>JALGPY010000002.1:111902087-114402087 GCA_023055425.1 Linanthus parryae | reverse complement strand
TAATTGGAATATGTGTCGATGTCTCTATCTCTCGATCTATTTTTTGATCCATTAACCCAATTAATAGGATATTGTCTAAGGTTTTCGTTACTTTTGCCCCATGGTTTTCGTAATACCCTTCGAGGATTCAAGTGGCTATATCTCAGCCACACTTATAATTGAGTAATTGTCAGTGAGAATTTCATTGAAGGTATAGATCTAGGGTGTTTGTACTTGCAGCTACAAGATTAGTTTTTTGAACAGCGAGCTGCCTGAAGCGTTAAGTGGAGATGACATGACCGCTAATGGTTAAATTTATAGCAAAAGCGAACTAATGGAAGTATGGAACTAAAGGGTCTGCTTAAAGTTCTGAAAAAAGGTCGTGAAGTAGAAGTAACAATGAAAACGAGAATTAGTTTTCTTACTTGGTCGAATACCAACTGACTGCATTCTACCTAGGCATAGAGGAACAAACTTTAGCACAAAATGGTCATAGGGATGAACTGCAGCTTTACCATTTTTTACATGTTGAACCTATCCGGGAAGACAAGCCTATCATCAGAATTGGTTAGCAGATAAATGCTCAGATGTAGAGTCATGTTCATGTAAGGAAGCGTAAACGACTGTCCAATGGCTTATATAAGCCTGGTGAACCCAAGGATGACAAGGCAATTAAAGCTCCAAGTAAGATAAAAAAAAATGAAGACATGGGTTTTTGTTTTTTCTCAACAAGTTGAACCATGTGGTCGAAGTAGTGGTTTGAACTTCTGTTGGAAATCTTTAGATGATTGTGAAGTGATTTTTTCGGATAGATACATCATATCAATTCTTATGCATGGAAAAAATGATAGACCTCCTTAGTTTATGAACTACATCCATGCTCCAAGCAAAGAGTCGAGTTGAGTTGTGGAATCAAATTAGAGCTATCTACAAGGCATGCATTTTACCTATGATTATTATTTGCGATTTCAATAAGTGGTATCCCAATCAGATAAAAAAGGAGGAAGAAGTGTGGTAGGCTCTTCTACTGGGGGGTCTTGCTGGGCTCATTCATGAGTTGGGGTTGATGGATACAAGTTTTGTTGGCACCAAATACACTTGGGCCTCGTTTGGGTAAGGTATAAGGGAGGGGGATAGGGATATAATAGTACCCCCTGCTCCTTATCCCGTGATTGGGTGCGGTATAAGGAGCAGGGATAAATCTAACATTTTTGACCCCCTCAATTTTTTTTGCCTAAAAGCCTATACCACCTCACGTATGGTATAAGGTAGGATAAGCATTGAGGGGTACAATATGAGAGTTTCCAAAATTACCTTCTTGCAGAAAACTGTTTCCCAAAGCAATCATTACCCATCTTACTGCAAGTATTTCAGATCATATTTCCATTATTTTAGATCTTGAGCCCAAAGTAAGATACACCGCCTTTTAGATTTGAAGCTATGTGGCTTAGGGACAGAATTTGCACGGAGGTGATGAGGCCTCATAGACATGCAAACAATGGTAAAAGCTGGAACTAAAATATCACAGATATTGAATGGGCTCTCAAAATCAAGAACAAAGAAGTTTTTGGAAACACAAATGACAACATTATTCTAGAAAAGATTATTGAAGTCCAAAGAAGAAATAATTTGGATATTGTTCAAGAGGAGGAATGGCTCAAGAAACAGCTACAAGAATTACTTAGAAGGCAGGAGATCATGTGGCAGTAGATGCCAAGAATTCTCTAGCTCAAAGATGGTTACCCTAACTCCAGGTATTTCTATCCCAATGCAGTGATCAGAGGGCACAAAAACACCTTACACAGAACTGAGATAAAATGGACCCATGGCTATTACCAACACAGAAACTGGTAAAGAATTAAATTGGTAAAGAATTCAGTGATTACTTCACAAGGCTTTTCACTTCTTAGATATCTGTAATTCATGACAGGTTAGCAGAGCTTTATCCAGAGCCTAGGCAATTAGAAGATCTGGTAGGCCTTTGCTTACCTCCCACCACATATGACATCTATGAGACATTATTTCTAATGGGGGGTGGGGGGGGGGGGGGGGGGGTTTAAGTTACCAGGGCCTGATGGGTTTCCTGTGTTGTTCTATAAACACTTTTGACAAATATTTTGGTAAGGAATTTTGTGAGCTCATTCAAAATTTCTTCCTTTATGGAAAGATGGAGGAGTAGATAAATGAAACCATCATTGTCCTGGATCCTTAAATGTGAAGGAGCTTTTAACGTGAGTCAATTTAGACCTATAAGCCTCTGCAAAACTACTTATAAAATTATTGCAAAAAGTCTCAAACAGATTGACTAGTGTACTCCCTAGTATTATCTGTCCAAATCAAGTTGCATTTTTCAAAGGCTGAACAATACAAGAAAATATGACCCTCATGCATGAAAGCCTCCACACTATGAGCAAGAAGAAAGTAAAGCAAGGCCTTTTGGCTATGAAAATTGATACGGAGAAGGCTTATGATAAGTTGGAGAGGACTTTTATTATCAATGTTCTAAAATGGATTGGGTCAAAGAATGCAAAAGCACTACTTATTTTGCTGTGCTTATTAATGGAAAGATTATGGAAAAATCAAATCTAGTCGTGGGATCAGGCAGGGGGATCCTCTCTCCCCTACCCTGTTTATCTTATGTGCAGATGTTCTCTTCAGATTCCTTTAATTTGAGAGGAATCATGGGCTTATTCAAGTGATGAAACTAGGCAAACACTGAGAGGCTTTAGAAAATTTAATGTATGCTGTTGACTTAGTTCATTTGGGGAAAGCAAATATGAAGGAGGCTATACATTTTTGGCCGTGTCTACAACTATATGCAGATAGTTCTGGTCAAATGATAAAGAAGAATAAATCATCCATCTACTTAGCCAAAACACCTCAAAGCAAACAAAAAGAAATTCAAGAGATCACCTACAGTTGATGAAAGCGATGAGGAAGCTATTTATTTGGGATTACCTATGATCTTCACCAGTCCAAAGCAAAATATTTTGACAACACATTGAGAAGATGAGTAAAAGGATTGATGGCTGGAAGAAAAAAATCCTTTCTTATGCAAGTAGGCACGCCATGATCAGTAGTTTTCTAAGTTCTCAACCAGCCTATGCCATTCAGTGTTCCGCTTGACATATGCCAGATTCTAGTGGGCTAGAACAGAGGAAAGAAAGATAAGACACCTCAAACACTAGGATTTTATTTGTAAGCACCAAAAATATGGAGGTTTGGGACTTACAAAAGAATGGACTTTAAATTTAAATCTCCTAGCAAAACTTGCATGGCTCTTTTGGGGTAATGAGAAGGCTATGTGGTTACAACTCCTTACAAGTAAGTACTGCCACTCTATTGAGTTTAATATAATTGATCCTAAAAGTGGAGACTCTTATATTTGGAAAGCAATGCTAAGAGCTAGAATTGTTTTTTTGGAGGGAGCCTATAAAGTTGTTGGGAATGGCAAAAAAATTGTGCTTGGCAGGATCCTTGGGTGCCTAATCTAGAACAAGCAAAGCCTAAACCCCGTGATTACTTATGGAGGGCTCTTATGTAGGGTTTTGATACGGATCACACAACGGAATAAACAAAATAAATATTTGTTCAAGACACTCGAAGGATCACAAGTCTAGAATTCACAATGACGGTAAAGGATGAGATCATCAAGTACCTTGTTTGTCTCCTTTGATGACTTCACGTGAATAGTGTCCACGTCTCTATGCAAAGTCCACTACTAGGATTGATCCCGGATCCTCCACGCCTTTGTGCTAGCTAGGGAAGGAAGAAGAATAAGAATATCACGCAAAACGAGACCAAAAGAGACCACGTCTCTTTGGCCGACGGTGAGAGTGGTGGAGGGGGGGGGGGGTGGGAGGGTCGGTTTGGCCTCCGTTGTTTGCTCTCTCCTTGCTTTGTTATCTCTATCTTGTGTGATAACAATTATGACACTTATGAGAAAATAAGCTAGGAGTCTCTTCATATAATCTAATAACTCATTGTTTATTACATATTAGCCCCTCTCTTAATCATTTACTTACATGAATCTGTTCACCTTGCAAATTAGTCCTACTAAGTTTGCAAGTAGTTGCGTATTGATCATTATATTTAATTAATCATATTAATTCCTAAGTCCGGTTATCCACCATAGGTTTCTACTTAGTTGGTAGTAACAATTACTAACATAGAGCGGCCCCTAGCAAGACATCTATGCAACCCAACTAATAGAAATAGTCAATAATTTGACAAACCTCGTGACCAATGTTACCTGTTACCGTATTGTATTATCCCTTTGTATCTACATCCGGACTGGATCCGAGACATACAAGTCACACTCGGATGTTCAACTCATAGTTTCTCGATCCTGGGAATAGTCTTATCCATGCAAATAACATCAATATCCTATATTGATTTATCAGAGTCTGGAGATTTTTTATAAGTTTTACCCCTCGAGTGGCCGCAGATATTTTCTCCCGTTATGAGGAATGGACAGATCTTATCTACATCACTACCATCTCTAAACTTGCTTTCTATCATGCCGGATAACTACCTTTATAGTTCCCGGTTAAGGCGCAACGTTTGATAATACCAAAGCATGAAATTTCACAACTAGAGTATCTAGTAACTTCAAGTCTAAAGACCACAATACCATTGTCACTAAGAGAAGCACTTGTGACTTTACATAACTTGTATGTAGCATTCTCGTTGTGGGTCAATCCAGTATGCCATTACCCGTAATGGATACCCATGTGCTAGACTTGATATCTCCATATCAATTTACCCACATACTAGTTTTTAGTTGATCGCCCTCTTAATCAATATAATGGAAAAGGGATATTTAAGATAAAGTAACACTTTTGAAATATAAGGACTTCATTATATTAAATATCTCCATAAATAATACAATGATTATTCTAGCCAAAACAATGTTCATAATAAATAAGATTGTCTCTAGGGAATCTATTCCAACAGTCTCCAACTTGCACTGGATTAAATCTGGTGCATCTCATAAGCCTATAGATCTTGTGTGCCCTTCATGCTTGTGCTGAACAAGCAGCTTTTTAAGTGGATCTGACAGATTCTCATCTCTAGGAATCTTGCATATCTTCACATCTCCTCAATCGATGATCTCTCAAATAAGATGGAACTTTCTGAGTACGTGCTCGGATTTCTGGTGTGACCAGGGTTCCTTGGATTGTGCGATCGGTTCAATGTTGTCACAATACAAATCTATTGGATCCACAATACTAGTAACCACACCAAACTCAGTAATGAACTTCCTAATCCAAACAATCTCCTTTGCTGCAATCGATGCAGCAATGTACTCAGCCTGAGTTGTAGAATCAGTAACCGTCTCTTGCTTTGAACTTTTCCACCTCACAGCTCCTCCATTTAGGCAATACACAAATCGCGACTGTAACCAAAAATCATCTTTGTCGGTTTGGAAGCTTGCATCCGTTAAACCCCTTACATGCAACTCTTCCTCCCCTCCATAGATCAAGAATGAATCCTTAGTTCTTCTCAAGTACTTGAGGATGTTCTTGATCGCTATTCGGTGACTCTCACCCGGATTAGACTGATATGTGCTTGTCATACTCAACGCGTATGACTCATCTGGCCTAGTACACAACAAGACATACATGATGGATCCTATGGCCGAAGCATAGGGAACCCTACTCATGCGTTCCTTCTCAATATCATTGGAAGGACAATCAGCCTTCGAAATGGTGATTCCATGCGACATGGGCAAGAATGCCTTCTTAGAATCTTGCGTGTTGAACTGTTTGACCACCTTGTCTATTTATATACTTTGACTTAGGCCTAGCAGCTTCATCGATCTATCCCTATAGATCTTCATACCTAGTATATAAGCTGCATCCCCTAAATCCTTCATTGAGAAACACTTTCCTAGCTAATATTTAACAGATTGCAAGGTAGGAATGTCGTTTCCAATGAGCAGTATGTCATAAACATACAAGAACAGAAACACAATAGAGCTCCCACTAACCTTCTTGTAGACACAATTTTCATCTTCGCTCTTGATGAAGCGAATTCTTTGACCGCGTCATCAAAACGTATATTCCAACTCCTAGAAGCTTCCTTCAAACCATAAATGGATCGCTGCAACTTACACACTTTATGGGCATGATCTGGATCCTCAGAACCCTCTGGATGTGTCATGTACACATCCTCAAGGAGGTTTTCATACCGAAACGCTGTTTTGACATCGATCTGCCAAATCTCATAATCGTGGTAAGCTACAATGGCAAGTAAGATTCGAATGGATTTGGTCATTGCGACTGGGGAAAATGTTTCATCATAGTCAATACCATAAATCTGCCCGAATCCTTTTTCCTCACGTCGATCCTTATAGGCAATCACATTGCCATCCATGTCGGTCTTCTTCTTGAATACCCACTTGCACCCCATGGGCCGAGCCTCTTGGGGTGGTTGCACCAAAGTCCATAATTTTGTTGGTATACATGGATTCCATCTCGGATCTCATGGCTTCATGCCACTTTTGAGAGTTCGGCCCTTTCATGGCCTCTCCATAGGTAGTAGGCTCATCATCTATGAGAAACGCGTCACTAGGCTCATTCACGAGAAGTCCTTACCTCTTTGGTTCTTGGCGCACTCTACTCGAGCTACGAAGTTCTTGTGTTACCTGAACAGGTTCCTCCACAACATCTTGTGGTTCTTGTTCATCTTCCATAGTAGGATCAGTGGTTTGTGGTTCTTGAATTTCTTTAAGCTCTACTGTCCTCTCGCTTGCTCCTTTAGAGACAAACTCTCTTTCTACTAACACGCCGGTCCGAGCAACAAAGACTTTGTTCTTGGTATGATTATAGAAGTAATACCCTTTTTTGTTTCCTTAGGGTATCCCACAAACTTACATACACATCGCAGCCCAAAATCTTCATGAACGATAGTGTGGGACGCCTCCCACTCGACATCTCATATGGGGTCTTCATGAATGATTTAGATGGAACACGGTTAAGGGTAAAATTTGCACATAATAGAGCGTGCCCCAAAAAAAGATAACGAAATACATGTTTGACACATCATGGATCCAACCATGTCCAACAGTGTTCGATTCCTCCTCTCGGACACGCCATTCCATTGTGGCGTTCTGGGTGGAGGGAGTTGGGACAAGATCCCACACTCTTTAAGATAGTCGTCAAACTCTTGGATTAAGTATTCTCCTCCACGATCCGATCGTAGTGCCTAATACTTGTGCCAAGTTGCTTCTCTACCTCATTCTTGAATTCTTCGAACATTTCAAAGGATTCAGATTTGACCTTCATAAGGTATACAAATCCGTATCAATTGAAATCATCAGTAAATGTAATGAAATAAAGATAACCACCCCTGACAAGCGTGACAAATAAAGATAACCACATACATCAGTATGCACGAGATCCAGTTGCTCACTAGTCATATATCCTTTCTTATTGAAAGCGGACTTTGCCATTTTTTCCAATAAACAAGAGTCACATGTCTCATATGATTCATTATCAAATGTATCTAGGAATCCATCCTTATGGAGTCTAGAAATGCGTTTCTCGTTTATATGGCCTAAACGACAATGCCATATGTAAGTAGGATTTAAATCATTAGTTTCAATCCTCTTAGTATTTATGTTATAGATAGGATTATTTATATCAAAGATATACAATTCATTAGATAATTGCGCACTACAATAGTGCATACAATTTGTCCTTTATTGAAATAGTAAAACCTTTCTCGTCCAAACAAGAAATAAAAATAATATTTCTGATCATAGCAGGCACAAAATAGCAATTATTTAATTCTAAAACTAATCCTCAAGGCAAATATAGCTCATGCACGCAAACGGCCAATGCAGCAACCTTTGCTCAATTCCCTACGCGCATGTCTATCTCCCCTTTAGCCAATCTTCTACTTCTCTTTAGATCTTGCACATTTCGACAAATGTGAGATCCACATCTAGTGTCCAATACCCAAGATGAAGAGTAAGTTAAATTGACATCTATAACAAAAATACATGGTGGTGGTGGAATCACTATTCCAAGCCTTTTATCTACTTTGGGCAGTTCCTCTTCTAGTGTCCAGGATGACTGCAGTAGTGACACTCACCCTTAGTAACGCCATTGGCAACGCCACCAGCAGGTTTAAGGGAAACTTCCTTGGTTTTGCAACTGAATTTCCTTTCCTTTTGGAGGTAGAGGCAACTCGCTTTCCTTTTCCTTTGTTCACCAACATTATGGCCTTTCCCTTTACCTTGTTGATGCTTTGTTCAGCTTTCCTCAACATATTGAGTAGATCCGGCGGAGGTCTGTTGATAACATTCATGTTATAGTTCATAAATGAGCTGTCCATAACTATCAGGCAATAATTGCAAGATGAGATCATTGGCCAAATCTTGACCTATTAGAAACCGTAGGTGTGTGAGATTCTCCATGTACCCAATCATGCGCAGTACTTGAGGTCCCACATGGTTTCCCTCTGGCATATGACATTTGAACAATGCCTTGGAAACTTCATACCGCTCAACCCTTGCCTACTCTTGAAAGAGCTCCTTCAAGTGTATGATCATATCAAACGCAGCCATGTTCTCATGTTGCTTTTGGAGCTCAGATTTGATGGTGCAAAGCATGAGGCAAACCCCATCAGTAGCATCGTCAACGATCTTTTGATATGCTTTTAAGCTGCAGTAGAATTATTTTCTGGACCCTCACTGACTTTCTCTTCTAGAATGTACATATTCTTCTCTTGCTAGAGAACGATTTTCAAGTTCCTATAAAAGTCTAGAAAGTTTGTTCCAGAAAGCTTCTCCTTCTCAAGGTCTATTGTAGGGATTGAGATGAATTCGATGTATTGTTTGCTATTGGAATTCCAAAAAAATGAGAAATATACAAGTTTTATTATTTTGAACAAATAACTACATTTAATAATGGATAGATTACTAAACATATCTCCCACCATTTTTCTCGGATTAATAACCCTCCATATTAATGCGGAAAATACCATTATATTTTCTTGTGGGCCAAGATCCATATTTCACTTTCTTTTGAGCTTGCTTTAGCAAGTTACCCAAAATCGATTATTTAGGTAGGAACAATTTCCAATAGCATCCTATGCAACTCTTGGTTCAATTGGGAAAATAACTCCTTATTTATCTATCCCATAGATAATCCCAATTGTTTGCCTCTAAGCTTTCAATCCAATTGAAGTAGCCTAGTTGCGTCCACCCTCTTACTTCAACAATTGCACATTACTTGCTTGTGCCATTGCGCCATATCATGATGAATCAAGTCTCCTTTCTTTGGCAAGCCCGAACTTGACAAATCATGGTCCTGACAAGTGTTGGAGTAACGAAAAGGAAAAACACAATATTTACATTTGAGGGATTTTATTTTTAATTTTAATTGTTTTGTTGATCCATATCAACTGATCTACTTATTTGGGTTGGGCAATCCCAAAATAAAAGATCCGGGTTGTTTTATCTTGTTACCAATTTGCATGCATCATCCATACACCAACAATAAATAACAATACAATAATTTAAACAGCCATAAACAATAATAAACGTGATGTGGATATGTCTTCCTAAACTAAGATATTCCCAAGCGAATGAGAATATCTATAATCCCTAAAAAATAAAAAGCTCATCTCCATGTGCCTCCATCTTTTAGTCCATGCTCCTTTCGCTTGTGGAATGCCGCCATCTTGTGGTTTCTTCAATTCTTAAGCTTCTTCTCCATGTCTTGACTATAATACTAGCTAGCATCTCTACTAAATAGAGAGACCTCACAAGTTGAGGAGAAGACCGGATCGCAGGCCGTAAAACCTAATTAATAAATTATTACGATAAAACCAAACCACAAAAATAAACATTCACAACATCCACATCTAATGCCATATCCAATCACCATGCAAGAAGCAAACAATACAGTTAAAATATAATTTTAACGCGCTGAATAAATTTTAGTTGATTTGTTTAGGTAACAAGGGTCAAAATGGTCCAAGGCGCCCACTAACATACTTGGCTGAACTCCAAAAGAGCCGACTGGGCTGCTCTAGGCCGGTCGGGCCAACCCGTGCAGTCCACCGCCGGTCGGCCGACCCGGCTTGGGGTCTCGGCCCTTTGGCTTGGGCGGCAAGGAAGGGGGTAGGGATCCTAGGGGGACAAACCCTTTAGGGGTTGTGTCCAAAAAAACTCCTTCTTCTTCCTTGTTTCCCAAGTTTAGTTGTTTCCAAATTGAAAACCCTTTTTCTCCAATTTGTTCCCAAACCGTAGATTTTCAAAACCCAGATTGACACATCATATGTGCCAGGAATTTTCTAATCTTAATACGACGATTTAGATTAGGTCATTCCCTATTGTATCATATTCAAATTGCAACTTTATGCCAACTTTAGTTTTTCATGATAATAGCAGAAAACAGTGTAAAATTGACATAAAAGTAACACATAAACCACATTATGCTCTACTACATGTAACTCTGATACCACTGTAGAGTTTTGATACGGATCACTCAGCGGAATTAGCAAAATAAATATTCGTTCAAGACTCTCCAAGGATCACAAGTCTAGAATTCATAACGATGGTAAACGATGAGATCATCAAGTACCTTGTTTGCCTCCTTTGATGACTTCTCGTGAAATAGTGTCCACATCTCTATGGAAAGCCCACTCCTAGGATTGATCCCGGATCTTCCAGGCCTTTTTTCTAGCTAGGGAAGGAGGAGGAAGAAGAATATCACGCAAAACGAGACCAATAGAGGCCACGCCTCTTTGGCCGACAGTGAGAGGAGGAACGGGGGGGGGGGGGGGAGGGGGTCAGTTCAGCCTCCCTTGTTTGCTCTCTCCTTGCTTTGTTCTCTCTCTCTCTTGTGATAACAATTATGACACTTATGAGAGAATAATATAAGAGTCTCTTTGTATAGTCTAAGAACTCCTTGTTAACTATATATTAGCCCCTCTCCTAATCATGTACTTAAATAGATTTGTTCACCTTCCAAACTAGTCCTACTAAGTTTGCAAGTAGTTGCGTTTTGATCCTTCTATTTAATTAATCATATTAATTAATTCTCAAGTTTGGTAAAATCCATAGGGAGTGTGACCCCATAGGTTTCTACTTAGTTGGTAGTAATAATTACTAACATGGAATGGCCCCTAGAAAGACATCTATGCAACCCAACTAATAGAAATAGTCAATAGGTTGACAAACCTTGTGACCAATATTACCGTATTGTATTATCCCTTTGTCTCTATATCCGGATTGGAAAGGAAACATACAAGTCACACTCGTATATCCAATCCAGTTTCTCGATCTGGGGAATAGTCTATCAATGCAGATAACATCAATGCCCTATATTGATTTATCTGATTCTGCCCAGAAATTCTATAAGTACTACCCCTCGAGTGGCCGCAGATGTTTGCTCCCGTTATGAGGGTGGGAAAAATCCTATCTACATCACTATCATATCTAAGCTTGCTTCCTATCATGCCCGATAACTACTTTTATAGTTCCCGGTTAAGGCGCAACGTTTGATAATACAAAAGCATGATATTTCACAACTAGAGTATCTAGTGACTTCAAGTCTACGGACCAAAATACCATTGTCACTACGAGAAGCACTTGTGACTTTACATAACTTGTATGTAGCCTTCTAGTTGTTGGTCTATCCGGTATGCCATTACCCCTAATGTATACCCATGTGCTAGACTTGATCTCTCCATATCAATCTATCCACATACTAGTCTATAGTTGATCGTCATGTTAATCAATATAATGGACTAGAAATATTTAAGATAAGAAACACTTTTGCAATCTAAGGACTTTATTATATTAAATATATCCATAAATAATACAATGATTATTCGTGTCAAAACGATGTTCATAGTAAATAATATTGCCTCTAGCGCATCTATTCCAACATCCTAATGGGTGGAAAAGCTTATTGATTTGGAACAAAAAGATAGGAAGGAAAATGTTTTAATAGAATGTTCTCTATAGAAGAATGTGAGGAGATAAAAAAGTTCAAATCCCTCTAATCCATGTGGATGATAGATGGGTTTGGAGCAAGTACAATAGTGGCAATTTTAGTTCAAAGGCTGCTTTTAGAAGTATTACTAACTGGGATGATGTCAATAACTTACAATTTGATTGGAACTAGATTTGGAAATCTCACACTCATAATATATTGGAATTCATGCTTTGGAGAATTAGTGTGGAAGTCCTTCATTTTAGCCATTATGTTAATGCGACAATGCCAGGAGGAAAATGAGTCAAGCTTACAATTGTTCTTCCTTTGTCGTAATGCCAAAAGAATCTGGTTCAAGCTCTTCAATCTAAAACCGGTTATGCTCCCCTTTACCAATTTGAAAGAATGGCTATAATATTTATGTGACCCTCAATCTGAGCTAGTAACTGCGGTAGGTGATAAAGGAGATCTCAAAGTTTTATGTGCTGTGATTCTGGAGAAGATATGATATGCAAGAAATGCTATAAAGTTTTGAGATCAAATCTTGGCTTTTGACTAATATTTGAAAGCTGCTGGAAGGAGCATCGGATTTCTAGGATAAATGCAGACACCAATTACAAAAATGTCTGGGTCAACAACAAGGAGTCTAAAAACATATAGAAGCCCCTTACATAAGGCAAGCTAAAGATAAAATGTGATGGTAGTTTCATTAATGGAGCTTTTATTGCAGCTTATATGGTGAGGAATTGGAAAGCTGAAGAGGTGCTTGTTGGTTCCTCTTCTAGTAATGCCCCAAATGCGAAAACTACATAATTGGCTATAGTAGAGTTGGTTATTTAAATAATTGTGAGGCAGAACTGGAAGGAAGTATAAATTGAGTCAGATGCTGGTATGGTGGTAAGTGCTGAATGTTTGTAATGCAAGTATAAAACAAGATCTAATGCTCTAAAACTGGAGGGGGGGGGGGTTGAATAGGGTATGGAATCTTTTGGTAGAAGATAGCCTTTTTAAAACTTTAAGCAAATGTATTAAAGAAATCTCAAAGCTTTACAACCAGTTTGTAAAGCTTGATATGAAACTGTAACTATCAGAAGCTTCAAAGCTTTGAGATAGGAAAATCTCCAAAGATTTGGAGCTCACTGCGTTAAACTGATTTGCAATAGGAATAAAAACAGTAAAGTAAAGCTAAAGAACACATGAATTTTTACAGAGTTCAGTCACAACTGGACCTAGTCTCTTCCTGAGGGATCTGATCATTTAAGGATTTGAACACACTTCTTATTAATCACCCAGATTTAGCCCTAGATCTCAAGCCTAAGTGAGCTACCTTACACTTATACAACAAGTGGTTCCCAACGTATCTAGTAACAACTACAACCTGTTGAAACAATAAGAACCTCATGTTGTTCACTTAAACAAATAAACTTCTAAGTTTGTGAGGTTTAAGAACTCAGAATGAATAATACAGATTAAGTAAAATTTGAAGAACACATAAAAGAATAAGCAATAAAGCTTGGAAGTGTTCTTCAGATTTTTGGATGACTGATCTTCTCAGACATTCTTCAAAGCTTCTGCCTTCCAATTCTCTGATTATTGATGCCATAAGACTAAGAGATCTGAGAATTTTAGAAACACAATAAGATAGCCTAAGAATATTATTAAGACATATTCAAACAACATCTATTCCAATGCAAAGCCTGCAACACAAACATTGTAAGATATCAGTTATCGTGTTCATAGTCTGAGTTGAGTTTCAAGGCCTTGGAGCTTTGAAACTGCCTTCATATTAAACCACTGTATTTTATCATCTTCAATTCATACATCTCATCAATTCAGAGACATTGAATTATCAATCTCCCCCTTGATGAAAGACAACACAAATATTCTTATATACTCAGGAATATGTAACTCAATAATCATGATTAACCAGCAAGTACTAACAAGTATAGAAACAGTTAACACATAGTCTGACAAAAAAATAACAGTATATGATCCAAAAAAATAAACTAACATAGATAACATAGATAATCATAAGCTACATCATCCATAATCCAAAAATTATTACACATAGCACATATCTTCTCCCCCTTTTTGACTTTCATCAAAAGAGTTAAGGAATGTAGGATCATACTCAGAGTTATTTTTAAATAAAAACTTAAAACAGATTAAAATAACTTCAAGGCTTTGAAGAAAGAAAAAGAAAGTAATAGATAGAAATAAGATACAGAAGGGTTCAAGGCTTTCGGGTTTCATTCAGCATCATCCTTCTTGGCGGTGTTCTTTCCTTATTTGATCTTGCTTTTTTCCCTTTCCTTTCTCTTTATCAGCTTCAGCTTCCACTCGTTCCTCTTCAGATGCTTCTTCCTCATCTTATTCTCCTTCATATCCAGTATGATCTTCATCATTCTATGCCTCTCAGCAATAGCCTCATCAACTTTTGTATTAGTTTCTTCAACCTTTTATTAAGCAACCTCTTTAGCAACTTGTTCAACACTTCTTCAACATCAACTTCCTCATCAGTTTTCTCAAACAGATCCTTTGAAGTCAGAACTACTAGAACTTTCTTCTTCTTCTTCTTCTTCTTCTTCTTCTTCTTCTTCTTCTTCAGAACATCTCCAATCACTTAAATAAAATCAATTCCGTCTTCTCTACTGTCAGCAGATGGTATCTTTTCAAAGTCCAAACCCTTGATGATCACATCCAGTTTCTTTTACACCAAGCCCTTGGAATTCCCAACCTCATTAGATAGATCAAATAGACCTTGCCTAAAATCTTCAATACCATATTCCGAAACCTCAACCCTGTCAATGACTTGGGAGAAATCCAAATTTGTTGAAGCTTGTGGTGTTGTTGCAGCTTTAGGTTCGATAAACTCCTTTTCCATCATCTCACCAGCAGACAGTTCAGAGTGGAACTTCCAATGTCCTTTCCCAGTATGCACAACTCAAATCCTTTGGAGAGTAGCTTCATATAAAAATCCATAACCACTAGTCATATCTTCCTCATCCTTCATTGATATCCCAAAATAATCAAAGAACAAAGGCAGCAAATTGGCATAAGGAAGAGAGTGATTCCTTGTCCTAGTCCCACAATAAACCATATGCTCCATAACAACACTAGGACGATCTATGCCAAATCTTTGAAAGATAAAAAACATAAGAATCAAAACCCTATCACTTACCAATTCCCTTGAATGCCCTCTTGGGAAAATATATCTCATGATAATGGTGAACAAAATCGTGGCTTCACAATTCAACACATCATGTGTCAATTGCTTAGGTCCTGGTTGTGTACCCTCTTAGGAAAACATCTCATTAGCTTTTTCGAAACACTTCTTTCTGTCAGGATGTCTATCTACAATGTACTTCCTAGGTATTTCCAAGACCTTGGAAAAGACTTTATGATCTAGTCTCATATCAGCACTAGCAACCATAGAGGTTAGAACATAACTCTCTTCTTCTTCTTGCACCAAATTTAAGTAAAAGTGTCACATCCCCCTTCCGCCGACCTAGTTCAGCGACTAATAAAACTTGCATGAAAGGGAGGAGGGAGTGACATGCCGGTGAGGCCTTGACTCGTCGAGAGGCTAAATAAGTCAATTTATAAAATTCTTGATCAAAATATTGTATTCGAAAAAGTTTGCGGAAGCGTAAATAAAAATTTACTTGGGATCGTGTCGATAAACAATTTACATTATAAAAGTTGCTCAAAACAAATAAAGTTTGAACATAGAAGTAATAAATCAATATCGTTTAGCCCTCTCGACTCATAACGTATACAGAGCATAACTCGGGAATGTTTCTAGTTATCATACAATGGCTCATACAAAGTCTTATATACATAATTATACAAATCTTACATTCTTAAAACAAATCACCATCATGAATTCCAAAATAGCCCCAAGTCATCTAACATATTTCCAACATATGAGCACATAAGCATCTTCAAGCCAACACTGAAAGTGAGTATGCAGATGTTTATGCAGCTAAGATACTCTAGAAGGGGGGGGGGGTTAAATAGAGTATCCCAACTTTTTGAAAAATTTTCTAGGAAGATGAAAACTTGTGCAAACAATGAAGTTCAAGGCCTTGAAAACTAGTTCAAGACCTTGGAAAGAATGCAGACAGTGTAAAGCAATTATACCTTTTTCAAGGCCTTGAAAAAAAGTTCAAACCCTTGAAAAATCGACAGTTTTGTGAGCTGCAAAAACTATGAAAAGGAATGAACTGTAAATGCAGAAGACAAGTGATTAATAGAGTTCAGTCCACTTGGACCTACGTCTCTACCTCAGGGATTAGATCCCTGCAGGATTTTCAGCTCAATTCTTATTAATCAAAAGCTAAGCCCTAGAACTCAATTCCTGAGAGTTCCCTTACTCTGTTACAGCTTGTGGTTTTCCCTTACCTTTTTAGTACCTACTCTAGCTAATTGGTTAACTAAGAATTCTACACCGTTCACCTTGAACAATCCTTGAGAATAGATGTAGAGATAATAAGAAAATGATCTACCAATACAGCTCAATACAGAAGTACACTTTGAGTTGAAAACTGCAGTGAAAATGCAGGTAACTTCTGTGAATGGATTGGAAGAATGATGAACTTCTTTGATACAGAGGTACACTTAGAGTAGAAAACTGCAGTGAAAATGCAGTGAACTTCTGTGAATGGATTGGAAGAATGATGAACTTATTTGATACTTGTAAATCCTGAACTCTTTATCTGTTTTTTTCCCATTGAGTGTTGTGTCTTGTTGCTTCGAATTTGAGCTCTATTTAAACTTCACACAGCTCTGCAAATCTCCCTAGATTTTCAGTAACAAACCTTCTATTTTGTAGGCAACATAGTTTGACTACTTTGAACTCTTCTCCAACGGTTGGATGATCACAATCTTCATATATTTTGTTGTAATCTTACATTTAAACTTCATGAGAAGCTTTCATACACGTCTGATTGATCACAGGATTAAAGTGTCCAATTATTTCCAAATCTACAGCAATTCAGTTTAGGAAACAATCCTGCAATACTTAGAAACGAAATTTCCTGAATTATCATGGTCAAACAGATGATGTCTTATGATTAAAACATGTTAGAACAATATGTCTTTCATCACCTAATAACAGTGAATCAAACATATGAAGGAGAGAGAGGGAATTAACTCAGAAAGTTTGCAGAAAACTCCCCTGAGAGGTGCATTCAGGTTAAGCAGTTTCAAGGCTTTGAATCCAGTTTCAAGGCCTTGAAAACAGCTAAACTATTTTCAAGCCTCTGATACTGATTCAAGGATTTGAAAGCTGGTTCAAGGCCTTGAAATAGCTGAGCTATTTCAAGTCAGGCACAA
This sequence comes from Linanthus parryae, assembly GCA_023055425.1. Taxonomy (NCBI): domain Eukaryota; kingdom Viridiplantae; phylum Streptophyta; class Magnoliopsida; order Ericales; family Polemoniaceae; genus Linanthus; species Linanthus parryae. The sequence continues at coordinate 114,384,817 of JALGPY010000002.1, read as the reverse complement.
CCCGACCTTTCAATCTCCCCCTTGATTGAAGACAAAACCAAATTCTGTTTGATCCTTTGTCTCTGCAAAATAAACTTATTAGATCACAATATATAACACAGTTTTTCCAAAAAAAAATCCAATTTATTCATTACATCAGCAAAAATTTAAATAGTCTAGCAAATAGCAAATAAACCTAAAAACTAAAAGCATAAACTTAAAAACAAAACCTAGAATTTCTCCCCCTTTTTTACTTTCATTAAAAAAGATAGAATATGTTGCATCAAGTGTCTAGATTTTTTTAACTTTAAAGAAAAACTTTGAAGAAGAGGGACTTGGGGAAGAAAGAGTAGGCAAGATTAAGGGGTTTGATCTTCATCTGCAGCTTGATCACCTTCCTCTGTCTCACTCACTTCTGCATCAGACTTGTCCTGCACTTCCTGTTCCTCTTCATTCTCACAAGCAATGGTTACCTCTTCAGTCTTGTCCTTTGTAGCAGCCTTTGGAGATTTCTTTTTCTTCTTCAAAGTAATCAACAAGTCATCTAAGTCAGGGCTGTCTTCTTCCTGTGAGGCCTGTTTTGCTACCTGCTTTCCCTTATCTGAAACTGGATTAACCTCTCCCTGGTCTGAATGATCACTTGGTAGATCCTTTTCTGAGACTCCTTTCTTTAGACCTTCATCATCCTCAGGAACATCAATCAAATTCATGCTTATGAAGATAGCTTGCCTAATTTCACTTTCCATTCCATAAACAGTTGTTTTGATATCCTCCATGTCGAACTCCAAACCATCAAGTCTCTGATTGTCTGTTGGTGGAGAAGTCTGACTTGAAGTGGGTGTCAAGGCCTTGGGCTTGGAAAACATCTTTGCACCTACATCTGCTTCAGTCAAATCTGAGTAAAGTTTCCAAACTTTCTCTTTGGTCTTCACCACTCCAATGTTCTCAAAGGCTTTCTTATTAAGTACTCCAAGTCAAGATGTGACTGATTCCTCTCCAGTAGTTGGAATCTCAAAGTGTTCAAACAACAAAGTGAGTACTTTTGCATAGGGTAGAGGGTGAATCCTTTTACTGGTAAGGATAAAGAGCATGTGTTCAATCACTATTTTTGGAAGATCAATCTCATATCCCTGCTGAAAGTGTGTAATGTAGACTAAATACAGGACCTAAATACTCTAGAAGGGGGGGGGGGGTTTGAATAGAGTATGGAAACTTTTTGCAAAACTTAAATTTTAACAGAAAGACTTTGTTTCAAACTCAAATCTCAAGGCCGTGAGATTTTAGTAAACTGTCTGAAACTTACAAAGGTAAAATAGTAAGCTTCAAGGCCTTGAGCTGTGAACAAAACAAAATAGTTTTTAAACCCTAGTTTGATTTGAGTTGTATGAAGCAGATAATAATCAAACCGAAAAGTAAAGAACACAAAGTAATTTACAGATTTCGGTCCCAATGTACCTAATCTCTACCCGAGGGATCTAATCCCACCAGGATTGGCCAAACACTTCTTATTACTCACACAGCAACAGCCCTAGATCTTCAAGCCTAAGTGATTTCCCTTACACCTATACAGCTTGTGGTTCCAAACCTATTTAGTTCCAGCTACTAACTGTTGATCTAACAAGAACCTCTTGTTGTTCACTTGAATAACAAACCACTAGGTTAAGTGAGGTTTATAATAATCTAGAGATACACATATAGAATCAAAAATAAAGAACACAGTATGAAGATAAGCTGTTGAAGCCTGCAAGTGTTCTTCTGGAAAACTGGATTGATTTGATCTTCAGAAGTATGGAATGAAGCTTGATTGATTGTGTGTTTGAATGAATGATCTCTCACGACTTTGTCACACCTCTCAGAGTATTCTGCAACCCCCCCTCTTCTTCAAAATTCAAACCAGTCTCTTTTATCCACAGCTGCAACTAATTGAGAGATTTTAGGATCTCAGTTCCTACAAATCCTCTTTCTGTTTTCAACTTAAATTCAAACAACTTCAAGTGGATATCCGTTGGAGTTTGTTGAGATTGCTCCTGAACGTTTAACAACCTTGCAACAGCATTGAAACACAGCAACAACAACATCCAGAAAGCTAACAATACTAAGATTGTTTGGTTATACAGTTTCTGATAAAACTGTTTAACAAACTTAGAACAATAACCTGTATATCTTCTAAAACATATGAATCAAGAAAAACAAGTTTAATACACTTAGAAGTGAGTAAATAATCACAATACTAAGAATCATAACCTGCAAGAAAGAATCAATTAAGTTCTGTTAAAAAACTGTCAGCAGCTCAAGGCACATCTCAAGGCCTTGGAGCTCTAAACCTGCTTCACAGAGTTTCAAAGTTAAACCCAGATAACTTTGATTCTTCCTGTTCTGATCATCTGCAATTGTGTTACATATATAAATAGTATAATCCAAAAGTATATACAGTAAACCACTGATTTGCATAATCAGATAACCAATTCTGCAACACAGAAATGTTAGAACATATAGCAGAATAAGATAACTCAAGACTTTGAAGTTCAGTCAATCTCAAGGCCTTGAGATCAACTGAAATGCCTTTGCTGCTTATGTCTTAGCCTTTTTTCTTTCATTAATCAAAACAATTACCAGCCAAATCACATTTAGGGATCTTGACTCAACAATCTCCCCCTTGATGAAAGACAAAACCTACAGTCTTGCAAAGATCTTCCTGCCACTCATATTCCAAAATTAAATAACCACAATCTGTAGATACAATATATAAAATGAACCCAAACAGATAACCAGTGAGAATGAATATTAAAAATTACCACATAAATAAAACATTCACCAAAACAACTAGGCACTTTGAAGTTATTACTAGTCCAAAGACTGCAAACAAAACACAAATACCACATTAACTCTCCCCCTTTTTGACTTTCATCAAATAAGGTTGAAGATATGTAGGATCATTACTCAGAGTCTGAAAATAAACTTAAAACAAAAAATTTAGCTAAAAAGTCAAGGCCTTGAGACAGAAAAGATAGAAGAGAATGAGATAGAAGGTCAAGGCTTTGGCAGTCTCTAATCTTCACTTCTTCTTTGATGTCTGGCCTTTCACTGAGCCTTCTCCAATTTCTTCTGCACTTGCAGCATCTTCTGCAGACTGATTACCTTCTTGTTCAACTTCCACTCAGCAACCACTTCTTGGATTATCTCATCCACTTTCTTCTTAGCCTGTGCTGAATTTACCCCTGTAGCTGCATCAACACCTGTGTCTTCACCAGCATCTTCTTCATCAGTTTATTCAAAAAGATCTTTTGAAGCTAGCACTACTGGAATTGGCTTCTTCTTCTTCTTCGGAAAATCTCCCAGCTTCTCTTCTGAATCCACATTGGTGTCATGACTAGTAGCAGAAGGTATCTTCTCCAGATTCAAGCCCTTGATGAAAACATCCAACTTCCCATTCATAATATTCATCAAGCCCTTGAACTGGTTAAATTCAGTTGACAGGTCAAACAATCTCTGTCTGAGATCTTCAATCTCAACTTGCTGATCTTCTAACTTCTCAACCAGCAGTGAGTAATCCTCATTGGCTTGTCCTTTCCTAAATGCAGTCCCCTTAGGCTTCACAAACTCCTTTTCAGCAAGTTCCTCCTTTGACAAATCAGAATAAAATTTTCCAATGGCCTTTCCCAGTCTGAACTACCCCAATGCTCTGAAGTGCAGTCTCATCTATCAACCTAAAACCTACATTAATCTTTTCTTCTCCTTTCACAGGCACATCAAAATACTCAAAGAAAAGAGGTAACAGGTTGGCATATGGAAGAGGATGGTTTCTAGTCCTGGTTGCACAATAAATCATTTGCTCCATAACAACTGTTGGCAAATCTATCTCAAACCCTTGAGATATCAGATACATCAAAATCAGAAACTTATCAGTTACCAACTCTCTTGATTTTTCCCTGGGAACTACACTTCTCATCAAAATAGTAAACAAAATTTTGGCTTCACAGTTGAGCACATAGTGTGTCAACTGCTTTGGACCAGAGGGAACACCATCAACAAAGAACATCTCCTTTGCCTTATCCAGACACTCCTTCCTATCAGGATAATTCCCAACATTGTACTTTCTAGGAATGCCCAAGACTTTGGCAAAAGTCCTATGATCTAACCTCAAATCCGCACCAGCCACTTTAGAAGTTAATACTATTCTATCATCACCTTCAGAAACCAAGTTCGGATAAAATAACCTAGTTAACCTAGGATAAGGCTTTGAACTAGGATTTAGAACCTTCCAAACAACAGTTTACCTCAACTTTCTCATGCATTCTATGTCCATTTTATCCAATAAATCATCAAAAATCATGCTACAGAAAGCTACTTTAGATGATGCATATCCTTGCATCCAAACAGTTCTAACTTCAGAACTATCAAACCACTCAGTTGGAAGTACATTCTTACCTTGATATCCTTTCTTAGTTGCAGCAGCAACTTGCTTAACCCTAGCCTTCTTCTCAGAGGGTTTGGTCTTTTCTTGTCCTCCTTCAGTTGGTATCTTCTGGCTTTCCTGAGTTGATTTCCCTTTTTCCTCTTCAGTAGCCTTTTTCTTTTGTCTCACTTTCTTCTTCTCTGACCTAGGTTGATCACCACCCTGAGTCTCCTGTTGTGGATCTACACTTGAGCCTTCATCTCCCTTCTCTGTCCTTGACTTCTTTGCAGGAGGGGTATCCTCATGCAAGCTTTGAGTATTTTCTGAATCTGAATAAAAAATAACTATCTTCTCCTTCTTGTTTGCTCTCCTGTTGGATCTGCCAGAGGGCTTTCCCTGTTGCTGAATTCTGGCTTATTTACGCACCATTTTAGGGTTTAGAGTTTTGAGAAGAGAATGTGATTGAGAGTAATTGAGAGAAAGAGAGAGTAGAGTCGCAGAAAATTGGAAGAGAATGAGAAGAAAAAGCCCTGACTTTCAGCTTAAGTAGGTTGAAAAGGATGAGTCACAAAAGGACTCGGCAATATCAACATGCAAAAATAGAATCTTGAAAAATCTTTTTGGAATATTTTAGAAAATCTCTGAGTAATTCAAATATTATACAGTTATCTAAAATGATATGATATAATATTTTATGATCCATTTTAAAAATAAAAATAAATACAGATATTATCAAGACCTGGAGAACAATCTCAAGGCCTTGAGATTTTCTACAGCTTGAGAAACTTCAAAGCTTTGAGCTATACTTTCAAGGCTTCAGAAAGTATAATTTCAAGGCTTTGAGATTCCAGCACATATACACATATATGTACTAATACTCCCCCCTAAACCAATGGATCCTTGTTTAACATCCCCAATTCAAGCCTTAGAGATGAAAACCTATCATCTGGTAAAGGTTTAGTGAAAATATTAGCAATCTGCATTGAAGTAGAGATAAAGTTTAAAACAACGTCACCTTGTTCTGCATGATCTCTAAGGAAGTGATGTCTCACATCTATGTGCTTTGTCCTTGAGTGCTGAACTGGATTCTTAGAGATTGAAATGGCACTTGTATTGTCACAATAAATTGGCACATTTCCTGAATTTGTAGCCAAGATCTCTAAGTTGCTGAGCAATCCATAACACTTGTGAAAAGCAAGCACCAGCTGCAATATATTCAGCTTCTGCAGTTGATAATGCTACATAATTTTTCTTTTTGGAATGCCAACTGATCAATGAAAATTCAAGAAATTGACAGCATCCAGAAGTACTTTTCCTGTCTACTTTATATCCTGCAAAATCTGCATCTGAATAGCCACTCAACATAAAATTAGATCTTCTTGGATACCAAAGCCCTAAGTCTCTGGTTCCATTCAAGTATCTAAATTTTTTTTTTACTGCAGTTAGATGACTTTCCTTAGGATCTGCTTGAAATCTAGAACACATACAGACACTGAACATAATATTAGGTCTGCTAGCAGTTAAATATAATAGAGATCCAATCATACCTCTGTATTCCTTCTGATTCACACTCTTACCAGTTGAATCTTTGTCTAAAGAGAGTGATGAACTCATAGGGGTCTTAAGCACCTTGGACTGTGACATATTGTACTTATTCAATAAGCCTTTGGTATATTTTCCTTGATGCACAAAAATTCCTTTCTTCATTTGTAATATATGAAGCCCAAGAAAGAAATTCAGTTCACCCATTAGGCTCATCTCAAACTCCCTGCACATCAGACTAGAAAAATCTTTTGAAAGAGCATCATTAGTAGCACCAAATAATATATCATCTACATAAATCTGAACTACTAACATATCACTTATTGCTGATTTGCGCTCCATTTTAGGGTTTAGGGTTTTGAGAATAGAATGTGATTGAGAGGAATAGAGAGAGAGAGAGAGTAGTCGCAAAACATTGGAAGAGAATGAAAAGAAAAAGCCCTGACTTTCAGCTTAAGTAGGTTGAAAAGGATGAGTCATAAAAGGACTCTGCAATATCTACATGCAAAAATAGAATCTTGAAAAATCTTTTTGGGATATTTTAGAAATTCCTCTGAGTAATTCAAATATTATACAGTTATCTAAAATGATATGATATAATATTTCATGATCCATTTAAAAAAAAATTACAGATATTATCAAGACCTGGATAACAATCTCAAGGCCTTGAGATTTTCTGCAGTTTGAGAAACTTCAAATCTTTGAGCTATACTTTCAAGGCTTCAGAAAGTATAATTTCAAGGCTCTGAGATTCCAGCACATATACACATATAAGTACTAATACTCACCCTAAACCAATGCATCCTTGTTTAACATCCCAAAATCAAGCCTTAGAGATGAAAACCTATCATCTGGCAAAGGTTTAGGGAAAATATTAGCAATCTGCATTGAAGTAGAGATAAAATTTAAAACAGCATCACCTTGTTCTGCAAGATATCTAAGGAAATGATGTCTCACATCTATGTGCTTTGTCCTTGAGTGCTGAACTGAATTCTTATAGATTGAAATAGCACTTGTATTGTCACAATGAATTGGCACATTTCTGAAGTTGTAGCCAAGATCTCTAAGTTGCTGAGCAATCCATAACACTTGTGAACAGCAAGCACCAGCTGCAATATATTCAGCTTCTGCAGTTGATAATGCTACATAATTTTGCTTTTTGCAATGCCAACTGATCAATGAAGATCCAAGAAAATGACAACATCCAGAAGTACTTTTCCTGTCTACTTTGTAACCTGCAAAATCTGCATCTGAATAGCCACTCAACATAATATTAGATCTTCTTGGATACCAAAGCCCTAAGTCTCTGGTTCCATTCAAATATCTAAAAATTCTTTTAACTGCAGTTAGATGACTTTCCTTAGGATCTGCTTGAAATCTAGCACACATACAGACACTGAACATAATGTCAGGTCTGATAGCAGTTAAATATAACAGTGATCCAATCATACCTCTATATTCCTTCTGATTCACACTCTTACCAGTTGAATCTTTGTCTAAATAGAGTGATGAACTCATAGGGGTCTTAAGCACCTTGGACTGCGACATGTGGTACTTATTCAACAAGTCCTTGGTATATTTTCCTTGATGCACAAAAATTCCTTTCTTCATTTGTAATATATGAAGCCCAAGAAAGAAATTCAGTTCACCCATTAAGCTCATCTCAAACTCCCTGCACATCAGAATAGAAAACTCTTTTGAAAGAGCATCATTAGAAGCACCAAACAATATATCATCCACATAAATCTGAACTACTAACAAATCACTTTGTTGATGTTTAATGAAAAGAGTTTTGTCAACTAAGCCTCTTCTGAAATTGTTTTCAAGTAGAAATTTTGGAAGTCTGTCATACCAAGCCCTTGGAGCTTGTTTTAAACCATAAAGAGCTTTATCCAGTTTATAAACATGATCAGGAAAATTTTCATCTTCAAAACCAGGAGGTTGTGCTACAAAAACATCTTCTTGTAAATATCCATTTAGAAAAGCACATTTAACATCCATCTAATAAAGCTTTATGTGATTGTGAGATGCAAATGCAAGAAGTATTCTTATAGCTTCTAACCTGGCAACAGGAGCAAAAGTCTCCTCATAATCTATACCTTCTTCCTGATTATATCCTTGAGCTACCAGTCTGGCTTTATTTCTTACCACTTTGCCATTCTCATCAAGCTTGTTTCTGAATACCCATCTGGTTCCAATAACTTATTTATCTCTAGGTCTAGGTACCAGATTCCAAACCTTGTTCCTTTCAAACTCATTCAGCTCACTCTGCATTGCAATAATCCATTCTGCATCTTCCAGAGCTTCCTTGATATTCTTAGGCTCAATCAAAGATACAAATGCACTAAAAGCACACAAGTTCTTTAACTGTCCTCTTGTCTGTGTTCCAGTTGATGGATCTGATATAATGTTGTCAGCTGGATGGTCTGCAAGGTACTTAAACTTCTTTCTTGGTACCCAGGAGTATTCTCCTTCAAGGCTTTGAGTCCTTGAAACAGTAGAGGGAGCATCATAGAAAGTTTCAGCTTCTGTATCAAGGCTTTGAGATTTTGGTTCAGCTGGGGGTTCAAGGCCTTGAGATTCTGCTGGTTGATTATGTACATTAGTTTTGCCTTTGTCTTCTTTCACAGCATCATCATCTGACTCATGCTTGTTCAAATCTGGATGTGCAAAACTCTCACTCAGAGAATCCTTAGTAGTTTCATCAAAAATTACATGAATGCTCTCTTCCACAATCTTGGTTTTTCTATTATAAACTCTATAAGCTTTGCTAGTTTCAGAATATCCAAGAAATACACCTTCATCACTTCTAGCATCAAACTTACCAAGATTGTCTCTACCATTATTATGCACAAAGCAGATACAACCAAATGGCTTAAAATAAGAAACAGTAGGCTTTTTCCCTTTAAACAGTTCATAGGGAGTCTTTTTCAGAATAGGTCTGATCAAGCATCTATTCAGCACATAGTTGGCAGTGTTAACAGCTTCTGCCCATAAAAACTTTGGCAAATTACTTTCAAGAAGCATGGTTCTGGACATATCCTCAAGTGTCCTATTTTTCCTTTCAACTACTGCATTTTGCTGTGGAGTTCTAGGTGCAGAAAAGTTGTGTGAAATGCCATGCTTTGCACACAAAAAAATCAAAGTCAAGTTGATCAAACTCTCTACCATGATCACTCCTAATGGATGCAACAGATAAATTTTTCAAAGTTTGAAGCTCTTTGCACAATCTAGAAAACTTAGATAAATCTTCAGTTTTGTCTCTAATAAACATCACCCAAGTAAATCTAGAACAATCAACAGTTATAACAAGCATATACCTCTTACCTTTTGGGGTCTGAACTCTCATAGGACCACACAAGTCCATATGCAGCAATTCTAAGGGTGTAGAAGTACTTACAAAGTTCTTTGGCTGAAATGAGCTTCTGGTCTGTTTACCTTGTATACATGCCTTGCAAACCTCATCATCTGAAAATTTCTGTGATGGTAAACCTCTTACCAAGTCCTTTGAGATGAGTTTGTTTAAAGTATGTATACTAATATACCCAAGCTTTCTGTGCCAAAGCTTTGAATCTTCCTTCAAGGCCTTGTGGCATTTTAGCTTGTGACCTGCAACACTGTTAGTACTCATAGCATATAGATTATATGATCTAGGAGAAGTGAGTATGCAATCACCAGATTTCTCATCTTGCACCACACATGTCTCTTTGTCAAATACAGCTTTATAACCTTTATCACATAACTGAGAGATGCTAAGCAAATTATACTTAAGTCCATCTACCAGATAAACATCAGATATAGAATTTGTAGAGCCATTACCAATACTACCTATACCAATGATATTGCATTTTGCTTTGTCACCAAGTGTGATTGTTCCTCCAGATTTTTCTGTAAGTTCAGTAAAGAGAGACCTCTTTCCACTCATATGTCTGGAACATCCACTGTCTAATATCCATTTCTGATCTTTCAAGGCCTTGGTGACATCCTGCAAAAACAAATCATTGCCTCAACAGGCTGTTAGACCAAGTGCAGAACTTTGAGTCATACTCAGAATCAGCCATATTTGGTGGCCTAATTCCTTTTTGAACCCAAATCTGCCTAACTTGCCCCTTAAGCTGATAAGGATAAGTATACCTCATAATGTGAGGTTCTGATCTTCTGAAGGGACAAGTTAATCTGACATGACCAAGTTTTCCACAGTAATTACATTTTGGAGAATGTCTGCTACCAGATTTGACAAAAGTAGTTTGACCTTTCTTTGGAAAATTTGGATTATAGCCAATCCCACTTTTATGCATTGATTGCAGACTTCCTCCAAGAATGAGATTCAGATTATGTTCTGAGCCTGTGAACTTAGCTAGGACCTTCTTGGACTCTTGAAGTTTCTCAGTCAAAGTACAAATCTGTTGTTCTAAGTTCTCAGAATGAGTCTTTAGATCAGCATATCTTTCAGTTAAAAGAGTGTTTTGATCAACAACCTCTTTTATCTGTGCCTTCAAGACTTTGAACCTTCTGTCCAAGGCCTTGAAGTCTTTTTACAGCTTTGTCTCAGAAACTTCAACAGTTTTGTTTGAAAACACAAGGTCCATGTTTTCTTTTACCTGCTCATGAATCTTAATCTTTAAAGCAGAAATCTCATTTCTATAACTTTCCTCATTTAAAAACATACTTTTGAGAATTTCAGGAAGTACATCAGAAGGACTAGAAAGTATAATTTTTTACCATGTCTTCAATGTGTTTGTCTGATGAACTTTCCTCATTATGCTTTGCCATGAAGAATAAGTTTGCTTGCTCTTCTTCTGTGTCTGAGTCACTTGATGAATCAGAATCACTCCAAGAAGCCATCATGGCTTTCTTCCTTCTGTTGTCACTATCCTTCTTCTGAAAGTTCCTGTTCTTCTTCTTTTGTGGACAATCCCTTACTAAATGATCTGCATCACCACACTCAAAACAATTCATTACTTTAGTTTTATGTGACTGTGATGAAGATTTACCTTTGTGATCCTTGCTGCCTGAGGGTCTTGATCTCTCTATGTTGTAATCCCTGTTACCAGAGTTTCTTTTCTTTTTGAGAATCCTGGCCAAGGTCTAGGAGATCAATTTTAAAGCCTCTTCATCAGGTTCCTCCTCAGTCTCAAGGCTTTGAGATTTTGCACTGTCTTTTGCCTTAAGAGCTAGGTTCCTGATATTTTCACTCAAATCACCTTCCACATCCTTCATGGACATTCATGAGTGAGCAGCTTTCCTTGCAGATCATCTAGCTGAAGAAGACTTAAGTCCTGAGCTTCCTCAATGGCTGTTTTCTTTGGCTCCCACTTGGCTTTTGGCAAACTTCTTAGAATCTTTCTGACCTTCTCTTCATTTGAGAACATCTTTCCCAATGACTCCAGGTTGTTTACCACATCAGTTAATCTTTTGAACATTTCTTTGATGGTCTCATTTGACTTCATCTTCAACAACTCATATTGCCTCAGAAGATTGTCAATTTTTGTCTGCTTAACCTGGCTGGTTCCTTCATATGTCACCACCAGTTTATCCCACACTTCTTTGGCACTCTTGCAGTTTGACACTCTGTTGAACTCATCTGCATTCAAAGCACAGTAAGGCAAATTCATAGCCTTGTAATTTTTTGATACCTTTTCCAGTTCAGTGACTGAAAGATTTTCCTCAGACTTGATAGTTCTGACTCCATCAATTGTAGTGTAGTACTCATGAGGACCATTCTGAACTATTGACCATAGTTCCATGTCTTGATCTATGATGTACATCTTCATCAATGCCTTCCAATGCATGAAGTTGTCACCACAGAACAATGGAGGTCTGTTGGCTGCCCTTCCTTGTGAGAATCCACCATCTCCTACATTACTCATAGTCATCAGATTGTTATATCTAAAAACAGTGACACAAGATCTGACACCAATTGAAAGTGTGTAATGTAGACTAAATACAGGACCTAAATACTCTGAGGGGGGGGGGGGTTGAATAGAGTATGGAAACTTTTTACAAAACTTAAAGTTTAATAGAAAGACTTTGTGTGAAACTCAAATCTCAAAGCCTTGAGATTTTAGTAAACTGTCTGAAACATAAAAAGGCAAAATACTAAGCTTCAAGGCCTTGAGCTGTGAACAAAACTAAACAGTTTTTAAACCCTAGTTTGATTTGAGTTGTATGCAGCAGATAATAATCAAACACAAAAGTAAAGAACACAAAGTAATTTACAGAGTTCAGTCCCAATGGACCTAATCTCTACCTGAGGGATCTAATCTTAGAGGATTGGGAAAACACTTCTTATTACTCACACAGAAACAGCCCTAGATTTTCAAGCCTAAGTGATTTCCCTTACACCTATACAGCTTGTGGTTCCAAACCTATATAGTTCCAGCTAATAACAGTTGAGCTAACAAGAACCTCTTGTTGTTCACTTGAACAACCAACCACTAGGTTAAGTGAGGTTTATAATAATCTAGAGATACACAGATAGAAGTACAAATGAAGAACACAGTATGAAGATAAGCTGTTGAAGCCTGGAAGTGTTCTTCTGGAAAACTGGATTGCTTTGATCTTCAGAAGTCTGGAATGAAGCTTGAATGATGGTGTGTTTGAATGAATGATCTCTCACGACTTTGTCACACATCAGAGCATTCTGCAAGCCCCCCTCTTCTTCGAAATTCAAACCAGTCTCTTTTATCCACATCTGCAACTGATTGAGATATTTTAGGATCACAGTTCCTACAAATCCTCTTTCTGTTTTCAACTTAAATTCAAACAGCTTCAAGTGGATATCCGTTGGAGTTTGTTGAGATTTCTCCTGCACGTTTAACAACCCTGCAACATCATTGAAACACAGCAACAACAAAATCCAAAAAGCTAACAGTACTAAGACTGTTTGGTTATACAGTTTCTGATAAAACTGTTTAACAAACTTAGAGCAATAACCTGTATATCTTCTAAAACATATGAATCAAGAAAAAGAAGTTTAAGACATTTAGAAGTGAGTAAATAATCACAATACTAAGAATCATAACCTGCAAGAAAGAATCAATTAAGTTCTGTTAAAAAACTGTCAGCAGCTCAAGGCACATCTCAAGGCCTTGGAGCTCTGAACCTACTTCACAGAGTTTCAAAGTTAAACCCAGATAACTTTGATTCTTCCTGTTCTGACCATCTGCAATTGTGTTAGATATATAAATAGTATAATCCAAAAGTATATACATTAAACCACTGATTTGCATAATCAGATAACCTATTCTACAACACAGAAATGTTAGAACATATAGCAGAATAAGATAACTCAAGACTTTGAAGTTCAGTCAATCTCAAGGCCTTGAGATCAACTGAAATGCCTTTGCTGCTTATGTCTTAGCCTTTTGTCTTTCATCACTCAAAACAATTACCAGCCAAATCACATTCAGGGATCCTGACTCAACACATGCATAACCAGATACATGATTAGTAGACATTCTCTCAGTCACCAATTCTATAGAGTGCTCTCTGGGAAAGATACACCTAACAAGGATGGTATGAAGGGATTTGGCTTCAACATTCAACACAGAATGTGTTAACTGTTTGGCTTTGGTAGAGATATTTGGAAGAAATAACTCATCTTTGGCTAGCTTCAGAATTTATGTGTTTGGTGGATGGTTTCTAGTGTCATATTTCTTTGGACACCCTAGCACATTGGAAAACTCAGAGTGATCCAATTCAATTACTATTCTAGCAACTTTAGATTTAATCACCAAGTGTGCAGATCTCTTAACTTGAGTTAAGTTCAGGTAGAAGAGTCTGGTGAGTCTAGGATAGGCTAATTCTTTAGGATTCAACATACACCACAAATAACTCTTCTTCAAGATAGAGATGAACTTAAGTTTCATGTTCTCCACCACATGCATATATACCATACTACAAAAACCAATAGATCTTGAAGCAAAACCATCTAACCACTGACCTTTAGAGATGTTTGAGACAAACCAAGTCTCATCTGGTGTTGTGTTCTTTGTTGAGGCTTGTGAATAGATCTGCAGTGCCTTCTCCAATTTTCCTTCTGGTTGTGCTTCTGTCACCTTTCCTTTCCCTTTTTCTTCCTGAGTTGCTTTGTTCTTCACCATCTCTGAACTGGTAGGCTCTGTTTCTGGTTGCTTTTCTGTAACAGCTTTCTGCTTCTTTTGCTTTTCTGAAAAGGAGGTTGTAACCTTCTTGACCTTATTCGTTGGTGGAGGAAGATCTTGAACTGCCTCTGCACTAGGAGTTCTGGAGCTAGAGTCTCCACAGACTTCTTGAACCTCATCCACTGCTGCTTTTCTTTTCTTCTCTGAGAAAGGTTTCAAACCTCCAGGCATCTTGATTCTATCGGAGGCTCTCCTTCTGCTCATTAGGGTTTGGGAGAAGAATCGAGCAGGGTGGAGTGATACGGAATGAAGGAGAAGAGAAGAAGATAAATACTGAAAGAGTTTGAGTTTCAAAAGGAAACTAGTATCTCTCTAATCTCAAAATATTTGCAATGATCAGAGAGATTTAAAATCTTTTATGCCGTTGGAAAATAAAATATAATAATTCTATTTTGTCTAATACAAATTTTTAAAAATGGTAGGGGCTATATTAGGAAAATATCTACAGAGATATCACCCAACATAGAATGATCCAAGATTATTGACTATCAGTGTAGCAAAATTATTTTCAAGGCTCTGAAAAGGTTTTCAAGGTCTTCAAAAACTGTAACACTGCAACAAGTAAAATTCAAGGCTTTGAACTGATTTTCAAGGCTTTGAAACTCAGTTCAAACCTTTGAAAACATATAAAACTTACCTTTCTTACCTGATTCTCCCCCTAAACCAATGCATCTTTATTTAGCATTCCTAACTCCAATCTTAGAGCTAAAAATCTTTCATATGCTAATTGTTTAGTGAAGATATCTGCAATTTGCATGTTAGTAGCAACAAATTCAAGAACAACATCACCTTTATCAGCATGATCTCCGATGAAATGGTGTCTGAAATCAATGTGCTTGGTTCTTGAGTGTTGAACTGGATTCTTTGTAATTGAAATTGCACTAGTGTTGTCACACTTAATAGGTATGCCCCTGAAGTCAAATCCAAGATCTCTTAGCTGTTGAGCAATCTATAAAACTTGTGAGCAACATGCTCCTGCAGCTATATATTCAGCTTCAGCTGTTGATAGAGCAACTGAATTCTGTTTCTTGGAATGCCAACTAATCAAGGATGATCCAATGAATTGGCAAGTTCCTGAAGTAATTTTCCTATCAACCTTGTAACCTGCAAAGTCAGCATCTGAAAAGCCATGTAAAGAGAAGTTAGAATGTCTTGGATACCAAAACCCTAAGTCTTTGGTACCATTGAGATATATGGATATTCTCTTCACAACAGTCAAGTGTGATTATTTTGGATCAACTTGAAATATAGCACACATACACACAATAAACAAAATATATGGTCTGCTTGCTGTCAGATAGAGTAATGATCCAATCATGCCTCTATACTCTTTTACATTGACACTCTTACCAGATTCATCCTTGTCTAAGGATAGTTTAGAACTCATAGGAGTCCTGGATTCCTTACATTGAGCCATGCTATATTTGTTTAGTAAGTCTCTTGCGTACTTGCTTTGATGCAGAAAGATGCCCTTCTTCAATTGATGTATTTGAAGTCTTAGGAAGAAGTCCAACTATCCCATCATGCTCATTTCAAATTCTCTGCTCATAAGACTGGAAACTGGAGCAAAAGTTTTCTCATAATAAATACCTTCTTCTTAATTGTAACCTTGAGCAACTAACCTTGCTTTGTTTTCTGATCACATTGCCACTTTCATCCAACTTATTTCTGAATACCCATCTGGTACCAATGACAGACTGGTTTGTAGGTGGAGGAACCAGGTTCCAAACCTTATTCCTTTAAAACTCATTGAGTTCACTTTGCATAGCAATGATCTAGTCTGCTTCTTGTAAAGCTTCTTTCAAAATTTTTGGTTCTACAAGAGAAATAAAGGCATTAAAAGCACATAAGTTCTTCAACTGTGATCTAGTTTGTGTACCAGTGGTTGGATCTGATATGATATTATCAGCTGGATGGGATGAGAGATAATTGAATCTCTTTCTTGAAGACCATGGTTCAGGCTCTCCATAGATCTTCTCTGGTCTTGAAGTAGTGGCTTTGTCCATTTAATCCTTCTGATCATCTTTTTCAAGGCTTTGAGATTTACTTTCAAGGCCTTGAGCACCATTTTCAAGGTCTTTAAAATGTCTTCTATTTTCTTCTGAGCCTTTCTTGAATCCTAATGGAATCTCCGTCTCTTCCTCTGACTCATGCTTGTTTAAATTCAAGTCTGCAAAACTTTCACTCAAAGAACCATCATAGCTTTCATAAAAAATAACATGAATGCTCTCTTCAACCAGTTTGGTTCTTTTATTGTAAACTCTATAAGCTTTGCTACTCAGAGAGTAACCAAGAAATATACCTTCATCACTTCTTGCATCAAACTTACCAAGATTGTCTTTTTCATTATTGTGGATTAAACAAGTACATTTAAAGGGTCTGAAGTATGAAATGTTTGGCTTCCTCCCTTTGAATAGTTCATAGGGGGTCTTCTTCAGAATAGGTCTGATCAAGCACCTGTTCAAAATATAGTTTGCTGTATTCACAGCTTCTGCCCAATAATGTTTTGGAAACTTGTTCTCAAGAAGCATTGTTCTTGACATGTCTTTAAGAGTCCTGTTATTTCTTTCAACAACACCATTCTGTTGAGGAGTTCTTGGAGCAGAAAAGTTGTGAGAAATACCATGCTTATCACAGAATAAATCAAATTCTAACTGATCAAATTCTCTACCATGATCACTTCTGATTGAAGCTACATGTAGGTTTGTCAAGTTTTGAAGTTCTCTGCAAAGCTTTGAAAATTCAGAGAGTTTTTCAGATTTTTCTTGAGAAACATAACCCAAGTATATCTAGAAAAATCATCTACAACAGCTAGCATATACCTTGTACCTTTTGGAGTAGGAATCCTCATAGGACCACTTATATCCATATGAAGCAATTCAATAGGTCTAGTTGTACTTACAAACTTCTTTGGCTTGAAGGAACTTCTGGTCTGTTTTCCTTGAGCACAGGCTTTGCACATTTCATCTTCTTTGAACTTGATGGATGGCAATCCTCTTACCAAGTCTTTGGAAATTAACTTGTTCAACGTATGCAAACTGATATGACCAAGTTTCCTGTGCCAAAGCTTTGAATCCTTTTTCAAGGCCTTGAGACACTTCAAACTTTCACCTGCAACTTTGTTACTCTGAAAAGTATAAACATTGTTTGATCTAGAGGCTGTAAGAATGTAATCTCCTAATTTCTCATTTTGCACCACACATTTCTCTTTATAAAAATTAACTTTGTTGCCATTATCACAAAGCTGAGATACACTAAGTAAATTAAATTTCAAACCTTCAACCAAATACACATCAGAAATAGAGTTTTCAGAATTTTGTACCAACTTTTCCAATACCAAGAATATTGCATTTGCCTTTGTCACCAAGTGTTATTGAACATTCTGATTCCTCCTTTAATTCTGAGAATAGAGATCTCTTTCCACTAATATGTCTTGAGAAACCACTGTCCATAAACCACTTATGTTCTTTGATATTGGTGACAACCTGCAAACACCAATCACTTCCTTACCCAGCCGTTAGACCAAGTGTGGAATTTGGATTCATATTCAGGATCAACCATATTAGGTGGCCTAACCCCTTTAGGAACCCAAATATGCTTAACTTGTCCTTTGAGTTGAAAAGGAAAAGTGGTCCTCATTATGTGAGGGTCTCTTCTTCTAAAATGACAAGTCATCTTAACATGACCAGCTTTGCAGCAATAATGACAAGTAGGAGTAGTTTTTTTTCCAGCTTTCACAAATCTGGTATTGTTCCTTCTTGCAAAGTTTGGATTGAATCTAATACCAGCTTCGTGAACAGACTGTGAATTTCCTCCAAGAATCAAGTTCAACTTGTGTTCTGATCCATCAAGCTTGACTTTGACTGATTCAGATTCTTGAAGTTTCTCAACAATATTAGTCTTTTGTTTCTCTAATTCATCAACCTGATGTCTTAGATTAACAAGGCTATCACTCACTGAGGAGTTCTCAATAACTACTTCATTGACTTGTGTTTTCAAGGCTTTAAAACTGGTTTTCAAGGCCTTGAAATCACTGTAAATTTTCTTATGAGAGATTTCAAGATTCTGATTTAGGCAAACAATTAGTAAGTTTTTGTTTGCCTTCTCATGAACTTCTTCTTTCAAAAGTCTGATCTCTTTCAGATAATCTTCCTTATATAAAAGCATTGTTCTGAGATATTCTGAAAGAGCTTCTTTTGGTTTTGAAATCAGACAATTTACCATTACCTCAATGTTCTTTTCAGAACTTTCATCATGCTTGGCCATGAAGCATAGGTTGGCATGTTCTCCCTCAGATTCAGATTCACTAGAGCTATCTGAATAACTCCATGAAGCTATCATGGCTTTCTTTCTTCTGTCATGATCTTTCTTTTGAAAACTCTTGCTTTTCTTATGTGGACAGTCTCTTATTAAGTGTCCTGCATCACCACATTCAAAGCAGTTCATAACTTTTGATTCGTGTTTTGAAAAGGACTTACCTTTATAATCCTTGTTGCTGGTTGATCTATGCCTTTTTTTGTTGAAATCTTTGTTTCCAAAGTTTTTCTTCATTTTGAGAATCCTTTTCAAGGCTTTGGAAATTAAGGCAATTGGATCTTCATCATCACCATCCTCAGTTTCAAGGCTTTGTGTTCTCTCATTTTCTTTGTCTTTGAGAGCTAAGTTCTTGACACCATCTAGGAGTTCTCCATAAACTTCATTCATATATATCTCATGTGTCAGGAGCTGCCCTTGTAGGTCATCAAGCTGTAAAGTTGAGAGATTCTGAGCTTCTTTAAATAGCTGTGGTATTTGGTTCCCATTTTGCCTTTGGAAGACTTCTGAGAATCTTCCTTACCTTTTCTTCATTGGAAAAATGTTTTCCTAGTGAATCAAGGTTGTTGACAATATTAGTGAACCTCTTGAACATGTCTCTGATGGACTCATTTGCATTTATCTTAAACAGCTCATATTGCCTGAGATAAATGTTGATCGTGGTTTACTTGACTTGACTGGTTCCCTCAAAGGTAACCACAAGTTTATCCAAGATTTCTTTCGCAGTTGTGCATCCAGAGATCCTGTTGAATTCATCTGTACTCAAAGCACAATACAAAATGTTAATAGCTTTGTAATTCTTAGAAAATTGCTTTAATTCAGAAGAGGAGAGTGAGTCTTCTATTTTGGGAGTTATGATCCCATCTTTCTCTGTGTATAAAGTATGAGGTCCATTTTGGATAATGGTCCAAAGCTCTAGATCTTGATCAATAATGAACATTTTCATGAGAGTTCCAGTGAGCAAAATTTTCTTCACATAATAGAGGAGTTCTGTTCAGCTCTTCCCTGTGAGAAACCACCATCACCTGCAGTACTGATGATCACCAGATGGTTAAATCTTATATAGTGATACAAGCTCTGATACCAATTGAAAGTGTGAGTATGCAATTGTTTATGCAGCTAAGATACTCTAGAAGGGGGGGGGGTTGAATAGAGTATGCCAACTTTTAGCAAAACTTGCTAGAAGATGAAAACTTGTGCTAACAATGAAGTTCAAGGCCTTAAAAACTAGTTCAAGCCCTTGGAAAGAATGCAGACAGTGTAAATCAAGTATGCCTTTTTCAAGGCCTTGAAAACAAGTTCAAACCCTTAAAAAATAGACAGTTTTGTGACCTGCAAAAACTATGAAAAGGAATGAACTGTACATGCAGAAGACAAGTGATTTATAGAATTCAGTGCACTTGGACCTACGTCTCTACCTCAGGGATTAGATCCCTGCAGGATTTTCAACTCAATTCTTATTAATCAAAAGCTAAGCCCTAGAACTCAAGCCCAGAGAGTTCCCTTACTCTGTTACAGCTTGTGGTTTTCCCTAACCTGTCTAGTACTTGCTCTAGCTAACTGATTAACTAAGAATTCTCTATTTTTCACCTTGAACAATCCTTGAGAATAGATGTGGAGATAATACAAAAATAATATACCAATATAGCTCAATACAGAAGTACACTTGGTGTAGAAAAATGCAGTGAAAATGCAGGTAACTTCTGTGAATGGATTGGAAGAATGATGAACTTCTTTGCTTCTTGTCAATCCAGAACTCTGTCTCTGTTTGTTCCCGTTGAGTGTTGTGTCTTGTTGCTTCGAATTTGAGCTCTATTTAAACTTTACACAGCTCTGCAAATCTCCCCATACTTTTAGCAACAAACTTCCTATTTTGTAGGCAACAGAGTTTGACTACTTTGAAATATTCTCCAACGGTTGGATGATCACAATATTCAGAGATTTTGTGGAATATTTCATTTAAACACAATGAGAAGCTGTCATACACGTCCGATTTATCACAGGATCAAAGTGTCCAATTATTTCCAAATCTGCAGCAATTCGGTTTATGAAACAATCCTGCAAAACTTAGAAACAAAATTTCCAACATTATCATGGTCAAACAGATGATGTATTATGATTAAAACAAGTTAGAACAATTTTTCTTTCATCATCTAATAACAGTGAATCAAACTTATGAAGGAGAGAGAGGGAATCAACTCAGAGAGTTTACAGAAAACTCCACCTGAGAGGTGCATTCAGTTTAAGCAGTTTCAAGGCTTTGAATCCAGTTTCAAGGACTTGAAAATAGCTAAACTATTTTCAAGCCTCTGAGACTGATTCAAGGATTTGAAAGTTCGTCCAAGGCCTTGAAATAGCTGAGCTATTTCAAGTCCTGCACAACCTGACCTTTCAAACACGTCAACACATATAAACTTAATACCTTGCTACTCCTTAGTTCTTAAGTTTCCTTAAAACCTGAAAAAAAGATAACGTGAAAGGGTGAGCTCAAATAGCTCAGTGAGTTACATCTACACCCCTCCATAGGTTTGAAAAACGTAAAGGGCTAACTTTCCCATGGAGCGTCATGAACATAAGGCATAGTCATACAGACATATACTTGTTTAACTTGAGAGATCGTGACATTCATAAAACATAACGTGTATCGTAAAAAAAACGTAACGTAAAGCATAACCTGTATCGTGTGAAATCATATTGTTCCAAGTAGGAACCTTTCTTTTTCTCATGTGGAGACCGTAACATACTTGAACATGCTTGCTTATATTATTTTCTTATGGCCCGTGTAACCTTCGTGACTTAACATAACGTAGGGACATGTCCATCGCGACGGCTCGTGAGGCGACGCGTTGCCTGCTTATATTGCCCTGGCAAAAGGGCCGTAACCTGCCTATACCCGACAGGGGGTTTCACTCCGGTACCGTGGCCTTTCTGAAAACGTGTTTTTATCTTATGAAATGTTAATTTTCTTTGTTAGCATCCATGGAGCATAAACATTTTACTTGAGTAAAGAAAGCATACATAAATAATAATAGGGACGACATGAACATACATAAGCTTGTAAGGAAATTGAGGTTCGGTACAAACTTCGGGAGGTAGGGTAACTCACCTTGCGAGCTTAAGCAATTTACTTAATATTCCTTATTACAAATTCATTCATCTTTAAGCAAACGATCATCAACTCCGTTGTCATGTAAATAGCAAAGAACGCTACAATTCATACATATAATCACTTAGCACAAAATCATTCCAAACATAGCACATAATCACTTAGCATGAAGTCATTCCAAACATAGCACATAATCACTTAGGATGAAATCATTCCAAAACGTAGACATGCCTAAATCACTTAGCAAAATGATACTAGTCTTATAAATGAAAGATTAAACATATTTTTAGATGCATATCCAATGTAAAATGCAGCACATAAGAGCAATATGACATATAATGAACTAAAAGGTAATTTGCATAAACTAGCTTTAATAACCTGAGAAACTTCTAAATCATGCTTATAAGAAAAGGGTAATTATCGCTAGTACAAAAATTCATAGGTGGCTCAAAATAATTATTTGGGACCTCAAAATTTGAAATATATAGATAAAGAGTTCACACATAACATATAAAAATATCAAAAATTATGAAAACTTATAAGTATTTTTAAAATTTAATTACTCGTATGTTTGGGTGCAAAAACAGAGGCTGAAAACGGTCCTGAGAGTAAATTCATGACATATTTATAGAAATTCCAAAAATTACGAAATTTTAACTGGAAGTAAATAACACCCTTTTGAACAACATATCCAAATTTTGTAACCATTGGAGTAGAATAAGTATATTAAATGTATGAAAAACCTCACTGTTCTGTGGCTGAGCAGAGTATTAAAACATAACTGGTTTTTGGCCGATTAAAAATTAAATACAAGCCCAAAGCCTCTGAAATTTTTACTGTATAAATAAAAAAAAATACACAAACTGAATATTTTTCATAATTTTTTGAAAATTTTAAGTATTTTTCCCAATTTTGTGAAAATAGGCTCAAATATGAACTTTATGATTTTCTCTACTTGAAAACTTGTTGCATGCAAGAAATACTCTATCAAGATCTGAAATTAGACTATCAAACGATCTAAAGCATATACATACATACCCAACAAACTCAATTTTATACTTTCATATGTGAAAATCATGAACATTATGATGAATCAGGAACATGCAATCACAAATCCACCATGCTAGCATACAAATGAGATGGTCAATGCTAAGATTGCATCTTAAAAATGATGATCCACTAACATGTAACTAAATATTTGTCATAGAATCACAAGAATGAGGAGTGAATGAACGAAATCATGATGTAGATGCAAAATATGTAGAACTTGCTCATACTTTCATGGTGTTCTTGATGTGGGTTTCGAGAAGTGGTGATTAATGGCTCACAGGGGCTTCAATATTGATGAATATGCCCAAACTTGCTACCCACTTGATATAGTAACACCCAAGATGGGTTTCCAACACTTAAAACCTCAAAAACTTTGTAACAACATATCGAAATTTTGTAACCATTGGAGTAGAATAAGTACATGAAATGTATGAAAAACCACAATGTTCTGTGGTTGAGCAGAGTATTAATACATAACTGGTTTTTGGCCGATTAAAAATTAAATAAAATCCCAAAGCCTCTGAAATCTTTACTGTATAAATAAAACACAAATACACAAACTGAATTTTTTTCATAATTTTCTGAAAAGTTTAAGTATTTTTCCCAATTTTGTGAAAATAGGCTCAAAACATGAACTTTATGATTTTCTCTACTTGAAAAACTTGTTGCATGCAAGAAATACTCTACCAAGATCTAAAATTAGACTATAAAAAGATCTAAAGCATATACATATATACCCAACAAACTCAATTTTATACTTGCATCTGAGAAAATCATGAACATTATGATGAATCAAGAACATGCAATCACAAATCCACCATGCTAACATACAAATGAGATGGTCAATGCTAAGATTGCATCTTAAAAATGATGATCCACTAACATGTAACTAAAGATTTTTCATAGAATCCCAAGAATGAGGAGTGAATGAACGAAATCATGATGTAGATGCAAAAGATGAAGAACTTGCTCATACTTTCATGGTGTTCTTGATGTGGGTTTGGAGAAGTGGTGATTAATAGGTCCCATGGGTTTCAATATTGATGAATATGCCGAAACTTGCTACCCACTTAATATAGTAACACCCAAGATGGGTTTCCAACACTTAAAACCTCAAAAACTTGATTTTTAGACCATATTTGTGGAGGGTCAAGAACAAAACCAGGAATGAGAAGAAGGAGAGAGGAATGAGAGCTTGTGGAAATTCATAGAGAGAAAAACATGAGGAGAAAAATGATGGGGAAGATGCATCTTATGCTTATATATCCTTAAAATAATTGAGTGTGGTGGTAACACCAAAATAAGTGGAATGTGTTTTTAATCATATAATGCACACTATCTATTTCATATTGATGCAAGTACTTGGTGAATGCAAAACATTCAATTAACTCAAGAATGCTATATTTTATTTCACATACATATATTGCACAAAAGACCATAAACTTATTTTAAAGACATTATAGTTACCAAATAAAACAAACATGTAACTTGATTTATACTTCTATAACTTTTCTTAACAAAAAGTCTTGCATAACTAACAAAATATTTTCTTTAAACACTCTATTTAGATAATAATAATATCACTTAAAAGTTAAACATGTAACATAACTATGAGGGTTTCTAAAAAAAGAGCCTTGTTAACCTAAGATAAGCCTCAAAACTAGGGTTTAACATCTTCCAGATGCGTTTCTCAATTTTCTAATGCAGTCAATATCCAGTTTATCTAGCAGTTCATTATAAGACTACAATAGGAAACTTTAGAATATGAATACCCATCCGTACAAACCCCTTTAACCTCTGGATTAATAAACCAATTCTCAGGAAGTAAACTCTTACCAAAATTTCCCTTATTCTGGGTTTTAGCAGCACTGTGCTTGAATCTTGTTTTCTTCTCAGAAGGCTGATCCTTCTTCTTATCAGGTTTCTGCTTCTAAGGTATATGATATTTCTTCTTGTCTTCTTCAGCTTTCTTATTCTTTTCTCCCCCTTTCTTCTTCTGTGGCTCAGATTGATCACCCTGATCCTTCTTCTGTTGATCTTGTTCTGGCACGTCTTCTCCTTGTTCTTGATCCTCCATGTCTTCACCCTGTTCTTCCTCTACTACCCTTGATTTTGATCCTATTTCCTTTACATCCTTCTCCTTTCTCATCTTCTTGGCTGGAGGAGAATTCTGTTGCATCCTTCGTGTCTGCTCTGAATCTGAATCACTGATAGTTACTTCCACCTTTCTGTTGGCTCTCTTCTTCTTCCTCAATGGTGAAGATTGAACATTTTTATTGAAGTCTGGTGTATTTTCGCTCCATTTGGATTTAGGGTTTTGAGAGAGAGAGAGAGAGAGAGAGAGAGAGAATAAGATTGAGAGAATAATCCCTGAAGTTCAGCTTATAAGCTGGAAAGAAATAGTTTTTAAAAATGACTCTTGAATTGCATGCAAAAAGTCTTATCTCAAAGATATTTTAGAGATTTTGTGATATTTTGTGTAAATCTCCGAGTAAATTAAATATTCTACCATTATTTATTAAGATAATGCACAATATTTGGTGATCCAATTTATTGAACAATTATTGGTAGCTATTATCCAAAGCCTTGAAGAATAGGCTCAAGGCCTTGGGGAACAACAAAGTTTCAAAGAAACTTCAAAGCTTTGAAGCATACTTCCAAGGCTAAGAAAGTATGATTTTAAGGATTTGAGATTTTAACAATATAAGAACATATATGATTCAATACTCACCCAAAACCAATACATCCTTGTTTAGCATGCCCAATTCAAGCCTTAGAGATGCAAAACTCTCATACAGAAAAGGTTTAGTGAAAATATAAGCAATTTTCTTAGCAGCAGATATAAAAGATAAACATACATCACCTTTCTCAGCATGATCTCTTATGAAATGGTGTCTTACATCAATAAGCTTGGTTCTGGAATGTTGAGCAGGATTCTTTGATATTGAAATGGCACTTGTATTGTCACAGTTGATAGGCACATTTCTGAATTCATATCCAAGATCTCTTAATTGTTGAGCAATCCATAATACTTATGAACAACAAGCACCAACTGCAATGTATTCAGCTTCCGCAGTTGACAAGGCTACTAAATTGTGTTTCTTTGAGTTCCAACTAATCAATTATGATCCAAGAAATTTACAGCATCCAGAAGTACTTTTCTTATCAACCTTGTAGCCTGCAAAATCTGCATCTGAATAGCCACTCATTAATAAATTAGTCCTCCTTGGATACCAAAGCCCCAAGTATTTTGTTCCATTCAAATATCTAAAGATCCTCTTACAGAAATTAACTGACTATCCTTAAGGTCTGCTTGAAACCTTGCACACATACATACACTAAACATAATATCTAGTCTGCTAGCAGTTAAATATAACAAAGAACCAATCATACCTCTGTAATCCTTTTGAGTCACACTCTTAACTTTTGTATCCTTATCTAAGGATAATGATGAATTCATGGTAGTTTTGACTATCTTGGACTGAGGCATGTTATACTTATTCAGCAAGTCCTTGGTATATTTCCCTTGATACACAAAAATTCCTTTCTTCATTTGATGCACATGAAGTCCAAAAATAAATTAAGATCTCCGATCAAGCTCATTTCAAATTACCTAAACATTATACTTGAAAACTCTGTTGATATAGAATCACTAGCATCACCAAACAATATATCATCAACATAGATCTGTACTACCAAGATATCTTTCTCATGAGCCTTAATGAAAATAGTTTTTTCTACTAGAACTCTTTTGAAGTTATTGTCAAGTAAAAACTTTGAAAGTCTGTCATACCAAGACGTTGGAGCTTGCTTAAGGCCATAGAGAACTTTGTCTAATTTGTAAACATGATCAGGGAAATTGTAATCTTTAAAACCAGGAGGTTGAGCAACATATACTTCTTCTTGTAAATAGCCATTTAGAAAAGCAAATTTGACATCCATTTGAAAAAGCTTTATGTGTTTATGGGATGCAAATGCAAGAAGTATTCTGATAGCTTCTAACCTGGAAACAGGAGAAAATGTCTCCTCATAGTCAATAACTTCTTCTTGATTATACCCCTGTGCCTCAAGTATTGCTTTGTTTCTCACAATCTTACTATTTTCATCAAGTTTGTTTCTGAACACCCATCTGGTTCCAATTAATGATTGTGTCTTTGTCCTAGGAACCAAGTCCCGAATCTTTTTCCTTTCAATTTCATTCAGCTCATTCTGCATTTCCATGATCCAATGTGCATCTTCAAGTGCCTCTTTTGCATTCTTAGGTTCAATCATGGATACAAAAGCATTGAATGCACACGTGTTTCCTAACATTCCTATGGTTTGTGTACCAATTGTTGGATCTGAGATGATATTGTCACTTGGATGAGTTGATAAGTACTTGAGCTTCTTCCTTGGTGTCCATGGTTCAGGCTCTCCAATTATATTTTCAAACCTTCTAGAACTTGATGCAGTAGCTGGAGCACTTTGTGTTCTTTCAATCCCAATCTCAAGTCTTTGAGATTTTGGCTCATCAGGATGTTCAAAGCTTTGAGACTCTTCTGAATGTTCATGCATATTAGTTTTCTTCCTTTTTCTTTCTCACAATCATCATCTGTCTCATATGTGTTCAAATTGAGATCTGCAAAACTCTCACGCAAGAAATCATGAGTACTCTCTTCTAAGATCACATGAATGCTCTCTTCAACAATCTTAGTTCTCTTATTGAAAACTCTATATGCTTTGCTAGTTTGAGAAAAACCAAAAAATACACCATCATCAATTCTAGCATAAAATTTGCCAAGATTATCCTTGCCGTTATTATGCACAAAACAAATACAGCCAAAAGACTTAAAATAAGAAACACTTGGATTTCTGCCTTTATATAGTTCATGACGAGTTTTCTTCAAAATAGGCCTCATCAAACATCTATTCAGCACATAGTTGGCAGTGTTAACAGCTTCTGCCCAAAATACTTTGGCAAGTTACTTTCAAGTAGCATGGTTCTAGACATATCTTCAAGTGTCCCATTCTTTATCTCAACTACTCCATTCTGCCGAGGAGTTCTAGGTGCAGAAAAGTTGTGTGAAATTCCATGCTTTGCACAAAACAAATCAAAATCAAGCTGATCAAATTCTCTACCATGATCACTTCTAATATATGCACATGTAAGTGTTTCAAAGTTAGAAGCTCTTTACAAAGCTTTGAGAATTCAGATAATGCTTCAGATTTATCTCTAATAAACATAAGCCATGTAAATCTAGAATAATAATGTACCAGAACAAGCATATATCTCTTACCTTTGGGTGTCCAAACCCTCATAGGGCCACACAAGTCCATATGCATCAATTCTAAGGGTTTAGGGGTACTTAAAAAGTTCTTTTACTTGAGTGAACTCCTTGTCTGTTTACCTTGAGCACATGCTTTGAAAATCTCATCATCTGTGAACATTAAGGTTGGTAGACCCCTTACCAATTCCTTTGAGATAAGCTTGTTCAGTGTATGCATGCTTATATGCCCAAGTTTTTTATGCCAAAGCCTTGAGTCTTCCTTCAAGACTTTGAGACACTTTAAACTTTCACCTGCAACTTTGTTAGTGTTCAAAGTATAAACATTATATGATATAGGAGCAGTTTGGATGCAATTGCCAGATTTTTCATCTTGTACCATACATTTCTCCTTGTCAAATATAACTTTATTACCCTTATCACCTACTTGTGAGATACTAAGCAAGTTATCCTTCAAGCCTTCTACTAAATAAACATTTAAAATAGAAGTAGCAGATTCATTACCAATACCGCCTATACCAATGATATTGCATTTGGCTATGTCACCAAGTGTGATTGTTTATCCTGAATATTCTTTGAGTTCTGTAAACAGAGACTTCTTTCTACTCATATGAATGGCGCAACCACTATCCAGAAACCATTTCTAATCCTTCAAAGCCTTGGCGACAACGTGCAAGATTTAATCAATGCCTTAAAAGGTTATGAGACCAAGTGTTGAATTTGGATTCATATTCAGAATCAACCATGTTGGGTGGTCTGATACTTTTAGAAACCCAAATCTGTCTCACTTGTACCTTAAGCTAATAAAGATGGGTGTTCCTTAATATACGAGTTTATGATCTTCTAAAGGGGCAAGTCAACTTAATATGTATCGTTTCCACAATAATGACATTTTGGAGAATGTCTGCTTCCTGATTTAACAAATGTGGCTTGGTTCTTTTTCGGAAAATTTTGGATTATAAACAATTCCACTTTTGTAAACTGAATGCATACTTCCTCCAAGCATAAGATTAAGCTTGTGTTATGAGCCAGCAAAGGTTGATAAAATCTTCTTAGATTCTTGAAGCTTCTCAGTCAAATAAGTTTTCAGTTGTTCTAAATCATCTGAATGATTCTTTAGATCAACATACTTATCAGCTAAAAGAGAGTTTCGATCAACAAATTCTTTGACTTGTGCCTTCAAAGCTTTGAATCTTCTGTCCAAGGCTTTGATGTCACTATCAATTTTCAACTTAGTAGCTTCAAGATACTTGTTTTGGAAGATCAAATATAAATTCTCCTTGGACTGCTCATGAACCTTTATTTTCAAAGAATTAAACTCATTCATATATCTCTCCTCATTTAAAAACATATTTTTGAGAATTTCAGGAAAAACATTTGAAGGACTCGATAGAAGATTCTTTACCATATCTTCACTGTTTTTGTCTGAGCCTTTTTCTTCTTCTTCATGCTCAGCCATTGAGCAAAGATTGGCCTGCTCCTCAAAAGAATCTGAGTATGTTGATGAATCAGAATCACTCCATGATGCAACCATTACTTTCTTCCTTCTGTTGTCATTTTCCTTTTTAGAAAATTGCCTGCTTTTCTTCTTTTGTGGACAATCTCTTACCAAATGATATGCATCTCCACATTCAAAGAAATTCATTACTTTAGGTTTATATGAATTTGAAGAAGATTTACCTCTCTGATCCTTGCTACTTGAGGATCTGAATTTTTCTTTGTTATAGTCCTTGTTTCCAAAGTTCTTTTTCTTATTCATAATTCTGGCTAAGGCTTTGGAGATCAAGGCTAAGGCCTCTTCATCATCATCCTCTTGTTCAAAGATTTGAGATTTTTCACTGTCTTTAGCCTTCAGTTCCTAGTTCTTGATGTTGTCACTCATGTCACCATCTACTTCATTCATTGAAATCTCATGAGTGAGAAGCTTGCCTTGCAGATCATCTAGCTCTAAAATAATAAAATCATGTGCTTCCTCAATTGCAGTTGTCTTTGGTTCCCACTTGGCTTTTGGCAAACTTCTTAGGATCTTTCTGACTTTTTCTTCATTTGAAAAATCCTTTTCCAAAGGTGCCAAGTTGTTCACAATATCAGTAAACTTCTTGAACATGTCCTTGATGGATTCATCAGAATTCATCTTGAACAATTCATACTGCCTTTGAAGGATATTGATTTTTGTCTGCTTGACTTGGCTTGTTCCTACATAGGTGACAGTCAATTTATCCCAAATCTCTTTGGCACTCTTGCAATTTGATATTCTGTTGAACTCATCTGCACTAAGAGCACAATATAATAAGTTCAAAGATTTGTAATTCTTTAATACCTTTTCTAGTTAAGTAACTGAGGGATCTTCTTCTGGTTTGACAGTCTTGACTCCATAAGAGGTAGTGTATTATACATGAGGACCATTAACAAAAATTGGCTACAGCTCTAAGTCCTGGTCTATGATGAACATTTTCATCAATGCCTTCCAATGCACAAAATTATCACCAAAGAACAATGGAGGTCTGTTGGCTGCTCTTCCTTGTGAGAATCTTTTATCACCTACATTAGTCATTGTCACAAGATTGTCTGATCTTTAAGTAGTGATCCAAGCTCTGATACCAATTGAAAGTTTGTAATGCAAGTATAAAACCATATCTATTACCCTAGAAGGGGGGGGGATGAATAGAGTACGGATTTTTTTTAGAAGATATCCTTTTTATTACTTTGAGAAAATGTATAAAAGAAATCTTAAAGCGTTGGAATTAGTTGTAAAGCTTGAGATGAAACTGTAACTGTCAGAAGCTTCAAAGCTTTGAGATAGGAAATTCTCCAAAGCGTTGGAGCTCACTGCTTTGAACAGATTTGAAACAGGAATAAAAAGCAGTAAAGTAAAGCTAAAGAACACGGAGTGTTAAGTCACAATCCGACCTGCCTAAGGGATCTGATCCCTCCAAGATTTGAACTCACTTCTTATTAATTACCCAGATTTAGCCCTAGATCTCAAGCCTAACTGAGCTACATTACACTTATACAGCTTTTGGTTCCCAACCTATCTAGTAACAACTACAACCCGTTGAAATAATAAGAGTCTCTTATTGTTCACGTGGAAACTAAAATTCTAAGTTTGTGAGGTTTAAGAACTCAATATGAATAATACAGAATCAGTACAATTTGAAGAATGCAGAAAAGAATAAGCAATAAAGCTTGAAAGTGTTCTTCAGATATCTGGATGATTGATCTTCACTCCTGCAGTGTTAAATTCTTTGATTGTATGTAGAGTTGTATGTATAATCTTCCTCGATTTAAAAACTCTCTTCTTTCACAATGATAAGCCCTCTCTTGTGTATATCATCCTTTTGAAATTCAAACTGCAATATATAACTGAAGGGGTGTACAGTAGGTAGAAATACATGATGAGTACTCTAGAAGGGGGGGGGGGGTTTGAATAGAGTATGCAGACTTTTTCCAAACTTTGCAAGAATAGTGGTTTTAAAATATTTGTAACGAGATTCAAGGCCTTGAAATGTGTTTCAAGCCGTTGGAATAAAACAGTTAGAGTAAACAGAAGAATAAGTCTATTTCAAGGCCTTGAAATGAGTTTCAAACCCTTCAAATTAAACTGTTATGAATGCAACAACGCTTCTAAGTTTGTAACGGAAGAGTAAATGCAAGAGGCACAAGATATATAGAGTTCGGTCTACTTGGACCTACGTCTCTACCTCAGGGATCTTCTCCCTGTAGGATTTTCAACATATTTCTTATTAATGAACAGCTAAGCCCTAGATCTCAAGCACAGAGAGTAGACTTACTCTGTTACAGCTTGTGGTTCTCACTAACCTATCTAGTACATGCTTAGCTATCTGATTAACTAAGAATTCTCTATTATTCACCTTGAACAATCCTTGAGAATGAGAACTAGGAGTATTATCAAAATGATATACAAATGAAGTTCAGAATAAGAAGAACACAGAAAATGAAACTGCAGTGGGTATGCAGTGTTCTTCTGATGCTATTGATTGAGAGATGAATATGCTTCCTTGATGTTCGTCAATCCTTGATTGTGTTTGTGTCACTGTGAATTCTTCTCTGCAGTTGTGTCCTCGAATTCCTTCAACAATTCTGTTTTTAAAGCACTCATTTTGAATGGAGAATCACCATAATCTTCTCAACAAACTTCCCTAAAAATATGCTTCAAATCTTGACTCTTCTAACAGCTTCTCCCAATGGCTAGTTGATCAATATCTCTTGAGATATTGATTTGATCTTGTTGGAAGTATATAGAGAAGCTTTTAAACACAACATATTGATTTCTGAATAAATCATCAAGCAGTTACCATATCGGCAAAACTTAAGTTAGGAAACGGGTTTCTGCAAAATAGGAAACAGAATTCCCCGCAATATTGAATCAAACAGATAATGTTAGATCCTAAAAACTGTGTAAAAACACTTTGTATTTCATCATAAAATATCAATGAATCAAGTACAGGGGTTTAGGAGTTGAATCAAGTACATAAACTCCCCCTAAGTTCATGCATATAAAGCCCAGCAAGTTTCAAGCCCTTGAAATAGGCTAGCTATTTCAAGTCTTGATCCTGCATTGAACTTAGAATCACCCCCCCTGATGAAAGACAAAACCATAGTCTTCCAATCTGTTAGGTACAGTTATTCTGCAACAAATACCCATTCGCACATAGCAGAATTATTCATATAATATCAACACATAATGTCCAAAAGATCAAACTTATTAAACTGAAAAAGCAAGTAATAGTAAAGTTTTCAGATAATCATAACTGACCAAAACCAGGTCACCTAAACAGCAAAAATATCAAATAAAAAAACCTAAATTTCTCCCATTTTTGAATTTAATCAATAAAAGAATGAGAATATGTTGGATCAGTCTTTGGAAAGATTTTAGAAGACATGTTTTTAAAAGATAAGATTTTCAAGGATTTGGAAAGTTGTTCAGGGCCTTGAAAAGGAGAAGAAAGAGTAGGCAAGAGTTAAGGGTTAGGGTCTTCATCTCCTTGCTGCTCTGTATCTTCTTCTTGACTATCTTCCTCATCATCCTGTTCTAATTCTTGTTGAGCCATATCATCACCTTTATCACCTACTCCCTCAAACAAATCAGCAGCAGTAATAATCTCTGGTACATTAGGCTTCTTAGATTTCTTCTTCTTGAGGTCTATGAGCAGTGCACCTGAATCTAGACTGTCTTTCTCTTAATCTTCATCCACTTGTTCAACATCCATCTTCTTTCCTTTACCTTTGACCTGAGCAGCTCCATCATGAGTTGAATGTTCACTGGGTTGATCCTTTTGCTGATTCAGCCTTTTTGGTACTCTTCTCATCTTGAGACACTTCCTCAACCACATCAAATAATGTCATGCTCCTGAGCATGTTTTTAATCATGTACTTCAACTGTCTGAGATTAGTGTCAAACCCATGTTGATTCTCCTTTACCTCATCAATATCCATCTGAAGTTCTTTCAGCAACTAGAGGGTCAGGGGGTTATCTTGAGACTGGGAGGTTTGACTTGAAGTGGGAGTCAAGAATTTAGGTTTTAGAAGTTTTAGGAGCCCAACTCTTCCTATGTCAAATCTGAGTAAAGCTTCCAAATCTTAGCATTGGTTTTCACCACACCAATCTTCTCAAAAGCCTTCTCATTAAGGATACCAAATCCAGTAGTCACTGATTCTTCCGTATCAGTTGGAATTTCAAAGTGTTGGAAGAATAAGGTGAGCAAGTTGGCAAATGGTAAATGTTATTTTCTCTGGTTGGTTTGGCTATAAAGCATGTGTTCCATCGCAAGCTTTGGAAGATCAGTTTCATAACCACGCATAACCAAATACATATAGTACAACACCCTATCAGTTACCAGTTACTTTGAGTGTTCCCTAGGCACCACACATCTCATCAATATGGTAAACAAAACTTTGGCTTCAACAGTTAGCACAGAGTGTGTTAACTGCTTAGATGAGGCAGGGATATTTGGTAGAAATAACTCTTCTTTTGCTAGTTTCGGGGCTTCACTCTTAGGAGGGTAGTTAATGGTGTCATATCTCTCGGGACATCCTAGAACATTTGCAAACTCAACATGATCTAGTTCCATGTCAATTCTAGCAACCTTAGTCTGAATCACCAGATTTGCAGATTTTTTTAGTTGATTCATGTTTAGGTAAAAGAATCTGGTGAGTATGGGGTAAGCTAACTCTGGGGGATTTAGAATAAACCAAAGAGAGCTTTTATTCAACATTTTGATGCACTCCAGATTCATACCATGTAACATTATCATACTAACCAGACTACAGAAAGCAACTGGTCTAGAATCAAATCCATCAAGCCACTGACCTCCAGCAACATTAGTTATGAACATATACTATCAGGGACTGATTTCTTACCAGTGGATTTCTTATTTTATGAATAGATATGTATTGCCTTCTCCATGTTATCATCTGGTTCATCTTCTGGTTCAACCACTGTAACCTTTTCCTTTACTTTTCCCTTGTATACTTTGTCAGCTTTCTTCTTTATCTTCTTGGGGCGACCAATCCGAATACCCTTCTGTTTTTCTGGTTCAGACTCCACAACCTTCTTCTTATTTTAGCTGGATACTGGGGTCTCATATTTCTTGGCCTTCTTCTTGGGAAGAGGAGGAGCTATCTCTTCTGCAGTAGGGGTTTTTGAACTAGAATCCCCACTAATGGTCTGAACCGCTTCCACAGTGATCTTTCTTTTCTTCTCTCTTGCAGCCATTGAACTACCAACCATCTTGATTCTGTCTGAGGTTCTTCTGGTGCTCATTAAGGTTTAGAGAAGAAGAGAGGGGTAGGATAGATACGAATGAGAGAAAGAAAGAAGAAGATTAATAGAAGAGAGTTTCAGTTTGAAAAGGAAACTAAATATTTTCTCTGATCTTTGAAGGTCTGATGAATAAAAAAGATTCAAATTTGTGTGTGCCGTTGGAAATAAAATATATAATACAATTTTAGCTGAAAAGAGGTTTTTCAAAATTGAGGGGCCACATTGAGCAATTATCTACAAAGATAACACCCACCACTGAAAGATCCAGAATTTTTGACTAATTAACATGTAGTCTTATTTTCAAGGCTTTGGAAATGGTTTCAAGGCCTTGAAAAGTTGTATCATGTAATGCATGTATGGCTTTGAAAGGATTTTCAAGGCTTTGAATGTAGAGATACACAATTCTTATAATTACTACTATTGCTATTACTGCTAGAATAGTTATTATTTCTTTGTTGGTTGATGTGTTCTTGTAGTACTTGGCAAATTGTTTGATTTAAAATGTGGATTAATATATGTTCATATGTGATTAATGATCATTCGTGTGTTAATATGAATAATATATAGTTAGAACATTCTTTTTCTTGTTCAGGGGATAGATGTTTGTATATACTCTTAAGTCAAGGGGATTGTAGTGTCTTCTTAAAAACTCACTAACAAGTGGGCTGAAATTAAAACACACGTTAGAAACAAGAAAAAAAAGAGAACACATGACACGTTCAGAAACCATCCCACCTCCATTGTTGCTTCTTTGTTCTTCTTCCGGCGCATCGCCACAAGGAGTTTTCGACGATCTTTTCCAGCTATCGTGAGTCTTATTCTCCCACTTTCAATACTTTCCAATATTTTTAGATCATACTTCCCCAAGTTGTCAGCAAATTTTACAGTTTATCAGTCAATTTTCGTATCTTTCAGTCAAATTAAAGTCTCAAATTGATGACCTAAAACTCATTATCTCGCAAACTTGTGAAAGGAAGTATTGCTCTACGCGTCAAGAAATTCGAAACAGTACAAAAATCTCTATCTCTCGGTGAAGTCGAAAAATCACGCGTTTCACGCTAGGTAGGGAAATTAACTAATTTGGACATTGCAATTTGTACACTTGTGATATGATTATATTATGTTTTCATGTAATTGCGTGATTTGATTGTGTGAAGTTTATGTTATTCGATTGATAAGAACTTTGATGATTGTGCTATGTGAATTTAATTATATACGAATGCGTGAAAGTTGCCGAAGTGATGAGTTTGTTATATGTTGGTGTAATTGGAAGTGGACAGGCTATTTTGATTAGAGTTGATGCATTGTAGGGTGTGAGAAACCGATTCGAGTCATATGGTGTGTGTGTCTTGGGGAGAGTGTACCCGTTGAGTAAGATGGGCTTGGTGGCCATCGGCGGAAGACCGTAAACCTGCGCAGGAGGTGCCTGAATGTCCTTCGGGTTAGTAACCCTTAAAGTTGTGCCGTGTATTTGGGTTGCCTTTTCCCTCTGTTTGATACCGTAAACGGCCGTGTATTTGGGTTGCCTGTCCCCCCGGTTTGATACCGTAAACGGCCGTATTTTTGGGTTGTTTGGTCCCTCGGTCTCAGTCCGTAAACAGCCGTGTGTTTGGTATGCATCCCCTAGTTGTTCATGGTTTGTGTTTGGTCGAGCATACATTACCATTAGTTGCTGAATTTATACATTGTGGGCATCGATTTACATATGTAATATTGTCGCTCTTATGCTTGTGGTAATGTCTGTTTTATTTATTTTCCTACTGGGCTGTGGTTGCTCACCCTACTATTTTTAAGGTGAGAATGCGACATATTGATGACATGGAAGATTTGAGTTGATTCTTGCATTAGAGTTTATTGTTAGACGTTTTTTGGGTAGCTAGCTCATCTTGTTATGTGAAATTAGTTGCTTCGTCAATAATTTGAAATGCGTAGACGCGTATACATTCTTGCACGTTTTGGAGGGCCATTGACGTAGTTGTGAGATTAATATCTTTTTAAGTTGATTCATGTGAAAATTCTTAAATCCTTTTGATATTAACATGATGTTGTTATCTTCCTTTTGGCACACTTGTAATGTTAATTGAATAGCGTTCGAACACAATTTAGTTGCTTTCTTAAACTGGACAGATTATACATGTTGGTACGATTTTGCTCTTTACAGGAGATCCGTCCAACGAATCGACGTGATTCAAGAATATTTTTATACTAGACACATATGTGTTCTTTCCTATTAAATTTGGTAGATAGTTAACTATTACATTGCCCAGAAACATATTTTATGTTGGTCATTTAGTTCCTAATTTCTTTTGCACCAGCAACCATCTCAAAAAAAACATTATAGTTGAATATCGGCAACTCCGAATCAAAGACTGTTTTCGATGGGTATATGATACATGTTTGGGAAACTCTCTGCAAAATATCATGTTCTTTGGGCTTATAGTTTATGAGTAATCGAATTATGAAAGTTCGGGTTATAGCTCTGAATTTCTGCCGACCAGCGGCACGTTTGGGCTTGTATCTCCCGAAACTCTACACACTTTTCAAAAATTTGTTAGGTGGTATTACTAGACATATTTAGGATGCCTCCGACCAAATTTCGTAATTTTTCACCGAGCCGTTTAGGAGATATCAAATTTCTTAGCCGAGATGTTGAAATTGTCCGTTTTCAGCGTATTGTTCGTGGATATGGTAACGTTCTCGGGTCCCGGGAATCTGGGTCGTGAAAACTTGGTATCAGAGACCTAGGTTCGAATACCTAGGGGAAGTGGGTAATAGATTATGTGAGTTGTTGGTCCATAGATGAATTTATTTGATACATGTTTATGTGTTCGATAATTGTGATATCTTGTTCTTTGATGTGCGTGTTCCGATGTGTTTTAAAGGTGTAAAGTTGTTTTGACTAGTGATTTACATGTTATGATTTTTTTATTATTCTCATGTCAATAGTTTCTGAATTGATTTTAGAATGATAGCACATCTAACAACGAATTTGGCATTCGTATGGAGTGATGGCTCTGAACAATAGTAGATGTACTAAGATTAGAAAAGATTACAGTTATAGCTAAAAATGTTAGTAATTGTGGGGTGTGTATTTGACTCATTGTGATAGAGAGTTGATCTTGAATATTTTTTGTTAATGTTGGAGATGTGGGAAGACATGTTGATAGTTTTGTTAGGCACATTACTTGGTTAAGCACTCGTCTTTAGTAAAATAGATTTTCTAGGTTGATATAGTCCTGCTAACTGAACTATTGCACGTAGTAACCCTTAGTTTAGTTTTGGTCTTGATTTAAATTTGGTCTTGTGCTTAACGCTTGTATAAGAGGGATAAATTTAGACTTCTATGGGAGGATCCGTTCATAGGTGTCATGATCTTTAAGAATAATGATAGTTCAAACTGAGCCTTGATATTAGGATCTTTGTTTCAGTTATGAGATGGAGGGACGAGCTCATGCTTGGGTAACTCTATTGATGTTTGAAAGGTCATGCTTTGGATCCTTATTGTTCTTTGAGATCGACCAGTGGTTCTATAGATCTGATGCCAGAGGGGTGTCATGGTGTCAAATTTAATGGGATTACTTGAGTGGAGGGTTAAAGATGAAGATGTCTCTGAGAAAACGTTTAAGACGTGTTATAATCACGATGAGTTTGTTGTGATGCCTTGGGGACTAGACATATTTAGGATGCCTCCGACCAAGTTTCGTAATTTTTCACCGAGCCGTTTTGGAGATATCAAATTTCTTAGCCGAGATGTTGAAATTGTCCGTTTTCAGCGTATTGTTTGTGGATATGGTAACGTTCTCGGGCCCCGGGGATCTGGGTCGTGACAGCTTGGTATCAGAGACCTAGGTTTGAATACCTAGGGGAAGTGGGTAATAGATTATGAGAGTTGTTGGTGCATAGATGAATTTATGTGATACGTGTTTATGTGTTCGATAATTGTGATGTCTTGTTCTTTGATGTGCGTGGTTCCGATGTGTTTTAAAGGTGTTAACTTGTTTTGACTAGTGAGTTACATGTTGTTATTTTTTTTATTATTCTCATGTCAATAGTTTCTGAATTGATTTTAGAATGATAGAACATCTAACAACGGATTTGGCATTCGTATGGAGTGATGGCTATGAACAACAGTAGATGTACTAAGATTAGAAAAGATTACAGTTATAGCTAAAAATGTTAGTAATTGTGGGGTGTGTATTTGACTCATTGTGATAGAGAGTTGATCTTGAATATTTTTGTTAATGTTGGAGATGTGGGAAGACATGTTGATAGTTTTGTTAGGCACATTACTTGGTTAAGAACTCGTCTTTAGTAAAATAGATTTTCTAGGTTGAAATAGTCCTGCTAATGAACTATTCCACGTGGTAACCCTTAGTTTAGTTTTGGAATTGATTTAAATTTGGTCTTGTGCTTAACGCCCGTATAAGAGGGATAAACTTAGACTTCTATGGGAGGATCCGTTCATAGGTGCCATGATCTTTAAGAATAATGATAGTTCAAACTGAGCCTTGATATTAGGATCTTTGTTTCAGTTATGAGATGGAGGGACGAGCTCATGCTTGGGTAACTCTATTGATGTTTGAAAGGTCATGCTTTGGATCCCTATTGTTCTTTGAGATCGACCTGTGGTTCTATAGATCTGATGCTAGAGGGGTGTCATGGTGTCAAATTTATTGGGATTACTTGAGTGGAGGGTTAAAGATGAAGATGTCTCTGAGAAAACGTTTAAGACGTGTTATGGTCAAGATGAGTTTGTTGTGATGCCTTGTGGACTCATTAAGGCCCCGATGGGATTTATGGACTTAATGAACCAAATATTTCACCCTTATGTAGATCAGTTTGTGGTTGTTTTTCTTGATGATATCTTGATATAACGACCTTCAGAAGAGGCACATAAGGAGCATTTAATGATCACACTACAAGTTCTTCGAGAGCATAAACTTTTTGTTAAGTATGAGAAGTGTGAGTTCTGGCCTTCTGAGGTGAAATTTCTTTGCCATGTTGTTTTTGAGAGTGGATTATCAGTTGATCCGCCCAAGATAGAAGCCGTTATGAACTGTGAATGACCGAAGAATGTTTTTGAGATACGAAGTTTCTTGGACTTAGCTGGCTATTACAGACGTTTAGTGAAAGATTTTTTACGTCTTGCAGCACCAATGACCCCACTAACTCGCAAAGGAGTTAAGTTCGCTTGGAATGACACGCGTGAAGCATCTTTCCAAGAACTTAAGACTAGGTTGACTAGAGCCCCAGTCTTGGTGCCATAAAGAGGTCTTGGTTACAATGTTTATTGTTACGCTTCTCGAGATGGGTTAGGTTGTGTATTGATGCAACAAGGGAAGGTTGTAGCCCATGGTTTTTGCCAGCTAAAGATAAATGAACAAAATTATCCCACTCATGATTTGGAGCTTGTAGCCGTTGTCCTTGCCTTGAAGAGATGGAGACACTATTTATATGGTGAGCGATTTGAGGTTTCCTCTGACCATAAGAGTTTGAAGTATTGGTTTTCACAGAAGGACCTGAATATGCGCCAGAGGAGATGGGTAGAATATTTACAAAATTATGACTTTGAGCTTCAGTATCACCCACGGAAGGCTAATGTAGTTGCGATGCCCTAAGTAGGAAGTCTTTTGGCACCATAGCTAGTATAGCTATCCATGAATGGAAAATTCTCGACGGCATTGGACAGTTTGACTGGTGTCTTGGGGAAGTGGATGGGCAGCCTACGTTGTTCAACATGGTTGTGGTGAGTACGCTTACATAAAGAATCATTGAGGCTCAACAAATTGATAAAGAGATAGAACATATTCGTGTTTGTTTGGCTAGTGGTGGGGTTTTACAAGGTTGGGTTAGGCACTCTGATCATGGCCTGAGATTTTGCGGTAAGTTATTTGTTCCTTTAAGTCTTCGTGAATATGTGTTACGTGAGTTACACCATTCTAAATTAACAATGCATTCTGGAGGTACATAGATGTATTAGGATTTGCGTCGCCAGTTCTGGTGGAAGGGTATGTAGAAAGACGTGGCCCCTTTTGTGTCTAAGTGTTTGACATGTGAGCAGGTTAAAGCCGAGTATCAGAGGCCAGCAGGACTATTACAACCACTACCTATTTCAGAGTGGAAGTGGGAGCATGTGACGATGGACTTTGTGTCAGGTCTTCCAAGGTCATCAACAGGTCGGGATGCCATTTGGGTGGTTGTTGATTGTCTTACCAAGTCAGCCCATTTTATCCCTATTCGGATGACAGATTAAGTAGATACTCTTAGAAAGCTCTATACACGTGAGATCCTCAAATTGCATGGTGTTCTACTTTCAACTGTTTCTTACAGAGATCCACGGTTTACTTCACGATATTGGAAGAGTTTACAGTCGGCCCTTGGGAAGAATGCGTTGTTCAGTACTACATTTCACCCTCAAACGGATGCACAATCGGAGCGTACGATACAAATTTTGGAGGATATGCTTCGAGCTTGTGTATTGAATTTTCGAGACTCATGGGAGGATCACTTGCCAACTGCATAGTTTGCCTACAATAGCAACTATCAGGCAAGTATCAGTATGACACCTTTTTAGGAACTTTATGGCAGGCCTTGTAGACCACCCATTTGTTGGGCCGAGGTAGGAGATGCGGCTATGTTAGGGACAGAGTTTGTTCAAGAAACTACTCGCAAAATTTCCACAATCCGACAACGCCTAGTGACAGCCCAAAGTCGCCAGAAGAGTTATGCAGACAAAAGGAGGCGGCCTTTAGCTTTTCAGGTTGGAGATCATGTATTTCTTAAGGTTTCACAAAGGAAATGGTTGTTGAGGTTTGGTCGAAGTAAAAAATTAGCCCCACGATTCATTGGGCCATTTGAGATTTTAGACAAAATCGGCGAGGTTGCTTATCGTCTTGCCTTGCCACCACGGTTAGATGAGGTTCATAATGTGTTCCATATTTCTATGTTGCGAAAGTATGAGCTAGACCCCACACATATCCTTAGTTGGACTGAATTTGGATGTCGCTGAGGATGTGTCATATGAGGAGAGACATCGTTTGAATCACCTCCTTAGTGCGTCATGAGGGAGCGGTAGCTGAGGGGGTTCGATGAGGGAGTGCTTCATGATACATTCTTGTGAGTCTTACACATCGCTTATGCTTCATTTTCAATTTACGAGGGGATGCGAGGGTGAGTGAGTAGGCTTGCGCACTTCGTTGTGGCGGTGTTCCATGTCATTACACCATGGACATAGTTGTGGAGAGCCGTGAGTGCATGACGTCTATTCCGCACAAAAGTGGGTTGGGTGAACTTAATTGGTGGATCGTGCTAGGTACCGGATTCCATTCATCTTTGTGTAGGAGGTTCGGTTGAATTAGGCACGAGACAGACATCTTATTAACTATTTGAGAGGGGACATGATTACATTCGAGTGTGGGGGTGTCGAATTTTGACTACGAACATCGAGATTGAGCTTGCGAAGACTCCATCCCCACACATGTGCCTTGACTTGTTTGCGGCTTTGTTTGGTGGAACAATTTATACGTGATACTCATTCATTGGATTATATGCTTCCTTCCCCTTTCAATAATTTTGGCGCTACTCTTGGAAGACCACTCGGGATATTTGTTGCGGCATTTGGGAGAATTTTGAGAGATACAAAAAAAAAAAGAAAACAAAAAAAAGTAAAAAAATAAAAAAAAAATAAAAAAGAAAAAAAAAAGAGAGAAAAAATGAGAGTTGGAATAAAGTAATAAATGGGATTTTTATTGGAGGACAAGTGGTGGAAGCAACTATTTCATTAACGGCTATTTTCATTTCGTGCACAACTCAAAACGGTGGCCACGGAGATCGTAACTGTACCGGGGTTCGAGGGGATCGAGGGACGGAGATGGTGAGTTTCGGGTTCAGGTTCTATCGTCGTGGTGAGGGTGTGCGAGATGTGGTTTTAATTATGAGAATGTTACACTTTAGGA
The DNA here is from genome assembly GCA_023055425.1 of Linanthus parryae. Lineage (NCBI taxonomy): Eukaryota > Viridiplantae > Streptophyta > Magnoliopsida > Ericales > Polemoniaceae > Linanthus > Linanthus parryae. The sequence goes on along the minus strand of JALGPY010000002.1, from coordinate 114,342,262 downwards.
CTTATACATGATTGCTATCCTGATGTTCGTAAGCCTCATTATTCTAACCCGTTAGTGGAATTGGAGCTCGGACCTTGAACGTGGCTTAGCCTAGCGTAGCCTCTTATTTTGTTGGCACAAACGAAGAGGTGGCGTATTCTTGTACGTAGTAAGGCTAGGCTCTCTATACTAGCTAGGGGAGATTCTCGTTGTCGAATTTAGTTTCAACTCATGCCTTGTCCCTAGTTTTCTCATCGCTTCATGATAACCGGTTTAAGCTAATGAAGATTGCCCGATCCCGCAAAAGAAAAGAAGTTGTTATTTCAATACTTTCATTCTGAATATTTTATTTGCATATAGGTGCATTGTATAATAGAGTCGTGTCGGCTAGTAAAAGGATGGTTTGTGGTTTGGTATTTGACTCGGACTTGTATGCAATGATTGGTGAAAGTATTCAATTGGCGTAGGGATGTTATGCAATGATGAATTGGTTTTGTATGCAAAGTTGGAGTGTTGTGTGAAGTGAGAGGATTTTGGCTTGAGAGTTTGAAATGTGGCTTGAGAATTTCCTCGGGGCGAGCAAAATGTAGTGTGGGGGTAGTTGATAACTTTGTTTTAGGAGTTATTTTATTCCTTATTTTTTGCATTTTGCGTGCTCAACATGGAGAATTTTTCGTCTTTTGAGTAAATTATGCTAAAATTTGATAACATGAGTTCATGAGCTTTAACTGTGAAATTCGGGCGTTTCTAGTGATATTTTGAGCTTTTATTGTGATATGATCGCGGGTTGTGTTATCTTGTTGTGATTCGCAGGAAAATAGTGCTTGGAGGATCATGCAGGAGATGGAAACGAGCATCGGAAGCAAGGAAATCAAATAAAAAGCCAAGAAAAAAATGCAAAAAGATGGTGTCTTCGTACGAAGACAATGTACTTAGCGAAAAATTAATGTCTTTGTTTAATTGTCTTCGTACGAAGACATGGTACATAGCGAAAAATTAAGGTGTAGAAAATCTCTTCCTAAAACAAGCTGCAGTACTTATCTGTGAAGGTCTTCGTACCAAGAGCCAAAGTCTTCGTACGAAGACTCTTCGTACGAAGATATTTGTGTTCGTACGAAGAGAACGCTGAAACGCGGGATTTTTTGGGGCTTTTACGCAATTTCTTCAAACTTTGTAATATGATTATGGAAACGTATTTAATACTTTTAGGTCGTGATTTTGAGAGGTTAGCACGGATTTTGGACGTCTTGGAGAGCTAGGGAACGATTGGAGAAGCTTGGGAGCACTTGGATCATTCGTTTGGCTTCTAAAACTTCATTTCTTCTCTAGTTTTGTTATTTTGATCATGAAAACTTGTATTGTGACCATGTTTTGGAGTAGCTAAACCTCTTAATCATGGTATCTTGAAGGGAACTAGGTTTTGATCATTATGGATTGTGATTTATGGATTCACTTTCATGCATTCAAGCTTTATTGATGATTTCTTATCTAGTTATGTGTGTTTTATGCGTTTGATTTATCTCTTCTATTGGTAGACGTATTAATAGGATTGAGATAGGTTGTAAACGATAGACAAATCTATATATAGTTCCCGGAAAAGTGAAACAAACACTAGCCGTATCTAGGGTTGAGAAATCTTGCTAGTTAGCTACGAACAAAGAGTAGATTAACGCTCGTAAAGCGTGCCTAAACATGATCAGACTAGAGAAATCAACTTTGATAGTTTAAGTATAGGTGTTGGTTGATACATATTCAACATAAAATTGCTCTTTTAGCTAGAATAAAGAATCATCGTGTTAGTAGAATGTAAATCCAACATAGTGTGAAATACCTAGTGACCCGTAGAGATATCCTGACTTCGTCAAACTTTGAGAAAAAATAAATCTAAAATAATTCGTCTTTATTAATTGTGAAGCAATTCAATTGATTAATTGAGACATTTAAATTTTCAATTTAGTAGAAATATCAAAACAAACAATCGCGCTTGACCCATATAAGGATTGGATTTAATACTAATTTACAAGAATTTTCTAGGATTCGACAACCCGGATTTCAGGTATTTTATCACTACACCGACAACTGTTCACTTGTAGTTAGAGCGTGTCACCCTTGTATCATGTTGTTTTTTGCTGACACTCTTATAATTACTTATATATGCCACTTTGTTGGCTAAGAAATATGGAATAGTAAGTCTGTTTGTGATTCATTGCTACAAGACAGCACACAAAGACAGTAAGTAGAAGATGATCAGGAACAACCTAATTCAATCTGGCTCTCAAGTACTAATTTGTTTCAGTCAAACCAAATTATTTCAATTTTTACAATAGCATAAATGTTTCAAGAACAGTAATAGGCTCAGATCTGTAACTGAATAATCATATGATATTATTAAAAGTTGCAAAAGGATATTGCTCCGCCATGCGTATTCCAATCTCTCAAGTTATCGATGGATCCATATCATCACAACCTCTAATGATTACTGATATAATCTCGCATGATTAACATCTCATATAAAACACAGTGAGAACTATCATATACTTTCAAATTTAAACCTTGAATCAGTAGTCACACATAGGTAGCATAGGTCACACAACAGACACATAATATTGCACCAGAATAGAGATAGGGATGAAGAAACATAACAAAAAATACTCTTCTGGAATATATTGGTTCATTTGATCATCATTAATTTCATCCTCGGAATCAGAGATGAACAATGGACAATTCTAATAAATTCACACAGAAAGAGGCCTAGACAATTATTACTAAAAAGAATACAAGAGATGACCACAAGTTGTAAAAGGTTTGCCTCGCCATGCATATTACAACTCTCCCAGCTTATAGGATTTAATTCAATACATCCATACTATCACGACCTCTTACATTGAGCAAGCAGTGAGCAACAGAACCTCATAATCACCTTACGAAGTTCCATATCATTAATATACATGGAAGCAAACACTGAATCGCTACTGTTCGAATTCCCAAAATTGTAGTTTAATAGACCTACCTTTCCTATTCAATTTCTAACATCCATTTCATACTCAGTCAAAGCAAATCCCCATCCCAAAATCATATTACCATGTAACACATTCGCAAACGCCTGCGTGAAGAGGAGGATGTCACCAGTCCTGTTAGAGGACAACCAAGTTCCTATGAGGATTCTTCAATATTTAACAGCTCTGATTCACCAGATGATGATCCGGGCAGTGACGACGAGCCTGCTTTTATTCTAAGATTAAGAGAGATTGTCTTGAGGAATTCCGTGTGATGAGAGAAGAAATTGCAAGAACTATTGCGAGAAACAACGAGCTACCATGGAAGATCAAGAAGAGATACAGAGGAAGGGGGGGGCGGACTTCCTGGATAAATCTTTCAGATAAAGAGGAACCAGCAATGGTCCCGAAAGATGAACAAATTGAAGGAGAATGCAAAGCAATTAAAACCTAAGCTCGAAGACTCGACCTTTATTTTATGTTCTTTTATGTTATTTTCCAGTTATTTTCTAAACATTTTGTTTTGTTCGTATTGTTAATGTAATATTTCTTTAGAAATAAGCTACTGCTTTTTTCGCACAAAAACATCAAGGCTAATGTACTCGTACTTTGAGAATTTAAATAGCGGGTGGTGGAAAGAAACGTAAAACGGGTGAGGGTTCGTCTCAAGAGGCATCCGGCTCGGGTGATCCTCATTTGGAAATTTCGCCATCACCCCAGTACCCAGTATTGGCCACTCCTCTACCTAATGACCGGGGAGTTGTAGGTAGAAGGACATCTAAGATGAACGTTAAAGAGCGTAGCGTGGGCGCCGCATTATATGATATTTACCGATTTGTGACATATGAGGCTCACCTCGACTCTATTGAGGACCACTATTTGAAAAAGCAGGGGAATTCTGAGCGGGAATTTCCATTGCATCCGGACATGCCTCAGGCCATTAAAGATATTTTTGAGCGTGATAAATTTACCAATTGGGTTAAGTTGGTAGGGAAGTCGAGTTCACACATGGCCCGAGATTTTTGTCTCAATTTGAGATATGCTAAAGATGGCGAAAGCCAAGGCCCGCGTCTCGTCTATTGCGGAGGAACGTGGATTGTCTTCAGGCCAAAGACTATCTGCTTGGCCCTTGGATTTCTGCAACTGCGAGACGCTTTTGCATACAGTAACGCTGTGAGGAGCGAGGACATATGGTCTAGGGTGAACGCTTTCTGTTTTGCCAAAGGAGTGGAACCGTGGAATAGGAGGGGTGATGTGCCTCAGTGGAAAGCTCACAAGAACTACTTTAGGCCCGAGGCTCGGTACTGTTGTGAGTTTGTTGAGAATTGGGTTCTAGGAATCACGCAGAATCCCCATTACACCCTTAAGCTATGTGTCTTAGCTTTTTATCTGTGGACCGGGACTCGGGTAGACATCCCTAGGCTGATTTGGGCCAATTGCTTAGAGAGGGTCTCGAGGAATAACAAGTTGGGACCCGGGCATACTTGCTTGCTGACTCATTTTGCTAAGGCTGCAGAGATACTGATTGGGAGAGATATGGACCTGAAAAGGTTTCCTGATAGAAAGTTGTCTCGGTTTGATGAGTAAGCCGCAACCAACGGTAAGGGTTGAAACGGGAATACCTCCCGGTTTGACAACCAGGTGGCTTATGGCCACTTAAAAGAGGAAATGGCCATGGACATAATTGAGAGAAGACACCAGTTTGATCACACGAGGACCAATCAGGCAAAGCTGGGTAACTTGATCGAGATGGTGGGCCAGTAGGTTATACAGTCTAGTGGTCCAGTGGCTAAGGAGTTTGTTCCACCGGTAGCGACGACTGATCCTTGGTTTCAGGAGGATGTGTTTGAGTATCCGGTGCTGCCGAGTGAGGATGAGTTGGAAGAGGAAGAAGAGGAGGAAGATCAAGAGAATGATGAGGATGAGTAGAGGAGAGAGCCCTTGCGCTAGGATTGTTGAGTCCTTGTTTTATCATTGAGGAAAACGATGCATCCTAGTGTGGGGGTGGGGTTACACCTTTTACTAGCCATTTGTCGAGTCTTTGCATCGCCCGCCACATGTAATTACTTTTTTTTGGTTATGTTCTTATTTACCTCTTTGTTATTTATTATTTTGTTTGCCTGTTTATTTTTATTGATTCATCTCACCAACATATCGAGTCTTTAGTTAATCGAGTAGACCGTGCATGTAGTATAGTTTAAAAAAATTGAAAAAACCATAAAAATTTAAAAGAATTTGATAAAGGGCAATCAAAAGAAGTTTATATTTAGGTACAATCGAGAAGTGTGATAATTTTAGGCATAGGGCCTGATTTGCAACCGAGAGTGACAACTTGAGTCCCTCTTAGTACGTATAGAGAGACTATATTTACGGGAGTAGGTGCCTATTTTTCACACGTACTTAATTTTCAAATCTAAAGTGTGTGCCTAGTTTTCTGACAAGAGTTGAGCTAGGTGAGAGCTAAACTAGCCGAACGTTCTTCTGTACATCTTAAGTAGTCGCCAGCCCGCCTCGTAGTGGCAAACATAACAGCTGTGTGAGGTCGTGTATTAGAGCACTCACTGCTTATCGATCTCACCCTGTGGGACCACTAGAAAGCCCAATTTTAACCTTGGATTATTTGCTTGCCTTTTGACATAGGGAGACGATTCTTGGCCTTCATCAGACTTCGTTTAGAATCACCTCTTTAGTGCGTCACTAGGGAGTGGTGGTTGAGGGGGTTCGATGAGGGAGTGCTTGATGATACATTCTTGTGAGTCTTACACATCGCTTTAGCTTAATTTTCAATTTACGAGGGGATGTGAGGGTGACTGAGTAGGCTTGCGCACTTGGGCGTGGCGGTGTTCCATGTCATTACACCATGGACGTAGTTGTGGAGAGCCGTGAGTGCATGACGTCTAATCGGCACAAAAGTGTGTTGGGTGAACTAATTGGTGGATCGTGCTAGGTACCTGATTCATTTCATCTTGGTGTAGGAGGTTCGGTTGGATTAGGCACGAGACAAACATCTTATTGATTATTTGAGAGAGGACATGACTACATTAGTGTGGGGGTGTCGACTTTTGACAACAGACATCGAGATTGAGCTTGCGAAGACTCCATGCTCACACATGTGCCTTGACTTGTTTGCGGCTTTGTTTGGTGGCACCATGTACTTCATAGAGTTAGGGTAAGGTGAAATTTATATGTGATACTCATTCATTGGATTATATGCTTCCTTCCCCTTTCATAATTTTTGGCGCTACTCTTGGAAGATCACTCGGGATATTTGTTGCGGCATTTTGGGGGAATTTTGAGAGATATAAAAAAGGAAAATAAAAACAAAAAAACAAAGAAAAAAAATTAAAAAAAAAAAAGTAAAAAAAAAAAAAAGAAAGAACAAAAGAAGAGTTGGAATAGAGTAATAAATGGGAATTTACTGGAGAACAAGTGGTGGAAGCAACTATTTCATTGACGGCTATTTGCATTTCGTGCACAACTCAAGACGGTGGCCACAGAGATCGTAATTGTACCAGGGTTCGAGGGGATCGAGTGCCGGAGATGGTGAGTTTCGGGTTTGGTTTCTATCATAGTGGTGAGGGTGTGCGAGATGTGATTTTAATTATGAGAATGTGACGCTTTAGGACTTATACATGATTACTATCCTTATGATCCTAAGCCTCATCATTCTAACCCGTTCGTGGAATAGGATCTCGGACCTTGAACGTGGCCTAGCCTAGCGTAGCCTCTTATTTTGTTGAAAAACACAAAGAGGTAGCGTATTCTTGTACGTAGTAAGGCTAGGCTCTCTATACTAGCTAGGGGAGATTCTCGTTGTCGAATTTAGTTTCAACTCATGCCTTGTCCCAAGATTTATCATCGCTTTATGACAACCGGTTTAAGCTAATAGAGATTGCCCGATCTCGAAAAAGAAAAAAAGTCGCTATGTCAATACTTGCATTGTGAATATTGCATTTGCATATAGGTGCATTGTATAATAGAGTCGTGTCGGCTAGTAAAAGGATGGTTTGTGGTATGGTATTTGACTCGGACTTGTATGCAATGATTGGTGAAAGTTTGCAATTTGCGTAGGGATGTTATGCAATGATGAATTGGTTTTGTATGCAAAGTTGGAGTGTTGTCTGAAGTGAGAGGATTTTGGCTTGAGAGTTTGAAATGTGGCTTGAGAATTTGCTCGGGACGAGCAAAATGTAGTGTGGGGTAGTTGATAACTCCGTTGTCGGAGTTATATTATTCCTTTTTTTTTGCGTTTTGCGTGCTCAACATGGAGAAATTTTCGTCTTTTGAGTAAATTATGCTAAAATTTGATAACATGAGTTCATGAGATTTAAATGTTAAATCCGGCCGTTTCTAGTGATATTTTGAGCTTTTATTGTGATATGATCACGGGGTGTGTTTTCTTGTTGTGATTCGCAGGAAAATAGGGCTTGGAGGATCATGCGAGAGATGGAAACGAGCTTCGGAAGAAAGGAACTCAAAGAAAAAGCCAAGAAAAAATGCAGAAAGATGGTGTCTCCGTACGAAGACAATTGTCTTCGTATAAAGACTTTGTACTTAGCAAAAAATTCGGGTGCTAAAAATCTCTTCCAAAAAAAAGTTGTAGTACTTATCTAGGAAGGTCTTCGTACAAAGATCCAATGACTACGTACGAAGACTCTTCGTACGAAGATACTTGTGTTCGTACGAAGAGAACGCAGAAACGCAGGATTTTTTGGGGCTTTTACGCAAATTCTTCAAAATTTGTAATTTGATTATCGAAACGTATTTAAGACTTTTAGGTCGTGATTTTGAGAGTTTAGCACAGATTTTGGACGTCTTGGAGAGCTAGGGAAAGATTGGAGAAGCTTGGGAGCACTTGGATCATTCGTTTGGCTTCTAAAACTTTGTTTCATCTCTAGTTTTGTTATTTTGATCATGAAAACTTGTATTGTGACCATGCTTTGGAGTAGCTAAACCTCTTAATCATTGTATCTTGAAGGGAACTAGGTTTTGATCATTATGAATTGTGATTTATGGATTCACTTTCATGCATTCAAGCTTTATTGATGATTTCTTATCTAGTTATGTGTGTTTTATGCGTTTGATTTATCTCTTCTATTGGTAGACGTATCAATAGGATTGAGATACGTTGTAAACGATAGAGACATCTACGTATATTTCCCGGAAAATTTAAACAAACACTAACCGTATCTAGGGTTGAGAAATCTTGCTAGTTAGCTAGGAACAAAGAGTAGATTAACGCTCGTAAAGCGTGTCTAAAATTGTTAAGACTGGAGAAATCAGCTTTGATAGTTTAAGTATAGGATTTGGTTGAGACATCTTCAACATAAACTTGCTCTTTTTGCTAGAATAAAGAATCATCGTGTTAGTAGAACATAAATCCAACATAGTGTGAAATACCTAGTTACCCGTAGAGATATCCTGACTTCGTCAAACTTTAAAAAAATCTAAAAGAATTCGTCTTTATTAATCATTAACCATTTCAATTGATTAATTGAGACATTTGTATTTTCAATTTAGTATAAATATCAAAACAAACAATCGCACTTGACCCATATAAGGACGGGATTTAATACTAATTTACAAGAACCAAAACAAGATGATTCCGACGAATTTAATTAGAGCTACATGAACGGATGGAAGAAGAACTTGTATGTAGGGGTCACATTCTGGACACACTGTCATATTGTTTATACATTCTAGTCACATAAGATAAGTCACCTATAAAATTATGAAGAAACTGGAGTACAAATACAAGGAAGAAAAGTATGGTTAATATAAGTTATACATTAACAAGTTCTTTTATTTTTACTATGGATGAAATTAGTCCATTTCTCAAGCAGGTTCACGAGCTTCAAATTATTTCTATAATGTTCCCGATCTCAAGATCAACGTTTCTCATGAATTTTTAGTGGGGAGTGTTGATGATCCTTTTTGATAACCCATGCAAACATACAACACAAACAAGGTTGCAAACCACACTAATTTCAATCCAAATTTGTTAAACAATAAATCTTGCCAAACAAAACATCATTAATTCAAGTACCCCAACAGCGATAAACTAGCAACACAAACTCGGTCAAATAATACATATATCCCCAACTTCCTCAAAAAAACCAAAACATATTATTGTTCAGACAATTTTGAACCTTAATTGTTTTCACATATGAATTTCAAACATGTTGTACCTCAGATGATGACATAGATCTATTCATTGTTGACATGGATTCAAAATGGATGAGCATAAATGTGATCATGCTGCTTCCTGAGCTGTAATGCGACATCATTTCTAACATTTGATGTCGTGATTTCAAACAATGCAAAAAAATATTAACTATTAGTTCGAGAATTTTGTACGCGACGAGGGGAACAAAACTTTAATGCTGGTGTGGATAACTTATAGTTAAAATTACATTATATGCATGACATTGAGTAGCTCGCATGCCCAGAAGCAGGAAAAGTGTCAAAACAAAATATAACGAACACCAGATGTTGTAAAACAATAGACAGTTCATCCTTTGGGCAATTCGAAATGATACCAGGGTAAACGATAAAGCAAACATGCTGAATGTTCTTCTCAATTATTATTTGGATTAGTACTATTCATTGAATTTAGACACCAACCATTGGAACTCTTCGCATACCCGTAAATGCGCATCAAGAACCTATGTATAAAGCACTACCATCCAAGAAATTAATGCCTCGTGATGAACATCATAATAACCACTGACCTGTTATAACCACACATCAACAATGGATTTAAATGGTTCTAATTCCTAAAATTGTAGGCTAATGGACCTGCTCTCCCTATTTAATTTCTAACCTCCTCTTCCTACTCAGTCACATAAACCCATCCGCAAACGTCTGCGTGAAGAGAAGTAGGTCAGGTCAACAGTACTTTCACGGGACTGACAGATTCATATGAGGATGCTCCAATATTCAGTTGATCTGATTCATCACATGATGATTGAAGTAGTGATGACAAGCCTGCTGTGAGGTTGTTTAAGAAGAAGAGAGATTGGCATGAGGAAGGCTGGCAGATGAGAGAAGAAATTGAAAGAATTATTAAAATAATATACGAGCTACTATGGTAGATCAATAAGAGATATAGAGGAGAGGGGGGATTACCGGTACAAATCTTTCAGAAAAGGAGGAACCAGTAAAGGCCCCCACATACGAAGAACAGAACGAGTACAATGCTGAGCCATCAAACTCCAATCTCAAGAACTAGACTATTGTAAGTTCAACTTGTTTTAAAGCTTTTAAACTGCATTGTTTCAAGGCCTTGAAAAAGCTTTCAAATGCTTGAAACTATACTGCAGTGTATGCCATGAGCTTAGGGGGAGCTTTTCCTTCTAATCTGATTCCTAATCTCTTATACTTGATTATGTCGTATGTGATGATGAAAGACAAAAAAATATGACATTCTAAAATATTGCTAATCTCTCTGTTTGAATTATTCTTTGCGGGGTTAATTACCGACCTATTTTGCAGGAATTATTTCCTAATCCGTGTTTTTGCAGGAAAGGAAATAGAGTTGTCAAATGGACTTTGTGCTTGTGCAATCTTTCCTGGACTTTCCTAATACCCTCTGATAAAATATATAGTCAGTATCTTTGAAGATACTTAGCAAGTAGCCATTGGGAAGATCTGTTAGAGAGCCAAGATATGTTGCTTGATTTTTGGAAAAATTGTTTGAAGAAAATCCTACAAATCTGCATTTAAAACAAGCAGCATAAGGGGGAATTTCTGAGGATAATTCCAAGAGAACATTTTAATAAAGAGACTCAAACACTCTCAAGGATTGACTAGCAACACAAAAGGAGATTCAATTCACTCAATCGAATCATCAGAAGATCACTACATACTCAACAGCTTCACTTGTTCTCAGTGTTTTTTGTACTTAATTTGTGTATCATTTTGATAATACTTCTCTTAGCTTATTCTCGTGAGTTGTTCAAGTGAAAAACAGTGAATTCTTATTGAATCAGTTAGCTAGAGCAGGTACTAGATAGGTTAGTGAGAACCACAAGCTGTAATAGACTAAGGGAAGTCTCTGCGCTTGTGATATAGGGCTTAGCTTTTTATTAATAAGAATTGAGTTTAAAATTCTGCAGGGATTAAATCCTTGAGACAGATACGTAGGTCCTAGTGGGCTGAACTGTATATATCTTCTGTCTCTTGCCTTCTGCATTTCAATTTTTATACTTGTTCATTAACTTCTCTACACAGGTTTTCAGTTCAAGGACTTGAAACCGATTTCAAGTCCTTGAAAACTATAAAAAATGCATTTACTCTATATTTGATTCCAATGAATTGAAACTCATTTCAAGGCCTTGAAATACTTGCTGCTTTGTACAAATTTATTTGAAACCACTCGTTGGGCAAAATTTTTTATACTCTATTCAACCCCCCCCCCCTAGAGTACTGATCCTATATTACTGCCTACATTACTGTCTTTCAATTCGTATCATAACTTGTATCACTGCATAGATATAACAATCTTGTGATTATGAGTACTGTAGGTGATGGTGGTTTATCTCTTGGAAGTGCTGCTAACATACCTCCTTTATTTTGTGGCGACAACTTTGTGCACTGGAAATCTTTGACAAAAATGTTCATCATTGATCAAGATATAGAGTTATGGACTATCATAAAAAATGGTCCTCATACATTCTACACAGAGAAAGATGGAATTAAAACTCCCAAAACCGAGGATTCACTTTCTACTTCTGAAGTAGAATAGTTTTTTAAGAATTATGGAGCTATGAATCTCTTATATTGTTGTTTTAGTGCAGATAAATTCTACAGGATTTCAGGATGCAAAGCTGCTAAGGAAATACCAGAGAAACTAGTTGTGAACTTTGAACGAACCAGCCAAATAAATCAGACAAAGATTAACATATTTCTTAGACAGTATGAACTGTTTTAAATGAATAGAGATGAATCCATTAGAGACATGTTCAACAAGTTTATAGATATTGTCAACACTCTGGATTCCTTAGGGAAATCCTTCTCCAAAGAAGAAAAAGTTTGAAAGATCTTGAGAAGTCTTCCTAAATCCAAATTGGAACCAAAGACTACTGCCATTAAAGAAGCTCAAGATCTATCATCCCTTCAACTTGATGACTTACGGGGAAAGCTGCTTACACATGAGATCTCCATGAATGAAGTTGATGCAGAACTGCCAGAAAGTGTCAAGAACTTGGCTCTCAAGGCTAAGGAGAGTGAACCATCGCAGAGCCTTGAAAAGGAAGAAGATGATGATGAAGATCCCTTTTCTCTTATTAGTTGTAATAGATGTCCTAGAGGCAATCTTATTTAGTATGAAAAATGTTTTGGCTAGAACATTCATTGCATTATTTATGGAGATATTTAATATAATGAGGTCCTTAGATTAAAATTTTGTTTGTTTATACTGATTAATTGGACGCTCAAATATAAACTTGTATGGGGTTGGATTGATATGGAGATATTACGATGCAACACATGGGTATGCTTCAGGAGTAATGTCATACTGAATTTACCCACTTACGAGAAGGCTACATACAAGTTATGTAAAGTCACAAGAGCTTCTCGTAGTGAAAACTATATTGTCATCCTTCGACTTGATGTCACTAGATCCTCTAGTTGGGGAGTAGTGTGTTCTGACATCGTCAAACACTACACCGTAACAGGGTAGTAATAAAAGGAGCTAATCGGACACAATAGGAAGAAAGCTTAGATATGGTAGTGATGTAGATAGAATTTGTCCCTCCCACATAACGGGAGAAAATATCTGTGGCCACTCGAGGGTTAGTGCTGGTAGAATGTCTAGCCAGACTCAGATAAATCAATATGGGATATTGATGTTATCTGCATGGATAAGACTATTCCCAATATCGAGAAACTATGGATAGGATATACGAGTGTGACTTATGTCTCGTGTAAAATCCGGATATGGAGACAAAGGGATGAGACAATACTTGCACAAGTTTTGTCAGATTATTGACTATTTCTATTAGTTGGGTGGCATGAATTTTTTGCTAGACACCGCTCCATGTTAGTAACCGTGACTACCAACTATGTAGAGACCTATGGGGTTACACACCATATGGATTAAACTAGACTTGGTAATTGATTAATATGATTAATTAAATAGAAGGATCAATAAGCAAGCACATGCAAACTTAGTAGGACTAATTTACAAGGTGAACTAATCCGTGTAAGACAAGATTAGTAGATGGGCCTTTATGTAGTTAACAAGGAGTTGTTGGACTATATAAAGGACACTCCTAGATTATTTTCTCACTAATGCTCATTACACACATTGAGTGAGAGAGAGAACAAAGCAAGGAGAGAGAGCAATACAAGTCAAGGCCAAAGCCAAGACCCATCCGCCTCCCCCTCAATGTCGGCCACAAAAGGCCGAGCCTCTTTGTTCTCCGTTGCGTGAATATTATTCTTCCTTTGTCCACCGGTTGCTATCAGAAGACGTGGAGGAATCTAGATCTTGATCCTAGGAGTTGACTAGTCGTACAGACGCAAACACTATCTTGCGTTTGACTTCATCCTAGGAGACAAACAAGGTAATTGTTACTAAATCCTTTACTATTTTTCTGATGTATCATCCTTTGATCCTTGGAGGTCTTTTGCGGATCTTAATTATTATTTTTCGCTGCGCAATCTATTACAAAACCCTTCAGTGGTATCAGAGCCACGTGTTGTAGAGTATAACGTAGTTTATGTGTTACGATTATGTCTATTTTACACTTCGATTATTGTTTATCACGTAAAACGGACATATTAAGCATAATTTATGCAATTTGAATATGATTCAACCAAACAAGACCAAACTTTACATAAGATGTAGAAATTAGTGAATTCGGATCACATAGGATGTGAAATTTTAGATATAGAAAACTAGGGTTTGGGCACAAGTTGGACAAAGGGGTTTTTCAAATTTTGAAACAACTAAACTTCGGCAACAATGGAAGGAATTGTTACGGAAACAACCCCTAGGAGGGTTCGCCCCCCTTGGGACCGCCCCCCTTCTTCCTTGCCGCCGAAGAAAGCAACGACCTAGGGGCTCGGGCCGGCCTAGCACGTGTCTTGGCCGCATGGGGCTTAGCCTTACCGGCCCAAGGCCTTGTGGCGGTCTTTTAGGGTTCGTCCATAGTGATGGTGGGCCCTCTTGGACCTTTCTGACCCTAGAATGTCCAAAATCAACTAAAATTGACCAAGCACCTTAATATTGGATTTTAACTGTTTATGTGCTATTCGCATAGTGATTGGATATGGCCTTTGATGTGGATGTTATGAATGTTTAATATTTGTGGTTTGTTTTTACGGCCTGCGAGCCGGAAAAGTTAATGTAATAGTTAATTAGGTTTTATGGCATGCGAGCGGGTCTTCTTCTCAACTAGTGTGAGATCTTCCTATTTGGTACAGATGCTATCTAGTATTAGATAGAGTAGATAATAGTCAAGACATGGGGAAGAAACCTAAAGAATTAAAGAACCACGAGATGGAGCATTCCACAAAGCTAAGGATCATGGAGCATTTCACAAGCTTTGGAGCATGGACCAAAGGATGGATGCGCATGGAGATGAGCTTGCTATTCTTAGGGTTCATAGATATTCTCATTGTCTTGGGAATATCTTAGTTTAGGAGGCCATATTCATATCACGAATTTATTTTTTGTGATTGTTTATTTATTTTCTTATTATTTATTGTTGTTGTATGGACGATGCATGAAAAATTGATAATAAGATAATTAACAACCCGGATATTTTATGTTGAGATTGTCCAACCCAAATAAGTTGATCAGTTGATATGGATCAACAAAATATTTAAAATTGAAAGCAAAATCCCTCAAATATAAATATTGCCTTATGCCTTCTCGTTACTCAAACACTCATCATAGTCATGGTTTATCAAGCTCGTACATCCCAAAGCAAGGGGACTTGATTCATCATGATGTGATGCTATGGCACAAGTAAGTAATGTGAAATTGTTGGAGTAAGAGGTTGAACGCAAGAAGGTGATTTTAATGGGATTAAAAGCCTAGAGGCAACCAATCGGGATTATCTATTGGGATAGATAAATAAGGAGTTATTTTCCCAATTGAACCAAGAGTTGCATAGGGATGCAATTGGAATTGTTTCTACCTAAATAACTAATTTTTGGGTGACTTGCCAAAGCAAGCTCAAAAAGAGGTGATATATGGATCTTGGCCTACTAGAAAATATAATGATATTTTCCGCATAAATATGGAGGGTTATTAATCCGAGAAAATTAATGGGAGCTATATTTATTAATCTAGTCATTATTAAATATAATTATTTGATCACAAAATACTTAAACTTGTATATCTCACATTTTGTAAAATTCCAATAGCAAACAACTCATCGAGTTCATCACATTTCCTACGTTCTGTCCTTGAGAAGGACAAGCTTTCTAGAACAGACTTTATAGACTGGTACAGAAACTTGAGAATCGTTCTCAAGAAAGAAAAGAAACTGCAAACTCTATAAGAGGACGTTCCTGAGGGTCCAGATAATAATACCCTTGCAGCCCTAAAGGAGCATCAGAAGTTCGTTGACGATGCTAATGATGTGGCATGCCTTATGCTTTGCACCATGACCTTTGAGCTTAAGAAGGAACATGAGAACATGGATGCGTACGATATGATCGCACACTTGAAGCAGCACTTCCAAGAGAATGAAAGGGTTGAGAGGTATGAAGTTACCAAGGAATTGTTCAAGTGTCATATGTCATAGGGAAACCTAGTGGGACCTCATGTACTCCGAATGATCGGGTACGAGGAGAATCTCGAGCGTCTGGGATTTCTGGTGGGTCAAGAGTAGGCCACATATCTCTTCTTGGAATCATTGCCTAAGAGTTATGGACAGTTCATCATGAACTGTAACATGAACAAGATCGTGAAGCCCTTGCCAGATCTACTCAATATGTTGAGGATAGCTGAACAAAGCATCAACAAGGGAAAGAACAAGGCCATAATCATGGTGCACAAAGGGAAAGGCAAAAGGTTTACTTCTACCTCCAAAGAGAAAGGAAAGGAAGTAGCCAAACCCAAGGATGTTGCCCTTAAACCTCTTGGTGGCGTTGCCAAGGGAGTGACTAAGGGTGATTGTCAATACTGCAGTCAGCCTTGACACTGGAAGAGGAACTGCCCAATCTGGAGGATAAAAGGCTTGGAATAGTGATTCCACCACCACGAGGTATTTTTGTTATAGATGTCACTTTAACTTTCTCTTCATGATGGGTATTGGATACAGGATGTGGATCTCACATTTTTCAAAATCTGCAGGAACTTAAGAGAAGTAGAAATTGGCTAAAGAGGAAATAGACCTGCGCGTTGGGAATGGAGCAAAAGGTTGCTGCATTGGCTGTAGGGATGTACGAGTTGTCTCTGCCTTCATGATTAGTTTTGTAGATAAATAATTGCTATTTTGTTCCTGATATGAGCAGAAACATTATTTCTATTTCTTTCTTGGACAAGGAAGGTTTTACTATTTCAATAAAGGACAATTGTTGCTCCATTTATTTTGGTAGTATTCACTATTGTAGTGCGCAATTATTTAATGGATTGTATATCCTAGATCTAAGTAATCCTGTCTATAACATCTAAAACACGATGAATAAAATGAATGATTTCAATCGTGCTTATCTATGGCACTGTCATTTAGGCCACATATACGAGAAACATGTTTCTATACTCCATAAAGATGGATTTCTTGACTCATTTTCTTTTGAATCGTATGAGAAATGCTAGGCTTGTTTATTGGGACAGACGATATGAGAAATTGGCACTCTTGCACAAAGATGTATGTACGCCATTTTCTACGCCTTCCAGGGGTAGTTACGTTTATTTCATTACATTTACTGATGATTTCAGTTGATATGGATATTTATACCTTATGAAGGCCAAATCTAAATCCTTTCAAAAGTTCAAAGAATTCAAGAATGAAGTAGAAAAGCAACATGGAAAAATTATCAAGGCCCTACGATCGGATGGTGGATGAGAATAATTAATCCAAGATTATGAGGACTATCTTGGAGAGTGTGGGATCTTGTCTGACTCCACCCGGAATGCCACATTGGAACGACGTGTCCTAGAGAAGGAATCGAACACCGTTGGACATGGTTTGATCTATGATGTGTCAAACTGAACTTCCATTTTCTTTTTGAGGCCACACTCTATTGTGTGGAACTTTCACCATTAACAGTGTTCCATCTAAATCGTTCATGAAGACTCCATATGAGATGTGGAGTGGGAGGCGTCCCACAGTGCCATTCATATAGATTTGGGGTTGCGATGTCTACGTAAAACGTTTACAACCATACAAGCTAGGGACCAAGTCGGATAAGTGTAACTTTGTGGGATACCCTAAGGAAACTGATGGATATTACTTTTACAGTCCAATCGAGAACAAAGTGTTGGTTGCCAGGTCCGGCGTGTATCTAGAAAGAGAATTTGTCTCCAAAGAAGCAAGTGGGAGGACTGTAGAACTTGAAGAGGTTCAAAAACTACAAAGCATTGATCCTACAATGGAACAAAAATGGGGGCCACAAGAATTTGTGGAACAGCGTGTTCGAGTAGCACAAGAGCTTCATAGATCGAGTAGAGTGCGACCGAATCCAGATAGGTATGGAATTCTCGTGAATGAGCCCGGCGACGCGTTGCTCATAGACGATGAGCCTGCTACCTATGGAGAGATCATGAAAGGGCCGGACTCTCAGAAGTGGCTTAAGGCCATGGAATCCGAGATGGAATCCATGTATACCAATAAAGTATGGACTTTGATGGAACCACCCCAAGGGGCTCGGCCCATAGGGTGCAAGTGGGTCTTCAAGAGGAAAACCGACATGGATGGTTATGTGATTACCTATAAGGGCCGATTGGTGGAAATAAAGATTCATACAAATTCATGCTATAGACTATTATGAAACCTTTTCACCAGTGGTGATGACCAAATCCATTCGAATTTTACTTGCTACTGCAGCTTATTATGACTATGAGATTTGAGAGATGGATGTCAAAACATCGCTTCTGTATGGAAACCTCCTCGAGGACGTGTACATGACACAACCAGAGGGTTTTGTGGATCCAGAGCATGCAAATAAAGTCTTTAAGTTGCAACAATCTATTTTATGGATTAAAGCAAGTGTCTGGGAGTTGGAATCGACATTTTAATGAAGTAGTCAAAGAGTTTGACTTAATCAAGAAAGAAGATGAATCTTGTGTCAACAAGAAGGTTAGTGGGAGCTCTGTTGCTTTTCTAGTCTTGTATGTAGATGACATACTACTCATTGGAAAGGACATTCCTATACTGCAATCTGTGAAAGTGTTTCTCATTGAAGGACTTAGGGATTGCAGCTTATATACTTGGTATCAAGATCTATAGAGATAGTTCGAGGAAGATGCTAGGCCTAAGTCAAGGAACATATATAGACAAGGTGTTGACTAGGTTCAACATGCAAGATTCCAAGAAGGCATTCTTTCCCATGTCGCATGGAATCACCCTTTCGAAGAATGATTTTCCTTCCAATGAGATTGAGAAGGAACACATGAGTAGGGTTCCCTATGCCTCGGCCATAGGATCCATCATGTATGCCATGTTGTGTACTAGACCAGATGTATAATACGCGTTGAGTATGACAAGTAGATACCAGTCTAATAAGGGTGAGAGTCACTGGATTGCTGTCAAGAACATACTCAAGTACATGAGAAGAACTAAGGATGCGTTCTTGATATTTGGAAGGGAAGAAGAGTCGCGTGTAAGGGGTTAAACGGATGCAAGCTTCCAAACCAACATAGATGATTCAAATCGCGGTCGAGATTCGTGTATTGCCTGAATGGAGGAGCTGTGAGCTGGAAAAGTTCCAAGCAAGAGACGGTTGCTGATTCTACAACTGAGGATGAGTACATTGCAGCTAATGGCACATCAAAGAAAGTTGTTTGGATCAGGAAGTTCAATATTGAGCTTGGTGTGGTTCCTAGAATTGTGGATTCAACTGAGTGTGTATTGTGACAACACTGGGTGATCGCACAATCAAAGGAAAACAGGTCACACCATAAATCCAAACACGTACTCCGAAAATTCCATCTTATTAGAGATATCATTGATAGAGGAGATGTGAAAATATGCAAGATTCCTACAGATGAGAATATGTCAGATCCTCTTACGAAGCCACTTGTTCAACACAAGCATGAAGGGCACACTAGATCTATTGGGATACGAGATGCACGCGATTGGCTCTTGTGCAAGTGGGAGACTGTTGGAATAGATACCCTAGAGGCAATCTTATTTAGTATGAACAATGTTTTGGCTAGAGCATTCATAGTATTATTTATGGAGATATTTAACATAAAGAAGTCCTTAGATTACAAATGTGTTTGTTTATCTTAAATATCTCTAGTCAATTATACTGATTAATTCAACGATCAACTATAGAGGGTTGGATTGATATGGACATATCACGATCCAAAACATGGGTATGCATTAGGAGTAATGTCATACTGGTTCACCCACTTACGATAAGGCTACATACAATTTATTTAAATTCACTAGAGCTTCTCGTAATGACAACGGTATTGTCATCCTTAGACTTGAAGTCACTAGATCTTCTAGTTGTGGAGTATTGTGTTTTGACATCGTCAAACGCTACACCGTAACTGGGTAGTAATAAAGGCGCTAATCGTACACAATAGGAAGCAAGCTTAGAGATTGCAGTGATGTAGATATAATTTGTCCTTAAAACATAATGGGAGAGAATATCCGTGTCGACTCGAGGGTTAGTGCTTATAGAATGTCTGGCCAGACTCATATAAATCAATATGAGATATTGATGTTATCTGCATGGATAAGACTATTCCCAGGATCGAGAAACTATGGATTGGATATACGAGTGTGAATTTTATGTCTTGTGTCCAATCCGGATATGGAGACAATGGGATGAGACAATACTTGAAGAAGGTTTGTCGGATTACTGACTATTTCTATTAGTTGGGTGGCATGGATGTGTTGCTAGACGCCGCTCCATGTTATAAATCGTTACTACCAACTAAGTAGAAACCGATGGGGTCACACGCAATATGGATTAAATTAGACTTTGAATTAAATTAATATGATTAATTAAATAGAAGGATAAATACGCAAGAACATGCAAACTTAGTAGGACTGATTTGCAAGGTCAACTAATCCATGTAAGGACATGATTAGTAAAGGGGACTTTATGTAGTTAACAAGGAGTTGTTAGAATAGATAAAGGACACTCCTAGCTTATTTTTACACTAATGCTCATAACACACACTGAGTGAGATAGAAAAAAGAAAGGAGAGAGAGCAAGTCAAGTCAAGGCCGAAACCAAGACCTGTCCGCCTCCCCCTCATTGTCGTCCACAAGAGGTCGAGCCTCTATGGTCTCTGTTGCGTGATTCTTCTTCTTCCTTCTTCCACTGGTTGCTAGCACAAGACATGGAGGAATCTAGATCTTGATCCTAGTCGTGGACTAGCCGTAGAGACGCAAACACTATTACGTTTGAAGTCATCCAAGGAGACAAACAAGGTTATTGTTACTAAATCATTTACTATCGTTATGATGTCTCTTCTTGTAATCCTAGGAGGTTCTTGCACGGATCTTACTTATTGTTTTCCGCTGCTAATCAGTTACAAAACCCTACATTATTTCAAACCCTTGACCAGAATTCTCAATATGAAAAAGAACTCTGGAAACAAATAATTTAGCAGGGATAAACACAACTCCTTCTGTAGCATAGACTACAAAGGTAAATCATCTTCTCATGGTAATAAGCCTAAAGTAATAAACTGCTTTGAGTGTGGATATGTGGGACACTTGATTGAGACTGTACACACAAGAAGAGCAAACACTTTCAGAAGAAAGACCATGACAGAAGAAAGAAGGCTATAATAGCTTCTTGGAGTGATTCAGGCTCTTCAAGTGATTCTTAATCTGAGGAAGAACAACCCAACCTCTGCCTTATGGCCAAGCATGATGAATGTTCTGAAAAGAACATTGAGGTAATTGTAAACTGTTTAATTTTAAAACCAACATATATTCTCTATGTTTATCTTAGAACAATTGTTTTAAATAAAGATGACTATCTGAAAGAAATCAGGACTTTGAAAGAAAAGGTTAATGTGCAAGCAAAAGAAAATATGCATCTTGTTTGTCAAAATCAGAATCATGAAATATCTCAGGAAAGATCTGACAAAGATTTCAAAGCCCGGAAACCAGTTTCAATTCTTTCAAAACTCATGTCAAGGAAGTATTCACTGAGATTTCTCTTTTAAGTGACAGTATTTTTTCTCTAAGAAATCAGTGTGATGAATTGGAGGAACAAATGACTACTCTACTGAGAAACTTCAAGACTCTTAGACATGCTGAAAGAATGTGGTCAAACCATACATGAATCTGACTAGAAACGATGTCATAAGAAGAACTGGCGACTTTTTCACAAGCACACACTAATATGTTTAGGGGTCCAATATTTTTTTCCCTTTTTAGTAATTTTTTAATAAGGACTTCAATTTATACAAGATTTGGGTGAATCTTTTTAGTGGGTATTTACTTTATTTAGAACTTTAATTTATGATTATTTTTGAGATTTTGCTATTTCAGTTACAATGACATATTTAGGTTATTTAAATCCAACTTCCAGACCGATTTCAGCAGTTGATTAATTATATAATTTTTTTGCGAAAAACATGGTTTTTTCTAATGAACACTAAAGATATTCTTCAATGATTTTCCTTTCTTTTCCTTGCTTCTAGTTGCTCCAACAAATGCGTGATTCACTCCGTTGTTAGTTGGTATTAGAGGTCAAAGATCCATGGGAAGAAGTCATCATCACCAATGGTGCATTGACGTCCTAGCGGCCATAGACAGGTTCTGAACGAGGAACTTCCCCAACGGAAACGTAACCTCCAAGATGTTACGATGTTAGTGGCGGAAGGTCAAGCTGTGGATCATGACTCGAAGCCCGCGTTCGAGATCTCACTCAACCGCAAACATAGTGGTCAGATTGAGTGTTATGGGGGACCAAGTTTCACGACCAATGAGATAGATTCTTCAGGTATGTTACAAATCAAACATATTTTCGTGATGCAATCTTTTATAGGCGTATTTCGAAAGCATGTGAACCTGAGGTGAATTGAAAAATCCCTCCAGTTGTTTATGACGATGGAGATGAAGATAAAGGAAAAGTTGAAGAGGTTGTAGTTTAGTTAGATAAATCTTTGAGTTTCCAATTAAGCTGCCTTCCAATTTATTATGATCCATTTTTGGAGAAGCTTACTTTTCATGTGCGAAAATTGAACTCGTGAAGAGTTTTTTCGAATAGGCGGTGAATGAAGTAGGAAGAATTATGAAAAAATACTCTTCAGTTTCAGAAAAATTGCTACAGTCAAAACGCAGAATCAGATATGTCGTTGAAAGCTTGAAGAACGCGGTCAAACAAAACATGAATTTGACCAGAATTCGAGTATTTATGGGTCCAAATCATTGTTTTTTCCAACTTTTAGTAATACTTATTTCGCGAATTATGGCGTCAATTTAAACCTAATTTCGGTGATTCTTTATGGCGAGTGTTTAATTTATTTATAACTTTAATTTATGATAGCTTTTGAGACTTTGCTATTTTTCAAAAAAAATACAGTTTTAGTTATTGAAGTCGGGCTTTGGGCTGATTTCAGCAGTTAATTTAATGATTGAGTTTTTTTTTTTTTTTTTTTTTTTTTTTTTTTTTTTTTTTTCTTTCGAAAATATGGTGTTTTGTTATGTATTCCAAAGGGGTTCTTTCGTGATTTTCATTTCTTTTTGTTGCTTATAACTGCTCCCAAAAACGCCTTATTATGTCTTGCTCAAATTGTTTTTAAATAATTATATAGGAGGGAAGGTCCGCTCCTGAATTTCATGATAGGGGAATAACTTTTTTTTTTTTTTTTTTGAGTTTCTTCTTAGTAAAAGTAAGATACATAGACATCACCACCAAAAAGTTAATGAGGCAATTGTGCGTAATCAAAAGGTTCCAAGAAAGATGGAGCTCGCAAAAGTTGTTTGTTCTCAGTGCATTCAATTGTGACTATTGCGCAGGCTTTTCAAGTCGGCCAGAAAATTAAGGTAATGTAGTTTGTATGAACCGTAACTCGGTTATTGTCCATGAGGTAGTAACTACTTGTAACTTCATGTTACCATACAACATGAGCTTTTCACGAACCCAATGTTTCCATGATTAGGCCAAGAGCTGATAAGTGATGGAAGTAAGTAGAATGGCACGTGTAGAGAGAGATGAGATGAGAGAGAGAGGACAAAAGATGACGGCTGGTGAGAGGAGATGGACGATTGAGGGTCTAAAGTCCCCCGTGAGGAGTGTTTGGAGGCATCCAAAATGATCACACACCCTAAACATCCATTTTTGACGCTTCCTTCGCTGTTTTCAATGACAGCTTGTGTTTTATTCATGATGTACTTGTGTAGCTTCAGAAAATACATGTACACATATCTATATCAAAAAATATATATATGAATACATACCTTCATCATGATCACGAGCTCTTGATTCTTTTCATTTCGTCCCTTACCTCAGTTCACAACAATATGCTGAATTACCCATCTATCCGTGTATGATTCGTCTCCGTCTCAATCTATCTTTTCCTAGAATTTTGGAAGTTGCGATAACAATAAAAACGAAAGTAGAAAGATGTTGTAGCGCGCGACATTCATCACGGGTAGTGGTGGATGCGATAAATAATGTGAATTTTAAAAAATTAAGTGGCCACACTGTAATATATTTATGTTTAAGTAAAATTTTCAAAACATTGCGGGGGCGCAACCTCCTTCGCTATTATCCTGTGTCCGCCATTTGTCACGGTTAAATTTCCACCTCTTTATGCTTCAAAGGATGAGAAATTATGCATATTATAAAAACAAAACATGAGGATCTTATCATGTATAAAGAACATTAGGGATGGAGACTAGACTGGGGTGAGAATGAAGCTGACCCATCTACACAAATTGGCGTGGAACATGAACTTTCATGGCTTTGTAATAAGACGAGGCTCACATAGCATTGCTTAAATCTTTTTTTTCGATCCTTTAAGCCTCTAATTCCTGCAACTTATGCACATATTCTTAAGAAATAGTGAGGATGGAAATGATAGCCTAGACCAGAAGAAATTAGTCATTGCAAATATAAATCTATAAACTAGTTTGACTGATAACACCAACATTTTTTTTGGGGGGGGGGGGGGGGGGGGGGGGTTGGGGGGGATGGGAGGGGGTGACTTATTGACCCGTCGGCCTTGTTACTCAGCAAGTGCAGTAAGGCGGACCCATTGAGAGATCGAATAACGATGAAAATGAAGTCCGTAACATATTTTGACCTTGTGTTTGCATATTGAGAGGAGAATATATTATGTTTTAGTATGTTTTAGTAAAATATTAGCGGTAATACGCAAAGGGTATGTTGGTAATTGAACAGAGAATATAGTACTATTATCACAATTATTATTATTGTTTTATTAAACATGGTGGTCAAAAAAAGCCTTGTGGGGATCAAATAGGAACAACGACAGAGATGATAGAGCCGATCCCCTCTTTATATAGCTAGAGCTCAGAGGGAGAAAGATAGAAAGAGGAAAGGGAGAAGAGTTTCTAGGGAGCAGATGAAGAGGGCCGCACTGCATGAGAAGCTTCAACTACTTCGTTCTATTACAAACTCCCATGCAGTAATTCTCTGTCTGCTCTTTTCACTGAGGCCGCCTTTGCGTTTTCATTGGATACAATTACATTCATTTTTTTCTTCATTATTTATACATTCTTAACTCACCCGCGACTCCCTTAATCTGCCTCTCTGATTATGATTTGAATTTTATGGTGGTTGCAGGTAAACAACACCTCAATTATAGTAGATGCATCAAATTATATTTCACAGTTGAAACAAAGGGTGGAGAGACTGAATGAACAAAACTCAATGGAACAAGGTCTCTCCCCAGAGGTATGCGCATAAAAGATACCTCGATTCTTTCATTTGAACTAAATAATCGAACATCAAACATTATTTGAATGGTTATAAACCCATGGCACGAGATTAAGAAAATTTTATCTTTCATTGCCCTTTTCATACTCACCGTTTACAGAAGCAACCAGTACTTTGCTTGAATCGTTGTTTTGAAAATTGTACAACGAATCATTTAGACATTCAAAAGACAGAATTAAAAATTGGTGAGATGTACCGGCCTTCTTATCTTCATTTTCTAATTCGATATTAATGAAACAACTTAGCATTAGTTTGAAATAGAGACAGATTGGTTTATTTGATGGAAAGCAAAACACCAGATTCTGCCTTTCATGAATTCTTTGGACAATATTAAAGTGAAACTTTTATCGAAAACATAAAAAGATGGCAAATTTTCATGGGGAATACTAATTGAATACTTAACGAAAATTTCAGCTGTCGGTTCTTTTTTGTTTTTAAAACTGTGTTTTCATTTTCATGTTGTAGGTTCGTGCTACAGTGGAAACCCTAGAAACAGGTTTTCGAGTTAAAGTGATATCTGAAACAAGTAGTTGTGAAGGACTACTCGTGCTGATACTTGAAGCTTTTGAGGACCTGAGCCTGAATGTGTTGGACGCCGAAGTCTCTTGTACAGACAACTTTTGTTTAGAAGCCGTAACGCAACAGGTAAGCTAACGTCAATGTGATGAATTGTTTCACCAGATATTGATAGGATACATTTGACATTTCTGTACTTAACCGTTTGTAGTATTTTTATGTGTTAGCTTTTTACATCGCTGCAATTAATCAATCAAACTTTTCTTAATGTTTTTTACCAGGCTGAAGAAAGTAACATTGACTCCCAAGCGGTTCAACAGGCCATTGCGGGAGTAATTAGTCAATGGAGGATTGAAAAGAGTAGCAACCAGCAGGATTAGATGTAAAAGATTATATTTCGTTTCTTTAGCCAATGGGTGAAATTGTTAATTTGAAGCAAATAAAAATAATATTTCGTTTCTTTAGCCAATGGGTGAAATTGTTGGAGCTTAGACTGTTGAATATGAATTGGGATTAGATTGTGAAAACATTATCTTACATGGAGCTTCTATTGCCATGTCCTCCTTCATTAGGTCATTCAACGGGCTTATATAAGGCGTTGGACAGTCGTTTACGCTTCCTTCCATGAAGATGGCTCTACAACTGAGCATATTTTTTGCTAACATAATCGGATTATCTCAGAAATTGTAGGGTACGCCAAATTTACTCTGGAAGACCAGGGTTCTGCTGGCTCTGGGATAGGCTTTCTTTCCTGGTAGGTTCAACCCATACAAATGGTAAGGCTGTAATATAGTGTTAAAGTTTGTTCCACCGTGCCCAGGTGGAATGCGGTCACTTGGTGTTCGACCAAGTAAGAAAACTAATTCTCTTTTTGATTGTTCTTCTACTTCCCGACCTTTGTTCAAAAATTTTAGAATTGGCCTTCATTTGAACTCCAATTGAATCTTCATGCAGCTCACGGTTTACAAAACTAATCTTACTTGTAGCTGCAAGTACAAATACCCTAGATCTATACACTGTATGAAAAACTCACAGAATAACTAAATTACTTGAAGGACAAAGTACAGGAATAAACCCTAAGTATTAATATCAGCGGAAGCTAGGAATTTATCTGTTGTAGCGTGATCATCCTCAGACGATGTTCCACTATTTTGGCCCTTGTTGTTCACGTGCTCGTCTCCTAGCAATCCGCGTGAACCTCTTTGGATGAATCCGATGAATCACAGCCCGACACGCTTTGGATATGCGTGAGAAGGAAAAAAGTGACGTTTAGATTTGTATGAAACAGTATGTATATAAAGACGTAGTTCAAGTTATTTATAGGTTTGTGTTAATTACAATGCAGCCCCTGGATCCAATCCTATCATCTCCCACTCGTCCATGGGGTTGCACATAACTCTACTAATTTCCACAACCTCCAACCAAACCATCAACAAAGATTTTATAGATCGTTCCGTGCGGCTACTGAGAGTACCTGCATTACCGGAGATCCATATACCAAACTCATCGTGAGTCAGCGCAGGAAGGTTCAACCTCCAAAATAAAGAGGATAATGCACGGTCTAGCTCCCGTATGGCCCAGACTCCATCATATGCCTTCTCATAGACCAGGAACATGTCTAGTCCCATAATCAACGCTCAAATGCGTCTATCATACTACTTTTATGTTCGTATCTTGCATGATCCCGTATGGGTCTCACCAATGGCACCAATGATTAAACATAGCGTGATGCAATTAGAATCTTTTCCTCGCCAATGTGTTGCGTGGATTCGGATTGACTACCTGCGATGTTTGGAAGGCCGAATCATTCATGACCGTAAGGTGGCATGTCAAAGTAGCACCACCAACCCATCACTTCACGAAACAGATAAGATTAATAAGGGTATAAAGTGCCAACTATACTCAGATGATCGACGAGGCTCACAAACTGAAGAGTCATGCGACAACTTTTGGAATAGATGCCCTAGAGGCAATCTAGTTTAGTATGAATTTATTTTGGCTAGAAAATTTATTGTATTATTTATTGGATATTTAATATAAAGAAGTCCTTAGATTTACAATTGTGTTGTTTATCTTAAATATCTCTAGTCCACTATAATGATTAATGGGACAATCATCTATAGACTAGTATGGGGTTGGATTGATATAGAGATATCATGATCCAACACATGGGTGTGCATTAAGGGTAATGGCGCACTAGATTGACCCAGCTCCGAGAAGGCTACATACACGTTATGTTAAGTCACAAACGCTTCTCGCGGTGCAATGGTATTGTCATCCTTAGACTTGAAGTCACTAGATATTCTAGTTGTAGATTATTGTGATTTTGGTAGCGTCAAACGCTACACCGTAACAGGGTAGCTATAAAGGCGTGTACCAGATACAATAAGAAGCAAGCTTAGAGATTGTAGTGGAGGTAGAGAGAATTTTTCCCTCCCACATAACGGGAGAAAATATCCTAGGCCACTCGAAGGATAGTGCTTATAGAATGTCTGGCCACACTCAAATAAATCAATATGGGATATTGATGTTATTTGCACGAATAAGGCTATTCCCAGGATCGAGAAACTATGGATTGGAAATACGACTGTGACTTGTATGTCTCGTGTCCAATCCGGATATCGAGACAAAGGGATGTGACAATTACTTGTACAAGGTTTGTCGGATGACTATTCTATTAGTTGGCTAGAATGGATGTTTTGCTAGAAATCGCTCCATATTAGCAAATTGTTGCTACCAACTAGATAGAACCTATGGGGTCACACACTATATAGACTTGAACTAGATTTTTGAATTAATTAATATGATTAATTAATTAGAAGGATCACTTTGAAACACCTTGCAAACTTAGTAAGACTAATTTGTACGGAATGGACAAAATTGAATTCTAGTAGGACTAGAATAAGTCCTTCAGGTAGTTGACAAGGATTTGTTGGACTATATAAAGGATGCTTCTTCCTTCCTTCCCACACTTATGAGCCTATTGTTCATAACTTGAGTGGGAGAGAACAAAAGTGTAGGGCTTTGATCATGGATACGCAGCGGAAGAAAGAATTATCCACTCAAGACCCTCCAAGGATCACAGGAAGAGAATCATAACGATGGTAAGGGAAGAAACAAGTAACAAACCTTAGAGGTCTCCTGTGATGACTTGTCACGTGAATTATGTCACGTCTCTACGGTTGATCCACTCCTAGAGGTGATATCTAGATCTTCCAACTCTTTGTGCTAGCTGGGAAGAATGGAAGAGGATGAAGGAATCATGCAACCAATCACCAAGGAAGAGGGTTCGAACCCTCTTGGTGGCCGACGGGTAGAGGGGGCGGCATAAGGGGTTCGGCCTCCTTATGTTGCTTTCTCTCTCCTTGTTTTATTCTCTCATAATCCTATCATATAGATGTGTGTAGAGAAAATAAGCTATGAGTGTTCTTTATATAGTCCCACAACTCCTTGTCCTACTACATAAAGAATCCCTCTCCTAATCCTACTCAAATAAGGACTAGTCCCTTTTGCAAACTAGTCATAATCATGTCCATACATGGATTAGTTCTCTTTGGAATTTAATCCTTATCATGTATCTTCATGAATTAGTCCACCTTGGCAAATCCTAATCATGTCTATACATGGATTAGTCCAACTTGCATATTAGTCCTACTAAGTTAGCAAGTTGTTGCGATTTGATCCTTCTAATTAATTAATCATATTAATTAATTAATTCTCAAGTCTAGTTCACCCCTATATGGCGTGTGACCCCATAGGTTCTATTTAGTTGGTAGTAACTATTTACTAATATGGAGTGGCCTCTAGCAAGACATCCATTCTAGCCAACAAATAGAATAGTCATCATGACAAACCTTGTGCAATTATTGTCTCATCCCTTTGTCCCCATATCCGGATTGGACACGAGACATACAAGTCACACTCGTATATTCAATCCATAGTTTCTCGATTATGGGAATAGCCTTATCTGTGCAAATAACATCAATATCCTATATTGATTTATTTGAGTCTGGCCAGACATTCTATAAGCACTATCACTCGAGTGGCCTAGGATATTTGCTCCCCTTATGTGGTAGGGACAAATTATATCTACGTCTACTACGATCTCTAAGCTTGCTTCTTATTGTATCCGGTACACGCCTTTATAGCTACCCAGTCACGGTGTAGCGTTTGACGCTACCAAAACACAATATTCCACAACTAGAAGATCTAGTGACTTCAAGTCTAAGGATTACAATACCATTGCACCGTGAGAAGCACTTGCGACTTTACATAACTTGTATGTAGCCTTCTCGCAGATGGGTCAATCTAGTATGCCATTACTCCTAATGCATACCCATGTGTTGGATCATGCTATCTCCATATCAATCCGACCCCGTACTAGTCTATAGATGATTGTCCTATTAATCATTATAACCGACTAGGGATATTTAAGAATATAACACTTATATTCTAAGGACTTCATTCATGTTAACATATCTCCATATCGATAACATAATGAATCGTAAATCCACATATTTGTCATAATAAATTGATTGCCTCTAGGGCACAATTCCAACAAAAAGGAGATAGATCAAGCTAGCAAGAGGGCCGCCCGACCCCTTTCCGTCGCCCCCACCCCGTCGGCCAACAAAGGAGGCCGCCCCTCGTTGTTGTCTCGTGTTGCGTGATTTATTCTTCATATTCCTCCATTCCGAGCTAGCACAAAGGAGAAGAAAGATCTAGATCTCAACTCTAGGCGTGGATAAACCGTAGAGGCGTGACACAATTCGCGTTACAAGTCATCACAGGAGAAACCCTAAGGTGTGTAACATGATTCTTCATTTACCATCGTTATGTCTCTTGTCCTGTGATCCTTGGAGGGTATTAAATGGATAAATTATATTTTTCTGCTGCGCATCCATGATCAAAACTCTACAGTGGTATCAGAGCCACATGTGGTAGAGCATAAATGTGGTTTATGTGTTACGTTTTGATAGTTTTACACTCTAAATTTGTTGTTTATCGCGTAAAGCAAGACAAATCAAGCATATGATGAAATTTTCCAATAATCAAACAAAAAAAGACCTAGTTTTTGCATTGGATGCATGAATTAGTGAGTTTGAGAAATTTTAGGATCTTAGATCTAGGGTTAGGGCATCCTATTGAAAGAAGGAGTTCTTTTCAAACAAGGAAACAACCAAACTTGGTCAGCAAGCAAGGGAGTTGTTTTGGAAACAACTCCCTAAGAGGTTCGGCCCCCCCTAAGGGGACCGCCCCTCCTTGATTTCCGCCCAAGTAAGGCGCGACCTAGGTCCGGGGGAAGCCCAAGCACACGGCCTAGCCGTGTGGGCTAGGGGCCGACCGGCCCAAGGCCTAGGCGGTCCTCTTTGGGGCTCGGGCAATTAAATTGTTGGGCCCCTTGGACCGTTTTAACCCTATAAAATTCCTAAAATCAATTAAATTGACCATGCGCGTTAAAATTAGATTTGAAATGTTTATGTGCAAATCGCATGGTGATTGGATATGGACTTAGGATGTGGTTTGGTGTGATTGTTTAATTTTGTGTTTTGGTTTACGGCCTGCGAGCTGATCAATTTATTGTAATAATTAATTAGGGTTTTATGGCCTGCGAGCCATTTTTTTTTCAACTTGTGAGATTTATATTATTTAGTATAGTTGTTAGCTAGTTCTAGATAGAATATATTGTTAGCCAAGATTGAAGAAACGAAGCCCAAATCCAAAGGAAGCCACAAAAGATGTAGCATGGAGCATTCCACATGACTATGAAGGTGGACCAAAAGATGAAGACGCAAGGAGATGTGTTTTCTTTTAGGGTTCATAGATTATTCCATTGGCTTGGAATTATATTTGTCTAGAAAATGCCATATCCACATCACGTTTTATTTTATTTTGTGGTTGTTTATTTTATTGTCTTATTATTTTGTGGATGGTGTATGGATGATGCATGCAAGTAGGATAATAAGATAATTAGACAACCCGGATCTATTATTTCGAGTTGTGTCCAAACTCAAATAGATAGATCAATTGATATGGATAAACAAAACAATTAAAATTGAGTTTGAAAAAATCCCTCAAAATTCAAATATTGTGTTTTTGCCTTCTCGTTATGTAAACACTCATTATCATCATGATTTATCAAGTCCGTGCATGCTGAAGCAAGGGGACTTGGTTCATAATAATGGAATGCGATGGCACAAACAAGTTATGTGCAATAGTTTAAATAAGAGGTTGGACACAACTAGGCTATTAATATGATTAAAAACCTAGAGTCAATCAATTGGGATTATCCATACGGATGGAGAAATAAGGAGATATTTGCCCAATTTAACCAAGAGTTGCATAGGGATGCAATTGGAATTGTTCCTACCTAAAGTAGTCAATTTATGGGTGACTTGCCAAAGCAAGATCATAAGGAGAAGAAACATGGATCTTGGCCAACTAGAAAATATAAGGATATTTTCCTCATTATTATCTTGAGGGTTATTAATCCGTAGAAAAATAGTGGGAGCTATATTTGATAAACTAGCCATTATTGAATATAGTCAAAAATTCACAAATACTAAAACTTGCGTATTTTCCTTTTGTAGAATTCCAAATGGCAAACAACTCATCGAGTTCACAACATTCCCTACGATCTGTCCTTGAGAAGGACAAGCTCTCTGGAACCAAATTCCTTGATTGGAACAGAAACTTGAGAATCGTTCTCAAGCAAGAGAAGAAATTGTACGCAATAGAGGAGCAAGTTCTTGAAGGTCTAAGAGAACAATACCCCTGCAGCCCTAAGGCGTATCAAAAGCGTGTTGATGACGCTAATGATGCGGCCTGCCTTATGCTATGCACCATGACTTCTGAGCATCAGAAGCAACACGAAAACATGAATGTTGTCGATATGATCGAGCATCTGAAGCAACTCTTCCAAGAGCAGGCAAGGGTTGAGAGGTATGAGGTCTCTAAGGAATTGTTCAAGTGTCATCTGGCTGAAGGAAACCCGGTGGGACCCCATGTACTCCGTATGATCGGATACTTGGAGAATCTCGCGCGACTAAGGTTTCTGGTCGGCCAAGAGTTGGCAACCGATCTCGTGTTTCAATCGTTGTCGGAGAGTTATGGACATATCATTATGAACTATAAAATGAACGAGATCGCGGAACCACTGCAGATTTACACAATATGTTGAGGATAGCTGAACAAAGCATCAACAAGGGTAAGGGCAAGGCCATTATGATGGTGCAGAGAGGAAAGGGCAAAAGGTTTGCCTCATCCTCCAAGGGCAAAGGCATGTCAGGTCCCAAGTCCAAGGAACCTGCCCTTAAGCCTGTTGGTGGCATTGCCAAATGTGTGAATAAAGGTGAGTGTCACTATTGCAGTCAGCCTGGACACTGGAGGAGGAACTGCCCAAAATATATGGAGGACCAGTGGCTTGGAACAGTGATTCCACCACTACCAGGTATTTTTGTTGTAGATGTCAATTTAACTATCGCTACATCATGGGTATTAGATACAGGACGTGGATCTAAAGAGAAGTAGAAGATTGGCTAAAGGGGAGATAGACATGCGTGTTGGGAATGGAGAAAAAGTTGCTGCGTTGGCCGTGGGCGTGTGCGAGCTATCTCTACCTTCAGGATTAGTTTTAGAATTAAATAATTGCTATTTTGTGCCTGCTATGATCAGAAACATTATTTCTATTTCTTGTTTGCACAAGGAAGGTTTTATTATTTCAATAAAGAAAAATTGTTGTTCCTTTTATTTTAATAATATTCACTATTGTAGTGCGCAATTATTTAATGGACTGTATGTCCTTGATCTAAGCAATCCTGTCTACAACATTAATACCAAGAGGATTAAAATACATGATTTAAATCCTGCTTGCTTATGGCACTGTCGTTTAGGCCATATAAACGAGAAACGTGTATCTAGACTCCATAAGGATGGATTCCTAGACTCATTTGATTTTGAATCGTACGAGACATGTGAGGCTTGTTTATTGGAAAAAATGACAAAGTCCCCTTTCAATAAGAAAGGTGAGAGGACTAATGAGAAATTGGCGCTCATAC
Organism: Linanthus parryae; assembly: GCA_023055425.1. Classification (NCBI taxonomy): domain Eukaryota; kingdom Viridiplantae; phylum Streptophyta; class Magnoliopsida; order Ericales; family Polemoniaceae; genus Linanthus; species Linanthus parryae. The sequence goes on along the minus strand of JALGPY010000002.1, from coordinate 114,308,649 downwards.
TTACTGATGTGTGTGGGCCATTTGCCACGCCTGCCAGGGGTGGTTACGTCTACTTCTTTACATTTACTGATGATTACAGTTGATATGGATTTGTGTACCTTAAGAGGGCCAAATCTGAATCATTTGAAAGGTTCAAAGAATTTAAGAGTGAAGTATAGAAGCAACTTGGCAAAAATATCAAGGCTCTAAAATCGGATCATGGAGGAGAATACTTAAGCCAAGAGTTTGACGACTATCTTAGAGAGTGTGGGATTGTGTCCCAACTCACTCCACCTGGATTGACACAATGGAATGGCGTGTCCGAGAGGAGGAATCAAACCCAAACCGATCTTCCATTATCATTTTGGGGCTATGCTCTATTAAGTGCAGCTTTCACCATTAACCGTGCTCCATCTAAATCAGTCATGAAGACACCACATGAGATGTGGAGTGGGAGGCGACCCGCACTGCCGTTCATGAAGATTGGGGCTGCGATGTCTATGTAAAGCGTTTACAATCAGACTAGCTAGGGCCAATGTCTGATAAGTGTAAATTTGTGGGGTACCCTAAGGAAACTAAGGGTTACTACTTCTACAATCCAACTGAGAACAAAGTGTTTGTTGCTCGATCCGCCGTGTTTCTAGAAAGAGAGTTTGTATCTAAAGAAGCAAGTGGGAGGACTGTAGAACATGAAGAAACTTAAGAACCACAAATCACTAAACCAACTATGGAAAATGAACAGGAACCACAAGGAGTTGTGGAACAACCTGTTCAGGTAACAAAAGAGCTTCGTAGATCTAGTAGAGTGCTCCAGGAACCCGAGAGGTACGGACTTCTCGTGAACGATTCCGGTGGCAGGATGCTCATTGAAGATGAGCCTACTACCTATGAAGAGGCCATGAAAGGGCCAGACTCTCAGAAGTGGCTAGAAGCCATGAGATCCGAGATGGAATCCATGTATACCAACAAAGTATGGACTTTGGTTGAACCACCCGAGGGGGCGCGGCCCATAGGGTGCAAGGGGGTCTTCAAGAAGAAGATCAACATGGATGGAAATGTGATTACCTATATGGGCCGATTGGTGGCTAAAGGATTCAGACAGATTCATGATATTGACTATGATGAAACCTTTTCACTAGTCGCTATGACCAAATCTATTCGAATCCTACTTGCCATTGCAGCATAATACGGCTATGAGATTTGGCAAATGGATGTCAAAATAGAATTCCTTTATGGGAATCTCCTCGAGGACGTGTATATGATACAGCCAGAGGATTTTGGAGATCCAAAGCAAGCCAACAAAGTCTGTTAGCCGCAACGATCCATTTATGGATTGAACAAGCTTCTAAGAGTTAGATCGACGTTTTGATGAAGTAGTCAAAGAGTTTGGCTTCATCACAAACGAAGATGAGTATTGTGTCTACAAGAAGGTTAGTGGGAGCTCTGTAGCTTTTCTGGTCTTGTATGTGGATGGCATACTACTCATTGGAAACGACATTCCCATGTTGCAATATGTTAAAGATTGGCTAGGAAAGTGTTTCTCAATGAAAGACTTAGGGGAAGAAACCTATATACTTGGTATAAAGATCTATAGAGATAGATCTAAGAGACTGCTAGGCCTAATTCAAAGTACATATATTGACAAGGTGTTGAAACGGTTCATCATGCAAGATTCCAAGAAGTGATTCTGGCCCATGTCACATGGAATCACTCTTTCGAAGAGTGGTTGTCCTTCCAATGAGATTGAGAAGGAACGCATGAGTAGAATTCCCTATGCCTCGGCCATAGGATCTATCTTGTACGCCATGTTATGTACTAGACCAGATGTGTCATATGCCTTGAGTATGACAAGCATATACCAATCCAATCCAGGTAAGAGTCACTGGATTGCAGTCAAGAACATCCTAAAGTACTTGAGAAGAACTAAGGATGCTTTCTTGATATTTGGTGGTGAGGAAGAGTTACGTGTAAAGGGTTACACGGATGAAAGCTTCCAAACCGATAGAGATGACTTTAGATCACAATCGGGATATGTGTTTTGCCTGAATGGAGAAGCGGTGATCTGGAAGAGTTCCAAGCAAGAGACGGTAGCTGATTCTACAACAGAGGCTGAGTACATTGCTGCAAATGGTGCAGCAAAGGAAGCTGTTTGGATCAAAAAGTTTGTTTCTGAACTTGGTGTGGTTCCTAGCATTGCGGATCCAGTAGATTTGTACTGTGACAACACTGGGGCGAACGCGCAATCAAAGGAGCCTGGGTCGCACCAAAAATCCAAGCGAGTGCTCAAGAAGTGCCATCTTATTCGAGATATTATCGATAGAGGAGACATTCGGATATCCAAGATTCCTACAGATGAGAATCTGTCAGATCCACTTACAAAGCCGCTTGTGCAGTGGAAGCATGAAGGGAACACTAGGATCATGGGCATACGAGATGCGTCGGTTTGGCTCTAGTGCAAGTGGGAGACTGTTGGAAAAGATGCCCTAGAGGCAATCTAGTTTAGTATGAATATATTTTGGCTAGAAAATTCAAATTATTTATTAGATATTTAATATAATAAAGTCCGTAGATTTACAATTGTGTTGTTCATCTTAAATATCCCTAGACCAGTATAATGATTAATGGGACAATAATCTATGGACTAGTATGGGGTTGGATTAATATAGAGATATCATGATCCAACACATGGGTGTGCATTAAGGGTAATGGCGCACTGGATTGACCCCTCTCCGAGAAGGCTATATACACGTTATGTTAAGTCACAAGCGCTTCTCGTGGTGAAATGGTATTGTCATCCTTAGACTTGAAGTTACTAGATATTCTAGTTGTGGATTATTGTGATTTTGGTAGCGTCAAACGCTACACCGTAACAGGGTAGCTATAAAGGCGTGTACCGGATACAATAAGAAGCAAGCTTAGAGATTGTAGTGGACGTAGAGAGAATTTTTCCCTACCAAATAACGGGAGAAAATATCCTAGGCCACTCGAGGGATAGTGCTTATAGAATGTCTGGCCAGACTCAAATAAATCAATATGTGATATTGATGTTATTTGCACGAATAAGGTTATTCCCAGGATCGATAAACTATGGATTGGATATACGAGTGTGACTTGTATGTCTCGTGTCCAATCCTGATATAGAGACAAAGGGATGTGACAATTACTTGTACAAGGTTTGTCGGATGACTATTCTTTTAGTTAGCAAATTGTTGCTACCAACTAGATAGAACATATGGGGTCACACGTTATATAGAGTTGAACTAGATTTTGGAATTAATTAAGATGATTAATTAATTAGAAGGATCACTTAGCAACACCTTGCAAACTTAGTAGGACTAATTTGCAAGGAAGGGACTAAATTTATTTCTAGTAGGACTAAAATAGGTCCTTTAGGTAGTTGACAATGATTTGTAGCACTTTATAAATGATTCTCCTTCCTTCCTTCCTTCCCACACTTATGAGCCTATTGTTCATAACTTGAGTGGGAGAGAACAAAAGGAGAGAGAGCATGCTAGCAAGAGGGCCGCCCGACCCCTTGCCGCCGCCCCTACCCCGTCGGCCAACAAAGGAGGCCGCCCCTCCTTGTTGCCTCGTGTTGCGTGATTTCTTATTCCTCTTCCTCCATTCTTAGCTAGCACAAAGGATAAGAAAGATCTAGATCTCAACTCTAGGCGTGGATCAACCGTAGAGAGGTGACACAATTCGCGTTACAAGTCATCACAGGAGAAACCCTAAGGTGTGTAACATGATTCTTCCATTACAATCGTTATATCTCTTGTCCTGTGATCCTTGGAGGGTATTGAATGGATAAATTATATTTTTCCGCTTCTTATCCATGATCAAAACCCTAAAACAACTATACTTACCACCTCTGGTCGCACTTCAGCCCGAGTTTATGGAACATACGTCATATCGTTTGAAATCCCACTGGAGCGTATGTCTTATCTCATAAGGACCACTATGCATATTCTAGTTCATTCACCATCTGGCAACTAACCCGAGCACCGAAATTTCGCATGCGAATGCAACCCAAAATATGTTCTCGCATCTAGCTATTTACAAAGACTTACATGACCTAAGGGTATTCGCCATGTTTGGGTTGGCTTGTGAACTACCCTCATCTTGGGATCTATCCAAGGGACAAAGTGAATCAATCAAGTTAGCGTCTAGTTCGACCAGGAATATGTCTCATCTTTGCTCACCATATATGGCACCAAAGGCAATCGCTCCTCTGAGTGAGCCAATCTTAATGTCTGCGTGACATGCCTAATGTGATTATAGTAATCGCACAAATGATGCACGTATCAAACACAACATGCACAATAATTAGAGCAATTCCAATTAAAATCCAAATGACCATGTCTCGAATATTCAAAAATCATATAGCAAGTCACCAATGTAGGGTTTTGATGCAGGTTACGCAGCGAAAATACAAAAGTTTCTACTCAAACCCCTCCATGAATCGCAGGTGAAGCATTCATAACGCGATGAAGGAGATAAGGTTACCTTGTTAATCTGACTGATCACTGCGTAGAACTGATGTCCACGCCTCTGCAGATATCAAGACCGTAGGTTCAGAAAGTGGATCTTCCTCTACTGTTTGTGCTAGCAGTGTAGGTAAGGAAGCAATCAGAAGGCTTGATCCAATCAAGCTTGTGAAACAATGGAGGAAGAGGAAGGAAGGGGCGCCTCTTCCCAGTGGCCAAGGAGGGGTTCAGCCTCTTCTTGGTCTCACTTCTCTTGCTCTAATTATTTCATCCAATGAAAATTATGGTTGTACTAGACTTTTGTAATGAAAAAATCTTTATTAATTACAAAAATTCCCCACTTCTAATCCGATCCATACTTGGATTAATTAGTAGTCTAGTCCACTTTTCTATTTAGTACAACTAATTATGCACCCGTTGCACTTTGATCTCTGATTGATTACTGTTAAGTAGTCCAACTAATTAACATCTACGTCCAGTATATTCCTTTTGGTGTTTGACCCTTCAGGTTTCTATTACATTGGCAATAACAATTACAAACATCGAGCGGTGTCTAGCAACACATCAATGCTACCCAAGTAATAGGAATAGGTAGTGATATTAAAAACCTCTGTGACCAATATTGGTGTGCTGTATATGTCCCTTTGTCATAATATCCGGATCGGACATGAGACACAAATGTCACACTCGTATTTCCAATAAACATATTCTCGGTCCTGGGAATAGAATTATCTTAACAGATAACATCAATATCGTATATCGATTTACTTTAGCATGGCCAGGAATTTATAAGTGCTACTCATCGAGTCGCCATGGATATATACTCCAGTTATGAGGGAGGGGCAATTCCTCTCTACATCACTACTAGAGACTGAATGTAGGCATGCAGTTACGAGGGGGTTGAATAGAGTATGGAAACTTTTGCTAAAGATGTGGTTTTGATACTAAATGAGAAAACTTGAAGTACTTCAAAGCTTTGAACTTAGTTTTAAGGCTTTGAAATCAGAACAAATAGTTTAAAAGTTACTGAGTATTATCAAAGCTCTGAAAAGTTTTGAACATAAACATGTTTTGAAGTAGTTTTGAAGACAAGTAAAGAACAAAAATGCAAGACAAAGAACACAGTGATTTGTTACGAATTTTGGTCCCAAGTGACCTAATCTCCGTCTGATGGATCTAATCCCTCTAGGATTCCAACAACTTCTTATTTATCAAAAGATAAGTCATAGATCTCATGCCAAGAGAACTGCCTTACTCTTTTCCACCTTGTGGTTCTTCCTAACCTATCTAGTAATAGCTCTAGCTAACTGATACAATAAGAATACAAGTTGTTCCTCTCGAACAATTTGACTCTTAACAGATGATTTAAGAAAAATAACATAATGATATCCAAATGAATCTGTGGATGAAGAACACTATGAAGACAGTGAAGCTATGAAGATTGAAGTGTTCTTCAAGAATTTGGAATGGATTTAATAAATGAATGAATGATCTCCTTCATGATGCTTGTCAATCCATAAGAGTGTATGAATCTCTGTGTAATTCTCTATGCTTCTCAATCTTTCTTAATCACTCTCTTTCTATCAATTTGAATTACAAACTATATAGGGGACTTCAAAAGAAATCCCTAAAAATCCTATGCAGATAGTTGAATCTCAACAGTTCTTTTCCAATAGCAAGATGCTTGATTTTCTCATTGATTTTAATCTGCCCTTCAATCTTCAAGCCTAAGGAAAGTCCAGACAACTTTCCATAAGAATAGCACCCAATCTGGAGATTCTGCAATCCCTTAAATAAGTGAACTTCAGCTAAACCGGCAACACCGAGTTAGCAATCCCTGCAAAATAAATTACGCAAATGATAACGAAATTCGTTTTTATTTCATCAGATAATAAAGCATGATCAAGTGCAGGATATTATAGAATGAATAGAAGTATGAACTCCCCCTGAGTTCATGTTGTGAAGTTTCAAGGCTTTGAAAACAACTGTGAACATACAATATCCCCCTTGATGAAAGACAAAATTAACTATTCTGTTTGAACTGAGTTTTTGCAAAAGAAAGTCATTAGTAGCATAGCAGAAACAGTTATACAATATCAAAAATAGATAGCAATATCAAAAATTATAAAAGCTGAATCAAAAACAAAAAAAAACAACTAAACAGTTTTAACAATTCATCCACATATCCAAAAACCATACCTTCCTACAACTATAAATACCCATAAATTTCTCCCAATTTTTGACTTTCATCAAAAAAAAGTGAGAATATGTTGGATCAAACCTTATTGAAAACTTAAAATTTTAGAAAGAAAAGAAGTTTAGAAAGAAAAGAGGGATTGGGTTCTAGGCTTTGAAAAGAAGAAGGAAAGGCTGGATTCAAGGCTTTGGATCTCCATCTGTCTTAGGTCCTGCAGCATCTTCTTGATCACTTACTTCTTCCTCTTAATCTTCATTCTCTTGCTGATCCTCTTCATGTTCATCTACTTCTTGTGCAAATTCTTCACCAGGCTCATCAGCCATCACATCATTTGAGTTGACAACTTGTGGAAATTTTCCCTTCTTTTTCTTCTATTGTAGAGCTTATGTGATCAGCAACCCTGAGTCAATACTTCCTTCATTAACAGGTTCCTTATCCTCAGCCACCTTTGCCCCAGCTTTCTTATCCCCAACAGCCTTATCCCCAGTACTCTGCTCATCAAATATTTCCTTGGTGGATCCTGAATTCCTTGAAACTTTTGGAGCTTGTGTTTCCTCTTATTCCACATGTACCAAATTGATCCTCTTGAAAACACTCTCAATCATGTACTTCATCTACCTGAACCCAGTCCTCAGCTTATACTGTCCTTGCTTTAGCTCTTCTATTTCATTTTCAATAAATTCTAGCTTCTGAAGAACTTAAGATTGGTCTTGGTTGTTAGAAGGTAGGGCTTCTAGTATGGTTATGGACATAGGCTTTGAAAAATTCTTGACTTCCAACTCATCAACACACAATTTGGAGTAGAATTTACATTCTCCCTCACTGGTTTTTACAATTCCAATCCTTTGAAAATACTTCTCACCTATCATTCCAAAACCAATAGTGATTATCTCTTCCTTTTCAAAAGATATTTCCTGATGGTGAAAGAAAAGAGGGAGGAGGTTGGCATTGGGTATAGGATGCTTCATGTTCTTGGTACATCAGTACAACATGCGTTCCATTACAATGCTTGGAAGATCAATCTCATATCCATGCATCACCAAATACATCAAATACAACACCCTATCAAACAGCAATTCCTTAGAGTTCTCTTTTGGTACCATACACCCCATCAAGATAGTAAACAAGATTTTGGCTTCAACAGTTAACACGAGATGAGTTAACTTCTTAGAGGTAGTTTCTATATTAGGTAAAACGAACTCTTCCTCAACCATATTTAGAACATCAATCTTGCAAGGGTAGTTTTCTGTATTGTACCTCTTTGGACAACACAAAACTCTACCAAATGCAGCATGATCCAACTCCATCTCAATACTGGCTACGTTAGATGATACTGTTAGAACCTAGGTATTCACTTGTTTCAGATTCAGGTAAAAGAGTCTGGTAAGCCTAGGGTAAGAAATTTCAGAGGAATTTAGGATTTTCTAGATTGAACTCTGTTTCAATTTCCTAATACACTCCAAATCCATATCATTCAGCATGCTAGTACTGATCATACTAAACTAAGCAATTGGAGTAGAGGAAAATCCATTTAACCAAATTAAATGAGAAGCATGATTGGTGAACCAGTGATCAGAAATAGATTTCTTACTAGAAGAAGATTTCTTTTCAATGTAAATCTGAATAGCCTTCCCTTTGTCCTTTTCTGTACTCTGAATATTCTTCCCCTTATCTAATTTATGAGCCTCTTTTACCTTTTTCACCTTTCTTGGACTACCAATATGAACGCCCTATTATTTCCCTGAAGTATCTCCTTGATCTGAATTCTTCTTGATGAAGTAGCAGTTTGATCAAACTTGTCTTTTTTCATTTTCTTCTTTGCAGAAGGAGAGGGGAACTTTGATGCACTGACAGTTTTGGAACTGAAGTTGTCAGTGATAGCTTGAACTTATTCTTCTCCAGCTTTTCTTTCTTCCCTGTGCTCTTCTTTGATCCTCCATCCATCTTGATTCTTTGAGTAGATCTCCGTGAATCCATAGGGTTTAGGGTTTAGAAGAGAGAAGCAGGAAAGATATACGAGAGAGAAAAGAGAGAAGATAAGAAATTGACGAGTTTGAGTAAATGAAGGAAAATAAATATTACTAAATATTTGAGGAAGGAAGATTTTTTTGAAATTCAAACTCGCTTGTAAAGGAAATAGTATTATACTAATTTGAAAAGGATCTGTTTTAAAATGTAAAAATAATGTTAGGAAATTATCTACAAAGATAACACCCATCATTAGTGATCCATTCATTGAAACATATAGTATACATATTTTATATTCAAAGCATATGAAAACGATTTAAAGGCCTTGAAAATTGTAAAGTACAGATAGCTTTGAAAAGCTTTTCAAGGCTTTGAAAAACTTTTCAAAACATTGAAACACAATTAACTTACCTGATGCTCCCCCTAAACCATTGCTTCCTTATTAAAATGCCAATTTCTAATCTCAGGGCTGTGAATATATCCTCATGCAGTGGTTTAGTGAAGATATCTGCAAACTGCAAGTTAGTTGGAACAAATGATAGAGATACATCACCTTTCTCCACATGATCTCTAATGAAGTGATGTCTGACATCAATATGCTTAGTCCTTGAATGCTGTACTTGATTCTTTGTAATTTAGATAGCACTAGTGTTGTATATTTTATGGGAATATATCTGAAGTCATAACCCAGATCTCTCATCTGCAAAGATATCCACAACACATGTGAGCAACAAGATATTGCTTCTATGTATTCAACTTCTGTTGTTGATAAAGTTACTTAATTTTGATTTTTACAATGACAACTTATCTGAGATGATCCAAGGAATTGGCCACATCCTGAAGAGCTTTTTCTGTCAACTTTATATCCTGCAAAATCGGCATCTAAATAGCCACACAAAGAGAAGTTAGAATGTTTATGATACCAAAGCCACAATTCTTTGGTACCATTAAGATATCTGAAAATTCTTTTAACAGAAACTAAGTGAGACTCATTAGGATCAACTTGGATTATAGCAAACATCCCGCTTGCTGGAGGTGCTAGACATGTTTCTAGAGCCGAAATAGGAGTAGGTCCCTCCATAGATGCATTTCTAAAACAAGCAAACCAATACAAACACTAAACATAATTTCCGGCCTACTTGCAGTAAAATAAAGCAGTGACCCAATCATACCTCTGAACTCTTTCTGGTTCACACTCATACCATTTTGATCCTTGTCTAACGATATTGTAGTGCTCATGGGAGTTTAGGAACCCTTGGATTGAGATATATTAGACTTGTTCATCAAATCCTTGGTGTACTTATTCTGGTGTAATAAAATTCCTTTCTTCATTTGATGTACATGAAGACCACAAAAGAAATTTAGCTCTCCCATCAAGCTCATCACAAATTCCATGCTCATAAGACTAGAGAAATTCTTGGAAAGAGAGTCATTAGTAGCACCAAACAGATTATCATCAACATATACTTGTACTACAAAAATTTCTTTCTCATGTGTCTTTATGAAAAGATTTTTCTCAACTAAGCCTCTTTTGAAATCATTATCAAGTAACAATTTTGACAATCTTTTATACCAAGCTATTGGAGCTTGTTTGAGGCCATAAAAAGCTTTGTCAAGCTTATAAACATGATTTGGAAACTAGTTACTTTCAAAACCATGAGGCTTAGCAACATATACTTCTTATTGCAGATAATCATTTAGAAATGCACATTTAACATTAATTTGAAAATGTTTGATGTTCTTATGTGATGGAAATGCAAGTAACATTCTTATTGCTTCCAAACTGGCTACAGGAGCAAAAGTCTCCTCATAATATATACATTCTTCCTGGTTGTAGCCTTGAGGTACTAGTCTTGCCTTATTCCTTTTAACCTTACCATTTCATCCAGCTTGTTTCTAAACACCCACCTTGTTTCAATTACAAACTGATCTTTGGGAGGAGGAACTAGATTCCAAGCTTTGTTTCCCTAAAATTCATTCAGCTCACTTCGCATTGCAATGATCCTGTATGCTTCTTGTAGTACTTCCTTCACATTCTTAGTTATACAAGAGACAGAAAAGCATTAAAAGCACACAAGTTATTTAACTGAGATATTTTTGTGCACTAGTGGATCTATCAGAAATGATTTTTCTGTTGGAGGAGATGAAATATATTTTAACTTCATTCTCTGTGTCGAGGGTTCTGCTTCTCTAGGAATCTTTTGAAGGCCTTGAGAGCTTGATGTAGTGGCTCGATCACTCCGTGTTCCTTGAGGTCCTGCTTCAAGGATTTGAGATCCCATTTCAAGGCTTTGAAAATCTCTTCTGTTTTCCTGCATGTTAGTCTTAGAACCATTCTCAAAATCTGCTTCATCATCTGACTCATGCTTGTTCAAATTTAAGTCTGTAAAAACCTTCGCTTCAAGAACAATCATTGCTTTCATAAAATTTGACATGTATGCTTTCCTCAAAAATCTTGGTGATGACTCCTTTTTAGGAGTTATATTTGTATTAGATTCATTACCATTTTGCGTGATTTATGATGCATTTATATGAGTTTATGGCCAGTTGAGAGAATGTTAGCATGTTTGGAGCTTTTGAGCTTAGACATTTGATCTTCCGGTACTTGTTTCCTGATGTGCATTTCAGGAATAGGAGGCCTGGGAATGTGCATTTGAGGTGGAATGAACTTTGGAAGGATGAGGAGGCAGAGAACATGTTTGCAGTTGAATTCGTTGAAGTCAAGAGCAAGAAAAAGAAGAAAAAAATGTTGAATTCCCAGAGTGGTCGTACGACCACCTTTACTTGGCGAATATTGAAGAACGAAGGGAAAAACCACCTTCTGCAGGTCGTACGACCAGTATGATGACTAGCACACAAATATATGGGTTCTAAGGAAATTTTGAATACTTTTTGGGCAACAAGTGATGGGAATTACTTACTAAATGACTTAGAGACGTGGTAGAAGGACCGTTCACGCTTTTTGGGAGGAGAAAAATGTGAGTGAGCAATATTGGAGGCCGAGAATCATCAAGACTTGAGGATTATTCGGTTGATTCCTCTCTCTTTTATCTATTGTATGATTATGGACATTTCAACTATGCTAAACAAGTTTATGTCTAGCTAAACTTCTCTAAGCTAGGCAATTGGTCAAGATCTAGGGTTTGGATTATCTTTTTCCGGATTGACGAGTTGATTTACGTTTCGTTCTTAATTCTAGTTGATGTTCTTGTTAGCTTTCTTGCTCTTCTGCTTTTAATCTTTAGTATGATTGGCTTGATCACCCGTAATATGCTAGTTGTTGAAATAGTTGCATGATAGTGAGCTAATTGAGATGTTTTGAAGAACATAGGACGTATTCTTGTAGTTTTCTGAGGCTGAGAGGAGAAGAGAGCTTGAATAACTGTGTGAGGGTTGTTTCGTTTGGTGTCAGTAGGACTTAGTGAAAAGGGTGGCCCGACAGCACCGAGTGAGCTAGCCTAGCGAACCAACTTAAACGTAACGGTACACGACAGTCGACCGAAAGGACCCGAAGTCAACCGATTACGCAAATTCATGTGAGATCGATAGAAGAACATGATGAGTGTAGCCCGGTGTAACTAAACATCACTAGAGTGTTTCAAGCGTAATCTTGAACTGCTAAATCCCTAGGGATCATCAATTGCCTCGTTCTCTCCATAATCATATGAATCACAATTTTCTTCTTTTAACTTGGAAATCATACAAAAGCAATTAATTTAGTTGTTGGTCACTTGGTTGTGGGTGAGGAATACTCAAAATTCAGATAACTTCCTCCCGGTTACCTAATCATATTTTAATTGATTCTTAATTATCTAATAATCGTCTATTCCCTTGGTTTCGATACTCAGATTCGTAAAATACTCCACTTACTACTAGACATTACGCTTGCGTTTAAACGCGTTAGAAAATCGCGTCAAGTTTTTGGCGCCGTTGCCGGGGACTTGCAATGTTAATTAGTTTAGTTAAAAATTAATTTAGTATACTTCTTTTTTCTTTGTTTTATTTGCTATTTTGTTTTCTCATTGGTTTTTTATTCTGCTTTAAGGTATTCAGTGCATGCCCAGGATCCCTCGAGACCTTGTTAGCCCGCACGAAGACCCAAAGCAGTTGTTTAGAGACCAAAGGAGTAGACAGAAACAGAGCACCATGGGCGAACAATTAAGCAATGCGCAACTCAATCAGCGGTTGGAAAATCTGACTAAGCAACTGAATGATCGCAACTTCCAGACACTATAAAACAAGTATGGAAAGGATATTGTGGAAAACTTTCATTCGTCCACCTATGGACACAAACCGGAAATTGTAGTGCCATAGATACAGGCCGAGCACTTCGATCTCAAGCCTGTAAAAAATCATACGGTGACCGAGCATTTCTAATTATATGGAAATAGGGATGAAGACCCCCAATGACTTTATTGATAAATTCAATGCATACATAAAAATAACCAAGTACAAGGATGTGACATCAGAGGCATTGAAGCTCATTTTTTCTCCATACTGTCTCAAGGGTGCAGCTCTGATGTGGCTAGAGTCAAGGGCACCTGATTCGATCACTAAATGGGGTTAGTGTATGGATGAGTTCACGGCCAAGTTTACCCAATTCAGCGGGTAATTGAGCTACAGGGTGGTATTCTAGGCTTTCGACAGCAGGCGGATGAAACTGTGGTGGATGCATGGAACTGTATTATGCATTTGATCAGGAAGTGCCCAAATCCTGATTTTACTACAAAATTTTGCACGTCTTCTACCATGGCCTAGAACGTCCCAATCAGGAGCTTGTCAACAGATTAGCTGGTGGAAATTTTCTATACTCTGTTGACAAAGAAGGAGCTTACGCGCTCATGAAGCAGCTTGCTAAGCAGGACTAACAATTTTATAATTCCTGGAGATTATCAGCATTGCGTAAAACTAAGGATGATGAATGGAAGTCTGGGATCAGCAAGATGATGTCTGACTTAGCTAAGCATATTTATCAAGTCAAGAAGACAGTTTCAAGGGTAAAGGAGCAGGAATATGAGTTACCCTTGGCCCAGGTAGCAAGTGAAGATGTGAACTTTGTGGGGGCACAAGGAAAGCGACAGAATTGGAATGAAGGGAACTACAAACCAGGTACAAGAGATCATCCACGTTTCAGATATGGGGATTAGTCTGGAGTAACATGCGAACTGGGGTTCCATGCCACAAGCTCTAGTTTCAGATGGTCCAACAGCAACTGCAACACCGAACCCATAGATTTCACAAACAAGTGACAGAAAACCCCCACATAGTTTGTGGAACACATGCCAAGGATTACTCTAGGTCGAGGAGTACTCCTACTATCATTTTAGTGCCACACGTGGAATGGGCTGCAGTTCATATCCTAGATGCACATCGGAATACGGGCGCGTAGAGACATCTCCGGAAATTGTCAACAGTCCAGAGAACCTTCTGTTGCTATTTCGCTTCATCGGTGCCCATTTAGGTCCGGGCACCCAAGGTACCTCTAGCACTCTCTCTTTTCTACATTTGAGTGTTAAGTGTGAAGATTTGACGCCTACACATTTAAGCGAGGAGACCTCCTACTTTATCTCTAAATTTGTTGAGGATAATGAAATGCTTAAGTGTGTGTGTGTGTGGGGGGGGGGGGGGGGGGGTTGTGTATGGTCTTGACTAGGCAGTCCATGTCTGCATTAACCTGTCACATATAGATTGTTAGCACGTATCGTGAGTCGGTATAGTGGTCCGAGTCGTTTTTATTTATAGTGTCGTAGCGTGATGTGTTTGTTGTTTAATTTTGCATGTTTACGTAATTGGGTCCACCACCTTATCAAGTCAGTTGTTATGTGGAGTCTTTATTCGAGTCGGCCATGCATATAGAGTTAGGAATTAATGAAAAATACATAAAAATGAAAAAAAAAAATTTTTTTTAGAAAGGGATATCAAAATGAGTTATAGAGATAATTGTTGGAATAGATGCCCTAGAGGACTTATAGAGATAATTGTTGGAATAGATGCCCTAGAGGCAATCTAGTTTAGTATGAACTTATTTTGGCTAGAATATTCATTGTATTAGTTATTGTATAATTAATATAATGAAGTCCTTAGATTTACAATTGTTTTTTTTTATCTTAAATATCCCTAGTACATTATAATGATTAAATGGGACAATCATCTATAGACTAGTATGGGGTTGGATCGATACAGAGATGCCATGATCCAACACATGGGTATGCATTAGGGGTAATGGCATACTGGATTGACCCATCTTCGAGAATGCTACATACATGTTATGTTGAGTCACAAGCGCTTCTCGTGGTAAAAACAAGATTTTTTCATCCTTAGACTTGAAGTCACTGGATTATCTAGTTGTGGATTATCGTGGTTTTGGTAGCATCAAACGCTACACCGTAACTGGGTAGCTATAAATACGTGTACCAGATACAATAAGAATCAATCTTAGAAATCGTAGTAGACGTAGATAGAATTTGTCCCCCCCCCCCACATAACGGGAGAAAATATCCGAGGCCACTCGAGGGATAGTTCTTATGGAATGTCTGGCCAGACTCAAATAAATCAATATAGGATATTCATGTTATTTGCACAAATAAGGCTATTCCCAGGATCGAGAAACTATGGATTGGATATACGAGTGTGACTTGTATGTATCGTGTCCAATCCAGATATAGAGACAAAGGGATATGACAATTACTTGCACAAGGTTTGTCGGATGACTATTCTATTTGTTGGCTAGAATGGATGTCTTGCTAGAGACCGCTCCATATTATCAAATTGTTGCTACCAACTAGATAGAACCTATGGGGTCACATGCTACATAGGGTTGAGCTAGATTTGGGAATTAATAAATGTAATTAATTAATTAGAAGGATCACTTTGCAACACCTTGCAAACTTAGTAGGACTAATATGAAAGGAAGGGACAAAATCCGAACTCATGTTGGATTAGGAAGGGCCTTTAGGTAGTTGTCAAGGAGTTGTTGAACTATATAAAGGATACTACTAGCTTCCATCCCAGACGTATGCTCATAACATAATTTTAGTGGGAATGAAACAAAAGACAGAGAGATAGAGCAAGACAAGCAAGAGGCCGAGACCCCTAGTCGTCCGCCCCCACACCCATTGGCCACAAAGGGAAGCCGAAAAGCTTCCTTTGTGATCTCCAATGCATGATTTCTTCTTCCGCTTCCTCCGGTCCAAGCTAGCACTAAGGAGAAAGAATATCTGGATCTCAACTCTAGGCGTGGATCAACCGTAGAGACGTGACACAATTCACGTTACAAGTCATCACAGGAGAACCCTAAAGTGTGTAACATGTTTCTTTCTTTACCATCGTTATGATTCTCTTCATGTGATCCTTGGAGGGTCTTTAATGGATAATTCATTTTTCCGCTGCGTATCCATGATCAAAATTCTACAGTGGTATCAGAGCCACAGGTCGTAGAACATAGACATGGTTTATGTGTTACGTTTTGATAGTTTTACACTTTAAATTTGTTGTATCGCGTAAAATGGACAAATCAAGCATATGATGCAATTTGTCAATAATCAAACAAAACAAGACCTAGTTTTTGCATTTGGATGCATGAATTAGTGAGTTTGAGAAATTTTAGGATCTTAAATATTGGGTATGGGCACCAATTTAGAAACTAGTTTCAAATTTGGAAACTTTTTGAACTTGGGGAAAAGGGAAGGAGTTGTTTTGGAAACAACTAAGGAGGTTCAACCCCTAGGGACCGCCCCTCTCCTTCCTTGCCGCCCAAGCCACCTAGGCCTAGGGCCTATGCGGTCGGCCAACCCCATGGGTTGGGGCGGCCGGCCTAGGCTGGGCTTGGGGCGGCTCCAAGGTGGTTCAGTCATATGATGGTGAGCCCCTTGGACCGTTTTAACCCTAGAAATTCTAAAATCAATTAAAAATTGACCAAGCGCATTAAAATTGGATTTAAATGTCTATGTGCAAATCACATGATGATTGGATATGGCCTTAGGATGTGGTTTGGTGTGATTGTTTAATTTTGTGGTTTGGTTTACGGCCTGCGAGCCGATTAATTTAATATAATAATTAATTAGGGTTTACGGCCTGCGAGCCGATTTTTTTCTCAACTTGTGAGATTTATTTTATTTAGTATAGTTTTTAGCTAGCGCTAGGTAGAATAGATTGTTAGCCAAGATTGGAGAAAAGAAGCCCGAAGCCAAAGAAAGCCACAAAAGAAGGAGCATGGAGCATTCCACAAGACTATGAAGGATGGACCAAAAGATGGAAGCGCATGGACATGTGTTTGCTATTTTGGGTTCGTAGATATTCCCATTTTCTTGGGAATATCTTAGTCTAGAAAAGGCCATATCCATATCAAGTTTTACTTATTTTGTGATTGTTTATTTTTCTGTCTTATTATTTTTTGATTGGTGTATGGATGGTGCATGCAATTAGGATAAGATAATTAACAACCCGGATCTATTATTTGGAGTTTTGTCCACACTCAGAATAGATAGATCAGTTGATATGGATCAACAAAACAATTAAAATTGAATTTTAAAATCCCTCAAAATTCAAATATTGTGTTTTTTCCTTCTCATTATTTAAACACTCATTGTCATCATGATAACAAGTTCGTGCATGCCAAAGCAAGGTGACTTGGTTCATAATGATGCATTGCGATGGCACAAGCAAGTAACGTGCAACTGTTTAAATAAGTGGTTGGACACAATTGGGTTACTAATATGATTAAAATCTAGAGGCAATCAATTGGGATTATCCTTGCGGATGGATAAATAAGGAGTTATTTGCCCAATTGAACCAAGAGTTGCATGGGATGCAATTGGAATTATTCCTACCTAAAGTAGTCAAATTTTGGGTGACTTGCCAAATCAAACTCAAAAGGAGATGAAACATGGATCTTGACCCACTAGAAAATATAATGATATTTTCCGCATTAATATATTTAGGGTTATTAATACGTAGAAAAATAGTGGGAGTTATGTTTAATAACCTGGCCATTATTAAATATTGTCAAAAGTTCACAATTACTAAAACTTGCATATTTTCCTTTTGTAGAATTCCAAATGGAAAACAACTCATCGAGTTCACAACATTCCCTACGCTCTGTCCTTGAGAATGAAAAGCTCTCTGGAACCAATTTTCTTGATTGGTACAGAAACTTGAGAATCGTTCTCAAGCAAGAGAAGAAATTGTACGCAACATAGGAGCAAGTTCCAGCAGGTCCATAAAACAATACTCCTGCAGCCCTAAAGGCGTATCAGAAGTGTGTTGATGACGCTAATGATGCGGCCTTCCTAATGCTCTGCACCATGACCTCTGAGCTTCAGAAACAACATGAGAACATGAATGTAGTCGATATGATCAAACTCTTGAAGCAGCTCTTCCAAGAGCAGGCAAGGGTTGAGAGGTATGAAGTTTCTAAGGCTTGTCCAAATGTCATCTGGCTGAAGGAAACCCTGTGGGACCTCATATACTCCGTATGATCGGATAATTGGAGAATCTCACGCGACTAGGGTTCCCAGTCGGCCAAGATTTGGCCACCGATATCGTGTTGCAATCGTTGCTCAAAGTTATGGGCAATTCATCATGAACTATAACATGAACGAGATCGTGTAACCATTGCCCGATTTACTCATTACGTTGAGGACATCTGAACAAAGCATCAACAAGGGTAAGGGCAAGGCCATTATGATGGTGCAGAAAGGAAAGGGCAAAAAGTTTTCCTCATCCTCCAAGGGCAAAAGCAAGCCAGTTTCCAAGTCTTAGGAACCTGTCCTTAAGCCTGTTGGTGGCATTGCCAAAGGTGTGACTAAAGGTGAATGTCACTACTGCAGTCAGCCTGGACACTAGAGGAGGAACTGCCCAAAATATCTGGAGGGCATGAGGCTTGAAATAGTGATTCCACCACCACCAGGTATTTTTGTTGTAGATGTCAATTTAACTATCTCTACATCGTGGGTATTGGATACTGGATGTGGATCTCACATTTTTCGAAATTTGCAGGATCTAAAAAGAATTAGAAGATTGGCTAAAGGGGAGATAGACCTGCGCGCGTTTGGAATGGAGCAAAGGTTGCTGCATTAGCCGTAGGCGTGTAAGAGTTGTCTCTGCCTTGAGGATTAGTTTTAGAATTAAATAATTTCAATTTTATGCCTGCTATGAGCAGAAACATTATTTCTATTTCTTGTTTGCACAAGGAAGATTTTATTATTTCAATAAAGGACAATTGTTGTTCCATTTATTTAATAATATTCACCATTGTAGTGCGCAATTATTTAATGGACTGTATGTCCTTGATCTAAGCAATCATGTCTACAACACTAATACTAAGAGGATTAAAATAACTTATTTAAATCCTGCTTACTTATGGCACAGTCGTTTAGGCCACATAAACGAGAAACATGTATCTAGACTCCATAAGGATGGACTTCTAGACTCATATAATTGAATCATATGAGACATGTGAGGCTTGTTTATTGGGAAGAATGACAAAGCTCCCTTTCAATAAGAAAGGTGAGAGGACTAGTGAGAAATTGGCGCTCGTGCATAATGATGTATTTGGGCCATTCGCCACGCCGGCCATAGGTGGTTACGTCTACTTCATCACATTTACTGATTATTTCAGTAGATACGGATTTGTATGCCTTATGAAGGTTAAATCTGAATCTTTTGAAAGGTTCAAAGAATTCAAGAGTGAAGTAGAGAAGCAACTTGGCAAAATTGTCAAGGCTCTACGATCGGATCGTGGAGGAGAGTAATTGAGCCAACAGTTTGACGACTATGTTAGAGAGTGTGGGATCGTGTCCTAACTCACTCCACCCGTAACGCCACAATGGAATAGCGTGTCCGAGAGGAGGAATCGAAAACTATTGGATATGGTTCGATCTATGATGTGTCAAACCGACCTTCCATTATCATTTTGGGGCTATTCTCTATTAAGTGAAGCTTTCAACATTAAGCGTGTTCCATCTAAATCAGTCAGACACCACATGAGATGTAGAGTGGGAGGCGTCCTACACTGTCGTTCATGGAGATTTGGGGATGCGATGTATATGTAAAGAGTTTACAATCAGACAAGTTAGGGCCGAAGTCGGATAAGTGCAAGTTTGTAGGGTACCCTAAGGAATCTAAGGGTTACTATTTCTACAATCCAACTGAGAACAAAGTGTTTGTTGCTCGGTCCGACGTGTTTCTAGAAAGAGAGTTTGCCTCTAACGAATAAAGTGGGAGGACTATATAACTTGAAGATGATCAAGAACCACAAAACACTAATCCTACTATGGAACATGAACAGGAACCACAAGAAGTGGAACAGCCAATTCAATTAACACAAGAGCTTCGTAGGTCTAGTAGAGTGTGCCATGAGCAAGATACGTATGGACTTCTCGTGACTGAGTGTGGTGACACGATGCTCATATATGATGAGCCTACTAGTTATGAAGAGGCCATGAAAGGGCCGGACTCTCAGAAGTAGCTCGAAGCCATGAGATCCGAGATGGAATCCATGTATACCAACAAAGTATGGACATTGGAGTAACCACCCGAAGGGGCGCGGTCCATAGGGTGCAAGTGGGTCTTCAAGAAAAATATCGACATGGACGGTAATGTGACTACCTATGAGGGCCGATTGGTGGCTAAAGGATTCAGACAGATTCATGGTATTGATTATGATGAAACCTTTTCACCAGTCTCTATGACCAAATCCATCAGAATCCTACTTGCTGTTACAGCATACTACGACTATGAGATTTGGCAGATGGATGTCAAAATAGGAATCTCTTCGAGGACGTGTATATTTTACAACCTGAGGGTTTTGAAGATCAAAAGCAAGCCAAGAAAGTCTGTAAGCTGCAAATATCCATTATGGATTGAAGAAGGCTTCTAGGAGTTGGAATCGACGTTTTGAAGAAGAAGTCAAAGAGTTTGGCTTCATCATAAACGAAGATGAGTCTTGTGTCTACAAGAAGGTTAGTGGGAGCTCTGTAGCTTTTCTGGTCTTGTATGTAGATGACATACTACTCATTGGAAAAGACATTCCCATGCTGCAATCTGCTAAAGATTGGCTAGGAAAGTGTTTCTCAATGAAAGACTTAGGGGAAGCTGTAGGGTTTTGATTCATGGATCGCGCAAACGGAAGCATAATCAAACAAACAACCATGCAAAACCCTCCAAGGATCACAAGTCTAGATGCTTAACGATAGTGAAGGTAAGAAATCATAAACACACCTTTGGGTTCTCCTTGATGACTTCAAACGCGAATAGTGTCACGTTCTCTATAGTTGATCCACGCCTAGAGTTGTTCCTAGATCTCCAATCTCCTTGGTGCTAGCCCGGAATGAAAGGAGGGTGAAGGAATCACGCAAAACGAAGCACAAAGAGGGGGTTCGGCCCTCTTGTGGCGTCGGGGACGAGGGGCGGCGGCAAGGGGGCGGCGTCCCTCTTGTGGCTTGCTCTCTCTCTCCTTTGTTCTCTCCCACTCTTGTTATGATCTCTCTAGAGCATAAGTTGTGTAGGGAAGGAAGGAGGAGGGTCCTTTATATAGTCCAACAACTCCTTGTTAACTACCTAAAGGACTTATTCTAGTCCTACTAGAATTCAATTTAGTCCCTTCCTTGCAAATTAGTCCCTACTAAGTTTGCAAGGGTTTGCAAAGTGATCCTTCTAATTAATTAATCCAATTAATTAATTCCAAATCTAGTACAACTCTATATAGCGTGTGACCCCATAGGTTCTATCTAGTTGGTAGCAACTCTTTGCTAATATGGAGCGGTTTCTAGCAAAACATCCATTCTAGCCAACTAATAGAATAGTCATCTAGACAACCTTGTACAAGTAATTGTCTCATCCCTTTGCCTCCATATCCGGATTGGACACGAGACATACAAGTCACACTCGTATATCCAATCCCTAGTTTCTCGATCCATGGAATAGCCTTATTCGTGCAAATAACATCAATATCCCATATATTGATTTATCTGAGTCTGGCCAGACATTCTATAAGCACTATCCTCGAGTGGCCTTGGATATTTGCTCCCGTTATGTGGGAGGGGCAAATCCTCTCTACGTCCACTACGATCTCTAAGCTTGCTTCTCATTGTATCCAGTACACGCCTTTATAACTACCCAGTTACGGTGTAGCGTTTAACGCTACCAAGATCACAATGATCCACAATTAGAATATCTAGTGACTTCAAGTCTAAGGATGACAATACCATTGTACCCGAGAAGCACTTGTGACTTAACATAACATGTATGTAGCCTTCTCGGTGATGAGTCAATCCAGTGCAACATTCCGTAATGTACACCTATGTGTTGGATCTTGATATCTCCATACCAATCCAACCCCATACTAGTCTATAGATGATTGTCCCATTTAATCATTATACTTGACTAGGGATATTTAAGATAAACAACACAATTGTAAATCTAAGGACTTCATTATATTAAATATCCAATAAATAATAAATGAATTTCTAGCCAATAACAAATTCATACTAAACTAGATTGCCTCTAGGGCATCTATTCCAACAGTCTCCCACTTGCACTAGAGCCAATCTGGCGCATCTCGTATGCCCATACTCCTAGTGTGCCCTTCATGCTTCCACTGCGTGAGAGGCTTCGTAAGCGGGTCTGACAGATTATCATATGTAGGAATCTTGCATATCCGAACGTCTCCTCTATCGATAATATCTCGAATCAGATGAAACTTCCTGAGCACATGTTTGGATTTCTGGTGCGACCTGGGTTCCTTTGATTGCGCGATCGCCCCAGTGTTGTCACAGAACAACTCCACTGGATCCGCAATGCTAGGGACCACACCAAGTTCAGAAACAAACTTTCTGATCCAAACAGCCTCCTTTGCTGCGCCATTTGCAGCAATGTACTCAGCCTCTGTTGTAGAATCAGCTACCGTCTCTTGCTTGGAACTCTTCCAGCTCACCGCTGCTCCATTCAGGCAAAACACATATCCCGACTGTGATCTAAAGTCATCTCTATCGGTTTGGAAGCTTGCATCAGTGTAACCCCTTACACGCAACTCTTCCTCACCGCCAAACATCAAGAAAGCATCCTTAGTTCTTCTTAAGTACTTTAGGATGTTCTTGACAGCAATCCAGTGACTCTCACCTGGATTGGATTGGTATCTGCTTGTCATACTCAAGGCATATGACACATCTGGTCTAGTACATAACATGGCGTACATGATGGATCCTATGGCCGAGGCATAGGGAATCCTACTCATGCGTTCCTTCTCAATCTCATTGGAAGGGCATCCACTCTTCGAAAGAGTGATTCCATGTGACATGGGCAAGAATCCCTTCTTGGAATCTTGCATGTTGAACCGTTTCAACACCTTGTCAATATATGTACTTTGACTTAGGCCTAGCAACCTCTTCGATCTATCTCTATAGATTTTTATACCGAGTATATAGGCTGCTTCCCCTAAGTCCTTCATTGAGAAACACTTTCCTAGCCAATCTTTCACAGATTGCAGCATGGGAATGTCGTTTCCAATGAGTAGTATGTCATCCACATACAAGACCAGAAAAGCTACAGAGCTCCCACTAACCTTCTTGTAGACACAAGACTCATCTTCGTTTCTGATGAAGCCAAACTCTTTGACCACTTCATCAAAACGTCGATTCCAACTCCTAGAAGCTTGCTTCAATCCATAAATGGATCGTTGCAGCTTACAGACTTTGTTGGCTTGCTTTGGATCCTCAAAACCCTCCGGCTGTATCATATACACGTCCTCGAGGAGATTCCCATAAAGGAATGCTGTTTTGACATCCATCTGCCAAATCTCATAGTCGTAGTATGCTGCAATTGCAAGTAGGATTCGGATGGATTTGGTCATTGCGACTGGTGAAAAGGTTTCATCATAGTCAATACCATGAATCTGTCTGAATCCTTTAGCCACCAATCGGCCCTTATAGGTAATCACATTACCATCCATGTCGATCTTCTTCTTGAAGACCCACTTGCACCCTATGGGCCGCGCCCCATCAGGTGGTTCCACCAAAGTCCATACTTTGTTGGTATACATGGATTCCATCTCGGATCTCATGGCTTCAAGCCACTTCTGCGAGTCTGGGCCATTCATGGCCTCCTCATAGGTAGTAGGCTCATTATCTATGAGCATCGTGTCACCGGAATCAGTTACGAGAAGTCCGTACCTCTCGGGTTCCTGGCGCACTCTACTAGATCTACGAAGCTCTTGTGTTACCTGAACAGGTGGCTCCACAACTGCTTGTGATTCCTGTTCATGTTCCATAATCGATTCTGTGATTTGTGGTTCTTGAACTTCTTCAAGTTCTACATTCCTCCCACTTGCTTCTTTAGAGACAAACTCTCTTTCTAGAAACACGCCGGTCCGAGCAACAAACACTTTGTTTTCGGTTGGATTGTAGAAGTAGTATCCCTTAGTTTCCTTAGGGTACCCCACAAATTTACACTTATCCGATTTAGGCCCTAGTTTGTCTGATTGTAAACGTTTTACATAGACATTGCAGCCCCAAATCCTCATGAACGACAATGTGGGACGCCTCCCACTCCACATCTCATATGGTGTCTTCATGACTGATTTAGATGGAACACGGTTAATGGTGAAAGCTGCACTTAATAGAGCGTAGCCCCAAAATGATAATGGAAGATCGGTTTGACATATCATAGACCGAACCATATCCAATAGGGTTCGATTCCTCCTCTCGGACACGCCATTCCATTGTGGTGTTCCGGGTGGAGTGAGTTGGGACACGATCCCACACTCTCTAAGATAGTCGTCAAACTCTTGGCTCAAGTATTCTCCTCCACGATCTGATCGTAGAGCCTTGATACTTTTGCCAAGTTGCTTCTCTACTTCATTCTTGAATTCTTTGAACACTTCAAAGGATTCGGATTTTGCCCTCATAAGGTACACAAATCCATATCTACTGTAATCATCAGTAAACGTAATGAAGTAGACATAACCACCCCTGGCAGGCGTGGCAAATGGCACACACACATCAGTATGTATGAGCGCCAATTGCTCACTAGTCCTCTCACCTTTCTTATTGAAAGGAGACTTTGTCATTTTTCCCAATAAACAAGCCTCACATGTCTCATATGATTCAAAATCAAATGAGTCTAGTAATCCATCCTTATGGAGTCTAGATACACGTTTCTCATTTATGTGGCCTAAACGACAATGCCATAAATAAGCAGGATTTAAATCATTTATTTTAATCCGCTTGGTATTAATGTTGTAGACAGGATTACTTAGATCAAGGACATAAAGTCCATTAAATAATTGCGCACTAAAATAGTGAATATTATTCAAATAAAAGGAACAACAATTGTTCTTTATTGAAATAATAAAACCTTCCTTGTCTAAACAAGAAATAGAAATAATGTTTCTGCTCATAGCAGGCACAAAATAGCAATTATTTAATTCTAAAACTAATCCTGAAGGCAGAGATAGCTCGCACACGCCTATGGCCAACGCAGAAACCTTTGCTCCATTCCCAACGCGCAGATCTACCTCCCCTTTAGCCAATCTTTTACTTCTCTTTAGATCCTGCATATTTCGACAAATATGAGATCCACATCCAGTATCTAATACCCATGATGTAGAGACAGTTAAATTGACATCTACAACAAGAATACTTGGTGGTGGTGGAATCACTATTCCAAGCCTCTTGTCCTCCAGATATTTTGGGCAGTTCCTCCTCCAGTGTCCAGGTTGACTACAGTAGTGACATTCACCCTTAGTCACGACCTTGGCAATGGCACCAACAAGCTTAAGGGCTTGTTCCTTGGACTTAGCAACTGACTTGCCTTTGCCCTTGGAGGAAGAGGCAAACTTTTTACCCTTTCCTTTATGCACCATCATAATGGCTTTGCCCTTACTCTTATTGATGCTCTGTTCAGCCGTCCTCAACATGTTGAGCAAATCTGGCAGTGGTTTAACGATCTCGTTCATGTTATAGTTCATAATGAACTGTCCATAACTCTCGGGCAACGATTGCAACACGAGATCGGTTGCCAACTCTTGGCCGACCGGGAACCCAAGCCGGGCGAGATTCTCCAAGTACCCGATCATTCGGAGTACGTGGGGTCCCACCGGATTCCCTTCTGCCAGATGACATTTGAACAGTGCCTTTGAGACCTCATACCTCTCTACCCTCGCCTGCTCTTGGAAGAGCTGCTTTAGATGTTCGATCATATCGACAGCATTCATGTTCTCATGTTGCTTCTGAAGCTCAGAGGTCATGGTGCAAAGCATTAGGCAGGCCGCATCATTAGCGTCATCAACACGCTTTTGATACGCCTTTAAGGCAGCAGGTGTTTGATTCTCTGGACCTTCTGGAACTTGCTCCTCTATTGCGTACAGCTTCTTTTCTTGCTTGAGAACAATTCTCAAGTTTCTGTACCAATCGAGAAAGTTGGTTCCAGAGAGCTTATCCTTCTCAAGGACAGATCGTAGGGAATGTTGTGAACTCGATGAGTTGTTTGCCATTTGGAATTCTACAAAAGGAAAATACGCAAGTTTTAGTATTTGTGAATTTTTTTTTGACTATATTTAATAATGGCTAGTTTATTAAATATAGCTCCTACTATTTTTCTACGGATTAACAACCCTCAAGATATTAATGCGGAAAATATCCTTATATTTTCTAGTGGGCCAAGATCCATCTTTTTCATCTCCTTATGAGCTTGCTTTGGCAAGTCACCCATAATTTGATTACTTCTTAGGTAGGAACAATTCCAATTGCATCCCATATGCAATTCTTGGTTCAACCGGGCAAATAACTCCTTATTTATCCATCCATATGGATAATCCCAATTGATTGCCTCTAGGTTTCTTAATCAAATTAATAGCCTAGTTGTGTTCAACCTCTTATCTAAACAATTGCACATTGTTACGTGCCATCGCATTCCATCATTATGAACCAAGTCGCCATGCTTTGGCACGCACGAACTTGATAAATAATGATGATAATGAGTGTTTAAATAACGAGAAGGCAAGAACACAATATTTTTAAAATTTGAGGGATTTTTCAATTTTTAATTATTTTGTTGATCAATATCAACTAATCTATCTATTTGAGTTTGGGCACAACTCCAAATAATAGATCCGGGTTGTCTAATTATCTTATTATCCTAATTGCATGCATCATCCATACACCAACCACACAAATAATAAGACAATAAATAAACAACCACAAAACAGAAATTAAACGTGATGTGGATATAGCCTTTTTCTAGACTAAGATAATTCCAAGCCAATGGAATTATCTATGAACCCTAAACAAACACATCTCCATGCGTCTTGATCTTTTGGTCCATCCTTCATAGTCATGTGGTGTGCTCCATGCTCCATGCTCCATCTTTTGTGGCTCCTTTTGGCTTTGGGCTTCTTTTTTCTAATCTTGGCTAACAATCTACTTTATCTAGCACTAGCTATCATTTATACTAAATAAAATAAATCTCACAAGTTGAGAAAAAAAATGGCACGCAGGCCATAAAAAACCCTAATTAATTATTACAATTAATTGATCAGCTCGCAGGCCGTAAAACCAAAACACAAAATTAAACATCCACATCAAACCACATCCTAAGGCCATATCCAATCACCATGCGATTTGCACATAAACAGTTAAAATCCAATTTTAACGCGCTTGGTCAATTTTAATTGATTTTAGGATTTCTAGGGTTAAAACGGTCCATGGGCCCAACAATCCAATTGCCCGGGCCCAAATAAGTGAACCATAAAGCCCTAGGGCCGGCCCGGCCCAAAACCCGCAAGCTAGGCCCGCGGGTTAGGGCCGCCCGGCCCCTTAGGGCTCCAAGCTTGGGCGGCAAGCAAGGGGGCGGTCTCCTAGGGGGCCGAACCTCCTTGTGGAGGTTGTTTCCAAAACAACCTCCTTGCTTGGAGCCCAAGTTTGGTTGTTTCCTTGTTGTGGGAGAACTCCTTCTTCCCCAAGGATGCCCAAACCCTAGATCTAATATCCTAAAATTTCTCAAACTCACCAATTCATGCATCCAATGCAATAATTGGGTCTTGTTATGATTAATTCTTTGACAAATTGCATCCAATGCTTGATTTTTCTTGTTTTACGCGATAAACAACAAATTAAGGTGTAAAACAACAAGAATGTAACACATAAACTACGTTTATGCTCTATGACCTGTGGCTCTGATACCACTGTAGGGTTTTGATTCATGGATCGCGCAAACGGAAGCATAATCAAACAAACAACCATGCAAAACCCTCCAAGGATCACAAGTCTAGATGCATAACGATAGTGAAGGTAAGAAATCATAAACACACCTTTGGGTTCTCCTTGATGACTTCAAACGCGAATAGTGTCACGTTCTCTATAGTTGATCCACGCCTAGAGTTGTTCCTAGATCTCCAATCTCCTTGGTGCTAGCCCGGAATGAAAGGAGGGTGAAGGAATCACGCAAAACGAAGCACAAAGAGGGGGTTCGGCCCTCTTGTGGCGTCGGGGACGAGGGGCGGCGGCAAGGGGGCGGCGTCCCTCTTGTGGCTTGCTCTCTCTCTCCTTTGTTCTCTCCCACTCTTGTTATTATCTCTCTAGAGCATAAGTTGTGTAGGGAAGGAAGGAGGAGGGTCCTTTATATAGTCCAACAACTCCTTGTTAACTACCTAAAGGACTTATTCTAGTCCTACTAGAATTCAATTTAGTCCCTTCCTTGCAAATTAGTCCCTACTAAGTTTGCAAGGGTTTGCAAAGTGATCCTTCTAATTAATTAATCCAATTAATTAATTCCAAATCTAGTACAACTCTATATAGCGTGTGACCCCATAGGTTCTATCTAGTTGGTAGCAACTCTTTGCTAATATGGAGCGGTTTCTAGCAAAACATCCATTCTAGCCAACTAATAGAATAGTCATCTAGACAACCTTGTACAAGTAATTGTCTCATCCCTTTTCCTCCATATCCGGATTGGACACGAGACATACAAGTCACACTCGTATATCCAATCCCTAGTTTCTCGATCCATGGAATAGCCTTATTCGTGCAAATAACATCAATATCCCATATATTGATTTATCTGAGTCTGGCCAGACATTCTATAAGCACTATCCTCGAGTGGCCTTGGATATTTGCTCCCGTTATGTGGGAGGGGCAAATCCTCTCTACGTCCACTACGATCTCTAAGCTTGCTTCTCATTGTATCCAGTACACGCCTTTATAACTACCCAGTTACGGTGTAGCGTTTAACGCTACCAAGATCACAATGATCCACAATTAGAATATCTAGTGACTTCAAGTCTAAGGATGACAATACCATTGTACCTGAGAAGCACTTGTGACTTAACATAACATGTATGTAGCCTTCTCGGTGATGGGTCAATCCAGTGCAACATTCCGTAATGTACACCTATGTGTTGGATCTTGATATCTCCATACCAATCCAACCCCATACTAGTCTATAGATGATTGTCCCATTTAATCATTATACTTGACTAGGGATATTTAAGATAAACAACACAATTGTAAATCTAAGGACTTCATTATATTAAATATCCAATAAATAATAAATGAATTTCTAGCCAATAACAAATTCATACTAAACTAGATTGCCTCTAGGGCATCTATTCCAACAGAAGCAGCCTATATACTTGGTATAAAGATCTATAGAGATAGATCTAAAAGACTGCTAGGCCTAAGTCAAAGTACATATATTGACAAGGTGTTGAAGCGGTTCAACATGCAAGATTCCAAAAATGGATTCTTGCCCATGTCACATGGAATTACTCTTTCAAAGAGTGATTGTCCTTCCAATGAGGTTGAGAAGGAACGCATGAGTAGGATTCCCTATGCCTCGGACATAGGATTTATCATGTATGCCATGTTATGTACCAGACCAGATGTGTCATGTTCCTTGAGTATGACAAGCAGATACCAATCCAATCCAGGTGAGTGTCACTGGATTGCATTCAAGAACATTCTTAAGGACTTGAGAAGAACTAAGGATGCTTTCTTGATATTTGGAGGTGAGGAAGAGTTGCTTGTAAAGGGTTACATGGATGCAAGCTTCCAAACCGACAAGATGATTTCAGATCACAATCGGGATATGTGTTTTGCCTGAATGGAGCAGCGGTGATCAGGAAGAGTTCCAAGCAAGAGATGATGGTTGATTCTACAACAGAGGCTAAGTACATTGCTGAAAATGGCGCAACAAAGGAAGCTATTTGGATTAGGAAATTTGTTTTTTAACTTGGTGTGGTTCCTAGCATCGCGGATCCAGTAGAGTTGTACTTTCACAACACTGGGGCGAGCGCGCAATCAAAGGAGCCCCGATCACAGCACAAATCCAAACACGTGCTCAGGAAGTTCCATCTTATTCGAGATATTATTGATAGAGGAGATGTTCGCATATGCAAGATTCCTACAGATGATAATCTGTCAGATCCACTTACAAAGGCGCTTGTTCAGCGCAAGCATGAAGGGCACACTAGGAGCACTGGCATACAGGATGCATTCGATTGGCTCTAGTGAAAGTGGGAGACTGTTGGAATAGATTCCCTAGAGGCAATCTAGTTTAGTATGAACTTATTTTGGCTAGAATATTCATTGGATTGTTTATTGGATATTTAATATAATGAAGTCCTCAGATTTACAATTGTGTTGTTTATCTTAAATATCCCTAGTCCAATATAATTATTAAATGGGACAATCATCTATAGACTAGTATGGGGTTTGAATGATATGGAGATATCATGATTCAACATATGAGTATGCATTAGGGGTAATGTCATACTGCATTGACCCATCTCGAAGAAGGCTACATACATGTTATGTTGAGTCACGAGCGCTTCTCGTGGTGACAACGGTATTGTCATCCTTAGACTTGAAGTCACTGAATTATCTAGTTGTGGATTATCGTGATTTTGGTAGCGTCAGACGCTACACCTTAACTGGGTAGCTATAAAGGCGCAAATCGCATACAATAAGATGCAAGCTTAGAAATCATAGTAGAAATAGATGGAATTTGTCCCTCCCACATAACGGGAGCAAATATCCGAGGCCACTCGAGGGATAGTGCTTATGGAATGTCTGGCCAGACTCAAAGAAATCAATATAGGATATTGATGTTGTTTGGATGAATAAGGATATCCCAAGGATCGAGAACCTATGGATTGGATATATGAGTGTGAATTTTATGTCTCGTTTCCGATCCGAATATAGATACAAAGGGATGTGACAATTACTTGCGCAAGGTTTGTCGGATTACTATTCTATTAGTTGGCTAGAATGGATGTCTTCCTAGAGACCGCTCCATATTAGCAAATTGTTGCTACCAACTAGATAGAACCTATGGGGTCACACGCTACATAGGTTGAACTAGATTTGGTAATTAATTAATTAGAAGGATCACTTTTCAACACCTTGCTAACTTAGTAGGACTAATATGCAAGGAAGAGACTACATCGGAACTCATGTTCGATTAGGAAGGGCCTTTAGGTAGTTGACAAGGAGTTGTTGGACTATATAAAGGATACTCCTAGATTCCTTCCCAGACAAATGCTCATAAAATAAATTGAGTGGGAAGGAAACAAAGGAGAGAGAGAGAGAGAAAGAGTAAGACAAGCTAGAGGTCGAGACCCCTAGCCGTTCGCCCCCTATATCCGTCGGCCAGAAAGGAAAGCCGAAAGCTTTCTTTGTGATCTCTGTTGCTTGATATCTTCTTTCTCTTCCTCCGGTCCAAGCTAACACTAAGGCAAAGGAAGATCTAGATCTCAAATCTAGGCGTGGATCAACCGTAGAGACGCGACACAATTCACGTTACAAGTCATCATAGGAGAACCCTAAGGTGTGTAACATGTTTCTTACTATACCATCGTTATGATTCTCTTAATGTGATACTTGGAGGGTCTTGAATGGATAATTTATTTTTACGCTGCGTATCCATGATCAAATTGGTACACTAATGCACACTATAATTGCAAGTAACTGCATCTCGGACTTAGATATCCTACTAGTACTACACCGCTGTCACTTAGGTAGTTGTCAACCCTCCTCGTAGTGGCAACAGAACAGTTGTGCGAGTGATATTTTTGGGGATCCACTGGTCTGATATCTAACTTGTAGGTCCACTTGTTACCTCCATTGATCCTTTTACCCCTTTTATTCGCTGCCTCTAGCCTAGGAAGCCTTTCATTGTGACTTTCATCAATTTTTAGAATGGCCCTTTCCTATGCATCATGATAGAGGTAGTTGAGTTAGGGAGGTTCGATGAGGGTGCGCTCTTTTGATACATTCATTATGGATACTCTTACATGTTTTGTCTTGCGAGGGGATGCGAGGGTGAGTTAGAGACGGCAGCACACTTCGGTGTGGCGATGAATCGTGTCCTCACACAATGATCACAGGTGGAGTGTCGTAGTGCGTGACTTTATTTCCGCACAATATGGGATGGGGATTATTGATCTTATAGGAGGACGTGCTTGATTTTCATGTTATTCTCGATATCTTAGGTGATGAGGAGGATCGGTTGGGAAGCACGTATTATTTTAACTACCGGGTTTTGTGAATTGGTTTACATCGATGTGGGGGTGTCGACGATTATTATTATATCTTTTTGATTTGACACATTCAAGCCTCACGTCATCTACATGATATTTGTATCTCATCGGCTTCATTGAGTATTATTTGTGCTCCATGTGTTGATTATTTGTGGGAAGTGAGAAAATGAAAAAAAGCGAGAAAATTTAGAAAAAAAAAGAGAGAGGAAGAAAAGTAGCATGGAATTAAGGGAGCTTGTTGTGACATTCATAAAGGAATGAGAAGACTATCTATTATTCACTTTGACACTCTTTCACATTCGCGGCCACGAGAACGGCGTTGCACCGGGATTGAGGGAATGAGGGTCGGAGTAGGTGAGATTTGGTGGGGTTCTTTATAATTCGGTGAGGGAGTGTGAGAATTGGGTTATGTACGCAATATCATGACGTTTAAGACTACGCTTCTAAATAGCCTATCCCACCCGTCCAAAGCCATTAAGAGTTTTAACTCGTGCATAAATAGCTCGAATGGTAGGTACTAGGGATATGTCATATGAGTGTGTAAAAGCAGATTATTAAGTGCTAATGCTTGTTTTGTCTAACGAAACTAGCTGCAAGTTCTGCCGATCACTGAGGTTGTAGAACTTATGAAGGGGATATAAGATTCTGACGACTTTCTGATTCACTTTATCGAGGTTGCCAAATCTCAACCAAAAAAAGATTTTTGTGTGCGTGTGTAAATATGTGTTGTGTAGGATCGAGTCGTATCTTGTGTGTGCACTATCTTGTAATATTGTTGAGTCATATTTTGTCATCGAGTCTGCGAGTTAAGATTTGAATGAAACAGTGTTTCGAAGGGTATGGAATTCTTCTCGACTCGTATCGTGTTTGTGGTGGAGGATGAAGTAAGAATTTGGTCGAATTTTTAATTGTTGGTCGGGACGCGCAAATGGCAAGTGTGGGGGAATTTGATGACTCTTTTTTAGGAGTTATATTTTTATTAGATTCACTACCGTTTTGCGTGATTTCTGATGCATTTAAACGAGTTTATGGCCAATTGAGAGAATGTTAGCATGTTTTGAGCTTTTGAGCATAACTGTGTAATTCGGGCATTATTTGTGTTATTTTGAGCTCTTATAGTCACATTTGATCTTCTGGTATTTTTTCATGTTGTGCGTTTCAGTAATCCGAGGCTTGGGAATGTGCATTGGAGGTGGAATGAACTTTGGAAGGATGAGGAGGCTCAAGAACATGTTTGGAGTTGAATTCGTTGAAGTCAAGAGAAAGAAAAAGAAGAAAAAAATGTTGAATTCCCAGACTGGTTGTACGACCACCTTTACTTAGCCAATATTGAAGAACAAAGGGAAAAAACCACCTTCTGCTATCCGTGCGCCAGTATGACTGGTAATACGGCCAATCTGAAGACCAGCACGCATATATTTAGGTTCTAATGCTATCTTGAAGACTTTTTGGGTCACAAGTGATGGGAATTACTTACTAAATGACTTAGAGACGTGGCAGAAGGATCATTAACGTTTTTTGGGAGGAGAAAAACGTTTTTCCGGTTGATGAGTTGATTCACGTTTTGTGCTTAATTATAGTTGATGTTCTTGTTAGTTTTCTTGTTCTTGTGCTTTAATGTTTAGTATGCTTGGCTTGGTCACCCGTAGTATGCTAAATGTTGAAATAGTTGCACGATAGTTAGCTAATTGAGACGTGTTGAAGAACATAGGACGTATTCTTGTAGTTTTCTGAGACTGAGTGGAGAAGAGAACTTGAATAACCGGGTGTGGGTTGTTCCGGTTGGTATCGGTATGACTTAGTGAAAACGGTGGACCGACAGGACCCGGTGAGCGAGCCTAGTAAACCAACTAGAACATAACGGTAGACGACGCTAGTCAGAAAGGACCAGAAGTCAACCGATTACGCAAATCAATGTGAGATAGAAGAACATGATGAGTATAGCCCGGAATAACTTAACATCACTATTGTGTTTCAAGCGTAATTTGGAAACTGCTAAAGCCCTACGGATCATCAATTTCCTAGTTCTCAGCATAATCGTATCAATAACAATTTTCTTCTTTTAAGTTGAAAATCATTCAAAAACAATTAGTTTAGTTTTTAGTCACATCGTTGTGGGTGAACAATACTCAAAATTCAGACAACTTCCTCTGGGTAACCTATTTATCTTTTAATTGATTCTTAATTAGCTAATAATCGTCTATTCCCTTGGGTTCAAAATTCGGAGTCGTAAAATACTCCACTTACTACTTGACCGTACGCTTGCATTAAACGCGTTAGTAAATCGCGTCACTTGGTTCTCTTATTGTAGACTCCGTAGGCTTTGATAGTCAACGAATAACCAAGGAAAATACCTTCATCACTCCTGGCATAAAACTTGCCAGGATTATCCTTACCATTAATGTGAACAAAACAAGTACAACCAAAAGGTTTGAAATATGAAATATTTGGATTTGTACCTTTGAAAATTTCATAAGGAGTCTTCTTCAAAATAGGCCTAATTCGTATCATGTTCAAACTGAAATTTGTAGTATTAAAAGCCTCTTCCCAAAAAGACTTTGGCAATTTATTTTCTAAAATCATTGTCCTAGAAATGTCCTCAAGAGTCTAGTTTTTCCTGTCAACTACACCATTTTGTTCAAGAGTTCTAGGAGGAGAAAAGTTGAGAGAAATGCC
Source organism: Linanthus parryae (assembly GCA_023055425.1). NCBI lineage: Eukaryota > Viridiplantae > Streptophyta > Magnoliopsida > Ericales > Polemoniaceae > Linanthus > Linanthus parryae. The sequence goes on along the minus strand of JALGPY010000002.1, from coordinate 114,273,812 downwards.
ATACTTAGAACAAAATAAATCAGACTTAATTTGATCAAATTATCTGCCATGATCACTCCTTATTGAAGCAATAGGTAGGTTTTTCAAAGTTTGCAACTCTTTACACAATTTTGAAAATTCCGAAAATGCCTCAGACTTATCTCTTAAAAACATTACCCAACCCTACAACAAATCCTGCTTTCACCGACCAGTTTCATTCCGAAAACCAGGATTATGGTCTTTAAAAGCAGTACAAACAGTCGTTTTCTGTTTGTCGTTAGGATGGTTGTATTTCAATTCTTTTAAGACCAACTGTGATTATGTCGTGGGAAAATAACTAGTCATCCGAAATCCAAAATTATCAACGACGTGTAGTATTTTCGCCAACAGATCCAAACACAATTTAGACCAAACTTTTGGGCGGGATAAAATTCACTAAATTTTGGGGAGGGAAATGAAATCTCACCAAATGTTGGAGGAAAAATCAAATCCAACCGAAAAATTAAATCCACCTATCTACTCTCAAGTAATGATTCCCCCCCAGCCTTTTCTTCCCCTTATCGGCCTCCATATTGAATCCACATGAACCCTAGCTAGCTCGCCATTACTCATATTCCACACTCGCCTCCACCGCCGGATCATTCTCTCTCTCTCACTCTCTCCGCACGACCGTGGTCCTCTTGTCAACACCGTCTATGAGCAGTAGTTCCCTTTTCTAGCTGGTTCAAATCTGAAGACAATGGAGTTTTGGAGCTGGAATAGAAAGTCCTTGTCTCACACTTCACAAACATCTATTCTCAGAAATACTGGTCGGTCTCTCTCTCTCTCTCTCGCACAGTCTGAATTTGGGTTCTGAGTTTCATGTGCTTTTCAATTTGGGTTCTGAGTGGTGGTTTGAGCTCAAATCTAACAAGACCTTTTCATTTCTATGACTTGAAAGGAGCGATTTTAGTGTGATATTTGTATTTGTAGGTCGGACTCCATCTTTCATGCATCTAAATTCTATGTGGTTTAATTTTACTGTGATATCAGCAAAATGTTTAAGCATTGGTAAATCATGTGTTCGGATCTGCTAAGTGTAGAATGTTGTTTTACAGTACTGTATGTGAAGCTAAAATTGTTTCACATAACCAAGTGATTGTTGTTAACTGGTTGGAAAGTGTGTATTCATGGACTGAATGACATATACAAACGGCAACATACTGATAAGAAATGTGTGTTTTAATGTCTTATGATTTGTCTAGTTGAATGTGATGTGGATGAAACTGAGGTACCTGAAACTGTGCATGTCTCCCAATTTATATTTAGTATATGAAGTTCTTAAGTACCATGCGTCATTGCGGCCAGTTGATAATTTGATGGGTCCAAACTTTCAGTTTTGTAAGGGCAGTGATGATATGGATCTATTGAATTCACTCATCGAAGCTGTTAAAGTGTAATATGCATGGCGGGGAAAAATTGATTTGTAGTCATCTGTCATCATCTCTTATCTTGTTTAAATGAGTACTTATCTGATATGCCTCTTCATGCTCACTGCAGAGGCTGCTCATGATCATATGCATGGCGAGGCAAAATCCTTTTGCAGCCTGTGATCATCGCTCTCCAATATGGTTTTCACGAGTAGCGATCTGAGCCCATTTCCGTATTTCCTTCTATTCATTTGATGTTTGTTATTTGTTTATTATTTTTTATTTCCTCCGTTCAACCTCTCTATTCAGCGTGGTCATGTGAAGGTCATTCCGACCCGCTGCCAATGTTGGCAAAATGAAGCAAACATTTTTGCATGAAAACCGGGTCAGTGTATCCTTCACATGACCCCCTAGACGCTAGCGGATAAATGCATGAATTTCCAATGAATGTAATTAGTTCTTTAATAAGTCAGTATATTGAAAAAGGAAATTATCCATAAAAAATAAGAGAAAGATAATATATAAATTATAGAAAATAACTGTAAATAAAAGTCCCTAATTTCTCAATTTGTTATTTCAGCCTTTGAACCTATTTTTCTAGGTGTTCTTGTGAAGGGCACTTTGACCCGCTGATAATGTTGGCAAAATGATGCAAACATTTTTGCATCCAAACCGGGTCGAAGTGTCCTTCACAAGCACCCGTAGAGTAGAGGATGAAATGTTTGATTTAGCAATGAATGGTATTTTGGTACCATTCAAATCTATGTTATGGCTTAATGCTTCAACCGCTTGGGAAGTTATGAATGATGCATATGAATGAACTATAATAGATATCTTGAACGGAACAAAGTTGAGATGTATTTGTAGGGCTCCATCTTTCATGATTCTAATTTCAATGAGGTGCACTATCCCAGACATAAATGTTGTTTTCAAGATTAGTGGAGGGTTAATTAATACTAGGTCATTGATTTGATGAATATGAGATACTAATTAATTGCGTCGTAGCTTTTTAATTCCTCGGTTGAACCTCTTTTTATATGCGAGGGTCACTTTGACCCTCTGATAATGTTTGAAAAAATGATGCAAACATTTGTGCATCAAGTCCGTCTCAAGGTGGCCTTCGCAAGTACTCGCAGACTATAGAGTATGAAAGGAGGAATTAGCAATATATGTTATTGTAGTATATTTCAAGTATGTCATGGTTCAGTGCATAGACTGCTTGCTCATTCAGTATATATCAATATGGCTAGATGTAGCATGTTGTCTTCATCTCCTATATATTTGGTTGTCAGGATTTGGGCCTCTACATGATATTATGATGTTCTTTATGCTCACTGCTTGCTCGTACTGTAAGAGCCCGTGATGATATGGATCGTTCGAATTCACTCTTTGTAGCCGATAGAGTGTGATATGCATGGCGAGACAAAATCCTTTTGCATCCTATGATCATTGATATCTTATCTGGTTTCCATGATGAGTACAAATCTAAGCCTCTTCATTCTCACTGAAGAGGCGGTGATGATATCTATGGAATTCACTCTTTGTAGCCGATATATAGATTGTCATGATATGCATGGCAAGGCAAAATCCTTTTTACAGCCTGTGATCATTGATCTCTTATTTGTAGGTCTTAACGAGTACTGATCTCAGCCTCTTTTCTGATAAACATTGCAGGATGAACTATTAATTTGTACTTGTTTAGTTCAGAAATGCTTGTTTACCCGGAATGCTCAATTTTTTTCCTGTGCAATACTGATATGAGCCTATTGTTGATATTTATGATGTTGCTCTTCATGCTTCCTAAGTGCTTGGTCACTGTAAGAAACTGTTATGATATGGATATATATATCTACTAATTCACTCTATTGCATGTATGTCAGTAACGACAGCAAAATCCCCACCCTTTGTAGAGGAGGAGGTCACTATTGCTCTAACACGGCGGCCTCCAATGTATTTGAATGCTCCAGTGGTCATCTCTGATTCAGAGGATGAAAAAGATGACACAGCAAAACTGATTGTATTCGAGGAATGCATGAAGAATGTCAAGTTTGAAGGCAACCGAATTGTTGAAGTGCACGTGGAATTAATGGAAGGGACGTGTGAAGTTGTCAATTACAGAACAGAAGATTTGGGGGGCAAAGGAAAAGGAACTAGAAGAGGCTAGATGCTGCGTGCTATCTTTGTTATGTGTTTTGGTCATTTTAAGTTATATTTGTAATTGCGTCTGAAACAAATTTTGTAACAGATTTAACTATTCCTGAAACACTACAATTTGAAGAATGTCATGAGATGTTCCGTCTAGCTGTGTGACTTGTGATTCTTGTGTGTTTAAGTTTGAAAGTATTTCATATAGTTATAAGTTTGTGATATATAAATGAGTATGTTAATCAGGTGATATTATATCAGTCTGACTACTTAATTTTGGTAATATCTAATTACCAAAATTTGAAATATTACATTACTGTCGTTGTGAAATTTTTGATTGGACGGCTCATAGTTCCTTGGTGCCTAAAGGGAGTAAGAAATTTGAGGGCCCTATTGGAAGAAAAAAATCACAAAAACAGTTACTTTATTCTAAGTAAAAAAATAATGTAATTTTAAGGGTAAGAAATTTGTGTCAAAAATTGGAACTACAACCAAAATAATATATTTACAATTACTGATGAAAGTGCATCAAAACATGTAAATAGGATTACTATATATAGAGCTCTCTTTAGAAAAAAATACTGTTAATAGAAACGGGGCCTCGCAGGGTCGGGATCGTGAAGCGGCCACCCCGGCTGCCTAACAATAGGGGCGGGCCTCTTTGAGAAATATCGTTTAAAAGGCTGATTGTAATAAGGTCAAACCTGAACAGAAAATTCACCTCTACTATTAATGTTGGTCCAGAAGGTTTGGTCAACTCTATATGAAGTGAACGGTCAACTTTTTGGGCTCCACTTGGTCACCATAAAGGTTCGGACGAATTAAGCCAGCGGTAAAGTAGAAGGTCAACTGTACAGTCAAAGGTGAGCTCATACGTCAACTAGTCAAGCATGATTGTAAACCACAAACCCTAAACCTGATTTTGAGGTTACTAAGTCAACTGTTTAGTGAACGGTCAAGTTTTCGGTCTCCACTTAGTTAGACTAATAGGTTCAGACAAACAAAGCCAACGGTTAAAGAAAATGATAGCTCTACAGTCAAAGTTGAGGTCACAACCTAGTCAACTGTATAGTCAATGCATGGTATACGTACTATATATGTGCTAGACCCTAAACCCATAAACCCCTCGTGTTGAGGTAAGAAGCCAACTATGAAGTGATCAACGGCCAACTTCTCGGTTTTCACTTAGTCAAACATATAGTTTCGGACAAAGAAGTCAACATAATGTGAAAGAAAAGGTCAACTCCACGTAGTTAAAGGCGAGCTCACTAGTCAACTCGGCCGTATAATATGTAGCATTATCGATTGAACCTTAATTACTTAGAACCGACGTTTCTATTGTCTTATAACCTGCATATTCCACGAACAACGTCCGTGTTGGTTTGTAAAGAAAAATGAAATTTGTTTGAAACTCCGGGTAAAGAAATCCAATGAAGAAAATACATTTTCAGGGAAGGGAAATTCCATTTCAATGAAACTTTGGGAGGAAAGTATAATTAACGAAAATATTTGTAGGGGAGGGGAACACAATTACATCCAAATATTGGGAGGAAAATACATTGATTCAAAAGAAATTTATAGGGGAATCAATTAAACAAAGTGACACATGGAATATTTCTCCCCACTCATTCTCCACCCATTATCCACACCCGCGAGCTCTCTTCGAAACGAATGAATATCACTCAGCTCCCCGGCTGATGGAACCACTGAATCTCTTTGGCTTAGCCTAAAGGACAGTCAGTTTGGACTAACTTTTCTCAAACTCTTTTACATTAGTAGTTGTTGTTGATTTCTCTTCTAAATTCGTGGTTGATCCGGTCGATTCGTTCTCTAGATCTTCAAGTTGGTATGTGAATTCATTTGTTTTACTAGTGTTGTTGTATTTGGGGCTCCGTTAGGGGATTCCGTATGTGTTCAGACTAGGAATGTGTTTCCTATAGTTGGGGCCTAACTCTTCATCTAGGGTTGGTCCAAAAAAAGGTGGTGCATTTATTCTTATGTGTCGGTCTCAGTGTTTGTTCTTCGTGGTGATGTTGTCAAACTTTTTATTTGGGGCATTCATGTTTATGTTTTCTAAATGCATTTGGGCGAACCCCATTTGAAAACTTGGTGCTAAGACTATGACTAGCAACTGCTCGTTTGACACATAAAATGTTAGAATTCAACAAAAAGGAAAAAAGATGCCATTATAATTAAACATAAATTGTTAAAACAATTAAAATACCATTAAATAAAAATCCGAACACTATTTTTATTTTTCTTTGGAAATCCATAGCTCAAATGTGCTGGTATCACGTTCCCTGTCATCTCTGGTGGGTTTTTTGGGTTGAACTGGTGGCTTATTTGAATCGGGCATCTTTTTTTTGGCATTTTTCTTCGAGTTCTTCTTCGCCCCGGTCTTCTTCTTCGGTTTCTTCGTCGGTCTCTTCTTCGGTTTCTTCTTCGATGTCATCTTCGGTTTCTTCATCGGTTTCAGTTTCTTCATCTGTTTCTTCGTCGATTTCTTCATTCTTGTCAGGCAATTCATCCTTTTCTTCTTTCTCCGAATTTGTATCTTCTGGTTCTTACTTGGATGGGATCTTTTTTTCCATTGTTGATTGTGATGATTTTTGTTGTAATTAGTTTTAGTGCTCTATAGAGGGGGAGCTATAATTGCAGGCTACTATAGGGATTTGATTTCCAATTACAGACTACTATTAGGGCTTCGGTTTCCTATGGGACGTGGAATTATGTTACAAAACTTCATCATTATCTTTTTTTTTGATAAAATTCGATTATATTTTTGTTCCTTAATTAATAAATAATTGGTAATTGCAATCTGTTATACAGTTAATCTCTAAAGGACTATGATTCGTAATAGGAAACTAGAATATTCTCATATTTTTATATGTAATAACAATTTTAAATTGTCTATGCAAATTAGTGTTGAAGACAGGAGACTGGGAGCTGACACGCTATAAATAACTAGGAAAATTTTAGGAATAACAGCATACTTAAAATACGCAAAATAAAACCACAGTTAATATAGGGGGGGGGGAGGCGCCACCCCTTACAACTTCGAACACACCCTCCTCTTCAAACCATGGGAGGGAGGTTCAAAAGCCATTGTTCAACATTTAATTTAAAATCAAGATTCTAAAAGGGATTCAACACATAAAATGTAAGCCATGGCAAAGGAGCTTTGTTGGCAGACATGTGCCCATTCTCCATCTTCACCTGCAGCACGATTAGTTCCAAGAAGCCTTCACTCATGGAAACACACATGCATTCATAACTAGTGATTAGGAGTTTGCCACAACGAAAACATAAAGAATAATCTACATCTATATGTGCTAACTTGAAAATATTGTAGAACTATTAGCTTTGGAGGACATCAAACCTGGACTGAGGCATGGATCTCGCTCTAAGACACAACAATGACATCCACCTACACCTCACTTGGATCCCACAGAATCCAAAAGCCGCCACCAAATCCAAATAGGTTAGCCACAAAGCATCTCTCAAAGCGAAGAGAGGCACAAATGTGTCTAGCCCTATCCCCTGAAATTCTGGTTTCTGTTACGCAGACAATATTTGGCATGTGCCTGCCAACCAGAGCCGTGAAGTTGCTTCTGAAAGCACCACTGCCAGCATCCTTACAATTCCAGAGAAGAAACCTTGTGGGAATGTTCGACTCTCTCACTCCGTCCAGCAGCCCCTATGGTTCCCAGCTTTTTTGTTCTTCCACCTTTGCTCTGATGTCCTCCTCCTCTACTACATCCATCAATTTTTTTCAAAATGTCAAGAACCACCCCTTCTGTAGGACCGTATATAGGTATTCCCCTTAGTGTGACTGCATGTTTCCCGAATACTCTAGTATCCCTGTTGCCTTGTAGTCCTCCATCATAGCATGCCTTGCTTCTCCAACGCCAGCTGGAAATTGGACGATGTACCAGAGGTTGGAGCTCGGCCGCTCATATTTTGTAACAATCTGGTGGTCTAGAACAACGCCGCCTGCCACCCTTGCTTCCTCCTTTGTGATCATCTTATTGATTTCAATGATATGTCCAACAAAACTGTTCTAGGAGGATCTTGAGGCTCCCTTGGTCTACGATCCATGTTGTTGGGGCCTTTAGGTGAGTCATGATGGTGGCCATTTTTGTTCTGGAAGATGGTATGAGTGGGAGAGGAATGCACCAGTTATTGGAGATCACAAATTGCTCCACTCTCTCTTTAAAGGACCAATCTAGCCTCATTTTTTCTGGAGAATCCTCCATATTGACACGAGGTATTGTGTTGTCTCCTAACATTGACAAGATTGGCAGAATCTTAACTTTATCTGGTATGAAAAGTTTTGTCAATGGAAAAAGACTGTAGGCTTTTGTTTGATAGTGACTATACAGGTCCAGAATGGTAGATAATGGGGGAGGTGGGGGTTACAAGAAGATGGAGAGTTAGAAGATGGAGAGGTGGGGGTTAGTTGAGGTTAGGACTGGCGTAATGGATAATTCCTGAAATAAATACTAGTTTACAGTTAATTAGTGGAGGTTAATTACATCACTGCAGATAATTATAATAAATTACTTTATACATAATTTAGAAGATGGAGAGGTGGGGTAGTTAGTGGAGGTTAATTACTGCATGTTTTAAGATGCTGTTATAGAAGTAACTACTGCTGCTGTCCCATAAATGAATGCTATTTTTTTTGGACGAAATAATAACTGCATATTAGTGCTTGTCACAAATAACAGGTCTCGTGCTCTCCTTTTTATTTAAATTTATTCAATTTTTTCATATAGTAATATTTGTATTAAATTAATAAAATATTACATTAATTAGCACGACAGAGACAGAAATGCCTATCATGTTAGCTTGCACTACTGGAAATTGGTAATAAATCTTGTTGATATCCAATGAAATATGGTTATTTTATGTGTAATTTGCCAAAGGCTCCATGGTGAAGTTCTCAATGTTTTACTTTTTGGTTCTTTGGTGATAACCTGTAGAAAGCAGATTCTGATACCACCTTTATTTCCTTTATTTCCAGTCAGTCTCTTCTTGATGTGGAAAATTCCTTTTGGAGGGAATCCTTGTCTTATGTTGAAACAGTACTCTATAACTTCCAGTTTCTTCAGTGGATGCATTAGTTGTGACCTGTGAGAAAATTTAGAGATACTCAAAAGAATATCATGTGAAGCAATAGCACTAAACTCTAGCAACTTCTGTGTGCGCATCACAAGATAGCTGGGTTGGAAGTCCAAAACCTATGGGATTGCTGCACTCGATGGTGAATGAACCATATAACGAAGCGACCTATTTTGTTGATGCATACTATATCATATGAACCATCGAGCGCAGCATCCTATAGATTTTAAGACTACCAAGCCAACTATATTTGTGATGATTGTCTATATGAATGAAAGGTGGAGTGAAATGGACATGGCTGTAGGATCTGCTTTTATACACAGTTTGGAATATGGGGGGTTAGGAGAAGATGTACAGTTATAAGATGTAGAGGTTGGGGGATAGTGGATGATAATAAATACTGGTTCGAAAATGTGGTTTCAGAGAAATATGTGTTGCATGGTTTTAAGATTAGTGCAGCTTAATAGGTATAGGTTCATGCACATTGATTAGTGAATGATGAATCAAATTATGAATCAACTGCTTGGAAAGTTATGAATGAAGCATGAAAGGGGAGTATGCAGATGGATATGCAGCACATATACTCTAGAGTGGGAGGGGTTTAATAGAGTATGCCAACTTTTTGCAAAAACTTGAGGAGGAAAAGAATTTTAGTTTAAGTGCAAAGGAGTTCAAGGCCTTGAACACAAATTCAAGCCTTTGAAAATAGATACAGTTTGTAAAGAAATATACAAGTCTTTTTCAAGGCCTTGAAAAGAGTTTCAACCCCTTGAAAAACAGACAAGTTTGAGTGCTGTAAAACTGTGAATGTGAATGAACTGTAAATGCAAGAGACAAAGGATTTATAGAGTTCAGTCCACTTGGACCGACATCTCTACCTCAGGGATCTTCTCCCTGTATGATTTTCAACTCAATTCTAATTAATCAAAAGCTAAGCCCTAGATCTCAAGCACAGAGAATTCCCTTACTCTGTTACAACTTGTGGTTCTCCCTAACCTATCTAGTACCTGCTCTAGCTAACTGATTAACTAAGAATTCTCTATTGTTCACCTTGAACAATCCTTGAGAATGAAATATAGAAGTATTACATAAATGATCTACCAATAAAGCACAATACAGAAGAGCACTAAAATGTAGAACTGCAGTGAAGAATGCATTGAACTTCTGTGAATTGGATTGTGAGAGTGATGAACTTATTTTATGCTTGTCAATCCAAAATTGTGTCTCTATTTTTGCACGTTGATTATTCTCTGTTGTTGCTTTAAAATGAGCTCCATTTATACTGTTTGAAACTCTTCAAATCTTCCCTGATTTTCAGCAACAACTTCCTATTTTGTAGGCAACAAACTTTGACTCTCTTAACAGCTTTCTCCAACGGATAGTTGATCACAATCTTCAGGGATATTGTTGTGATCTTGTCTTTAAACATTATGAGAAGCTTTCATGCATCTTTGATTGATCACATGATCATCTTCACTAAGTGATTTCCTTTCATGCAAAATCCAGTTAAGGAAACAAAACCTGCATATTTAGGGAATAAAATTTCCCTGCAAGCAGAGTCAAAATAATTGATTAAACATGTTAGATATATCAAAACATTTTTTCTTTCATCTTCAAATAATAACACATCAAGTACAGGGATGGGAGGGATGGAATTAAATCAAAATATTTTAGAGAAACTCCCCCTCAGAACATGTATGCAGGTCAGACAGTTTCAAGGCTTTGAATCCTGGTTCAAGACCTTGAAATAGCTCTGCTATTTCAATCCTGTGAAACCTGATTCAAGGATTTGAAAACTGGTTCAAGGCCTTGAAATACCTAAGTATTTCAAGTCCATGAAACCTGTGACCTTACAATGCATATGGTAGTTATTTTGACAATGTGAGGCCGTGATGATATTGATCTATTCAATTCACTCATTCAAGCTGTTAGAGTGTATTATGCATGACGAGGCAAAATTATTTTTGCAGCCTGTTTTGATCATCTTTTATTTGGTTTTGATGAGTACGAATCGCAGCCTATTTATGATGCTTTCGATATACCGAATTCCCTCTTTGTAGCCGATATATAGAGTGTCATGATCATATGCATGGCGAGGAAAAATCTTTTTACAGTCTCTGATCATCGCTCTCTTATCTAGTTTTCACAAGTACCGATCTGAGCCCATTTCCATATTAAATATATACATGTTCCCTTCATTAATAACTCAATTAGTACTGAATTCTCGTACTTAAGAGTTTGATTTGTGAAACATAGGCCCATGATTCGATTCTTGTTAGTAGCATGTTTTTGGACAAAAAAACACCACCTTTTTAAGGAGAACCACCTTTTTAATATACACAATTACCAATGAAACTTATTTCATTAATAAACCTTAAGATTGCAAAAGAAAATTATCCATTAATATACCGGACATACAATGTATAGAAAACAAAATATTAGCAAGAATAAGAGAAAGATCAGAGAAAAATTCCCGAAAAATAGTCTAGTCCTCATTGTCCTCTTTGAGTTGTTCATCTGTCAGGGCCTTTGCTGGTACATGCTTGGGTGAAACTTTCCGCCCGGTATCCCCCTTGAATCTCTTTTTGCTTGGGAAAACAAATTCATCGGGTCCTTCATAGAATTCGATAGGCACAATGAACCAATGATTTTCAATCTTCACTTGTTCAATTAACGGGATTCTCCATTCAAACTCTTTTATTTTCCGTCGGCTTTCCTATAATGCAGTTTGCCTCTTCTTATACAACCGCACTGAAGGGGAGTCCTCGCTCCTTAAATATTCATCCGAGGAATCAGAGATAAAAATGGGAGCATCCTTATTGGACCCCGGCAGCCCTGTGAAAGGACTTGTGACCTCCTCTTCTCGCAGGCGTTTGCAAACGGGTTTCATGGTAGTGGGATTTTGGGGACTGGACTTTGCTGGAGTCTTGGAGAAGTGATTTAATTTGCTGTGACTATTTTAAAATTGATGTATGAGATTAAATAGAGTTCATCAGCTGTCATATTCTCTTTTTTTTTTCCTCCTCATTGAACGTGCAATTAATTGATTAATTGGCTGCCTATACAATAATTTTGTTGAATGAGGCAGTTTGGGGAATTCGAATAGTTACTTCACAAAATGTGTGTGCATGCTCATGATGATTAGTGGTTTACATGGTTTATTATGATGTCCTTCATGCTCGCTGCTTGTTTCCATGTGGTACCGAAATGGGCCTCTTCATGATAATTATAATCTTCTTCATGCTAACTGTTTACACTCTAATGATCCCCAATTAGTCATTACTATTTACTCTGTGGATTTTACTATTAAATTCTCGTGTCTTATCAATTCCCTGGTCCAAATTACTTCATTTCCACTCTCACGCTAATTTTCGATAATGGTTGTGTACTGTGTGGAGTTTCGACAGCGGTAAAAATTGTTTCTTTTATCTTTTTGATCCATAATTTTTACATCAATGTAAAATGAATAAAGAAAACTAAATGATTTATTTCCTATCACCTGTTGCAGGTAACATTTCCAGGACACAGAACATTAATCAATAGTATGAGTGGGCACTGTATGGACTTTCGCCTGAGGTAAACATCTTTTGGTGCCCCCTTTCATTTCCTTTAAACCCACTCTCTTCTTGATGTTGTTATTCCCGTTTGGAGGGAAACCTTGTATTATGATCGTGCAACATAGCTTTTAGAGTAACTAATGTCTGGGTGCATTAGTTGTGACCCGTGAGAAAATTTAGAGCGAGTAGAAAGAAAAACATGTGTAGTAATAGCACTATAAACCAGCAGCATCTTTGTGGTTATTCCATGCATCACAAGAAAGTAGGGTTGGAAGTCTAAAATCTATTGGTTCTGCTTCATTCTATGGTTCATCAACCATCGAATACAGCAACGTACTGGGTCAGGGCATACTATGGTAGATGAACCAAAGATGCAGAAACACAATAGATTTTAGACCGCCACGCCAGCTTCATCTGTGATGATTCTCCGTGCCGCGTGGTGGTAGACGGAATTCTGAATATCTCATTGTGTTGCTAGAAACAATCATAAAAAAGATAGCTTCCACCTCCAGCAGCTTCTTTAAGATTCTTCCAGCATCACAATGTTGCCGAACGGAAATGCCTTCGACATGCTTGCCCAAAATCAAAATTTTATCTGTATATGGATGTAGGCTCTTCTTTTATACACAGTTTGGAATCTGGAGGTTTAGGAGAAGATGGTGATTTATAAGGTGGATAAGTGGTGGGGGTTAATTGATTTTAATAAATGCTGGTTTAGAGATGTGGTTTCATATCAAAATTACAGCTGGTTTAAATAGTAGTGCAGGATACTATGTATAGGTTAATGATGAACCTCATTAATTAGGGGTGGAAATGTTCTGAAAATAGTTTTAACATTGTGTATGTTATCTTGTTGATCCATAATTTAAACATCAACTTAAAATGTATAAAGAAAACTAATTATTGTATTTCCTATCACCCGTTGCAGGTAACACTTCCACGTTACAGAACATTAATCGATATTATGAGTACATATACGTACTATAGTGGGCACTGTTTGGACTTTCGCCAGAGGTAAACAACTTTTGGCTCCCCCTTTCATTTCCTCCAGCCTATTCTTGATGTTAATATTCCATTTTGGAGGGAAACCTTGTGTCAATCCCTTCTGAATATCGCATGCATTGTGTTGATGGAACAAGCACAAAGAAGATGCCCGCTCCAGTAGCTAGCTTTTTTGTGATTATTTCATGCATTACAATGCTGCAAGAAGGGCCAAGAACATAGTGGACTTTGAAATCAACTAAATATTTGCTAAACGAAGACAACCCCTGGTTCCCATAGCACAACCGTTCATCCCTGATGACCAGTTATCTTAGAGAAATAGAGAGGTTGGCGTCGATTGAGCACTCATCTCAGATCGATGAGAAGTTGTGGTATGACAAAAAGAGGTCGGAATCGTTATGTTCTGACCACGTGAAGCAGCATCTTTGTGATCATTCCATGCATCACAATGCTGCATGAAGACGATTTGAACATAGAGAAATCAACATCGAAGGAGATTGTTGACGTCAACATGCTTTCCCACAGTCAAAACTTTATCAAAGTGGATGGAAGGTGTAGTGAAATGGACAAGGATGTAGGCTCTGGTCTTATAACCAGTGGGGAACCTAGGAATAGGAGAAGATGGAGAGTATGCAGAAGATGGGGGTTAATGGATTTAATAAATGCTGGTTTAAAGAACATTGTTAATATGGGGAACCTGAGGGTTAGGAGAGAAGATGGAGAATATGCAATAAGTATAGGCTCATGAACCACCTCATTGATTAGGGGTGGCAACATTACAAAATTATAACTTTTTTTCAATCACCTGTTGCAGGTAAAATTTTCATGTTATAGAAAATTGATAGTATGAGTACATCCATACGTAGTACACTATTTTACCTTTCGACAGAGGTACACATGTTCTCATTCATCTTAGTGATCCAACAGTTTCACATCAACCTAACTATCTGTCTAATTATGTTTTCCTTTTAACCTGGTGCAGTACAGCAAGTGTGCGTGGAGCTCTAGTTGATTCTGTTTGAATTCAAATTGACAATGCACACAAATCTACAGCCACTTTGGAGGAACAATATGTAGTAATCATCATTTGAATCAGTTATAGGAATATTGTAACAAACAAATGAGTGAACTGTTATATTATGGGAGGTTAAATTATACATGTTGAATATTGTACTCTTTTAGCCGGGTTGTGCCCCTCACTGTTTTTGGTATATATACGTTGTGTAACATGTTCTGGGTTTTACCCAAGTTATATGTATTAACCTCTATTTTTTGTTGTGCATTATGTTGGAATTGGTCATAGAAATTTCACTGGTTCAACAGGGTATTTGAGCAGAGAACTGTAAAATGTGTAATATGAATATAGTCGCCTATTAAGAATTCAAAAATATAGACAAGACGAGCATGTTTTTCAGCAAAATACATTAACGACGTCCACATTTTTCGTCTAAAAATAGTTGTAGACAAAAATAAGAAAAAAATACGACTAATATAGTTGTCATCTTAAGGTTGAAAAGATCAACGACGAGAAAATTTGTCGACACTTTCGTCGGCAAAATTTTGTACAGGAAATTTAGTGTTCGGGAAGTAGTCGGAAAAAGAACAAAAACGAATAACAAGTAGTCGGTAAAGTGGTCGGTAAAAAGTTTCCACGACCAGTGGATATTTTGTCGCCCGATCGAACTAACGACGGAGCTTTTCCGATGGCAGGGTGACAACTGATTTTTGTCGTTCTTTCATTCTAACGCAGATTTTTTGGGTTTTATGACGAGCTTGCTCTTCGTAGAAAACTGTTTTATTTTGTAGTGCAAGTAAATCTAGAGAAATCATCTACAATAACCAGCATATACTTCTTACCCTTTGGATTTGACTCTCATAGGACTATACAGATCCATATGAAGCAGTTCCATAGGTCTAGTTTTACTTACAAAGTTCTTAGGCTTGATTGAGCTCCTTGTCTGTTTTCCTTGAGCACAAGGTTTGCATACCTCTTCATCCTTAAGCTTGATGGATGGCAGTCCTGTGACCAGGTCGTTAGAGACCAGTTTTTTCAGTGCATGTAAGTTGATGTGTCCAAGCTTTATGTGCCAAAGCTTTGAATCCTCTTTCAAATCCTTGAGACATTTCAGAATTTCTCCTCAACTTTGTTAGCTTCCAAAGAGTAAACGTTGTTTGACCTTGGAGAAGTGAGAATGCAATTGCCAAATTTTCATCTTGCACCTCACATTTCTCCTTGTAAAAATAAAATTATTATCTTTTATCACATAGTTGAGATACACTAAGCCGGTTACACTTTATATCATCTACAAGATAAACATCTTAAATAGAATTTTCAAAACCATTGGCAACTTTACCAATTCCTATGATATTATTTTCCTTTGCAACCAAACGTGATTGTCCTCCTGATTGTTCTTTCAGTTGAGTGAATAAAGAACTATTGCCACTCATTTACTTGTCTCTATGCTTAGTATTCATCCTACTAACAATTATACTCGACTAGGGAGAATTTAAGATGATAAAAATTGCAATCTAAGGACTTCATTATATTAATAAAATGAATTGTCTAGCCAAAAAATCTTTCACACTAAAATGGATTGCCTCTAGGGCATCTATACCAAAAATATCTCACTTGCACTAGAGCCAATCCGATGCACCTCGTATGCTTATCGATCTAGTGTAGCCCTCATGCTTACGCTGAGCAAGGGGTTTAGTGAGTGGATCTGAAAAATTATCATATGTTGGTATCTTTCATATCTTCACATCTTCTCTATCCACAATCTCTCGAATGAGATGGAATCTCCTGAATATGTGCATCTGGTTCATCAATACACTCAGCTTCTGTGACAGAATAGGCAACTGAATCTTTCTCGAAATCCTTTCGAGCTCGAAGTTCCTCCATTAAGCCAAAAAAACTCGGCTGCGATCTGAAATCTTCCTTGTCGGTTTGGAAGCTCTCATCAGTATAACCCTTTATACTGAGTTCTTCCTCCCTTCAATATATTAAGAGTGCATCATCAGTCCTTCTTAAGTGCATCAGGCCAAGAGAATTGTCTTACTCTTTTCCATCTCGTGGTTCTTCCTAACCTATCTAGTAACAGTTCTAGCTAACTGATACAATATGTATACCAGTTTTTCCTCTTGACAACTTGACTATTAAAATATGATTTAAGAAAAATAACATAATGATATACAAATGAAGCTCTTGATGAAGAAAATTGTGAAGTCAGTGAAGCTATGAAGCTTGAACTGTTCTTCAGGCATCTGGAATGGATTAAATGAATGAATGTTCTCCATCAATGATGCGTGTCAATCCGTGAGAGTGTATGAATATCTTTGTAATTCTTTGTGCTTCTCAATATCTCTGAATCACTCTCTTTCTGTCAATTTGAATTACAAACTATATAGGAAGCTTCAACATAAAACCCTAAAAATCGTCTGCAGATATTTGACTCTCAACAGCTCTTTCCAACGGTTAGCTGCTTGATTTTCTCATTGATTTTGATCTGATCTTCAATCGTCAAGCCTAAGGAATGTCCCAGACAACATTCCATAAGAATATCACCCAATCTTCATATTCTGCAATCCTTTAAATAAGAAAACTTCAGCTAAACCTGCAACACAGAGTTAACTAAAAATCCCAGCAAAATAACTTAGGCAAATGATAAGATCAAATCATGTTTTACCAAAGAATTAGTTTGTCATTCATTTCTAAAAAAAGCATGATCAAGTGCAGGAGATTAGAGATGAATAGGAGTAAGAACTCCCCCTGAGTTCATGTTGTGAAGTTTCAAGGCTTTTAGTTCCAAAGCTTTGAAGCAACTATGAACTTACAACTCCCATCTCTCAACGTGCTTCATATCATGTCCGATTATCGGTTTTATAGTTACCCAATTACGGTGAAACGTATAACGGTATCACAATCTGATAATATACAACTAGAGTATCTAGTGACTTCAAGTCAAAGGACCACAACACCAATGTCACTACGACAATGATGTTCAAATAACTCTCATGTTGCCTTCTCGTGGTTGATCAATCAATTATGCCATTACTCCTAATGCATATCCATATGTTAGACTTGATATTTCCATATCAGTCTACCCACATACTTGTCTGTATGCATATTATTCGTCCTACTAACCATTATACTCGACTAGGGAGAATTTAAGATAACAAAAATTGCAATCTAAGGACTTCATTATATTAATAAAATGAATAGTCTAGCCAAAAAAAATTCACACTAAAATGGATTACCTTTAGGGAATCTACACCAAAAATATCCTACTTGCACTAGAGCCAATCTGATGCACCTCGTATGCTTATCGATCTAGTGTACCCCTCATGCTTACTCTAAGGAGGGGGTTTAGTGAGTGGATCTGAAAAATTATCATATAATGGTATCTTTCCTATATTCACATCTCCTCTATCGACAATCTCTCGAATGATATGGAATCTCCTGAGTATGTGCATCTGGTTCATCAATACACTCAGCTTCTGTGATAGAATTGGAAAATGAATCTTTCTCGGAACCCTTTCCATCTCACAGTTCCTCCATTAAGCCAAAAACACTCGGCTGCGATCTGAAATCATCCTTGTCGGTTTGGAAGCTCTCATCAGTATAACCCTTTATACTGAGTTCTTCTTCCCTTCACTATATTGAGAATGCATTATTAGTCCTTCTTAAGTACTTCAGGATATTCTTGATAGAAATCCAATGACTCTCACTCGGATTGGACTAGTATCTTCTTGTCATACTAGAAGCATATGAAACATCTAGTCTAGTAAAAAACATGGCATAAATGATAGATCCAATAGTCGACGCCTATGGGATCTTACTCACACGGTCCTTCTCAATTTGATTGGAAGTACGGCCATCCTTCGTAAGGGTAATCCATGTGACATGGGAAGGAATCCTTTCTTCGATTCTTGCATGTCGAACCGCTTAAACACCTTGTCAATATATTTACTTTGACTTAGGCCGAGCAACTTCCTTGATCTATCCCTATTGATATTTATACCAAGTATATAAGTTGCATATCCTAATTCTTCCATTGAGAAGCAATTCCCTAGCCAATCTTTAACAAATTGTAAGGAAATTTCCTCGCTAGGAGCGCTTGTAATTTAAGGTCGATGGGCCGACCAGGTTACCCGAGTTCAACTCTGGTGTGTCAAAGTAGATTGCATTCAATTTGACCAGTTTTGGTTCTGGCTCCAAGTATGGTTTGACTCAACTTCCATTTACTCGGAAGCACCTGTAGTCATGAGGATCCTCTAACTCCACAACACCCCAAGGATATATCTCTCGAATCTTGAACGGCCCAGACCATCTTGAACGAAATTTTCCCGGAAATAGCTCATGCGAGAATTAAACAACAACACTTGTGGTTCCTCATGAAGTTCTTTTGGTTTGAGGCGAATGTCATGCCATATCTTAGTCTTATCGTTGTAAATTCTTGAGCTTTCGTAAGCTCTCAGCCACCATTCCCCAAGATGTGCCATTTTCTTGCTTCTCTCGCTAGCTTTGGATCCATGTTCAGCTTCTTGATTGCCAATAGGCATTATGCTCTAATTCAACATGGAAATGACATCACTTATTAAACACAAATTCAAATGCTGACATGTTTAGCGGGGTCTTTCATGCAGCCATGTATGCCCACAGTGCATAATCTAATTTGAGCGCCCAATCCTAGTGTCTGGCATTGCTCGTCTTCTCAAGAATACCATTGATCTCTATGTTAGAGACCTATTTTATCACATTGGTTTGGGTATGATAAGGTACGGAAACCATATATACTGGCACACCACTACTTCAAACACCCGATTTATGAAAGTGTGAATCTTTATCGCTGACCATTGCCCTTAGTTTGCCAAATCGGGTAAAATATTCTTCTACAAGAACCGCTCCATAGTGGCTTCAATACTTTTGAGGAAAATAACTTCTTCCACCCATTTAGTCACATAATCAACAGCTAAGAGAATATACATATTACTGAATGGTGGTGGGAAGGTTTCCATGAAGTCAATACCCCACACGTCAAATGGCTATATCACAATCTACATGGACATGGGAATCTCATCTCACTTGGATATCTTCCATGTTATCTAGCATCTGTCACAACCCTAAACCCACGCACAACAATCCTTAAATATAGTAGGCCATAAAAAACTTGATTACAATACCTTTCTAGCTGTCCGAGGACCACTGGAATGATCTCCGTTTGGTGTTGCATGGCATTGCTCAATTAATTCACAGATTTCATGGGTGGGCACTCATTTTCCTTATGATGTTGTCAACTCACACATTAAACACTTATGGATCATCCTAGAATTAATGTTTTACCTCAGATAGGAAGCGCTTTCTATGGTGTGTTGTTAGATCCTCAGGTAGCAACCTATTTTTCAGATAATTGGAGATCGCCCAATACAATGTCTCTCTTTCCATCACTTCCATCAAGTATTTGTCGGGAAAATTATCTTGCACGGGAACCTATTCCTCCACTCCATTTTCAAGTCTTGATAGGTGGTCTACAACAAATATCTCAACACATTACTTGTCTCGGATCTCGAAATCCAACTCTTTCTTCAATAGGACCCACCTTAATAATCTCGGTTTACAGTCCTTCTTATCAATATAATGCTTCAAAGCTGAGTGATCTGTTAGACAATCACCTTCAATTCGACAAGATATGGACGAAATTTATCTAAAGCTAAGATGAAATCTCAAACTCCTTCTTGGTAGTGCAGTATTTGAGTTCGCCGTCACTAAGAACCCTATTCGCATAGTAAATCACATGTCAGACATTTTCTTTCATCTCCCTCCATAATGCTCCAGTGGCAAAGTCTTTGGCATCACACCTGAGCTCAAATGGAAAATTCCAATCAAATGTCTTATTTGAATTGAATGGAAAACTACATAATGCTCCATCATTAACTTCTGCTCTTTGATCTTGGGGACAACCTGCAAACACCATTCACTTCCTTACCCAACTGTTAGACCAACAGTGTTATTTGAATTCATATTCAGGATCAACCATGTTAGGTGGTCCGATCCCTTTAGGATTCCAAATCTTTCTCACATGTCCCTTAAGATGGAATGGAAAAGTATTCCTCATGATGTGAGTTTCTGTTCTTCTAAAGGGACAGGTCATCTTAACATGACCAATCTTGGCACAGAAAATACATTTTAGAGAATGTCTGCTACCTGCTTTCACAAGCTGGTATTGCTCTTTCTTGAAAAGTTTGGATTATATCCAATACCAGTTTTGTGGACAGAATAGAAACTTCCTCCAAGAATAAATTTGAGATTATGTTCAACGCCAGCAAGTTTTGTCCAAGCATTCTTAGAGTCTTAAAGTTTTTCAATCAAAAGAATCTTATGTTCCCCTAATTCATCATGTTGATGCCTTAGAGAAACAAGGTTGTCATGCACAAGATATTTCTCTGTTACAACTTCTTCGACATGATTTTTCAAGGCTTTGAAATTGGTTTCTAAAGCTTTAAAATCTCTGTCAGTCATTGCCTGAGAAATTTCAAGATTCTTGTTCAGGCAAACTAATTGCAAATTCTCTTTTGCTCGCTCATGAACTTTCTTCTTCAAAGACTTGATTTCATCTAAGAATGCTTCCTCATTAAAAAGCATTGTTTTCAAAATCTCAAAAGGTACATTTGCAGTTTTAGACATTAGACTATTCGCCATTACCTCAATGTTCTTTTATGAGATTTCATCATGCTTGGCCATTAGAAATTGGTTTGCTTGATCTTACATAGAATTTGATTCACTTGAAGAATCAGAGTCTCTCCATGAAGCTACCATGGCCTTCTTTCTGCTATCATTGTCCTTCTTTTGAATGTGCTTGCTTTTCTTGTGAGGGAAATCTCTGATCAAAAGTCCTACATTACCACACTCCAAGCAATTCAGTCCCTTACAATTATTTACATGGGAAGAGAACTTACCTTTCTAGTCCTTGCTGCTTGAAGATCTGAATTTGTATCTGCTGAAATCATTGTTTCCAATGGACTTCTTCATATTGAGAATCCTTGTCAAGGCTTTGTAAATGAGAGCAAAAGGATCTTCTTCATAATCTTCTTATTTTTCAACCTTTGAGGTTGTTCACTTTATTTGGCCTCGAGTGCCAGATTCACTACTAAAAATGAACACAAAAATGGCAAAGATATATTATAATCACGTGGCAAGATAAAATATCGTCGTTTATTGCACCAAAAACGGCGATATTTAACCTTCTCGCTTAAAATTATCTTATACGGAGAGAAATTAAGGGCCCCGTATATAATTTAGCATAAACGGCAAGATGTGTAGCTAAAACGACGAGATGTAATATCTCCGTTAATACTGTTATTTTAAACGGCAAAAAATATTCAGTAACAGCGTCATTTTATTAATCCGCTAAAAAGTGTTTGATATAAACGGCGAGAGTTACTTAACGCCCTTATTTAATGTCTCATTCGACGAGAGCTCTCGTCGTATATGCATTGATTTGTCCGCCAAAATTTGGGGCGAAAATCTGGATATCCCGCGCCAGAAGATAAAGAAACCCAAGCTTCTCTGGGGAATGACAATTTTTTATTCTTTCATTTTCACATCGTTTCAAAAGAGAGAACAGATAGAGAAGAAAAGAGAAGAGAGGAGAAGTCTAACAAGAGACAGTAGTGGAACGGTTCACCCAGAAGCCATGAGAGAAGAGAACGGAACAGAGAGAGACGGGAGAACAGAGAAAGAATAGAAGAATGGAGCCACAAGAAAGCAGAATCGCCATTGAAACGCACACCAACATCGACCCTTCTGTCCAAATCCTGTAAGTTCAATCGCAAACCCTAGCTATGTTCATGTTTCAATTTTTTTTCATTCCGATTTATTTTGATTTCGAAATAAATCAAAATAAAGTGTATGATAGAGTCGACTGGGATTTTCTCTGCCTTATGCTTGAAAGAACGGGCTTTCCAGCAAAGTGGATTAATATTCTTCACTAATGTTATTCCACATCCTCGTTTTCAGCTGTGGTAAACGGGAAACTTTCGAGCCGCTTCACCCCTACAAGGGGATTGCGGCAAGGCGACCCACTTTCCCCTTACCTCTTCATCCTGTACTTGGAAGCTCTTTCGGCTTCTATGGTTAACCTCTGTCAGAAGAAACTTTGTGAAGGCATTAGTTTTTTTTCATTCTGATTTATTTTGATTTCGAAATAAATCAAAATAAAGTGTATGATAGAGTATGGCAACATTTGCTAAATATGTTGTTTTCAAACAAAATGAGAAGAACTTAAAGTATTTCAAATCTTTGAACTCAGTTTCAAGGCTTTGAAATCAAATCAGACAGTTTAAAAGTAACTGATTATTTTAAAGTTTTGAAAAGCTTTTCAAAGCTTTAAACAGAAACCTGTTTGGAAGCAGTTTTGAAGACAAGTAAAGAACAGAAATGCAAGACAAAGAACACAGTGATTTGTTACGAAGTTCGGTACCAAATGACCTACTCTCGGCCTGAGGGACCTATTCCCTCTGGGATTTCAACAACTTCTTATTTATGAAAAGATAAGACCTAGATCTCAGGCCAAGAGAATTGTCTTACTCTTTTCCATCTCGTGGTTCTTCCTAACCTATCTAGTAACAGTTCTAGCTAACTGATACAATATGTATACCACTTTTTCCTCTTGACAACTTGACTATTAAAATATGATTTAAGAAAAATAACATAATGATATACAAATGAAGCTCTTGGTGAAGAAAATTGTGAAGTCAGTGAAGCTACGAAGCTTGAACTGTTCTTCAGGCATCTGGAATGGATTAAATGAATGAATGTTCTCCATCAATGATGCGTGTCAATCCGTGAGAGTGTATGAATCTCTTTGTAATTCTTTGTGCTTCTCAATATCTCTGAATCAGTCTCTTTCTGTCAATTTGAATTACAAACTATATAGGAAGCTTCAACATAAAACCCTAAAAATCGTCTGCAGATATTTGACTCTCAACAGCTCTTTCCAACGGTTAGTTTCTTGATTTTCTCATTGATTTTGATCTGATCTTCAATCGTCAAGCCTAAGGAATGTCCCAGACAACATTCCATAAGAATATCACCCAATCTTCAGATTCTGCAATCCTTTAAATAAGAAAACTTCAGCTAAACCTGCAACACAGAGTTAACTAAAAATCCCAGCAAAATAACTTAGGCAAATGATAAGATCAAAGCATGTTTTACCAAAGAATTAGTTTGTCATTCATTTCTAAAAAAAGCATGATCAAGTGCAGGAGATTAGAGATGAATAGGAGTAAGAACTCCCCCTGAGTTCATGTTGTTAAGTTTCAAGGCTTTTAGTTCCAAAGCTTTGAAGCAACTATGAACTTACAACTACCATCTCTCAACGTGCTTCATATCATGTCCGATTATTGGTTTTATAGTTACCCAATTACGGTGAAACGTATAACGGTATCACAATCTGATAATATACAACTAGAGTATCTAGTGACTTCAAGTCAAAGGACCACAACACCAATGTCACTACGACAATGATGTTCACATAACTCTCATGTTGCCTTCTCGTGGTCGATCAATCAATTATGCCATTACTCCTAATGCATATCCATATATTAGACTTGATATTTCCATATCAGTCTACCCACATACTTGTCTCTATGCATATTATTCGTCCTACTAACCATTATACTCGACTAGGGAGAATTAATGATAACAAAAATTGCAATCTAAGGACTTCATTATATTAATAGAATGAATAGTCTAGCCAAAAAAATTTCACACTAAAATGGATTACCTTTAGGGAATCTACACCAAAAATATCCTACTTGCACTAGAGCCAATCTGATGCACCTCGTATGCTTATCGATCTAGTGTACCCCTCATGCTTACTCTAAGGAAAGGGTTTAGTGAGTGGATCTGAAAAATTATCATATAATGGTATCTTTCCTATCTTCACATCTCCTCTATCGACAATCTCTCGAATGATATGGAATCTCTTGAGTATGTGCATCTGGTTCATCAATACACTCAGCTTTTGTGATAGAATTGGAAAATGAATCTTTCTCGGAACCCTTTCCAGCTCACAGTTCCTCCATTAAGCCAAAAACACTCGGCTGCGATCTGAAATCATCCTTGTCGGTTTGGAAGCTCTCATCAGTATAACCCTTTATACTGAGTTCTTCTTCCCTTCACTATATTGAGAATATATTATTAGTCCTTCTTAAGTACTTCAGTATATTCTTGATAGAAATCCAATGACTCTCACTCGGATTGGACTAGTATCTTCTTGTCATACTAGAAGCATATGAAACATCTAGTCTAGTAAAAAACATGGAATAAATGATAGATCCAATAGTCGACGCCTATGGGATATTACTCACACGGTCCTTCTCAATTTGATTGGAAGTACGGCCATCCTTCGTAAGGGTAATCCATGTGACATGGGAAGGAATCCTTTCTTCGATTCTTGCATGTCGAAACGCTTCAACACCTTGTCAATATATTTACTTTGACTTAGGCCGAGCAACTTCCTTGATCTATCCCTATTGATATTTATACCAAGTATATAAGTTGCATACCCTAATTCTTCCATTGAGAAGCAATTCCCTAGCCAATCTTTAACAAATTGTAAGGAAATTTCCTCGCTAGGAGCGCTTGTAATTTAAGGTACACGGGCCAACCAGGTTACCCGAGTTCAACTCTGGTGTGTCAAAGTAGATTGCATACAATTTGACCAGTTTTGGTTCTTGCTCCAAGTATGGTTTGACTCAACATCAGTTTACTCAAAAGCACCGGTAGTCTTAAGGATCCTCTAATTCCACAAAACCGCAAGGATATATCTCTCGGATCTTGAACGACCCAGACCATCTTGAATGAAGTTTTCCCGTAAATAGCTTCACGCGAGAATTGAACAGCAACACTTGTTGTTCCTCATGAAGTTCTTTTGGTTTGAGGCGAATGTCATGCCATATCTTAGTCTTATACTTGTAAATTCTTGAGCTTTCGTAAGCTCTCAGCCACCATTCCCCAAGCTGTGCCATTTTTCTTGCTTCTCCCGCTAGCTTTGGATCCATGTTTAGCTTCTTGATTGCCAATTGGCCTTATGCTCTAATTAAACATGGAAATGACATGACTTATTTAAAACAAATTGAAATGGTGACATGTTCAGCGGGGTCTTTCATGCTGCCATGCATGCCCACAATGCATAATCTAATTTTAGCGCCCAATCCTAGCGTCTAGCATTGATCGTCTTCTCAAGAATACCATTGATCTCTATGTTAGAGACCTATTCTTTCACATTTTTATGGGGATGATTAAGTACGGAAACTATATAGACTGGCACACCGTACTACTTCATATCTTTTTCAAACACCCGATTTATGATGTGTGAATCTTTATCGCTAACCATTTCCCTAAGTTTGCCAAATCGGGTAAACTATTCTTCTGCAAGAACCGCTCCATAGTGGCTGCAGTATTTTTGGGGAAAATGACTGCTTCCACCCATTTAGTCACATAAACAATAGCTAAGAGAATACACATATTACCGAATGATGGTGGGAAGGGTTCCATGAAGTCAATACCTTACACGTCAAATGGCTATACCACAATCTACATGGACATGGGAATCTCATCACACTTGGATATCTTCCATGTTCTCTTGCATATGTCAAAGCCTTCGACCCATGCATAGCAATCCTTAAATGTAGTAGGCCATAAAAAACCTTATTCCAATACCTTTCTAGCTGTCCGAGGACCACTGAAATGATCTCCGTTTGGTGCTGCATGGAATTGCTCAATTAATTCACGGATTTCATAGGTGGGCACAAATTTTCCTGATGATGTGTCAGCTCCCATCTTGAACACTTATGGATCATCTTAGATGTAATTTTTTACCTCAGATAGGAAGCGCTTTCTATGGTGTGCTGTTAGATCCTCAGGTAGCAACGTATTTTTCAGATAATTGGAGATAGCCCATTACGATGTCTCTCTTTCCATCACTTCCATCAAGTATTTTTCGGGAAAATTATATTGCATGGGAACCTGTTCTTCACCTCTATTTTAAAGTCTTGAGAGGTGGTCTACTACAAAAATCTCAACACATTACTTGTCTCGGATCTTGAAATCCAACTCTTGCTTTAGTAGGACCCACCTTAAAAATCTCGATTTAGAGTCCTTCTTATCAAGATAATGCTTCAAAGCTGAGTGATCTGTATGAAAATCACCTTCAATCCGACATGATATGGACGAAATTTATCTAAATCAAAGATGACATCTCAAGCTCATTCTTTGTAGTGCACTAATTGAGTTCGGCGTCATTAAGAACCCTATTTGCATAGTAAATCACATGTCATACATTTTCTTTCATCTCCCTCCATAATGCTCCAACGGCGAAGTATTTGGCATCACACTTGAGTTCAAATGGAAAACTCCAATCAAATGTTATAATGATTGGCACAGAGGTGGGCCTTTTCTTCAGAATGTCAAACGCCCTCGTGGAAGCATCATAAAAAAGAGGAGAACAAATTTACCTAAAAATTCACTGAGCGGCTTGTGGATTTCAGAGAATTACATAATGAACCTGCGATAAAAACCAACATGTCCTAGATAAATTCAAAAACTCTTCACTGAATTAGGGTAGGGAAACCACTTGATTATCTATATATTTTCCTAATCAACTTCCAACCCCTTCGCTCAAAATCTTGTGACTAAGAACAACCCCTTCGCTGATCATGAAGTGGCACTTCTCCCGATTCAGCACGATATTATTGTCTATGCAACGAACCAAAATACGCCCCAAATGATGCATATAGTCCTCTAAATATTCACTATATACGGAGAAGTCATCCATAAAAACCTCCAAATTCTTCTCTATCATGTCAGATAAGATATCCATCATAGACTGCTGAAAGCTTATTGGTTCATTTAATATTACAAATGGCCTGCGTCGGAAAGCAAATGTGTCATAGGGAAATGTAAATGAGGTCTTCTCCTAGGCTTCGGGGGCAATGGATATTTTATTTGTAGCTGGAATAGCCATCCAAGAAGCAATAGTACTTGTGGTGTGCTCGTATGTCAAACATTTTCTCAATGAACGACAATGGAAAGTGATCCTTGAGTGTGGCTTCATTCAGATTTATGTAGTCCATGCACACACGACATCCAGTAATTTCTCGTTGAGAAAGTTTCTCATTCTTGTTGTTATTCACCACGGTCATCCCTCCGTTCTTAGGCACGCCCTGAACCGGGCTAATCCATGTGATGTCTGAGATAAGGAATAAAAAGCCTGCTTCCAGCCACTTTATCACCTCTTTTCGCATAACATCCTTCATATTGGGGTTCAACCTCCACGGGGCTTGAACCATAGGCTTATGTTCGTCTTTGGTTTGGATATTATATTGGTAGTATGCGGGGTTAATCCCCTTGATGTTCGTAGTTTTCCATCCCATTGTCTCTTCTACTTCCTCAAGACGTCCAATAGTTGCTTCTCTTGTGCCTGAGACAAGAAAAAAGAAACAATTACGAGGAAAATGTTACTAAAACCAAGAAATGCATACCTGAAGTTCCTTGGCAATGGCTGCAACTCAAGCACAGGTGGTGAATTTAGTGAAGGAACAAGGGCTAACTTTTTCTCCACCTTCTCATAAAGCTCAAGTTTTGTCGAAATGTGATGGCGCCTTTTAGGTGCTATATATTATTGTTAATTTCCACATTATCATGAGTTATTTGAGCTTAATTGTTATAGAATATAAGTCGTTTTGTCACTTGTTGCTTCCTATGCTTTATTGTTAGTTCGGTCTTTTCTATGTATACTTCGTTGTTATTTGTGAAATAGGATCGCTTGGTATGTTTGTTCATGTTGTCTTTACAGGAACGGATGCTAATCGGTTGATAGGAGGCATGGAACAAACTTCGGAAACAACGGGAGCTCAAGTGGAGTCAAGGGAAGCCAAGTTGTAGGAGCTAGAATGACCAGCCTTCACTAATTTCAATGCTCAAGAAACTCTACACTGAATTTTGGAGTAAGGCCTGCACCATTTCAAAGTAGACATCAAGGGATTTCCAACGATAGGTGTCAGAGTTAGGATTGCACGTGCACGTTTAATTATTGCATTGTATATATGTTGTTTGCACATTTACTTATTGAGTCAACCTACCCATAATTCGTTCGTTAATCGGGTTGGCCCAAGCATATATAAATAGGAAAATTAAAACAAAAATAAAGAAAAAATTAAAAAAAATTGCAAAAATCCTAAAAATTGAATTTTTTTTAGAAAGGGCAATCGAAGAGAGTGAATGTGGAGAGGACTTAATTATAGAAATTCCTTAGGAGTATGAAAATCTAAGGTGAGGTAGACGCGAGAATCTGGAGTAGGAAGGCTACAGGGCTAATGCACTTTAGAATTGT
Source organism: Linanthus parryae (assembly GCA_023055425.1). Taxonomy (NCBI): domain Eukaryota; kingdom Viridiplantae; phylum Streptophyta; class Magnoliopsida; order Ericales; family Polemoniaceae; genus Linanthus; species Linanthus parryae. The sequence goes on along the minus strand of JALGPY010000002.1, from coordinate 114,245,204 downwards.
GAGTAGCTGTCTCTCATACTAGTTATCCTACTAACGCTACACCACCGTCACTTAGGTAGTCGTCAACCCCGCCCCGTAGTGGCAAAGGAATAGCTGTGCGAGTGATGTTTATGGGGACCTCACGCCCCGTCTCCATCTCCTTGGTCCACTAGTTACACAAATTTGATCCATTTACCCCTTTTATTCACAGCCTCTAGCCTGGGAAGTCGTTCCTTCTGACTTGCATCACTAGTTAGAATGGTCCCTTCCTATACGTCATGATAGAGGGAGTTGAGTTAGGGAGGTTCGATGAAGGTGAGTTGATTTGATACATCTTGAGTGGATTCTCTTACATGTCGTCATTTGAGGGGATGTGAGGGTGAGTTAGAGACGGTAGCACACCTCGGTGTGGCGGTGAGTCGTGTCCTTACATCACGATCACAGGTGGAGAGTCGTAGTGCGTGATATTATATTCTTTCTGCACGTCATGGGGTTGGGGTTGGTTGATATTATAGGAGCTCGTTCTTGATTATTCATTTATTTTCTCTATATCTTAGGTGATGAGGAGGATCGGTTGGAAAAGCACGTTTACACATTGACTACCGGGTTTTGATATGATTTACATTGAGTGTGGGGGTGTCGACACATATTTGGTTACATTGATTTGACACATTCCACCCTCACATTATTTGATTTGATACTTCGATCTCCTCAGATATTACTATCACTATTCTAGGCTCAATGGGATTTGTTAAAAAAAAATGAATTGAAGAAAAAACCGAAATTGAAAGTGAATGGAATAAGGAGTAGAAATTGAACTTCATGAAGACCGAGGAGATGAGCTATGGATCTTGAGCACTTCTTCACATTCGTGGCCAAGAGAACGGCTTTGCACCAAGAAGGGGAATGAGGGCCGGAGTAGTTAGATTTGGTGGGGTTCCTTATATTTTGGTGAGGGAGTGTGAGAATCGGGTTTTGTGAGTTGTATCATGACGTCGAGGACTGCGCTTCTAAATATCCTATATTTCCCGTCCTAAGCCGTCAACAATTTAACCCATGGATAAATAGTTCGGATGGTAGGTGCTAGGGATACGTTTGATGAGTGTGCGGAAGCAACTTATTGAGTGTTCGTGCCCGTTCTATCTGACAAAACGTCCGCAAGTTCTACCAATCACCAAAGTTGTAGAATCTCTAAGGGAATATGAGAGCCTTATGACATGCCGGTTCGCTTTTCGAGATTGCCGGATATCTAATAAAAAAATATAGTGTTCTTTACTTTGTTGCATTTTTTATAATCGAGTTGCATTGTTTGAAGTCATGTAGATTGCATAGTCCGTTGTTTGAGTCGTTGTGTCCAAGGAAAAGTAAAGATATATATGAATCATGAAAGCAAGTGTTGCTCGGGACGACCAAGAAGGTAATGTGGGGAAATTTGATAGCGCCTTTTAGGAGCTATATATTATTTTTAATTTCCACATTATCATGAGAGGTTTGAGCTTAATTAATAGAGAATATAAGTCATTTTGTCACTTGTTGCTTCATATGCGTTTTAGTGTTAGTCCGGGCGTTTCTATGCATATTTCGTTATTATTTGTCAAATATGATCGCTTGGTATGTTTGTTCATGTTGTCTTGACAGGAACAGATGCTAATCGGTTGATAGGAGGCATGGAACGAACTTCGGAAACAACGGGAGCTCAAGTGGAGTGAAGGGAAGCCAAGTTGGAGGAGCTAGAATTACCATCCTTCAATATTTTCAATGCTCGTGATAATCTACAACGAATATTGGAGCAAGGCATCAGCCATTTGAAAGTAGACATCCATGGATTTCGAACAATATGTGGTAGGCCCAAAGACGAGTCCGGATGAGAGAGTTATGGCCCGAGCAAGATCAGCTTACAATTCTGTCGGAAAATTACAAACTGGAGGGGCTGAAATGCAATTTTGGCTAAGTTACATTAAAACTCGCCCCTGACAGTAAAAAAAACTTGAGAGACAGCCTAGGACGCATAGTATACACACACGGAAACCATTGGAGAGAAGTTTGGAGCTTGGGGATTGGCTGGATTCGTCAAAGCTTGGAGATTTCACCGTTTGATTCCTTTCCCTTCTCTGCTCATCTTGTGTATGGAGAAACTATTGTTATTTTCCTACTTTATTAGTAGCTAAATACTTTTTCTAGGTTCTATAAAAATGAAAATAGGGTTTATGAACTAGATTTATTTCCGGATTGTGAGATTGATTCATGTTTTGATTTTCTTAATCGTATTGTTCTTCTTTGTTTATCGTATATCTTGATTGCTTAGAACTATTGACACGTATAGCAAGAACAACTTTTGGAAGATGATCAATAGGTTAGACGAATCGTAGCTTAAAGATTATCATCAAATTAGCTGGATTGATTGTTCTAAACTTAACTCTTAGAATAAACGGAGTCGCGAACCAGTTAGGCTAGCGTTCTAGGTGGGTGCTCGAAAAAGACTTTACCAGATACGAACAAGAACAAGAAATTTTCCCAAATCATTGAGACTGATAGGTTACACGATTGGGACTAGTCTTGTTAGTGGGTAGATTCGGTAGGTGAGATTCGACAGTTTCGTGCAACGGTGGACCGATGGGACGCATTGCCGTGCAGGTCGTTAGCCTGCGAGAACCATATCGGTAGATGTCGGTGGACCGACAGGACCCGTAGTCAATTGATAAGTAGAACAACATGAGACCGAGAGGAGATTGTCAGTGCTATTACCCGACACAATTAATAAGATGATAGCGTGTCTCAGTACATAATCCGAAACTGTCTAAAACCCTAGGGGATCCATAGATCACCTAGTTGTTCTCCATTTTATTCAGAAAAATACAAAAATATTAGTTTAGTTTGTTAATTCATTTTAGGCACTTGTTCGAGGGTGACAACATTTTAATCACAATTCTTTCCTCCTTGTATTGTATTCTAAGCTAACACTAATTAAATAATCTCAAGCTTGTCCTCGTGGGATCGATAACTCAAGGTTGAAATACCACCCCTATATTACCTGAATCGTGCACTTGCGGTAACACATGTAAGAAAGCATGTCAAACTGTCCATGTGGTAGACTGGTGACAATCACAACACTGAAGATGTAATGTCTCTACGATATCCACAAAAACGGATCTGCACTGTATTCTCTCTTCACTGGTCCTAGCATGCTCGAGGAAGACAAACAATGCTGTATCAAATATTTTTGAGGACTTGGACAGCTCCTCTCAAACCCTAGCTATTAAATATCTTATACGGATAGTGTTGAAAGCAGAAAAAACCCTGTCCATGAAAGGGTAATTATAGGTATAAGATAATTCGACTTGTCCTTCACTTCTAAAATTTAGGACTAAACTGCACTTAATTCTGAAATCCAAAATTTCTCCTTAGTCCAAGTAATTAGAAATTAACTCCAGTTTGGTCCATTCTTGTGCTTGACCCTCTAGGTTCCTAATTACGTTGTGAGTAACAATTACAACCATTGAGTGGTATCTAGCAATATACCAATGCTACCCAAGTAATAGGATTTCAAAAGATCTTACTAACCACTATGAACAATGTTACTGCGTCTTAAAATCCGCGTCTCTACGCTATTTACACGAATGGATCTGCACTAGACTCCCTCTTCACTGGTTCTAGCATATAGGAGGAAGACAAATAATTTTGTCTCAGATAATTGGCTGGACTTGGACAGCTCCTCTCAAACCCTGGCTATTAAATATCTGATATGGATAGTGCTGAAAGCATACATAAAACCAGATCCATGAAAGGCTATTTATAGGATAAGAGAATTCGACTGTCCTTTTATCCTAACATTTAGGACTATATTACACTTAAGTATGAGATTCAAAATTGCCCTTAATCCGACTAATAAGAAATTAACTCCTGTCTGGTCCATTCTTGTGTATGACCCTATAAATTCCTAATTATGTTGATAGCAACAATTACAAACATTGAGCGGTATCTAGAAATATATCAATGCTACCCAAGTAATAGGATTTCCAGTGATCAGACTAAACTCTATGAAAAATGTTACCGCGTCGTAAAATCCTTTGCCCATATATCGAAATTAGACATAGGGCATGGAATCTCACCCTTGTGTATCCAATCTATAGTTTCTTGATTCCCTGAATAGACTTAGACAGACAAATATTATCAATATCTCATATTGATTCATTTGGGAATGACCAAGTATTTTCCTAATTCTCACTCATCGAGTTGGCATCGATATTTACTCTCGTTATATAGGAGGGACAAATCCTATCTACATCACTCACACCCATCAGCATTTTTCATAATATGTCCAATTATAGACTTTATAATCACAATGCTACAGCATAACGTTTAACGATATTAAAACACATCTAGATAATGTAGTGACTTCAACTTATAGGATCACAACACCATTGTCACTATGAGAAGCACTTGTGACACTCACATAACGCTTATGTAGTGTTCCCATGGCGGGTCAATCCAGTACGCCATTACTCCTAATGTGTACCCATGTGTTAGATTTGATATCTCATACCAATCTGCCCATATAGTAGTCTTGGTTCATTATTGTCTAGGTGATATTTAAGAATACAAAATTTATCCTAAAGACTTCATTATGTCAACATATATCCATATACATAACACAATGAATAAAAAGCCTTTATAAATTGACGTCACGGTAATATTTCCTATAGGGCGTACACCAACAACAGAACTGTGAGATTACAACTTTAGTACATAAAGAGATTTCACCCACCATGTCCAGGAATAGGGATATTTTTTTTGGATTCACAAAACGTACTTTAGTACATAAAAAAAGTTCACAAGACTTGTTCAAAGTTAAATACTAACCACTATACTAGAACATCAGAATTGTGAGTTTACCACTTTATTTTGGCTAAATGAAGCTTCCACTAGTATGTGACGTCCCCATCCCCAGCGTAGGCCACACATGTAATGGTTTATCATAACAAGTCCACCATAGTTGAAAAGTAGAAAAACCTAAGTGAGAATGTATCACAACGCGTGAATATGAATGAGGCACATATATGTCTGTAGACAAGTTATTACATGTCCATTAATTCCAAATACGACTTTAATTCCTTGAACGGGGAGATTCATAATCAATAATCGTGTCCAGTGGGGATGGCAAAATAATGCGCTTGTCCAAACTAATTCCACCTTAGCAACTAGACATTAAGTGTCGACACCCCCTATAGGGGAAACTGTTGTTCGAAGAGAGTGGTACTAGTGTGTTACCCTCTGCTGAAGCACCCAAGACGAAACCATAATCCAAATCTAATATAACATGGAAGATCAAATGAGATTCCTCGGTTACACTGTCGACACACTTCCAATATTATTTCCTCCGCCCGAATATTAATTATTGATATTAATATTAATTTACTAATCGTAATAATAATTTAATAATACTAATTTTGATTTACTAATTCAAAAATTTATTCACTAACTTATTAATCTTAGAGTAAATTTTAAATACATAGTTATTAGCTAAGTATAATAAAGGATAGATGGAATAGTAGTTCTGCACTTGCCTCCCCTAAAGTATTCAAATTCTCAAAACACAAATTCTTGTAAGTTTCACAAAATACAATCAAAATTTCCATTTCAAGAGATAATTTGTTGTATGTATTCCCGTATTCAACCAAATTAACATGGGGGTGATTACCTATACATAAACAAGAGTGAATGTGTGAAAGATATTTCGACGGTACTTTCACACTTGGATCTCTTAAGAACGTCGAATCCTCAAACAGTTGTCATGTAAGTTACATAAAGTAGAAATAAGACCCCAATTCATGCAGGATTTAACTGTAACTATTTCTAACGTTTCTTTTTAAACCAAATTAATACGGATGACTCTCAGGACATACACGAATATGAAATAATATGTGGAACGAGATCAAGGGAAGAAAGTTATACTGATTTTTCGAAAAAACTTGCGGTCGACTGGAGCAGGAAGTTTTAGCCTTGCAGGTTTGCGTGGATGGTCTTTAAGGAGTCTATGGAGTGTCATGGGGGTGAATGGTACAAATTTCAGAATAACTGGTGGCCGTTAGCAGTGGTGTTGACTAAGGTGGCTACTTTACCTTGTCGGAAATGTTAATTAGAGCTTGGTGCTTAGGGAGTTTTCCGGTGAGGTGAGGGAGGTTGTTTTGGTGGTGGTGAGGGTGGTGGATATGGCTTCTTGATTTCTCTTGCTATTCGTGTTCCCGTGATGGAGCAGGTGGCTGAGTATTTCAAGGAGGAAGAAGAAGAATATGTAAGTGGGTAAAAGAAAATGGTGACTGTTATTTTCAACCGGGCATGATCCAAATTCCACGAAAATGATTTCATGGTGCTTTGCGTAAAATATATTACCGAAACTTGGTTAATAATTGGGTGTGATTGTCATAAAATTATTATAGGCACGTTTTGATAAAAGTCACCACATAGAATGTGTGAGAAAATATTAGTGTACATGCTTATCGACTACTGATGTGGTATATATATGTCGTAATATGTTCTCTTCTAGTTTTATTAGAACATAGCCACAAAACAGTACTATCGTAAAATATTAAAACACGGATAGTAGTTATACTCCATATTACTATTAAACCTATATATTTATTCATATAATATGAAGTTAAATTTTTGGTTGTTTTTGTTACCATAAAAGTTTCCAGTTTTACTATTACCACATCCTCTTCCTCGATGATAGGATTGATTAGTGTTAGGGTTGTCGGTACTGACGGTATTAAAAGCAGCAACAGTAGAGGAATTATTAGTAGTATTTTGAGCATCGTGCATATTCTCATCTTGTTTAAGGAATACATGTAAATCCTCAAGAGATAGAGGATCAGACTGAGTACGAATATTAGTGCAAGAGGAGTTGTAGTCCACAGGTAAACCATTTAAAGCATAAAGCAACGTGTTTTCAACTTCAACCAAGACCCAAGATGTAACACCCCCATCCTAGAGCACTTGAGAACTACACTTGGATACCCTAGACTCTCCGGAGATGTCCTCCCAGAAGAACGGAAAAGCTCAACAAGGAGTTTAATCCTACGACTATGTTACAAGACGTAATTGAAGAAATTGAAGCTTAAATCAAACTTAATCACCCTATTTTGCATAATCCGCTATGTACACTCTTGATGATTGACTACGCGTACTCACCTTCCATGTTATAGAAAGAATAACATCATATCACAACAAGTAAGATAGGATTTATAAAAAAAAAATAGATATATGTCGTTTTGAAAATGTTTAATCTGTACTTACAAATGCCCCATCTAATAGCCTGACCCAAAGCAACATAACATAAGGATGATTTGCCAGTTATTCAAATATATGTTAATACACAATTAAGAAAAATCCTGCCATATACAGAGGATTCTAAGTCCCACTACCCAAAGGTTTGTGAAGACTAAATTCACTTTCGACAGGGAAGGAAAAGCCAATTCCATATACCAAGAAAAAATAGACCACAATTCTGCACATACCCGATTGGATCACCAGTCTAGACAGTAGTACAACTACCTAGAGCTGGGGACTAGCTACCACTACTGGAAACGGACCAAAAAAATGCGAGATATATGTCGCTCTTTATGAGCTTTTTCTCGCCGTGTAAGTTAATAACAGAAAAATTAGGAGCGTCCTCGAGTTATCTTGACGTTAATACTATGCGGCAAGGAAAACCATTTCCGTAATTGCCCTCTCGCCGTATTTAAAACTAAAAAACTACGAGAGTATCGCCGTTTATTACGGGACATATACGGCAAAAAACAAAAATTGCCGTATTTAAAGCGCCATATGCGGAAATAATGTTTCCGTTAAAGCACTTATGTTTGCTATTTATGGGCCTATGTATTACGGAAACATTAAATCCATATAAAGATGTTATCTTGCCGTATTTGAGTGTAATTTTTTACAAAAACATATTGATTTTTTCGTTTTTGTTCTTAACTAAAACGGCAAGAATGTATTCTCGCCATATTTGAGCTTCACCCTGAAACCCGTCAAGTTCATAGCTTGAGAATTGCAACATGTATCTTATTTTCAGGCTCAAACCAACACATACACACCTGCAACCTTATGTTTTCAGGCACAACACCTCACACATTACCAATGTACTGAACTTGAAAAAATACACAACACATTTCAAAAATATATATACACGTGCCCACAAAATTTACCCCAAATTTTACATTGCCAAAGGTTTACCCCAAATTTAGAATTCCAGTACGTCAAAACCTATACTCTGCACAGTATACCAAAGTCGATAGTCTGCGGCTTTTGAGCTAGCTATCTCCAAGTTTCAAAATAAAACATATCATCTTTCTGTAGCTAGATTTACCTCTGGTTGTATCCCTAAGTGTGACAAAATGGCTTCGAGTACACGGGCTCCAGCTTCACATTCGCGCGCTGCGACAAAACGTCACGATAACGTGCACGTGCCAAAATCTGGATGAACCTAAACAAGATAACAGTACATATCAATATTAAAATAGATAGCATTTGAAGTTTACGGACAATAAACAGCCACATGTACGACAGCAATTCACAAAACAAATCAAAGAAACCAAGTTGATTTCGAAGACAACAAACAACTAGACTTTAACAGCGGTAATATTGATTCGGATATGTTGGTTAGTTTGCTAAAATGAGGGCAAACTAACCTGAAATTCAATATGCAGGTTTCATTAAAGATAGTGACTAGCAAAACGAACCCAACACTTGATAATTACCAGGCCCACACCCTTGAAGTCGTGTTTCAATAAGAGAACATGGAATTGGAAACAGCATCAGAGAGCATGGGCAAATGTGGCACTGTAACGGCTCCGGATGATGTCACTTATCCATTCTTTATGGCTTGATGTCGATCTCCGAAGTATCCTCAAACTACATGAATCGTCTCATGTCGGTGGCTGGCCCCAGATAAGAAAGTGAAAAAAAAAGAAAAAAAAAGGCAAAAGCACGAAGAAGATTCAATCAGGTGGAAAGAGTAAAGGGATGGTTCAGAAAAGGGTTGCACGAGTTGAAACGGCCATGGTTCCATTTTATGGTGTCATGCCCTCAGCAATGCTCCCTCCTGTCGAAGACACTCTTGTCTCCTCAGATGTTATTTTGGCTCTGCTTGTTCCTGAAGTTTAGACCATGTTCTTAGATTTTAAATTTTGGTTAGTTGTTTTGCTTTTTTTAGTTTTCTTAATGTAATTTCCCTATGAGGCAGGATTGAGAGGGTTATATATATACATATATATATATATTACGGGGTTTTTTGTATTTCAACATCCCTTTTTTTATTGAACTTTAACATCTATTTATTTTGTATTTTAGTTGTTTTTTATATATGAACGGGCTCGAAAGTTCGAAATTATGGAAATAAAAATACAAAACCAATCACTCATCAACCAATTACAGTAGGCAAACAACAACTACATTACTAATAGAATTGAACAATAGATTACCAATTTCAAGCAATTCCAACATAAATGAAATCGCTAAGCAATAGATTACAATAATCAATAGATTTATGTTGATTAATGAAGCTCCCAAAAGAGGATTACATTAAGCCCTAATTCTGGAAACTGTTGTTCCAGAATTAGGGCTTCATGTAATCCTTGTTTTAGAGCTTCAATAATCAACAGAAACTATGACGATTGAGCTTTCTTGTGGCTTCTGGGTGGACCGCTCCACCATTTTCTCTCCATTCTCTCTTCTATTCTCTTCTCTTCTCTCTTTGTTCTCTCTTATCTAACGACGTGAAGGGTTTCATTCCCCAGACCTAGTGTAACACCCCCAAATTTTCATTACTGAAATTCCGGGAGTGCCCTTCTCATTGAGAAATAACCACCATGATCAGGAGAAAGGATCTTTGCTTCGGATTCACAAAACACACTTTATTACATAAAAAGTTCACAATCCTTGTTCAGAGTTATTACAAACTATTATTACAAACAGCGGAATAATGAAATTACTACTTTATTCAAGCGAGGTGATACTTCCACTAGTATGCGACGTCCCCATCCCCAACGTAGGCCTCTCCTGTGGTGGTTTTACAAAACAAGGACACCACAGTAAAAGTCAGTAAAAACTGAATGAGAACGCATCACAACGCGTAAATCAGAGTGAGGCACATGTAAGTATTAAAATAAGTTATGACATGTTCGTTGATTCCAAAAATCAGTTTAGTTCTTTAATCGGGGAGATCCAGTACCAATAATCATATCCAGTGTGAACGGCGAAATAATCCGCTCGTCCGAACCAATCTCACCTCAGCATCTAGACCTTAAGTGTCGACACCCCCTACGAGGGAAACTGTTGTCCCAAGAGAGTAGTACTAGAGCCTTACCCTGTGCTAATGCGCCCCAGGGGAAACCATAGAGCCACCTTCGACTCAAGTCCCAAGCTTTTCTTGGTCAAACCATATCAAGTCCCAAGCTTTGCTTGGTCAATCCATATCAAGTCCCAAGCTTTGCTTGGTCAATCCATATCAAGTCCCCGAGAGTTCATGTTTCCACTTTACGTGATTAGTAGCTTAAACATTCTGAAAAGTCTCATTATTATCGTTTCTAAAATATCATCAAGTAGTGGAAATCACTTCTTCTCGAGTGACAAGTTCTCAAAATATTGAATTCGAACATGTGAAAGTAAGGAGTTCAATTAACACAATGACATGTTTAGCAAACACAAGTATTGAGTAAGCATAAGAAATGCGTTCAAAACATTTAAAGCTCAAGTCAAGGCAAATAGAGACATTATAGTTAAACACGCGTTTTGAGAGTAAGGGTTGAGCCTACGAACTCACCTACAAGTTCCGACGGTAGTTTAGATGTAGCCGACGTAGCCTTCGTCTATGAATTCGGTGTCTACAATAAGGATAAATCTTAATTAATAATTAATCGCTTAATATGCAAATGTCCTATAATGTCAAGCGGGTTGATTCTAGTTAATTACTCGGTGATGACCTAGTCGAATTTTAAGGATGTCCCTTAATCAAGTACTAAGATATTGTTTATTTGTCAAAACGACTAACCAAAATTTATTTATAAAAACACTATATTAATTTATCAAATCTAATATTAACTAATATTAATATTAATTTACTAATCTTCATCCTACTCACAATGATATTTATTTACTAACTACTAATCATTATTTACTACACTAACATAAAATTAATACTTAGGTATTTATAATGTAGGATAGCTAGAAATGTAGTTGTACACTTACCTCCCCCTAGACTTGTCTAATTCTCAAAACATGAGTTGTTGCTAGTTCTAGAAAATACATTTATAACCCCCATTTGAAGAATATTTTTTATATGCATTTCTAACGTTCCGTTTTCAACTAGTTCAACATGAATGACTTCCGGGAGGTGTGAGAGTACGAATATGCAAGAACATGTAAAATGCGACGCGGGAAAATGAAGTTATACCGAGTTTCCGATGAAATGAGCGGTGGCCTAGCGCGGGCTGTTTGAACCTCTTCGGCTTTCGAGAATGGTGTTAAGGAAGTCCTTGGAGTGTCACGGAGTGGACGGTAGCAGCCGTGTCCCAAGTGGTGGTCGTTGGCGGAGTTGGTGATGAAGGTAGCTACTTGACGTTGCAAGTGTAGTTCAAGTTGGGCAACGATTCGGGATCCGTTTTGGCCTCTTTTGAACGTGGTTAAAGAATGAAAGTTATAGATAACAAGTAGAGGGATATGTAGGAGAAAACGGAGGTCGTTTTGGAGCTAAACTGGAAGAGAACAAGAAAGAATAACACCGCTGCCCACTGGTGTTGTTCGGCTAAAGCAGTTTCAGTGCGGGGTGAATTCGGGCTCTGTTTTGACTCCGTTTGGTCGGGGCCGAAGAACGAAATTTGTAGAGGACAAGTAGCGGAAGTTGTGGTTAAAATTTGGGCCAATTCCGAGTTGTAATGAAGGAGATACAGCAAGAACAAGCCGCTGTCCAGCAGCCGCTGCTACTGTTGCGGGTTGCTGCTTGTTGCGGCTGTTGGGGCTGCTTCGGGTGGTTGTTTTGGCCGATTCTTTGCTTCTTAATGATGCTATGAATATCAGGTAGTGGGTGTGTGACGTGAGGGGTGGTGGGTATGGTTCTCGTGTTGGTTTGAGATGAGAGAGAGGGAGAGCTTGAGTTGGTGGTTATGGAGTTTTCCGGCGATGGACTATGGTGGTGTTGGTTGTGATGGAGATGGCAAGGATGATGTAGATGATTATGAAGATGAGGGAGGTTGTATGCTTGTTGTTATGGTGGAATGGAGCTACGGGAGGGAGCTATTTATAGAAAAAATAGAAGAAGCATGAGCAAGATGAAGAAGATGAATACGTAGGAACAATAATGGAGAAGATAAGAGAATAGTGCTTCATTTGTTTGTACCAAAGGCATGATCCAATTTTTACGGAGATGATTGCCGTCTCACCATTTGATTGTGGCTGAAGTTTTTGTGAGAAAGATATCTTGTGGATTTCATAAAAATAATCGGTGTGATAGCCACGTCAATATTATAGGTATGTCGTGATAAAAGTCACCACGTAGTATATGTGACACTATAGTGATGTACACACTATTAAATATAAGTGTGATATATATGTACATATACGTGTCTATGTGGTACATACTCTATTCTAATTTTATTATGACATAGTCACCTAGCAATGGTACCACAAAATATTAAATATAGATGTCAGTTTATACTCAATATTTTTATAAACATACATATTTGTTCCTAAAATATATATTTAAATTTCGGGTTGTTTCACCTAGGGTTTCTTTCTCTTCGGGCGCGGGCTATCCAAATTTTCGCCCCAAAATTTGGCGGACAAATCAAAGAATTTGAACACCTGTGAAAGTGAACATATACGGCGAGATATCTTGTCGTATAACATATTAACTAACGGTGTTAATAAACTCTTGCCGTTTCTTTTGAAGATATCTTGTCGGGATAATTAAATGACGTCGTTACTAATTATTTCTCGCCGTTTATAATAAAGTATTTACGGAGATATAATTTCTAGTCGTTTTAGTTATAATTATTGTCGTTTATGATAAATTATATAAGGGGCCATTGTTTTATCGCCGTATTAGACCAATTTAAGAGAGAATTTTAACTATCGCCGTGATATAATAAACAGTGATTTATACTCTTGCCGCGAGAATTTTAGTATATTTATGCCATTTTTATTCATTTCTAGTAGTGTACGTCTTGACTCACAAAAAGCATGTAGACACACTCCCCTATCTTTTGCTAGAGCCCAGACGCCTGAAGATAGTATTGACCAACGAATGGTCAAGGTACACATGAACCAATAGCTGGTCAATTATCCAAAGAAAAACATGAATAATTCCATATTTTCATATTCCATATGTTGACATGAACACAATCGGAGATTATTTAAACGAATGTAAGCATAAATACGCTTGTGTGATATCTTGCCTAGTTTCTGTTGGAATAGATGCCCTAGAGGCAATCTAGTTTAGTATGAATTTGTATATGGCTAGAAAATTCATTTATTATTTATTGGATATTTAATATAATGAAGTCCTTAGATTTACAATTGTGTTGTTTATCTTAAATATCCCTAGTCAAGTATAATGATTAATGGGACAATCATCTATAGACTAGTATGGGGTTGGATTGATATGGAGATATCACGATCCAACACATAGGTGTGCATTATGGAATGTTGCACTGGATTGACCCATCTCCGAGAAGGCTACATACATGTTATGTCGAGTCACAAGCGCTTCTCGCGGTGCAATGGTATTGTCATCCTTAGACTTGAAGTCACTAGATATTCTAGTTGTGGACCATTGTGATCTTGGTAGCGTTAAACGCTACACCGTGACTGGGTAGTTATAAAGGCGTGTACTGGATACAATGAGAAGCAAGCTTAGAGATCGTAGTGGACGTAGAGAGGATTTGCCCCTCCCACATAACGGGAGCAAATATCCTAGGCCACTCGAGGGATAGTGCTTATAGAATGTCTGGCCAGACTCAAATAAATCAATATAGGATATTGATGTTATTTGCACGAATAAGGCTATTCCATAGATCGAGAAACTATGGATTGGATATACGAGTGTGACTTGTATGTCTCGTGTCCAATCCGGATATAGAGGCAAAGGGATGAGACAATTACTTGTACAAGGTTGTCTAGATGACTATTCTATTAGTTGGCTAGAATGGATGTTTTGCTGGAAACCGCTCCATATTAGCAAAATTGTTGCTACCAACTAGATAGAACCTATGGGGTCACACGCTATATAGAGTTGTACTAGATTTGGGAATTAATTAATTGGATTAATTAATTAGAAGGATCACTTTGCAAACCCTTGCAAACTTAGTAGGGACTAATTTGCAAGGAAGGGACTAAATTGTATTCTAGTTGGACTAGAATAAGTCCTTGAGGTAGTTAACAAGGAGTTGTTGGACTATATAAAGGACCCTCCTTCCTTCCTTCCTCATAACTTATGCTCATTAGTGAACATAACAAGAGTGGGAGAGAACAAAGGAGAGAGAGCAAGCAACAAAGGAGGCCGACGCCCCCCATTGCCGCCGCCCTCGTCCCCGTCGGCCAAAAGAGGGCCGAAACCCCTCTTTTGTCTCGGTTTGCGTGATTCGTTCTTCCTCTTCCTATTCCGGGCTAGCACCAAGGAGTTTGGGAGATCTAGGATCAACTCTAGGCGTGGATCAACTATAGAGAACGTGACACTATTCGCGTTTGAAGTCATCAAGGAGAACCCAAAGGTGTGTTTATGATTTCTACCTTCACTATCGTTATGCATCTAGACTTGTGATCCTTGGAGGGTTTTGCATGGTTATTTGTTTGATTATGCTTCCGTTGTGCGATCCATGAATCAAAACCCTACAGTGGTATCAGAGCCACAAGTCATAGAGCCTAAACGTAGTTTATGTGTTACATTCTTGTTGTTTTACACCTTAATTTGTTGTTTATCGCGTAAAACAAGACAAATCAAGCATGGGATGCAATTTGTCGACAATTAATCATAACAAGACCCAATTTTTGCATTGGATGCATGAATTGGTGAGTTTGAGAATTTTTAGGATCTTAGATCTAGGGTTTGGGCATCCTTGGGGAAGAAGGAGTTCTCCCAAAACAAGGAAACAACCAAACTTGGGCTCCAAGCAAGGGAGTTGTTTTGGAAACAACTCCCAAGAGGAGGTTCGGCCCCCTAGGGGACCGCCCCCTTGCTTGCCGCCCAAGCTTGGCCGCCCTAAGGGGCCGGGCGGCCCTAACCCGCGGGCCTAGCTTGCGGGTTTTGGGCCTGGCCGGCCCTAGGGCCTTGTGGTTCACTTTGATGGGCCCGGGCAATTGGATTGTTGGGCCCATGGACCGTTTTAACCCTAGAAATCCTAAAATCAATTAAAATTGACCAAGCGCGTTAAAATTGGATTTTAACTGTTTATGTGCAAATCGCATGGTGATTGGATATGGCCTTAGGATGTGGTTTGATGTGGATGTTTAATTTTGTGGTTTGGTTTTACGGCCTGCGAGCTGATCAATTAATTGTAATAATTAATTAGGGTTTTATGGCCTGCGTGCCAATTTTTTTCTCAACTTGTGAGATTTATTTTATTTAGTATAGATATTAGCTAGTGCTAGATAAAGTAGATTGTTAGCCAAGATTGAAGAAAAGAAGCCCAAAGCCAAAGGAGCCACAAAAGATGGAGCATGGAGCATTCCACATGACTATGAAGGATGGGCCAAAAGATCAAGACGCATGGAGATGTGTTTGCTTAGGGTTCATAGATAATTCCATTGGCTTGGAATTATCTTAGTCTAGAAAAGGCCATATCCACATCACGTTTAATTTCTGTTTTGTGGTTGTTTATTTATTGTCTTATTATTTGTGTGGTTGGTGTATGGTTGATGCATGCAATTAGGATAATAAGATAATTAGACAACCCGGATCTATTATTTGAGTTGTGCCCAAACTCAAATAGATAGATTAGTTGATTTTGATCAACAAAACAATTAAAAGAATTGAAAAATCCCTCAAAAATTTTAAATATTGTGTTCTTGCCTTCTCGTTATTTAAACACTCATTATCATCATTATTTATCAAGTTCGTGCGTGCCAAAGCATGGCGACTTGGTTCATAATGATGGAATGCGATGGCACGTAACAATGTGCAATTGTTTAGATAAGAGGTTGAACACAACTAGGCTATTAATTTGATTAAGAAACCTAGAGGCAATCAATTGGGATTATCCATATGGATGGATAAATAAGGAGTTATTTGCCCGGTTGAACCAAAAGTTGCATATGGGATGCAATTGGAATTGTTCCTACCTAAAAGTAGTCAAATTATGGGTGACTTGCCAAAGCAAGCTCATAAGGAGATGAAAAGATGGATCTTGGCCCACTAGAAAATATAAGGATATTTTCCGCATTAATGTCTTGAGGGTTATTAATCCTTAGAAAAATAGTGGGAGCTATATTTAATAAACTAGCCATTATTAAATATAGTCAAAAAATTCACAAATACTAAAACTTGCGTATTTTCCTTTTGTAGAATACCAAATGGCAAACAACTCATCGAGTTCACAACATTCCCTACGATCTGTCCTTGAGAAGGACAAGCTCTCTGGAACCAACTTTCTTGATTGGTACAGAAACTTGAGAATTGTTCTCAAGCAAGAGAAGAAAATGTACGCAATAGAGGAGCATGTTCCAGAAGGTCCAGAGAACCAGACACCTGCTGCCTTAAAGGCGTATCAAAAGCGTGTTGATGACGCTAATGATGCGGCCTGCCTTATGCTTTGCACCATGACCTCTGAGCTTCAGAAGCAACACAAGAACATGAATGCTGTCGATATGATCGAACATCTTAAGCAGCTCTTCCAAGAGAAGGCGAGGGTAGAGAGGTATGAGGTCTCAAAGGCACTGTTCAAATGTCATATGGCAGAAGGGAACCCGGTAGGACCCCATGTACTCCGAATGATCGGGTACTTGGAGAATCTTGCCCGGCTTGGGTTCCCGGTCGGCCAAGAGTTGGCAACCGATCTCGTGTTGCAATCGTTGCTTGAGAGTTATGGACAGTTCATTATGAACTATAACATGAACGAGATCGTTAAACCACTGCCAGATTTACTCAACATGTTGAGGACGGCTGAACAGAGCATCAACAAGGGTAAGGGCAAGGCCATAATGATGGTGCAGAAAGGAAAGGGCAAAAGGTTTGCCTCTTCCTCCAAAGGCAAAGGAAAGTCAGTTGCCAAGTCCAAGGAACAAGCCCTTAAGCCTGTTGGTGGCGTTGCCAAGGTCGTGACTAAGGGTGAATGTCACTACTGTAGTCAGCGTGGACACTGGAGGAGGAACTGCCCAAAATATCTGGAGGACAAGAGGCTTGGAATAGTGATTCCACCACCACCAGGTATTTTTGTTGTAGATGTCAATTTAACTGTCTCTACGTCATGGGTATTAGATACTGGATGTGGATCTCATATTTGTCGAAATATGCAGGATCTAAAGAGAAGTAAAAGATTGGCTAAAGGGGAGGTAGATCTGCGCGTTGGGAATGGAGCAAAGGTTGCTGCGTTGGCCATAGGCGTGTGCGAGCTATCTCTGCCTTCAGGATTAGTTTTAGAATTAAATAATTGCTATTTTGTGCCTGCTATGAGCAGAAACATTATTTCTATTTCTTGTTTGGACAAGGAAGGTTTTATTATTTCAATAAAGAACAATTGTTGTTCCTTTTATTTGAATAATATTCACTATTTTAGTGCGCAATTATTTAATGGACTTTATGTCCTTGATCTAAGCAATCCTGTCTACAACATTAATACCAAGCGGATTAAAATAAATGATTTAAATCCTGCTTATTTATGGCATTGTCGTTTAGGCCACATAAATGAGAAACGTGTATCTAGACTCCATAAGGATGGATTACTAGACTCATTTGATTTTGAATCATATGAGACATGTGAGGCTTGTTTATTGGGAAAAATGACAAATTCCCCTTTCAATAAGAAAGGTGAGAGGACTAGCGAGCAATTGGCACTCATACATACCGATGTGTGTGGGCCATTTGCCACGCCTGCCAGGGGTGGTTATGTCTACTTCATTACATTTACTGATGATTACAGTAGATATGGATTTGTGTACCTTATGAGGGCAAAATCCGAATCCTTTGAAGTGTTCAAGGAATTCAAGAATGAAGTAGAGAAGCAACTTGGCAAAAGTATTAAGGCTCTACGATCGGATCGTGGAGGAGAATACTTGAGCCAAGAGTTTGACGACTATCTTAGAGAGTGTGGGATCGTGTCCCAACTCACTCCACCCGGAACGCCACAATGGAATGGCGTGTCCGAGAGGAGGAATCGAACCCTATTGGATATGGTTTGGTCTATGATGTGTCAAACCGATCTTCCATTGTCATTTTGGGGCTACGCTCTATTAAGTGCAGCTTTCACCATTAACCGTGTTCCATCTAAATCAGTCATGAAGACACCATATGAGATGTGGAGTGGGAGGCGTCCCACACTGTCGTTCATGAGGATTTGGGGCTGCGATGTCTATGTAAAACGTTTACAATCAGACAAGCTAGGGCCTAAATTGGATAAATGTAAATTTGTGGGGTACCCTAAGGAAACTAAGGGATACTACTTCTACAATCCAACCGAGAACAAAGTGTTTGTTGCTCGGACCGGCGTGTTTCTAGAAAGAGAATTTGTTTCTAAAGAAGCAAGTGGGAGGAATGTAGAACTTGAAGAAGTTCAAGAACCACAAATCACTGAACCGATTATGGAACAAGAACAGGAATCACAAGCAGTTGTGGAGCCACCTGTTCAGGTAACACAAGAGCTTCGTAGATCTAGTAGAGTGCGCCAGGAAACCGAGAGGTACGGACTTCTCGTAACTGATTCCGGTGACACGATGCTCATAGATGATGAGCCTACTAGCTATGAGGAGGCCATGAGTGGCCCAGACTCTCAGAGGTGGCTTGAAGCCATGAGATCCGAGATGGAATCCATGTATACCAACAAAGTATGGACTTTGGTGGAACCACCCGATGGGGCGCGACCCATAGGGTGCAAGTGGGTCTTCAAGAAGAAGATCGACATGGATGGTAATGTGATTACCTATAAGGGCCGATTGGTGGCTAAAGGATTCAGACAGATTCATGGTATAGACTATGATGAAACCTTTTCACCAGTCGCTATGACCAAATCCATCCGAATCCTACTTGCAATTGCAGCATACTACGACTATGAGATTTGGCAGATGGATGTCAAAACAGCATTCCTTTATGGGAATCTCCTCGAGGACGTGTATATGATACAGCCGGAGGGTTTTGAGGATCCAAAGCAAGCCAACAAAGTCTGTAAGCTGCAACGATCCATTTATGGATTGAAGCAAGCTTCTAGGAGTTGGAATCGACGTTTTGATGAAGTGGTCAAACAGTTTGACTTCATCAGAAACGAAGATGAGTCTTGTGTCTACAAGAAGGTTAGTGGGAGCTCTGTAGCTTTTCTGGTCTTGCATGTGGATGACATACTACTCATTGGAAACGACATTCCCATGCTCCAATCTGTGAAAGATTGGCTAGGAAAGTGTTTCTCGATGAAGGACTTAGGGGAAGCAGCCTATATACTCGGTATAAAGATCTATAGAGATAGATCTAAAAGGTTGCTAGGCCTAAGTCAAAGTACATATATTGACAAGGTGTTGAAGCGGTTCAACATGCAAGATTCCAAGAAGGGATTCTTGCCCATGTCACATGGAATCACTCTTTCGAAGAGTGGTTGTCCTTCCAATGAGATTGAGAAGGAACGCATGAGTAGGATTCCCTATGCCTCGGCCATAGGATCTATCATGTACGCCATTTTATGTACTAGACCAGATGTGTCATATGCCTTGAGTATGACAAGCAGATACCAATCCAATCCGGGTGAGAGTCACTGGATTGCTGTCAAGAACATCCTAAAGTACTTAAGAAGAACTAAGGATGCTTTCTTGATATTTGGCGGTGAGGAAGAGTTGCGTGTAAGGGGTTACACTGATGCAAGCTTCCAAACCGACAGAGATGACTTTAGATCACAGTCGGGATATGTGTTTTGCCTGAATGGAGCAGCGGTGAGCTGGAAGAGTTCCAAGCAAGAGACGGTAGCTGATTCTACAACAGAGGCTGAGTACATTGCTGCAAATGGCGCAGCAAAGGAGGCTGTTTGGATCAGAAAGTTTGTTTCTGAACTTGGTGTGGTCCCTAGCATTGCGGATCCAGTAGAGTTGTTCAGTGACAACACTGGGGCGATCGCGCAATCAAAGGAACCCAGATCGCACCAGAAGTCCAAGCACGTGCTCAGGAAGTTTCATCTGATTCGAGATATTATCGATAGAGGAGACGTTCGGATATGCAAGATTCCTACAGATGATAATCTGTCAGACCCGCTTACAAAGCCTCTCACGCAGTGGAAGCATGAAGGGCACACTAGGAGTATGGGCATACGAGATGCGCCAGATTGGCTCTAGTGCAAGTGGGAGACTGTTGGAATAGATGCCCTAGAGGCAATCTAGTTTAGTATGAATTTGTATATGGCTAGAAAATTCATTTATTATTTATTGGATATTTAATATAATGAAGTCCTTAGATTTACAATCGTGTTGTTTATCTTAAATATCCCTAGTCAAGTATAATGATTAATGGGACAATCATCTATAGACTAGTATGGGGTTGGATTGATATGGAGATATCACGATCCAACACATAGGTGTGCATTATGGAATGTTGCACTGGATTGACCCATCTCCGAGAAAGCTACATACATGTTATGTCGAGTCATAAGCGCTTCTCGCGGTGCAATGGTATTGTCATCCTTAGACTTGAAGTCACTAGATATTCTAGTTGAGGACCATTGTGATCTTGGTAGCGTTAAACGCTACACCGTGACTGGGTAGTTATAAAGGCGTGTACTGGATACAATGAGAAGCAAGCTTAGAGATCGTAGTGGACGTAGAGAGGATTTGCCCCTCCCACATAACGGGAGCAAATATCCTAGGCCACTCGAGGGATAGTGCTTATAGAATGTCTGGCCAGACTCAAATAAATCAATATAGGATATTGATGTTATTTGCACGAATAAGGCTATTCCATAGATCGAGAAACTATGGATTGGATATACGAGTGTGACTTGTATGTCTCGTGTCCAATCCGGATATAGAGGCAAAGGGATGAGACAATTACTTGTACAAGGTTGTCTAGATGACTATTCTATTAGTTGGCTAGAATGGATGTTTTGCTAGAAACCGCTCCATATTAGCAAAATAGTTGCTACCAACTAGATAGAACCTATGGGGTCACACGCTATATAGAGTTGTACTAGATTTGGGAATTAATTAATTGGATTAATTAATTAGAAGGATCACTTTGCAAACCCTTGCAAACTTAGTAGGGACTAATTTGCAAGGAAGGGACTAAATTGTATTCTAGTTGGACTAGAAT
Organism: Linanthus parryae; assembly: GCA_023055425.1. Taxonomy (NCBI): domain Eukaryota; kingdom Viridiplantae; phylum Streptophyta; class Magnoliopsida; order Ericales; family Polemoniaceae; genus Linanthus; species Linanthus parryae. Next base: position 114,223,741 of record JALGPY010000002.1, on the reverse strand, counting down.
AAGTCCTTTAGGTAGTTAACAAGGAGTTGTTGGACTATATAAAGGACCCTCCTTCCTTCCTTCCTCATAACTTATGCTCATTAGTGAACATAACAAGAGTGGGAGAGAAAAAAGGAGAGAGAGCAAGCAACAAAGGAGGCCGACGCCCCCCATTGCTGCCGCCCTCGTCCCCGTCGGCCAAAATAGGGCCGAAACCCCTCTTTTGTCTCGTTTCGCGTGATTCGTTCTTCCTCTTCCTATTCAGGGCTAGCACCAAGGAGTTTGGGAGATCTAGGATCAACTTTAGGCGTGGATCAACTATAGAGAACGTGACACTATTCGCATTTGAAGTCATCAAGGAGAACCCAAAGGTGTGTTTATGATTTCTTACCTTCACTATCGTTATGCATCTAGACTTGTGATCCTTGGAGGATTTTGCATGGTTATTTGTTTGATTATGCTTCCGTTGTGCGATCCATGAATCAAAACCCTACAGTTTCCTGATCAGCAAATTCGATTCTCTATCCCCAACAGTCTCTACATATTCAAGAGTATATATGATATCAATACAAGTCCTCGAGAATGGGACAGAAAGCATATGCAGATATCACACTAACTGAATAGTTCCAAATTACCAATTTTTGCCCGACAATTCAGTCATATCAGTACATTACTTGACTGTTCCTAAGCCTCAGTTGTGTTCAACGGAAAAAACACGTTAGTTACCAAGACACAGAATTTCCTATTTATGATTGAATCTCAATTTTGGGTTAATTGCACCAAATTCCCTAAAGTTTGACTGAATTTTACTTTAGTCCCTGGTTCAGCCAGATTGCCCTTACTCAAGCCTAGACGTGTTTAAAGTATGATTGATTCATTAAGAAACTGTTAAATGACCATCTTTTCCCTTATGACCAGTTCTGTTAAACTTGTGCTCCGAGAAAGTCAACTTAGTAAAACTTGTATGCTTAGACTCAAGTTCCATTATGATGATAGTTTAAATAACCTTCATGTAAGTGATGTACCATTTTTCCCTTACTCACAGTATCAGAGTTTTGATTGGTTTGTTGTTACAGCAGGATAGTTTAAGAAGTTCATTTAGAGCTGAAGTTTTTCTCAGATGATCAATTTATTGGTCTCAAGTATCTTTGAGTCACAATTTTGTTCAAGGAGATTGATTTGTCTTTTTGAATCATTTGCATATAAGCCCCTGTAGTATGCTGAAATTATAGAAAGACTCCCAACAGTTGACTATGACAACCTTAACTCAAAATAGATTATTCCAATCAAAATATCCATGCATGTTGATAGCTCCAAGACATCAATTTGATATTAACACTACTTTTATGGAAATTAATATTTTTTCCCTCCTATACAATTTGGTCATATTAGAGTTTTCTAGAAGGTCTAACTTTGTTAAATTGATGTATAGATTCAGAATTATACTGTGAACAACTTTGCTAAATATTGTGAAGGCTAGAAAGGGAATTTTGAATGAAAAATAAAAGTCAAAGGTTGAGTGAATTTAACTCAAACAGTTAACTTCAAAGCTGGTCTATGAACAATTGAGGAAGAGATTCGGAAAACTGGAAATACGGTCATGGAGATGGTTACTGAAGGATTCCACAAGACATTTGAAATATTAGAAACTCCAAGTAGTTTCGCATATAATGATGGTCAAATTTGGGTATATTCAAGCCAAACTCTATACTTAGCGAAAATTCACAAGTATGAACAGCTTATAACATAATTTGCAACAACTTTAAGCCGGATTTCAGGTTACTTAGATATTGATCCAGACCTAAAAATATATGGCGATTTGCAGTGTTGTACTTGGTGTAAGCACAGCAAGAATCATCATCTTCAAATATCAAAGCATGAGGGAAATATAAGGATCCAAATTGACACAAAATGCGGGTCATGAACTGAAACTTCAAGAACAAGTGAAACCCTCAATCTTTGATCACAATTTCAGTGCACTTCGATATCAAGTCATTGAAATCAATCTACATGAAACTTGAAGCTAATGTTTTCAGGTTTTTAGAACACTAAGCCTTGTATAACTTGAGTGAGTAATGAAGGAGAAACATTCTGAAGAACAGGTCAAGAAACTCGTCATAAAAAAGAAACATAACCGAATCAAAAAAACTTTGATCTTATTTATCAGAAAATTTTCAAGACCCTAAATCGATTATACAATGTCTAGGGAGTATGTACATGCAATCAGGAGTGAAAACAACCCCCCAAAAAATGAATTACACAAATATCATGTAGCTTGAGTTTTCAAGTCATCCATGGTAGAAACAGGCGTCCATCTCGCCCAATCCACTTCGATTCCTCAAGTTCTAATTAAAATCAAATAATCTAGTGATAATTATAAAATCTACACACTAAGGGGGTGAGTAGAGACCACAAAAAATGCTCAAGAACAGGGGTTACCGAGGTTGCTACCTCCTAGCAGCACTTTTCAGCAGCTGGTTGCTCTAAATCCGGCGACCGTCACAAGAAACAACGACTTTGGAAGCTGCTACTGTTGGTGTATTCCCTAGAGTCAATCTATATTAATGTGAATATTCATTTTATTATATATGGATATATTAATATAATGAAGTCCTTAGATTGTTGTTGTTGTTATCCTAAACTATCCCTAGTCAAGTATAATAGTTAATAGGACGATCACTATGCATGTAGACTAGTATGTGAGTAGATTGATATGGAGATATCATGTTTAGCACATGGGTACACAGTAGGAGTAATAAAATACTTGATTGAACCACCATGAGAAGGCTACATGGATATTATATGAAAGTCACAAGTGCTTCTTGTAGTGAAAATGGTGTTGTGGTCCTTTGACTTGAAGCCACAAGATACTCTAGTTGTGAATAAACATGTTTTGGTATCGTCAAACGTTGCACCGTAACTAGGTAACTCTAAAGGCGATAATCGGACATGATATGAAGTAAGCTGAGAGATTGTAGTGATGTAGAGAGGACTTGTCCCTCCCACGTAACGGGAGTATGTATCCATGGCCACTCGATAAGTAGGACTTAAGGAATGTCTGGCCAGGCTCAGATAAATCAATATACGATATTGATGTTATATGTTCAGATAAGTCCACTCACAGATCGAGAAACTATGGATTGGATATACGAGTGTGACATATGTGTCTCGTTTCCAATACATATATGAAGACAAAGGGACTATACAGCACAGTAACATTGGTCACACAGGTTTGTCATATTACTGACTATTTCTATTGCTTGGGTAGCATTGATGAGTTTCTAGACACCGCTCAATGTTTCTAATCATTACTGCCAACGTAACAGGAACCTGCAGGGTTACACGCCAAAATGACTAGAATAGATGTAGATGTTATTAGTTGGACGAATTAACGATAAAGAGTCATGGATCAAAGTGCAACGACGTGCATATTTGGTTGGACTAAATAGCAAACTGGACTAAAAACGAAAATTGATCGAAACTGTTGGATATAATTAATAGTGGAGCAATATTATAATTAATAAATAGTTATTAATTATAAAAAGAGTTCCGCCCTAATTTTTCAAGCAAAAATTAGAGCAAGAGAAGAGATGAGGCCGAACCCCCCCCCCCCCCCCGAGACACGACGGCACAAAAGAGGAGCCCCCTCTCCTCCTCTATTGTTGCTTGTGCTTGATTGGATCTAGCCTCCTGATAACTCCTTCTACACGAGCTAGCACGAACATTAGAGGAAGTTCCAGTTGCTGATCCTATGATGTGGATACCAGCAGAGGTGTGGACACTATTTATGTGCAGTGATCATTCAGACTGATAAAGGTATCCCTCTTTCCTTCATCATCTTATGATGCTTAACATGTGATCCGTGGAGAGTTCTGGGCAGAAATATTTTGTATTTCCACTGTGTAACCAGCACCAAACCCTACAATGGTATCAGATCCACGTGTGAAGAGCATAATATGATATATGTGGTTATCAATTCTTTATCAATTTTGACCATCTAGTCTGTTTTCGCGTTAAACGGAACATGAAACTGATATGCGTATTATGATGCGCCATGAATATGATTTTGGAGATTCATGTATATGATGAAAAAATAATGAATTTTCATGTATATAATCGATATACATATAATTATTGATGAAGTAGGGTTAGGGTAAAATTGAAAAAAGGGGTTTTTTTTGTCCCACGTGGCTTGGCCAGCATAGGGGATTGAAAAGATTTGATTTTTTACCCCAAATGGGTTCAGCAATGGTTGCCGACCGTACCTCTCGGTGCGCCGGCCAGGTCTTACCAGTTTGACCGGTTCGGCCAGTCATACCGGTTGGACAGGTTTGACTGGTCTGACATGTTTGATCGGTTTGACCTAGATATCACAATTAATTAAAAAAAATCCCAGCGCAATAAAATTGAATTTTAACTGTTTTATATGTTTTATCGCATGGTGTTTGGATGTGGCCTTAGTTTGTGGTTTCATTAATTTTGTGTTGTTTGATTTTGGGTTTTATGTAATTAACTTGATTAATTTTACGGCATGCGAGTCGTCTTCTTCCTCGCCTGTGATGTTCCTCTATTTTGTTTATAGATATTAACTAGAATTATATGGAATGGAATAGCTAGTAGCATGGAGAGCATATCAAAGACCAAAGAGACCACAAGATGATGAAAAACACACAAGCTAGGACGCATGGACTAAAGAAGGAAACAGATGGAGACGATCATGCTGTTTTAGGCTTTATAGATATTCTCATTGGCTTGCGAATATCCTAGTTTTAGGGGCCACATCCACTCCACGTTTATTTATTTCTTTTATCTTGTTTTATTTTGATGTATGGATGATGCATGCAAAACGACAACAAGATAATAATAACATAATCTTTAATTTGGACTTGCCCAATCCAAATGAGTAGATCAATTGATATGATCAACAAATAAAATTACAAGAAAATCCCCAAACGGAAATATTGTATTTTTGCCTTCTCTTGCTTGGCACTCTTCATGATCAAGATGAATTGAGTTTGGGCTTACCAAAGCAGGGCGACTTGATTCATCCTGATGTGGCGCGACGGTAGAAGCAAGTAATGTTGTCTCCTAAAGTAAGAGGTCAAACGCAACTAAGCTATTTCAATAGGATTGAAAGCTTGGAGGCGAGGTAGTTGAAATCTTTCTATGAGATCGAGAAGGAATAAGGAATTAACGCCCAATTGAACCAAGAGCTTCATTGGATGCAATTGGACTCTGTTCCTACCTATATAACCGAATTTTGGGTAACCTGCCAAAGCAGGCTCAAGAAGAGGTGAAATATGGATCTTGGCCCATTAGAAAATATATGATATTTTCCGCATTAATAGTGAGGGATGTTAATCTAAAAAAATAGTGGGAGCTATATTTAATAATCTAGCCATTGTTAAATATAGTATAATTATTCACGATACTAAAATTGCATATTTCTCGTTCTGTGTAGATTTCCAATGGCAAACCATTAACAAACATCGACACTATCCTTGTGTTCGGTCCTTGAGAATAAAAACTGTCTGGAATGAATTTCCTAGACTGGTACAGAAAATTGAGAATTTTCCTCAAGAAAGAAAAGAAGTTGTACATTCTAGAGCACCTAAATCCAGAAGCACCACATGCTGATGCTACTGCTTCCGTTAGGGAGGCACATCAGAAGATTGTAGATGATTCTACACATGTGACTTGCCTAATTCTTTGCACCATGAACTATGAGCTTTCGAAGCAACATGATAACATGGAGGCGTATGATATGATCATACAATTTGAAAGAGTTCTTCCGAGAGCAAGCAAGGCACGAGCGGTATGAAGTATCAAAGGCAATGTTAAAGTGTAGTCTGCTAGAGGGAAATCCAACGGGACCTCATGTACTCCGTATGATCAGTTACATTGAGAGTCTCGACAGGTTGGGGTTTCCATTCAGCAAGGAGTTGTCCACTTATCTCATCCTGCAATCGTTTCCGAAAAATTACAGTCAATTCATCGTGAATTATAATATGAATGAGATCAACAAATCTCTTCCAGACTTTCTCAATATGTTGAGGACCGCTGAACAGAGTGTTATGGAAAGGTAAAGGCAATGCCATAATGATGGTCAACAAGGGGAAAAGCAAGAATGTTGCCCAGAAGCCTAAAGGTAAAAGCAAGGTGGTGGCAAATCCCAAGGAAGTTACCTTGAAGCCTACTTGTGGAATTGCTAAGGGTCCAGGTCACTGTTGTAGTCATCTTCGAAGAGGAACTGCCCAAAGTATCTGGAAGACAAGAAGCTGGGATAGTGATTCCAAAACTAGATATTTTTGTTATAGATGTCAATTTGTCTATCTCTTCTTCTTGACTATTGGATATTGGATGTGGATCTCACATTTGTTGAAATATGCAGGAACTAAAGAGAAGCCGAAAATAGGCTAAAGGGGTTATTGACCTACGCGTTGAGAGTGGAGCAAGAGTTGCTGCATTAGTCTTAGGAACTTATGAGTTATCTTTACCTTATGGACTTATTTTAGAATTAGACAATTTTTTTTATGTGCCTGCTATGAGTAAGAACATTATTTCTATTTCTTGTTTGGACAAGAAAGGATTTTATGTCATTATAAAGGACAAGTGTTGCTCCGTTTATTTTGATGGAATGCGTTATTGTAATGCACTTTTTTCTAATGGGTTGTATATCCTTGATGTAGATAATTCCGTCTATAACATAAATGAAGATGTTATAGATAGAATTATCGTTTAGGCCATATAAACGAGAAGCGCATTTCTAGGATCCATAAGGATGGATTTCTAGACTCATTTGATTATGAATCATATGAGACATATAAAGCTTGTTTATTGGGGAAAATACTAATTCCCCTTTCATGAAGAAAGGTGAGAGGGCGATTGAGCTATTGGCACTCATACATACAGATATGTGTGGACCATTGGCCACGAACACCAGAGGTGGTTATCCTTCCTTCATTACATTTACTGATGACTTTAGTAGATATGGATTTGTGTATCTTATGAAGAACAAATCCGAATCCTTTGAAAAGTTCAATGAATTCAAGAATGAAGTGGAGAACTAGATTGTCAAGAGTATTAAAGCTCTACGATCAGATCAGGGAGGAGAATACTTAAGCCAAGAGTTTGGCATCTATCTTAGAGAGTATGGGATCCTATCCCAACTACTCCACCTGGACTACCATAATGGAATGGTGTGTTTGAAAGGAGGAATCAGGCCATTTGGAGATGGTTCGATCTATGATGAGTCAGACAGATCTTCCAATTTCATTTTGGGGACATACTCTATTAGACTCTATCTTTACCCTTAACCGTGTTCCATCCAAATCATTCATGACGACGCCATATGAAATATGATCTGGGAGGCGTCCCAGTGTGTCGTTCATGAGAATTTGGGGTTGCGAGGTTTATGTAAAGCGTTTCCAATCATATAAACTCGGACCCAAGTCGGACAAGTGTATATTTTTGGGATATCCTAATGAAACGGAAGGATATTATTTCTATAATCCTATCGAGAACAAAGTGTTTGTCGCTCGAACATGTGTGTTCCTAGAAAGAGGGTTTGTCTCTAAAGAAACCAGTGGAAGGACTGTAGAACTTCAAGAGGTTCAAGAACCATGAGGCATTGATCCTATGATGGAACATGAGCAGGAACCACAAGATGTTGTGGAGAAACCTTCTTAAGTAACACAAGAGCTTCGATACGTCAGGAGGCAAAGAGATACGGAATTCCCGTGACTAAAACCAGTGACGTATTTCTCATAGATGAGGATGAGACTATAACCTATTAGGAGGCCAAGAAGAGGTTGAACTCTCAGAAATGGCTTGAATCCATGAGATCCGAAATAGATTCCATGTATACCAATAAAGTATGGACTTTAGTGGAACCACCTGATGGGGTAAATCCCATAGGGTGCAAGTGGGATTTTAAGAAGAAAACCGACATGGATAGCAATGTGATTGCCTTGAAGAAGAGATTGGTGGAAAAAGCCGTCAAACTGATTCATGGTATTGACTATGATGAAATCGTTTCCCCAATTTCGGTGCCTAAAACCATTCGCATCTTGCTTACTATAGCAGCTTATTACGATTATGATATTTGGCAGATGGTATTTTTTTATGGAAACCTCCTTGAGGATGTGTAAATGACACATCCACAGGGTTTTTTTGGATCCAGAGCATGCCCATGAGGTGTGTAAGTTGCAGCGGTCCATTTATGAGTTGAAGCTAGCTTCTCGGAGTTTGAATCTTCGGTTTGATGATGCAGTCAAAGAGTTTGGCTTCATCGAAAACGAAGATGAACCTGGTTTCTAAAAGAAGGTTAGTGGGAGCTCTGTTATATTTCTCGTCTTGTGTGAGGATGACATACTATTCATTGAAAACCATGTCCCTACCATGCAATCTATTAAAGATTGGATAGGGAATTGCTTCTCAATGAAAGACTTAGGGGATGCAACTTATATATTTGGTATAAAGATCTATCAGGATAGATCAAGGAAGTTGCTCGGCCTAAGTCAAAGTACATATATTGACAAGGTGTTGAAGCGGTTTAACATGCAAGAATCAAAGAAATTATTCTTGTCAATGTCACATGGAGTTAGCCTTATGAAGGCTGAGTGTCCTTCTAATCAGATTGATAAAGATCCTATGAGTAAGATCACATATGTGTCGTCTATTGAATCTATCATGTACGCCATGTTATAAACTAGACCAGCTGTTTCATATGCTTTGAGTATGAATAGCAGATACCAGTCCAATCCGGGTGAGAGTCACTGGATTGTTGTCAAGAATATCTTTAAGTACTTGAGACGGACTAAAGATTTATTCTTTATATATGGATGGGAGGAAGAAATTAATATAAAGAATTACACTGATGCGAGCTTCCAAACCGATAAGGATGATTTCAAATCGCAGTCGGGTTATGTGTTTTGCCAAAATCGAGGAACTATGAGTTGGAAGAGTTCTAAAAGAAGAGACAGTTGCAGATTCTACAGCAGAGGCTGAGTACATTGTTGCATCGAATGTATCAAAGGAAGTTGTATGGATTAAGAAAATCATCACTGAAGTGGGTGTAGTTCCTAGCATATTGGAACCCATTACGTTGTATTGTGACAACAATGGGGCTATCGCACAAACTTAGGAACCCAGGTCGCACTAAAATTCCAAACATATAGTCTAGAGATTTCATCTCATTCGAGAGATCGTCGATAGAGGAGATTTGAATATATGCAAGATACCAACAGATGATTATATTTCATATCCACTCACTAAACCCCTTTCTCAGCGTCAGCATGAGGGCCACAAAAGATCGACAGACATACGAGATGCACCAGATTAGCTGTAGTGAAAGCACTAGAACAAATATGACCTTTATTGACAGTATATTTGTTGACTGTCAAGTTTTTGTAGCTAGTTACATGATTTATCTACAATATTTCTTGTTTGTCGGGGAATAGCAGTTCGAGTTCCTTATGCTATTAGTGCAGATACCATTGATTGACTTCTCCCTCTAGTCGATGCATATGATATTTTTTGTCGACATTTTGATTTTTCTTTTCTTCTACCCAATAATTTAGTCAAGGATTGTGACTATTTATTAAGTTTGACAAATAATTATTCCGTTGACATACCCAATTGTCAACGCCTGCAAAAGGTGAAAAAAATGGAGAGAGGGAAAATGAAAAATTAAAAACAAAATCATTCTCTCATCGAATTTAACTGCATGAAACACTCTAAACTAGCACACCACTCAGACACGTCTCTCGACATCTCTCTCTACCAGAAGCCTCTCTCTCACAAACCTAGCTATCTCCCTCTCGATCTCCCAGTTCTCTAACACTACAAAAATTATGAGAAATCAATCGCCGCCAACCGGAGCCACAGGAAAGGCGAGCGACAGCGGATGAAGCGGATCAACGACCACTTCTCCACTCTCCGCTCTCTCCTCCCCAACACCGTCAAATTAAGTCGTATACGTAAACTTGCCAATCGATTGCATGTATTTCAAATTCCGAAGTAATAGAGCTAGCTCTGCTCGATTTTTTATTTTGATTTTGAGTCGTTGCTAGCGGAAGTGCGGTGGGGTTGGTGGAAGGCAAGGTGTTGGGGGCGGAGATTGCCAAAAATTCTCCAAGATTTGAACGGCGCTCTGCGCTTCCCAAACAAACAACAACACTTTCAATCGTTTCTCAAACCCTGGTTTCAGTGATGAGACTCCCTTGCCTCTTCCCCTTTGTGCTTCTGTCTCCTACTTCTGATTTTAGATCTGGGATCAAATTCTGAACTTTACTTCACTTCAGAGTCAAAGTGCGGTTTAATGTTTGCAATAATTTTAAGTATTATCTTCTTGGCTTTGAATGTCTATTTGGTTCAATTTGTTTGCTTGTTTTATATAGCCTGAATAGTGATCTAATACCTTTATTAATTTGAAGATATCAGGGAGAATTACATACAAAGCGAATTCTCATTTTGATTGGGGATTTTGGAATCACCCACTGTTTGTGTAGCTTATTGCCGTGCCTAGCACCGATTTTGATTTCCGTGGCTAGCATCGATTTTGATTAGCATTCGTTACTGTTAATGTTGACTGCATATTGTTGATCGGGGGAGGTCTATTTGGTTCTGCAGCATCAGTAGGGGAAAAGCTAATAAATGTTTGGTATTTGATAGACCCTAGATGTCTTACAATAGGTTTTGTATTTGGTAGTGTTCTCTAGGATCATTTGATATTAACTTAGTTTAGTGATGCTATGGTTGATACCAGATGAGACATGTTTGTGTCACTTTGGAGCTAACTTTTTCTGTGTACTTCGATTGGACTCTGATTGGAGTGTAATTATATGCTTCTTCATAGTTGAGTTTTATCACTAACCTTTGTTATGTCGCATCGTGAAGCCTATTGAAACTTTTTGACCCATCTCATTCCGATGATGGCATCAGTCAAAAGAGTCTTTAATTATCAAATCTGTCTGATTTTATTTTATTTCGTGTTTGAAGATGATATTACTCATACTTCAATTGCCAGAATACATATTCTACATTCATCTTGACTCCCTAAGATGATTTCTTCCTTTTTTCCTTCTTCTTCACCTATGTTTGACAAGTTTGCCTGATTTTATTTTTTTTCAATGTTGCTTATTGTGTTCCGTACTAATTTCACTCGCAGTGGGTATTTGTAGAATTTGGTATCCGGCTCTAACGGTGAATACACTCACAAATCAGATCAAGACCCACATAAGAAATGGCTATCGTCCAGGCAATCACCCAAACAACTTATAGCCATTATTAAAAAAAGCTAACATGGCTTTGTCTTTGATGATATGTTTGTTGCAGGGGTGGGAAGAGACTATTGGGAAGGGGATCAAGGAGGAGGAGCTAGGTCTGGTAAGGACGGAAGAGGGGGAGATCGCCATGAGGACTATGGAGTGTCTGTCCACCATTGCTCAGGTAAATTAATCAGTTTTACCTTTTAATTTTATGACAATATAGCTGTTTGGAAACTTCAAGGACCTTATGTCCTATGTTTTTCGTCTTTTCTTTAATCAATTTCTCATTGATTTGGTTTTTTATTACTGCTACTGTTGTTAATTCCTTTTGACCGTCGAGTTACACACTGATTTAGACAAACTTAACTTAAGGATGTAAGTTGGAACTTCACTGCCAGAGGTCTTCCCATGGAGTCAACTTTGTTTCTACTAAATTTTCCAAGAGGGTACTATCTTCTTCTGATTGATTTTGTAGTATTTAGTTTCGTGTTAATTCATTCACGATGCAGATGCCTGAATTTAATGGATACAAAGAATAAATTTGGTCTGCAGAATATCGGCTGCCGAAAATGATTAAATAAATACCCAAGATGACTTCTCATTGTTATATTTTACTTGAAGCAATGTTTTATTTTGTTTCATGTATTCTACTGCCATCTTAATTTTTATCTGGATATGAAACTTTGGCTACATATACTTTTTTCTAATTAGGAAGCTTTACCCTTTATTCTTATATGTCAGTGATTATCACCTAGAGATCAACATCCGGATCGTTTGTTACAGGTACTCTTATGATGCTACAATCAATTGTTACATGTACTCTTATGATGCTACTATCACTTTCTTCATATTCTAAGCACTTCTTTTTTCCTTTTATATAACATGATAGACATTCTTTTAGTAAGTTAGTGCTAAGTGGTGGTTGTTAGTTGTTTAGTGTCTGAAATTACAACCATTTGAGTTGCTTAAACAATCAATTAGTTTGAAGAGAGAAACATTGTAAAAGAAAAGGAAACATGATTGTAGGAAGAGGTGTTTCAATTCAACAATAAAAAGCTACTAGAGTGATGAACCTCTGCCGATATTCAATACTAATAGGTTTGATATGTTTGATAGGAAAATGTGACAAATACGCAAAGTATTGAGAATCTATTATAAGAAAATATCGTAGAAACATTATATGAGTAACTGAAGCCTTCCGTAAAATCAACAAAAATACAAAGATTAGAGAGTTGGGTTAACCAAAAGGAGAAAATGAGGAAACTGTTGAAGCCTTAAAAGAATAACATTTAAATCTAATTAGTATGCATATCGAACTAACTATATTACCATTGCATGTCCTGGTATGCCCTTTTATATTTAACTAGGTGGGTGTTAGAGGCTCCTAATACTCACTGTCATCTATGACAAGTATGCTAAGACTTTTGGGTGAAGGCTTGCCAAGTTTTGGATAGGCAACAAACTGTTACCTTTGCATGTCCTGGTATGCCCTCTTATATACTTACAAACTGCTATGTTAGTTTTCAGATTGTTGTTACAGACTGTAGTACTCTAACTCACCAACTCCGTTATATGTCCCCTGTTACCCAACGCAAGAGGCAGATTAGCTTTTTGTTTTTTTTTCGTCGAAAAAGCCACATGCTGTAGTCCTCTGTTGTCATTGCTGTTTAGGAATTCGATATGAGAATCGAACAACAACATGACCTAACATATATAAATCTAATGACAAGGGATTCATTATAAGTATTTGAGTAGTGTTTTTGGGGATAGTAACGTTTATTATTTTTCCCGATTTTCCCTATGTGATACCTGAGTAGTCAGGTTCTTTTGCCAGATTCATGATGTTAGTACATCGCCGGGATATGCATTGATAGAGAAATTGGTAACTCCCATGTTTAAAAATATGAATTGAACTGCAACGAGATGAGTTATCTAGGCTATTGATGAACGATATTGGACTCTTAATATCTTGTTTAATTGAACTGACCTATCATTTGTTTGATAGTTTACAATTGAAAAGTTTAGTTTTTACTGTTGTTAAACCACAAGACTATCTTTTGATTCCATTTATCATTATTTGCAGGTAGATTCTTGGGCTTCTTGGATGTATGGGTCCGGGCATTGAAGGCACCACAGTACTGGCGGTGATAAACATGACGTCTACTTCCTTTTTTTGGGACTAGAAACTACTAGTAAGTATGACTCTTTAGAGTGAAATTGGTAGGACTATGAGTTTTTGCAGTTGAGAAAGTTTGTTTGTTAACTAGATTCTACTGCTACGACTCTTTAATTAGAGTAAACTGGGCACAACATGGTGGAGTAGGATGGTCACTTAGTTGTGGATTCAAAACACTTATTGTGTAGTATAGTCTTTTTTTTATGTAAAAATCCAAGGTATGGACTGTTTATTATGGATTTGAGCACAATTGTGCATGTTTATGAGTCGTGTTTCGATCTTTGTTGCATTTTTTTTATTGGGTCATGATACAGGCGACAAACATGTATGTCGCCATGAAGGTGTAATAGTGAAAAACTTGTCTTCTAGTGACAAATTTTGTTGTCACTTGTCTACATAAACAAGTAACTTTGCTTGTTGGTAGTTTCAAATGCGACAGACAATGTTTTTTGTTAGATTAAAACTGTCGACAAACATTGATGTCGCGCCTCTTTTTTTGCCGACATACATAGTGCTTGTCGGCTTTAATTCTAACGACCGAGATGTAGTGACAACAGAGCGACAAAAAAATGTCGATAGAATTTTTGCCGACATATTTGGCCTTTCTAGCGACAATTTTTGTTGTCAACGGAAGTATTTGTTGTAGTGAAGTGGACGATTATTGGTGTATGCCCTAGAGGCAATCTATTTTAGTGTGAACGTTTTTTTGGATAGAGTATGCATTGTATTAGATATGGAGATATTAATATAATGAAGTCCTTAGATTGCAATTGTTGTTATCCTAAATTATCCCTAGTCAGTATAATTGTTAATAGGACGGTCACTATGCTTAGAGACTAGTATGTGTGTAGACTTATATGGATATATCAAGTCTAACACATGAGTATGCATTAGGAGTAATGGCATACTAGATTGACCTGCCACGAGAAGGCTACATGGAAGTTTTGTGAAAGTCATGAGTGCTTCTCGTAGTGACAATGGCAGTGTGGTCCTTTGAATTGAAGTCACTATCGAATTATCATGTTTTGGTATCGTCAAACGTTGCATCATAACTAGGTAACTTTAACTACGATAATCGGACATGATATGAAGCAAGCTGAGAGATGGTAGTGATGTAGAGAGGATTTGTCCCTCCCACATAACGGGAGTATGTATCCATGGCCACTCAATGAGTATGACTTACGGAATGCCTGGCTAGGCTCAGATAAATCAATATACGATATTGATGTTATTTGTCGGATAAGACTACTCACAGATCGAGAAACTATGAATTGGATATATAAGTGTCACATCCGTGTCTCATGTCCAATCCAGATATAGAGACAAAGGGGCAATACAGCGCAGTAACATTGGTCAAAGAGATTTGTCAGATCAGTGACTATTCATATTGCTCGGGTAGCATTGATGTGTTGCTAGACACCGCTCGATGATTGTAATTGTTACTGCCAACGTAATAGGAACCTGCAAGATCACACACGAAAAGGATTAGATTGGATGTAGATGTTAATTAGTTTGACTAATGACCGGTAAAGAATGAGGGATCAAAGCGCAACGACCGGCATAATTAGTTGGACTAAATAGCAAAATGTACTAAAACAAAAGTTGATCCAAATTATTGGATTTAATTAATGGCTAAATTGCACCGGAGGTACCCAAAGTTTGCCAAAACGAGCAAGTAGGTACCCAAATTTCAATATCGAGCACCACAGGTCTCAAATTTTAGATTTTTTCGAGCAAGTAGGTACCCTTCCGTTAACTTTCCGTTAACATTGGACGGAAAATTATAAAAAGACTTTTGTACCCCTTATTTTCACCTCCAACTTTTTCTTAAAATACAAGTTTTACTAAAAAAATAAAAAAAAAAAGTTAAAAAAAAATTAATTTAATAATTTGATATATGTAAGATAATGCAATATATTTATTAAAATTACATATTTTTACATCATTTCAAGATTTAAAATATGTTTTTATTAACACATATCCGTAATTTTAAAGTCTTTAATTTTTTTTAACAGTGTTAAAAAGAATCTCCAATCTCATAATTTCTCATGTATTTTCAAGAAACAATAGCATACAAGTATCTTTGTACATTTTATACAATGGTCTCTTATACATTTGCATGAAAATACAAACTATTACACTAAAAGCTACTCAAGAATGTCTGGTACAAACTCTTATGTAAGTTTTTAAAATGAACAAACATTCTTGTATGTTATTGTTTTATTAGAAAATACATGTGAAATTATGAAGTTTTGAGATTTTTCTAAAAAACTGTTAAAAAATTTAAAGACTTTAAGATTGACGAATATATGTTAATGAAAACGGTTTTTCATATTTTGATATGATGTAAAAATATGTAATTTCGATGAAATATATTTCATAATCTTACATATATCACATTAGTAATTTATTTTTTTGAATTATTTTTTTGATTTTTAGTAGAACTTGTATTTTAAAAAAAGTAGGAGGTGAAATTAAGGGGTAAAAAATTCTTTTTATAATTTTCCTTTCAATTTTAACGGAAAGTTAACGGAAGGATACCTACTTGCTCGAAAATCCAAAATTTGGGACCTGTGGTGCTCGATTTTGAAATTTAGGTACGTACTTGCTCGTTTTGGCAAACTTCTGGTACCTCCGGTGCAATTTAAGCCTTAATTAATAGTGGAGCAATTTTGTAATTATTAAATATTTATAAATTATAAAACAAGTTCAGCGCTGAAAAATTAGAGCAAGAAAAGAGAGGAAGCCGAACCCCCCCCCCCTCCTAAACACGACAGAAAGGAAGAGGCTCTCCCTCTTTCCCTCCATTGTTTCTTGTGCTTGATTAGATCAAGCCTCCTGATTACTCCTTCTTCTACACCGCTAGCACGAACAGTAGAGGAAGTTCCAGATGCTGATCCTACGTGTGGATACCACTAGAGGCATGAACACTATTTCTGCGCAGTGATCATTTAGATTGACAAAGGTAACCCTCTTTTGTTCATCATCTTATGATGCTTCACATGTGATCCGTGGAGAGTTTTGGGCAGAAAATTTTTGTATTTCTGCTGCGTCACCTGCGCCAAAACCCTATACCTACAGTTCTTTTGGGTTCGCCTAAGGATCGGGAACACCATTCCACCCTCCAATCTCGACTTTTGATTGTACGAGAGCTAGGGTTCCTCAATTTTCTCACCCGATTATCTCTCTCCGTGCGCCACGAATTCCCAATTGGTCTTGTGTTTTGATTAGAAAACGAAGACAGTGTTGGGCTAGCAGCAATTTTTGAAACTGAGAGGTGGAGATGTCGTGCAGAAGTGGTGTTGGTGGTGCTCATAGTGGGGATGGTGGTGTTCATGGTGGAGATGGTGGTGTTCATGAAGGATGAGGAGAAATATGGGTTTGCATGATTTGGAGTTAAATTTTTTGGTGAATCTCCAGTGGTTGCATGTGTAATGACACTTGGCCACATAGGTTGTAACCCTTTAGTTTTCGTGACCTTAATCCTTGTGCCACATTGAACTAAATATTAATGCAATTAATACATTGTGTGTTGACTGTTCCTACATATCATATAATGGGAATTGGCTGTTGTGATACATATCAAATCTTATATTAGCATTATGTGGATTGGTTGGTTTGCGCTTCGAGGACGAAGCTCTATTTAAGGGGGGAAGGATGTAATACCCCGTTTTTATACGGGTAAAATACTAGCAATTCATGAAGTTTAAATGCAAATTGGGGAGGTATTTGTAGTTTAAGAAAAGACATACTAGTTAATGTAGGGGTGGTAGTTGTAGTTTGAAGGTAGTTATATACCTAAAAGGTGAATAAATAAAAGTGAATTAATAAACCGAAATAAAACTGAATAAATAAATAAAATAATAAAAAAATTGAAGAAACTTTCTCCACCAGTTTACACAAACAACCTGCTGAAGAATTTCACCAACAACAAGAAGACTTTGTCTTCTTCTTCAACTCCTCCTTCAAAAACAACCCAACCCCTCTTTTCACCCGTCACCACCATCAACACCATCGCCACCTCCACCGGAAACACTCCCACTTCCACCACCACAACCTCCTCCACCTCTCTCTGCCTCCCTCTGTCTCTCTCCCTCTCCCCTGTTATGCCCGACGAAAACAGAGGAAGCAGCAGCAGCGGCAAAGCCGCTGCCTCCCCAGTCGGTGACGCCACCGCCACCAGCCACCTCAATCTCTCCCTCCCTCTCTGATTGGACCCAATATCCCCCTCTGCTATCTGATTCGATCATAGGAGAAGTAACAGAAGCCTGCAGTAGCCACTAGACCGCCATCGCCGCCGACGCCATCGCCGTCGGCAAAGAACGCGGCCGACAAATTTCACACACCCACCGCCTGTCATCGGTCCCGATTGACTCCCTGGGGTCCGACCCAACGTCAGGAGGCCTCAGCTTAAGCCAAGGAGACCCGCAGTAGCCTCGTCGAGCCTCGCAGTCGCCGGCGAGAGCTCGAACTCTCCGAATCCGACGCACCCACTTGTTGAAATCGGTGCCACTCGACTCCTGGAGGCCAAGAAACGCCAACAATCGGAGCTAACAACGCCGGAGTCGCCTGAATCGTTCTTCACCGCCGGCCACCTCGACGGCAACCTCAATCGGACCCAACTCTCAACCGTTTTTCGCAATTTTTGGTATGGGTAACTTCTAAATCCTCCCCTGATTTGTTTTTGACAATGAAATTGCAATTTTAATGGCTAAATCCGAAATTGGAACGATTTGGTGTTATGTGTTCTTGAAATAGGGGTTAAAGTGTAGTTTCAGAAACTTGAAGGGTAGAATCTACCACATATAAAACTGCTAGTGTTGGTGGAAAGGCTATTATGTGTCTTTTATCAAAACTTGGGGGATCCAGTTGTTAATTACCTAAACTGCATGTAAATTACAAAATTTAAAATGTTATTTTTAGATTAAAATTATTTCCTAACATTTCTAAATAATATTTTAATTATGTAAAAGAAAAATTGGCTAATAAAAATTATGTAGGAGTTATTTAATATGGAATATTGTTGATTCTCTTGAAAAATAAGCAAACTAAGAATATATGCTGTTAAATAAATATTTTCTAAGTGCTTATAAATTAGTGTTTTGAATAAAATATGCTATCTGTTTAACATTGATAAAATAAAAGAAGTTAGGGAGTTAGTTTACAATAGTAAACTCCTCTATTTACAAATAGATCAAAATTTTATTTGTAGATATTAGAAATTATTTCTCGAAAATAAATCTATAATTATGTATGACTAAACACTTATTTTCTTAGAATAAATATTTTTGGTGAATTTAATTTATGAATCTAGTTCTTTTATAGAATGTACATTTTCCAATAAATAACTAGCTATTATTAAATTAGTTGGAATTAAATTTTTGTAGTCACTTACAAATAAATGTGTTGTATAATAAATTATATTTTCTAATTATGAGAGTGTATAAATTTAATAATTGATTTCTTACTTAATAATTTTCAAGAGCTAGTATTTGTATAAGTAGTGATATTTCTATGAGGAAATTAAATAAAAAATTAATAAATAGATAAATATATAATTGTTGTTTACGTCGCCGGTTTATTATATAAAAATTGTATACTATTAATTAATGGGGTTATTGGAAAAAATGAGACTTGTTAGGAATTTAGCATTTCACAAATCATACTTGGACTTGTTATTGATTTAGAAATTATAACTGTAGGTGACGAGTTTATAGACGAAGGTTACGTCTACCTGTGAAAGCCGACGTGATATTTGTCGTATTATCAAGGTGAGTAAACATGCCAAGTCTAGCGCGCCCAGCTTCTTTCGTGTCAAAATATGATTTTACAATTTGTCTCAAAATGTGTTTTCTGACATACATGCTTTACTTGAGATTTGGATTGTGTTGAGATATTTTCTTTGAAATTGACACGTGAAAATAATAACGCGTAATAACGTAAAGTGGAAGAAGTTGTGCGGGGAAAACTTATTATTATTGTCGTGTTGGCTTTAGCCACTCGGCCTGTGATTATTGTTGTCGTGTTGGCTTCGTCCACTCGGCCTGTGATTATTATTGTCGATGTTAGCTTCGTCCACTCGGCGTGTGTACTTTAACCCGGTCGCAACCTGCCGGGTCGCTCCATGTACTCACCTCTCTGGCCGCAAGAAGTCTTAGGGGGTGCCGGCACTTAAAGTCTTGGATGCTTGTGATGGATTATTCTTCCCCGTATCAACTAATGGATTTTATGGTTTGGATATTGGATATTAATGGAAATGGGAATATTGAGATTGAATGGTTTGGATATTGGATATTAATGGAAATGGAAGTATTGAGATTAAATGGTTTGGATATTGGATATGGATTTAATTGTGATTATTGGAGATTTTCTGAAAACTTACGAGAACTCAGAAATGTCTTACTATTACACTGTCTTTTACTTCTGCTGTATTTCCATTTGAAGTTAAATACTTGTGAAATATTTACTCTTCGTCCATTTATTATTGTTACTTGAGTTAAAATATCTCGTTCCCGATTTACGTGCTTGGGTGTTACTCACTCAGTATTTCATTGCTGACTTTACAAACTGCGGTTCCTGTTTTAATTCCCACCGCAGGTCTAGATGGAGAAGGCTTGGCTTAGGACGAGGAAAAATGCAGACTCATCTAGTTTTAACAGCATGTCTAGTAGATCGAACTCTTAGACTCTTCACTTTGTGTAATAATATTTTAAGACAATGTGTGAATCTTTTATCATATGTAATATATATCTATGGCAGTGTTTGTTCTCGATTTCCACCATTTCATATTAAGTAGCAACCACCCGGGCTCTCCGGTCCGGAACGAAAAGTCTGGGAACCAAGGGGTGTTACATAGGTGGCATGTGTCTAGCTTGTATATGAGTGAGATGTAAGGGGCTCAAAATGTAGTTTACCAAACCTTGGGGTAGAACAGGAAATTTCCAATTTTATAAGAATTTCAAATCAACCCCTCTAACGTTTATTCTTCCCATCTCCTTCCTCAACATTTCTTGAAATTTCACCCTGTCCAGAGATCAGCTGGCACTAATTAGAAATAATTACGTAATGGCCAAAAAAACCCTTAAATTATACCCCCAACATATCCAAAGTACTTCATTTCCACCTCTTTCTATCCTAGAGTCAATATTCAGATCCCAACTCTGCTCACTGAACCGAAAAAATTCAATTTACACTTCTAATCGTAAATATTTTATATTACTGCACTTAAGCCCTTAGAAAGTTTTAGGGGTGTTACACTAGCCACAACAAGTTTATCCCTTATATTCTTCAACTTTTCCACATAAGTGTCTATAGAGTCTGAGTTTTTCTTTAGGGTTTGTAATTCATGCTTCAATTATAGAATGTTGGATGGGGTGAGAGAGCCGTGCTTTTGTTCTACAGCTAACCAAATAAATCTAGAAGATGACTGACTTATGGTAGATACAAACCCATCGGATTCCATCAAGTATTCAGATGCACAAGGGATGGTCCCATCCATAAGTACGGAGCAGTGAGGTAATCTGTTATTTCCAGATTACAAAGTTAGATCCGTCAAGTTTGAGCGGAATCAAATTATGCACATTCGATAGAAGATGTAACGGGTTAGTGTGAGTTTTATTTACTTTTCAGTTTCTTTAATTCTGTCTCGTAACAAAACCGCTAGGTTTAGACTCCTTGCTGGGGGATTCCTGTGTCTCAGCAGAGAACATTCCCGTGAGTCTGGGGTCTTATGTTAGATTTCCCAGCTCTAAGTGGCGGGGGTATTACAGTTAGGGTTAGTGATGTTGTTTGTGGTGGTCGCTAAAGTGCACGGTAGAGGAAGGTGGTACGGACTTGGCTCTGATACCATCTAAGAAATTTGATTATGGTTTGAGCATTACAGTAGATAGATCGGTGAACCAGAGATAAGAGACGAAGAAAAGAGAAGAAGTTATGTATTGATGCTCAAGTATACAAAGAGAAAAATATGACAATACATAATGCTTCATCTATCTTACATCCGTCAGATCGGTCAATCCTAGATCGGCTTGTAGTCTTTTGATTGTGTGGGCTGGGCCTGTAGGTATTTTAGGCCTTTTACTCTAATACTATCCTTATTGTATAAGGATCCCTTGTATATATTCCAAGACAACAACCTTATTCTAACGCACGGAAAATCTTTCCCACAAAACATTTACCCAACGAAGAGGTTTTCCAGTTTGTGTCTACTTGTGTGGATACTATTGAGGCACCTTACGTTTGGACATTTGATCATCACAGTCAATAGAATGGGGTAAATTCTTATTCATTGGATCATGATCATTCACATAGGCCATTGTTCTCTAGAAATATATATTTTTTTATGTCAGCGTTTGTCTACCAATTGTTTCTTGTAGATAGTGCAGTTGAAATGCGACGAGTTCATAATTACTGAGCCTCCAAGTGCTTCTATCTGCTTAAAGTCCTTTTGTTGTGTGCAAAGAAGCCACACTCTCTGGACAACTCTTAATAAATGTCTTCTGGCTAAAATTATCTTCACAGTTCTCATAGATATTTTGGGTAATTATCTATAGATAATTAACAAGATACTAGCAGAAATTAAGAGATTGCAGAAAAATTCCGTGTTTCAACCGAGAGTTTAGATAAAATAGTTAACAATATATCATGGGTTAGCTGCTAATTGGATCTACAATACATAATACAAGAGCAAATGTTAAAGACATTCAAGGGATAAGAACATATTCTGCAGAGTCCATGCATATAAACCACTTCCATGAGTGTCGATATCGCTACATCTTGGCATGTGAAAGAGCTACCAGAACAGAAACGACAAATTGCAAAAGGAGACAGTTTTTCCTTCCTAAGGTTTCATCTAAACTGTGAAGGACTCTTGCGTCAACTAGTTAGATTTCAGAAACAGAAATGGTTGGTACATATTTTTAACTTTGGTTGCATGTCTTTTCTGGACTGTGATTTCCAGAACCTCCAAGATAAGAAAAGTTCAAAGTTTATGGGTCATAGTCGGGCTGGCTTTTGGCAGCTTCTTCTAATAACTTCTGCCTGAATCACGGGAGGACGGATTTATCCTATTTTTTTCTGCTAAAACTATTCAATGTTCCCCAGCATCAACATCTCGTAGTCATATGAAAGAGTCCTTATGCTTCACTAATAAGAAAAAGAGTCACCAAGGCATCTAATAAGCATTTTGGGTTTTCCAGAAGTTCAAGGGAAGGGAAACTGTTTATTGAGATTTTAAGAGCATTTGCTGTTTCAAGTTGAGCATTGAGCAGTTTATTGGATTTATGTATAGTTAGTACAAAATAGTTTTGCTTTTCTGTTTTGAATACCTATAATAGCAGATCGAGCCAATGTTAATCATATTCTACTGAAATGCTTTCATTCATGTTCCAAAGAGCATAATAGATCTTTCATACAAACTAGTGATGACCTATATTTTTCATTCATTGTCTGTAATGCAACAAAAATATTAAATTATATGACGAGGAATCAAGGAGTGATACCCAGGTTTCTTTTTCCTCCTACAACTATGGCCTAGCATTTCGGTGATTTCAATTCCTAAACACTAAAACTTCTCCAATTCTTACTTGAAAATTACTACTGAAACTACAATGTTTTCCATTCGCGGCGAGTGCTTGTAACACCCGTGCCAATCCAAAAGATGATTGAGAGAGCCTGATTGCTTCCCATTGGTGGAAAGAAGCTAAAGTCACTCGATTTAGTGTTTCTTAGAAATCAAACACTATTTCAAGAATGGAAAATATCAGTTCATGCAATGGAAAACAACCCACCATAGTTTTTTTTTTCAATAATAAAATAAATATCACAAAAATGAAAACGTCCAATAAAGTTAACAAAAATGAAACACTCCACTAAACTTGAGCGATAATCACCAAATTAGTCTTCTCTAATTCGGGTTTTCAAGTTATTTTACCAAAGAAACGAATACATATTCCAAAATTTTGAACGTACAAAACAGCTAAATGTGAATGATAATTGAATTTCAAACTTCAAATTTCATAAATCTATATAATAAAACAAGACCGTTGATTTTAAATATTTTTTGCACCATTAGATTGTTTGCATCCCAAAAGTTGGATTAATACATACCGCTCCGTCTCTGCTCTTTGTTCTCAATTTTCTTTTTGGTACGTCTCTCCTCTTTGTTCCCATTGTTGTTTTTGGTAACTTTAATGTATTGAAATGACAATTTTACCCTCCTCAATAATACCCACCTGCCTCTTCTCATTCGCAACTCCACCCACTCAAACCTTATCCTCTCACCTCACCTCACATAACAACTGTTGGAAAAGAGATAAGTGTATGAAGAAGAATCTGAAACAGAAAGATTAACAGAAATGATGAAAATACAGAAACAATAAAACTTACAGATAGTCATAATGCCGAATGCTGAAGCAAGATAGAAGACAGTCTCGTTGTTCATGAAACGATCTCCGTGAAGTAATATTTGCCCCCCCCCCCCACAGTTGGTTGTGCTTCGTTTTATTTATCTACAAACACGGGCAAATTTACTCCCCAGGATGAAAGTCTTCACGTACTGCAGACGAAAGCACAATCTGCAGTACCGGCGAACCGAACTTTGTTTTTGAGTGAAACTGGTAGTGAGTGAGAGAGAGAGAGAATTGTTGCTGGAGTTCGGATGGGAAAAAGTGAGAGAGGAAGGTTCCTTTTATAGGCAGGGAGAGGAGCGGTTACAAAACCGTTTGTGACTGTTCAAATTTGAACAGTAACGGTTGTAACTGTTCCAAAAGTTACAACTGTTGAAGACAGTTAATAACTGTTTCGGTTTGGACATCAGACTGTTAATATTAATTATTAATGGGCTGGATTAAAAGTTAGTTTCTGGCCCAAAAAAATAAAGCCCAACCAACCACCACCTACCCACCCGCACCGCGCCACGTCACGGCCCTTGCCCGAATCCGAACCCGAACCCGAGACCGAGACCGAGCCGAGCCGAGCCGGCCGGACGGACGACGGCGCACGCGCGCGCGCTTGTGGTGGTTCGACCATTGTCTAGGTCCTCTCTCCTACACAAAATGTGTATCACCCAAAGGGCGTGCCCTTAGTACTCAACCTTTTAGTAGATGAACTACTCTTCTCTTCCTCATTTCCAGGATGTGGGTGCATTTAAAATTGAGCAATTGAAGTGGCCAACTTCAACGCCTAATTTCTCATTCACCCGTTAATGGTTTTCAACGTTTGGGATCTTGAATCGATCCCCTTGTTACCTAGTTTAATAATATGTTAACGTTGATTCAAGTTCTTAGTTATTACTTGACTGAAATTGGGTAACAAAAGCATGTCTCGAAAAACCATTTTACAACAACCCCCACATGAATGACAAATTAGCGTTTATGCTGAAAGTGTCGATCTCATTTGTGGATTTCTCTCAGTGGTAATTAATTGCCTAAGGAAAGGTGGTCATAGACTTTGAACCTTTCCCTTAGTGAGATACTATAGGGTATACTGGCTAGACAGTGTGCGAAGCTCTTTGAACTGCTTTGCCGTGTCGTATACCTTGTCGATAGTAACCACACAACTAAATACCGAAACATAGTTGGTTCTCATGGTTGTGTTCATTTTGGCCTTGAAACACTTTGCCTGGTCTTCATGAGTAGTCTTTAGAGGAGTGTAGCCTTTTTCATCCTCCTAGAACCGGCCCCAGTTCCTACTCGCATAGGTGAGACACATTTAAGGGTATCAATCCATACTCTTCTTAACATGTGACCTCATGAAAAGCATTGCTTACCCTGGTCCTATCACTCTTCGTCCTAGGAATGGGATTGAAACGTTGTTTCATTTTTATGAGTGATTTTATATTTGTACAAATAGGTAGGTTGTCCCTTTTGAACCTAGTTCTTGGGATCTCCAGTCACCTAGGTTGGCTTTGCCGCTATTGTGCAACTCTTACGAGATAGGCTTTAGTCCCATTCCTCTCGACGAACTTGCAACCAATTCTCTCGATAGACCTTTGGTCAGCGGATCCGCTATATTTTCCTTTGACTTTATGTAATCGATCGATATTATCCCTTGTGAGAGAAGTTGCCTTATAGTATTGTGTCTTCGACGCATGTGTCGAGACTTACCATTATATATACTATTTTGTGCCTTTGCTATTGCCGACTGGCTATCGCAGTGAATGCATATAGCAGGCACCGGTTGCGGCCATATTGGAATGTCTTCGAGGAAATGACGAAGCCATTCTGCTTCTTCCCCTGCCTTGTCTAATGCTATGAACTCCGATTCCATAGTAGATCTTGCAATGCACGTCTGCTTTGAAGACTTCCAGCATATTGCCGCTCCTCCGAGTGTGAATACATAACCACTCGTGGACTTGGAATCTTTTGTATCAGATATCCAATTCGCATCGCAATATCCTTCTAGAACAGCAGGATAGTTGGAATATTGTAATCCTAAGTTTTTGGTGTATCGTAGATACCTTAATACTCGGATCAATGCTGTCCAATGATCCTTTCCAGGATTACTAGTAAAACGCGTGAGCTTTCCAACTGCTTGTGCGATGTCTGGCCTTGTACAATTCATTATGTACATCAGGCTTCCTATTATATGCGCGTAATCAAGTTGTTTGATTGCCGAACCGCGATTTTTGGCGAGATGCATGCTTGTGTCGACTGGTGTTTTTACTTGTTTGCTACTATCTTTGTCAAACTTTTCGAGAACTTTCTCGATATAGTGAGACTGAGATAATGCATACCCTGAGGACGTCTTAGATACCTTGATTCCTAAAATGACGTCAGCCACCCCTAAATCTTTCATATCAAAGCTTTTCGACAATAACCCTTTGGTGGCACGTATTACTTTCTCGTTGTTTCCAAAAAACAACATGTCATCAACGTATAGGCATATGATGACACACCCATCAGTGTTTGTTTTAGAATATACACACTTGTCGCATTCATTGGTTTTAAAACCATGTGTTGACATAAATTTGTCAAATTTTTCATGCCACTGTTTGGGTGCTTGGTTTAATCCGTATAAGGATTTCTTTAGACGGCAATATTTGTTTTTGCTTCCTGGAACTTGAAACCCTTCAGGTTGTTCCATATAAATTTCTTCTTCTAGTTCTCCATTTAGGAATGCCGTTTTAACATCCATTTGATGGATTTCAAAATTAAAAATTGCTGCAATTGCAACTAGCATTCGAATGGATGTTATTCTAGTGACCGGGGAATAAGTGTCAAAGAAATCTAAACCTTCCTTTTGTTTGTATCCTTTTGCGACAAGTCTAGCTTTATACTTGTCGATGGAACCATCCGATTTAAGCTTTCGCTTAAATACGCATTTGCAATCTAATGGTTTGCATCCTTGAGGAAGATCAACTAATTCCCACGTATAATTATGGAGAATTGATTCGATTTCTCTTTTTACCGCTTCCTTCCAATAGGGTGCCTCAACACTTGACATAACTTCTTTGTAAGTCGCAGGATCATTTTCTACCATATAGGTAAGAAACTCCGGACCAAATGTTTTAGGAGCCTTTTGCCTTTTACTTCGTCTAGGCTCTTCTTCTAAGTTTTCTTCAAAAGCTATGTCATGCGCCCGCTTATAAGATTATTGCGTTTTCATTTCTTTATAAGGAAAGATATCCTCAAAGAATGACGCATGTGCCGATTCGATGATGGTATTTTCATGAATATCCGGAATTTCCGATTTATGAACCATAAAACGGTAGGCGCTGCTATTTAATGCGTACCCAATGAAGACGCAATCAATTGTCTTTGGACCTAACTTTACTTTTTTAGGTAATGAAGTAGTCACTTTTGCAAGACATCCCCAAGTTCTTAGATGCTTGTATGCGGGTTTACGCCCTTTCCATAACTCGTATGGAGTTTTGTCCATTTTCTTTTTAGGTATTCTATTAAGAATATAATTGGTTGTTAATAGCGCTTCCCCCCACAAGTTTTGTGGTAGACCCGAACTTAAGAGTAATGCGTTAAGCATTTCTTTTAGGGTCCTATTCTTCCTTTCCACCACTCCATTTTGTTGAGGCGTATATAGTGCTGATGTTTGATGGATTATTCCATTTTCAGCGCATGTAGTTGCGAATGGAGAATAGTATTCTCCACCTCGATCACTTCGAAGTATTTTAATCTTTTTTGTTGAGTTGATTTACTACTTCGACTTTGAATTGTTTGAAATCATCCAATGCTTCATCTCGGCTATGTAAAAAATAAACATAGCTATATTTGGTACAATCATCAATGAAGGTAATAAAATACTTTTTGCCGCTTCTTGTTTGGATAGACTTTAAATCACAAATATCGGTGTGAATAAGTTCAAGATGACTTGTTGTTTTCGTACCAATCGGTTGAAACGATTGTCTTGTCATTTTTGCCTCTACACAAATTTCACATTTGTGATTTTCATCGATAAGACTTTTTGGAAGATGATCGGTATTCATTAATTTACGAATTGAGTCGTAATTAACATGTCCTAATCTTCCATGCCATAAACAAGAAGAAGAAAGAGAAGACTCCGACAAATAGTTAAATATTTCTTTCTTATTCATTGCGGAAACAACCATTACATTGAGCTTGAAAAGCCCATCCTTCAAGTAACCCCTTTCTACATACTCCCCATTTTTGTTTAACACAAACTTGTCGGATTCAAAGAAAATTTTGAAACCCTTTTTGCTAAGTACAGAACCTGAAACAAGGTTTTTCCTAATGTCGGGAACATGTAGTACATCATTAAGTACAAGTTTCTTTCCAAACGTCATTTTGAGAATCAATCATCCCTTTCCTTTGACTAAAGATGTGGTCGAGTTACCCATGTAGAGTTGTTCCTCGTTCTCGACTTCTTCATATTCGGCAAACATGTTCTTGTCGGCGCAAATGTGGCGAGTAGCCCCAGTGTCAACCCACCATTCGTTTGGATTTCCTCCGGTGAGATTGACTTCGGAGATTACGGCGGAAAAGTCTTTATCATTGTTGCCTTCGGTGAGGTTTTCTTCCGGCTTCTTTCCCTTGAAAGTATTTCTCCTTTTGTGGCAATCCTTCTTCATGTGACCGACTTTCCCACAAATGAGACACTTTCCCGCGAACCTCTTTTTCTCGTTAGGGGTGCTTGCCTTCCTCCTTTTGTGATTGTTCTTTTCTGGGCCTCCCTCCACAATGTTGATCCTTGAATGGTAACTTGTTGAGGGTCTTTCGTCGGCGATTCGGTTTCCTTCCTCAATGCGTAGGCGGACAATTAGTTCCTCCATCTTCACTTTACGCTTGTGTTTCAGGTAGTTCTTGTATGCTTTCCATGCCGGTGGAAGCTTGTGAATCATGACTGCAACAAGAAATTCTTCGGGCAGAATCATGCTTTCAGCTTGCACATCATGGATGAGGCATTGGAATTCCTGAACCCGTGACATAATAGATTTGGAATCCACCATCCTAAACTCCATAAAATTTTCTACTACAAATTTCTTGTCTCTCGCATCCTCTGTTTTATATTTATTTTATAGGGAAAGCCATAGTTCTTTTGCAGTTTTTACAGAACAATAGACATTGTACAGTTGATCATCTAAGCTATTGAGAATGTAATTTCTGGCAAGGAAGTCAGAATGCTTCCAAGCGTCAACTGCGACGAGTGCTTCTGCATCTGCGTTTGATGGAGTTTCAGGCGCATCATCCCTTAGGTATTTCTCCAAACCTAAGGTGGTGAGATAGAAGAGCATTTTCTGCTGCCAACGCTTGAAATCAATCCCCGTGAATTTTTCGGGTTTTTCTGCCGTCATTGTGTTGACCGGAACAA
Source organism: Linanthus parryae (assembly GCA_023055425.1). NCBI lineage: Eukaryota > Viridiplantae > Streptophyta > Magnoliopsida > Ericales > Polemoniaceae > Linanthus > Linanthus parryae. The sequence goes on along the minus strand of JALGPY010000002.1, from coordinate 114,194,533 downwards.
CCGGGTTGGCAGCCGCTGTCGCCATGTTGGACGGATTAGCCGGACGAGTTTCAGTCCCAGTTTCTGACATTGTTGAAGATACAAATGTCTCAGCAAACAGAAAGAAAGTAGAAGAAGAGAAGAGTACAGAAGAAAAACTGTAAACTAATCTGAAAAATCATACTGTTAAAAATTCTGTGTGAAACAGATTCTTTTAAACACCTATAGAAATATTACTTCAAGATTGTTGGAAAAGAGATAGGTGTATTAAGAAGAATCTGAAACAGAAAGATTAACAGAAATGATGAAAATACAAAAACAATAAAACTTACAGATAGTTAAATTGCCGAATGCTGAAGCAAGATAGAAGACAGTCTCGTTGTTCATGAAACGATCTCCGTGAAGTAATATTTTCCCCCCACAGTTGGTTGTGATTCGTTTTATTTATCTACAGACATGGGAAAATTTACTCCCCAGGGTGAAAGTCTTCACGTACTGCAGACGAAAGCACAATCTGCAGTACCGGCGAACCGAACTTTGTTTTTGAGTGAAACTGGTAGTGAGTGAGAGAGAGAGAGAATTGTTGCTGGAGTTCGGATGGGAAAATCTGAGAGAGGAAGGTTCCTTTTATAGGCAGGGAGAGGAGCGGTTACAAATCCGTTTGTGACTGTTCAAATTTGAATAGTAACGGTTGTAACTGTTCCAAAAGTTACAACTGTTGAAGACAATTAATAACTGTTTCGGGTTGGACATCAGACTGTTAATATTAATTATTAACGGGCTTGATTAAAAGTTAGTTTCTAGCCCAAAAAGATAAAACCCAACCAACCACCACCTACCCACCCGCACCGTGCCACGTCACGGCCCGTCCCCGAACCCGAGACCGAGACCGAGCCGGCCGGCCGGACGGCGGCGGCGGCGCGCGCGCGCGCGTGTGGTGGTTCGACCATTGTCTAGGTCCTCTCTCCTACACAAAATGTGTATCACCCAAAGGGCGTGCCCTTGGTACTCAACCTTTGAGTAGATGAACTACTCTTCTCTTCCTCATTTCTAAGATGTGGGTGCATTTAAAATTGAGCAATTGAAGTGGCCAACTTCAACGCCTAATTTCTCATTCACCCGTTAATGGTTTTCGACGTTTGGGATCTTGAATCGATCCCCTTGTTACCTAATTTAATAATATGTCAACGTTGATCCAAGTTATTAGTTATAACTTGACCGAAATTGAGTAACAAAAGCATGTCTCGAAAAACCATTTTACAACAACAACCACAGAAACACACCTTAGAGAGAGAAAGAGAGGGAGAGAGATAGAGAGACAATGGTAGAGGAAGACTTTGACGGTCCAGAGACAGGAGAAGACTTCGATGGCGACGACAGATAGAAGACTTTGACGGCGACGACGACGCCGGAGAAGAAGAAAAAGACGAAGATGTCGGAGAAGAAGACGACAATGACGCCGGAGAAGAAGACGATGATGACGCCGGTGAGATATGTTTCTCTCTCTCTTCTTCTTCTTCTTCTTGTTGTTCTTCTTCTTCTTTTTTGGGTTCATCCATCTGTAGATCTCTTCATCTAGTCTCAAGATCTACTTTTTGAACAGGGCTTGAAGCTTGTAGGCGGCAGAGGCAGCGGCGTTGACGGGGCCGGCGGAAATGAAGTCTATTGTTTTTCAGATCTACTACTTTTGTACTCCCTTTCTACACCATCTTCTATTATAGGGAAGATATGTAATGTTTTAGTTAAAAACCACAACTTTTTTGTACTTAACAGGTTAAATTGGTTGTGTATGGTGATGTCCTTTGTTGATGGTGGTGGAGTGGTGGAGGTGTTGATGGTGGCTGGTGGTGGAGGTGTTGATGGTGTCTCTGTGAGATAGAGGGGGATATAATTTGGAATTGCAAAATTGTCCAGGGGTTAAAAAGTCAAAAATGTTTTTTTCTTAATTTTCGAGCCCCGCCTCCGTGAGAACGTAGAGGAGAGACAGAGTGGATTAAGAAAAATTGTTTGAAAAGTTATGGATGGATGTCACATTTAGAATATTGGGATCACAATAATTCCCTCAATCAATACAAAAATATTAAATTTTGTGAGCACACTAAATTTGTAGGGACAGGAATTCATATTGGGGAAGTTTTGAGAGTTGAGTCTTGAGATTACGCTTTGGAGTGCTTCCACAAAATTTGAACTCCAAAAATGCGGAGAGAATGTTTTACTTCTATTCAATTATCTTCCAATTTAGTTGCTAAAGATAGAAAATTATTGAGAAAAATGTAATTATTAAGAAAAATGTAATCACAAAAGAAGCTCAAAAATTATAACATAAGAAAACTTTTGTAATTTTTTCTTTCGAATTTCTTTAATGTTAGTTTAGTAGTGCTTTGAGAGCACGGGTTATACTCTATCTATATAAAAATTTAGGACAGTTCGATTTTCAAGAGGTTGAAATGACTTTTTATTATTTGGATCAAATAATTTTGAGCTATCAGATGATGTCCCATTAATATAATTTTTTAAAAATAAAAATTTTGAAAAAATTTTTATTCCATAAAAGGTAATTCTCTGCCTAATCGGATTTTGCACGGAAATAAGTGCATTTTTTTCTCAAAATCACTTGGGAGTTCCAGTCTAGGAATGTGCAAGGATGAGATATGGATTTTAGAGAGAAGTTACTACTTACAAACTATAATTAAAGATTGCAATTGGCTATGATTTATTTTATTTTAATGTTTAGTGCTCTTGCATATGGATTGTCCTCTATATTTTTATTCGAATGGATAAATGTTACTTTCTTCAAATCAACTATTAGTGAAATATTTAAAATAAATAATGCTTTGTAAATATATAATAATATCTATATAAAAGTTTATCATTGTTGCACTTGAAACGTCTTTAAAGTCTTATGATCTTGTTAGTTTAAACCATTTGATTGCCATTTATTGAATAATATATTTTCAACTATAAGTTTCGGGGAGGGGGGTTCAAGAAGGAATTCTAATAATTGTGATCATTGGTTTTCCTCCGTCTCACATGGTCCTTCATGGTTTTACCTTTTGATCTTTTACGGGGTCACTTTCACCCGATGATTTGAATAGCAAGCCGATGCAATTTTCTTAATGTTTTTTTATTGTGTTTAGAGTAAAGTTTACTCTACAAGAACATGCAAATATTACCAAATTATTTCATTGTTTTGCTAACCAAATCACTTGTATAATATGTCCCGGTTAATAGTGGTAAAAATGAAGTAGGAAGAACTTGGCAGGACTAAAGTAGTAATATAGAACAAACATGTAAGCATGTACCGTAAAATCTTTGTGTTTTAGGGTAGTGTCTTGATGGCACGGGCTATCCCCTAATTACTCTACAAAATGTGGGACCAAATTAAATTGTGATAGTTTTCAAATATGCATAATAGAGAAAATAGAATGAATACAATCAAATCATTTATTTGGAAATCATTAATCCTTAAAATTCGCCAATTTTTTTTACGTGAGTTCACGCTAGTTTTCATTGACTTTGAGCACGTGCGATGCACAAACACATACATGTATTATTTAGTTATTTTTACTTGGTGTCACTTATGATTTTTCAACCCCCCAAATAGTATCCGGCATATGATTTTTAAGAGTATAATTGCTTCGTTTTATTTCCGTGGAATAACTTCACCATTATTGTAGAAAGTTAAATTTCTAATATCAAATCATTTGTTCTCTATAAAATGAAAAATAAAAGTGTCGATGGTGAATGTAATTTTGTTCTCTTCTCCTTGACAATCACTTTAGAACCATTGCAGACTTGTAAATCTCCACCTTCACCTTTGAAACTGTAGCTCTTGTTGTCGAGTAGACTCATGTCGATAAGATTCTTCTTGATAAGTGGTACATCCATGATGTCTTGCTCTAGAGTGCATAACTTCCCTTCATTCGCCTTCAATCTAACTGAACCGCTTCCGATCACCTTGCAGACGACTCGATTATCCATATAGACTGACCCTTCATCCGTTTGGCTGTATGTCAAGAAAAGTTCCTTGTTAGAGAAATATGAAGCCCCACAGTCAAGGACCCACGCATCTGATGATTAAGTGATCTCATTTGCCAACAGAAATTAGTCGTCCTCAGACGGATTACCTTGCTCCGCCATGGCGTCGGATCCATTCTGCACATGTTGGCCTCGTTTCGGCAATCTCTCTTCGAGTTCCCATTTTCCTTGCACCAAGCAAAAATATAATTGGGTACCTTATAATCAGAAAACAGTTTTTTCTTTCCTTTCTTACCCTTCTTTCTTTCCCCTGTCGCCATCAATCCGGAAGCATGGTCCTCTGCACTTGTGTATGCGCCCTTGTGGCACAATTCTCTATCATGGAGTGCCGATCTGACCTCCTTTATGGTTATGTTATCCTTATTCACAATAAAGGACAACATAAAGTCCTCGTATGAGGGAGGTAATGAAACTAAAAACAATAGTGCGACATCCTCATCATTCACCTTTTCGTCAATGTTACGCAAATCAAGAAGAATTTTATTCAATTGATCAAGGTGTTCCTTGAGAGTCGTACCTTCGAGCGTCCGCAGAGTAAATTGTTGTTGATTTAGCATCAATTTGCTGGTGAGTGACTTCGTCACGCAGAGACTCTCCAACATGAGCCATAGAGCCGCCGCTGTTGTCTGGTCTACGACCTTGGTGATAACGTGATCCGATAAGTACAACAAGATCGTCGAGTGTGCCTTCTCCTCCATCATCCTATACTCCGGTGATGCAACATCAATGCATCCATGTAATAATGGTCTAAGACACTTAGGGAATCTTTTATAGTGATTACAACCGACCTACCCTCGTCCTAATTCGATTATGAAATAATTCCAAGACGCCAGACCCCGGCACAAGTCGTGCGACATGCGCTAGAAGTCGTGAGACCTATTGACACAGGCTGTATGACCTAAGCATGAGGCCATGCGACCTCATTAATTCTCTGAGTGTTGCTGCCTTTGTTTTACCTTGTTCCTTTTCTCTCCCTTGGACTTGGTTGTTTGCTCTTGGTAATTTCTTCACCATTCAAGGAACAAATCCAACAGGGGATACTTCATCAATTAACACAAACATGACGTGTTATTTTTTGCAGATGGTCGGGTGACTGGTTTCGGTAGGCGTAGCAATACTCTTTATGTTTAGGTTCTTGAATTTTTATGGACAGATGAATGAAGCTCCCGAGGAGCAGGAGAACATTCTCTAGAGAGAGAGAAACGATGTTGGCCTCAAGATGGCTAGTTGTATTTGCTATTAATGATTGTTTGGATGTAACTGCAAATCTGCAATTCCTCCTTAGTTTTTCTAACAGTATAAGTTTAAGGCTTAATTACTTAATGGGTACCCCCAGTATACCGAAACTAACATATTGCTACCCCCACTTCTAGACTAGGCTTATTGAATCCCTTATTTGCACTAAATCCTACTTATTGGAACTAGTAAAAAATTCATCAGTTATTTAACGGAGCACTCTGTTAGTTGACGAATAAGTCCATGTATGTTGGATTAAATTAGTCTATCCTATAAATATAAGAACACCACTGCAACTACCACCATTGTTTATGCAGTCACCGCCTTGCCGCCATCCAGAATACGGTCGCCGCCAACAGTGCATCAGCAACAGAACCATCTCAAAAAAAAAAACACAAACTGAACTAAACCAAACTTGGGCATTTGATTCAACACAAAAAATATGAGGAATACGTTTATAAATCCTTGTGAACCATATCAAACAATCAATTAACCGAACCCCACAACCAGTATTTGTACTTTTATTTAAATATATTATAATATTAAATATCGACAAACAATGTATATGCCTTCTAGCTCAGTTGGTCAAGCTCTCATTTGTTGACTTTGGCCACCAGAGTTCGAGTCTTGTCATGTTTTATTTATTTTTATTTTTTTAAATTTTGTGCAAAAAATCTTTAAAACGCGCATGAGGAGTCTCGAACACTCGACTTAATGATTTCAGGTGGAAGACTTTAACAACTAGGCTGTGTGCACTTCTAAAATGAAAGAGGAACTTTTATATTTTTATACAAACAGTTAATTTTTTTTTTTACAAAGTAGGGGATATCTAGTGTTTTCGGAAAATTTGGGGGGGGGGGGGGGGGGGGTACGTGCCCCACGGTGCCCCTACATGGCTCCGCCCCTGCCCACAACCATACTCACGAAGAACCCTCAGAACCAACCACCACACCAAACCCCAGCAAAAAAAAGTTATCTAACTCAACACAATCTCCTCCAAATCTCTAATCAGTACAATTATTTAAGTGCTACTAATAGAGGACCAGAGCAGATACTTGTTGACTACTCGATATACGTAATTCAATCACCCATCGGATCGATCTCGTCCACCACTTGCATAAGGTCTCTCAGAATCTCATATCGTCGTCACGAAGCCCAAACCAAATATCCAAGCTCAAATCGAAGGAAACCCCACACCTCCATTAAAGTCACAGATCGAAATGAAAGAGATCGAGATGAAAATGGAGCAGATTGGGGGCGAAGATCGAGAGACAGAGGGAGGGAGAGGCTGATAGGCGGATGAAATAGGGGTCTGATTACTTAAAGAGCTAAAAGGAATGTTCGTAGTAGCTCCCTATGTATGTACTAGCTTGATTCTCAAAGTATCTCCTCCGTTTAATCGAACAACAACAGATCTGCGAAATATGAGGTTTTGGGATTTGGGGGGTTTGATTTCACGTTGGATTGGTAGATATTGACAGATTTACCCCTCCTCCACAGTTAGTGTTTCGATGGAAATTTTTACCAAATTTCAGTTAGTATGATTTATTGCAAATGGGTGATGTTATAAGCATATTCTAGAAGTGTGAGTTGCAATGTCTTAGTTTCGGTATATTGGGGGTACCCATTAGTAATTAGCCTAAGTTTAATGCTAAAAAAAGATGACATTTAATCATAATTAGCAAAATAAAAAGACACAGTTAAAAATTCCCCCTTTTCTCAGTCCAACCTTTTGGGCGTAACCCTGGTAATGTACTCACCATCCTTCAATTTCAAAACTGTCTACATTAGAAGCCATTACAAAACAACAAACCAGCCTGAAGACTAGTAGATCGAGAGAGAAGGGGAATCCCTGTACAAGAATAATCAATATATATACTACAAAAGAATATATAAAGATAATTTCAACTAAGGTTCGCTTCCCGCATAGCTGTATATGTTTGTAGAAATTGCTAATGCACTTGTTATTACAGCAAGAACAATCATTGTTGCTGCAATTGCCTTGTCTTTAGTGGTGGATATCCCATGTACATCTCTGCCAAATGAAGTATAAATAAATTAGTTGAGAACGATTTCGTAGAGTATATGGGAGAATCTATTAAACCTGCATTTTAGTTTAAATAAAATGCACAAACAAACCACACGCCAGCTAAGGTTTGGGATTGTGGCGGTTGTAATTAGTGGCTTCTACCTAACTTGAGCCAATTTTACAAGAGAGAAATGTGGATTTAACCTCAAAATCTAAGCAAGCACCAAAACATTTCATGTTCTTCCAAGTTCTCAAAAGTCAAGTACTAATTTGAACACTAAAAATGTTCTACTGTGGCACAAATATGCAGCATGGTTGCTTAAATGTAATGGAAAAGAGTCCAAAGACGACTCAACAGTCTGAAATGGCTCTGAAAATCCCCACCCCCTCCCAAAATTAATGGATTTGGAAGGGGTAAATAAATTGAAAGGATCCTAAATTCGTAATACCTACACATCCTTGGTTTGCTTTCTTATGGAAAACAATTATCATTTTCTGTAAAGTTTCAAGCAGTTGAAAGAATTCTGTTAACATTTTGTTTGCTTTCCCTAAGCATGCTTGTTTGTGATTTATAAAAGTGCACGGTAAGTGTATATGCAGGCATGTTTTGTGTGTGTAAGTAAGAGAAAGAGAGAGTACCTGAGAGCAATGGCACCAGGGAAGATGAAGGCAAGGAAGACAGCAGAGGTAGATCCCAAGAACTGGAAAAAATACCAAATATTTGGGATAGCTATTGCAGCAAGGTAAGCAACAACCAGGAGAATCAACGTCAGGGGTATGAATCTTTTTGTGTCTTTAGCCAATGGAAGCCTCTTAGGAAAAAGAAACTCGTCGAGATTTGCCCTCAAAGAGAAATTTAGCAGAGGAAACACCAGCATCAGGTGGAAAACGTAACTGAGTCTCACAATGTCATTGAGTAGTGAGTCCACTGCTGAACCAGAATTCTGATCAAAGTTCACAAGTATGTCCGCCATGATTGAGTCTCCAAACAGAAGGTACCCGAATAAACCAATAGCAAAGTATATGCCCCCACAAAGTACAAGAGATATCTTCACCGCTGTGGTCATGTCAGATTTTTTGCTAAGCTCCATCCCAATTGGATGAACTGCAAACATTTTAAAGAGTTAGATCGCAACAAAAAATGAACTTGCTCAAAATTTCAAACAGAATATACAAGCACAACTAACCCAAGTTAGATTATTGTCTTACTTAAATTCGACCTCGTGGGAATAATAGTATCTGTTTTACAAAGTTCCTACAGGGAATATTTGTTCTTTTAGACATCAATAAATCAGTTCCCAATTGAAGCTAATTTTTGTTTCAAGCAAGTGAACCACACTTTATAGCGAGGGAAGACAACCATCAGAACACATTCATAGTCTAATTCTGCCTTATGAGTACACTAATGCCATATTACAAGTCAGGAGGAAAAACAAAATGTAACCCCTTAATCAGTTTGCAAATAATGGGATAAAACCTGTTTTATCTAACTCACACATGAAGAGTTGATCAATACGATATGATGAATAGCAATATAAGCAGATGCGGTAATGTCACTTGGAGCATACTTCATACTTTGTTTTAGATTAAAGATGTGACCTTTAGAGGTAGAGATCATGGAGTTCCCATAGCTCTGTAATGATTCGGCAGTTACACATTTTCGAAAGAAACTGCACTTACCATTGAAATGAAAGGTGAAAGCAGTGACAATAACTGGAACGGCGGTGAAAAGGTTGAAGAACGAGGCCTTGTTGTCCAGTTGAGGTAGTAACCTAGGGCTTTCAGTTTTCCCTTGAAACAAAGCAGACATTGCCATCACGAAACATACACCAACAAACACCACGGCCAGAAGAACAGCGATAGCTGAGCTGAACCTCAATGACTCTGAAATTAGCAGCCAACAAACCATGAGCCCAGATATGAAACCAACGTGCAGAGATTTGGGAATAACCTACTCTCAAAAGATCAGGAACATCATAAGAAAAAAACCTTCTCTGTTATGAATTAGTACGAACCTACTCGGCGAAACAACACCAATGGAAGCATGATAAAAACAACAATGAAGAGGAGTGCAACGACTCGTGTATTCCACCATTGTGGGCCGAACCATTGCTGCAAAATTCCAAAATGCTCTGCTTCTCCTTGTGGTTGGTTTCCAGAAAGCACATCCCCTTCAAACAAACAAAAGAACACAACATTTAAGCAACGAAAATTTTGAATCCATAGTCACTTCATCATCAAATTTGGTAGCGGTGCCAGAAATCTGTCATTTAGTGCCACAATTGCATGAAGACCAAAATCATGTAAGGAAAGCAAGAACACACAAGTAGACGAAACTGACAGCTGAAGGATTTCACCGCCTCTTCAACTAAAAAAAATTGGGTAGTAAATCATCATAGACATGACACAATTTCAATTTCAACCTTCATGAGAGTTATATGAGCAAATACACCAATAAATAAGCCAACAACTGTTGAGAAATCCGGACATTCAAACACAAGAAAAAACAAGGGTCTTTGGGTACTCTTCTCATCACCAATTAGTTTAGAGGTTGAAGTACCATGTGGATTTCCACATGATATCTGAGTAAGTCGCAGATAAAAAATTTCCACAGCCTAATTTACTTTATTATGTATTTTCCTTAATTTGAGCACATTTCCTCTAAGTTATTGTTCCTTCAACTTATAGCAACTGGGAGAGTAATCCCTATACAAATGGGGCCAAACAAAATGGCGAAAACGATCAACTGGATGATAAAATTTGTTATAGTGATGCCAAATAAGTGAAATGACGGATGCTATACTTAATGGCTTCATCATCTAAGAGCTCTGGGAAGGGAGTGTGTATCATGTGAAATGAGGGATGCTACAATTCTATTGAACCCAAATGGTAACAAAAGACAGACTCAGGAGAAGTAATTGTGTGCTCACCTATGATGATAAGGTAAATGATCAAGCACCCCAAATTCGTGATCATCACACATATCTGCACGCCAACAGATCCTGGCCGTCCAAACGACTCCTTCATCAATCCAGCGTACGTTTTCGACTCGCCGGCGTGCGTGAACCTCATTAAGAACTCCACCGACACGTCCACCAAGATCGCCACCACAGCAATCGACAGGAACGCCGGAATGACCCCTAGAACCTTCAGAGTCGCCGGAATCGACATGATTCCGGCTCCGATAATGCTCGTTGACACATTGAAAACTGCCCCGACGACTGACGGCCGCCTATCCTGCTGCGACGGGTGAGAATTGAGCTTAGGCAGGAGCGGAGCGCCTGCTTCGTCCGTCGTGGTCGCCGGGTAGGGCATTGCCGGAGCTCTGGTTTTGCCGGCTGGCGAAGGGAGAGCTCTCTGCTATGAATTTGGTTTCTTAGAGAATGTCAGAGTCGTGCGTGATTATAGATGATTAAGCGATTTATTAACATCGCCACGTACACAGATACGATTTTGTTGTCCTTCCATCCAGTTTCTTCAATTACATTTATGTCCCTGCCTCGAACCATAGGTGTGAGGTCTTTTTTAAATTGTGACAAATTCTTGAAAAGCATCTTAAAGACTTGAATGCAAGAATACAAAAAACAATGTTTACACCAGAAAATAAGAGCTTCATTGCAGTGTCCATACAACTGTTTCTTAATTATATAAAACGTGTTAAAATTTACATTGAAAAAATTATTCGAAGGGTATGCTCAATGGTCACCCTTGACACTTCGGCAGGGGACTCCTGAGTACTGAGACATTGAAGTAATATATTGTTTATATTTTTGTGTGTATTTATTTTTACTTATTTGATAAATTTGTGAAATAAACAATAAATTATCTTATGAGCGGTTTGAAAGGCAATGAAATGCTTAGCCAAATAATCAGGCGCAACTCCTTCGGAAGAGGACACTAGTGCACACATTCTTGCGATTTCTCAAAGTGTGACTATTGTTATACTTTTAGCTTACTTCACCAATAACTTACATTCATGGTTCATCACACTCATGTTCAGTTTTTAGTTCTAGGAAATAAAAGTAATTAATAAGGGCAAACTCGGAATCATAGGCTTCGAAGGGACTTAATCCATGTAGATTACAGGCTGGAGGCAAAGCCGTAAATTAAGTGTTGAACGAGGACTACCAATATTACTGATGCAATCATGCAAGTAGACAGACACATGCGAACATGGACGCAATAAAGGCTCGGTTCGTCTGTACAGTTGGTGACTACCTATTTTTGTTATTATTATTGCTAGCAACTAAAAAAATGTTTTTTCCTTTTTAATATTTTGATTATTATATTGGCGGCCACGTCTGAATAGAAATCATCACACAATCGGTGAAGTGCATGTTTGGAAACACTATTTTTAAACAAAATTGTTTAAAAAACTATTTTTTGGAAGATAAATTTTTGGTAGAGTTAAAAAAACTAAGTGTTAATTTAAAAAAAAAAAAAAAAATCAGTGTTAAGAAAAATAGCAGAAAAAAAAATATTTATGAAAACACTATTTTAACTATTTTTTATTTTAGTATTTTTGGTGGTTAAACACGCAATTACTTTTGATGAATGCGTAAAATAATAATAACTATATGTCGTTGTTGTATGTACAATATGATGTTTTTTAAGAATTACATCATATCCTTCGTCTAGTCGGGTTCGAACCTGGAACATCATGCAGAGGTTTCAAATTCTCTACCAGTGATCTAGAACCCATTTACGTACAAAATGATGTTAGAGTAAATTAACACTAAAATTTAGTAGTGTTACCAAATGTGTTTTTGACTTTAAACAGTGTTTTTAAACACATACCAAACAATTTTCAATTTTTTTAAAACTTGTTTTGTCAGCATATTTTAGTAGGAAGTTTCATCTGATTCGAGATAATATCGATAAAGGAGATGTTCGGATATGCAAGATTCCTACAGATGAGAATCTGTCAGACCCGCTTACAAAGCCGCTTACGCAGTGCAAGCATGAAGGGCACACTAGGAGTATGGGCATACGAGATGCGCCAGATTGGCTCTAGTGCAAGTGGGAGACTGTTGGAATAGATGCCCTAGAGGCAATCTAGCTTAGTATGAATTCATTTGTGGCTAGAAATTCATTTATTATTTATTGGATATTTAATATAATGAAGTCCTTAGATTTACAATTGTGTTGTTTATCTTATATATCCCTAGTCCAGTATAATGATTAATGGGACAATCATCTATAGACTAGTATGGGGTTGGATTGATATAGAGATATCATGATCCAACACATAGGTGTGCATTAAGGGTAACGACGCACTGCTCTGACCCATCTCCGAGAAGGCTACATACACGTTATGTTGAGTCACAAGCGCTTCTCGCGGTGCAATGGTATTGTCATCCTTAGACTTGAAGTCACTTGATATTCTAGTTGTGGATTATTGTGATTTTGGTAGCGTTAAACGCTACACCGTAACCGGGTAGTTATAAAGGCGTGTACCGGATACAATAAGAAGCAAGCTTAGAGATCGTAGTGGACGTAGATAGCATTTGTCCCTCCCACATAACGGGAGCAAATATCCTAGGCCACTCGAGGGATAGTGCTTATAGAATGTCTGGCCAGACTCAAATAAATCAATATGAGATATTGATGTTATTTGCACGAATAAGGCTATTCCCATGGATCGAGAAACTGTGGATTGGATATACGAGTGTGGCTTGTATGTCTCGTGTCCAATCCTGATATAGAGACAAAGGGATGAGACAATTACTTGCACAAAGGTTGTCAAGATGACTATTCTATTAGTTGGCTAGAATGGATGTTTTGCTAGAAACCGCTCCATATTAGCAAATAGTTGCTACCAACTAGATAGAACCTATGGGGTCACACGCTAGATAGAGTTGAACTAGATTTGGGAATTAATTAATTAGATTAATTAATTAGAAGGATCACTTTTCAAAACCTTGCAAACTTAGTAGGGACTAATTTGCAAAGAAGGGACTAAATTGAATTCTAGTAGGACTAGAATAAGTCCTTTAGGTAGTTGGCAAGGATTTGTTGGACTATATAAAGGACCTTCCTTCCTTCCTTCCCACACTTATGATTCATTAGATCATAACTTGTGTGGGAGAGAACAAAAAGGAGAGAGAGCAAGCAAGCTAAGGAGCTCGCCGCCCCCTAGCCTGCCGCCCGTCCCCGTCGGCCACAAGGAGGCCGAGACCTCCCTTGTTGATCTCGTTTTGCGTGATTCTTCTTCCTCTTCCTCTTTCCGGGCTAGCACCAAGGAGTGGGAGATCTAGAAATCAACTCTAGGCGTGGATCAACGATAAAGAACGTGACACAAATCGCGTTTGAAGTCATCAAAGGAGAACCCTAAGGTGTGTAATTGATTTCTTCCTTTACCATCGTTATGTCTCTTGACTTGTGATCCTTGGAGGGTTTTGCATGGTTAATTATTGTTTCCGTTGCGCATCCATGAATCAAAATCCTACAGTGGTATCAGAGCCAGGTTGTAGAGCATACACATGGTTTATGTGTTACGTTTTGATAGTTTTACACCTTAAAATTGTTGTTTATCGCGTAAAACAAGACAAATCAAGCATGTGATGCAATTTGTCAATAATCAATCATAACAAGACCTAGTTTTTGCATTGGATGCATGAATTAGTGAGTTTGAGAAATTTTAAGATCTTAGATCTAGGTTTTGGGCATCCTTGGGGAAGGAGGAGTTCTTCCCAAACAAGGAAACAACCAAACTTGGGCACCAAGCAAGGGAGTTGTTTTGGAAACAACTCCCTAAGAGGTTCGGCCCCCCTAAAGGAACCGCACCACTTGCTTGCCGCCCAAGCAAGGCCGCCCTAGGGGCCGGGGCAGCCCTAGCCTGCGGCCTAGCCGCTTGGGCTAGGGGCCGGCCTGCCCTAGGGCCTTGCGGTTCATTTTTTGGGCCCGGGCAATTGGATTGTTGGGCCCAATGGACCGTTTTAACCCTAGAATATCCTAAAATCAATTAAAATTTATCAAGCGCGTTAAAATTTGATTTTAACTGTTTATGTGCAATTCGCATGGTGATTGGATATGGCCTTAGGATGTGGTTTGATGTGGATGTTTAATTTTGTGGTTTGGTTTACGACCTGCGAGCTGATCAATTAATTGTAATAATTAATTAGGGTTTTATGGCCTGCGAGCCATTTTTTTTCTCAACTTGTGAGATTTATTTATTTAGTATAGAAGTTAGCTAGTGCTAGATAAAGTAGATTGTTAGCCAAGATTGAAGAAAAGAAGCCCAAAGCCAAAAGGAGCCACAAAAGATGGAGCATGGAACATGGAGCATTCCACATGACTATGAAGGATGGACCAAAAGATCAAGACGCTTGGAGATGTGTTTGCTTTTAGGGTTCATAGATAATTCCATTGGCTTGGAATTATCTTAGTCTAGAAAAGGCCATATCCACATCACGTTTATTTTTGTTTTGTGGTTGTTTACTTTATTGTCTTATTTGTTGTGGTTGGTGTATGGATGATGCATGCAATTAGGATAATAAGATAATTAGACAACCCAGATCTATTATTTGGAGTTGTGTCCAAACTCAAATAGATAGATTAGTTGATATTGATCAACAAAACAATTAAAATTGAATTTAAAATCCCTCAAAATTCAAATATTGTGTTCTTGCCTTCTCGTTATTTAAACACTCATTATCATCATGATTTATCAAGTTCATGCGTGCCAAAGCATGGCGACTTGGTTCATAATGATGAAATGCGATGGCACAAGCTACTAATGTGCAATTGTTTAAATAAGAGGTTGAACACAACTAGGCTATTAATGTGATTACGAAACCTAGAGGCAATCAATTGGGATTATCCATAAGGATGGATAAATAAGGAGTTATTTGCCCAATTGAACCAAGAGTTGCATAAGGGATGCAATTGGAATTGTTCCTACCTAAAGTAGTCAAATTATGGGTGACTTGCCAAAGCAAGCTCATAAGGAGATGAAACATGGATCTTGGCCCACTAGAAAATATAAGGATATTTTCCGCATTAATATCTTGAGGGTTATTAATCCGTAGAAAAATAGTGGGAGCTATATTTGATAAACTAGCCATTATTGAATATAGTCAAAAATTCACAAATACTAAAACTTGCTTATTTTCCTTTTGTAGAATTCCAAATGGCAAACAACTCATCGAGTTCACAACATTCCCTACGATCTGTCCTTGAGAAGGACAAGCTCTCAGGAACCAACTTCCTTGATTGGTACAGAAACTTGAGAATCGTTCTCAAACAAGAGATGAAACTGTACGCAATAGAGGAGCATGTTCCAGCAGGTCCAGAGAACTAAACACATGCTGCCCTAAAGGCGTATAAAAAGTGTGTTAATGACGCTAATGATGCGGCCTGCCTTATGCTATGCACTAGGGCTGTAAGTAAAACCGAATAAACCGGTCAAACCGACCGAACCAAACCGAAATGCTTGATTTTGGATGGTTTTTTTGGACGTTCGGTTTATCAACGGTTCAATTTTTCACAAACCGGTCTATTCGGTTTGGTTTCTGGTTTGTAAAAATATCACACCACACCAAACCCAACCGAACCGATATGTGCATAATATACTTGGACTACAATGTACATTGTGTCAAGTATATTAAATAATCTAGAAAAGAGAGACACGAGTAGATAGATTCAATTAAAATGATTATATTAATCTCAATCTTTTCCATTTCTCTCATATTTCATCATATTTTCTATCTAAAACGGTAGTTGTACATATTTTTTGAAGTATATTTAATTTATTTTTCACTCAAAACTTGGAATTCGTTGATAAAGTAGTATTATAGTATCTATTCGATAATTTTTACGCAAACCGACCTTACCGAACCGAACCAAACCGATGTTTTTCGGTTTGGTTTGGTTCGGTTCATTCTTTTAAATGGTTTGGTTACAAAATTAGTAAACCGATGTATTCGGTTCGGTTTATGGTTTTAGCAAAAACCGCACCAAACCGAACCGCTTACACCCCTACTATGCACCATGACTTCTGAGCTTCAGAAGCAACACGAAAACATGAATGCTGTCGATATGATCGAGCATCTGAAGAAGCTCTTCCAAGAGCAGGCGAGGGTTGAGAGGTATGAGGTCTCTAACGCACTGTTCAAGTTTCATCTGGCAGAAGGAAAACCGGTGGGACCCCATGTACTTCGTATGATTGGGTACTTGGAGAATCTCGCCCGACTGGGGTTCCCGGTCGGCCAAGAGATGGCAACCGATCTCGTGTTGCAATCGTTGCCCGAGAGTTATAGACAGTTCATCATGAACTATAACATGAACGAGATCGTGAAACCACTGCCAGATTTGCTCAATATGTTGAGGACAGCTGAACAGAGCATAAAAAAGGGTAAGGGCAAGGCCATTATGATGGTGCAGAAAGGAAAGGGCAAAAGGTTTGCCTCATCCTCCAAAGGCAAAGGCAAAGGCAAGTCAGTTTCCAAGTCCATGGAACCTGCCCTTAAGCCTGTTGGTGGCATTGCCAAAGGTGTGATTAAAGGTGAGTGTCACTACTGCAGTCAGCCTGGACACTGGAGAAGGAACTGCCCAAAATATCTGGAGGACAAGAGGCTTGGAATTGTGATTCCACCACCACCAGGTATTTTTGTTGTAGATGTCAATTTAACTGTCTCTACATCATGGGTATTAGATACTGGATGTGGATCTCACATTTGTCGAAATGTGCAGGATCTAAAGAGAATTAGAAGATTGGCTAAAGGGGAGATAGATCTGTGCGTTGGGAATGGAGCAAAAGTTGCTGCGTTGGCCGTAGGCGTGTGCGAGCTATCTCTGCCTTCAGGATTAGTTTTAGAATTAAATAATTTCTATTTTGTGCCTGCTATGAGCAGAAAAATTATTTCTATTACTTGTTTGGACAAGGATGGTTTTATTATTTCAATAAAGAACAATTGTTGTTCCTTTTGTTTGAATAATATTCACTATTTTAGTGCGCAATTATTTAATGGACTGTATGTCCTTGATCTAAGCAATCCTGTCTACAACATTAATACCAAACGGATTAACATGAATGATTTAAATCCTGCTTATTTATGGCACTGTCGTTTATGCCACATAAACGAGAAACGTGTATCTAGACTCCATAAGGATGGACTACTAGACTCATTTGATTTTGAATCATATGAGACATGTGAGGCTTGTTTATTGGGAAAAATGACAAAGTCCCCTTTCTATAAGAAAGGTGAGAGGACTAGTGAGCAATTGGCGCTCATACATACTAATGTATGTGGGCCATTTGCCACGCCTGTCAGGGGTGGTTACGTCTACTTCATTACATTTACTGATGATTACAGTAGATATGGATTTGTGTACGTCATGAGGGCAAAATCCGAATCCTTTGAAGTGTTCAAAGAATTCAAGAATGAAGTAGAGAAGCAACTTGGCAAAAGTATCAAGGCTCTACGATCAAATCGTGGAGGAGAATACTTAAGCCAAGAGTTTGACGACTATCTTCGAGAGTGTGGGATTGCGTCCCAACTCCCTCCACCGGGAATGCCACAATGGAATGGCGTGTCTGAGAGGAGGAATCAAACCCTATTGGATATGGTTCGATCTATGATGTGTCAAACCGATCTTCCATTATCGTTTTGAGGCCACGCTCTATTAAGTGCAGCTTTCACCATTAACCGTGTTCCATCTAAATCAGTCATGAAGACACCATATGAGATGTGGAGTGGGAGGCGTCCCACACTGTCGTTCATGAGGATTTGGGGCTGCGATGTCTATGTAAAACGTTTACAATCAGACAAGCTAGGGCCAAAGTCGGATAAGTGTAAATTTGTGGGGTACCCTAAGGAAACTAAGGGTTACTACTTCTACAATCCAACCGAGAACAAAGTGTTTGTTTCTCGGACCGGCGTGTTTCAAGAAACGGAGTTTGTCTCTAAATAAGCAAGTGGGAGGACTGTAGAACTTGAAGAGGTTCAAGAACCACAAATCACTGAACCGATTATGGAACATGAACAGGAACCACAAGCGGTTGTGGAGCAGCCTGTTCAAGTAACACAAGAGCTTCGTAGATCTAGTAGAGTGCGCCAGGAACCCGAGAGGTATGGACTTCTCGTGACCGATTCCGGTGACACGATGCTCATATATGATGAGCCTACTACCTATGAAGAGGCCGTGAAGGGCCCAGACTCTCAGAAGTGGCTAGAAGCCATGAGATCCGAGATGGAATCCATGTATACCAACAAAGTATGGACTTTGGTGGAACCACCCGAAGGGGCGCGGCCCATAGGGTGCAAGTGGGTATTCAAGAAGAAGATCGAAATGGATGGTAATGTGATTACCTATAAGGGCCGATTGGTGGCTAAAGGATTCAGACAGATTCATGGTATTGACTATGATGAAACCTTTTCACCAGTCGCTATGACCAAATCCATCCGAATCCTACTAGCGATAGCAGCATACCACGACTATGAGATTTGGCAGATGGATGTCAAACAGCATTCCTTTATGGGAATCTCCTCGAGGACGTGTATATGATAAAGCCGGAGGGTTTTGAGGATCCAAAGCAAGCCAAAAAGTCTGTAAGCTGCAACGATCCATTTATGGATTTAAGCAAGCTTCTAGGAGGTGAAATCGACGTTTTGATGAAGTAGTCAAGGAGTTTGGCTTCATCAGGAACGAAGATGAGTCTTGTGTCTATAAGAAGGTTAGTGGGAACTCTATAGCTTTTCTGGTCTTGTATGTGGATGGCATACTACTCATTGGAAACGACGTTCCCATACTGCAACTGTTAAATATTGGCTAGGAAAGTGTTTCTCAATGAAGGAATTAGGGGAAGCAGCCTATATACTCGGTATAAATCTATAGAGATAGATCTAAGAGACTGCTAGGCCTAAGTCAAAGCACATACATTGACAAGGTGTTGAAACGGTTCAACACGCAAGATTCCAAGAAGGGATTCTTGCTCATGTCACATGGAATCACTCTTTCGAAGAGTGGTTGTCCTTCCAATGAGATTGAGAAGGAACGCATGAGTAGAATCCCCTATGCCTCGGCCATAGGATCTATCATGTACGCCACGTTATGTACTAGACCATATGTGTCATATGCCTTGAGTATGACAAGCAGATACCAATCCAATCCAGGTGAGAGTCACTGGATTGCAGTCAAGAACATCCTAAAGTACTTAAGAAGAACTAAGGATGCTTTCTTGATATTTGGCGGTGAGGAAGAGTTGCGTGTAAGGGGTTACACTGATGCAAGCTTCCAAACCGACAGAGATGACTTTAGATCACAGTCGGGATATGTGTTTTGCCTGAATGGAGCAGCGGTGAGCTGGAAGAGTTCCAAGCAAGAGACGGTGGCTGATTCTACAACAGAGGCTGAGTACATTGCTGCAAATGGCTCAGCAAAGGAAGCTGTTTGGATCAGAAAGTTTGTTTCTGAACTTGGTGTGGTTCCTAACATTGCGAATCCAGTTGAGTTGTACTGTGACAACACTGGGGCGATCGCGCAATCGAAGGAACCCAGGTCACACCAGAAATCCAAGCACGTGCTCAGGAAGTTTCATCTGATTCGAGATAATATTGATAGAGGAGACGTTCGGATATGCAAGATTCCTACAGATGAGAATCTGTCAGACCCGCTTACAAATCCGCTTACACAGTGGAAGCATGAAGGGCACACTAGGAGTATGGGCATACGAGATGCGCCAGATTGGCTCTAGTGCAAGTGGGAGACTGTTGGAATAGATGCCCTAGAGGCAATCTAGTTTAGTATGAATTTATTTGTGGCTAGAAATTCATTTATTATTTATTGGATATTTAATATAATGAAGTCCTTAGATTTACAACTGTGTTGTTTATCTTAAATATCCCTAGTCCAGTATAATGATTAATGGGACAATCATCTATAGACTAGTATGGGGTTGGATTGATATAGAGATATCATGATCCAACACATTGGTGTGCATTAAGGGTAATGACGCACTGGATTGACCCATCTCTGAGAAGGCTACATACACGTTATGTTGAGTCACAAGCGCTTCTTGCGGTGCAATTGTATTGTCATCCTTAGACTTGAAGTCACTAGATATTCTAGTTGTGGATTATTGTGATTTTGGTAGCGTTAAACGCTACACTGTAACTGGGTAGTTATAAAGGCGTGTACCGGATACAAGAAGAAGAAAGCTTAGAGATCGTAGTGGACGTAGGTAGAATTTGTCCCTCCCACATAATGGGAGCAAATATCCTAGGCCACTCGAGGGATAGTGCTTATAGAATGTCTGGCCAGACTCACATAAATCAATATGGGATATTGATGTTATTTGCACGAATAAGGCTATTCCATGGATCGAGAAACTGTGGATCGGATATACGAGTGTGACTCGTATGTTTCGTGTCCAATCCGGATATAGAGACAAAGGGATGAGACAATTACTTGTACAAAGGTTGTCAAGATGACTATTCTATTAGTTGGCTAGAATGGATGTTTTGCTAGAAACCGCTCCATATTAGCAAATAGTTACCAACTAGATAGAACCTATGGGGTCACACGCTAGATAGAGTTGAAATAGATTTGGGAATTAATTAATTGGATTAATTAATTAGAAGGATCACTTTGCAAAACCTTGTAAACTTAGTAGGGACTAATTTGCAAAGAAGGGACTAAATTGAATTCTACTAGTACTAGAATAAGTCCTTTAGGTAGTTGGCAAGGATTTGTTGGACTATATAAAGGACCTTCCTTCCTTCCGTCCCACACTTATGATTCATTAGATCATAACTTGTGTGGGAGAGAACAAAAAGGAGAGAGAGAAAGCAAGCTAAGGAGCTCGCCGCCCCCTAGCCTGTCGCCCGTCCCCGTCGGCCACAAGGAGGCCGAGACCTCCCTTGTTGATCTCGTTTTGCGTGATTCTTCTTCCTCTTCCTCTTTCCGGGCTAGCACCAAGGAGTGGGAGATCTAGAAATCAACTCTAGGCGTGGATCAACGATAGAGAACGTGACACAAATTGCGTTTGAAGTCATCAAAGGAGAACCCTAAGGTGTGTAATTGATTTCTTCCTTTACCATCGTTATGTCTCTTGACTTGTGATACTTGGAGGGTTTTGCATGGTTAATTATTGTATCCGTTGTGCATCCATGAATCAAAAGCCTACAGTGGTATCAGAGCCAGGTTGTAGAGCATAAACGTGGTTTATGTGTTACGTTTATCGCGTAAAACAAGACAAATCAAGCATGTGATGCAATTTGTCAATAATCAATCATAACAAGACCTAGTTTTTGCATTGGATGCATGAATTAGTGAGTTTGATAAATTTTAAGATCTTAGATCTAGTTTTTGGGCATCCTTGGGGAAGGTGGAGTTCTTCCCAAACAAGGAAACAACCAAACTTGGGCACCAAGCAAGGGAGTTGTTTTGGAAACAACTCCCTAAGAGGTTCGGCCCCCCTAAAGGGACCGCCCCTCTTGCTTGCCGCCCTAGCAAGCCGCTCTAGGGGCCGGGGCAGCCCTAGCCTGCGGCCTAGCCGCGTGGGCTAGGGGCCGGCCGGCCCTAGGGCCTTGCGGTTCATTTTTTGGGCCCGGGCAATTGGATTGTTGGGCCCAATGGACCGTTTTAACCGTAGAATATCCTAAAATCAATTAAAATTGACCAAGCGCGTTAAAATTGGATTTTAACTGTTTATGTGCAATTCGCATGGTGATTGGATATGACCTTAGGATGTGGTTTGATGTGGATGTTTAATTTTGTGGTTTGGTTTACGGCTTGCGAGCTGATCAATTAATTGTAATAATTAATTAGGATTTTATGGCCTGCGAGCCATTTTTTTTCTCAACTTCTGAGATTTATTTTATTTAGTATAGACGTTAGCTAGTGCTAGATAAAGTATATTGTTAGCCAAGATTGAAGAAAAGAAGCCCAAAGCCAAAAGGAGCCACAAAAGATGAAGCATGGAGCATGGAGCATTCCACATGACTATGAAGGATGGACCAAAAGATCAAGACGCATGGAGATGTGTTTGCTTTTAGGGTTCATAGATAAATCCATTGGTTTGGAATTATCTTAGTCTAGAAAAGGCCATATCCACATCACGTTTATTTTTGTTTTGTGGTTGTTTACTTTATTGTCTTATTATTTTGTGGTTGGTGTATGGATGATGCATGCAATTAGGATAATAAGATAATTAGACAACCCGGATCTATTATTTGGAGTTGTGCCCAAACTCAAATAGATAGATTAGTTGATATTGATCAACAAAACAATTAAAATTGAATTTAAAATCCCTCAAAATTCAAATATTGTGTTCTTGCCTTCTCGTTATTTAAACACTCATTATCATCATGATTTATCAAGTTCATGCGTGCCAAAGCATGGCGACTTGGTTCATAATGATGGAATGCGATGGCACAAGCTACTAATGTGCAATTGTTTAAATAAGAGGTTGAACACAACTAGGCTATTAATGTGATTAAGAAACCTAGAGACAATCAATTGGGATTATCCATAAGGATGGATAAATAAGGAGTTATTTGCCCAATTGAACCAAGAGTTGCATAAGGGATGCAATTGGAATTGTTCCTACCTAAAGTAGTCAAATTATGGGTGACTTGCCAAAGCAAGCTCATAAGGTGATGAAACATGGATCTTGGCCCACTAGAAAATATAAGGATATTTTCCGCATTAATATCGTGAGGTTTATTAATCCGTAGAAAAATAGTGGGAGCTATATTTGATAAACTAGCCATTATTGAATATAGTAAAAAATTCACAAATACTAAAACTTGCGTATTTTCCTTTTGTAGAATTCCAAATGGCAAAAAACTCATCGAGTTCACAATATTCCCTACGATCTGTCCTTGAGAAGGACAAGCTCTCTGGAACCAACTTCCTTGATTGGTACAGAAACTTGAGAATCGTTCTCAAACAAGAGATGAAACTGTACGCAATAGAGGAGCATGTTCCAGCAGGTCCAGAGAACTAATCACCTGCTGCCCTAAAGGTGTATCAAAAGTGTGTTAATGACTCTAATGATGCGGCCTGCCTTATGCTATGCACCATGACTTCTGAGCTTCAGAAGCAACACGAAAACATGAATGCTGTCGATATGATCGAGCATCTGAAGAAGCTCTTACAAGAGCAGGCGAGGGTTGAGAGGTATGAGGTCTCTAAGGCACTGTTCATGTTTCATCTGGCAGAAGGAAAACCGGCGGGACACCATGTACTTCGTATGATCGGGTACTTGGAGAATCGCGCCCGACTGGGGTTCCCGGTCGGCCAAGAGTTGGCAACCGATCTCGTGTTGCAATCGTTGCCCGAGAGTTATGGACAGTTCATCATGAAGTATAACATGAACAAGATCGTGAAACCACTGCCAGATTTTCTCAATATGTTGAGGACAGCTGAACATAACATCAAAAAGGGTAAGGGCAAGGCCATTATGATGGTGCATAAAGGAAAGAGCAAAAGGTTTGCCTCATCCTCCAAAGGCAAAGGCAAGTCAGTTGCCAAGTCCAAGGAACCTGCCCTTAAGCCTGTTGGTGGCATTGCCAAAGGTGTGATTAAAGGTGAGTGTCACTACTGAAGTCAGCCTGGACACTGGAGAAGGAACTGCCCAAAATATCTGGAGGACAAGAGGCTTGGAATTGTGATTCCACCACCACCAGGTATTTTTGTTGTAGATGTCAATTTAACTGTCTCTACATCATGGGTATTACATATTGGATGTGGATCTCACATTTTTCGAAATGTGCAGGATCTAAAGAGAAGTAGAAGATTGGCTAAAGGGGAGATAGATCTGCGCGTTGGGAATGGAGCAAAAGTTGCTGCGTTGGCCGTAGGCGTGTGCAAGGTATCTCTGCCTTCAGGATTAGTTTTAGAATTAAATAATTGCTATTTTGTGCCTGCTATGAGCAGAAACATTATTTCTATTACTTGTTTGGACAAGGATGGTTTTATTATTTCAATAAAGAACAATTGTTGTTCCTTTTATTTGAATAATATTCACTATTTAGTGCGCAATTATTTAATGGACTGTATGTCCTTGATCTAAGCAATCTTGCCTACAACATTAATATCAAACGGATTAAAATGAATGATTTAAATCCTGCTTATTTATGGCACTGTCGTTTAGGCCACATAAACGAGAAACGTGTATCTAGACTCCATAAGGATGGACTACTAGACTCAGTTGATTTTGAATCATATGAGATATGTGATGCTTGTTTATTGGGAAAAATGACAAAGTCCCCTTTCAATAAGAAAGGTGAGAGGACTAGTGAGCAATTGGCGCTCATACATACTAATGTATGTGGGCCATTTGCCACGCCTGCCAGGGGTGGTTACGTCTACTTCATTACATTTACTGATGATTACAGTAGATATGGATTTGTGTACCTCATCAGGGCAAAATCCGAATCCTTTGAAGTGTTCAAAGAATTTTAGAATGAAGTAGAGAAGCAACTTGGCAAAAGTATCAAGGCTCTACGATCAGATCGTGGAGGAGAATACTTAAGCCAAGAGTTTGACGACTATCTTAGAGAGTGTGGGATTGTGTCCCAACTCACTCCACCCGTAACGTCACAATGGAATGGCGTGTCTGAGAGGAGGAATCGAACCCTATTGGATATGGTTCGATCTATGATGTGTCAAACCGATCTTCCATTATCGTTTTGGGGCCACGCTCTATTAAGTGCAGCTTTCACCATTAACCGTGTTCCATATAAATCAGTCATGAAGACACCATATGAGATGTGGAGTGGGAGGCGTCCCACACTGTCGTTCATGAGGAATTGGGGCTACGATGTCTATGTAAAACGTTTACAATCAGACAAGCTAGGTCCAAAGTAGGATAAGTGTAAATTTGTGGGGTACCCTAAGGAAACTAAGGGTTACTACTTCTACAATCCAACCGAGAACAAAGTGTTTGTTGCTCGGACCGGCGTGTTTCAAGAAACGGAGTTTGTCTCTAAAGAAGCAAGTTGGAGGACTGTAGAACTTGAAGAGGTTCAAGAACCACAAATCACTGAACCGATTATGGAACATGAACAAAAACCACAAGCGGTTGTGGAGCAGCCTGTTCAAGTAACACAAGAGCTTCGTAGATCTAGTAGAGTGCGCCAGGAACCCGAGAGGTATCGACTTCTCGTGACCGATTCTGGTGACACGATGCTCATATATGATGAGCCTACTACCTATGAAGAGGCCGTGAAGGGCCCAGACTCTCAGAAGTGGCTAGAAGCCATGAGATCCGAGATGGAATCCATGTATACCAACAAAGTTGGACTTTGGTGGAACCACCCGAAGGGGCGCGGCCCATAGGGTGCAAGTGGGTCTTGAAGAAGAAGATCGACATGGATGGTAATGTGATTACCTATAAGGGCCGATTGGTGGCTAAAGGATTCAGACAGATTCATGGTATTGACTATGATGAAACCTTTTCACCAGTCGCTATGACCAAATCCATCCGAATCCTACTTGCGATTGCAACATACCACGACTATGAGATTTGGCAGATGGATGTCAAACAGCATTCCTTTATGGGAATCTCCTCGAGGACGTGTATATGATAAAGCCGGAGGGTTTTGAGGATCCAAAGCAAGCCAAAAAGTCTGTAAGCTGCAACGATCCATTTATGGATTTAAGCAAGCTTCTAGGAGGTGAAATCGACGTTTTGATGAAGTAGTCAAGGAGTTTGGCTTCATCAGGAACGAAGATGAGTCTTGTGTCTATAAGAAGGTTAGTGGGAGCTCTATAGCTTTTCTGGTCTTGTATGTGGATGACATACTACTCATTGGAAACGACGTTCCCATACTGCAACTGTTAAATATTGGCTAGGAAAGTGTTTCTCAATGAAGGAATTAGGGGAAGCAGCCTATATACTCGGTATAAAGATCTATAGAGATAGATCTAAGAGACTGCTAGGCCTAAGTCAAAGCACATACATTGACAAGGTGTTGAAACGGTTCAACATGCAAGATTCCAAGAAGGGATTCTTGCCCATGTCACATGGAATCACTCTTTCGAAGAGTGGTTGTCCTTCCAATGAGATTGAGAAGGAACGCATGAGTAGAATCCCCTATGCCTCGGCCATAGGATCTATCATGTACGCCATGTTATGTACTAGACCATATGTGTCATATGCCTTGAGTATGACAAGCAGATACCAATCCAATCCAGGTGAGAGTCACTGGATTGCAGTCAAGAACATCCTAAAGTACTTAAGAAGAACTAAGGATGATTTCTTGATATTTGGCGGTGAGGAAGAGTTGCGTGTAAGGGGTTACACTGATGCAAGCTTCCAAACCGACAGAGATGACTTTAGATCACAGTCGGGATATGTGTTTTGCCTGAATGGAGCAGCGGTGAGCTGGAAGAGTTCCAAGCAAGAGACGGTGGCTGATTCTACAACAGAGGCTGAGTACATTGCTGCAAATGGCGCAGCAAAGGAAGCTGTTTGGATCAGAAAGTTTGTTTCTGAACTTGGTGTGGTTCCTAGCATTGCGAATCCAGTTGAGTTGTACTGTGACAACACTGGGGCGATCGCGCAATCGAAGGAACCCAGGTCACACCAGAAATCCAAGCACGTGCTCAGGAAGTTTCATCTGATTCGAGATAATATTGATAGAGGAGACGTTCGGATATGCAAGATTCCTACAGATGAGAATCTGTCAGACCCGCTTACAAATCCGCTTACACAGTGGAAGCATGAAGGGCACACTAGGAGTATGGGCATACGAGATGCGCCAGATTGGCTCTAGTGCAAGTGGGAGACTGTTGGAATAGATGCAATAGAGGCAATCTAGTTTAGTATGAATTTATTTGTGGCTAGAAATTCATTTATTATTTATTGGATATTTAATATAATGAAGTCCTTAGATTTACAATTGTGTTGTTTATCTTAAATATCCCTAGTCCAGTATAAAGATTAATGGGACAATCATCTATAGACTAGTATGGGGTTGGATTGATATAGAGATATCATGATCCAACACATAGGTGTGCATTAAGGGTAATGACGGACTGGATTGACCCATCTTCGAGAAGGCTACATACACGTTATGTTGAGTCAAAAGCGCTTCTCGCGGTGCAATGGTATTGTCATCCTTAGACTTGAAGTCACTAGATATTCTAGTTGTGGATTATTGTGATTTTGGTAGCCTTAAACGCTACACCGTAACTGGGTAGTTATAAAGGCGTGTACCGGATACAATAAGAAGGAAGCTTAGAGATCGTAGTGGACGTAGATAGAATATGCCCCTCCCACATAACGGGAGCAAATATCCTAGGCCACTCGAGGGATAGTGCTTATAGAATGTCTGGCCAGACTCAAATAAATCAATATGGGATATCGATGTTATTTGCACGAATAAGGCTATTCCCATGGATCGAGAAACTGTGGATTGGATATACGAGTGTGACTTGTATGTCTCGTGTCCAATCCGGATATAGAGACAAAGGGATGAGACAATTACATGTACAAAGGTTGTCAAGATGACTATTCTATTAGTTGGCTAGAATGGATGTTTTGCTAGAAACCGCTCCATATTAGCAAATAGTTGCTACCAACTAGATAGAACCTATGGGGTCACACGCTAGATAGAGTTGAACTAGATTTGGGAATTAATTAATTGGATTAATTAATTAGAAGGATCACTTTGCAAAACCTTGCAAACTTAGTAGGGTCTAATTTGCAAAGAAGGGATTAAATTGAATTCTAGTAGGACTAGAATAAGTCCTTTAGGTAGTTGGCAAGGATTTGTTGGACTATAGAAAGGACCTTCCTTCCTTCCTTCCCACTCTTATGATTCATTAGATCATAACTTGCGTGGGAGAGAACAAAAAGGAGAGAGAGCAAGCAAGCTAAGGAGCTCGCCGCCCCCTAGCCTGCCGCCCGTCCCCGTCGGCCACAAGAAGGCCGAGACCTCCCTTGTTGGTCTCGTTTTGCGTGATTCTTCTTCCTCTTCCTCTTTCCGGGCTAGCACCAAGGAGTGGGAGATCTAGAAATCAACTCTAGGCGTGGATCAACTATAGAGAACGTGACACAATTCGCGTTTGAAGTCATCAAAGGAGAACCCTAAGGTGTGTTAATTGATTCTTCCTTTACCATCGTTATGTCTCTTGACTTGTGATCCTTGGAGGGTTTTGCATGGTTAATTATTGTTTCCGTTGCGCATCCATGAATCGAAAACCTACAGTTGGAACCTTTCAAGAAATGTGAGTCCCCCGAAGAACTCAAAGAAGGGATGATAGTATTAACAATGTTAGATTTAGTAGCCTCATCAAGCTCCAAGGCAATAGGATCAATGTTCCAACAATTGTCACTAGTAATAATGTCAGAAACTTTCATGTGGACGAGACTTTGGTCAAGAGGAGGACCGATAGCTTTCTCTCCACACCAACAGTCATTCCAGATAGACACTTTTCTGTCATTACCAATATTCCATTTGAGGTAATCTCAAATATATTGCTTAGTGCCAAGAATCTCTCTCCAGATGGGGGAGGAGCTACCGGTATCTTAGCACTAGCAAATGTTTTTTCTGAGATATTTTTTCCTCAAAATCTTGCACCAGATATTATTCTCAAAACACACACCCCAACCAAGTTTGGCAATAAGAGCATTATTCTGGAGTATGGCTTTCCTAATACCCAGCCCCCCTTCGATTTTAGGAAGGCAAAGAGTGTCCCACTTAATAAGATGGATTTTTTTCTTGTCAATAGTATCACCCCAGATGAAATCTATGCAAATTTTGTCAATTTTATTACAGACGTTAACAGGTAGGGGAAGCACTTTGCATGGTGTAGAAAGGAAGGGTAGCCAGCACACTTGTACACATAGTCACCTTGCCGGCCATAGAAAGCATTTTACTAGACACACCAGAGAGCTTCTTATTCATTTTAGTCAAAATTTCATCAATACTGTTTTCGTTGAATCTACCATGAACAAGATTAATACCCAGATACTTTCCCAACTCAGCAGTTTCAGGCATACCAATCGAATTTTTGACAAAATTTCTGACCGGTCTCGTAGTATTTTTAGAAAAGAACCTTTATACTTTCCAGGGTTAACAGTAAGACTAGAAATGCTAGCAAAATCTTCCAAAATAGCTTTCATGGTTAAGCAAGTAACACTATCACATTTACCAAAAAACATCAAGTCATGAGCATAGAAAAGGTGGGAGATAATGGGACCATTACTATAGGCTTTGAAGTCCATCCACTTCTTCTTAGAAACCAACTCTAAAATTTTATGGGAAATTCATTCCATACAAAGCACAAGGGGATAGGGGGTCCCCCTGTCTAAGACCCCTACTGGTTTTAAACTCGGGAAGAGTTTCTTCATTCCAAATAATAGCAGTGTTGACATTAGTAACACAACTCATGATAAGATTAATCATATTACTAGGGAAACCAAAATAAATCAAATTTTCTTTAATAAAATTCCAGGAAAGCTTGTCATAAGCCTTTTCAAGGTCAATTTTGATAATCATCCCCCCAACTTATATTTCCTTTTCTTGAGCGTATGAATGATCTCTTGAGTAATAATAATATTATATTTAGTAGATTTACCAGGGAGGAAGCTGCTCTGATAAGGGCCAACAATAGTGTTCAGAATATGTCTTAACTTTATCCACAATACACTTAGTTATGCCCTTGTAAAAAACATTACACAAGCTAATGGGTCTAAACTGTTTTATGCTTTCCGGGTTATCACATTTGGGGATGAGGAAAATCAAAGTTTTGTTGATGTCCGGGGGAATACTACAGTTAATGAAGCAATTTCTAACGAAGCTACAAACATCTTTCCCAATACTAGTTCAAAAATGTTTACAAAAAAACCCGCATTATAGCCATCAATACCAGGGGATTTATTATAGTTCTTATCCCAAAAGGCATTTTTAATATCTTTATCACTGGGAAAGCTACTAAGAAATTCACAATCGGAACTAGAGACTCTAGGGAAATACTCATCGTCCAATCATAATCAAGGTGATACTGACCGTTGACCTCCTCAGAGAAGAGATCAAAAAAATAATTATTCACTAAAACTTTAAGGGCGGAAACATCGTCAACCCAATTACCATGATCATCTTTCAGAACGAGGATTTCTTACCTTTTAATTTTAATAATAGTAAAAATATGAAAAACTTGGTATTTATGTCCCCATTTATATCGCATTACACTTAGCATTTTGGAACCACAACAACTCTTCTTGATTAATGATGATATTATAATTAGTGATAAGCTCTTTTTCAAGGAGGAACAAGTTGTGGGAGTAGGAAATGATTTGGGCCGCTTGAAGACCTTCAAGTCTACCTAAAATCCAACACTTATTTCTTAAAAATATTACCAAAGTTCACTTTGCACCATTCTTGTATTTTACTAGTTAACACATTCGCCTTATTAGTGAAACTGATCTCATCCATATTATTTCACGAAAAGTTAACAAAACATTTAAAATCATCATCTAAGAGCCAGGCAGCTTCAAATTTAAAACTTTTAATAGGAGGAGAGTGAGAAGTCATACCATCCACGTTGATGAGGAGAGGAGCATGATCCGAGTAAGTCCTCGGGAGGTTCCTGACAGTGGCTTCGGGTACTGATCCCTCCACTCGACATTGCAACAAGCCCGGTTAAGCCTCTCCATCGTGTTTGCCAATCATTCTCTGTTGTTAGTCCAAGTAAGGTTGGGGCATTGGCAAACAATATCCATAAGGTTGCACCTGTTGAGATTGACTTGAAATTTGTGCATACGCCCCGGAGATTGATCAGACGAGAAGCTTCTCATCGCATTAACACTGATGTAGTCATTGAAATCGCGTGCAATGAGCCATGGCTCATCAATCTCCCATGTCATACTCAAGTTCATTCCACATTTTTTCTATGACGGACGGATTAGGGCTTCTATAAACAGCAGAGAATACCCAGTTAGCATAATTGTTTCTCTTGACTGTAGCATGAATGAATTGCTTGTTGATTTTGTGGGTAGTGACGATGGCCTTCTTAGGGTCCCAAAGCAGCCAAATACCTCATTTCCTCCCGTACGGATCGGAGAAGGAACAATCCGTAAATTCAAGATTATTGAAGAAATCCCCCATACTAGAAATTGGGACCTTAGGCTCAATCAACACAAATCTGAAACTTGTGAGTACGCAGAAGCTCATTGAGCGTACTTTCAAAATGTGTTATTTCCCACACCGCGGACATTCCAAGCAAGAATTTTCATCGACATAGGAAACGATTCTAAAAAGGGTGGGGGTTCATCAAGATACGGGTCCAGTTCCCGTACTCGGGTCTGGTTCAAATCCACTGACCTCATTTCCACTAGGTTGATCATGTGCTTCACCGGTTCCTTCCTTTTCACCAGCTGGTTCATCCTCACAGTGAGGCTGGCATCCTACCTCCACCACGGTGTTCCAAGCAGCACGTGGTTCATCTTTGAAGTCTCAATGGTAAGCGAGACTGAGTTGTCTTCGAGAGTGTGGACAATCACCCCTTGTGTCTCCATTGTCAGTTTCGGATCTTTGGTGTTTGAAGACCTTATCAAGGGGGGGGGGCATAGAGCTTCTTTTTCTTTTCTATTTGCTTGTTTTTGCTCTTGCCGGTTTGAAGAGCACTGTTAAATTTTCTGCTGAGGGATTCGCCAAGAGGAAAAATACTCAGCTCATCATCCTCATCAGTCCCTTCTCTCGTGCTTTTCCTTCTCCTTCTCATCTTTTTTCCCCTCTATCTGTTCTATCATGGCAGAGACAATGTGATATTCGACCTCCATAGGTCTCTTTTCGTCCTTTTTCTCGATCTCCAGAAGATTTCTTCCAGATTTGTCCTTCGTGATAGCCTCGCAGATGTTCCACACACGTCCAATGGGTTTTTAAATGAAGGGTTTCAAAAACTCTTTTTTGGGCCACCTAATAGTTGCAGAGGGCCGAAGCTATGAGTGGAGCTGGTATTGAGCCCAACATCAACGGTTCTGGGCTTAGAAGAACTAGTCCCAAAGTTGGGCTTCTTGGCCTTTCTTTTAGGAAAAGACCAATTATCATTCAAGTTAAGAGATTTAGCAGGGTCCGACCTTGTTTTTGAACCCGACCCACTACCTCCATTTTGAAATTGTAGCCGTTTATTCTGAGGAATTTGTAGGTTACCGTTACCGTTGTTTCTGTACGGTGCTCCGGCGACGTTATCCGGTGTCTCCTCGCTGTCATTTCCCTTTCCCTCGTTCTAGCTGGGCACCAATCCTTTCGATGTTCGATTCTTCCACAGTGTATGCATAAGTTATACAAATGTTCATACGTAACCTTGTAAGAGTATCTACCAACTTCAAATTCCGGAAATAGCGGCTGATTAACATCCACATTGACGCAAATCCTCGCGTATATAATTTGAATCCCATTGACAGTAACCTTATCCACTGTAAGAGTGGTTCTGAAATTTTCGGTGATACGTCTGAGAACCCTTCCGTCGTAGTACTCCGACAGCAACTGAGGAAGGTGAATCCAAACCGCAGTGTTGGTGTTGAGCTTCCGAAGGTTTGAAATCAGCTTCCCATTTTCTTACAGCGAGATAGTGATCAAGGATAATCCACCGAACCCTCAAGAATAACCTTCTCCATGTCCTCTTTGACCTTAAAATCAACCACATAGTATCCTTCATCCATATCCCTGAATTTGCAATTCGCAGAAAGCTTCCACAGCTTGTGGCATTTCTATTCTAGTGTTTTGAACCCAATAGTTTCACCCAAAAGTTTGATAATAAGACTCTTTTCAAAATATTTCGCCAAGCTCTGTTTCAATTTTCTTGGGATATAGACAGTGGGTTTGAGAGGGTTGATCTTGTTTCTCTCACCAATTAATATCTCCACCTCTGTTTCTTCGTCTTCATCATCAGATTCATTTTCGTCGTTGAAAAAAGTCTCCTTCCTTGCGTCCCCTTTGAGGATATTTTTGTAAGAAACACCTTTGTTGTTCCTATGTTTTCTCAAAAAATCACATCAGAATCTTCTTTATCCCCTGTTTTGTTAGTCGATTGGTGGTCTTCCTCTTTCCCCTGTTTCGTGTACCTGGAAACAATCGAAGAAATTCATGGGTTAGCTGAAGTTGAATCATTCATCTTACCTTTTTCTTTGATCTGCCTAATGCTTCTTGTGAGCTGATCAAGCTCTTCGGTCGAAGGATTCATGTCCTTTACCATGCACTATTCCCAAGTCAGAGAAAAGTTCACCCATCATTTTCACTTTCACATTATTATGAAAAATCATAATTTTGATTTCTCCTATAAAATTAAAAGTACCGATTACATTTTATTGTACAACATATCTCGAACATGGATTGTTCAGTTTCATATTCATCATGTATGTGCTCTCGCATCTATTGCATACAAAGATCGATCTCAATTTTTAATTTATATTTTATTATTATGGACTCTTTTCGTAATGAAATTGTGTTTTTTCTTTCGTATTTACCGAGCATGGAGTTTTGAAATGATCTACTAAAAAATAGATCTCGATGTCAATCAATATAAAGCTTTTGGCTTCAGATCGTTGCTTTTTTTGAGAAGCAACTTTTTGATTTTCCAACCAGCCATTGGAGTCTTATTGTGTGCTTAAGAATCGGGAACTCGGCTGGATGGTTCATCCCTGTGCTGATGGTGATGCGCAAACTAACGTGTTGTTCGCAAGTATACAAATCTAGTAATACCGGATGTATTTAAACTCGGGTGATCGTTCCCACGAGGACTATTTTGGGTTTTTTGAGTAATCTGTTTTAATCTTGCAGAGTGTAAAAGGAGCAGTAGTTTAGGATTGTGATTGACTATAGACTAAAAATAAACAAATAAAAGGTAAATATTTTTTGTGACGTTTTTTTGAAAATCTTTAAAGTTTGTAAATCTAGGGTTTGGAATACTGGGTCCTGGGATCCCCTAGGGTTTCTACAGATTTTCGTTCTTTGTTTGGTGTGAAAACACACAGCAGTCTTAATTATCCGTGCCACGTACCGATTGTGCAGTAACTTTTTCAGATCCTGCACGCTATCACGATCCTGCAGACTGTCGGATTCTTGTTAAGCTGCCTAATTCTGCAATCTCGTTCTAAGTCTGCTAGGGTCTCTAACCTGTCCTGATGGCCCGAGTCAGATTCTCTAACAGTTGGTCTATACGTTTTGGCTAGCCCTATCTCCCTTTCTCTGGTCGGTCTATCAGGGTAAGTTACTAAATCCTGTCTTTTCTTCCTAACCCTAACCTGACGTTTTCACCTACAGGCTCGAGTCTGTAGAAATTCTTGTTCGTGACTCCGATCATGCATAAACGACAATAATCAAAGACAGAATAACTGATAATACTGCTGAATTAAGATAACGTAATCATGAATTCAATACCGAAACATAGAGCAATCTCTGGATACGAAACCTTAGGTTCACCGAGAACCTAGGTAAAAAGTTTAGCTACTATGTGACAAAACTAAATAACAGAGTTTCTGAAATAAAAGTGAGAATTGAGATCAAACGAGTCCGAGGGTGCTCTGAAATCTCCTTGGATTGTGTTGTGTCTCTAAAACGAGCTTTGGACGTTTCTATATACTGCTTGAGAAACTTTCGGAAAATTGCCCGAAATTACGAAACTGCCACTCACCAAAACCGCCTCGAGAAACGCGCTGTTTGCGCAGTTACCTGCGAAGTTACATGCGCAGTTTAGTACGTAGTTACCTCTGGACTTGCGTGCTTGGCTCCTCGGGGTGCGTGCTTGCCTTCTCGGGATGCGTGCAAACTGGTGACAGAATCTGGGCGCCAAAATCCAAAATCGACTTCCGAAAACCCGTTCCCGGTGCCAAATAACCAAAATAACCCTGGTTAGAACTGTCCCGGAAATTGTCACGATCATGATATAGTTGCTCCCGACTTCCGGACACCGTGAAACAAGAGTCCTTATTTGAGCGTAGCCTCTCCGAGACCCCCACTTGACGGGAGTCGGTTTTTCAGCCCGACTCCGTTTCAACATTGTAACCTGTTTTCAGAAAGCCCTTGACGTCTTCGTTCTTCTTCCCCTGGTTTCACTTCCAAATTCCAAGTCGTGCTCAAGATATTGCCAACCGAGCGCATCCCGGTCATTCTCGGTTTTGGCGTTTTCAGCTTCCTCGGTCGGTTTTCACTGCCTGTTTTTCCTCCAGTCTTTCCGTTTTCCATTCCGCTCTCCCTTGTATCAGTCTCGGCCAAATCCTGACCTGAGCTTTTTCTGCACGTTTCCCGAGGCGAACCCGGTTCTGTCTCGGCACGCATCCCAATGCACTTTCCCGAACCTGTTCCTGTAATAACAACATGAACAAACCCGCGATCATATCCAGTAAAAGTATGAAACATGCAGAAAATTACGAAGAGCTAATAAACATCTCGTTCCTAAAACCGAGGCTTTCCGAGGGTGAATTCTGGCTAAAACGCAGTTTTCCGACACGACGGCATGCTAAATCAGGCTAAAAGATAACCCATATTTGGGCGCTATCAAACACCCCCGCACTAAACATTGCTCGTCCCGAGCAACCATCTTGCATACAACTCTGTCTTACAACGACCCTGCTTTTGCATACACTACCTTTGCATCACCTCATTGCATACTCTTCTAACCGAAACTTACAACCAGTCGACTCGATAGAAAGACTGACTCAGAACAAAATATACACTGACTCAATAGACAAAGACTCAAAATATACGTAAGACAAAATTATTTTTGGTGAGATCGGGCAATCTCCAAAACATAGCCGCTGTGTCCTCAAGACGTCACCCTTTTTCCAGAAAATACTTCCCTGCAAGCGATCGGTAAGTCTGAACAGATTTCTTTGGTGGCTTTAAACACTGGACCCAAGTACTGTTACTTTTGCTATCAACCTGAGCGAATCCGTAGTTATCCTACCATCCGAGCTATTTCCGAATCAAGGTTCTAAGTCTAACCGGTAGGATATATATATATATACATATATATATATATGTATGAGTATAGGTATGGCACAATCCTACTTGTTATGACATTCTCACAATTTCCCAAAACTCACACCCCTCACCGAGATCACGAAAAACTGACCGAAACACCTAAGTTCCTGCTTTCTCAATCTCCCTGGCCACCGGTGTGTCTTGGCCGTTCTCGTGGCCACAAATGTGAAGCGGTGTAAATGTCTCGAAAATCATGCTACTCACTCAGCTTTTTGACTCAATAATAAATAACTGAAAAACTGCAAAACTATATCATTCTTTTTTTTTTCTTTTTTTTTTCTTTATTTTTTTCTGCTCTTTTTCTTCTTTTTTTTAATAATAATAATAATACACTATATATACATGAATACATGAATAACAAAAAATAACGGACTAAAGCTGATTGAGTAAAAAAAACTAAACTGTTGTCGTGGGTATGAAAGATGTCCTCATGTGAGGTACCCCCACACTCATCCTGAAGCGCTGACCCTGTAGTCGGAATGATACTGTGCAGTCCAACCGAACCTCCTCATCACCAAAGATGTAGAAAAACGGCACAACCACCGATTAACCTCACAACACCCGGACCCCATTTTGTGCGGAAAGATGCCTCGCACGCGACTAACTCCTCCTGTGGTCACTATGTAATGCAATGATCCACCTTCGCAAATTAATGCAGTCGCCACTAACTCACCCTGTCCTTCCCTCGAAAATCGCGCTAATGTCAAAACTGTACAACTGATATGTCATGAAGCTCTCCCATCTAAAACCCTCCCTAACTCACTCCCTCTGTCATAACGCGTAGAATAGCCAACTAACGACTTATGAAGGTCTCAAAGAAGGCTTCCTAGGCTATAGTGTCTATGAATAAAAGGGGTAAATAGCTTCAAACGGTTTTACTAGTTGGACCTAGGGGTAAGAAACAGGACGTGAGGTCACTCGATAGCCAATCACTCCACCGAAAGATGCGATGACCGTGACGGCGCCCGTGGGCGGGTTGTCGACTACCTAGATGACGGCGGTGTGGCAACTAGTCGGATCCTTAGCTCAGGTGACAACTACTTGCGGATTCCAGGGGTCACTGGCTCTCACCTATCTACTATACCTCGGTGCAAGTTTTCTTTTCTGTCAAAGGGTTTAACCTCGATTTCTTCACAGTTTATGTTATCTCAATTGCCCTTTCTCAAAATTTTCTAATTTTTTAATTTTTAGGATTTTCTTAACATTTACGTTTTCTTTTAGATATACACAATGCAAGGCCAGAAATGATGTGGTGGGTAGACTCAAATGAAGAAAACGTGCTGACTCAATAAATAAACTCAAAACTGCAAATAAATATGAAAAAAAAAATGTGCAGACTGGGTTAATGCAGACACGACTCCCACCCCCACACTAAGGGATGGCATGTCCTCATGACATGTCCTGGTCTGGTACATAAGGCGGGTCTGACCCAGACTCTGAAGTACCGGATATGCTACTGGCGGAGTTGCTGGTAGTCCGGAACCTAGGACTACTAGGCTCGGTGGGTCTCGCGGATCTGCTCCCCCGGCGCGCACGCGCTGGCGGCGTCCGGAATGAATGGGTGTCCGGAGGCGGACAGTAGGGCCCGGAACTGGACCGACTGTCCGACTGATCTGGAGCCTGGTCACTGGCATGCTGACTCGACTCAGCCTCGCCGGACCAGCTGGTGGAAAACTCACTGGAGTAAGTCGGCGGGAAATATAAGGGCAGCGGGACCTCTCGGCCCGCACTCCTGGCCGCCGCTCGCTGCTCCTCGTGAATGCTCATAAGAGCCGCAGCCTGGTCCTTGGCCCGCTTGTCATTGGTCCGCTGGTTGTGCTTCACAAGCTTACATAATTTTCCAAACTTTTTCTTCCACATGTCCCGAAGAGACTTCTTCGTGGACTTCACCCCCTCATCTACGCTAGTGAGTTTCTGCTCAAAGGCTGCCCACGGGGGTATGCTAGTGTCAGGGGCAACGACCCTAGATGGTCGGCTACGCTCAGAGGCAGCGGCCCTAGACGGTCTAGGAGGCTCGGGGGCAGTGGCCCTAGATGGTCTGGGTGGTTCAGGTCGGGTGCCTCGGCTAGACTGACCGTGCTCATAAGTGGACTGAGAACGGTGGAGTCGGGTTGAAGGCTCTCTCATAACAGGCCGATCCTGGGTGGAGTACCTGGCAGGGGCAGAGGCAGAGTCAGGTGTAGGTGCAGGGCGGTCCTGAGTTGAACGCCGTCGGGGCACAGGGGCAGGTGTAGGAGCATGGACATGATGGTCCTGGGTTGGTTGCCAGCTAGAGACTGGAGCAGGGTCATGGACAGGAACCCCCCTCTCTCGAGTCGAGCGCCTTCTGGGCACAGGGGCGGGGGCAGGAGCAGGGACATTGTCAGGGTCCGAGTCATGGTCCGAGTCATGTTCATGCCTATCCTCGTCCATAGGGTCATCACCCTGCTCGCCATCATTACCTCCTAGGTCAACGAAAGCATCTCCTGATCCTGGCACTCTCGTGTTCATCGCTGCCCTCCTTCCTACGCTATGGAATGGCTTCAAGGCAGGGGGATCTAAATTTCTGTCATTCTCAAAGTCAATCTCATTCTGCGAGGCAAGTCGGGCAATTAGGTTACAAAACCCAAAACCCTTCCGGTTGTCTAGGTCCACTCGACCCCTAATAGACGACCAAATCCGAAGCGGGATGTCGACCGGGCGCCGAATCATGAGGCAGTAGACAAGAATAACTACCTCATAAGTCAGCTTGGTGCCATGCTATATCCCCAATACCCGCTTACGAACCCACTCAAACCACCATCGAGCCTCTGGACTCAAAAACGTGGTCAACAGGCTACCCTTGTTCTCCCAGCGGGCCCCATCTGCCCCAGCACATAAAGTCCTCAACATGACCCCTCTCGAAGGCGGGTTCGCCAGCATCTCACCATACTCACACGTCCCCACGGATAGCCTATGGTTCGCCTTGCAGACCATAGGCCATCGGATAGCGAGGGGTGACAGCCAGATAAAAGACCGACGGCTGTAAACCCAATACGGGTAATGAGCCGCCTCACCGTGCTCCTGAAATATGAGGTTATAAAAAAATTCTAGCGTGAGAGCGGAACTAGCCCTCTCGGGAAAGTTCGCTATGGTAAAGACGAAAAGATCAACTCTCTGAGCATAGGCTGCCATGGCTGGAGTCATCCTTTCCTCGTCTATCTCAAAACTCAAATCCCGAGTTATCCACTAATCTATATTTTCTGAATAATGAACATGGGCATGGGCACTAACAAACCGGTAGCTATCATAATAAGTCTCATTAATTTCGCTCAATTCCAATTCTACCGCGAAATGCCAACGAAAATCAGCAACTTGTGGTCTGTCAAACCAATCCATAGAAAAACGCAAAAAACGTAGTTAAAAACGCTGTTAAAAACGCTGTTAAAACGCAGTTAAAAACGCAGTTAGAAACGCTGGCCCAGGTACGGGTTGGTACCTAAAACGTAAAATAAAGCGAAAGAAGGAATTTTGAACCTGAGCACTCGGAGCTAGTCAACGAGTGTAAAATTCTGAAAATTTGCCGTCGCCGGAAAATTTGCCGGAAAAAAATTCCGGGCTGGGCTCCTCGTAGGTCTCGACCTCCTCTTCGACGTTCCTTCTTTGCGTTTTTGCTAAATCCAACCCGAAGCTGACGAATCTGAAGCTTTTCTATGATTTTTCTTCAAACTTTATCTTCACCCCCACACTCTCTGCAGCCGTGTTTTGCAATTCCAACACTACTGGGTGACTTTCGTAGTCGTGAGGATTCCAGAAACGTGCTCGGTTTTTAATTTGGAGGTGTTTGAATTTTTGGAGGTGTAGAGAAAATGGAGAGAGAGAGAGAGAGCTTGAAATGACTAATAAAGGAGGTGTAGTGAAAATCTGGCCGTCCCTCTGCTATGTGCAGACTCTTTGAATTTATTTTTTTATTTTTTTTTCCAAAAAAAAGTTCCCTTATCTACACTTTGACCCCTCTAAGCTCCTGAAACTCCACTTTGACCCCCTATAGTCTCTGATAATATACTTTGACCCCAAAAGTTTTCGAAAATACCGAGCGACCCCCAAACTTTTAGAAACTACATTCGGACCCCCAAAGTTTCATAAATTACATTATGACCCCCAAAGTTTCTGAAATTATATTCTGACCCCCTAATTTTCAGAAATTACACACTGACCCCCTAGGCTGCGTGATTTTTTTTTTTTTTTTTTTTTTTGCACTCTCTGACTGCATGGCTAGCCTCTCGGCTTTCAATTAGCTCATTTTTCTGCACATTCTCATTTACACATTAGATCACACTCATCTCGCTTCTCTTAAATTCAGTAGTTAAATAAAACTGTAAATAAAATAAAATAAATTAAACTTACTACGTTGGGTTGCCTCCCAACCAGCGCTTGTAATTTACGGTCGACGGCCCGACCCAGTTATCTCAGGTTCGATCATGGGTCGTCGAAGTAGATTGGGTCTACCTTGGCGACTTCGGCGTTCTCGAGATACGGCTTGATCCGGTTTCCGTTCACACTGAGGCTCGAGTTGTCTTTTGGATTCTCTCAAATGCGCCCCATGCGAATATCTTCTTGATGATGAACGACCCCGACCAACGAGATCTCAACTTTCCCGGAAAGAACCTCATTCTTGTGTTGTAGAGAAGTACTCTGTCCCCTTCGTTAAACTGCTTTGGCGTGATACGCTGATCATGCCACTTCTTTGTCCTCTCCTTGTAAATTTTGGCGCTTTCAAATGCCGTTCTGCGGAACTCCTCTAATTCCAGCAGCGCCATCTTTCTCTTATCTTCGGCCAGACTCTCATCCATGTTGAGAAGTTTGATAGCCCAATAGGCCTTGTGCTCCAATTCAACCGGAAGGTGACACGCTTTCCCAAACACCAGCTGGTACGGTGACATTCCCAGCGGCGTTTTAAAAGCTGTCATGTATGCCCATAGCGCATCGTCAAGTCTCATCGACCAATCCTTTCGGCCCAGATTTACGGTTTTCTCAAGAATGCCCTTGATCTCTCTGTTGGACACCTCAGCTTGTCCGTTAGTCTGGGGGTGATAAGGCAACGATACTTTATGGATATACACCTCGTACTGTTTCAGTACCCTGCCAAACACTTTGTTAATGAAGTGTGACCCTTCATCGCTTATCATTGCTCTGGGGTCCCGAACCGTGTAAATATGTTTCGCTTCAGAAAACGCTCAACTGTCGCTGGATCGTTTTTCTGACACGCTATCGCCTCGATCCACTTCGTCACATAATCCACTGCCAACAGTATGTACAGATTTACCATAGAAGACGGGAACGGCCCCATGAAGTCAATCCCCCATACATCAAAGGGTTCAACTTCTTGCCAAATAGTCAAAGGCATCTCGTCCCTCTGTGACGTACTCCCTGTCCTTTGGCATCTATCACATCCCTGTACATAATCATGACAGTCTTTGAAAAGTGTCGGCCAAAAGAAACCTGACTGCAGTACCTTGTGTGCCGTGCGGGTCCCTCCGAAGTGACCCCCACACTTAGCCGAGTGGCAGTTCCTGATCATATTCCAGGCCTCGTGAGTCGGAACACACCTTCTCAGAATGTTGTCGGCCCCCTGCTTGAACAGATACGGGTCATCCCAGAAATACTGCCGGCTCTCAGAAATTAATCGTTTCCGCTGTGACGGGGTTAGGTCCTTGGGAAGCGTACCACTCACTAGTTGGATATAGCATAGTACCATGGTCTCCCCAGTTTGACTGCCATGATGTGCTCGTCCGGAAAATTTTCTTTGATTGGTATCGGGTCCACCTTAGCATTCTCAAGCCTTGACAGGTGGTCCGCAACTACGTTCTCAACTCCCTTCTTGTCCCGGATTTCCACATCAAATTCCTGCATCAGTAGTACCCACCTCAGCAGCCTCGATTTTGCGTCCTTTTTGTCCAGCAGATATTTTGGGGCACTGTGGTCGGTAAAAACGATCACTTTTGACCCGACTAAATACGACCTGAATTTGTCCAGGGCATACACCACAGCAAGCAATTCCTTCTGTGTAGTGCCATAGTTGATTTGGGCATCGTTGAGCACCCTACTCGCATAATATACCACATGGCAGACCTTGTCCTTCCGCTGCCCTAAAACTGCACCCACTGCGTAGTCGCTGGCGTCACACATTAGCTCAAACGGAAGTGACCAGTCCGGCGTAGTGATTACCGGGGCTGTGGTCAGCTTCTCCTTCAAATGGTCAAAGGCCTGCTGGCAGGCTGCATTAAAGTCAAAGGGCACGTCTTTTCCAAGTAAAGCGCAGAGCGGCTTTGTGATTTTGGAAAAGTCTTTGATGAATCGCCAGTAAAATCCTGCGTGTCCCAAAAAGCTCTTGATCGCCTTGACGCTTGTCGGGTATGGGAGCTTTTTTATCACCTCGATCTTGGCCCTGTCCACCTCGAGTCCCTTGCTGGAAATTTTGTGACCCAGCACGATCCCCTCGGTGACCATAAAGTGACACTTCTCCCAGTTCAGTACTAAATTCGCCTTCTTGCATCGGATCAGAACCTGGCCCAGATGGTGCAAGCAGTCATCAAAACTGTCCCCGAACAGTGAAAAATCGTCCATAAAGACCTCCAGATTTTTCTCGATCATGTCGGAGAATATCGCCATCATGCATCTCTGGAACGTAGCTGGAGCGTTACACAACCCGAATGGCATGCGTCGGAACGCAAACGTACCATAAGGGCAGGTAAACATTGTCTTCTCCTGATCTTTCGGGGCTATGAAAATCAGGTTGTACCCGGAGTACCCATCCAGAAAGCAGTAATAGGCGTGATGGGCTATCCTGTCCAACATCTGGTCCATGAACGGTAGCGGGAAGTGGTCTTTTAGTGTTGCATAGTTTAGCCTCCGGTAATCCATACAGATCCGCCAGCCTGTAACGGTGCGCTGCGCAATCTGTTCCTGGTCCTCGTTCTGCACCATCGTAATACCCCCCCCCCTTTTTGGGCACGCACTGGACCGGGCTGATCCAGGTGCTGTCTTATATGGGGTATATGATTCCTGCCTCCAGCCACTTCATGACCTCCTTGCGCACAATATCCTTCATGTTCAGATTCAGTCTCCGCTGGGGCTGAATCACCGGTTTCTTGCCTTCCTCAATTTATGATCTTATGCATGAAATAGGAGGGGCTGATCCCCTTAATATCCGCAATCGTCCAGGCGATTGCTTCTTTGTGCTCTCGCAACACGTCCAACAGTTACTGCTCCTGTTCCTGAGATAAACGAGAAGAAACAATTACGGGCAGAGTACTATTATCACCAATATATGCATACCTGAGATGGTTGGGGAGCGGTTTCAGCTCAAGTGCGGGTGGTTCCTTGAGTGACGGGACCAGGATCATATTTTGCCCGCCATCTTCGTCTCGGTGCAAAGTGGTCCAGTCTTCGGCTCTCATGGCCTGCTCGCACCGGGTCATCTCCTTTTCTTCCCCATACATGCTGTCAATCTCTTCCCACAAATGATCCATCTCCTCGTTTTCCCAACCTTCATCGACCACATCTATGACAAATATATCTTCATGCTCATAATAATTTGGATGTTGCAGATTTTTGAAAACATTAAATTTAACCTTGTCCTCGTTAATCTGCATGGTCAGTTCTCCGCTCTTGCAATTTATCATAGCTTCTTCAGTGGCCAAAAACGGCCTGCCCAGTATGAGTGGTACCTCCCCTGCCTCCATGTCCAGTATCACGAAATCTGCCGGAAAAATCAGCTCGCCGACCTTTACCAAAATATTCTCGATAACTCCATAAGCCTGTTTTACGGACCTGTCTGCCATCTGCAGCATGATTTTGGTGGGTCGGGGTTTACCGACTTTCAAACTCTTGAAAATCGTTAATGGCATCAGGTTGATGCTGGCCCCCAGGT
Source organism: Linanthus parryae (assembly GCA_023055425.1). Taxonomy (NCBI): domain Eukaryota; kingdom Viridiplantae; phylum Streptophyta; class Magnoliopsida; order Ericales; family Polemoniaceae; genus Linanthus; species Linanthus parryae. The sequence goes on along the minus strand of JALGPY010000002.1, from coordinate 114,150,420 downwards.
CACACAGAGCCTCTCCTGTGTAAGCATTACCTAGGGTGACCGGTATAACAAAACTGCTAGGATCTTTTCTCTTCCTCGGTAGCCCATTCTTCACACAGTTGCTCACTTGTGGCGTCAGGTTTATAGTCTCGAAATCGCTCATTCGCCTCCTCCCATAAATAATGTCTTTGAGGAATTTGGCGTAAGTGGGCATATTTGCCAAGGCCTCAACAAAGGGTATGTTGATCTGTAGCTGCTTGAACATCTCGAGAAACCTAGAGTAGTCCTTGCTATCATCCCTCTTTCGTGTCCTCAAGGAGTACGACACCTCCTTGGAGACAGGTACTGTTTCTGCATCTGTCTCGTTCTGCACTGCATCCTGCTCAACCTAGCCCTTCGGCTGGGGGCGGTAGACTGAGCTGTTATCCTGGCCAGACAGTTTGCGTTTAACTTCTTTCGATTTTTCAGCACGAGCGTGGCTAGGATACGGTGGATCCTGTAGTGCTAATCCACTTCGAGTGGTGATAGCATTGATCTGAGCACGTGGATTATTTACTGTATTCGAGGGCAAGTTTCCTGGCTGTCTCTCCGTTAGCTGCTGTGCTAACTGCCCCACTTGTACCTCCAAAGCGCGCAGTGACGTTTGGTCTTCTGCACGTCGGCTTTCAGGGCATCCATATGCGCGAACCGGGACTCCATGGTCTGAAACATGGAATCTAAGCTCTTCATCTGGGCATCGTACTGCTGTGCAGATGGGCCCGACTGTGTCGGTGCGGCCAGCTGAGCCGGTGGCCTGTGATGGAATCCCGGTGCATAAACTGCGGAATTCGGGTTTATATGCCGGAACCCGGGATGATCTCTCGTACGCGGTCTGTACCGGCTCGGGTCCCACTGTTGCTGTACGTAATTGGTGTATTCGGTTCTGAGCTCCTCAATGGTCGCGTCCAAATCAGGTTCTCCTACGGCTGCAACGGCCTTCTTGTCCGAGTAGACTTTCTTAATGATCTTGGCCAGATTATCTATCCGGTCGTCTTCCGCAGGCTCGGCTCTAGCCGCCATCCTGCGATCTTCAAACAGTCGGGTGTCCTGTTTGGCTAACTGTTTCATCAGGTCAAATGCACCATCTTTGTGTACATGATACAGGAAGTTTCCCCTGGCTTCTCTGTCAATCCTGTCAGCACTCTCCCTATCTAGGGCATGGTAGAATACCTGCAGGATTTTCGCATCTCCAAAACCGTGGTTCGGGCATCTTTTCACCAATCTCATCAATCGGTCCCATGCGTCTACCACCGTCTCCCCCGTGTTCTGCTTGAATGACAGAATCTCGCATTGCAACTGAATGACCTAGGAAGCGGGATAAAACTTTGCCAGAAAATCTGTGACACACCCCTCCCATGTAGTGATGGATTTGGGTGGTCGGGATTCGAGCCAGTCTTTGGCTACTCCATATAGGCAATATGGGAACAGGATTAACATAAGCGCCTCTACGTCTATTCCCTTGTATCGGACCTTGTTGCAGTAATCATCGAATTTCCCGATAAAGTCGTTCGGGTCTTCGTCGGCTTTGCCATAAAACGGGCAGAGGGTCTGCACCGTCTGGATGGTGGAGTGTTTTATATCAAATTGTTCTGCGGTGATCTCGGGCACCACAATAGCTCGCTCATGACCCCCCGTGGGAACTTCGAAATTCTCCACCAACGCCTTCCCAGACCGGTTATATGTTCTCTGGTTGTTCCGGGCAGCAAACCCCCGATGTGATAAGATCTTCGATGTACCGAGCCATCTGGGATGGGGTACATGTCTCTCGTTCCTCCCCACCGGTTTCTGGGTTTTCAAGATTGTCTCTCTGGTTGGTTGCCATTCTGCTTTCTCGGTTTCTGCGGTTCTGTTCGGTGTACAACTTCTCTGGATTGTCGAGTGGTGGTACCAAATTGCGAGACAATCTGGGCATCAACTGAACAGTCCTGAAAAATGCAAATTCAAAAAGCAGTGAGATAAAATAAAAATAACGAAACTGAAAAAAAATAAAAATCTCTGAGAACTAATTCTGATAACTAAATTAACCCTAAAAAGTCCCCGGCAACGGCGCCAAAAACTTGATGCGCAAACTAACGTGCTGTTCGCAAGTATACGAATCTAGTAATACCGGGTGTATTTAAACTCGGGTGATCGTTCCCACGAGGATTATTTTGGGTTTTTCGAGAAATCATTTTTAATCTTGCAGAGTGTAAAAGGAGGAGTAGTTTAGGATTGTGATTGACTATAGACTAAAAATAAACAAATAAAAGATAAATATTTTTGTGACGTTTTTATGAAAATCTTTAAAGTTTGTAAATCTAGGGTTTGGAATACTAGGTCCTGGGATCCCCTAGGGTTTCTACAGATTTTCGTTCTTTGTTTGGTATGAAAACACACAGCAGTCTTAATTATACGTGCCTTGTACCGATTGTGCAGTAACTTTTTCAGATCCTGCACGCTATCACGATCCTGCAGACTGTCGGATTCTTGTTAAGCTGCCTAAGTCTGCAATCTCGTTCTAAGTCTGCTAGGGTCTCTAACCTGTCCTGATGGCCCGGGTAAGATTCTCTAACAGTTGGTCTATACGTTTTGGCTAGCCCTATCTCCCTTTCTCTGGTCGGTCTATCAGGGTAAGGTAGTAAATCCTGTCTTTTCTTCCTAACCCTAACATGACGTTTTCACCTACAGGCTCGGGTCTGTAGCAATTCTGGTTCGCGACTCCGATCATGCATAAACGATAATAATCAAAGACAGAATAACTGATAATACTGCTGATTTAAGATAACGTAATCATGAATTCAATACCGAAACATAGAACAAGAGTTAACTACAAAGAGTCCTTATTTGAGCGTAGCCTCTCCGAGACCCCCACTTGACGGGAGTCGGTTTGTCGGCCCGACTCCGTTTCAGCATTATAACCTGTTTTCGGAAATCCCTTGACGTCTCCTTTCTTCTGCCCCTAGTTTCACTTCCAAATTCCAACTCGTGCTCAAGAAATTGCCAACCGAGCGCATCCCGGTCATTCTTGGTTTTGGTGTTTTCAGCTTCCTCGGTCAGTTTTCACTGCCCGTTTTTCCTCCAGTCTTTCCATTTTCCATTCCGCTCTCCCTTGTATCAGTCTCGGTCAAATCCTGAACTGAGCTTTTTCTGTACGTTTCCCGAGGCAAACCCAGTTCTGTCTCGGCACGCATCCCAATGCACTTTTCCGAACCTGTAAAGACAACATGAACAAACCCCGATCATATCTAGTAAAAGTATGAAACATGCAGAAAATTACGAAGAGCTAATAAACATCTCGTTCCTAAAACCGAGGCTTTCCGAGGGTGAATTCTGGCTAAAGCGCAATTTTCCGACACGATGGCACGCTAAATCAGGCTAAAAGATAACCCCTATTTGGGCGTTATCAGATGGATGTCAATATTCCTCACCATTGTCCTCAGGTTACCTTATTGTTTCCCTCCAAGAAGGTACTTCAAAAATGGCTGGAATGCTTTAACATAGTGGAAAATTATGAATTCTTTTTATGGTTTTCCAGTTTCCAATTAACTATCGCATCTACTACATACAAAGATAAAAAAAACAATGAGCAATCAGCCAATGCATGTCCATGCAATCACCACTCGAAACGACATACCATTGCAGGATCCGCGTCACCTCAACCATGCGCGTGGTGAGGATTCCAATGTCTAGGAGCATGAAATAGTTTATGAGGGGAAAACACCCACCATGCTCCACCCAAAAAAGGGCCAGAAAGGGAAGGATGTAATGCGAGTACACGATGAGACTATTGGAGAAAGGTACCTCTCTTTACATAAATCTCAATTCCTCGCAAATCCCAGAAGAAGGATGACAATAAGAAATACTCTAGATTCATAGAAATCTTCAGAAAGTTGTTGATAAAAATTCCGCTTGTGGACGCAAAGAAAAAGATTACTTCTTACGCCAAATTTCTCAAGGACATCCTATGGGCGTAGCAAGATGGACAATTTCGCAACTGTCAACTTTACAGCCGAGGTGAGTGAGTGTGTTAAAAATTTGTTGCTGAAGAAGTAGAACGATCAATGTAGATTTGGTATCCTATTAAATTTAGGAGGAAACTGAAATGGACGAGCATTGTGTGATTTGGGGTCCAACCTGAACTTATACCACTATCGATATTCAAGATGTTTTGTGTAGAGGAACCTTTACCCACTTGCATGAGTTTTTAATTTGTGGACCGGTATACTAAGAGAGCTCATGGGGTTATTGAAGATGTTCTATTGAAAGTGAGAAATATCATTCTTCTAGTAGATTTCGTAACGCTTGACATGGAGCCAGGTGATGTGCCATTGATTTTGGGACGACCATTATTGGTCATCCTTACTCTCAGCAGATGGCAGTTTCTCCAGATTCAGTCCTTTGATGATCACATCCAGCTTTTCTTGCATTGAAGACATTATAGACTTGAACTTCCCAACTTCCTTGCACAAGTCAAACTGACCTTACCTTAAGTTCTCAAGTCCATCTTCCAGATTTTCTATCCTGTGTATGATCTGAGAGAATTCCAGATTGGTTGAAGCAGTGGGTGTGATTGCAGCTTTAGGTTTGATAAAATTCCTCTCTTTATTCTCATAAGCAGATAGCTCAGAATAAAACTTCCATCTTCCTTTTCCAGTCTGCACAACTCCAATCCTTTGGAGAGAATTTTCATCCACCAAATCAAAACAACTTGTAATCTTTTCTTCATCCTTCACAGGTACTTCAAAGTGTTCAAAGAATAGAGGCAACAAGTTTGCATAGGGTAAGGAATGGTTTCTGGTCCTAGTATCACAGTAACCATGTATTCCATTATCACACGAGGCAAATCAATGTCAAAGCCTTGAGATATCAAATACATCAAGATGACCACCATATTAGTAACCAACTCCTTTGAATGTTCTCTTGGGACTACGCACCTCATAATGATAGAAAATAAAAATTAGCTTCACAATTCAACACAGAATGTGTCAATTACTTTAAACCAGATGGAATACCCTCTTGAAAGAATTTAGCTTTAGCTTTTTCTAAACAGATAGGTACATTTTTCAAAGTTTGAAGCTTTCTACAAAGCTTTGAGAATTCAAATAGTGCTTCAGATTTTTCACTAATAAACATAACCCAAGTAAATCTAGAGTAATCATATACCATGACAAGCATATACCTTTTACCTTTGGGTGTTTGAACTCTCATAGGACCACATAAGTCCATATGTAACATCTCTAAGGGTCTAGTAGTACTTACAAAGTTCGTTATCTTGAATGAGCTCCTTGTCTGTTTACCTTGGGTACCTGCCTTGCATATCTCATCATCTTTAAACTTCATAGCTGGTAATCCTCTTACCAAGTCTTATGAGATAATCTTGTTCATTGTGTGCATGCTTATATGCCCACGTTTTCTATGCCAAATCTTTGAGTCTTCCTTCAAATCTTTGAGACACTTTATATTTTCTCCTGCAACTTTGTTAGTACTCATATCATAAACAATATATGACCTTAGAGCAGTGAGTATGCAATTACCAAATTTCTCATCTTGCACCACACATTTCTCGTCATAAAAATAACTTTATTTCCATTACCACATAATTGAGAGATACTAAGCAGATTATATTTCAATCCATCTACCAAATAAACATCAGAAATTGAAGTAGCAGATTCCTTACCAATACTACATATGCCAATAATGTTGCATTTTGTCTTGTCACCAAGTGTGATTGTTCCTCCAGAATGCTCTTTAAGTTCTGTGAAGAGAGACGTCTTTCCGCTCATATGCCTGGAGCAACCACTGTCTAAAATCATGTTCTGATCCTTAGCCTTGGTGACATCCTACAAAATTCAATCAATGCCTCAACAACTATTAGACCAAGTGTAGAATTAGGAATTATATTTAGAATCAACCATATTAGGAGGTCTGATTCCTTTAGGAACCCAAATCTGTTTCACTTGTCCCTTAAGATGATATTGATAGGTATTCCTCATTATGTGAGGTTCTGTCATTCTAAAGGGGCAAGTTAGCTTCACATGACCAAATTTTCTACAGTAATGAGACTTTGGAGAATGTATGTTTCCTGATTTTACAAAGGTGGTTTGGTTCTTCATTGGAAAATTTGGATTGTAACCAAGTCCACTTTTGTGTACCAAATGCAGACTTCCTCCAAGCATGAGATTAAGGTTATGTTCTGAGACTGCAAAACTTTATAAAATTTTTCTTGATTCTTGAAGTTTCTCACTCAAAGAAGTGTTCTATTGTTCTAAGTCATCTAAATGATGTTTCAGATCAACAAACTTGTCGGTTAAAAGAGTATTTTGATTTTCAACTTCCTTGACATGTGCCTTCAAAGCTTTGAACCTGATGTCCAAGGCTTTGAAGTCATTGTCAATTTTTGACTTAGATACTTCAAGAGTCCTATTGATAAAAACCAAATCTAAATTTTCTTTTGCCTGCTCATGAAAATTTACCTTCAAAGATTCAATCTCATTTATGTAGCTTTCCTCATTTAAAACCATGCTTTTGAGGATTTCAAGTAAAACATCAGATGGACTAGCAAGTAAAGTTTTTACCATTTCCTCAATGTGTTTATCTAAGCTGTCTCCTTTTTTATGCTCGTCCATTAAACAGAGATTGGCTTGTTCGTCATCTGAGTCTGAATCACTTGATGAATCAGAATCACTCCATGAAGCAACCATAGCATTCTTCCTTCTGTTGTCAGTTTCCTTCTTAGGAAAATGCATGTTCTTCTTCTTTTAAGGACAATCCCTTACCAGGTGATAAGCATATCCACATTCAAATAATTCATTACTTTAGATTTATTTGAATGTGAAGGAGACTTACCTCTGTGATCCTTGGTGCTTAAGGATCTAGACTTGTCTTTGTTGTAATCCTTGTTTCCAAAGTTTTTCTTCATTTTCCGAATTCTGATCAAAGCTTTGGAGATCATGACCAAAGCTTCCTCATCATTATCATCTTCCTGTTCAAGGCTTTGGGATTTCTCACTGTCTTTCTCCTTGAGTGCTAGGTTTTTGATGTTGTAACTCACCATCCACTTCCTTCATAAAGATCTCATGAGTGAGTAGCTTGCCTTGCAGATCATCTAGCTCCATAAGGCTCAAATCCCGAGCTTTCTCAATTGTAGTGGTCTTTCGTTCCCACTTGGGTTTTGGATGGCTTCTTTGAATCTTCTTAGTACCAACTGTAGAGGAGAAGAGTTTCGGATTTAGGGTGTTTCTCATCTTGTTCTTCATTGTTCTTCATTTCTTGGTTAATTAGCTACTTTTAGTTGATTATTTTGGGTTGAATGAGCTCTTAGTAGTTGATTTAGTGTAGTTTGGAATCAAACTTAGTAGTTTGAATCAAGTATTATTTACTTTGTTCACCACCTTGGATATTTGAAGCAAGTTCTTGGATTGAAATTGGAGAATAGCTTGTGTATTCTTGAATTTTACCTTTAATCTAATGAAAATATTCATGAGTATGCTTGATATGTCTTGTGTTGCCTTGCTCTTGAACATGAGTAGCTAGAATAATTGTTGGCTAAGGTTGATGAACTTAGATATTGTTGGCTGTGGATTCGATTTTTGAATCATTGGCTTGAGAAGTTCCTCTTGTGATTCATCTCGAACGGGTGCTGGAATACAAATCTAGATTGTAGCTTCATCTTGAATGAGGATTCATTATTGAATACATGTCCTAGATAGTTGATATAATTTATTTTTGAATTTCACTAGTGTTCTTCATGAATCACACTTGACTTCGACATTAGAATCCACATTCTTCATTGTGAAAGTTGTTTGGGTGTTGGATTCTTGTGTAGGGTTTTGATTCATGGATGCGCAACGGAAACACAAAAAATCATAAAACCATGCAAAACCCTCCAAGGATCACAAGTCAAGAGACATAACGATGGTAAAGGAAGAAATCAATAACACACCTTAGGGTTCTCCTTTGATGACTTCAACACGAACTTCTCTATGGTTGATCCACGCCTAGAGTTGATCCTAGAATCTCCCAAGTCCTTGGTGCTAGCCCGGAATAGGAAGAGGAAGAAGAGTCACGCAAAACGAGACCCAAAGGAGGGCTCTCGGCCTAATTGTGGCCGACGGGGACGGGCGGCGGGCTAGGGGGGCGTTCGGCTCCTCTAGCTTGTTGCTCTCTCTCCTTTTGTTCTCTCCCACTCTTGTTATGTTCAATAATGAGCATAAGTTTTGCGAAGGAATGAAGGATGGTCCTTTATATAGTCCAACAACTCCTTGCCAACTACCTAAAGGACTTACTCTAGTCCTACTAGAATTCAATTTAGTCCCTTCCTTGCAAATTAGTCCCTACTAAGTTTTCAAGGTTTTGCAAAGTGATCCTTCTAATTAATTACTCCAATTAATTAATTCTCAAATCTAGTTCAACTTTATATAGCGTGTAACCCCATAGGTTCTATCTAGTTGGTAGCAACTATTTGCTAATATGGAGCGGTCTGTAGCAAAACATCCATTCTAGCCAACTAATAGAATAGTCATCTTGACAACCTTTGTACAAGTAATTGTCTCATCCCTTTGTCTCTATATCCGGATTGGACACGAGACATACAAGTCACACTCGTATATCCAATCCATAGTTTCTCGATCCATGGGAATAGCCTTATTCGTGCAAATAACATCAATATCCAATATTGATTTATTTGAGTCTGGCCAGACATTCTATAAGCACTATCCCTCGAGTACGATCTATTTGATTTATTTGATTTATTCTATAAGCACTATCCTGGCCAGATTTATTTGATTTATTTGATTTATGTGGGAGGGACAAATTCTATCTACGTCCACTACGATCTCTAAGCTTGCTTCTTATTGTATCCAGTACACGCCTTTATAACTACCCAATTACGGTGTAGCGTTTAACGCTACCAAAATCACAATAATCCACAACTAGAATATCTAGTGACTTCAAGTCTAAGGATGACAATACCATTGCACCGCGAGAAGCGTTATGTAGCCTTCTCGGTGATGGGTCAATCCAGTGCAACATTCCCTAATGCACACCTATGTGTTGGATCGTGATATCTCCATATCAATCCAACCCCATACTAGTCTATACATGATTGTCCCATTAATCATTATACTGGACTAGGGATATTTAAGATAAACAACACAATTGTAAATCTAAGGACTTCATTATATTAAATATCCAATAAATAATAAATGAATTTCTAGCCACAAATAATTCATACTAAACTAGATTGCCTCTAGGGCATCTATTCCAACAGTCTCCCAGTTGCACTAGAGCCAATATGGCGCACCTCGTATGCCCATACTCCTAGTGTGCCCTTCATGCTTCCACTGCGTGAGCGGCTTTGTAAGCGGATCTGACAGATTATCATCTGTAGGAATCTTGCATATCCGAACGTCTCCTCTATCGATAATATCTCGAATCAGATGAAACTTCCTGAGCACGTGCTTGGACTTCTGGTGCGATCTTGCTTCCTTTGATTGCGCGATCGCCCCAGTGTTGTCGCAGAACAACTCTACTGGATCCGCAATGCTAGGGACCACACCAAGTTCATAAACAAACTTTCTGATCCAAACAGCTTCCTTTGCTGCGCCATTTGCAGCAATGTACTCAGCCTCTGTTGTAGAATCAGCCACCGTCTCTTGCTTGGAACTCTTCCAGCTCACCGCTGCTCCATTCAGGCAAAACACATATCCGACTGTGATCTAAAGTCATCTTTGTCGGTTTGGAAGCTTGCATCAGTGTAACCCCTTACACGCAACTCTTCCTCACCGCCAAATATCAAGAATGCATCCTTAGTTCTTCTCAAGTACTTTAGGATGTTCTTGACTGCAATCCAGTGACTCTCACCCGGATTGGATTGGTATCTGCTTGTCATACTCAAGTCATATGACACATCTGGTCTAGTACATAACATGGCGTACATGATAGATCCTATGGCCGAGGCATAGGGAATTCTACTCATGCGTTCCTTCTCAATCTCATTGGAAGGACAACCACTCTTCGAAAGAGTGTTTCCATGTGACATGGGAAGGAATCCCTTCTTGGAATCTTGCATGTTGAAGAGTTTCAACACCTTGTCAATATATGTACTTTGACTTAGGCCTAGCAACCTCTTGGATCTATCTCCATAGATCTTTATACCGAGTATATAGGCTGCTTCCCCTAAGTCCTTCATTGAGAAACACTTCCCTAGCCAATCTTTAACAGATTGTAGCATGGGAACGTCGTTTCCAATGAGTATTATGTCATCCACATACAAGACCAGAAAAGCTACAGAGCTCCCACTAACCTTCTTGTAGACTCATCTTCGTTTCTGATGAAACCAAACTCTTTGACCACTAACGTCGATTCCAACTCCTAGAAGCTTTCTTCAATCCATAAATGGATCGTTGCGGCTTACAAACTTTATTGGCTTGCTTTGGATCCTCAAAACCCTCCGGCTGTATCATATACACGTCCTCGAGGAGATTCCCATAAAGGAATGCTGTTTTGACATCCATCTGCCAAATCTCATAGTCATGGTACGCTGCAATTGCAAGTAGGATTCGGATGGATTTGGTCATAGCGACTGGTGAAAAGGTTTCATCATAGTCAATACCATGAATCTGTATGGATCCTTTAGCCACCAATTGGCCCTTATAGGTAATCACATTACCATCCATGTCGATCTTCTTCTTGAAGACCCACTTGCACCCTATAGGCCGCGCCCCATCGGGTGGTTCCACCAAAGTCCATACTTTGTTGGTATACATGGATTCCATCTCAGATCTCATGGCTTCCAGCAACTTTTGAGAGTCTGAGCCATTCATGGCCTCCTCATAGGTAGTAGGCTCATCATCTATGAGCATCATGTCACCGGAATCGGTTACGAGAAGTCCATACCTCTCGGGTTCCTGGCGCACTCTAATAGATCTACGAAGCCCTTGTGTTACCTGAACAGGTTGCTCCACAACTGCTTGTGGTTCCTGTTCATGTTCCATAATCGGTTCAGTGATTTTTGGTTCTTGAACCTCTTCAAGTTCTACATTCCTCCCACTTGCTTCTTTAGAGAAAAACTCTCTTTCTAGAAACACGCCGGTCCGAGCAACAAACACTTTGTTCTCGGTTGGATTGTAGAAGTAGTATCCCTTAGTTTCCTTAGGGTACCCCCACAAACTTACACTTATCCGATTTAGGCCCTAGCTTGTCTGATTGTAACCGTTTTACATAGACATCGCAGCCCCAAATCCTCATGAACGACAGTGTGGGACGCCTCCCACTCCACATCTCATATGATGTCTTCATGACTGATTTAGATGGAACACGGTTAATGGTGAAAGCTGCACTTAATAGAGCGTAGCCCCAAAATGATAATCGAAGATCGGTTTGACACATCATAGATCGAACCAAATCCAATAGGGTTCGATTCCTCCTCTTGGACACGCCATTCCATTGTGGCGTTCCGGGTGGAGTGAGTTGGGACACGATCCCACACACTCTAAGATAGTCGTCAAACTCTTGGCTCAAGTATTCTCCTCCACGATCCGATCGTAGAGCCTTGATACTTTTGCCAAGTTGCTTCTCTACTTCATTCTTGAATTTTTTGAACACTTCAAAAGATTCGGATTTTGCCCTCATAAGGTACAAAAATCCATATCTACTGTAATCATCAGTAAATGTAATGAAGTAGACATAACCACCCCTGGCAGGCGTGGCAAATGGCCCACACACATCGGTATGCATGAGTGCCAATTGCTCACTAGTCCTCTCACCTTTCTTATTGAAAGGGGACTTTGTCATTTTTCCCAATAAACAAGCCTCACATGTCTCATATGATTCAAAATCAAATGAGTCTAGTAATCCATCCTTATGGAGTCTAGATACACGTTTCTCATTTATGTGGCCTAAACGACAGTGCCATAAATAAGCAGGAATTAAATCATTTATTTTAATCCGCTTGGTATTAATGTTGCAGACAGGATTGCTTAGATCGAGGATATAAAGTCCATTAAATAATTGCGCACTAAAATAGTGAATATTATTCAAATAAAAGGAACAAAAATTGTTCTTTATTGAAATAATAAAACCATCCTTGTCCAAACAAGAAATAGAAATAATGTTTCTGCTCATAGCAGGCACAAAATAGCAATTATTTAATTCTAAAACTAATCCTAAAGGCAGAGATAGCTCGCACACGCCTATGGTCAACGCAGCAACCTTTGCTCCATTCCCAACGCGCAGATCTACCTCTCCTTTAGCCAATCTTCTACTTCTATTTAGATCCTGCATATTTCGACAAATATGAGATCCACATCCAGTATCTAATACCCATGATGTAGAGACAGTTAAATTGACATCTACAACAAAAATACCTGGTGGTGGTGGAATCTCTATTCCAAGCCTCTTGTCCTCTAGATATTTTGGGCAGTTCCTCTTCCAGTGTCCAGGCTGACTGCAGTAGTGACACTCACCTTTAGTCACACCTTTGGAAATGCCACCAACAGGCTTAAGGGCAGGTTCCTTGGACTTGGAAACTGACTTGCCTTTGCCCTTGGAGGAAGAGGCAAACCTTTTGCCCTTTCCTTTATGTACCATCATAATGGCTTTGCCCTTACCCTTGTTGATGCTCTGTTCAGCCGTCCTCAACATATTGAGTAAATCTGGCAGTGGTTTCACGATCTCGTTCATGTTATAGTTCATGATGAACTGTCCATAACTCTCGGGCAATGATTGCAACACGAGATCGGTTGCCACCTCTTGGTCGACCGGGAACCCTAGTCGGGCGAGATTCTCCAAGTACCCGATCATATGGAGTACATGGGGTCCCACCGGGTTCCCTTCTGCCAGATGACACTTGAACAGTGCCTTAGAGACCTCATACCTTTCTACCCTCGCCTGCTCTTGAAAGAGCTGCTTCAGATGCTCGACCATATCGACAGCATTCGTGTTTTCGTGTTGCTTCTGAAGCTCAAAAGTCATGGTGCATAGCATAAGGCAGGCCGCATCATTAGCGTCATCAACACGCTTTTGATACGCCTTTAGGGCAGCAGGTGTTTGGTTCTCTGGACCTTCTGGAACATGCTCCTCTATTGCGTACAGTTTCTTCTCTTGCTTGAGAACAATTCTCAAGTTTCTGTACCAATCAAGAAATTTGGTTCCAGAGGGCTTGTCCTTCTCAAGGACAGATCATAGGGAATGTTGTGAATTTGTTTGCCATTTGGAATTCTACAAAAGGGAAAATACGCAAGTTTTAGTATTTGTGAATTTTTGACTATATTTAATAATGGATAGTTTATCAAATATAGCTCCCACTATTTTTCTACGGATTAATAACCCTCAAGATATTAATGCGGAAATATCCTTATATTTTCTAGTGGGCCAAGATCATCTTTCATCTCCTTATGAGCTTGCTTTGGCAAGTCACCCATAATTTGACTACTTTAGGTAGGAACAATTCCAATTGCATCCCTTATGCAACTCTTGGTTCAATTGGGCAAATAACTCCTTATTTATCCATCCATATGGATAATCCCAATTGATTGCCTCTAGGTTTCTTAATCAAATTAATAGCCTAGTTGTGTTCAACCTCTTATCTAAACAATTGCACATTGTTACGTGCCATCGCATTCCATCATTATGAACAAAGTCGCCATGCTTTGGCACGCACGAACTTGATAAATAATGATGATAATGAGTGTTTAAATAACGAGAAGGCAAGAACACAATATTTGAATTTTGAGGGATTTTAAATTCAATTTTAATTGTTTTGTTGATCAATATCAACTAATCTATCTTTTTCAGTTTGGGCACAACTCCAAATAATAGATCCGGGTTGTCTAATTATCTTATTATCCTAATTGCATGCATCATCCATACACCAACCACACAATAATAAGACAATAAAATAAACAACCACAAAACAGAAATTAAACGTGATGTGGATATGGCCTTTTTCTAGACTAAGATAATTCCAAGCCAATGGAATTATCTATGAACCCTAAAACAAACACATCTCCATGCGTCTTGATCTTTTGGTCCATCCTTCATAGTCATGTGGAATGCTCCATGCTCCATCTTTTGTGGCTTCTTTGGCTTTGGGCTTCTTTTCTTCAATCTTGGCTAAGAATCTACTTTATCTAGCACTAGCTAACTTCTATACTAAATAAAATAAATCTCACAAGTTGAGGAAAAAATGGCACGCAGGCCATAAAACCCTAATTAATTATTACAATTAATTGATCAGCTCGCAGACCGTAAAACCAAACCACAAAATTAAACATCCACATCAAGCCACATCCTAAGGCCATATCCAATCACCATGCGATTTGCAAATAAACAGTTAAAATCCAATTTTAACACGCTTGTTCAATTTTAATTGATTTTAGGATTTCTAGGGTTAAAACGATCCATGGGCCCAACAATCAAATTGCCCGGGCCCAATAAGGTGAACCACGAGGCCCTAGGGACGGCCAGGCCCAAAACCCACAAGCCTAGGCCGCGTGTTAGGGCCGCCCGGCCCCTAGGGCGGCCAATCTTGGGAGGCAAGCAAGGGGGGAGGTCCCTAGGGGGGCCGAACCTCCTCAAGGGAGTTGTTTCCAAAACAACTCCCTTGCTTGGTGCCCAAGTTTGGTTGTTTTCTTGTTTTGGAAGAACTCCTTCTTCCCCAAGGATGCCCAAACCCTAGATCTAAGATCCTAAAATTTCTCAAACTCACCAATTCATGCATCCAATGCAAAAATTATATCTTGTTATGATTAATTGTTTGACAAATTGCATCACATGCTTGTTTTTTTTGTTTTACGCGATAAACAATCAAATTAAGGTGTAAAACAACTAAAAACGTAACACATAAACCACGTTTATGCTCTACGACCTGTGGCTCTGATACCACTGTAGAGTTTTGATTCATGGATGCGCAACGGAAACACAAATAATCATAAAACCATGCAAAACCCTCCAAGGATAACAAGTCAAGAGACATAACGAAGGTAATGGAAGAAATCAATAACACACCTTAGGGTTCTCCTTTGATGACTTCAAACGCGAATTGTGTCACGTTCTCTATGGTTGATCCACGCCTAGAGTTGATCCTAGAATCTCCCAAGTCCTTGGTGCTAGCCCGGAAGAGGAAGAGGAAGAAGAGTCACGCAAAACGAGACCCAAAGGAGGGCTCTCGGCCTCCTTGTGGCCGACGGGGACGGGCGGTGGGCTAGGGGGCGTTCGGCTCCTCTAGATTGTTGCTCTCTCTCCTTTTGTTCTCTCCCACTCTTGTTATGTTCAATAATGAGCATAATTTGTGGGAAGGAAGGAAGGATGGTCCTTTATATAGTCCAACAACTCCTTGCCAACTACCTAAAGGACTTATTCTAGTCCTACTAGAATTCAATTTAGTCCCTTCCTTGCAAATTAGTGCCTACTAAGTTTGCAAGGTTTTGCAAAGTGATCCTTCTAATTGATTAATCCAATTAATTAATTCCCAAATCTAGTTCAACTCTATATAGCGTGTGACCCCATAGGTTCTATCTAGTTGGTAGCAACTATTTGCTAATATGGAGCGGTCTCTAGCAAAATATCCATTCTAGCCAACTAATAGAATAGTCATCTTGACAACCTTTGTACAAGTAATTGTCTCATCCCTTTGTCTCTATATCCGGATTGGACACGAGACATACAAGTCACACTCGTATATCCAATCCATAGTTTCTCGATCCATGGGAATAGCCTTATTCGTGCAAATAACATCAATATCCAATATTGATTTATTTGAGTCTGGCCAGACATTGTATAAGCACTATCCCTCGAGTGGCCTAGGATATTTGCTCCCGTTATGTGGGAGGGACAAATTCTATCTACGTCCACTACGATCTCTAAGCTTTCTTATTGTTGTATCCAGTACACGCCTTTATAACTACCCGTTACGGTGTAGCGTTTAACGCTACCAAAATCACAATAATCCACAACTAGAATATCTAGTGACTTCAAGTCTAAGGATGACAATATCATTGCACCGCGAGAAGAGCTTGTGACTCAACATAACGTGTGGGTCAATCCAGTGCAACATTCCCTAATGCACACCTATGTGTTGGATCGTGATATCTCCATATCAATCCAACCCCATACTAGTATATAGATGATTGTCCCATTAATCATTATATTGGACTAGGGATATTTAAGATAAACAACACAATTGTAAATCTAAGGACTTCATTATATTAAATATCCAATAAATAATAAATGAATTTCTAGCCACAAATAATTCATACTAAACTAGATTGCCTCTAGGGCATCTATTCCAACATCTTGCACAACACATCTAGGTGATTCAACTAAGGCCAACATCTCCTCTCAATCTTAGAGACTCTACTTCGATATTATTTCATCTCTACTTGCTTAGTGTCTTCATTTCTTTCATTTAGTTTCTTTGCAAGTTCTCACAAACTCTTGCTCTACCAAGTTCTCCTTGGTAGATTTGAAGCTTGGCTAGCTTTAAAGACATCAAGAAGTTACTTAGTCATTTGAGTTAGTTTCTTAGTAGTTTTGTTAGCTTAAAGTGTTCCCTCTTGCTCAATCCTTATGGTTTCGACTCCGGTCTTAGTGGATTACTACTTGTAGCGATATCCTTACTTGGGATTTCGAACGAACAAGTTTTTGGCGCCGTTGTCGGGGTTGGTGATAGGAGGACTTATTCTTTAGTTACTTTCTTGATTTGCTTGTTTTTTATTTTTTAGATACGCTTGAAGAAAATTCCGGGTTCATATTTGAACTTTGGAACAAAAAAAGTGAAAATTAAAAAAATCACAAAAACATACTCCTAGCTGGTGTTAGGTAACCCTCTTGAACTTTATTTGAGTGTGGGTTGCATGAATGTGTGGCAACGTGATAGTACTCATATATTGCATCGCTCTTTGCTTGAAGAAGAGGGTCGAAATCCCTTTGGTGAAAATTCTTCTATTAGTGATAGTAGTAGTCTAGTCCAATCATACGATTCTAGCTCTTTTAATAGCTTTGAAATCATGGAAGGAGATGATGGGCATAGTAGCAACAACGAGATGATGCCATTTCGTACACTTTGAGATCTGATGCATCCCTCTAGACAAAGTTCACCTTCTTGCTTTGTGTTTCCGGTAAATGAAAGGAACTTTGATGTTAAGTCGGGCAAAATTCAACTTCTTCCTAAGTTTCATGGCCTAGAGTCCGAGAGTGCTTACTCTCATCTTAAGAACTTCAATGATATTGCCTCAACGGTTAATTGTAATGGTGTCTCTAGTTACACTATAAAGCTTAGGTTGTTTCATTTCTCTTTAAAGGAAAAATCCAAGGCATGACTTCACTCCTTGAGACCTAGGACCATAGGCACATGGGAAGAATTAGAGAAATAGTTTCTTAAGAAATTCTTCTCTATTTACAAGACAATTTCCATATAAGGCAAATTATGACTTTTTTGTGCTAATGAGGGAGCCACTTCCCCAAGCTTGGGAACGCTTCAAGGATCTCCTCATTGCTTGACCTTACCATGGATTTGAGACATGGAAGTTGATTAGCTCCTTTTATGATGGTTTGCCATGTGACCATAAGCACACAATTGAATCCATAGGTGGGGGAGATTTCTTCATAAACTGTGAAGATGAGGGGTGGGATTGTTTAGATGAAAGTTGTGAGAAAGTCCAATCTTGGGACATCAATGAGCCTTCTAAGGGTACTAACTCTAAGCCTACAGGTACCATGTATCAACTTAAGGCTACGAGTGAGGCATTGTGCTCATTTTATAGTGATAACTCTCCTGAATTGAGCAAGTTTCCCGAGTTTCTAACAGCCCAAGAGTTTATGGGTGAGCAAGTGAATATGTTAAATTCTAACAATTATAGGAAGCCCTATAATAACTCACCCTACTCAGAGACATTTGACTCAAATTGGAGGAATTACCCTAATTTCTCATGGAGACAAGGCCAAGATACCCAAGTGAACCCCTCAAGCTCTACTTATGTTCCTCCTAATAAAAAGAGTCTAGAATAGACCTTTGAGAGATTTATGGCTAGCCGAACCAAACCAACCAAGAGTTGAGAAAAACCACTCAAGAGTTGCAAAACTCTAATCAAGAGTTAAGAAATACGTTGGTTAGGTTGGAGTCTACCATAAATGCTCAAGAGAAGGGAAGATTCCCATCTCAACCTCAACAAAACCCAAGGGGCCAAAGATTCAACCATGTGGAACATGCTAAGGCCATCACCGTTTTGAAAAAGTGGGAAGGTTGTTAACAATGGAATTCCAAGTGGGGATTCCAGTGAAAATGAGTAAGAAGATGAGTGTGAGAAGTGTGGTGATTGTAAGGTCATAGGTTGCACAAGGCTTGAAAAAACTATTTCAAGTCCTTGAATCAGCTTTCAAAGCCTTGAATCTGTTATCATAGGCTTGAAAATAGTATAGCCATTTTCAAGGCCTTGAAACTGGATTCAAAGCCTTGAAACTGAATTGAAAGTTTGTAATGTAGACTAATTACAGGACCAAAATACTCTAGAAGGGGGGGGGGTTGAATAGAGTATGGGAACTTTTTTCAAAAATACAGAATATAACTAAGTGATGCAAGTAAAAGACAGAAATATCAAGGCCTTGAGATTTTGTAAGATTAGTAAGAAACTTCCTAAGTAAAAAAAGAAAGCTTCAAGGCCTTGAACTAGCATAAGTTCAAAATAGTTTGTAAACCCTGGTTTGATTTAGATCACTTGCAAGAATAAATAGCTAAACTGTAAAGTAAAGAACATAAGGAAATTTACAGAGTTCAGTCACAATGGACCTAATCACTGCCTGAGGGATCTAATCCCACCAGGATTGGGCAAACTCTTCTTATTACTCACACAGAAACAGTCGTAGATCTTCAAGCCTAAGTGAACTCCCTTACACCTATACAGCTTGTGGTTCCAAACCGATCTAGTATCAGCTACTAACTGTTGAGCTAACAAGAACCTCTTGTTCTTCACTTGAACAACTAACCACTAGGTTTTGTAAGGTATAAGATATACAGAAGATAAGCAGATTAAGGTACAATATAGAAGAACACAGTAGATGAATAAGCTGAGAAAGCCTAGATGTGTTCTTCAGGAAAACAGGAATGAATGATCTTCTGAAAGCACTGATTTAAGCTTAAAGTTGTGAGGATTGATAGTCTGAACCTCCACGAATGTATCTCTCCTTATTTTCACTTGATTTCTGTTCTCTGTAAGCTTCTCTGATCTTTCAAATTCAAACCAGTCTTTTATCTACTTCCAGCAACTGAATGACAGATTTTAGAATCTCTGTTCCTTCAAATCCTCATCCTATTTAACTGCATTTCTCAACAGCTCTGAGTCGATATCCGTTGGAGTTTGTTGTGATAAGATTGCACGATTGAAAAACCTGCAACAACATTTAGCATAGCAACAAACAAAATCCAAATATATAACAGCACTAAGTCTGTTTGGATATTCAGTTTATGAATAAAACTGAAAAAAATAAATAAGCCATTAACCTGATAACCAATCAATCATATAAATCAGCACAAACGAGTTTAAGACTTGTAAAAGTCATTAAACAATCATAATAACAATGATCAAATCCTGCAAGAAAGAATCAAGTTAGGTTTCGTGAAAACTGTTAGCAGCTCAAGGCATATCTCAAGGCCTTGGAGCTCTGAACATTCTCCACAGTTTTTACAACTGTATCACCAAAGTTATTTGATTCAATCTAATTATGATATATGCAATATGTTAGACATATAAAGAATATATAGCTAGAACATTTGACAACAAATATCTGATCTTAAACCTCACACTGAACACCTGCAACACAAGATTTTCAGATCACATTTCATAAGAAAGCAGTTTTCAAGGCTTTGAGGCTTTGATCAATATCTCAAGGCCTTGGAGCCTTGATGACTTAGAGAAACTTTGTCTTTCATCACTCTAAATTATTACTTCCAAAAACACACTTAGAAGACTTGAATCAACAATCTCCCCCTTGATGAAAGACAAAACCCTTAATCTTGTGTAAATATCCCTGCAACTAGTTTTGTAAGAATTAGATACCAGAATTTGCAGAATCTGAACAATAACACATATAAACATATCACATATTCAACTGATTAAACAAAATCTCATTAAACCTTAAAATAAAATACGCAACACATCACATAAACCTTCTCCCCCTTTTTGAGTTTCATCAAATAAAGGTGAAGAAATGTTGGATCATTACTCAGAGTCTTAAAAAAACTTTTTCTTAAAAGAACACAGTTCCTACTGAATGTCAAGGCCTTGAGATCAGAAAGAAGAGAAGAAAAGAATGATAGAAAAGATCAAGGCTTTGGCTTTCACTTCTTCTTCTTCTTTGATGCTTGGCCTTTCTCTGAGCTTTCTCCAACATCTTCATCAGTTTCAGCTTCATCTGCAGAATGATACTCTTCCTTTTCAGCATCCACTTCAGCTATGACTTCATCAATGATTTCATAAACTTTCTTTTCCTTGACTTGTACATAAGCTTCCCCTGTAGCTGCATCAACACCTGTGTCTTCTTCAACTTCCTCATCATCAGTTTTCTCAAATACGTCCTTTGATGTGAGCACAACTGGAATAGGCTTCTTCTTCGTTTTCAAGAAATCTCCTAGCCTCTCATCTGAACCAACACTAGTGTCATGACTAGTAGCAGAAGGAATCTTCTCCAGATTCAAACCTTTGATGACAACATCCAGCTTGGCATCCATCACACCCATCACGACTTTGAACTTATTAAACTCAGAAGACAAGTCAAATAGCCTTTGTCTAAGATCTTCAATCTCAACTTGCAGTTCTTCAAACTTATCAAGCAATTGAGAATAATACTCATTAGCTTGTCCCCTTGATGTTGTATCCCCCTTAGGTTTGATAAAAAAAAATCTCCTCAAGCTCAGCTTTAGACAACTCTGAATAAAACTTCCAATGTCCCTTTCCTGTCTGAACCACATCAATTCTTTGTAAAGCAGACTCATCAATCAACCCAAATCCACCTGTTATCTTCTCCTCTCCTTTCACAGGTACCTCAAAATGCTCAAAGAAAAGTGGTAGTAGGTTGGCATATGGAAGAGGGTGGTTTCTGGTTCTGGTAGCACAGTAGATCATATGCTCCATAATCACTGTTGGTAGATCAATCTCAAACCCTTGACATATCAAGTACATCAGGATGAGAATCTTATCTGTTACCAACCGTCTTGAGTTTTCTCTAGGGACAACACTTCTCATCAGTATTGTGAACAAGATTTTAGCTTCACAGTTGAGCACAGAGTGTGTCAACTGTTTGGGACCAGTAGGAATATCATCTATGAAGAACATGGCTTTGGCTTTGTCTAGAACTTCCTTCCTATCAGGGTGGTCAGCAACATTATACTTCCTAGGAATGCCCAAGACCTTGGAAAAAGCCCTATGGTTAAATCTATTCTAGCTACCTTAGAGGTTAACACCAACTTCTCGTCTCCTTCTTGAACCAAATTCAGGTAAAACAACCTAGTTAGCCTAGGATAAGCTTTAGAACTAGGATTTAAAACCTTCCAAACTGCAAATTCTCTTAATTTCCTCATACAGTCAATATCCAACTTGTCTAGTAACTCCTCAGAAATCAAACTATAGAAAGCAACCTTAGATGACGCATACCCTTGCATCCAAACTCTTCTAACATCTGAACTAATGAACCAATCAGAAGGTAATGCATTTTTACCTTGAAAACCCTTTTTGGTTGCAGCAGCAATATGCTTGACCCTTGATTTCTTCTCAGCAGGCTTATCCTTCTCTGGTTCTTCTTCAACTGATTTCTTCTTGCCTTCCTTAGCAAATTTCCACTTTTCTCCTTCATCTGGCTTTTTCTTGTCTCTCCCTTTCTTCTTGTCTGACTTAGGCTGATTATCACCCTGTACTCCTGTCTCCTTCTGTGGATCAACACTTGAACCTTCATCCCCTTTCTCTGTTCTGCTCTTCTTTGCAGGAGGTGAAGCTTCATGCAGACTCTGTGTCCCTTCTGAATCTGAGTCAGAAATTATGATCTTCTCCTTCTTGTTAGCCCTCTTCTTAGATCTAGCAGAAGGCTTACCCTGTTGTTGAATCCTGGCTGATTTCCGCTCCATTGTGAAATTAGGTTTTTGGGAGAAGATTGAGATTGGGAGAGAGAGAGAGCAGAGAGACGTAGAATATTGAGAGAGAATGAAGAGAATAGAGAGAAAAGCCCTGACTTTCAGCTTACGTAGGTTGAGAAAAAGAGTTTAAAAAGGACTCTTCTAAAATCTACATGCAAAACATATCGAGAAGATATTTTAAGATATTTTGGAAAATTCTCTGAGTAACTCAAACATTATACACTTATCTAAAAAGATAACATATAATATTTGGTGATCCATTTATTTAACAAGTAAACTACACATATGTTTCAAGACCTTGGAGAACAATCTCAAGGCCTTGAGATTTTCTGCAGTTTTAGAAAATTTCAAAGCTTTGAACATGATTTGGAAAGTATAATCTCAAGGCTTTGAGATTTCAATAAATAAACACAAGTAAGCACTAATGCTCCCCCTAAACCAATGCATCCTTGTTTAACATACCCTGTTCAAGCCTTAGGGATGAAAATGTATCATCTAGCAAAGGTTTGGTGAAAATATCAGCAATCTGCATGGTAGTAGAGATAAAAGATAGAACAACATCACCTTTTTCTGCATGATCTCTAAGGAAATGATGCCTTACATCTATATGCTTGGTTCTTGAGTGTTGTACTGGATTCTTAGAGACTGAAATGGCACTTGTATAGTCACAATTAATAGGCACATTTCTGAAATCATATCCAAGATCTCTAAGCTGTTGAGCAATCCACAACACTTGTGAGCAACAAGCTCCAGCTGCAATATACTCAGCTTCTACAGTTGATAACGCTACTGAGTTTTTCTTCTTGGAATGCCAACTAATTAGTGAAGAACCAAGAAACTGACAACATCCAGAAGTACTCTTCCTATCCTACAAAATCTGCATATGAATATCCACTCAACACAAAGTTCGATCTCTTTGGATACCAAAGCCCCAAGTCTTTGGTTCCATTCAAATATCTAAAAATCCTCTTAACAACAGTTAAATGACTTTCCTTAGGATCTGCTTGAAATCTTGCACACATGCAAACACTAAACATAATATCGGGTCTACTAGCAGTTAAGTACAGAAGTGATCCAATCATACCTCCATACTCTTTTTGATTTACACTCTTACCATTTGAATCCTTGTCTAAGGATAGTGAAGAACTCATAGAAGTGTTGAGTGCCTTGGACTGTGTCATATTGTACTTGTTCAACATGTCCTTGGTATATTTTCCTTGATGTACAAAGATTCCTTTCTTCATTTGTAAAACATGAAGTCCAAGAAAGAAAATCAGTTCTCCCATTAAGCTCACCTCAAAATCCCTGCACATTATACTAGAAAACTCTTTTGAAAGAGCATCATTAGTAGCACCAAAATTAATATCATCTACATAGATCTGAACTACGAACAAGTCAGTTTCATGATGTTTAATGAAAAGAGTTTTATCTACTAGACCTCTCTTGAAATTATTGTCAAGTAAAAACTTTGAGAGTCTGTCATACCAAGACCTTGGAGCTTTTTTTAAGCCATAAAGAGCTTTGTCTAATTTGTAAACATGATCAGGGAAGTTTTCATCTTCAAAACCAGGAGGTTGAGCTACAAAAACATCTTCTTGTAAATAACGATTCAGAAAAGCACATTTGACATCCATTTGATAAAGCTTTATGTGTTTGTGAGATGCAAATGCAAGAAGTATTCTAATAGCTTCTAACCTGGCAACAGGAGCAAATGTCTCCTCATAGTTTATACCTTCTTCTTGATTGTATCCTTGTGCCACAAGTCTGGCTTTGTTTCTTACCACTTTGTCATTCTCATCAAGCTTATTTCTGAACACCCATCTGGTTCCAATAACTGATTGCTCTTTTGGTCTAGTAACCAGATTCCATACTTTGTTTCTTTCATATTCATTCAGCTCACTTTTCATTGCAATGATCCAATCAGCATCTTCTACTGCTACTTTTGCATTCTTGGGCTCGATCAGGATACAAAAGCACTAAAAGCACATAAGTTCTTCAACTGTCCTCTTGTCTGAGTTCCAGTAGTTGGATCAGATATGATATTGTCAGCTGGATGGTCTGCAAGATACTTAAACTTGTTCCTTGGTTTCCAGGAATATGTTCCTTCAAGGCTTTGAGTTCTTGAAGCAGTAGAAGGAGCATCATAGAAAGTTTCAGTTTCAGTCTCAAGGCTTTGAGATTTTGGCTCTGCAGGAAGTTCAAGGCCTTGAGATTCTACTGACTGATTATGTACTTCAGTTTTGCCTTTTTCTTCTTTCACAATATCATCATCAGCCTCATGCTTTTTCAAATTAAGATCTGCAAAACTTTCACTCAAAGAATCCTTAGTACTTTGATCAAAAAACACATGAATACTCTCTTCCACAATCTTAGTTTTTCTATTGAAAATTATGTAAGCTTTTCTAGTTTGAGAATATCCCAGAAATACACCTTCATCACTTCTAGCATCAAACTTACCAAGATTTTCTTTACCATTATTATGCACAAAACAAATACAACCAAAAGGTTTGAAATAAGAAACACTAGGCTTCCTGCCTTTAAACAATTCATAAGGAGTCTTTTTCAAAATAGGCCTGATCAAACATCTATTAAGCACATAATTGGTGTTGGAATAGATGCCCTAGAGGCAATCTAGTTTAGTATGAATTTGTATATGGCTAGAAAATTCATTTATTATTTATTGGATATTTAATATAATGAAGTCCTTAGATTTACAATTGTGTTGTTTATCTTAAATATCCCTAGTCAAGTATAATGATTAATGGGACAATCATCTATAGAATAGTATGGGGTTGGATTGATATGGAGATATCACGATCCAACACAGTGTGCATTACAGAATGTTGCACTGGATTGACCCATCTCCGAGAAGGCTACATACATGTTATGTTGAGTCACAAGTGCTTCTCGCGGTACAATGGTATTGTCATCATTAGACTTGAAGTCACTAGATATTCTAGTTGTGGATCATTGTGATCTTGGTAGCGTTAAACGCTACACCGTAATTGGGTAGTTATAAAGGCGTGTACTGGATACAATGAGAAGCAAGCTTAGAGATCCTAGTGGACGTAGAGAGGATTTGCCCCTCCCACATAACGGGAGCAAATATCCTAGGCCACTCGAGGGATAGTGCTTATAGAATGTCTGGCCAGACTCAAATAAATCAATATGGGATATTGATGTTATTTGCACGAATAAGGCTATTCCCATGGATCGAGAAACTATGGATTGGATATACGAGTGTGACTTGTATGTCTCGTGTCCAATCCGGATATGGAGGCAAAGGGATGAGACAATTACTTGTACAAAGGTTGTCTAGATGACTATTCTATTAGTTGGCTAGAATGGATGTTTTGCTAGAAACCGCTCCATATTAGCAAATAGTTGCTACCAACTAGATAGAACCTATGGGGTCACACGCTATATAGAGTTGAACTAGATTTGGGAATTAATTAATTGGATTAATTAATTAGAAGGATCACTTTGCAAACCCTTGCAAACTTAGTAGGGACTAATTTGCAAGGAAGGGACTAAATTGAATTCTAGTTGGACTAGAATAAGTCCTTTAGGTAGTTAACAAGGAGTTGTTGGACTATATAAAGGACCCTCCTTCCTTCCTTCCCCATAACTTATGCTCATTAGTGAACATAACAAGAGTGGGAGAGAACAAAAGGAGAGAGAGCAAGCAACAAGGAGGCCGACCCGACCCCCTTGCCGCCGCCCTCACCCCGTCGGCCAAAAAGAGGGCCGAAGCCCCTCTTTTGTCTCGTTTTGCGTGATTCCTTCATCCTCTTCCTATTCCGGGCTAGCACCAAGGAGTTTGGGAGATCTAGGATCAACTCTAGGCGTGGATAAACTATAGAAAACGTGACATTATTCGCGTTTGAAGTCATCAAGGAGAACCCAAAGGTGTGTTTATGATTTCTTACCTTCACTATCGTTATGCATCTAGACTTGTGATCCTTGGAGGGTTTTGCATGGTTATTTGTTTGATTATGCTTCCGTTGCGCGATCCATGAATCAAAACCCTACAATTGGCAGTATTAACAGCTTGTGCCCACAAATACTTTGGCAAATTACTTTCAAGTAGCATGGTTCTAGACATATCCTCAAGTGTCCTATTTTTTCTCTCAACTACTCCATTTTGCTGAGGGGTTCTAGGTGCAGAGAAGTTGTGTGATATGCCATGCTTTGCACAAAATAAATCAAAGTCAAGCTGATCAAAGTCCCTACCATGATCACTTATAATAGATGCAACAGGCAAGTTTTTCATAGTTTGAAGCTCTTTGCACAGTTTAGAAAATTCAGATAAGGCTTCAGTTTTGTCTCTAATAAACATAACCCATGTAAATCTAGAATAATCATCTACTAAAACAAGCATATACCTCTTACCTTTTGGAGTTTGAACTCTCATAGGACCACACAAGTCCATATGCATAAGTTCTAAGGGTCTAGAAGTACATACAAAATTATTTGGCTTGGATGATCTTCTTGCTTGTTTATCCTGTACACATGCCTTGCAAAACTCATCATCTGAGAATTTTTGAGATGGTAAACCTCTTACCAAGTCCTTTGAGATGAGTTTATTCAAGGTGTGTATGCTAATATGCCCAAGCTTTCTATGCCAAAGCTTTGAATCTTCCTTCAAGGCCTTGAGGCACTTCAACTTGTCACCTGCAATACTCTTAGTAATCATAGCATATAGAATGTATGATCTAGGACCAGTGAGTTTGCAATTTTCAGATATCTCATCTTGCACAACACATTTCTCCTTGTCAAATACAGCTTTATAACCTTTATCACATAACTGAGAAATATTGCGCAAATTATATTTAAGTCCATACACAAGATAAACATCAGAGATAGAGTTGGTAGAACCATTACCAATACTACCTATACCAATAATATTGCACTTTTCGTTGTCACCAAGTGTAATTATCCCTCCAGATTTCTCTGTGAGCTCAGTAAAAAGAGACTTCTTTCCACTCATATGTCTGGAACAACCACTGTCTAATATCCATTTTTGATCCTTCAAGGCCTTGGTGACATCCTACAAAAATAAATCATTGCCTCAACAGGCTGTTAGACCAAGTGCAGAACTTTGAGTCATACTCAGGATCATCCATGTTTGGTGGTCTTATTCCTTTTGGGACCCAAATATGCTTAACATGTCCCTTAAGCTGATAAGGATAAGTGTTCCTCATAATATGAGGTTCTGATCTTCTGAAGGGAGAATTTAATTTGATATGACCAATTTTTCCACAGTAATGAAATTTTAGAGAAGGTCTGCTACCAGATTTGACAAAAGTAGTTTGGCTTTTCTTTGGAAAATTTGGATTATAGCCAATTCTACTTTTATGCATTGATTTCAGACTTCCTCCAAGAATGAGATTCAGATTATGTTCTGAGCCTATAAAACTGGTTATGACCTTTTTAGACTCTTGAAGTTTCTCAGTCAAAGAACAGATTTGTTGTTCTAAACCCTCTGAATGAGTCTTTAGATCGACATATCTTTCAGTTAAGAGAGTGTTTTGATCAACAACCTCTTTTATATGTGCCTTCAAGGCTTTGAATCTGCTGTCCAAGGCCTTGAAGTTCTTTCCAATTTTTGTCTTAGAAACTTCAACAGTCTTTTTGATAAAAACCAAGTCCAAGTTTTCTTTTACCTTTAACCTTTAAAGAAGCAATCTCATTTCTATAACTTTCCTCATTTTGAAAACATGCTCTTGAGAATTTTAGGAAGTACATCAGAAGGACTAGCAAGAAGTTTTTTTACCATTTCCTCAATGTGTTTGTCTGAATACTTTTCTTCATCATGTTTATCCATGAAGCATAAATTTGCTTGATCTTCTTCCGTGTCTGAATCACTTGATGAATAAGAATCACTCCATGAGGCCATCATTGCTTTCTTTGTTCTGTTGTCATTGTCCATCTTTTGAAAGTTCCCGCTCTTCTTCTTTTGTGGACAATCCCTTACTAAATGACCTGCATCACCACATTCAAAGAAATTAATTACTTTAGTTTTATGTGAATGTGATGAGGACTTAACTTTGTAATCCTTGCTGCTTGAAGATCTTGATCTCTCTCTGTTGTAATCTTTGTTTCCAAAGTTTTTCTTCTTCTTGAGAATCCTGGCCAAGGCCTTGGAGATCAATGCTAAAGCCTCTTCATCATCATGCTCATCCTTAGTCTCAAGGCTTTGAGATTTTCCATTGTCTTTAGCCTTGAGTGCTAGATTCTTGATGTAGTCACTCAGATCACCTTTTACATCTTTCATAGAAATCTCATGAGTGAGCAGCTTTCCTTGAAGATCATCTAGCTGAAGAAGACTTAAATCCTGAGCTTCCTCAATAGCTGTTTTCTTTGGCTCCCACTTGGCTTTTGAAAAACTTCTCAGAATTTTCTTGACCTTTTCCTCATTTGAGAAACTTTTTCCCGATGAGTCCAGATTGTTCACCACATCAGTGAATCTTTTGAACATCTCCTTGATAGTTTCATCCGAATTCACCTTGAACAACTCATATTGCCTCAGAAGTATATTGATCTTAGTTTGTTTGAATTGAATTTTTACTTCATAAGTCACAACAAGTTTGTCCCATACTTCTTTGGCACTTTTGCAATTTGTCACTCTGTTGAACTCATCTGCATTAAGAGCACCGTATAACAAATTCATATCCTTGTAATTTCTGGATACCTTTTTTAGTTTAGTAACTGAGAGATTTTCCTCAGACTTGATGCATCTAACTCCATCAATGGTAGTGAAATACTCATGAGGACCATTATGTATTATTGACCATAATTCTATGTCGTGATCTATGATGAACATATTCATCAATGCCTTCCAGTGCATGAAGTTGTCACCACGGAACAATTGAGGTCTGTTTGCTGGCCTTCCTTGAGAGAAGCCACCATCTCCTACATTACTCATAGTCACAAGATTGTTAGATCTATAGTAGTAACCCAAGCCCTGATACCAATTGAGAGGTTTGTAATGTAGACTAATTACAGAACAAAAATACTCTAGAAGGGGGGTTGAATAGAGTATGGGAAATTTTTGCTAAAACACAAAATTTAACTAAGTGATGCACGTAAAAGATACAAATCTCAAGGCCTTGAGATTTTGTAAGATTAGTAAGAAACTTCATAAGTATAAAAGAAAGCTTTAAGGCCTTGAAATAGAATAAGTTCAAAATAGTTTGTGAAACCTAGTTTGATTTAGATCACTTGCAAGAATAAATAGCTAAACTGTAAAGTAAAGAACACAAGGAAATTTACAGAGTTCAGTCCCAATAGACCTAATCTCTGCCTGAGGGATCTAATCCCACCAGGATTGGGCAAACACTTCTTATTACTCACACAGAAATAGCCCTAGATCTTCAAGCTAAGTGAACTCTCTTACACCTATAAAGCTTGTGGTTCCAAACCTATCTAGTATCAGCTACTATTTGTTGAGCTAACAAGAACCTCTTGTTTTTCACTTGAACAACTAACCACTAGGTTTTGTGAGTTATAAGATATACAGAAGATAATATGATTAAGGTACAATATAGAAGAACACAGTAGATGAATAAGCTGAGAAAGCCTGGATGTGTTCTTCAGGAAAACTGGAATGAATGATCTTATGAAAGCACTGATTGAAGCTTAAAGTTGTGAGGACTGATAGTCTGATCTTCCACGAATGTATCTCTCCTTCTTTTCACTTGATTTATGTTCTCTGTAAGCGTCTCTGATCTTTCAAATTCAAACAAGTCTTTTATCTACTTCCAGCAACTGAATGAGATATTTTCGGATCTCTGTTCCTTCAAATCATCATCCTATTTAACTGCATTTCTCAACAGCTCTGAGTAGATATCTGTTGGAGTTTGTTGTGATAAGATTGCACATTTGAAAAACCTGCAACAACATTAAGCATAGAAACAAACAAAATCCAAATATATAACAGCACTAAGTCTGTTTGGATATTCAGATTATGAATAAAACTGAAACAAATAAATAAGCCATTAACCTGATTACCAATCAATCATATAAATCAACACAAACGAGTTTAAGACTTGTAAAATTCATTAAACAATCATAATAACAATCATCAAATCCTGCAAGAAAGAATCAGTTAGGTTTTGTGAAAACTGTTAGCAGCTCAAGGCATATCTCAAGGCCTTGGAGCTCTGAACATTCTCCACAGTTTTTACAACTGTATCACCAAAGTTCTTTGATTCAATCTATTTATGATATCTGAAATATGTTAGACATATAAAGAATAGATAACTAGAACAATTGACAACAAATATCTGATCTTATACCTCAGATTGAACACCTGCAACACAAGATTGTCTGATCACATTTCATAAGAAAACAGTTGTCAAGGCTTTGATCAATATATCAAGACCTTGGAGCCTTGATGAATTAGAGAAACTTTGTCTTTCATCACTCTAAATGATTACTTCCAAAAACACACTTAGAAGACTTGAATCAACATGAATGACATGTATGCTTATTCTCAGGGGGAGTTTCCGTGAACTCTTCTAATATGATTTATTCTCTCTCAGCCTTATGCTTGATTTATTATTATTTGATGATGAAATACAAATTAACTTGACATGTTTGAACTTAAGAAGTCATCTTTTTTACTATGCTTTTGCAGGGAATTTTACTTCCTAGTTTGCAGGGATAGTTTCCTAATCTGACTTGTGCAGGAAAGGAAACAGTTGGAGAAGATGATTCTATGATTAATCAAAACTACATGAAAGCTTCTCAATTTTTTTTAATGCAAGATCACAACAATATCTATGAATATTTTGATCATCTAACCTTTGGAGAATATGTCAAAGAGACAAGGTCTGTTGCCTACAAAATAGGAGATTTGTTGCTAAAAATCAAGGAAGATTTGCACAGCCTTTTGAAGTATAAATAGAGCTCATTTTTTAAGGAAAAAAGACAACACACTCAACGGGAAAAAAGAGAGACACAATTCTGGATTGACAAGCATCAAAGAAGCACACCACTCTCACAATCCAACACACAGAAGTTCACTGCATTCTTCACTGTAGTTTCCTACTCTAAGTGTTCTTCTGTATTGTACTCTATTGGTAGATCATTTCTGTATTACTTCTATTTCATTCTTAAGGATTTTTCAAAGTGAACAATAGAGGATTCTTAGTTAATCAGTTAGCTAGAGCAGGTACTAGATAGGTTAGGGAGAACCACAAGCTGTAAACAGAGTAAGGCAATTCTCTGTGCTTGAGATTTAGGGCTTAGTTTTTGATTAATAAGAATTGAGTTGAAAATCCTGCAGGGAGAAGATCCCTGAGGTAGAGACGTAGGTCCAAGTGGACTAAACTCTATAAATCATTAGTCTCTTACATTTACAGTTCATTCATATTCATTGTTATTACAGCATTCAAACTTGTCTATTTTTCAAGGGTTTGAAACTCTTTTCAAGGCCTTGAAAAAGACTTGTCTGTTTTTCTGCAAGCCGTATTTCATTCCAAAGGCTCAAATTTGTGTTCAAGGCCTTGAAATCTTCACTAAAACTAAAACTCTAGTTTTGCAAAAAGTTGGCATACTCTATTCACCCCCTCTAGAGTATTTGTGCTGCATATTCTTCTGCATACCCCCCCTTTCAATTGGTATCAGAGCTTGTATCACTTTATAAGATTTAACCATCTGGTGATCATGAGTACTGCAGGTGATGGTGGTTTCTCAAAGGGAAGAGCTTCCAACAGACCTCATCTATTTTGTGGAGATAACTTTGCTCACTGGAAACCCCTGATGAAGATGTTAATTGTTGACCATGACATATAGCTTTGGACCATTATTCAAAATGGACCTCACACCTTCTTTACAGAGAAAGATGGGATCAGAACTCCCAAATCTGAAGACTCACTCTCCTCCTCTCAGTTAGAACAATATTCTAAGAATTACAAAGCTATTAACATCTTGTATTTGCTTTGAGTACAGATGAATTCAACATGATTTCTAGCTGCAAGACTGCCGAAGAAATCTGGGACAAGCTTGTGGTGACATTTGAAGGAACCATTCAAGTAAAGCAAACCAAGATCAACATCTATCTCAGGCAATATGAACTGTTCAAGATGAATACAGATGAGTCAATCAGAGAGATGTTCAAGAGGTTCACAGACATTGTCAACAATCTTGATTATTTGGGAAAACATATTTCCAATGAAGAAAAAGTGAGGAAGATACTGAGAAGTCTTCCAAAGTCCAACTTGGAACCAAAGACAACAGCCACTGAATAAGCTCTAGATCTCTCATCACTACAACTTGATGACCTACAAGGGAAGCTCATGACACATGAAATATCCATGAATGAAGCGGATGGGGAGCTACCTGAAGGTGCCAGGAACTTACCACTCAAGGCCAAAGAGAATGAGAGAACTCAAAGCCTTGAAACTGAAGATGGTGATGAGGAAGATCCATTTGCTTTGATTTCTAAAGCCTTGACCAGAATTCTCAAGATGAAGAAAAGCTTTGGAAACAAAGACTACAACAGATAAAGAAACAAGTCATCCAATAGCAAGGACTAGAAAAGTAAGTCTTCTTCATAAAATATATCCAAATTCATGAACTGCTTTGAGTGTGGTGATGCAGGACATTTGATAAGAGATTGTCCACACAAGAAAAGCAAGAACTTCCAAAAGAAAGACCATGAGAGGAGAAAGAAAGTTATGATAGCCTCATGGAGTGATTCAGATAGTTCAAGTGAATCTGAATCTGAAGAAGAACATGCCAACCTACGCTTCATGGCCAAGCATGATGAAAGTTCTGAGAAGAACATTGAGGTAACGGTAAACTGTCTAATATCAAAACCAAAAGATGCTCTTTCATATTATCTCAGAACAATTCTTTTAAATGAAGTAGATTATCTGAAAGAGACCATACTTTTGTAAGAAAAAGTTCATGAGAAAGCAAAAGAGAATTTACAACTTGTTTGTCTAAATCAGAATCTTGAAATGTCTCAGAAGAAAACTGACAGTGATTTCAAGCCTTGAAAACCAGTTCCAAAGCCTTGAAAACACAAGTCAAGGAGGTAGTCATTGAGAACTCTTTGATGAGTAACAAACTTGTTGATCTGAAACATCAAGTTGATGAATTGGATAAACAAAAGACTACTCTTGCTGAGAAACTTCAAGAATCTGAATTAGTCAAAGTCAAGCTTGCAGGCTCAGAACATAAGTTAAACTTGATTCTTGGAGGAAGTTCAAAGTCAATTCATAAAACTGGTATTGGATACAATTCAAATTTTCTAAGAAATAACAATACCATATTTGTGAAAGCTGGAAGCAAAACTTCTCATAAGTGTCATTTTTGTGACAAGATTGGTCA
Organism: Linanthus parryae; assembly: GCA_023055425.1. Classification (NCBI taxonomy): domain Eukaryota; kingdom Viridiplantae; phylum Streptophyta; class Magnoliopsida; order Ericales; family Polemoniaceae; genus Linanthus; species Linanthus parryae. The sequence continues at coordinate 114,116,960 of JALGPY010000002.1, read as the reverse complement.
TATGAAGATGACTTGTCCTTTCAGAAGAAGAGACCCTCACATAATGAGGAACACTTTTCCATTTCAACTCAAAGGACAAGTTAGACAGATTTGGGTTCCTAAAGGGGTCAGACCACCTAACATGGTTGATCCTGAGTATGAGTCCAAATTCCACACTTGGTCTAACAGCTGGGTAAGGCAGTGATTAGTGTTTGCAGGCTACCACCAATATCAAAGAACATAAGTGCTTTATGGATAGTGGCTTCTCAAGACACATGAGTGGAAAGAGATCTATATTCTCAGAACTGAAAGAGCAATCTGAAGGTTCAATTACTCTTGGTGACAAAGGCAAATGCAACATTCTTGGTATTGCTTTGTGATAATGGCAACAAGGTTATATTTGATAAAGGGAAATGTGTGGTGAAAAATGAGAAATCAGGAGATTGCATCCTCACAGCCTCTAGATCAAACAACGTTATGCTTTTCAGACTAACAAAGTTGCAGGTAAAAGCCTAAAGTGTCTCAAGGCCTTGAGAGAGGATTCAAGGGTTTAGCACAGAAAGCTTGGTCACATTGGATTGCATAACTTAAACAAATTAATCACCAAGGATCTGATAAAAGGATTTCCATCTATCAAGTTCAAAGAAGATGATGTATGCAAGGCTTGTTCTCAGGGTAAGCAGACCAGAAGCTCATTCAAACCAAAGAAGTTTGTAAGTACCTCTAGACCTATTGAACTACTTCACATGGATTTGTGTGGTCCTATGACGACACCAACTCCAAAAGGTAAGAAGTATATGCTAGTCATTGTAGATGATTATTCTATATATACTTGGGTTATGTTTTTGAAAGAAAAATCGGAAACCCTCTCTGAATTTTCACATCTTTGCATAAAACTTCAAAACTTGAAAACCCTGCCCATTGCTTCAATTAGAAGTGATCATGGTAGAGAATTTGATCGATTATAATTTGATTTGTTCTATTCTAAGCATAGTATCTCTCACAATTTTTCTGCTCCTATAACTCCTCAACAGAATGGAGTTGTTGAAAGAAAGAACAGGACTCTTGAAGACATGTCAAGGACAATGCTTCTAGAAAATAAGTTGCCAAAACATTATTGGGCAGAAGTTGTGAATACAGGAAATTATATTCTGAATAGGTGCTTGATCAGGCCTTTCCTGAAGAAAACCCCTATGAACTCTTCAAAGGGAGAAAGCCAAACATCTCATACTTTAGACCCTTTGGTTGCACATGCTATGTCCACAACAATGGTAAGGACAACTTGGGTAAGTTTGATGCAAGAAGTGATGAAGACATATTTCTTGGTTACTCTCTTACTAGCAAAGCTTATAGAGTTTATAATAAAAGAACCAAGCTGGTTGAAGAAAGTATTCATGTTATCTTGATGAAAGCTCTGATGGTTCTTTGAGTGAAAGTTTTGCAGATTTGAATCTGAACAACCAGGAATCAGAAGAAGAGAATGAGAACTCTCTTGGGTTCAAGAAAGGCTCAGAAGAAAACAGAATACCTTTTCAATACCTTGAAAATGGTGTTCAAGACCTTGAAAACAAGCCTCAAAGCCTTGAAAAGTATGATCAGAAGGAGACAAGTGACAAAGCCACTACTTCAAGACCAGAGAAGACCTATGGAGAAACTGAACATTGGTCTCCAAGAAAGAGATTCAAATACCTCTCATCTCATTAGTTTAATATCATTTCAGATCCAACCACTGGTACACAAACTAGATCACAGTTGAAGAACTTATGTGCTTTTAATGATATTATCTCTCTTGTAGAACCCAAAACTGTGAAAGAAGCACTACAAGATTCAGAGTGGATCATTGCTATGCAAAGTGAACACAATGAATTTGAAAGGAATAAGGTTTGGAACCTGGTTCCTCCACCTACAAATCAGTCTGTCATTGCTACCAGATGGGTGTTCAGAAATAAGTTGGATGAGAATGGCAAAGTGATCAGAAACAAAGCAAGGTTAGTTGCTCAAGGTTACAATCAAGAAGAAAGTATTGATTATGAGGAAACTTTTTCTCCAGTTGCCAGGTTAGAAGCAATTAGAATTCTGCTTGCATTTGCATCTTTTAAAACATGAAAGTTTTTCAAAAGGATGTGAAATGTGATTTTCTGAATGGTGCTTGCAAGAAGAAGTTTATGTTGCACAACCTTCTGCTTTTGAAATCGATAAGTTTCCAGATTATGTTTATAAACTTGACAAATCTCTTTATGGTTTGAAACAAGCTCCAAGGGCTTGGTATGAAAGATTGTCAAAGTTCCTGCTTGAAAATGATTTCAAAAGTGTATTGGTAGACAAAACCCTTTTCATAAAGACTCACGAGAAAGATCTACTTGTAGTTCAGATTTATGTTGATGATATTCTGTTTGGAGCTACTAATGATCTTCTATGAAAAGAATTCTCAAGTCATATGAGCAGGGAATTTGAAATGAGCATGATGGGAGAGTTGAACATCTTCCTTGGACTTCAAATACATCAATTGAAGAAGGGAATCTTTCTACATCAAAGCAAGTATACTAGAGACTTTCTAAACAAGTACAACATGTCTCAATCCAAAGAGATCAAGACTCCATTGAGATCCACACTATCTTTAGATAAAGATGAATCTGGTAAGAGTGTCAATGTAAAAGAATATAGATGTATGATTGGATCATTTCTATACCTTACTGCTAGTAGACCAGATATCATGTTCAGTGTATGTATGTGTGCAAGATTTCAAGCTGATCCAAAGGAATCACACTTAACTGCTGTGAAGAGAATATTCAGATATCTCAATGGTACCAAAGACTTAGGGATTTGGTATCCAAGACATTCTAACTTCTCTTTGCATGATTTTCAGATGCAGACTTTGCAGGTTACAAAGTTGATAGAAAGAGAACTTCTGTAACTTGCCAATTTATTGGATCATCTCGGATCAGCTGGCACTCCAAGAAACAGAACTCAGTTTCTCTATCAACAGCTGAAGCTGAGTATATATCTGCTGTGAATGTTGTTCACAAGTGTTATGGATTGCTCAACAGTTGAGGGATCTTGGATTTGATTTCAGAATTATTCCCATCAAATCTAGTGCTATATCTATCACAAAGAATCTAGTAAAACATTCAAGAACCAAGCATATTGATGTTAGACATTATTTCATCAGAGATCATGCTGAGAAAGGTTATATTTTTCTTGAATTTGTTTCCACTAATTTGCAATTGGCAGATATCTTCACTAAACCACTGTCAAAAGAAAGATTTACATCCCTCAGATTGGAGTTAGGCATGCTTAACAAGGAAGCATTGGTTTACGGGGGTGTATCAGGTAAGTATAAGGTAAGGTTTTATGTGTTTCAAAGTTTTGAACTGATTTTCAAAGCCTTGAAATTATTCCAAAGCCTTGATTTTATTTGTTTCAACAATATAGCTTTTCAAGGCCTTGAAACTCTCTCCAAAACCTTGGAAATAAGTCTATATACTTTCTAGTCAAAAATTGGATCTCTCAATGTTGGATGCTATCTCTGTAGAACATTGTCCAATATTGTATTTACTTTTAAACATTTATATTCGTATAAATCAACTTTATTTTATTTCCTTTCCCACGTCACTCTCTCTCTCTCTCTCTCTCTCACACACACACACACACTGATTTAAATTCAAAACTGTCAAGATCTCAAAAAGATTTGGAAATATTTCAGTTTCCTTATCTAACTCAAACTCTCTAGTATTTATCTTCTTCTATCTCTCTCTTCTCTCCGTATCACTTTTGCCTATCTCTTCTTAACCCCCAAACCCTAATGAGCACCAGAAGGGAGTCACAAAGAATCAAGATGGCTGGAGGTTCAAAAGTAGTTTCAAAAAAGAAGAGGAAGACTGCAGAAGATGTGATTCAAAATATCAGTGGTGACTCTAGTTCTAGAACTCCAACTGAATAAAAGGTTCCTTCTCCCCCCAAAGAAGAAAAGCAAGAAGGATCAGACACCATCTTCCAGCAAGAAAAGGAAGATAGGAGATCATTCTGCTCTATAAATACATCCAGAGGAACAAGTTTCAAGTCCAAAGAAGTTGAATAAGAATAAGCCTACAGCTGCTGACAAGGGAAAAGGAAAAGATATAGAGGTTGCACAAGATAAAAGCACTGGCAAGGAACTTCAGATCTATTCTGTAAAGCCTCAATCCCCTGGTAAGAAAATTTCCAGCAAGTGCTTTATTTCTCAAACTGCTAGAGGTCAGTGGTTAGATAGTTTTACTTCTAGACCAGTAGCCTAATGTAGCCTAGTTAGTGTTGATATGTTGAAAACCATTGAAAGATTAGGTTGTGCAAGACTTAGAATAGCTCAGCTATTTGAAGGCCTTGAACCAGCTTTCAAATTCTTGAATCAGTCTCAGAGGCTTGAAAATAGTTTAGCTATTTTCAAGGCCTTGAAACTGGATTCAAGGCCTTGAAACTGCTTACTTGTATGCACACTCTCAAGGGGAGTTTTCTGCAAACTCTCTGAGTTGATTCCCTCTCTTTCTTTCGTATGTTTGATTCACTGTTATTAGATTATGAAAGCAAATTGTTCTAAAATTTTATGAGCATAAGATATCATCTGTTTGACCATAATAATGCAAGAAATTTTGTTTCCAATTTTTGCAGGATTGTTTCCTAAACTGAAGTTGTGCAGATTTGGAAATAGATGAATATTTTGATCCTGTGATCAATCAGAGACTTATGACAGCCTGTCAGATTGCTTATGGAAAAGATCACAACAATATCTCTGGAGATTGTGATCAACTATCCGTTGGATAAAGCTGTTAAAGAGAGTCAAAGCTGTTTCCTACAAAATAGGAAGTTATTGCTGAAAATCTGGGAAGATTTGCAGAGCTTCAAACAGTTTAAATAGAACTCACCTTGAAGAAACAACACACAATACTCAACGGGAAAAAACAAGAGACAAGTTTCTGGATTGACAAAGCACCAAAAAAGAACATCAAACTCTCAATCCTTTCCACCGAAGTTCACTGCATTTTCACTGCAGTTTTCTACTCCAAGTGTTCTTCAGTATTGAGTTGTATTGGTAGATAATTTCTCTATTATCTCTACATCTATTCTCAAGGATTGTTCGAAGTGAAAAATAGAGAATTCTTAGTTAATCAGTTAGCTAGAGCAGGTAGGAAAACCACAAGCTGTAACAGAGTGAGCGAACTCTCTGGGATTGAGTTCTAGGGCTTAGCTTTTAATTAATAAGAATTGAGTTGAAAATCCTGCAGGGATCTAATCCCTGAGGTAGTGACGTAGTTCCAAGTGGACTGAACTCTATAAATCACTTGTCTTCTGCATTTACAGTTAATATCCGTCTTATAGTTTTTGCAGCACACAAAACTGTCTGTTTTTCAAGGGTTTGAACTTGTTTTCAAGGCCTTGAAAAAGGCATACTTGCTTTATACTGTCTTCATCTTCTCCAAGGACTTGAACTAGTTTTCAAGGCCTTGAACTTCATTGTTTGCACAAGTTTTGAAAAAAGTTGGCATACTCCATTCACCCCCACCCCTTCTAGAGTATCTTAGCTGCATTAACATCTGCATACTCACAATTTCAATTGGTATCAGAGCTTGTATCACTGTATAAGATTTAACCATATGGTGATCATGAGTACTGCAGGTGATGGTGGTTTCTCACATGGAAGAGCTGCTAACAGACCTCCTCTATTCTTTGGAGAAAATTTTGCTCACTGGAAAGCTCTCATGAAAATGTTTATTATTGATCAAGATCTAGAGCGTTGGACCATTATACAAAATGGACCTCATACTTTCTACACAGAGAAAGATGGGATCAGAATTCCCAAAACAGAAGACTCACTCTCCTCTTCTAAATTAGAGCAATCTTATAAGAACTACAAAGCTATTAACATTTTGTATTGTGCTTTGAGTACATATGAATTCAACAGGATATTTGGATGCACAACTGCAAAAGAAATTTGAGATAAACTTGTGGTTACCTTTGAGGGAACCAGTCAAGTCAAGCAAACTAAGATCAACATTTTTCTCAGGCAATATGAGATGTTTAAGATGAATGCAGATGAGTCCATTAGAGACATGTTCAAGAGATTCACTGATATTTTCAACAACCTTGATTCACTGGGAAAACATTTTTCCAACGAAGAAAAGGTGAGGAAGATTCTCAGAAGTCTTCCAAAGGCAAAATGGGAACCAAAGACGACTGCTATTGAAGAAGCTCAGTATCTCTCAACTTTACAACTTGATGACCTACAAGGGAAGCTCCTGAAACATGAGATATCTATGAATGAAGTTGATGGAGAACTCCCAAATGGTGTCAAGAACTTAGCTCTCAAAGCCAAAGAGAATGAGAGAACACAAAGCCTTGAAACTCAGGATGGTGATGATGAAGATCCAATTGCCTTAATTTCCAAATCCTTGACAAGGATTCTCAAAATGAAGAAAAACTTTGGAAATAAATATTTCAACAGAGAAAGGCACAGATCATCCAGCAGCAAGGACTACAAAGGTATGTCCTCTTCACAAAATAAATCAAAAGTTATGAACTGCTTTGAATGTGGTGATGCAGGACACTTGATAAGAGATTGTCCACACAAGAAAAACAAGATCTTTCAAAAGAAAGATCATGAAAGAAGAAAGAAGGCCATGATAGCTTCATAGAGTGATTCAGATAGCTCTAGTGAATCTGAATCTGAATCTAAGGAAGAACATGCCAACCTATGCTTCATGGCCAAGCATGATGAAAGTTCTGAGAAGAAAAATGAGGTAATGGTAAATTGTCTGATTTCAAAACCAAAAGAAGCTCTATCAGAATATCTCAGAACAATGCTTTTGAATGAGGAAGATTATCTGAAAGAGATCAGACTTTTCAAAGAAAAAGTTCAAGAGAAAGCAAAATAAAACTTACAACTTGTTTACCTAAATCAGAATCTTGAAATCTCTCAGAAGAAAACTGATAGCGATTTCAAGGCCTTGAAAAACAGTTTCAAAGCCTTGAAAACACAAGTCAAGTAAGAAGTCACTGAGAACTCCTCAATGAGTGAAAGCCTTGTTAATCTAAGACATCAGGTTGATGAATTAGAGAAACAAAAGACTATTCTTACTTTCCAAGAAGGAACAATACAAGTTTTGTGAAAGCTGGAAAAAAACTTCTCCTACATGTCATTACTGCTGGTCATGTTAAGATGACTTGTCCTTTTAGAAGAAGAGTCCCTCACATAATGAGGAACACTTTTCCTTTTCAACTCAAAGGAAACGTTAAGAAGATTTGGGTTCCTAAAGGGGTTAGGCCACCTAATATGGTTGATCCTGAATATGAATCCAAATTCCACACTTGGTCTAACAGATGTGTAAGGCAGTGATTGGTGTTTGCAGGTTGTCACTGAGAACTCCTCAATGAATGACAACCTTGTTAATCTAAGACATCAGGTTGATGAATTGGAGAAACAAAAAGACTATTCTTACTGAGAAACTTCAAGAATCAGAATTGATCAAAGTCAAGCTTGTTGAATCAGAACACAAGTTGAACTTAATTCTTGGAGGAAGTTCACATTCTTTTCACAAGGCTGGTATTGGATTCAATCCAAAACTTTCCAAGAAGGAACAATACCAGATTTGTGAAAGCTGGAAACACTCCTACATGTCATTACTGCTGGTCATGTTAAGATGACTTGTCCTTTTAGAAAAAGAGACCCTCACATAATGAGGAACACTTTTCCTTATCAACTCAAAGGACAAGTTAAGTAGATTTGGGTTCCTAAAGGGGTTAGGCCACCTAACATGGTTGATCCTGAATATGAATCCAAATTCCACACTTATTCTAACAGCTGGGTAAGGCAGTGATTGGTGTTTGCATGTTGCCACCAATATCAAATAACAGAATTCGTTTATGGACAGTGGTTGCTCAAGACATATGAGTGGAAAGAGATCTCTATTCTCATAATTGAAGGAGCAATCAGAAGGTTCAATAACATTTGGTGACAAAGGCAAATGCAATATTCTTGGTATTGGAAAAACCTACCTTTAGCTTCAATAAAAAGTGATCATGGTAGAGAATTTGATCAGTTAGAATTTGATTTATTCTGTGATAAGCATGGTATTACTCACAACTTTTCTGTTCCAAGAACTCCTCAACAAAATGGTGTTGTTGAAAGAAAGAACAGGACTCTTGAAGATATGTCTAGAACAATGCTTCTTGAGAACAAGCTCCAAAACATTATTGGGCAGAAGCTGTGAATACACCAAACTATATTTTGAACAGGTGCTTGATCATACCCATTCTGAAGAAGACCCCCTATGAACTATTCAAAGGGAGGAAGCCAAACATTTCATACTTCAGACCCTTTAGATGTACTTGTTTTATCCACAACAATGGAAAAGACAATCCTGGTAAGTTTGATGCAAGAAGTGATGAAGGTACATTTCTTGGTTACTCTCTGAATAGCAAAGCTTATAGAGTTTACAATAAAAGAACCAAACTGGTTGAAGAGAGCATTCATGTTATGTTTTATGAAAGCTATGACGGTTCTTTGAGTGAAAATTTTGCAGACTTGAATATGAACAAGCATGAATCAGAGGAAGAGACTGAAAATCCATTAGGATTCAAGAAAGGTTCAGAAGAAAATAGAAGACATTTTCAAGACCATGAAAAGGATGCTCAAAGCCTTGAAAGTAAACCTCAAAGCCTTGAAAAAGATGATCCGAAGGATTCAATTGACAATGCCACTACTTCAAGTCCAGAAAAGATCTATGGAGAGACTGAACCACGGTCTCCAAGAAAGAAATTCAAATATTTCTCAGCCCATCCAGCTGATAATATCATATCAGATCCAACCACTGGTACACAAACTAGATCACAGTTGAAGAACTTACGTGCTTTTAATGCCTTTATTTATCTTGTAGAACCAAAAACTGTGAAAGAAGATTTACAATAAGCAGACTGGATCATTTCTATGCAAATTGAACTCAATGAGTTTGATAGAAATAAGGTTTGGAACCTGGTTCCTCCACCTACAAACCAGTCTGTCATTGGTACCAGATGGGTATTCAGAAATAAGTTGGATGAAAGTGGCAATGTCATCAGAAACAAAGCAAGGTTAGTTTCTCAAGGTTACAATCAAGAAGAAGGTACTGATTATGAGGAAACTTTTGCTCCAGTTTCCAGGTTAGAAGCATTTAGAATTTTGCTTGCTTTTGCATCTTTCAAGAACATGAAACTGTTTCAAATGAATGTGAAGTGTGCTTTCTTGAATGTCTATTTACAAGAAGAATTTTATGTTGCACAACTAACTGGTTTTGAAAATGACAAGTTTCCAGATCATGTTTACAAACTTGACAAAGCTCTTTATGGTTTAAAACAAGCTCAAAGAGCTTGGTATGAAATACTGTCAAAGTTTTTACTTGAAAATGATTTCAAAAGAGGTTTAGTAGACAATACTCTTTTCGTAAAGACTCATGAGAAAGATTTACTTGTAGTTTAGATATATGTTGATAATATATTGTTTGGAGCAACTAATGATTAATTGTGCAGAGTATTCTCAAGTCTTATGAGCAGGGAATTCGAGATGAGCATGATGGGAGAGTTGAACTTCTTCCTAGGACTACAAATACATCAATTGAAGAAGGGAATCTTTCTGCATCAAATCAAGTACATAAGAGACTTACTAAACAAATATAGCGTGGCTCAATGTAAGGAAGCCGAGACCCTATGAGTTCTACACTATCCTTAGACAAGGATGAATCTGGTAAGAGTGTAAATATAAAAGAGTATAGAGGCATGATTGGATCATTACTCTATCTGACAGCAAGCAGACCAGATATTATGTTTAGTGTGTGTATGTGTGCTAGATTTCAATCTGATCCAAAAGAATCACACTTGCCTGCTGTGAAGAGAATATTCGGATATCTCAATGGTGCGAAAGACTTAGGGCTTTGGTATCCAAGACATTCTAACTTCTCTTTACATGGTTTTTCAGATGCTGACTTTGCAGGTTACAAGGTTAATAGGAAAAGTACTTCAGGAACTTTCCAGTTCATTGGATCATCCTTGATCAGTTGGCATTCCAAGAAACAATTCAGTTGCTCTATCAACAGTTAAAGCTGCATATATAGCTGCAGGAGCATGTTGGTCACAAGTGTTATGGATTGCTCAAAAGCTAAGAGACCTTGGATTTGATTTCAGGGGCATACCTATTAAGTGTGATAATACTAGTGCAATTTCAATTACAAGGAATCCAGTGCAACACTCAATAACCAAGCACATTGATGTCAGACACCATTTGATCATAGATCATGCTGAGAAAGGTGATATTGTTCTTGAATTTGTTGCTACTAACATGCAAATTGCAGATACCTTTAGTAAACCATTAGAAGATGAAAGGTTATCAGCTCTAAGATTGGAATTGGGAATGCTAAATAAAGATGCATTGGTTTAGGGGGAGCATCAGGTAAGAAAGGTAAGCTTTATATGTTTTCAAAGGTTTGAGCTGAGTTTCAAAGCCTTGAAAATCAGTTCAAAGCTTTGTCTTATACTTGTTGCAGTGTTACAGTTTTTCAAGACCTTGAAAACTTTTTCAAAGCCTTGAAAATTAGTCTGCTACACTGATAGTCAATAATCTTGGATCATTCTGTGTTGGGTAATATCTCTGTAGATATTTTCCTAATATAGCCACTATCCTTTTCAAAAATTTGTTTTAGCCAAAAATAGTATTAGTATATTTTATTTTCCAACGGCATAAAATATTTGAAATCCCTCTGATCATTGCAAATCTTTTGAGATCAGAGAGATACTAGTTTCCTTTTGAAACTCAAACTTCTTCAATATTTATCCTCTTCTCTTCTCCTTCATTCCGTATCACTCCACCTCTCTCTATTCTTCTCTCAAACCCTGGTGAGCACAAGGAGAGTCTCAGACAGAATCAAGATGGCTAGAGGTTCTAAACCTGTCTCAGAGAAGAAAAGAAAAGCATCTGTGGATGAGGTTCAAGAAGTCAGTGGAGACTCTATCTCCAGAACTCCTAGTGCAGAGGCAGTTCAAGATCTTCCTCCACCAAAGAAGAAGGTCAAGAAGGTTACAACCTCCTCTTCAGAAATGAAAAAAAAGCATAAAGTTGTTACAGAAAAGCAACCAGAAACAGAGCCTACCAGTTCAAAGAAGCTGAAGAAGAAAGCAACTCAGGCAGAAAAGGGGAAAGGAAAGGTGACAGAAGCTCAACCATAAGGTCAATTGGAAAAGGAACTGCAGATCTATTCACAAGCTTCAACAAAGAACTCAGCACCAGATGAGACTTGGTTTGTCTCAAACATCTCTAAAGGTCAGTGGTTAGATGGTTTTGCTTCAAGATCGATTGGTTTCTGTAGTATGTTCAATACGCATATGGTGGAACACATGAAACTTAAGTGAATCTCTATGTTGAAGAAGAGTTTTTGTGGTGTATGCTGAATCCTAAGGAATTAGCCTACCCTAGACTCACCAGACTCTTCTACCTGAACTTGACCCAAGTTAAGAGATCTGCACATTTGGTGATCAAATATAAAGTTGGTGGGATAGTAATTGAACTGGATCACTCTGAGTTTGCCAATGTGCTAGAGTGTCCAAAGAGGTATGATACTAGCAACCATCCACAAAATTCAGAAACCCTGCAGCTAGCCAAAGATGAGTTCTTTCTTCCAAACATCTCAACCTCAGCCAAACAGTTAACACATTTTGTGTTGAATGTTGAAGCCAAAGTTCTTCATCCCATCCTGGTTAGGTGTTTCTTTCCCAGAGAGCACTCTAGAGAATTGGTGACTGAGAGAATGCTGCACATCATGTATCTGGTTATGCATGGCTATGAGATTGATCTTCCAAAACTAGTGATTGAACATATGCTCGTTAGCCTTACCAGTAAAAGGGTTCACCCTCTGCCCTATGCAAACTTTATCACTTTGTTCTTTGAATACTTTGAGATTCCAACTACTGGAGAGGAATCAGTCACATCTGGATTTGGAGTACTTAATGAGAAAGCCTTTGAAAACACTGGGGTGGTGAAGACAAAAGAGAAAGTTTGGAAACTTTACTCAGACTTGACTGAAGCAGAACTAGGTGCAAAGAAGTTTCCTAAGCCCAAGACCTTGACTCCCACTTCAAGTCAGACTTCTCAGCCAACAGACAATCAGAGCATTGATGGTTTGGAGTTGGACATGGAGGATGTCAAAGCAATTGTTTTTGGACTGGAAAGTGATATGGGGCAAGTCAAGTACATGGTGAAAAGCATCTTCAGAAGCATGAATTTGCTTGATGTTCCTGAGGATGTTGAAGGTAAAAAGAAAGGAGACTCTGACAAGGATTTTCCTAGTGAGAATTCAGACCAGGAAGAAGTTACTCCAGTTTCAGATAAGGGAAAGTAGGTAGCAGAACAGGCATCACATGAAGAAGATGAAGCCAATAGCTCTGACTCAGATGAACTGCTGATTACCTTGAAGAAGAAAAAGAAATCTCCAAAGAATGCTGCAAAGGACTAGACTGAAGAAACAACTGTTGCTGGTGGGAATGCAGAGGAATAGGGAGAGCATGACAAGACTGATGAAGAAGACAATGAGAAAGAGGAGGGAGATCAGGATGAAGATGAAGATCCAACCCCTTAATCTTGCCTACTCTTTCTTCCACAATCTCTCTTCTTCAAAAATTTTCTTTATAGTTTCCAAAATTTTCTAGACACTTGATCCAACATCTTCTATCTTTTTGATGAAAGCAAAAAGGGGGAGAAATTCTTGGTCTTTAGTAGTTTTTAGTTTTAGGTTTATTTGCTATTTGCTGAACTGTTTAAGTTTTTGTTGGTATTATGAATAAGTTGGATCTTTTTGGAAATGATGTGTTATAAATTGTGAACTAATCAGTTTATTTTGCAGAGACTAAGGATCAAACAGAATTTGGTTTTGTCTTTCATTAAGGGGGAGATTGAAAGATCAGGTTGTGCAAGACTTGGAATAGCTCAGCTATTTCAAGGCCTTGAACCAGCCTTCAAAGCCTTGAATCAGTCTCGGAGGCTTGAAGCTATTTTCAAGGCCTTGAAACTGGATTCAAAGCCTTGAAACTGCTTAACCTGTATGCACACTCTCAGGGGGAGTTTTCTGCAAACTCTCTGAGTTGATTCCCTCTCTTTCTTTCATATGTTTGATTCACTGTTATTAGATGATGAAAGACAAATTGTTCTACCAAGATCAAAACAATATCTCTAGAGATTGTGATCAACTATCCGTTGGAGAAAGCTGTTAAAGAGAGTTAAAGTTGTTGCCCACAAAATAGGAAGTTGTTGCTGAAAATCTGGGAAGATATGCAGAGCTTCAAAGAGTTTAAATAGAGATCACCTTTAATCAACAACACACGAGACTCAACGGGAAAAAACAAGAGACAAGTTTCTGGATTGACAAAGCACCAAATAAGAACATCAAACTCTCAATCCTTTCCACCGACGTTCACTGCAGTTTTCTACTCCAAGTGTTCTTCTGTATTGAGCTTTATTGGTAGATCATTTATGTATTATCTCTACATCTATTCTCAAGGATTTTTCAAAGTGAACAATAGAGAATTCTTAGTTAATCAGTTAGCTAGAGCAGGTATTAGACATGTTAGGGAAAACCACAAGCGGTAACAGAGTGAGGGAACTCTCTGGGCTTGAGTTATAGGGCTTAGCTTTTGATTAATAAGAATTGAGTTGAAAATCCTGCAGGGATCTAATCCATGAGGTAGAGACGTAGTTCCAAGTGGACCGAACTCTATAAATCACTTGTCTTCTGCATTTACAATTAATTCCTTCTTATAGTTTTTGCAGCACACAAAACTGTATGTTTTTCAATTGTTTGAACTTGTTTTCAAGGCCTTGAAAAAGGCATACTTGCTTTATACTGTCTGCATCTTCTCCAAGGGCTTGAACTAGTTTTCAAAGACTTGAACTTCATTGTTTGCACAAGTTTTCATCTTCCTAGCAAGTTTTGCAAAAAGTTGGCATACTCTATTCAACCTCCCCCCCCCTTCTAGGGTATCTTAGCTGCATTAACATCTGCATACTCACACTTTCAACCATGAACCTAGAATGTGTTAAGAGATTGAAGAAAAGCTCTATTTGGAAAGGTTTGAACCCTTCTGAATTTGCCTACCCCAGACTTACTAGGCTTTTCTATCTGAACTTGGTACAAATCAAAACAACTATGAACCTAGTGATTTAATCTAAAGTTGCTGGGATTACAATGGAGTTAGATCACTCAGAGTTTGCAAATAGTCTAGGCTGTCCAAAGAGGTACAACACTGAGAACTATCCGAACAAGGTTGAAGCATTGAAACTGGCTAGGGAAGAATTCATTCTACTTAATGTATCTACCTCCTCTAAACAGCTAACACACTCTATGTTAATTGTTGAAGCCAAAGTTTTGTTCACAATCTTGATGAGGTGTGTAGTGCCTAGGGAGAATTCAAAAGAGTTGCTGACTGACAGGGTACTTTATTTGATGTATTTGATCATGCATGGGTATGAGATTAATCTTCCAACAACTGTGATGGAACACATGCTCTACTCACAAAAAGAAAGAAATAACCCTCTACCATATGATAATTTGCTCTCTGCATTCTTTCTTCACCTTGACCTAACCTCTGAAAGAGAAGAAACCATTACTACTGGTTTTGGGATGCTTGATGAAAAAGCCTTCGAGAGAATTGGTGTTGTGAAACCAGTGATGGGATATGGAGGTTATACTCTGATCTGTCTGAGAAGGAACTACAATCCAAGAAGTTTCCTAACCCAAGGCCTTGTCCCCTCCCTCAAACCTACCCTCTCAACCTCAGGATCTTTCCTTTGTGATTCAGAAACTTGACTTTATTCAGAAGGATGTAGATTAGGTGAAGGACAATAATCATGAGTTTGGCACTGAATTCAAACAGGTTAAGTATATGGTTGAAAGCATCTTCAAGAGTATCAATGTACTTCATGTGGAAGAAGAAGTGTCTCAAGATGCAGAAGGATCAAAGAAGGATGCCGAAGATTCAACCATAGATTTATTCAGTGAGCATAAAACTCAAGATGAGGCTAGAGGGGTGGTGGACGAAGGTAAAAAGGTTTACTGCTGGTAAGCCTAGACTTTGCACTCTACTGATATTTTCTGTTACTAATAAGTTGGATCACTTGGATATTTTGTGTTAAGTGTTATTTTCATGGATTCTGCTATGTTCTAATGAATTTTTTTTTTTTTTTTGCAGAGAATCAATTCCTAAAGAAA
The DNA here is from genome assembly GCA_023055425.1 of Linanthus parryae. Classification (NCBI taxonomy): domain Eukaryota; kingdom Viridiplantae; phylum Streptophyta; class Magnoliopsida; order Ericales; family Polemoniaceae; genus Linanthus; species Linanthus parryae. The sequence continues at coordinate 114,101,727 of JALGPY010000002.1, read as the reverse complement.
GTTTGGTTTTGTCTTTCATCAAGGGGAGATTGTAAGTTTAGTCTGTTTCAAAGGTTTGAAACATCTTGTCTGTTTCAAGGGCTTGAAATTTATTTCAATGGTTTGAAATCAACGCTGTAGTTTCTGGCATGAACTTAGGGGGAGTTGATGATCTCATTCAAACTCCTAATCTCATATAATTCATTATATGTTACTTGATGATGAAAGACAAATCATTTCTCTACTATATACTGTGATTAGTCTATTTTTTTAACTCGGTTTGTGCAGAGATATTTAGTTTCCTATTTTGCAGGATTGTTTCCCAACTTATTTGATTGAAAAACGGAAATCAATCTGACAGAGTTATTATGCACTTTGATCTGCTGCATCTAAAACATCCCAATCCTCCAACAAGCAAGATCAAGACAATATCTTTGAAGATACTGAGCAACAATCCGTTGGGAGAGCTGTTAGAGGAGTCAAAGGCTTGCAAAATATTTTTAGGAAAGTTTGTTAATGAAGATCCTGAAGATCTTCAAATTCAAACAGTTTCATTAAAGAGGTAAGGCTTGAAGAAATATTTACGGAAATCTTACATAAACTTTCAAGCACATCAAAGAGATTGGCAAGCAAAAAATAAGCGGATCTAATCATCCAATCTGATCATCTGAAGAACACTGCACATTCATCTTCAGACTCAGACCTAGTGTTCTTCTATTCTAAACTTTATTTGTATATCATTTTGATAATAATTCTAGTTCTTATTCTCATGGATTGTTCAAGGAGAACAATAGAGAATTATTAGTTAATCAGTTAGCTCGAACATGTACTAGATGGGTTAGTGAGAACCACAATTTGTAACAGAGTAAGGTATCTCTCTGTGCTTGAGATATAGGGACTTAGATTTTGATTAATAATAATTGAGTTGAAAATCCTGCAGGGATTAAATCCCTGAGGTATACACGTAGGTCCAAGTGGACTGAACTCTATAAATCCCGTGTCTATTGTATTTTCTTTACTGCATTTTACTTAGCATACAAACTGCACAAAACATATTTTCAGTTCAAGGGCTTGAACCTCTTTTCAAGGCCTTGAAAACTATCAGCTCTCTCTTTACTGAATATTTTGATTCCGAGGACTTGAAACACATTTTAAGTAGGCCTGGAAATTTTCGACACGACACGACAACACAACTCAAAACTGACACGAAATTAGCCGATTTGGGTCGACACGAACCCGCTTTGGGTCGAAACGGATCGACACGAAATTGAAACAAAAATAAATGGATTGTGTTAGGGTCAACCTGCGGGTTACACGGGTTGACCCGTTTAACCCGTCTAAATACATAATTCAAATAATAGAAATACTGTTTTGTAAATTTGTTAACTCTTGCGGTGTATATACAATTATGTATACTTTATACTCTACGACAAGTCTTCATTCTCTCACGGAATAAGTGCACCAAATCGGCTATGACAACACACAAACCTCTAGATCGACACCACCACTTTACAAATCGGCTATACATCGCCTTTATTTCAACTTTTTCGTGAGTCAACGGCGCCGAAGAATTGATATCGGGTACCACTCGTCGGTCATCTTTTGCAGTGAAGCCGTCTTCTTGCGGCCGATCTACTCCTCTCTCTTCGTCTGTTAGTTGCAGCAGGAGTAGATCTGAGATTTTTTTATCAAATTTATGAATGTCAATAACTAAATATGCAAAAAAAAAATATTGACAACGCGGATTTGTTAGTATTTGGAATACAATTTCACCTTGCTAGGTTCAATTTGAAGATTTGGTTAACTATCTTGGTTGCTATTATATGAAATTTGGCTGTTCTCGCTTTGTTGTTGCTTCTGGCTTCTTCATCTTCTCAGTCTATTTTTGTTTCATTTTTATTTTATAAAACAGGTCACAGTTTGGATTGGAAGAAGGTGACCCGACCCGACCCATTATTAAACAGGTTATCCGTGTCGTTTTCAGGTGACCCGATTAATGGGTTCAGGTTTACCATATTGACACGATTAAGGACCCTGGTCGGAATCGGGTCAACCCGTTAACAACCTGTCACAGGTCGACACGACCCGTAACCCGACGGGTTGACCCGAATTGCCAGCTCTAATTTCAAGGCCTTGAAATATTTGCTGCATTTCACAAACACTTTTCAAACCACTCTTTTAGCAAAAGTTGCAAAAGTTGCCATACTCTATTCAACCCCCCCCCCTCTAGAGTATTGATCCTGTATTTATTCCTACTTTACTATCCTTCACAATCTTTTGCTAAAAATAGCATTTTGAAACTTAACACAGAGATTAAATAGATTTACAAAGCTTTGAACAAATATAGAAGTGATTTGAAACAGTTTTTGATTGCCTGAAGCTTCAAAGTTTTGAAACTGGAAATTCTCCAAAGCTTTGGAGAAACTCTGTGTTGAACAGTTTGTAATGAGAATTAAATGCAGAACTGTAAAGTAAATGAACACAGTATTTTTTTACGAAGTTCAGGCACCCATGGGCCTACTCTCCGCCAGAAGGATACTATACCTCTAGAATTTAAACACCTTCTTATTAATCATAGACTTAGCCCAAGATCTCAAGCCTAAGTGAACTACCTTACACTTATACAGCTTCTAGTTCCAAACCTATCTAGTTTCAGCTACATTCTAATAAAACAATAAGAAACTATTTTTGTTCACTTGAACAACCAACTTCTAAAGTCAATGAGGTTGAGGAGTTATATACACAGATTTAAGCACAAGTATGAAGAACACAGAAAACAGTATAAGTAGCGAAGCTTGATGTGTTCTTCAAGAATCCAGATTGATTGAGATGATTTGATCTTCTTCAAGGTTGAGCTCTCAATCTTTTTGAATGGTTGAAGAGTTGTTGATTGATCTCCCACGTCTTTTATTTCTTCTGTTTCACTGTTGATCACCTCTCACTCTTGCCTGAAATTCAAATCCACTTTATAACAGACTGGCAGCAACAACCTGGGAGATTTTAGGATCAAAATTTTTACAAATCCTCAACCACCTAACAACTTCTTTCAACAGCTATATTCAAACGGCTGTTTTGATTTGGTCATGTAGATTTGATCAAAGGCTAGCCCTGCAAAACTTGAACACAAGTTAAGACAAAATCCAGATAGTATAGCATGAATATAATGATTTGTTTGACAGACCATTCTAACCCAATAAGCATAGCTATTTTGTTTTGAGTATATATATTTTAAATATATAACCAAATAATAATCAATATTAAGAATATAACTTAGAATATATAAATAATCAATCACACAGCTTGATATGTCATCACGCAACAAAGAATGATTAACAAGTATAGCACATACATGATTCAAAGGTAACCACCAAAGCTTTGGAGGTTTGGCCATCTTCAAAGCTTTGGCCATGAACCTGTGATCCTTAAGACATATATATATGCAAACTAATCTAGCACAATATCTAAGTTCAAGAATATTTATAAGAGACAGTTTAAAGTATACAATCAAGATTTTAATCCAATATAGGTCCTGCAACACAGAAATATGTTAGCTAGAAAACAGCAAGATTATCACCATAATAAGCTCCAAAGCTTTGGAGCTTTGAGCATGTCTCTTAAACTTATACTGTTGTGTACGAGAGAATCCTGCAGGGAGAATTCAATATACACCAAGAGTAGAGGATAGAAGTAACACAGGAGAAGTAAGGCTGTGTGTAGGGAGAGAGTAAGGCAATAGCACTGTATGAGAGAGAGACAGGATCTTGGCAGAGCTTACGCGTATCTCAAGTGATTCGCCCTTGTATGGAAGGGTTAACGATCCTATATATAACGGAGAATGTGACCGTTGTAGTTTGGTTAATGCGTCCATAAATGGTGGCTTAATTAGCTTAACCACAACGGCACATTCGTCCGCGTATATAGGGACCGTTACGGCACGTTACCCGCGTATACCGGAACCGTTACGAGGTTGACCGGGTTGACCGGGTTTATGGATCTCGTGCCATAAATCTCTCAAAGCAGTAACTAAGGTCGCGCGCGGGCTTGGTTGTCGCTCGCGCGCGACAGGACTTACTCTAGCCTCCAAACCACTAAGTCCCGACATGTCCCGTGTGGTGGTATGCGAGGGCCCTGTCTCGCAGCCCCCACGTGGATCAGCGCAGCTGGTGATCAAGTGTGTGTAGAGCACAGCTAGGTGTGGTGGATGGTTGCCACGTGGCTAAGATCTGCCTGTCTAGAAAGCACTATCTAAATTAGCCCCCTTTCTGCGCGTGAAGACGCATAGCCGGATAGGCTTCAATGCGCAGGAACCAATGTACGCGTCGCCGCCACGCACCAATTCAAATACACGAAAATTCAGCCCCATGCGTGTCATTATGACCTAAAATCCCTAGAGTCGTGCCGTCTGGTCTTTTAAGGTTTTAGGCATGACGTCAGCTTGTCCTGTGATTGCGCGATTCGACGGTGACGGTTGCGATTCGACTACTGAAAGGACGCAACCCTTCATTGTTTTCGGATAAATACTCTGTGCTCTCCATTGTTGCAAAGCATCACTTCTTTTCTCTTAAAGTGAATGATACCCGGAAGCCTTCAAGAGCAGATTCGAATAATCAATCATCAATTCTTTCTTGTCAATCGTCTCCTTCAACTGGCTTCATCCAAGCAAGCTTTACCAAAACAAGGTTGGATTTGCTCAATTCCATTTAATGTACTTGATATATGCTTTGAACTGTATTGGATCTGCGAACCCATGACTATCTGAAACATGTCATTCGTTGAAAACTGCAAAAGAGACCTTGTTCCTTAAACCCAGAACTGCTCTAATCACCAAATTTCAACGATTTAGAATATGGGGCTTCTGAAATTCCAAGCACAATAAACGATTCTGAACTTTCAAACCCAGAATTAACACTGAACTGTTCATCTTCTCTTGACATAATTGCTGCAAACTGAAATTCGAAATGATTCGAACTGAATGTGTATGTATTTCTCCCCCCTTTTTCCTTGCTCTTCCGCAGGAATGGCAAAGAAAAAAGGAACAAAACCCGTTAAAGAGGTCGACGAAATACCTGATCTTCCACAAACTTTATGGCGAAAAGCCCCCTATTTGGGTGGAAAAGATTTTTACCATGCTAGGGTTAAGGTGAAGAACCTGCCAACTCCCGTTCCCTCTGAAGAATTGCAGACATTGACCCCGCCTGTTAACGCAACCATGCTTGAATTGATCGATTCCAAGGATGTGGTTCGATTAGGGGTTGAAAATGGGTTTTTCCCCCATACTGCAATTTTGATCCAAGCTTTTGTCCAGAAATCGGACTTCATGGATGAGTGGATCGACCATGTATTGACCCATCATGCCATTGTTTTGAACAATGCTGGCATCTATTTCGTAGTCCGTGCTATGAAGGGCGTTGCCGTGAAGTTGGACCATTCCATGCTTCTAAACCTTCTCTCGCGCTACTCGCCTGCAACTCACACATTCCACTTTGCTGAGTTCGAGGCTGCTCCCACTCTGGAAGATGTACACATGTTGTATGATCTTTCTCCTGTCGGTGAGGTGGATCCTCTAAGCCCCTTGAGGACCGATCCGGAACTTGCTCTATACAAGCAGATGGAGGAATGCTTGTCAGAGGTAAAGAAAATTTCCACCCGGTGGACACCTGCGAAACTTCTTCCCGACTGGCAGCTGGTTGATACATCTGCGAAGAACACTTGGGGCAAGTGGGTGCAGTACTTCTTTCGTGACTATGCGAATAGTAGTATCACCAAGAAACTCCTGAGCCAGAACCCGAAGGCGAAAAATTATGTGAACGGGAAAGGTTATCATCTGACCTTGTGCGCTTTTCTCTGCGCCTGGTTATCGAGGTACCTTATTGATGGTCACCCTCATGATGGGTTTTTCTACCATGTCCTCCCTCTTGCTGTGAAACTGACCCTTGGTCAAAGATTCGCACTTAGGCCGCTAGTCTTGGGCACCCTGTACCACAGGTCGGACCAATTGGTTGTGGCGACCAAGGACTCTCGCGGTCGCCTTGATGTTTTGACCTATGTTAACATCGCATTCTTGACCATGTGGGTTTTTGAGCGATGGCCATCCTATGCTCCTGTTCCTTCTAGGCCCAGCAAATGGTGTGTCCCGGGTGCGGAGCAAGAACTTTCCAGTGGAAGGGCTGCTAGATGGTTTGGAACTCATTTTCCTAAGTGTACCTGGGGCCTGATATGCGATGATCGCAGCAAGTTTACGGCTAGGCCTTATGCCACACGCATTGAAAATGTGCGATGGTTCCCAAAGTTGTATCCTGCCAGACCTGTTGCTTTCTCGGAAGATCTTCTTTTCGAGGGTCATAAGCGTTTCCATGAGCGCTATCGCGAATTCTTATGCTGGTGTCTAAGAGGTTCTCTTCCTGCTCTTGCGGAGTATGTTCGCGAGCTTGCTCCCAGTTTGGCTTTGATGCGGTGGCGCCATCAGTCTGGCCCTAGTCCATCATAAGAGGCTGCTACAAACGACTACTTTCTGGCGAGTGCAAAACGATCCTAAGGAGTAACCTTCCCTTCGATCAACCCCCAGGTAGCCGCGCAGATGGCTACTCCAAGAATTGGGTCGCCTACTGGACTACCCAGCAGGCCAGATTTGAGACACAGTCGACCCCTCGGCCAAGCAGAGCTCCTGTGATCAAGATAAATTCCTTCCCCTTCCGTCCTAACTGTAGCTTGGATGACTCCCAATATGGCTGCTACTCATTGTTGGACCATGAGAATCACTTGTGCCCCTCCACCATCCTTGAAGAGAAGATGGCCGCAGTTAGGGAAGGTGCTTCGCATGTCATCAAGTATAGCGAAGATTTTGCCAAGGTAAACAATTTCCTCTGCGCGCGTTAAGTTTCTTTCCTTTATGTCAAAACTTATGCTCCATTTTCTGTTTTAGTGCTATATGAGGAGGTTTGCTTCTGGCGAGCGTTCCAAGTCGCTTTTCAACACCATTGTTGCTAAGAGAAGGCAGGGTGAGCCGATTCGGCTAGCAATGGGAATGGCTCCCGCAATTAAGGCTCGAATTCGCGAGGTAATGGACGCATTTGCTGACTCGCTGATAGACAACACTCCAGCGTTGTCTCCTCCCAGGGACGCTCCATCTCCACCAACAGCTTCCACTCCAAGGGCAAAGAGACCAAGGCAGAAGGGAATCACAATTTCTTCCCCTAGGAGTGCTCCAGCTTCCTCCCCTGCGAAGTCCCTTACTTCCAAGGACAAAGGCAAAGGTCGCATGCCAAGCAAGGCGCGGAAAGAGCTCGCAGTCGAGACTTTTGTTCCGTTTGGTCGGGAGGAAGAGGAGGATGAGAGAAGGGAGGTGAGAGAAAGAGATGATGATGAAGAAGAAGAAAGAGTTGAAGATGAAAGAGAAGAAGAAAGAGGTGAGATACAAGAGGAAGATTCAGAAGGTATTTTTAACAAACTTATCTTCTCATTATCTTAGCTCTCCCAGTCTTTTTTGAACAGTTTGTTCTTTTGCAGATGATGATGCAGAAACCATCAGCGGCCTTCTGGCCAAGAGGCAGAAGAGGGGTTCCCACTCTGGTGCTTCCAGCGAAGCCATAAACGAGGACATCCTTGCTGAGTCTAGAAGAACAGCTGAGGAGGCTGCTGAAAGAAGAAGGAAGCGAGAAGAAGCAGAGATCGAACTCATAAAGCAGAGGATTTTGGAAGAGCAACACGTTGACGACTTGGTACAACAAGTCGATGAAGAAGATGCGACTCAAGCCGATGAGGAAGTTGCGGCTGCCCTGGAGCATGCTCAAGCGGACTTTGAGGAAATCGCAGGCGGCAATGAAGGTGAGATTTTTAATCTTACGGTATACCGAGACGTGATTGTCGGTGCATTAAAACATGGATTATCGAAAGCCGATATCGGCCGATGGCTAGTAAGCAAGTGCAGTGAACCTTCAGGTAATCATTCAGGCAGCGCTTGTAAACTAGGCTTAGTAACCCAAACATCATCGTAACTGGTTTCTTCGCACCCCAGGTCACGCTCACCTTAAGGATGTGCTTAACGAAGATACATTAATAGGATATGGTGTCGCGTCTTTAGCATATGATGAAGATGCTACAATCCCACCTACGCGTGGAGGTGCTCGCTCTTGGTTTATCAAAATAATAAAATATTGTATGAAACAAGTTACCTCGCACTTTCCTGTCTTGTATCGCAGGTGATGCTGATGAGGCCGTGCTGGAACAAAGAAGTCAACCCTCCGCGTCTTATGCCCCAGAGCGAAGCTCTCATGTCGAAAAGCCTGTCGCAGCTGCCGAATATGCAAGAGAGCCCTTGGAGGATGTCATTGAAGTTTCTGATGATGTTGAAGCTGGCACCGTGCTGGTGGAGGAAGATACCCATACTGCAGCTGAGGAAATGGAGACAGATGCTGCTGAGGCTGAGGTTCATGAGCAGGTCGTGGAAGATGTAGCATCACATGCGAATGTGAATGTTCAAATGAGTGCCCCTGAGTCTCACGATCCCCTCGCACCCGAAGGCGTTCTTAATCGAGCAGCAGCTTCTACTGTTGCCATTCCTTCAGCAGGGATTGAGCCTCCAGAGGTTCCTCAAGCATGGAGCATTTGGAGTTCGCAAGTGGGAGCTGCAATTGCACCTGGTGCGGCCTATACCCTTCCTGCCAACTATGAGGAGCTAGAGCTCGCAGCTGACAGAAGAGTAATGGAGCGAGGACAGACTTCAGCTGTTCCTGTAATGCGCATTCCTTCTTTGTGCAAGATCCTTGAAGGAACAGGTATGTTACCATTTTTCTTGCTCGCATCCTGCACTTTTCATTTTCGAGTTTCATGTTCTAAACTTGAATCAACATTGTTAGGTTTGAAGCAAGCTGATGTGGACTGGCTGGTTCGGATGCGTCTCTCCTATCCTCGATCATTTGCGAGGTCTCTAGAGATAGAACCTTTCAACAGAAGATTGTTCTTGACCGAGGCCATCTGGATTTTGGAGCAGCTGTCTGCGGCCACCCCTGCGACCATCTCTCCTCAGAGTGCGCAGCTGCTTTTCAGCATGTGCCAAGGCCTTCGAGCCAAAGTTCAGGGCAAGCTGGGCTTCGGGTATCTTGTCAACAGAGTCACCCAGATTCGCGCAGCTGTGAATTTGAAGCGCGGCTTCCATGACCTCGCAGCTGAGGGGCAAAAGGTAGAGAAGAAAAGTCAGAAGGCTGAAGAGGCTATCAATCTCTTCCATGAGATGAGCGCCAAGTACGAGCAGCTGAAGCGAGAAGTGGACCAAGTGACAAATACGTCACTATTGTTTTCTCCTGATGACCCCCTGATCAAAGATTTATTTTGAAAAAATAGCAAGTATTTGTTTTGAACAAAATGTTAAAACATTATTGTAATGTTGCTAGGGTTTCCCCCCCCCCCTTTTTTTTATTCAAGGCTTGAATGCCCGCTTTGCCCTTTCCGGGATATGCTCGAATATTTCTATGCGTATCAATTATGACGTTACCTGATGACATGTCCGCCTTGATTTTCGCGCTAACTGCTTATCAGATAAGCACGCTTTCCTTGGGAAGTCCATTCGTATTTTGACCTTCGGTCATTAATTAGGGTGCACCACCGAATCGTCGTAGCCTTTAGTAGGGTAATTGAATGTTACCTCTTTCGAGACGTAAGTGATTGATTCTTACCCCTTTTCCAAGCTTTGCTGACTCAGAGAGGGAACTGAAGGGTCTCCGTAGGGTCTATATAAACCCTACCTCTTGCTGCTTGGGTTCTTCATCCCAAAATGTGGCTTGCCATGAGTCATTACGACTGCTGGCTTCAACGCTGTTCAGTGTTAATTCATGGCAATTTACGAAGCTTATTGATCTTCATAACCATCGTAAAAGAATATGAACATAATACCTCATGCTTGCTCGAAGAATTTTCTTCGTCTATTATGTTTGCAGGTCGTACTTCCGGCTGCCTTCCGGCGAGGTGCAGTGCCGTACTGACCTTCTTACCAACTCGTAATGAACGGGGGTTTTCTCCTCTAGCTTTCCCGGAGGAGAATTATTTGCCTCCACGTTCTTGAACTCGGGATGGCGAGCCATTGTGCTCGTCTCCGTGGACAAGGAGCCTCCTGCCTCAGGAGTTGCTGCCTGCCTGTTCTTCACCGCCGCATACGCCTGAACAGGTGGTTCATCGGGCATATCTCTTGGTCAGAAGACCAGACAGAGGCCTTGTAAGATCCTGGGATCTTGAAGATGGCATCGTATAGCTTTTGTAGCGCTTTGTAGGCCGTTCATTTTTATAGTAAGATTTACCTCACTATTAGCTTTCACTTGTAAGCTGCTATCTAGACAGATCGATTGTAAGTCATTTTGACTCTTAATTAGATATAGTTTGAGTATTTGCTGTTCTTCGTGTGATAGAACATTTTGTAATATCGCGTGCGAGTTGGCTATAAAAAAATTTATGTTTCTTTCGCCTTTTGTAGTTTTGTATTCTCACTTTGCGTTGTCGCTATAGCTTGCTATCTAATAGATAGATTCGCATATCATAAAGATCATACATCAGAGCTGCTATCTTAGTAGATAAACTTTTAGATCGTTTGAGATCGCATTTGAATGTCGCTGCTATCTTTGCAGATAGGGTTTAGGATTGCTTTGGATCGCATTTTCATAGTTTTGCTATCTTGGCAGATAGGCTTGTGGATCACTTAATCAGACTCAAGTATAGCTGCTATCTCGGAAGATAGGCTTAGGATCAATTAAGATCGTATCTGATTAATGCTGCTATCTCGGCAGATAGGCTTAGGATCAATTGAGATCATATTTGATTAATGCTGCTATCTCGGCAGATAGGCTTAGGATCAGTTGAGATCATATTTGTATAGTGCTGCTATCTTGGCAGATAGGCTTGAGGATCATTTAAGATCAGACTCAAGTATAGCTGCTATCTCGGCAGATCGGCTTAGGATCAATTAAGATTGTATTTGATTAATGCTGCTATCTCGGCAGATAGGCTTAGGATCAGTTGAGATCATATTTGCATAGTGCTGCTATCTCAGCAGATAGTCTTTCGTTATTAAGAAATGAAGAAGTAAATGAAGCGATACAAGACAGCCAAATTCATAAAATTCTTCCCATTTGGGAGAAGTCTTTCATTATAAGCACCTTTATATGGGAGAGGCGGAATTACAAGTCCCTCATATGGGAGGAACAACACATGAGTCTATCATAATACTAGACATAAACAGGCATTCTAATCTGATGCATGTGAGGAGAGAAGTTAGGGATAATACTTCTTAATCCAGCGCATGTTGACTGAGCTTGGGGTTGTAGCCGTCCCATGCAGCCTCTGTATAGTGCAGTAGCCACTATCAAAAACTTCTTTGACTTCGAATGGCCCTTCCCAGTTAGCTACGAACTTTGGGTGAGCCGCCTCCCGCATGCAATGATCCGATGCGCGCAGGACCAGGTCCCCGACTGCGAAATCTCGACGTTGGACCGTTTTGTTGTACGCGCGGGCGATCCTCTCCTGGTACCGCTTATTAGTCCGCTTAGCTTGCTCTCGCTTTTCTTCCAATAGGATCAAGTCATGATCGCGCTGATTGTTGTATAGTGCGTGAAAGGCCAACCTTGCAGAGTTTATTTTTACCTCCGCCGGTACAACAGCTTCAGCTCCAAACCACAAGAGAAATGGGGAGACTCCCGTGGGGGTCCTTGGAGAAGTTCGATACGCCCACAAAGCCACATTCAAAGAATCAGCCCATTTTCTTGTGGTCGTCTGCAACCATCTTGCTCAGGATTCTTAGCAGCGTCTTGTTGGTCGCTTCCGCTTGACCATTCCCTTTTGGATAATAAGGAGTAGAACATATCTGCCTTATGTTGTACTCCGCTAGCTTTGCAGCTACTTGGCGATTGACGAAGGGGGTCCCATTATCCGAGAGAATTATGTTGGGAATCCCGAACCTGTATATTATGTTTTCTTGGATGAAATGGACCACAGCAAGCGCATTCGCTATCTTCAATGGTATTTCTTTTACCCACTTGGTGAATAACTCGGCCGCAGTGAGAATAAACTGATTCCCATGCGAGGCTAGTCGAATAGGGCCGAAAAAATCCAGAGCCCAAGTATGGAATGGCCATGGTGTCCCCAACGCATGTAGATCTACGGCAGGGGCATGCACGAGGTTGCCTTTGATTTGACACTCCTGGCATCTCCTTACTTTAGTGCGGCAATCTGCCTCCATGGTGGGCCAAAAGTAACCAACTGTGAGAAGCTGTCTGCATAGTTTCGAGCCTCCCTAATGTTCCACTTGGTGCGAGAGGTCCATCACCTATTGCGCTTCCTTACTGTCTAGGCATCAAAGCAGATTACCCTCGTGACCCCTTCGCCAGAGTATGTTTTCTTGCACCACATATCGGGCTGCTTTCCTTTTCAGTTTCTCAACTTCTTTTGTCGATTCGGGCTCGATTCCATGTGTGAGAAAATCGAAGAGTGGCTTTCTCCAGTCCATGTCGTCGTCGACCAGAGCAATTGTTAAAGAGTCTTTGATCAGTGCACAACTCTCACAATTTCCTTGAATCAACGCCGCAGCCGCTGACATGTCCGGCCAGTGAATCCCATACCTTTGGGCTTTTCGATAGATTGACACTTCACTTTCCCCGCAAGTATGCTGGTGAATCTTTTCTAATAGCACCTGTCCCTCCTGATGCGAGACGCATCGCATGAGTATCCCTCCTGGGCCTCTGTAGTAGAGAGCGTTGTCATGTATGCAGTACCCCTTAGTGGATGCCCAGTTTTCCTTACTGGTTCCTTCTGCGATGGCGCGCAATATTGGCTTCCTCCAGTTTGCATCGTCCATGCATTCATCCTCGCATGCGTCTTCTGTCAATGCCGACGACATTCGCACTTCAATTGAGATTTTTGCGGGGCACTTATCCGCACTAACCTTGGATCCCAGAGTGGCCAAAGCATCAGCATGACCGATTATCTGCTCTAGGTTTATGCTCGTACCTGACATCGCAGAATTGTTGCACCAGCTTCTGTACCAAAGTTCGGCAGGGCAATAGATTTACTTCCTTTAACCCATACTCGCCCGAAGCTTGTTTGACGATTAGCTTGGAATCCCCCATAACCGTCAAATTGCTTACTTCTAGTGCCCTGGCTGCGCGAAGACCTGCAATGAGAGCCTGACACGCTCCAACTGCAAGTGCACAGTTGTCGGTGTAGTAATAATCGGAAAAGTCCGGTTTGTCGAACTCAAGGGACTTCGTGTAAATTAACTACTAAATTTATTCTTTATGTGGGCAAAGCGCAGTTGTTTTGTTCTATTTATACTAATAATTAAAAATAACAATTGTCTCAAATAATTCAATGAATTATTTCAAGATTAATAAGCACGAGTTGATTTTGATGTTTATCAAGATTGATCAAGTTCAGGATATCTCTACGGATCACTAGGTATGTCACACTACGTTGGATTTATGTTCTACTAACACGATGAGTTCTTGTTCTAGTTAAACGAGCAATTTTATATTGAAGATGTCTCAACCAATAACTATGCCTAAACTATCGTAACTGATTCCTCTAGCTTACTCAAGTTCAAACACGCATTACGATGATAATTCTACTCTTGTTCTTAGCTAACTAGCAAGATTCCTCAACCCTAGATACGGCTAGTGTGTATTTCAATTTTCCGGGCAACAAACGTAGATTCCTCTATCGTTCATAACCTAGCACAATTCTATTAATACGTCTACCAATAGAAAAGATAGATGAAACTCATAAAATACACATAACTAGATAAGAAATCATCAATTAAGCTCAAAAGCATGCAAGCAAATTCCTAAAGCACAAGTGTAGTGATCAAACCCTAGTTTCCTACGAGATATCCCAAAATAAGGGTTTAGCTACTCATAATCATGTTCAAAATACAAAGTATCATGATCCAATATGAAAAACTAGAGAAGAAACGAAGATTAGAAGCCAAACGGATGATCCAAGCTCTCCAAGCACGTCTCCTAATGTGTGTTCTGATGCCAAACACGTTCCCCAATGTTTCCTTAGTCTTTCGTCGCTCAAATCTCTCAAAACTATGCCAAAATAGCGAAAATAGCTCAAAAATCCGATCCTGGCCGCAGAGGTAATCGTACGATTACTTGCATTGAATTAATCGTACGATTACCTCATAGTAAACGTACGATTACTTCTGAGTGAAGGTAATCGTACGATTACCTTGAGGTAAACGTACGATTACTTCTGGTCTTCCACCAATCAAACTTCATCTTCTTGCTCTTTTTCCTTTCGTCTTCACTTCCCGAGCATCCCTTTGAGCCTCCAACTTTTCCGAAGTTCACTTTTGCTCCAATGTCACGTCCCGAGCTCCCGGTTCCTGAAAACCACAACACGAGAAACATACCGGAAGATCAAACGTGATAAAATATAGTCAAAATTAATGCAAAAAGTGCCCGGACTCATCATTAACGTGCAAAGACTCAACATGCTCAAATTTAGCAAGAAATGATCCAAAATCCATCAAAACGCATCAGAATACACGCAAAACGGTAAGGAAACATATAAGAATATAACTCCAAATATGGAGTTATCAACTATCCCCACACTTACCCGTTGCGCGTCCCGAGCAACAATTCAAATCACAAATTATCAAAAATCATCCGAACCTTCCTCCTCTCATCTCACCTCTCGAGTCAACCATTCCAACCAAGACCATTGCATACTTTTCAACTTACCAATTGCATACTAACCTCAATTAGCCGACTCAATACACACGACGACTCAATACAAGACACAACGATGCAACAATATGATGCAATGCAATTATATGACTCGATCCTACTAAACACATATATACACAAAATATCTTTTTAGGCGAGATCGAGCAATCTCAATTAGCTTAAAACGGTTCTCATGGAGTGATGAAGAATCTAGGAACGAGGTATGAATTGCAACTAAAATTGACAACAAGAATTTCCCTTAGTTGGTATAGAAAGCCTAGCTTTACTACGTGTAAGAATAACCTACCTCTTCGCGTGTGCCGATAAATAAGAGGCTACGATAGGCTAAGCCACATTCAAGGTCCGAGCTCCTATTCCGCTAACGGGTTAAAATGTAGAGGCTTAGGGACAAAAGGATAATCATGTAGTAGCAAGTCCTAAGCGTCACATTCTCACGTTAAAACCCACATCTCACACACCCTCACCACGATGATAGGAACCGCAACCCAAAACTCACCATCTCCGGCCCTCGATCCCCTCAAACCCCGGTACAATAACGATCTCCGTGGCCACCGTCGTGAAACATGCATAAAATGAACATCGCCGTCAATGAAATAGTTGCTTCCACCACTCGGTCTTCATTAAGCTCAAACTTTATTCCTTTATTTCATCTCTCCTTTTTTTCTCTCTTTTTTTTTCTTTTTTTTCTGTTTTTTTTTTTTTTAATCTCTCAATATCCAAAAACACAACTTCTACAACGTATATCTCGAGTGGTCTTCCAAGTGTCAAGCCATACAAAAACGTTAAGGGGAGGAAGTAAACAATCCAATGAATATATATCACACGTAAAATCCATCTCCCCCTAACTCAATGAAATACACGGTGCCACCAAACAAAGCCGCAAACAAATCCAAGTACATGTATGGGGATTGAGTCGTCAAAAGCTCAATCTCAATGTCCGTAGTCAAAAGTCGACATCCCCACACTAGAATATACCCATGTCCCCTCTCAAGTAATCAAAACAATGTAAGTCTCGTGCTTAATCCAACCGATCCTCCTACACCAAGATGATGAAAAGAAACGATCCCTAGCACGATCCACCAATTAAATCACCCAACCCAATTTGTGCGTATTAGATGTCACGCACTCACGGCTCTCCACAACTGTGTCCATGGTGTAATGACATGGAACACCGCCACACCGAAGTGCGCAAGCCTACTCTCACTCACCCTCGCATTCCCCTCGATAATCAGAAATGAAGTACATGCGATACGTAAGACTCACTCAAATATATCATGAAGTACTCCCTCATCGAACCCCCTCAACTACAAACACCCTCGTGACGCACTAAAGCGGTGATTCTAACCAATCGATGATGAAGGCCAAGAATCGTCACCTTAAGTCCAGAGGTTATCAAAGAATCCATGGTTCGAAACAGTGTTTACTAGTGGTCCTACAAGGTAAGTTCTATAAGCAGTGAGTGCTCTAATACACACCTCGCACAGCTATTCTGTGTGCCACTACGAGGCGGGTTGGCGACTACCTAAGACGTACACATGAATGTTCGGCTTGTTTAGCTCACACCTAGCTCAACTCTTGTAAGAAAACAAGGCACACACTTTAGATTTGAAAATCATTTAAGTGTATTAAAAATAGGCAGGTATTCCCGTAAAGAAAGTCTCTCTATACATACTAAGGGGAACTCAAATTGTCATTCTCGGTCACACGTCATACCCTATGCCTAAAGTTCTCACACTCCTCGATTTTCCCAAATTCAAGCTTCTTTTGATTGCCCTTTCTCAATTTTCAATTTTTTTTTTTTTTGATTTTTTTTTTTTTAGATAATATTTCCTACTCTATATTCATGGGCCGACTCGAAAGAAGACTCGAAACTGACTCGATTCGGGTAGGTGGACTCAATTAAAAAAAACGTGCACTAAACATAAACTACTCACAATACGACACACACAATATCTATAAACACGACACGGACTACTAAAACGGACTCACAATACGACAAAAACAACCTATATGTAACTGGTGAATGCAGACACGGACTTGGCTAATAAAGGCTGAGGAACCCCCCCCCACACTTGAACGCGTCGTTGTCCTCAACGAATGCATAGGTCAAGCGAAAAGACTCAGCATTCAAATGCAGGGGGTGGTAAGTCTACTCGCTCTCCTCCGAGCCATCCGAGTGGTCACTCGACAAATACATCAAAATCTGAGGTTCCGGAGTCAGTGTCACCCCGCCTGCCCTGCCAAGCTCGTGTAACCACTGATTCTGCCTATGCAGAATGTCACCGAGCTGGCGCTGGTTCCGTCGCGCATGCATAGCCCTTGACTTGGCTTTCCTCTCTGCTTCCTGCCCTCGAGCCACGGCCTTTTTCTCATTTGCAATCATCATCCTTTGCATGGCCTGCAAAGTGGCTTCGAGGCTAGCATTAGGTGCGACAGACGGACTCGACTCCTCACTCACAGCCGGGGTCTTACCCTTACCGCCCCTCTGAGCCCCCTTTTTTGGTGGGGGCCGGCTGCTCTCTACGACTACCTCATCTTTCTTCGGGTCGGGTACCTGAGTCCAGTATTGCGGGGGTTCGGCTGCACGGTCTCCACCATAAAACGCGGCACCAGCCTTAGTGGCCAAGTGCTTTAGCAAATATCCAAACCCGGCTGCCCGTCGGTTAGAGTCCCGAAGTCTCGATCGAAAACTCAAATAAATGCTCTTCGGGACGTTGAATCGATGGCCCTCATACCAACACATAGCCATAACACACCACTCGAACCGTTTGTCGGTCTGGGTCGAAACGCCCTCAACCCATGCCTCCACTATGTAACGCGCTCGACGAAGTAAGTGTCTGACCGAAACCGTCCACTTTCTAACGTCCTGACTCGCATGAGTATCCCACGGCGCTCCCGTCACCCCACCAAAGGCAAAGATTGACACTGCGGTCACTAACTCCTCTACGTTCATTTTCATGGTGGTCTCAAAGTGACAGTCGCCCTCGAGTGGTGGCCATTGTAGGGCCGCGGCTATGCTAGCCGGAGAGAAAACAAAAAAATTCCTACGGGCGTAAATGATCCTACGATCATCCAACTCTCCATCCTCCCCATACCCAGACCACTCGGCGTTTGAGTAAATCTCCCACATGAGCTCCGAACTCGCGTTCTCCTTGACGAGCTCACACCACCCTGCAAGATTCTCTCTTTTCATGAACTCTTGGATTTGTTGGGGCATCTCAGTTTGGAATGGGAAATGCTTTTCTACATTTGCCCCCCTGAACACACTCCCCTCCCGCTTGGCGTACCTAGAATGCGCTAGAAGGGTGATAAACCGATAGTCACAAAACACTCCTTTTGTCGGGTCAAGGTCCCTAGGACTAGACTCTCTCGTGGCCCTCGCTATTGGCACTCTATCAGGTTCCGCACTTTCTAACTCATCAGGGTCCAGAGGAGCTGGTGAAACCATGCTCCCCACAACCCAAAAGGTCGCATTCTTAGCGAGGTTACCACCCGCGTCCCCCGTCTCTCTCACTTCTCCCTTGGGGATATATTCGTCATCACTATCGACGACTACCTTTTGTTTCTTCCTTTTCCCCCCGGTTATATTCTGACTCGTAGCTACCCCCTTTCCTTTAGCTACGGCCTTTCCCTTATCTTTTCGACTAGACATGGCACAAGAAGGTAGCAAAAATTGACAATTAAATTGACAAAAAGACTTAAGCTACGTGCTCAGTGTCAGGATGTGTGTATGGAAAAGGAACAGTTACACAATTAACAAATAAGTCCTAGGACTCTAGTCAATCGCCCCCAAGCACGCTACTAAGCGCAAAAATAAAATTGGGCTTTTACTCAATTGTGCCTAAGACTCGATAAAAATTAATTGCGAGGGAGAGAAGAGTGTACCTACGTGCCCGGAGCAAGTCTTACGGGCACAATTTTCATATTCGTTCGACAAGAAGGACCGATTTGGTCGTCGGAAATTTGTTTCTTCAAATTGTGCAATCAAGTTGTGCCTTTTGCTCCTTGCGGTGTCCTCTTCGAAAGCCCCAAGTCAATTTTGCCGAATTCAGCCTCAATTTGCCCAATTTCAGATGTTCACTCGAAACCCTAACCTTTCCCTCCTTCTTCAATCCTCCAATTCTTCAACCAAGCAGCCCAATCGAATTTGACAAGGGCAGAGAAGATGCGTGGTGGTGAGGGGGGAGAGAGGGTGCGCTGGTGGTCGGGTGGCAGAGGAGGTAGGGTGGCAGAGGAGAGAAGGGGGGTTGGAGCTGGAAGGTGCGGCGCTGTGGGTGAGATGGTGCAGGGCAGTGAGGTATGGATGTCGTGGTTTCTGGTCGGGGTTGCGAGAGAAGGGGGTCGCGGTGGTTATGGTGGAGTTCGGACCTGGGGGGTGAGGCTCCTGGGTCGAAGTCGGGGTCTGGGTGGCAGAGGAGGGAGGGTGGCGTTATTGCAGCGGTGGCCGAAGGTGGGTGGAGCTGTGACGATGGCGATGGCAGTGGTCGTAGGGATGGACGTGGTGGTGGCGGCTGGAGATGGTGGTCGTGGTGGTGATTGCAGAGGGAAGAGAAGGAAGAAGAAGGCGACGGGGATGGGAGAAAGCAGAAAGAAAAGAATTTTGTTGTTTTTTTTTTTTTTAACCACTCGCTTGGAAGTAATCGTGCGATTACTTATAAGTAATCGTACGATTACTACCTCGTACGACCTAGTGGGTAGGTCGTGCGACCTAGTAAAACAATCTGCTTCCACCAATTCACCCCAAAAATTTTGTAAGGAAAAAGTAAACGTACGACTACCTCAAGGTAATCGTACGATTACTTTTGTGCAGGAGAAAATTTTTATTAGCCAAATATAACCTTTACCTCGTATTTTGATCCCGACCTCCGATGAGTGTGATTTTTGCACCTTTAGATCCCTTTTTCGACGTAAGTATTGCTCACATAAATCACGTCCCGTTTCCGGATCGTTTTCCCCGACTTTCCTCAATTATCGCCTAATTACACGAAAAATACCCAAAATGTGCCAAATTCGTCGCTTTCTTCAAAATTTTGCAATCACCTTCATCAAGATGTGGAGTGCGGGATCTCTTCTCGTGTAGAAAAATTCCCAAAGTCCGGGGAACCTTTCATTCTTCAATTTCGCGCTTCGAAAGGCTCGTTTTGCATTTCCGGATGCTTTTGGACGCCTTTTAGCATCCTTTTTCGTCTCTGTTGCTCGTTTCTTTGCTTTGTCATGGATCTCCTCGACCTCGAGACTCCATTTACATTATAAAAGATTCCCAATGTCCGGGGAACCTTTCATTCTTCAATTTGATCATTCCAAATACCCGTTTGGCAATTCCGCATGCTTTTTGGCTCCTTTTTCCTCTTCGCAACATCCTTTTTGGCATAACTTCTTCGTCCGGACTCCGATATACGCGATCCACCTATCCACAGAAAGCTCTCGACCACCCCCACACTATGGCACTGTTCAAATCAGCTCACAGTCCTGTCTTCAAAAATTTACCTCGTAATCCGTGCCATTGTGCCAGCTTTCTCAATTTCTTTACGTCCTCTTTGCGTATATCAAGAAGGGGAGTCCGGGAACTTGATCTCCCCCAGGTGCGTGTGTTGAGTAAGTGTAGGAATGGCGTCAATCATATTTTTCTTCATTCCGGGTCCCGATACGCGTTTTGGCCTGCTCTTTCTCGTTTTTCGTGCAATTCTTCACTCGCGTATCAAGAAGGGGGATCCGGAATAGGCCTTCCACCTAGAATTCTTGCACATACTCATTGAAAATATTAAATCCACTCTCTCGACCCTCTCAAATAGTTAGAACAAAATAAAATAACAAAACAGTATTGAAATCTACACTATGCAGTAAATAGGTTGGGTTGCCTCCCAACAAGCGCCTTGTAATTTAAGGTCGAGTGCCCGACCAAGTTACCTCAAATATGTTAAGGAGGTCTAGCACGACATGCCTCCTCCTTCAATTTCTTGCTCTTGATCTTTTTCACCACATCATGTGCACACACCAGATTTGGCCTCTTTTCTGATTCGGGTGGATCGGGCTACAAAACTGTAGGCAACCCAAGAGAAGGATCCACACGATCTTCTCTAAACTTGATCATAGCTAACTTGTTCTTCCCCTTGCCCGGATGAAATGCTTTGAACACGAGTGATGAATCTAAAGCTTTGATAGTCAACTCCTCAGTCTCTAGATCCACATTTGCGCGCATTGTCTTCAAAAGCGGTCTTCCAAAGATAAGCGGTACATCGCGATCCTCCTTGATATCCACTATCACAAAGTCAGCTGGAAAGACAAATGCACCCACTTTGACCAGCAAATTCTCGATCACCCCCTTTGCTGTAACAATTGAATTGTCTGCCAGTTGCAGACCCATCTTCACCGGGGTTGGCTCACCAATGCCCAATCTCTGAAATAAGGATAAAGGCATGAGATTGATACTCGCGCCTAAATCACAAAGACCATGTGTGTGATACCCACCCCCAAGAGTGCAGCCTAAGATGACACTGCCTGGATCTCTCATCTTGGGAATGTCCCTCTGTATAACAGTACTACACGTCTCCGTCAGCTTTACCGTGGCATAAGCGTCTATGCTCTTCTTGCCCCACAAAATCTCTTTCAAAATTTTTTTGTACTTGGGCATTTGAGCAAGCGCTTCCACAAGAGGAATATTTATATGGAGTTGCTTGAATATGTTCAAAAAATTTCCAAAGTGTTCCTCATCATCCCTCTTTATCGCCGCCGGATATGGTATTCGTGGCTCGTAATTAGCCGGATTGAGAGTGTTCTTGGGCTCTTCTTTTTTTTCAACTGTGTCCTTTGATTGGGGACTCACGGCCTTGGGCACCTCTTCACCCAATTCCTTCTCGGTGGCCTTTGTAGCTTCATCTCTCGCATGACTAGGATATGGAGGATCCTGAGTAGTCACACCGCTGCGAGTAGTAATAGCTTTGAGCTGCTCAGTAGGAAGAATGGTATTAGAAGGAAGCATACCTGGCGGAACGTTAGCATTCTGATTGGAAATTTTCCCAATCTGCGTCTCATGACTCTTCATTGTAGCTTCCATGGAGACAATTCTACTTTCCATTCTCTCTTGATTAGCCAGCAGTTTTCTCAATAAAGCATTTGTCTCTTGTCCTCTTGCCGCGGAGCTTGCAGTTGCGGTTCTTGTCTCTGAGCCTGGTATGGAGGATTTGGCTTCTGACCCGGTGCATATAACCCACTGTTTGGGTTGGCATAGCTAAAGTTGGGGTGATTACGGTTGTTGGGATGATAAGTATTCGGCCACTGCTGCTGTCGTGGTGGACCCAAGTAGTTCACATCTTCAATTGCAGCGCCATATCCCTGATTCTCATCTGCCATCATCTCCCCCACAGACTTTATTCGTGCTGATGGATTCATATTGCTGAAAGTCGAAGTCATGACTGCCATTTGCTGCTAAAATTTTTGCTCCACCATTGTTTCAATCTTGTTTACCAGTGCCCCATCAGATTTTGAATTTCTACGAGTCTCCGACCTCGTAGACTCACGTTTTGCCACATTGTCCAGCAGATCCCGACATCTCCGTATTCCTAAACCCATGAAGTTTCCTTGAGCCATCATGTCCAGCTCATTTGCTGTCTCCCTGTCTAAGCCATTATAGAAATAGTGCAACAGTTTGTACCATGGCTCCCCATGAGTAGGGCATCTACGAAGAAGCTGGTTTAATTTCCTCCATGTGTCCCCCAAAGAATCATCTTCCTGCTGAGTGAAATTTGTGATGTCAGTCATTCTCTGTGCAACCTTGGATGGTGGAAGATATTTCCTGAGAAACTCTTGGCAACACTCTGCCCATGTAGAGATACATCCTGCTGGAAGCTCCATGAGCCATGTTTTTGCTTTCCCTGATAAGGAAAAGGGAAATAACATCAGTTTTACCGTATCATCTGGCACCCTCTGATCATGAATAGTGGCAGTAATCTGGTTGAAGTTGAGTAGATGGGCATTCGGATCATCCCCAGGAGCTCCAGTGAACAGACATTCATCACGAACCATATTGATCAGCGGCTGACGCAATTCAAAGTGAGCTGCATTGATTTGGGGTCTGACAATCGTGGGTAGGTATCCATCTGGTGTGGTCCTGAAGTAGTCCACCAAAGGACGCTCATCAAATTCAGCATTTTTGACCTGTTCTAAGGCATTCTGACCATTATCGTTCCGATTATTGCCCCCATTATTTCTATTTCCACCATTGTTACCTCCATTTGCTCCTCCATTGTTTCTATTAACTATCCCCGCACCAGGAAGTTGTTGAGGATTTGGAGAGTTCAAGCGTGCCATTGCAGCTTGCATCTCTGTCAACTGAGCTCTGAGCTCCTCAGTCTCCCTTGCTCGATTAGCTGCATCTTCTACAGCTGCAATTCTAGCTGCTTCCGCATCCTGCATATTTTTGCGGATAGTTTCAATCTCAGCTCTTGTTTGGTCATCCATGATAGATGAGCTTGATTTTCTCTTGTCTCTACGATGTGTTCGCAACAAGGATTCTGGGTCTTCAAGTGTTGGATGCAAAGGCTCGTTTCTAGAACGTGACATGCACCAAGTGAATCAGACCTGAAAGCACAAATCACTCACAGAACGTAGGTGAGTAACAAATATAAACAGAAAAGTAAATCCCTAAAGAGAAAAATAATAGCTAATTTATTTGAAGTCCCCGGCAACGGCGCCAAAAACTTGACACGCTCCAACTGCAAGTGCACAGTTGTCGGTGTAGTAATAATCGGAAAAGTCCGGTTTGTCGAACCCAAGGGACTTCGTGTAAATTAACTACTAAATTTATTCTTTATGTGGGCAAAGCGCAGTTGTTTTGTTCTATTTCTACTAATAATTAAAAATAACAATTGTCTCAAATAATTCAATGAATTATTTCAAGATTAATAAGCACGAGTTGATTTTGATGTTTATCAAGATTGATCAAGTTCAGGATATCTCTACGGATCACTAGGTATGTCACACTACGTTGGATTTATGTTCTACTAACACGATGAGTTCTTGTTCTAGTTAAACGAGCAATTTTATATTGAAGATGTCTCAACCAATAACTATGCCTAAACTATCGTAACTGATTCCTCTAGCTTACTCAAGTTCAAACACGCATTACGATGATAATTCTACTCTTGTTCTTAGCTAACTAGCAAGATTCCTCAACCCTAGATACGGCTAGTGTGTATTTCAATTTTCCGGGCAACAAACGTAGATTCCTCTATCGTTCATAACCTAGCACAATTCTATTAATACGTCTACCAATAGAAAAGATAGATGAAACTCATAAAATACACATAACTAGATAAGAAATCATCAATTAAGCTCAAAAGCATGCAAGCAAATCCATAAATCACAAGTGTAGTGATCAAACCCTAGTTTCCTACGAGATATCCCAAAATAAGGGTTTAGCTACTCATAATCATGTTCAAAATACAAAGTATCATGATCCAATATGAAAAACTAGAGAAGAAACGAAGATTAGAAGCCAAACGGATGATCCAAGCTCTCCAAGCACGTCTCCTAATGTGTGTTCTGATGCCAAACACGTTCCCCAATGTTTCCTCAGTCTCTCTTCGCTCAAAACTCTCAAAACTATGCCAAAATAGCAAAAATAGCCCAAAATCCGATCCTGGCCGCAGAGGTAATCGTACGATTACCTTGATGTAATTGTACGATTACTTGCATTGAAGGTAATCGTACGATTACCTCATAGTAAACGTACGATTACTTCTGAGTGAAGGTAATCGTACGATTACCTTGAGGTAAACGTACGATTACTTCTGGTCTTCCACCAATCAAACTTCATCTTCTTGCTCTTTTTCCTTTCGTCTTCACTTCCCGAGCATCCCTTTGAGCCTCCAACTTTTCCGAAGTTCACTTTTGCTCCAATGTCACGTCCCGAGCTCCCGGTTCCTGAAAACCACAACACGAGAAACATACCAAAAGATCAAACGTGATAAAATATAGTCAAAATTAATGCAAAAAGTGCCCGGACTCATCATTAACGTGCAAAGACTCAACAAGCTCAAATTTAGCAAGAAATGATCCAAAATCCATCAAAACGCATCGGAATACACGCAAACCGGTAAGGAAACATATAAGAATATAACTCCAAATATGGAGTTATCAGAGCCTCATACTCCGATTCGTTGTTGGTGACTGCGAAATCAAGTTTTGTGGACATCTGTATGACCTCTCCATCGGGCTTGGTCAGAACTTATCCAATTCCTCCACCTTTCCTTGTCGACGACCCGTCGAAATGGAGCGTCCAGTAAGGCAATTCAACTGCATAGATCTTAGGTCCCTCTAGTTCTTCCTCAATCACAGGTTCATGGCTATTATCAGGGAACTGTGCTAGCAAATCCGCCACCGCTTGCGATTTGATTGCCCGTGGTCGAACGCACGTGATGTCGTATTGGGAGATGGTCATATACCATTTTGCCAGTCTTCTACCAGGAGAAGTGTGAGTTAAGATGTACCGTATGGGGTCACTTTTTGTAACCACTACCACTTTGTGTGAAGCGAAATAGTGTTTCAACTTTTCTATTACAAAGAATAGAGCAAGGCAATGACGCTCGATATCCGTGTACCTTGATACTGCTGGCTGCACTATGCGGGAAATATAGTAGATTTGCCTTTCTTGCCCTTCATATTCCTGAGCCAAGAGTGCCCCTATAGACTTCTTTGTCGATGTTAGGTATAGCAAAAGTGGCGATCCGAGCTGTGGTGCGATCATTACCCTTTGTGACGTCAGCAAGTCCTTTAGCCTTCCAAACGCGGCTTCATGCTCTGTGGTCCAATTGTACACAGCATTCTTCTTGAGAAGATCGCTGAAACAGAAGGTAATTTCTGCGATCGCAGGGATGAACCTTCGCAGATAAGATAACTTCCCCAAGAATGTCTTCAAATTACTTTGATTGTGCGGCGCAGTCATGCTGGTGATGGCTGATACTTTTGCGGGATCAGGCTCGATGCCCTGGCGATGTATTACACATCCCAAGAACTTTCCCGAGGTTACTCCGAATGCGCACTTCATGGGGTCCATCTTTAGCTGGAAACTTCAGCATCTTTCGAATACTTTCAGCAGATCCTCCAAATGGTCCCTTTCTTCCTTGGATTTGAAAACCAAGTCATCAACATAAAATTCCACTTCTTTGTGCATCATGTCGTGGAACAGAGCCATCATGGCTCGCTGATAAGTCGCACCTGCATTCTTGAGTCCGAAAGGCATAACCGCGTAATTGAAGACTCCCACTGGCGTGATGAACGCGGTTTTCCGTGCGTCTTCAGGGTCCATTTTGATCTGGTTGTACCCACTGAAGCCATCCATGAAGCTGAACATGCGATGACCCGCGGTTGAATCGATGAGTAGATCGATGTTGGGCAGCGGAAAATCGTCTTTGGGGAAGAAACGGTTAAGGTCTCGGCAGTCCAAACAAATGCGAAGTTGCCCATTCTTCTTCACCACAGGCACGATATTAGCCAACCATGTAGGATGGTGATTTGTCTCGATGAATTTGGCAGTCAGCAGTTTGACAATTTCTTGCTTGATTTTCACGTTGATCTCCGGCCTGAAGCTCCTACTTTACCGGTTTAGATCCTGGAATTACATCTAACCTGTGCATGGTGATGCTCGTGTCCAGACCATGCATCTCATCATATTCCCATGCGAACACATCTTTGTACTCAGTCAGAAGCTGCAGCAGTCTTTCTTCCTCTTCGCTCGTGAGGTCTGCACTCAGAAAGACTGGTCTCTTCTTTTCTTCGCCTGGGCTTAGGAATACCTCCTTCAGCTCCTGCTTCTGCGGTTTGGGCTTATCCTCCATGCACTCGGGTGCCTCTTTTAGCTTTTCCTCTAAAACGCCTGGCGTGGGTTTGTCTAATTCCATGACATGCTCGATTTGATTAATTTGCTCAGGGATATCCCCATGCCCGTGTGGGGGTATCCCCGCGCACCTTCATATGCAGTAGCACTTTTTCCCGTTTGCGTAGAAGCTTTCTATCTCCTTGCCCGCGGGATCGCGTTTTACTATCCTTTTCAGGGTGTACACATTCTTTCTTTGATAGGCAATCCGCGGTGCCTCTTCTTGCGTGGACGAATTTTCCTTGGCCTCCTCCCTTGTCACCATCACTCCTGCGGGTGATTGATCCTTGATGTCCTCCCATCGAGGCAAAGGAGTCGGATTAAACGGCCCGACGTTTACTCATCTGCCATTTCTGTGAACCATACTGCCTTGGTGAGGTGCGCCTCATCCAGATTGAAAGGGTTTACCGAAGCTGGTATCTCCACTATTCTGCCGTTCCAAATAGCTTTCATCACCTGGTGAGCTGTCGAGGGGACTGCATCGAAGCGATGGATCCAGGCTCGGCCGATGATCATATGATCTTAGTGTTCTCATCGATGACATAGAATTTGGCTGAACACTTGATTTTGCCAATCTGGACACCCAGACGGATCCATCCTATCGTCATCCTGGAGTCACTTCCAAACCCCATCAGCGGGGATGGACGTCTGACAATCTTCTGCTCTGGGATTCCCGCCAGCTTCAGAGTGTTGAGCGAGACCACGTTAACTGCCGCTCCTCCGTCAAAAACGCTCTTTTGAACTCAACACCATTGATTACCGCTGTCACGTACAAAGGTTTCTGGTGACTCGCATCTGTCTTTTTGTCGCTTGCGGAGAAGGTTATGACCTTTTCTGTGGAGCGGGATGCCCTGACAACCTTCCCATTGGAGACAACGATATCCTCCTCGTAATCTTCCGCTATCCTCAGGATCGCCTTCGTCATTTCCTACCTGCATTTCTGCGAAAAGTTCATTTCATCGAAGAACCTGCTGAACCCGTGCGACCCTTTCATTCGATCGGCACGTTCGTCCTCCTTGTCTATGTTGTAGTCCTCATCGTTGTAGACTTCGGCGACGATAGGTAGACCATCTTCCGCAATCTCTTCGAGGTCCATAATCGCGATCATGGAAACCTCTTTGCCCTTCGGTTCTTGCTCCACATGGGCAGGCAGTGGATTGTTTCGCACATCTTGCCTTTGGTCGCTGACAATCAACTCACCGTCTTTCATCTTTCGGCTCACCATATTTCTGAGCTTCTTGCAGTCAGCCGTGGGGTGCATGATCTTTCCGTGGCATTCGCACCACTTTGGGTCCCTCATCATCTCCTTGGAGGTTATCCTTTCGAACGGTGGCAAGATACCGTCCTTTCGCCATTGCATGCACAAGTCCATCGCTTCCTCCACCGAACAGGGTAGAGGTGGCGCATCCAAGTTTGTAACCATGGGCTGCTTTTGTGGCAAGACTGTATAAACCTCAGCTTCGCGCCCCCTCTTGTAGCTGAACCTTCCAATTTTAAAGGTAGTTCCACTCGGGGATCGTTCAAGGGACTGCTTCTTCTTCAGCCTCTCCACTATAGGCTCTATGTTCTTTGTGCATTCGATTAGCTTTGAAAATGTAGGAGTTTGTAGGTTGATAAGCATACCTTTGTACTCGTCTCGCATGCCTTGCAGACATATTTCCACGAGCCTGCCCTCAAGCACTTCGTCTCTGCATTCCGAGGACTTGGCTCTGAACTTCTTAATGAATGTCACCCCATCCTCCTCGCGCTTCTGGTACATGCGAGAGAGATGAATCATTGTCACCTTTTCTTCCACCTGGAAGAATTTAGTATAGAACTTCTGGACCATGTCGTCCCAGGTCTTCATGGATCCGGCCTCCAACGTCCTATACCACTTGTAGGCCACGTTCCCAAGAGATTTCGGGAACTCGCGCATCAGCAACTTGGGATCAGCCCCATATGGCCCCATCACATCGATGAAGCGCATGACATGCTCGTGGGCGTTTCCGTGGACATCTTCGAACTTGTCCCATTTAGGATCCATGTACCCGGCAGGGTTAGGCATGAGGTAGATCTCGCGTGGGATAGGTGGGTCGTTGTCAACCTTCGGGATAATGGTATCAACGAAAGGTTGGTTAGCCAAGAAAGTTTCCATGCGCCGCTGCAGCGACGTCATGCACTCCGGTGCACTTCCCCCAGCAGCAGGAGGAGGGGTTGTTGCAGTTGGAGGCGATACATATGCCGCGGTCGGGCTAGGAGCGTACTGTGAATTCACGTTGCCCCACGTCACCGGCGGGGGAGGCAAAGGGTATTGTGAAGGCGGATTAGGTGCCAGAGTTGGCGGTTGAGGGATACGAGCGGTAAGAGGCAATATTTGAGCTGTTTGCCCCTGAACTGAGGGCAACTTCACCGTTTCCGGTGGGGTTTGAAGGTTAGGGTTAGGTGGTGTGGGTAATACCCCCAACCCTTGGGTGGTGGAGGCTCCTCCTCCCTGAGAGACGGCAGTGGCCGATGTGGGATTTGGGGCGAGGGTCCCCAGGATGGCCATTATCCGTTCCATCTGTGCGGATTGAGCCTTAAGAGTTTTTGCCTGATTCTGGATGGTGGCGTTCAAGGCCTCTAGTGTTGGAGCCTCACCGGCGGCTGTAGGAGTGTGACGGGTCTCCTCCCCCGAGGTGGTCTCCGTGGAGGGCGATCTGTTACTGACATCATCTTCATGGGACATGGTTGCTTGCAGTGGTAAGTTCACGTCAGATTCACCAAATGTGTACGAGAGAATCCTGCAGGGAGAATTCAATATACACCAAGAGTAGATGATAGAAGTAACACAGGAGAAGTAAGCCTGTGTGTAGGGAGAGAGTAAGGCAATAGCACTGTATGAGAGAGAGACAGGATCTTGGCAGAGCTTACGCGTATCTCAGGTGATTCGCCCTTGTATGGAAGGGTTAACGATCCTATATATAACGGAGAATGTGACCGTTGTAGTGTGGTTAATGCGCCCATCAATGGCGGCTTAATTAGCTTAACCACAACGGCACGTTCGTCCGCGTATATAGGGACCGTTACGGCACGTTACCCGCGTATACCGGAACCGTTACGAGGTTGACCGGGTTGACCGGGTTTATGGAGCTCGTGCCATAAATCTCTCAAAGCAGTTACTAAGGTCGCGCGCGGGCTTGGTTGTCGCTCGCGCGCGACAGGACTTACTCTAGCCTTCAAACCACTAAGTTCATACAAGTCCCGTGTGGTGGTATGCGAGGGCCCTGTCTCGCAGCCCCCCACGTGGATCAGCGCAGTTGGTGATCCAGTGTGTGTAGAGCACAGCTAGGTGTGCTGGATGGTTAACCACGTGGCTAAGATCTGCCTGTCTAGAAAGCACTATCTACAACTGTCTTTCATCATCTTCAGAAGGATTGAATTATCAAAAGAGTTTCTCCGTAATAATTAATAAAGAGAGGGGAGAATAAGAAATAAAACAAGAGGTTTCAATGGTGAAGTCTTGATCTTGAACCCGTTCTTGTTCTTCTTCATCCATCGTTCTCCTCTTTTCACCAACGTGAATCAATAATAATAATCCCCTAATTAATTGTTGTAGTGTAGTATTAATTAATCCCCAATTAGGTTTAGGAATTAATTAAGCAAAACGACTTATTTTTTAGGAACAAAATGCATGCCCCGTCGACCAGCAGATCATGCGATCAAGTCTGGCAGATTATGGGATCTGCTGGATTTTTTTCTTTCCTGGCATATTGCTACAGGAGATTGTGAGATGAACCACTTGGTCGTGTGATCTAAGGGTGGTTTGGCTTCTGATCGTGGGATCAGGGGAGTTGATCGCTAATTACAGAGAGCTGTAACTTTTCTTCCTTCGAAATTTGGCTAAGTCTTTTGAGCACTTCTTTTACGGTGTGCTAAGTGTACTTTAAAAAACTTCCAACAAGTACAATTTGCTCCCCTCTTTCAATCATCGTATTCTATATTTCTTATTCTCCTAAGCTCCCGCATATTTTTGAAGCTCATTTATCCTCTCCACTTGATATCATGCGTTACGTTTCTTGTCAAAACAACACGAAAAACAGTGTGATCAAATGTGACAAAATTAACGTAAATAAAGCAAGAAACACCCGAGTAACAATTTATCGCTGAAAACTTCACATACTCAAATTCTCTAAAATCACAGTGTAAAAGTCATATATTTTACCCGTAATGCACGCAAAAAGATAAAGAATCGTATAAGAAATATAACTCCTATTCAGAGTCATTAGTAATTAGCAAATTCCAACAACTTAAACTCTCTTTATAGTTTTGAAATCACGAACATATATGAAGGGCATAGTGGCAACGACGAAATGGTGCCACTTTGTACAATTAGATATTTGATTCATCCATCTAGGCAAAGTTCACCTTCATGCTTTGTGTTTCCATTGAATGAAAGAAATTTCGATGTTAAACTGCGCACGATTCAATGTTTTCCTATGTATCTTGGTCTAGAGAGACCGTGCTTATTCATATCTTAAAGACTTTAGTGACATTGCCTCTATGGTTAATTGTAATGGTGTCTCTAGTAATACTATCAAGATTAGGTTGTTTCCTTTCTCTTTGAAGAACAAAGTCATGGCTATACTCATTGAGACCAAGAATCATAGGAACATGAGAAGAATTAGAGAAAGAGTTTCCCAATAAATTATTTCCTACTTATAAGACCAATCTCACTAATAAGAATGTTGGTGGAAGCATAATCTATATTCGTCAAATTGGAAAAGATGTACAAGGTCCTATATATAGGCTATACAACATAAAATAACAACCTATACCTCAGTATAATACAAATAATATAGTGACCTATTTAGTGTACATATCATAACAACACCCCCCCCCCCACAAAACTGAAGTTGTCGTGATAAGCGGACGTTTGGAGACCAAGTCTCGAAAACGTCCAGGCGGGTGAAACTTCGTATGAATGTCTACGGTTTGATCTACCGAAGTCTCGTTTTTCAGATGAACTGTTCCAGCACGGAGATGATGGCGAGTAAAGTGGCAGTCTATCTCTATGTGTTTCATCCTTCCATGAAAGACATCATTGTGTGCAATCTGGTAGCACTATGGATGTCACAACATAAAGTAGTAGCAGCGGACTGTGGTATTCCCATAGCCATCAAATCCAAATGAGTTCTTGCGTGGCGTCAGCCATTGCACGATATTCGGCTTATGTGCTTGACCAAGCGACTACAGTTTGCTTCTTCCTGCACCAAGAGATAAGTGAGTTGTCCAAGAAGAAACTATAACTAGTGGTAGACCGTCTATCAGTTGGATCACCAACCCAATCTTCATTAGTGAACCCATGTAGAATGGGAGTAGAGTCAGCAGGAAAATGGAGCCCACGATACACAGTACCCTTCACATACTGAAGAATTCGAATAAGCAGCATAATGAGTCGAGCGCGGAGCAGTTAGAAACTGACTAACCTGGTGAACAACATAGGATATATCGGGAAGAGTGATCGTAAGGTAGACCAGGCTACCTACGAGTTGTCCGTACAAGTAGGATCAGATAGTGTTTTGCCCTCCAAGGGAGTCAACCTCAGATTGGGCTCCAACGAGGTGGCGGCAACCTTGGAATCATTGAGTCATGCACGAGCAATAACATCAGAGGCATACTTGGCCTTAGAGAGAGAGAGAGAGAGTATCCACTGCCATCAGAAGTAACCTCAAGTCCCACAAAGTAACTGAGATGCCCCAAATCTTTCATATCAAAATGACGATTTAGGTACTTTTTTAGTTCGGTAATACCAATACAATCATCTCCATTTATTATCATATCATCATCATAGATCAACAAGAGGGTAATTCCACAATCCGTAGATTCATATGAACTAGATAAGAAGCCAATATGGAGTACTGTAGAACAAAACTTAAAAAACCAAGCTCGAAGACGGCATACATGTGACTTGGGGACCTCAAGACCAGGTGGAGGTTGCATGTTAAGAAATGCATTCTTAACATCCATCTGAAACAAATTCCAACGCGTCTGAGCAGCAACGGCTATCAAAGTGCGTACTGTGGTGAGTCGGGCCACTGGAGCAAAAGTCTCTTAATAATCAATACCATATTCATGTGTGAAGCCTCTAGCCACAAAACGAGCTTTATATCTCTCAATATTACCATCAGAACAAGTATTAATCTCGTATATCCATCTGCACCCAACTGTATTTCTACCCGGTCGTAACGAAACAAGATCCCAAGTTTGGGTTTTCGCTGAAGCATCCAACTCATCCTCCACTTCCTTCACCCAAAGTGGACCAGAACTTGCTTCTCTATATGACTAAGGCTCATGTTGTTTGATAATAGTATTCATAACAAAATCACGAAACCGTGTCGGAACTGTCTTCTCTCTGGCGGATTTACGTAGTTCCGCATCCTCATTTCGACGGGAAACATGATTATCCATGGGAGGCTCAGGATTATCCAGTTGCAACTCGTCTAGGGGTTCAATTATCATCAGTATAATCGTCAACATGCTCAATCAATGCGATCGTAGATCCATAAGAAGGAGAAGTTGTCTCGGGAGTTGGGTCTGGTGATGTAGGATTGTTATGTAAGAGCTCAGACAGACTTGGTGAGGGGTCCTCGATGAAAAAATCATATGATGGATTAGTAAAGGCATGATTATCAACCAATGTAGAAGAGTGAACGAAGAGACACTTTAAAGCATTTTATGCTCCCAGAAGACAACATGCCGAGAGATACGAAGATGATTAGAGACTAGATCCCACAGACAATACCTTTTGTGTTCAATACCATACCCAAGGAAAAAACTCCCGTGAGATTGAGGTTCCAACTTTTTGTGTTCATGAGGCTGTAGAAGAACAAAACCAACACACCTAAAAACACGAAGAGGAGAAGACTCGGGAGGAACACCATGGAGTTTCTCATATGGTGTCATATTTATTGCAGGAGTTTGAACATAATTTATTGTATAAACAGCAGTAAGAGAGGCTTCCCCCCAAAAACGTTCAAGACAAGAGGACGATATGACAAGGGCACGGACAAAGTCAAGGATGTGGCGATGTTTGCGCTCGGCACGACCATTATGTTGGGAAGTGCGAGGGTGCCTTGAGAGCGAATAGCGGTAAGAAATTATGTTTCTTCGTATTCTCCAGCATTGTCAGGCGTATGGGCCGAGAAAATTGAGTTTTTACCATAGCAGCAAACTCAAGATAGATTTGGGGTAGCTCAAACCGATTTTTCATAAGATATATCCAAGTGTAACGAGTAAAATCATCAATAAAGATCATAAAATATCTAGACCCCCATAGTGGCATGAGGGGAAGGAAACCAAACATCATAATGAACTAAGTCAAAAGGAGTTGATGAAACTGAATTACTTTTATTAAATGACGATGCGGGTTGTTTTGCGAGCTGACGAGGAAGACAATCCAAATGATCGATTTCAACTTTTCCTAGATTGCCAGTAGAAACAAGTTTCTTTATTACACCAGAAGAAGCATGACCTAACCTAGAGTGCCATAAACTAAAAGAATAAGGAGCTGTGGAAGCTAGAGAGTGACGAGACTCGAAAAGACGCAGCGGAAGATGAAGATTGGTGAGCTCAAACAATCGTCTAACCCTACGACCGGTCCCAAGAAGCTTCTCAGTCTGTGGATCCTGCACACGACAACCACTAGCAGAGACAATAAAATCAAGTCCAAGTTCACATAAGTGTCCCACCGATATAAGATTCAAAGAAATCTTAGGAATCAAGCATGTAATCAGGAAGCAACAAGCTGGAAGTAGAAACAGATCTGGTATGTGTGAAATACCCTGTTTTGTGACTACGGGTATTGTGTAATATTATTATAAGTGTTGGTAAGTTAATTTCATTGTAGAGAGTTAATTATTATGCTTTGAGAGTTTGGGGGAACTTTGTGACTTTAATCAAATGTTTTAGTGTCTTTTACTTGAGTTTGGGGGAGGTGTTTGTCTTTTGGCAAAACTAAGGGGGAATAAGTGTCTTTTGACCTAACTTTTCTTCCTACGTAAAAGTTTCCTAATTCTAGAGGGTTTCTTACTTATGAAGTTGATTTTATTTCCAACTCTCATAAAACCCTCACTCTCCCTATTTTTTCTAATCTCTCTCACGTCCCTCACTCTCTACGCGTCCCTCTCTCACTCTCTCTCGTCCCTCTACCCGACGGCAGCCACCCCACCGCCGCCGCCGTCTCTCTCGTTTCCGACAAGGTAATATATCTCTCTCTCTCTCTCTCTCTCTCTCTCTCTCTCTCTCTCTCTCTCTCTCTCTCTCTCTCTCTCTGTCTCTCTCTCTTCTTTCTTTCTCTTTTCCTTTCTCTCTTTCTTTTCTCCCTCTCTCTGTCCGTCTCTCTCTCCGTCCGCCTCCATGGGCGGCGGGTTTGAGTTGTTTTGTTTCTTCTTTTCTTTTCTCTTGTTGATCTCTTATTCTTGTGATCACTTGTTCATGATTCATGTATGTTGCATGTAATATTTAAATTTCAGTTTGTTATTGTTAGCATCATTGTTCATGGATTTGTTGGATTGATAATCAAGTTTTAGGGTTTATCATGTTCGTGGGTGTTGGAAAGAAACCCTAGTTTGGAAGAGAAGTTTGATTGAATGATTTGGGTGTTTGAATGATCATAGTAGGTGGATAAAAATCAGATTTGAATGTGGGAATCAAGTTATATTAGGTTTAGTATGAATATAGGATGAACTGGATGCTTGGGGGAAAAGTTTCTTGAAGATTGACAATTCCCGTATTGATATTTTGAGTGAAGTTGGAAACTTGAAACTAGTGTAAATTTTGATTCAGGAATCGAATTTAAGATCCGTTTGAGGCTAAACTTATTATTTCGAACGTTTTGAATCCAATGGAACTGTTTTTAGAGCATGATCTGTTTGGTAAACTGGAGTAATAGATTTGGTGGAGTTATGATAGGTTATATATGCTTTAGGTTAGGGGATTTTGAAGCAAAGCTTTGGGTCTTATTTTGAAGCATGAATTGAGTGAGATGTTGGGAAAGTGTTAGAACCCTAAACCATGGACTATCATATGCATGTAATTAGTATATCAAGTATATTGTTAGAATATTTGTTTGATTAGAATATTGTTACGTGTAGGTAACGAGTTCGTCGACGACGAGTACGTATAGTACATTGGTTGAGTTGCTATAGTTGGAATTTGCTTTGAGGTAAGTAAATATGCAAAGCCTAGTTGTGCTTATCTCTTTCATGTCAAAACGAATTCATGTATTTTTTTACGTCTCAAAATGTGTTTATGTGATGTGACATGCAATATGTGATTTCGACTTGATAAATGATTTTCTTGGAAATATCACCATATAATGATAATGCATTAATACGTAAAGTGGAATAGTTGTGCGGGGATATTTATTATTATTGTGGTATGGTTACCATTGGCATTGGACGGTTGATCTCGGTCTTCCGTTTCAATTTATTCTTATTTTAATTCGGTTGCAAGTCCCCGGATAGCTCCGTGTACTCACTCCTCTGGACGCTAGATTCTTTGGGGGGTGTCGACACTTAAGTTCTTGGATACTTGCGAGATGGTTTGGTTTCCCCCGTCACAACGAATTAATAATGGATTTTTGGTTTTTGTTAACGGAAAGAAGTTCACGATGGATTTTGGATTTTTCCTAATGACTATGGAAATTGGTTGGAAATATTATGAAATTGGGAACTCTGATGTTTTAATACAAGAGTCAGCTTTATTACCGCTGTGTTTGCGAAAATCTCTTACTTATAAATGATTCATTGTTTTATAACTATCCATCATCGTTTTACATGTTTGGATGTTTATTTACCAGTATTTCATGCTGATTTTGTACTGTGGTGTTTCTTTTTGATTCCGCACCACAGGTTTAGAGGATGGTTATCTGGCGTAGAAGGGGACGCGCATCACATGGAATAATAGTAGTAGTGTTTCGTTTGAATCTGAATTCTTTAGTAATTTAAACACTTTAGCTGTTATGCCGGTTTGTGGCTAGGATGTTGATTTTTAATAATGCAATATTTTCAATTGGATTTAATTATTATTGTAGATGTTTTGTGCTTGCGAACCATGTTATAAAATCTCCTTGTATCCGTACTCCTCTCGGGTACGGAGTGACATCCCCGAGTCTCCGGCTTGGGCCATTTGGGGGTGTTACAGGTGGTATCAGAGCCGGCATTCCAAAAAGGAAATCGAAACTTGTTAGGGTAACTAAAATGAATATAGGAGAAATAACTTAAAATTTGACGAGCCGTGGGAATTTGGGAAGTATGGATAGGACTATTGAGTGTACCTGTTTCGAAAATAAGATAGAAAGCAAGTACTTCCATCCACCCATTCCTAACTAAGAGCCTTAGTCTATCAAAGAAGCTAAGGGATCGAATTTTTGAAGTGTTTCAATTGAATTCTAAGTTTAAGCCTACTTTTAAGAGACTTTGTTGGGAAATTTCTTCAAGAGTCTTGTGGCTATCAATTTGGAGTCTTGGGAATGATTATTAGTTTCAAAGAGTAGCTAGTTCGGATTACGGTCTATGCCTTTTAAATTAGAGATTTATTAAGTTATTTCCTCTTGTAGATGGCTAGAACTAAGCATACAGCAAGGAAGCGTGTGTTGCCAGTTGAGAAACACCCTGTTGTGACACGTTGGGTCGAAGGTGAAGACTTTCTAGATTTTCCTGACCGCGTGG
This sequence comes from Linanthus parryae, assembly GCA_023055425.1. Lineage (NCBI taxonomy): Eukaryota > Viridiplantae > Streptophyta > Magnoliopsida > Ericales > Polemoniaceae > Linanthus > Linanthus parryae. Next base: position 114,064,459 of record JALGPY010000002.1, on the reverse strand, counting down.
TTCAATATTGTGAAGATAGATTCCAAGCCTTAGATTTTCCTCGGTATAGAAATCCAGCTTTTCAGGCTTACTGTATGGTGAAGGCATTACCTATGAAACCCATGTTTCGGGAACTTATTACAAAGTATAGTAACATCATGGGCAGGATGAATCGTCTGAATGATAGGGATTATCGTTGCCAAGGTGAATGGACGGTAAGTGCAGATTTTATATGCAAGTTGTTGATGGAAACTTACCTTAAGTGGCAAAGTTATACAGTTATTGAGATAGAGTCCAGTGATGAAGAAGACGTGATCTACATAAGCTCTAATGATGAAAAAGAGGTAATTATTATAGACTCTAGTGACGATGAGGAAGTCAAAGAAGATCCAATAGAAGATGTCGATGAATACCCCGAGATTGAGGAAGATCCCATGGAGTATGAAGAAAGTGAAGAAGACCCGAGTGAAGATGAAGAGCACAAGTATGAGTCCAATGAAGAGGAAGAGATGGATGAAAGCGATGAGGACGAAGATTAAGCTTGTCAGATTTCTTTAGATTTCCTAGAATAGATGCTTTTAAGTTTTTTTTTGTTAGTTTGAATAAGGCTATGGAGCCAAGCAACACTATGAAGTTTTAGAACGATTCTTGAATAGTCACTTTTGGGCTAAAGTTAAATTTTAGCGTTTTGCTTTGGAATGAATAATGTTTACGTTTTGAGGACCCGATTTGGGGAGTTTAATAAATTTAGCTTTCTGAATTTTGGAGTATGATTTGATGAATTATGATTGTGTTACGCTTTGTTATTATTGATTAAGTGCGTAGAAAGTGTTAATGGAGTTAGAACGTGAAACTTTGATCTTTGGTGTTGTTGAATCTGCGCAGCAGTGAGTTTTTGTTGTAGCAGACGTATTTAATTTTGGATTTATTTTTCCATGAATTTTTCCCATAAAGTAGACATACCCAGGAATCTCCCATAAAAATTTCAGCCACATATGAGTTCTCGAGTATTAGTTACGAATTTCCAATGTTGGTGGTTCAGTAGCAGAATTGCAAAGTGACTAGCTGTAGCATTTTTTCATTATTACCTATCTTTCAGATCTTTTTTTGACCTCAAATTTTTATGGCAGCTATTAGACACGTTTGGCTAACTCTGGGAGAAAGCCTAGCTCATTTTGAGAATTTTAAAGTCAGTTTAAGGCTTTTCAAAGCCAAAGTTTCTGTTCAGGATGACTGTGACATCAGCTGTAGTATTTCCTGTGTATCTCGAGTTCTACAATTGATTTTGAGTTGATTCATCTTGATTATGAAATTAAACTCAGATAGGGTGTTTCACACCAAAATTCATAATTTTTGCTTGATCTATTGATCCTTTTTCCAATTTTGGAAGTAGATGAAAAGCTGAGACGCGATCAGCCTATGTGGAAATACATGAGTAATTGAGTTAAATGATGATCAATGTGTGACATTACTTGTTTAATTGTGCACTACATGCCGTATATGCATGATTGTTTGTACTTATTGATACTTTATAAGTAATACAATAGGCTATAGTGTAGGGATTATGACTGATAGACCACATCAATACTACACCAGGAGAAATCGCCAAGTACCAATGGCAGCACCAAACAACAACAACAACAACAACAACATGGAGCAGTTCTTTGCGCAATTTGCTCAGATGGCGCAGAACGCAAACCAGGGAGAGCTGAATAACGCTAATTGGGCTAAGAAAGTGGCAGACATGAAGCCAGAGAACTTTACAGGCAATGAGGATCCTGTTGAGCTCGAAAATTGGATCGATGAGATGGATAAGTTCCTTGAGCTAGTTGAGTGCCCCGAAGACCGCAAGGTTGTTTGCGCGGCATTCTACTTGAAGAACGAATCTAATACATGGTGGAGGAGCACACGTCAGAACTTTTTGGCTCAACCCAATTTCAATTGGGAAGCTCATCAAACCGCATTACGCACTCGCTTTTATCCGGACCATGTCCAGGATCAAAAGTACATAGACTTCGTGAATTTGACACAAGGAAACAGTTTCGTGACCGAGTACTTCAAGAAATTCATGGAATTATCCCGATTCGAAGGTCAACTAATGCCTGATGAAGCGACTAAAGTTAGAAAATTCATGTCTGGTCTCGAATTTCATCTGCAGAAAGACTTGATGTGCAGGACGTACGATACTCTACAAGAAGCTTATGATAGAGCTGCAGCCGTTTGGCGTATTCAAGAGGCACAAGATGAGAAGCGTGGAAAGCGCAAAGTTGAGAACGCTGTGGACTATGGAAACAGTCAGGGTAGGATTAACCAAGGTAGTCAGGATAAGAGGTTTAAGCCTAACCACGGAGTAAGTAACCAAGGACAGTATCGTGGTAATAAGCAGAATAATGGAGATGATCAGCCTCGCCGTTATATCTGCAATAAGTGCCAACAAAACCATCCAGGAAGGGACTGCCAAGGAAACCTTGTAAACTGCCACAACTGCGGCAGGAAAGTTCATCGTGCTTTTGAGTGCCGATTGAAACCAAATGGGAACCAGCAAGGCAACCAAGGAGGCAATTACCAAGGAAACCGACAGTTCAACAACAACAATAGGGCGGAAACCGGAACTATGGGAACTACAATAACCAGAATAATGGAGGCAACAATTATGGTAGGCAGCAAGTGAACAACCAAGGCAATGGAAGGAACAATGGAGCTCAGAACGGGAATAGGAACAACAACGCTCCAACTAACGCCAACAATAATGGGACTGGTACGGCAGGAGCTACCGCAACGCAGAATGAGAATGTTGCAAGGATCGCTGTCATGAACAGGACTGAAGCTGAAGCAGCAAACGGAGTAGTCACTGGTACATTTCTTGTTCATGATCAACCAGCTTATACTCTATTTGATTCCGGAGCATCGTATTCGTTTATTTAATCATCATTTGTGGAAAAATTGAGCCTCAATAAGCCGTCTAGAATATCCATCCCCGAGCTACCCCAACCGGTCATGTAACAGTATGTGACGCCATTTTTGAAGGAATAGAAGTTAAGATTTCGGCTAGTACCCTACCAGCAAACCTGATACAATTTGATCTTGGAGGAATAGATGTTATATTGGGAATGGAATTGTTGGGTAAATATCGAGCAGTAATAGACTCTCACGATCAGAAGATAAGGTTTAAAGGTCCAAAGGGAGAAAAAGTTTCTAACCGTGGTATCACAAAGGAACCATGTATCCGACTAGTGTCAGCTTTGACCATAGTCAACCAAGTGAAGAAGGGGAATAGTGCTTATTTGTGTTATGTTCAAGACATGTCTAATAAGAAGGAGAATGTGCTAGAAGAGATACCAATAGTTAGAGATTTTCCCGATGTGTTCCCGGACGAAATTCCAGGAATGCCACCTAGAAGGGAGATCGAGTTCACTATGGATTTAGCACCTGGAACAGCTCCAATTTCAAAAGCACCGTACAGAATGGCGCCAGTAGAGTTGAAGGAACTAAAGGATCAGTTGCAAGAGTTACTTCAAAAGGGTTACATAAGCCCGAGTGTTTCCCCTTGGGGCGCACCGGTATTGTTTGTGAAGAAGAAGGACGGAAGCTTGAGGTTGTGCATTGACTATAGAGAGTTGAACAGCGCAACGATCAAGAACAATTACCCTTTACCCCGAATTGACGACTTGTTTGATCAGTTGCAAGGGGAGAGCGTTTTCTCAAAGATAGACTTGAGATCAGGGTATCACCAGCTTCGAGTAGCCGAGAAGGACATACCGAAGACAGCCTTTAGAACGAGGTATGGACACTACGAGTTTACCGTTATGCCTTTTGGTCTAACCAATGCACCTGCAGTATTTATGGATCTAATGAATCGTGTTATGAGGACGTTTCTAGATCGTTTCGTGGTCGTCTTTATTGATGACATCCTTGTTTATTCAAAGAGCGAGGAAGAACACGAAGAACATCTCAAAGAAGTGTTAGAAACTTTGAGACATGAGAAGTTATATGCTAAACTCTCGAAGTGTGAGTTTTGGCTAAAACACATTCCATTTTTGGGTCACATAATCTCCAAGGAAGGAATATCCATGGATCCAGGAAAGATTTCAGCAGTGAAAGATTGGCCAACTCCGAAGAATGTGTCCGAAGTAAGAAGTTTTCTCGGATTAGCAGGATATTACAGGCGTTTCGTGAAAGATTTCTCGAAGGTCGCTAGACCGCTTACTACGCTAACCAAGAAGAAGGTAAGGTATAAGTGGGGAGAAGATTGTGAAGAAGCATTCCAGACATTGAAGGAAAATTTGACGACAGCACCTGTGTTGGCTTTACCCAATGATTCTGGCGAGTTTGATGTTTACAGCGATGCATCGAAGAAGGGTTTAGGATGCGTTCTTATGCAAGAAAGAAGAGTTATTGCCTATGCTTCAAGACAACTGAAAACTCATGAAGAGAACTATGCTACGCATGACTTAGAGCTTGCAGCAATAGTTTTTGCACTGAAGATATGGAGACATCACTTGTATGGATCTGTGTGTAGATTGTATACGGATCATAGCAGTCTCAAGTACATCTTCACGCAGAAAGAGATAAATAACAGGCAAAGACGTTGGTTAGAAGTCATAAAGGATTATGATTTGCGTATCCAATACCATGAAGGGAAGGCAAACGTAGTAGCTGATGCGTTAAGCCAAAAATCGAGCCATACTTTGGATACTATGCTAGTTTTGCCAGATCGGCTATGCCGAGAGTTCCGAAAACTTGGGATTGAAGTAGTGAAACAAGGCGGAGTGAAGAATATCCTTGGGAATATGACAGCTGTGCCAGATATCTTGGAAGAAATAAGGAGTAACCAGCCAGGAGATGTGAAGCTGGAAAGGATAAAGAAGAAGATTGGAGAAGGTCAAACAAAGGATTTCAAGATCCATGAAGACGGAAGTATTCGTTACAAGGGAAGATGGTGTGTACCACATAAGTGTACGGAAACTAAGGAGAAGTTGATGCGAGAAGCGCACAACACACCCTACTCGGTACATCCAGGAGGCGACAAACTCTATAAGGACACGAAGAAGATGTTTTGGTGGCCTAACATGAAGAAAGAAGTATCAGAATTTGTGGAAAAATGTCTAACTTTTCAAAAGGTGAAGTTTGAACATAAAAGAATTGGAGGCTTAGTGCAACCATTGGACGTCCCAGTTTGGAAGTGGGATTCGATTTCAATGGATTTCGTGACAGCGTTACCGACATCAAAGAATGGACTGAATCAGATTTGGGTCGTAGTTGACAGATTGACCAAGACAGCAAGGTTCACTCCGATGAAAGACACATGGAATATGGAACAAAGAGCTGATGCGTACATGAAGAACATTGTGAGGTATCATGGAGTACCAAGCTCTATAGTTTCCGACAGATATCCTAATTTTCTTTCTCACTTCTGGAAAGCACTCCAGGAGGCATTGGGAACTCAGCTGAAGTTTAGCACGGCATTTCACCCTGCTACAGTTGGACAAACCGAAAGAACGATTCAAATGTTGGAGGATATGCTAAGATCGTGTGTTATGGATTTTCAAGGTTCATGGGTTGATAGATTACCTTTGATAGAATTCTCCTACAACAACAGTTATCACGCCAGTATTGGAATGGCACCACATCAAGCATTGTATGGAAGAAAGTGTAGAATACCATTGTGTTGGAACGACATAAGTGAGACGATAGTAATTGGTCCACAACTTATCGAAGAGATGACAGATCAAGTGAGACTTATACAGCAACGAATGAAGGCAGCCCAGGATAGACAGAAATCATATGCTGATCAGAAAAGAAGACCGTTGGAATTTCAAGTTGGAGAAAAAAGTATTTCTTAAAGTATCGCCGACTAAAGGAGTCATGAGGTTCAATCAGAAAGGGAAGTTGAGCCCGAAATTCATTGGACCATATGATGTTATAGAAAAGATTGAAGAAGTGGCTTATCGATTGGATTTACCATCGAATTTGGGTCGTCTTCACTTCGTATTCCACGTATCGCAGCTGAAGAAGTATATGCCTGATGCATCTCATGTATTAGATCCCGAACCAGTAGAATTGGATCCGTCTTTGAGTTATGAAGAACATCCTATCAAGATTTTAGACACCAAGACAAGAAACACCCGTAACAAGAGTGTCAAGATTGTAAAAGTCTTATGGACAAACCACCTCAGTGAAGAGGCAACTTGGGAAGCGGAAGATGATATGACGAAGAAGTACCCTCACCTGTTTGAAGAGGTACCTTGAGTTACGAGGACGACACTCCTCTAAGGGGGAGAGGATGTAATCCTTTGTTTTTCTTTAATACAGTACTACTTATAGTATATTGCATATCATTCATGACCTTAGGTTGCATTTAGTAGTTGTACCATTGAGGGGAGGTGTATACCTTATTGTGGTTACCTTATTGTGGTTAAGTTTTTGTTTAAACTTCGAGGACGAAGTTCTCTTTAAGGAGGGAAGGATAAAATACCCCGTTTTGTGACTACGTGTATTTTGTGATATTATTATAAGTGTTGGGAAGTTAATTTAATTGTAGAGAGTTAATTATAATGCTTTGAGAGTTTGGGGGGAACGTTGTGACTTTAATCAAAGGTTTTAGTGTCTTTTACTTGAGTTTGGGGGACGTGTTTGTCTTTTGGCAAAACTAAGGGGGAATAAGTGTCTTTTGACCTAACTTTTCGTCCTACGTAAAAGTTTCCTAATTCTAGAGGGTTTCTTACTTATGAAGTTGATTTTATTTACAACTCTCATAAAACCCTCACTCTCCCTATTTTTTCTAATCTCTCTCACGTCCCTCACTCTCTACCCGTTCGTCTCTCACTCTCTCTCGTCCCTCTACCCGACGGCAGCCACCCCACTACCGCCGCCGTCTCTCTCTTTTCCGGCAAGGTAATATCTCTCTCTCTCTCTCTCTCTCTCTTTTTCTCTTTTCTTTCTTTCTCTTTTCCTTTCTCTCTTTCTTTTCTCCCTCTCTCCGTTCGTCTCTCTCTCTCCGTCCGCCTCCATGGGCGGCGGGTTTGAGTTGTTTTGTTTCTTCTTTTCTTTTCTCTTGTTGATATATTATTCTTGTGATCACTTGTTCATGATTCATGTATGTTGCATGTAATCTTTAAATTTCAGTTTGTTATTGTTAGGATCATTGTTCATGGATTTGTTGGATTGATAATCAAGTTTTAGGGTTTATCATGTTCTTGGGTGTTGGAATGAAACCCTAGTTTGGAAGAGAAGTTTGATTGAATGATCATAGTAGGTGGATAACAATCTGATTTGAATGTGGGAATCAAGTTATATTAGGTTTAGTATGAATATAGGATGAACTGGACGCTTGGGGGAAAAGTTTCATGAAGATTGACAAATCCCGTATTGATATTTTGAGTGAAGTTGGAAACTTGAAACTAGTGTAACTTTTGATTCAGGAATCGAATTTAAGATCCGTTTGAGGCTAAACTTATTATTTAGAACGTTTTGAATCCAATGGAACTATTTTTAGAGCATGATCTGTTTGGTAAACTGGAGTAATAGATTTGGTGGAGTTATGATAGGTTATTTATGCTTTAGGTTAGGAGATTTTGAAGCATGAATTGAGTGAGATGTTGGGAAAGTGTTATAACCCTAAAACATGGACTATCATATGCATGTAATTAGTATAGCAAGCATATTGCTAGAATATTTGTTTGATTAGAACATTGTTACGTGTAGGTAACGAGTTCGTCGACGACGAGTACGTAGAGTACATTGGTTGAGTTGCTATAGTTGGAATATGCTTTGAGGTAAGTAAATATGCCAAGCCTAGTTGTGCTTATCTCTTTCGTGTCAAAACGAATTCATGTATTTCTTTACGTCTCAAAATGTGTTTATGTGATGTGACATGCAATATGTGATTTCGACTTGATAAATGATTTTCTTGGAAATATCACCATGATAATGATAATGCATTAATACGTAAAGCGGAATAGTTGTGCGGGGACATTTATTATTATTGTGGTATGGTTACCATTGGCATTGGACGGTTGATCTCGGTCTTCCGTTTCAATTTATTTTTATTTTAATCCAAGTGCAAGTCCCCGGATAGCTCCCTGTACTCACTCCTCTGGACGCTAGATTCTTTGGGGGGTGTCGACACTTAAGGTCTTGGATGCTTGCGAGATGGTTTGGTTTCCCCCTTCACAACGAATTAATAATGGATTTTTGGTTTTTGTTAACGGAAAGAAGTTAACGATGGATTTTGGATTTTTCCTAATGACTATGGAAATTGGTTGGAAATATTATGGAATTGGGAACTCTTATGTTTTAATACAAGAGTCAGCTTTATTACCGTTGTGTTTGCGAAAATCTCTTACTTATAGATGAGTCATTGTTTTATAACTATCCATCATCGTTTTACATGTTTGGATGTTTATTTACCAGTATTTCATGCTGATTTTGTACTGTGGTGTTTCTTTTTGATTCCGCACCACAGGTTTAGAGGATGGTTATCTGGCGTAGAAGGGGACGCGCATCACATGGAATAACAGTAGTAGTATTTCGTTTGAATCTGAATTCTTTAGTAATTTAAACACTTTAGTTGTTATGCCGGTTTGTGGCTAGGATGTTGATTTTTAATAATGCAATATTTTCAATTGGATTTAATTATTATTGTGGATGTTTTGTGCTTGCGAACCATGTTATAAAATCTCCTTGTATCCGGGCTCCTCTCGGGTACGGAGTGACATCCCGGGGTCTCTGGCTTGGGCCATTTGGGGGTGTTACAATGTGTAAAATGCATGTTTGGTTCGTCAGCAGTGAGAGTGACTGGAACATGAATAGATACAGATTTCAAAGTAAAAACAAATGCATCGGACGTCATATGACTACAACATCCAGAATCGAAGTACCATGACGAGTTACCTGAGTTTTCTGAGAGAGATATTTTGGAGTCTGGTAATGAAAGAATTTGCTTTAGAGAATTGGCAACCTTAACAAGATCAGGCTGTGTGGAAGAGTTAGTGACTGCTGCAGTTAACGTTTTTCCTAATGCTCTAGATCTACCTCATTTGTTGTTCTGTCTGAAGCCACCTCCCTGTCCTTTAGCCTTCGTACAATATGTGGCCCAATGTCCATCCTGACAGTTTCGGCATTGAAACGCCGGACAAACAAATATGTGATGACTAGTATCATGACAATAGCCGCATTCCTTGTGATTAACCTGTGAGCAAAGCATAGGAGCAGATTGGGGATGAGAAGTAGAAAGCACCATGTCAATCTGCCTATGAGGGCGTATCAGACTAAGATGAACTTCATCAAACAAAAGTTCAGCAATTGCATAATCAAGAGTAGGAAGTGGTATCCTATGGAGGAGAGACGAGTGGACAGGCTCATATGCATCATCGAGAGCCATAAGAAACTAAATGAGCCGCAAACAATCTTGGTAGTCCAAGTGTAAATTCAATTCTTCAGAAAACTTCCATTTAGGCTCAGACTGTGCTAATTGATCCAACGCAGCATGCATTTGAGCTAAGAATGCATGGATGGTTTGGCCTGACTCTTGTCTCATTTTATTAATTTCCTGTATCTGTTGATACTGAGGAGAGAGATCCGAGGTAGTTTACCTTGATCTAAGAAATTCCCACACTTCTTGGGTGGTCTCAAATCGACCAAATCGGTTCCGTATGGATGGAACCGATGTATTGCTAATCCAAGTAGACATCTGAGCATTAACCGCATCCCATTCTTCTAGAAGGTCTTCAAAAGTGTCAATAGACTCAGCTGCAGGGGATTTCGGAGGGGAACTTTTGTAGGCGAGGGAACTTTTCCGAATACCATACGCCATAATTTCTTGCTCCGCAAGAAGTTAGAGAACTCATGAGACCACAGCACATGATTAGGACCTTCCAAAACAGTCAATATGGGCTTAGAAACATCATATCTTTCCATTGTGACAAGTCACAAATCCAATGACAAGGACAACGATCAAGAAAACAGGTAAAATAACCCTAAAATATCCAAAACAATGATAGTATGTCCGAATCTCACAAACAGACTGCAAAAACAGAATCAGGGGGTCAAAAAATATGAAGAACTGGAGTTTTCCAGTTTAAATCGGAGCCAAAACGGGCTGAAAACGGCAAGGCAATGCTTGTTGGCCGGAACGGGGGCAGTGGAACGGAACGGCAGGTGGATCACAAACTGACACGAATGAATTTGTCTTTCGAAGTCGCGTACGAGCCAAGAAAATGCTGGGAAGCTGCAGAAGCCGTGACGACACCGTGCAAGCTGGGGGCACTGGTATTGGCTCCGTTAGCCGAGCGGAAGCCGGATCTGAGCGGCTGAGCCGGTTGGGAACGCGGAAGCCACGAGCCGCGTTTCAGCTGCGAGCTAGAGCCTGATCCGGGGCGCACCTGATCTGGACGGTGAGTGGCACGTGTAGGAGGAGAGTGGGCACCGTCGGAGGCGCGTCCCGGCGCCTGAATCGTTCATTCGCTTTGAAATTTCATGACCGAGTTCGGATTCTTATTCCGACTCAGTTCGACCAGAAGGTGAGGTTGTTCGACGATCGGATTGGTCGAACGAGGCCCTGTCCGTGAGTTGTTCTGTTTGAGGAACGAGCGAGAATAACAAGAGAAACAAACCCTAGAACCTTGATGGGCTCTGATACCATGATAAGAATGTTGGTGGAAGAATAATTTGTATCCGTCAAATTGGAAAATATGTACAAGGAGCCTATATATAGGCTATACAACATAAAATAACGACCTTTCTATTTGAAAAGAGAAGTCATGGATTCACTCTTTGAACCAAGAATCATAGGCACATGGGAAGAATTAGAGAAAGAGCTTCCGAAGATATTATTCCGTACTTATAAGACCAATTTCACAATATGGCAATTTGTGAATTTTTGTGTAAAGGAGGGAGAGTCACTTCCCAATATTAGGAACCCGTCATGGATATCCACATTGCTTGTCCTCACTATGGATTTGAAACTTGGAGATTGATTAGCTCCTTGATGGGTTGCCATGTGATCATAAACACACAATTGTGTCCATGAGTGCGGGAGATTTCATTGCGAAAGCGAAGGTGAGGGTTGGTAGTGCCTAGATGAAATATGTGAAAAATTCAAATCTTTAGACATAAATGAGCCTTCTAAGGATATCTCTTTAAACCTAAAGGTTGCATGTTCAACTTAAGTCGAAGAGTGGAGCATTGTTCTCTTTTTGTAGTGAGGATTCTCATTAGCTGAACAAATTTCCAGACATTATAAGAGTCGAAGTGCTCATGGTTGAGCAAGTAAATATGCTCAATTCTAAAAGTTATAGGAAACCCTATAAGAAATCACCCTACTCGGACACATATATGTCAAATTGGAAGAATCGTCCTAACTTTGGATGGAGACAAGGCCAAGAGACCCAAGAAAATCCCTCAAGTTTTACTTACGTGCCTCATAACAAGAGGATTCTAGAAGACTCATTGAAACAATTCTTGGCTAGCCAAAGCCAAACCAATCACGAATTGAGAAACACCACTCGGGAATTGAGAAACTCTCACCAAGAGTTGACAAACTCTAATAACGAGTTGAAAAATACGGTGACTAGGTTGGAGTCTACCATAAGTTCTAAAGAAAAGCGAAAATTCCCATCTCAACCTCAACCAATTTAAGAGGCCAAAGCTTCAATCATATTGAGCATGCTAAGGCCGTCACCGTTTCAAGAAAAGAAAATGTTGCTAACAATGAACTTTCAAGTAGGGATTCCACTGAAAATAAGGAAGAAGAGGAGTGCGAGAAGAGTTGACCAAGAGAGAATAAATGAATACACTTATAAAAAGATGTATTCTCATATCTTATGATATTATTGTGGTGTTTTTTCAATATAATTTTCGTAGAATCTACAAACTAAAAATTAGCGCATAGTTTCATTAATTTGTCCTAAAGCATGGGCCCAGTTCTTGACTAGTAATTGACTCGAGTTCGAATAAAACTTAATCACAAAACTCACATTCCTGTTGGGTTTGTCCCGAATTCCGCAAGACGAATCGGTGTACCCGATGCGTATGATTTCTCTTCTGAGGAGGTGATCTCAGAGGAGGTGATAGCTTAGGCTAGGTGGGATTTTCCACCTCCTCTAGTTTAGTATATAAATAGAGGTGCTAGCTATTGTTTTATTTCATAAGTTCAACTCAGAGTGGCACACAAGTTGAGTGTGTAGGAGAGTTGATAGGCTTGTAGAGAGAATTGTGAGTGTACGGTTTTTCGTATTAGTGAAAATTCTTTCTTGCCCCGTGCACGTAGGCAATTTGCCGAAGCACGTTAAATAATGTGTTCTTTATTTTCTCGTTCTCCATATCGCGTGTTCGTGTAATGATCGTGTTTGTTTTTCCGTTGCGCGGGATTTTGACGTGATAAATCCCAACAAGTGGTATCAGAGCCAGGTTCACGATCCGGGTAATACACTCGACAAGAACGGAGACGAGATTATAAATTTTCCGGTGGCGACGAAACTTTCCGCGAGCTGCGATTGGCGGTCTTGAAGAACCAACGGCGACGGGGCGTGTCGCGCTTGGGTTGAGAAGACGACAAGCTGCTGCAGCGGAAGAGAAAGGAGCAGCGGGCCGCGGCAAAGCAGCTGGGAAGCGGCTGTGCGTTGGCGGCGGTGAAGGTTTTTCTGATTGGCGGCGGCGGTAAAATATCCTTGAGCGGGTACCTAACTAGGTCTGTGTTGATTTCAGGTTGAAGTCGTGAGGTTTTTTGCCTTCTGAGTTGTCCAATTCGACTGGAAAAAAAAAGACGCAGCAGCTGGGTTTGGTTCTGGTCGTGAGGAAGAATAAGACCAGAGGAGTTATCCGGTGCTTCGCGGGCGCTGTTGGGCGTGTGTCTGAAACGCGCGACGTGTGTTCCAAATTTTTTTGGACGTATCTTGGGCTCCAAGAACCCGTTTGACTTGAAACAAGAGTCAAACCCTAGGTTTTTGGATGTTTCCCGACGCATTGGTGGTGTCGGATTCTGCAGATTGTGAACGAAAATTTGTAGATTGGTGTGATGGCGGTGAAAAGTTCTAGTTTCGTGATTGAACACTTCAACGGCCACAACGATTTCACTCTATGGATGAAACGAGTGAAAAATATGTTGACACGGGAAGGTCTTATCAAGGCTCTCACAAAGAAGAAGTCCGAAAAGCCAGCTGGTGTGACAGATGACAAGTGGGAGGAGATGCGAGAGATGGTGAATAGCACGATTCAGCTATATCTCGGTAACAGTACACTCCGGGAGGTCATCAATGAGACGGATCCCTACGAGCTGTGGACGAAGTTGGAGAGCAGGTATAAGTCCAAGTCATTGACGAGTCGACTGTTCTTGAAACAACAGTTGTATCCGCTGCATATGGCCGAAGGGAAGGATTTTATGGAACACTTGGATGATTTCAACAGGGTTCTAACAGAGTTGAATGCGGTTGATGCGAAGATTGAAGAAGAAGATCAAGCAATTCTCTTGTTAGTTTCTCTACCTCCTTCGTACGAGCACATCAATACTACGTTGATGTATGGGAAGGATACTATCAAGTTAGATGAGGTGGTTGCTACCCTTATTTCCCATGAGTCGGTAAGGAAAAAGGATAGCGACAAGACGCAACTTGATGGAATCATGGCTACATCAGAGGGAAGTCAAGATTGCGGAAGGAGACAACAGAAGGAGGCTCATAGGAGGGGACATTCCAAATCCAGAGGTGATGACTACAATCCGCGAGTTACTTTTGTAGTCAAGAAGGCCATATTCGAAAGCATTGTGAGAAGTACAAAGCGGAGAGGAAGATGAATCAACCATCAGAGGCAGCAGTCATTGAGAAGTCCGACAATGATGAAGATCCAGTGGATGTGATGACAGTCACTTCAGGTAATGAGAAGTCGGATTGGATTTTAGATTCTGGATGTTCGTTTCACATGTGTGCAGCCAGGGAGCAGTTTGCAACTTATCAAGCTTGTGATCGGAGTACTGTCAAGATGGCTAACAACTCGACTAGTAAAATTGTTGGTATGGGTACAGTAAGGTTTCGTAAGCTTGATGGGAGGATCTTGGCGCTGACGGGGGTGAGACGTGTGCCAGACTTGAGAAAGAATCTGACCTCATTGGGGATGTTGGACTGTAAGGGTTGTAGAGTCTCAATTCATGGTGGAGAAATTGAGGTTCTGTCTACAACATACAAGACTGTACTGCATGGGATATTGGTTGATGGTCTATACAAACTTGTAGGAAGTGTTGTGACATGTGGATCTTCTGTCACACAAGAGACAAGGAGTATAGATCGGCGAGATACGCATGCGGGGCGTATGAATGAACAAGGGAAGAAACTAAGGAGATGCACTGGGAACGGACGCGGAGGAGCACGAGGTGGACATGCAAGGGCGTTCAAGCGCAAGACGGAGAAGGTGCAGTCTACACAAGAGTTGCAGGTTGTTCAAGGAGGTTGCCCAGCCAAAGTGATTGAGACGCATATGAAGGTTGACGATCCACCGTTGATGAGAACATCGATGAAGAAAACTTCTGCAGAAGTGAAGAGGAAGCGAGTCTCGTTTGCACTTGACCTGGATGGTGGTGGTCTCTCCAATGATGTTCGAGCAGGTGGAGAGGTGGAGCCACACCGCTCCCCAAAGTAGCAGACTTTGGAACGCACCCGTGTCAGGGGTGCGAGGAGGCGCGAATGGGAGGGGCGCGAATGGGAGCATCTCGGTGGGGGTGCTGTAAAGGGCCGTGCATGACGAGCATGGCGAATACGGCGGAGTTGACATCAACAACAGAGTTGGCTGAGGAATTTGCTGGCGCTTGCAGAATTCAAGCCAAGGTGGAGTTTGCGGGATTTTTCTCGAATTCCGCAAGACGAATCGGTGTACCCGATGCGTCTGATTTCTCTTCTGAGGAGGTGATCTCTGAGGAGGTGATAGCTTGGGCTAGGTGGGCTTTTCCACCTCCTCTAGTTTAGTATATAATTAGAGGTGCTAGCTATTATTTTATTTCATAAGTTCAACTCAGAGTGGCACACATGTTGAGTGTGTAGGAGAGTTGAGAGGCTTGTAGAGAGAATTTTTAGTGTACGGTTTTTCGTACTAGTGAAAATTCTTTCTTGCCCCGTGCACTTAGGCAATTTTCCGAAGCACGTTAAATATTACAATCTTTATTTTCTCATTCTCCATATCGCGTGTTCATGTAGTGATCGTGTTTGTTTTTCCGTTGCGCGAGATTTCGACGTGATAAATCCCAACAATTCCTAAATATGTCCGACTCGTGTTTATTCGATTACTTTTTATCTTAAACAAGCCAAGTCCAAACAACATATATCCGGTTTGGCGTGGTTCGTTTGCAGCGCTACAATATGCAAACTTGTACTCACACAATGTGTTCGACACTTTTATAGCTACTTCAAATATTCAACATTTTTTTAATTCAGGTCATTTTTAGGACTTTTTTTTTTGGACAATTAACTTTTAAAACTTTCATCCACCAATCAACCTTTAAGATTACTTCAGGGACGGTAACTCAGGCTGAGCATAAATTTTTTTTTTGGACAAACTGAAAATTCAATTAACACAACAAAACGTTTCTACAATCATGATTTAAATCTTTAGCAAGCTTTTCTGGGTAACACTCTACCCAGTTAACACTTAAAGATCTTTGATGCATCAAATTTGCAATACAATCAGCTGCACTATTGGCAGATCTGGGAATCCATCTAATCGATAAAACATTTCTATCTTTCAAATACCTTATATCTTCCATGACAGCAGCAACTGTAGGATGGCACCTCCTAGAAGAATTAGCCATTTCATAAACCTCTTTGCTGTCAGTTTCAATCAAATTCAAACCCCTGCTTCAATTTTGCCTCCATTATTGCATGATAAAGAGCTTTTGCCTCTGCTTGTGTGCTTGAGCTTGCTAAATTTCTGCCAGCTTTCCCATCTACTAGATTGCCCTCTGAATCCCTCATAATCCAAGCAAAACTCATACAGTTTGTATCTTTTTCCCAACAAGCATCAATATTCATTTTGAACTGACCTTTCTCAGGTGGAATCCAATCTGCAGAGGCCTTTCTTTTGGAGCAATCTGCTAAAGTCTTTTTTTGATCCACCATTGTAGCTTTGATATATTGACTTCTCCAAACAGCTGTCTTGTTAGTAACTCCTTCTGGATCCAGCTTATCATTTTGAAAGATGAAGTTGTTTCTCCCAATCCAGATGTTCCAGGCAGTAAAAATTATTTTTTCCAAGAAATCAGGGTGGACTTTACCTTGAACTATGTCTTGAGTAATTGCTTTGCTCCAGCCTTTCACAGATTCAATAACTTGAGTGTCTTCTCTTCTTAGTAAGCCTCCTCCAAACCAAATTGGCATTGTCCATCTACACCTAAAGAACACATGGGCCTCATCTTCAAAATTGTCTCCACAAAGCTGACAATGTGGACACCTGAACCTCTTGGCAAGGTTAGCATTACAAGGCAAAGCTCCTGATAAGACTCTCCACCAAAATATATTCAATTTAGGGGGTAGATGCAGCTTCCAAATTAGTTTTTTATCTTCCACATAATCACTGCTAGCCTCTGGTTTTGGGGAGTTTGCTTTGCAACTTTTTTGTTTAGTTTCTCTCAGCTTCTTTGCTGTTCTCTAACCTGATTTTACAGAGTATTGACCTCCTTTATCCCATAACCAAATTATTTTATCTTCTTGCGGTTCACTTGGGACATGGATTTGAAACACTGCTTTGAGGTCTGTTCTTGAGATGCTATTTGACAAAGCTTGAACTCTCCAACTTTTCAAATACTCATTTATAAACTCTTTCACCTTGACTTCATTTTCTGGGTAATTTCCAGTCAATTGACCAGAAGGGTTTGATACAACCCACTTGTCTTTATAGAAATCAATCTTGTCTCCTCTTCCCACAATCCACCTTGAATCTTCTTCTAGTATTGGTCTTGTCTTGATAATACTCTTCCAAACAGCAGAACTCTTCCCATTGCTTTGAGCTTTCCAAAAATCAGTGTTTGGATAATAAAGTCCTTTGAAGATTTTAGCACATAGAGAACTAGGGAGTTGAGCCAGTCTCCACCCTTGTTTGGCAACAAGTGCCTCATTCATAATAGCTAGATCTTTGAAGCCCATACCTCCTTCATCCTTCCTCTTCATCATCTTGGACCAAGCAACCCAAGCTGATTTTCTCACATTATGATCATTATTCCACCAAAAATTCCTTATAGCCTTGGTGCATTGAGAAAAGAAACTCTGAGGGAGTAGCAAAACTGACATAATGTAGTTAGGAATAGCTTGCACAATAGCTTTAATAAGAACCTCTTTCCCTCCAGGAGACAAAAGCATTTGTTTCCACCCCTTCAATTTCTTAGCAATTCTCACATTGACAGTGTTTTGGACCTCCTTCTTAGCCTTACCCCAGAAAAGTGGAGTTCCTAGATAGATAGAATCTTCAGACAGGACTTTCATTTGTAAGCTCTATGTGATTTGTTCCAGTTCTTCCTTTCCAATGGCTGGAGATACAAAGAATCCAGATTTGTTTATATTCATGGTAAGGCCTGAATCTACCCCAAAGCTATTAACCACAGCTTTGAAATTGTCAACTTCAATTTTGTTTGCTTTGAGAAACACCATCACATCATCCGCAAAGAAAAGATGAGTTATAGCATGATAGTTACTATGATATTTAAGACCCTGTAACTCACCTTGTTGAACAGCTGCTGCAAGTCTTTTTGTGAGGGCTTCCATCACAATCACAAACAGGTAGGGAGAAATGGGATCTCCTTTCCTAAGCCCACCTTGAGGGTTGAAACTTTCTTTAAGTTGACCATTTATTTTGACCCTGTATTGGACTGTGGATACACATTCCATAATCCAATTGCACCACTTTTCACAAAAGCCCATTTTTTCCATAACTTTATGAAGAAATTCCCAGCTTACTGAATCATAAGCTTTGTTGAGATCCAACTTGAGAGCTAGCCATTGAGAATCCTCACTTTTACTTTGCCCAATCATGTGGATAAGAGCTTGATATGACAACACATTATCTTGAATAGATCTCTGTGGGACAAAAGCTGACTGCTCTTCTGAGATGATGGAAGGTAGAATTCTTTTCAATTTATTTGCAAAGTATTTTAGAGATTACCTTATATTTGAAGTTGCATAGGCTTATAGGCCTATATTGGCTAGGCCTTTCTGGATGTTGCACCTTTGGGATGAGTGCTATAGTAGTTTGATTAAAGCTCTTCAAGAGGTGGCTGCTTTCAAAGAAACTGATCACTGCATTGCAAACCCCTTCTTTCACCACCTCCCAATTCTGTTTGTAGAACCCTCCTTGAAAGCCATCTGGGCCTGGAGCCTTCCAAGATCCCATCTCAAAGTCAAGCATCTTCTATTTCTTGACAGGAAGGTATAGAGGTCAACATGGTGTTCATATCCCATCCACCACTTTAGTCATGTAATCCAGGTTGAAATAAGAATCAGCAGAAACCTTCTTTGCAAATAGCTTTTTGAAGTAACTGTTGAATTGTTCACTTATCTCTTCTTCATCATGAAGCCAATTGCCACCTTCATCTTTGATTTTCCCTATGTGATTCCTCTTTCTCCTATAAATAGTGGTGGAGTGAAAGAAACTTGTGTTCTGATCTCCCTCTTTCAAATATGTAGTTTGATCTCTCTTTCTAGTAACTCTCTTCTTTAGCCCAAAGAACCTCTAGCTGACTTTGGATCCCCCTTCTTTCTAGCTCTCTTTCAGGACTTGAAGGAAGCAAATTAATAATTTTGAGTTTATCTTGCACTTTCCCAATTTCCTTCCTAGCATTTCCCCTTTCTGTCCTTCTCCATTTCAGCAATTTTTTTTTTCAAATTTTGAGCTTGTGATCCAGTCTGAACATTCTAGAACCCCTGCAATTACTTTCCCAAGCTTTTGTAATCAGCTACTGGCATTGTTCTATCTTGGTCCATTGCTTCTCAAAGTGAAAGAGACTTCTCCTCTTCTTCCCTTCAGGTTTAGTGTCAATAATGATAGCACAATGGTCTCAGCCAACCACACTGATATGTTGCACAATAGAGTTTGCATTAGCTCTTTGCCACAAAGTGTTGCATAATACTTTATCAATGATTTCCCTTATGTTGCTATAAACTCTGTTATTTGACCAAGTAAAGCTTTGCCCTTAAAAGTTATGCTCTAGCAAATTCAAATCAGATATGTATGAAGCAAATCTTCTCACCCTCCATTGTCTAACTGGAGCTCCTCTTGCTTCTCACTCTCATCTCCTACTTCATTAAAATCTCCAACTATACACCATGGACCTGTAATTCTACTGTTTTCTTCCTTCGAAAAATCCCACATTTTCTTCTTTTCACTTCAGCTAGGATGAAAATATACAAAAATCCAGGTCTCTGTCCTTTCTTCAGTTTTGATTCTAGTATGGATGAAGCCTTTACTTGTGCAGAGAATACTAACTTCTAGATCTTGATCCCATAATAATGCTAAGCCTCCTGCTTTACCGCTAGGTTCAACAAATTTTGCATTGCTATATCTCAGGTTTCTCCTGATTCTATAGCTTTATTTTTCGTCTCCATCAGAAATAGGAGCCGGGGACGATGGGCTTGCACAAGCTCTCTCAATTGCTGGATTGTTAGGAGTCGCCCCAACCCCTGACAATTCCAACTCAGACTTAACATGATTGGTGTGGCTGTTTGGGGTCAGCCACCACCACCCTATCAATAGACATAACTTCTGAGATTTCAACCATACCTTGGGCAAAAATTTCTGCCATCGACCATCCGAATGCTTCGAATCTCTCTTTGGCAAATAGGATTTCCTTTTCCGGTCGAGTACTACGCTTCGCACTCCTCTTTCTCAGCGATTTCTTTCTCCTTTCCTTCTCAACCGCCATGATATAGCGAATGTTCTCTTCTTTCTCCTTATGTGCTTCATCATTGACGGCTCCAGCTTTACCCTCTCCCGCCACAACAATCTGTAATCCAGTTTGTGGTCTCTTGCTTGCTGCTTCTAGGGTTTCTAACGATCCCTCTTCTCTTCTTCGTTTTGGAGAAAACATGTGTTTAAATACCGTTGCCACTTGGATGTCCACATAAGGATTAATTTTTTCCACATCATCTCCACCGTCTTGCTGAGTCGGCTGGCTATAGACTTCTAGACCCATATTGTTGGGTACGGACCCATCAGTAGCCCCGATATTTTCCGCTTCTACCCCTCCTATCTCTGGGCTTGATGGTTCTTCTACAATATAGTTTTGGGTCTGGTTCCTTGTAATTTGGGCCGGCCCATCCTTATACTGGCCCAACTTTAATACCAGGCCTGCTTTCTTTGGATTAGGGTTTCTTCTAATAAAGTTATCATCACTAACCTCACTTTCTTCCGGAGAGCTCGTGGTTGTTTGGAATTTCTCTTTGATTTTCTCTTCCCATGTCATCGCTATTTCCTGGAAATTTGTCTCCGTCCTTTCTGGTACACGGCTCGACATCAAATCCACTCCTATGTCGTCACCTGGCTCATGATCGTGCTTCTCATGCAGCCTTCGTACCTCTCCAGCTGTTGCCAAACCGCCGTCCTTCTGTCCTTTCCCTTCTCCACCCCGTGTTGGGTGACTCACTGAGTCAGCTGACTCACTAGCCTGATTTTCTTGCTGGGAATCTTGCCGGAGTTCAACACCAAGGTCTTCCTGCTGTGTTTTCTTTTGAATCTTCTCCATGATAGGTCTCCAATATTCTTTCATCTCGCTTCTTCTGGTTTGCTCTGCCTCCTTGGACCAGAGAGGCTTTGCTGGTGGATTCGCTCTTAGATCCCCTGAGTATTCTAATGCTTCCTTTCCTTTCTTCGATTTGTGCCTACACTGGGTCTGAACATGACCCAATCTTCCACAGAGAAAACAAAATTCCCCCAATCTTTCATATCGGAACGCAATCCATATATCTTCTTCTCCGGTTCTTTCCAGCATAAAACCTCTCGGTAGTGGTTCTGCAACCGGAACCTCCACTTTGATTCTCACAGACGGCCTTGCTCCAAAAATCGGTTTGCTGAGGTCTCCCACTTCTAAGAAATCCCCAATCAGCCCTCCAATTCTTTCAGCATTTGCCTTCGATCTTTTCTCTGGTGGCAGATTCCTAACTTGTACCCAAAGTGGGCATGCCGAGAAATCAAAGGATGACATGTTCTTCCCCAACACCCATGGCTTAAGATGCAGCAGGTGATTCATGATAAGCCATGTGTTTTTCAAGGGTTTGTTGGTAGTCATCTTCTATATCAAAGTGAAAGGCAAATAGGTTATGCCCAACCTCCTCAACTCGAACTCGTTCTTTGATTTTCCAAATACCCTCCACAATCTTTTTCATTGTATTACTGCTTTTCGATTTCTCGCAGAACCACTTTCCCATAAGAGTTTTCTGGTGTAGGTTGCGGACGACCTCTGGGTCATCGTCCAATGATAGTCTCAACTTTCCGGCATCGACGCCGGAAGTTAGCAATCTTTCCTGGTTCTGCATCTCTAAAATGATCTCAAGTGAGTGACAAAAACGAATAGCCGTTGATTGCAAAACAACGAAGTTAAAACGCCGGATTTGCGCCGGAGATGGGGAAGAACATTAGAGTTCTATGAGAAAAGCAGAGAGAAACTCCTATCACGAGAGGAGAGTATTGAGTTGTGGCTGAGCATAAATTAGAAGTCCGAGGCTTCTGTAAATAAGTGGGCCTTAATAGTGGAGTTTCCTTTCAATGGAAGCCCCAAAAGATAGTTTGGGTTTGGAAAATTAAAACGAAAGGGACTAGAAAATATTTGTACTTTGACCCAAAACAAAACGAAGGCATATGATCAACATGGTGGCAGGTGCCTGCTCGAATTAAAAATTTCCAACTTTGAGTGCGAAGCTATTAATTTCTCAATGCTTTTTTTTTGAAATTCATTTCTCAATGCTTTATTAAACCGTTGAACCGCTGCTCTCTTGACTCTTGAGCCCATATGAAAATTATATTTTTTCAAGTTTCAAAGATCGAATAAATAATCTGCTGCAACGGTAACACTTGAGAGTGACGACGATCCGACGACAAAGATCAGTCCGATCAACTTTAGGGTTTTTTAATTGCAGGATGACGAAAAGGGAAAGAGAAGACGAATCATAGCTGTACCCATAGACAAAAGAGCAAAGGAGGACCTCCTCTTCTCTGGACCCTGAAGCTTCTCATATTATTCTCAATCTTCTCTTCTCATCGTGTTCATAAAGAACCCCTCAGAGAGTATCATTTCAAACCCAGGTATGGTTTTTCGATTCCCGATCTCTGTATCAAACTATTATGTGTATGTTGTTGGGCATGTGTCGGTTTTTTATTTCACTCTGTAATTGGTTAGTTTTCATCGAATATCCATCTGTCGGTTCTTGTTGCTGAAAGCATTGATGATATGTATGTCTCCTCATGTTCATGGGTTGATTGATTCTTTCTGGTTTATTGTATTTTTCAACTGTTATGGCTCATATTTTTGAAAATCTCTTGTTTAACTTAGGGGAGACCTGTCGAGAAACCATGTGGGGTTTGGCTTCTGCTTTGTTCTTCAATAGAGAAATGGAAACCTAGTTCAGAAGCAAACTGTGTCAGGAACAATCCCATTTTTACAGGGCATTGAAGGGAAAATTTTAGAGAAAGCAAGAATGGTTTCAACTGAGGATAAAGGTGGAGACGTAGGGGGAACAGAGGTATCTACTGGTTCTACTAGAGTCAAGAGTAAGGTTCCCATTAGCATTTCTACTTCTGAAAAAGAACTTATAAATGGTGATAACAATCAACCTGGAGTCCCTGATAATTCTGTTCCTCCGTCGAAAAGATTAAGGTTTCTCAAGTTTGGTTCTTTAGATTCTCCATCCGTGAGATTCCAGCGGATTGCCGCGGGGAGAGATCAGATGTCTCGGGCTGTTCCTTCCAACAATGGTAGCGGTCATCTTAGAGAACGACTCCACAGGGCTTTTTCAAAGAAACTTGATTGGGGCTCAGTTTGGAAAATGGCCAAACAATGGATTCGAGATCCTATGAACATGGCCCTTTTTGTGTGGATCCTTGTTGTTGCTGTGTCCGGTGCAATTTTGTTCCTAGTTATGACCGGAATGCTGAATGCGGCCCTGCCTAAGAAGAGGGAAAGGGATGCTTGGTTTGAAGTCAACAATCAAATTCTCAATGCCCTTTTCACTCTAATGTGTCTGTACCAGCACCCCAAGCGTATTTACCATCTAGTGCTTCTGGTAAGATGGAGGCCAGAGGACATTTCCAGACTGCGGAAGGCATACTGCAAGAATGGAACCTATAAGCCTCACGAGTGGGCTCATATGATGCTTGTTGTCACATTATTGAACATTAACTGTTTCGCTCAGTATGGATTATGTGGTCTTAACTTGGGGTACAAAAGATCACAACGGCCAGTTCTTGGAGTTGCGGTATGTATTTCAGTTGCAATTGCTGCACCTGCCATTGCAGGTGTCTACACCATTCTTAGCCCCCTCGGTAAGGACTATGGTTCAGAATCAGATGAGGAAGCACAAGCTACGGCTACTAATGATGAAGGCATCCAGAGAAGTCCATTAAGATCGAGATTGGAGAAGAGATTTTCATTTGCCTCAAGAGATGAGATGATGATCCTTGAGAGCAGACCAACATGGAGCGGTGGGGTGTTGGATTTCTGGAACGATCTTTCTCTGGCATACCTCTCACTGTTCTGTAGTTTCTGTGTTTTTGGGTGGAATATGGAGAGACTCGGGTTTGGAAACATGTATGTTCACATCGCAACTTTTCTACTGTTTTGCATGGCCCCTTTCTGGATTTTTAATTTGGCTGCTATTAACATCGACAACGAGGTTGCAAGAGAGGCATTGGGTATTACAGGGATCTTTCTCTGTGTGTTTGGTTTACTATATGGTGGGTTCTGGAGAATTCAGATGAGGAAGAGGTTCAACTTGCCGACATATAACTTTTGCTGTGGTAATCCAGCTGTTGCGGACTGTACATTGTGGCTTTTCTGCTGTTGGTGTTCTCTTGCTCAGGAAGTGCGGACAGGGAATTCTTATGATGTTGTGGAGGACAAGTTCTACAAGAAGGAAGAAGTTGAAATCGGTGAATCGCATCTATCACCATTACCTCGTGAAAATGGAGCTTTCCCACCCAGGTCTGGCTCAAGTTCTCCCCCAGCGAATTTCGCTGCATCTCAAATTAATGCAGCTCAAGCTCAAAGTCCCAGCAGGCTTTCCAGTGAATATTCTAGCCAGACTGGGCTTCTTCCATCATCGGGGAACGAATCACATACAAGAGGTAATGATGAAACTATGACACCTCCTGTTCCTTCATTGATACAAAGAGACTCCAGTTAACGTGTGAGTGATCATTTTGTAATGGCATTGTAATTGGTATCATGATCTTTTCTGTTGGATTCTCTTTTGTTATATGTATTTTATGTGTGCAGAAATCAATTTATATGTTTTGTCAATTCTTTGGCTTCCTCGTTTCTTCTGTTATTTATTCCCTCCTATTTGGACAAATGGCTCACATATTTCTAGAAACTTTCTCCATAGGCTTGCCCTCCAAATTCCTTTTTAAAGGTAGTCGAGACCCTATCTAGGCCATAGGATGGCAACAAGGGAGAAATAAAATGTATTTGTGATGACTCATCTCATGCTTAGAATTATGTGTAGACTTGTAGCATAGGTGAAGACTGCATTCTTTAGATTAAAAAAAAACTATTGTTGAAAGCTGTATTGTATAGTTTGGGAATAGTTTTACTTGCGACTCAAATGTTGAATATGTTTGTCTGAAGTTTGCAGCTGTATTCCTGTTAGCCAAAGATTTTCAGTCTCCTGATTGTGCTTCTACCCAAAAGAAAAAAAATAATCTAGAAATGATTCAATTAAGTTGTTCGATAATGGCCCCTATATAGCAATCTTCTTTAGTACATTAGAGTAACCAGCTAGTGCAATGTTGTTCTGAAACTTGCTGGTAGTTATCAACAGGGCGTGGTTTTGTTTGAATTGATTCTTAGCAGTTAGCACTAATCGTAAGTCGTGTAATTCTTGTGCTGTGGCATTCTGATTCTTTTTTTTCTCTGTTATTGTCTCCTTCGTGAGTATTTAAGGTGAACTTTTCAAATAATATAATTTTTAGTCATTGGTCTAGCTGTGTCAAAACTAAGCTTATTTTGATCCTTCATATTATGATACGGCTTTAGGATGAATTCACAAGTCTCCGTAGAAGTTTCTACAAAGGGAAATATTTTATGTACTGCAGGCTGTCCTTAAAGTACACTATACATATCTACTTATGCTCTTCCTGAAATCGTAACACTAGAAAAGATACTCTCTGCTAAAGTCGGTTTAGTGTTCCATTACAGGCAGTTGTAATGCTATGCTAGGCAAAAAGTCCATAAGGTGTTGTGCAAGTTACCCTTTGCAAGCACCAAATTGATAAATAATGGGTGATCCTGGCTTAAACCTGTCACGTTCACGTATCTTTCAGTTGTTCAGCAATATGCTACTACAAACATTGGCCAATTTGCCATATCCCAATTGAACCATATATTTTTACACAGTTAATAAATGGTAATGTTCCTTTGATACAGAATGTTCATTAATGCATGTTCAGAAGTTGAAGCTTCAATTTGCATTCGTCCCTTTTGTAATTTAATCAGTGTTACTTGATAATTCAAAAATTAACTGTTATTTTGGGTGCACAGGTAAATTATTTTATGGCTTCTTTATAAATTGCCCTCTTTCTGCTGTGTCATACGAAGATGATGTGGCTGTTAACATTTCTAGAATATGATCTAATCTTCTTTATAAATTGCCCTCTTTCTGCTCTGTCATACGAAGACGATGTGGCTGTTAACATTTCTAGAATATGATCCAACCTGGATTTGGTTGAATTATTAGGAAATTGATATTTTGTCGTGAAATTACTAGCAAAATCATATGTTACTTCCATTACTGCTTACACTAGTCCACGTCTACTGGAGTCAAGGAGGTATTTCCTGCATGCAAAACACCGTTTGCATCAGTTTTAACTAATGTACCTAGCTGATCAGCAGCACTATTTTCTGTTCTATGAATCCATCTACGAATTGCATCTATACCACTCAAGCTTGCTTGAATGTCCTTCAGATGTAGTTATATCTCCCAGCAATTTCTCTTCCTGACAATCATCTCTGTCAGCTCTTTTTTGTCTCCTTCATACACCAATTTCTTTTGGGACCACAATTGAGGTTCACAGATTGCTAACCTTATGCAATAGCTTCAGCCATGAGCACAGAAGTAGCCTTGGTGACACTCCAACTCCAATCGACTAAGTCACTCAAAAGATTATCTCTTAATATCCACCCCCAAAGAAGCCTTGCGTGTTCATTTATACCGCCCTGCGTTGTAAATGCACTTAAGGACTTGTAGACCCGAAGGTTTCCGTTTGATGTTTCCTGCTTCCTCTGGTCTTGCAGTTCTTTAATCTCTCTTTATCTCTTCACTTTCCAGTACTCATCCTACTCTCTTCATTCTGCACTTCATCATCACTTTTACTTGATTCACAGCTGCATTGTTGAAATTACTCATTCCTTGTTTTCCATACATTCCGGCAACCAACAATGCCCAGAAGCAATTTTTTGAGCTATCTGTTCAAACACCTGCATTGGCCAGCCTTTAACACTCACTGCATGCTGCCCTAATTGTGGATGCATTGCACCCAGCCAATACCAAAATGGTCTATTGCAGGGGCAATTCAAGGAGACACTTTCAATATTCTCATTGTCCTCCTCACAGATCTGGAAGTGAGGAGTTCTAGCTCACTGTCTCCACATATTGTCTTGAGCAGCTTGGGCATCATACTCAAATCTCAGACATAATTTTGAAAATTGTTGGATGTAGTTTTCTTTTGGGGTGAAAAAATTACCAAAGAAATTTCCAATAATGATATGTTTGGATGCCTCATTTCTTAATATCTGATTACTTTTGAATTCCAGGATTGTAAATTAAATGATGGAATCTGGAATGATTGATAGAAAAGTCCTTTGTTTAGATCAGAGTTACCAGAAATCGCTCAGCAGGGTGCGATCTAGATCGCGCGATCCCAATCAGGGGTCGTTCGCGATCCAGATAGTTGATTATGGTGATCCCCTTC
Organism: Linanthus parryae; assembly: GCA_023055425.1. Taxonomy (NCBI): domain Eukaryota; kingdom Viridiplantae; phylum Streptophyta; class Magnoliopsida; order Ericales; family Polemoniaceae; genus Linanthus; species Linanthus parryae. Next base: position 114,037,336 of record JALGPY010000002.1, on the reverse strand, counting down.
TGTGTTTACACATATAACTAAATACTTTAAACGTATTACTCGCTTATCCCATAATTTCATCAAATAATTCACATCTTTGCCTCAAACTTGTCTTTTTATGATAGATATCCCTACAAAATTTTACCTGGTACCAAATCGATATTACTAGGAAATGCTAAAAAGTATTCTTCGAACCAGACAAGCGAATCTCGGTCCAACTAATCACCCCCAAGAAGCCTACACCCTAGCGAACCGCATTCATACCGGACTGCGTACCGCATTCCCGATCCCATTCCGCGTACCACAGCGTTCCACGATCCTGGTAACCTTGGTTTCGATAATAATACAAATAAAATGGAATCTCATGATTGGACATTGAATCATGCAAGAGAAAGAACTGTATTGGGTCTGAAAAGAAATTTTAACTTTGGCTCATAACCCATGTGACTACATGGAATAAACCCTAGTATATCTCTAGCACAACGGAGAGATTGTACGTCAGTGTTGAGGACGTGGAGAATGTGGCCGTTGAAAGGGAACCAAAGACGATGGGCAAATGCACGAGTGACAGGAAAACAATTATTTTTTCCTTCTTCTCACTCTTTCTTCTGTTAATACATGCCGACGTAGCGGTGGTTGTAGCGGCAGAAGATAGGTGGGGCTTGGAAGCAGTGACCGGCGGTAGTTGAGGCAGCCAGATTGTCGAAGCGGCCGTGTTGATGTTACTGTTGTTGTTGAGTAAGTGCCCTCTTTGGATTGGAAGAGAATTTCCATATTGTTGGCAGCTAACATCATAATAATTGACCAAGTAGAGATGGAACTAGAAATGACATCTATCATGGTGTCATTGGAATCTGGAATTTGAGCAACTAAAATCCATGTTTTTTTTAATGTCATGGGATTTGTAAAATTTTAAATCCTATTTATTCAAACAGGGTGTTAAACATGACCGGATTTAAAATCCCACCTTTTAGTCCTTCATCGAAACGGAGGAAATTGAATTGAAAAAGAGGCATTACTTCTGCAGCCAACCTTGATATTCCAGTCAGGACCCAGACTTCGCTGTGTAGTTGACAGCTCTCTATTGAGGCCATATTGGTTCATCCTCCCTATCTTGCCAAGCAATTGAGATAATGGCTTCCACTACCTCTTGGAGAATGACACAACTTGAACCACCCATTAATTGTTCCATAAAAGTAGATAGTATACAAATTTGAGGCTCTGCACTTTAGAACTTGAAATACAAAATACTGTTTTAATTGCAGTTTAAGTTGTAGTAGCTCAATCACTGTATGTAAGAAATTAGAAAGCGCTTAGTCATTAGTGTTAATTATTACTGGCTTGAGGTTATTTATTTTGACTGAACATGTTTATTGATCATGTGAATTACATTGACCCATAGGTGCCATTGCTACCCGTATTCATTAGTATACTAATCTATGTCATATTTTTTGGCCCAAAAGGTACCAAGAGATGTTTGCTGCTGCATTTGGATCCTGAATAGTATTCGTTGTAAACATTTTGTTAGTGTGTTATTAATACAGAAGATCTATTTGCCTTTCATGAGGTGGCGATTTCTAGTTATATTTTATCTGCTGTTTCTTGCGAAATTTGGGAAGCTTTGAGTGGCTTAAATATTATTTCCTTGAGGTTGAGGATTGTGAACCTTCAGATGTGATATAAATATCGACCTCTTGCAGCTTTTGAATATGTATCCTCCATGCTTAGTGGAACATAAAATAGATTATACCCTTCTATATGACTATGATGATTGTACGATAAAAATTGAGATAGCTGTTTCAGGGTGGATCAGATACTTTTAGTAGATGATGTGAACAGTGACTTGCGCAGTTTCAGGGTTATAAGTTCTAACAGTAAACAGTATTTGAGCACGAAATTTTAGTCCTCTCATAACTTAAGCCTTTAGCAATAACATTACTGGGGTAACATCAGTTGCCAGATTGGTATATTGCAGGACACCCTTTGTCTTAGATTAATTTATATTTGGGAGCACTGATTGAATGAGGTTGCTGCTGTTGGATTTGTAAAATTCTGGAGATTTATAATGTATAAAATCTTCGAAACCGTATTGTACAAAGGACTGGCGAAGACTCTGGTTCAACCTTACTGATCCAACCACAGGTTCAGTAATAAACAAATAAACAATAATAATAAGTGTCCTCTTCAGTATATTGAGGTGACTAAGGATATTTATGAGGTTGAAGTTACTAGTCAGAGGACCGTTGGAGGAGACCAGAGAATCCCCTGTAACAGTAGATTGAACGGCTTAGAGTTGTTGAATTGTTGGAACTAAAACTTGAGCATTAAACTCGCTCAAAAATTTCACTGAACATATTGGTTGCACTTGCACCATACTTTGGTCAGAAAGAGCTCACTTTTCTCTGAACATATAAGAAACAACATTGCCTCGGTCAAATAGAGCTTATTTTCCTCCAAATCACCAGGTGCTGGAGGAACTATTCCGTTTTTGTAAACAGCACATGCACATTGGCTATGAGTTACTCCTTTAATAATGGCAGACACTAAAATAGTATTTGGGATTTTGCGGTGCCTACATGTACTTTAAATAGTTGATAACATTCACTGGATCATTCTACCGAACACGTAGGAGGCACCCTATGGACGCAAGTTGTATTAGAAGATTTTGTCGAGTCTTCGCAATGGGCCTAGTTTCGTCATATTCACGTGGTAGCAGCAAGCTGCCTTCTGCCCACACATCACTTTGAGCCTCATATGATTACAGAATTACAAGAAGGATAGGAGAACCTAAACCGTAACATGAATGTCGAGGCACCCGTCTCAAACCCTAACCGAATTATGCCTGCGATATTCTGCATTTGTTCGCCCTTTATTCACGTTCCTACATTTGTTCCAAGAACCCTTATCAGTATTTTGTCGTGAAACCCCTTATATTTCTGTCCCCAGTTCAGTTAATTCCCTTGGGCTCTATCATTATTGCCCCCTTTAAGAGCCACTTTGTCCTCAAGGTGGTGATGAGGTGTAAAGCAGACAAATAATGGAATCTGGTGACTGACTGAAATGGTTGTGTGCAGTTGCTACCATTCTTTAGCCTTATGAAACTTGCCCCATCACAACCGACATGATCCTCCTCTAGTATCAACCAAAAAAAGTTAAATGTTGTTTCTTGCATTTTCCAGTTCTACACTTGCTCCATATGTGGCCTTCAGTCTCTTCCTCTCGTGCTGTGCTCTTTGTGATTGATGCTGAAGCTGGTAGCAACTTGGAGGTCCAGATCAAATAGGCTCAAGAATTGCCCCGAACCCATAGGTGGCATATTGCCTTGGTTGGATGAAAATCATTTTTCTCCAAATCTGCACACTTTTCTGAGGTGAGGATTCATTGGAAGTTTCTACTGGACAATTAGCAGGCACCAAATCAGTGTCTTGAATAAAGGGAAGTGATATTTTGGTAGAGTAGTCTTGTTCTGGTCTTTCTAGTGAGGCTCGGTAAGTTCGCTATGCAAAAGATCTCGAAGCTCTGAGATGCTCGACTTGATATCTCGGATGTCACCCGTCAGTTTCTTCAATATTTGTAGTAGGTTGATCTTATTCATTGGACATGGTTTAGTAGTATGCGGTCTTCGTCAATGGTATCAGTGCATTCGATCCAAGGGATGGGAGACCTGCATTTGGAGATTCGGCTTGATAAATTGGAAAACTCGATGTCCGGCTTGCAGAAGAAGAAGTCACTGAAACTGCTTTGCGTACCGAGGCACCTCTCCCAAACTCTAATACCAAAACCAGCCTGCCTAACTCATCTCCTTTTTATAAAGTGTTTCTTCTAAAACCCTTGATCCTATCCAAAAAAAAAAAAAACTTGATACAGAAGCCCATTTAGTATATTGCACCAGACCCCTTCAACTTGAGTGCCCGATCACTTTTATCCCTGGACTCTCATGCATCTTGGGTGTTGTGTGACTGTATGATACGGGGTAGTTTCAAGGGTAAGTCTTATGAAAACGCTATAAGACCCGTTTTGATATATGTATTGGAGTTGGGCTATCAAGAAGGAATGAAATCAGAACTGAGAGTAACGTAAATGAAATGTTAATAATACACTTAGAAATAATCTAGATAGTGCCTATATAGAAGACAAAATGAGGGACAATCGTTTGAGTTGATTTGCCCGGGTTAGAAGAAGTGATTCGAACGAGGGAGTGGGAGACCAAAATGAACCTAGCTAGGGCCTAGGAACAACAAGATGCAACTTAGTCAAATATATGCCGAGAATCATGCCATTTATCTTCCAAAATTTATATAGGCAAAGACACATGTCACGCACATTTGGCAACCAACTAATAATAACCATCCGAATTGTACATTTACTAATATATTTTGCCATGGTGCAACTTAGTTAAATTATATTTAAAGGAAGAAATGAGTTTTGGATAACGCCAAGGGAAACACTTGATCCATATGTCCGAACCCAGTTAGACAGGAAAATGTATATAATAATAAAGTATCATATGCATATAAAAGTACATTGGTAAAATGTAAAATCAATTAAGATGGGATAATCAGTTAAGATGTGTAATAATAATTACACAACCCATGGCCGAGGCCACTACCTCGTAAAAGAAAAATTGCAATTGACAGGGTCAAAGTGTTAGAAAAAGACTCAAGAATGTAAAAGAATGTGAGGACTTTCCACAATTTAATTATACATTCGAGTGAGAATTTAAATGGTAGAGAAGAACATAAGTCTGTAACATAGTGTAGTTATTGTTTCCCAAGTATAAATCAACTTTAAAATTTTCTAAAAAAATCAATATTGAAATAATTTATTATTGAGGACAATAGATATTTTTTCTGAACATATGCCCAAGCACTTTTCAAAACGAAGAAGAAAAAAAAATTAAGCCCAACTCAAACCGGAGTCAGACATCAACTCAAACCTTAGCAATGAAATTTCAGTCAGCAAAGTCATTGTTGGTATTTGGTGGTCCTTGGTGTTTTGACATTAAGATTACTTATGTCCAAACTCCAAACCTGAATTTGTGGCCCCAAGTATCACCAACTCTCAACCATATTACTACCATGCGTATGACTGCAGCTATATATATGGTCCCTCTTGATAATGATTGAGAAAAAAAATCATTTTTTAAACATCAACTTCAACGCTCAATCTCACAGAAATCTCAGGGCTGCATGTAGCCAATGTTTCATATAGGAATAGTAAAAGGCACTACTATTTTAGTATATTGATTGCCGTTATATGTTCTTAAAGGTCTGCATCCATATTTGGTCAGTTGAGATCTCAAAGACCCGAGAGCTATTAATTACTCGTAATAGTTATGGTCTGTTATCTGTGAGCATTTATATGGACAATACCATAATAGTGTGGTGTTGGGAACCTACTCCAGCATAATTGCATAATTGCTGGCATAAGGATGAAAACCTCGCGACAGATCTAGGCCATTGTCATTCAGAACCAGAAGGGCCAAGACCATCTTCCCTCATTCTGAAGTTAAACAGCAGTCCGAAACAGAATGTATCCGCTTCTACCACATTTTTCTTGGCTTACTTACCATTTAGGTCTGGTTTGAGAAGATATGACTCTGAGTTTGAGAACTTCTGGAAGCTATTATTTGTTACCTTTGTGGCTTCGATTTAAATTTGGCCCTTAAGAGGTGATTCTTTTAGTCGTAATATCTCTGTTCATTGTAAGCAAACTGCCTTAAAAAGTCCCAAGATTTATCTGTTCATTAGTCTAGGGATGGAAATATTTGTGAACTGGCTAGCTAATTGCACTAACGAATTATAAGGTCATGTCAAACCGGCTTTTCTAGACTGGCATTCTATTACATACCATCTTCTGTCTAAAGGGTGCCACTAATACAAAAGTTTGGCTATTTGTTACAGGAGTTGTCTTGACTCTTGAATCAGTAAAAAATCCAATCAGCATTCAGCTCATTGTGACTAGTATGAAAATCCTTGTGTCTATTCCTACTTTTGAGGTTGGAACTTGTTGTCCCTTGATTTCATATGATGGGTGTTGTGATATTTGTGAAGCTTCCATGCTTTTGGTTTTATTCATATCTGGAAATCCAGATATGGCATTGGTATGCCCCTTCTGGAACTCTGAAAGAGATTCATAGTTGCCGTCTCATTAAAACATAAAAAATGGCATCACAATACTATACAGTTCAATACTTTGAAAACTGAAAAATTGCCAGAAGCTTAACATTTATCCTAGTTTGACTAAAGTATGTTTCAATATGCTGCCAGGATAATCTTTAGAAGGATTCCAGCGTCAGAAAGCTTACTTCTGTGTAGTTTGGGAATATATCTTAACTAAAGGCCAAGTTTGTTCAACCGCTAGGTGATGCAGCACGCACCTCGAGGGTGGGAAACACACTGCACTCCAAAAGAAAAACACTTGAGTAATCCAATTCCATCAATCACTTAAATACTGAGCAGAAAATGGTTTAATCAATAGTCATAAGCTGAAAAAGAATGGAATACTGGGACAGGAGCCCTATAAACAAGAAACAGAGAAATTCTTAGAACGATGAACTTCTAAAGCAAATCTGATAATAAAAATTGTTTAGACCCCGTCTTGATCCGCATGACTAGGTCTGACATATTATTAGCTTAAAATGTATATGTTCATAGTTCCCACGTAACTGTTGTGAAATCCACACAGTAAGAGAAGCATCACTAGTATTACAATTATTGTGGGATGGGGGGGGGGGGGGGGGGGGGGGGGGGGGCTTGTGGTTGACATAATAATATCATAGATACGCGACATTATTGGGTTCAGCTCAGCAACTGACCATTTATTTGATTATCTTTCTGCTAGAGAGTTGACTAGTAAATGTTTGTGGAATTGAATATAAGTACTGGCTGGCATGTTGCTGAATGTCTGGTGTGGTGAATTGGTGCTGAATGCATTTGGTTTTTACTAATCACCTCGGGCGATTAAAGAGTAGTTCTTCTGCTTTTCTTGTAGGTATGATGAATATGATTACAAATTTACAATAAAAGCAGACCGTTAAATTGAAGTACTACTTTGATATACCAGTTTTATGGTTCCACCTGTTGGCCTTTTTCGCTCATAAGTTGTACTCATCAGTCCTAGATCATGAGGACTTGATGTTACAGGACTAATATTATGCCTAGTACTTTTCTCCTTTGATGCAGTTTCAGTACCTACCAATATGACCTAAGTATTATGTAACCACAGTAATATTTAGCCAACAAGATGGATGTTACTAAACCATTTAGTCGGCAGCAGTTGAGTGTCGAAGTAGATTCAAGTTAGAAAATTATTAGGTGTGGTGCTCGTCTCCTCTTGCAAGACACAACTTATGTCTTTGAAACTCCATTTTATTTTTGCGCAGAGAGTGTTTTCTGTGTCTGATGGACCGAAGCAGGGATCGTTTTCTCAATCAAAACCTTAGGCTTGGTGAAGTACCGAATAATAGTATGTGGATTAATCGCAACATCTATCGTGTTTCTGTCAGTAGTAGCAACTTTTGTACAATAAAGCCTCCAAGGAAATTCCAACTGTGTCGAGGCTTTTCGTTTCTGGACTTTGCAGACATCCTTTGAAAAAATGCGAGGAAAAATGAGTTTTTGCTACCCAATGTTTTTGATTTTATTGAGGGTAAAAGACTCTTTCACCCTGTCTAATTTGATTGAAGGACACTTTCACCCCTTCTTGTTTGGAAAGACACTTTCATTCCTTCAGTGTGCTAAACGAAAACTTACACCCCATATTGTGATAGATTTTTAGTCCGAAGTTGGGATCTGTCACTAAAAACAATTTTTGTGACAATTTGCCTCCCATATTATGCAAAATGGAGGGGTTATTCAGTGGCATAATTGACTTTTTACATGATATGGGAGGAATATTTGTCTCCAAAACTATTTTTAATGTGAATGTGTCCTTCAATAAAACTATAGGGGGTGAAAGTGTCTCTTACCCTTTCCATGATGCACATTCCACCCTCCCCAGCTGCTGGAAGACCAGACTTTTCATATTTTACAAATTGGTGTTTACAAGAAAAAAGCAAGAAAAAAAAACAAATAAACAAAATTGGTAGAATGAATTCATATGAACTTTATTCCTCAAATTTGGGTTTAAAATACAATCAATCAAGAACAATTTGCAGGTTCTTAATCTGTACACACAATGTTACAACAGTATGGTTTCGGCAGAAGTAAAAAATCATCGGCCTGAATGCAATAGTGTCTCAACAGAATTAAAATACGTTCTTTATTTGCCTTGTTGTCGCCTGTCCTTTCTCCACTCCCATGGCATCTCTGGGTTTTTCGAAGCCCACAAACCAACCCGTTTGGCCCGAGCCTCCTCCTGCCACTATTATAAGCCGAAAACAACATAATTAGAGGAATAAACCCCCAACCCTCAAAAGAAAACCTGCAAATAGTCACAAAGGAGAGCCCTGTACCTTTTCAAGCTCTGGGCGCTTATCGTAGGCCTTATAGTGCCAAGCAAATCCTTTCTTCAGCATAGATTCCTATACATGAGGTTATAAGCTTCCTCCCAACGGATTGGTTTGTCAAAAAAAAAAAATAAAAATAAAAAATGATGAGAAAGCGGACCTGTACAAAGATGCCATTGCTGTATATATCACCCACACAGCGACCATATTGATCTTGGTCAAAGACCTGAACTCTAAGTGACTTACCCTGGACAAGCTTGGCCAGTTCTTCCTTAGCCTCCTTACCGTAAGGCATTTTACTCTCTGGTGCATCAATTCCCCTGATTTTTACCAATCATTCAGACCAAAACCCAAGAAAAGGAAGAACTGAAGAAGTTGGAACAATTTTTGGTTTGCATTACCTGAGCCGAATGCGATACTTGCGGCCAAGAACCTCCTCATTGTTAACATTCAAACACCTGACAAACATTCGTCCATTGTTATGTAGGGCTGGCACCGATACAGCGAGGTTTGGTATGACTTATAAGCTGCTTATAAGTTGAAGACAACTTACAAGTAGTATTAGGTGTGTGACTTATAAGCTGAAGTTTTAAATTTGACTTGTACGTTCATAGTGTAAAAATGAGCTTAAGAAAATAATTGACTTTGAATTTTTTTTACAACGTTTGGACTTGGCAACTTTACACCAAACACGCATATCTTTTTCTTTCATTTTTTTGTTGTATACTTTTGACATAAACTTATAAGTCAGCTTAAGTTGTAAATAAGTCGTACCAAACTCACCCACGATAAACAGCGGTGTGTAGGACTCGTGTACAAACCTGTATCCCGCGTCGATGATGGTCTTATGCAGTGCATCTGCTTTGGGGTAGTTCCTCACAGCACGAGCTTTAGCTCTTTCGGCCGCTGCAACTTGTACCTCTCTGGGTACTGACGACGACTCCCTTGGATCCATGGTGCTCACATACACAGTAACGGTATCTCCATCTGCTACGGCCTTTTCATCTACCTATACAATAGTCATCGAATTATTTCATTGTAAATAAATTAACAAATTTTTGCATTTTAGGGTTTCAAATAAGGTGTGTTCTTAACTGGTAGAGTGTGCAACTCAAACTTTAGTCCTTGGGGATGTGAAGAGGGTGGCGCAGAAGTATGATCAACCAGAGTGTGAGGAAGAGGGAGACCATAGTAAGCCAATAGACCCTGCACAAATCAAGCAAACAGCGTAACTAAACCTAGAACGGATATCGTACCCTCCAATTCTAAGCATTTCCTTTTCGTGAAGCATGTTTGATGTCTTAACCTCAACATCTGCCTTTTGATGTCTCTTCATTGTAAGTATAATAAGCCTTGACGCTTCCTCAGGTGTTTTTGGTGGTGGCTTTGATTCTCTCCATGCATCTGAAAGTTTCTTATACCTGCATTTACGTTTATTATCACTCTCTAGTTAGATTGAGCTCATTGACAAAGGGAAGCATAATCAAGGAAGCAGCTGCACGAGTGGAGGAAAACTATCTGACTTAGTGATCCAACCTAAGTAACTTTGGATGGCAGTTGCTTTAGAGATCTTCGTATCTCTGATTTATCATTCTAATCTGAAAGTTTTGATACTATGTTCTTAAAATGTGATAGGTCTATCGGCTGTCGCATATGAGCTTATAATCTAAGTGAGTCGTCAAAAACCACTGAAGGGCTTCGTTCAATTTCTTTCAAACAAATAAATTAGCTAAATAGATACACCAAAGTCGCCTCACACGTAATCTAAACAGAGCAACATTTACTAATTTCCGAAATTGTTTTAGTGTAGGAGTGTCTTCCTTGTTTTAGTATAGGAGTGTCTTCCGAAATTGCAATTTTGGTTTACAAATCATCATTAGAAGGAGCTGATTGCTAAGTATTCAATAAGCTTAACCCCATTTTAGTAAAGCTCACAAGATTGGATTTGTTTCAAGGTCACCAGGATCGTGAAACATTGTGATTCACAGAACGGGGTTTGGAACGTCAAACGTGGTACATGGTCTGCTAGGACTGCGGTTCGCCTGGGGGTAGATTTCTTCTGGTGGATTAGTTGGATCGAGCTGTGCTTGTCAGGTTTGAAGAACGCTTTTTAGGAATGTCGTGTAAAACAATACTCATATTAGCATTACCTAGTAATTTCGACTTTATTATGATTTAAATGTTTTCAAGGAACTTTTAGCTAAAAGTTTGAGGTAAAGACCTGAGTTACTTGATATATTGTGAGGTAAAAAATATTTAGAGGCGATGTGTAAAAAATTAAGGGATTAAATGGCAACATTAATGATCAGGATTGCGAACGACTCTTTATTGGGATCGCACGATCTGGATCACACCCTGTTGAGCGAGCAATCTCTGGCAACTCACGGGTGTGGAAACATATCGATTCGGCGAGTTGGGTGGTAAACCTCATCTAAGTCAACCATGAATCCTGTAGCTCATGCAACTTCTCTTTGTAAAAATTATGATCATTAATCGACATACTATAAGAATTCTGTACTAACACAATTTTATTGATTACCAGTTAGCTTGAGCCTTCTTGGATGAAACAACGTGCCTACCCAGTCCATCAGGGACCTGCAACAACCACAATAGAGCTATATATATCAAGTTCTATAACCCGGATCCCCAATTGGCTCAACAACCACATAGACATAGTACTAGTACAATTTCATTTTATCAATTTCGATTGTAATTGGATATGAAGTGGAGATGTACCTGGGAGGTGATTTCATAGTGGTACAGATCGTGAGCAAGCCTGGAGACGCCGGTGGTTGCGGCACCACCACCACCACCACCGTGGTGGCCGGAATCTGCGGTGGTGGGCTTGCAGCAATTCCCGTAGAGAAACCTCAGTGCGTTTCCCATTTTAATGGGACAATTTCACAGCCTTACTAGAACAACGGGTGCAGTTTTGGTTTTGCTCAATTTCTGGCTATTATGATGATGATCAATTCTGGTTCGATTTGATGCTCCAACAGGAGAGAGCGAATTTAGAGAGAGATGGATGAGAAGGAACGAATCAGAGGAAGCCAAGAAATCGGCAGGTCGCTTTTGCACTAAAATCCGCGGAGAAATCCTTCTTAGACGTTAGCTATGTTATTACACCTCTTACTCTGACGTCTATTGTAATTCAGATGAGGCCCACTATACTCTGTTTAATTACACGAGGGTCCATTAGTTAGTTGTGTACTTGTGTTTAATTACACTGGGGTCCATCGCATTATATAAATGTTAAAAAAAAGAATGTAATTTAAGTCGGATTTGCAATGTGATCAAAATGCGATTTTAACTAAAATCGGACAAAGTATGGATACAGATTAAACTGAATGGTGAATAAACAGATATGGTGGATTAGTTTTTTTAGCTAGTACCACTCTGTCCCAGCTCTTTCTTCCCAATTTGACTTTTGTCACTATTCACTGGGTCACTTTGACCCGGTGATTTGAATAGCAAATCGATGTAATTTTTTAATAATTTTTTCATGGTATTGTAGAGTAAAAGTTGCTCTATAATATAGTGAAAAAATTATCAAAAAATCGTATTATTTTGTTATCCAATTCACCCGGTCAAAGTGACCCAGATACGAGTCAAAAAAATCAGATGGGAAGAAAGAGCTGAGACGGACTGGTATAGTGGAGTAGTTAATTACAAGCAACCAACAAGTGCAAATGACATGATGTGGGTTCGAAAAATGAGGGTGGCAACATCATCATTACATTAAGCTCGAGTTGAATATCAAGAGCTATTCACCATTTATTTTACCTTGCAAATTCTATCAAACCGTGGGTTTAACTAAAATTAGATCGTGTATGAGGAAGCATAAACCCAATAGTGAATAAACGGTCCACATTACTAGCATATTTTAAAAATCGAACAACAGTAGCCAATAAGGTAATTAATTCGCAAATGGCCATCCCTTCTCATGCCAGCTTAATACTAATATTTTTTTAGTGCATATTTGGTTGGAGATTAACATCATTTGGAGATTAAAATATGTAAAAAATACACAGTGTTTCGTCTATTTAAAACTGAAATTTCAGTTATTAATCTGCTTTATATGATCTTTAATTTTAAAGAATTTTTAATTTTACCATACGTTACTGATTTACCAATTTGTCCATACGCATAATGTATTATAAGTTCAATTATAATTATTTTTCGTAATTTTGAAAATAAAAGTCACAGGTGTTGCTAAATGCACTTAAATTTTAATTTAGATTTTCAACGCATGCCAAAAAAATTACATATCATAATTTCAGCTAGTTTATTCACTGCACGCTTTTTATTAGATTATTGAGATTTTAAACTAGTGCCAAACAAACTCTGCGGACCATTTTTACCCAATTTTATGTAACTTTTTAAAAAGTTATCATAGTCCTTTTTTACAAGGAAAATGCTTGTTTAATTTAATCTTGTTTATCTTCCTAGAAATAGTTCTTTGAAATAAAATGTCAGAAAAGTTCGAGTTAGAAATTTTTTACCTCTTTAAAGTCCAAAAAATATATAATGGTTATCTCAAAAGCTGGTAGTACAAAAATTGGTCCAAAACAGTTTTTTTTTTCTTTCTTTTCTTTTAACTTAAATTTTATAAAACAAAGTTGAATAAAAATGGAAGGAAACAGAGCCTTAAGTCCCCGACTCTAGTGATTGCGTTTGTGCATTTAGCTCTCCTAAAGGCATCCTTGCAAAAGTATACAAGAAAACATGCTACTACGATATTATGGTACTTGTTAGGAAGATTTGGGATGATAGTGTAAAAGATATAAATGTAGAAGTGTTTATGCAATTTATCTATCTGTGACTCTGTGTGATTGGCTATTGAATTCCCAACGAAAGAATATCTGGTATCTGCCCTTGGGGGTGGGGTGGTGTCCGTTGACAAATAGACGTTACTGCATGTATTTTCAAGGTCAACGGTCTGGTTGCTTGCTCAGTTGCATAACACCGCCTCCCCATGTGAAGAGTCATAAACAACACTGGGGTTGTTTGGGTAAAAAAAAAAAAAAAAAATTTACATATTGTGAGGTTTTTAGAAATGCCTTCAACCTTTCTCATTTATCATAAACAAGCACAATTACAACGGTTCAACCGAACACAGCATAATAGCTCATACATATTACACAGAAATTTTGACAACATAATCTGTTAATTTTTAAGAAGAAAATTCTAACTATCGCTTCAAACGGCTTCCAAATACTTGTATGCTCCAACTTCGCCACCAATTGACTATGGAAGAGTCTTTTCATCTCCAACGCCGAACGTAACAAGTGGGGGAAAAATAATGATGCGCTTTTCACGATAGCAGAATTCGGCCTCCACAAGAAATTCGTTGCAAATCTACATGATCAAGTAACGTATAACACTACACTTTTGCGGTAAGTTACCACATTTTTGTAGAAAATAACCGCACTTAGGCGGTAGTTTGCCGCCTTTTGACGGTAGAGAACCGCTTCTACGCGGTAGTTGGCCGCCCTTTGGCGGAAGAGAACCGCTCCTACGCGGTAGTTGGCCGCCCTATGGCGGAAGAGAACCGCTCCTATGCGATAGTTGGTCGCCCTATGGCGGAAGAGAACCGGTCCTAAGCGGTAATTGGCCGTCCTATGGCGGACGAAAACCGCTCTTACGCGGTAGAAATTGAACAAACATAAATAATAAAACAACAATAATTTAAGAAAAAAAGATGAAGAATAAGAGACAAAACAAGATGAAGAACAGTGGACTCGCCGGAGGCGAGCCCCTACGATTAATGGGAACCACAAAACTGCAAGTTTCTTCTTTGGTGGGAGAGACCACATGTAATTGATTCAAACACTTTACCACTGTGAAAACACAACATCATGTAAAAAGAACTAAATATTACATTACAGTCTTCGGAATTTTGCAAAAAAAATCCAGAATTCCTCCTCCGGCTGAAAATCCGGAAATTCGAATTCAAGCCGGAATTCCGGAATTTTTTGGCGGAATTCCGTTTCTTTGTTCGTTCGGAAAGGTTTGACCGGATTTCTCAAATTTTTGACTTTTTAGTTCCTCTCCACTTACTTTCATCCAAACAAGTCCACTAATTAAATATAAGGATGGTGAAATCTAGAGCCAAGTCACCTGTTGCGAATGCGGTGCAGCGCCCGAAACGCAAGATTTTCTTATCTTTCAATTTACTTACTTTTTGACATTATTTATTGGGTCACTTTGACCTGGTTATTTGATTAGCAACACTATTGAAAACTTACCACAAAACTATACCATTTTACTATTCAAATCACCGAATCAAAGTAACCCAGTTACGGGTTTAAAAGTCAAACGGAGTTAAAAGAGAAGAAACAGAGGTTGTATTTTGAGTGGTTACGGGAGCGCCTACGTATTATATTTATTTATTTAATGTAATTTGACAACATATGTTACAAAATACATAAAATGGAATTGATTCATACAAAACAGATATTAATGGTTACGAAGCCACTAATTATTTTGTACTTTTAATTCCAATTTTAACCTTTGCCTTTTTTTTGTCTTCTATATTATGCCTTCATAACCCACAAAGAGAGCAATTCAACCAAATCCACAGTCCATTTTACAACTTCTTCCAGTATTCAAGTCTCCCCATGTTCTCTCACGAGCACGTCTCGAACATATATCATCTCATCGGAATTTTTTTGGCTAGCGATGGCATTAAGGGTACATCGTAATCGTTGGTGACGAATGAAAATTGAAGATGTTGGTTGTAGAATAAACACAGTCGGAATCCAAGTTTTGCGCACTACAGCCCTGCATTGTATGTTCTTCATCTAATTTGAATCGATTATCTCCGCCCTCAGCTCCATATTAAATCGGCATGTTGCCCTCATTGACACCAGAATTGACGACCCTTTTCGTTCATTGATACAACAGTTCAAAACGATTCCGATGGTCGACTCTAGATACGAACTTAGTGTGATTCCTCGAAATGATCAGAGAAATTCGATGAAAACGTAATTTTGATTAGTGGTTGGAATGAATGTTCCGAGATTGAAATTCTTGAGCTGAATAAAATTTATGCCTATCAGTAGACGTTAAAAACCCCATATCACCCACAACTTATGCCCTGTTTATCAATTCCGCAACAACCAAATGATGTTTCTCAATTCAATTCCTAAGCTTCCGAAATTGTTGCAATACAACTACACAATAAAGAAGCAATAGTCAAAATATTTTATTTATTCCTCCTAACTCCTCTTGTTATGATCCGGGAAGAGCTTAGAGAACGATGATAATAGACGAAACAAGATCACATGAACACACACGATATAACGTGGTTCACTAGCGATGAGCTAGCTACCTCCACGACCCGAAAACCCCGTTTATTAGAGAGAAACACCACGAATACAACCCACACTATGGCCAAAGGCCATAGTGACCACCCACAATGTTTAGACACAACCTAGGCCCCTTATATAGACATATAGGACTGAATTAGTGCCCAAGACATCCTAAAATAAACTATAGAATAGATAAGGAAACAACCCAAAACTGCCAAAGTTGGACGCCCAATTTGTTTCCTAAATCTCTTAGCCGCCTTTGACTTTTGCCGCCTTTGACTTCTAGTAATATTCAACAAATCTCCACCTTGACTTGAATCATCTCAGCAACCTGAAACTGAACCGATGCTTCTCTCCAGTAACCCCAAATACACAAGTTGCTCCATCTTCGTCGAGATCATGCAACGTGTCCCCCCAGCGATGCTCCAACCCTCGTCTAGTTCCTGCAATCGAACCCTATCGATGCTCCAACTACGGCCGAGTTCCTGCAATCGAATCCCCTTTCTTGTTGTTCCAACTCCCATCGAGTTCCTACAACAACTTTGTTTGTTGTTCCGACTCCCACCGAGTCCCTACAACAAAACCCCCCAACACGTTGCTCCAATTCCCACCGAATTCATGCAACGTTTTGCGAAATCGCTCCAATTCCCACTGAATTCCTGCAATATGGCCCCCTCCGCGCCTCATACGCGTCGTGTCCTCGTTAGAGACTCCACCATGCCAAATCTACCTCCTCGTCAAGAGCACGGATTCCCCCTCCCCCAACGGGGCATAGAGAACTTACACCATCCTGCGAATTACCCTCCACCTGTAGCCAAACCTGCTGATCATGAGTCCATCCTTCATCCACTGGTGTCTCTTTTCTCTACCGTTTTAACAGACGTCACTGTAGCTTCCCTTGGCCGCCATCATCGTGCCGGAACTTTGAATGTCTGAACCTCCATACGCAGCCCTCTGCTGCATCCCCTCTTGCTGAGACTCGAACTCAGCGGTGGTGGTTGTATCTGCTTCCTTCTCGTCTGTCACCAAGAGCAGTCAATGATCATCGCATTTCAACAACGCATGCATCTCAATCTGCCCTAGACTGAAGCCGTTCCTCCCCGTGAACTTGTCGATCTTGATCATCCCCCCGGTCATCTTCTCTGCAGCTCCTTTTCCATATCCGTAACCCCTGAACGCATGCTCCACCTTGATCGCGAAACCGTAGCTATGAATCTCACGGATTGTGAAACCCTAGCCCTGTAGCTCCACCTTGATCTTGGAACACCGCAACCTAAGCTCTGATACCACTTTGTTATGATCCGGGCAGAGCTTAGAGAACGATGATAATAGAGGAAACAAGATCACACGAACACACACGATATAACGTGGTTCACTAGCGATGAGCTAGCTACCTCCATGACCCGAAAACCCCGCTTATTAGAGAGAAACACCACGAATACAACCCACACTGTGGCCAAAGGCCAGAGTGACCACCCACAATGTTTAGACACAACCTAGGTCCCTTAGGTAGACATGTAGGACTGACTTAGTGCCCAAGACATCCTAAAAAAACTATAGAACAGATAAGGAAACAACCCTAGAACTGCCAAAGTTGGACGCACAATTTGTTTCCTAAATCTCTTAGCCGCCTTTGACTTCATGTAATATTCAACACCTCTTAAGTCATCTCCAGTTCATGAGTTGAGCAGAGTATGGGTGAAACCATTTAACCAAATTCTTTACCGAAACATAAGTCGAGTTTTGTTGATAGCTTTCTTAATCATAATTGTCATGGTGCTGGGTTTTCACATGGCTTTTGTCTAACAACGGGTCTGGGTCTGCTGCGAATTTTTTTCAAAGCAAGAGTTCTATGAGAGAGAAACAAAGTAGTGAGAGTACAGAGGAGGAAGGTAATGGCCTTGTTTGGGAAAGCTGAATTATTGGATTAATTAATTAAATTTTGATTATGAATCTGATCCGTTTGGCAAAGATAGATAGATTGTAGGATTTTCGCTATTATCCGGATCCGGGTACTTTAAAATCCGGATCCGGATATTTTTAAATTATTTTAATTCCCCAATCAATTAAAAGGATCCGGGTAGTTGTTGACCGGATACGGGTAGGGCCTAATCGGATCTGGGTAAAACCCCCTTTTTAACATATTAACCAACCAAAGGGAGCCACATGTGCAACTCACTTAACCGGATCCGGGTCGAGGCCCAACTGGTACCGGGTCGAGGCCGAACCGGTACCGGGTCAGACCCAACCGGATCCGGGTTGGACTCATCCGGATCCGGGTCCTATCCAGCCGTGTCCTCTCCCATCAAAATACAATTTTCCCACCAGATTATACAAAATTAATTAATCTAATAATTAATCGTTCCCAAACGAGGCCAATAAAGGCAATTGATTACATCATGTTTACTTTTAGGAGAGGGCTTAATTTTTCATTTTACGTATAACGACATGTAGTGGCTTTGTAAGAATCAAATAATGCTTTGTATGAATTATTACCCTACATAAAATTGTTATATAAAAGTTTCAAAATACTATTTTTTATTTTTAAATTGAAATTTGTGACTTTTCTATAAGGTTGTCGTATTTCAAACCTGTTGTAACTTTCAACGAATGTTGTGTTTTTTTATAGTATATTTTCCGTAGATGTGCTTCAAGCACCCTTTCGTAGCTATAAATATAAGTGGTTCGTTGGTGTCAATTGAAGTTTTCAGTTTATGTCTCTCTTCTCAATTCACTTATTTTTTTTCCGCATTGGGTTCTAATTTAAGAGAAGACAAGAAGTGCAATATTACTTCTTCTCCACCGTGGTAGACATTGTATCAGTGGGTAGCATTTTCGTGTAGCCCATTTTTCACCGTATAGGGGGGGGGGATTTGTTTTGAATTGGTGATCAAAATACCTAGCTTGAAGTTGGCAATCAAATCGAATTGGCGAAGCATTGAATATTTGTAAGCAACGAACAGTTTGACAGGTCTGGAGAACAGTTTGACGGGTTAGAACAATTCAATAGTTACGGGTCCGAACATTTCAACAGGGCGACTGGACATTGTTTCCTTGTTCGTTTTGGTATCTTCTTTGTTTCTTGGGCACCAAGTCGGTATCCTAGGCCTATATAAGGACATAGGATCGTGGCTTACTGGTGTTTGGTGTATCGTTGATTTTAATTGGCTACCTCATCAATAAATCGAGTTGTTTGGCCGTGGACGTAGCTAGTCTCAAAACTAGTGAACCACGTTAAGTCTTTGTGTTGTTCTTCATCTTGTGCTTTCGTTTCATCGTTTCTTCTTGGTTCCTAAGAAGTGGTATCGTGATTTAGCATTCATATTCTAACAAGTGGTATCAGAGCCAGGTTGTTGGGTTAGGGTTTGGTGAGGAGTGATGGCGAATTCGTTTGGGATGAAGATCTATGAGAATAGTGTTGTTGATACACCCACCACCAAGCCTTTATTTGGAGGCTATTGGGGTCTTTATTGGAAGAGCAATCGAACTCATGCTATGGAGCAAGTTGGCGCGCATATGATTGGGCGTGTAAGGGATATGGAAAATCTGGCACGTCATTTTTTCCTACGCGAATATGATGTCACGCACATATGGCGTTCTGGCGATTTGGCGTTTAGGCGCAAGTGGGCTTCCCGCGTAGAGCATGAGGCACATGGATCTTGTTCTGTCTGCTCGGAGGATTCAATTCAAGGTGGAGACGACTCAAATCAACTGGCGGATCTGGCTCGTGGCATGGAACAATTGACGCGTCTTGGGACGCGATTGGTGGCGCGAGTTTTTGGGCGCGGATTGATTGGTTACATGTTATTGAGCATGTATTGATTGGTGGCGTGTTATTGTGCACATTGATTGTTGGAATGTTATTGGGCATGTCTTGGTTTGCGTCTTGGTGCGGTAAGTATTGATGGCGCAATTGACATGCCTTGTTTGATAGGCACTTTTCTTCACGAAGTGTCATTGGCGTGACGTTGGGGTATGCATTATGTCATGGTGCATTGGTGGTGTGTTGATTGAGACAGTCTCAGCGTTTGTTGAGACGCAAAGACGTACTTGTTGTGGCAGATAGTCAATGTTGAAAGGGGGAAGTACAACAGATACAAATACATGATCAATACTCTAGAAATGGGGGGGGGTTGAATAGAGTATGTCAACTTTTTCCAAAGATGTGATTTCAAAAAAGTTTGAAGAGAACATATAGTAATTCAAGGCCTTGATATGAGTTTCAAGCCTTTTGAAGCAAAAGTGTTAGTGAAAAAGTTACTGATATTTTTCAAGGCCTTGAAATGAAGTTCAAGTCCTTGAAACTGAAATTTGTTTTGAGCAGTTAATAAGACAAGTATAGGAACTGAAATGTAAATGCAAGAGACACACGAATTATAGAGTTCGATCCACTGGGACCTACGTCTCTACCTTGGGGACTTAATCCCTGCAGGATTTTCAACACAATTCTTCTTAATCAAAAGTTAAGTCCTAGATCTTAAGCACATAGGTATTCCCTACTCTGTTACAGCTTGTGGTTCTCACTAATCTATCTAGTATATGATCTAGCTAACTGATTCAATAAGAATTCTCTGTTGTTCACTTGAACAACTCACGAGAAATCAAACAAGAAGTATTATCAGAATGATATAGAAATGAAGTTCAAAAAGAAGAACACTGAGACAGAGTCTAGCAGTGAAAATGTTGTGCTCTTCAGATGCTTGGATTGAGATGAATAAGTCTGCTTCCTTGTTACTTGTTGTGCACAAGAGATTCCGGCGGGGAGACCTCCGTGTACACCGTATGTAGTGGATCAGGGATCGCACATGAAGAGTGGGGTTGTGTGTAGGGAGAGAGTAAGGCAGTAGCAACGTCTGAGAGAGAGACAGAGGTTTGGCAGAGCTTCCGCGTATGGCAAGTGTGTTCTCCTTTGTATGGAAAGGTTAACGATCTATATATACTGGAGAACATGACCGTTGTAGTGTGGTTAATGCACCCATTGATGGCGGCTTAATTAGCTTAACCATAACGGCACGTTCGTCCGAGTATATAGGGACCGTTACAGCACGTGGTGCGCGAATACCGGAACCGTTACGAGGTTGACCGGGTTTGACCGGATTGACCGGGTTTATGGAGCTCGTGCCATAAATCTCTCAAAACAGTTACTAAAGGTCGCGTGCGGGCTTGGCTCGCACGCGACAGGGCTTACTCTAGCCTCCAAACCACTAAGTCCCTACAAGTCCCGTGCAGTGGTATGCGAGGGCTCTGTCTCGCAGCCCCCACATGGATCAGCTCGGCTGGTGATCCAGTGTGTGTGGAGCACAATATGGTGTGCTGGATGGTTGCCACGTGGCCAAGATCTGTCAGCTCAGAAAGCACTATCTACATTAGCCCCCTTTCTGCGCGTGAAGACTCATAGCTGTAGAGGCTTCCATGCGCGGAAACCAACATACGCGTCGCCGCCACGCACCAATTCAAATACGGGTAAGTTCAGCCCCCGTGCGTGCCATTATGACCTAAAACCCCTAGAGTCGTGCCGTCTGGCCTTTAGGGTTTTAGGCGTGACGTCAGCTTGTCCTGTGATTGCGCGATACGACGGTGACGGTTGCGATTCGACTACTGAAAGGACGCAACCCTTCATTGTTTTGGATAAATACTTTGTATCCCCCATTATTGCAAAGCATCACTTCTTTCTCTTAAAGTGAATGGTACCCGGAGATCTTCGAGAGCAGATTCAGATAATCAATCACCAGTTCAGAACTGCAAATCGTGTTCTTCAATTGTGCATATCCAAGCAGGCTTCAAGAAAGCAAGGTTGGCCTCGTTTAATTTTGTTTTAAGATACCAGTGTTTGCCTCGAACTGCGTTGAATTTATAAACCCATGAAATTTGTGAAGAGGCTTTGATCTTTGAACCCACTTTTGCTTTAATCCTTCAACAATATGAGATCTTGCAACTCCCTGATTTCTGAAATTGATACCAGAAACTGTTCGTCTTCCTTTGCATAGATCTTGAATTTCAAAATTCAAACTGAAGTGTGGTATTTCTCCCCCCTTTTTTCTTGCTCTTCCGCAGGAATGGCCAAGACAAAAGGAACCAGACCTGTCAAGGAAGATGAAGAGATACCCGACCTTCCGCAGGCCTTGTGGCGAAAAGCCCCCTATTTAGGCGGCAAAGATTTCTACCATGCGAGGGTTAAGGCGAAGAGGATGCCTGATCCTGTCCCGGTTGAGCGATTGCTGACACTGACTCGCCCAGTTAACTCAGCCTTGCTCGAGTTGATTGGTTCCGAGGATGTGGTTCGATTGGGAATCGAGAACGGGCACTTCCCATATACTGCGATTTCTACCCAGGCGTTCGTCCAGAAATTGGACTATATGGATGAGTGGATTGACCACGTGTTGGACCATCACGCCGCGACTCTTGATGAAGCCGGCGTATACTTTGCTATCCGTGCTATGAAGGGTGCTGCCGTGAAGCTGGACCAATCCATGCTTCTAGACCTTCTGTCCCGTTACTCGCCCGCGACTCACACGTTCCATTTTGCTGAGTTCGAGGCTGCCCCCACGCTCGAGGACGTGCAGATGCTGTACGAACTTTCCCCCATGGGTGAAGTGGACCCTTTGAGTCCTTTGAGGACGTCTGCGGAGATTGCTTTATACACGCAAATGGAGGAATGCCTAGCAGAGGTAAAGAAAATCTCCACCCGGTGGACCACTACAAAAGCCCTTCCGAACTGGCAGTTGGTCGATACGTCTGCGAAGAACACCTGGAATAAATGGTTGCAGTACTTCTTTCGAGACTACGCGAATAGCAGCATCACTAAGAAGCTTCTAAGTGAGAACCCAGAGGCCGAGAATTATGTAGAGGGTAAAGGCTATCATCTGACCCTTTGTGCTTTTCTCTGTGCTTGGCTGTCGAGGTACCTGATTGATGGTCACCCCCATGACAGGGTCTTCTATCATGTGTTGCCACTTGCTGTGAGGCTCGCCCTTGGCCAGAGAGTCGCACTCGGACCCTTGGTCTTGGGTACGCTGTACTATAGGCTTGATCAACTGGTCCTGGCCATGAAAGAGTCGCGCGGCCGTCTCGATGTACTGACTTTTGTCAATATTTCCTTTTTGACAATGTGGGTTTTCGAGCGATGGCCATCCTATGCTCCAACTGCTCTCAAACTTGACAAGTGGCATCCCCCAGGCGAGACCGAAGAGCGTAACAGCGGCAGGGCTGCGAGGTGGTTTGGAGCGAGCAACACCAAATGCGTGTGGAGTTTGATATGCGACAAACGAAAAGAGTTTACTGCCAGGCCCTATGCCACGCGTGTCGAGAATGTGCGATGGTTTCCCAAGCTGTACCCTTCCAAGGGTGTTATCTTCTCAGAAGAGTTGCTCTTCGAAGAGGGATCGCATTTCCATGAGCGCTATCGCGAGTTCTTTTGCTGGTGTCTACGAGGTTCTCTTCCTGCCCTCGCAGAGCATATTCGTGAGCTCGCGCCAAGGTATGAAAAGCTTACCGTGGACGTTGACCCCACTCGAGTTTCTCCTCAGTTCGGTTTTGATGCGGTGGCCCCATCAATCTGGCCCCAGTCCATTATCAGAGGGTGCTATAAGCGCTTGCTAACAAAGGAGTGCAAGACGGTCTTCATGAACTATCTTCCCTTTGAGCAGCCTGCGGGAACCCGCGAGGGTGGTTGTTCCCAGAACTGGCTCGCATACTGGATTGCCCAGCAAACGAGGATTGAGACGCAGTCGGCCGCGCAGTCAAGCAGAGCTCCCTTGATCAAAAGAAACTCTTTTCCGTTTCGCCCCAATTGCAGTCTGAGCGAGTCTGAGTATGGTTGCTACTCACTGTTGGATCGTGAGTACCATTTGTGTCCTGACACCATTCTGAAGGAGAAGGTCGCCGCAGTTAAGAAGGGCGACACGCACGTCGTCAGATACAGCAAGGCATTCGCTGAGGTAAGCAATTTCTTCGCGTGCGTCAAGCTTCTTGATTTTCTTATGCTGACACCTTTATTCTGTGCTGTTTGCTGTAGTGTCATGTGCGGAGATTCGCATCTGGTGATCGCTCCAAGTCATTGGTTAACACCATTGTTGCCACCAGAAGACAAAAGCAGTCGTTTCGGTTGGCATGGAGGATGGACCCTGAGGTCGAAACCAAGATTCGCGCAGTCATGAATGCTTTTGCTGACTCGCTGATAGACAATGCTCCGGCTCCGTCTCCTCCTGGAGATGATCCGTCCCCTCCAGCGACTGCAGCGCCGAGAGTGAAGAGACCCAGGCAGAAGGGAATTACAATTTCTTCCCCCAGAAGTGCTCCAGCTTCTCCTCCGGTGAGGTCCCTTTCTGTCAAGGACAAAGGCAAAGGTCGCATGCCCAGCAAAGTGCGGAAAGAGCTCGCAGTTGAGACTTTCGTTCCATTCAATCAAGAGGAAGAGGAAGAGAGGCAGGAGCCCCGAGAAAGTGATGAAGAAGAAGAAACAACAGTTGTGATGCATGAGGAAGCATCAGGAGGTACCTCCGTCGCATTTCCTTTCCCATTATCGTAACTTCTTTGCACTTCTTTTCTTAAACCAATCATATCTTCACAGATGATGATGATGATGAGACCATTGGTGGCCTTTTGGCCAAGAGACAAAAGAGAGATACCCATTCTGGCATTCCAGACGATCCCATAAGCGAGGACATTCTTGCTGAGTCCAGGAAGACAGCCGCGGAGGCTGCTGAAAGAAGGAGACAGCGGGAAGAGGAGGAGCTCGAGCGTGTGAGACAGCGGAGCCTCGAAGAGCAACATGTTGACGACTTATTACGTCCAGCTAGCGAGGAAGATGAGCTTCCCGAAGAAATGGTTCCCCAGGCGGAGGAGGAAGATGCGGTTCCGGAAGAGGATGCAGCAGCGCTGGAGCAGGTCCAAGCGGACTTTGAGGAAATCGCAGGCGGCGATAAAGGTGAGATCTTCAATCTCGCAGTAACTTATAGAGATGTTATTGTGGGTGCGTTAAAGCATGTTGTGTCAAAGACTGACATCCGCCGTTGGCTAGTAGACAAGTGCGGAGAACCTTCAGGTAAATGTTTGAGCGATATGCATGTGCTAGACCTGAGCAACTTGGAACAGGATCATGACTGGTTTCTTCGCATCCCAGGTCACGCTCCTTTTAAAGACTTGCTTAGTGAGGAGACACTAATAGGACATGGTTCCACGTCCTTAGTGTATGATGAAGATACCTCAATCCCACCTTCGTGTGGAGGTGCTTACTCTTAGCTTTAGTAAAGATAGCGAAATAACCTATAGCACAAGTTACCTCATATTATCGCATTTAGTATCGCAGGCCATGCTGAGGAACCTGTGCTGGAGCAGAGAAGTCAGCCTTCTGCGTCCTATGTTCCGATTCCGAGCTCCCATACCGAGAAGCCTGTCGCATCTGCCGAACACGCAAGTGAGCCTCTCGAGGACATCATCGAACTTTCCGACGATGCTGAAGCAGATGCTGTGCTAATGGATGAAGACGTCCATACTGGTGCTGAGGAAGCGAGGACAAGTGCTGCTAATGCTTTCGCATCTGAGAGCGTCCTTCGCCAAGCGACTTCGGCTGTCCCTTCGCCTCCGGCGATGACTGAGCCAGTGGCACCTATTCCTGCGTGGAGCTTTTGGGGCTCGCAGGTTGGGAATGCAGTCGCAGCTGGTGCGGCCTACTCTCTTCCTCATGACTACGAGAGGTTGGAGCTCGCAGCTGATAGGAGAGCTACGGAGCGAGGACAGTCTTCGACCACCCCGGCAGCGCGCATTCCTTCTCTTCATGAGATTCTGGAAGGAACTGGTAAGCAGAGCTTTACTGTTCGCATTTCGCATTATTTGCTTGGGAGTTCGACACCATAACTTAGTTTTGACATCTCTTCAGGTTTGAAGCAAACCGATGTAGACTGGGTGGTTCGAATGCGCCTCACCTACCCCCAATCGTTTGTGAGATCTCTGGAGATAGGGCCCTTCGACAGGAGGTTGTTTCTTACTGAAGCCATTTGGATATTGGAGCAGCTGTCTGCGGCTACGCCTGCGACCATTTCTGTGGAGAGTGCTGAATTGCTATGTGGCATGTGCCAAAACCTCCTGACCAAAGTCCAGGGCAGACTGGGTTTCAAATTTCTTATGAACAGAGTCACGCTGATTCGCGCAGCCGTAACTTTGAAACTCGGCCACCAGAATCTCGCAGCTGAGAAGCAGAAGGTGGAGCAGCAAAAGCAAAAGTTTGATGAAGCTATGAAGCTCTATCATGAGATGAATGCCAGGTGCGAGCAGCTGAAGCAAGAAGTGGAACAGGTAGAGAAGCTGAGCCATCAGTTCGAGCCCCAAGACTCCTTGATCAAGAATTTGCTTTGACTTTTCGAATTTTGAAAAATAGCAAGAAGATAGCTGAAACATTAATGTAATGTTTTGAAACATTAATGTAATGTTGCTAGGGTTTCTCCCCCTCTTTTTTTAACAACAAGAATGAATTTGCCCGTTTTGCCCTTTCCGGGATTTGACAGGATATCTCTGTGCATATCCAATTATGACATCAGCAATTGATATTTTGCTTGATTTTCGCGCTAATTTCTCGGCAGATAAGCACGCTTTCGTTGGGAAATCCATCCGAATCATGACCATCCGTCATTTATTAGGATACGCAATTGAATCGTCGTAGCCTTTAGTAGGGTAATTGATCGTTACCGCTTTTCAAGGCGTAAGTGATTGAACTTACCCTCTTTTCGAATTCTCCTGACTCATCCTTGGCAACTGAAGAGTCTCCACAGGGTCTATATAAACCCTGTCTTTGCTATTTGGGTTCTTCATCCCAAAAAATGTGTTTTGCCGTGAGTCCTTACGACTGTTGGCTTCAACGCTTGTTTTTCGTTGATTCATGGCAACTTCAAGTTTTGAATCCTGAGTTTGCTCTTTGTGCTATAGAAATAGTTTCCAAGATCCACATTATGAGGAATATTGCTCTTTATAACCATCATAAAGAAGATGGAGATGATATCTCATGTGTGTTCGAAGAATTTTCTTCGTGTATTATGTTTGCAAGTCATGTTTCCGGCCGCCTCGTGGTGAGGTGCAGCGCCGAAGTGACCGTGCTACCGTCTCGTAATGAACGGCGGAATTCTCCTCCAGCATCCCTGGAGGAGGATTTCTTGCCTCTTCGTTATCGAACTCAGGAGGCTCGTCAATGCCCTTGTCTATCATGACAAGGAGTCCATCACCAGAGGAATGACTGCTTCGCCTGTTTTGCAGGGCAGCATATGTCGGAACAGGAAGTTCCTCCGGTGCCTACCTTGATCAGACAGAGGCCTTTGTCACCCCTTGGGGTCTTGGACGTATCGTTTCCCAAGTCTCGCTGCTAGGGATGTGGCGAATGACAAGTTGATCTCTTCGCGGCAGCATCCCTTTTGCTATAGATCTTTGGCCGCAGATCTGCGTATTGCATTGCCGGTGTTAGGACCGGTGGGTTCATCCTTTTCAGTCAGGATTCCCGTAGTGTGTCTCTGCTGGCTTGTCAGCTACTTTTTGAATGTATTGTAAGCCATGTTGGCTGTGTAGTTAGATTTGAGCTTTTCGCTTGTAAGCTGCTATCTAGACAGATAAATTGTAAGTCTTTTTGACTCATAATGATAAATAGCCTTTGTTATCTGCGATCTCTTTGCAACAAAGTAAAATTGCGCATGCGTTTCGGCATATTCCGCCTTGCATAATGCTATGTAATGCTTTCGCATTTGCTATCTGCCATATGAATTCGCAGATGTTTCACTAGATCGTTCGAGATCATATTTTCGCAGCTGTGCCATCCTGGCAGATGGGCTTGTGATTTGCCTTTGTGGATCACTTAAGATCATTTTCACAATATTGCTATCGTAGCAGATAGTCTTTAGTAGATCAATTAAGATCGTTAAGTGGTGCGAGTTGCTATCGTGGCAGATAGGCTTTACTAGAAGATCACTTGAGATCATTTTCGCATGAGTTACTATCGTAACAGATAGGTTTTACTACATTAATTAAGATCGTTTTTCGCATGGGTTGCTATCGTAACAGATAGGCTTTAGAAGATCTATTAAGATCATTTTGCGAATGAGTTGCTATCGTAACAGATAGGCTTAGACGATCAATTCTGATCGCGTTTGCATAGGCCGCTATCATAACAGATAGGCTTAGATGATCAATTAAGATCGCATTTGCATAGGCTGCTATCGTAACAGATAGGCTTAGATGATCAATTAAGATCGCATTTGCATAGGCTGCTATCGTAACAGATAGGCTTAGATGATCAATTAAGATCGCATTTGCATAGGCTGCTATCGTAACAGATAGGCTTAGATGATCAATTAAGATCGCATTTGCATAGGCTGCTATCGTAACAGATAGGCTCAGATGATCAATTAAGATCGCATTTGCATAGGCTGCTATCGTGACAGATAGGCTTAGAGGATCAATTAAGATCGCATTTGCATAGGCTGCTATCGTAACAGATAGGCTTAGATGATCAATTAAGATCGCATTTGCATAGGCTGCTATCGTGACAGATAGGCTTAGAGGATCAATTAAGATCGCATTTGCATAGGCTGCTATCGTAACAGATAGGCTTAGAGGATCAATTAAGATCGCATTTGCATAGGCTGCTATCGTAACAGATAGGCTTAGATGATCAATTAAGATCGCATTTGCGGATTGCTATTGTAGCGGATAACTCGCCGTTAACAGTTATAACAAACTGAAATAAAGTAAAATTGACATGCAGAAATATGAAGTTTCTCATTTGGGAGAATTTTCTTATTATAATGCTCTCATATGGGAGAGATGGGATTACAATCCTCTCATATGGGAGAGGAGATTGTGTAAATCGTAGCCACACAAGACTTTAAGCGACGTTATAATAAAACGCATGAAATGAGAGAAGTCAGGGATAGTACTTCTTAATCCAGCGCATGTTGACTGAACTCGGGGTTGAGGTTGTGCCGTGCAACCTTCGTATGCTGCAGTAGCCACTGTCAAAGACTTCTGTGACTTCGAAGGGTCCTTCCCAATTGGCTGCGAACTTTGGGTGAGTTGCTTCTCGCATACAGTGGTCAGATGCGCACAAGACCAAGTCTCCAATTGCGAAATCTCTTCGCTGGACCGTGTTATTGTAGGCGCGAGCGATTCTTTCCTGGTACCGCTTGTTGGTCCTTTTGGCTTGTTCTCGCTTTTCCTCCGGCAAAACTAAGTCATGATCGCGTTGATTTTCATAGAGTGCATGGAAGGCCAGCCTTGCCGAATTGACTCTAACCTCCGCAGGTACTACGGCCTCGGCTCCATAGCATAGTAGGAACGGTGAGGTCCCCGTGGGTGTCCTTGGAGAAGTTCGGTAAGCCCACAGAGCTATGCTTAGAGAGTCAGCCCACTTCTTGTGGTCATCTGCGACCATCTTGCTCAGAATCCTTAACAGCGTTTTGTTGGTCGCCTCAGCTTGCCCGTTCCCCTTCGGGTAATAAGGGGTAGAACATATCTGCCTGATATTGTACTCCGCTAACTTCGCAGCTACCTGGCGATTAACGAAGGGAGTACCGTTATCTGAAAGAATGGTATTTGGAATTCCGAACCTGCATACGATGTTTTCCTGAATGAAGTTGACCACCGCTAGCGCATTTGCCGTTTTCAGCGGTATTGCCTCCACCCACTTGGTGAATAGCTCGGTTGCAGTGAGAATAAAATGATTCCCGTGCGACGTTAGCCGGATGGGACCGATGAAATCCAGAGCCCACGTGTGAAATGGCCATGGCGTCCCCAATGCATGTAGATCCACGGCGGGAGCGTGCACTAGGTTCCCTTTGAAATGGCATTCCTGGCAGCGTCGCACTTTGGTGCGGCAATCGACCTCCATCGTGGGCCAGAAATACCCGATTGAGAGGAGCTGTCTGCATAATTTCGCACCTCCTTGATGCTCTACCTGATGGGAAAGGTCCATGACTTCTTGTGCTTCTCTGCCGTCTAGACACCGCAGCAAGTTGCCTTCGTGACCTCTTCGCCAAAGCAGGTTTTCCTGTACTATGTATCGAGCTGCCTTCCTTTTCAATTTCTCGGCCTATTTTCTCGATTCGGGCAAGGTGCCCTGAGTGAGATAATCAAAGAGCGGCTTCCTCCAATCTGTGTCATCGTCGGTTAGAGCGATGAGTAGAGAATCTTTGATTAGTGCGCAACTCTCGCACTTCCCTTGTATCAGGGCCGCGGCTGTTGACATATCCGGCCAATGAATGCCATATCTCTGAGCCTTCCGGTAGATTGACACCTCGCTTTCTCCGCAAGCATGTTGGTGAATCTTTTCTAACAATCGTTGTCCCTCTCGTTCGGAGACGCATCGCATGAGTATTCCGCCAGGACCCTTGTAGTAAAGAGTGTTGTCGTGTATGCAGTACCCTTTCGTGAGTGCCCAGCTTTCACTGCTTGTGCCTTCCGCAATAGCTTGTAGGATTGCTTTCCTCCAGTCTGTGTCATCCATGTGTTCGTCGTCGCACGCATCTTCTTTCAGTGTCGACGATGTTCGCACTTCAATAGAGATCTTTGCGGGACATTTGTCAGTGCTGACCTTAGATCCCAAGGTTGCTAAAGCGTCCGCATGCCTGTTGTCTGCTCGGGGCTTGTGCTCGTACTTTACATCGCAGAATTGCTGCATTAGCTTTTGTACTAGGGTGCGGTAAGACAGGAGGTTGATCTCCTTCAAACCATACTCGCCCGAGGCTTGCTTAACAATCAGCTTGGAATCTCCCATGACCGTTAAGTTGCTTACTTCCAAAGCTTTCGCCGCACGGAGCCCTGCGATGAGAGCCTCGTATTCCGCTTCATTGTTTGTGACTGCGAAGTTGAGCTTCGCGGACATCTGTATGACTTCTCCATCTGGCTTAGTCAAGACTATCCCGATGCCTCCACCTTTCCTTGTTGACGAGCCGTCGAAGTGGAGCGTCCAATAGGGCACGTCGATTGCATAAATCTCAGGTCCTTCGAGTTCTTCCTCGATCACGGGCTCGTGGCTGTTGTCGGGGAACTGTGCCAACAGATCCGCTACCGCCTGCGACTTGATCGCTCGCGGTCTCACGCACGTGATATCATATTGAGAAATGGTCATGTACCATTTTGCCAGTCTCCCTCCAGGAGTAGTGTGAGTTAGCAGATATCGTATGGGATCGCTCTTGGTAACCACAACCACTTTGTGTGATGCAAAATAGTGCTTCAACTTTTCTATCACAAAGAATAAAGCAAGGCAATGACGTTCGATGTCTGTGTACCTTGATTCAGCAGGCTGCACGATGCGAGAGATGTAGTAAATAGGCCTCTCTTGGTCTTCATACTCCTGAGCCAAGAGCGCTCCTATAGATCTCCTTGTTGATGTCAGATATAGCAGAAGCGGTGATCCCAGTTGAGGTGCGATCATTATTTTTGAGGACGTCAGTAAATCCTTCAGTTTTTCGAATGCGGCTTCGTGCTCCGGAGCCCAGTAGTACGCGGCGTCCTTCTTGAGGAGAGCACTAAAGCAACAGGTGATTTCTGCGATCGCCGGGATGAATCTTCGCAGATATGATAGCTTCCCCAAGAATGTTTTCAAGGTACTCTGGTTATGAGGTGGCGTCATGCCAGTGACAGCTGACACTTTCGCAGGGTCAGGCTCGATTCCTTGGCGATGAACTACGCATCCCAAGAACTTCCCCGATGTTACCCCGAATGCGCATTTCATGGGATTCATCTTCAGCTGAAAGCTTCTACATCTATTGAACACCTTTCGTAGATCCGCGAGGTGATCTGCTTCGTGCTTGGATTTAACAACCAGGTCGTCCACATAGAATTCCACTTCTTTATGCATCATGTCGTGGAACAGAGCCATCATGGCCCGCTGATAGGTTGCACCTGCGTTTTTGAGACCAAATGGCATCACTGTGTAGTTGAACACCCCCACCGGAGTGATGAATGCAGTTTTCCGCGCGTCTTCGGGATCCATCTTGATTTGATTGTACCCGCTGAAGCCGTCCATGAAACTGAACATGCGATGGCCCGCTGTTGAATCGATAAGCAAATCGATGTTGGGCAGTGGGAAATCGTCCTTGGGGCAGAAGCGATTGAGATCTCGGAAGTCCACGCAGATGCGGAGCTGTCCGTTCTTTTTCACTACTGGCACGATGTTGGCCAGCCATGTGGGATGGTGGTTCGGCTCTATGAACTTGGCATCTAGGAGTTTGACAATCTCCTGCTTGATTTTCACGTTAAGCTCCGGCCTGAAGCTCCTTGTACTCTGCTTTACTGGTTTAGACCCCGGGATGATGTCTAAACGGTTCATGGTGATGCTTGTATCCAGACCTGGCATCTCATCATATTCCCATGCGAACACATCCTTGTATTCAGTTAGGAGTTGTAGCAGCCCTTGCTCCTCTTCGCTTGTGAGGTCCGCACTTAGAAAGACTGGCCTTCTCTTTTCCTCGTTCGGGCTCAGGAACACTTCCTTTAGCTCTTGCTTTTGTGGTCTGGGCCTGTCTTCCATGCATTCAGGTGCTTCTTTGAGTTTCTCGTCTGGAGCGCCCTGTGTTGGCTCTTCCATCAGCGCAATTTGCTCGATTTGATTGATTTGCCCAGGGATATCCCCATGCCCGTGTGAGGACATCCCCGCGTACCTTCATATGCGATAGCATTTCTTCCCATTGGCGTAGAAGCTCTCTATCTCCTTGCCTTCGGGGTCATGCTTTGCGATTCTCTTCAGAGTATACACGTTCTTTCGATGATATGCGATACGCGGCGCCTCTTCGCGTGTAAGCGGCTTTTCCTTGGCATCTTCCCTTGTCACCATTACGCCCGCAGGCGACTGGTCCTTGATGTCCTCCCAGAGAGGAAAAGGAGTAGGGTTGAATGGTCCAGGTGTTTGCTCGTCCGCCATCTCAGTGAACCACACCGCCTCGCTGAGATGTGCTTCGTCCAAGTTGAACGGGTTCGTCGAAGCCGGTATCTCGATTATTCTGTCGTTCCAGATAGCTTTCATAACCTGGTGAGCCGTCGAAGGAACTGCGTCGAAGCGATGAATCCAGGCTCGACCTATAATCATGTGGTACGTGGTGTTCGCGTCTATGACATAGAACTTTGCTGAGCACTTGATTTTGCCAATCTGAACGCCCAGGCGGATCCATCCGATCGTCATTCTAGAGTCGCTTCCGAATCCCATCAGCGGAGATGGACGCCTGACGACTTTGTGCTCGGGGATCCCTGCTAGCTTCAGTGTGTGGAGCGAAACGACGTTGACCGCTGCTCCTCCGTCGACGAACGCTCGTTTGAACTCGACGCCATTGATGATGGCAGTCACGTACAGAGGCCTCTGGTGGCTCGCATCCGTCTTCTTGTCGCTGGCAGAAAAGGTCATAATCTTTTCTGTAGAGCGAGACGCCCTGATGACTTTCCCGTTGGAGACCACGAGGTCCTCCTCGTAGTCCTCCGCTATCCTCAAGATCGCTTTCGTCATATCTGTCCGGCACTTCTCGGAGAAGTTCATCTCGTCGAAGAATCTGCTGAAGCCATGCGACCCTTTCATGCGGTCGGCACGTTCGTCCTTTGTGTCCATACTGTAGTCTTCGTCTTCATGGACCTCGGCAATGATGGGTAGACCGTCATCTGCGACTTCTTTCAAGTCTACTATCGAGATCATGGCGACCTCTTTGCCTTTCGAGCCTTGCTCTGTATGAGCAGGAAGCGGGTTGTTGCGCACGTCCTTCCTGTGGTCTGACGATTAGCTCGCCGTTCTTCATCTTCTGGTCGAATGCGAACCTGAGCTTTTTACATTCAGCCGTGGGGTGCATGACCTTGCCATGGTACTCGCACCACTTAGGGTCCCTCACCATCTCCTTGGAGGGTGTCTTCTCGAGCGGTGGCAGGACGCCGTCCTTGCGCCACTGTCTGCAGAGGTCGCTTGCTTCCTCTACTGAGCATGGCAGAGGCGGTACATTGAAGTTCGCAACCTTCGCTTGCTTCTGGGGCGAAACTGTATTGACCTCAGCTTCGCGTCCCCTCTTGTAACTAAATCTCCTGATCTTGTAAGTAGTGCCGCTCGAAGGTCGCTCCGGAGCGTTCTTCTTTTTCTGTCTCTCGACTATAGGCTCGATGTTCTTCGTGCATTCGATTAGCTTTGAAAACGTAGGTGTTTGCAAATTGATGAGCATACCTTTTTATTCATCTCGCATGCACTGCAGGCATATCTCTACGAGCCGGCTCTCGGGCATTGGATCTTTGCACTCCAAGGATTTCGCCCTGAATTTCTTGATGAAAGTGATTTCGTCCTCCTCGCGCTTCTGATACATCCGCGAGAGATGGATCATCGTCACCTTTTCTTCCATCTGGAAGAACTTGGTATAGAACTTCTGGACCATGTCGTCCCAAGTCTTCACGGATCCGGCTTCCAATGTTCGGTACCATTTGTATGCTACGTTCCCTAGAGATTTTGGGAACTCTCGCATCAGCAGCTTGGGATCAGCTCCGTACGGACCCATGACATCAATGAAACGCATGACATGCTCATGAGCGTTTCCATTGACATCCTCGAACTTATCCCATTTAGGAGCCTTGTACCCCACCGGGTTAGGCATGAGATAGATCTCCCGTGGAATGGGTGGATCGTTGTCTAACTTCGGGATAATGGTATCCGCGAATGACTGATGAGCCAGAATAGTGTCCACGCGCTTCTGCAGAGACGTCATGCATTCTGGAATGCTCCTCTCGGTAGTTGACGGAGGGGTTGCCGCAGGCGGGGGCGACACATACGCCGTCGGAGGATTGGGAGCATACTGACTACCCGCATTCCCCCAGATCGCCGTTGGGGGAGGCAAAGGGTACTGCAGAGTTGGGTTAGACGCCAAAGCCGAGGGCTGAGGAGTGTGAGCAGCAAGAGGCAACATCTGAGCCGTTGACCCCTGAACCGAAGGCAGCTGCGTAGTCGCCGGTGGAGTCTGCAGATTGGGGTTGGGAGGTGTGGTTGACACTCCCAATCCTGGAGCGGTAGGGGCTCCTTCTCCTTGAGGGACAGCGGTGGCTGATGAAGGGTTTGGCGCAAGGGTGCCCAGAACGGTCAAGTTCCGTTCTAATTGCGCAGACTGAGCCTTGAGAGCTTTCGCCTGACTCTGGACAGTGGCGTCCAAAGACTCTAGCGTCGGTGTCTCGCCGGGAGTCGTAGGAGTACGGCGGGTCTCGTCTCCCGAGGGAGCTTCGGTGGAGGGCGATCTGTTGCTGACATCATCCTCCTGAGACATGGTTGCTTTTGTTGGTAAGTTCACGTCGGGTTCACCAAAATGTGCACAAGAGATTCCGGCGGGGAGACCTCCGTGTACACCGTATGTAGTGGATCAGGGATCGCACAGGAAGAGTGGGGTTGTGTGTAGGGAGAGAGTAAGGCAGTAGCAACGTCTGAGATAGAGACAGAGGTTTGGCAGAGCTTCCGCGTATGGCAAGTGTGTTCTCCTTTGTATGGAAAGGTTAACGATCTATATATACTGGAGAACATGACCGTTGTAGTGTGGTTAATGCGCCCATTGATGGCGGCTTAATTAGCTTAACCATAACGGCACGTTCGTCTGAGTATATAGGGACCGTTACAGCACGTGGTGCGCGAATACCGGAACCGTTACGAGGTTGACCGGGTTTGACCGGATTGACCGGGTTTATGGAGCTCGTGCCATAAATCTCTCAAAACAGTTACTAAAGGTCGCGTGCGGGCTTGGCTCGCACGCGACAAGGCTTACTCTAGCCTCCAAACCACTAAGTCCCTACAAGTCCCGTGCAGTGGTATGCGAGGGCTCTGTCTCGCAGCCCCCACATGGATCAGCTCGGCTGGTGATCCAGTGTGTGTGGAGCACAATATGGTGTGCTGGATGGTTGCCACGTGGCCAAGATCTGTCAGCTCAGAAAGCACTATCTACACTTGTCAATCACTTAATGTGTTTGAGTGTGTCTCTATGATTCTCTGCAAAATGATTCTATCCTTCACACTCTTATGGAGTCCTTTTGAATTGAAGATCTTCAGGATCTTCTGGGAACTTACTTCCCTAAAAATCAGCAATGTATCTTGACTCTTGTAACAACTCTTCCAACGGCTAGTTGCTCAGTATCTTCAAAGATACTGACTTGATCTTGTTTTTACGAGAGTTAGGAGGCTCCAGGCATGACTGTTCTGGCACACAATCAATCAGACAAGTTTATTTCCATTCCTGCATTCAAACAGTTTAAGAAATAATCCTGCAACACAGGCAACTATATTATCCTGCACAAGTCAAGCTTATCAGTGGAAATAACAGCTAACCTAAAACAATATATTGGTTTTTATTTCATCATCAAGTATGTAATAAACAGATAATAAGAGATAGAGAAGGATCTGAGCTAGAAAAGCTTCCCCGTAGTTCATGCTTATATGGTGCAGTTTAGGTTCAAGCCTTTGAACACAGTCTCAAGGCCTTGAAACTTACTACACTTCATCCTTTGAAAACGAGCTGAACTTACAATCTCCCCCTTGATGAAAGACAAAACCATTATCTGTAAAGAACTGATTCTCAACAGATTAAACGTTAGAGCATAGCAGAATAATTCAAGTAAACATAGATAATACATGAAACCAGAAATTCATCTAAAAAATCCAACTTATTGAGAAAATAAGCAAATAAACAAAACCTAATGATCAAAACTAGATATCTAAACCAAATAAAGTTCTAGAAAAACACCTAAATTTCTCATCCTTTTTGAGTTTCATCAATAAAGACTGAGAAAATGTTGGATCAAAGTCTTTGAAAGCTTAAAGACAATAGTTATGAGAAGTATATTTTTTCAAGGCTTTGAAAAAGAAACCAAGGCCTTGAGAAAGAAATAAAGAGAAGGCTAGAATTAGGGTGTTGGGTCTCCATATCGCTTTGGCTCAACATCTTCTTCTCCACTGTCTTCTTCATCATCTTGTTGTTCTCCTTCCTGATCAGCTTCACCACCAACATCCCCAGTTCCTTCAAACAATTGTGCCTGTGTCATAATATCTGGAATGTTAGCTATATTTTTCTTCTTCTTCAGATCCTTGATCAACATTCCTGAGTCTGGACTGTCAGCATCAGCTTGTTCCTGTTCTTCACCACCATGTTCCTGAAATACTTGTTTTCCTTTATCCACCACCCCTGTACCCTCATCCTGAGTTGTGTGCTCACTGAAAAAATATCTAGTTGAACCTTGTGCAACCTTATTTGATCCTTATTCAGCCTGGGAGACTTCCTCTTCCACATGAAGTACATCGATATTTTGAACATGCTTTCAACCATATACTTTACTTGCTTTAACTCAGTGCCAAACTCATGCTGATTCTACTTCAGCTCATCCATGTCATTATCTAAACCATCAAGCCTTTGAAGTATAAGGCCAAGGTCTTGAGAATGAGAGGGTAAGGTTTAAGTGGGGTTCAAGGCTTTGGGTGTTGGAAACTTCTTTGATTGCAGTTCTTCTGCAGAAAAGTCTAAATATTACTTCCAATCTCCTTTTACTGGTTTTCATGATTCCAATCCTTTGAAAAGTTTTCTCATAAATCATTCCAAAACCAGTAGTAAGATTCTCTTCCCTATAATTTTGAATCTCCAGGTGATCAAAGAAATGTGACAGCAGATTGGCATAAGGTAAAGGATGCTTTATTTCCTTAGACTGAGAGAAAAGCATGTGTTCCATCACCAGAGAGGGTAGATCAATATCATATCCATGCATGATTAGGTACATCAAGTATAGAAATCTGTCAGTAATCAGCTCCTTTGAATGTTCCTTTTGCACTACACACCTCATCAAAATAGTAAAGAGAACTTTAGCTTCCACAATCAGCACAGAGTGTGTTAACTGCTTTGTAGTGGTAGGAGCATTGGGTAGAAATAACTCTTCTCTGGCTAGTTTTAGGGATTCAGTATTATTTGGATGATTACTGGTGTCATACCTCTTTGGACAGCCCATCACATTGGTAAACTCAAAATGATCTAGTTCCATGTAAATGCCAGCAACTCTAGAGGTTAAAGTCAGGTTTAGGGACTTGGCTTGCTTCATGTTTAGATAAAAGAACCTAGTGAGTCTGGGGTATGCAACTTCTGAAGGATTAAGAATTTTCCAAGCATAACTCTTCTTCAATCTTTTAATACACTACAAATTCATGTTTTTCAACAAATCAACACTAATCATACTGCAGTAAGCAATAGATCTAGAAGCAAATCCATCCAACCATAATCCCCTTGCAATGTTACTTATAAACCACTTGTTAGAGAGACCAGATTTCTTACCATGGGTAATGTGCTTTTCAGAATAGAGTTGTAGCTCCATCCCTGTACTCTTTTCTGGTTCTCCATCACCAGCCTTTCCTTTTCCTTTGTCCTCTTTTGTAGGATTTTTCTTCTTTAGCTTCTTAGGTCTAGCAATTTTTTTCTCTAGCTGTTCTTCAGGAGAATATGGCTTTACCTTCTTATTCTTTTTACTGGAAGTTGGAGTCCCATCTTTCTTGGTTTTCTTCTTAGGAGGAGAAGGAGCCCTTTCATCAGTTGGAGTTCTGGAGCTAAAATCACCACTGAGAGTTTGAACTACATCTTCAAAAGTTTTCCTCTTCTTTTCAGAAACCACCTTTGATCCTCCGACCATATTGATTCTTTGGGATTCTCTCCTTGTGCTCATTAGGTTTTGAGGGTAAAGAAGAGAGAGGCAAGAGTGATACGGAAAAAAGAGAAAAAGTAGAAGAAGATAAATACTAGAGAGTTTGAGTTAGATAAAAAAAAAATATTTCCAAATCTTTTAAGATCTTTGCAGTCTGAATGAAATTCAAACTTGTGTGTGTGTGACGTGAGAAAGGAAATGAAATAATACTGAGTTAAAAAGAAAATAAGTTAAAAAAAATTTAAATGCAATATTGAGCAATTATCTACAGAGATAGCACCTAACATTGAAGATCCAATTAATTATTCTATAGAATACAGACTTATTTTTAAGGATTTGAAAAGACTTTCAAGACCTTGAAAAGCTATACTTCTTAAACACATACAATCTAGGCTTTGAGATGATTACCAAAGATTTGCAATTCAAAACTTTGAGACACATAATATTTACCTGATACTCCCCCTAACCAATTCTTCATAATTGAGCATGTCCAGTTCTAATATGAGGGCTGTAAATCTTTCTTCTGGCAATGGTTTAGTGAAGATATCTTCCAGTTGTATGTTAGTAGAAACAAATTCAAGAACAACATCACCTTTTCAACATTATCTCCAATGAAATGATGTATAACATCTATGTGCTTGGTTCTGGAATGCTGAACTGGATTCTTTGTGATTGAAATGGCACTGGTGTTGTCACATTTGATAGGTATTTATTTGAAATCCAAGGTCTCTCATTTTCTAAGTGTGTACAAGGAAATCCTAGGGAGAGATCCAAGTGTACACCTCAAGTATGGGATCAGAACAAGAACAAGAAGAACACACAAGGAGATGAAGGGTGTGAGTCGGGAGAGAGTAAGAAATATCAACTAGTTGAGAGAGACACAGTCTAATGACAGCAACAGCTTCGGTGAATCCATAAGAATGCAATGAAGGGCTAACTATCCTATATATAGTAGGTAAGTGACCGTTGTGAGGGGTTAATGCGCCCATAAATGGTGGCTTAATGATATCCCCGTAACGGCACGTTCGACTGTATATATAGGGAACGTTACGCACCCGTCCGTATATGCCGGAGACCGTTATGAGATCGACCGGGTTTATAGGACACATGGTCATTAAATCTCTCAGTTAGTTACTAAGGGTCACGCGCGAGCTTGGTTTTCGTTCGCGCGCGACGGGCCTTACTCTATCCTCCAAACCACTAAGTCCCTACAAGTCCCGTGGTTGGTATCGCGGGTGGCCCTGTCTCGCAGCCCCCATATGGATAATAAGTATGAGCAGTAATTGGGTTTATATGGAGCACAGTTAGATGTGCTGGATGGATACCACGTGGCTATGATCTGTCTCTCTGGAATGCACCATCTATATTAGCCCCCTTTTCAATGAATATCACGCGCGCGTTTGCTGTGTAGTCACGCAAAATCAGCCATGTGTATCTCCACGCGGGTCATTTGAATTTTGAGTAATTTAATACCTGAAACCCTAGTCCCCATAAGCCATCATCATTGGGTAGGGTTTTGAGACGTCGTGTAGCCTTTAATGAGGCATGGCTATTGCGAAGCTAACCATTTTTCGTCCACATATTTTTGCCGATTTTTGAGGCAATAATAACTCATAGTGATCAGATAGGTCACCAATTTTGCTAGTTATCAAAGT
Organism: Linanthus parryae; assembly: GCA_023055425.1. Lineage (NCBI taxonomy): Eukaryota > Viridiplantae > Streptophyta > Magnoliopsida > Ericales > Polemoniaceae > Linanthus > Linanthus parryae. The sequence goes on along the minus strand of JALGPY010000002.1, from coordinate 113,997,296 downwards.
GATGCTGATTCTGCGAATGTCAGCAGTCGCGACTCTTCAGGCTTCTGTGCCCTATTTAAACCCTTGGTTGCAAGGATTAGAACTTTTTCCACCATTGCTGCTACTTGAAGTTTTATGAGCCAGAGAGAGAGTTCCAAGCAAGACGTCCAGATTTTCAACCAGATTCTCGATCAGGTTGTTCAGACAATCACTTATAAATCAACAAGGTTGGTGATTCAAATCCCTTCCTTTTCCTTTTGATCCAAAAATGGTACCCATTCTGGACTTAGGGCTACTTGTTCTTCACCTTTCGCTGTTATTCATGCTCGAACAAGGTTTTGATCTTCAAACCTTGTTTTGTTGCTTATTTCTTGTGTGATAGGAATGCCCCCAAGAAGTCTAACTAAGAAGTCGTCGATTTACCTGAACTTAGCCAAGATTTATGGTGCGAGTCCCCTTATTTGGGTGGTGATGATTTCTTTTTGGCCACCATCAAGGGGACCACCCCTCAGGAGTCTCCGGTGGAGGAAGTTTTCCAACTGTTGCCTGAACCAGACAGAGAGAACTGGGATTTAGCAAGCACTCAAGACGTGCAGAGAATGGGCATCGAGGCCAGCCTATTCCCTTTCACTGTCTTTATTTTCCAGGCCTTCTTGGAGAAGCTCGACTTGATGGAGGAATGGACCGCCTTTATCCTTGACAATTATGAGAAGTTGCTGCTGAAAGATGGGATATTCAATGCCATTCGCGCGAAAAAGGGGCTCAACCTTAGAGTTAACCAAGATATGTTGAGAGTCCTGTTCGCCAGGTACTCCAAAAATACCCACACCTTTCATTTTTCAACATTCGAGGCCGATCCTACCCTCGAAGATGTGGAGATGTTGCTATTGCTTTCAAGTATGGGGGCTTTTGACCCTTTAGCTGAACTGGAGTCCGAAGAGGAGCTCACCCTTTTTGCAAAAACGAAATGGTGTATTGCGGACATGAAGAAAGCTTCTTCGAGATGGAAACCCAACACGACCACCCCTTGCGACGATTATATGTTCGTTTCCTCAGGTGCGAAGAACATCTGGTCGAAGTGGGTTATGTACTTCTTCCAAGACTTTGTCAAACCCAAGCTTGCTCAAGAGTTGAGGAGGAGGACTCAAATGCCACTATTTTCATCGAAGGGAAAGGCTCAAAATGGACTTTGTGCGGTTTCATTTGCGCCTGGTTGTCGCATTATCTGATAGCTGGCCATGCTCGCGATGGGGTCTTCACCCACGTGCTCGCGCTCGCCGTGAAACTTTCGCTTGGCCATAAGATAGCTCTGGGCCCTTGGTCTTGGTATCTCTATATCACCGTCTGGACCTCGTCGCGACCCACGTGGAGCAGTCGCAAGGAAGAGTTGACGTCGTATCTTTTGCGAACACCGCACTCCTAACTATGTGGGCTTTTGAAAGATGGCCTGCATATGCTCCAGTTCCCTCAGAAGTGGAGGTATGGAACACGCCTAATGGCAAAGACAAACACCGCTGTCCCCTGGCATGGCGTTGGTACAAAACTAAGAGTGTCTGTCGCACCTTTTCCTTAGTGTGAGACGATGTCAGGTACTTCGTGGTTAGGCCATATGTCACCCAGTTGAATAACATTGTTTTTCTGGAAGACATGTATCCTGCCGAGGACACCGAACTCGAACCCCGGCACATAACCACGGGGTCCAGGGCCTATGGGAGATTCGTTAACTGGTACCGGAGAGGATATCTTCCCGCCCTTGCTAAGTACGTGCCTGGGCCCGAATCCTCCAGCTATGAGCGCATAACAGTTCACTATGATCCTGTTCGTGTGAGCCCGCAACTAGGTTTCGACGCCCTCGCGCCGCCTTTATGGTTTGAATTGGTGGTCTAGGGCTGCTATGATTGGCTTTTGTACGGGAAGAGTAATGCTCTGCTGATTGCTGAACTGCCATTGACTCAAATGGGCTTTTGTACGGGAAGAGTAATGCTCTGCTGATTGCTGAACTTTCGTTGACTCAACCCTCCAGAGAAAGCGAGGTAAAAATACACCAAGATGGGTTTCCTTCTGGAAAACCCAAACCCGTCGTCTTGTGAAGGCTCAAGCTCAGCTTCATGCCAACAGAGCTCCCGCGATCTCGATTAAAGAGTACTATTCAGTTCCCTCTCTTCCTACCCGTTGTGACTTTTTTCACTATTCACCAGGTCACTTTGACTTGATGATTTGGATAGCAATATGATACAATTTTTTCATAATTTTTTCTTGGTGTTGTAGAGTAAATGTTGTTCTATAAAATGGTGAAAATTATCAAAAAATTGCATCGTTTTGCGATCCAAATCACCTGGTCAAAGTGACCCAGATACGAGTCAAAAAGTCACAACGGGTAGGAAGAGAGGGAACGGAGGTGGTATCCCATTAAGTCTTCCTGCTCTCCTGATGCGATGCAGTATTGCTATTATTCCCTGCTGGATAAGAACCATCATTTGTGCGCGTCATTGATCCTCGATGAGAAGGCTGCCATAGTCAAACAGGCTTCCCTTAATGCGAGGACCCATTATGCAGCAGAATTCAAACAAGTATATCTAAGCACCTTTGCTTTCCCCTTATTTATTAACAGCGCAAAATCTAACTTGTTCTTCCCGTCTTGTAATAGTGATTTTTGAGACGCTTCGCGTTAGGGGATCGCAGCGAGGGCTTTCTTGACTACTGCCGCACGAAGAAGAATATGGATCCCAACAATCCCATTACTCCAGAGATCCCCATGGATGTAGAGGTCCAAAAGGAGATTTCATACGAGCTCCAGTCTTACCTCAAGCCACACGTCAAAGGAAAGAAGAGAAGTGCAAGCACTCCTATGACCGATGATCTGGTAGTGCAACAATCAAAGCGTCCATGCAGCGAGCCATCTACCAAGGAGATCGTTATTCAGGAAAAGAAGGCCCCTTATGCGAAGAAAGATGCTCCTGCAAAGAAGGCTGCCACGAAGAAGACATTCGTAGCGTGAGAAGGTAATCAAATAAAATTCCCACTAAGTTGTGAAAAGTTATCTGTTTTGATACTCAACGCTTGCTTTGTCACATAAAGCAATAGTCCAATTCAAGAGCCAACAGTTTTAACTGAGGAAGAAGCGATCGAAGATTCGAGAGTTGTGGCTGAGGAGAGAGAGGGAAGAGTAAAGGGAGAAGAAGATCGAAAACTGCTAGAAGCTCCGGATAAGAGTGTTTAAGAGCAAATCCCCCCTCGCGTTCAGCTGCTAGTCAAGTGCAACCAGTGCGTCTGACTACTGCTCAGATGGAGCAAGCGCAAATGGCCTTCCATGACCTTACTGGTGATGAGGATGAAGAAGGTACAATATTTAATTTTGCTTTATCGCACCATGAACTTGTCGTGCGCGCAATATATCATGGGGTATCTACATATGATATTCGCAGATGGTTAAGAGATTAGTGTAAGGAATCCTCAGGTATATCCATCTCCTTAGCATCATCATGCCTCATACTACCCTCGCATCATAATAATAGTGATTCACATAGTAACATTCCACATTTAATCAGGTCACGCGAAATCTAAAGGAATTGACGATAATCTTCGCGCAGATATCCCATATGAGAGCGGAAAGAGTGGGTCTTGTCGTAGCTCTATAAGTTTCGTTATAGTCTATTCCTTCATCTTGAATTAACTGTGACTTTCCCTGTGGCAGATGCGGAGCCATTGATACAGAGATCCCGCAAGCTTCGCAGCGCTGTCGTTCGTGTGTGTCATTCTTTTATTGAAGCCAACCAAAGAGACCAAAAAAGCGAAATGCGGTCGCGGCCCATGGGATTAACACTGAGGAGCCTGCAGTCGCGCCACAAGGGCCCACTACTGAATTTGAAACTGCTAATCAAGGGGAAAACTCCTCAGAAAATGCGGCAGTCGCGCCTCAAGGGCTCAACGTTGAAGAGACTATAATCGCTCCGCAAGAGCCTGGCACTGGAACGGTTGACCTTGAGAGCGAGCGTCTCGAACTCATCATTGAGCAAGAGAAGGAGGAGGAAGCACTTCTACAAGAGCAGGATCAAGACGCTGAGTCTGTCTCGCGCGCTGCAAGGGAACCTTTACCAAGAGCTGATGCCCCCAAGGAGAATGCACTTCCATCTGAAACCCAAAGGGAAACAACCTATACTTCTGAAGTCCCTTTAAGTGTTTCTCATGCAACTGTGTTGCCAACCGAGGCTCCTCCTGTAATGGTCGCTCAGGAAGCTGTGATTTCAAGTTCCTTGCCTCAAGATTTTCCAGTTAACGAAGGAGGGGCTGAACGCGTAAGTGGTGCTGCGCCTGATCAAGACATGGAAGACGCTCCACTACCAACTCCTGAGGCTGACATTGTTGCAACTCCTGGAACGCAACCCAACGTTGCGCATGAAAATGTGCCAGAAGCCCGAGAGTCTGCACCAAGTGTAGTCGAAGCAGGGAAGGAAGGAGGTGAGGATACAATCATGGCTGAGCCACACCAGGACGCGTATTTGAAGACAAACACCCGAGCTACCACGACCGCGACGCCAGCGAGGATCACTCCACTTGTGCCTAATTCAAGTTCCCCAAGGAGTGTTGCGTCTTCAGAGGGACTTGGTGAAAATTTGTCACTTCCTGATGTGGTTATTGATTCTTATAGTCTTGACCTGGATGCGCTTTTTGTTGAACATCTGTGGAAGGATTGGTCTATTGCAGCTGTCGATACCAACAAAGCTGAGGAGGAATATGTCTTTCCTGAGGGATACTTCGCGCAAGAGGCTCTCGCTGATCAACTACTAGCTGAGGCTGAGACCTCTTATGGTTCCCAGGCAGTATTTCCCATTCTTTCCTTACGCGAGATAGTTGGCGGTACTGGTAAGCTTTCCATTTTTCTTGAAGATATATGTGATAAACAACAAGGCATGCACCCTTATTTTATCTATTCTTTACACGCGTCTTCTGATGATGCGGGGATCAAGCAATCCTGTTTGAAATGGCTTATGAAGATGCGTATCTCGTATCCCAGAACCTTTGCCAGAGCAATGGAGCTGCCTGCCCAGGACATAAAAGATCTCCTCACAGAGATATCTGATTTGATGGAGAGGATAAGAAAAACCACGCTGGCCACTATCTCCTTGACAAATGCGCAACACTTCCTGACAAGCGTTCAAGGCGTTCAGCACGTAGCCCACAACCGTCTCAACTTTGACTTTCTTATCCAAAGTCTGAAGAAAAGCTGCAACTCTATCAAGCTTCGTTTTGGCTTTGAGAGTTATCAATTGGAGACTGCCCAACTTCGTGCCCAAAAGGAAGCCATTGAGAAATCTGTAGCTGCTTATGAGGAAGAAAAGTCGAAGCATGAAAGTCATAAGAAGCAGATCGATCAGTGGGCTGACAACTCAATTCAGCTTGGGGCTCAAGACTCTCTGTTCAAGGATTTACTTAGAGAAGAAGAATAGTGTTGTAGCATTTTTCTTGAGCTGCTTTTGAACTTCTTTGGTTTGTATTGCTATCTTGCAACTAATACATCTTTTGTAATGCAAACATACATAATCAAATCCTTTCTTTGTGGTAATGTTCAGCTTTGGCTCTTGTGAATATCGAGCATCTTTTTGTCTCTCTGAGCTAGACACTTGTGTTCGAATACTGTTATCGTTTAGATAGTGATTTTGATTGTATTGCTGCTATTTTGAAGAAGCTTGAGTGAAAATTGGATTTATCTTAACAGATAAATATAAGGCTCGCGCGCCAACTCCATGATGCAGGCGAAATGTTTTCAAGTTCGCCATTATCCATAAATGGGTTTGTTTAGAGAAACTGCTATCTAGACAGATAGACTTAAAGCAGGTTTATGCTCGCGTTTTATGGCTATCGAAGCAGGTAGGCCTTGATTTTGCTACTATCTAATCAGATAGACTTAGCTTTGCTGCTATCTTAAACAGATAGGCTTTGAATTGCTTCTATCTATATAGATATGCTTGGAGTTGTTGCTATCTAAACAGATAGGCTTAGAATTTGCGTTTGGCTACTATCTAAATAGATAGGATTAATTTTTGCGCGTTGCAGCTATCTAGACATATAGGCTTTAGTTTAGCTGCTATCTAGACATATATGCTTTAGTCTGCGCATTGATGCTATCTAGACAGATAGGATTTTAGTGTGCACATTGCTGCAATCTAAACAGATAGGCTTTTGTTTATATACTACTGCAATCTAAACAGATAGGCTTTTGTTTATATATTGCTGCTATCTAATCAGATAGGCTTTTGTAAGGGTTGCTATCTAGAAAAATAGGCTTGAGTTTGCATATCGCTTCTATCTAAACAGATAGGCTTAGTTTCACATGTGACTGCTATCTAGACAGATAGGCTTTTTATTTGGCAGTAAGTGTAAGCAGCATGATTTAAGCAAATGACATACAAAATTGATAAGTGATCTCTCATATGGGAGAGTCATTATCATTAATAGGATCATTGTAGGAAGATTAACAAAATACAGCGTATGTAAGTAATGTTTCAGGAGTCTTGACTTTTTTATCCGTTGCATGTTGATTGGTTTGGTGGCTATTGCATCTTTACGACCTCGCGAGATCATGCATTAATCACTTCTTTTCCTTTTGGCTCCTGCTCCGAATGGGATAGCAATGGATTGCTGCGTACATTTTTAATGGGGTCATCGATGATCAATTTCCCTTCCTTGATTTTCTTGTCTACCAGCCATCTCAGCTTCTTGCATTCTTTGGTAGGATGCGAGATTTGACCTTGGCATTCACACCATATGGGATCACGCAGCTGCTCCCTAGTGTTTGTACTCTAGTGCCGCTAGAATTCCATATTTTCTCCATCGCTTGCACAAGATTATTACGTCCTCAATTGAACATGGAAATGGGGGTGCCTCCCTTTGTCTTGATTGTTGCTGCTTCTGAGGAAAAGAAACCGCACTCACTTCATCTTCACGTCCACGTTTGTAGTTGAACCTCCCAATTCTGAAGCTAGAACCTGCCAGCGCACGATAATTTGCGTACCTCTTCTTCTGCTTCTCCACCAGTGGCTCGATGTTCCTTGTGCAGTCAATCAAATTTGAAAAGGTAGGCATATTAAAATTGGTTAACATACCATTGTATTCGTCGTGTATTCCTTTAAGGCATATCTCCACCAGACGACTCTCAGAGACTTCATCAATGCATTCCAGAGACTTGGTTCTGAATTTCTTGATGAATGCCACTCCTTCCTCGTCGTGCTTCTGGTGCATATGAGATAGATGTATGGTTGTGACCTTCTCCTCGACTTGGAAGAATTTAGTGTAGAACTTCTTCACCATGTCCTCCCAGGTCTTGATCGAACTAGCCTCCAACGTCCTCTACCATTTGCACGAGACAGTCCCAAGGCATTTGGGGAATTCGCGCATCACCAGGCTCGTATAAGCTCCATGTGGATCCATCAAATCAACAAAACGCATGACATGTTCATGCGCATTTCCGCTAACCTCATCGAACTTGTCCAATTTTGGTGCCTTGTACCCAGCAACATTGGGCATCAAATAGATCTCTTTGAGAAATGGCAGAGCACTATAGACCTTAGGGATGACTGTGTCCGCGAAGCACTGATTCGTCAAAAAGTTGTCCAAACGTTGTAATACCATGTCTAATTAGTGAGGGTAAAATAGTCATTTGAGCAGTTAAATAATAATTTAGTTGTGAAAAACAAAGTTGGATAATTATTGTTCTTTTATCGTTAAGAAAATGATGTGAGATTTTAGAAAACGTAAGATAATTGTGAATAATTCGAGAAGCTAAAATTAGAATTTAGTTGTAAATAATAAATTGAGTGAAGTAACTGGTAGTACCCCGTATCTTAGCTAAGGGCAACTAGACAATTTTAATACGGGTAGATCGTAAGTAAATTTTAAGGAATAAGTAGTTGATAGTTAATTGAGTTGCTTGGGAAATAATATTAATTTCTATGGCAAAACGATAATTAGAAGTGAAAATGTAAAATGATAATTTGAAGCTTAGCCGGGAAATTCGTGTAATAGTTTTAAAGAATGATATGTTATAGACTAGTGTGTACAACCCATAACTTTAGCTACTTATACACCCAGAACACTAAATTACTCAAACTAGTGATATACCCAAAACACTAAAACCCACTAGCAAAGTGGTGCAACCGGCCCACCTTACAACTCCTCATGACTTCATCTTCTCCATCAAGCTCTACCTTCGGGAAGTTTTTTTTCACCGCCTTTGTTTTCTTTGCCTTCACGGCAAATCCTTCATCACCGCCTCCACCTTGCCACCTCACCACCGTTGTGCTTGGTACCCAAGGAAGCTCGGCTATAAAGCTACCCTCCACCTCCCTCACACGCACAGCCTCCCTCACATCCACCACCTCCCTCATCACCACCGTATTCACCACCACCACCACTCTCGGTAAAATAAGAAAACCCACATAGCTCCTCTCTGCCATTCTCTTCTCTCCCTGTCTCTGAGACTCAGCAGCAGGAGCAGAAACAGCTTGTGGCCGTAGCCACAGCCACCACCATCGCCGAAGCTCCGGCAGTAAGAACCGCCGAGAAAACCCACTGATCGACCTTTTTCTCTCTCAAACTCTCAGCTCTCTCTCTCTCCCTCCCTGTTACTCTCCGTTTTCAGCAAGCAGTAGCATCAGCAGAAGAAGAGTGGCAGTAGCCACCCCCCTCCACCGCTGCCACCATTATTTCCGGCGGCAAGAAACCGAGCAAACCCACTGCTAAATTACCCTCTCTCTTGTCTCCATATCTCTTCCCTCTCACCACTCTCCTCTGTCCGAATAAAGAGGCCAGAAGCCCAGAAACAGAGGATAAGGAATACCCACCGCCGGATCTCCATTTTTGCCGGCCAAAGCTCCGACCAAGCTCCACCGGAGTGGTCCAGCTCCACCCGCCCTCTTTCATCTCTTCCAGTAGGCTCCTAGGGCTCCGACCAGATCAGTAGGAGGCTTAGACGTGGCTGAGGAAGCCATTAAAGCAGGCCACAAAGCTTACCTCCAGCAACTCCGACGTCAAACTTTGACCCGACTCCTTTCTTGACGGTTTCCGGCCATTTTTGGCCTAGGTACATCCTAAATCTCTTAATTTGTCGTTATGCATAGTCAAAATCTCACATTGATAGATTTGATCCAAGTTAAGAACAATAAAATTGAAGCTGTTTTAAAGGGGGGTTAAAGTGTCTTTTTCAGAAAGTTTTATAACATTAGTTAGGGGTGTTCTTGTATTTTCAGAAACTAATAGGTGGGTAGTATGCTTTAACATTATGTTTTGCTATAGTTGGGGTGTTTGCTATCTTTTACTATAACTTAGGGATTTTATATGTCCTTTACTAAAATTTCACACTTTTCTCTATAAATAAAAATGTCGTTCTCGAATTATAAATAATTTCTAAAAGTACTAATTTTCGTCCTCATTTCATAAAAGTAATTCGCGTGTCGAAATAATATCTCAATTGCTCATTCAAAATTAAATAAGAAATTATTTTATTAAAAACTTTAATAAAATTTCTTAATCACTTAGTTACTATTTGAATATCTAACACTTGTAAAATTTGACATTTCTCTACCCTGTTAATACTCTAATATTGTGAAGAAATTCTCCTTAATATATTGGTCATTTAAAATAGACACGCAGTTTTATATAACTATGTTAGTGAGAAAATTATAGCTAAATAATAAAACGTTAGGAAAATTAACAAGTGGGGATTGGGTCTACCTAAAGGACTAAATAGAACTCTTGATAGGATTTGTAGCGTTATACTTGGACTTGTGATTGAATAAGAAATTATAATTTTTAGGTGTCAGGTTAATAGACGTCGGCTAAGTTCATCTGCAGGAGTTTTGCGTGCTAGTTGCTTCGGAAGTAAGGTAAGTGAACATGCCAAGACTTGCGTGTCAAGCTCCTTCGTGTCGCAAGTTGATTTTAATAGTTGTCTCGAAAAGTGTTTGTTATTTATTTACATGTTTATTCCAGATTTTCTTACATTTTAAAGAAGCTGTTTTATTTGATATTGTCACACGAAAAATAATGATAATGCATAATTAACGTAAAGTGGAAAGAGTTGTACGTGAGAAGCGTATTATTGCCGTGTTGACTTCGTTCACTCGGCCTGTGATTAGATTGGTCGTGTTGGCTTCAGTCACTTGACCCGTATTATTTTTACCCGGGCGTAACCTGCCAGGTCACTCCATGTACTCACCTCTCAGGCCGCGAGAAGTCTTAGGGGGGTGTCGAAACTTAAGGTCTTGGATGCGTAGAGTTAGTAGATTCTTTCCCGTATCAACAAAGTTAATAATACAGTTCTCTGAGATTTGGATATTTAAGAAAGAGAAGAAGAAAGAGATTGAGATTAATTCTCCCCGTTTGAAAGTTGAGAAATGAAAGTTAAAGAAAGAGAAGTTCACATTTGAGATCCTACTTTATTCTTCAAGTTCACTGTTTTATAGTTTATTACTCCTTGTTTTTTTTTTCTGAAAAGTAAACATGCCTCACCTTCTGTTTTACGAGCTTGGGTGTCATTTACTCAGTATTTCCATGCTGACTTTGAAAACTGTAATTCCTGTTTTCTTCCCACCACAGGTTTAGAAGCTGGAGACTAAGGGGTAGCCGGGTACGAGATTCACCTAGAAGGATATCGTCACAAGTAGAATCTAGTTAGTTAGCAAAAATAATTTAGTAGTTCCAGAGATGCTCGTGTAATTGAAAGTGTGAGTATGCAGATGTATAAGCAGCTAAGATACTCTAGAAGGGGGGGGGGTTGAATAGAGTATGCCAACTTTTTGCAACAATTGATAGGAAGATGAAAACTTGTGCAAACAGTGCAGTTCAAGGCCTTGAAAACAAGTTCAAGCCTTTGAAGTAGATGCAGAAAGTATAGAATAGGAAAGCCTTTTTCAAGGCCTTGAAAAAAAGTTCAAACCCTTGAAAAATAAACAGTTTTTGCATGCTTCAAAAGCTATGAAAGTAAATGAACTGAAAATTCACAAGACAAGTGATTTATAGAGTTCAGTCCACTTGGACCTACGACTCTACCTCAGGGATTAGATCACTGCAGGATTTTCAACTCAATCCTTATTAATCAAAATTTAAGCCCTAGAACTCAAGCACATAGAGTTCCCTTACTCTGTTACAGCTTGTGGTTTTCTCTAACCTGTCTAGTACCTGCTCTAGCTAACTGATTAACTAAGAATTCTCTATTGTTCACTTTGAACAGTCCTCGAGAATAGATGTAGAGATAATAAATAAATGATCTACCAATATAGCCCTATACAGAAGAACACTTAAGAGTAGAAAATTGCAGTGAAATGCAGTGAACTTTTGTGAACAAAGTGGAAGAAATGAAGAACTTCTTTGATGCTTGTCAATCCAGAATGCTTTCTATGTTTTTGCCCGTTGAGTGTTGTGTCTTTTTGCTTCGAATTTGAGCTCTATATATACTTCAAACTGCTCTCCAAATCTCCCCAAATTTTAAGCAACAACCTTCCTATTTTGTAGGCAACAGAGTTTGACTACTATGAAATCTTCTCAAATGGTTGGATGATCACAATCTTCAGATATATTGTTGTAATATTTCATTTAACCACCATGAGAAGCTGTCATATACGTCTGATTGATCACATGATCAAAGTGTCCAAGTGTTTCCAAATCTGCAGCTATCCAGTTTAGGAACCAATCCTGCGAAACTTATAAACAAACTTTCCTGCATTATCATGGTCAAACAGATGATATATTACGATTAAAAACATGTTAAAACAATTTTTCTTTCATCATCTAATCACAATGAATCAAACATATAAAAGAGAGAGAGAGAGTAAATCAAATCAGAGAGTTAGCAGAAAACTCCCCCTGAGAATGTGTATTCAGGTTAAACAATTTCAAGGCTTTGAATCCAGTTTCAAGGCCTTTAAAATATCCAAACTATTTTTAAGCCTCTGAAACTGATTCAAGGCTTTTAAAGCTGGTTCAAGGCCTTGAAATAGCCAGCTATTTCAAGTCTTGCACAACCTGATATTTCAGTCTCCCCCTTGATGAAAGGCAAAACCAAATTCTGTTTGATCCTTAGTCTCTGCAAAATAAACTAATTAGACCACAATTTAAAGCACAATATTTCTTAAAAGATCCAACTTATTCATAATACCAACAAAAACTTAAACAGTTTCAGCAATATAACCAAATTAACCTAAGAACTAGAAACTAAAAACCTAGAATTTTCTCCCCCTTTTTGACTTTCATCAAAAAGATAGAAGATGTTGGATCAAGTGTCTGGAAAATTTTGAAAACTTAAAAGAAAAACTTTAAAGAAGAGAGACTGTGGAAGAAATAATAGGCAAGATTAAGGAGTTTGATCATCATCTTCATCCTGATCTCCTTCCTCTTTCTCATTTTCTTCTTCATCAGTCTTGTCCTGCTCTTCATGTTCCTCTGCAGTCCCACGTGCAACAGTTGCCTCTGGAGTCTTGTCCTTTTCAGCAGCCTTTGGAGATTTCTTTTTCTTCTTCAAGGTGATCAGCAGCTCATCTGACTTAGGGATATTGGCTTCATCTTCTGCCTGTTCTGCTACTGGCTTTCCCTTGTCTGAAACTGGAGTAGTTTCTTCCTGATCTAAATGCTCACTAGGAAAATCCTTGTCTGAATCTCCTTTCTTTGTTCCTTCAGGATCCTCATGAACATCAAGCAAGGTCATGCTTCTGAAGATACTTTCCACCATGTACTTGACATGTCCCATATCACTTTCCAGTCCAAACACAGTTGCTTTGACATCCTCCATGTCTAGCTCCAAACCATCAAGTCTCTGATTGTCTGTAGGCTGAGAAGTCTGACTTGAAGTGGGAGTCAAGGTCTTGGGCTTAGAAAACTTCTTTGCACCTAGTTCTGCTTCAGTCAAGTCTGATTAAAGTTTCCAAACTTTCTCTTTTGTCTTCACAACTCCAATTTTCTCAAAGGCTTTCTCATTGAGTTCTCTAAATCCAGAAGTGACTGATTCCTCTCCAGTAAATGGAATCTCAAAATGTTCAAAGAACAAAGTGAGCATGTTTGCATAGGGTAGAGGGTGAATCCTCTTACTGGTTAGGCTAAATAGAATGTGTTCAATTACTAGTTTTGGAAGATTAATCTCATAGCCATGCATAACTAGATACATGATGTGCAACATTCTCTCAATCGCCAATTCTCTTGAGTGCTCTCTGGGAAAGACACATCTTACTAGTATAGTATGAAGGACTTTGGCTTCAACATTCAACACAGAATGTGTTAACTGTTTGGTTGAGGTTGAGATGTTTGGAAGAAAGAATTCTGCTTTGGCTAGTTTCAAAGTTTCTGACTTTGATGGATGGTTGCTAGTATCATATCACTTTGGACACCCTAACACATTGGCAAACTCAGTGTGATCCAGTTCAATTATTATCCGAGCAACTTTAGATTTGATCACCAAGTGTGGAGTTCTCTTAACTTGGGTTAGGTTCAGGTAGAAGTGTCTGGTGAGTCTAGGGTAGGCTATTTTTCTAGGAGTCAGCATACACCACAAAGAACTCTTCTTAAACATTGAGATGCACTTAATTTTCATGTGTTCCAACACATACTTATTAACCAAACTGCAGAAACCACTAGATCTTGAAGCAAAACCATCTAACCACTGACCTTCAGAGATGTTTGAGACAAACCATGTCTCATCTGGTGATGTGTTCTTTGTTGAGGCCTGTGAATAGATCTGCAATTCCTTCTCCAATTGTCCTTCTGGTTTTGCTTATGTCACCTTCCCTTTCGCTTTTTCTGCCGAGTTGCTTTCTTCTTTACCTTCTTTGAACTGGTAGGCTCTGTGTCTGGTTGATTCTATGTAACAACCTTCTTCTTCTTTTGCTTTTCTGAAGAGGAGGTTGTAGCCTTCTTGAGCTTCTTCTTTGGTGGAGGAGGATCTTGGACTGCCTCTGCACTGGGAGTTCTGGAGCTGGAGTCTCCACTGACTTCTTGAACCTCTTCCACTGCTGCTTTTCTTTTCTTCTCTGAGACAGGTTTAGAACCTCCAGCCATCTTGATTCTAATTGAAGCTCTTCTTGTGCTCATTAGGGTTTGGGAGAAGAATATAGAGAGGTGGAATGATACGGAATGGAGGAGATAGGATAAATATTGAAAGTATTTGAGTTTCAAAAGGAAACTAGTATCTCTCTGATTCTCAAAAGATTTGCAATGATCAGAGAGATTTCAAAACTTTTATGTTGTTGGAAAATAGAACATACTAATACTATTTTTGGCTAAAACAAATTTTTGAAAAGGGTGGGGGCTATATTAGGCAAATATCTACAAAGATATCACCCATCATAGAATGATTCAAGATTATTGACTATCAGTGTATCAGACTTATTTTCAAGGCTTTGAAAAGGTTTTCAAGGTCTTGAAATACTGTAACAATGCAACAAGTAAAATTCAAGGCTTTGAACTGATTTTCAAGGCTTTGAAACTCAGTTCAAACCTTTGTAAACACATACAGCTTACCTTTCTTACCTGATGCTGCCCCTAAACCAATGCATCCTTATCTAGCATTCCCAATTCCAGTCTTAGAACAGAGAATCTTTCATATGCTAATGGTTTGGTGAAGATATCTGTAATTTGCGTATTAGTAGCAACAAATTCAAGAACAATATCACCTTTCTCAGCATGATCTCTGATGAAGTGGTGTCTGACATCAATGTGCTTGGTTCTTGAATGTTGCACTGGATTCTTTGTAATTGAAATTTCACTAGTGTTGTCACAGTTAATAGGTATGCCTCTGAAGTCAAATCCAAGGTCTCTTAGCTCTTGAGTAATCCATAATACTTGTGAGAAACATGCTCCTGCAACTATATATTCAGCTTCAGCTGTTGATAGAGCAACTGAATTCTGTCTCTTGGAATGCCAACTAATCAAGGATGATCCAATGAATTGGCAAGTTCCTGAAGTAATTTTCCTATCAACCTTGTAACCTGCAAAGTCAGCATTTGAAAAACCACTCAAAGAGAAGTTAGTATGTCTTGAATACCAAAGCCCTAAGTCTTTTGTACCATTGAGATATCTGAAAATTCTCTTCACAACAGTTGAGTGTGATTCTTTTGGATAATCTTGAAATCTTGCACGCATGCATACACTAAACACAAAATCTGGTTTGTTCGTTGGCAGATAGAGTAATGAACCAATCATGCCTCTATACTCTTTTACATTGACACTCTTACCAGATTCATCCTTTTCTAAGGATAGTGTAGAGCTCAAAGGAGTCTTGACTTTCTTACATTGAGCCATGCTATACTTATTTAGTAAGTCTCTAGTGTACTTGCTTTGATGCAGAAAGATGCCCTTCTTCAATTGATGTATTTGAAGTCCTAGGAAGAAGTTCAACTCTCCCATCATGCTCATCTCAAATTCCCTGTCCATAAGACTTGAGAATTCTCTGCATAATTGATCATTAGTAGCTCCAAACAGTATATCATCAACATATATCTGAACTACAAGTAAATCTTTCTCATGAGTCTTAATGAAAAGAGTCTTGTCTACTAAACCTCTTTTGAAATCATTTTCAAGCAAAAACTTTTAAAACCTTTCATTCCAAGCCCTTAGAGCTTGTTTCAAACCATAAAGAGCTTTGTCAAGTTTGTAGACATGATCTATAAATTTGTCATTTTCAAAACCAGGTGGTTGTGCAACATAAAATTCTTCCTTTAAGTAGTCATTCAAGAAAGCACACTTCACATCCATTTCAAATAGTTTCATTTTTTTGTAAGATGCAAATGCAAGCAAAATTCAAATTGCTTCGAACCTGGAAACTGGAGCAAAAGTTTCCTCATAATCAATACCTTCTTCTTGATTGTAACCTTGAGCAACTAACCTTGCATTGTTTTTGATCACATTGTCACTTTCATCCAACTTGTTTCTGAATATCCATTTGGTACCAATGACAGACTGGTTTGAAGGTGCAGGAACTAGGTTTCAAACCTTATTCCTTTCAAACTCATTGAGTTCACTTTGCATAGCAATGATCCAGTCTGCTTCTTGTAAAGCTTCCTTCACAGTTTTTGGTTCTACAAGAGAAATAAAAGCATTAAAAGCACATAAGTTCTTCAACTGTGATCTAGTTTGTGTACCAGTGGTTGGATCTGATATAAAATTATCATCTGGATGGGATGAGAGATATTTGAATCTCTTTCTTGGAGACCATGGTTCAGGTTCTCTGTTGATGATTTGAAATTGCATATTTTAGTATGTTAACGAACTCTTCATAACTTACTAATATGCGTAATTTATCTATTTTATCTCTCTTTCTAGACTTATGCTTGTTTTCGTAGTTTTGGTTGTTTTTCCCTAATTTTGTAGGTGAAGACGTGCTTTACAACGCAAGAGGCTAGCTAGGGGGATCTTAAACGATGAATTTGAAGAGGATTTGCGGCTCAAGAGCCATGAAGAAGGGACTTGGAGGACCTAATTTGAAGAATAGTTGAAGATTTAAGGGCCTATTTGAGAAGACAAGAGAAGAATTTGGGCCATTATTGGAGATCTAGAAGTTAAAAGTGAAGGTCAAGGGCCAAGAACATAAGTTTTTAACGGAAGTGGGGCTTAAGTGCAAGTTTCTAAACTTTTTAATGGCTATTTTGAAGGGTTGTTAACGGAATCGGGGTTTAATTGCAATTTTCTCAACGTTTTAAGAGGCAATGGGGTATTTTAAAAGCTTCTAGCAAACAAAGGGGGAGCCGGGTGCAATTATGATGAAACAGAGCCCTTTCCTCACGTCTTTTCTCTCTCCCCGTCGCTAGAACACAAAGACCCACGAAATCTCCATGGAAGCTTCGACCAAGCTCCTTCAAACCCTTACCCCGGCCTCATTTCTTCACCAAATCGGATGAAATTTGTCCCAAATTGCTCCCCAATCAATTCTCTACATAGCCCAACCCCTAATTCGGCCCAAGAAGTCACGAAGAGAAAAGCCCCAATTCACCTAGGGTTCATGAAGCTTCCTAAAATCAACGATTTAGAGAAGATTGGTTCAATTCAAGGGTTGAGATATGTTCTTGGAGGCCAAGAAACCCCTTCCCCACTGCCTATATAAGCTAAGGACGAAAATTGAAGAGATGACCTCTCCACCAACGCAAAAGCTAAGCGAACCCTTGCCTCTCTCTCTTCTCTCTCGGCCTTGGCCGATTTCTGGGTAGTTCTTGGTGATTACGTGCTCGTTTTGAGCAAATTCGGAGCCAAGAACACCTTAGGGGAAGATTTGGGTCAGATTCAAGGTTGTTCTTCATAGTTTTCTTCATTGTTCTTAGCTTGTTCTTCATTATTTTGGGTTACTTGGCTACTTTTAGTTAAAATTGAAGATTATATTGTGTAGTTCTTGAACTTGAGTATGAATATAATGAAGTTATCTTTGAAGATATTTGATATCTCTTGTGTTGCACTCTCAAACATGAGTAGCTAATTGTGTTGTTGGATTGATTGGTGATCCTAGTTGATTCTTGAAACTCGAATAAGTTTGTGCTTTGTGTTTTGTTGTTTGAGAGATTGAATTCTTGAGTTCTATGAGTTGAAATAGGAATCACTATTGTGGCTTGATTGAGTATGTGGATTTCAATCGAAATAGGCATACTCAATGCTTGAGGCAACATTGATTTGGATTTCTCCATTTGAACTCATGGATTTAACTCTCAAGCAAATGAGTTGGTTGTTGAAATCGGGTTACATGAATCACTAGGAGATCCAATTGATCCAACTTTTCTCTTACTAGTTCTACAAACTCTTTAGCAACATCTTTTTAATTTCCTAGTTGTTTACTAAGTTTCTTTGAATTGTTTCACACAAATCCTTGCTCCATCACTTGAGTGGTGGATTTCAAAGCTTATCTAGCTCTAAAGCCTTTGAGAAACTCGTTTTTTTCAATTTCTCTAGTTGCCACTAGGAGATCCAATTGATCCAACTTTTCTCTTACTAGTTCTACAAACTCTTTATCAACA
Source organism: Linanthus parryae (assembly GCA_023055425.1). Classification (NCBI taxonomy): domain Eukaryota; kingdom Viridiplantae; phylum Streptophyta; class Magnoliopsida; order Ericales; family Polemoniaceae; genus Linanthus; species Linanthus parryae. The sequence goes on along the minus strand of JALGPY010000002.1, from coordinate 113,979,339 downwards.
TCTTTTTAATTGCCTAGTTGTTTACTAAGTTTCTTTGAATTGTTTCACACAAATCCTTGCTCCATCACTTGAGTGGTGGATTTCAAAGCTTGGCTAGCTCTAAAGCCTTTGAGAAACTCATTTTTTCAATTTCTCTAGTTGCTTAGTAGTTTGCTAGTTAGCTTAGAGTGTTTAATCTCTTTCCCAATCCTTGTGGAAATCGACCCCGTTCTTACTCGGGTACTACTTGTAGCGATATCCTATACTTGGGATTATCGACGTCGAACAAGTTTTTGGCGCCGTTGCCGGAGATTGGTGCTAAGAGACTCACTCTTTAGTTGTTTCTTATTTTCCTTGTTTTTATTTTTTTTAGATACACTTGAAGAAAATTCCGGGTTCATATTTGAGCTTTGGAACAAAAAAAAAAGCGAAGAGTAAAAAAAATCACAAAAACATACTCTTAGTTTTTGTTCATCTATTAGTGGTAGTATTAGCTTAGCCCTTCCAAAGATTCTAGCTCTCTTAATAGCTTTGAAATCATGGATGGAGATGATGGGCATAGTAGCAACAACGAAATGATGCCATTTCGTACACTTAGAGATTTGATCGATGCATCCATCTAGGCAAAGTTCACCCTCTTGCTTTGTGGTTCCTTTGAATGAAAGTAATTTTGAATTTAAACCGGGTACAATCCAATTCTTACCCAAGTATCATGGCTTAGAGGCCGAGAGTGCCTACTCTCATCTTAAAGATTTTTGTGACATTGCCTCAACGGTTTATTGTGATGGTGTTTCTAACAACACTATCAAACTTAGGTTGTTTCCTTTCTCTTTGAAGGATAAAGCCAAATCATGGCTTCACTCCTTAAGACCTAAGACGATAGGCACTTGGGAAGAGTTGGAGAAAGAATTTCTCAAGAAATTTTTCCCCACTAATAAGACTAATGCCATAAAAAGGCAAATTGTGACTTTTTGTGTTAAGGAGGGAGAGCCTCTTCCCCAAGCTTGGGAACGCTTCAAGGATATCCTCATTGCTTGTCCTCATCATGGATTAGAAACTTAGAGATTGATTAGCTCCTTTTATGAGGGTTTGACCTCCAACCACAAGCACACAATCGAGTCCATGAGTGGGGGAGATTTCTTCTTAAAAGGTGAAGATGAAGGGTGGGATTGCTTAGATGAGATTTGTGAAAAAGTCCAATCTTGGGATATGAATGAGTCTTCAAAAGAATTGTCTTCTAAGTCTAAAGGTAGCATGCATTACCTTAGGTCTAAGAATGAGGCATTGTGCTCTTTTTGTAGTGATTGTCATGAGTTAGGCGATTGTCCCGACTTCCTAAGAGCCCAAGAGCTCATGGGTGAGCAAGTGAATGTTCTCAATTCTAACAATTTTGGGAAGTCATATGACAACTCGCCTTACTCAACCACATATAACCCCAATTGGAAGAGTCATCATAATTTTGGATGGAAACATGGCCAAGAGACACAAGTGAACCCCTCATGTTCCACTTATGTCCCTCCCCAAAAGAGTGCTTTAGAAGACACCATAGAAAGGTTCATAGCTAGGCAAAACCAAACCGATCAAGAGTGGAGAGCTTCTCATGAAGAATTGAGAAACTCCAACCAAGAGTTGAAAAATGCGTTAGCTAGGTTGGAGTCTACCATAAATGCTCAAGAGAAGGGAAAATTCCAATCTCAATCTCAACAAAATCCAAGGGGCCAAAGCTTCAACCATGTGGAGCATGCTAAGGCCATCACCATTTTAAGAAATGGGAAGGTTGTTGACAAGGGACTTCCAAGTGGGGAGTCCCATAAAAATGAGGAAGAAGAGGAGTGTGAGAAGAGTGATTATCAAGAGAGATTTGGTGACTTGCAAGAGTCTAAGGAGAATCTTGATAAAGGGAAACAAGTGGTTGATGATAATGAAGAAATTAGGATTGTTCCCCCATTTCCCCAAAGGCTAGTGGCCAATAAGATGAAAGCAAGTCACCAAGACCTCCTTGAGACATTTCAAAATGTTAAGATAAACATCCCTCTCTTGGATGCTATAAAGCAAATTCCGGCTTATGCCAAGTTTCTCAAGGATTTATGCACTTTCAAGAGAACTCTTCAAGTGAGAAAGAAGGCATTTCTCACCGAGCAAGTGAGCTCAATTCTCCAACATAACTTCCCTCCAAAGTATAGAGATCTGGGTTCACCAACCATCACTTGCACAATTGGGAGTCATAAGATTGCTAATGCCTTGCTAGATTTGGGTGCAAGTGTAAACCTTCTTCCATACTCGGTGTATGAGAAGTTGGGGTTGGGTGAGTTGAAACCCACAAGAGTGAATCTTCAATTAGAGGATAGGTCCACTAGATTTCCTAAAGGCGTCATTGAGGATGTGTTGGTTCAAGTGACCCAATGCTATTTTCCGGTGGATTTCATAGTATTAGACACTACCCCTTTGTCTAGTGGCACCTCTCCCATTCCTATCATTCTAGGAAGACCCTTTCTTGCTACTTCTAATGCAATTATAAATTGTAGGAATGGTGTGATGAACATTACATTTGGAAATATGACGTTGGAACTTAATATCTTCAACACAAGTAATCAATCAAAAGATGATGATGACATATGTGAGATTAGTTGGATTGATTCTTATGTTGAAGTGATTGAGGATCCTACTACATGTTCCAATGAAATAAATGATCTTATTGTGAAAGATTTGGAATTTTTATGTGAAGAAAATAGCATTTTCTCATCATTGCTCATGAGTGAGGAATTTAATGTGGATGATTGGGTTAATCTTGTTAGTAAACTTGAACTTGTGAAGCCTCCTATAGAATCTACTCATGAGCATTCTTGTAGTGATATTGATTTACATGAGAAAATGGAGTTATCTTCGCTAGTAAGGGAACCTCCTACTTATGATTTGAAAACTCCTCATTTAGAATTGAAAGATGCATGTTTGGGGGTTGATGATAATCTCATTTGCATGGCTAGTGACCATAGCTTGTTTTGTGATGACTTAGAGGACATTCAAGGAGAACCCTCACCACTAGAGATTGTGGATGGACTTTCAAGTAAGTTGGGGGGTTCAAGTGTTGGTTGTGAAAATTTTGAAGTCCTCTTTCATATTTCCCCTATTGATTTTGATAAATTTCATGTTGTGAAAGGAAAGTGGGGAAGAATCTTGGATGAAAGTGTGAAATTAAAGAGTGAGAGTTTTTGTGTTCATATTTTAGAAAAGGATCATAAGCTAGAATTTTGTAGTGAAAATGTTCTTCTCATTGAAGGTATTATGTTAACTAGTGGTAAAGATCCTCCTCTTGATTTCTCTCATGACAATTCTCTCATTTTAAATTCCCAAGATGAGTCAAGTTTTTCTATCAAAATGTGTGATGTCTCTTGCATTTTCTTTGAAATGAGCATTTTGAAGACTTTATTTGGAAAACAAGAGAGTATTACTTTCATTAAGAAGGGAACACTCAAATCCTTACATTTTGATTTACTTGATCCGGGTATTAGTTTCCCAATTTTTGTTCTTGAGATATTAGAGAAAGTGAAAGGAAAATTGAGAGTGCAAAGAATGAAAGAGGGTTGCCTTGACCCCACTCGAGCTCATAGTCATAGGCAAGCTTGCCTAGACTACAAGAAATTAAAAGTTCCATGAATTGACTTGTCCCATTTAGAAGTCACGTCTTGTACATAAATAAATTAGTTTATCACTATTTCTTGCATTGTTTTTCTCTATTTATATTTTGTAGGTTGCTCTTGGAGGAAGATGGTTGGTGCTTGGTGCCTAAGAAGCTAAAATGAGGTCTTTCTATCCCCTTGTCTCTTGCTAAATTTGTATGCTACTCACACATTGAGGACAATGTGATATTTTAGTTGGGGGTGGAGTAGATTTTATTTCTTGCTTAAATGGTTACAAACATGTTTTTTCTTCATTAGTGATTTACTTGAAAAATACAAAAAAATGAAAAAAAGGAAAATACAAAAAAATGAAAAAATTGAAAAATTAAAAAAAATGTGTGAACCATTCATGAGAAGCATCACTCTTTCCCCGTGTCAAACCATAGAATTTTTATTCTTCTTTCTTTGGTAGTTTTATTTATTTTCACCTTTCATCTTGAGTCTAGATTTTATTTTCTTATTTGATAGCTTTATTTAGTCTTAGGAAGTTATAAGTGAGTCACTTATTTTGAAAAATGATGAAAAAAAATGAATGAATAAAATGAAGGAAAAAAAATGAGAAAAAGTGAAAAGAGGGAATTTTGGAAAGCTAGATGTTTTCAAATAATGAAATTTCTTAGTCCATGTTCTTTTTATTTTTATTTTAGAAAGGAATTCTTTGCTTATACTCAATACATCTACACCAATATCCCACATTCCGCGACATCATGCGTTCTCACAAAGCGACACACTAAATTTACGTTTCATGTTTAAGTCCTTCAAGCTAAGTTGATCACATAAACTTTGACGTCTTTTACTTTTGATAAAGGGTGCATTTTCTAAAGCTATATGAACTTCACAAAAATATTTTTCTCTATTCGTTTTTGCGGTGGAAACTTGTAGCCCATTGGAGTGGTGGTTACCAATGACACCCCATGCGATGTCTAAGAAATAGAGGGGTGTCCGGGGATAATGTTACGTCACCACCTAGATAGCTCCCTTGGTTTAGCTTAAAAAGCCCACTCGCTTGTATATTCCTCTATTTTGTTGTGGGTCTTGGAGAGCCTTGGATTTGAGGTTAAAAAAAAAAAAAAAAAAAAAAAAAAAAAAAAAAAAAAAAATCATGATAAATCGCACCATCTACCAAAAATCCACAAAAGGATCATACAAGCCCACAACCACATCTCCCCTTCTTAAAAAATTTTGTTCAAAGCTTTGGAAGTCCATCCTACATGGGTGCTTTTGAATAAGTGTGAGAATGTCTAGTTTCATGGGATCCTTATTTTGAAGGCATACTTTCTTGCAAATTGGACTTAATTAACAAGTTTTGTGGATCGCATGAGTCACCTTCTACCAAACACCGCCCACATTCGTATGAGTATATGCTTAGACGTCCATAGGCTTCTTTCTCAATCTTCTTGGACTTTGAGAATTTATTTGAGAAAACAGTTATGCATTTTTTTCCCCACCAAAAAAATTAAAATTAGCTAGTAATCTTTAGGATTTTATTGTCTTTGGGTTCTCACTTAGGATAGATAATGTGTGAGTGTGTTTGCAAATATTCGAATCTAGCTTAGGATTGAGTCAAGCCTTGTCTAGTTGAGTGTGTGTCTCTCATGATTGGTTTTTCACTAAATTTCTACTCATATCGCTCTCTTTGCTCGAGGACGAGCAAAAGGCTAGTTGGGGGGTGTGTTGATGATTTGAAATTGCATATTTTAGTATGTTAACGAACTCTTCATAACTTACTAATATGTGTAATTATCTATTTTATCTCTCTTTCTAGACTTATGCTTGTTTTCGTAGTTTTAGTTGTTTTTCCCTAATTTTGTAGGTGAAGACGTGCTTTAAAACGCAAGAGGCTAGCCAGGGGGAGCTTAAACGATGAATTTGAAGAGGATTTGCGGCTCAAGAGCCATGAAGAAGGGACTTGGAGGACCTAATTTGAAGAATAGTTGAAGATTTAAGGGCCTATTTGAGAAGACAAGAGAAGAATTTGTGCCATTATTGAAGATCTAGAAGTTAAAAGTGAAGGTCAAGGGCCAAAAACATAAGTTTTTAACGGAAGTGGGGCTTAAGTGCAAGTTTCTAAACTTTTTAATGGCTATTTTGAAGGGTTCTTAACGGAATCGGGGTTTAATTACAATTTTCTAACCGTTTTAAGAGGCAAGGGGGTATTTTAAAAGCTTCTAGCAAACAAAGGGGGAGCCGGGTGCAATTATGATGAAACGGAGCCCTTCCCTCACGTCTTTTCTCTCTCCCCGTCGCTAGAACACAAAGACCCACGAAATCTCCATGGAAGCTTCGACCAAGCTCCTTCAAACCCTCAGCCCGGCCTCATTTCTTCACCAAATCGGATGAATTTTGTCCCAAATTGCTCCCCAATCAATTCTCTACATAGCCCAACCCCTAATTCGGCCCAAGAAGTCACGAAGAGAAAAGCCCCAATTCACCTAGGGTTCATGAAGCTTCCTAAAATCAACGATTGAGAGAAGATTGGTTCAATTCAAGGGTTGAGATATGTTCTTGGAGGCCAAGAAACCCCTTCCCCACTGCCTATATAAGCTAAGGACGAAAATTGAAGAGAGGACCTCTCCACCAACGCAAAAGCTAAGCCGAACCCTTGCCTCTCTCTCTTCTCTCTCGGCCTTGGCCGATTTCTGGGTAGTTCTTGGTGATTCCGTGCTCGTTTTGAGCAAATTCGGAGCCAAGAACACCTTAGGGGAAGAGTTGGGTCAGATTCAAGGTTGTTCTTCATAGTGTTCTTCATTGTTATTAGCTTGTTCTTCATTATCTTGGGTTACTTGGCTACTTTTAGTTAAAATTGAAGATTATATTGTGTAGTTCTTGAACTTGAGTATGAATATAATGAAGTTATCTTTGAAGATATTTGATATCTCTTGTGTTGCACTCTCAAACATGAGTAGCTAATTGTGTTGTTGGATTGATTGGTGATCCTAGTTGATTCTTGAAACTCGAATAAGTTTGTGCTTTGTGTTTTGTTGTTTGAGAGATTGAATTCTTGAGTTCTATGAGTTGAAATAGGAATCACTATTGTGGCTTGATTGAGTATGTGGATTTCAATCGAAATAGGCATACTCAATGCTTGAGGCAACATTGATTTGGATTTCTCCATTTGAACTCATGGATTTAACTCTCAAGCAAATGAGTTGGTTGTTGAAATCGGGTTACATGAATCACTAGGAGATCCAATTGATCCAACTTTTCTCTTACTAGTTCTACAAACTCTTTAGCAACATCTTTTTAATTGCCTAGTTGTTTACTAAGTTTCTTTGAATTGTTTCACACAAATCCTTGCTCCATCACTTGAGTGGTGGATTTCAAAGCTTGGCTAGCTCTAAAGCCTTTGAGAAACTCGTTTTTTCAATTTCTCTAGTTGCTTAGTAGTTTGCTAGTTAGCTTAGAGTGTTTAATCTCTTTCCCAATCCTTGTGGAAATCGACCCCGTTCTTACTCGGGTACTACTTGTAGCGATATCCTATACTTGGGATTATCGACGTCGAATATTCTCCATAGATCTTATTTGGTCTTGAAGTAGTGGCTTTGTCACTTGAATCCTTCTAATCATCTTTTTCAAGGCTTTGAGTTGTATTTTCAAGCCCTTGAGCACCATTTTCAAGGTCTTGAAAATGTCTTCTATTCTCTTATGATCCTTTCTTGAATCCTAATGGATTCTCAGTCTCTTTCTCAGATTCATGCTTGTTCAAATTCAAATCTGCAAAAATTTCACTCAAAGAACCATCCTAGCTTTCATAAAAAATAACATGAATGCTCTATTCAACCAGTTTGGTTCTTTTATTGTAAACTCTATAAGCTTTTCTATTCAGAGAGTAACCACGAAAGATACATTCATCACTTCTTGCATCAAACTTACTAAGATTGTCTTTTCCATTGTTATGGATAAAACAAGTACATCCAAAGGGTCTGAAGTAATAAACATTTGGGTTCCTCCCTTTGAATAGTTCATAGGGGGTCTTCTTCAGAATAGGTGTGATCAAGCACCTGTTCAAAATATAGATTGTTGTATTCACAGCTTCTGCCCAAAATGTTTTGGCAACTTGTTCTCAAGAAGCATTGTTCTTGACATATCTTCAAGAGTCATATTCTTTCTTTCAACAACACCATTCTGTTGAGGAGTTCTTGGAGAAGAAAAGTTGTGAGATATACTATGCTTATCATAGAATAAATCAAATTCTAACCGATCAAATTCTCTACCATGATTACTTCTGATTGAAGCTACAGGTAGGTTTTTGAAGTTTTGAAGTTCTCTACAAAGCTTTGAAAATTAAGAGAGTGCTTCGGATTTTTCTTTGAGAAACATAACCCAAGTATATATAGAAAAATCATCTACAACAACTAACATATACCTTTTACCTTTTGGAGTAGGAGTCCTCATAGGACCACATAGATCCATATGAAGTAATTCAATAGGTCTAGTTGTACTTACAAACTTCTTTGGCTTGAAGGAACCCCTGGTCTGCTTGCCTTGAGCACATGCTTTGCACATTTCACCTTCTTTGAACTTGATGGATGGAAATCCTCTTACCAAGTATTTGGAAATCAAATTTTTCAAAGTATGCAAACGGATATGACCAAGTTTCCTGTGCCAAAGCTTTGAATCCTCTTTCAAGGCCTTGAGACACTTTAAACTTTCACCTGCAACTTTGTTAGTCTAAAAAGTATAAACATTGCTTGATCTAGAGGTTGTGAGAATGCAATCTCCTGATTTCTCATTTTGCACCACACACTTCTCTTTATCAAAGATAACTTTGTTGCCATTATCACAAAGCTAAGATACACTAAGCAAATTAAACTTCAAACCTTCAACCAAATATACATCAGAGATAGAGTTTTCAGAATTTGTACCGACTTTTCCAATACCAAGAATATTGCATTTGACTTTGTCACCAAGTGTTATTGAACCTTCTGATTGCTCCTTTAATTATGAGAATAGAGATCTCTTTCACTCATGTGTCTTGAGCATCCACTGTCCATGAACCACTTCTGTTCTTTGACATTGGTGACAACCTCCAAACACCAATCACTGCCTTACCCAGCTGTTAGACCAAGTGTGGAATTTGGATACATATTCAGGATCAACCATGTTAGATGGTCTAACCCCTTTGGCAACCCAAATCTGCTTAACTTGTCCTTTGAGTTGAAAAGGAAAAGTGTTCCTCATTATGTGAGAGTCTCTTCTTCTAAAAGGACAAGTCATTTTAACATGACCAGTTTTGCAGCAGTAATGACAAGTAGGAGAATTTTTGTTTCCAGCTTTCACAAATCTGGTATTGTTTCTTCTTGGAAAGTTTGGATTGAATCCAATACCATCTTTGTGAACAGACTGTGAACTTCCTCCAAGAATCAAGTTCAACTTGTGTTCTGATCCAGCAATCTTGAATTTGATTAATTCATATTCCTGAAGTTTCTCAGTAAGAGTAATCTTTTGTTTCTCTAAATCATCAACCTGATGTCTTAGATTAACAAGACTGTCACTTACCGAGGAGTTTTCAGTGACTACTTCCTTGAATTGTGTTTTCAAGGCTTTGAAACTGGTTTTTAAGGCCTTGAAATCACTGTCAGTTTTCTTCTGAGAGATTTCAAGATTCTGATTCAGGCAAACAAGTTGTAAGTTTTCTCTTGCTTTCTCATGAACTTTTTCTTTCAAAAGCATGATCTCTTTCAAATAATCTTCCTTATTTAAAAGCATTTTTCTGAGATATTCTGAAAGAGCTTCTTTTGGTTTTGAAATTAAGCAATTTACCATTACCTCAATGTTCTTTTCAGAACTTTCATCATGCTTGGACATGAAACATAGATTGGCATGTTCTTCCTCAGATTCAGATTCACTAGAGCTATCTGAATCACTCCATGAAGCTATCATGGCTTTCTTTCTTCTGTCATGATCTTTCTTTTGAAAGTTCTTGCTCTTTTTCTGAGGAAAATCTCTTATCAAGTGTCCTGCATCACCACACTCAAATCAGTTCATAAATTTTAACTTGTTCTTTGTGAAGAGGACTTACCTATGTAGTCCTTGCTGCCGGATGATCTATGTCTTTCTCTGTTGAAATCTTTGTTTCCAAAGTTTTTCTTCATTTTGAGAATCCTTGTCAAGGCTTTGGAAATTAAGGCAATTGGATCTTCATCATAACCATCCTCAGTTTCAAGGCTTTAATTCTATCATTCTCTTTGGCTTTGAGGGCTAAGTTCTTGACACCATCTGGGAGTTCTCCATCAACTTAATTCATATATATCTCATGTGTCAGGAGCTTCCCTTGAAGGTCATCAAGTTATAAAGTTGAGAGATTTTGAGCATCTTCAATAGCTGTGGTTTTTGGTTCCCATTTTGCCTTTGGAAGACTTCTGAGAATCTTCCTCACCTTTTCTTCATTGGAAAAGTGTTTTCCCAGTGAGTCAAGGTTATTGACAATATCAGTGAACCTCTTGAACATGTCTCTGATGGACTCATCTGCATTCATCCTGAACAACTCATATTGTCTGAGATAAATGTTGATCTTGGTCTTCTTGACTTGACTGGTTCCTTCAAAGGTAACCACAAGTTTATCCCAGATTTTCTTTAGCAGTTGTGCATTCAGAGATCCTGTTGAATTCATCTGTACTCAAAGAACAATACAAAATGTTAATAGCCTTGTAGTTCTTAGAAAATTGCTCTAATTTAGAAGAGGAGAGTGAGTCTTCTATTTTGGGAGTTCTGATCCCATCTTTCTTTGTGTAGAAAGTATGAGGTCCATTTTGGATAATGGTGCAAAGATCTAGATCTTTATCAATGATGAACATTTTCATGAGAGCTTTCCAGTGAACAAAAATTTCTCCAAAAAATAGAGGAGGTCTGTTAGAAGCTCTTCCCTGTGAGAAACCACCATCACCTGCAGTACTCATGATCACCAGATGGTTAACTCTTATACAGTGATACAAGCTCTGATATCAATTGAAAGTGTGAGTATGCAGATGTATAAGCAGCTAAGATACTCTAGAGGGGGGGTTTAATAGAGTATGCCAACTTTTTGCAACACTTGCTAGGAAGATGAAAATTTGAGCGAACATTGCAGTTCAAGGCCTTGAAAACAAGTTCAATCCTTTGAAGTAGATGCAGAAAGTATATAACAAGTATGCCTTTTTCAAAACCTTGAAAACAAGTTAAAACCCTTGAAAAATAAACAGTTTTTGTATGCTTCAAAAGCTATGAAGTAAATGAACTGAAAATGCACAAGACAAGTGATTTATAGAGTTCAGTCCACTTGGACCGACATCTCTACCTCAGGGATTAGATCCCTGCAGGATTTTCAACTCAATTCTTATTAATCAAAAGCTAAGCCCAAGAACTCAAGCACAGAGAGTTCCCTTACTCTGTTACAGCTTGTGGTTTTCTCTAACCTGTCCAGTACCTGCTCTAGCTAACTGATTAACTAAGAATTCTCTATATTTCACTTTGAAAAATCCTCAATAATAGATGTAGAGATAATAGAGAAATGATCTACCAATATAGCTCTATACAGAAGAACACATAAGAGTAGAAAACTGCAGTGAAATGCAGTGAACTTCTGTGAATGGATTGGACGAAATGAAGAACTTATTTGATGCTTGTCAATGCAGAATGCTTTCTCTGTTTTTGCCCGTTGAGTGTTGTGTCTTGTTGCTTCGAATTTGAGCTCTACATATACATCAAACAGTTCTGCAAATCTCCCCAAATTTCAGCAACAACCTTCCTATTTTGTAGGCAACAGAGTTTGACTACTTTTAAATCTTCTCCAACGGTTGGATGATCACAATCTTCAGAGATATTGTTGTAATCTTTCATTTAACCACCATGAGAAGTTGTCATATACGTCTGATTGATAACAGGATCAAAGTGTCCAAGTGTTTCCAAATCTCCAGCAATTCAGTTTAGGAAACAATCCTGCAAAACTTAGAAACAAAATTTCCTGCATTATCATGGTCAAACAGATGATATATTACGATTAAAAGCATGTTTAAACAATTTGTATTTCATCATCTAATCACAATGAATTAATCATATAAAATAGAGAGAGTAAATCAAATCAGAGAGTTAGCAGAAAAACTCCCCCTAAGAATGTGTATTCAGGTTAAACAATTTGAAGAATTTGAATCCAGTTTCAAGGCCTTGAAAATAGCCAAACTATTTTCAAGCCTCTGAAACTGATTCAAGGCTTTTAAAGCTGGTTCAAGGCCTTGAAATAGCCAAGCTATTTCAAGTCTTGTACAACCTTATCTTTCAATCTCCCCCTTGATGAAAGACAAAACAAAATTCTGTTTGATCCTTAGTCTCTGCAAAATAAACTGATTAGTCCACAATTTAAAACACAACTTTTCCAAAAATATCCAACTTATTCATAATACCAACAAAAACTTAAACAATTTCAGCAAAATAAAACCAAATAAACCTAAGAACTAGAAACTAAAAACCTAGAATTTTCTCTCCCTTTTTGACTTTCATCAAAAAGATAGAAGATGTTAGATCAAGTGTCTGGAAAATTTTGAAAACTTAAAAGAAAAACTTTAAAGAAGAGAGACTGTGGAAGAAAGAATAGGCAAGATTAAGGAGTTTGATCATCATCTTCATCCTGATCTCCTTCCTCTTTCTCATTTTCTTCTTTATCAGTCTTATCCTGATTTTCCTGTTCCTCTGCAGTCCCACCTTTAACAGTTGCCTCTGTAGTCTTGACCTTTTCAGCAGCCTTTGGATATTTCTTTTTCTTCTTCAAGGTGATCAGCAGCTAGTCTGACTCAGGGCTATTGGGTACATATTCTGCCTATTCTGCTACCTGCTTTCCCTTGTCTCAAACTGGAGTAGTTTCTTCCTGATCTGAATGCTCACTAGGAAAATCCTTATCTGAATCTCCTTTCTTTGTTCCTTCAGGAACCTTAGGAACATCAAGCAAATTCATGCTTATGAAGATACTTTCCACCATGTACTTGACATGTGCCATATCACTTTCCACTCCAAACACAGTTGCTTTGACATCCTCCATGTCTAGCTCCTCTGATTTTCTGTAGGCTGAGAAGTCTGACTTGAAGTGGGAGTCAAGGTCTTGGTCTTAGAAAACTTCTTTGCACCTAGTTCTGCTTCAGTCAAGTCTGAGTAAATTTTTCAAACTTTCTCTTTTGTCTTCACAACTCCAATTTTCTCTAAGGCTTTCTCATTGATTTCCCCAAATCCATATGTGACTGATTCCTCTCCAGTAAATGGAATCTCAAAATGTTCAAAGAACAAAGTGAGCAGGTTTGAATAGGGTAGAGGGTGAATCCTCTTACTGGTTAGGCTAAAGAGCACGTGTTCAATTACGAGTTTTGGAAGATCAATTTCATAGCCATGCATAACCAGATACATGATGTGCATCATTCTCTCAGTCACCAATTCTCTGGAGTGCTCTCTGGGAAAGACACATCTTACTAGTATATTATGAAGGACTTTGGCTTCAACATTCAACACAGAATGTGTTAACTGTTTGGATGAGGTTGAGATGTTTGGAAGAAAGAATTTTTCTTTGGCTAGTTTCAAAGTTTCTGACTTTGGTGGATGGTGCGAGTATCATATCTCTTTGGAAACCCTAACACATTGGCAAACTCAGCGTGATCCAGTTCAATTATTATCCCAACAACTTTAGATTTGATCACCAAGTGTGCAGTTCTCTTAACTTGGGTTAGGTTCAGGTAGAAGAGTCTGGTGAGTCTAGGGTAGGCTATTTCTCTAGGATTCAGCATACACCACAAAGAACACTTCTTCAACATAGAGATTCAGTTAAGTTTCATGTGTCCAACACATACTTATTAAACAAACTGAAGAAACCAATAGATCTTGAAGCAAAACCATCTAACCACTGACCTTTAGAGATGTTTGAGACAAACCATGTCTCATCTGGTGCTGTGTTCTTTGTTGAGCCCTGTGAATAGATCTGCAATGCCTTCTCCAATTTTCCTTCTGGTTGCGCTTCTGTCACCTTCCCTTTCCCTTTTTCTGCTCGAGTTGCTTTCTTCTTCACCTTCTTTGAACTAGTAAGCTCTGTGTCTGGTTGCTTCTTTGTAACAGCCTTCTACTTCTTTAGGTTTTCTGAAGAGGAGGTTGTAGCCTTCTTGACCTTCTACTTTGGTGGAGGAGGATCTTGGACTGCCTCTCCACTGGGAGTTCTGGAGCTAGAGTCTCCACTGACTTCTTGAACCTCTTCCACTCCTGCTTTTCTTTTCCTCTCTGAGACAGGTTTAGAACCTCTAGCCATCTAGATTCTATCTGAGGCTCTTCTTGTGCTCATTAGGGTATGTGAGAAGAATAGAGAGAGGAGGAATGATACGGAATGAAGTAGAAGAGAAGAGGATAAATATTGAAAGAGTTTCAAAAGAAAACTTCTATCTCTCTGATTCTCAAAAGATTTGCAGTGATCAGAGAGATTTCAAAACTTTTATGCCGTTGGAAAATAGAATATACTAATACTTTTTTTGACTATTTTTTTTTTGAAAAGGGTGGGGGCTATATTAGACAAATATCTACATAGATATCACCCATCATAGAATGATCCAAGATTATTGAATATCAGTGTAGCAGACTTATTTTCAAGGCTTCGAAAAGGTTTTCAAGGTCTTGAAATTCTGTAACACTGCAACAAGTAAAAATCAAGGCTTTGAACTGATTTTTAAGGCTTTGAAACTCAGTTCAAACCTTTGTAAACACATACATCTTACCTTTCTTACCTGATGCTGCCCCTAAACCAATGCATCCTTATTTAGCATTCCCAATTCTAGTCTTAGAACTGAGAATCTTTCATCTGCTAATAGTTTGGTGAAGATATCTACAATTTGCGTATTAGTAGCAACAAATTCAAGAACAATATCACCTTTCTCAGCATGACCTCTGATGAAGTGGTGTCTGACATCAATGTGCTTGGTTCTTGAGTGTTGCACTAGATTCTTTGTAATTGAAATTGCACTAGTGTTGACACACTTAATAGGTATGCCTCTGAAGTCAAATCCAAGGTCTCTTAGCTCTTGAGCAATCCATAATACTTGTGAGAAACATGCTCCTGCAACTATATATTCAGCTTCAGCTGTTGATAGAGCAACTGAATTCTGTTTCTTGGAATGCCAACTAATCAAGGATGATCCAATGAATTGGCAAGTTCCTGAATTACTTTTCCTATCAACCTTGTAACCTGCAAAGTCAGCATATGAAAAACCACTCAAAGAGAAGTTAGAATTTCTTGGATACCAAAGCCCTAAGTCTTTGGTATCATTGAGATATCTGAAAATTCTCTTCACAGCAGTTAAGTGTGATTCTTTTGGATCAGCTTGAAATGTAGAACCCATGCATACACTAAACATAATATCTAGTCTGCTTGCTGTCAGATAGAGTAATGAACCAATCATGCCTCTATACTCTTTTACATTGACACTCTTACCAGATTCATCATTGTCTAAGGATAGTGTAGAGCTCATAGGAGTCTTGGCTTCCTTACATTGAGACATGCTATACTTATTTAGTAAGTCTCTTGTGTACTTGCTTTGATGCAAAAATATGCCCTTCTTCAATTAATGTATTTGAAGTCCTAGGAAGAAGTTCAACTCTCCCATCATGCTCATCTCAAATTCCCTGCTCATAAAACTTGAGAATTCTCTGCATAATTGATCATTATTAGCTCCAAACAGTATATCATCAACATATATATGAAATACAAGTAAATCTTTCTCATAAGTCTTAATGAAAAGAGTCTTGTCTACTAAACCTCTTTTTAAATCATTTTCAAGCAAAAACTTTGAAAACCTTTCATACCAAAGCCTTGGAGCTTTATTCAAACCATAAAGAGCTTTGTCAAGTTTGTAGACATGATATGGAAATTTGTCATTTACAAAACCAGGTGGTTGTGGAACATAAACTTCTTCTTGTAAGTAGCCATTCAAGAAATCACAGTTCACATCCATTTGAAATAGTTTCATGTTTTTGTAAGATGCAAATGCAAGAAAAATTCTAATTGCTTCTAACCCGGCAACTGGAGCAAAAGTTTCCTCATAATAAATACCTTCTTCTTGATTGTAACCTTGAGCAAGTAACATTGCTTTGTTTCTGATCACATTGCAACTTTCATCCAACTTGTTTCTGAATACCCATCTGGTACCAATGACATACTGGTTTGAAGGTGCAGGAACTAGGTTCCAAACCTTATTCCTTTCAAACTCATTGAGTTCACTTTGCATAGCAATGATCCAGTCTGCTTCTTGTAAAGCTTCCTTCACAGTTTTTGGTTCTACAAGAGAAATAAAAGCATTAAAAGCACATAAGTTCTTCAACTGTGATCTAGTTTTTGTACCAGTGGTTGGATCTGATATGATAGTATCAGCTGGATGGGACGAGAGATATTTGAATCTCTTTCTTGGAGACCATGGTTCAGTTTCTCCATAGATCTTCTCTGGTCTTGAAGTAGTGGATTTGTCACTTGAATCCTTCTGATAATTTTTTTCAAGGCTTTGAGTTGTATTTTCAAGGCCTTGAGCACCATTTTCAAGGTCTTGAACATTTCTTCTATTCTCTTCTGATCCTTTCTTGAATTATAATGGATTCTAAGTCTCTTCCTCTGATTCATGCTTGTTCAAATTCAAATCTGCAAAACTTCCACTCAAAGAACCATCCTAGCTTTCATCAAAAATAACATGAATGCTCTATTCAACCAGTTTGGTTATTTTATTGTAAACTATATAAGCTTTTCTATTGAGAGAGTAACCAAGAAATATACCTTCATCACTTCTTGCATCAAACTTACCAAGATTTTCATTTCCATTGTTATGATTAAACAAGTACATCCAAAGGGTCTGAAGTAAGAAACATTTGGCTTCCTCCCTTTGAATAGTTCATAGGGGGTATTCTTCAGAATAGGTCTGATCAAGCATCTGTTCAAAATATAGTTTGCTGTATTCACAGCTTATGCCCAAAATGTTTTGGCAACTTGTTCTCAAGAAGCATGGTTCTTTACATATCTTCAAGAGTCAAGTTCTTTCTTTCAACAACACCATTCTGTTGAGGATTTCTTGGAGCAGGAAAGTTGAGAGAAATACTATGCTTATCATAGAATAAATCAAATTCTAACTGATCAAATTCTCTACCATGATCACTTCTGATTGAAGCTACAGGTAGATTTTTCAAGTTTTGAAGTTCTCTAAAAAGCTTTGAAAATTCAGAGAGTGCTTCAGATTTTTCTTTAAGAAACATAACCCAAGTATATCTAGAAAAATCATCTACAACAACTAACATATACCTTTTACCTTTTGGAGTAGGAGTCCTCATAGGACCACAGAGATCCATATGAAGTAATTCAATAGGTCTAGTTGTACTTACAAACTTCTTTGGCTTGAAGGAACTTCTGGTATGCTTGCCTTGAGCACATGCTTTGCACATTTCATCTTCTTTGAACTTGATGGATGGCAATCCTCGTACCAAGTCTTTGGAAATCAACTTGTTCAAAGTATGCAAAATGATATGACCAAGTTTCATGTGCAAAAGCTTTGAATCCTCTTTCAAGGCCTTGAGACACTTTAAACTTTCCCATGCAACTTTGTTAGTCTAAAGTATTAAAAACTGTTTGATCTAGAGGCTGTGAGAATGCAATCTACTGATTACTCATTTTGCACCACACACTTCTCTTTATCAAAGATAACTTTGTTGCCATTATCACAAAGCTGAGATACACTAAGCAAATTAAATTTCAAACCTTCAACAAGATATACATCAGAGATAGTGTTTTCATAATTTGTACCAACTTTTCCAATACCAATAATATTGAATTTTCCTTTGTCACCAAGTGTTATTGAACCTTCTGATTGCTCCTTTAATTCTGAGAATAGAGATCTCTTTCCACTCATGTGCCTTGAGCATCAACTGTTCATGAACCACTTCTGTTCTTTGACATTGGTGACAACTTGCAAATACCAATCACTGCTTACCCAGCTGTTAGACCAAGTGTGAAATTTGGATTCATATTCAGGATCAACCATGTTAGGTGGTCTAACCCCTTTAAGAACCCAAATCTGCTTAACTTGTCCTTTTGAGTTGAAAAGGAAAAGTGTTCCTTATTATGTGAGGGTTTCTTCTTCTAAAAGGACAAGTCATTTTAACATGACCAGTTTTGCTGCAGTAATGACAAGTTGGAGAAGTTTTATTTCCAGCTTTCACAAATCAAGTATTATTTCTTCTTGGAAAGTTTGGATTGAATCCAATACCAGCTTTGTGAACAGACTGTGAACTTCATCCAAGAATCAAGTTCAAGTTGTGTTTTGATCTTGCAAGCTTGACTTTGACTAAATCAGATTCTTGAAGTTTCTCAGTAAGAGTAATCATTTGTTTCTCTAAATCATCAACCTGATGTCTTAGATTAACAAGACTGTCACTTACCTAGGAGTTTTCAGTGACTACTTCCTTGACTTGTGTTTTCAAGATTTGAAACTGGTTTTCAAGGCCTTGAAATCACTGCCAGTTTTCTTCTGAGAAATTTCAAGATTCTGATTTAGGCAAACAAGTTGTAAGTTTTCATTTGCTTGCTCATGAACTTTTTCTTTCAAAAGCC
This sequence comes from Linanthus parryae, assembly GCA_023055425.1. Lineage (NCBI taxonomy): Eukaryota > Viridiplantae > Streptophyta > Magnoliopsida > Ericales > Polemoniaceae > Linanthus > Linanthus parryae. Next base: position 113,961,102 of record JALGPY010000002.1, on the reverse strand, counting down.
TGATCTCTTTCAGATAATCTTCCTCTTTTAAAAGCATTGTTCTGAGATATTCTGAAAGAGCTTCTTTTGGTTTTGAAATTAAGCAATTTACCATTACCTCAATGTTCTTTTCATAACTTTCATCATGCTTTGCCATGAAACATAGATTGGCATGTTCTTCCTCAGATTCATATTCACTAGATTTATCTTAATCACTCCATGAAGCTATCATGGCTTTCTTTCTTCTGTCATGATCTTTCTTTTGAAAGTTCTTGCTCTTTTTGTGAGGACAATCTCTTATCAAGTGTCTTGCATCACCACACTCAAAGCAGTTCATAACTTTTGACTTGTTCTGTGAAGAGGACTTACCTATGTAGTCCTTGCTGTTGGATGATCTATGTCTTTCTCTGTTGAAATCTTTGTTTCCAAAGTTTTTCTTCATTTTGAGAATCCTTGCCAAGGCTTTGGAAATTAAGGCAATTGGATCTTCATCATCACCATCCTCAGTTTCAAGGCTTTAATTCTATCATTCTCTTTGTCTTTGAGGGATAAGTTCTTGACACCATCTGGGAGTTCTCCATCAACTTCATTCATAGATATCTCATGTGTAAGTAGCTTCCCTTGTAGGTCATCAAGTTGTAAAGTTAAGAGATTCTGATCTTCTTCAATAGTTGTGGTTTTTGGTTCCCATTTTGCCTTTGGAAGACTTCTAAGAATCTTCCTCACATTTTCTTCATTGGAAAAGTGTTTTCCCAGTGAGTCAAGGTTATTAACAATATCAGTGAACCTTTTAAACATGTCTCTGATGGACTCATCTGCATTCATCTTGAACAACTCATATTGTCTGAGATAAATGTTGATCTTGGTCTGCTTGACTTGACTGGTTATTTCAAAGGTAACCACAAGTTTATCCCAAATTTCTTTAGCTGTTGTGCATCCAGAGATCCTGTTGAATTCATGTGTACTCAAAGCACAATACAAAATGTTAATAGCCTTGCAGTTCTTAGAAAATTGCTCTAATTCAGAAGAGGAGAGTGAGTCTTCTGTTTTGGGAGTTCTGATCCCATCTTTCTCTGTGTAGAAAGTATGAGGTCCATTTCGGATACTGGTCCAAATCTCTAGATCTAGATCAATGATGAACAATTTCATGAGAGCTTTCTAGTGAGCAAAATTTTCTCCACAAAATAGAGGAGGTCTGTTAGCAGCTCTTCCCTTTGAGAAACCACAATCACCTGCAGTAATCATGATCACCAGATGGTTAAATCTTATACTGTGATACAAGCTCTGATACCAATTGAAAGTGTGAGCATGCAGATGTATAAGCAGCTAAGATACTCTAGAAGGGGGGGGGGGGTTGAATAAGGTATGCCAACTTTTTGCAACACTTCCTAGGAAGATGAAAAAACTCGTGCAAACAGTGCAGTTCAAGGCCTTGAAAACAAGTTCAAGCCTTTGAAGTAGATGCAGAAAGTATAGAAAAAGTATGCCTTTTTCAAGGCCTTGAAAACAAATTCAAACCCTTGAAAAATAAACAGTTTTTGTATGCTTCAAAAGCTATGACGTAAATGAACTGAACATGCACGAGACAAGTGATTTATAGAGTTCAGTCCACTTGGACCTTCGTCTCTACCTCAGGGATTAGATCCTGCAGGATTTTCAACTCAATTCTTATTAATCAAAAGCTAAGCCCTAGAACTCAAGCACAGAGAGTTCCCTTACTCTGTTACAGCTTGTGGTTTTCTCTAACCTGTCTAGTACCTGCTCTAGCTAACTGATTAACTAAGAATTATCTATTGTTCACTTTGAACAATCCTCGAGAATAGATGTAGAGATAATACAGAAATGATCTACCAATATAGCTCTATACAGAAGAACACTTAAGAGTAGAAAACTGCAGTGAAATGTAGTGAACTTCTGTGAATGGATTGGAAGAAATGAAGAACTTCTTTGATGCTTGTCAATCCAGAATGCTTTATCTATTTTTGCCTGTTGAGTGTTGTGTCTTTTTCTTCAAATTTAAGCTCGATATATACTTCAAACAGCTCTGCAAATCTCCCCAGATTTTCAGCAACAACCTTCCTATTTTGTAGGCAATAGAGTTTGACTACTTTGCAATGTTCTCCAACAGTTGGATGATCACAATCTTTAGAGATATTGTTGTAATTTTTCATTTAACCACCATGAGAAGCTGTCATATACGTCTGATTGATCACAGGATCAAAGTGTCCAAGTGTTTCCAAATCTGCAGCAATTCAGTTTAGGAAACAATCCTGTAAAACTTAGAAACAAAATTTCCTGCATTATCATGGTCAAACAGATGATATATTATGATTAAAAACATGTTAAAACAATTTGTCTTTCATCATCTAATCACAATGAATCAAACATATAAAAGAGAGAGAGTAAATCAAATCAGAGAGTTAGCAGAAAACTCCCCCTGAGAATGTGTATTCAGGTTAAACAATTTCAAGGCTTTGAATCCAGTTTCAAGGCCTTGAAAATAGCCAAACTATTTTCAAGGCCCTGAAAATAGCCAAACTATTTTCAAGCCTCTGAAACTGATTTAAGGCATTGAAAGCTGGTTCAAGGCCTTGAAATAGCCAAGCTATTTCAAGTCTTGCACAACCTGATCTTTCAGTAATATCAAGTTTGTGATGTTTAATAATATGTAATATATAAATATTTTGGGATGTTATGCTTTTGATTTCCGCCGTTACTTTTAGTATCGCCCTCCCGGTCTTGTCCGAATCGGATAAGGGGGTTGTTGCAAACGTTGTTCCGAAGCCGACATATTTGCTGGCGCGCTTCCCCTGGGGTTGATGATGGTGTTGCGGCAAGTCCAGGGATGTAGGGAATGCTGGGATCATAGGGAGGTGGAGGTGCGTAGCTACCCTGGACCCCCGTCGCGTATGATGGTAATGCAGGGTAAGAAGACGGATTCCCAGAAGATGCACGTTCTGGCTGGTAAGTTGGCATCAAAGGTGGTTCTAATGATCTTGGTTGCGGCAGAATTCCATTAGGCAGAGATGCTTGGGGGTTTAGTGGTGCATGCGTGAGCGTCGTGGGTGCCACAGTGGCTCCTGGTAACGTCAAGGTCCCCTGATCACTAGGTGCTGCAGTGGATCCAGGTGGAGCTAAAGCTCCTTGGGCAAGTCCTCCCAGGATCGCCATGATCTGGGCAATCTGGGAAGACTGAGCTTGCATAGCCTTGGCTTGGCTTTGGATTTTGGCCTGCAACAACTCCAAAGAGGGATTTCTCCCAGTAGATGTCTCGGTGTTGATGTTGGTGTTGGGGGCTGTCTCTCTGGATTTCTTCCCCCAAGGGTGACTGATCACCATCACGAAGGTCGGCCTCAAGAGACATGGCTTGTTTTGATTGATTGAAGCTTTGAAGGTTGAGAGTTCACGTCGGGTTCACCAAATGTGTAAAAGGAAATCCCAGGGAGAGATCCAAGTGTACACCTCAAGTAGGGGATCAGAACAAGAACAAGAAGAACACATAGGGAGATGAAGGATGTGAGTAGGGAGAGAGTTAGCAATAGCAACTAGTTGAGTGAGAGACAGTCTAATGACAGCAAGAGCTTCGGTGAATCTAGAAGAATGCAATGAAGGGCTAACGATCGTATATATAGTAGGGAAGTGACCGTTGTGAGGGGTTAATGAACCCAAAAATGGCGTCTTAATGATATCCCCGTAACGCCACGTTCGACCGTATATATAGGGAACGTTACACACCCGTCCGTATATGCCGGAGACCGTTATGATATCGACCGGGTTTATAGGACACATGGTCATTAAATCTCTCAGTTAGTTACTAAGGGACGTGCGCGAGCTTGGTTGTCGTCCGTGCGGGACGGGCCTTACTCTAGCCTCAAAACAACTTAGTCCCTACAAGTCCCGTGGTTGGTATCGCGGCTGGCCCTGTCTCGCAGCCCCCATATGGAGAAGTATGAGCAGTGATTGGGTGTACATGGAGCACAGTCACATGTGCTGGATGGCTGCCACGTGGCTATGCTCTGTTTGTCTGGAATGCACCATCTACACTGAGCAATCCATAGCACTTGAGAGCAGCAGGCTCCATCTGGTACATATTGAGCTTCAGCTGTTGATAGTGCCACAGAGTTCTGTTTCTTTGAATGCCAACTGATTAGAGAATAACCAAGAAATTGGCAACAACCTGAAGTGCTTTTTCTTTCAACTTATACCTTGTAAAGTCAGCATCCGAATTTCCACAAAGAGAGAAGTTAGACTGTTTTGGATACCAAAGCCCTAAGTCTTTGGTACCATTGAGATATTTGAAAAAAACCAACCGTGACTCTTTAGGATCATATTGAAATCTATCAAACATACAGTCACTAAACATATTTGTGGTCTACTTGCAGTGATATATAAAAACGATACAATCATACCTCTATACTCTTTTTGATTTACACTCTTACCAGCTTGATCCTTGTCTAAGGATAGAGTAGAACTCATTGCAGTCTTGGTTACCTTGGACTGAGACATATTGTATTTGTGAGTTAAGTCCTTTGTATACTTTCTTTGGTTTAGAAAAATTCCTTTCTTCATTTGATGTACATAAAGTCCAAGGAAGAAGTTCAATTCTCCCATTAAGCTCATCTCAAATTTCCTGCTCATAAGACTTGAGAAATCCCTGCAAAGAGAATCATTAGTAGCTCCAAACAGAATATCATCAACATAGATTTGAACTACTAGAATGTCTTTCTCACGAGTATTTATGAAAAGAGTTTTATCAACTAAACCTCTCTTGAAATCATTTTCGAGTAGAAAATTTGACTATCTTTCAAACCAAGCCCTTGGATCTTGTTTCAAACCATAAAGAGCTTTGTCAAGTTTGTAGACATAATCTGGAAACTCCTCATTTTCAAAACCAGGGGGTTGAGCAACATAGACTTCTTCTTGCAAGTAGCCATTTAGGAATGCACACTTAACATCCATTTGAAAAAGTTCAATGTTCTTGTAAGATGAAAATGCAAGTAACATTCTAATTGCTTCTAAATTTGCAACAGGAGAAAAAGTCTCCTCATAATCAATACCTTCTTCCTGATTGTAGTCTTGAGCTACTAGTCTGGCTTTGTTTCTGATTACCTTGCCATTTACATTTAGCTTATTTCTGGACACCCATCTTGTGCCTATAACAAACTGATATTTAGGGTGGAGGAAGCAGATTCCACACCTTGTTCTTCTCAAACTCATTGAGTTCATTTTACATAGCAATGATCCAATCTTCTTCTTGTAATGCTTCTTTCACATTTCTGAGTTCTACAAGAGAAACAAAAGAACTAAAAGCACACAAAATTTTCAATTGAGATCTTGTCTGTGTACTAGTGGATGGATCAGATATAATGTTGTCAACTTGATGAGATGAAAAATATTTGAATCTCTTTCTTGGAGTCCATGGCTCAGGTTCTCCAGGAATCTTCTTAGGTCTTTGAGAACTTGAAGTAGTAGCTTGTTCACTTTGGTTCTCTTGATACTCTTTTTCAAGGCTTTGAGACCCACTTTCAAGGCCTTGAAAATTCTTTTTGTATTCATGCAAGCTTTCCTTGATAGCATGTGAAGTCTCTGCTTCATCTTCTGACTCATGCTTATTTAGATTCAAGTCTTCAAAACTTTCACTCAAAGAACCATCATAGCTTTCATCAAAATGACATGAATACTTTCTTCAACAAGCTTAGTTATTTTATTGTAAACTCTATAAGCTTTGCTAGTTAGAGAGTAGCCAAGAAAGATAACTTCATCACTTCTTGCATCAAACTTACCAAGGTTATCCTTACCATTATTGTGAACAAAACATGTGCAGCCAAAAGGTTTGAAGTAGGAAATGTTTTGCTTTCTTCCTTTGAAAAGTTCATAGGGGGTCTTCTTTATGATTGGCCTAATCAGGCACCTGTTGAGTATATAGTTAGCAGTGTTCACAGATTCTGCCCAAAATGACTTTGGTAACTTGTTCTCTAGAAGCATTGTTCTATACATGTCTTCAAGAGTCCTCTTCTTTCTTTCAACAACACCATTCTTTTGAGAAGTTCTTGGAGCAGAAAAGATGTGAGAGATGCCATATTTAGCACAAAATAAATCAAACTCAAGTTGATCAAATTCTCCACCATGATCACTTCTAATTGAAGCAATTGGCAGGTTTTTCAAAGTTTGAAGCTCTTTACAAATCTTTGAACATTCAGTTAGAGCTTCAGATTTATATTTAAGAAACATAACCCAAGTAAATCTAGAATAGTAATTAACAATAACATATACATCTTACCCTTTGTATTTAGAGTTCTCATAGGACCACATAGATCCATATGGAGCAATTCAATAAGTCTAGTAGTACTTACAAACTTCTTTGGCTTGAAAGAGCTTATTGTCTGGTTACCTTGAGCACAAACTTTGCATACTTCTTCATCTTTGATTTGATAAAAGGGACCTCTTACCAGGTATTTATAAATTAACTTGTTCAAGGTATGCAAGCTAATGTGACCAAGCTTTATATGTCAAAGTTTTGAATCCTCTTTCAAGGCCTTGAGGCACTTCAGACTTTCTCCTACAACTTTCTTAGTGTGTAAAGTATAGACATTGTTTGACCTTGAGGCAGTGAGAATGCAAACTCCAGATTCCTCATTTTGCACCACACGTTTCTCTTTGTCAAAAATAACTTTGTTGCCATTATCACATACTGAGATACACTATGCAAATTAAATTTCAAGCCATCAACTAAATAAACATCAAAAATAGAGTTTTCAGAATTAGTACCAACTTTACCAATACCTAGAATGCTGCACTTTCCTTTGTCACCAAGTGTGATTGAACCTTCATATTGTTCTTTTAGTTATGAGAATATAGATTACTTTCCACTCATGTGTCTGGAGCAACCACTGCCATAAACCATTTTTATTCGTTGATCTTGGTGACAGCCTGCAAACACCATTCACTAGCTTACCCAGCTGTTATACTAAATGTGTAATTTAGATTCATATTCAGGGTCAACCACGTGTTGGGTTTTGACGTAGGTAACGCAGCGAAATAACAAAAAATTCCTACTCAAAGCCCACAAAGGATCACAGGAAGAGCTAATCATAACATGATATGAGCTAGGGGTGTTCAAAAACCCGAGCGACCCGCCCAAACCGGTCGGTCCTAGCCGAACCTACCCGAAATGTAAAGACAATGGGGCTAAATGATCGATTTCGGGTATGAACAATTTCAACCCGCCCGACTATCGATTGATCATGGTTTTCAAAATGTTTCGGCCGGTTAGCCCCAAACCGCCCCGCCCAACATGAGCAAACATTTCTTTATGTCATAGTAAGTGTATAATTTTAACATAATACACTTATTCAAATGACTAATTATAGAATGAGTCGATACATAATTTACTATCTCTTTACCACATATATTAATTTATGGAATTAGCCATTATAAACTTTTTTCCTTCTACAAATGTCCCATGGAAAAATAATAATATAGACTATGAAGAAAGTTTATAGTACTAGTAGAAATTAATTTGAAGAAATTTTGCAGGAGTAAGACTTCCTGCTAGTTTTTCATCCATCGTATAATTGAGTTTGTGATTCTAACGGATATCCAATTTATTGGAAAAAACCCGTCCAAACCGAGTCGAACCGAGCCGAGCCGAAATGATCGGTTAGGTTTGGGTTCATCGGTTACTTGGTTAGGTTTGGGTAGAGATTTTTCCAACCCGAGGTAGTTGGGTTGGGGGAAAATTATGGGTTTCACCCGCCCAAACCGCCCCGCGAACACCCCTAATATGAGCATAGAAGATGTGTACCTTGGTTTGGGAGATCACACGAAGAATAGTGTCTTCGTGTCTATGAATATCCACACCTTGGATCTTGATTGTATTTCTTCTCACCGCGATGTGCTAGCAAAAGAATAAGGAGGAGGATGATCACGCAAAACGGAGCACCAGGGCCTCGCCTTGGTGTGGCCGACGACAAAGGGGCGGACGGGTTGAGGGGGCTTCGGCCTTCCCAACTTGCTCTCCTCTCTTGTTTTGTTAAGTTATCTCAATAATGACTTTTCTTGAGAGTTAACAAGCTAGAGTTCCTTCATATAGTCATAACTCTTTATTAACTACATAAAGGCCCCAATACTAATCATGTCTTTACATGAATTAGCCCACCTGCAAATTAGTCCTACTATGTTTGCTTGTGGTTGTGTTATGATCCTTTTTATTAGTTTTTCCAACTAATTAATACCTATATCCAATTTAATCCATGCGGTGTGTGACTCCATAGGTTTCTACTTAGTTGGAAGCAACTTATTACTAACATGGAGGGGTGTCTAGCAACACATCCATGCCACCCAACTAATAGAAATAAGTCAGTGATCCCGACAAACATTGTGCCCAATATCTTATATTGTATTATCCCTTTGTCCCCATATCCGGATTGGACACGAGACATAATAGTCACACTCGTATATCCAATCCATAGTTTCTCGATTCTGGGAATATGCTTATGCAAGAAGATAACATCAATATCTCCATATTGTTTTATCTGTGTCGGCCAGACATTCAATAAGAACCATCCCTCGAGTGGCCATGGATATTTGCTCCCATTATGTGGGAGGGACAAATCCTCTCTACGTCAGTATGATCTCTAAGCTTGCTTCCTATCATGCCCGATAGCTATCTTTTTAGTTGCCCGGTTAAGGCGCAACGTTGGATAACATCAAAGCATGATATTCCACAACTAGAGTATCTAGTGACTTCAAGTCTAAGGATTACAATATTATTAGCACTACGAGACGCGATTGTGACTTTGACATAATCTACTGTATCCTTTTCGTCGTGGGTCAATCCAGTATGCCATTACTCCTAATGCATACCCATGTGTTAGACTTGATATCTCCATATCAATCTACACACATACTAGTCTATATTTGATCGTCCTATTAACCAATATCATGGACTAGGGATACATAAGATAGACAACACATTGTATCTAAGGACTTCATTATATTAAATATCACAATAAATAATAAATGAATATTCTAGCCAGACATCGTTCATACTAAATATAGATTGCCTCTAGGGAACCTATCCAACAATCTCCCACTTTCACTAGAGCAGATCTAGTGCATCTCGTGTGCCTATAGATCTAGCATGCCCTTCATGATTTCGCAGCGCAAGTGGCTTTGTGAGCGGATCTGAAATATTGTCATCCGTTGGAATCTTGCACATCTTCACATCTGCTCGATCGATCATATCACGAATAAGATGGAATCTCCTAAGTACATGCTTTGATTTCTGGTGTGATCCTGGTTCCTTGGCTTGTGCGATCGCTCCATAGTTGTCACAATACAACTCTGTGCGATCCACGATGCTAGGGACCACACCGAGCTCAGTGATAAACTTCTTTATCCAAGCTACCTCTTTGCTGCTTCCGCATCAGCAATGTACTCAGCTTCAGTTGTAGAATCAACAACTGTCCCTTTCTTGGAACTCTTCCAGCTCACAGCTCCTCCATTGAGGCAAAACACGTATCCCGCTGCGATCTGTAGTCATCTTTGTCGGTTTGGAAGCTTGCTGACACGCTTTCTTACGTGTAACTGCAAATGCACGGTCAAGTAATATAGGGTAATACTTCAACCCCGAGTTATCGATCCCACGAGGACAAGCTTGAGATTATTTAATTAGTTATTATCCTAGAATACGGTACAAGGAGGAAAGAATGGTGATTAAGATGTTGTCACCCTCAAACAAGTGACGAATATGAAACCACAACTAAACTAATATTTTTGGATTTTTTTATTTTATTAAAACAATTATGGAGAAACTAGGCAATCTCTAGATCACCTAGGGTTGTAGACGATTTACGGATTAGCTATTTAACACGTTAACCCTATTCTAGTTAAGCCGGGTAATGCTACGGACAATCTCCTATCGGTCTCATGTCATTATACGTCACGGTTTACTTGGTGTCCTGTCAGTCCACCTACATCTACCGGTCCGTTCTAGTAGGCTAACGACAGTGGACTGAATGATTTCCTTTCAGACCGCCACCACACGAACACCTCACTACCTCCTACCGAATCTACCCACTAAGGCCAATCCTACACACTTCTCTTCTCAGTCTCAGTGATTAAGGATTGTTGTTCATATCTAATCACAACTAGGTCTAAGTCGCTCTCATGCACTCGCTAGCTAATTAACAAGTCCGGTTAATTGCTCCATTCTTGCCAAGAATTACACATGGTATATGAACAATTAGCTAAACCATATATTAAATTTAATAAAGATCACAATCTATGAAGAAGACGAAGATTCATGAATTATCAATTCCTACCCTAGCCGTGTCAATAGACTAAGATCTTCAACAAGTTCATGAAATCAAATGTCATCCAATAGATCAAATCAAAAAGCATGAAACAAAGTCTTAAATCTGGAAAACTTAATCGTCTACATAAACCCTAGGCTCTCTAGAGAAGCCTATCAAAACATCTAGCTACTACTTGAAATCGTAGCAACACAACAAAGTTTCTCCATACAAGTGATTAAAAGAGAAGATAAAGAAATCAAATGGTGAAATCTCCGGATTGGGGATGATCCCAATCGATCTCCTCAGCTCCCTTGCCTCTCTTTTTTCCTCTGTATGCCTAAATGATGTCTTTTTTCGTCCCTAGGTCGTTCTTCAATCATAACGCGCAGAAGTCTTCAGTAATTGCACAATAGCCCCTGAAAGCTGCTCCTGACTTCGCAGAGCCATAACTTCTTCATCCGAACTCGGATTAAGCTCCGTGACCTACCGTTGGAAATCTCTTTGAGCCTACTTTCATTTGGCACAAGTATAACTCCCAAATTAGTTGTAGAAATCCTGCTAGGATCAAAATAGTGCAGAATGGTCATCCAAGCTCCTCGAATTCGGCTTCTCATGACTCCACTTGAGCTCCCGTAGTTTCCGAAGTTCGTTTCATGCTTCCTATCAACCGATTAGCATACTTTCCTGCCAAGACAACATGAACAAACATACCAAGCGATTATATTTGACAAATAACAAAGAAATATGCATAGAAAATGCCCGGACTAACAATATAGCACATGGTGAGCAACAAGTGATAAAAAGACTCATATTCTCTAACATTGGGCTCAAATCACTCTCCAAATACCTATTAACATGTGGTAAATGCTAAAGAATTATAGCTCCTAAAAGGTGCTATCAAATTCCCCACACTTGAGACATTGCATACATACCACAACCAAACCAATGCATAGCCCACCACTTTGCATACTTCATTTTCCGCTAGCCAACACGACTCACGACTCAATACACAAAGACACGACGATGCAACTACATGATATGTCCAATGCAACTCAAGTATGTACAATGCAAGGAATTAAAAAACATAACTTTTTTCTTTTGAGTTAGAGATTGTGCAATCTCAAAGAACAAAACGGCATGTCATAAGGCTCTCATACTCCCTTGGAGATTCTATAACTTCGGTGATCGGTAGAACTTGTGGCCCGTTTCGTCATACAGAACGGGCACAAATACTCAATAAGTTGCTTTCGCACACTCATTAAACGTATCCCCAGCAACCTACCATCCGAGCTATTTATCCACGGGTTTCAACAGTTGACGGCTTAGGACAGGTAGGATAGGATATTTAGTAGCGCAGTCCTAGACGTCATGATATATCTCACAAAACTCAAATCTCAAACTCCCTCACCAAAATCCAAGGAACCCCGCCGAATCTAGTACTCCGGCCCTCATTCCCTCAATCTTGGCGCAACGCCGTTCTCGCGGCCACAAATGTGAAGAAGTGATCTAGATCATTAGCTAATCTACCCGATCTTCATGAAGTTTAATTTCCGGCTCCCTATTCCATTTCACTTTCATTTTTTTTTTCTTTTTTTCTCTATTTCAATTCAAAAAATAAGCACATGGAGCCACCAATGATGATAACAATATCCAAGGAGATCAAATATCAAGATAGATAACGTGGTTGAATGTGTCGAATCAATGATGTAATCAAAATAGATGTCGACACCCCCACACTCGAATAAAGCATATCAAAACCCCGGTAGTCAATGTAACACGTGCTAATGCCAACCAATCCTCCTCATCACCCAAGATATAGAGAATGTAAATGAAGCACAAGCACGTCCTCCTATAAGATCAACCAACCCCACCCCATATCGTGCGGAAAAATGTCACGCACTACGGCACTCCACCTGTCATCGTGATGTATGGACACGACTCACCGCTGCACCGAAGTGTGCTACCGTCTCTAACTCACCCTCACATCCCCTCAAACGATGACATGTGAGAAAATCCACTCAAGATGTAGAATACCAGCTCACCCTGAACGAACCTCCCTAACTCAACTCCCTCTATCATGACGCACAGGAAGGGACCATTCTAACTAGTGATTAAAGTCACAAGGAACGGTTTCCTAGGCTAGAGGATGTGAATAAATGGGGTAAATGGATCAAATTGGGGTAGCTCGTGGAACTAGGCTATGGAGACGGGACGTGAGGTCCCCATAAAAATCATTCGCACAGCTTTTCCGTTGCCACTACAAGGAGGGTTGACGACTACCTAAGTGACGGTGGTGTAGCGGTAGTAGGATAACTAGTTTGAGAGACAGCTACTCACAATTCTCGAGTGCATTGGCCCTATAGCCTTTCCTACTCTAGATTCTCGCGATTACCTCACCTCAGATTTTCATACTACCTAGGGAATACTATCATTAAGCCCTCTCCACGCTTACTCTCTTCAATTGCCCTTTCTAAAAAAATTAATTTTTAGGATTTTTCTTGTTATTTTTTTTTTATTTTAATTTTTTTTTTGTTTTATTTTGTAGTCACTATATGTAACTGGCCGACTCGACTAACCAACAACATATGGTAGGTGGACTAAATAAATAAAAGTGCAACAAATATACAATGCATAAAATAAACGTGCACATGCAAATACATATCCAACCGACTGACACCTACATGCAAACTCGACTAACTCGACTACATGTAACAAGACTATGCAATGGCTAAATATCGGATAGCTAAAAACTCCCTCACACTCAAGCGCTTTGTTGTGACCAACGAAATATAAGGTGAAATCAAGAGGACTCGGCTGCTCAAGCGTAGCGCCGGTTGGTTTAGTCAGAGTGAGTGCGCGTGAGGTCTAGAGTGAACTAAATCAGTATCCAAAAATCCGAGAATGAGCAAGTAAACATTTTCAAGAAAATTAAGCCCTAAGAGTGCCTAAGCAAGAATTAAAGCCGATAGAGAGAAAATGGTACCAACTTTTTCGGAATTACGAGCAAGTGAAGGCAAGAATACCTCCTTAAGATCCTCGGTGTCCCCGTCACAAGTCTCTTCTTGAGCTAAGGCCAAATCCTACTCCAAGTATACGAATCGGAGAATTTTGTGTTCTTGGAGTTCTTCCTCTTTGTTTTCCCCCACACACAAACCGTGCACTATCTTTCAAAACTCCAAGACTTAATGTTGATGGCTTGCAAGGAGCAAAACCCACCAAAAAGTTATGGATTTGGAGATGTTTAGGGTTTTGTGTGTGTGAGTGTTCTTGAGAAGTTGAGAGGAAGAAGATGAAGATGAGTGTTTTGATCCGAAATTGGGATTGGAAGTGTAAAAATCCGGTTTTTACCTTTAAATAGTACCTCCAGAATGCCCAAAATGCCCCCAATTAAGGAGGTGTCCAGACTATTTCGGCCCGAAATGCTTTGGAAATCTCATAACAGAACCCCATTTTCATTTCGGCCACAAATGATTTCATCTCGGCCCCGAATGCCCTGGAACTTATCGGTTTTTGTTTTTGCTCTAATTTCTTCATACGATGTCCGATTCCTTCGATTCTCGCGCTCACATACTCGTCATTGAACGTAGAATCCAATCTTGGCATTTCCAAATAAAGAGAAGGGAAACAGTAAGAGCTTAACTGTTTCATCTGGGACTCGTTGATCATGCAAGTTAGATGTAATCTGCTCGATTACTAGTAGGTGGTGGTTGGGATCATCTCCTGGAGCTCCGTTGAACGCGCACTCATCACGAACCATATTAATCATATGCTGGCGAAGCTCGAAGTGTTGTGCATTGATCTCCGTCCTGACAATGGTAGGTTGGTAACACGCTGGAGTAGTCCTGAAATAATCCACCATAGGACGTTCTTGAATCTCGGCATTGTTAATCGGTGCCTCGGCGTTTTGCCTGTTGTTTCCCCCATTATTCCCATTATTGTTCCCACCGATGTTCGCCACTTGTGCCCCCACACCAGGACGTGGTTGTGGATTTGGGGGGGCCAAGCGATCAATCATTTCCTGCATATCAGCCATTTGAGCCCTAAGCTGCTCAGTTTCTCGAGCTCTATTTGTTGCCTCCTCTACAGCAACTGCTCTAGCTGCTTCCGCATCTTGCACATTTTTGCGGATCCTTTCAAACTCAGCTCTAGTTTCATCATCCATGGTGACTGAGCTTGAAATCCTCTTGTCTCTACGTTGTGCTCTCAATAAGGATTACGGGTTTTCAAATGTTGGATACAAAGGATCGTCTCTAGAACGTCATGCACCGTGCAAATCAACCTGAAATAACAAAACACACAAAACGTAGGTGAGTAACAGATATAAACAAAAAATTAAAATCCCTAAGGCTAGAAATTATAACTAATTTAGCCGAAGTCCCCGGCAACGGCGCCAAAAACTTGACACGAACTAACCACAAGCGTACGGTTATCGTGTGTAGTAATATCCGGAAATCCGAGTTATCAAACCCAAGGGACTTTGTTAAACTAGTTATTATCTTAAACCTTATGTGGGCAAGTCGCAAAGTTGTGTTTTGTTGTAATTCAGCGAAAATAAAAATGCAAGATTCTCAATTAATCGAGTGAAGTAGGTCACGATTAACAAAGAGTGAGTTTATGACTTTTCTAATATGAGGATAAATACCTGGAATTCTCTAGGTTCACTAGGTTGATCTAAACTTATGCTTTGATTCGTAAAACAACTACATGTCTTTCACTATTAATCGAGCAATGTAAAACTTACCGAGTTACCAAGCAAATTATCTATACTTAAACCCAAAATATACCAAGTTACCAAGTCTATTTTACTTTTAAGCATGCATTAGGAATCACAATTCTACTCTAACGATCCTACTTAACAATATCGAGTTACCAAATATTGATTCGACTAGGTGGATTATTCAATTTACCGACTAACTATCACGGAGTTACCACGTGAATGTTAATTAAGATTATTCTTACGTTAGCTACTCGCAAAAATATGAGATCAAAACCATAAACAATCCATAATAATGAAAGAACACGAAAGATTAAGTTAAAAACATGAATCACAATCTCAAAACATCATGTTTATATCAAACCCTAGCTACAGAAAATGAGAATTCCCAGCAAAAAGGGTTTAGCTACTACGATTCATACTAAAAACAATGAGTTTCATAAGTTTCATAAGCAAAAACTAAGAAAGAGGAAGAGTTGAGAATCCAAACGAGTGATCCAAAGCTCCCAAGCTCTTGAAATAGCTTCTTGCTCTCCAAAAGATGTTTCTAACGTCGTGAACTACTAAAAAATTCGACCTAAAACACTTAAATACGTTTCCATAATAATATTACAAAGTTTGGATAAACTACGCAAAAGCCCCAAAAAATCTGCGTTTTCCAGCGATGTCTTCGTACGAAGACATTTCTCTTCGTACGAAGAGTCTTCGTACGAAGACAATTCCTCTTCGTACGAAGGTCTTCCTATGTAAGTACTGCATGTATGTTTGGGAAGAGATCTTAAGAGCTTGAAAATTTGACTAAGTCCATTCTCTTCGTACGAAGACCTTCGTACGAAGACCCCTTGTTTCTGCACTTTTTCCTTTGACTTCTTCTTTGAATTCCTTGCTTCCTTTGACTTTTTGTTCTAGTTCCTTGCTTCCGAAACTCGTTTCCATCTCCCGCATGATCCTCCAAGCCCTGTTTTCCTGCGAATCACAACACGAAAACACAACCCGCGATCATATCACAATAAAAGCTCAAAATATCCAAAGAAATGCTCGGATTTAAGAAGTATAGCTCATGAACTCATATTATCACACTTTAGCATAATTTACTCAAAATACGACGTATTCTCCATGTTGAGCATGCAAAACGTAGAAATAAAAGGCATAAAATAACTCCGAAAACAGAGTTATCAACTACCCCCACACTACCTTTTGCTCGTCCCGAGCAAATTCCCCAAGTCAATTAAAACTTCTCAAGCCAAAAATCCTCTCACTTTCCCACAATCAATCCAACTTTTCATACCAAAACCATTTATCGTTGCATAACTTCCCTACGCCATTCGCATACTACCACCTTTCATTGCATACAAAACCGTCATCAATTGCATACTAGTCCGAGTTAGATCAAACCACAAACCACCCCTTTACTAGTCGACACGAGTCGATTGTACACAATGCACCTATATGCAAATGCAATATTCACAATGCAAGTATTGAAATACCAATTTTTTTCTTTTTCTTTTGCGAGATTGGGCAATCTCCATTAGCTTAAACCGGTTACCACAAAGCGATGAGAAATCTAGATACAAGACATGAGTTGAAACCAAATTCGACAACGAGAATCTCCCCTAGCTAGTATAGAGAACCTAGCTTTACTATGTACAAGAATGCATTACCTCTTCATGTGTGCAACAAAATAAGAGGCTACGCTAGGCTAAGCCACGTTCAAGGTCCGAGCTTCCTAATCCGCTAACGGGTTTAGAATGATGAGGCTTTAGGGACAAAAGAATAATAATAAAGCACTAGTCCTAAAGCGTCACATTCTCACAAATACCACATCTCACACACCCTCACAAAAATGATAGAAACCGAACCCGAAACTCACCTTCTGCGGCCCTCAATCCCCTCACACCCCGGTACAATTACGATCTCCGCGGCCATCGTCAGGAATGATGCATAAGATAGAACCTCCCGTTAGTGAACTAGTTGCTTCTCCATTCGATCTTCCAATAAGCTTCCCATTCTTCCTTTATTCAACTCTCTTTTTTTTTCTCTCTTTCTTTTTCTGATTATTTTTTTTTCTGATTTTTTTTTGTAACTCTCACAAATTTCTGCACAATTTCCACAATATAAATCCCGAGTGGTCTTCCAAGCGTCAAGCCAAAATAAGATGATAGGGGGAGGAAATAACCAAGTCAATGAATACGTATCACAAATAAGTTCATCTCCCCCTAAATCGATGAAATCCCTGGTGTCACAAACTAAGCCGCTACAAAATAAAGCACATGTGTGGGGATGGAGTCGTCGCAAGCTCAATCTCGATGTCCAAAGTCAAAAGTTGACACCCCCACACTCAAATGTAATCCTGTCCCCTCTCATGTAGCCAATCGGATATATGTCTCGTGCCGAATCCAATCAAACCTCCCACACTAGGGGTGAGCACGGACCGGTTTGTGCGGGTATTGTCGAAAATTTTGCCCCGACCTAATAGGTACGGGTTGTAGAACGTTCAACCCAAACCAACCAATTGTTCTCGATACCCAACCCAAACTTAACTTATCGACTCGGCCCGATTCAGACCGGGTTGTTAAATCTAGATAACCTATTTGGAAAATGTATAAATTTAGTTCAAAAAAATAAAGATGTATAAGTTTCGTGTTTGGAATTGAAAATTTTAACATAGTTTGTTAAAAAAGATGAGTTATTTGAAGAAAATCAAATAAAACTATTATTCTGGCATATAAATTTAGTTGTCGTCTAACTACAATATGTAATTTTTTCATGTAAAATTTAATCGGACCGGACCGGTCCTAAACGGTTTTTCTAAGTCTAAAACCATAATCAATCAAAGTTAGTTCGGGTTTGCGATTTGATAATCATACCCAATCAAGTAGCATGAACAGGTATTATATTCAGACCGGTTTGGGGCGGCCGGTTTGTGTGAGTTTTGCTCACCTACCGACGTCCATGGAGTCCCCAATAGCAATCAAACCCGCATCCATAAGTGTTTGCAAGTGAGTTTCTTTTGTTTGATTCTCTTGATGAGTTGAAAACGGCTACTTGAAGCCATGGATGGAAAGAGAGTGTGTTTGAATGAGTGGAAGAGCGAGAGCGTGGGCCGGAGACGGAGAAGATGACCGGAAATAGATAACCAGACGAAGAAGATGGAGGCGGGTTGGGGGAGTTCTGGGCGACGAAGAAAATGGAGGCGGAGGTCTGGGATCGTCCTCGCAGAGAGGAGAGAAAAATAGAGACCCAATGTTTTTGTGTTTTTTTTTTGAGAAATTGTTTTTGTCATTAATCGGGTTTGAACTCGGGACTTCATGGTTGGGCTTCCAACGCTTTACCACTTGAGAGCCACGTTTGAGTGTCTGAGAAAAAAAGATGTTATTTATTTTTTGTTAGAAACAAATTAGGATCGAATTAATTTGTTTAATTGATACTGGCTAGCGGAAAACATTGGCAGTGCCTTTCAGCCAATTCTTTTGCCTCGCCCACGCCCTCCTCCAAGCCCACCAAGCTCGCGACCTCCGGATTAGTCCCGACCTCCATACCTACAAATGTGAAGAAGTGATCTAGATCATTAGCTAATCTACCCGATTTTCATGAAGTTTAATTTCCGGCTCCCTATTCCATTTCACTTTCATTTTTTTTCTTTTTTTCTCTATTTCAATTCCAAAAATAAGCACATGGAGCCACCAATGATGATAACAATATCCAAGGAGATCAAATATCAAGATAGATAACGTGGTTGAATGTGCCGAATCAATGATGTAATCAAAATAGATGTCGACACCGCCACACTCGAATAAAGCATATCAAAACCCCGGTAGTCAATGTAACACGTGCTAATGCCAACCAATCCTCCTCATCACCCAATATATAGAGAATGTAAATGAAGCACAAGCACGTCCTCCTATAAGATCAACTAACCCCACCCCATATCGTGCGGAAAAATGTCACGCACAACGGCACTCCACCTGTCATCGTGATGTATGGACACGAATCACCGCCGCACCGAAGTGTGCTACCGTCTCTAACTCACCCTCACATCCCCTCAAACGATGACATGTGAGAAAATCCACTCAAGATGTAGAATATCAGCTCACCCTGAACGAACCTCCCTAACTCAACTCCCTCTATCATGACGCATAGGAAGGGACCATTCTAACTAGTGATTAAAGTCACAAGGAACGGTTTCCTAGGCTAGAGGATGTGAATAAATGGGGTAAATGGATCAAATTGGGGTAGCTCGTGGACCTAGGCTATGGAGACGGGACGTGAGGTCCCCATAAAAATCATTCGCACAGCTGTTCCGTTGCCACTACAAGGAGGGTTGACGACTACCTAAGTGACAGTGGTGTAGCGGTAGTAGGATAACTAGTTTGAGAGACAGCTACTCACAATTCTCGAGTGCATTGGCCCTATAGCCTTTCCTGCTCTAGATTCTCGCGATTACCTCACCTCAGATTTTCATACTACCTAGGGAATACTATCATTAAGCCCTCTCCACGCTTACTCTCTTCAATTGCCCTTTCTAAAAAAATCAATTTTTAGGATTTTTCTTGTTTTTTTTTTTTTAATTTTAATTTTTTTTTTGTTTTATTTTGTAGTCACTATATGTAACTGGCCAACTCGACTAACCAACAACATATGGTAGGTGGACTAAATAAATAAAAGTGCAACAAATATACAATGCATAAAATAAACGTGCACATGCAAATACATATCCAACCGACTGACACCTACATGCAAACTCGACTTACTCGACTACATGTAACAAGACTATGCAATGGCTAAATATGGGATAGCTAAAAACTCCCTCACACTTAAGCGCTTTGTTGTGACCAACGAAATATAAGGTGAAATCAAGAGGACTCGGCTGCTCAAGCGTAGCGCCGGTTGGTTTAGTCAGAGTGAGTGCGCGTGAGGTCTAGAGTGAACTAAATCAGTATCCAAAAATCCGAGAATGAGCAAGTAAACATTTTCAAGAAAATTAAGCCCTAAGAGTGCCTAAGCAAGAATTAAAGCCGAGAGAGAGAAAATTGTACCAACTTTTTCGGAATTACGAGCAAGTGAAGGCAAGAATACCTCCTTAAGATCCTCGGTGTCCCCGTCACAAGTCTCTTCATCCTACTCAAAGTATACGAATCGGAGAATTTTGTGTTCTTGGAGTTCTTCCTCTTTATTTTCCCCCACACTCAAACCGTGCACTATCTCTCAAAACTCCAAGACTTAATGTTGATGGCTTGCAAGGAGCAAAACCCACCAAAAAGTTATGGATTTGGAGATGTTTAGGGTTTTGTGTGTGTGAGTGTTATTGAGAAGTTGAGAGGAAGAAGATGAAGATGAGTGTTTCGATCCGAAATTGGGATTGGAAGTGTAAAAATCCGGTTTTTACCTTTAAATAGTACCTCCAGAATGCCCAAAATGCCCCCAATTAAGGAGGTGTCCAGACTATTTCGGCCCGAAATGCTTTGGAAATCTCATAACAGAACCCCATTTTCATTTCGGCCACAAATGATTTCATCTCGGCCCGAATGCCCTGGAACTTATCGGTTTTTGTTTTTGCTCTAATTTCTTCATACGATGTCCGATTCCTTCGATTCTCGCGCTCACAGACTCGTCATTGAACGTAGAATCCAATCTTGGCTTTTCCAAATAAAGAGAAGGGAAACAGTAAGAGCTTAACTGTTTCATCTGGGACTCGTTGATCATGCAAGTTAGATGTAATCTGCTCGATTACCAGTAGGTGGTGGTTGGGATCATCTCCTGGAGCTCCGTTGAACGCGCACTCATCACGAACCATATTAATCATATGCTGGCGAAGCTCGAAGTGTTGTGCATTGATCTCCGGCCTGACAATGGTAGGTTGGTAACACGCTGGAGTAGTCCTGAAATAATCCACCATAGGACGTTCTTCAATCTCGGCATTGTTAATCGGTGCCTCGGCGTTTTTCCAGTTGTTTCCCCCATTATTCCCATTATTGTTCCCACCGATGTTCGCCACTTGTGCCCCCACACCATGACGTGGTTGTGGATTTGGGGGGGGGGGGCAAGCGATCAATCATTTCCTGCATCACAGCCATTTGAGCCCTAAGCTGCTCAGTTTCTCGAGCTCTATTTGCTGCCTCCTCTACAGCAGCTGCTCTAGCTGCTTCCGCATCATGCACTTTTTTGCAGATCCTTTCAAACTCAGTTCTAGTTTCATCATCCATGGTGACTGAGCTTGAAATCCTCTTGTCTCTATGTTGTGCTCTCAATAAAGATTACGAGTTTTCAAATGTTGGATACAAAGGCTCGTCTCTAGAACGGGTCATGCACCGTGCAAATCAACCTGAAATAACAAAACACACGAAACGTAGGTGAGTAACAGATATAAACAAAAACTTAAAATCCCTAAGGCTAGAAATTATAACTAATTTAGCTGAATTCCCCGGCAACGGCGCCAAAAACTTGACACGAACTAACCACAAGTGTACGGTTATCGTGTGTAGTAATATCCGGAAATCCGGGTTATCAAACCCAAGGGACCTTGTTAAACTAGTTATTATCTTAAACCTTATGTGGGCAAGTCGCAAAGTTGTGTTTTGTTGTAATTCAGCGAAAATAAAAATGCAAGATTCTCAATTAATCGAGTGAAGTAGGTCACGATTAACAAAGAGTGAGTTTATGACTTTTCTAATATGAGGATAAATACCGGGAATTCTCTAGGTTCACTAGGTTGATCTAAACTTATGCTTTGATTCGTAAAACAACTACATGTCTTTCACTATTAATCGAGCAATGTAAAACTTACCGAGTTACCAAGCAAATTATCTATACTTAAAACCAAAATATACCAAGTTACCAAGTCTATTTTACTTTTAAGCATGCATTAGGAATCACAATTCTACTCTAACGATCCTACTTAACAATATCGAGTTACCAAATATTGATTCGACTAGGTGGATTATTCAATTTACCGACTAACTATCACGGAGTTACCACGTGAATGTTAATTAAGATTATTCTTACGTTAGCTACTCGCAAAAATAATGAGATCAAAACCATAAACAATCCATAATAATGAAAGAACACGAAAGATTAAGTTAAAAACATGAATCACAATCTCAAAACATCATGTTTATATCAAACCCTAGCTACAGAAAATGAGAATTCCTAGCAAAAAGGGTTTAGCTACTACGATTCATACTAAAAACAATGAGTTTCATAAGTTTCATAAGCAAAAACTAAGAAAGAGGAAGAGTTGAGAATCCAAACGAGTGATCCAAAGCTCCCAAGCTCTTGAAATAGCTTCTTGCTCTCCAAAAGATGTTTCTAACGTCGTGAACTACTAAAAAATTCGACCTAAAACACTTAAATACGTTTCCATAATAATATTACAAAGTTTGGATAAACTACGCAAAAGCCCCAAAAAATCTGCGTTTTCCAGCGATGTCTTCGTACGAAGACATTTCTCTTCGTACGAAGAGTCTTCGTACGAAGACAATTCCTCTTCGTACGAAGGTCTTCCTATGTAAGTACTGCATGTATGTTTGGGAAGAGATCTTAAGAGCTTGAAAATTTGACTAAGTCCATTCTCTTCGTACGAAGACCTTCGTACGAAGACCCCTTGTTTCTGCACTTTTTCCTTTGACTTCTTCTTTGAATTCCTTGCTTCCTTTGACTTTTTCTTCTAGTTCCTTGCTTCCGAAGCTCGTTTCCATCTCCCGCATGATCCCCCAAGCCCTGTTTTCCTGCGAATCACAACACGAAAACACAACCCGCGATCATATCACAATAAAAGCTCAAAATATCCAAAGAAATGCTCGGATTTAAGAAGTAAAGCTCATGAACTCATATTATCACACTTTAGCATAATTTACTCAAAGTACGACGAATTCTCCATGTTGAGCATGCAAAACGTAGAAATAAAAAGGCATAAAATAACTCCGAAAACAGAGTTATCAACTACCCCCACACTACCTTTTGCTCGTCCCGAGCAAATTCCCCAAGTCAATTAAAACTTCTCAAGCCAAAAATCCTCTCACTTTCCCGCAATCAATCCAACTTTTCATACCAAACCCATTTATCGTTGCATAACTTCCCTACGCCATTTGCATACTACCACCTTTCATTGCATACAAAACTGTCATCAATTGCATACTAGTCCGAGTTAGATCAAACCACAAATCACCCCTTTACTAGTCGACACGAGTCGATTGTACACAATGCACCTATATGCAAATGAAATATTCACAATGCAAGTATTGAAATACCAATTTTTTTCTTTTTCTTTTGCGAGATTGGGCAATCTCCATTAGCTTAAACCGGTTACCACAAAGCGATGAGAAATCTAGATAAAAGACATGAGTTGAAACCAAATTCGACAACGAGAATCTCCCCTAGCTAGTATAGAGAACCTAGCTTTACTATGTACAAGAATGCATTACCTCTTCATGTGTGCAACAAAATAAGAGGCTACGCTAGGCTAAGCCACGTTTAAGGTCCGAGCTTCCTAATCCGCTAACGAGTTTAGAATGATGAGGCTTTAGGGACAAAAGGATAATAATAAAGCACTAGTCCTAAAGCGTCACATTCTCACAAATACCACATCTCACACACCTTCACAACAATGATAGAAACCGAACCCGAAACTCACCTTCTCCGGCCCTCAATCCCCTCACACCCCGGTACAATTACGATCTCCGCGGCCACCGTCAGGAATGATGCATAAGATAGAACCTCCCGTTAGTGAACTAGTTGCTTCTCCATTCGATCTTCCAATAAGCTTCCCATTCTTCCTTTATTCAACTCTCCTTTTTTTTCTCTCTTTCTTTTTCTGATTATTTTTTTTCTGATTTTTTTTTGTAACTCTCACAAATTTCTGCACAATTTCCACAATATAAATCCCAAGTGGTCTTCCAAGCGTCAAGCCAAAATAAGATGATAGGGGGAGGAAATAACCAAGTCAATGAATACGTATCACAAATAAGTTCATCTCCACCTAAATCGATGAAATCCCTGGTGTCACAAACTAAGCCGCTACAAAATAAAGCACATGTGTGGGGATGGAGTCGTCGCAAGCTCAATCTCGATGTCCAAAGTCAAAAGTTGACACCCCCACACTCAAATGTAATCCTGTCCCCTCTCATGTAGCCAATCGAATATATGTCTCGTGCCGAATCCAACCAAACCTCCCACACTAGGGGTGAGCACGGACCGGTTTGTGCGGGTATTGTCGAAAATTTTGCCCCGACCCAGTAGGTACGGGTTGTAGAACGTTCAATCCAAACCCAATCAATTGTTCTTGATACCCAACCCAAACTTAACTTATCGACTCGGCCCGATTCGGACCGGGTTGTTAAATCTAGATAACCTATTTGAAAAATGTATAAATTTAGTTCAAAAAAATAAAGATGTATAAGCTTCGTGTTTGGAATTGAAAATTTTAACATAGTTTGTTAAAAAAGATGAGTTATTTGAGGAAAATCAAATAAAACTATTATTCGGGCATATAAATTTAGTTGTCGTCTAACTACAATATGTTATTTTTTCATGTAAAATTTAATCGGACCGGACCGGTCCTAAACGGTTTTTCTAAGTCTGAAACCATAATCAATCAAAGTTAGTCCGGGTTTGCGATTTGATAATCATACCCAATCAAGTAGCATGAACGGGTATTATATTCGGACCGGTTTGGGACGGCCGGTTTGGGTGAGTTTTGCTCACCTACCGACGTCCATGGAGTCCCCAATAGCAATCAAACCCGCATCCATAAGTGTTTGCAAGTGAGTTTCTTTTGTTTGATTCTCTTGATGAGTTGAAAACGGCTACTTGAAGCCATGGATGGAAAGAGAGTGTGTTTGGATGAGTGGAAGAGTGAGAGCGTGGGCCGGAGACGGAGAAGATGACCGGAAAGAGATAACCAGACGAAGAAGATGGAGGCGGAGGTCTGGGATCGTCCTCGCAGAGAGGAGAGAAGAATAGAGACCCAATGTTTTTGTGTTTTTTTTTTGAGAAATTGCTTTTGTCATTAATCGGGTTTGAACTCGGGACTTCATGGTTGGGCTTCCAACGCTTTACCACTTGAGGGCCACGTTTGGGTGTCTGAGAAAAAAAGATGTAACTATTTTTTATTTATTTTTTGTTAGAAACAAATTAGGAGCGAATTAATTTGTTTAATTGATACTGGCTAGCGGGCAGTGCCTTTGAGCCAATTCTTTTGCCCACGCCCACGCCCTCCTCCAAGCCCACCAAGCTCGCGACCTCCGGATTAGTCCCGACCTCCATACCTACCTCTGTTGCAGCTTAATCTGCCCGGCGACCTTCCTGACGCCAGCGACTGTGGACTGTCAGGAGGTCGGAGGCAGAACGGAGTTGGAGATTAGGATTGAATATCTGAGTTTGGGGGGTTTTGGCGGTGGAAGTCGAAGGTGAGTGTGCTACAGTCGATCTTTTTCAATTCTCAGCCGGAGTACTTCTGGATTAAGAGCCTAGTGACACTGTAAAGACGAGGATAACATAGACGACTGACTGCACGGGGACGACGAGTCTGCTGGTAAGACTTGTTACCTTTCAAGTTTATCTGTGATTCTATTTCCCTGTTAAGAAGAAATGACGCCATTCTTCTAATGAAGCAAAATTTGGATGATTGGAAACGATTGTCATCGAATCTGTTATTTCTGGGTAGGGATTATATGTCTCACTAGGAAGGATGAACGGATGTTAATGGGGGTTCCAAATGGAGTGAAAATCAGGACTTTTTAGACGGTAAATCTTTTTTTTGTTAATCGGGATGAACGGATGTTAACAGGGGTTCCAAATGGAGAATATTGAAGTGAAAATCAGAACTTCTTAAATGTTTAATATTCTTTTTTGTTCTTTTATGCATAATTACATTGATGTTTTCGAAGGATTGGCGTGTAGTAGTATTTGTTTTATAGCTGCCTAACAGCTATGGATAAATATTCCAAAGTGGAATCGAAAACATTATTTCCATCCGAGCTTGCTTTCTATATCAATCTAATTGATCAGCATGTATAGATGATCTGTATGCAATCTACTTTTTTCATAATTGACTTTGGTTGGATAAAGTTGTTGCCCTCTCCCAATATAAAACCTGCCACTGCTGTGGTTTATTTGAAGTCAGATATCTTTCTTGTTCCTCATAGTCTTTTATACCTATCCTTCTTCTCTTTGGTCTCTTCTACACTTCTTGTGTCCTTTGTGTGTTTTCGCTGTTAACCAATGAATGTTCGTTTTCGGAAAAGTGATGATTGAGAGTTGTCTTATTTTTCAGGATAATTACTAAGTACATAGAATGGCGTATCCTGCAACTCTCAAACCTACATCTTATTCGCTCTCGGCTGATCCAAAATATCATGTATGCCTCCTCTCTTGGCAGTTATTGTTTTCATATACCTCAAGGATATTTATACAGACTACATAAATCTGTTTAAGGTTATTCAATTATTCTATACAATCATATATCGGTTTCAACCATGCGTTGGCAACAGAGAATTAACTGCAATTTCAATTTCTGGAGTTGGATGTTTCAACCATGTGTGAAATTTGTACTTTAGAGATTTATTTTTAGTTGTTAGTATCTGATTGAGGTTTTTAGGGATTTGCAAGTGGAAAATCTGTAGCAATTTTGGTGCGGCACAAAGTGGTTGTTGTTCAGGGAAGTAATTTCTTGGAGTCAAGGAGGCGTGGATTTGAGTTGAACTGCCTGCGAAAGAAAGAGATGGACATAAATGCATTAGCTTCAGCGGATCTCGTTACTGAGGGTATTGATGGTAAGTATTGTTAGTTTATTACTTTGTGGCACCTGCCTGTCAGCTCTTACAACAAATGGTGAATGAGCCGAAACTTGTAACCTCTCTTTGTAATATGGTATAGTTGTTGCAGACACTGAGATCAATCACAAAGAGCCAAGTGTTTCAACTATGCTGTTGAATTTTGAGAACAAGTTTGATCCTTATGGAGCTTTAAGTACGCCCTTATATCAAACAGCTACATTCAAGCAGGTAAACTTGTAATTTATTTCATATTCTTTGTGCTTTCAACTGTGAATTTGACAATAGTTTTAATCATTAAATAAAATTAAGACATACACAAGGTGATCCATCAAGTATACCAAGACTCCCTATTAGAAGGCCTTTAGGTAGGATTCCATGTGTATAATATGCTATTTAAGTTTGAATATATATACATATTTATGTAGCTGTATTTATTTTGGACAAATTTCACTTTTACTTAGTGCGAGTCAGGTTTCAATATGTCAGCTATACCATTCCAGTCTAAACAATGCTAAGCTTGCCCTTACAGAAGATAGTGTGAATTGGGTATGTAACTGTAGTCGCTACGTTTGCGCAAACTAGGGAACTCCTGTTTAGGAAACTACAAAAACTTTTCCTTCAGCTAATTTGTCATTGTATGACAAAGAAATGCTGTATTCTCTTCTGTCTCTAGATTTTAAACAAATGGAAAAGAATGAAAAATGGAAAGTTCAATTGGAAAGACAGATGATAAAGAAGATTGATTGTTCTAAATTGGCTCAATTGCAGGTTTGACTTCTCTTATTGTTTGATCTATATTTTGTGTTTCCTTCCTGCCAAGTGTTTTGTAAATTTGGGGCTGAAAATTGTTTTTTTTGGATAAATCGAGAAATCTAGATGAATAACAAAACTGAGACGATATACACTATCGAGCTCATGAGCTGTCTATTCTCCCCAGGAATCTTCTGCTCACAATTCGACTTGTTTGTTTAAATTTTCTATTCATGCCAAGTCTTGAGAAACTTGATTTCCGTTTTGTTCCACGTCAACGATCATAAACCTTCTGACACCTCATTTATCAGTACCAAGTACCAACTGATGACAAAAAGGAGAAAGATTCTTTGTGTGTGTAGAACACTACCTCGGTCAGATGAGTAGGTGTTCAAGACTTAAAAGTAAATATGCCATTTTCTACACTACGATATTAGGTTCACGTTTTAGTGTTTGGTCTTTGTTATGTAGGTGGTGACTGTCATGAGTTTATGTTACTGCAGTTGTGGTCCTGTGGAGGTGATACTGAATTTGAAGATCGGGTGATAGTTTCAGGAGGACCTTATATGTCAAGGGTATAAGTTCAAATGAGCCTTTTAGGGGTGAGAGGGGGTGAGTTTATGTCTATGTTGGAGAAGATGGTACTGTAATTGTAATTGTTGGATATCCATATTATGCAAGGAGA
This sequence comes from Linanthus parryae, assembly GCA_023055425.1. NCBI lineage: Eukaryota > Viridiplantae > Streptophyta > Magnoliopsida > Ericales > Polemoniaceae > Linanthus > Linanthus parryae. The sequence continues at coordinate 113,932,905 of JALGPY010000002.1, read as the reverse complement.
CATTGCTTTTGCTAATTCGAATTGAAGGGTGATATAAAGTCGGTCTATTTCCGATATCATATCCATAGTTAGCGCATTCATCATAGTTAGCAGCTCCAGTTCCGTATCAAGGTCACGATCGATATCGTCACTAGCATCAATGTCGTCACTAGCATCAATGTCGATATCATCAATAAGAAAACCTTTAGGCTTGTTATCCAGGAACCTGTTCAGAAATACCGTAATGAAAGGAACATTAGGAGTTTGTCGCTAGGTATTTGAGCAAATAGGATCGTCCGGTTCCAATAGAACCTATCACTAAATACCCCTAGAGGGGGATAAGGCTAAGCGGAGCGAAAAGGGTTTTTCATCCAATAAGTCTATTGGAATTGGCTCTGTATCAATGGAATCTCATCATCCATACATAACGAATTGGTGTGGTATATTCATATCATAACATATGAACAGTAAGAACTAGCATTCTTATTGAGACTATAACTCATAGGGAAGAAAATAGATTTATGGATGGAATCAAATATGCAGTATTTACAGACAAAAGTATTCGGTTATTGGGGAAAAATCAATATACTTCTAATGTCGAATCAGGATAATTTTGTATATGGGCAAGGATTGTGGTGACAGGGGTAGGAGTCGAGCCTGGTGATTTGCAGTGATGGGTGCTGGATGATGCTGATTTGTGGTTGGTAGATAAAGAAAGGGACTCCGTGATGGTGCTTGGGACTTAAAGAGTTGGAGAAAACGCAAGGGGTTATCAGAAAAAGAAGACAAGTATAACATTGAAAACAAGAAGGGTTATATTGTCTAGAGGGGAAATATGGCAAAACTGTAATGTCATCATTGGACAACATCAATGGACGTCGTTGACCAATGTCCCGCTAGTCAAGGACTCAATAATACAAAGATTTAGGAACAGCTGGGGCAAAATTCAACAGGGGCACTAGTGGAAGGGTTTGAAATTGGCCAGGGCATTTCTATAATTAATAAAAGGGTGCCACTAAAAAAATACTTGAAATTAGGGGTTCTAGTGGAGTTTCTGAAAACTCAGGGGGGGGGGGCAAGTGCCTCCCTGGACATTGAATACCTCCGCCCCTGCTAATGATCCCTGCAATTTTTTAAACAAAGAGGATGCTGGGTGTATTTCGCTCTGAATGTGATGTGTTAGGTGGGGGTTCTATTGTGATTTACCTTCCCTGGTTTGATCCCTTCGTATGAAACTGATACTAACTAGGGAAGAAATAAAAATTTCCCTTTCTCAACTGAAGTCAAGACTCTGTATTTTAATACATGAAAACTTGAAAAGCTTCTAAACTCGAGGAAGTAGCATATGGCTGTTTTGTGAAGGATGTTGTCTGTAAATGCATTATTTGAACGTATCAATATTCAATAGCTGGGCTTCATCAAAATATGTTTGCCTACACTTTCTTTTTTTCATTGTGAAACCTTGTTCTCGATGAAGAAATAAGTACCTTTGGATTAATATAGTGTTTTCCATAGTGTACCAATCTAGGTAATTTTATAATTATTGGAACATGTCCTTGTTAAAATAGAAAGTGTAGGCAAACAGTGTAGGCAAACATATTTTATAATTATTGGTACATGAAACCATTTAACACAGTGTCCAGGACAAATGCAATTTGAACACAGCCAAATTAAAAAAGACTAGATATTAATGGAGTTGACTGAAAAGACTAGCTAATCCGAAGTAATGGAATAATTGCACTGTTAAAAATGAGAAAAAGTAATGTGATTTGGAGTCTGGGAGTTCTCACTCGGAAAAGACCACAACCACTAAAGTGGTTAAATTTGAACAAATCTCCGGAGTTATTTGTTTAATGAAGCTGAACCAATGATGAAACATAAACAAGCTCGTCGATATTGGTACGACACCAGATCCTGTCCAGGTTCCTACCAATTACCAAACACATTGCAGTAACAGGTTGAAAACGAGCTATTGGCTGGAGTTCCATCAACTCTAATGTATTGAAGATTGCCCATGAGAAGTCCACAAAATTACTTCTTCTTCTCTTTCACCACTTTCTAGCACATCAAAGAAAACATCCTCGAATTAAGTCCACAAACCTGAACCAAGAAGCTCTGTAGAACAAGAGGGTTGAGTTGAATTTTCTGGATTCATCAAGTTCCTTCTCGTTTATGCATGCATCTATAACACTTCTTCCTGTGGAGCAGAGATTAAATTCTAATTGATTGAGTAAGTTTTTGACTTATCAGACTTATCGGAACGGAAGTCACTAGCAGAAACTATCCAACATCCCGAGGCAACAGTGCGGAAATTATAGTTTGTTAACAGAAATATTTCTCAACTCATTTATCTTCGGTCTTTGCGAGTGAAGTATCTTTCAACGCGAAAAATCCAACCATCAGCTGTTGGCAGCTCCAGACGACGGGGCGAGCAATCAGGACGACAAGCAGGTTCTGGAATCACCACTTGGGGAGGGGAATATGTTCATGCTGTTTGGTTGGTTGCTGCAGCGGTTGCACATGTTGTTGGCAGTCCCGCTCCCTGGCTGATTTCACTTGGCAGCCCCTTTTTGCTCTGCTGCAACAATAAAGCGATTTGCCCCGTCAGAAACTCCATATTATTCTCATATGTGGGTAACCTGCTCAACTCTTCCCTGACAGTGGCAAATGCCTTTCACCATTCTCCTTGAATTGATTCCAACCTTTCCTCTATTGTCTCAACCAGTGCATCAACTTTCTTCTGGGCCATATGAGGATCATGAAACTCCGATAACAATTGATGGAGCCTAAGAAAGATAAAATAGAGAATTTTATTGATAATTGAAATGATATTCCAGTATTTCGAGAGCCTGGTCTCTCCCATAGTCAATATACTACTACAATTCTGGTCTACATAACTGATACAGCCATCAGCTATTTATTCTAGACGATCACTAAAACTAGAATATAAAATATGTTAGCTGTATCACATCAGAATAAATTAGATCGGGTACATCATATCAGAGATCGAATCAAATACTAAATAAAGTCAAGGCAATCAAAACAAAATCAGAATCTGAGAAATTTAATCCAATCCTCGGATATCTTAATATGACACCAGACTAATTCTACAGGGAAAGTGTCGTAAACATCTAAACCTTGAGAACCAGTCTCCCAGTTGCCTCGAACCATAGTACCTAGTAGTGTTACTTTCCGTTTTTATTTTACTTCTCGTTTTTTAGTTTGTGAATTGTGATTCCCTTTGGAAGACTTAAATGCGCCAAATACTTCGAAACCATTAGTTTGTGAATTGTGATTCCCTAGTGGTGTCATTGCCATTTGAGAATCGTAATTGTGTATGTTTAGCTTGTTGACCATCACACAGGCACATAGATGGAGGTCTACCAGTTTTTGGGTAATTATTTCTTATGTTGGGTTTTTTCTTGCTCTATAGCCATCAGCAACAGAAATGGGTCCATATGATTATACTAGGAGTGGGAATCCAACACGTGATGCCTTAGAAAGGTTTGTATGCATGCTCCCAGAAATTACAGAAATCATGTAGCTTTAAACATGATACTGATGCTTTTGTACTTTTAGCTGTCGCCTAACATGATACACTGTGTTCTTGACAGCATCCTTGCCAAACTTGACAAAGCAGATCGAGCACTTTGCTTCACAAGTGGGATGGCTGCTTTGGCTGCTGTTACTCATCTTGTTGGAACTGGTATTTTCATTCTCTTTTCTCCCTATTGGTTGCGACTTGTTTGTTACCTCACACATAAATTTCTGAATTATTAAGTATATCGGTTCCATATTCTTTTTAGGAAAATAATTCATTTTCCTCCTTGTGTTTCGCATAGGTATTCATTTTCCTCATGTTTGGAACGTAACAATTTTGACCCTAGTTTTGCAAGTTGGTAACACTGAAGAGCCTCCTTCCAATTCCGTTAGTTTAGGGTAAAAAATTTTCTGAATGGACCATAATGACCTTTCGTTTATGTCAATTTTTCCTAAATCACAATTTTCATTATAATATAGCTAAAATCTTCTCTTAAATTTTGCATAAGACAATATTTCACCACTACTGCCTAACTGAGTTGAAAACCATATGTCAGCTCATCCTGAATGCCTTTGCCCTCCCCCTGTGGCCCTGCCCAAGACAACCATGCTCAATTAGAAAACTCCATTGAAGCATCAAACCATCAACCACAGAGCACTAGTTTTTGGTAGAATAATTAAAGAAACCGAGGCTTACTACTGTCTCCACCTGAACAGAAACCTCAATGTATCTCATTTTTCAGTGGAGAGGCTTTGTTCCTGGTACTAACCTGAAAGCACAAAATATTTTCAAACACTTGACAATCGAATTCTGCATAGATCTAGGATTTGTTTCCTTGTGGTCAACCCGATTATATGTTTGCTCCTTCGTTAGTGCTGATGTGGATTTTATAAGAGGAGTTGATTTTGAGGTTGTGGCTGCCACCAAAATAGCACAGAACAAGATAAGGGCAGGGAGCGGCTAAGGCAAGAGGGTGGTTTATGGATGTAATATCGATTGTGATTAGATTTGACGGAGAGCTATAACATGATTTGTAAATCAGTCAATCCACTTTTTGATTCAACTAGTATTGTGAGATTCACCATGACAAAAGGATCAGAAAAGTGAGTTGGGGGAGTTCCTTATATTTTGTATTTGTTCTTTTACCTTGCTAATTTTCTTTTTTAGTTTGTTTCTACTCGTGTCACGTCTCGTGAACTTACAGAAATAGATGGCAGTTCCTAATTGTTACAAACTCAGAAGGATTGTTACGCTTTAAACATGAGGGTCCATTTTGGTACCTATAGGAAACATAACGAAACATAAAGGGGATAAAATGTGTTTTTGCCTTCTTTTCAAGTTATGTACCCTGAAAGAAGAGATCAATTGAGTTTCAATCAGTACTTTGTCAGAGCATGAATGCCCGATTGCATACCGTGAAGTGTAATTGTTGGGAGGGGGTGGGAGAGGTACACAGTGTTTTCATTTTCCTGTCTTGATTTCCTATCCTTTTTGGGAAATTAAAAAATAAGAGATTTTTGTCTCATTTTACTTGTCAATTTAACATTTTAATGCAAGCATGGTTTTTATCATTTTACGAGTCAAATTACCTTCCTAAAGATGTGCAAAAATCCAGCATGAAATGTTAACTGGGACGGAGGAAGTAGCTAAGTTATGTTGTTCGACTGCCAGTTAATACAAAGTTCACACTTTATTTGTGGTAATCGGCAATGATTCTCACAATGTATGTTTTTGTTTCATTTTCATCACTTGGGGAAAATATTGTCATTTCTTTTTGTAGGTTTTTGCTTGGATGGGGCGTGGTTTTATTTCTTTATTTTTTTGTCTTGGCATACAAAATAAAATGTTACTTCACCTGACTGTATTATGTCAGGTGAGGAAATTGTTGCTGGAGATGATATTTATGGTGGCTCTGATCGTCTGCTGTCAAAAGTGATCCCGAACAAAGGAATTGTGGTTAAGTTAGTGCCATCTTCTTCTTAAATAATAATTGAGAGAACCAGAGTTGGAGATTATTATGTAATCTAATTCTGTGCAAAGTGGGACTTACTTTTTATCTTGCTTATGTGCAGACGTGTGAATACCACTGATTTGAATCAGGTAGCATCAGCAATTGGTCCCCAGACAAAGCTTGTATGGTTGGAGACTCCAACGAACCCACGTCAACAGATTTCAGATATTCGTGTAAGACTCAACATGATAGAAAGTTGATCGTAGTTTGTTGCTTCCCTACGTAACAAAAAGATTGAACTAAAAGATATTGATAGGTATATATTGACTTCAAAATGTGCAATTACGTGGTTGATGTGTGATGTTGTGCATCTGCAAGGACTTCGGACTTCAGTGAACACAGATACCACTAATCATATAATGGCTTTCTACAATTTTACTGCTTTAGATCCAAAAGTTTGTGTATACCCTAGTTATCATACTAGTTATTTTCATATAAGGGCGACGGCTTGCAGTAAAGAGCCGCAAAAATAAACAAGCACTTCGTACTGTTAGTTTTATCAAAATTTATATGGCATTTTGGTGAAGGCATGTTGTATAGTGCAAACATATGTCTAGCTGCGGACATAGTAGTAATTGACCCATGTTTAAGTTCGTAATCTGTGACTTCCTTATGCTTATGTTTGTGGCTCTTCCTATTTCTCAAATTTTAAAATAAATATTTTCATCAGAGCAATGGACACTTCATTTGAGCTTACATGGGAAAGGAATGTCTTTATGATAGTTATAGGTTTTATGTATTTCCAGATGTTTCCCAATATTCTATACTCACATAATGATGAGAAGGTGTTTTTTGCCCTTCCATGTTTCCATGTCAATATATTTCCAGAAAATAGCGGACTTAGCTCATGCTCAAGGTGCTTTAGTTTTGGTAGATAACAGCATCATGTCTCCTGTATTGTCTCAACCCTTGGAGATCGGTGCAGGTATTTTGGTTGAGTTCTGAAGCTGTAACATTTTAAATTTCAGAGGTACCCTTAATTTTTCTTGATATTAATTTTTTCCTCCCATCTTGTAGATATTGTAATGCACTCAGCTACTAAATTCATAGCTGGGCACAGTGATATCATGGCAGGTGTACTTGCTGTAAAAGGAGAGAGGTTGGAATCTTTGTTCATTTTACCACTGATTACTCACTATAGCGTCATACTGATTATTTGTTGTCTTTGTCTGAGTGGTTAGATAAGGTCGATAGATTTCGTTCATAGGTCAAAATAGCATGTTAGGCATAGAAAGAATGTAGGCGTTCAAAAGTCAAACTGATCTTATGAGTACTTATGACTTATGTCTGAAGACGATGCGTATTTTAGGTTGTAAAAGGCAGATGATCAGATGGAAAGCAAATATTAAAATTGAAGGACAAACAGATAAAACCTCATTATGTGGATTTTTATGTCTGTTCAGGAAGTTCCTGAATTTACACACCGCTTCTGTGGTTGCAGTTGTTTTCCCGACCATTGTCAAATGGTTTTGGTACCGACATGCTAACTAGATCTTTGAATAACATATTAGCATCTTTTGCTTCTTCACTACCTTTCATCTGATTGCATGAATAATTATTCAACTGTGCAGAATTATTGCTGATGCGATTGTGAAGTAATGTCATACTCTGGAACATCAAATTGATAAAATAGCAACAAAACATGTAAAGATCGGACTCAACTGACAATGCACAATCATACTCCCTCTGGCCAAAAGCAACAGTCTTTTTGACTTTTCATGGAGTTTTTGTGGTGTTTTTGACTTGGTAGATATACAAAAATAACCTGTGTAAGACGTGATACTTTTTCTAATGAAGTTAGAAAGTAAGTAGTAGAAAAAGGGTGTGGAAGGGAGTAAACTGAAAGGGTATGCAACTTTTTTTGGTACTCCACTGAAAACTTCTAGTACTTGCAAGTTACTTTGTGGCTGAACACACTGTTCAACCGTTGGGTAACAGTTGAGAGGTTAATCGCGAAGGGACGGATTGCTGCTGCTTTGTTGTCTGTTCAATCCTGTGCTATATGGCAACCCTTTTCAGCCTTTCACTTCAGAGGGAGATATGAGAGTTTGAAGCATTATGAACAAGTCAGTGAACCCCTTCCTTGTCATTAACTATGTTACCAGAAACGCAGAACGCTGGGGTACGTGGAACGGGAACGTGAATGGGGCTCGCGATAGGTCCTGGTACGGGGTACGCTCAGGGCAGGCGTCTCCAAATTGTTGTCCGGTACGAAATATGATTGCTAGGAACGAGGAACACAAATTTGGAACGATTTGCACTACCTAAAAATTCCCATATTATCTATTTAAGTAGTTCTATACTTGCAGTCCCAGAACCCATAATCATCACATACCTTTTTGCAAATTTAACCAATGAAAATTAATAATGAAATAGTTATTCCTAGGTAAAATATAATAGAGGACTCTCTAATAGATGGTTTTTCCTTTAAAATAAATTAAATTTTATAATTGTTGATTTTATTTACGGCTTAGCCAGCAGTGTACTTTCCTAACACACTCATCTTTAATATGTAAAATATACTGTATTAATAAGTGATATAATAATAGTAATAATCACACCTATACCTGTTGTAAGTTGTATAGCACTCTAAGAAAACTAGCCTCCGGAGAAAAACACGATGGTAAGAAAAATCAGACCCAAGTCGCGGCGTCGGAGAAGACAACGAAGAAGATGAGTCTTCATGGTGACGATGAGTTGGGATGATAAACAGGCAAGTCTTGTTGCCTTGCTCTCTATACCTTGCTGGTCGATTGTTTATGCGATATGGATGGGAAACGTACCTCGTACGAACAACCCCGGATCGAAAACGCTACTAGTTAAACGTTTTTGGTAGCATAGGTCACTAAACCCTGGATGACGGCCAGACATATTGTAGTCATTTCGCGGGGTTTTCTGACACGAAACTAGCGGAGACTATTTCATACGTTCGAAACTCTAGATCTGTAGTGTGCATATTTGTTACTCGAAATTCCTTTTTCATCTAGCTACTGTCCTTGATACAAATTCCCCTTAATTTTACATTAGCTTTATGCCATTTCCTATGACTGAAGAGCTTTAATACTGTTTCATCTACACTTGTCAGATTGGCGAAGGAATTGTATTTCCTGCAAAACGCAGAAGGATCTGGGCTCGCTCCATTCGATTGTTGGGTTTGCTTACGGGGCATAAAGACCATGCCCTTGCGGGTCGAGAAGCAACAGGTGCTGCTTTCAGTCTTTTGTCTGATAATTTTACCAAGTATATTATCATTTAAAAGTTGCACTCCCTCCACAGTCTACGTGAAATGATCCTCAAATTATGCCCGAGTCTTGGGCCTTCTCAGCCCGTCTTACTAGATAGATTCGGACTTGTCGGTAAACTCCTCCATTACCTTTCCAGGAAAAATTTACCTGATTTGCCCGCACTTCCAGTGACAGTATTTTCACTTGAAGTGGATGGGGTAGTCGTTTGCATTTCGGAAACTGGGACGACACTCCTGCAAACGTCTCCAAAATGGCATGGGGAATTTTGGTAATAAATAAATTAAAAATGTTCTGAAACGGCTGGAAGATGCCAGTGACACTGGCCTCCCTTTCCGGAATACGTTTGGAGACGTCTGGGAAAAATAAATTCTCGGGGGCTCTTTAGATATTTTAAAAACTGGTGCCTTGATGTAAAAACGAACGATCTTATTTCCACTAACCGTAGGTCCATAGCTGAATGGAGCTTGTACATGACAACAACCTTGCTCAACACTTGGTAATTCTTGTATCTATATTTTTTGTCATGTGGTCATTTTATTAGAATAACCGTGATATATAATAATGGTTATGTATGATTATACGTATGTAGTATGTACACGCACACACATGTATCCTTTGGAGACTCTTCCCAATGATCTTACCCAGTTGGTGGTGAAAGACATATTTAGGAGTGACAATAGTCACTACTTTGTTTCTTTGTTTACGGTGTTTCTTTTCATGCTAATAGAAAAAGACATGTACTGCGTATCTGTGTTTCTACATTTTTTCAAAAGCAGCAAGTTTGCGTCCGCATGTCGTCTCCTTCTCCATTTCAGTGCAACATAGACTATAGCTAAAAAGATACGTAACAAGTTAACCCTAAAGTCACCTCTCCGCACTATATATCTTATGAGATCCAACAGTAGTACTAAATGCAGCAAAGAAAAATCTGGTTAGTCCAAAGGAAGTCTCAAGTTACCCTGTGAATGGTCTAAAGCTGTTTATACAATATCCGAGTTATGTTGAACGAGTCTTACAATTTGATAATCTTGTTGTTATCCTTCTTTGAAATATTATCTTGGCAGGAGAACGCACAAAAAATTGCTGAGTTTCTCTCCTTGCATCCCAAAGTGAAGCAAGTTAATTATGCTGGTCTTGCTAACCATCCGGGACATGCTTTGCACTATTCTCAGGCAAGAGTGACAAAAGATTGTTAGTAGTTTATGTTACAAAACTATCAAGCGGCCTTTCATAATCCTCCAAGTAAATTGATGTTTTTCTTTTGCAGGCCAAGGGTGCAGGGTCCGTGCTTAGTTTTCTGACAGGGTCACTTGCACTATCTAAGCACATTGTCGAGGCTACGAAATATTTTAGCATAACTGTCAGTTTTGGTAATTGATACTCTCTCTGAAGTATTAGCATAATCTACGTATCTTCATCCTATAACTGACACTCCACGTAATAAGTCATTCGCATCAAGTCCCTCAGGGCAACACATACTAATCTTTTAGAAGTTGTGGCATTAGTGGATCCTAAATCGCTTCTGGTTATTTTTGTTTATCAAAAAATTGTAATATCGAGAAAACTTTATACATGGTACTGCTCCTTCACTTATAGTCTTGTTTTCTAATTTCATAGTTGCTTTCACTAACCATAACACACGTCGAAATGACAGGTAGTGTCAAGTCTCTCATAAGCATGCCGTGTTTCATGTCCCATGCTGCCATACCTTCTTCAGTGCGAGAAGCCAGAGGTTTGACTGAGGATCTGGTTCGTATTTCTGTCGGAATCGAAGATGTAGATGATCTGATTGCCGATTTAGACAATGCACTAAAAACTGGGCCTATCATCTAGAATGCTCTATAGATGGCTGTTGACTGAATTTTATTTGCTTGAAGTTGTTTATCCTCTCTGTTTTTCATAATGCCCAAATGATGAAACAATCTAGGGTGGTATTAGTATTTGGGACAATGCCCAGTTTAAACTCATTTGTCGCCATATTTGTATATATTGTGGCTGTTTTTATGTTTGCCATGGTATGTCACTAGGAGTGTCAACTTTGGCAATTAGAGAACATTTATTCGGGCTCTAAAATCATTGATGTTTCATGTCCATTCTTGGATACACATTACTTCCTTTGTTTCACAGAATCGTTCCAGTTGAATTTTGCACAGGTTTTAATAACTTGTGCAAAGACAACTTTGCGCCTGAAACATATAACCATTTACTGAAAAAGTAATCAACAAATTTGAGAGGGAGCCTCAAGATTAAAAGCCAAAACTTTACAATATTTTTTAAAAGGCTTAATTACTTAATGGTACCCTCCAGTATAGGGAAACTATCACATTGCATTACCTATTTTCAAAACTTGCTGAAAATGTACCCCATTTGCAATAAAAAAGTCAATTTGAAACTGGGATTTTTTTTCCGTCCATCACTTAACTGAATAAGCCGTTAGTTGACTTAGATGTCCTTTTGTTCAAGGGTAAAATTGTGAAATGACTTTTATCTATGATCATTAAGAACAAGGTAACAATCACCGCCACTATCACCGCCATTGTGCCCAGAATCAGGCCCCTAAGCCCAGATTCCGGCGAACTATTCATCTGCCACCACCACCACCATCTACTTCACCATGGTTACAGTTGTTCCACCAGCACCACCATGAGCATCTAGATTCCAAAAGCTTGAATACCGCCAACAACACTACGACCACCACCATTTCAGATTCTGGTCATCTCTCTGTCAATTGTCAACACGACAAATTCTAACCCAACTTGCAACCACTGTCTCTCTGCCTTCCGATTGAAAAACAAACCTACCCATTGCCACAGCAAACAAACCCTGACCAGAATTAGCCACTACCACCACTCTCGAATCAAAACCCACCAGGCGCGAGATACCCAGATCTAATCCTTCTTTTTTCTCAATCAGCACCGACCATGAAATTGGAGATTACACAATGAGAGGAGAAAACGAAGATCCAAACCGGTAGATGTGAAATAGACCTCACCAGGAGCAAACCCCCTAAAACTTGGCTGAAACGGAGGAGTCCCCACCGTTGAATCTCACCGGACAGCCAGCTATTTCTCGTCCAAAAGACCTTGGTGCTGAAGCCTCTGTTTTTGGGGTCTTCGGGTTCTTCACCAATGAGCAGCCCACCATCACCAACACAAATGGGACAACAAACAACAAAAACTATATACTGTGGAAAAAGAGATGAAATTAAGGATTTCTTGCTCCAAAACAACAGTGGGATGGTAATTCACAAATCGAAAGGGGTGTCAATAGGAGAACAATATCAGCAATCAGCATTGATTGCAAGAACAAGGGGATGCAATGCTATTGGTATTTGGATAAATGTGATGTCAAATAATACAGGAGTCTACAGGAAACAAGAAACCTAAGATAAATGAGAAGTCAAAGAATACAGGAAACAAGAAACCTAAGTTGAAGCTAGACATGTACGTGATATTTTAACAGGGGATCAAATGACAATTAGTCAACTTTTAGGTACATCTCCATCAGCATGTACATTCAGTTCCATCATTCATCATCAAATACTCTGCAAGTACCAAGAATAATTGTGTATGAAAAACAACTCTCAGATTATTGAGTACCAATGTCATCATTGAGTTGTGAAAATGCACGAGGAGGAAGAACGTATGCCTGCCTTAACCCATGCAAGTTCAAACCTGAGATCAGATCAACCTCATATAGAAATGAACGTTACAAACATTTCATGAACAACAAGCATTACCAAAATTATGAAGAACATTAAGAAATTCAAGAAGAACATAATCTGGTGAAGTAAAAAACTGCAGTAACATAGTTGATGGAACTGTCATACCAATTATGGTGTTTACACTGAGTTGGTTAAAGTTATGAATGGGAAAAACAAATCATGATGTGAATAACAGATTGTTCACCTCCAAAACTCAAGGGTAATGATTCTTACAAAACAGAAAATGATTCTTACAAAGCCGCTAACATCATTTGTGCAATTTTATTGGCCATTAGATGCATAAATAATGTTAGTGGCTTTGCAAGAATCATTTTCTGCTTTGTAAGAATCAATCCCCAAACTGAAACACAATATTCAGTCTTTTAGTCGTTTGAGAAGATCCCCTTGAAACTGAGGAAGTACTTCAAACAACTCTCATACCAATATTGAAAATTAATCACCGAGTTGTTTTAAATTGTGTATGGGGAACAAGAATACAATGAACATGATAATTCAAGTCAGGTAGCAAAAGATAGCATGTACAGTTAAGACAGTTAACACTTACAGGAATTAACATGATTTTCATATAAGTACCTAGACTAATAAACCAATTTAACATGAATAAATTGTGTACATAAACTAATACTAGACCACAATTAATTCAAATCTTGTAGCAAGAGATGACAACATATACAATTAAGACAGTTAACACTTACAAGAATTAAACATGATTTTCATACAAGTAACTAGACCAATAAATCAATTTAACGTGAATAATTATGTCCAAGAACTAGTTGACCTAGACAAAGGTAAACAATCATGTAGAAGTTCTAGAGCTGAAGAGAGATAAAGATCTATTGAATCAACAATGAAAAACATATCTAACCTGGACCAAAGTATATGAAACAAAACTTAAATTGCAAATACATATAGTAAAGCCTTACGAAGGCTGACTGTCCCTCCAATCAGATTGAGAAGGACCACATGAGTAAGATCCCATATGAGTCGGCTATAGAATCTATCATGTAGTAAATGTTATGTACTAGACCAGATGTGTCATACGCATTGAGTATGGCAAGCAGATATCAGTCCAATTTGGGTGAGAGTCACCAGATTGCTGTCGAGAATATCCTTAGGTACTTGAGAAGAACTAAGGACGCATTCTTGATATTTGGAGGGGAGGAAGAAATCAGTGCAATAGGTTACACTGAAGCAAGCATCCAAACTGATAAGGATGATTACAGATCGCAGTCGGGTTATATGTTTTGCTGGAATGGAGGAGCTGTGAGCTAGAAGAGTTCCAAGCAAGAGACAGTTGCCGATTCTACAACTAAAGCTGAGTACATTGATGCATCAGGTGCAGCAAAGGAGATTGTTTGGATTAGGAAGTCCATCGCTGTGCTTAGTGTGGTTCCTAACATAGTGGATCCCAAGCGTTATATTGTGACAACACTGAGGCGATCGCACAAGCGAAGGAACCCAGGTCACACCAGGAAATCCAAGAATGTACTTAGGAGATTCCATCTCATTCGAGAAATCATCAATAGTGGAAATGTGAAGATATGCTAGTTCCCAACTGATAATATTTTTTCAGATCCATTTACAAAGTCGCTTGTTGCATGAAGGGCACACTAGATCTATAGGCATACGAGATGCACCAGATTGGCTCTACTGCAAGTGGGAGACTGTTGGATTAGATGCCCTAGAGGCAATCTTATTTGGTATGAACATTATTTTTTGCTAGAATTTATTTATTATTTATGGAGATATTTAATATGATGAAGTCCTTAGATTGAAATTGTTGTTTATCTTAAATATCCATAGTCCATTATATTGATTAATGGGACGATAACTATAGACTAGTATGTGCGTAGATCGGTATGAAGATATCAAGTCTAACACATGGGTATGCATTAGGAGTAATGGCATATTGGATTGACCCACCACGGGAAGGCTACATATAAATTATGTCAATGTCACATGTGCTTCTCGTAGAGACAATGGTGTTGTAATCCTTAGACCTGAAGTCACTGGATACTCTAGTTCTGAAATATCATGTTTTGATATTATCAAACGTTACACCGTAACTGGGTAACTATAAGGATAGTAATCGGACACGATAGGAAGCAAGCTCAGAAATGGTAGTGGTGTAGAGAGGATTTGTCCCTCTTACATAATGGGAGTAAATATCACGACCACTCGAGGGGTAGTGCTTATGGAATGTTTGGCCAGACTTAGATAAATCAATATAGGATATTGATATTATCTGTATTAATAAGCCTATTCTCAGGATCGAGAAACTATGGATTGGATATACGAGTGTGACGCTTATGTCTCGTCTCCAATCCGGATATAGAGACAAAGTGATATATACAACACGGTAACATTAGCCTCATGGTTTGTCGGACCACTGACTATTTCTGTTAGTTGGGTGGCATAGATGTGTTGCTAGACACCGCTCTATGTTTGTAATTGTTACTACCAACTAAGTAGAAACCTACGGGGTCACACACCTAATGGTTAAACTGGATGTGGATATTAATTCGTTGGACAAATTAATCAAAAGGATCAAAACGCAACCACATGCAAAGTTAGTTGGACTAAGTTGCAAAGTGGACTAATCCGTGTATGGACATGATGAGGTGGGGCAAGAAGTCTGAAGTTAATAAGGAGTTATTAACTATATAAGGGGAGTCCTTGCTCTATTATTTCACAAAAGTTATCCTTGAGTGAAATAATAGAGGAAGGAGAGAGAGAACGAGAGTTGGCCGCCGCCCCTACCCGTGGGGCCCAAAGGTGGTTCTGCCACCGTTGCTCTGTTTTGTGTGACTTTTTTTCCTCCCTCTTCGTCGTAGCTAGCACTAGACGTGAAGGGGATTCCGTCTTGCAATCCTAGGTGTGGATACCGGTAGAGACGTGGACATCATTGTGCATTGTGATCACACAAACAATCAAGGTCCACTATCGTTTACATTCATCATGTTATGAATGCTTGCCTGCGATCCGTGGATGGATTTGATCAAAAAAATTATTGTTAATCCGCTGCGTTACCCTCATCAAAACCCTACAGTATAAAATCGGAAAAAGCTCCTTAATCTTCACTAAAGATGACGAGACTTTGCCAGGCCTTGTACCTAGTTCTTCGGGCATCGAATCGTACACGAAGATCGTCACAACGTCGAGGTCGATCTTGATGAGAATCCACCGCGGGGACACGTGTAAGGAATGTAAAAAATTCGCGACTCTACAAACTCACGACCTCACGCTGGCTTCTTTGCGAATAGATAAGGGTCCATAGCCGTTAACACCGCTCGCCACTAACCCGCATAGTCGAAGAGCGCGCCAAATTCGTGTCCATAACTGTCGTCAGTTTCGTGCGATTGCCATTGACCTTGTCGATGTCGCGTCGAATCAAGCAACACAACTCGTCCATGTGCTGAAAGTAACATATGATATTTATTAATCGAAAATTAACATATGGTATTTATTAGAACGACCAAAAACCGGAAAGAGGATACTGCGTAGTGGATCTGAACAAGTCGATAGTCGACTTGTTCATGTCGATTACACAGACAATATAGGAAGAGAGCATCAGTTTTTTGCATTATTGTGGACCTTTATAGGTCGAGTGTCGACATGTACATGTCGGCTATCCAAATTGGGGATCGACACGCACATGTCGACTGGCGACCTAGAAATCTATGTGGTTAAAGTTGGGTGTTTTTTTGCTTTAAATTCATACCAATTACGTGCATTTTTGGTTCAATTGTAGTTATATAGGTTCAATACACACAAAAATCAACATCATCAATTTCAGTTTTATATGTTCATTTCACACAAAAGTTACATACTGGCAGAGCTTCATCGCCGGCATGAGTGTCTGCAAGTGAGTTTCTTCGATTTGATCCTCTTGGGCGAGTCGAAAACGGCTACTTGAAGCCATGGATGGAGAGATAGAGAGAGAGAGAGAGAGAGAGAGAAAGAGAGAGAGAGAGAGAGAGTTTGGAAGAGTTAAAGAGTGAGAGCGTCGGTCGGAGATGGAGAAGAAGACTGGAAAGAGAGAACTAGACGAAGAAGATGGAGGGGGGCTGGGGGATATTAGGGCGACAAAGAAGATGGGGACGGAGGTCTCAGATCGTCTTCGCAGAGAGGAGAAAAATAGAGACCCGACATTTGGGTGTTTTTTTTGAGAAATTATTTTTGTCGTCAACCGAGTTTAAAATCGGGACCTCATGCAGGGACTTGCAACGTTCTACAACTTGAGCTACCACGTTTGGGTGTTTAAAAAGAACGATGTAACTTTTTCTTATTTTTTTGAATTTTGTTATGTTAGAAAAAAATTAGGAGTGACTTAATTTGTTTAATTGAATTTTTATCCCCAAACCCGCTTCCTTTAATTGTTGGTGTTTACTGGCAGCAAAAAACATTTACAGTCCTTTCAGCCAATTCTTTTGCCTCGCCCACGCCCTCCTCCAAGCTCGCCGCCATACCCACGACCTACGGATTAGTGCCGACCTCCATACCTCGCCCACCTTGTTGCAGCTTAATCTGCGGGGAACCTTCCTCACGCCAGCAACTGTGGACTGTCAAGAGGTCGGAGTTAAAACGGAGTCGGAAATTGGGATTGAATATCTGAGTTTGGGGTGTTTTGGCGGTGGAATTCGAAGGTGAGTGTACTACAGTAGATCTTTTTCAATTCTCACATGGAGTACCTTTGGGCTACCGGTGCAACGATCTTTCTTCCGCCGCAAACCCGCCCATCGCCGCGCCGCCACTGCTAGCCTATTTCTAATATCCCACAGTGTCTTAACCGTCGCCTCTTTTTTTTGTAGGAGTTACATCACTCTACTGGAGATTAAGAGCCTAGTGAGACTGTAAAGACGAGGATAACATAGACGACTGACTGCACGAGGACAACGAGTCTGCTGGTAAGACCTGGTACCTTTCAAGTTTTTTTGTGATTCTATTTCCGTGTTAAGAAGAATTGACGCCATACTTCTAATGAAGCGAAATTTCGATTATTGGAAACGATTGTTATCGAATCTTTTTCATGAAAACACATAAATACATCAAAATGCAAGCTAACTCTGTTGTACATTTAATCTTCTTTGTGTTTTCCATCACAAATAAAACAATCTTCGTGGTGTAAATGGTCCAGTTAAATGACCACAACTTGGCGGCGTAGTCATTCCTTTTTTTCTTTTACACTTCCACTAATCTTCTCGGTTATGAACTGTGGCTAAATTCCTTGCAGTAAACACTCCACGACACAAATGACAAGGATACCTGAGTCGGCGTGGCTAGAGCAGAGGGGACGAGAATGATAATGCTTATATGTCAACTCCACCTTCTCGGGTTCTAGACTTAATTTTTCTGTAGTATTCTTCGCCAAGTTGTAGCAAATCGAAAAAAACTCCTTAATCTTCACCAAAGATGATAAGACTTTGCCAGGCCTTGTACCTAGTTCTTTGGGCATCTTATCATAGACGAAGAACGTCACGGCGTCGGGGTCGATCTTGATGAGAACCCACTGCGGGGACACGTGCAAGGAATGTAAAAAATCTACGACTCTACCAACTCACGACTTCGCGCCGGCTTCTTTGCAAATAGATAAGGGTCCATAGCCGTTAACGCCGCTTGCCACTGACCCGCGTAGTCGAAGAGCGCACCAAAGTCGTGTCCATCACTGTCGACAGTCTCGTGCGATTGCCATTGACCTTGTCGATGTTGCGTCGAATCAAGCAAGACAACTCGTCCATGTGCTGCAAGTAACATATGATATTTATTAATCGACAATTAACATATGGTATTTATTAGAACGACCAAAAACCAGAAAGAGGATACGGCCAAGTTGACCTGAGCAAGTCGAACACAGACTGTATATGAGGAGAGCATCGGGCTTTTTGCATATTTGTCGACTTCCATAGGTCGACTGTCAACATGTACATGTCGGCTACCCATATTGGTGATCGACAAGTACATGTCGACTAGCGACCTAGAAATCTATATGGTTAAATTTGGGTGTTTTCGTCTTAAATTCATACCAATTACTTGCGTTTACATACAAAAATCATCACAAAATCATCAATTGAAGTTCTATATGTTCAGTTTCACACAAAAGTTACATACCGGTGGAGCTTCCTCACCGACGTGGACCCACACCATGTTGAGTAAAATCTGGTACCTAGCACGATCCACCAATTAAGTTCACCCAATCCAATTTTTGTGTGTATTAGAGGTTACACACTCACGGCTCTCCAAAACTATGTCCATGTTGTAACGCCATGGGACACCGCCACACCGAAGTGCGCAAGCCTACTCTCACTCACCCTCCCATTCCCCTCGAAAATCACAAATGAAGCATATGCAATATGTAAGACTCACACAAGTATATCATGAAGTACTACCTCATCGAACCCCCTCAACTACAACTCCCTCGTGACGCACTAAAGCGGTGATTCTAAACAATCAATGATGAAGGCCAAGAATCGTCACCCTAAGTCCAGAAGCTATCAAAGAATCCAAGGTTCAAAACAAGTTTTACTAGTGGTCCTACATGGTAAGTTCTATAAGCAGTGAGTGCTCTAATACATACCTCGCACAGCTGTTCTGTGTGCCACTACGAGGCGGGTTGGCGACTACCTAAGACGTACACAAGAACGTTCGGCTTGTTTAGCTCACACCTAGATCAACTCTTGTAAGAAAACTAGGCACACACTTTAGATTTGAAAATTAAGTTCGTGTGTAAAATAGGCACGCATTCCCGTAAAGAAAGTTTCTCTATACTTACTCGGGGAAACTCACGTTGTCACTCTCGATCACAAATCATGCCCTACGCCTAAAAATCTCACACTTCTCAATTTTACCAAATTTTCAGCTTCTTTTGATTGCCCTTTCTCAAGTTTTTAATATTTTTGGTTTTTTTTTGAAATTTTAAGTTTTTTAGTTTTTTTTTTTTTTTTTTTTTTTTTTTTTTTTTAATCTATACTACATGCACGGCCAACTCGACTACTGACACGATATGTTGGTGGGACGACTCAATAATAATAAAACGTGCACGAAAAAATATGAATAATAAAAAAGAAAATATGGATATAACCAAAATTCCTAACTAAATGCAACACGGGGTATGCAAAGACTCAATAACTGACTAGTAAAAAGGGTCTTACCCACCCCCACACTAGGATGCATCGTTGTCCTCAACGATGACACGAGGACTCAACAATCCTAGCATAAGGGCACACTCCACTACTCATCTTCCTTATCCTCCTCCTCTTCATCATCCTCTTCTTCCAACTCTAACTCGTCCTCACTCGCCGGAACCGGATACTCAAATTCGTCTTCCTGAAACCACGGATCCGCCGTCAGGACTGGTGGAACAAACTCCTCCGCTGCCTGACCACTAGATTGAATAACCCACTGGCCCACCATCTGGATTAAGCTACCCAGCTTCGCCTGATTGTCCCTAGTATGGTCAAACTGGCGTCTTCTCTCAAGTCTATCCCGGGCCATCTCTGCCTTCAAGTGGTCATCAGCAACTTGGTTGTCAAACCGAGAGGTGTTCATCTTCCTACCCCTTCCCTTTTTTTTGGCCGACTCATCAAACCAATGCCATTTCCTAGCAGTGAACCTTTTCAGGTCCATGTCCCTCCCAATTGATATTTCTGCGGTCTTGGCTAAATGAGTCAGCAAACAAGTATGGCCAGGACCCAACTTGTTAGTCCTTGACACTCTCTCCAAGCAATTCTCCCAAATCAACCTAGGGATATCTACCCGAACCCCGGTGTAGAGACAGAGAGCCAAGACAGATGGGCGGAAAAGAGTAATGGGGGTTCTTTGTGATTCCCAGAATCCAATTCTCTAGCAACTCGCAGCACCACCTCGCCTCAGGCCTATAGTAGTTCTTTCCAGCCTTCCACTGAGGCACATCCCCTCTCCTATCCCACGGGGCTACTCCCTTTGCAAAGCAAAACACATTGACACGAGACCAAATACCCTCACTAGGAATAGAGGACTCGTAGCCACAACCTCTCTCAAACGGGGGAACCCCATGGCCAGGCCGATAGTCTCTGGCATGAAGACTATCCACTCGTTCCGACAATAGACAAGACGGGGGTCCTGTCTCTCACTATCTCTCGCATACCTCAAATTGAGGCAAAACTCACGCGCTATGTGAGAACTAGACTGCCCTACAAGCTTGAACCAATTGGTTAGCTTCTCACGCTCAAAAATGTCCTTTATTGCGTGAGGCATGTCCTCGTGCAATGGAAACTCTTTCTCGGGCTGCCCATTCTTTGTCAAGTAAGTTTCCTTACGCGAGTCTATATGGGCCTCGAATGTAACAAATCGATAACTATCAAAGCATGGGGGCCCAATACTACGTTCTTTCAAGTTCACTTTCGCTGTTCGTCGACCTACAATTCCCGGTTTAGTCGGGAGAGGGGTGTTCAAAATAGGGTATTGGGGTATAGGTGGTATTTCTAACTCAGGCTCACCCGAGCCGGATGCCTCTTGAGATATACCCTCACCCGTATTTCTTTTCTTTCCAACCGCCATTATAATGCTCAAATTCAAGTCAAAACAAGAAATTGAAGTCGTGCACGTGACAAGAAGTGTTTGCAGAAATTAAACACGTAAGCAACTTATAGCACTCAATCCTAGGACTTTATTCAATCGCCCCCAAAGCACGCTACTAAGCGCAAAAAAAACAAAATCGGGCTTTTACTCAATTGTGCCTAAGAATCGAGTATTAAAATTGCTAGTTTAGAGAATACCTACGTGCCCGAAGCAAGTCTTACGACACAAAATTGCAGAAACTCCGGCAAGAAAGACCGTTTTGGCGGTCGCCGAAATTTTTTGTTGAAAATTCGAATCGAATAGTGCACCGTATTCCTTGTGATGTCCTCGTCGAGGTTGTCTTCTTGACTGAAGGCTGAATCGAGCTCCAAGTTACCCAAATTTCAAATCTAGGCTCAAAACCCTAACTTTTCTCCCACTGATTTCTCTCTCGTGCTTCACTCTCACTCAAAAGCCCCTACCAAACCTTGATCCCCTCTGAAATGCGAGAAAAACCCTAGTCTTCTTGTTGGATTTTGTGAAGATTTGAGTTTGGAGATAAATAGTGAAGGTTCGGCTATGGAGGAGGAGGAAGAAGCTGCTTCGTGCGTATGGAGGAAGAGTGGAACCAGATGATGTTTTGACATGAAAGCATCGGCAAAAAGTCCTTTTTACCCCCCTCTAATTAACCCCCTTTCTCTCTTGTTCGGACTGGGCAAGATAGTCAAATCAGCGGTTGTCATCGTACGAAGACAATTCTCTTCGTACGAAGACTCTTCGTGCGAAGAGAATTTGTCTTCGTACGAAGGTCTTCCCAGAAAAGTACTGCAAGGTGTTCTGGGAAAACAAAATTCCGAGCCAAAATTTTTCTAAGTTAAATGTCTTCGTACGAAGACAATTCTCTTCGTACGAAGAGAATCCTGGAGCTGCCAAAAACATCCTTTTTGTTACAATTTCGCGTATCCGACCGTGCCTTTGCTTCCTGTAGGATCTCCGCGACCTCGAGACTCCCTTTTTACCCTAAAACACTCCCAAAATCCGGGGATTATTTCATTTGTCAATTTCACGCGTTCCAAGACACCTTTTGCATTTCCGGATGCTTTTGGCTTCGTTTTACTCTCTTGAGCATCCTTTTTGGCGTAACTTCCTCATCCCGACTCCGATATGCGCGATCCACCTGTCTACAGAAAGCTCTCAACCACACCCACACATTGGCACTGTTTAATTCTGTTTTCAGTCTTGTCTTCAAAATATCACCTCGTAATCCGTGCCAACATGCTAGCTTTCTCCGTTCATCAATAAATTCCTCGCGTATATCAAGACGAGGAGTCCGGGAATATGATCTTCCCCTGGTGCGTGTGTTGAATAAGTGTAGGAATGGCTTTAATTTTCAATTCCTTCACTCCGGATCCCGATACGCGTTCTAGGCTGCTATTCTTCCATTTTCACTCTGTTTTGCACACGCGCATCAAGACGGGGGATCCGAAATAGGCCTTTCAACTCGGAATCCTGCACATACTCATTGGAAATATTAAATCCACTCTCTCGCACCTCTCAAATAAATCAAATAGAATAAAAATTACAAAACAGTATTAAAACCTAAACTATAACAATAAATAGGTTGGGGCAATAAATAGGTTGGGTTGCCTCCCAACAAGCGCTTTGTAATTTAAGGTCGATGGCCCGACCCAGTTACCTCAGAGATAATCAAATAGCGGGAGTTTCATGGAGCCATTCAATGACTCCAATGAAATTCCCATCCACATACGGCTTTGCTCTCTGGCCATTTAACTTGAATCTGTCCCCACTTGCATCTTCCAACTCAAGAGATCCCAATGGATAAACTGCAGTAATCTTGTAGGGACCACTCCATCTAGATTTCAACTTTCCTGGAAACAGCTTTAGTCTGGCATTGAAGATCAGGACTCTCTGTCCTACCTTGAAGTCTCTCGGGATGATGTGCCTGTCGTGCCACTGCTTTGTCCTTTCCTTATAAATTTTTGCACTTTCATATGCCATCAATCGAAATTCCTCAAGTTCAAGTAGTGCTCGCTTCCGTTGCTCACCTGAGAGCTTAGCGTCCAAATTGATCTTCTTGAAGGCCCAGAATGCCTTGTGCTCAAGTTCCACCGGAAGATGACACGACTTCCCAAATACTAGCTGATAGGGAGACATGCCTAAATGGGTCTTGTATGCAGTTATATATGCCCATAAACTGTCATCTAAATGCAGGGACCAATCTTTGCGTCCCGGATTGACTGCCTTCTGTAGAATCCCTTTTATCTCTCGGTTAGAAACTTCTGATTGCCCATTCGACTGCGGATGATAAGCTAGTGATATTTTATGTGTCTTTACCCCATATTTGCTCAAAACATTGGAAAAGACTTTGTTCACGAAATGCGATCCTTCATCACTGATAATGGCTCTGGGAGTCCCAAACCGCGTGAATATGTTCTTACGCACAAATCTCTCTACAGTAGCTCCATCATTCTTGGGACAAGCCATTGTCTCTACCCACTTGGTCACATAATACACATCCAACAGTATATAAAGATTTCCAAGTAAAGAAGGGAATGGTCCCATGAAATCAATGCCCCACACGTCAAAGGGCTCTACATCCAACACGAAATTTTGAGGCATCTCATTTTGGTTGGAGATATTGCCGGTTCTCTGACACCAATCACACTGCTGTACAAATAAAGGAGCATCCTTATGTAAAGATGGCCAATAAAAACCACTTTGAAGTACCTTAGCCACACTGCGCGTTTTGCCAAAATGTCCTCCGCAATTCAGTTCATGGCAATGTCTAAGAATATACAATGTGTCTGGCTCAGCTATACATCTTCTCAACACATTATCAGCTCCTAACTTGAACAGATAGGGGTCATCCCAAAAATAGCGTCGTGCATCTGCGAAGAACTTCTTTTTCTGATGGAAGGTCATGTCTTTTGGGACAATGTTGAGTGCCTTGAAATTTGCCAAATCAGCAAACCAAGGCACAGCTGCTACCACTACCATAAGTTGTTCATCTGGAAAATCTTCTCTAACTGGCACATCTTCTTGTTTTTCATTCTCCAGTCGTGAAAAATGGTCTGCAACAACGTTCTCTACCCCCTTCTTGTCTTTGATTACCACGTCAAACTCTTGCATTAACAAAACCCACCGGATCAATCTTGGCTTTGCATCCTTCTTAGTAAGAAGATATTTGAGGGCTTCATGGTCCATGGAAATTGTCACCTGGGAACCCACAAGATATGGACGAAACTTGTCCAACGCGAAGATGATAGCCAACATCTCTTTCTCCGTGGTGGCATAGTTAACCTGCGTATTATTAAGAGTACGACTGACATAGTAAATGACATGAGCTACCTTGTCTTTCCGCTGTCCCAGTACTGCTTCCACCGCATAGTCGTTGGCATCACACATAAGCGCAAACGGCAAGGTCCAGTCTGGTGTGGCTATAATGGGTGAGTTGATCAGCTTTTTCTTGAGAAAATCAAAAGCTGTCTTGCACTCTTCATTGAAATCAAAGACGGCATCCTTCTCAAGCAATCCAGACAAAGGCTTTGTGATCTTCGAAAAGACTTTAATGAAACGTCGGTAGTAACCTGCATGTCCCAAGAAAATCCGTACCCTTTTGACAGATGTAGGATAAGGAAGCTTCTCAATCACCTCAATTTTTGCCCGGTCTATCTCCAAGCCTTTGCTTGAAATCTTGTTCCCCAACACTATCCCCTCGGTCACCATGAAATGACACTTCTCCCAGTTAAGCACTAGGTTGGTGTCAATACATCTGTCCAGTACCCGAGCTAGCTGCTGTAGACAGTCTTCGAACCCATCACCATAAAGCGAAAAATCATCCATGAAGACTTCAAAATTTTGCTCCATCATGTCAGAGAAGATAGACATCATACACCTCTGAAACGTGGCAGGTGCATTGCATAGCCCAAAGGGCATGCGTCTAAATGCAAAGGTCCCATAAGGACAAGTAAATGTCGTCTTCTCTTGGTCAGCTGGCTCAATCGCTATCTGATTATACCCGGAGTATCCATCCAAAAAGCAGTAATGCGAATGACGTGCCAGCCTATCAAGCATCTGGCCCACAAATGGGAGGGGAAAGTGATCCTTCAACGTGGCATCATTGAGTTTGCGGTAATCCATGCAAACTCTCCACCCAGTAATAGTACGAGTGGCAATCTAATCACCTTTTTCCCCTTCCACCACAGTTATACCTCCCTTCTTAGGGACACATTGTACCGGGCTAGTCCATGTGCTGTCGGAAATCGGGTAGATGATACCTGCTTCCAACCATTTAAGCACCTCTTTCTTCACCACCTCCTGCATGTGAGGGTTGAGGCAGCGCTGATATTGAACTACCAGCTTCTTATCCTCCATAATCCGAATCTTGTGCTGGAAAACTGTGGGGCTGATCCCCTTAATATCTGCTATGGTCCATCCCATAGCTGCTTTCCTTTCCTGCAATACCTTGAGAAGCTGCTCCTACTGTTCCCTGTCCAAACATGCAGAAACAATCACATGCAAAGTCTCATTAGATCCCAAGTATAGATACTTTAAACGAGCCGGTAAAGGCTTTAATTCTAAAATAGGAGCAGTAACAAGAGAAGGAGTAAGAATCTTCCTGCTTCCCTCATTAAAGAGGGGTAGGGGTGGACGCCAGCTGGCTTCCATAGCTTATTATTTTTCACTCGAGGCAAGTAGAGCAAGCTCCTCATACAGCTGCTCCAATAAGATATCTTCCTCCTCATCCGGTGTGTATGCCTCCACACCAAAACACTGCTCACTCACTGCATATGCAGGAAATTTCGTAGCTTCAAAGACATTGAATGCCACCTTCTCATCGTTAATACGCATCGTCAACTCTCCATTGGCAACATCAATAATCGTCTTTCCCGTGGCAAGGAATGGCCGTCCCAATATGAGTGGGACATCATCATCAGCATCCATGTCTAGGATTACAAAGTCTGCAGGGAAGATGAGTCCTTCGACTCTCACAAGCACATCCTCCGAAACACCTTGTGGTCTTTTGATAGTACGGTCAGCCATCTGTAAGCACATACAAGTAGGTTTTGGATCCCCTACACCAAGTTGCTCAAATACTGATGTGGCCATCAAATTGATGCTTACGCCAAGATCACATAACGCTCTACCATGGAACGCATCTCCCAATGTCACAGGAATAATAAAACCACCCGGATCTTTCATCTTCTTGGGCAAATCTTTTCGCACTACAACGCTACATTCCTCATTCAGGGTCACCGTTTCAAAATCATCCATGCGCCTCCTACTGGAGAGGAGGTCCTTGAGGAATTTGGCATACTTGGGAATTTGTGAAATGGCCTCCGCGAAGGGGATATTGATATGAAACTTCTTGAAAATATCCACAAATTTCTTGAAGTGCTTAGCATCCTCTTGACTCTTCAACCTTTGCGGGTATGGCACACGCATGCTGTGCTCTTTTGGCTTTTGCTTCTCTTCCGACTTCCTACTCGTGTCCTTTGATTGGGGAATCATGGTAGGCACGGGAATTGCTTCATCCAAAGCCCTCTGTGTTTCCTTAGTTGCTTCCGCTCGCGCGTGGCTAGGATATGGAGGACCCTCAGTAGTGATGCCACTGCGAGTTGTGATTGCCTTCACATGCTCATTAGGCGTGATGGTGTTTGCTGGAAGTATGCCCAGTGGAAGTTTGATATTCTGATTGGCAATTTGCCCAATCTGAGTCTCGTGAATCTTCACTGAGGCTTGTAATGAGACAATTGTGCTCTTTAACATGTCTTGATTAGCCAGTAGCTTCCTCAATAAAGCATTTGTCTCTTGGTCTTCATTTTGTGGAGCCTGCTGCTGTGGAGCCTGCCTTTGCACTTGGTATGGAACATTTTGCCTCTGACCGAGTGCATATAGTCCACTGTTTGGATTGGCATAGCTGAAGTTGGGGTGATTGCGATTGTTGGGATGATATGTGTTGGGCCATTGCTGCTGTCTAATAAAATTCACCTCTTCAACACTATTATTGTATCCCTGGCTCTCATCTGCTAGTAATTCACCCATAGGCTTCTGTGATGGAGGTTGCATCCCGTGAAATGCCGAGGTCATGGATTCTAGATTTTGTTCCATATATTCGATCTTGTTGACTAAGGCTGCATCCCCCGGTTTGGAGTACCTACGAGTTTCAGCTCTTGTAGACTCTCTCTTCGACACGTTGTTCAGCAAATCTTGAGCTCGCTGCGCTCCAAGCCCCATAAAATTACCTCCAGCTAGCATATCCAACTGATCAGCTGTCTCCTTGTCTAATGAAGTGTAGAAATAATGGAAGAGCTTGTGCCATGGCCCCCCATGATTCAGACATCTACGGGGAATTTGGATGAACTTCCTCCAAGCATCTCCCAATGAGCTGTTTTCCTCCTGAGTAAAATTTTCAATTTCAGCCATCTATTGAGAAACTCTGGATGGTGGCAAATACTTCCTCAGAAACTCATGGAAACAGTCTGCCCATGTCACTATGCTCCCTGCTGGTAGTTCCATAAGCCACTTCTTGGCTTTTCCAGATAAAGAGAAGGGAAACAGTAAGAGCTTAACTGTTTCATCTGGGACTCGTTGATCGTGCAAGGTAGATGTAACCTGCTCGAATACCAGTAGGTGGTGGTTGGGATCATCTCCTGGAGCTCCGTTGAACGCGCACTCATCACGGAACATATTAATCATATGCTGGCGAAGCTCGAAGTGTTGTGCATTGATCTGCGACCTGACAATGGTAGGTTGGTAACACGCTGGAGTAGTCCTGAAATAATCCACCATAGGACGTTCTTCAATCTCGGCATTCTTAATCGGTGCCTCGGCATTTTCCTGTTGTTTCCCCCATTATTCCCATTATTGTTCCCACCGATGTTCACCACTTGTGCCCCCACACCAGGACGTGGTTGTGGATTTGGGGGGTGGGGGGCAAGCGATCAATCATTTCTTGCATCTCAGCCATTTGAGCCCTAAGCTGCTCAGTTTCTCGTGCTCTATTTGCTGCCTCCTCTACAGCAGCTGCTCTAGCTGCTTCAGCATCTTGCACATTTTTGCGGATCCTTTTAAACTAAGATCTAGTTTCATCATCCATGGTGACTGAGCTTGAAATCCTCTTGTCTCTATGCTGTGCTCTTAATAAGGATTCCGGGTTTTCAAATGTTGGATACAAAGGCTCGTCTCTAGAACGGGTCATGCACCGTGCAAATCAACCTGAAATCACAAAACACACAAAACGTAGGTGAGTAACAGATATAAACAAAAAATTAAAATCCCAAAGGCTAGGAATTATAACTAATTTAGCCGAAGTCTCCGTCAACGGCGCCAAAAACTTGACACGAACTAACCACAAGTGTATGGTTGTCGTGTGTAGTAATATCCGGAAATCCGGGTTATCGAACCCAAGGGACTTTGTTAAACTAGTTATTATCTGAAACCTTATGTGGGCAAGTCGCAAAGTTGTATTTTGTTCTAATTCTACGAAAATAAAAATGCAAGATTCTCAATTAATCGAGTAAAGTAGGTCACGATTAACAAAGAGTGAGTTTATGACTTTTCTTATTCGAGGATAAATACCGGGAATTCTCTAGGTTCACTAGGTTGATCTAAACTTATGCTTTGATTCGTAAAACAACCACGTGTCTTTCACTATTAACCAAGCAATGTAAAACTTACCGAGTTACCAAGCAATTTATCTATACTTAAAACCAAAATATACCAAGTTACCAAGTCTATTTTACTTTTAAGCATGCATTAGGAATCACAATTCTACTCTAACGATCCTAGTTAACAATATCGAGTTACCAAATATTGATTCGACTAGGTGGATTATTCAATTTACCGACTAACTATCACGGAGTTACCACGTGAATGTTAATTAAGATTATTCTTACGTTAGCTACTCGCAAAAATAATGAGATCAAAACCATAAACAATCCATAATAATGAAAGAACACGAAAGATTAAGTTAAAAACATGAATCACAATCTCAAAACATCATGTTTATATCAAACCCTAGCTACACCAAATGAGAATTCCCAGCAAAAAGGGTTTAGATACTAGGATTCATACTAAAACAACGAGTTTCATAAGTTTCATAAGCAAAAACTAAGAAAGATGAAGAGTTGAGAATCCAAACGAGTGATCCAAAGCTCCCAAGCTCTTGCAATAGCTTCTTGCTCTCCAAAAGATGTTTCTAACGTCGTGAACTACTAAAAATTTCAACCTAAAACACTTAAATACGTTTCCATAACAATATTACAAAGTTTGGATAATCTACGCAAAAGCCCCAAAAAATCTGCGTTTTCCAGCGATGTCTTCGTACGAAGACATTTCTCTTCGTACGAAGAGTCTTCGTATGAAGACAATTCCTCTTCCTACGAAGGTCTTCCTATGTAAGTACTGCATGCATGTTTGGGAAGAGATCTTCAGAGCTTGAAAATTTAGCTAAGTCCATTCTCTTCGTACGAAGACATCCCTTGTTTCTGCACTTTTTCCTTTGATTTCTTCTTTGAATTCCTTGCTTCCTTTGACTTTTTCTTCGAGTTCCTTTCTTCCGAAGCTCGTTTCCATCTCCCGCATGATCCTCCAAGCCCTGTTTTCCTGCGAATCACAACACGAAAATACAACCCGCGATCATATCACAATAAAAGATCAAAATATCCAAAGAAACACCCGGATTTAACAAGTAAAGCTCATGAACTCATATTATCACACTTTAGCATAATTTACTCAAAGGACGACGAATTCTCCATGTGGAGCACGCAAAACGTAGAAATAAAAGGCATAAAATAACTCCGAAAACGAAGTTATCAGGAATCTGAAGGGTCTTTGGTACCTGTGTCATGCACACTCATGGAAAATTTTAAACCGCTCTCTCTCGTCTCTCACAATCAAGTATGAGAACTAAATACAAAAACTAAACAAAATATCAAATATCCTACTCTACATTGGGTTGCCTCCCAAGAAGCGCTTGTAATTTAAGGTCGACGGCCCGACCCGATTACCTTAACTGAAAAGGAACATGGAGGGTGCTTTATCCCTCCACTTCTTCTTCTTCCACCATCTTTGCTCAATTAGCTTTTTCTCTCGAGCACACAGGCTCTTTGGACATGGTGGAAAGCTTTGGAAGTTAAAATCTTTCATCTAAAACTTTTTCTTCTTGATCAACTTCCATAGAGTATCACTAGGCTCAAATGAATCTCTCTCCAAGAAATCATCCCAGTGATACTCCTTCGGTGCTAAATGATCTTCATTAGACACATGCATCTCATCTATACCCCCACACTTGACGATCTCCAACTCCTTTACTATGGCATATAGATCGTCAATAGGATAGCCAATCGAACAAGAAATCAGAAGTTGCCCATCACGTTCTTCCCCAAAAGACTCTCCATACACAAGTCTTCTCAACTCATTGCAGACTTGGTTTACATGAGATATGGAAAAGTCTTCAAAAAACTGAGTAGGGGATTTTACCTCAATTGTAATGGACAATATTTCGTCGCCAGCTCCATCATCAGCATACTCCCAATGTTTGTTTCATCCCAATCATGCCAAGGCTGTGAGATAATTGGAGGTTCCCTTGCAGAGAGCATCGCCTCCTCCTTTGTTGGACACGCAAGGCCACCCAGTCTGAATTAGAGTCTGATTCCTCATAAGTGGAAAATTCCACAACTTGTTCAGGGACATTGCACTGTTCGCTCGGCTCAGATACCTCTTCTTCCATCACTGCAGCTTGCGATTCGGATTCTTGTTCTTTCTCCATCCTAGCCATCAGTGTCATTTGCATCTCTAGGACAGTTGGTAGCCAATGAGGTTCATCCAAACCATCTTGTGATGGTGACCATAGAGGCTCGATTAGGGGCTCAATGTCTGGCATAGGCTCCTCTTGTGGCTCAGGTGTATCCAGGGATATCCGTGTGATGCGCACTTGGATCTCCCCCATAATATTGTGCAATTCTTCCATGCTTGCTAATGAGTCATCTTGATACTGATGAAGCTGTGGTGGATCGAATATGCATGCCTCTTCATACTTATGATCCTTCTTGCATTTGTAGAACAAAATCATTGAGCATGTGTCAACATTGTGCCAAACTCTGCATTTAGCACAGTAGTAGGGGTAATCAGAGATCCCCACATAATCCTCGTCGCTCCACATGCTCATTACGTCTCATGCTTCCTGTGTTCCTGTGAAAACAAACTCACACGATACCCGTGAAGCACAGAGATAGAAGCAAATAAAACAAACTAAAATAAAAGTACTCTAAACTAACTCCTAACTAAATAATCTATCGCTCTCCCCCGCAACGACGCCAAAAATTTGACACGCTTTCTTACGTGTTACCTCAAGTGCACGGTCAAGTAATAAAGGGTAATATTTCAACCCCGAGTTATCGATCCCACGAGGACAAGCTTGAGATTATTTAATTATTTATTAGCCTAGAATACGGTACAAGGAGGAAAAATGGTGATTAATATGTTGCCACCCTCAAAAAAGTGACGAATATGAAATTACAACTAAACTAATATTTTTTGATTTTTTAATTTATTAAAACAATTATGGAGAAACTAGGCAATCTATAGATCACCTAGGGTTGTATACGATTTCCGGATTAGCTATGTAACACGTTAACCCTATTCTAGTTAAGTCGGGTAATGGTACTGACAATATCCTATCGGTCTCATGTTGTTCTACGTCACGGTTTACTTGGTGTCATGTCGGTCCACCTACATCTACCAGTCCGTTCTAGTAGGCTAACGACAGTGCACAGAATGATGTCCTCTCAGACCACCACCACACGAACACCTCACTATCTCCTACCGAATCAACCCACTAAGGCCAATCCTACACACTTCTCTTCTCAGTCTTAGTGATTAAAGATTGTTGTTCATATCTCATCACAACTAGTCCGGTTAATTACTCCATTCTTGCCAAGAATTACACATAGTATATGAACAATTAGCTAAAACATATATTAACTTTAAGCAAGATCACAATCTATGAAGAACAAGAAGATTCATGAATTATCAATTCCTACCCTAGCCGTGTCAATAGACTAAGATCTTCAACAAGTTCATGAAATCAAATGTCATCCAATAGATCAAATCAAAAAGCATGAAACAAAGTCTGAAATCCGGGAAACATAATCGTCTACATAAACCCTAGGCTCTCTAGAGAAGCCTAGAAAAACGTCTAGCTACTACTTGAAATCATAGCAACACAACAAAGTTTCTCCATACAACTGAATAAAAGAGAAGCGAAAGAAATCAAACGGTGAGGTCTCCGGTTTGGGGATGATCCCAATCGATCTCCTCAGCTCCCTTGCCTCTATTCCTTCATTCGTATGCGTGAATGATGTATTTTTTTGTCCCTAGGTCGTTCTTCAATCATAACCCGCAGAAGTCTTCAGTAATTGCACAATAGCCCCCTGAAATCTGCTCCCGACTTCGCCGAGCCATAACTTCTTCGTCCAAACTCGGATTAAGCTCCGTGTCCTATAGTTGGAAAGCTCTTTGAGTCTACTTTCATTTGGAACAGGTATCACTCCCAAATTAGTTGTATAAATCCAGCTAGGATCAAAATAGTGCAGACTGGTCATCCAAGCTCCTTCAATTCGGCTTCTCTTGACTCCACTTGAGCTCCCGTTGTTTCCGAAGTTCGTTCCATGCTTCCTATCAACCGATTATCATCCGTTCCTGCCAAGACAACATGAAAAAACATACCAAGAGATTATATTTGATAAATAACAAAGAAATATCCATAAAAAACGCTCGGAATAACAATATAGCACATGGTGAGCAACAAGTGATAAAACGAATCATATTCTCTAACATTAGGCTCAAATAACTCTCCAAATACCTATTATCATGTGGTAAATGCTAAAGAATTATAGCTCCTAAAAGGTTCTATCACTTGCATCAGTGTAACCAATTACACATAACTCTTCCTTACCTCCAAATATCAAGAACGCATCCTTAGTTCTTCTCAAGTACTTAAGGATGTTATTGACAGCAATTTTGTGACTCTCACCCGTATTGGACTGATATTTTCTTACCATACTCAACGCGTATGATATATATGGTCTAGTACACAACATGGCGTACATGATGTATCCTATGGCCGAAGCATAGGGTATCCTACTCATGCGGTCCTTCTCAATCTCATTGGAAGGACAATAAGTCTTAGATAGAGTGACTCCATGCGACATGGGCAAAAATCCCTTCTTGGAATCTTGCATGTTGAACCTTTTCAACACCTTGTCTATATATGTACTTAGGCTTAGGTCGAGCAGCTTCCTAGATTTATACCTATAGATCTTGATACCAAGTATATTAGCTGCATCTCCTAAGTCCTTCATTGCGAAACACTTTTCGAGCCAATCCTTAACAGATTGCAAAGTAGGAATATCGTTTCCAATAAGAAGTATATCCTCCACATACAAGACAATAAACACTACAGAGCTCCCACTAACCTTCTTGTAAACACAGGGCTCATCGTCATTCTTGATGAAGCCAAACTCTTTAACCGCGTCATCAAAATGTCGATTCCAACTCCTAGAAGCTTGCTTCAATCCATAAATGGATCGTTGTAGCTTACAGACTTTATTGGCATTCTCTTGATCCTCAAAAACCTCTGGTTGTGTCATATACACATCCTCGAGGAGGTTCACATAAAGGAACGCTGTTCTGACATCCGTTTTCCAAATCTCATAGTCATATTAGGCTGCAATAGCAAGTAGGCTTTGAATGGATTTAGTCATGGCGACTGGTGAAAAAGTCTCATCATAGTTAATACCATGTATCTGTCTATAGCCTTTAGCCACAAATCGCCCCTTGTAGGCAACTACCTTGGCATCCATGTCGGTCTTCTTGTTGAAGACCAACTTGCACCCTATG
Organism: Linanthus parryae; assembly: GCA_023055425.1. NCBI lineage: Eukaryota > Viridiplantae > Streptophyta > Magnoliopsida > Ericales > Polemoniaceae > Linanthus > Linanthus parryae. The sequence goes on along the minus strand of JALGPY010000002.1, from coordinate 113,898,946 downwards.
GTCCGAGCCCCTTCAAGTGGATCCACCAAAGTCCATACTGAAGGGAGGCGAATCCCTGGACCAGTTCGATTGCATGGCTGCTATACCGATTAAAATTTTGTTCGTTTATCAACAAGAACGCCATAACCCTACTAGGAGGAATTAGGGTTTGTACCTGCGTCCTAGCTAGTTGATGTAGGTCTGAATCACTCCGGATCCTCTCCCGTATTCCTGAAGTTCCACCTGGATGCAAGTGTGGGCTTGCTGCTTCCAGAATCCTTCTTGGCCTCCAGACGAATTGCTCTCACTCTCGAAACCCCAGATTTTGGTGTGTATCTGAAGCATACGAATTCTTAAGAATAAGGACACTTATAAAGGCTACGGGAGGGACCTAGAGGATAAAATAAGAATCAGGCTCCTAACTTTATTAGGACTTCTGGTTCCACCCGAACCTAGTCTGTAAAAAGTTAATAACAGTTAGTACCACTAAATAAATGTTATTGCACTCCTTTTCATATTCTCAAAAACTAATATTTTAATCTCCTGTATTAAATACTTATTATCTCCCCATTTTAATATTACAGATATCCGTCGATTAAATTAATTACTGAATAATTCATTTAATCGACTTCTTCCCAATTCCTTGATCCTTACCACTTAACTTATTTGATATGTCCATATTACCAAGTAATCTACATGTAGGCTTTGACATAATGAAAACTTATAAGCTTCATCAAGGGGATATCATCAATCCCATAACCGGGACATGGATTCCTTTGATATATAAATTTACACCATGGACTCAATAGCATCACCCAACTCGTCGAGGTTATTGACTCCATAGGAATCTCACTCACTTGACTTGTCAAAGAAATAACTTCTAAATACATGTGCACATTGACTATCTAAGGATTAAGAGCATAAGTGATCATAATAACCATGAGACATAGCTTGTCTTATTATGTCAGTAAAAAGACAATGATCTCAACTTGGTCTTGTTTAATATACACAAAGTATACTAGCACATTGAGTTGAAACTATAGTATGAACTATACTGTTTCCTGTAGCCAAGACAGACCTACTAAACACAATGTTCTACAATTGTTCCGATGGTTTGTCTAATTCCATCTAGATTGTGAACTCACTAGTTTCATTCCACAAGAACCGAAGATAAGATCTTCTGTGTGTAAGCTATACTCTACACACCAGATCTTCTACTATGCAGAACAATAGACAACTATGCACAATAATAATATAATGCAAAAAACATTGCCCGAAACCATTCTCATAAATATCAAATTCATATAATCCAATACAAAAAGCATGGCTTTATTATTCAATCCAAAACATACTTTGTTGGTATACATGGAATCCATTTCGGATCTCATGGCTTCTAGCCACTTCTTGGAGTCTGGGCCTTTCATGGCCTCCCCGTAGGTTGCAGGCTCATCATCCATGAGTGGTATGTCATCGGGATCAGTCACGAGAAGTCCATACCTCTCTGGCTCATGACGTACCCTTCCTGATCTACGGAGTTCCTTTGTCACCTGAACTGGTTCTTCCACAACATCTTGCTGTTCATTTTCATGCTCCATCATCGGTTCAGTGGTTTGTGGTTCTTGAATATCTTCAAGTTCTAAAGTCCTCCCACTTGCTTCTTTAAAGACTAGCTCTCTTTCTAGAAACACGCCGGTCCGAGCTACAAACACTTTGTTCTCGGTTGGATTGTAGAAATAATATCCTTTATTTGCCTTAGGATATCCCACAAACTTACACTTATCCGCTTTGGGCCCGAGCTTGTCTGTTTGTAAACGCTTTACATAGACATCGCAGCCCCAAATCTTCATAAACGACACTATGGGATGCTTCCCAGTCAATATCTCATATGGTGTCTTCATGACTGATTTGGACGCAACACGGTGAATGGTAAAAACTGCAGTTAATAGAGTATGTCCCCAAAATGATATTGGAAGATCTGTTTGACACATCATAGATCGCACCATATATAATAGTGTGCCATTCCTCCTCCTGGATACGCCATTCCATTGTGGCGTTCCGGGTGGAGTGAGTTGGGAAACTATCCCACAATCTCTAAGATACTCGTCAAACTCTTGGCTCAAGTATTCTCCTCCACGATCCGATCGCAAAACCTTAATACTTTTACCAAGTTGCTTCTCTACTTCATTCTTCAATTCCTTGAACAATTCAAAGGATTCTGATTTGGCCTTCATAAGGTTACAAATCTATATCTACTGAAATCATCAATAAACGTAATGAAGTAGGTGTAACCACCTCTGGCAGGCGTGGGAAACGGCCCACATACATCGGTATGTATGAGTGCTAGTAACTCACCAGTCCTCTCACCTTTCTTATTGAAAGGGGACTTTGTCATTTTTCTCAATAAACAAGACTCGCATGTCTCATATGATTCCAAATAAAATGAGTCTAGAAGTCCATCCTTATGGAGTCTAGATACGCGTTTCTCGTTTATATGGCCTAAACGACAGTGCCATAGATATGTTAGATTTAAATCATTAGTTTTAATCCTTTTAATATTTATGTTATAGATGGAATTATTTAGATCAAGGATATATAATCCGTTAGACAAATGCACACTACAATAGTGCATACTATCAAAATAAATGGAGCAACACTTGTACTTTTTTGAAATAGAAAAACCCTTCTCGTCCAAACAAGAAATGGAAATAATGTTTCTGCTCATAGCAGGCACATAATAGCAATTGTCTTATTCTAAAATAAGTCTAGAAGGCAAAGATAGTTCATAAACGCCTATAGCTAATGCAGCAACTCTTGCTCCATTCCCAACGCGCAGATTATCTCCCCTTTAGCCAATCTTCTACTTCTTTTTAAATCTTGCACATTTCGACAAATGTGAGAACCACATCCAGTACCCAATACCCAAGATGAAGAAATAGATAGATTGACATCTATAACAAAAATACCTGGTGGTGGTGGAATCAATATTCCAGGCTTCTTATCCTCCAGATACTTGGCCAATTCATCCTCCAGTGACTCGGCTGGCTACAGTAGTGACAATCACCTTTAGCCACGCCCCCACTAGGATTTAGGGCTTCTTTGGATTTCGCAACCTTCTTGCGCTTTCCTTTAGAAGTAGAGGCAACTCCCTTGCCCTTCCTCTTATTCACCATCATTATGGCCTTGCCCTTGCCTTTGTTGATGCTCTGTTCAGGTGTCTTCAGCATGTTCAACAAGTCTGGCAGAGTCTTACTGATCTCATTCATGTTATAGTTCATAATGAACTGGTTATAACTGTCAGGCAACGATTGCAAGACAAGATCGGTAGCCAACTCTGGTCAGAGTGGGAAACCCAGCCTCGTGAGGTTCTCAATGTACCCGATCATTCAGAGTACATGATGCCCGACTGGGTTCCCTTCAGCAAGACTGCTCTTGAACAGTGCCTTGGACACCTCATACCGCTCATGCCTTGCCTTTTCCTGAAACAACTATTTCAAGTGTATGATCATATCATAAGCTTCCATGTTCTTGTGTTCCTTCTGAAGCTATGAGGTCATGGTGCAGAGCATGAGACAAGTCACATCGTTAGGATCATCTATATGTTTCTGACGTGCTTTTACGTCGGCTAGAACAAACTCATCCTAGGGTGGTTATGGAATAGGATTGTCTAAGACGTACAACTTCTTTTCTTTATGAAGGACGATCCTTAAGTTTCTGTACCAATTAAGGAAATTTGTTCCAGACAGTTTGTCCTTCTCAAGGACAGATCGCAGGGATGAAGTCGATGCGTGATTGTTTTCCATTTGGAATTTTACAAAAACGAGAAATGTGCAATTTTAGTATTCTAGAACAATTTAACTATATTCAAAAATGGCTAGATCATTAAATATAGCTCCCACTATTTTTCTCAGGTTATTAGCCCTCACCATTAATGCGGAGAATATCATACATATTTTCTAGTGAGTTCAAGATCCATATTTCACTTCTTCTTGAGCTTGCTTTGGGAAGTCACCCAAGAATTGGTTATTTAGGTAGGAACCATTCCAATTGCATCCCATGCAACTCTTGGTCCAATCTGGCTAATAATTAATTATTCTTTATCCTTTAGATAACACCTAATTGTCATTCCTCTATGCTCATCAATCCAATTGATTTTACCCAGTTGCGTACAACCTCTTCCTTCAACAATCACACATTACTTGCTTGTGTCGTCCGCAACACACCAAGGTGAATTAAAACGCCTTGATTTGGCAAGCCCGAATTTAATAAACCTTGATCATGAAGGGTGTTTAGGCAAGAGAAGGAAAAACGCAATATTTCCATTGAGGGATTTAATAGTCATTATTCGTTTGGTTGATCCCATCAACATGATCAACTTATTTGGATTGGGAAATTCAGAATAAAAGATCAACTTGTTTATTATTATCTTGTTAACTTTTTGCTAGTATCGCCATACAAAAAAATAAATAACAAGACATAAATAATAAACATCCACAAAAGAAAAATAACGTGGCATGGATATGCCCCCTAGAATAAGATATTACCAAGACAATGATAATATATATATGTCCTAAAGTGTCAAGCTCATCTCCATGTGCTCCACCATAGCTGCGCGCGTCTATGATGGGACCTTCATCATCTTTGTGGCTTCTTTGGTCCTCCGGTCTTCTTCTCCATGCTCTTGCCTATAATCTAAATTTCTAATTCTATCCTAACATCTAGAATAATAAATAAATAAAACCTCACATGTTGAGAAGATGATCAACTCGCAGGCCTAAACCAAACCACAACAAACACAATCATCCACAACCTAGGCCATATCCATCCACCATGCAACAAAGCACATAATATAGTTAAAACCAATTTTTAACGCGCTTGTTCAAATTTTAGTTGAAATTGGGTAATTATGGTCACAACAGTCCAAGGACTCCACCATCCACCATGGCCGAACGATCCAAGGACAAAGGCTAGGCCTTGGGGGGGTCGGCCGAGCCTCACGCGCGGCTAGGCCGCACGCTAGGCCGGCCCAACCCCTTGGCCGAGCCTAGATTGGGCGGCAAGGCAAGGAGGGCGGTCTCCATAGGGGGGCTGAACCTCCTTTGGAATTGTTTCCAAAACATTCCTTGCCTTGTTGCCCAAACTTAGTTTTTTCCATAAAGTTGTTTCCATAATTGAAAAATACCTTTTTCCCAATTATGTGCCCAAGAACTCTAATTTTTCAAAAACCCAATTATTCACATCCTATGTGATAAAACTCACAAATTTACACATCCAATGTTTAATTAGATCTTATTTGTCTTGAATCAAATTAAATTTGCATCTACTATGCCAATTAATTTCAGTTTCGCGTAATAAGAATAAAAAAGTGTATAAACTGAAATCATAACACATAAAATCATGTTATGCGCTACAACCAGGCTTTGATACCAAATTTGGGTTTTGACGTAGGTAACGGAGCGGAATAACAAAAATTTCCTACTCAAAGACCACCAAGGATAACAGGAAGAGCTAATCATAACATGATAAGAGCATAAAAGATGTGTACCTTAGTTTGGGAGATCACAAGAAGAATAGTGTTTTCGTCTCTATGAATATCCACACCTTGGATCTTAATTGGATTCCTTCTCACTGTGATGTGCTAGCAACGGAAGAAGGAGGAGGATGATCACGCAATACGGAGCACCAAGGCCTCGCCTTGGTGTGGACAACGGCAAAGGGGCCGACTTGTTTTGTTAATTTCTCTCAATAATGACTTTTCTTGAGAATTAACAAGCTAGAGTTCCTTTATATAGTCATAACTCTTTATAAGGCCCCAATACTAATCATGTCCTTACATGGATTAGCCCACCTGCAAATTAGTCCTGCTAAGTTTTCTTGTGGCTGCTTTATGATCCTTTTTTATTAATTAGTCCAACTAATTAATACCTATATCCAATTTAATCCATTCGGTGTGTGACCCCATAGGTTTCTACTTAGTTGGTAGCAACTTATTACTAACATGGAGCGGTGTATAGCAACACATCCATGTCACCGAACTAATAGAAATAAGACATTGATCCCGACAAACCTTGTGCCCAATATTTCATATTGTATTATCCATTTGTCTCCATATCCGGATTGGACACGAGACATAATTGTCACTCTCGTATATCCAATCCATAATTTCTCGATCTTGGGAATATGCTTATGCAAGCAGATAACATCAATATCTCCATATTGATGTTATCTGAGTCTGGCCAGACATTCAATAAGCACAATCCGTCGAGTGGCCATGATATTTGCTCCCATTCTGAGGGAGGGACTAATCCTCTCTATGTCACTACGATCTCTAAGCTTGCTTCCTATCATGCCCGATAGATATCTTTATAGTTTCCCGGTTAAGGCGCAACGTTGGATAACATCAAAGCATGATATTTCACAACTATAGTATCTAGTGACTTTAAGTCTAAGGATTACAATATTATTAGCAGTACGAGAAGCGATTGTGACTTTGACATAATCTAATGTATCCATCTTGTCGTGGGTCAATTCAGTATGCCATTACTCGTAATGCATACCCATGTGTTAGACTTGATATCTCCATATCAATCTACACACATAATTGTCTATATTTGATCGTCCTATTAACCAATATAATGGACTAGAGATATTTAAGATAAACAACACATTGTATCTAAGGACTTCATTATATTAAACATCACAATGTTCATACTAAATATAGATTTCCTCTAGGGCACCTATTCCAACACCATGTTAGGTGGTCTAACCCCTTTTGGAATCCAAATATGTCTAACTTGTCCTTCAAGTTGAAGTGGAAATGTGTTCCTCATTATTTGAGTATCTCTTCTTTTAAAAGGACAAGTCACCTTAACATGACCAATTCTGTTGCAGTAATGGCCCTTAGGAGAAGATCGGTTACCGGCCTTCATAAATCTGGTGTTGATTTTTCTAGGAAAGTTTGGATTATAGCCAATACCAGTTTTTGTGAACAGACTATAAACTTCCTCCAAGAATCAAGTTCAGATTGTGTTCTGTGCCAGCAAGTTTTGTCACAACTTTCTCAGTATCTTTAAGTTTCTCGGTTAGAGCAGTCTTTTGTTCCTTTAATTCATCACATTGATGTTTTAAAGCAGCCATGCTGTCACTCATGAGAGAGTTTTCAGTGACTACTTTCTTGACTTGAGTTTTCAAGGCTTTGAAACTGGTTTCCAAGGCCTTTAAATCTCTGTCAGACTTCTTCTAAGATATTTCAATATTCTAATTTAGGCAAATAAGTTTCAATTTTTCTTCTGCTTGCTCATGAACCTTTTATTTTAATATCCTATTTTCTTTCAGATAGTCCTCTTCATTTAAAAGCATTATTCTGAGGTAGTCTAAGAGGACATCTGTTGGTTTTGAAATCAAAGAGTTTACCATTACCTTAATGTTCTTTTCAGAACTTTCATCATGCTTGGCCATAAGGCAGAGGTTTGTCTGTTCTTCTTCAGATTCAGAATCACTAGAGGAATCAGAATCACTCAAGGAGGCTACCATAGCTTTCTTTCTTTTTTCATGATCTTTCTTTTGAAAGTGTTTTCTTTTCTTGTGTGGACAGTCACTGATTGAGTGTCTGCATCACCACACTCAAAGGAATTTATTACTTTAGGTCTATTATCATGAGAAGAGGATTTACGTTTGTAGTCTCTGCTATTGGAGGATCTGTGTTTGTCTCTGCTGAAGTCTTTGTTTCCAAAGTTCTTTTTCATCTTCAAGATTCTGGCCAAGAATTTGGAAATAAGAGCAAAGGAATCTTCATAATCATTACTGATGGTTCAAGGTATTGAGATGGTTCACTCTCTTTAGCCTTGAGAGCTAAGTTCTTGGTATTGTCTGGTAACTCTCCATCTATCTCATTCATGGAGATCTCATGAGTGAGCAGCTTTTCTTGTAGATCATCAAGTTGAAGAGATGATAGATCTTGATCTTTTTCAATGGCTGTATTCTTTGGTTACCATTTGGCTTTGGGAAGACTTCTCAAGATCTTTCTAACCTTTTCTTCATTTAAAATGTGTTTTCCTAATGAATCTAGGTTCTTGACAATATCTGTGAACCTCATGAACATGTCTCTGATGGATTCGTCTCCATTCATCTTGAACAACTCATAATGTCTAAGGAATATATTGATCTTTTTTTCTTGACTTGGCTAGTTCTTTCAAATGTCACCACAAGCTTATCCCATATTTCCTTTGCAGTCGTGCATCCTGAAATCCTGTTGAATTCATATGCACTCAAAGCACATTGTAAGAGATTCATAGCTCTATAAATTTTTAGAGAATTGTTCTAATTCAGAAGATGAAAGTGAATCTTCAGTTTTGGGGGTTTTGATCCCATATTTCTTTGTGTAGAATGTGTGAGGACCATTCTGAATGATAGTCCACAAATCCATATGTTGATCAGTGACGAAAATTTTCATCAAGGCTTTCCAGTGCACAAAATTGTCACCACATAATAAGGGAGGTATGTTAGCAGCTCTTCCCTGAGAGAAAGCACCATCTCCTGCTGTACTCATAATCACAAGATTGTTAGATCTATGCAGTGATACAAGCTCTGAAACCAATTGAAAGGGGGAAGTATGGCAGATACAAATACATGATCAATACTCTAGAAGGGGGGGGGGGGTGAAGAGTACGACAACTTTTGCCAAAGATGTGATTTCAAATAAGTAGAAGAGTACAAATAGTAATTCAAGGCCTTGAAATAAGTTTCAAGCCTTTGGAAGCAAAACAGTTAATGAAAAAGTTAATCTTTTACAAGGCCTTGAAATGAAGTTCAAGTCCTTGAAACTGAAACCTGTTTTGAGCAGTTAATAAGACAAGTATAGGAACTGAAATGTAAATGCAAGAGACACATGAATTATAGAGTTCAGTCCACTTGGACATGCGTCTCTACCTCAGGGAATTAATCCCTGCAGGATTTTCAACACAATTATTATTAATCAAAAGCTGAGCCCTAGATCTCAAGCACAGAGATATTCCCTACTATGTTATATTTTGTGGTTCTCACTAACCTAAGAACTTCCTCTAGCTAACTGATTCAATAAGAATTCTATGTTGTTCACTTGAGAAACTCACGATAAATCAAACAAGAACTATTATCTGAATGATATACAAATGAAGTTCAGAAAGAAGAACACTGAGACAGTCAATCCCTGAATGTGTTTGAGTGTGTCTCTATGATTCTCTGCGAAATTCTTCTATCCTTCACACTCTTATGGAGCCCGTTTGAATTGAGGATCTTCAGGATCTTATGGGAACTAACTTCCCTAAAAATCAGCAATGTATCTTGACTCTTCTAACAGCTCTTCCAACGGCTAGTTGTCAGTATCTTCAAAGATTCTGACTTGATCTTGTTTTTTGAAGAGTTAGGAGGCTCTAGGCATGATTGTTCAGGCACACAATCAATGAAACAAGTTTATTTTCCATTCCTGCATTCAAACAGTTTAGGAAATAATCTTGCAAAATAGGCAACTATATTATCCTGCACAAGTCAAGCTTATCAGTGGAAATAACAGCTAATCTAAAAAAATATATTGGGTTTTCTTTCATCATCAAGTATGTAATAGTTAGATAATAAGAGATAGAGAAGGATCTGAGCTAAAAATGCTCCCCCTTAGTTCATGCTTATATACTACAGTTTAGGAACAAGCCGTTGAACACAATTTCAAGTCCTTGAAACTTACTGCACTTCATCCTTTGCAAACAAGCTGAACTTACAGATGTATTCCAATACCGGAAATTTAGGAATACATTATATCGGTTGATTGGTTGATCGTTTCAATTTGGCTGGAGCACTTTGAATTTCGTTGTTGGACGTGCATCAACGATTGTCTTATTCTTTGAATGGACAGATGGCAATTGGAAAAACAATTTGTTGAATTGGATTTTGCATCTAGGAGCGGAACATTGGGTTTTGGGTGAAGGCGTTCTTTATCGCGAGACGCATTCACAATTGGATTGATGAGGAGCATTGGATTGGTTGCCAGAGAGTTTTGATAAAGGTGTAGATTATTTATGAATTGTTGATCAAAACAGCTAGCTTGAAGTTGGAATCAAATCCAACTGGCGAAGCATTGAAGATTAGTAAGCAACGAACAGTTCGACGGGTCTGGAGAACAGTTTGACGGCTCAGAACAGTTCAATAGTTACAGGTTCGAATAGTTCAATAGCACGGTTGGGCATTGTTTCCTTGTTCGTTTTTGGTATCTTCTTGGTTTCTTGGGCACCAAGTCGGTATCCTATGCCTATATAAGGACCTAGGGTCGTGGCTTACTGGTGTGTGGTGTATCGTTGATTGTAATTGGCTCTCTCCTCAATAAATCTGGTTTTTTTGGCCGTGGATGTAGCTAGTCTCAAAATTAGTGAACCACGTTAAATATTTGTGTTGTACTTCATCTTGTTCTTTCGTTTCATCGTTTATTCTTGGTTCCTAACAAGTGGTCGTGCTTCTGCATTCGTATTTTAACAAAATTACTATCCTAAATAGAGGTCCTAGACCGCCTTAACCTACACATTTAAGTATCTCTGCTTCTATAAATCGATAAGTTCTTCTATCTTCTTTTACCTTTCTTCTATATTTTTTTTTTTGAGTTTTTCAATTCAACTTTTTGTGCTAACATTTTTATGAAATTATTCTTATTTGGTTGTGGTATGCAATGTCTCAAGTGTGGGGGTTTTGAGCGTCATTGTTGCTCGAAACGAGCAAAGAGTAAGTGTGGTGGAATTTGATAGAGCCTTTTAGGAGCAATAATTCTTTAGCATATACCACATGTTAGTATGTATTCGAGAGTGATTTGAGCCCAAAGTTAGAGAATAAAGGTCGTTTTATCACTTGTTGCTCACCATGTGCTATATTGTTAGTCCGGGCATTTTCTATGCATATTTCTTTGCTATTTGTCAAATATAATCTCTTGGTATGTTTGTTCATGTTGTCTTGACAGGAACGAATGCTAATCGGTTGATAGGAGGCATGGAACGAACTTCGGAAACAACGGGAGCTCAAGTGGAGTCAAGAGAAGCCGTATTGGAGGAGCTTGGATGACCAGTTTTCATTATTTTGATTCTAGATGGAGTTCGACAAATAATTTGGGAGTAAGACGTGTTCCAAATGAAAGTAGACTCAAATATCTTTCCAACGATAGGTCACGGAACTAAAGCCAAGTTTGGACGAAGAAGTTATGGCCCGGCGAAGTCAGGAGCATATTTCAGGGGGCTATTGTGAAATTACTGAAGACTTCTGCGGGTTATGATTGAAGAACATCGTAGGCACGAAAAAACACATCATTCACACATACGGAGGAAGGAAGAGAGGCAAGGGAGCTGAGGAGATCGATTGGGATCATTCCCACACCGGAGATTTCACCGTTTGATTCCTTTCTCTTCTCTTTTCATCAATTTTATGGAAAAATTGTATTGATTTGCTACGATTTCAATTAGTAACTAGACGTTTTGCTAGGATTCTCTAGAGATCATAGGGTTTATGTAGACGATTATGTTTTCCGGGTTTTAGACTTCGTTTCATGCTTTTTGATTTGATCTATTGGATGACATTTGATTTCATGAACTTGTTGAAGATCTTAGTCTATTGACACGGCTAGGGTAGGAATTGATAATTCATGAATATTCGTGTTCTTCATAGATTGTAATCGTGCTTAAAGTTAATATTTGTTTTAGCTAATTGTTCATATACTATGCTTAATCTTTATCAAGAATGGAGTAATTAACCGCACTTGTTAATTAGCTAGCGAGTGCGTGATAGCGACTTAGACCTAGTTGTGATGAGATATGAACAACAATCCTTAATCACTGAGATTGAGAAGAGAAGTGTGTAGGATTGGCCTTAGTGGATAGATTCGATAGGAGATAGTGAGGTGTTCATGTGGTGGTGGTCTGAGAGGACATCATTACATACATTGTCGTTATCCTACTAGAACGGACCGGTAGATGTAGGTGGACTGACAGGACACAAAGTACCCTGTGACGTAGAACGACATGAGATCGATATGAGATTGTCAGTACCATTACCCGACTTAACTATAATAGAGTTAACATGTTACATAGCTAATCCGAAAATCGTCTACAACCCTAGGTGATCTAGATATTGCCTAGTTTCTCCATATTTGTTTAATAAATTAAAAAACCCAAAAATAATAGTTTAGTTCTTTATTTTATTTCACTCACCTGTTAGAGGGTGAAAAATGTTTAAAACACAATTTCTTCCTCCTTTGTGCTGTATTCTAGGCTAACAACTATTTAAATAATCTCAAGCTTGTCCTCGTGGGATCGACAACTCGGGGTTGAAGTACTACCCTATATTACTTGACCGTGCACTTGCGCATACACGTAAGAAATCGTATCAAGTTTTTGGCGCTGTTGCCGGGGAGAGCAGTAGATTATTCGGTTAGGAGTTAGTTTAGAGTACTTTTCTTTTAGTTTGTTTTATTTGTTTCTATCTATGTGCTTCACGGGTATCGTGTGAGTTTTGTTTTCACGTGAACACAGGAAGCAGGAGACGTAATGAGCATGTGGAGCGAAGAGGATTATGTGGGGATCTCTGATTACCCCTACTACTGTGCTAAATGCAGAGTTTGGTACAATGATGACACATGCTCAATTATTTGGTGCTACAAATGCAAGAAGGATCATAAGTATGAAGATGCATGTATATTCAATCCACCACAGCTTCATCAGCATCAAGAGGACTCATCAGCAAGCATGGAAGACTTGCACAATATTATAGGGGAGATCCAAGCGCGCATCACACGGATGTCCCTAGATACACCAGAGCCACAAGAGGAGCCTATGCCAGACATTGAGCCCCTAATCGAGCCTCTCTGGTCACCATCACAAGATGGTTTGGATGAACCACATTGGCTACCAGCTATCCTAGAGATGCAAAGGAAACTGATGGCTAGGATGGAGAAAGAACGAGAATCTGAATCGCAAGCTGCAGTGATTGAAGAAGAGGTACCTGAGCCGAGCGAAGAATATAGTGTCCATGAACCATTGGAAGACTCTGCCGCTTATGAGGACTCAGACTCTGATTCAAACTGGGGTGGACTTGTGTGTCCAACAATGGAGGAGGCGATGCTCTCTGCAACGGAACCTCCAATTATCTCACAGCTATGGCATGATTGGGATGAGACCAACATTGGGATCTTGTAGTGTGCTGATGATGAAGCTGGCGAAGAAATACTGTCCATTACAGTTGAGGTAAAAGCCCCTACTCAGTATTTTGAAGACTTTTCCATATCTCATGTAAATCAAGTCCGCAATGAGTTGAGAAGACTTGTGTATGGATATCCTTTTGGGGAAGGATCCAATTTCTTGTTCTATTGGCTATCCTATTGACGATGTATATGCCATAGTCAAGGAGTTGGAAATCGTCTAGTGTGGGGGTATAGATGAGATGCATGTTTCTAATGAAGATCATTTAGCACCGAAGGAGTATTACATGGATGATTTATTGGAGAGAGATTCATTTGAGCCTAGTGATACTCTATGGAAGTTGATCAAGAAGAAAAAATGCAAAATGAAAGAGGTTAACTTCCAAAGCTTTCCACCATGTCCAAAGAACCCGCGTGCTCGAGAGAAAATGATTATCGAGAAGAGATGGTGGAATAATAAGAAGTGGAGAGTTAAGCATCCTTCACTATCCTAGACGGTTGAGGTAACCGGGTCGAGCCGTCGACCATAAATTACAAGCGCTTCTTGGGAGGCAACCCAATGTAGAGTAGGATATTTGTTATTTTATTTTTTTATTTAGTTCTTCATATTTGATTTCTAGGGGTGAGAGAGTGGCTTTTTAATATTTCCAATGAGTGCACATGACACAGGTACCAAAAAACCCTTCGGATACCCATTCTTGATGCACGTGCACTACATTTCATGCAAAACGAGGAACAACGAGCAATTCGATAATAGGAGCTCGGAATAGAGGCTACTCGAGGTTGAGGAGTAGCTATTCATTCATTTAGTATATTGGCAGCTAGGTGTGGCCCGGAGTTGCATGCATCGGAATCCGAAGAGGGATGAAAGAAAACACAAGTTTAAAGGAGCACGATTCTTGCGCTAGAGAGAAATTTTGGAGATTATATGAAAAAATCCCCGTACTTTGGGAATTTTTCAGTCAACATTGGACTCTAAATTCAAATACGAGTCCGTGAGCGCGAGAATCGAAGAAATCGGACACCGGATGAAGAATCTAGAGAAAAAATAAAATTCGGTAAGTCCCAGGGCATTTCGAGCCGAAATGAAATCATTTCGGGCCGAAATACCCTTGATTTCGGCCCAAATTAAAAATAGGGTCCTGTTTTGAAATTTTCAAACCATTTCGGGCAGAAATGGTCTGACACATCCTTAATTGGGGGCATTTTGGGTATTCTGGGGCTACTATTTAAAGGTAAAAATCGGATTTTTAACACTTCCAACCCCAATTTCAGATCAAAACACTCCTCTTCATCTTCTTACTCTCAAACTCTCAAGAACACTCACACACACAAAACCCTAAACATCTCCAAATCCAAAACTTTTTGGTGGGTTTTGCTCCTTGGAAGCTCGCCATCAACATTAAGTCTTGGAGTTTTGAGAGATAGCGCACGGTTTGAGTGTGGGAGAAAACAAAGAGGAAGAGCTCCAAGAATAAAAATTCTCCGATTTGTATACTTGGAGTAGGATTTGGCCTTAGCTCAACAAGAGACTTGTGCCGGGGACACCGAGGAGCTTAAAGAGATACTCTTGCCTTCACTTGCTCGTGTTTCCGAAAAAGTTGGTACAATTTTCTCTCTCTCGGCTTTAATTCTTGCTTAGGCACTCTTAGGTCTTAATTTCTTGAAAAATTACTTGCTCATACTCGGATTGTTAGATACTTGTTTAGTTCACTCTAGACCTCACGTGCACCCACTTGACTAGACCCACCGGCCCTGCATTTGAGCAGCCGAGTCCTCTTGATTTTATTCTATCTTTCGTTGAGGACAAAGAAACACTTAAGTGTGGGGGATTTTTTAGTTATCCTCTAGTTAGCCATTTCATAGCCTTGTTACATGTAGTTTAGTGAGTCGAGTTTGCATGTAGGTGTCGAGTCGGTTAGATATGTATCTGCATGTGCACGTTTATTTTATGCATTGTATATTATTGTTGCATTTTTATTTATTGAGTCCACCTACCCTTTGTTGTTGGTTAATCGAGTTGGCCAGTTACATATAGTGTCGGAAAAAATATTTAAAAAAAGGGTAAAAGACAAAAACCACCCTCCATTTATGGGAAAAATACATTTTGCCCCCTGATTTATGGTGAAAATACTTTTTGCACCCCTGTCAGTGGATGGAGGGTGGACATATACCACCCTTCTGTTACAATCCGTTAGTGGAGGGGTGCAAACTGACTTTTTGTGACCATTTTACCCTTACAAATTGTGGACAAATACCACCCTCCTTTTGTTTATTATTATACTGTTCTGATGTTCTTGGTGTTCTTGAGCACCACCTCCACTACCACCAAATCCCCACTACCACCACCACCACCACTGCCACCACCGTCTTCACCATAAAACCCATCAGAAATCCGAACCTAAAACTGAGCTACAGACCACCACTGCTACTACCTGAAAGTCCAATCATAACTACCCATTAACAAACTAGGAATGCGATAAAAAAAAAACTACCACCATCTCCATCACTACAACCACCATCTCCGCCCACATCACCACCGTATCCTCCACCACAAACCCGGTTTCCGACAACCATCTCCAACATCAACCAAGCACAAATAACAGGCCATTACAACAAATCACCATAACAACAGCCACCATTACACCACTGTAACTACCTCCTAACAAACCACCTACAGAGCCATCACCCAATTCTCTTAATACCCATCACCAAAACCAACAGTTTGGTAAATCACCTAAACCCAGACTTCACCTATTCGCCTATAGAACCTGCTATGAATCAAGACCTAAAACTCCCTCTTACAGCCACATATTCCTCCTCCAATACCCCTATCACTACAGCCATCAATCAGTCCCTCCAAATAACCCTCTGTTATCTACACCAACACCTCCACCTAAATCACTATATCCACCACCATGATTTCACCCCGAACCTTCAACATGTTGTTAATTAAACCACCTAATTGCACCAATATGGTTTGTCACGCAACCAATCTGGATCTGGACTCAATTTGATTTGTCACGCAGAGAGAGAGAGAGAAGGAGAAGGAGAAGGAGGGAGCCACTGTGACACCGGAGCTCTTGTGCTTCCTGCCCAGAGCCTCCTACGTTGGCTGTGTTAGGAGGAGTTACGGTGGTAGAGGCGGCAGTGGGGAAGGGTGGGTTCACGAGAGAGAAGAGAAGAGGCGTCAGTGGTGATGGTGGATTCAAGAAGGAGGGAGAGGAGGAGGCGATGGTTTGGGGATGATGGGAGAGAGAGGGAAACAGACCATCTCTTCTTCTTCTTCAGCTCCTCTTCTTCTTCCCCTTCTTCACCGTGAGAGTTTGAGAGATAAGTGAGAGAGAGAGATAAGAGAATGAGAGGCTAGGGTTACGAATGAGTAGATGAGGAGAAAAAAAGGTTTATATAGCAGTGTAATTTTTCTTCAGCGTGAGGGTAAATATGTCATTTAGTTATTTCCGTTAGCTCCATCCACTGACAGGGGTGCAAAATGTATTTTCCCCATAAATCAGGGGGCAAAATGTATTTTACCCATAAATGGAGGGTGGAAAATGTCTTTTACCCTTAAAAAAATAAATAAATAAAAAACAAGAAAAATACTAAAAATTGAAATTTTTGAGAAAGGGCAATTGAAGAGAGTGAGCGTGGAGAGGGCTCAAAGATAGTTTTCCCTAGGTAGTATGAAAAACTGAGGTGAGGTAGATGCGAGAATCTGGAGTAGGAAGGCTATAGGGCCAATGCACTCGAGAATTGTGAGTAGTTGTCTCTCAAACTAGTTATCCTACTAGCGCTACACCACCGTCACTTAGGTAGTCTTCAACCCTCCTCATAGTGGGAACGGAATAGCTGTGCGAGTGATTTTTATGGGGACCTCACGTCCCGTCTCCATCGCCTAGGTCCACTAGTTACCCCAATTTCATCCATTTACCCTTTTATTCACAGCCTCTAGCCTAGGAAACCGTTCCTTGTGACTTTCATCACTAGTTAGAATGGTCTCTTCCTATGCGTCATGATAGAAGGAGTTGAGTTAAGGAGGTTCGTTGAGGGTGAGCTGATATTATACATCTCGAGTGGATTTTCTCACATGTCATCTTTTGAGGGGATGTGAGGGTGAGTTAGAGACAGCAGCACACTTCGGTGTGGCGGTGAGCCGTGTCCATACACCACGACCACAGGTGGAGTGCTGTAGTGCGTGATACTTTTTTCCGCACGTCATGGGGTGGGGGTTGATTGATCTTATAGGAGGATGTGCTTCGATTTGTATGATCTCTATATCTTAGGTGATGAGGAGGATAGGTTGGAAAAAACACATATATACATTGACTACCAGATTCATGATATGCTTTGCACTGAGTGTGGGGGTATCGGCATATATTTGATTACATCATTGATTTGATACATTCCACCCCCACGTTATCTATTTTGATATTGGATCTTCTTGGATATTGTTATCATCATTGGTGGCTCCATGTGCTTATTTGTATGGAATTGAAATTGAAAGGAAAAAAAAAAGAAAGAAAGAAAGTTGAAAGTGAAAAGGAATAGGGAGTCGAAAATTAAACTTCATGAAGACCAAGGAGATGAGCTATGAATCTTTTGATCACTTCTTCACATTTGTTTCCGCGAGAAAGGCGTTGCACCAAGATTGAGGGAATGAAGGCCGGAGTAGTTAGTTTGGTGGGGTTCCTTGAATTTTAGTGAGGGAGTGTGAGAATCGGGTTTAGTGAGGTATATCATGACGTCTAGGACTGTGCTTCTAAATATCCTATCCTACCAGTCCTAAGCCGTCAACAATTTAACCCTTGGATAAATAGTTCGGATGGTAAGTGCTAGGGATATGTTTGATGAGTGTGCGGAAGCAACTTATTTTGTGTCCGTGCCCGTTCTGTCTGACGAAACTGGCCGCAAGTTCTACCGATCACCAAAGTTATAGAATCTGCTAGGGGATATAAGAACCTTATGACATGCCGGTTTGCTTTTTGAGATTGCCCAATCTCTAACTAAAGAAAAGAAAAAAAAATATGTTCTTTAATTCCTTGCATTGTTCATACTTGAGTTGCATTGTATATATCATGTAGTTTGCATAATCGTGTCTTTGTGTATTGAGTCGTGAGTCGTGTTGGCTAGCGGAAAGTGAAGTATGCAAAGCGGTGGGGTATGCATTGGTTTTGGTTGTGGTATGCAATGTCTCAAGTGTGGGGGTTTTGAGCGTCATTGTTGCTCGAGACGAGCAAAGAGTAATTGTGGGGAATTTGATAGCGCCTTTTAGGAGCTATAATTCTTTAGCATTTACCACATGTTAGTATGTATTTGAGAGTGATTTGAGCCCAAATTTAGAGAATAAAGGTCGTTTTATCACTTGTTGCTCACCATGTGCTATATTGTTAGTCTGGGCGTTTTCTATGCATATTTATTTGTTATTTATCAAATGTAATCTCTTGGTATGTTTGATCATGTTGTCTCGACAGGAAATGATGCTAATCGGTTGATAAGAGGCATGGAACGAACTTCGGAAACAACGGGAGCTCAAGTGGAGTCAAGAGAAGCCGGATTGGAGGAGCTTGGATGACCAGTTTGCACTATTTTGATCCTATCTGGAGTTATAAAAATAATTTGGAAGTGAGACATGTGCCAAATGAAAGTAGACTCAAAGATCTTTCCGATGATAGGTCACGGAGCTTAATCCGAGTTCGGACGAAGAAGTTATGGCACGCGAAGTCAGGAGCAGATTTTAGGGGGCTATTGTGCAATTACTGAAGACTTCTGCGGGTTATGATTGAAGAACGACCTAGGGACGAAAAAAACATCATTCACGCATACGGAGGAAGGAATAGAGGCAAGGGAGCTCAAGACATCGATTGGGATCATCCCCTAACCGGAGATTTCACCGTTTGATTCCTTTTTCTTCTCTTTTCATCAATTTCATGGAGAAACTCTATTGCTTTGCTACGATTTCAATTAGTAACTAGACCTTTTGCCAGGCTTCTCTAGAGAGCCTAGGGTTTATGTAGCCGATTATTTTTTCCGGGTTTTAGACTTTGTTTCATGCTTTTTGATTTGATCTATTGGATGACATTTGATTTCATGAACTTGTTGAAGATCTTAGTTTATTGACACGACTAGGGTAGGAATTTATAATTCATGAATATTCGTGTTCTTCATAGATTGTAATCGTGCTTAAAATTAATATTTGTTTTAGCTAATTGTTCATATACTATGCTTAATCCTTAGCAAGAATGGAGTAATTAACCGGACTAGTTAATTAGCTAGAGAGTGCGTGATAGCGACTTAGACCTAGTTGTGATGAGATATGAACAACAATCCTTAATCACTGAGACTGAGAAGAGAAGTGTGTATGGTAGATTTGGTAGGAGATAGTGAGGTGTTCGTGTGGTGGTGGTCTGAGAGGACATCATTCCGTACATTGTCGTTAGCCTACTAGAACGGACCGGTAGATGTAGATGGACTGACATGACACCAAGTAAACCGTGACGTATAAAGATATGAGAGCGATAGGATATTGTCGGTACCATTACCCGGCTTAACTAGAATAGAGTTAACGTGTTACATAGCTAATCCGTAAATCGTCTACAAACCTAGGTGATCTAGAGATTGCCTATTTTTCCATATTTGTTTAATAAATTAAAAAACCCAAAAATAATAGTTTAGTTGTTTATTTTATTTCAGTCACCTGTTTGATGGTGACAAATGTTTAAAACACAATTTCTTCCTCCTTGTACTGTATTCTAGGCTAATAACTAATTATTTAATCTCAAGCTTGTCCTCGTGGGATCGACAACTCGGGGTTAAAATACTACCCTATATTACTTGACCGTGCACTTGCGCATACACGTAAGAAATCGTGTCAATAACTTCAGTGAGGAAATGAGGATTCCTCAGGAAACTCTTTGTTGAGATCTGTTACTTAGTTTTGACATATGTGATAACGGATTTTTATTTGAAGCTGTAATTTCTAAATATATGTGTGGATGCTGTTACAGTTGAAAGGGATATAAGACCATTTGTGTCTACAAGCGTTGCTAATATATATATATATATATATAATTAGATATTGTTCGTGCCTTTAAAGGCACGACAAATAGAATGTGACTGACTCAGTCATGGTGTTACCCAAAAAGAAAATTCTATAATTCAATATGACTAACCAACAATGGTACTAACTCAAGGTTAATCAATGGCTCAGATTGGACACAGATGAATTTGAGATGTCCATAGAATATTATGATACAACTCTCTAATCAAGAAAATTTCTGAAATTTGATCTACTACCAAAGTAAAATGTTGCTCAAATACGGCCATCACTCTCATTGTTATTTTTGGGATTATATTAGGCTATACTATGAACTTTGAGATGTCCAGAGAAGATTACGACACAATTCTCCAACCAATACAAATTCTACAATCGGCGTCTTCAGACGACACATAAATCATTGGGGTACGGCAACAGGTTATGATAAGATTCTTTATACCCACCCAAGATATCAAACACCACCAACCCAAATGAAACTCACAAAATAAGAGGTTTATATTTTAGAGGCCGGGCGAAACATATCTCAGGGTTTAAAAAATAAACTTAATAGAAAAAATAAAGGTGGCTTCATGTAGCACGGGCGAAACATATTCATAAAACAGTGTAACCTCAAGGTTTAAGGAGAAGAAGAACTCGAAGAAGAAGCGAGCGAACGTGAGAAGCTGGAGAGTGTCGGAGAAGAATCGGGGGAACCTGAGAAGTTGGAGAGGTGTACACACAACGGAAAAACTTCTCCTGTAAACATCTCCTAAGAGTGTCTGAATAGATTTAAAATTGGGCATTGTTCACATTAAAGACACAACAAAACCAAACAGAAGCTAAAGGAGAAGGCTACTGTACGTCCTGGCCCCATGAAAAATAAACCATCTTAGCCGGTAATTACGGTTTTACCAGCAAAAAGACAAAAAAATAGACCCCAGGGCGGCGTCATCAAAAACTCGATTGAAATATAAATAAATTTTATAAAACAATAAATTTTAAGATAAAGCTAAAGATAAAATTAATTAAAATGGACAAAATCGAAGTGAAATGGACGAAACTGAAATGAATCAGTTAGAAATGTAAACAATGCTCAATAAACTAAGGTATTACAGCAGATTTTCAACAAGGTTTTCAGGATCGTGATCCTAGGTAGGATCGCAGAGTGCCCCACAGGATCGAGGATCGTAGGATCGGATCGGAAAGTAAGATCCTACCAAAACTGTATATATATATATTTTCTATTAATTCTGTGACTACGTATACTACTTATTCTCAAATTTTTAATGTTATGAAAATGTCAATATACAAGTTCAAGACATAATATACCATAGACACATCACCACCATAATTAATCTCATCATAAATTCATAACAAATAGCATATGGTGGCTGCCTTGCTGGAGTCCGGCGACCTTGCTGGAGGCCGGCGATGGTGGCTGCGCAGTCGTCGTAGTCGCCTGACGCCTCTGCTTCTTCATCGTTCCCTTTTCTTCTCACTTCTTCTCACTTTCTCAGCCGTAAGTACCAACAAATCTTATCCAGATTGAGATATATTTGACCTAGGGTAAGTTATGTTTTTTTTTTTTTGCCTTTTGGTCAATTATTATTAGTATAAACAACTGGGCTAAGCCCAAATTTTTATTTTTTTCAATTAGCTGACCCATCAGAACGGCCCAAAAGGAAAAAAGGGTGGGATCGTCAGGATCAGTGGGATCGTAAGATTCTATCCGATCCTACGATTTTGCTCGTGATCCCACATGATCCCACCAGAAAACGATTTTTCACACGATCCGAATCACAGGTCCCCTCCTGGATCGTAGGATCGTAAGATCCCACGATCCGGATCGCGATCCTGACAACATTGATTTTCAAGAACTGAAACTTTAAAAAAGATACACAGGTTGCGATACATAAGCAATGGGCACAAGCACACCTTGAGACGGTCGTTTCACCTAAAAAAGTAACAAGCATAGCGAAAAGTAACACAAATGCAAGAACGGTGATGCATTTGTTGCTATCCTGTAACTCTTTAGCATTTCTTCATTTTAAGATTTCATTTGTCTCGTTGTTGCAATAATTGTGGACCATCATTGCATTTTTTCCTCGCAAAAAGTATGGAGGTTCTTCATCGTCCCATACGAAGTAGCCGCATTGAGACCCCTGAGGTAGTGGGCATCGGAATAAAACTCTACTTGAGTTTTGTGTGTGTAAGGACCTGTTGTTCTCATCACTAGTATCCTTCCACGGCTACGGTATAATGGTCGAGACTCGGTGTTACGACGAAATTGGTGGGAGGAGTTGAAGGAGGTATGTGACATGGTGTTAATGAGAAGTTGGGGGTATTTGGAGGGGGAAAAAATGATCGAAAGGAGACGTAATTGGCATATCTGATTGTGCAAGAGTGGGTTGGTGTATAAGTATAAGAAGTGAATGGGTGGTTGGTTGTTGGACATAAATGGGGAGTAAATTTTCCTAATGACATGTTTGACTACTCTGAAACCAAAGAGCAAGTCTGAGCTGAGTACCACAAGGAAGGAAGCAATGAATGTGGTTAGAGTGATAAAATGACATGACAAAATGACATAAAAAAGTATAAAGCCAATAAACATTAATTAAAAACAGTCAGATAATATTATCAAACATCTGAACAAAAACATACAAGTTAATTGCTTTGAAACCACATTCACCATTACAACCACAATAACATCCACCACCTACATTATCAAAAAAAAAACGGGAAATTGTTTCTAAAATAAAAACAAAACCATGGAGAGATCAGAATGGACCGCCCTGCTCAAAGCTAACGACCCTCATAATCTGAAAAAGTCGTAGGTATCTTCTCGTTCTTCTTGACGAAAACCTCATCATTGTCCCTGAGCTTTGAAGCTGTTCATATCTTCAAGAAGGACTTCCCTGAATTCTTTGTACGTGGAACGGCCAATGAAATTGGCAACCCATACCCTAATGAAATCTTCATTGATCTTTATCTTCCTTTCAGGTTGGGGGGGATCAGCTCTCTTAGATGTGCCATGTAAAAGCACACAAATGCTCCACAATCATAGCTGGACAAAACAGAAGATATTACTGGACATATGGATAGAAACTTAAATATAAAATAATAAAACATAAGAGTGAAAGCATTACTTGTTAACTTGTCTTGAAATTTCATGATGCGTCCACACAATCTCCCAATCTCTGGTGGCACGAAAAAACTGACCCGGCATCCTTACTCTTTGGGAGTCTCTATTTGGCCCCTTAACAGTATATATCCAACTCTCTCTCCCTCTCCCTCTATCTCTCCCTACTCCTCCTCTGTACATTGGACTGACATTATTTTTTTCAGGGGAGAAGTTGCCACCTTAGCTAATCCATGAGCATGTCTGATGGGTAAAGGATTTGCAACCTTTGGTGATGCATGAGTAGGCCTGATTGGAGTTGAAGATACTTGAACTGGAGACTTGGGTGGAGGCTTGTTGGATGCTATCTACACTCACATAAACAAACATATAGAATAGATAAGCAGACTGTACAAGGCATAAACATAACATGCATAACAATGTGTAAAGGGTTGAAAACCATAAAAGAATGTTGTAAACCCTAACTGGGTGCTTTAAGTTTTTATCTAGTTAGGGTTTAGGGTTTATTTTCTCTAAGGCTTTATCCAATTATGGTTTACAGATCAGGTGCTTTACATTTCACTTCTTACTTTGAAAACAAATCGTGTTACTAGATTAATGGTTTAAGATTGAGAGTCGTTAGGATTGAATGAATTTGACCTTTTATGAAAACATATTGTGTAAATTATGTAGTGAACATGAGTTTACATCGTTGAGGTTGTAAAAATTCTATCTTAACACATTTTTTTTTAAATTAAACTTCTCCAACATTAGAATAAGTATAATATTTCATATTGAAGTTATAAACTTTAGAGATTCTCAAAAATATTTATACAGTTATCTGTTTTCCCTTGTAGGTTAACCTGATGCTCAAAACTGATATCTTCCTTTCAATTATGTGAACATGGTTGTTTTTCCTTTACATTCGACTCGTAGTTTAACATTATAATACATGTATCTACATATTTATAAATATTTAATGTCTTAATATTTTGTGACAATTTTAAAATAAAATACATATGCAAAACTTAGATACGTAGTTTAATACATTAGATGCGAAGTGACAAAAAAGATTAATTCCACAATCATCCAAATTTGAGCAAATTACTGTGGAAAATAGGTAACACAATATTGCTGGTTATCTTCACTCTTATAGTGGACAATCATACATAAATCGTTCATGGGGCTACTGTTGAAGACAACTTCATACATAATATCATTGAACATAAGGTACTACACTTTGAATTGACAGTATCCACTTATATCATCCCATGGACATTGATTATATGTTGAAGTATTGCTATAGTAAATAAGTGGATATGGCATCCACTTGCTTATGGTACTATCACAACTTTAATATTATGAGAAATGATTCATTGACCGAATTCTATCACACTTAAATATTATAGTATCCACTTTCATGCTTGAATTACAATGTGTTGTACTATATGCATGCATTTTTAATCTTTTTATTACAATAGGCCATCATTCTTAAGTAGTGATTGGAGTGCTAGATGAGCACATCCTCATACGGATGGTAATTGACCCATAAATATCATACGTACATTACAAATGGTATTCACTTGTCATATATATGACAGATTCAAACCTGCATTACTATGTCTTGTATTGCATGTATGGAAGATTCATGTTTGCATCACAACTATAATAAGTCTTACATTCTTGTGGGGTTGTTAATTGATAACATCTTCGTAAAGATGTTTATTGACCAAAATATATCACACATACATATTATGATTTTTACTTGTTATTTTGAACGAGAAAGATAACATAATATAAAACTATATCAAATTTACTATCTGGAATGCTGAAAGTATTATCTGGAAGTTCTTGAAATCAATCCAAAGTGTCTAAGCATTTATCTGCAGTAAATTGATGTTAACGATGTATCTCTTGTTAGTTTTTTATGGTATAAAATTAAATTTCGCGTGACAATGATCATTATTAAGCCTTGTGTAATACCCCGTATTTTAGTTGAGGTTATTTAGTAATTTCGAAAAAAAATTGAGAATTTTAAGAAATTTACATTTCAAAACTGTCCTTGACTTCTTCTTAGTTTTAAAATATAAGTGTGTCATTTGACATCTATGATGATATATATTTTATATTTTGGGCTTATTTTGTAGTTTTGAAAACTTGGATAATACGATAGGAAACTCAATTTGTATACGTGGGAGATACTTGTAACTTTCTAAAAAAATAATAATAATTAGATTTTGACATTTATTTACAAAGTGGATTATTTGAAATTATTTGGCGATTTTGTAATTTATGAAAATTAACTTGTATGTGATAGTTAATATCTGAAAATTATAGTTTCACCCATCAACTTTTAGTTTTCACAAAGAAACCTCTCATTTATCAATATTATATTTTTTACCCCAACTAGCAATTCATCTATTGATTATTTATAATCAAGTTCCCCCTCAATTATTTTTGGTCAACTCTACTAAAATATGGAGATGTTTTTTTTTACAAGCATCTCACATTTTGCTCTACTAATACATCAAGAACACTACACCCATTATATTCAATCATTTTTTTTCTTCTATCACTCCCATCTCCATCAACCTCTCATTACTACCTTCACTTTGTATCAACTTCTTTTGGGAGATTTTTCACCACCAACCTCCACCATCAACCCCATTTCTTTCTTCAACAATTCTTCACATGTTTTTCTCTTCAAGAGCATTCACACAAGCTCTTTTCTCTCTCTCAAAACTCCATGCCCGTTTTTTGGTGTTGACTTCACAAAAACTTCATCAAAACTCAATTTTATGGTCTCCAAATCATGAAAAACTTGAGTCCAACCTTAATATCATCATGGAGGGGGGTTATTCCACCATTCTACTCATGGATTGAAGCCTAATTTCACCATTTCTCTCCAATTTCTTGAATCTTGGGGTAAATCTTCCTTCTAGTCTTGAATTCATACATGCATGTTTATGTTTTTCTTTGATTGATGAAATTTCACATTAGTTTTCTTCATCTCCATGCTTGATTCTTCATTTCCATGGTTAGATCATGTGATTGACTCCAAAATCTTGACTATTTCATGAAACTCACACTAAAACCCATATGCACTTTGTAAATTTCTTGGTAGTTACACTTGCATGTCAAGAAAATTTTGATCATTTGTGTCAAGAGCATGTGAAAAATCTTACTTCATGCCTAAAATGATGTTATTTGTGTGAAAATCAAGTCTCCATAAGTTGCATGTATCTTTTGAACCAAACTTGTTGATTTTTGGGAAAAATGCATATTGACACAATCTGACCAGTTTGTGAAAAACGTATATTATCTCCAAATTTTGTCTCTTTGAAATTTTTAACTCTTGCATATTTTAAAACTATACTCAGAGGTGGTCATTTTGAGAAAAAAACCAACTCCATAGCCATTTTGGTTAGGGAGATATGCTCATTTTAAGTTGCATGTTTTCTGAAACTCTGTTTCAGTACCAATCTTGCCATTTTATTAAAAAACCTATTTTCAGAAACCTATGGCATCTCATCTTTCCTGTGATTAAAGTAGACACATAGGGGATTCATTCTGGAGAAGATGAGCTTTATTTATATTCTCCAAGTGGTAGTAATCTCCTTGCAAAGTTGAAAGTTTTTGCAAAACTCTTCTCTGCATAGAAATGTTTGTTATTTTTGTAACTTGAGTGTTATAATAGCTATGCATGATTTTCTTGATGTTTCTGAAAGTAGACACATGTAGGTTCATCATACGTTAATTTAAAAATTTTAGGAGATGATTTGATATGGTAAATATGGCTCCAAAGTCAGAGCTACAATTCTGTCCAGAATTGTAGTTTCACATTTTTTAGAAAACTTGAATTTTTTTAACTTCTAGGTGTTTTGTTGGAATTATTTTGATAATTAAACATCTTTATATGTTCATTAGTGACATATAGGACTATGTGACATGTAGGTTTTCATTGTTATTATGCATGTGTAAATTGGTTATAACGAGTACGTCATACGTGTGATTGTAGACATCGACCCCGTAGGAGAGAGCGGTTGTCGTCGGAGTGCTAGGCTTAGTTTCTTGATTTTGATTGTGCTTCATCTCAGTGGTAAGTACATATGTACGACCTTTTCATATCAAAATGTGCGTATGCGTTCGATGTTTCAAATGAATGCTTGTTATATGAAAAAGTATGAGAATGCATGTTTTCCACTCGAATGTTGTTAAACTATTCTATTCATCTCCTTTGAGAACTCTCGGAAATTCCTTGTGAAATGTTGATATTCTGATTCTGGTTATGTGAAAGAGAAGAAATAAAATACCTCTAATAGACTTAGGACGATGTACAGAGTACTGTTATTAATGAGAGGCGTCAAGCGATCCTCCATTTTCTAATGGCTAAGACCATTGAAGCAATGCTTCTTATTATTGGATAGAACGTTAATGTTCACAAATCCGCCCCCGATGAGCCAAAAGGTATCAAGATATTGAGGTCAAGGGGTTTATAGAGCTATAGAGTGCTACTTATACTTGTAAGGGTCACTACGGTATAGGGGTGTCGACACTTAAGGCCTTTTAGCTAATGTTATGAGCGGGGTTGACGAATGGGCTCCCTTAACGCTCGGGTGAAATAGAGTTTGATAGACCCTAGAAGGAACCCTTAGTGATTATTTCGTGATCCCTCTGTCTACATCGATCCTGCTGGTGGCTCTAGACATGCCTCAGCTAAAATTAACGGTTAAATTGGAATTGAAAGAAAGTTTGATTACTCTACTGATGTTGTTTGTGGCTCTTGATTGCCTAATCTAATCAAATGATTTGAAAAGCTTTGGCTACTTGTGATTTAATATCATTATCAGGTCAAATGGACTTGTTTACTGTTGATATTCTACTTGTTTAAGAATATGTTGACTACTTGTGGTTAATAAATGTTTTAAAGATGATGGTTCTCGCTACGTGGTTACTCATAAATGTTCCGAATTGTTCCAACTCTTTTGCTCATTGATTTTCAAATATCTTTATTTGCTTCAACTCATGCTTCCGTGCTACTCGTTGCTTTACATGTCGTAGTGTGTATTTACTCAGTTCTTACTGATCATTTCTTCAAAACTGCGTCGGCTTTTTCCATTTTAAAACCGCAGGTCATCAATCAAGGTGGGGGATGGGAACGCGTATCGAGACGAAGACGTTTAGCTTAAATTAGATCACTTAGTATATCACATAGAATATTTCAAATCACATTACATTTGTAAACTTATCTTCTCAAGATTGTCCTATTTATTAGATGAAATGTAATCTTAATAGTTAATATTCTACTTTTGGTTATCGATTGTCTCTTTAACCCTGAACCGAGATCCCGGGTCGTTTCAGATGTTATCAGAGCATCGGTTCTCCGGTTAATGAGACTTTTCGATTTCCTTAAGTAGATATTTAAGAAACTGAAAATGTTTTTGGAATTTAAAATTGATTAGGATAACCCAATTTGATAATAAATGAAGTAAACAAGCCGTCGGGGAAATTTGGGTACTTACGTATAGTTAAACTCGATTTGTACCTTACTTTTTAATTAACTGTTAGCTTCTTATGTATGTGATCTATGCGAAAACTACATGCGTATTTATATGTTTGTTATTCTATGGGCATGTTTAGTTGCTATATAGAAATGATTTTTCATTGTCGTGTGATGCGTATCCGCGTTCCCTTGTTTAATTATGTTAATTCGTCGACGAGAGAGTAACGACGCTTTGACTTACAAGACCATGAGACCATTCTTTTCTTACCGATGAGCGCGACTTTTAAGATAGTACTTTATTTTATTTTGAGTTAATTTGACATGGTCGTTCCAAAATTGGAATGTTTTGACAAAAAAAAAGTATTCTTTAAAAAAAAAAATTTGAAAAAAAATGATTGTGTGTGGAGATACCAAATGCCAAGTGATATGTACCACTTTGTTTAGCAGTCCGGTGGCGTGACTCTTAGTACGACGGTACTATGAGTTGTACCCGCTGTGTAGACTAAGTTGGAACTTGTGAAACACATGCGAGTTGTGATGGAGAGACACGTTGTGTGACGACACATAGTGTTCTTTTCTCCCTCGTATGCGTGGAACACTTGAGGTGATTGGTTTATCTAATCCTATGAAGGTAAGACAATATTTTTAACGCGGATGAGCCAAGTAAAATGACATGTTAGTTGCGATCAAAGTATTTTGTGTCTATAAATTTCAAGATTTGTTTAAACGCTAGAAAATTTTCGAATTGGCTTTCTAAACGTGATAACTTGTATGTTGGTCTAGACCTTTCAAAATTTGGTGTCGACCTTCGACTGGAGCTAATTGTATTTGAACCCCTACTAAGATACAAGTGAGAAGAGACTTTACCGACCGAGAGCTTGTTCACGTTAATATAAGTGTTGCATATGCATTAGCCTTGCATACAATTTGCGCGTGCATTAGCATTGCATACAACTCTCATGTGCATTAGTTGTATTCTCGTGAAGTGTGTTTGTAGTTTCACTCAAAAGTTTTCTTAAGCTTCGGGGACGAAGCTTCATTTTAAGGGGGATATAATGTAATACCCCTTATTTTAGTTGAGGTTATTTAGTAATTTCGAAAAAAATTTGAGAATTTTAAGAAATTTACATTTCAAAACTGTCCTTGACTTCTTCTTAGTTTTAAAATATAAGTGTGTCATTTGACATCTATGATGATATATATTTTATATTTTGGGCTTATTTTGTAGTTTTGAAAACTTGGATAATACGATAGGAAACTCAATTTGTATACGTGGGAGATACTTGTAACTTTCTAAAAAAATAATAATAATTAGATTTTGACATTTATTTACAAAGTGGATTATTTGAAATTATTTGGCGATTTTGTAATTTATGAAAATTAACTTGTATGTGATAGTTAATATCTGAAAATTATAGTTTCACCCATCAACTTTTAGTTTTCACAAAGAAACCTCTCATTTATCAATATTATATTTTTTACCCCAACTAGCAATTCATCTATTGATTATTTATAATCAAGTTCCCCCTCAATTATTTTTGGTCAACTCTACTAAAATATGGAGATGTTTTTTTTTACAAGCATCTCACATTTTGCTCTACTAATACATCAAGAACACTACACCCATTATATTCAATCATTTTTTTTCTTCTATCACTCCCATCTCCATCAACCTCTCATTACTACCTTCACTTTGTATCAACTTCTTTTGGGAGATTTTTCACCACCAACCTCCACCATCAACCCCATTTCTTTCTTCAACAATTCTTCACATGTTTTTCTCTTCAAGAGCATTCACACAAGCTCTTTTCTCTCTCTCAAAACTCCATGCCCGTTTTTTGGTGTTGACTTCACAAAAACTTCATCAAAACTCAATTTTATGGTCTCCAAATCATGAAAAACTTGAGTCCAACCTTAATATCATCATGGAGGGGGGTTATTCCACCATTCTACTCATGGATTGAAGCCTAATTTCACCATTTCTCTCCAATTTCTTGAATCTTGGGGTAAATCTTCCTTCTAGTCTTGAATTCATACATGCATGTTTATGTTTTTCTTTGATTGATGAAATTTCACATTAGTTTTCTTCATCTCCATGCTTGATTCTTCATTTCCATGGTTAGATCATGTGATTGACTCCAAAATCTTGACTATTTCATGAAACTCACACTAAAACCCATATGCACTTTGTAAATTTCTTGGTAGTTACACTTGCATGTCAAGAAAATTTTGATCATTTGTGTCAAGAGCATGTGAAAAATCTTACTTCATGCCTAAAATGATGTTATTTGTGTGAAAATCAAGTCTCCATAAGTTGCATGTATCTTTTGAACCAAACTTGTTGATTTTTGGGAAAAATGCATATTGACATAATCTGACCAGTTTGTGAAAAACGTATATTATCTCCAAATTTTGTCTCTTTGAAATTTTTAACTCTTGCATATTTTAAAACTATACTCAGAGGTGGTCATTTTGAGAAAAAAACCAACTCCATAGCCATTTTGGTTAGGGAGATATGCTCATTTTAAGTTGCATGTTTTCTGAAACTCAGTTTCAGTACCAATCTTGCCATTTTATTAAAAAACCATTTTCAGAAACCTATGGCATCTCATCTTTCCTGTGATTAAAGTAGACACATAGGGGATTCATTCTGGAGAAGATGAGCTTTATTTATATTCTCCAAGTGGTAGTAATCTCCTTGCAAAGTTGAAAGTTTTTGCAAAACTCTTCTCTGCATAGAAATGTTTGTTATTTTTGTAACTTGAGTGTTATAATAGCTATGCATGATTTTCTTGATGTTTCTGAAAGTAGACACATGTAGGTTCATCATACATTAATTTAAAAATTTTAGGAGATGATTTGATATGGTAAATATGGCTCCAAAGTCAGAGCTACAATTCTGTCCAGAATTGTAGTTTCACATTTTTTAGAAAACTTGAATTTTTTTAACTTCTAGGTGTTTTGTTGGAATTATTTTGATAATTAAACATCTTTATATGTTCATTAGTGACATATAGGACTATGTGACATGTAGGTTTTCATTGTTATTATGCATGTGTAAATTGGTTATAACGAGTACGTCATACGTGTGATTGTAGACATCGACCCCGTAGGAGAGAGCGGTTGTCGTCGGAGTGCTAGGCTTAGTTTCTTGATTTTGATTGTGCTTCAACTCAGTGGTAAGTACATATGTACGACCTTTTCATATCAAAATGTGCGTATGCGTTCGATGTTTCAAATGAATGCTTGTTATATGAAAAAGTATGAGAATGCATGTTTTCCACTCGAATGTTGTTAAACTATTCTATTCATCTCCTTTGAGAACTCTCGGAAATTCCTTGTGAAATGTTGATATTCTGATTCTGGTTATGTGAAAGAGAAGAAATAAAATACCTCTAATAGACTTAGGACGATGTACAGAGTACTGTTATTAATGAGAGGCGTCAAGCGATCCTCCATTTTCTAATGGCTAAGACCATTGAAGCAATGCTTCTTATTATTGGATAGAA
Source organism: Linanthus parryae (assembly GCA_023055425.1). Lineage (NCBI taxonomy): Eukaryota > Viridiplantae > Streptophyta > Magnoliopsida > Ericales > Polemoniaceae > Linanthus > Linanthus parryae. Next base: position 113,866,606 of record JALGPY010000002.1, on the reverse strand, counting down.
CGTTAATGTTCACAAATCCGCCCCCGATGAGCCAAAAGGTATCAAGATATTGAGGTCAAGGGGTTTATAGAGCTATAGAGTGCTACTTATACTTGTAAGGGTCACTACGGTATAGGGGTGTCGACACTTAAGGCCTTTTAGCTAATGTTATGAGCGGGGTTGACGAATGGGCTCCCTTAACGCTCGGGTGAAATAGGGTTTGATAGACCCTAGAAGGAACCCTTAGTGATTATTTCGTGATCCCTCTGTCTACATCGATCCTGCTGGTGGCTCTAGACATGCCTCAGCTAAAATTAACGGTTAAATTGGAATTGAAAGAAAGTTTGATTACTCTACTGATGTTGTTTGTGGCTCTTGATTGCCTAATCTAATCAAATGATTTGAAAAGCTTTGGCTACTTGTGATTTAATATCATTATCAGGTCAAATGGACTTGTTTACTGTTGATATTCTACTTGTTTAAGAATATGTTGACTACTTGTGGTTAATAAATGTTTTAAAGATGATGGTTCTCGCTACGTGGTTACTCATAAATGTTCCGAATTGTTCCAACTCTTTTGCTCATTGATTTTCAAATATCTTTATTTGCTTCAACTCATGCTTCCGTGCTACTCGTTGCTTTACATGTCGTAGTGTGCATTTACTCAGTTTTTACTGATCATTTCTTCAAAACTGCGTCAGCTTTTGCCATTTTAAAACCGCAGGTCATCAATCAAGGTGGGGGATGGGAACGCGTATCGAGACGAAGACGTTTAGCTTAAATTAGATCACTTAGTATATCACATAGAATATTTCAAATCACATTACATTTGTAAACTTATCTTCTCAAGATTGTCCTATTTATTAGATGAAATGTAATCTTAATAGTTAATATTCTACTTTTGGTTATCGATTGTCTCTTTAACCCTGAACCGAGATCCCGGGTCGTTTCACCTTGAGCCGCAACAAATCAAGTCAAAAATCTTTTTATGCAGCCATGTTCTACACTAGGGCCGTGTATGCGAAGTTTAAGGAGCAAGCAATGAAGACAAATCTCTATAAATCTGTTGACATTCAACAACTACCTCAATATGAAATGGATGCAAGCTATGTCACAAGGGAGAAGGAAAGGGCATCTCTAGTAAGTTCATACAATACACTATTTGTTGTTCTTTCTTTAAATTATTCCATGTATGTTTTAGGTTTCTATCCAATATTTTTATTGAAATGTCTAATGTCCTTTGTTTACTGTAGAATTTTTTCCAGTACATGTTTAGTGTTCTCAATGTTCAATGTTTTTATCTGAAATGTCAATTGAAAAAACTGTCTTACTTGAACATTATCCTGGCAGCGCACCGTTCTCTGTCAACAATATAATAGCATGCTCTATTGTTCTTTCTTGAGGTTTGAGTCATCATAGATGATTTGTGGCCATTTATTTTTTTGTTCTCTTCGGATTTCAACTTATTTCGGAAATGTTGTTACCGAAACGATGGAAAATACATATAGTTACTTCTACAAGAATGATCCAGCCATGAAAGACCTGAAAACAAGACGTGTGACGATTCGAAAACCCATGCATTTCGTCGGGATCGTATGAAGAGTAATGAAGTTAAATAATGATTTGGGTGGAACATCACAAGAGACATACGAGTATTGGAGAGAACATGTGGACTTGATGATATGGGGTCTTAGGAACATTATTTTGAAGCAAGAAAATGAAGACCACGTGGTTAATGTCAACTCACAAGAGTACGCTCACGTAACGCCGCCATCCAAAGGGGACACAAAAGCCAATGGGAGCTCCAAAATTCTTGGAAAGAATTGCGAGAGATTTCAAGAATATGGAAGCATTCTAACTACATGTCTGAATCCTTCAATTGATGTTTCCGGTCAAGATGTCGGCAAATCAAAATCGAAATCGCAAGCCCTATCTGAATCAACACAATAAAACGATAATTTATAACGTTAAATACAACTAGTCTCATGAAATTAGTGACCAATACTCTTTCGGGGGTGTTGGGGCGGACTGGGTTTGAGTTATTTCAAAAAGTAGATTACGTTGTTTAAGTTTCGTTAAGTACCTTAACGTTTTTATCCGTTATTTGACTTACTTTGTCTGATGCTTAAGTTCTGTTTCAATGCATGGTTATCCACTGTTACGTATTTTTTTAATTTACGAATTAGATTGTTATCATTGTTATCCGATTTATGCGTTGTTTTATCCACTGGGGGCGGTGACTTGCTAGAACCGGTCATTTTAGCATGATATTTCGTGTTTATTTGTCTTTTAGTGGTGGGGACCATTACTTTTTTATTTGCAACCCACCCCCTGAGACTTACCATAGACACACCCGAAGCTAAATAAATCAAAAAATATATCAATTAACACAAAAAATTACCCTTGCTTTGCTTCGGATATCCAAGCCATAACTGCCAATCCTATTGGAAGACATGATGGACACCTACAGTACATGAAAATCGTGAAGGGGTAGAAGATAGAGAAGAGTCCTGGAGATGTAATTACCTACGAAAAAAAGAACGTAGTTTTAAGCATAAATTTCCTAATAATAAAGTAGCGAGTATCTATTGAAATGTGTTAGAAGAAACATCACTGTTTTCTAGAGAAACCTAAACTATTTGTACAGGTAAGGTAAGTGACGGAACGGGATTAGGGCCGTATATGGATATCGCGAGTCACCAATATGAAGCCAAGATGTAAAAAATTCGCTCCAACAAACGTGAAGAAAGATTTTTACCTCCTGGAGGGGTTCTACCTAAGAAGTGTGCTCCTTGTCAAACCAACACAGCCAAATAGGAAGCTACCCAGTAGTCGATTTGGACAGCGCTCAAGTGTTTCACACCGGAAACATGTCATAGAAGCGTGCATGAGTTGTGTCGTAAAACAAAGTCAAAACTGAGAAGACTAGGGCACTGCTTTCTTTACCTAATTTAGGAAATTTTTAGTTCTTTTTTAAAAAAAAAGATTAAAAATTGCTTACTTTGATATTTTTAAATTTTCTAGAAATATTTAGGTAACTTTTTTTAGAAAAAGGTTTCGTACTTATGTTCTATTTTAGCTCCTAAAAAGTAGATTTAAGGAGTAAAAACTAAGAAAAATTGAAGTTAGAAAAAAATAACTTTTTTTAGTCTTATAAAAAAGTAAAAAAAACTATGTAACATAAATTGTAACGAGAATGAGTAAATTTGAACTTTCTTATGACCTAGAAAAAATTTAAAAGTCACCTAATTTTAGGAAAAAAATGCAGGGCCTAATTTCGAAACACTGCAAAAATAGAATATTATGCACACTAAACTGACATAAATCACCTCGACTCAATGCTCACTTTGATTCGTGTCTATGGATTCATAAACCATCAAATATTTAGACAAAGGAAACTACCTCTACTCTACTCTGGAAGGTGTTTTATTTCTAAGAAGCAACAAAATAATCAGCGGGAAAAATCATAATCCACTAATTTATCCTTGGAGCAACTGATCATCAAAGAAACCCTTTCAACCGGAGACAGAACTCATTGCTCGATCCATCACCACAACCTGGTTGCTTTCATTTTTTTCTTACAACCTGGTTACTGTTTAAGGAGATGGATTTAGCAATCCGAAAAGGGGAAAAGGATAATTAAGGATGTCCACTTCAACTAACCATATTCCCCACATTGAAATAAATTTCATGACAGCACTATATTTACCTGCTGAGTAAATTTCTCGGTTGCTCTGAGGTGGTATCAAAATGTCAGACGAATTACGACGCTGGTGTTTTGTGAATAATGGTGTCGGTGTTTCGCTCTTTAAATAAGAGACATGTACACTTTAAAAAGTGTGATTGATTTCAACAACCTAACCATTGAACTAAAGAACTCAAAATTTGTAATACCCAACTTGAAGTATACATACCGGAGAAATCATTAACCAAAATTTAGGAATACCCAATTTGAGGTTTACCTAGCAGAGAACCAGTACTTAAAATCAACAAACCCATACCAAACGCAGTTAAAATCGCAAAAGAAGCCTAGATGTAACCCAAGAAAGCCCACTGAATTAGTGCCCATATAAAATCTACAGCAAAAAATACACCAAATATCCGATTTAAAAAATAAGATGAATGATACCCAACGTTCTTCCACGCAGATAGCGGCTACCGGGGTTGTTCCACCATTGCCGTTGGGGAGAAGCGGGAAGTCCAAATCCTATGTCTTTGGAGCGTTGCTACTGGTGCTGATTGTGCAGCTACTTGTCGCAATTGGTCATGTAGATCATGCAATCGATTTCCGCGATTGAGAGAGAGGAAGAACTCAAAGAGGGAAGGCAAGAAAGGGAGTCTTCCCCGGTAGAATCTTGTGGCTGTAAACAATCCAATGGACAACTAAAGAGTAAAAAAATAAAATCAAAGAACCTGGGATATAAAGATTGAACCAACAAAGAGATCAAAGCGATGAAAATATTGAAATCAATTCGAAAACTTACAATCAATCAATTTAGACGACTCCATAGATTTCTACTTAGTTGGTAGTAACAATTACTAATATAGAGCGGTCTCTAGCCAGACATCCATGCCACCCAACGAATAAAAATTGTCAGTGATCCGACAAACCTTGCGACCAATGTTACCGTATTGTATTATCCCTATGTCTTCATAACTGGATTTGACACGAGACATAAAAGTCATACTGGTATATCTAATCCATAGTTTATCGATCCTGAGAATAGTCTTATCCATGCAGATAACATGAATATCCTATATTGATTTATCTGAGTCTAGCAAGACATTCTATAAGCACTACCCGGAGAGTGGCCGTGGATATTTTCTCCCTTATGTGGGAGGGAAAAATCCTCTCTACATCACTACCATCTATAAGATTTCTTCTTATTGTGTCCGATAAACGCCTTTATTGCTACCCAGTCACGGTGTAGTGTTTGAAGATATCAAAACACAATACTCCGCAACTAGAGTATCCAGTGACTTCAAGTCTAAGTACCACAATACAATTATCACAACGAGAAGCACTTGTGAATTTAACATAATTAATGTAGCCTTATCGTGGTGGGTCAATCCAGTATGCCATTACCCCTAATGCATACCCATGTGCCAGACTTGATATTCCTATATCAATCTACCCAAATACTAGTCGTCCTGTTAATCAATAAAAACGACTAGGGGTATTTAAGATAAACAACTAGTTGTAATCTAAGGACTTCTTTATATTCAATATCTCCATAAATAATACAATAATTATTCTAGCCAAAATAATGTTCATACTAAATAAGATTGCCTCTAGGGCATCTATTTTAACATTCGGCCCTAGTCTCTCTCTCACCTTGCTTTTCTATTTCCCACGGTAATGACACAATTGTGAGATAATTAAGCTAGGAGTGCCTTTATATAGTTAATAACTCCTTATTAACTACATATTTTACCCAATACACGGATTAGTCCACCTTACAAATTAGTCCAACTAAGTTTGCTTATGGTTGTGCTTTGATCTTTCACTTTAGTTAGTCCTACTAATTAATCTCCAAGTCTAGTTTAATCCATAGGGTGTGTGACCTCAATGGTTTCTACTTAGTTGGTAGTAACAATTACTAACATAAAGCGGTGTCTAGCAACACATCTATACCGCCCAACTAATAGAAATAGTCAGTGATCCGAAAAACATATGGCCAATGTTACAGTATTGTATTATCCCTTTGTCTCTATATTCGGATTGGACACGAGACATAAGTCGCACTCGTGTATCCAATCCATAGTTTCTCGATCCTGGGAATGGCTTATCTATACAGATAAAATCAATATCCCATACTGATTTATCTGATTCTGGCCAGACATTCCATAAACACTACACCTCGAGTAGTCATGGATATTTGCTCCCGTTATGTGGGGAGAGAAAAATCTTGTCTACATGAATACCAACTATAAGCTTGCTTCCTATTATGTCCAATAACCGCCTTTATTGCTAACCAGTCACTGTGTAGTGTTCGACGAAATAAAAAAATATTATATTCACAACTAGAGTATCTATTTACTTCAAGTCTGAGAACCACAATACCATTGTCACTACAAGAAGCACTTGTGACCTTAACATAACTCATATGCAGCCTTCTCGTGCTGTGTAATTCTAGTATGCTATTACACCTACTATATACCCATGTGTTAGACTTGATATCTCCATATCAATCTACCCACATGCTAGTCTATAGTTGATCGTCCTATTAATCAATATACATGACCAGGGATATTCATGATAAACAACAATTGTAGTCTAAGGATTTCATTATATTAAATATCTCCATAAATTATATAATAAATGTTCTAGCCAAAATAGTGTTCCTACTAAATAAGATTGCCTCTAGGGCATCTATTTCAACAGTCTCCCACTTGCACTAGGGCCAATCTGGTGCATCGCGTATGCCTATAGATCTAGTATGTCCTTCATGCTTGCGCTGAAAAAGCAGCTTTGTAAGTGGATCGGAACGATTCTCATCTGTCAGAATCTTGCATATCCTCACATCTCCTCTATTGATGATCTCTCAAATAAGATGGAACGTCCTGAGTACGTGCTTGAATTTTTGGTGTGACCTGGGTTCCTTAGATTGTGCGATCACCCCAGTGTTGTCACAGTACAACTCGATTGGATCCACAATGCAAGGAACCATACCAAGCACAGTGATTAACTTCCTAATCCAAACAGCCTTCTTTGCTGCACCCGATGCAGGAATGTACTCAGCCTCAGTTGTAGAATCAGCAGCCGTCTCTTTCTTGGAACTCTTCCCACTCATCACTCCTCCATTTAGGCAAAAGACAAACCTCGACTGCGATCTAAAATCATTTATGTCGGTTTGGAAGCTCGCATCAGTGTAAGCCTTTACACTTAACCCTTCCTCCCCTCCAAATATTAAGAATGCATCCTTAGTTCTTCTCAAGTACATAAGGATATTCGTGATAGCAATCCAGTTACTCTCACCCAGATTAGACTGGTATCTGCTTGTCATACTCAATGCAAATGAAACATCTGGTCTAGTACTTAACATGGCGTACATGATGGATCCTATGGTCAAAGCATATGGGATCCTACTCATACGGTTCTTCTCAATCTCATTGGAAGGACAATGAGCCTTTGAAAGGGCGACTTCGTGCGACGTGGTCGAGAATCTTTTCTTCGATTCTTGCATGTTGAACCGTTTCAACACCTTGTCTATATATGTACTTTGACTTAGGTCGAGCAGCTTCCTCGATCTATCCCTATAGATCTTGATACTAAGTATATAAGCGTCATCCCCTGAGTCTTTCATTGGGAAACATTTCCCTAGCCAATATTTAACAGATTGCAAGGTAGGGATATCATTTCCAATGAGTAGTATGTCATCCACATACAAGATCAGAAACACAACAGAGTTCCTAATAACCTTCTTGTAAAAACAAGGATCATCTTCGTTCTTGATGAAGCCAAAATCTTTGACAACATCATCAAAACACAAATTCCAACTCCTATAAGCTTGCTTCAACCCGTAAATGGATCGCTACAACTTACACACCTTATGGGCATGCTCCGGATCCTCAAAACCCTCTGGATGTGTCATGTACACATCCTCAAGGAGGTTTCCAAATAGAAACACTGTATTGACATCCATCTTACAAATATCATAGTCGTGATAAGTTTCAATAGCAAGTAAGATACGATGTATGTGGTCATTGCGACTAGGGATAATATTTCATCATAGTCAATACCATGAATATGTCTGAATCCTTTTTCACCAATCGGCCCTTATAGGAAATCACATTGCCATCCATGTCGTTCTTCTTCTTAAAGACCCACTTTCACCCTATGAGCCAAGCCCTTTGGGGTGGTTCCACCAAAGTCCATACTTTGTTGCTATACATGGATTCCACTTTGGATCTCATGGCCTCAAGCCACTTTTGAGAGTCAGGTCCTTTCATGGCCTCTCCATAGGTATTAGGCTCATCATCCATGAGTAGTAAATCACCAGGATCAGTAAAGAGAAATCCATACCTCTCTGGCTCATGACGTACCCTACTCAATCTACGAAGTTCTTGTGTTACTTGAGAAGGTTGCTCCACAACATCTTGTGGTTCATGTGCATGTTCCATAGTAGGATCATTGGTTTGTGGTTCTTGAACTTCTTCAACGTCTACCGTCCTTCCACTGGCTTATTTAGAGACAAACTCTCTTTCTAGAAACACCCCTTTCCGAGCAACAAACACTTTGTTCTCGATTGGATTGTAGAAATATTATCATTTCATTTCCTTAGGATATCCCACACACTTATACTTATCCGAATTGGATCCGAGCTTGTTTGTAAACTCTTTACATAGACATCGCAATCCCAAATCTTCATAAAAGACAATGTGGGACGCCTCCCACTCCACATATCATATGGAGACTTCATGACTAATTTGGATGGAACAAGGTTAAGGATAAAATCTGCACTTAATAGAGCATGCCCCCAAAACAATAACGGAAGATCAGTCTGACACATTATAGATCAAACCATGTCCAACATTGTTCAATTCCTCCTATTGGACACGCCATTCCATTATGGCGTTCCGGGTAGTTGGGACAAGATCCCACACTCTCTTAGATAATCATAAAACTCTTGTCTTAAGTATTCTCCTCCACGATCCGATCGTAGAGCCTTAATACTCTTTCCAAGTTGCATCTTTACTCCATTCTTGAATTCTTCGAACTTTTCAAAGGATTCATATTTGGCCTTCATAAAGTATACAAATACATATATACTGTATTCGTCAGTAAATGTAATGAAATAAAGATAGCCACCTCTGGCAGGCGTGGAAAATGCCCACATACATCAGTATGTATGAGAGCTAATTGCTCACTAGTCCTCTCACCTTTCTTCTTGAAAAGAGACTTAGTCATCTTTCCCAATAAACAATCATCACATGTCTCATATGATTCATAATCAAATGAGTCTAGGAATCCATCCTTATGGAGTCTAGAGATGCGATTTTCGTTCATATGGCCTAAACGACAATGTCTTAAATAAGTCGGATTTAAATCATTAGTTTTAACTCTCATGATATTTACGTTATAGACAGAGTTATCTACATCAAGGATATATAATCCATTAGACATTAAAGCATTACAATAATGCAAACCATCAAAATAAACAGAGCAACATTTGTCCTTTATTTTAATATAAAAACCTTTCTTGTCCAAACAATAAATACAAATAATGTTTCTGCTCATAGCAGACACATAATAACAATTTTCTAATTCTAGAATAGGTCCTGAAGGTAATGATAACTCATAAACGCCTACTTAATGCAGCAAGTCTTGCTCGATTCCCAACGCGCAAGTTTATCTCCCCTTTGGTCAGTCATCTACTTCTCTTTAGATCCTGCACATTTCGACAAATGTGAGACCACATCTAGTATCCAATACCCAAGATGAAGAGATAAACAGATTGAAATTTATAATAAAAATACTTGGTGGTGGAGGATTCACTATTCCAAGCCTTTTATCTTCCAAATATTTTGGGCAGTTTCTTTTCCAGTGGCCAGTCTGACTGCAATAGTGGTATGCGCCCTTGACCACTCCACCAGCGGGTTTCAAGGAAACTTCCTCGGGTTTTGAAACTGCCTCATCTTTCCCTTTGGAGGTCAAAGCAACTCGCTTGCTCTTTCCTTTCTTAACCATCAGTATGGTCTTGCCTTTCCCCTTGTTTATGCTTTGTTCAGATGTTCTCAACGTATTGAGAGAATCAGGCAGAGGTTTGTTGATCTCATTCATGTTATAGTTCATGATGATTTGGCTATAACTATCAGGAAACTCTTACAGGATGAGATCATTAGCCAACTCTTGACTAAATGGAAACCCCCAGAAGTGCGAGATTCTCCAAGTACCCGATCATGCGGATTACATGAGGCCCCACCGGGTTTCTCTCTGACATATGACACTTGAACAATGCCATATATACCTCATACTTTAGATTTTTGATACTGATTACGCAGCACAATAAACAATAATTAACTCCGTTCAAGACCTCCAAGGATCTGGGGACTAGACATCATAACGATGGTAAGGGAAGAAATTCATGTGAACCTTAGTTAATTGAATTGATGACTTCACTTGAAATAGTGTCTACGTCTCCATGGAAGTCCACCTGCACCGGATCCTTCCACGTCTTATGCTATCTTGCGTCAAGAAGGAGGAAGAAGAAGATCACGCAAAACGAAGACCAATGAGGCCGCGCCTCTTTGGTGGCCAACGGGATAGGGGCGGACGAAACTAGGGGTTCGGCCCTGTTGTCTCTATCCTTGCTTTGTTCTCTCTCAATTTTGATAACAATTATGACACACTTCTGAGAAAATAAGCTAGGAATTCCATTATATAGTTAATAACTGTTTATTAACTGCATATAAGCACCAATACTAATCCTGTGCAAACACGGATTAGAAATTAGTCCTACTAAGTTTGGATGAGGTTGCGTATTGATCCTTCTTTTTAATTATTCCAACTAATTAATTCCCAAGTCCGGTCTAATCCATAGGGAGTGTGACCCCATAGGTTTCTACTTAGTTGGTAGTAATAATTACTAACATAGAGCGGTCTCTAGCAAGACATCTACGCCACCCAACTAATAGAAATAGTCAGTAATCCAAAAAACCTTGTATATCCAACTAATATAAATAGTTAGTAATCCAGTCCATAGTTTCTCGATCCTGAGAATAGTCTTATCCATGCAGATAACATCAATATCCTATATTGACTTATCTGAGTCTGGCCAGACATTCTATAAGCACTACTTCGAGAGTGGCCGTAGATATTTGCTCCCGTTATGTGGGAGGGAAAAGTCCTCTCTATATCACTACCATCTCTAAGCTTGCTTCTTATCATGCCCGATAACTACCTTTATAGTTACCCGGTTAAGGCGCAACGTTTGATAATATCAAAGCATGATATTTCACAACTAGAGTATCTAGTGAATTTGAGTCTAAGGACCACAATGCCATCGTCACTACGAGAAGCGCCTGTGAATTTACATAATTTGTATGTAGCCTTCTCGTATGTCATTACCCCTAATGCATACCCATGAGCTAGACTTGATATATTTATATCAATATTCTCACATACTAGTCTATAGTTGATCATCTTGTTAATCAATATAATCGACTAGGGATATTTAAAATTAACACACATTTTCAATCTAAGGACTTCATTATATTAATATCTCCATAAATATTACAATGATTATTCTAACCAAAATACTGTTCACACTAAATAAGATTGCCTCTAGGGCATCTATTCCAACAGTCTCCCACTTGCACTAGAGCAAATTCAGTGCATCTTGTATGCCTATAGATCTAGTGTGTCCTTCATGCTTGCGTTGATTAAGCGGCTTTACAAGTGGATCTGATAGATTCTCATCTGTAGGAATCTTGCATATCTTCATATCTCCTCGATCGACGACCTCTCGAATATGATGGAACATTTAAAGTACGTGCTTGGATTTCTGTTGTGACCTGTGTTCTTTGGATTGTGCGATCTCTCCAGTTTTGTCACAATACAACTCTATTGGATGCACAATACTAGGAACCACACAAGCTCAGTTATGGACTTCCTAGTCCAAACAACTTCCTTTGCTGCACCCGATGCAGCAATGTACTCAGCCTCAGCTGTAGAATCAGCAACCGTCTCTTGTTGGGAACTTTTCCAGCTCGCAGATCCTCTATTTAGGAAAAACACGAATCCCGACTGCGATCTAAAATCATCTATGTCAGTTTTGGAAGCTTGCATCAGTGTAACCCCTTACACACAGCTCTTTCTCCCCTCCATAGATCAAGAATGCATCCTTAATTCTTCTAAAGTACTTAAGGATGTTCTTGACTGCTATCCAGTGACTCTCACCCAGATTAGACTGGTCTCCTCTTGTCATACTCAAAGTGTATGACACATCCGGCATAGTACATAACATGACCAACGCATAGGGAATCCTAGTCATGCGGTCTTCTCAATCTCACTGTAAGGAAAATCATCCTTTGAAAGGGATATCCCATGCGACATGGGCATGAATTCTCTCTTGGAGTCTTGCATGTTGAACTGTTTCAACACCTTATCTAAAAATGTACTTTGACTTAGGCCTAGCAATTTCCTCGATCTATCCCTATCTTGATACCAAGTATATAAGCTGCATCCTCAAAGTCCTTCATTGAGGAACACTTTCCTAGACAATCTTTAATATAATGTAAGGTAGGAATGTTGTTTCCAATGAGTAGTATGTCATCCACATACAAGACCAGAAATGCAACAGAGCTCCCACTAACCTTCTTGCAAACACAAGGTTCATATTCGTTTTTTATGAAGCCAAACTCTTTGACCGCGTCATCAAAACGTAGATCCCAACTTCAAGAAGCTTGCTTCAACCCATAAATTGATCGCTGCAACTTACACACTTTATGGGCATGCTCAAGGAGGTTTCCATACAGAAACGCTGTTTTGACATCCATCTGCCAAATCTCATTATCGTGATAAGCTGCAATAGCAAGTCAAATTTGAATGAGTTTGGTCATTGGGAATGGGGAAAAGGTTTCATCATAGTCAATACCATGAATCTATCTGAATCCATTTTCCAACAATCGGCCCTTATAGGCAATCACATTGCCATCCATTTCGGTCTTCTTCTTGAAGACCCACTTGCACCCTCTGGGTCGAGCCCCTTGGTGTGGTTCCACCAAAGTCCATACTTTGTTGTCATACATGAATTCCATTTCGGGTCTCATGTCTTCAAGCCACTTTTGAGAGTCCGGCCCTTTCATGGCCTCTCCATAGGTAGTAGGCTCATCATCTATGAGTAGTGCGTCTCCAAGCTCTTTCACGAGAAGTCCATACCTCCCTCGCTCATGGCGCACCCTACTAGACCTAAAAAGTTCTTGTGTTACCTGAACAGGTTCCTCCACAACATCTTGCGGTTCATGTTCAGATTCCATAGTAGGATCAGTGGTTTGTGGTTCCTGAAATTCTTCAAGTTCTACTGTCCTCCCACTTTCTCCATTAGAGACAAATTCTCTTTCTAGGAACACGCCGGTTCGAGCGACAAACACTTTTTTCTAAGTAGGATTGTAGAAATAATGTCCCTTCGTTTTCTTAGGGTATCGCACAAACTTAAACTTATCCGACTTGGGCTTGAGCTTTTCTATTTGTAAATGCTTTACATAGACATCGCAGCCCCAAATCCTCATAAAAGACAACGTGGGACGCCTCCCACTCCACATCTCATATGGAGTTTTCATGCACATATTTGGATGGAACACGATTAAGGGTTAAAGTTGCACATAATAGAGTGTGCCCCCAAAATGATAATGGAAGATTAGTTTGACACATCATAGATCGAACCATGTCCAACAGAGTTCGATTCCTCCTCCTGGACACACCATTTTGCTGTGGCATTTCGGGTGGAGTGAGTTGGGACAAGATCCCACAATCTCTAAGATAGTCATCAAACTCTTGGGTTAAGTATTCTCCTCCACGATCCGATCGTAGAGCCTTAATACTTTAACAAAGTTGCTTCTTGATATCACCTTTTAAGGGCTATAATTCTTTAGAATTTACCACATGATAATATGTATTTGGAGAGTGTTTTGAGGAAAATGTTAGATATTCTAGGTCGTTTAATCACTTATTGCTACCATGTGTTATATTGTTAGTCCGGGCGTTTTTCATGCATATTTTATTGTTATTTTTCAAATGTAATCACTTGGTATGTTTGTTCATGTTTTTTTGGCAGTAACGGATGCTAATCGGTTGATAGGAGGCATGGAACGAACTTCGGAAACAAAGGGGAGCTCAAGTGGGGTCAAGAGAAACCGAATTGGAGGAGCTTGGATGACCAGTCTTCACTATTTTAATCATATCCAGATTTCTACAACTCATTTGGGGGTGAGAACAGTGTCATATGAAATAATACTCAGAGAGCTTTCCATCGATAGGTCACGGAGCTAAATCCGAGTTCAGACGAAGAAGATATCGCGTTTTGAAGTCAGGAGCAGATTTCAGGTGGCTTTTATGCAATTACAGAAGACTTCTGCGGGTTATGATTCAAGAACGACCTATGGACGGAAAAAAACATCATTCACGCATCCAAAGAGCCAAGAAGAAGGAGAATAGCAAGGATACTTCATTGGGAATGATATCAAGCAAGGAGGAGAGCCCGGATCACGCCATTCTTCACGATTTTAGCGTTTTGGTCTATTTTCTCTCTACTTTCTTGTATGAACTATTCAAGAACCATGTTAACTTGTGTTATGAGTAGCTAAACTCATACCTAGGCATCTATGGAGAGCCTAGGGTTTATGTTTTGATGATATTTTCCGGATTTTGGATGATCTTTCATGCTAGGATTATGGTTTAATGAAGATTGCTTTGGTTCTCATCATGTTGAGTTCTTTCATTGACAAGTTAGGACTAAGATGTGTGATGTGGAATATCTATTTCTTCATTCAATCATGAACTAGGCTTAATGATGATATTCGTAGCCTAAATATCTTGTTTATTGTGCTTAATTCTTAGTAACGTAGGAGTCATGACCCGAAATTACTATGTAGCTAGTGAGTGTATGAAAACAACTCTACCTTAGTTGGGATGAGTAAACAAGATCATTCTTAATTGACTAGACTGAGAGGTTAGTTGGATAGGAATGGCTAGATGAGGGTAAATTCAGTAGGAAGTAATGAGTTGTTAGTGAATGGTGGTCTGAGAGGACATTATTCCTTGCAATATTGTTGGCCTGCTAGAACACATAGGTAGTATACTTGGCCTGAGAGGGACAAATCGTTACCTTTGTGTAGAATGACATGAGACCTATAGGTGATTGTCAACGCCATTACCCAGCATAGGTTACTAAGATTCATTGTGTTAGAACATGGAATCCGGAATCGTCAAAACTACCCTAGGTGATCTATAGATTTCCTAGCTTTCTCTCCTCTGATTTCTATCAAATCATTTTATTCACATTATTTTATTTCTATTGTTAGTCACTTGTTTGAGGGTGACAACACTTCAAACTAATATCATTTTTACCGGTTACTTAGGTAAATTGAGTTTAATTGCTAATCTAGAACATATAGTAAACACCTTCTCTTGGGTTCGATAACTCGGAGTCCAAAATACTCCACTTTATTACTTGACCGTATACTTGCGTAGCAAAGCGTAGTAAAAGCGCGTCAAGTTTTTGGCGCCGTTGTCGGGGAAGGCGTTGGTTACTAATCTAGTTTAGCGATTAGTTTAATTTACCTTTTTCTTTTTGTTTACTATTTCAGTGATTTCTGATTTGTTTTCTGAATTGTGTTTCAGGTTCTCAGTGTATGCACCGGATCTCTAGAGACCTTGTGCCCCCATTTGAAAACTCAGAACAGCTATTCAGAACGCCGAGACGAGACCCAAGACATATCGCAATGGGTGAGCAATTGACTAACGCTCAACTAAACCAGAAGTTGTCTGAACTTCAGGAGAAACTTGATAAGCAACAGAACCAAATGCCCTACAACAAATCAGGGCAAGCATTGGTTGAAAAGTTTCAGTTAACTCAGAGAGGACAAAATCCAGCGATTGTAGTGCCAACCATTCAGGCTGAGCACTTTGATTTGAATCCTGCCACCATCACGACGGTGCAGAACCAGTTTCAGTACTATGGGAACAGGGATGAAGACCCAAATGACTTCATTGGGAAGTTTGAAGCCTATATCAAGACGGTGAAGTACAAGAATGTGACCAACGAGACATTGAAGCTGATTTTGTTTCCTTACTTACTGAAGGGAGCGACAGAGAAATGGCTAGAGTCCAGGGAGCCAGAATCGATCACCACATGGGAGCAATGTGTTGACGAGTTCATGAGAAAATTCTACCCCGCGCAGCGCGTCATTGGCTTACAGGCAGAGATTCTTTGTTTTCAGCAGCATGCTGATGAGACAGTTGTAGAAGCATGGGACCGTTTCATGAGGATGATACGCAAGTGTCCGAGTCATAACTTTGGCGAATACAAGATCCTCCAAGTCTTCTATCACGGCTTGGAGCGTCCTAACCAGGATCTATTGGACAGGGAAGCAGGAGGTAAATTTCTTTACAGGGTTGACAAGGATGGAGCATATGCTTTGATGAAGCAAATAGAGAAACAGGATGCTCAGTTCTATGACTCTAGGAGGTTGTCCAAGTTGCCCGAGCCAAATAATGATGAGTGGAAAGATAGGATTACAAAGATGGTTTCAGATATGGCAAAGCATGTGTATCAGGATAAGAAGACTGTGTCTGCAGTGGAGGAGCCAGATTTTGATGCAGCTTTGACTCTAGCTGCTAATGAGGATGTTAGCTACGTGGGGGTACAGGGACAGCGCAACTGGAATCAGGGGAACTACAGGCCAGGGACTAGAGATCATCCAGGATTCATGTATGGAGATCAGGCTGGAGCTTCATATGCACCCGGATTTAAGCATAGGCCAGTTGTTCAGGCGCCACCACCACCACCAGCTCTAGGGCAGAACGCTGAGATGACAGATCTCAAGAACATGATGTATCATATGGGAAAGAATGTGAATACTTTCACGTCTCAGGTGGAGACACTGACTGCAGATTTGCATATTACCAAGACCTCACTTCGTAACCTGGAAGTGCAGGTAGGACAGATTGCTACTCAGCTCTCCACTAGAGCCCCAGGGTCCTTGCCATCAGACACGGAGAATGTGCTCCATCACCACTCGTAGCGGGATTGTTCTTGATGATCCCCCATATCCGAGCCACGCCAGAGCTGAAGCTTCGAAAGATAGGGAGCATGAGGTCTTTGACAAGACCCCTGTCATGATCCCCCAATCAAAGGGTGTGACTCAGCATGTTGATGATGAGGTAACACCACCACCACCCTCTTTATCTAAGAATCTCCCATATCCGCTTAAGGAAAGAAAGAAGAAAGATGACTCTGAGGATTAAAAAAGATTCTTATCGATTTTCTCGAAGTTGCATATCAATGTTCTGTTGTTTGAGGTAGTCAAGATGATGCCTAAATATTCAAAATATATGAAGGATGCAATTTCAGGAAAGAGGGCGGTGCCGGAATTTGAGACTGTAGACTTGACTGAGCAGGTGAGCTCATGTGTGATGCATGGTTTGCCTCATAAACAGAAGGATCCGGGAAGCTTTGTGATAGAAGCTAACTTGGGAGGAGCTTACACAGGGAAGGCCCTATGTGATTTGGGGGCTAGTGTTAATTTAATGCCACTTTCAGTCTTTCAGAAGCTGGGAGTAGAAGCTCATTCCACATGGATCAACCTTCAGTTTGCAGAAAAGTCTTGCAAGAGAGCCTTCGGTGTGGTGGAAGACGAGTTGGTACAGATAGGGAATTCTATTATCCCTACAGATTTTGTTATTCTTGAGATGCCTGTGGGAGATGTCCCGATCATTCTGGGTAGACCCTTTCTGGCTACCAGTCGGACTCTCATCGATGTTGAGAACGGAGAATTGATCATGAGGATCAATAACGCGTGGGAGACCTTTCGGGTTTCTAAGTCGACTCCACAGCAGCCTCAAGAGAAGACACAGATGCCAGTGGCCGTGCAATCAATGCACAAGAGTTCTGAGGTGTTTCGTGATGAGCCACCAATTCCAAAAGACAAATTTCATCATGTTGTGTTGAGGATCCAGCAGAGGAAGCTGGAAGAGATGGCACGGGGTTCCACCACCTGTGTAGGGGCTTTGAGGTAACTTGGTCGGGCTCGACCTTAAATTACAAGCGATGATTGGGAGGCAACCCAATGTGGTTAGTCGTTATTTGATTTTGGTATTTTATTTCTTTAGATAGTTATACTTGATTTCTGATGGGTGAGAGAGAGCGATTTAATATTTTCAATGAGTGTGCAGAACACAGGTACCGAAGACCCTCCGGATTCCCATTTTTGATGTATGTGCACCATTTTCACGCAAAACGAGGAAAAACGAGCTTACCGGGAACAAGGAACTAGATAAAGAAGCTACTCGAGGTTGAGGAGTAGCAAATGAGTCATGAGGATCACGGTAGCAAGTTGGAGTATCGGCGTTGCACGCATCGGAATCCGGAGAGGAGAAAGTTAAAGAGATTGAGGAAGTGAGATTCTTCAACAAGGAGAACAATTTTGGTAAGAAACGAAAAAATCCACGAATTTGGGAATTTTTCGGTCAAAAATGGATTCCTCATCGAATATTGAGTCAAACCGTTCAAGAATCACGCGAATCAGGTACCGGATGAAGAAGATAGAGCAAAAACAAAACAGGCGAAAACAGTGCATTTCGGCACCCATTTCGGGCCGAAATGGGGGCCGAAATACACTGATTTCGGCCCGGAATCAAAAGACCCCACTGTTTTGATTTGCTACAGTGATTTCGGCCCCATTTCGGGCCGAAATCGGGGCCGAAATCGGGCGGGTTGTCCGAATTTAGGGGGTATTTTTTGGTAGTTTCTTGAATGTTTAAAGCCATATCCGGCCAAAAAGGGTAAAAACACCCCAAATTTCGATCAAACCTCTCTTTTCTTCATCTTCTTCCACCCAAACCTTCAAGAAAACCCATACTTCCATACACCCAAAATTTTCAAAACTCAACTAAATTCGAAAAAATTTGTTGGGTTTTGCTCCTTGCAAACCCAACAACAACATTAAATCTTGAGTTTTTGAAAGATAGGGCTTTGTTTGAGTGTGGAGGAAATCAAAGAGGAAGAGATCCAACAACGAAAATTCTCCGATTCATCAACTTGGAAGGGGATTCGGCCTTAGCTCAAGAAGGGAGACTTTCGACGGGGACATCGAGGAGCACAAGGTGGTAGCTTCAATTCAACTTGCTCGAGTTTTCGAAAAATTGGTCCTCCGAAACCGGTCTCGTGAGAACGGTACTCCGGGACCGTAGGTACCGAAATCTTTCTCTCGCTTTAATTCCTTGCTTACGCACTTGTAGGGCTTAACTTGCATTGAAATTGCTACTTTCTCATACTTGGCTTGGGTTACTTGCTTAGTTCACTCTAAACCTCACGTGCACTCGTCTTTTATTTTCTCTATCATTATGTCTACATCGAATAGTGCTAAGAGGAGACAGGGTATAGTTGTTGATGATCACCCCATCTTCAATCCTGAGGAAGATGTAGTTTTGAGTGAGGAGGAGAATGTATACGAGGGAGACGGCTCTGGCAACCATCGTCAGGTGCCTCCGTCTCCAATTTGTTATGAGTTGAACTTAGTTATGCCTGCACTTCCTAAGATTGGGACGAGAGGTAGGGCTGCAAAGGATGTTGACCTCCACGCTATTTGCAGTACCAAATTCTGCAGCTTCAGGTTTGTTAGTGCGAATGCCCATAAGGAATATTGCACTGACCCATTCCTGAAGAGGGTAGGGACTCCTGAAAAACCCTTCCCGCAAAGCGACAAAATGCCAAAACAGCTTCACGATCTCTTCAAGAATGAGAGGCTAGATACGTGGTTTAAAATTTGTAAGAAGTCTAGCTCCGCTCTTTCTAGGGAGATTCTGGTAAATGCTCGTTTCTATAAAGAGGGAGAGGGTCAGGATCGGAGGAATGTGTATTGTCGGGGCACCTATATAGTAATCACGCCCGAGACTATAGCGGCCGCCCTGAAATTCAAACCCCTAAAGAATCAGATTTGCGCCTACCATGAGACCATTAGGAGGGTGGATGTTGTTGAAGTAGTTAGTGTCTTTTGTTTTGAGGGGGTGCCTGGAGCGGGATGGACTGAGAGACCCACGTTACCTGAGTTGTCCGTTTCTAGGAAACTTGTGCTTCCAAGTGCGAGGTGGTTGTGTGAGTTTCTTGAGAACTGGGTTTATGGAGTTTCTCCTAATCCCACTTACTCCTTCCAGCTTTGCACCATGGCTTACTGTTTGTGGATGGGGAAGCGTATCAATGTCCCGTACTTCATTTATCGATTTCTAATGGAGAGGACTGACCGCTATAACCGTAGATCTCCCGGGCACACTTGTTTGCTCCTAAAGCTAGCAGAAGATGCTAAGGCTAATTTGAGTGGTCTAGAGTATGACTATATCTCTAGAGACAAGAAGAGGAAGGATGCAGTACGTCTTTGGGAGAGAATACCCGACCCCCTCAAGAACCAAATACCTATTGATCTCACACACCCTAGAGGAGACCATGCGAGTAGCTCGAGCTCCAACATGGAGCGACAGCTTTAGACGCTCATGCATATGATGGAGTCTCAGAGACTCCAAGCTGATGAGGATAGAGCTAGGGAGAGGAGACATTTTGAGCACATCCGTAGTAGCCAGTGCCAATTGGGCCGAGGGATGGAGTCCCTTAGCTATGACTGTGCCCATCAGGGTGGATGGATTCGGGACTTGGCTGTGGCGGCCAATGTCCAGTTGCAGCACCCACATACCTACGATGGCTTGTTCCATTACCAGTCTGATGTGTACCCAGATTCGAGTCCCGACGTCCAAAATGAGGACGAAGGGCGGACTCACTCCGACTAGATCCACCGCCATACGCTTGAGCAGGCGAGTCCTCTTGATTTCACTCTATTTTTTGTTGAGGACAACGAAGCGCTTAAGTGTGGGGGAGATTTAGCTATCCGCTAGTTAGCCATGCATAGCCTTGTTAAATGTAGTTTAGTGAGTCTGTCATGCATATAGAGTTGGTCCATAGGATTGCATGTGCACGTTTAAATATTGGCATTGTATATATTGTTGCACTTTTATTTATTGAGTACACCTACCCTATTTTGTGGTTAATCGAGTTGGCCAGTTACATATAGTGTCTAAAACATAACAAAAAAAAAAAAAAAAAAAAAAAAAAAAAAAAAGAGGAAAATCCTAAAAATTGAATTTTTTTGAGAAAGGGCAACTTAGGACCTACAAACCGAAGAGAGTCCAATGAAAGGTCTCATGAGAGTAGGAAACACCGTAGTAGGGAGACTTTAATTCTAGTATTTTGTGCACAAGTCTCACGAAAGGATGTCCCGGGTATCTATGGAAAGGTGAAGGTAGATTACCGGCATACTTTTGATTCCTTTATTGTGCTAGGAGGATTGAGTGTTTGAGTGGTTGATTATTCCGTTTCCAGTGGAAACTTGTGGACTCTTAGAATCTGGGGTGGACCTTCGTGTAGAGTCGGTTCCATGTGGTAGGAGGATTGAGTGTTTGAGTGGTTGATTACCGGCATACTTTTGATTCCTTTATTGTGCTAGGAGGATTGAGTGTTTGAGTGGTTGATTATTCCGTTTCCAGTGGAAACTTGTGGACTCTTAGAATCTGGGGTGGACCTTCGTGTAGAGTCGGTTCCATGTGGTATGCTGCTCTAGCCTAAGTGAAGTTGGGGGGTATACACCCCCATCCCTTAAGGTGGTTCTAAGAGAAAATCCTAAAAAGCTCACACTCTTAAGCTCTATTGCACGGTTGTAAAAACAGATGAGGAAATAAAAGAAAAATGAAAATATAAAGAAAATTGTGCTTAAAGGAGAGACAACCTAATGTGCTTCCGTGTGCACGGAAAATTTGGATTCAATCCAACGTAGAGCTTAAGAGGGAAACTAAAGTCAAGCCGTATTACATAGGAGTTGTGTCTCCCAGCAATGGGACAAATTTCATTCAAAGCAATAACGGCTAAGAGGGTCTGAAAACCTCAAATGACTTGGCGAAAGAAGACCACTTAGAAACTTGAAATGCCTAGACGCTTCGAATCAAAAGATGTGCCGTATCTTGGTATGATTTGGTGGATGTTGGGGACGCCCTAGTGAGTTTGTGCATAGGATCACCATATCTTATTTCCTACTACGTGTTGTGAAATTTCAAAATGAGCTAGTGAGGATTTGATGATTTTGGTTAATGATGGAGAGGTAGCCCAATCTCTACTAAAAGAAAAGAAAAAAAATATGTTCTTTGATTCCTTGCGTTGTACATACTTGAGTTGCATTGTACAAATCATGTAGTTGCACAGTCGTGTCTTTGTGTATTGAGTCTAGAGTCGTGTTGGCTAGCGGAAAGTGAAGTATGCAAAGTGGTGGGGTATGCATTAGTTTGGTTCTGGTATGTATGCAATGTCTCAAGTGTGGGGGTTTTGTGCTTCATTGTTGCTCGGAACGAGCAAGAGAGTAACTGTGGGGGAGTTTGATAGCACCTTTTAGGGGCTATAATTATTTAGCATTTACCACATGATTATATGTATTGAGAGAGTATTTTGAGGCAAATGTTAGAGATTCTAGGTCGTTTTATCACTTGTTGCTACCATGTGCTATATTGTTAGTCCGGGAGTTTTCCATGCATATTTCATTGTTATTTGTCAAATATAATCGCTTGGTATGGTTTTTCATGTTGTTTTGGCAGTAACGGATGATAATCGGTTGATAAGAGGCATGGAACGAACTTCGGAAACAAAGGGGAGCTCAAGTGGAGTCAAGAGAAGCCGAATTGGAGGAGCTTGGATGACTAGTCTGCACTATTTTGATCATATCCAGAGTTATAAAACTCATTTGGGGGTGAGACCAGTTCCATATGAAATTGGACTCAGAGATATTTCCATCGATAGGTCCCGGAGCTAAATCCGAGTTCGGACGAAGAAGATATCGCATTTTGAAGTCAGGAGTAGATTTCAGGGGTTTTTATGCAATTACTGGAGACTTCTGCGGGTTATGATTCAAGAACGACCTAGGGTAGGAAAAAAGCATCATTCACGCATCCAGATAGCCAAGAAGAAAGAGGAGAGCAAGGAGACTTCATTGGGAACGATCTCAAGCAAGGAGGAGAGCCCGGATCACGCCATTCTTCACGATTTTAGCGTTTGATCTATTTTTCTCTCTACTTTCTTGTATGAACTATTCAAGAACCATGTTAACTTGTGTTATGAGTAGCTAAACTCATACCTAGGCATCTATGGAGATCCTAGGGTTTATGTTTTGATGATATTTTCCGGATTTTGGATGATCTTTCATGCTAGGATTATGGTTTAATGAAGATTGCTTTGGTTTTCATCATGTTGAGTTCTTTCATTGACAAGTTAGGGCTAATATGTGTGATGTGGATTATCTATTTCTTCATTGAATCATGAACTAGGCTTAATGATGATATTGGTAGCCTAAATATCTTGTTTATTGTGCTTAATTCTTAGTAACGTAGGAGTCATGACCCGAAATTACTACGTAGCTAGTGACTGTGTGAAAACAACTCTACCCTAGTTGGGATGAGTAAACAAGATCATTCTTAATTGACTAGACTAAGAGGTTAGTTGGATAGGAATGGCTGGATGAGGGTAAATTCAGTAGGAAGTAATGAGTTGTTAGTGAATGGTGGTCTGAGAGGACATTATTCCTTGCAATATTGTTGGCCTGCTAGAACACATAGGTAGTATACTTGGCCTGAGAGGGACAAATCGTTACCTTTGTGTAGAATGAAATGAGACCCATAGGTGATTTTCAATTCCATTACCCAGCATAGGTTACTAAGATTCATTGTGTTAGAACATGGAATCCGGAATCGTCAAAACTACCCTAGGTGATCTATATATTGCCTAGCTTTCTCTCCTCTGATTTCTATCAAATCATTTTATTCACGTTATTTTATTGCTATTGTTAGTCACTTGTTTGAGGGTGACAACACTTCAAACTACAATCATTTTTACCGGTTACTTAGGTAAATTGAGTTTAATTGTGAATCTAGAACATATAGTAAACACCTTCCCTTGGGTTCGATAACTCGGAGTCCAAAATACTCCACTTTATTACTTGGCCGTATACTGGCGTAGCAACGCGTAGTAAAACCGCGTCACTTCTCTGCTTCATTTCTTGAATTCTTTGAACTTTACAAAGGTTTTGAATTTGGCTCATAAGGTATAGAAATTCATATCTACTGAAATCATCAGTAAATGTAATGAAATAAAGATAACCACCTCTGGCAGGCATGGCAAATGGCCCACATACATCAGTTTGCACGAGAGTCAATTCCTCACTAGTCCTCTCACCTTTCTTATTGAAAGGGGGCATTTTCTTTTTCCTAATAAACAAGCCTCATATGTCTCATATGATTCATAATCAAATGAGTCTAGGAATCCATCGTTATGGAGTGTAGAAATTCGTTTCTCGTTTATATGGCCTAAACGACAAGGCCATTAATAAGTAGGATTTAAATCATTAGTTTTCATCCTATTTGGTATTAACGTTATATAATCTAGATCAAGACTATACAATCCATTAGACAATAAAGTATTACAATAACGCAAACCATCAAAATAAATGGAGCAACATTTGTCCTTTATTAATATAAAAACCTTTCTTGTCCAAACAAGAAATATAAATAATATTTCTGCTCATAGCAGGCACATAACAACAATTGTCTAATTCTAAGATAAGTCCAGAATGCAAAGATAACTCATAAACGCCCACGGATAATGCAGTAACTCTTGCTCCATTCCCCACGCGCAAGTCTATATCCCCTTTAGCCCGTCTTCTACTTCTCTTTAGATCCTTCACATTTTGACAAATGTGAGATCCTCATTCAGTATCCAATACCCAAGATGAAGAGAAAGATATATTGACATCTACAAAAAGATTACCTGATGGTGGTGGAATCACTATTCCAAACCTCTTATCTTCCAGATACTTTGGGCATTTCCTTTTCCAGTGTCGACGCTGACTGCAGTAGTGACACTCACCCTTAGTCACACCCCCAGAGGGCTTTAAGGCGGGCTCCTTAGATTTAACAACTTTCTTGCTCTTTCTTTTGTCGGTAGAGGCAACTTGCTTGCCCTATCCTTTATTGACCATCATTATGGCCTTGTATTTACCTTTTTTGATGCTTTGTTCAGCTGTCCCCAATATATTGAGTAATCTGGTAGAGGCTTACTGATCTCATTCATGTTATAGTTCATGATGAACTGACTATAACTTTAAGGCAACGATTGTAAGATGAGATCAGTGGCCAACTTGTGATCCACCGGAAACCCCAGGCGCGTGAGGTTCTCCAAGTACCCGATCATGTGGAGTACATGAGTCCCACCGGGTTTCCCTCTGATAGATGACAATTGAAGAATGCCTTGGACACCTCATACCGCTCATACCTAGCTTGCTCTTGAAAGAGCTGCATCAAATGTATGATCATATCAAACGCAACCATGTTCTCGTGTTGCTTCTGAAGCTCGGAGTTCATGTTGCAAAGCATAAGCAGGCCACATCAGTAGCATCGTCAACGATCTTCTGATGTGCATTTATGGCTGGAGCAGTATTGTTTTCAGGACCTTTAAGAACTTGCTCTTCTAGTATGTACAGTTTCTTTTCTTGCTTGAGAACAATTCTCGAGTTTATGTACTAGTCCAGAAAGTTGATTCCAGAAAGTCTATCCTTCTCAAGGACTACTCGTAGGGATTGTGATGAATTCAATGAATTTTTTGCCATTAGAATTCTACAAAATGAGAAATATACATGTTTTAGTATTTTGTGATCAAATGACTACATTTAAAAATGGCTAGATTATTAAACATAGCTCCCACAATTTTTCACGGATTAATAAACCTCTATATTAATGAGGAAAATATCATTTATATTCTCTAGTGGGCCAAGATCTATTTTTCACCTTTTCTTGAGCTTGATTTGGAAAGCCACCCAAGAATTAGCTATTTAGGTATGAAACAATTTCCAATTGCATCATATGAAACTTGGGCAAATAACTCCTTATTATCTATCCCATAGATAATCCCAATTGGTTTGCCTCTAGGCTTTCAATCCTATCAAAATAGCCTAGTTGCGTCCAACCTCTTACTCCAACAATTGCACATTAATTGCTTGTGCCATCTCGTCATCCTATACAGAATCAAATCGCCTTGCTTTGGCAAGCCCGAATTTAATACATTGTAGTTTTGACGACTGTTGAGTAATGAGAAGGCAAAACGTAATATTTAAATTGAGGGATTTTCCTTTTAATTTTTAATTTTTTTGTTGATCCATATCAAGTGATCTACTTATTTTGGTTGGGCAATCTCAAAATAAAAGATCTGGGTTTTAATTATTATCTTGTTTACAATTTGCATGCATCAACCATACACTAAAAATAAACAACAAGAAAATAAATAAACATCCACAAACAATAAATAAATGTGATGTGGATATGGCCTCCTAAAACTAAGATATTTCCAAGACAACGAGAATATCTATCAGCCCTAAAAAATAGCAAGCTCATCTCCATGTGCCTCCATATTTTAGTCCATGCGCCTTAGCTTGTGGGATGCCGTCATCTTGTGATTTCTTCAATTCTTTAGGCTTCTCCTCCAAGTCTTGACTATCATCAACTCTATATAATACTAGCTAGCATCTATACTAAATAGAGAGACCTTACAAGTTGAGGAGAATACGACACACAAACCGTAAAATATAATTAATTAATTATTATAATAAAACCAAACCACAAAAATAAACATTCACAACATCCACATCTAAAGCAATATCCAATCACCATGCAATAAGAAAATACAGTTATAATCCAATGTTAACGCGCTTGATCAGTTTTAGTTTGTAATTGGGTAACTATGGTCAAAACGGTCCAAGAGGCCAACCAAACCCTTTGTCCGAACCCTCAAAGGACGGTAGCAAGCCGCCGGCCGGCCCTAAGTCGCACGGTCAAACTGCACGCCTAGGTCGAAACGGCCTTGTGGTCGTGGCCTTGCTTGCCGCCAAAGGAAGGGGGCGGACGGCTAGGGTTTCGGCCCTAGCTTGTTTCCTTCCTCTTCTTTCCTTGTTTCTTTATTTCCAAATTGAGCCCAAACCCTAGTTTTCAAAACCCAAATTGACACATCATATGTGCCTGGAATTCGCTAATTTTATAGGAAGATTCGAATTAGCTCATTCTTTACTGAATCCAATTCAGTTTGCATCAATATGCCAATTTTAGTTTCACGCGATAAATCATAATAACGGTGTAAAACTGACAGTAAAGTAACACATAAACCACGTTATGCACTATGACATGTGGCTCTGATACCACTGTAGAGTTTTGATACGGATTACGCAGCACAATAAACAATAATTAACTCCGTTCAAGACCCTCCAAGGATCACAATACTAGAAATCATACGATGGTAAGGGAAGAAATTCATGTGTACCTTAGTTGGTTGAATTGATGACTTCACATGAAATAGTGTCAACGTCTTATGGAAGCCCACTCCTAGAATTGCACCGGATTCTTCCACGTCTTGTGCTAGATTGCGTCAAGAAGGAGGAAGAAGAAGATCACGCAAGACGAAGACCAAAGAGGTCGCGCCTCTTTGGTGGCCAACGGGGTATGGGTGGACGTCACTAGGGTTTCGGCCCTATTGTTGTTCTCTCTCCTTTATCTGTTCTCTCTCTATTGTGATAATCTTTATGACACACTTCAGATAAATAATCTAGGAATGCCTTTATATAGTTAATAACTGTTTATTAGCAGCATATAAGCTCCAATACTAATCATGCCGATACACGGATTAGTTCACCTTGCAAATTAGTCCTACAAAGTTTGCATGTGGTTGCGTACTGATCCTTCTTTTTAATTAGTCCAAGTAATTAATTACCCAGTCCGATTTAATCCATAAGGAGTGTGACCCCATAGGTTTCCACTTAGTTTGTAGTAACAATTACTAACATAGAACGGTCTCTAGCAAGACATCTACACCACTCAACTAATAGGAATAGTCAGTAATCCGACAAACCTTGTGAACAATGTTACCGTATTGTATTATCCCTCTGTCGCCATATGCGGATTGGACACGAGACATGCAAGTCACACTCGTATATCCAATCCACATTTTCTCGATCCCGAGAATAGTCTTATCCATGCAGATAACATCAATATCCTATATTGATTTATCTGAGTCTGGCTAGACATTCTATAAGCACTACCCCTCGAGTGGTCGTGGATATTTACTCCCGTTATGTGGTAGGGATAAATCCTCTCTACATCACTACCATCTCTAAGATTACTTCCTACCATGCCCGATAAATACCTTTATAGTCACCTGGTTATGGCGCAACGTTGATAATATCAAAGCATGATATTTCACAACTAGGGTATCTAGTGACTTCAAGTCTAAGGAACTACGAGAAGCACATGTGACTTTACATAACTTGTATGTAGCCTTCTCGTGGTGGGTCATTCCAGTAAGTCATTACCCCTAATTCATACCCATGTGCTAGACTTGATATCTCCATATCAATCTACTCACATACTAGTCTATAGTTGATCGTCTTGTTAATCAATATAATCGACTAGGGATATTTAAGATAAACAACACATTTGCAATCTAAGGACTTAAAGATATTAAATATCTCCATAAATAATACAATGATTATTCTAGCCAAAATAATATTCATACTAAAATAAGGTTGCCTCTAGGAAATCTATTCCAACACATACCACTCATGCCTTGCTTGCTCTTCGAACAGCTGTCTCAAATGTATGATCATATCATACTCTCCATGTTCTCATGTTGATTTAGAAGCTCAGAACTCATGGTGCAAAGCATCAGGCAAATCACATCATTAGAGTCGTCAAGGATCTTCTGATTTGCGTTCGTAACGGTAGCAGTATCATTTTCTCGCGCCTCAGGAACTGGTTCGACTAGAATGTATAGTTTCTTTTCTTGCTTGATAACAATTATGAAGTTTCTGTAACAGTCTAGAAAATTGATTTCAGATAGCTTGTCATTCTCAAGGACTGATCATAGTGATAGTGTCGATGTCGATGGATTATTTTCCATTGGTATTCTACAAAATGAGAAATATACAAGTTTTAGTATTTTGTGAACAAATGACGACATTTAACAATGAATAGATTATTAATATAGCTCCCACTATTTTTCTCGGATCAATAGCCCTCACTATTAATGCGGAAAATATCACATATTTTTTAGTGGGCCAAGATCCATATTTCACTTCTTTTTGAGCTTGCTTTGGAAAGTCACCCAAAAGTTGGTTATTTAGGCAGGAACACCTTCCAATTGCATCTCATGCAACTCTTGGTTCAATTGGGCAAATAACTCCTTATTTATCTATCCCATAGATAATTCCAATTACCTTGTCTCTAAGCTTTCAATCCTATTGAAGTAGATTAGTTGCGTTCATCCTCTTACTTCTACAATTGCACATTACTAACTTCTGCCATCGCGTCATCCTATGATGAATCAGATTGTCTTGCTTTGGCAAGCCTGAGTTTAATACATTATATTCTTGACGAGTGTTAAGTAATGAGAAGAAAAACGCAATTATTTTGTTGATCCAATCAACTGATCTACTTTGGATTTGAGCAATCCCAAATAAAAGATCAGGATTTTAATTATTGTCTTGTTACGATTTGCATGGATCAACCATACATCAAAAATAAATAACAAGACAATAAATAAACAATAAATATATGTCATGTGGATGTGTATTCCTAAAACTAAGATATTCCCAAGCCAATGAGAATATCTATAAGCCCTAAAAACAATAAGCTCATCTCCATGTGCATCCATCTTTAGTCCATTCACCTTAGCCTATGGAATAATGCCATCTTGTGGTTTCTTCAGTCTCTAAGCTTCTTCTCATGTCTTGACGAAATTATATGTATCTAATTCTAGCTAGCATCTAAACTATATAGAGGAACCTCACAGGTGAGGGAGAAGACGACACGCAGGTGTAAAATTTAATTAATTACATTAATTACAATAAAATTAAACCACAAAAATAAACATTCACATCATCAACATCTAAGGCACATCCAATCACCATGCAAAGCACATAATACAGTTAAAATCTAATTTTAACGCGCTTGGTAAATTTTAGTTGAATTTGGGATTTTCTAGGGTTAAAACGGTCCAAGGTTCGCACCAATCACTGTAGGCCGAACCCCTTGGGACCGCATGGGATGCACCTAACTCGGTTGGACCAACCCGCACGGTCAAACCGGCGGTTGTCCGAGCCGTGTAGGCCACGGCCTTGTTGCTTGCGCCTCAAGGAAGGGGACGGTCAACCCTTGGCCGAACCCTATGGGGAAGTTTCCAAAACTTTCCTTGTTTCCTTGTGGGCAATTACCCAATTGTAGAGAAAAGCCCCTTTTTCCCAATTGTGTCCGAACCCTACTTCTTCAAAACCCATTACGACACATCATATGTGAACAAAATTTGCCAATTTTCATACTGGTTATGTAATTATATCATTCTCTATTGAATCATATTCAATTTGCGTCAATATGCCAGTTTCAGTTTTACGCAAAAAAAATTACAGTACGGTGTAAAACTGATAAAATAGTAACACATAAAACCATGTTATGCGCTACGCCCTGTGGCTGTGATAGAACTGGAGGGTTTTGATACGGATTACGCAGCGGAAACACAATTAAATTATTCCGTCCAAGACCCCCAATGAATCGCAGGACAAGCCATCATAACGTGGTAAGGGAAAAATAGTTGTGTACCTTGTTTGTCTGAACGATCACGTTAAGTATAATGCTGTCCACGTCTCTTTGAGTATCCACACCTAGGATTGCATAGGAGTCCTTCCCACTTCTTTGTGCTAGCATCGGGAGGAATGAAGAAGAAGAATATCACGCGAAACGAGGCACCAAGGCCGTGAAGCACACTATGACCGACGGCGCAGGGGGGTCGGAGGGCTAGGGTTTCGGCCCTAGTCTCTCTCTCTCTCCTTGCTTTGTTATTTCCACAATAATTACACTCTTGTGAAATAATTAAGGCAGGAGTGCCTTTATATAGTTAACAACTACTTATTAACTACATATTTTCCCAAATACTAATCATGTCCATAAACAGATTAGTCCACCTTGCAAACTAGTCCTACAAAGTTTGCTTGCGGTTGCGCTTTGATCATTCTCTTTAATTAGTCCTACTAATTAATCCCAAAGTCTAGTTTAATCCATATGGTGTGTTACCCCGTAGGTTTCTACTTAGTTGGTAGTTACAATTACTAACATAGAGCGGTGTCTAGCAACACATCTATGCCGCCCAACTAATAGAAATAGTCAGTGATCCGACAAACTTTGTGACCAGTGTTACCGTACTGTATTATCCATTTGTCTCTATATCCGGAATGGACATGAGACATAAATGTCACACTCGTATATCCAATCCGTAGTTTCTCGATCCTGAGAATAGGCCTATCTATACATATAGCATCAATATCCCACATTGCTTTATCTAAGTCCAGTCAGACATTCCATAAGCACTACCCCTCGAGTGGCCATGGATATTTTCTCCCGTTATGTGGGAGGGAAAAATCATCTCTACATCACTACCATGTCTAAGCTTGCTTCCTATTATGTCCGATAACCGCCTTTATTGCTACCCAGTCACGGTGTAGTGTTTGACGATATCAAAACACAATATTTCACAACTAGAGTATCTACTTACTTCAAGTCTAAGGACCACAATATCATTGTCACTACGAGAAACACTTGTGAATTTAACATAACTCATATGCAGCCTTCTCGCGGTGGGTCATTCCAGTATGCTATTACGCCTAATACATACCCATGTGTTAGACTTGATATCTCCATATCAGTCTACCCTCATGCTAGTCTATGGTTGATCGTCCTGTTAATCAATATACATGACTAGGGATATTCAAGATAAACAACAATTGTAATTTAATGATTTCATTATATTAAATATCTCCATAAATAATACAATGAATGTTCTAGCCAAAATAGTGTTCATACTAAAATAAGATTGCCTCTAGGGCATCTATTCCAACAGCTACACCATTCTTATTTGGTGTGTTTCGAACCGTGTGATTGCGAGAAATACCTTGATCCTTGCAGAAACTATCATATGATGAACATAACTCCAAACTGTTGCCCGTGCGCAGCCTCTTCACTTTCTGTCCCGCTTGATTTTCCGCTAGTGTTTTACACTCCTTGAACTTACTGAAAGCTTCACTCTTGTGCTTCATCATGAATATCCACGCCGTTCTTGAATAATCGTCAATGATACTTAGAAAATATTGGTAAGTGCCTATTGCCTCAATTCGAGATGGACCCAGCAATCAAAAGTTATATAATCAAAAGTTCCTTTCGTTCTATGAACCGCATTTGGGAACTTGCTACGTTGTAGCTTCCCATACACGCAGTGCTCACAAAACATTAGGCTATTGGGCATGTGCCTAGTGTAGATACTGCTTTATGACATGGCAGATCTGGGCCACGTGGCGACCATCCAGCACACCATATTGTGCTCCACACACACAGGATCACCAGCCGAGCTGATCCATGTGGGGGCTGCGAGACAGAGCCCTCGCATACCACTGCACGGGACTTGTAGGGACTTGTGGTTTGGAGGCTAGGGTAAGCCCTGTCGCGTGCGAGCCAAGCCCGCGCGCGACCTTTAGTAACTGTTTTGAGAGATCTACGGCACGAGCTCCCTAGACCCGGTCAATCCGGTCAAACCCGGTCAACCTCGTAACGGTTCCGGTACTCGCGCACCACGTGCTCTAACGGTTCCTATATACTCGGACGAACGTGCCGTTATGGTTAAGCTAATTAAGCCGCCATTAATGGGCGCATTAACCACACTACAACGGTCATGTTCTCCAGTATATATATATCGTTACTCTTTCCATACAAAGAGAACAACACTGCCATACGCGGAAGCTCTGCCAAACCTCTGTCCCTCTCTCAGACATTGCTACTGACTTACTCTCTCCCTACACACACCCCTATTCTTCCTGTGCGATCCCTGATCCACTACGTACGGTGTACACGGAGGTCTCCCTGCCGGAATCTCGTGTGCACATTTTGGTGAACCCGACGTGAAACTTACCAGCAAAAGCAACCATGTCTCAGGAGGATGATGTCAGCAACCGGTCGCCTTCCACCGAAACTCCCTCGGGAGACGAAGTCCGCCGTACTCCGACGACCCCCGGCGAGGCACCGCCTTTGGAGTCTTTGGACGCCACTGTCCAAAGTCAGGCAAAAGCTCTCAAGTCTCAATCTGTGCAGTTGGAACGGATCTTGGCCGTTCTGGGCACCCTTGCGCCAAATCCTCCACCAGGTACCGCCATCCCTCAGGGAGGAGGAACCCCTACTGCTCCAGGATTGGGAATGTCAGCCACGCCTCCCAACCCTCATCTGCAAACTCCACCGTCAGCCGCGCAGCTGCCTTCGGTCCAAGGATCAACAGCGCAAATGCTACCCCCTGCTGCTCACGCCTCTCAGCCCACGGCTTTGGCGTCTAACCCAACTTTGCAGTACACTCTGCCTCCACCAGCGACGATTTGGGGAAACGCGGGCAGTCAGTACACTCCCAATCCTCCGGCGGCATATGTGTCGCCACCGCCTACGGCAACCCCTCCGGCAGCTACCGAGGGAAGCCTCCCAGAATGCATGACGTCCTTGCAGAAGCGCGTGGACTCCATCCTAGCTCATCAATCGCTCGCGGATACCATCATCCCGAAGCTAGACAACGATCCACCCATTCCGCGAGAGATCTATCTCATGCCTAACCCGGCAGGGTACAAGGCTCCCAAATGGGATAAGTTCGAGGACGTCAACGGAAACGCTCATGAGCATGTCATGCGTTTCATTGATGTCATGGGTCCATACGGAGCTGATTCCAAGCTGCTGATGCGAGAATTCCCAAAAACTCTTGGGAATGTAGCATACAAATGGTACCGAACATTGGAGGCCGGATCTGTGAAGACCTGGGACGACATGGTCCAGAAGTTCTACACCAAGTTCTTCCAGATGGAAGAGAAGGTGACGATGATCCATCTCTCGCGGATGTATCAAAAACGCGAGGAGGATGGGATCACTTTCATCAAGAAATTCAGAGCGAAATCCTTGGAGTGTAAGGATCCCATGCTCGAAAGCCGACTCGTAGAGATATGCCTGCAGTGCATGCGAGATGAATACAAGAGCATGCTGATCAATTTGCAAACACCCACGTTCTCAAAGCTCATCGAGTGCACGATGAACATCGAGCCCATCGTCGAGAGACAGAGAAAGAAGAGCGCTCCAGAACGACCTGCGAGCGGCACCACCTACAAGATCGGCAGATTCGGCTACAAGCGAGGACGCGAAGCTGAAGTCAACGCAGTTTCGCCCCAGAAGCAAGCGAAGGTTACAAACTTCGACGCACCGCCTCTGCCATGCTCGGTGGAGGAAGCGAGCGATCTCTGCAGACAGTGGCGCAAGGACGGCGTCCTGCCACCACTCGAGAAAACACCCTCCAAGGAGATGACGAGGGACCCTAAGTGGTGCGAATACCACGGCAAGGTCATGCACCCCACGGCCGAGTGCAAGAAGCTCAGATTCGCGTTCGACCAGAAGATGAAGAACGGCGAACTCATCGTCAGCGACCACCGGAAGGATGTGCGCAACAACCCACTGCCTGCCCATACAGATTCGGGCTCAAAGGGCAAGGAGGTCGCCATGATCTCAATAGTGGACTTGGAAGAAGTCGCAGAGGATGGTCTACCCATCATTGCTGAAGTCCATGAAGAGGAAGACTACAGCATGGACACGGAGGACGAGCGTGCCGACCGCATGAAAGGGTCGCACGGCTTCAACGAATTCTTCGACAAGATGAACTTCTCCGAAAAATGCCGATCGGATATGACAAAAGCAATCTTAAGGATAGCGGAGGACTACGAGGAGGAACTCGTGGTCTCCAACGGGAAAGTCATCAGGGCGTCCCGTCCTACAGAAAAGATCATGACCTTTTCTGCCAGCGACAAGAAGACAGATGCGAGCCACCAGAGGCCCCTGTACGTCACCGCCATCATCAACGGCGTCGAATTCAAGCGAGCGTTTGTCGATGGAGGAGCAGCGGTCAATGTTGTTCCCCTCCACACACTCAAGCTAGCAGGGATCCCCGAGCACAAAGTGGTCAAGCGTCCATCCCCGCTGGTGGGATTCGGAAGCGACTCTAGAATGACGATCGGATGGATCCGCCTAGGCGTTCAGATTGGTAAGATCAAGTGTTCGGCGAAGTTCTACGTCATAGATGCGAACACCACATATCACATGATCATCGGTCGAGCCTGGATTCATCGCTTCGACGCAATCCCTTCCACGGCTCACCAGATGATGAAAGCTATCTGGAACGACAGGATTGTCGAGATACCGGCCTCAACCAACCCATTCAACTTGGACGAAGCACATCTCAGCGAGGCGGTGTGGTTCACCGAGATGGCCGACGAGCAAACACCCGGACCATTCAACCCTACTCCTCTACCTCTTTGGGAGGACATCAAGGACCAGTCACCTGCAGGCGTGATGGTAACAAGGGGAGATGCAAACGAAAAGCCGCCTACGTACGAAGCGGCGCCGCGTATCGCATATCATCGGAAAAGTGTGTATACCCTGAAGAGGATTGCAAAGCATGACCCCGAGGGTAAGAAGATAGAGAGCTTCTACGCCAACGGGAAGAAATGCTATCGCATATGAAGGTGCGCGGGGACGTCCTCACACGGGCATGGGGGTGTCCCTGGGCAAATCAATCGAATCAAACAAGTTGCGCTGACAGAAGAGCCAACACAGATCGCTTCAGACGAGAAACTCAAAGAAGCGCCCGAATGCATGGAAGACAGGCCAAGACCACAAAAGCAAGAGCTAAAGGAAGTGTTCCTCAGCCCGAACGAGGAAAAGAGGAGGCCAGTCTTCCTGAGTGCGGACCTCACAAGCGAAGAGGAACAAGGGCTGCTGCAGCTCCTAACGAAGTACAAGGATGTATTCGCGTGGGAATACGATGAGATGCCAGGACTGGACACGAGCATCACCATGCACCGTTTAGACATCATCCCAGGGTCTAAAC
This sequence comes from Linanthus parryae, assembly GCA_023055425.1. NCBI lineage: Eukaryota > Viridiplantae > Streptophyta > Magnoliopsida > Ericales > Polemoniaceae > Linanthus > Linanthus parryae. Next base: position 113,830,844 of record JALGPY010000002.1, on the reverse strand, counting down.
CGGTCAAGCAAAGCACTAGAAGCTTCAGGCCAGAGCTCAACGTGAAGATCAAACAGGAGATTGTCAAACTCCTAGACGCCAAGTTCATAGAGCCAAATCACCATCCCACATGGTTAGCCAACATCGTGCCGGTGGTGAAGAAGAACGGACAGCTCCGCATTTGCGTGGACTTCCGCGATCTCAACCGTTTCTGCCCTAAGGACGATTTCCCACTACCTAACATCGACTTGCTCATCGATTCGACGGCAGGCCATCGCATGTTCAGTTTCATGGACGGCTTCAGTGGGTACAATCAAATCAAGATGGATCCCGAAGATGCACAGAAAACTGCATTCATCACTCCCGTGGGGGTATTCAACTACACGGTAATGCCATTCGGTCTCAAGAACGCAGGCGCAACCTATCAGCGGGCCATGATGGCTCTATTCCATGACATGATGCACAAAGAAGTGGAATTCTACGTGGATGACCTGGTAGTCAAATCCAGGCATGAAGCAGATCACCTTGCAGACCTGCGAAAGGTGTTCAACAGATGCAGGAGCTTTCAACTGAAAATGAACCCCATGAAATGCGCATTCGGCGTGACCTCGGGGAAGTTTTTGGGGTGCGTGGTCCATCGCCAAGGGATCGAGCCTGACCCTGCGAAAGTGTCCGCCATCACCAGCATGACGCCACCTCACGACCAAAGTGCCTTGAAAACATTCTTGGGAAAACTATCATATTTGCGGAGATTCATCCCAGCAATCGCCGAAATCACATGCTGTTTCAGCACTCTCCTCAAGAAGGACGCCGCGTACAACTGGGCTCCTGACCACGAAGCCGCATTTGAAAAACTAAAGGAGATACTTACATCCCCAAAGATTATGATCGCGCCTCAACTGGGATCACCGCTGCTGCTATATCTTACATCAACAAGGAGATCTATAGGAGCACTCTTGGCCCAGGTATATGAGGGCCAAGAGAGGCCTATCTATTACATCTCTCGCATTGTGCAGCCTGCTGAATCAAGGTACACAGACATCGAACGTCATTGCCTTGCTTTATTCTTTGTAATAGAGAAGTTGAGACACTACTTTGCATCGCACAAAGTAGTGGTGGTCACCAAAAGCGACCCCATAAGATACTTGCTAACTCACACTACTCCGGGCGGGAGATTGGCGAAATGGTATATGACCATCTCTCAATACGACATCACATGCGTGAAGCCAAGAGCGATCAAGTCGCAGGCGGTAGCAGATCTGTTGGCACAGTTCCCCGACAACAGTCACGAACCCGTGATCGAGGAAGAGCTCGAAGGCCCTGAAATCTACGCGATTGACGTGCCCTATTGGACCCTCCACTTCGACGGTTCGTCAACCAGAAAAGGCGGGGGCATTGGGATAGTCTTGACAAAGCCCGACGGGGAAGTCATACAGATGTCCGCAAAACTCAATTTCGCAGTCACGAACAACGAGGCGGAATACGAGGCTCTTATCGCGGGACTCCGTGCGGCGAAAGCTTTAGAAGTGAGCAACTTAACGGTCATGGGAGATTCCAAACTGATTGTTAAGCAAGCCTCGGGTGAATATGGTTTAAAGGAAATCAACCTCCTGTCATACCGCACTCTGGTGCAAAAGCTGATGCAGCAATTCTGTGACGTGAAATACGAGCACAAGCCCCGAGCGGACAACAGGCATGCAGACGCCTTAGCAACTCTGGGATCTAAGGTCAGCATAGACAAATGCCCCGCGAGGATTTCCATCGAAGTGCGAACATCGTCGGCATTAACAGAAGATGCGTGTGACGACGAACACATGGATGACGCAGACTGGCGAAAAGCAATCCTGCAAGCCATTGCGAAAGGCACCAGCAGCGAGAGCTGGGCACTCACTAAAGGATACTGCATCCACGACAACACCCTTTACTACAAGGGTCCCGGAGGAATACTCATGCGATGTGTCTCCGAGCAAGAGGGACAACAGTTGTTGGAAAAGATTCACCAACACGCTTGCGGAGAAAGCGAGGTGTCAATCTACAGGAAAGCTCAGAGATATGGCATCCATTGGCCAAGCATGTCTACAGCCGCAGCCCTAATACAAGGGAAGTGCGAAAGTTGCGCACTAATCAAAGATTCTCTACTTGTCGCTCTAATCGATGACGACACAGACTGGAGAAAGCCATTGTTTGAATTCCTCACCAAGGGCACTGTACCCGAATCGAGAAAAGATGCAGATAAATTGAGGAGGAAAGCTTCTCGATATGTGGTTCAAGAAAACCTGCTTTGGCGAAAAGGTCACGAGGGCAACTTGCTGCGATGCCTAGACGATAGGGAAGCACAAGAAGTCATGGACCTCTCTCATCAGGTGGAACACCAAGGAGGTGCGAAATTATGCAGACAGCTCCTCTCAATCGGATACTTCTGGCCCACGATGGAAGTCGATTGCCGCACCAAAGTGCGACGCTGCCAAGAATGTCAATTCAAAGGGAACCTAGTGCACGCTCCTGCTGTGGATCTGCATGCATTAGGAACGCCATGGCCATTTCACACATGGGCTTTGGACTTCATTGGCCCCATCCGACCAACGTCACATGGGAACCATTTCATTCTCACCGCAACTGAGCTGTTCACCAAATGGGTGGAAGCAATACCACTGAAGACGGCAAACGCGCTGGCTGTGGTCAACTTCATCCAGGAAAACATCGTATGCAGGTTCGGAATCCCGAATACTATTCTTTCAGATAACGGTACTCCTTTTGTTAATCGTCAGGTAGCCACGAAGCTTGCGGAGTACAATATCAGGCAGATATGCTCTACCCCCTATTATCCAAAGGGAAACGGGCAAGCCGAGGCGACTAACAAAACGCTGCTGAGAATTCTGAGCAAGATGGTCGCAGATGACCACAAGAAGTGGGCCGACTCTCTTAACATAGCTCTGTGGGCCTACAGAACTTCTCCAAGGACACCCACAGGGGCCTCGCCATTTCTACTATGTTATGGGGCCGAAGCTGTGGTACCTGCGGAGGTCAGAGTCAATTCGGCAAGGCTGGCCTTCCACGCACTCTACGAAAACCAACGCGATCATGATTTAGTCTTGCTGGAAGAAAATCGAGAACAAGCCAAAAGGACTAACAAGCGGTACCAAGAAAGAATCGCTCGCGCCTACAACAAGACAGTCCAGCGGCGGGATTTCGCAGTTGGCGATCTGGTCTTGCGCGCATCTGACCACTGCATGCGAGAGGCAACCCACCCAAAGTTCGCAGCTAACTGGGAGGGACCCTTCGAAGTCACAGAAGTCTTCGATAGTGGCTACTGCAGCATACGAAGGTTGCACGGCACAACCTCGACTCCAAGCTCAGTCAACATGCGTTGGATCAAGAAGTACTATCCTTGACCTCTCTTATTTCATACGTTTTATGATAACGTTGCTTAATATCTCATGCGGCTACGATTGACGCAATCTCCTCTCCCATATGAGAGGATTGTAATTCTATCTCTTCCATATGAAGGCATTATAATAAAAGAATTCTCCCAAATGAGAAGTTCATACTTCTAGTCGCTTTTATTGCTCTATTTTATTTGGTATCACTGTTAACAATGATTTATTCGCTGCAATAAGCAAAGCGTACAACCGCGATCTTAATCGATCATCTAAAGCCTATCTCTTACGATAGCAGCAAATACAACCGCGATCTTAATTGATCATCAAAGCCTATCTCTTACGATAGCAGCAAATGCAAACGCGATCTTAACTGATCATCTAAAGCCCATCTCCTACGATGGCAGCCAATGCAAATGTGATCTTAATCGATCATCTAAAGCCTATCTCTTACGATAGCAGCTATATGCAAACGCGATCTTAACTGATCATCTAAAGCCCATCTCCTACGATGGCAGCCAATGCAAATGTGATCTTAATCGATCATCTAAAGCCCATCTCCTACGATGGCAGCCAATGCAAATGTGATCTTAATCGATCATCTAAAGCCCATCTCCTACGATGGCAGCCAACACAAATGCGATCTTAATTGATCATCTAAAGCCTATCTCTACGATAGCAACAAACACAAATGCGATCTTAAGTGATCATTAAAAGCCTATCTCTACGATAGCAACAAACACAAATGCGATCTTAAGTGATCATTAAAGCCTGTCTCTTACGACAGCAGCCAAACACAAATGCGATCTTAATTGATCATCTAAAGCCTATCTCTACGATAGCAACAAACACAAATGCGATCTTAAGTGATCATTAAAAGCCTATCTCTACGATAGCAACAAACACAAATGCGATCTTAAGTGATCATTAAAGCCTGTCTCTTACGACAGCAGCCAAACACAAATGCGATCTTAATTGATCATCTAAAGCCTATCTCTACGATAGCAACAAACACAAATGCGATCTTAAGTGATCATTAAAAGCCTATCTCTACGATAGCAACAAACACAAATGCGATCTTAAGTGATCATTAAAGCCTGTCTCTTACGACAGCAGCCAAACGCAAATGCGATCTTAACTGATCATCTAAAGCCTATCTCTACGATAGCAACAAACACAAATGCGATCTTAAGTGATCATTAAAAGCCTATCTCTACGATAGCAACAAACACAAATGCGATCTTAAGTGATCATTAAAGCCTATCTCTCATGGTAAGCAATCAAACACCAATGCGATCTTAAGTGATCATTAAAGCCTATCTCTTACGATAGCACCCAAACGTAAATACGATCTTACATGATCGTCCAAAGCCTATCTTTTGCGATAGCAGCAAAATACAAAAACGATCTCAATCGATCATTTAACGTCTATCTCTTGAGGTAGCGGGCTATACAGATGCGATCTTATAGTGATCTTCTCAAACCTATCTGTTACGATAGCAATTGATATGCAAAGTAATTTTGGTTAATCACCCAAGCCCGTCCGTTATGATGGCAACGCAGTGCAGAATCATCTTATTACATCTTCTAAAGATCTGCCTGCTGTGATAGCAGCTTATGCGAGAAACGATCTCAAACAAAGCCTATCTTCTATGATAGCAATTTGCACAGCTCAACGATCTTAATTGATCTCTGGAAAATTATCTGGAACGATAACAACGTTGTGAACGTGATCTCATACGATTTACAACGGCCAACTACAAGCCCATCCGTAAAGATGGCACAGCTGCGAAGTTACGATCTCGAATGATCTATCGAAACATTTGCAAGTTGACATCGCATATGTGAAATCATTACATGTCATTATGCAAGGCAAAAACAAGCCGAAACGCACGCGAAATTGTATTTTGTTGCAAAGAACAGATGATACAAAAGCTATTTATCATTACGAGTCAAATGACTTACAATTTATCTATTTAGATAGCAGCTTACAAGCGAAAAGCTCGCATCTAACTACACAGCCAACATGGCTTACAATACATTCGAAAAATGGCTGATCAGCCAGCAGAGACACGGTACGGAAACCCGGACTGCAAAGAATGAACTGCCCTGGCTTCAAGCGCCGGCTACATGATGCTCAAATCTGTGGGTGACATCTGTAGCAAAGGGAATCTCGCTCTAAAAAGAGCCACATGAAACCATACGCTCGCCATTCCGCTATCTGACAAGACCATTGTCAGATATGCTCCCCATAACATTTGCCCAAGGAACCACCGGTTCCAGCGATCAAGCTGCAAGCAGAAGCTCCAACGGGCAAGGGCTCCTTGTAGACGGGGATGAACACAGCGGTTCACAACCCTGAGTTCAAGAATGTGGGGGCAATGAATTCTCCTCCAGGGATGCTGGAGGAGAATCACGCCGTTCATTACGAGACGGTAGCACGGTCACTACGGCGCTGCACCTCGCCACGAGGCGGCCGGAAACATGACCTGCACACATAATACACGAAGAAATTTCTTCGAATACACATGAGGTATTATCTGCATCCTCTTTATGATGGTTATAAACAGCAATAAGCCTCATAAAGTGGATCTTGGAAACTATTTCTATAGCACAAAGCGCAAACTCAGGATTCAAAACTTGAAGTTGCCATGAATCAACGAAAAGCAAGCGTTGAAGCCAGCAGTCGCAAGGACTCACGGCAAAACACATGTTTGGGATGAAGAACCCAAATGGCAAGGATGGGGTTTATATAGGCCCTGTGGAGACTCTTCGGTTGCTTAAGATGAGTCAGCAAATTCAAAAAGAGGGTAAGTTCAATCACTTACGCCTTGAAAAGCGGTAACAATCAATTACCCTACTAAAGGCTACGACGATTCGGTTGCGTATCCTAATAAATGACGGATGGTCATGATTCGGATGGACTTCCCAACGGAAGCGTGCTTATCTGCCGAGAAATTAGCGCGAAAATCAAGCAAAGAATCAATTGCTGATGTCATAATTGGATATGCACAGAAATGTCCAATCAAATCCCGAAAGGGGCAAAACGGGCAAACTCATTGTTTGTTGTTAAAAAAAGGAGGGGGAGAAACCCTAGCAACATTACATTAATGTTTCAAAATATTACATTAATGTCTCAACCATTTCCTGTTTTCTTTTCAAGATTCGAAAAGTCAAAACAAATTTTTGACTAAGGAGTCCTGGGGCTCGAACTGCTCGATCAGCCTCTCCACTTGTTGCACTTCTTGCTTTAGTTGCTCGCACTTGGCATTCATTTCGTGATATAGCTTCAAAGCTTCATCAACCTTTTGCTTCTGCTGCTCCACCTTCTGCATCTCAGCTGCGAGATTCTGGTGCCCGAGATTCAAGGTTACAGCTGCGCGAATCAGTGTAACTCTGTCCTTGAGGAATTTCAAACCAAGTCTGCCTTGGACTTTGAGAACGAGATTTTGGCACATGCCACACAGCAATTCGGCACTCTGGGCCGAAATGGTCGCAGGTGTAGCCGCACACAGCTGCTCTAGTATCCAGATGGCTTCAGTAAGGAATAGTCTCCTGTCAAAAGGACTGATCTCCAGACACCTCACAAACGATCGGGGGTATCTGAGGCGCATTCGAACCACCCAGTCTACATCGGTTTGCTTCAAACCTGAGACATCAAAAACGAGTTGTAATGTCAGAACTCGCAGGCAAATAATGCGACGTGCGAACGGTAAATCTCTACTTACCAGTGCCTTCCAGAATTTCATGAATAGAGGGAATGCGAGCCACTGGGTTGTTCGAAGACTGCCCTCGCTCCATGGCTCTCCTATCAGCTGCGAGCTCCAACCTCTCGTAGTCAGGAGGAAGAGTGTAGGCTGCACCAGCCGCGACTACATTCCCAACCTGCGAGCCCCAAATGCTCCACGCAGGAATAGGTGCTTCGGGCTCAGTCATCGCCGGAGGCGCAGGGACAGCCGAAGTTGCTGGGCGAAAGACATTCTCAGATGCGAAAACAGTAGCATCACTTGTCCCTTCTTCCCTACCACCAGTACGGACACCTTCGTCCATCGGCATGGCATCAGCTTCGACATCATCGGAGAGTTCAATGACATCCTCGAGATGCTCACTTGCGTGTCCAGCAGCTGCGACGGGCTTCTCGGTATGGGAGCTCGAAATTGGAACATGGGATGCAGAAGTCTGGCTTCTCTGCTCCAGCTCAGGTTCCTCAGCATGACCTGCGATGTCAAAATGCGATAATATGAGGTAACTTGTGTTATAAGTTATTTCGTTATCTTTGCTAAAGCTAAGAATAAGCACCTCCACGCGAAGGTGGGATTGAGGTATCCTCATCATACACTAGGGACGTGGAACCGTGCCCTATCAGTGTATCCTCACTAAGCAAGTCTTTAAGAGAGGCGTGACCTGGGATGCGATTAAACCAGTCATGGCTTTGTCTCAAATGGTTACAGCTTAGTACATGCATATCACTCAAAATGATTACCTGAGGGTTCTCCGCATTTGCTTACCAACCAACGGCGAATGTCAGGCTTTGACACACCGTGCTTCAATGCACCCACAATTACATCTCTATAAGTAACTGCGAGATTGAAGATCTCACCTTTATCGCCACCCGCGATCTCTGCGAAGTCTGCTTGGACTTGCTCTAGCTCTGCTGCGTCCTCTCCAGGAGCCTCATTCTCCTCCTCCACGTGAGGAGCAATTTCTTCGGGAAGCTCGTCTTCCTCGCCAACTGGACGCACTAAGTCGTCGACATGCTGCTCTTCGAGGCTCCGTTGCTTCACACGCTCGAGCTCCTCTTCCTCTCGCTGCCTTCTTCTTTCAGCAGCCTCCGCGGCTGTCCTCCGGGACTCAGCAAGAACATCCTCGCTTATGGGATCATCTGAAACGCCAGAATGAACATCTCTCTTTTGCCTCTTGGCCACAAAGCCACCAACGGCTTCACCGTCATCATCTGCGAATACACAATTGGTTCAAAGAAAAGAACTGCATAGAAGTCATGATAAAGGACAAAGAAATACGGCGGAAGCACCTCCTGACTCTTCCTCACGCATCACAACTGTTCCTTCTTCTTCTTCTTCATTACTTGCTTGGGGCTCCTGCCTCTCTTCCTCTTCCTCTTGGTTGAAAGGAACGAAGGTTTCAACTGCGAGATCCTTTTGCACCTTGCCGGGCATACGACCCTTGCCTTTGTCCTTGACAGAAAGGGACCTCACTGGGGGCGAAGCTGGAGCGCTCCTAGGGGAAGAAATCGTAATTCCCTTTTGCCTAGATCTTTTCAATCTCGGCGCCACAGTTGCCGGAGGGGACGGGTCATCCCTAGGAGGAGACGGAGCCTGAGGGTTGTCTATCAGCGAGTCAGCGAAAGTGTTCATGACTGCGCGAACCTTTGTTTCGACCTCAGCGTCCATCCTCCATGCTAGCCGGTACGACTCCCCCTTCCTTCGGGTGGCGACAATGGTATCCACCAGCGATTTGGAACGGTCACCAGCTGCGAACCTCCGCACATGACACTGGACGATACAGAATGAAAAGCGTCAGTGCAAGCAAATCAAAGAGCTTAAAAGCACACAAGGAAACTGCTTACCTCAGCAAACGCCTTGCTATATTTGATGACCTGCGTGTCACCCTTCTTGATTGCATCGACCTGCTCCTTCAGAATGAAATCGGGGCACAAATGATTCTCGCGGTCCAACAACGAGTAGCAACCGTACTCAGACTCTCTCAAACTGCAATTGGGACGAAACGGGAAAGAGTTTCTCTTGATCAAGGGGGCCCTTCCTGGCTGCGCCGCCGCCTCCGTCTCCATCCTCGTCTGCTGGGCAATCCAGTATGCGATCCAGTTCTGGGAACAACCACCCCTGCGAGTTCCCGCAGGCTGCTCAAAGGGAAGATTGCTCATGAGGACCGTCTTGCACTCCTTTGTCAGCAAGCGCTTGTAGCACCCTCTGACGATAGACTGGGGCCAGATTGATGGGGCCACCGCATCGAAACCAAACTGAGGAGAGACCCGAGTGGGGTCAACATCCACTGTAAGCCTTTCATATCGTGGCGCGAGCTCACGAATGTGCTCTGCAAGCGCAGGAAGAGAACCTCGCAGACACCAGCAAAAGAACTCACGATAGCGCTCGTGGAAATGCGGCCCCTTTTCAAAAAGAAGGTCTTCTGACAAGACCATACCTTCGGAGGGGTATAGCTTTGGAAACCACCGTACATTCTCAACACGTGTGGCGTAAGGCCTGGCAGTGAACTCCCTTCGCTTGTCGCATATCAAGCTCCAAGTACACTTGGTGTTGCTTGCTCCAAACCATCTCGCAGCCCTTCCGCTGTTGAGCGCTTTCGTCTCGCCAGGGGGACACCACTTCTCAAGTGGGAGGGGAGTTGGAGCATAAGACGGCCAGCGCTCAAAAACCCACATAGTCAAAAAGCTGATATTGACGAAGGTCAGAACATCGAGGCGGCCACGCGATTCCCTCATCGCCAAAACCAGCTGATCCAGCCTATAATACAATGTACCCAAGACCAAGGGTCCAAGTGCGACTCTCTGGCCAAGAGCGAGCCTCACCGCAAGTGGCAACACATGGTAGAAGACCCCGTCATGGGGGTGACCATCAATCAGAAATCTCGACAGCCAAGCACAAAGAAAGGCACAAAGGGTCAGATGATAACCTTTGCCCTCTATGTAATTCTCGGCCTCCGGGTTCTCGTTCAAAAGTTTCTTAGTAATGCTGCTGCTCGCATAGTCTCGGAAGAAGTACTGCAACCACTTGTTCCAGGTATTCTTCGCAGACGTATCAACCAGCTGCCAGTTCGGAAGAGGTTTTGTACTGGTCCACCGAGTGGAGATTTTCTTCACCTCTGCTAGGCACTCCTCCATCTGCGCGTACAAGGCTAATTCCGCAGATGTCCTTAAGTGACTCAAGGGGTCCACCTCGCCCATGGGGGAAAGCTCATACAGCATTTGAACGTCCTCGAGCGTGGGGGCAGCCTCGAACTCAGCAAAGTGAAACGTGTGAGTCGCAGGCGAATAGCGGGACAGAAGGTCTAGAAGCATGGACTGATCCAACTTCACGGCAGCACCCTTCATAGCACGAACAGCGAAGAAAATGCCGGCTTCATCAAGAGTTTCGGCGTAATTACCCAACACGTGGTCAGTCCACTCATCCATATAGTCCAACTTCTGGACAAACGCCTGAGTAGAAATCGCAGTGTATGGGAAGTGCCCATTCTCGATTCCCAATCGAACCACATCCTCGGAGCCAACTAACTCGAGCAGGGCTGAGTTAACTGGGCGAGTCAGTGTCAACAACCGCTCAACGGGAACAGGATCAGGCATCCTTTTCGCCTTCACCCTCGCGTGGTAAAAATCTTTCCCACCCAGAAAGGGGGCTTTTCGCCACAAAGCCTGCGGAAGCTCCGGCATCTCTTCGTCTTCCTTGACGGGTCTGGTTACTCTTGTTTTGGCCATTCCTGCGAAAGGGCAAAAAAAGGGGGGGGGGAGAAATACCACACTTCAGTTTGAATTTTGAATTCGAGGCTTATGCAAAGGAATGCAAACAGTTCCGGTGCCGATTTCAGAAATTGGGTAATTGCAAGATCCAATATCGTCGAAAGAGTAAAGCGAAGCGGGTTTAAAGATCAAAGCCTCTTCACAGATTTCATGAGTTTACAGATTCAACGCAGTTCAAGGCAAACGCCGGTATTTTAAAATCAAAAAAAAAAGTAAACGAGGCCAACCTTGTTTCCTTGAAGCCTGCTTGGATATGCACAATTGAAGAATACGATTTGCAGTCCTGAACTGGTGATTGATTATCTGGATCTGCTCTCGAAGATCTCCGGATACCATTCACTTTAAGAGAAAGAAGTGATGCTTTGCAATAATGGGATACAAGGTATTTATCCAAAAGAATGAAGGGTTGCGTCCCTTCAGTAGTCGAATCGCAACCGTCACCGTCGTATCGCGCAATCACAGGACGGGCTGACGTCACGCCTAAAACCCTAAAGGTCAGACGGCACGACTCTAGGGGTTTTAGGTCATAATGACACGCACGGGGGCTGAACTTACCCGTATTTGAATGGGTGCGTGGCAACGACGCGCATGTTGGTTTCCGCGCATGGAAGCCTATACAGCTACGAGCCTTCACGCGCAGAAAGGGAGCTAATGTAGATACTGCTTTATGACATGGCAGATCTGGGCCACGTGGCGACCATCCAGCACACCATATTGTGCTCCACACACACAGGATCACCAGCCGAGCTGATCCATGTGGGGGCTGCGAGACAGAGCCCTCGCATACCACTGCACGGGACTTGTAGGGACTTGTGGTTTGGAGGCTAGGGTAAGCCCTGTCGCGTGCGAGCCAAGCCCGCGCGCGACCTTTAGTAACTGTTTTGAGAGATCTACGGCACGAGCTCCCTAGACCCGGTCAATCCGGTCAAACCCGGTCAACCTCGTAACGGTTCCGGTACTCGCGCACCACGTGCTCTAACGGTTCCTATATACTCGGACGAACGTGCCGTTATGGTTAAGCTAATTAAGCCGCCATTAATGGGCGCATTAACCACACTACAACGGTCATGTTCTCCAGTATATATATATCGTTACTCTTTCCATACAAAGAGAACAACACTGCCATACGCGGAAGCTCTGCCAAACCTCTGTCTCTCTCTCAGACATTGCTACTGACTTACTCTCTCCCTACACACACCCCTATTCTTCCTGTGCGATCCCTGATCCACTACGTACGGTGTACACGGAGGTCTCCCTGCCGGAATCTCGTGTGCACACCTAGCAAAATAGCCTTTCTTGTGAATTTCATGCATTCCACGTCCACTCGTATGACAGAGCCTCATATGCCACAATGTGGTTTAATCAGCTTCTTGAATCTCGACTGAAACACCTCTGACAGACGCAGTGATCGCCGAACCCTTGACGCCCTTGAGCAACAAATTCAAACCCTTGTAAACGAATAGATCACATTAACCTTTGAAACTAAATCATTTAATGTCGAGTAGACTCAAAGAAATCATATTCTTTGTGACAAATGTTACGTGTCTAACATCCTTCAATGTGCAGTTATTCCCATCAAGAGCCATGAATCTAAGTAAATCTTCTCAATCACCTGAAAGACAACTCCGTTTTCCATATGAACATAACCTCCATATGTACAACTATAGCTTGAAAATAGCTCCTTGTTAGAACAAATGTGATAGGAAGCCCATATTCATCGGGCTTATGCGTGACAACATCCATATGAAGACAAAATCGTCCTTGGACGAATTCCCTTTCCCCACCACGATTGCAGATCCGTTATGTCCCTGTTGACCTAGTTTCGGGAAATCTCTCTTTTCATTGTACAAGACACAAACATCCTTGGGTAACTTAGAACCTGTAAATTATTTTTTCTTGTTCTTCTTAACCTTCTTGCCTCCAGTCTTCGTTAATCCGGAAGCATGGTCTTTAGTACATGTTCCTGCAACCTTACAACGCAATCCCCTAGCATGGAGAGTTGATATCACATCTTCTAGGTTTATGCTGTCCTTATTCACAGTTAAGGACTGCACGGATTTTTCGTACGATGGAGGTAACGAAACCAACAAAATAAAGGCATCGTCCTAATCATTTATCTTATCGTCAATAATGCGCAAATCTAGCAGAATTGTATTTATTTTTTTTTCTTTTGATAAGTTCATGTATTTCATAAAAAGAGCTAAATACTCAAAACTATTGGATGATCAATTCTAACTACAAGATCCACATTTGAGGGTAAACTATCTGCATTTACAGAACCAGTACTACAGTTTAAAAATGCCCATTTTGCAAGTTCATGAACAGCTCTATTTTTTCTTCTTGGACAAAACTTGAAAAGGATTAACCTATTCTCAATTTTCATTTTTCCAGCCTCTAGTCTTGTGCTCCATTCCCATTTAGCAGCTTTCCTGGAGTTGAAACTGTTAATGACAGTTTGAGCATCAGATTCAATAATAACCTTTTCCCAATTTTCTCTAGCAATTTTGTTTATGGAAATTTCCACAGCCAAAAACTCAGCATCATTTGCATCCATACCCTTCACTTCTTTGCTGTAGTAGGTTCCTCCTCCCTTTACTTTACCATATTCATATCTAACAATGTAGGAAGCTGCTAGCTCTCCATTTTTGTAACTTGCATCACAATTACACTTAATCCAACCTTCATCATGTGCTTCCCAATTTTCTGCCACCACCTTCAATGTCAAATTATTCACCTCTGGTTCATTAACTTCTTCATACAAGATCTTTAGATGCTCCCTCCAGATAGCAGTAATCTCTTTGCAGACTTTCTGAGGATTGAAATCTTCCTTCCTAAAGATAGCAACATTTCTTTTCAACCAAATTCTCTCCAAGGTAATGCCAATAAGAGCTATATCAAGGCTATCCAACTTCCGGCCTTTGTGTTCAAACGTAAACTTGAGGATTTCTTGTACATTCATATTTGACAACACATCAACTTTTATATGTAGAACTTGAAACCGGATAGCTCTTGCAGCTGGGCATGTAAAGAAGATATGCTTATTAGATTGAGTGTCACAATGACACACACTGCACATATCTCTGCAGGAACTTTCACTTCTTGGATTCTTTATAGGGAGGCTATCAGCTGCAAGTCTCCACAACATCATTTTCAATCTATTATGAATTTTTGCCTTCCATATAAGCATCCAATCAAAATTATGTTGATGTGTCACATTTTCACCATTCTGTAAGTGGTAAACAGCCTTGTTTGTAACCTTACCTTTTTTTCTCTTTAATCCACACCCATTTATCCTTTGTGGGTTGAATAGGTATACAAATCTTGAGAATGTGTCTCTTTTCATCTTGAGTCATCCACCTGTTTAGCACATCTTCTTTCCAACTCCTGGATTGCCAATCAATAAGTTCATGAACTCTTTTTGGAGCTCTTCTAAGATCATCAGGTGGCTTAGGTTTGCTGTTTTCCAGGTTGGGGACCTAAGGGTCTTGCCAAATATCAATAGAAAGCCCATCACCAATCATTTTCAGAGCTCCAGTAGCAATACTATCTCTAACTTTGAGCATCGCCTTCCAGAAATAGGAGTCAGATCTACTTGGATCAATTCTGTGAAACTCAATCATGTGGCAGTATTTTCTAAGTAGAAGATTCACCCAAAGACAATCTTCGTTAATCCAAAGTCCCCATGCTAACTTTGCTAGAAAGGCAATGTTGAGGAGTTCAGCTCTCCTAAACCCCAGTCCACCATCTTGTTTGGATTGACATAAAGTCTTCCATGCAATGATATGTTTTTTGTGCTTGTTGTCAGAACTCCCCCACCAGAAATTTGCATTCATTGAGTCCATTTTTGAAACTGTCTTCTTGGGGAGTATAAAAAATGCCATAGGATGAGAAGGAATTTCACACAACACACTATTAATCATAATTTTTTTTACATCCAAATGACAAGAATTTGGATTGCCAACCCTCAAGTTTTTTCTGCATTTTGTCAATGGGGCCCTGAAAATCTGAAGTCTTAGATCTACTCAAGAACATGGGTAACCCCAGGTAAATTGCATCCTTCTTTCCTTTTTGTAAACCCATGATATCTCTGATTTGCCTCTTTAGTTGTGCATTGGTATTTGGGCTAAAGAAGATGGATGATTTTTTCTTGTTTACTCTCTGCCCTGAAGATTCCTCAAAAAGTTTTAAGCAGAGACTAAGGTTTACAGCTTCTGCTGCATTTGCTCTCCCCATCACTACCAGATCATCAGCAAACATGAGATGTTCAATAGCAGGGCAGTGCTTGCTGAGTTTAATACCTTGTATTTTGCCTTCCTCTTGAGCAAACTTTAGGATTCTAGCCAAGACTTCATTGCAAAGAACGAAGAGACAAGGGGAAAGGGGGTCCCCTTGTCTAAGCCCACATGAACTTTGAAAATAGCCCTGAGGAGATCCATTTATAAGAATAGAGAATCTAGCAGTGCTGATGCATTCATAAACCCAATCAACCAATTTTTGGGGAAAACCACGCCACTTTAGAACATTTACCAAAAAACCCCACTTCATCCTGTCATAGGCCTTTTCCATATCTATTTTAACTGTCATCAATCCACCCTTGCCTTTTTTCTTTTTGAGAGTATGAATAATCTCATGTAGAATGATCACATTTTCTTGTATAGTTCTCCCTTGGACAAAAGCAGCTTGTTTTGGACTTATATGTCAGTAAGAACAAGGATAATTCTATTTGAAATGATCTTAGAAATTACCTTGTATATGGTGTTGCAGAGGCTAATTGGTCTAAAATGTTGAACCTTGAAGGAGTCATCAAGTTTAGGGATTAAGGCAATAAATGTGGCATTTATTCCTTTTCTGAGTTTTCCAGAAACAAAGAAATCTTTCACAACACCACAAAAGTCTTCTCCTACCACATCCCAATATTGTTTGTAGAAGCGTACAGGCACTCCATCAGGACCAGGTGATTTGAAGCTTCCCATCTTGAATAATGTCTCTCTGATTTCCTCATTTGTTGGAGTGTTACACATATTTTGAATTTGAGCATTGTCCAGCTTTTGTGGGAAGAGTTCCTCCAACCATGCATTTTCAGGGGGAGTTGAAGTTTGGAAGAGGTGCTGAAAAAAATTGCAGAATTCATCACCCATCTCTTTCCTGGTTTTAGCTATACTCCCATCCTCTCTTTGGATTCTTTTCAAGGTGTTTCTATGGCCTCTGACTACTGCAACTGTATGGAAAAATCTTGAATTTGAATCTCCCTCTTTTAACCACTGTACTCTAGACTTTTGTCTCAACAAAATTTCCTCTCTTTTATAAAGTTCTTGTAGCTCTTGCTTGATCTCCTTTTCTCAAGGAGCAGTACTTATGCAATTCTTCATACTCTCCTCATGCAATTCCTTGTTCAAATCCTTGATAGAGTTGTTGACATGTCCAAAGTAATCCTTATTCCACTTCTTGAGAGCAGTTTTTGTATTTTTCATCTCTTCTCCCCATCTACTACCAGCTCTGTACCCTCTCATCATATTCCATGCATCTGTCACAATCTCTTTGCATTTCCTATCTCTTATCCACATGGCCTCAAACCTAAATGGTTTAGGGCCAGTGGAAAGTGAGGGATTCAAATCACATTAAGGATACTGTGATAAGAGAAACTGGATTCCTTGTGTTTGATAGTTGCTCTAGGAAAAGCTATCCTCCAATCATAAGTGCAGAAACATCTATCAATTCTCTCCTTAATGGTCTTGCCTTTCTGCCAACCATTACACCAAGTAAACTTGGCCCCTTCATAGCCATTATCTCATCCGAAGACCAAATAACAGTTGCTCTAGCATGAAACTTCTGGTGAGTGACTTCGTCATGTAGAGACTCTCCAACTTGAGCCATAAAGTTGTTGCAGTTGTCTGATCCGCGACTTCTGTGACAAAGTCATCCGATAGACACAACATGATAGTCGGGTGTGCCTTCTCCTCCATCGACCTATACTCTCTTGATGCAACATCCATCCCGTCTTTGTCCGTAGCTAATGGCGTCCAGATGCCTTGTTGATCTTAAACATTGATCCGGTCATTGTTCTTGGTGGATTTCAGTAACCTAAGCTCTGATACCATTTTGTTATACCAAACCACCTCACGAACAATGAACAAAATAAACAACACGTGATTTTACATGGTTCGCTAGCGAGATTTATTAACTACGTCCACGGCGGGAACCACCCTTTATTGCAAGATGAACAATTGCCGAGTTTTGTTACCCAACAAATGATCCGAGCACTTGCTTGCTGAAGTTTGTATAAATCGCTTGCTGAAGTTGTATAAATCATGATCAACAAAGAATGATTGAATGAACCGTATGGCTAGATTTCATTCCCTTGTCAATCAAGATGTTATTTACGATGATGTTATTTACGGTCATATATAAACCTGTCCTTAACGAGTGAAGATCGAGGCTAACAATATCAGAGCAAAACACCCATCAACGCATTTCATCACAGCCACATCACAAAAGTTTGTGAATTCGGTTGATTGAATCCATCCTGCACTTGCAGTGTTGTACATCCAGGCAACTTGGCCTTAAATGTAAGATGACAGTTGATGATAGTTCCGAGACTTTGAACTTGATAGACGAAGACTTTGTTATCGATCATAAACACACTGTAATTGGGTTTGATTCTCAGACTAGATAGACGAAGCATTCAAATTAGAATACTGAACATTTTGAATCAAATTCAAATCTGAGGAATGGCAATACAAAAACCAGGGAAGGAGAACTGTTCATACTCATTATTATTCTGTCAAAGCATTTACATTACCCAAACTTGAAAATCAACTAAAGAAACAGCATGACAACCACCTAGATCTGAAGTCACCATTCAAATCTATATGTACATAACACTAGTAGTCACTTGATGATGATGATGAACAGTTATAGCAAATCTGAAACGAGACGCTTCATCAACCAGAGTCTTCTTCAAATTCAAATCTACCTTGGCTGCTGAATGCACCTCAGACTCGCCTTCACTTTGACATGCTTCGGAACCTTCTCGATGAACCTCGGCGACTCAACAGCTTTCGATTTCCTCCATTTCAACGATCCCAGAGTAATCAGATCTAGACCTCCACAGTCTCTCACCATTTCCTCCACCTCCTCCTGCTCACCATCTTTTTCTGCACACGGAACGATCATCAATCACTCAATTAGTACACAATTAACCAATTAAACGCCAATAAAGTGACCAAATAGGCTCCTTACCTTTGGATTCGAAAAGATCATCCAGATCCGGCAACATGAGATGATCGTCGTTCTCAGCCTGGGGGTCTTCGAACCGCTCGTGAAGCCAGTAGTCGCGGAACCACGGGGAGGAGTTCACCAGGGACCACCACTGGTCGGAGAAGTCCTCCACCGCCCGATACGCCGACGGCACGAACATCGGAGCGTTCGGATTCAGCGTCGACGAGAACGTGTTCCGTGAAATTACGTCCATGGCTATGGAATTTCAACTGCAAGCACAGGGCTTTATCAAAGAGAGCAGAATTAATTGATCGATTTCGTCGGTGGTCTGAGAATTGATATGAGCAACTCTATCACTAGCACCGTTTCATATATATTGCTCTGTGTACTGAAAAGGACGAACTGTTTACCAATATTACCAAAGATGACACTAAGCGACAGTACTCAAGTGGGTAACGGCCGACATGGGAAGGGGCATTATTGGAAATTGTGAGCTAGTAGTAAGTCCGCAGGGACCTGAATGTAGACACCCGAAACTGGATAAGGTTTACATTTAAGGGTAATTACGCTGACACATCCTCTAGTTACGGTTTATAAACATGGAACCCTTGACTCTGAGTAATTTTAGGAAAGCCTCTTTTTCTTTAATTTGGAAAAACAAGCACCAGGATATTTTTGTCAATGATCAAATTAGTTTACAAAACTTACACGATTCGAAACCATTTTAGCTCGTTTTGCATTTTTTGATGAATACTATCTTGTTCAAGATCGACTCCTCCAAAAAAAAGTTAGGCTCACGTTCGCTTCGAGCTTGAGCTCTACTCTAAAAAAATTGCAAGTTCGGGCTCACTCCAGCTTGGCTCGGTCTACCCAACTAAAGAGCTCAAGCAAGAGCTCATGCAATGACGTAAGCACTAAGTAATAACCTGTACAACTATCGACCGAAAAGAAACTCAAGATAACACGTGAGATCTTCATCAATACTAAGTCAAATTTACAATCTTATCCTAAATACATTTAATTATCCAAAATTAATAATGTAAAGTTCATTTGAAATAAAGAACTTGAAATATCTCGATCACAACAACCAATAATCATTGAGGTCCTGTGAATTATGTCGAGGTCTGCGCAAGCTAGTCTGGCCAATACGGTTATCTGAAAAATTCAATCACGTATAAAATGTTGTTTAACAGTTCAACACAATAAATAAGTAGATTATATACATAATTAATTATCTAGCGAGTCGGCTGTAGAGCTTACGAGTCAACTCTAGGTTCAATCTCGACTCATTTAACTTAACGAATTTAGATCGACGTTCAGTCTTGACTCATTTAATGCAGGAATTATGCATTGATTGAATGACTCAGCTCGTTTTCAGGCTGAAGCAGACAATAAAATTGAATAAAATATTTATTAAGACCAAGAACTAAATATTAAGCCCGAACTGAACTCCCCGAATTCTAGGAGCGTCAGATACAATAACAGATGATAAGATGACAATCATCTCCGTTAACGTAATCAATGATTATTTAAACCTTCGAACGATAGCCCAGAAGGACCTGAACTTTTGGAAGGAATGGTGACCATTTTGAAATGTCAACAGCTGGGGTATGTCCGTGCAATTTAATCCTTCCTTGGAGTACCTTCACCAAAACAAGCGGAAAACTGTGGGCTCATGAGTATATTCCTGTAAGTTGATACGGAAAGGAAGTGCCATGATCGTGGCGGGGACCACGTACCCAAGGATTAACGCTCGCGGCTCGCACTGCGCAAGCTGCATGGCAGATATTTAGCCGAGCTGACGACAAAACCAAGGGCAACACGTGTCCCAGATATTTTAACTTTTGTCCTTATCAGTGACGAGTGAGAAAATTCCACGTATTCGTTCTCATCTTCCAGTCCTGTGTGTTGCTAGTAACGCGTTTTCACCTATCCCTAGTTTTATCATTTCTTTTCTTTCTTTTTAGCAATACCAGTCCGTCCTTAATTGTTTCAACCTTCTAGTGGTACATTGTTGACCAAACAAGAAAAACCAGCACCACCACACCGTCCATGCAGTTCAATGTTTGGCGTTATAGGTAGGCATTACGACTTGTCATCAACCAAGTAGCCTACAGGAAAGTCGTTCAATCCAGCACATCATACGATTAGGGGTGCATTTTGGATGGGCTGAACTAGACCAACTCGAATCCAGTTCGGACTAAATTCGGGTTTAGACACATGTTCGAGTGAATTGAACGGGCTCGGTAAAAATTCTCAACCAGAATTGTAATTATAATCAGACTTGGGTACGAATTTTAAAAAATAGGCTAGTCCTAATTACCCGATTTGTATATTCATTACCTATACATGTTATATTTGGAGAGTATTATATAATATATCTATCAAGAATATGTTGTTTTTCTACTTAATTATTAGTGATATTTTTTAATTAGTCATGTTCTCACAAAATATTTAGTATTCTCTTATAAAAATGAAAATGTATAGTCATCATTTTTTAGTCTTAAATAAAAAAAATAAAAAATGAAAGGTCTACATTGGTTATCTATTTTTAATGTAAGTGATTAAGGGCTAGTTTGGGAATGCTATGACGGGGCTAGAAAGCTGCTGTGTGAAAACACATCGGAAAAGCTGTTCTGAATTCTTGATAAAATATTGTTTGGTAAATTTTACGTGAAAGTTGTTGTGAGATATTGATATATTAATTTCGTGTTTGGTAAAATCAACTATGAAGTACTGTGAGAGGGTAATGACAAAAATATATGACATGTGTCATTTCCGTAAAAATAACTATTGATTTTTAAAAAATTGTAAAGTTAAAATCGGTTGTAGATAAATCAATCAAAAGCACTTTCTGGGAAAGCATATCTCCTCTTGCTTCCTGATAATTGTTGTGGGACAACAGAAACTGTCCGAAAAAACAGAAATTTTATTTTTACCAAACACACTAAAACTGCTTCCGCTGTCAGAAAGCAGTTGTGCTAGCAGCAGAAGCATTCCCAAACTGGCCCTAACTTAACTTTGACAGTTTTAATTGTGTTGAATGTGATAATTATGTTAATTTATTTAGTTTAATGGGCTAGTCCGAATTCAATCCGAATTCGAATTGGTTTGTTCGACTTTAGGCTTGGACGGGTTGGCGATGTACCTAACCCGGGTTGGGCTAGGCTTGGACAACTCCGATAAAACTCAGAAGTAAGCTTGAACAAGGGTGGCAACCAGCCTAACCCGTCCGATTTGCAGTCTTAGTAAAGATGGATTTTGAATTCTTTTGAGTTAACATTGGCTTGGACCAAAGGCATCTTCAACAGCATTAGCCGAAAGTGGGCACATAATATCCAAAACCCTGTTTTCGCATTCCTATCTAGTGCTTTTCAATTTTTCCTTTTTAGAAATTAATTTGTCGTCAATCGAGTTTGAATCGGAGACCTCGCATAGGAATTTTCAACGTTCTACCACTTGAGCTATCACCCTAGCTGTTAGTGCTTTTCAATTTGGCTCCAACACTATTAGCAACAAGTAAGCAATTTGAATAGAAAAATAAGATTATATTAAAATAAGATCACTCAAATAAATCGTGTCCCAGGTAAAGACATCAATTGAATATTATTCTTTAAACAAAGTAGGCAAAATGTTGTAGTAGTATTTCACAAAGATATGCAAATTCTTTTCCTCTAAAGAAATAGAAAAAGAAAAAAAAAAAGAAATGGCCAGGAGACATACCTAGTCAAATTTGGTAAGGGTTGTACAGATCATTATCTATTGGAGATTAACTCACATCTAATCCGTGAGATGCACGGTAAAATTCTAAATGCAAACACAAAATTAATTTCATTGAAATAATATTATATGTTTTTTGAACACGATGGAGAAAACTACTACACCTAAAAGAATTTGTAAAAAAATTAATACATTAAGAAAATATATAAAATATTGCATTAAGGAGTAGTGCTGTAGCTTTTCTTTTCTGAAACAACTTTGTACCTGAATTATTTTCAGTTTTAAATTTTTTATATTGTTTATTTCATATAAGTCTCGTATTTTAAGAATTCTTTTCGCAGTATTTGAGAATTAGTACATATTTAGAGAGTATGTGATCTCCCATGAGAAAAAAAAAATGATAAAAAGAACGAACAACTGTACGAGTGCAAATATTCTTTGCATTTATCAATTTATTACGTTCATCTTGATGTAATAAATAATTTCAAATTTTTAATGGGTTAGCATAATTTTTATTTTTTATAAAAAAAATGGCTGCATGTAATCTTACCAAATCATTAAAAAAATATAATTTTTTACATTATTATTGGCAATAATATAAAAAGAAATATTGAGAATATGGAGAAAGAATGAACACCACTTAGTGATAATACAGCGATAATTTGATGTGAGTTTCACAATTCTTCTTGACTGGGTACTATATCTACTTTTAGTATGAAATACCAATCTGGGTAACTGGTCTTCGAGAGTAGATTGAGTTTTAAAGTTTTAAATGATCATTGCGCAATACACTAAATTATAAGAAAAAGGGATAGCCATTTGAAGCAAATTGTATATGTTTTCACTAAAAGCACGTATCAAACACACGCCCCAGGTCTATTACAATGTTATGATCCGGGCAGAGCTTAAAGAACGATGATAATGATTAAAACAAGAACACAAGAAACACATGCGATATAACGTGGTTCACTAGCACGATGCTAGCTACCTCCACGACTCGAAAACCCTTGTTTATTAGAGAGAAACGATACGAATACAACACACACTATGGCCAAATAGTGACAACCTACAATGTTTACGCACAAGCAGGTCCCTTATATAAACATATAGGACCGACTTAGTGTAAGGAAACAACCTAGAAACTACCAAAGTTTGTCTCCCCAATTTGTTTTCTAAATCTCTTAGCCGCATTTGACTTTTGCCGCCTTTGACTTCAAGTCATATTCAACAAATCTCCACCTTGACTAGAATCATCTCAGCAACCTGAACCCGGATTGATGCTTCTCTCCAATAATCCCCAAATTCACAAATTGTTTTATCTTCGCCAAGATCCTACAACGAGTGCCCCCAGCGATGCTCCAACCCCCGTCTAGTTCCTGCAATCGAACCCTATCGATGCCCAACTACGGCCGAGTTCCTGCAATCGAATCCCCTTTCTAGTTGTTCCAACTCCCACCAAGTTCCTACAACAAGTTTGTTTGTTGTTCCGACTCCCACTGAGTCCCTACAACAAACCCCCCAACACGTTGCTCCAATTCCAGCCGAATTCATGCAACGTTTTGCAAAATTGCTCCCATTCCCACCGAATTCCTGCAATATCGCCCCATTGCACGCCTCATACGCTCCCCCTTGCACGTATCACACGTGTCGTGTTCCTCGTCAGAGAGTCTCCAATGTCAAATCCGCCTCCTCGTCAAGATCACGGATTCATTGCCCCAAACGGGGCCTAGAGAACTGGACCATCCTCCGAAGTACCCTCCACCTGCAGCCAAACCTGAAGATCATGAGTTCATCCTTCGTCTACCGGTGTCTCTTTTCTCTGCCGTTTGAACAGACGTCGCCGTAGCTTCCCATGGCCGCCATCATCGCGCCAGAACCCTGACTGTCTGAACCCCCCATAAGCAGCCTTGTGCCGCATCCCCTCTTGTTGAGAATCAAACTCAACGGTGGTGGTTGTATTGTCTCTCCATGTAAACCTGTCGATCTTGATCATCCCCCCGATCATCTTCTCTGCAGCTCCTTTTCCAGATCTGTAACCCCAAAACTCGTGCTCCACCTTGATCGTGAAACCGTAGCTATGAATTTCATGGATTGTGAAACCCTAACCCTATAACTCCACCTTGATCTTGGAACACCGCAACCAGACTCTGATACAAGTTTGTTATGATCCGTGCAGAGCTTAGAGAATGATGAATTGATAAAAAACAAGAACACAAGAACACACCCGATTGTGCACAAGAGAATCCGGCGGGGAGGGCTCTGTGTACACCGAAGACAGAGGATTGGAAATGGCACAGGAAGTGTTGGGTTGTGTGTAGGGAGAGAGTAAGGTAGTAGTAATGTCTGAGAGAGAGACAGAGGTTTGGCAGAGCTTCCGCGTATGTCTGGTGTGTCCTCCTTGTATGGAAGGATTAACGTCCTATATATAACGGAGAATGTGACCGTTGTAGTGTGGTTAATGCGCCCATCAATGGCGGATTAATTAGCTTAACCACAACGGCACGTTCGTCCGCGTATATAGGGACCGTTACAGCACGTTATGCGCGAATACCGGAACCGTTATGGGGTTGACCCGGTTTGACCGGGTTGACCGGGTTTATGGAGCTCGTGCCATAAATCTCTCAAAAGCAGTTACTAAAGGTCGCGTGCGGGCTTGGCTCTCACGCGACAGGACTTACTCTAGCCTCCAAACCACTAAGTCCCTACAAGTCCCGTGCGGTGGTATGCGAGGGCCCTGTC
This sequence comes from Linanthus parryae, assembly GCA_023055425.1. NCBI lineage: Eukaryota > Viridiplantae > Streptophyta > Magnoliopsida > Ericales > Polemoniaceae > Linanthus > Linanthus parryae. Next base: position 113,806,301 of record JALGPY010000002.1, on the reverse strand, counting down.
TCGCAGCCCCCACGTGGATCAGCGCAGCTGGTGATCCAGTGTGTGTGGAGCACAATATGGTGTGCTAGATGATTGCCAGGTGGCCAAGATCTGTCTACTCAGAAAGAATTATCTACATTAGCCCCCTTTCTGCGCGTGAAGACTCATAGCCGGATAGGCTTCCATGCGCAGGAACCAACGTACGCGTCGCCGCCACGCACCAATTCAAATATGAGCAGGTTCAGCCCCCGTGCGTGCCATTATGACCTAAACCTCTAGAGTCGTGCCGTCTGATCTTTTAGGGTTTTAGGCGTGACGTCAGCTTGCCCTGTGATTGCGCGATTCGACGGTGACGGTTGCGATTCGACTACTGAAAGGACGCAACCCTTCATTGTTTTTGGATAAATACTCTGTACTCCCCATTGTTGCAAAAAGCATCACTTCTTTCTCTTAAAGTGAATTATACCCGGAAGCCTTCAAGAGCAGATTCAGATAATCAATCACCAGTTCTCTCTTGTCAATCGTCTTCTTCAATTGTGCACATCCAAGCAAGCTTTACCAAAACAAGGTTGGCCTTGTTCAATTTTTGCTTAATATACCAATGTATGCTTTGAACTGTGTTGGATCTGCAAACTCATATTACCCACTGAAAGCTATGAAGAAGATCTTGCTCTTTGAACCCAATTTTGATTTAATCCCCAGATAATAAGGATCTTGAATGTAGGGCTTCTGAAATCCCTGATAATGCAAATGATTCTAATCTTCTAACTTTTAAAATTGCCACTGGACTGTTCAGCTTTCTTCCAATAAACCCTCGTATGCTTAGAGCTGAATCTTGAAATTCGAACTAAAGTATGTGTATTTATCCCCCCTTTTTCCTTGCTTTTCCGCAGGGATGGCAAAGACAAAAGGAACCAAACCCATTAAGGAGATCGAAGAAATACCTGATCTTCCCCGGAATTTATGGCGAAAAGCCCCCTATCTGGGCGGCAAAGACTTTTATCATGCTAGGGTTAAGGCGAAGAAATTGCCAATCGCTGTCTCCGGTGAAGAATTGCAAACGTTAACCCCTCCAGTTAACTCGGCGTTGCTCGAATTGATCGCTTCCGAAGATGTGGTTCGATTGGGAGTCGAAAATGGGTACTTCCCATACACTGCGATTTCTACTCAAGCATTTGTTCAGAAATTGGACTTCATGGATGAGTGGATTGACCATGTGTTGACCAATCATGCCGTGAATTTAAACGATGCCGGAATATACTTTGCAGTTCGTGCTATGAAGGGTGCTGCCGTGAAGCTGGATCAGTCCATGCTTCTAAACCTTCTTTCTCGTTACTCGCCTGCGACTCACACGTTCCATTTTGCTGAGTTCGAGGCTGCTCCCACGCTCGAAGATGTGCACATGATGTATGATCTGTCTCCCGTGGGCGAGGTGGATCCTTTGATTCCCTTGAGAACGGATGCGGAGATCACTTTGTACAAGCAGATGGAGGAGTGCTTGTCAGAAGTGAAGAAAATTTCCACCCGGTGGACTCCTACAGAAGTCCTTCCTGACTGGCAGTTGGTTGACACATCTGCGAAGAATACTTGGAACAAGTGGGTGCAATACTTTTTCCGTGATTATGCGAACAGCAGTATCACCAAGAAGCTTCTGAGCCAAAACCCGAAGGCTAAAAACTATGTGAATGGCAAGGGTTATCACTTGACCCTATGCGCCTTCCTTTGTGCCTGGTTGTCGAGGTATCTAATCGATGGTCATCCGCATGATGGGGTCTTCTATCATGTTCTGCCTCTTGCCGTGAAATTGGCCCTTAGCCAGAAAGTCGCACTTGGACCCTTAGTCTAGGGCACGCTGTACAACAGGTTGGATCAGCTGGTTGTCGCAATGAAGGAATCGCGTGGTCGCCTCGATGTACTGACTTACATTAACATTGCTTTGTTGACAATGTGGGTCTTCGAGCGATGGCCCTCTTATGCCCCAGTCGCTTCTAAGCCCAGTAAATGGTGTCCCCCAGGTATGGAGGAGGAGCGTAACAGTGGCAGGGCTGCGAGGTGGTTTGGAACTAACTTTCCCAAGTGCGTTTGGAGCCTGATATGCGACAATCGGGAAGAGTTTATAGCTAGGCCTTATGCCATGCGCGTTGAGAATGTGCGATGGTTCCCAAAACTGTATCCCTCTAAGGCTGTTGCCTTCTCAGAAGAGCTCCTTTTTTAGGACGGGAAGCATTTCCACGAGCGCTATCGCGAGTTCTTTTGCTGGTGTCTGAGAGGTTCCCTTCCTGCACTTGCAGAGCATGTTCGCGAGCTCACACCTAGGTACGAGAGGATTACCGTGGATGTCGATCCCACTCGCGTTTCTCCCCAGTTCGGCTTCGATGCAGTGGCACCATCAATCTGGCCGCAGTCCATCATCAGAGGCTGCTACAAGCGGTTATTGTCTAGGGAGTGTCAAACAATATTGATGAGCAATCTTCCCTTCGAGCAACCTCCAGGTAACCGCGAAGGTGGCTATTCCAGAAACTGGATCGCCTACTGGAACGCCCAGCAGACAAGGTTTGAGACGCAGTCGGTCCCTCAACCAAGCAGAGCTCCTGTGATCAAAAGGAATTCCTTCCCTTTTCGTCCCAATTGTAGCTTGGACGAATCTGAATATGGTTGCTATTCGTTGCTGGATCGCGAGAATCACCTGTGTCCCTCCATCATTCTTGATGAAAAGATCGCCGCAGTTAGGAGAGGTGATTCGCATGTCATCACATATAGCGAAATTTTGCTAAGGTAAGCAATTTTCCTCTTGCATGTGCTAAGCTTCTTTACTTCAATATATTGAAAACTTCATACTTCGTTTCCTGCTGTAGTACCATGTGCGGAGGTTTGCATCTGGTGAGCGTTCCAAATCGCTGGTTACCACCATTGTTACTGCAAGAAGGCAAGGACAGCCGGTTCGGCTGACATCGAAAATGGATCCCGCGGTCGAGACCAAAATTCGCGAGATCATGAATGCTTTTGCTGATTCGCTGATAGACAACACTCCAGCCTTGTCTCCTCCCAGGAATGATCCATCTCCTCCAGCGACTGCTGCTCCGAGAGCGAAGAGGCCTAAACAAAGAGGAATCACAATCTCTTCCCCTAGGAGCGCTCCAACTTCCCCTCCTGCGAGATCCCTTACTGCCAGGGATAAAGGTAAAGGTCGCATGACCGGTAAGGCGCGGAAGGAGCTCACAGTGGAGACCTTTGTTCCGTTTGGCTAGGAGGAAGAAGAGGAGAGAAGAGAGACAAGAGAAGAAGATGAAGAAGAGGAAAGAATCGAGGATGTCGGAGACAGAGAGAGAGATGAGATACAAGAGGAAGACTCAGGAGGTATCTCAATCGTACTTCTCTTCTCATTATCATAACTCTTTTGCAATCTTATCTGAACGAATTGTTTCTTAGCAGATGATGATGATGAGACCATCGGTGGCCTCTTGGCCAAGAAGCGGAGGAGAGGTTCTCATTCTGGCGTTTCTGATGAAACCATAAGCGAGGACATTCTTGCCGAGTCCAGGAGAACAGCTGCGGGGGCTGCTAAAAGAAGAAGGAAGCGAGAAGAAGAGGAGCTCGAACGCGTGAAGCAGAGGAGCCTAGAAGAACAACACGTCGACGACCTAGTGCGTCCCACTGACGAGGAAGATGTGCTTCCAGAAGAGGTGGCTCCTCAAGTTGACGAGGAGGATGCGGCTCCAGAGGAAGATGCAGCAGCTCTAGAGCGAGCCCAGGCGGACTTCGAAGAAATCGCAGGCGGTAATGAAGGTGATAGTTTTAATCTCGCAGTAACTTACCGAGATGTAATTGTCGGTGCGCTAAAGCACGGTGTGTCAAAAGCTGACATTCGCCGTTGGCTAGTAGGCAAGTGCGGTGAACCTTCAGGTAATTATTTGAGCAACATGTATGAATTAGGCTTAGTAACCCAAACATAATCATGACTGGTTTCTTCGCGCCCCAGGTCACGCTCATCTTAAAGACATGCTTAATGAAGATACATTAATAGGGCAAGGTTCCACGTCTTTAGCATATGACGAGGATGCTGCGATCCCACCTTCGCGTGGAGGTGCTCTCTCTTAGCTTACCAAAGATAATAAAATATTATGCAATACAAGTTACCTCATGTTATCGTATCTCGTATCGCAGGCAACACTAATGAAGCCATGTTGGAACAAAGGAGTCAACCTTCTGCATCCTATGTCCCAGTGCCGAGTTCCCATACTGAGAAGCCTGTCGCAACTGCCGAATATGCAGGAGAGCCCTTCGAGGATTTCATTGAACTTTCTGATGATGCCGAAGCTGACACCGTATTGATGGAGGAAGATTCCCATGCTGGTGCTGAGGAAACAGGAACGAACGTTGCTGACGCTATCGCACCTGAAGGCATTCCTAATCAGGCTGCAAATTTTGCTGCTGCCATGCCCCCGGCAATGACTGAGCCTGCGGCACCTCTTCCTGCGTGGAACTTTTGGGGTTCGCAGGTCGGGGCTGCAATCGCACCTGGTGCGGCTTATACTCTTCCCACCAACTATGAGGAGTTAGAGCTCGCAGCTGATAGAAGGGCAATGGAGCGAGGACAGCCTTCAGCTACCCCTGCAATGCGCATTCCTTCTCTGCGCGAGATCCTTGAAGGAACTGGTATGTCATGATTATTATTCGCATCTTGTATTCTTCTTTTGCAAGTTCGGCAGTCTAACTTGGTTTAACATTGCTTTAGGGTTGAAGCAAGCTGACGTAGACTGGCTTGTTCGGATGCGCCTCTCCTACCCCCAATCATTTGCGAGGTCTCTGGAGATAGGGCCCTTCGACAGGAGGCTGTTTCTGACTGAATCCATCTGGATTTTGGAACATCTATCCGTGGCCACTCCTGCGACCATTTCTCCTCAGAGCGCAGAGTTGCTTTTTGGCATGTGCCAAAACCTTCTCGCCAAAGTTCTAGGCAAGCTGGGCTTTGGGTTTCTTGTCAAAAGAGTCACCCTGATTCGCGCGGCCGTGACTTTGAAACGCGGCTACCATAACCTTGCAGCTGAGGAGCAGAAGGTGGAGCAGCAAAGGCAAAAGGTTGAAAAGGCTGTGAAGCTCTTTCATGAGATGAACGCCAAATGCGAGAAATTGAAGCAAGAAGTGGAGCAAGTGGAGAATCTGTCACGTCAGTTTACTCCTAATGACTCCTTGATCAAGGGCTTGTTTTGAAAAGTAGCAAATAAGTAGCTAAAACATTTCTGTAATGTTGCTAGGGTTTCTCCCCCCCTTTTTTTCAAAAAAAAAAAGAACTTGAATGCCTGTTTTGCCCTTCCCGAGATTTGCTCAAATATCTCTGTGCATATCAATTTATGACGTCAGCTATTGATATTCTGCCTTGATTTTCGCGCTAATTACTCATTAGATAAGCACGCTTTCCTTGGGAAGTCCATCCGTATCATGACCATCCGTCATTAATTAGGATACGCAACCGAATCGTCGTAGCCTTTAGTAGGGTAATTGATTGTTACCTCTTTTCAAGGCGTAAGTGATTGATCCTTACCCTCTTTTCAAGTTCTGCTGACTCATCTTGGCAACTGAAGAGTCTCCGCAAGGTCTATATAAACCCTGCATCTTGCTATTTGGGTTTTTCATCCCACTATGTGGCTTGCAGTGAGTCCTTACGACTGCTGGCTTCTACGCTTGTTTTTCGTTGATTCATGGCAGCTTCAAGTTGTGAAACCTGAGTTTGTGTTTTGTGCCATAGAAATAGTTTCCAAGATCTTCTTCACAAAGTGTATTGATCTTTATAATTATCATAAAGAGGATGCAGAGAATACCTCATGTTTGTTCGAAGAATTTTCTTCGTCTATTATGCTTGCAGGTCATGTTTCCGGCCGCCTCCCGGCGAGGTGCAGCGCCGTACTGACCTTGCTACCGACTCGTAATGAACGGCGGATTTCTCCTCCAGCATGCCCGGAGGTTGATCATTCGCCACCACGTTCTTGAACTCAGGGTGGCGAGCCATTGTGCTCGTCTCCGTGGACAAGGAGTCTCTTGCCCGAGGAATGACTGCTTCCCTGTTTTACACAGCCGCATACGCCGGAACAGGTGGATCCTCAGGCACGTTTCTTGGGTGTAAGATGTTAAGGATCGTAAATTTCATATTTTAGTAGGTTAGTGAGCTCCTCTTAACTTACTTTTATGTGTTATTTGCGTGTTATATCTCTCTTTCTAGACTTATGCTTGTTTTCGTAGTTTTGGTTGTTTTTCCCTAATTTTGTAGGTGAAGACGTGCTTTAAAACGCAAGAGGCGAGCTAGGGGGAAGCTTAAACGATGAATTTGAAGAGGATTTGCGGCTCAAGAGCATGAAGAAGGGACTTGGAGGATCTAATTTGAAGAATAGTTGAAGACTTAAGGGCCTATTTGAGAAGACAAGAGAAGAAAAGAGATCAAAATGAAAGTCAAGGGTTGAAGAGGAGGGCAAAATAGATAAGAAACTAACGGAAGTGGGGCTTAAGTGCAAGTTTCTAAACCTTTTAATGGCTTATTTGAAGGATTTCTAACGGATTGGGGGTCAGAACGCCATTTTCAGGAAGTTTTAATGAAGGGACGGGGGTGTTTTAAAATATAACAGCAACTTAAGGGGGCCGAAGTGTTTTTTGTCTAAAACAACTCACAGCAGCGTCTCTTCTCTTCCTCACGACGCTAGAACAGAGCCTCCTCCATTAGAGGCCAACGAAGCTTCCTCCACCTTCGAATCCAACCCTAGCCTTCACCAAATCTCATCGAAACGGTCTCAATCTCTTCCCTAGCCCGATATCTACCCAGCCCAAGGCTCAATTCGGCCCAAGATAAAGCCAACAAGAAACCCCCAATTTCTAGGGTTCATGAAGACACGACGGAAATCAACGATTGAGGATGAAAGGGTTCGATTGGAGGGATGTGATGATTCCTTGGAGGCTACTCAACTCATTCTCATCGTCTATATAACCTCAGAATTGAAGAAATCGGATTTTGGCTCTCTCGGTCCCGTCGGTTCACTGACTGCTCTGTTCGCCTCTGTTTCTCCTCTCTCTCTCTCTGATTTCGCCTTCTTCTGGGTTGTTCTTGAGCTCTCTAAGGGCCAAGAACAAGAAAGAGGAAGAGAGGGAGAGAGGAGCTGTGGTTTGATCCAATTTTGGACGAATTTTGGGGCTGTTTAGTGCTCTGTTCTTGAGCACTGTGAATGCTCTGTTCTGGGTTGATTTCTCAGTAGCAGCAGCAGTAGTCACAGTAGCAGTAGCAATTCACAGCAGCTTTCTTTGCAATTGCTTCACTAGTTTGTAGCTTAGTTGTGTTTTTGGCTGTTTTTGTTTAGTTTTGTGTATTTGAATCAAGTGGTAGTTGATGTATTGAGGTTGAATTGGTGAAAACAAGAGTTGGACTCAAGTATGATGAATGAAATGATATTTCTCTTTAGCTCTCTTGAATCTATAATGTCTAGCTAATTCAATTTGCTTGGGTGATTTGGGACTATCTAGTGCCCTAATCCTCTTATTGATTCAAGTTGAACTTCAAGGATGAATGGGTTGAATTGGGTTCACTTGAATGCTTAGTGCAATATTTAGATTTCTCTTGTTGAAGTATTTGATGCATTGAATAGGTAGATTTGCGAATACTTTTGACGTGTTTGATTTGAAGTTGCATTTGAGTGAGAGGAACTCGTCAATCCTAACTTTGAGAAATTGAGTTCTAGTTAGGTGATTTGAGTGAGAATTTACAAATCTCATTTGTTGCTTGATCTTTCATGTAGAAACACCCATGTGTGTTTACATATGGTTGATGCTTGAAACACTTGAAATTTGGAGGATCTCATTTGAATAGCCTCTTTAGTGCTTGATTAGCGTGTTGGATTTACACACTTCTCTTGTCGCGAGTTGGATTGTATGAGCAATCACTTCTTGAGATACTTGTCTTGTGGATTGACACATGCGAATTGAGAATCGGGCTTGAATATAATAGGAGGATTGGTCACTAGAGAAACCGATGATCCCTAGCCCTCATTACTTGGTATTTCGCTTAGTTTCTTGAATCGTAGCTCTAGTAGTCGTTTACTTTGTTCTTAAACTCAAACCTCAAACTTGCTCCATCAATTGATTTTGGTGGATTTGAATAGCTTGGCAAGCTTTAAAGCCATTGAGAGTTTGTGTTTTATTGTTTTAGTTAGTCGTTTATTCTAGTTTTGCAAGTCACTCTCTAATCCTCCTCTCCTTGTGGATTCGACCCCGTTCTTACTCGGGTACTACTTAGAACGATATTCCTATACTTGGGAATTATCGCGAACAAGTTTTTGGCGCCGTTGCCGGGGAGAGGCTAGGCTTTAGATTTGATTTGCTTTCTTAGTTAGTTTGATTAGTAGTTTGTTTTTGACATTTTCTCTAGTTGTATTGTGGTTATTTAAGCTTGTGAGATTCAAGAGGGCTTGTGAGATTCATCAAGTACCTCTCATCTACTTGCTTGGAAAAAAAAATGTCTCATGAACATTTTGGACTTGGTGAGAGGCCTAGTGTTCCTTATTACTATGCATTTACTAGTCATGGAAATCATTCTAAGGAATCAATGCGTTCCATACGTGAACGTGCGATTAAAAATGGTGATTATTTTCCTAAGAATGATTATTCTTGGCATGGTAATAGGACACTAGATTACACATCTCATGCTTCTTGTGCACAATCACCTCCCTCAAACACTTTGAACTCTCATGATTCTTGCACTTATCAATATAATGATATGATGTGTGAATCAAGAGGAGTTAATCATTTTGAGAGGGAATCACTTGTGAATGATGAGATAAATACGCCTATAAGTGATTCTTTATATGAGAATATTCAAAAGCATATTCAAGAGAATAAAGAAATTTTGGAATCACTAATAGAATCAAGAGAATCACAAAGAAAATTTGAAGAATCATTCTCTCACTTGGCTGATAGAGTGGCTTCCTCACAATCGCATGATGATTCTCTTGATCATAGTACTTACTCTTCACAAGACTCATCATCACACGAGTCTCAACTTCCTATTCACACACATCACGAGTCTATTCAAGACCAAATTTTGGATGATGTGTATGATGATGGAGTTGTTGCTACTAGGATAGGTGATTGTATTCATTTCTCATTTGCACATTCCAAAGAAGCATGTGATAGTGATATTGGTAGTGAGATTGATATTTTCGATGATGACTCTTCAACCCATGACATGAGTGAAGCCATTTTGGATGACTCACATAGTGACAAATGTGAGGAGGATTCACAAAATGAAAACCACTCATGTGATGAGTTAGAAGTCAAATTGGATGCTACCATTCATGAAGGAAATTGTTATTTTGTCTAGTGCTTATGAAGAGTCTAATATTCACCATAGTCCCAATGATCATGAGCATCACTTTTTTGGTGATGACTTAGAGGACACTCTAGGAGAACCCTCTTCACGAGAGATTGAGGAGAGATTCTTAGCACAATTTGACCAAGAGTCAAGCGAGCTCACTTTGGAAAATTACAATTTTTTGTATGATTGTGAGTCCCTCGCATCTCTCCTCAATGAAGGGGACGTCGATTTTGAGGCGGAGGAGGAGAAATTCTTGGCACAATTTGACCAAGAGTCGAGAGAGCTTATTTTGGAAGATGTGCCTAATGGTTTGGATGTGGCTTCATATTCTCAAATTATTTTAACTCCCACTTGTGAAGCCACATCCCCAAATCCATATGACTTATTTAAAAGTGATTTGATTGATGATTCACAAGTTGCCCATTTCACTCAAATTGTGCTTTTAAGTAAAAATTTGGCAACTTATGAAGACCCATTCTATGATTTATGTCATTTGAGGATTTAAAACCCTTTTCTTAAGATGATGCATGATATAACAACTTTCTCTAACTTTATTGTTAGATTTTGCTTGCATCTCTTATTCATCTTTTGTGTCTTGCCCCTACTTCTCCTATCTATTCTAATTGATGAATCACACTTTTTAAGGGAGAAGTACTTTTCTAAGAATGAAGTAGGGACATGGCATGGAAAGGATTTTCCAAGATTGGGGGTGGGATAGCATCATTTTCTTTGTTCCACCTCCTTAGTTGTAAATAAATAAATTAGTTTATCTCTATTTCTTGCATTTTTTCTTTTCTATGAACATTTTGTAGGTTGCTCTTGGAGGAGGACTTGTGCTTGGTGACCAAGAAAGCTACAATGAGGTCTATCTATCCCTTAACTCTTATATGAATTTGTATGCTCTTCCATTGTTCTCACACATTGAGGACAATGTGACATTTTAGTTGGGGGTGGGGAGTAGATTTTATTTTTTGCTTAAATGGTTACTAGCATGTTTTTTCTTCATTAGTGATTTACATGAAAAATACAAAAAATGAAAAAATGAAAATCCAAAAAAATTAGAAAAATTGAAAAAAAAAAATGTGTGAACCTTTCATGAGAAGCATCACTCTTTCCCCGTGTCAAACCATAGATTTTTTTTCCTATTTCTTTGGTAGTTTTATTTATTTTAATCTTTCATCTTGAGTCTAGATTTGATTCTCTTATTTACTAGCATTATTGAGTCTTAGGAAGTTATAGTTGAGTCACTTATTTTGAAAAAAAGAAAAAAAAAATTGAAAAATGAAAAATGATGAAAAAAAAATGAGAAAAAGTGAAAAGGGGGAATTTTGGAAAGCTAGATGTTTTCAAATAATGAAATTCCTTAGTCCATGTTCTTTTTATTTTTATTTTAGAAAGGAATTCTTTGCTTATACTCAATACATCTACACCAATATCCCACCTTCCGCGACATCATGCGTTCTCACAAAGCGACACACTAAATTTACGTTTCATGTTTAAGTCCTTCAAGCTAAGTTGATCACATAAACTTTGACGTCTTTTACTTTTGATAAAGGGTGCATTTTCTAAAGCTATTTGAACTTCACAAAAATATTTTTCTCTATTCGTTTTTGCGGTGGAAACGTGTAGCCCATTGGAGTGGTGGTTACCAATGACACCCCATGCGATGTCTAGGAAATAGAGGGGTGTCCGGGGATAATGTTACGTCACCACCTACATAGCTCCCTTGGTTTAGCTTAAAAAGCCCACTCGCGTGTATATTCCTCTATTTTGTTGTGGGTCTTGGAGATCCTTGGATTTGAGGTTAAAAATAAAATGTTAATGCTATAAATCCAAAAAAAAAAAAAAAAAACATGATAAATCGCACCATCTACCAAAAATCCACAAAAGGATCATACAAGCCCACAACCACATCTCCCCTTCTTAAAATTTTTGTTCAAAGCTTTGGAAGTCCATCCTACATGGGTGCTTTTGAATAAGTATGAGAATGTCTAGTTTCTTGTGATCCTTATTTTTGAAGGCATACTTTCTCGCGAATTGGACTTAATTTAACAAGTTTTGTGGTTCGCATGAGTCACCTTCTACCAAACACCGCTCACATTTGTATGAGTATATGCTTAGACGTCCTTAGGCTTCTTTCTCAATCTTCTTGGACTTTGAGAATTTATTTGAGGAGACATTTATGCATTCTTTTTTTTCCCCCATCAAAAAAATAAAAATAAAATTAGCTAGTAACTCTTAGTATTTTGTTTCTTTGAGTTCTCACTTAGGATAGATAATGTGTGTGTGCGTTTTTGTAAATATTCGAGTCTAGATTAGAATTGAGTCAAGCCTTGTCTAGTTGAGTGAGTGTCTCTCATGATTGGTTCTTCACTAGCTTACTACTTATATCGCTCTCTTTGCTCGAGGACGAGCAAAAGGCTAGTTGGGGGGTGTGTTAAGGATCGTAAATTGCATATTTTAGTAGGTTAGTGAACTCCTCTTAACTTACTTTTATGTGTTATTTGCGTGTTATATCTCTCTTTCTAGACTTATGCTTGTTTTCGTAGTTTTGGTTGTTTTTCCCTAATTTTGTAGGTGAAGACGTGCTTTAAAACGCAAGAGGCGAGCTAGGGGGAAGCTTAAACGATGAATTTGAAGAGGATTTGCGGCTCAAGAGCATGAAGAAGGGACTTGGAGGATCTAATTTGAAGAATAGTTGAAGACTTAAGGGCCTATTTGAGAAGACAAGAGAAGAAAAGAGGTCAAAATGAAAGTCAAGGGTTGAAGAGGAGGGCAAAATAGATAAGAAACTAACGGAAGTGGGGCTTAAGTGCAAGTTTCTAAACCTTTTAATGGCTTATTTGAAGGATTTCTAACGGATTGGGGGTCAGAACGCCATTTTCAGGAAGTTTTAATGAAGGGACGGGGGTGTTTTAAAATATAACAGCAACTTAAGGGGGCCGAAGTGTTTTTTGTCTAAAACAACTCACAGCAGCGTCTCTTCTCTTCCTCACGACGCTAGAACAGAGCCTCCTCCATTAGAGGCCAACGAAGCTTCCTCCACCTTCGAATCCAACCCTAGCCTTCACCAAATCTCATGGAAACGGTCTCAATCTCTTCCCTAGCCCGATATCTACCCAGCCCAAGGCTCAATTCGGCCCAAGATAAAGCCAACAAGAAACCCCCAATTTCTAGGGTTCATGAAGACACGACGGAAATCAACGATTGAGGATGAAAGGGTTCGATTGGAGGGCTGTGATGATTCCTTGGAGGCTACTCAACTCATTCTCATCGTCTATATAAAATCAGAATTGAAGAAATCGGATTTTGGCTCTCTCGGTCCCGTCGGTTCACTGACTGCTCTGTTCGCCTCTGTTTCTCCTCTCTCTCTCTGATTTCGCATTCTTCTGGGTTGTTCTTGAGCTCTCTAAGGGCCAAGAACGAGAAAGAGGAAGAGAGGGAGAGAGGAGCTGTGGTTTTTTATCCAATTTTGGACGAATTTTGGGGCTGTTTAGTGCTCTGTTCTTGAGCACTGTGAATGCTCTGTTCTGGGTTGATTTCTCAGTAGCAGCAGCAGTAGTCACAGTAGCAGTAGCAATTCACAGCAGCTTTCTTTGCAATTGCTTCACTAGTTTGTAGCTTAGTTGTGTTTTTGGCTATTTTTGTTTAGTTTTGTGTATTTGAATCAAGTGGTAGTTGATGTATTGAGGTTGAATTGGTGAAAACAAGAGTTGGATTCAAGTATGATGAATGAAATGATATTTCTGTTTAGCTCTCTTGAATCTATAATGTCTAGCTAATTCAATTTGCTTGGGTGATTTGGGACTATCTAGCGCCCTAATCCTCTTATTGATTCAAGTTGAACTTCAAGGATGAATGGGTTGAATTGGGTTCACTTGAATGCTTAGTGAAATATTTAGATTTCTCTTGTTGAAGTATTTGATGCATTGAATAGGTAGATGTGCGAATACTTTTGACGTGTTTGATTTGAAGTTGCATTTGAGTGAGAGGAACTCGTCAATCCTAACTTTGAGAAATTGAGTTCTAGTTAGGTGATTTGAGTGAGAATTTACAAATCTCATTTGTTGCTTGATCTTTCATGTGGAAACACCCATGTGTGTTTACATATGGTTGATGCTTGAAACACTTGAAATTCGGAGTATCTCATTTGAATAGCCTCTTTAGTGCTTGATTAGCGTGTTGGATTTACACACTTCTCTTGTCGCGAGTTGGATTGTATGAGCAATCACTTCTTGAGATACTTGTCTTGTGGATTGACACATGCGAATTGAGAATCGGGCTTGAATATAATAGGAGGATTGGTCACTAGAGAAACCGATGATCCCTAGCCCTCATTACTTGGTATTTCGCTTAGTTTCTTGAATCGTAGCTCTAGTAGTCGTTTACTTTGTTCTTAAACTCAAACCTCAAACTTGCTCCATCAATTGATTTTGGTGGATTTGAATAGCTTGGCAAGCTTTAAAGCCATTGAGAGTTTGTGTTTTATTGTTTTAGTTAGTCGTTTATTCTAGTTTTGCAAGTCACTCTCTAATCCTCCTCTCCTTGTGGATTCGACCCCGTTCTTACTCGGGTACTACTTAGAACGATATTCCTATACTTGGGAATTATCGCGAACATAAGACCAAAGAATGGCCTTGTCAGATCCTGGGATCTTGAACATAGCGTCGCATAGGTCTTGTAGACATGGCGGGCTGCGGGCTGTTCTTTTCGCAGGAACACCCTACTTGCTACAGATCTTTGGTCGCAGATCTTTGTATCGCATAGCTTCCGTTAGGACCGTTAGGTCGATCCTTTTCCAATTAGGATTCCCCCGATGTGTAACTTCTACTTGTAAGTTACTATTTAGATGCATTGTAAGCCATGTTGGCTGCGTAGCTAGCTTGATCTGAGCTTCTCGCTTGTAAGCTATTATCTAGACGCATAAATTGTAAGTCATTTTGACTCATAATAATAAATCGCTTTGTATGATTTGCTGTTTTTTTGTTACAACAAATTGCAACTTCGCATGCGCGTTGGCAAATTTCGCCTTTTGTAGCGTTGTGTTTACACTTTGCATTGTTGCTATGATTTGCCATCTGCCAGACAGATTCGCAGATGTGTTTTGAGATCGCTCAAGATCGTATTTGTGCAGCTTTTGCTATCTTGGCGGATAGGCTTGATATTTACTTAAAGTTAGACCCAAGTACGAGCGCTATTTCAACAGATAGGCTTCTGTAGGTCACTCAAGATCATTTTGCATAATGCTGCTATCATGGCAGATAGACTTGAGAATCATTTTGAGATCGCATTCATATAGTGCTGCTATCGTGGCAGATAGGCTTGAAAGATCATTTAAGATCATACTCGCATAGGCTGCTATCATGGCAGATAGGCTTAAAAGATCACTTAAGATCGTATTCGCATAAGCTGCTATCATGGCAGATAGGCTGTAAAAGATCATTTAAGATCGTATTCGCATTTTCTGCTATCGTGGCAGATAGGCTTTAGGAGATCACTTAAGGTCATATTCGCATAGGCTGCTATCATGGCAGATAGGCTTAAAAAGATCACTTAAGATCGCATTCGCATAGGCTGCTATCATGGCAGATAGGCTTTAGAAGATCACTTAAGATCGCATTCGCATAGGCTGCTATCACAGCGGATAGGCTTTTACTATTGGGAATAATGAAATAGACAGAGGAATAAAGACAGCTGAAAGCATAAAGTTCTTCCCATTTGGGAGAAGTCTTTTTATTATGAAATGCTCTCATATGGGAGAGATAAGATTACAATTCCCTCATATGGGAGAGAAGATGTATAGCAATACGGAGCATAAAGCAAACGTTGTAGTCTAACGCATATAATGAGAGAAGTTAAGGATAGTACTTCTTAATCCAGCGCATGTTGACTGAGCTTGGGGTTGAGGTTGTTCCGTGCAACCTCCGTATGTTGCAGTAGCCACTATCAAAGACTTCTGTGACTTCAAAGGGTCCTTCCCAATTGGCTGCGAATTTTGGGTGAGCTGCCTCTCGCATGCAATGTTCAGACGCGCGCAAGACCAAATCTCCAACTGCGAAATCTCGACGTTGGATTGCTTTGTTGTACGCACGAGCGATCCTTTCTTGGTACCGTTTGTTAGTCCTTTTAGCTTGTTCCCGTTTTTCTTCTAGCAGGACTAAGTCATGATCACGTTGGTTATCATATAATGCATGAAAAGCCAATCTTGCAGAGTTAATCTTTACTTCCGCAGGCACCACAGCTTCAGCTCCATAGCATAAAAGAAATGGCGAGGCCCCTGTGGGTGTCCTTGGAGAAGTCCGATAAGCCCACAGGGCTATATTCAAAGAATCAGCCCATTTCTTGTGGTCATCTGCGACCATCTTGCTCAAAATTCGCAATAACGTCTTGTTGGTTGCTTCTGCTTGCCCATTCCCCTTCGGGGAGTATGGAGTGGAGCATATCTGCTTGATGTTGTACTCTGCTAGCTTTGCAGCCACATGGCGATTGACAAAAGGAGTGCCATTATCCGAAAGGATGGTGTTTGGAATTCCAAACCTGCATATGATGCTTTCTTGGATGAAACGGACCACGGCTAGCGCATTCGCTGTCTTCAGCGGTATCGCCTCTACCCACTTAGTGAACAACTCAGTCGCAGTAAGAATGAAATGGTTCCCATGCGAGGTCGGTCGAATGGGACCGATGAAATCCAGGGCCCATGTGTGAAATGGCCATGGTGTTCCCAACGCGTGTAGATCTACGGCAGGAGCATGCACTAGATTTCCCTTGAATTGACACTCCTGGCAGCGTCTTACTTTTGTGCGGCAATCAGCCTCCATAGTGGGCCAGAAATATCCAATCGAGAGGAGTTGTCAGCATAATTTCGCACCTCCCTGAGGTTCCACCTGATGAGAAAGGTCCATCACCTCTTGTGCTTCCTTGCTTTCTAGACATCGGAGCAAGTTACCTTCATGGCCCCTTCGCCAAAGCAGATTTTCTTGCACCAGATATCGAGCTGCTTTTCTCTTTAGTTTCTCAGCTTCTTTTCTCGACTCAGGCACAATACCCTGGGTGAGAAAGTCAAAGAGTGGTTTCCTCCAATCCGCATCATCATCGGTCAGAGCAATGAACAAAGAGTCCTTGATCAGTGCGCAACTCTCACAATTTCCTTGAATCAGCGCTGCGGCCGTTGACATGTCCGGCCAATGAATGCCATACCTCTGGGCTTTCCGATAGATTGACACCTCACTTTCCCCACAAGCATCTTGGTGAATCTTTTCTAACATCAGTTGTCCTTCTTGATCGGAGACGCATCGCATGAGTATTCCGCCAGGGCCCTTGTAATAGAGGGTATTATCATGTATGCAATATCCCTTTGTGGATGCCCAGTTCTCACTGCTCGTGCCTTCCGCGATGGCCCGTAAGATTGACTTTCTCCAGTCCGCACCGTCCATGCATTCATTGTCGCACGTGTTTTCTGTCAGCGCCGGGGATGTTCGCACTTCAATAGAGATTTTCGTGGGACATTTGTCCGCACTAACCTTGGATCCCAAGGTAGCTAAAGCATCAGCATGCCTATTGTCCGCTCGAGGTTTGTGTTCGTATCTAACGTCGCAGAACTGTTGCACCAATTTCTGTACCAAGGTCCGATAAGGCAATAAGTTTATCTCTTTCAAACCATACTCGCCCGAGGCTTGTTTGACGATTAGCTTGGAGTCCCCCATAACCGTCAGTTTGCTTACTTCCAAGGCCTTTGCCGCGCGAAGTCCCGCGATGAGAGCTTCATACTCTGCTTCGTTGTCGGTGACTGCGAAGTCAAGCTTTGCGGACATCTGTATGACCTCTCCATCCGGTTTGGTCAAGACTATTCCAATGCTTCCACCTTTCCTTGTTGACGAGACATCGAAATGGAGCGTCCAATAAGGCAGCTCGACTGCGTAGATTTCAGGTCCCTCCAATTCTTCTTCGATCACAGGCTCATGACTGTTATCGGGGAACTGCGCTAGCAAATCCGCCACCGCCTGCGACTTGATCGCCCGCGGCCGAACGCATGTGATGTCATATTGGGAAATGGTCATATACCACTTTGCCAATCTTCCTCCAGGAGCGGTGTGAGTCAGAAGATACCATATAGGATCGCTCTTGGTGACTACTACCACTTTGTGCGAAGCAAAATAGTGTCTCAACTTCTCTATTACAAAGAATAAAGCGAGGCAATGACGTTCGATGTCCGTGTACCTTGATTCTGCAGGCTGCACGATGCGAGAGATATAGTAGATGGGCCTTTCTTGACTCTCATACTCCTGAGCTAGGAGTGCTCCTATAGACCTCCTTGTTGACGTCATATATAACAAGAGTGGTGATCCGAGCTGAGGTGCGATCATTACTTTTGATGATTTCAGCAGCTCCTTGAGTTTTCTGAACGCAGCTTCGTGCTCTGCAGTCCAGTTGTATACAACATCTTTCTTGAGAAGATCACTGATACAGAAGGTGATTTCGGTGATCGCTGGGATGAATCTTCGCAGATAGGATAGCTTTCCCAAGAAGGTTTTCAAGGCACTCTGGTTGTGCGGCGGAGTCATGACAGTGATGGCTGATACTTTCGCAGGGTCGGGCTCTATTCCTTGGCGATGTATCACGCATCCCAAGAACTTCCCTGATGTTACCCCGAATGCGCACTTCATGGGGTTCATCTTCAATTGAAAGCGTCTGCATCTGTTGAACACTTTTCGCAAATCCGCCAGATGGTCTGCCTCCTCCTTGGATTTGACAACTAGGTCATCCACATAGAATTCCACTTCCTTGTGCATCATGTCATGGAACAGGGCCATCATGGCCCGCTGGTAAGTCGCACCTGCGTTTTTAAGGCCAAAAGGCATCACCGTATAGTTGAATACTCCCACCGGGGTGATGAATGCGGTTTTCCGTGTATCTTCGGGGTCCATCTTGATCTGATTGTACCCACTGAAGCCGTCCATAAAGCTGAACATGCGATGACCCGCGGTCGAATCGATAAGCAAGTCGATGTTGGGAAGTGGAAAGTCGTCCTTAGGGCAGAAACGATTGAGATCCCGGAAATCCACGCAAATGCGAAGCTGCCCATTCTTCTTTACCACGGGCACAATGTTAGCCAGCCATGTGGGATGGTGATTTGGCTCTATGAATTTGGCATCCAGGAGTTTGACAATTTCCTGCTTAATCTTCACGTTGAGCTCCGGCCTAAAGCTTCTTGTGCTCTGCTTTACCGGTTTGGATCCTGGGATTACATCCAACCGATGCATAGTGATGCTCGTGTCCAAGCCCGGCATCTCATCGTATTCCCACGCGAATACGTCTCTGTACTCAGTCAAGAGCTGTAGCAACCTTTCCTCCTCTTCGCTTGTGAGGTCCGCACTTAGAAAGACTGGCCTCTTCTTTTCTTTGCTCGAGCATAGGAATACCTCCTTCAGCTCCTGCTTTTGTGGTCTGGGTTTGTCTTCCATGCATTCGGGCGCTTCTTTAAGTTTCTCTGCTAGAGTGCTTGGCATTGGTTTGTCTGTCTCCAAAACCTGCTCAATCTGGTTGATTTGCTCAGGGATATCCCCATGCCGGTGTGAGGACACCCCCGCGCACCTTCATATGCGATAGCATTTCTTTCCGTTGGCATAGAAACTCTCTATCTCCTTGCCTTCAGGATCATGTTTTGCTATCTTTTTCAGAATGTACACGTTCTTTCGCTGGTAGGCAATCCGCGGAGCCTCTTCTCGCGTGGGCGGCTTTTCCTTGGCATCCTCTCTTGTCACCATCACTCCTGCGGGTGACTGATCTTTGATGTCCTCCCAGCAAGGCAGAGGAGTGGGGTTGAATGGTCCTGGCGTTTGCTCATCAGCCATCTCGGTGAACCACACCGCCTCACTGAGATGCGCTTCATCCATGTTGAATGGATTTGTCGAAGCTGGTATTTCAACTACTCTGTCATTCCAAATGGCTTTCATTACTTGGTGAGTTGTTGAAGGGAAAGCATCAAAGCGATGAATCCAGGCTCGACCTATGATCATGTGATACGTAGTGTTCGCATCTATGCTATAGAATTTTTCTGAGCACTTGATTCTGCCGATCTGGATACCCAGGCGGATCCATCCTATCGTCATCCTAGAGTCGCTTCCGAATCCCATCAGCGGGGATGGACGCTTGACAATCTTGTACTCTGGAACTCCCGCTAGCTTCAACGTATGGAGCGAAACAACGTTAACTGCTGCTCCTCCGTCAACGAACGCTCTTTTAAACTCAACGCCATTCATGATAGCCGTCACGTACAGAGGCCTCTGGTGGCTCGCATCTGTCTTCTTGTCGTTTGCGGAAAAGGTTATGACCTTTTCTGTAGAGCGAGACGCCCTAACGACTTTCCCATTGGAGACTACGAGATCTTCCTCGTAGTCTTCTGCTATCCTTAAGATCGCCTTTGTCATCTCCGTCCGCCATTTTTCTGAGAAATTCATCTCGTCGAAGAACCTGCTGAACCCATGCGACCCCTTCATCCGGTCGGCACGTTCGTCCTCCGTGTCTATGTTGTAGTCCTCATCATCATGGATCTCAGCAATGATGGGTAGACCATCTTCTGCGAGTTAATAAGCATACCTTTGTACTCGTCTCGCATGCACTGCAGGCATATCTCCACGAGTCTGCTTTCGAGTATCACATCCTTGCATTCCAAGGACTTGGCCCTGAACTTCTTGATGAATGTTATCCCATCCTCCTCACGCTTTTGATACATCCGCGAGAGATGGATCATCGTCACCTTTTCCTCCATCTGGAAGAACTTGGTGTAAAACTTCTTAACCATGTCGTCCCAAGTCTTCACGGATCCGGCTTCCAACGTCCGATACCACTTGTAAGCCACGTTCCCCAAGGATTTCGGGAACTCGCGCATCAGCAGTTTAGGATCAGCCCCATACGGCCCCATCACATCAATGAAACGCATGACATGCTCATGGGCGTTCCCATTGACGTCTTCGAACTTGTACCATTTAGGAGCCTTGTATCCAGCAGGGTTAGGCATGAGATAGATCTCTCGTGGGATAGGCGGATCGTTGTCAAGCTTCGGGATGATGGTATCCGCGAACGATTGGTGAGCAAGAATAGTGTCTATGCGTCGTTGCAGAGACGTCATACACTCCGGAGTACTTCCCTCGGCAGCGGGAGGAGGGTTTGCTGCAGGCGGAGGCGACACATATTTCGCAGGAGGACTAGGGACATATTGCGAATTCACGTTACCGCATATTGCCGTTGGAGGAGGCAAGGGATACTGTGGGGCCGGATTAGGTACCAAAGTCGGAGGCTGAGGAGTGTGAGTAGTGAGAGGCAGCATTTGAGCCGTTGACCCCTGAATTGAGGGTAGCTGCGTAGTCGCCGGTGGAGTTTGCAGATTAGGATTGGGTGGTGTGGTTGACACTCCCAATCCTGGAGTGGTGGAGGCTCCTCCTCCCTGAGAGACGGCGGTGGCTGGTGCGGGGCTTGGAGCGAGGGTCCCCAAGACAGCCATGATCCGTTCTAGCTGCGTAGATTGAGCTTTAAGAGCCTTTGCCTGACTCTCGATGGTGGCGTTCAAGGCCTCCAGCGTCGGAGCTTCACCAGCGGCTGTAGGAGTGCGACGAATCTCCTCTCCTGAAGCGGCCTCCGTGGAAGGCGATCTGTTACTGACATCATCCTCCTGAGACATGGTTGCTTGCAATGGTAAGTTCACGTCGGGTTCACCAAAATGTGTACAAGAGAATCCGGCGGGGAGGGCTCTGTGTACACCGAAGACAGAGGATTGGAAATGGCACAGGAAGTGTTGGGTTGTGTGTAGGGAGAGAGTAAGGCAGTAGTAATGTCTGAGAGAGAGACAGAGGTTTGGTAGAGCTTCCGCGTATGTCTGGTGTGTCCTCCTTGTATGGAAGGATTAACGTCTTATACATAACGGAGAATGTGACGTTGTAGTGTGGTTAATGGGCCCATCAATGGCGGCTTAATTAGCTTAACCACAACAGCACGTTCGTCCGCGTATATAGGGACCGTTACAGCACGTTATGCGCGAATACCGGAACCGTTATGGGGTTGACCGGGTTTGACCGGGTTTATGGAGCTCGTGCCATAAATCTCTCAAAAGCAGTTACTAAAGGTCGCGCGCGGGCTTGGCTCGCACGCGACAGGACTTACTCTAGCCTCCAAACCACTAAGTCCCTACAAGTCCCGTGCGGTGGTATGCGAGGGCCCTGTCTCGCAGCCCCCACGTGGATCAGCGCGGCTGGTGATCCAGTGTGTGTGGAGCACAATATGGTGTGCTAGATGATTGCCACGTGGCCAAGATCTGTCTACTCAGAAACCACTATCTACACCGATATAATGTGGTTCACTAGCGATGAGCTAGCTACCTCCACGACCCGAAAACCCTTTTTTATTAGAGAGAAACGATACGAATACGACCCACACTATGGCCAAAGGCCATAGTGACAACCCACAATGTTTAGGCACATGCTAGGCCCATTATATAGACATATAGGACCGACTTAGTTCCCAAGACATCCCAAAAACGACTATAGAACAAATAAGGGAACAACCTAGAAACTACCAAAGTTTGCCGCCCTAATTTGTTTCCTAAATCTCTTAGCTGCCTTTGACTTTTTCCGCCTTTGAATTCAAGTATATTCAACATACAAGTTCCACAACTCTTTATTTTCTTCAAATCTTGCATCAAAATAAGAAGACAAAAAGTATATGAATTAGTAAATTAAAAAGAAGACAACATGTTTAACACACCTGAGAACGTCTACATCATATGTGCGTGTGTAAATCAATGTCTTCATTAAGAAGGATATTGAACTATGAATTCATGTTTCAAGAATTATTTGATGCTTAGTCTATTAATGATTAGTTTAAGTTCGTAATTTTCATCTTTCTGATTGAAGACGTCTAATTGAAAGAACTTAATTAGAGAATCACTTGCTAGCGCGGGATTCACTAGCCGAAAAATTGAACTAATCACCTGGTTGTATCAATGACTCGATAACTCAAGATTGTTAACTAGTAACTTGGAGTAGAAAATAGATCTTAAGAAGTAATTATAGTTAGCCGTTCACTCGAAAAATTCAACTAGGTTAATGCTAATTAAAGATAGAATGACTTGAGAAATCGAGATTCTAGCATGGCTCATTTTTAATAGTTAGCTAGCATCAGTATTTCAAAAGTCATAGCAAAATTCCGGAATAATCTTAGCGCTCCAAATAGGAATACTAGTACTTCCTCCTTATTGAATTCTTTTAAAAGATATCTTTCAATACTTGTTAATTAGCTATTTAATTACTGCAATTTAGTCGTTAGATACCTTAGCAAAACGATTTGTCCACTTTTGACTATTTAAATTAACTAGTTAATAAATCGTGTCTTGTGGGTTCGAAAAATCCAAACTTTCTGGATTATTGTTACGCACGACGATTGTGCACTTGCGGTTTGGGCTGTCAAAACTGCATTCGTGGAATTCCACAACACCTCTAAGTTAGCATCCTCTAACCACCAAAGTGTGAAACCTCAAACACTTTCTCTTTATGGATTAACGTAGAAGCTGCTTTGAATCCTCAATGACCTTCTTAAACCTTCGAATTTTAAACTTTGGTTTTTGATTTCTACCAAAAATAAAAGGGTAATTGACACTCATTCAAAATGCATTTTGCGACAAAGACCCCCTGCACTTTCACTTTCCCACTACAACCCCCTGCAATATACATCTTTGGGACACATAACCACCCGCAATATACATCGGTGGGACACTTAACCCCAAATTGGTAACGGAGGTTAAATCTTCATCAAAAATTGACCACATGCTAATCACGTTATGTTATTTGAAATTGTTTTTTATTCATACATAGAGCTCCACGTGAGTATCACGTGATGAATTTTCGTTAAAACGCTGACCCTTGTTATCAATTTGGGGCTAAGTGTCCCACATATGTATATTGCAGGGGGTTTGGTGGAAAACTGAAAATGCAAGGGGTTATGTGTCCCACATATGTATATTGCAGGGGGTTGTAGTGGGAAATTGAAAGTGCAGGGGGGTTTTGTGTCCCATAATGCATTTTTCATGTAGGTTTAGTGTCCATTACCCAAAATAAAAAGTTGGGAAGATGGATGTGAAACAACCCTCAGATTCTCTGAACTGTCAGATTTCTCCAAGCCCTGCAAGTTCCAGTAGATACTTAACATCCCTCTTAAGGTTGTTCTTGGCCAGCCACACCGCCATTTTATCTTGCTCCTTCTTCAAATCAGCTTCAACCCCTTTAAAGCAGACATACAATCTTTATAAAGATAAATTTGTTGAACATGTACAAATAACATTACCTCAAATATTATCTCATCTTCTTTGATATTTTCCTCCAAACCCACTCAAGAATATTCCCTTTCCACCCCAGGCATATAGCCTCCAACTTCTTCCGATTTCAAATCCGCCTTGTATTTTCCTTTCCAAAATGCCTTGCTTAGCATATTCCACCTCCTCCATGATTTAGTTTGTCTGATCTTCCACATACTCCTTGTTGGTTTCTTTTTCCCACTTCCAGCATATTTTCTCTGGCGACTGGTCAAAACATATGTTCTTTCGTTTTAGGGAAACAAATCGGTCGAAGAATATTAAAATTCTTATTGTTAAGTCAAAGACCCTTGAATGTGTTTTGGTTGGTAATTGTTTTGAGTGATGAAATACAAAGACTAAGACATAAGCAGCAAAGCATCTCATTTATCCCAAGGCCTTGAGATATTGACTGGACTTCAAAGCCTTGAGAGTTATTCTATTATGCTATATGTTCTAACAGTTCTGTGTTGCAGATTGGATATCTGATTATACAGATTAGTGGTTTACTGCATATACTTATGGATTATACTTTTTATATATCTAATAAAATTGCAGATGATCAGAACAGGAAGAATCAAAGTTATCTGGGTTTAACTTTGAAATTCTGTGAAGCAGGTTCAGAGCTCCAAGGCCTTGAGATGTGCCTTGAGCTGCTGACAGTTTTTACGGAACTTAGTTGATTCTTTCTTGCAGGTTGTGATTCTTAGTATTGTGATTAGCTACTCACTTCTAAGTGTCTTAAACTTGTTTTTTCATGATTCATATGTTTAGAAGATATACAGGTTATTGTTCTAGTCTGTTAAACAGTTTTATCAGAAACAGGATAACCAAACAGTCATAGCACTGTTATATTTCTGGATTTTGTTGTTGCTGTGTTTCAATGCTGTTGCAGGGTTGTTAAACGTGCATGAGCAATCTCAACAAACTTCAACGGATATCTACTTGAAGCTGTTTGAATTTCAATTGAAAACAGAAAAAGGATTTGTAGGAACTGAGATCCTAAAATCTCTCAATCAGTTGCAGCTGTGGATAAAAGAGACTAGTTTGAATTTTGAAGAAGAGGGAGGCTTGCAGAATATTCAGAGAGGTGTGAAAAAATCGTGGGAGATCATTCATTCAAACACACAATCATTCAAGCTTCATTCCAGATTCCTGAAGATCAAATCAATCCAGTTTCCAGAAGAACACATCCAGGCTTCAACAACTTATCTTCATACTGTGTTCTTCACTTGTTCTTCTATCTGTGTATCTTTATATTATCTTAAACCTCACTTAACCTAGTGGTTGGTTGTTCAAGTAAACAACAAGATGTTCTTGTTAGCTCAACAGTTAGTAGCTGGAACTAGATAGGTTTGGAACCACAAGCTGTATAGGTGTAAGGGAAATCACTTAGGCTTGAAGATCTAGGGTTGTTTCTGTGTGAGTAATAAGAAGTGTTTGCCCAATCCTGGTGGGATTAGATCCCTCAGGCAGAGATTAGGTCCATTGAGACTGAACTCTGTAAATTGCTTTGTGTTCTTTACTTTACAGTTTGATTATTATATGCTGCACACAACTCAAATCAAACTAGGGTTCAAAAGCTGTTTAGAATTGTTTACAGTTCAAGGCCTTGAAGCTTACTATTTTGCCTTTGTAAGTTTCAGACAGTTTACTAAAATCTCAAGGAGTTTCACACAAAGTCTTTATGTTAAACTTTGAGTTTTGCAAAAAGTTTCCATACTCTATTCAACCCCCCCCCCTTCTAGAGTATTTAGGTCCTGTATTTAGTCTACATTACACACTTTCAATTGGTATCAGAGATTGTGTCACTATTTTAGATCTAACAATCTGGTGACTATGATTAATGTAGGAGATGGTGGATTCTCACAAGGAAGGGCAGCCAACAGACCTCCATTGTTCTGTGGTGATAACTTCATGCACTGGAAGGCATTGATGAAGATGTTCATCATAGATCAAGACATGGAACTATGGTCAATAGTTCAGAATGGTCCTCCTGAGTACTCACTACAATTGATGGAGTCAGATGTATCAAGTCTGAGGAAAATCTTTCAGTCACTGAACTTGAAAAGGTATCAAAAAATTACAAGGCTATGAATCTGTTATACTGTGCTCTAAATGCAGATGAGTTCAACAGAGTGTCAAACTGCAAGAGTGCCAAAGAAGTATGGGATAAACTGGTGGTGACATATGAAGGAACCAGCCAGGTTAAGCAGACAAAAATCAACATACTTCTGAGGCAATATGAGTTGTTCAAGATGAATTCAGATGAGACCATCAAGGAGATGTTCAAAAGATTCACTGATGTGGTGAACAATCTGGATTCATTGGGAAAGAAGTTCTAAAATGAAGAGAAGGTCAGAAAGATTCTGAGAAGCTTACCAAAATCCAAGTGGGAGCCAAAGACAACAGCCATTGAGGAAGCTCAGGACTTGAGTCTTCTTCAGCTGGATGATCTACAAGGAAAGCTGCTCACTCATGAAATGTCTATGAAGGGTGTGGAAGTTGATTTGAGTGAAAACATCGGGAACCTAGCACTTAATGCAAAAGACAGTGAAAAGTCTCAAAGCCTTGAGACTGAGGATGAGCCTGATGATGAAGAGGCTTTAGCATTGATCTCCAAGGCCTTGGCCAAGATTCTCAAGAAGAAAAGAAACTCTGGTAACAGGTATTACAAGAGAGAGAGATCAAGACCCTCAGGCAGCAAGGATTACAAAGGTAAATCTTCATCACAGTCACATAAAACTAAAGTAATGAATTGTTTTGAGAGTGGTGATGCAGATCATTTAGTAAGGGACTGTTCACAAAAGAAGAAGAACAGGAACTTTCAGAAGAAAGACAGTGACAACAGAAGGAAGAAAGCCATGATGGCTTCTTGGAGTGATTCTGATTCATCAAGTGACTCAGACACAGAAGAAGAGCAAGCAAACCTATGCTTCATGGCAAATCATGATGAGGAAAAAAACATCAGACAGTCATATTGAAGACATGGTAAAAAAGTTACTTGCTAGTCCTTCTGATGTACTTCCTGAAATTCTCAAAAGTATGTTTTTAAATGTGGAAAGTTGTAGAAATGAGATTTCTGCTTTAAAGATTAAGATTCATGAGCGGGTAAAAGAAAACCTGGACCTAGTTTTTTCAAAGAAAACTATTGAAGTTTCTAAGACAAAGCTGGAAAAAGACTTCAAGGCCTTGGACAGCAGGTTCAAAGTCTTGAAGGCACACATAAAAGAGGTTGTTGATCAAAACACTCTTTTAACTGAAAGATATGTTGATCTAAAGACTCATTCTGAGAATTTAGAACAACAGATTTGCTCTTTGACTGAGAAACTTCAAGAGTTAAAGAAGGTCCTAGCTAGGTTTACCGGCTCAGAACATAATCTGAATCTCATTCTTGGAGGAAGTCTGAAATCAATGCATAAAAGTGGGATTGGCTATAATCCAAATTTTCCAAAGAAAGGCCAAACTACTTTTGTCAAATCTGGTAGCAGACATTCTCCAAAATGTCATTACTGTGGAAAAATTGGTCATGGCAGATTAACTTGTCCCTTCAGAAGATCAGAACCTCATATTATGAGGAATACTTATCCTTATTAGCTTAAGGGACAGGTTAGGCAGATTTGGGTTCCAAAAGGAATTAGGCCACCAAATATGGCTGATTCTGAGTATGAATAAAAGTTCTTCACTTGGTCTAACAGACTGTTGAGGCAATGATTTGTTTTTGCAGGATGTCACCAAGGCCTTGAAAGATCAGAAATGGATTTTAGACAATGGATGTTCCAGACATATAAGTGGAAAGAAGTATCTCTTCACTGAACTTACAGAAAAATCTGGAGGAACAATGACAAAGCAAAATGCAATATCATTGGTATAGGTAGTATTGGTAATGGTTCTACAAATTCTATATCTGATGTTTATCTGGTAGATGGACTTAAGTATAATTTGCATAGTATCTCTCAGTTATGTGATAAAGGTTATAAATCTATATTTGACAAGGAGAAATGTTTGGTGCAAGATGAGAAATCTGGTGATTGCATACTCACTGCTCCTAGATCATATAATCTATATGCTATGAATACTAACAGTGTTGTAGGTGACAAGCTAAAATGCCTCAAGGCCTTGAAGGAAGATTCAAAGCTTTGGCACAGAAATCTTGGGCATATTAGTATACATACTTTGAATAAACTCATCTCAAAATACTTGGTAAGAGGTTTACCATCACAAAAATTTTCAGATGATGAGGTTTTCAAGGCATGTGTACAAGGTAAACAAACCAGAAGCTCATTCAAGCCAAATAACTTTATAAGTACTTCTATACCCTTAGAATTGCTTCATATGGACTTATGTGGTCCTATGAGAGTTCAGACTCCAAAAGGTAAGACGTATATGCTTGTTATAATTGATGATTATTCTAGATTTACTTGGGTGATGTTTATTAGAGACAAAACTGAAGCTTTATCTGAATTTTCTAGACTATGCAAAGAGCTTCAAACTTTGAAAAATTTACATGTTGCATCTATTAGAAGTGATCATGGTAGGGAGTTTGATCAACTTGACTTTGATTTGTTTTGTGCAAAGCATGGCATTTCACACAACTTTTCTGCACCTAGAACTCCACAGCAAAAATGGAGTAGTTGAAAGGAAAAATATGACACTTGAGGATATGTCAAGAACCATGCTTCTTGAAAGTAATCTGCCAAATTTTTTATGGGCAGAAGTTGTTAACACTGCCAATTATGTGCTGAATAGATGCTTGATTAGACCTATTTTGAAAAAGACCCCCTATGAACTGTTTAAAGGTAGAAAGCCTACTGTTTCTTATTTCAAACCCTTTGGTTGTATCTGTTTTGTGCATAATAATGGTAGAGACAATCTTGGTAAGTTTGATTCTAGAAGTGATGAAGGTGTATTTCTTGGATATTCTCAAACTAGCAAAGCTTATAGATTTTATAATAGAAAAAGCAAGATTGTGGAAGAGAGCATTCATGTAATTTTTGATGAAAGTACTAAGGATTCTATGAGTGAAAGTTTTGCAGATCTAGATTTGAACAAGCATGAATCAGATGATGATGCTGTGAAAGAAGACAAAGGCAAAACTAATGTGCAGAATCAATCAGCAGAATCTCAAGGCCTTGAACCTCTTGCTGAACCAAAATCTCAAAGCCTTGAGACAGAAGCTGAAACTTTCTATGATGCTCCCTCTACTGTTTCAAGGACTCAAAGCCTTGAAGGAGAATACTCCTGGGTACCAAGAAAGAAGTTTAAGTACCTTGCAGACCATCCAGCTGATAACATTATATCAGATCCATCAACTGGAACTCAGACAAGAGGACAGTTAAAGAACTTGTGTGCTTTTAGTGCATTTGTATCTTTGATTGAGCCTAAGAATACCAAGGAAGCTCTAGAAGATGCAGAATGGATCATTGCAATGCAGAGTGAGCTGAATGAGTTTGAAAGGAACAAGGTTTGGAATCTGGTCCCCAAACCTAAAGAGAAATCAGTTATTGGAACCAGATGGGTATTCAGAAACAAGCTTGATGAGAATGGCAAAGTGGTAAGAAATAAAGCCAGACTGGTAGCTCAAGGATATAATCAGGAAGAAGGTATAGATTATGAGAAGACTTTTTCTCTTGTTGCCAGGTTAGAAGCTATTAGAATACTTCTTGCATTTGCATCTCACAATCACATAAAGCTTTATCAAATGGATGTTAAATGTGCTTTTCTGAATGGATATTTACAAGAAGATGTTTTTGTAGCACAACCTCCTGGTTTTGAAGATGAAAATTTTCCTGATCATGTTTATAATCTGGATAAAGCTCTCTATGGTTTAAAACAAGCTCCAAGGGCTTGGTATGACAGAATTTCAAAATTTCTACTTGAAAACAATTTCAAAAGAGGCTTAGTTGACAAAACTCTTTTCATTAAACACCACCAAAGTGATATGTTAGTAGTTCAGATTTATGTAGATGATATATAATTTGGTGCAACTAATGATGCTCTTCCAAAAGAGTTTTCTAGTCTGATGTGCAGGGAGTTTGAGATGAGCCTAATGGGTGAACTGAATTTCTTTCTTGGACTTCATATATTAAAAATGAAGAAAGGAATCTTTGTGCATCAAGGAAAATATACCGAGGACTTATTGAATAAGTACAATATGTCACAGTCCAAGGTGCTTAAGACCCCTATGAGTTCTTCACTCTCTTTAGACAAAGATTCAAATGGTAAGAGTGTGAATCAAAAGGAATACAGAGGTATGATTGGATCACTATTGTATTTAACTGCTAGCAGACCTGATATTATGTTCAGTGTCTGTATATGTGCTAGATTTCAAGCAGATCCTAAGGAAAGTCATTTAACTGCATTCAAAAGAATTTTTAGATATTTGAATGGAAACAGAGACTTAGGGCTTTGGTATCCAAGAAGATATAACTTTATGTTGAGTGGCTATTCAGATGCAGATTTTGCAGGATATAAAGTAGACAGGAAAAGTACTTCTGGATGCTGTCAATTTCTTGGATCTTCATTGATCAGTTGGCATTCCAAAAAGCAAAATTCTGTAGCATTATCAACTACATAAGCTGAATATATTGCAGCTGGTGTTTGCTGTTCACAAGTGTTATGGATTGCTCAGCAACTTAGAGATCTTGGCTATAACTTCAGAAATGTGCCTATTCATTGTGACAACACAAGTGCTATTTCAATCTCTAAGAATCCAGTTCAGCACTCAAGAGCAAAGCACATAGATGTGAGACATCATTTTCTTAGAGATCATGCAGAACAAGGTGATGTGGTTTTAAATTTTATCTCTACTTCAATGCAGATTGCTGATATTTTCACTAAACCTTTGCCAGATGATAGGTTTTCATCTCTAAGGCTTGAATTGGGGATGTTAAACAAGGATGCATTGGTTTAGGGGGAGTATTAGTACTTATATGTGTTTATGTGCTGGAATCTCAAAGCCTTGAGATTATACTTTCTGAAGCCTTGAAAGTATAACTCAAAGCTTTGAAGTTTCTCAAACTGCAGAAAATCTCAAGGCCTTGAGATTGTTCTCCAGGTCTTGATAATATCTGTTTTTTTTTTAAAAAATATATGGATCATCAAATATTATATCTTATCTTTTTAGATAACTGTATAATATTTGGATTACTCAGAGAATTTCTAAAATATCCCAAAAAGATTTTTCAAGATCCTATTTTGCATGTTGACATAGCAGAGTCCTTTTATGACTCATCCTTTTCAACCTACTTAAGCTGAAAGTCAGGGCTTTTTCTTCTCATTCTCTTTCAATTTTCTGCGACTCTACTCTCTCTCTCTCTCAATTCCTCTCAATCACATTTTCTTCTCAAAACCCTAAACCTCAAAATGGAGCGCAAATCAGCCAGAATTCAGCAACAGGGAAAGCCCTCTGGTAGATCCAAGAAGAGAGCAAATAATAAGGAGAAGATAGTGATTTCTGATTCAGATTCAAAGAACACTCAAAGTTTGCATGAGGATACCCCTCCTGCAAAGAAGTCCAGAACAGAGAAGGGAGATGAAGGCTCAAGTGTTGATCCACAACAAGAGACACAGGGTGGTGATCAACCTAGGTTAGAGAAGAAGAAAGGGGGAGAAAAGAAAAAGACTGGTGAAGAGGAAAAAGGGAAATCAACTCAGGAAAGCCAGAAGAAACCAACTGAAGGAGGACAAGAAAATACCAAACCCTCAGAGAAGAAAACTAGAGTTAAGTAAGTTGCTGCTGCAACTAAGAAAGGATATCAAGGTAAGAATGTACTTCCTACAGAATGGTTTGTTAGTTCTGAGGTTAGAACTGTTTGGATGCAATGGTATGCTTCTTCCAAGGTAGCTTTCTGTAGCATGATTTCTGATGAATTATTGGATAACTTGGACATAGGCTGCATGAGAAAGTTAAGAGAAACTGCTGTTTGGAAGGTGTTAAATCCTATTTCAAAGGCCTATCCTAGGTTAACTAGGTTATTTTATCTGAACTTGGTTTCTGAAGGTGATGATAAAATGGTGTTAACTTCAAAAGTGGCTGGTGTGGATTTGAGGTTAGATCATAGGACTTTTGCCAAAGTCTTGGGCATTCCTAGGAAATACAATGTTGGAGAATATCCTGATAGGAAGGAGTGTCTGGATAAGGCAAAGGAGATGTTTTTTATTGAAGGTGTTCCCTCTGGTCCAAAGCAGTTGACACACTCTGTGCTCAACTGTGAAGCCAAAATCTTGTTTACAATTTTGATGAGGAGTGTAGTTCCTAGGGAGAACTCGAGGGAGTTAGTAACTGATAAGGTTCTGATTTTGATGTATCTGATATCTCAAGGGTTTGAGATATATTTGCCAACAGTTGTTATGGAGCATATGATTTATTGTGCAACCAGGACTACAAACCATCCTCTTCCATATGCCAACATGTTACCTCTTTTCTTTGAATATTTTGATGTACCTGTGAAAGGAGAAGAAAAGATTACTGGAGGTTTTGGGTTGATAGATGAGACTGCACTTCAGAGGATTGGAGTAGTTCAAACTGGGAAAGGGCATTGGAAGTTTTATTCCGATTTGTCAAAGGAAGAACTTGCTGAGAAGGAGTTTGTGAAGCCTAAGGGAACTACATTTGGGAAAGGACAAGCCAATGAGGATTACTCTCTGTTGGTTGAGAAGTTAGAAGATCAGCAGGTTGAGATTGAAGATCTCAGACAAAGGTTATTTGACCTGTCAACTGAATTCAACCAGTTCAGGGGCTTGATGAATGTTATGAATGGGAAGCTGGATGTTGTCATCAAGGGATTGAATCTGGAGAAGATACCTTCTGCTACTAGTCATGACACCAGTGTGGATTCAGAAGAAAAGCTGGGAGATTTTCTGAAGAAAAATAAGAAGCCAATTCCAGTGGTGCTAACTTCAAAAGATTTGTATGAAAAAACTGATGAAGAAGATGCTGGTGAAGACACAGTTGTTGATGCAGCTACAGAGGTGGATTCAGTACAGGCTAAGAAGAAAGTGGATGAGATAATCCAAGAAGTGGTTGCTGAAGTGGAAGCTGAACAAGAAGGTAATCAGTCTGCTGAAGATGCTGCAAGTGAAGAAGAAATTGGAGAAGGCTCAGAGAAAGGCCATACATCAAAGAAGAAGTGAAGATCAGAGATTGCCAAAGCCTTGACCCTCTATCTCTTTCTCTTCTATATTTTCTGATCTCAAGGCCTTGAATTTTTAGCTAAATTTTTTGTTTTAAGTTTATTTTAGACTCTGATTAATGATCCAACATTTCTTCAACCTTATTTGATGAAAGTCTAAAAGGGGGAGAATTTATGTGGTTCTTCTATGTTTGTGTTTGCAGTGTTTGAAATAATAATAATAATGCCTAGTTGTTTTGTGATTTAATCAGTTGTGTGTTTATATTTATGTGGTAAACTTTAATTGTTTACTGTTTATCTGTTTGGCATTATTGTATATTGTATCTGCAAATTGTGGTTATCTAATTTTGAATATGAGTGGCAGGAAAATCTATACAAGACTGTAGGTTTTGTATTTCATCAAGGGAAGATTGTTAAGTCAAAGACCCTTGAATGTGTTTTGGTTGGTAATTGTTTTGAGTGATGAGAGACAAAGACTGAGAAATAAGCAGCAAAGCATCTCAGTTATCCCAAGGCCTTGAGATATTGACTGAACTTCAAAGCCTTGAGAGTTATTCTATTCTGCTATATGTTCTAGCAGTTCAGTGTTGCAGATTGGATATCTGATTATACAGATTAGTGGTTTACTTCATATACTTATGGATTATACTTTTTATATATCTAATAAAATTGCAGATGATCAGAACAGGAAGAATCAAAGTTATCTGGGTTTAACTTTGAAATTCTGTGAAGCAGGTTCAGAGCTCCAAGGCCTTGAGATGTGCCTTGAGCTGCTGACAGTTTTTACAGAACTTAGTTGATTCTTTCTTGCAGGTTGTGATTCTTAGTATTGTGATTATCTACTCACTTCCAAGTGTCTTAAACTTGTTTTTTCATGATTCATATGTTTAGAAGATATACAGGTTATTGTTCTAGTCTGTTAAACAGTTTTATCAGAAACTGGATAACCAAATAGTCATAGCACTGTTATCTTTCTGGATTTTGTTGTTGCTGTGTTTCAATGCTGTTGCACGGTTGTTAAACGTGCAGGAGCAATCTCAACAAACTTCAACGGATATCCACTTCAAGCTGTTTGAATTTCAGTTGAAAACAGAAAGAGGATTTGTAGGAACTGAGATCCTAAAATCTCTCAATCAGTTGCAGCTGTGGATAAAAGAGACTGGTTTAAATTTATAAGAAGAGGGAGGCTTGCAGAATATGCAGAGAGGTGTGAAAAAATCGTGGGAGATCATTCATTCAAACACACAATCATTCAAGCTTCATTCCATATTCTAGAAGATCAAATCAATCAAGTTTTCCAGAAGAACACATCCAGGCTTCAACAGCTTATCTTCATACTGTGTTCTTCACTTGTACTTCTATCTGTGTATCTTTATATTATCTTAAACCTCACTTAACCTATTGGTTGGTTGTTCAAGTGAACAACAAGAGGTTCTTGTTAGCTCAACAGTTAGTAGCTGGAACTAGATAGGTTTGGAACCACAAGTTGTATAGGTGTAAGGTAAATCACTTAGGCTTGAAGATCTAGGGCTGTTTATGTGTGAGTAATAATAAGTGTTTTCCCAATCCTGGTGGGATTAGATCCCTCAAGCATAGGTTAGGTCTATTGGGACTGAACTCTGTAAATTGCTTTGTTTTCTTTACTTTACAGTTTGATTATTATCTGCTGCACACAACTCAAATCAAACTAGGGTTCAAAAGCTGTTTAGAATTGTTTACAGTTCAAGGCCTTGAAGCTTACTATTTTGCCTTTGTAAGTTTCAGACAGTTTACTATAATCTCAAGGCCTTGAGATTTGAGTTTCACACAAAGTCTTTCAGTTAAACTTTGAGTTTTACAAAAAGTTTCCATACTCTATTCAACCCCCCCCCCCTTCTAGAGTATTTAGGTCCTGTATTTAGTCTACATTACACACTTTCACTTATAGCTGAATACGGGTTTCTCAATATTAGTTTCGGTACCCCGCTTCCACTCTAGCTGTCACTTTTGGGTCTAAATTTTTCTTTGTTGCACTTTCCCTCAATTTTATATGAACTAGGCTACGTGGTTGTCATATTATCTCATGATTTGAGCTTATTGGCTCTTCCAAAAAATACACTTGGGCTTTCTTAGAGTGACCCACATACGTTTCAATCCATCCCAACTTTGAGGTATGGTTTATCTCCTCACAAATGACCTATTTACCCTTCTTCTCTATCTTATATTCTTCCCCTTCAGCGTTATCTGCAACCACAGCAATACTATCCACCTCATCACCTCATGTATCGTCCTTCACACCAGATGTCTCGGATCATGCGCTACCGATAACGACATCGTCCTTCTCCGTACTACTGACTTTGTCCCTTGCGACTTCGTATGCTAACTCATGCGCCACCCTTCCCGTCATTGACCATAAGCGTTTGTAAAACTCGATTTTGTCCATGGTATTCTCGATTTTGGAGTTCTTCTTGCGATCTTGTCCATGGTATTCTCAATTTCGAAGTTGCTCGAAGATTAGCAGTAAAAGTTGATTTTCCTTCTCCTTCTTTTGAACTGATTCTACAATATGTGTCACTATGTCCAATTCTACCACATTGGAAATAGAAATCTCCCAACCATTGGTATCGAATCTTACCCAGACATCATCTTCTCCCTTTCTCTCCAATATAAACCCTTGTTGAGGAGGTTTTTCCTTTTTGACTACCACTTTTACTCTGATGTAAGGTCGGATTTCGAAAACACTTGGCTTGATTATGTAAAAATCCAAGACTTATCCGACTAAGCCCCTTACCCTCCACATTGGTCTTAGATTTTTTCTTCGGCGAGAATCCTCAAATATGTATCTATAAAGGGCATGTGGAGAAATTTAATGAGTTCATGCTTCTCCCCAGTTCCATGACTTCGGGTGGAGAAGCTGGTTTACCAGGGTCCATCGAGTTTTTTCCTGCTGCACACAATCATCTTCATCATTAAATTTGAAAGAAAACAGGTTCGAGCCAAACGTTGCGACAGTCATCTTCACTTTTAGTTTCCAAATTGCCGCTATGGTTCACCATTTTTTTCACCCTTTAATTTCACCTCCTATGTGTCAATATATGATTGTTGGTAACTATTTATTTTAGGGTAAAAGACATTTTCTACCCTCCCACTATCGATTAAATACATTTTTCCCCTTTATCTATCGATAAATACTTTTTGCACCCTTTTCAGAGTAAAAAACTAACACAACACTACCGAAGGGTCAAAAATACATAATTACCCCTAAAATTTGACGAAATTACGCCTTTATAAAATTCATTTCCCCTCACTTCCAAACCCTTACAAATTTATCTCTTCCTCTATCTCTCTCTCTCTTCCGCCTCTCTTCTTATCCCTTTCTTTAACTCCTCGAAAAAATTTTAAGAGGCCAGCTGTTACCTCCGTAGTCACTTGGTCCCGCGAGTGGTGCACGGGACTTGCACGTTGGTCTAGTGCTTAACCATGTTGGCTAAACGTGCATGACGGATAGATAACGCCGTGAATGATCATGGCTTGGTGCCATGGTCTGGCCTTGGCTGTGTGCCTTAGCCTTATTGCCTTCGATGGATGGTTGGTGTAGCACTGGACCATGCACATATTCTGGTCCAGTGCCATGCAGTGCATTGCTGTAGTGGTGCACGACAGTAGCATTCAGCAGCAGACTTAGTTGTAGTGCAGTGAGGTAGTTTCTGGTCCGTGGCGGTTACCGGCGGTTACTTCCTGCGGGGTAGTTACTTGTTAGGGCAATTGCATTCTGTTTGTAACCACCATCTTGTTGGCTGAATATCTATGTAATAATTGGCATTGCTATGCCATGTATGTTTGACGAAATTCAATGAGAAAACTTGGATTGGAATCGACATAGAAATATGTCGCGTGTCCCTTCAAATAAAACAACTAATGACGTTAACAAACGACTGAACCAAGTAAGAACGAATTCAATAACCTTGGTGCCAATCCATGGTGCAAAAATGAAACGAAAAATTGACCCGGACACAACTGGTATTAGAGCGCAGAATTGACGTTCATGGCGAATGCTAGGAATGCAGAGATACTCCAACGATTGTCTCACATTGAGGCAATTTTTGGCCCTGTGGAAGAAGGCCAACAACCTGTCAATCTGGTTCAACGGGATGCAGAGTTGAGGTCCGAAATTCAGTCCCTTGGTGATGCCAAATGAATTCTGGAGGCAGACTTGGATGCTCTCCGTGCAGAAACCACCGGTTATGTGCAGAAAATCCGTGAGAGATACAAGGTGGTGAAGGAAGACGTGGCCTTACTCCGCCACACCGTGGGAACCAATTATTCAAAGCAAGGTAGAAAGAAAGGAAGATTTCCTGAACCAAAAACCTTCACGGGTGCACGTAACGCGAAGGAATTGGAGAACTTTCTGTGGGATATGAAGGAGTATTCTCCGATGCGAAGACAACGGACGGTGAGAGGGTGACGATTGCGGCTATGTACTTGGTATAGGATGCCAAGTTATGGTGGCGAACTCGTGTTTCAGACGACGCTGCCGTTGGACGGCTAGCCATCAACACTTGGGATGGCTTCATGCAGGCTTTGGAGGCGCAATTCCTCCCTGGAAACGCGTCTTGGCAGTCCAGAGAGGCGATGAAACACCTCAAGCAGACCGGTTCCGTGAGGGACTATGTCAGAGAAATCATTGCACTCTTGCTAGATGTGCGCAGCATGTAGGAGGACGACAAGTTGTTCAACTTCATGTCAGGCCTACAGTCATGGGCTCAAGCCGAGTTGAGACGGCAAAATGTGAAGGATTACCCCACTGCCACTGAAGTAGCAGCGGCCCTGATTGATTTTCGTGCAGGAAAGGAGACGCCCGATGCCGCAGCCTCTTCCAAAGCCTAGAAGGGAGAGGAAAATCACGAGAAAAAGAAGGATGGTGGTCGAAAGTGGACGGGAAAGTCAGCGGATGGCTCTTCCCAATCCAAGCCGGATTCTGAAAACAAAAGTTGCTTCATTTGTAATGGTCCGCATAGAGCACGTGATTGCCCCGACGTGAGAAGTTGAATGTAATGCATGTGGGAGCCGGGAATGATGGATCACGGTCTGGCCAAGCGGCCGCATCATACTTACAACTTCTAAACACGTTGGTAAGCCTGAATTCATTTGAAGTATTGGCTAATGTAATGAGGACATTGCTTCTGCGCAGCAAAAGTTGTTGCAGATTTTGGTGACGGTCAGTGGGGTGGAGATCATTGCGATGGTGGATGTAACACCCCCAAAACCACCAAGTCGGAGGCCCGGGGGGTGCCACTCCGTACCCGAGACTAAACCCGGATACAAGGACATTTAAAGATAGTTTCCAAGCAAAACATTCATAAAGTAATTAAAACAACACTTACTACAATTCAATTATTCGTGCCGCTAACCCAGGCATAAAACAACTAAAGTATTAAAGCTAACTAAACGAGTTATAATTATTGAAATGAACTAACTAATTAACTTGGTGATGAATCGTGTCCCCTGCTAAGCCAAATACTCGTCACCTAGACCTGTGGTGCAGAAGTAAAAAGAAACACCACAGTACAAAATCATCATATAAATACTGGCAAGCAAACACCCAAACATGTAAAATGATGATGAGATAGTTATAAAAAAAATGACCCATTTACAAGTAGGATTTCTTTCCGAACACAACGGAAATGAAGTATGACGCTTCTAATAAAAACCTGTGAGTTCCCAATTCCATAGTATTTCCAAACCAATTCATTATCCAATAGGGAAATTCTAAAATCACATATTAATTCTTTTTCCATTAACATGAACAAAATCAAAACCATCTTATTAATTTGTTGTGACGGGGGAAACCAACAATCTCGCAAGCATCCAAGATCTTAAGTGTCAACACCCCCCAAAGACTCTAGCGGCCAGAGGAGTGAGTACAGGGAGCTATCCGGGGCTAAGTGTGGTCGGATTAAATAAAATAAATTGAATGGAAGACCGAAATCAACACGCCCGATACCAATAGTAACCAATAATAAAAGTCCCCGCACAACTCTTCCACTTTACGTTATCGTCCATTATTATATGATGGTGATATTTTCAAGAAAAGCATTTAGCAAGTAAAAACAGATATTTGCATTTGCACGTAACACATAAAAATCATTTTGAGAGGTAAATTAATAAATCATTCGACACGAAGGAAGTTAGGCACACTAGGCCTGGCATGTTTACTTACCTCAAAGCAAATCAACTACGGCGACTCACTCGTAGTACTCAAAGTACGCGTCGTCGGTGAACT
Organism: Linanthus parryae; assembly: GCA_023055425.1. Classification (NCBI taxonomy): domain Eukaryota; kingdom Viridiplantae; phylum Streptophyta; class Magnoliopsida; order Ericales; family Polemoniaceae; genus Linanthus; species Linanthus parryae. The sequence goes on along the minus strand of JALGPY010000002.1, from coordinate 113,767,239 downwards.
CGTCGCCTACAAGTTAACAATACTCTAATTAAATTACAACACTTTAATAATACTAGTGATAACTATACTATATGCATATGACGCACAATGGTTTGGGGTTTTAACATCATCCCAACGTTTCTAAATAACCCAAGACACAAGTGGTTAGGATAATAGGTTCTAAATCATCAACACTATACCACTAGTCGGTCCAAGTTTCACATCCACTAAGCCAATTAACCTAAACAAAGAGGTTACTAACAACTTAGACTTACATTACACTAGTCACAACTAACAAATCCTCTCAAACACATGTACTTATGTCCAAGACCACAAAACAAGTGTTACAACTCCCAAAATCCAACTAATTTCCATGTCTAGACACTATATAATAAACCCACCAGCATTAATGACAAATTCAGCATCTTTTGGCGACTAAAAACAGTCCTATAACGACAAATTCCCACCTTTTAGTGACTGGACAAATTGTATATCAACTCTAGATCATCACAATAAGTGTCTAACGGTCTCGATTTCAACTCCAATTCAATTACCCGACAAATACAACTTGTCCTACCAACCCAACACATCAAACAAGTGATAACTTCTAGCTAATCCTATTGTTTCAACTTGTTTTTACCTCCTATACAAACTAGGGTTTATGGGTTATCATGAACAAGCATAAATCAAGTGATTAACGAGGAAGTATGTGATGCAACTTGATGATTATAGTGAACAAAGAACAAGAGAAAAGAGAAATCAAAGCATGATGGAGAAGATGAAAAAATCGAAGAACAAGAAGAAGAAAAAGAAACTGACGGACGGGGAGAGAGAAGATAAGAAGAAAAAGAGAGAGAGAGAGATTACATGCACGGGGAGAGAGAGAGAGAGGCGACAGCGGCGGCTGTTGTGGCTGCTGCTGCTGCCGTCGGACAGAGAGGAGAGAGCCGAGAGAGAGAGAGGGACGGGAGAGTCAGAGAGACGTGAGAGAGATAGAGAGAAATAGGAATTGAGGGTTTTTGACTAGAGTTAAAAAAAAAATCAAACTCATAAGGAAGGAAACCCTCTTGAATATGAAACTTTACGTATGAAGAAAATTGGGTCAAAATAATACCAATCTGTGGAAAAAGACACTTCCCACCACAAGTTTAGGTAAAAAGACAACTACCTCCCCCCTAATATCATAAAGGCACTAAAACTTTTGATTAAAGTCACAAAGACCCCCAAACTCTAGCAAACTTTTATTAATTAACTCTCAACATTTAAATTTCATTCCCCAACACTTATAATAATATTACAAAATACTCATAGTAACAAAACGGGGTATTTCATCCTTCCCCCCTTAAAGTGAGCTTCGTCCTCGAAGCTTAAACCAAATCCTCAACAATCAATAAGTTATGAACCTCCACTTAATGGCACAACTACTAAATGCAAACCTAAGGTCATGAATGATATGCAATATACTATAAGGAATACTGTATTAGAAACCAAAGGATTACATCCTCTCCCCCTTAGAGGAGTGACGTCCTCGGAACTCAAAGTACCTCGTCAAAAGGGTGAGGGTATTTCTTCCTCATATCATCCTCCGCTTCCCAAGTTGCCTCTTCAGTGAGGTGATTTGTCCATAAGACTTGTACATTCTTGACACTCTTGTTGCGGGTGTCCCTTGTCTTGGTGTCTAGGATCTTAACAGGATATTCCTCATAAGTCAAAGACGGATCAAATTCTACTGGTTCAGGATCCAATACATGGGATGGGCCAGACACGTACTTCTTCAGCTGAAATACGTGAATACATTGTGAACACGACCCAAATTTGATTGTAGATCCAATCGATAAGCCACTTCCCCAATCTTCTCTATGACATCATATGGTCCAATGAATTTCGGGCTCAACTTCCCTTTCTGATTGAACTTCATGAATCCCTTAGTAGGCGAAACTTTAAGAATTGTCTTTTCTCCAATTTGAAATTCCAATGGTCTCCTCTTCTTATCAGCGTATGATTTATGTCTATCCTGAGCTGCCTTCATTCGCTGCTGGATAAGTCTCACCTGGTCTGTCATCTCTTCAATTAGTGTGGACCAATTACTATTATCTCGCTTATGTTGCTCTAACACAGTGGTGTTCTACACTTTCTTCCATACAATGCCTCGTGAGGTGCCATTCCAATACTGGCGTGGTAACTGTTGTTGTAGGAGAATTCTATCAAAGGTAATCTATCAACCCATGAACCTTGAAAGTCCATAACACAAGCCCTTAGCATATCCTCCAATGTTTGAATCGTTCTTTCGGTTTGTCCATCAGTAGCAGGGTGGAATGTCGTGCTGAATTTCAAATGGATTCCCAATGCCTCCTGAAGTGCTTTCCAGAAGTGAGAAGGAAAGTTGGGATCTGTCGGAAACTATAGAGCTTGGAACTCCATGGTCCCTTACAATGTTCTTCATATACGCATCGGCTCTTTGTTCCATATTCCATGTATCTTTCATCGGACCTCGCTGTCTTGGTCAATCTGTTAACTACGACCCAAATATGATTCAGCCCATTCTTCGATGTTGGTAAATCAGTTACAAAATCCATCGAGATTGAATCCCACTTCCAATATGGGACATCCAATGGTTGAACTAAGCATCCCATTCTTTTATGTTCAAACTTCACCTTTTCACAAGTTAGACATCTTTCCACAAATTCTGCTACCTCCCTTTTCATGTTGGGCCACCAGAAATTCTTCTTTAGATCCTTATAGAGTTTGTCACCCCCTGGATGTACCGAGTAGGGTGTGTTGTGCGCTTCAAGCATCAACTTCTCTTTGGTTTTCGTACACTTGTGTGGTACACACCATCTCCCCTTGTAGCGGATACTTCCATCCTCATGGATCTTAAAATCATTTGCTTAACCTTCTGCAATCTTCTTCCTTATCCTTTCCATCTTCACATCTCCAGGTTGGTTACTCCTTATTTCTTCTAAGACATCTGGTAAAACTGTCATATTACCACGGATATTATTTACTCCACCTTGTTCCACCACTTCAATCTCGAGCTTTCAGAACTCATGACATAGCCGCTCTGGCGAAACTAGCATAGTATCTAAAGTATGGCTTGATTTTCGGCTTAACGCATCAGCTACTATGTTTGCCTTCCCTTCGTGTTATTGAATACGCAAGTGATAATCCTTTATGATCTCTAACCAACGTCTTTGCCTGTTGTCTAGCTCTTTCTAAGTGAAGATGTATTTGAGACTGATGTGGTCAGTATACAACCTACACACTGAACCATATAGGTGATGTCTCCATATCTTCAAAGAGAAACTTTTGCTGCAAGCTCCAAATCATGCGTAGCATAGTTCTCTTCATGTGTTTTCAGCTGTCTCGACGCATAGGCAATAACTCTTCTTTCCTGCATAAGCACGCATCCTAAACCCTTCTTCGATGTGTCGCTGTAAACGTCAAACTCGCCAAAATCATTGGGTAAAGCTAACACAGGTGTTGTAGTCAACTTTTCTTTCAAATTCTGGAATACTTCTTCACAATCTTTGCTCCACTGATACTTTATCGTCTTCTTGGTTAGCGTAGTCAGCGATCTAGCGATCTTCGAGAAATCTTTTACAAAACGCCTGTAATATCCTGCTAATCCCAGAAACTTCTTATTTCTGACACATTCTTCGGAGTTGGCCAGTCCTTAACTGCTGAAATCTTTCCTGGATCCACGGATATCCCTTCCATGGAGATTATGTGACCCGGAAACGGAACATGATTTAGCCAAAACTCACATTTCGAGATCTTAGCATACAACTTCTCATGTCTCAATGTTTCTAACACTTCCATGAGATGTTCTTCATGATCTTCCTCGCTCTTTGAGTAAACGAGGATGTCATCAATGAAGAAGACTATGAACCGATCTAGAAACGTCCTCATAACACGGTTCATTAGGTCCATAAATACTGCAGGAGCATTAGTTAAACCAAATAGCATAACCGTAAACTCATAGTGGCCATACCTTGTTCTAAAGGCGGTCTTCGGGATGTCCTTCTCGGCTACCCGAAGCTGGTGATACCCTGATCTCAAGTCTATCTTTGAGAAGACACTCGCCCCTTGCAACTGATCGAACAAGTCATCAATTCGTGGTAAAGGGTATTTTTTCTTGATCGTTGCGTTGTTCAACTCTCTATAGTCAATGCACAACCTCAAGCTTCCATCTTTATTCTTCACAAACAATACTGGTGCTCCCCAAGGCGACACACTTGGCCTTATGTAACCCTTTTGAAATAGCTCTTGCAACTGATCATTTAGTTCATTCAACTCTGTCGGTGCCATTCTCTGCGGTGCCTTTGAGATTGGAGCTGTTCCAGGTGCTAAGTCCATAATGAACTCAATTTCCCTTTTAGTTGGCATTCCTAGAATCTCATCCGGGAATACATCGGGAAAGTCCTTGACTATCTGTATCTCTTCTAGCACATACTCCTTCTTAGACACATCTTGGACATAACACAAATAAACACTATTCCCCTTCTTCAATTGGTTGACTATGGTCAAAGATGACACTAGTCTGATACATGGTTCCTTTGTGATTCCACGGTAAGAAACATTTTCTCTATTTGGACCTTTAAGCCTGATCTTCTGACCGTGACAGACTATAACTGCTCGATATTTACCCAGCCAATTCATTCCCAATATAACATCTATCCCCCCAAGATCAAATTGTATCAGATTCGCTGGCAAGGTACTAGCCAGGATCTTGACTTCTACTCCTTCGAAAATGGTGTCAAAAACTGTTATATGACCGGTTGGGGTAGCTACAGGGATGGATATTCTAGACGGATTATTGAGACTCAACTTTTCCACAAATGTTGATGAAATAAATGAATACGATGCTCCAGAATCAAATAGAGTAAATGTTGGTTGATCATGGACAAGAAGTGTACCAGTGACTACTCCATTTGATTCTTCTGCCTCAGTCCTGTTCATCACCGCGATCCGTGCAACATTCCCGTTCTGTGCTGCGGTTCCTGCTGTACCAGTCCAATTGTTGTTGGCAATAGCTGGGGCGTTGTTGTTCCCATTCCTGTTCTGAACTCCATTGTTCCTTCCATTACCCCGGTTGTTCACTTTCTTCCTGCCATAATTGTTGCCTCCATTATTCTGGTAGTTGCGATTCCCATAGTTCCTGTTTCCGTCCTGATTGTTGTTGTTGAACTGCCAATTTCCTTGATAATTTCCTCCCTCGTTCCCCAGTTGGTTTTCAGTTGGTCGCACTTGGCACTCAAAAGCACGGTGACCTTTCTTGCCGCAGTTGTGGCAATTCACAAGGTTTCCTTGGCAGTCCTTTCCAGGATGATTCTGCTGACACTTCTTGCAGATGTAGGGGGGAGGTGGTTCGTCTCCATTGTTCTGCTTGTTACCACGGTACTGACCCTGGTTACTTCCTCCATGGTTGGGCTTGAATCTCTTGTCCTGACTACTCTGGTTGTTCCTACCCTGATTGTTGCCATAACTCCCAGCACTCTCAATCTTGCGCTTTCCTCTCTTCTCATCTTGCGCCTCTTGAATGCGCCAAACAGCTGCAGCTCTGTCATATGCCTCCTGAAGAGTATCGTACGTCCTGCACATCAAGTCTTTCTGCTGATGGAGTTGCAGACCTGACATGAATTTCCTAACCTTGGTCGCCTCATCAGGCATCAGCTGACCTGCGAATCGGGATAGTTCCATGAACTTCTTAAAGTACTCGGTCACAGAACCATTCCCCTGCGTCAGATTCACAAAGTCTACGTACTTCTAATCCTGGACATGATTCGGATAGAAGCGAGTGCAAAGTGCAGTCTGAAGAGCCTCCCAATTGAAATTGGGTTGAGCCAAAAAGTTCTGACGTGTGCTCCTCCACCATATATTTGCTTCATTATTCAGGTAGAATGCCGCAAAAATAACCTTGCGGTTTGCGGGGCACTCAACTAGCTCAAGGACCTTATCCATCTCATCGATCCAATCTTCGAGCTCAACAGGATCCTCGTTGCCTGTAAAGTTTCCAGGCTTCATGTCAGCCACTTTCTTCGCCCAGTTGGCTGCATTCGGCTCTCCTTGGTTCATGTTTTGAGCCATTTGAGCAAATTAAGCAAAGAACTGCTCCATGTTGTTGTTGTTGTTGTTTGGGGCTGCCATCGGTACTTGACAATTTCTCCTGGTGTAGTATTGATGTGGTCTATCAGTCATAATCCCTACACTATAGCCTATTGTATTATTCATAGATTACCATGAAGCACAATTAATCATGAATACATGGCATGTAACGCACAATTAGGCATGTAATGTCACACTGATCATCAATCGCTCAATTAAACATGCATTTACACATAGGATCATCACATCTCATCTTTTCGTCCTTCTTCAAAAATTGGAAAAATAATCAATCGGACAATTAAAAATTATGAATTTTGGTGTGAAACAATATCTCTTAGTCTGCTTTCATGATCAAGAAGAATCAACTCAAAATAAATTGTAGAACTCAAGTTGCATAGAAAATATTACAGCTACTGTCACAGACCACCAGAACAGAAACTTTGAATTTGAAAGGTCTTAAGATGACTTTAAAATTCTCAAAATGAGCTAGGCTTTCACCCAAAATTAGCCATACGTGTCTACTAACTTCCATAAACATTTGGGAACAAAACAAGGTCTGGAAGATACGTAAACATCAAAAATGCTACAGCTAGTCACCTTGCAATTCTGCTACTACACAACCAACTTTGAAAATTCGTAACTGAGTCTCCAGAACTCGTATAGGGATGAAATTTTTATTGAAGATACCTGGGTATGTCTAATTTCTGGGAAACATTCAGGGAAAAATAACTCCAAAATTAAATACGTCTGCTACAACAAAAATGCAATGTTGCGCAGAATCATGTATCACTAAAATCATTGCTCTTGCGTTCTAACTCCATGAACGCTTTCTATTCATTTAATCAATGCTAACAAAACACAAGTGTGACATCCCACATAATTAAGTTCAATTAGGAATTTATTTAATTTAGTTTATAATGTTTTGAGCTTATTAAGTTGGATGGTAGAACTTACATATTGGTTCCCTATAATCTTAATTTTAACAATTATTTAATTGTTATGAAATATTAAATCTATAAAAGTAGTAAAGTATGTATGTATTTCTAGTATGTGTAGAGTATTTCTATAGTATGTATACCTTGAATGTACATCTAGTGTAGGGGGTTAGACACATAGTTACCTATCACTAGGCAAGCTAGCTATTTATGTATAGTCACATCATGGCTACTTCTGTTTCACACCATAGGCTTGTCTCCTTTACACTCTTTCCTAGTCATCTTGTTCAATGAATCAAATCATTCATGTGTAATCCCGGTTTTGAGCAAAGAAGCCACAAAAACATGACCAAAACTTGGTATTTTGCCATACTATGAGTGTAAAACTTGTGGGGGTTGGATGCCTATCAACCCTAGAGTCATTTTTAAATGTTACTCCACATATTAAACTCAAAAGATGGTAGCAAGTCTGTCAACTTTTTGTTGTCCCATAGTGCCTAGCTATGACCATGCTAGGACATTTCTTGCAAGCAAGTGTGACATAACAATGCACCATGTCCCTTAAGAATCTTTAAAGCATTGTAGTTCAGCCCATCTCCCTCATTTCTCACACCCCCATCTCTCTCTAAGAGTCACAAGAAGTCCTCTTCTTTCACAAAAGAAGCTCAACCCGTTCGTTTGCAAAAACCTCCACAAAACACCACCAAAACTTCATATTCTAGCAACCAAATCATGAAATATTTGTCTCCAAGCTAAATACAACCTTGGTGGGGAGTTCTTCCTTCATCCTACCCATGGATTGAAGCCTACAATCACTCTTTTGCTCACTATTCTTAATCTTTGAGGTAAATTGTTGATCTATTCTTTGATCCTGTATATTCTTGTTTCTAGTGTCTATTACTATGGTAAATCATCTACGAATGTCCTTGCATGTGTCTATTTTTGTATCTTCTTGTGGATTCATGGGTTCATCCACATGGAGGAAGGTTTAGAAGAAGTTCATGTCTCAAAAGATGAGAGTTGTCCTTGATTTCCCTATTCCATACTCTTCATCCTTCCAAATCATGTGTTTTTGCTCATCCTTAAAGACTATATGCTGCATATAGACTTGCATTTGTCTCTTCCATTCCTTATTAGATCGAAAATGAAGTAGTTTCACATACTTACTCGAAGAACTTTTGATTTAAAAGAAAATTTCGCCTTGTAATGATTATCTGTTTTCGGACAGAATTTGTGACCTGACTTTGAGAGGCCACATCTCACTCATAAAGATTTGGTTTGTGCTCTACCTTATATCGTTTCGAAGACTTTTGTGTCTAATTTCATCTCCAATTGGTCTCATGCCAAAATTCATTGTAAATTTTCTGGAATGTCTGTTTCGTAAACTGTGTCTGGGCTGGTAATTGGGCTCGGGCAGATTGTGTGACCCGACTTTGAGAGGTCACTACACCCACATAGGAGCTTGTATTTTTCTAAATTTTATATCGCTCTGAATCTATATGTGTCTAATTTCATCTCAAACTAGTTTCATGCTAAAAACACTTTTAAATTTTCCGTAATGTGAGTTTTCGTAAACTGTTTCAGGGCTGGAGAGTGGGTTCGGACATATTGTGTCACCCAACTTAGTGAGGTCATTACTCCCTCATACCAGCTTGCATTTTGCTCTATATTATACCGATTCGAAGTTCTGTGTGTCTAATTTCATTTCCAGTTGGATTCATGTCAATATCTATTTTATATCATTCGAAATTCCAGTTTTCGTAAAGTGTGTCAAATCTGAAAAGTCTGTTTCTCGCCGAGTGGCATGTGCTACTTTGGAGAATATTATTCCTTTGTCCTTTCAAGTTAGGGGGTCATCATAATCATAGTAAGAGACATATTATTAACCTTATTATTATCATATAGCCACTAGGAATCACTTGAATTTGATGTTGCCTTGTCCTTACGTGTTGAATTGCCATTTGTAGAGCCTCCTTCTTAGCTTTGCTCTTGGATTCTCGTATCGGTAGATAGTAAGGATTTAATAAGCTAGGAATCGAGGTGAGTACTTACCCAACCCTTTGGTAGTGCTATTTTCATATATTAACTATTTATGGGCTATGAGGTGGATATTGTCAAACTTGTGAATGGTGGAATGTGTTCTTAATAACTACTTGGTGATTTGTATATTTTGATTGGAGATATAGCCCATGTTTTAAGTCATGTTTATAAATGTTATTTGTTAAACTGAAAGTCCATGATATGTTTTATAAATGTTTGGCCGAGATGCTTGCCTAAATGACATTGTTGGACAGTACGATAACGGTGGGGGACAATACACCGGTACAGTACCCTAACGGTTGGGGGATATACACCGGACACTACCCTCCCGGCGCGGGGACAATAGACCGGAGGTCGATGCCCTGTCCCAGGGATATAATATGGGATGAGCCGTTAACACGTGCGTTGTCATGACTTGTCGACTATGTTTTGTCCGAGGTAGCGATTCTACGCGGACTCGCCATATTTATGGCTTAGTGTCACGGGTGAGATTTTAATGGCCAAATTACTTGAACGAAATGAGCAAATGGCTGAAAGTGGTGTTGTGGAAGGGGCTGAGGACCCAAGTGTTTTGAAGTAAATGCTTTACATGTTTACTTACTTGAATGCTTGCTTAAATTATGTTGTTTATATTATTCTTTATCTATGTATGAATTGTGAAGCAAGCATGAATGGAACACATTGACCATGGAATTTGAAACTTCTATGTATATTGTATATTTTCAAACCTAACAAAGGGGTAAGTATGTGCTCACCAGACTTTGCAGTCTGACCGGTTTTAAATGACCGCTCTTTCAGGTTCCAAGGTGAGGACCGAGCCAAGTAATCCAGCCGCATAATTTCATTCGCCGTATCATGTTGAGAGATGTTTCATGCTTTTGTGCTAGGCTTGTCTAAGACTCTCTTTGTTTAAGTCTATGTGGTAGTACGTAGTATCTTTCTATGTGTAACTCTTGGAGATTTATTATGCACTCTTTAGAGACCATCTATGGTCGTATTTTGGTAGTGGGAATGTGTAACCCCGTGAGGGGATATCCCGTAGTTTGGAATTTTTGGGCTAGAGACCAAGTCTAGGAATTGAAATAATTCTAACATGCTTAATCCTCGTCTTCATCGCTCTCATTCAACTCCTCATCTTCATCGGCATCATACTCGAACTCTTCACCCTCACTTGGGTCTTCTTCACTCCCATCATATTCCATGGGGTCTTCCTCAACTTCATCATCTTCCATTGGGTCTTCTTCGACCTTCTCATCATCACTCGAGTCTATAACTATCACCTCTTCATCATCACTGGAGTCTATGTTAATCACCTCCTTGGCTTCAATAGGATTTACTTCAATAACCATGTAGCCTTGCCACTTCAAGTGAACCTCCATTAATAGTTTTCATATGAAATCGACGCTCACCCTCCATTCACCTTGGTAGAGATAATCCCTAGCATTCATTCGGTTGAAATTTTCTATAAGGTTGCTATACTTCGCTATTATTTCTCCAAACATGGGTCCCATAGGAAGTGCCTTCACCATTCAATAAGCCTGAAAAGCTGGATTCTGGTACCGAGGAACTCCAATGCAACGAACCTTTTCTCACAAAACTGTACGACGCGATCACGAAACGTCGTGAGATCCTCACCCTCGACCCAAGGTGTCACTACCGGGTGCTTCTCGACGGGCAACACACATTTCCTAGCGGTTATTTTGGTTATAGCATCTACGAAAGGAAACAACTCCATAAGTATCTTTCTCCACAAAATATATATCGTAAACAAAATGACTACCTTCATGTACTAAATATTCTCAAGACTTCAAATTTATAACCACAAGACTTTTGAAAATAACCCCCAACCTTTGGTCACCCAAACAGTAGGCTTCCAACCCGAACTCCAATGAAACGCCTCAAAACCCAATCACTTGGTTACTCGGGTAGGCCAAAGCTCTTAGTTAGGAGTGGGTGGGTGGTTGTACTTGATTTCTATCCTATTTTCTAAACACTTACTCACATAATAGTCCTATCCAAAACTACCCAAATCCCCATCGGCTTGTCAAATTTTAATTACTTTTCCTATATTCATTTTAGTTACCCTAACAGGTTTTGATTTCCTTTTTGGATAACCAGCTCTGATACCACCTGTAACACGCCCAAAACCACCAAGCCGGAGGCCCGGGGGGTGCCACTCCGTACCCGAGACTAAACTCGGATACAAGGACATTTAAAGTTGGTTCTCCAAGCAAAATATCCATAAAGTAATGAAAACAATACTTATTACAATTCAATTATTTGTGCCGCAAATCGGGGCACAACTTAAGTATTAAAGCTAACTAAACGAGTTCTAATTATTGAAATGAACTAACTAATTAACTTGGTGATGGATCGCGTCCCCTGCTAAGCCAAATACTCATCACCTAAACCTGTGGTGCAGAAGTAAAAAGAAACACCACAGAACAAAATCAGCATATAAATACTGGCAAGCAAACACCCAAACATGTAAAATGATGATGAGATAGTTATAAAACAATGACCCATTTACAAGTAGGATTTCTTTCCGAACACAACGGAAATGAAGTTTGACGCTTGTAATAAAAATCTGTGAGTTCCCAATTCCATAGTATTTCCAAACCAATTCATTATCCAATAGGGAAATTCCAAAATCACATATTAATTCTTTTTTCCATTAACATGAACAAAACCAAAACCATCTTATTAATTTGTTGTGATGGGGGAAACCAACCATCTCGCAAGCATCCAAGACCTTAAGTGTCGACACCCCCCCCCCCAAAGACTCTAGCGGCTAGAGGAGTGAGTACAGGGAGCTATCCGGGGGCTAAGTACGGCCGGATTAAATAAAATAAATTGAACGGAATACCGAAATAAACACACTGAATGCCATTAGTAACCAATAATAAAAATCCCCGCGCAACTCTTCCACTTTACGTTATCGTCCATTATTATATCATGGTGCTATTTTCAAGAAAAGCATTTAGCAAGTAAAAACAGATATTTTAATTTGCACGTAACACATAAAAATCATTTTGAGACGTAAGTTAATAAATCATTCGACACGAAGGAAGTTAGGAACGCTAGGCCTGACATGTTTACTTACCTCAAAGCAAATCAACTACGGCGACTCACTCGTAGTACTCAATGTACGCGTCGTCGGTGGACTCGTCGCCTACAAGTTAACAATACTCTAATTAAATTACAACACTTTAATAATACTAGTGATAACTATACTATATGCATATGACGCTCAATGGTTTGGGGTTCTAACATCATCCCAACGTTCCCAAATAACCCAAGACACAAGTGGTTAGGATAATAGGCTCTAAATCATCAACACTATACCACTAGCCGGTCCAAGTTTCACATCCACTAAGCCAATTAACCTAAACAAAGAGGTTACTGACAATTTAGAATTACATTACACTAGTCACAACTCACAAGTCCTCTCAAACACATGTACTTATGTCCAAGACCACAAAACAAGTGTTAAAACTCCCAAAATCCAACTAATTTCCATTTCTAGACACTATATAATAAACCCACCAGCATTAATGACAAATTCAGCATCTTTTGGCGACTAAAAACAGTCCTATAACGAAAGATTCCCACCTTTTAGCGACCGGACAGATTGTATATCAACTCTAGATCATCACATTAAGTGTCTAACGGTCTCGATTTCAACTCCAATTCAATTACCCGACATATAAAACTTGTCCTACCAACCCAACACATCAAACAAGTGATAACTTCTAGCTAATCCTATTTTTTCAACTTGTTTTTACCTCCTATACAAACGAGGGTTTATGGGTTATCATGAACAAGCATAAATCAAGTGATTAACGAGGAAGTATGTGATGCAACTTGATGATATAGTGAAGAAAGAACAAGAGAAAAGAGAAATCAAAGCATGAAGGAGAAGAAGAAAAAATCGAAGAACAAGAAGAAGAAAAAGAAACTGACGGACGCGGAGAGAGAAGAGAAGAAGAAAAAGAGAGAGAGAGAGAGAGAGAGAGATTGCCTGCACGGGGAGAGAGAGAGAGGCGGCGGTGGCTGTTGTGGCTGCTGCTGCTGTCATCGGAGAGAGAGGAGAGAGCTGAGAGAGAGAGGGACTGGAGAGTGAGAGAGACGTGAGAGAGATAGAGAGAAATAGGGATTGAGGGTTTTTGACTAGAGTTGGAAAAAAAATCAAACTCATAAGAAAGGAAACCCTCTTGAATAGGAAACTTTACGTATGAAGAAATTGGTTCAAAATAATACCAATCTGTGGAAAAAGACCCTTTCCCACCCCAAGTTTAGGTAAAAATACAACTACCTCCCCCCTAATATCATAAAGGCACTAAAATTTTTGATTAAAGTCACAAAGACCCCCAAACTCTAGCAAACTTTTATTAATTAACTCTCAACATTTAAATCTAACTCCCCAACACTTATAATAATATCACAAAATACTCATAGTCACAAAACGGGGAATTTCAGTGTATACGGGTTCTTCACACTCATTCATGTCCGAAAAGTTGGTGAAACGGCTTGGATTGTCTACATCCAAGTGCCCCAGCCGCTTGAATATGTTGAATGCCAAGTTACAGTCTGTTTCAGGCATGGCATACGATGTATCTTTTGTCGTTGGCTCTCTCACGGGGAAGATAAACATGATGGTGATTCCCCTATATGACTTCGAATTTATCCTTGGAATCGACTTTCTAAGGAAGTAACGTTCAGTCCCAATGCCACACTTGAATGGTGTTATGGTAAAGCACGAATATAGTCCATGTTTTGTTGCATGTACCATTGGTAAATCTATTTTGTGCAGGAAGACAGAGTAAGTCTTGGCCATGGCGGTTGAGAAGGGTATGAAGAAAGGTCAGATTACTTATTTGGACACGTTGCTTGAGTTGAAGCCCGACTTGAAGGTGGAAGTCCCTGATGCAATGGTGATGTTTTGGCCCGTTATTCTGATGTGATGCCACCAGAGTTGCCAAAGCAATTGACGTCGAGGAGGGAAATTGATCACAAAATCGAACTACAGCCTGGTTAAGTGCCCCTTGCCCGTCCGCCCTATGGAATGTCGCCGCTGGAATTTTCAGAATTGAGGAAGCAGTTGGGTGAATTCCTTGATGCTGGATTCATTCAACCCTCCAAGGCCCCTTTCAGTGCACCGGTCCTGTTTCAGAAATAACAAGACGGGTCGCTGCAGATGTGTGTGGACTATCGTTCTCTCAACAAAGTAACAGTACGGAACAAGTACCCGGTTCCGTTGATCCAATATGTGATGGACAAGATGTGTAAAGCAACTTTCTTCACGAAATTGGACCTCCGGCCTGGTTATTAACAAGTGCGGATAGCGCAAGGAGATGAGGCAAAAACAACTTGTGTGACACGATACGGTTCCTACGAGTTTCTGGTCATGCCTTTCGGTTTGATTAATGCCCCTGCTACATTTTGCAATCTCATGAATGATGTATTGTACGATTTCTTTGATGATTTTCTTGTAGTCTACTTAGACGATATTGTAGTCTATAGCAGGTCATTCGAGGAACACGTGCAGCACTTGGAGTGGGTGTTGGCTCGATTGCGGGAACATAAATTGTTTGTGAAGGCGGAGAAGTGCGAATTTTCCCAGACGAAATTAGATTCTTGGGCCATATAATTGGAAACCACCAAGTTAGAATGGATCCCAAGAAGGTGCAGGCCATTGCCTCCGAGCCCGTTCTATGGTTGCCTGGTTTTGAGTTGCCATTCGAAGTCCATACAGATGCCTCCGATAAAGCTATTGGTGGCGTGTTGGTGCAGGGCATCCACCCAGTTTCCTTCGAGAGCCGAAAGTTGAACTCGGCCGAGCAGCGATATTCCTCCCACGAAAAGGATATGGTCGCTGTGATTCATTGCTTTCAGGTTCGGAAGGTGTATTTGTTGGGGACGAAGTTTGTGGTGCGAACCGACAACGTCGCAAACACATACTTCAAGTCGTAGAAAAATCTCTCCGCAAATTAAGCACGATGGAAAGAGATGCTGGCCGAGTATGACTTTGTGTGGGAACATAAACATGGACGACACAACCAGGTTGTTGACGCTCTCAGCCGCAAGGAATTCCTTGCAATTTTCTACTCAATCAATCGAGTGGAATCTGATTTAACGGAAAGGATCAAATCCGTGGCTCCGTCCGATGTTGCCTATGGGAAATTGATGGAGCAGGTCAAAGATGGGATAGTGAAGCGCTATTGGATCGAGGACGATCTCCTCTACTTCAAGGGGGAGGAGAATTTACGTGCCTGCAATTGGCGGGCTGCTTCAAGAACTACTGAAAGAGACGCATGATCCGCAGTGGGCTGGCCATTCGGGTGGTGAACGGATGATGGCGCTATTGTCGCGTTCCTATTTCTGGCCAAAGATGGACGAGGACGTCGAGACATATGTCAAGATGTGTCTTGTGTGCCAACAAGACAAGATTGAGAAGAAGAAGGAGGCGAGATTGTTGCAGACTTTTCCAGTTCCAGAGAGTCTTTGGGCTTCATTTTCGATGGATTTCATCAGCAGGTTCCCTAAGGTCGACGACAAATCTGCCGTGATGGTTGTAGTTGTTGCTTCTCCAAATATGTTGTATTTTTCCCTTGTCCCTTGGTGTGCACGTTCGAGATAGCTGCTGAATTATTCTATCATCACGTGGTAAAATATTCAGTCTTGCCTAATGATGTTGTGAGTGACGGAGATGCTAGATTCACAGGCCGATTCTGGACGACGCTATTCAATCTGATGGGTACCGAACTGAAGTTTTCTACAGCCAATCACCCCCAGACCGAAGGGAAAACTGAACGTATCAACCACTTGTTGGAGGAGTACCTTAGGCACTATGTGACAGATAGTCAGAAAAATTGGCTGGGCTTGCTGGACAAGGCGCAATTCTGCTACAACTTGCACCGTTCCTCAGCCACGGAACCCAGTCTGTTCGAGTTGGTGTTGGGGCAGCAGTCAACGACGCCGCTGGACGTGGCAGTGAAATCTGATGGAAAATGCCTATCAGACCACCGGTATGCCAAGGAAAAGCAAGAGATTATTGAGGAAGCCCGCGACAGTTTGCGCAAGTCGCAGAAACGGACGAAGAAGAAATATGACCGCAAGAGAAGGTCGCTGGATTTTGATATTGGTGACAAGGTGTTACTGAAATTGACTCCATAGATTTGGAAGAAAATTAACAGCAAGACCGTGCACCCTGGGCTGATTCCTAAGTTCGATGGTCCCTTCGAGATCGTGCAGAAAGTTGGGAATGTTGCCTATCGATTGAATTTTCCCGAACGATTGAAGGTCCACCCGACGTTCCATGTGAGTTTCCTTCGGAAGTTCCAACGAAGATGAAGTTGAACCTACTTGTTACAAGTCAAGGAGAGCCCCACCGATGATAAGGAAGCAATTTACCAAAAGCGTTGAGAAGGTGATGGACCATCGCACCTTTGGGCAAAGCAAGAAAGAATCGCAGGACTGAGTTCTTGGTTCAATGGAAGAACAAAACGATTGAGGATGCGACCTGGTAGAAGGATACCTCGTTGTGGCAGTTTGAGGATCTCATCGCATCCTACTTGGACTCATCGACGAGGACGCCGATTTTAGGTGGCTCGGGAGGTTTGTTACCTCCGTAGTCCCTTGGTCCCACGAGTGGTGTACGATACTTGCACGTTGCCCTAGTGCTTAACCACGTTGTCTAAACATGCATGACGGATAGATAGCGTCGTGAGTGATCATGGCTTGGTTCCATGGTATGGCCTTGGTTGTGTCCCTTAGCCTTGTTGCCTTCGATGGATGGTTTGTGTAGCACTGGACCATGCACAGATTCTGTTCCATTGCAGTGCAGTGCATTGCCGTAGTGGTGCACGACAGAAGCAGTCAGCAGCAGACTTAGTTGTTGTGCAGTGAGGCAATTTCTGGTCCGTGGCGGTTACCGACGGTTACTTCATGCGGGGTAGTTACTTGTTAGGGCAGTTGCATTCTGTTTGTAACCACCATCTTGTTGGCTGGATATCTATGTAATAATTGGCGTTGCTATGCCATGTATGTTGGACGAAATTCAATGAGAAAACTTGGATTGGAATCCACATAGAAATCTGTCGCTTGTCCCTTCAAAAAAAGCAACTAACGACGTTAACAAACGGCTGAACCAAGTAAGAACGAATTCACTAACCTTGGTGCCAATCCGTGGTGCAAAATTGCAACGAAAAATTGACTCGGACACACCAACCATTACTCTACTCTTCACATTGGAAACAGAGAGGCACTTGAAAGGGGGGCGATCGATTTCCTCCTCCTCCCACAGATCACTGGAGGAACTGTGCGACGGCAGGAGCTTGACTCGCTCTTTGGATGAGTTATCGGAAGAGATTGAATGAGAGGAATAGGACGAAGAAGATGAGGAGGAGGATGAGTCGTCATCGGAGGCCATCTTGAGGCTGGGAATGTAGTGGTGGAGCAAACCGGCGACGTCTTTGTAGTGGCGGAGATAGAGAAGGGAACGGGCTTTGAGTTCAAGGGAGAGTTCAAAACGAAGAGAGAGGGCGAGATCGACGTCGAGGAGATTGAGGACGGAAGTGATCTCAGAGTGCTCTTGAGTGGCGATGAGAAATATCGCCTCTCTTAACATATCTATCCACAATCTGTGTATATGAAAAAGAAAAAAACACACACACACACACACACAAACTGCAATTGATGAGCAGCATATAGTAGTGGAAATGCATGATGAATGTGAATGTGGGTGTGTACTTTTCTGTTGGTGAGCCACCAATGTTGTTTGTTGATGTTGTTGTCTCCATTAGCAAGAAGAGATGGAGGAGATGTGGCCATTGTTGTTGATGATGCAGCAGAGGAGGAATCAATCTCAAGTGCTAGTTATAATGATGAATTAACTACTCTCACTCTCTCTGTGTGTTCAATCTACTAGTCTTCTTCTTCCCCAATAATCCAATACTTGTTATTGGTATATACACACAGAAAGCTAATATTATCAAGGGAGAGAGAGACAGAGAATGGGAGTGACGGGGGGAAGAAGGTTGATTTTGAACCCAGGGAGAAGAACGGGTGGTTTAAAGAGGCTATAGAGAGGGGTGTGTGTTTGGGTCATGGTGATGTGGGAGAAGGTCCTGGTGATTTGTTTGTAGCTGATGGTCAGGTTGTTAATGGGGATTTGGTGGTGGTGGTGGTGGTGGTGGAGAACACTAAGAAAAGCAAGAACACCTAGAACATGATGAACACTATAAACCATGGGATTTTTCTTGCTAATTCCTTATTTCATGTTGTTGTTGGTGGTGTTGGTGTTGGTGTTGGTGTTGTTATTGTTGTTGTGTTGGTGTTGGTGGTGGTGTTGGTGGTAGTGGAGGTGGTGCTCAAGAACATCAAGAACATGATGAATTCAATAATAAAAATAAATGGTGCCATTGTCCACAGTTTTTGTAAGGGTAAAATGGTCACAAAAAAGAGTTTGCACCCCATCCACTAACGGATTGGAACAGAAGGGTGGTATCTGTCCACCCTCCATCCACAGGGGTGCAAAATTATTTATCAATAAATCAGGGCGCATAATGTATTTAATCGATAGTAAGATTGTGGAAAATGTATTTTATCCTGTATTTTAAGATCTTTCTATAATCATATCACCAATAAAAAACATTCACGTGGGTTGTGAAATTAAAAGGTGAAAAAATTGTGACATTTAGCATTTCCTTTCCTCTCATTGTATCCAAGTACTGTTTGCCTACCAAAGTTTGTTTATGAAGAGTTTCTAATTCTTGTAGATTATTGCCCTCACCGGATTTACCATATCCGACTAGTAGCACGAAAAAAACCGATTGAAAGGAAAGGTAGAGTAGAGATTATTTGAAAAAACCAGGGAATCTGGTAGAGAAATCACCTACAGGATATGAGTGAGAGAAAAACACTGAGTAGACTTGGTCCTCGGGAAATAGAAAAGTGAGTGGACTCGGTTTCTAGAGAGAGGAGAGAGCGAAATCTCCTCTCAAATGTACAAACTGTCTTTTGGTTTTCTGTCAATGCAAATGTAGTGTGCAACAAAAGTGATCCTCAATGTGGAGCGCATAGAATTACCAAAGAAACCCACCCATAGTCCCATACATAAGCTAATGGTACTTAGTTAAAAGGCGCATTACACAGAACTGATGTCTGAATTGTCAAAATATTATTAACCGCACTGCCCTGATTTAGTAACAAAATGGGTGTCTCTATTACTATATGATGTTTCTAATTATAATTATCGATTGTCAGTGTACGAAACCAAAATTTACAGAAAAAAAGAAACTCCAAAAATTGTACAGATTCCACTGCAGGAAAATGCACTAACCATGACGGTCAGGACTCAAATAACCAGTCAACCCAGCAGCCGTATCAACCATGCACAGTGATTGGTAATTTATCACCTCACTAATTCTCTATTTCATCCGTGTTTATCTCTTCTGGTACATTGCACTCTAGTGCAGCAGCTTGATCAGGAGACTCTTGTAGTTGTAACGACGGATCTTCAGTCTTCCTGGTTTGCAGTCCAGTAGACCGTGCCAAATCAATCCATTGCTGCACCAATGATAGAGAAAATTACAAACGGTATGGGGCAGTCATTTGAATGCAAATAGTTCTACAGTTACGGATGCAGTAGAAGTGTGCAGGCAAAGATATATCATTGAACTCCTCATTACCTAGACTACTCAAACTCTTACACCAAAAGATACAATCCCATATGTTGGTGCAAGTGAGCAACCCAAGGCAGGAAATTGGCTGATCTCTTGCTGAGGGGAGTGCAAGATGACAAGATTCACAAGCTTCTCACAATCAGAATATGTGCATGTTGACTGTCTAACTGATCTTTATAATCTTTTTGTTTATGTCCTATGACCACTGAATATATCACTGACACAATTATTGATGCCTAAAGGAAGAGGACCTCACCTGGGTTCCCCAATAGGAGTTAATAGTCCGAACAACAAAAGAGAGCAAATTCACAAGTAACGTTTGAGATGCAAACTCGTCAGCAATTCTGTGCTCCACAAGTCCTGCAATGATCTGCATTTGCAATTTATTACGCTGTTAATAATATATATAAACAGTAATGAAGATTTTGCTTTGTCAATGTAGCAGATTCACATCAGCAAACCACGGTCTATGATTCGTTCAGAATTCTTCATTTCATTGATAATAAGGAACATGTTTTGGTCACAGCAGCTGTAGAATGGCTCATTTTCAGAAAACACAGAAGGCGTAGTTCCATTGATTAATATTTGGCAGATAAACTACAATATAAACTATACCACTTAGCATCCCACTCCAACAGCATCAGGTATGGGGTTATAGATTTCTCCCCCATACATATGATATATCTTCCAAGTTCCAACACCACAGAACTAACAGTCTGTCTATGACAATAATCTGACATTCCATCCGAAGTTTAAACGTGGACTTATAATTCAATCATGTTTAAGCTGTAATAAATGTTCAATCTATTCTGATTCGTGAAATAATCATTCAAAATAGGCACTGTTCATCAGGCTTGATTAAGAAAAGGGCAGCCCGGTGCACGAACCTACTGCTATCACGGGGTCTGGGGAAGGGTGGGACCCACTTGGGTCTATTGTACGCAGCATTACCTAGCATTTCTGCAAGAGGCTGTTTCCACGACTTTAACCCGTGACTTCTTGGTCACACAGCGACAACTTTACTGTTGGGCCAAGGGTCCCCTTCTTCATCATGCTTGACTAATTCCCAAAATATTCATGTTAACTGTTTGTTTTGTCGTTAATTCATTTCCTTATTCCTATTTGTTGTTACTATCTTTATATTTTCGAAAGAAATTGATCTGGTACAAGTACAAAAAGAAGAATGAAAAATCAATAAATTCTGAAAGATGTCCGCACTAAATGTCCAAGGCGTCGAATATGGAACTTTTTTTTAGGCCTCAACAATAGCAGCAAATGGTCCAACTCGAAAGCAAAAAGAACCAGAAGTTAAGACAATTGCTACAAAAAAAGAAATGTGTTTGCTCCAAGAGCACATATGTCTTTGTACCTCCCTCTAAAATCAGACGTGTGGAACAAGTTGTAGAAATTATGATAAATTTCAGATTTGTAAGTATGCTCCACAAATAACATTTTTCTTGCTTACGTTGTCATGTGTTGGACAGAGCAGAGCACCACAAGAGATTGATGACATGCTGTTCTTGGAGCATGCAAAAACCTCTAATATAGGACGATCACAACTCTGATTTAGAATGACATGAGATTATATGCCTTCAAAATGATTGCGCTAGCAGCAAGTTTACATATGGTGTGTATGCACAGTTGCAGACTGAGATGAGAAGTGGACAAGCGACAGCACTTCCAGTAACGATAAAGTTGACAGTTGTGATACATGTCCATTGAATCAACATGAAATAAAGGGAATGGAAGACAAGATGTAGAATGTTGCAATGTTTTTATCTACACTTTTAAAATTCAATCTGTCACATTGTTCCTTTTCGTCCTCGTTCAAAACAATTTTTGATAAGTTCACGTCATTACATCACATGTACACACACACACGCAAACAAAAACTATATATCTGGAATACTGATCCAGCAGTTTCATGATACTTGTCAATTATTATTAATTTAGCTTGGATTGTAGACATACTTCATGGAACACGGTGCCAATAGCCAGCATTAATTTACTCTTCCACCAGAAAGGAAAGCGATAGACAGTGGATATGCAAACAGCATCAGAAAGAAATTCTTTACCTGATACCTGAGATTCGCAGAAGTTCCTAAAAAGGAAGAATATACAAGTGCTGTCTTCAGTACAGGAGACGTTCTATTTAATTGCTCAGTAGCAATTGCTGGCCGTATTAATTTCCGTATCCCAAACAAAATATTTGAGGAAGCCACAGCCCCGATACTGGAAATAAATCCAACACTGGCCAGCTTCAAGCCTCCGACAAACACTGATCCAACTCTATGACTCAGATTCCAGTCCCTCCCAACAATATTCTTTTGAAATGCATTATCAGGTATTGAACCAAGTAAACCCTTCAATGCTTCCACACTGTCTTGAGGATCCAATGTATCAGTAACTGAAAGGAAAGATATCGTTGGAGCAGGAAGCCATACAGTGAAAAAATCTACAACTATTCCCCGCACAGTATCTGTAATCACATAATCAAGCTCTTCAAAGAAGTTGTCTTTTCGCCTCGCATACTGTGCAATGAGAGCAGTTGTTATGGAGATAGATTCTTCTATAGCCAGCCTGTTCAAAAATTGGGGATCTGCCAATAACCTTTCCCTGAATCCCTGAGACATCAGCATGAGTTCTACTCAGTTTTGAGGCCACCTCAAGCTATAACTCTTTATACATTTTGATTAAGTAAGCAAATTTGTTCCGGGAAATCTTTGTGAACTATATAGTAATCATACTCTAATGCAAGTTGAGATGTTTAAGAATAGCAAAATTTAACCAATCTTACCTGAAATCTATGAGTGAGTTCTGAAATAAGAGGATATTGCTCCAGATCAAAAAAGTTTTGCAGCACTTCAGGAGACAGCACACCAAGATCAAGTCCTTTTTGTAGGTCCTAAAAAGACAATAAGAGTTTCAGTTTCAATATGACTGGGAACCATCATAACCAAAAGCATTATATATCATTTCATCTTACACAAAATATATTAATTGCCAGTATTATTGTTCAATATTCCATTCCTTCTGCCTATTTGCAAATTGGTAACAGAACTTTCAAAGCAGCTGGATTCGAGACACTACATCTATCTATAACACTTGGGACCATCACCAGTGAAAACGTAGAGGATCAGAACAGCATGGGAGTCAAGAAAATAGAGATGTCTGTTCTGCATAAATTTGCATTAGATCTTTTAATTTAGAGAAATTATACTAAAAATATAAACGCTGATATATGACACAAAGCCTACAGAACTGTCGATTTGCCACTAAAATCCCTCTGCATTGTAAAAATTGCAACAGCTAGCCCCAAGTGTCTAATGCCCTTACATATATTAGACGGAATTTGAGGAAAAATTGTATTCTCCATCCTAAATTATGGTTTCTGGTAGAATGGTTTCTGGTGGAAAAACTGGTTTTTAGATTGTGGTGGAAATTTTTTGGTTTTTTTTAGAGATTTTGTTTAAACCAGTGTGTTTGGTAGTGGTTTTTAAACTAGATTAAAAACTGGAGAAATGTGTTTGGTAGTGGTTTTTAAACTAGATGATGTAGATTAAATGACAAATATACCCTCAATTTATTTTTCCTTTATAGATTCAAGAACAACAAATGTGAGGCAAAAAGTTAACGATTTCATATGTTGCAACGGTTTCATGAAAGTTAACATATTGAAGAACAAATTAACGATATTTTTGTCATCCAGAAAATTAAATTTTCATACTAATTTAATAACAAGTTAACGAAAAAAATCAAACTTCATACTCAACAAAGTTCAAAAAAATGTTACTGGTACAATTGAAGCAACCATGGTACTGTGAGAATGAAGGGTCAAGTAGTCTACTTATAAAAATTTCTCTAATATTTGAAGGATAAAATTAAGAAAGTTTAGATATGAGTTTGGTAATATCAAGAATATATGAGGGTATTATGGGGTTACCAAGAAGTAGGAAAAAACCGGATAAAAACCACAGAAAGATGGTTTTTTTCCACATGCCTAAACTTGAAAAAAACTGGTTTAAAAACCAGATTTTAAACCACCCCAACCAAACAAAAAATAAAAACCATTTGGTTTTTCCACCAAAAACCAAAAAAAAACCAATGTGCCAAACGCACCCATAGTCTCCCTCCCTCATAGCAAAAGGTAGCAATAAAAAAAATTAGAATTGATTATGAGGAAGTTTTTCTCTATTATAAACAGGGACAGACCTGTGTGGAACCTGCCAGGGGGCCACCAATACCTTCTCTAATTATATGCCACTTAGGCATGTATATGGACACATACAAATCCTTTGACCTATTAAATTTTATGAAGAATTGATATAGTCACCTGAATGGCCATAAAAAACTAATTTATTGTTTTTTACTTCTGGAGACCGATGCGGTAACAATAGAAAATGGATAGGAAGTTACCAATTCATTTTACGTAAAAGATGAAAAGAATGAACAATGATGGAAGTGTTTAATTCAATGACATGTTTCATGTTCGGTATATGAAAGGGATATCTAATTGGCCACTTGAACAATATTCATTTAACTTGGAAAATCTCATCTATATAACAAATTAGCCCTGTTGGTGTCTTTTTAGCCTTAAGATTCTTTTGATCCCAACCATTGGTTTACTACCATTTGAGGAAAGATTTTTCAAAAAACAATCGGGGGAAAATGTCTAAAGAGAGTTTCCAATGATTGCAATCGTTGATAGAGTGTCATATCTATATAACAATTTAGAACGGTTCAATTTCCAAAAAGTTAAAATGTCTAGCTAAAATGTCTTTATAGCCTTTTACATCAAATGAATCTTGGCCATTAGATGATACCTACCTAAAGATTTGAAAACAAGTGGGAAAGAGTTTTTAATACAAAAATTGTAGCTTCCAATGATGAATTTCTAAGGACCGCATAGTAGGTAGTGGGGAGAGTTTTGGGAGTTAGGGCATGGCACCATGATTTTGGGGTTTCCCACAAATTTTGGGGCCTACAAATGTAGAGAGAAAATTTTGGCTACTTAAGTCACTATTAATTATGGAATGTGGAGAACTATTAAGAAAAAATAATCATAATATATTGTTATCTCGTGCAATTTTTCGTTCTGATTTTTTTATGTTATTTTGGTAGTGCCTTGAGGGCACTGGTTATCTTTTATTCTAACACAAAAAGGATATGCAGATGCATCGAGAAATTTCTGAAATTGGAGTTGTTACTGTTGGTAACATTATTTTAATTAAAAATATATAGTAATATTTTTCAACCATCCGTTATGTTTGAAGGAGTTGATTTTACTTACTGTCTAAACAAGACAATTGAAGGATTAACAAATTCTTGTGTCATTTAGATTGTAAAATCACATCCTTAAAATGCTTGAATTGTTAAATAAGACAGTCATTTTGGAACAGAGGGGAGTATGTAAATTTGTTTTTGATTTTTTCCTTGCCAAACCTCCCCCCCCCCTCCCAAACTAGAAATGCCTGGGTCCGTCCCTGATTATATATGATACAATCAGTAAGTAGCGTCATTTAGTGCGCATAATTCTTGACCTATTTTTCAGTTGGATGTACAAGCCTTCTTACATTGTGATCTCCATGAGCAAGCATACATTTAGCGGCCTTCGTGTTAAGCGGAACAATAAAGTGCGGGGACGATATATAATTGAAAAAGGATCTATAGGGACTTACACAAGCTCCTACTGCATCGTAAAATGGTGGAAATGCACAGTTTTCTCAAATAGGTTTTCAAAAATGTTTATACGAGCATACTCCATATACCAAAGCTGGTCTGTCCAGAAGATTCTTGATTGTTTATTTGTAAGTAAATGACCTTATCTACGCATGAAATTATTAAACAGTGATCTTTGATTTTGAACGGTCTACGATGACTAAATTTGAGATGATGAAGTGAAAAAAATGTGATGGCTTTTCGTTAGACCTAATTGGCTCCTCGGTTGCCAGCAACATAGCTCAACTAAAAGCATAAAAAGGGTACAGAAAGTAATCACACCAGACACAATATTTTATATGGAGGCAGTTTCATCAACACTAAAGGTCTTACATATTTACAAAAGACTGTGTTCCCACGAATCAGGCAGCTTGGTAAACACAAATATAATTTACTAGCCGATAATCCGACAGACACTTGCCTTCAACACTGGTACATATGCAAGACAACACGGAACTCTCTTCCCTAAATTGTAAGCCACCGAAGCCACTGGTTGAGAATTTCAGTCTGAACCTTGTCACTAAGATTTATGATGTTCACTGGTCACAGAGAGAATCATCAATCATGTTGCACCCTTACTTGATATTAACGGAAACCTCATCTCTACGATTTGCAACGTTCACAGGTCACGGAAAGTATCATCAATCACCTTGCACCCTTACTTAATATTAAGGGAACCCTTCTAGACCGGTATGTTTTAGACATAATTTGCGTTTTGAGAACGAGCTACGAAACTTGAACACATTAGACGAAGAACCCCAGTGCTCTCATCTAATACTAACGTCCAAGTCTTAGAAACATGGTACTTTCTAGATTAGAGAAAAAAAAAAAAAAAAAAAAAAAAAAAAAAGAAGAAGAAGAAACCAGACACAAAGAAACTTCTTCCCACACTTTGTAAGTTCTAAAAGAATGTGAGTATGATTAAGACTAGAACTTAATCGATAACTTGAGATGATCTCCGAATGATAGAAATTGAAAAAACGGGAGAAACAAACCAAGCAGACTTTTACTGTTTCTCTTTAGCTTCGTAGTTGTCTAACATGTTGCTTAGTATTCTTCCACTTTTACACCTATATGAGTTATTCTACAGACAATTTAAGTTTTGATTTTCGAATGATGTGTTAAGAAGGGTTTTAAAATACGGCAAAAGCGGTGCCGAGCTGCCGTGTTGTAACGGAATCGGCAGAGAGCGCAACCGTTTGTTCACACAAAAAACGGCCGTTTTGCGTCGGTAATGGGAAAAACAGCCGTTTCGCGTCGGGAAAAAGGGAAAAAACGGGGAAATCGGCTGTTTCGTGTCGAGGAAATCGGGAAAAAAACGGCAAAAACGGAGAAAACGTCCGTGAACGTTTTTTAAAATTCACACATTTGATCCCCGTTCCGTTACAGTCCCTCCGATATAGTCTGATCCCATTACACGCGACCGCGACTGATACGTCAGCCGATTCCGATTTTTAAAACCTTTGGTGTTAAGATTGCTTTGAGAATTGAGAAACAACTTTGACATATTGAATTATGTTCTCAGCTAAGAAGCATGGACACTCCAAAACAGGGGCCGGGTCGGACACTTGGGATACTCGGACACTCGTACGACTCTCCAAAATACGTGTCAGACACTCCGGCTTGCGTGTCCGAGTATTTTAGAGAATTTTATTAGACTGGACACTTGGAGGACACTTGGGGGACACTTTAGGGACACTTAACGAGAGACAGCAATTGCCCCTTAGTGTTTATTAGACTTTCACACGGGTTATGAAATATTTGAAGTTTAAATGGGTTAAAATATAACTAAGCTAAAAGTAGATACGATAAATTTGATTAATCGATGGCTCAATATATGAAAAGGTTACCCCTTTTGAACAAAAAGTTCAAGTGAGGTTTTAAGTTCTCACATGCGACAACTTCAAGAGTATTCCCAGACACAACTCCTCAAACTCGGACCCATCTAAGTTACTCCTCTTTCTCTTCTCATTATTATACTTAATATATGCTTTCCGTGATATTTAAGCTATAAATATAAAGAAGTTGGAACCGATATTTTATCATATCTCGTAGTTTAAAAATTCAAATATATGTATGTATATATATATATATATATGTATATATATATATATATATATATATATATATAAAATGACGTATCCTCAGTTTTTTAGAAAATGACGTATCCCGTGTCCGTTTCCGTATCGTATCCAATACTCGTATCCGTACCCATGCTTTTTAGGTTCCAAGTGTACTACTACACCACCTCGGGTCTCGAAGGGCGCTATAATTTAAAAGGCTGATATTGCAACGAAAGGAACAGATTGGAGATTAGCTTCTACGGGACTAAGCGTGGTCACCCAACACCTAGATAACAGTTTGTCACTTAGTCATGGCTTTGATAGATTTGAGCTTGAACTGGCTGCAAAGATTAGTGACCTGAGTTCGAGCACGTCAGAGCATTAGAAATTGTTTGCAGCCCTAGCAGAAACATTTATTTTACCAGAATAACCTTCTAAAAATTGACGCATTATGAAAACACATTTGATATGATGATCACCATCCACTCTTATCCACAACTCCAACAAATAACACACTCGCATATGCCCCGTGGAGTGGGACAACTCCATTTTCACTGAAGTAAGCACCACTACCAGCAGTAAAACTATTTCAAGATCGAAAAGTACATTAATGGATGCTAGTCCCCTGTATTCGAGTAACTTCTCATTTTCTTTTACTTTAAAGAGAAAAAGTGCCAGGTATTTAATCTGTTTAAAACTTTAAACATCTAGGCTTAGATGAATCGAGATAGCGAGTAGGTCAGTCAACAAGACAAGACGAGCAGATTTTTTCATGTCCAAAGCTTGTTTGTTCCATTTAGGCTCGTCTTTAATGTATTATTTTAAATGATAGAAGTAAATATATAATCTACTTCTTTTTGTTGCTTAAAATATAATCTACTTCACAAAAGGTGATCTTGCCTTTGATATGCAAGATACAAGGCGATACACCACAATGTAAAGAGAACTTTGATTTATACAAACCTTGATTTCAAACAACCAGAAACAAGTATTTCTGTCTAAAATAATACACTCAACAGTTTTTATTTTCAGAATTGTGAAATTAGATTTCACATCAGGTACAACTGATATAAGTCTATTGATAATGCCTTTTGGGCTCTGGAATTTCAGAAATGTTAAGAGGAAAGGAGAGCCTCACTATATTGTTCAGTTTCTAAATGATTTCAAGCTATACTCTTCTGACATATATGATGTCTGGTTCTTTTACGAATGGGTATTTAAAAATTGTGTTTTCTGGATGCAAAATGGCAGAACATTTCGGAAGTGTCTGACATATTATGGAATCCAATCAGAAGGAAAAGTCACTGGGCTTGAAATGCAATGCTTATTAAGGAACAACGAACCTGTGGTAAAGCATCCCGCCTCCTTCCTGCTGCATTCATAACTCGTGCAATTTCTGCACGATCAAAGCAATTTCTACTGCAGGGTCTGGCTGCAGAATACCATAGAAAATCAGCAACAGGAACTTCTCCCTCCCTCCTTATGTACTGCCGCTCAGGATCAAGTAAAATAACAACTTGATTTTTCTTCGGAATCTTCCTTGAAATTCTTGCTGGAACCCCACTTCCTCTTGATCCATAAGTAACATGGCCTGCACCAGTAATAACCACGAGCATACCAACACCTCCGCCGTCCGTCACTGCTCGCAAGATTACCTGAGACATATTATAGTCCTCCACCACTTTTGCTTGTGCAGATAGATAAGAGCTTGGACCAAATGTAGGGGGTTGGTTAGGAAAGTTGATATCGACTGATGATCTGCGAGAAATTGAAGAAGTAAAGCCGGAGATGAAACCAGAACCAGCGGGTGGAGCATAAACCTTGCGATCCGATTTTGAAAGACCTTGGATACCTTCAGCTTGAACAGTCCTCAGAATCTAGTCAAATAATTACGTCAAAAGAAAGTGATTTTCTGCAAACCAAGAAATAACAGGAGAAAAAATAGGAAATATTTCTAACACCCTAACATTTCAAAAAGTTAGCCCTCCAACAAGAAAATAAAATAGGTCAACTATCTTGTTGAACACAAGATTGTTCACACCAACTCGAATATTTCAGAAATCCTACCATATGAAAAAAGTGAGAATATTTAGATATTTATGTGATAAAATTCTATGGATAAGACACTATTTAAGACAGAGAATTTATTAGTCAGTAGTTCCTGCGCAACAGCATCATTTGTAGTGACACGGTGCAACTAACTTGTTCTCATACCCTGGTTTTAGTTGAATCATATTCGGGACTGGAGGTCAGGTAGCTATTACAACATGCAGCCATGATTAACACTCTTGGTAAAGGGTCACCCACACTAAATGATGCATACACCATACGGATAAATTGAACTTGAGGAAAAAGATGGTATCTCATGAACTGATTCTAGATGTATCAGATCATTGTTTCTTTATTTGTGCTTAATATACCTAAAGGTGGAACCTACAATGGACATATAAACACAAAAAACCACTGCTTCAGAGGAAATGCATATCACCTCAAGCGGAGTACCACAAGCAACAAGCCTGATTTCACTATCACGACAGAAATTTAAAAGAGGCTCATAATCCTGCCAGCATTGAGGTGGCCAATGTGATACAAAAGACTTCAGAATTCCTCCATCAATTCTGCAATTACAAATACAGGGCTCTACTTCAATTGTAATGATAACATCATCTATATTAAAGTCTTAAAAGAAACTAAGATATGCAGTGATGTATCAGATGTACCAATTATCCATCGCAACTCCTTAACATTTCTTATAGTCATTCTCATACTTTTTCTCCATGTCATAAATTTCGCAATCTGCAAAGTAACTTAGAAGTAGGGATGGCAACGGGTCTGGATCGGATCAGGCCCTTCCCGTTCCAGATCCGATCCGATCCAGATCCGTTCGGATCATCACCGGATTCGGATCAGATCGGATCGGGTCTCATTCAGTTGATCCAAATCCGATCTGTAGATCCATATAGTACGTGGTCGCATCGGATTCGGATCGGATCTGGCTCGAGTTTTAAATAAAACTGAAAAAATAACATAAAAAATAAACACTGGTTCATACGCTGAGGCATGTTCTTAAGTAATGAAGCCTAAAAACAAAAGAATTAACTTTGTAGGTTTGAGTTACTATTGTATTCTTTTTGTAAATGTAAGTGGGGAGGTAATAGCGATATATTTGTAAGCACACATATACGTCGGATCGGATCGAGTCGGAACCCGGTGGATCTGCCCTCAGATCCAAATCCAGATCCGTTCGGGTCTGGCTTTCCGGATCCAAATCCGATCCATTTTCAATTGGATCGAATTCGGATCCGATCCATACGGATGGATTGCTCGGATCTCAGATCCGATCGGACCATATTGTCACTATGATATGCAGTGATGTGTCATAGGTACCCGTTATCTATATCAATTCCTAAACATTTCTTATATTGCCATTATCGTTCTTTTTGTCCGTGAAATACAGATTTCTACTGCCAAGTAACTTAGATGCATCTAGCCATAAAGCATTCAAGGTCATAGAGCTTCAAGACATGAGATAACCAGCACCAAAGATCATTTCAACTAATAATGAAAGATAGAACCAAACATTTCTAGGTAGCCTCTCCTAGCGGTATTGTCCCACATCCAAAGTGGAGAATGGATATTTTTGTTTTGCGGTGGTTGATGACCCCATTCAAAAATCATTCCTTATGTTGAAATGTTGTTGTGGGACAATCAATGTCATATTCAATCCCTTCCGATTCTGCTAATGTTATCGGAGTTATGTAATAAATAAGGGACTTGGTTGCAATTGTGAAGTGGCTCTCTTTTGTTTTAAGCGTCGAGTTACTTTAATTCAAATTAGAACAGACTATATATAGTCTTTGTATTGCATTTTTCAGTGACAAGATTTGAAAATGGATGCCTCTTCTTCTCCAAGCACGGCTCGCAGATCTAGGGTTAGGCGTTGTTGCGAGAAGGTTGGGTGCTGTTTTCTATATCACAGAGAGGTGTTGTATCTGCTGGATTCATCCGGTGCTGCCATTGCAGAGAAGGTTTTTGATTCTGAATGTTATGGCAGTGATTTGGTTTTCAAGTGTTAACTGGGTGGACTTTCAACACGTGGTACAGATCTATGCTAGTTGCTCTCGAGGAAAAGAATAAACTAGGTTTTGTTAATGGAAGTATTGTGGCTCCTTCAATGGACGATGAGATGTGGAAGAGGTGGGACAGTACTGTAATTTCAGGGCTATTAAGTGCTGTGTCAAAAGATATTTCTGAGAATGTAGTCTATAGAACTACTGCAAAGGATATATGGACTGATTTGGTGGAGAGGTTTTCTTATTAAAACATGCCTCAAACTTTCCAACTTAAGAGAGCAATTGTATTAAACAGACTGTATTTTACTAAGCTCAAGACACTGTGGGATGAACTGAGCAATTACAAATAAGTCCCAGCATGTGAATGTGGGAGAATACAAGCTGGTTCAGTAAAGGACCATGCGATGCAATTTCTAATGGGATTAAATTATAGCTTTACTGCAGTGAGAGATCAACTGTTGCTCACAGATCTTTTCCCAAATATAAAGTAAGTTCTGCTAGGGTGGTACAGCAAGAAATGCAGGAACATATTCGTATTCCTCAAGCACATAACCCTATGGCTATGTACTCTTATGTTGAGAGTTCAAATGGTGGTACTGTGCAGATGCAACCATCAATGGTGATGTACTCAACTGCAGCACCACCAAGGTTTCCAAAAAGTTACAATGAAGAGAATGAAAGAGGATACACCAGTGCAAAGAATCAGTCAACACAAAACACTGGAGCAGTAGGTTATAGAGCTAAACAGACTAACCCAACATGTTATCGCTGTGGTGGCACTGGTCACATAAAAGCTAAATGTTGGAAGTTGCATAGTTATCCAGCAAACTATAAACCAAAAGGAAGAGTGCAGCCAAATAATTGGTGGATTTTAAATATGAACCTGAGTATAAGAGTCCCAAAGGGCGAAGTAGTCCCAAATTAATCAAAGTCAATGCCAGCAAACGATGATTTATATCAACAATCAAATACAGAACAATGCAGGATCAGGGAATAATAGCCCCGGCAGTTCCCAAATCATGGGTGGCCTTGACAGTCCATTGCATCACTCAACACAAAGCAGTGTTGGGGACAATGGCTACAATCAATATTTTCTTGGAGGGGTAAGCTCATACTCTCTCCAATCATATTTTTCACCACATAATACTACCTGAGGCTTGGATAATAGACAGTGGTGTAGCTGACTACATGTGTTGCAACCCCTCATATCTTCAAAATAATGCTATTGTGAAAGATATATCATTGCATCTGCAAAACGGACAAAGAGTTCAGAGAAGGTGAAGATAAGTGATAACTTAGCCCTGGAGAATGTGATGTGTGTATCAGGATTTCACTCCAACTTAATTTCTATGTCCAAGTTGACTGCATCTCACAGGTGTTTATTCATTTGTGGTGGCACACATGTGATATACAAGAAAGTGAGAGCACAAAAATTTGGGTTCGGGTGTGAAGGTAGGTGGTCTGTATCTCATGAAGTGCACAGTGAAAGAAAACTGTATGGAAAATCAAACAATGGTCATGAATAGTGTCACAGAGGTGGAAAATTCAGATATTTGGCATAGAAGGTTGGGATAGCCATCTGATATGAAGTTGAAAGGAATGAAGAAGATTCTCAGCTGCAAGAATGAAGTTAAGAACACTTTGTGTAATGTGTCCACTTGCCAAACAGAAAAAGTTGTCTTATCCAGTGAGAGGTCATATGTCAAATGTACTCTTTCAGCATTATGACATTTGGGGGACAATATGGGGTTCACACGGGTTCTTCATGACACTGGTTGAGGAATGCAGCAGGATGACTTCGATTTATTTGATGGTTTATAAGTTA
This sequence comes from Linanthus parryae, assembly GCA_023055425.1. Lineage (NCBI taxonomy): Eukaryota > Viridiplantae > Streptophyta > Magnoliopsida > Ericales > Polemoniaceae > Linanthus > Linanthus parryae. The sequence continues at coordinate 113,733,816 of JALGPY010000002.1, read as the reverse complement.
TAAGCAGTCATACCCCAGTTTTGTCTACTCATTGAGACACAGTATCAAACCGAGATTAGAAAGTTCAGAAGTGATAATGCTATAGAATTGGGATTAATGTCTTTCTTGACAAAGTCATCAAGTAAGTTGTCTGGAGACCCCAGAACAAAATTATGTGGTGGAGAGGAAGAACCAGCACTTAGATTTCAAGCAAACTTGCCAATCAGGTTTTGGGGAGATTGTGTAATGATTGTTGCATACCTCATCACCAGAATTCCAACTTCACTTTTAAAACGCAAATCTTCATAAGAAGTCATGCACAAAACGGTACCTGAATATTCAGTAATGAGGGTCTTTGGTTGCTAATGCTATGCCTCCACATTAAAGCAAGGAAGACACAAGTTTGATGCAAGAGCATATGCATGTGCTTTGTGTGGTATTTATTTGGTATGAAGGGATATAAATTGTACAACATCAAGGAGGTAAACTTCTTAGTAACAACGAATGTGGTGTCTCATGAAAATGTCTTTCCCTTTCAAGAGATCATCTGCTTTTGCTGACTTTAGTTTGCCTACAGTGGTTATCCAAAAGGATGAAGAACGTCTTCACAGATCAACAATGAGCAGTACAGATTAAAGAAAAAGTGACAATGATAGAGGAGCAGAAATGGAGGCATACAAGTGAGGCCACCAAATCATCTGAAGGACTGTTTGGACTGTTCACAAGCTTATTAAGGTACAGAAACAACTACCAAAACCTCTCTTCAATTCTGCGGCCTTTTATGTGCAGTATAAGCATTTTGCAGCACAAATGTCCAGCATTATAGAACCAGAGAGTTGTGCAGAAGCAATTAAGGATGAGAAATGGATTGCAACCACGGATCAAAGATCAAAGCACTTGAGCAAAATCACACGTGGATTTTGATAGAGCTGCAGGACATGACACAGTTTGTTGCAAATGGGTGTACAAGATCAAATTGAAGTCAGATGGAAATATAGAGAGGTATAATGCAAGGTTAGTGGCAAAGGGATATATACCAGCAGAGGGCACCGATTACATAGAGACAATTTCACCTGTATTTAAACTACCCACTTTTAAATGCTTACTGGCCATTGCAGCATTGAGTGGGGAGCATTTGTTACAACTAGATGTCAACAATGCCTTTCTCCATGGTGACTTAAATGAAGAAGTCTACATGGATCTTCCACTAAAGTCACCATGGATCTTCCTCAAGGCTACAAGCATGTAAACAAGGAGAATTTGGTGTGCCAGCTGAAGACGTCACTATCTAGACTTAAGCAAGAATAAGGCAATGACATAGTAAATTTCCAAATACACTTCTTGACATTGGTTTCACACGATGCAAAACTGATTATACTATATTCACAAAGAAGTGTAGACCCACATTGTCATGTTAATTGTATATGTTGATGGTATTGTTCTTACTGGGGATAATTATGATATGTTACAATTTGTGAAAGGTAATCATAACAAAGAGTTCTATTTGAAAGATTTGGGACAGGGCTTTGAAGTGGCCATAAACAGTGATGGCATTTCTTTGTGTCAGAAAAAGTTTGCAGTGGACATTCTCAAAGAGACTCAATACATGGATTTCAAGCTAGCATCTACTCCAGTTGAGCCTACAAACAACCTGCAAGGAGGTTCAGGGGAAGTTCTGGGAATGAAAGATGTGATCACATACAGGAAAATTGTTGGAAAGTTGCTCTACCTCTGTCACACGGGCCAGACATGTGCTTTGCACCAGCTTAGCCACTTCGTGTCTCAACTCACTAGTGATCATTTGAAAGCAGTTCACCGGGTATTAAGGTATTTTAGATCCAATCCAGGGCAAGTATCGTTCTATGCAGCTACTACAAGTCTAGACCTACACGCATACCACTCTTAAGGTAACCTTAATGATGTTGATTTACCAACTTACCCTCACAACAATACTCCACTATTACTTTAATCTCACCCAGCCCCACTCACTTTCTCCCAATCTTTCATTCCCACCACACAAATACTCTACATAGGGACTGAAATTTTGTGAAAAGGCAAGGGAAAAATAGTCAAAAGAGCACTTTCCTTAATCCCCGTGCCATTTCCGAATGGGGGGAAAGAAGAGGAACTGAGTGGTACACATGTGCTGATTGGGCAAGGTATTTGGACACAAGGACCACTATTGGGTTCTTGATATACATTAGGGACTCATTGGTTTCTTGGAGATCAAAGAAGCAGAGCATTATGCCAATAAGCTCAGCACAATCAGAATACATAAGCATGGGTGTGAAATCTAGTGATTTTTGTTCTTGCTGAAGGATATGAGACTGTAAGTTGGTGCAAGCTCCCATCATTTACTATGACAATGCCTCAACTCTACACATTGCTGAGAATCCCATCTTTCATGAAAGGACTAAACACATAGAGATAAAGTGTCATGGTACAGAAGAAGGTAATAAAGTTGAAGCATGTTCCAACATCACATCAACTTGCTGATCTCCTCACTAAGGCTTTGCCTTCCCGAATTTTTAATTTTCTGGTATCCAAGTTGGGAGTGATGAACATCCAATCCACAACTTGAGGAGGGGTATCGGAATCATGTAAGAAATAAGGGACTTAGTTGTAATTGTGAAGTGGCGATCAACTAAGTCCCATATTAACAGTCACTGGGCCAGGTGGCAATGGCTTAGTGGCTCTCTTTTGTTTTAAATGTTGAGTTACTTTAATTCAAATTAGAAAAGACTATATGTAGTCTCTGTACTGCATTTTTCAGTGATAAGATTAAAAATGGATGCATCTTCTCCTTCTGTGTTGTTTCTTCTTCTCCAAGTAGGTTTCTAATAAATGTTTCCAACCCTATTCCCACTTTATGTACCAAATTCAAATAAGATTGAAGTCAAGTACACGATATCTTGAGAAATTGAGTGCTGGCAGCATAATACCTCATCAATTTTGTGATTTAAAATTATAAGCAAATTTAAAGATTGTCAAAAGAAAATCAACCTCAAGCAACAAAACTACACAACCCATCAATATCGATAACAATAAAATTTTCTAAATCGCTAATAAGAAACTTCATACAGATCATAATTTATCTTAGAAACAAGGTAAACGTCAACAAGTTTAGCTCACCTTCCATCCATGAATTGATTGAGTTGTTCCTGCAGATTAGAAGGGAATGCTTCCAAAGCCAACGACAACGGCCGCTCAGCTTCCAAACACCTCTTCCTCAAATTCTTCACTATCTCAAGCTCCACTTCCTTATCATCCCTAGTCGGAACTTGCTCGGCTTCACCCAAATACAGAACCCGAGCATTCATCAGTTTCTCCCAAATCTTACTCTTATCCTTCCCCAGCGCCATCGGTTCACCGATCACCGTCGCGTCATATACTCTCGAATTGATAACATCCTCCTTCTTAACCTCAACCTTCACCACCGGAGGTGTAGGAGTCACACTCGCGGCAGGCGGAGACGGCGGGCTACTCTCCGGCGTGTTCTCATCCGCCCTCGCCACCATCGACTTCAGATAACACGCGCCGATTGCCAGGAAAGGCGTGAGAAGTACGACACGCCTTCCCGCGGAAGGGTTCCGGCTGGACTGGCCGGAACATTCTGGGGATTCCGGTTGACGAACGGATGCCTCAATTCGACATCGTTTTGCGTATGATATCTTCTTCTGTAAGCCATAGCTCCCGGTAGATGGAAGAGGGTTGAGACGGTGGCGGGGGCGAGGGTGGATTTGTGCGGCTGGTGGTGGTTGACAAGTGAAGCCTCGATGAGTGTGCGGCTTCATTTCCAGCCTCTGGTTCTGCAGCAACTACACGGCATCTTTCAATTCAAAACGAAGCGTTAGTTTTCCTCGAAAAGAAAATGGGACACGGTTGAATAAGTGATTCAGGACCAAGCAATATTTTCTACCCTTTTTCATTCTTCTTTAGAATAGAGATGGCAGTTAAATTCGATCAGTCGTTCAGGTATCTCATACGAATATCTGTTTTTTCCTTTCCGCTATCTATGCGTCTCCAAATCCTACTTTACGTCCTTTTTTGTGGAATAAAATTAAACAGTTAAATTCACATATTACTATTCTTTGGCTGCTGTTAGGAGATTTCAATGACATTATAGGCCCATCTGAAAAATTTGGTGGTCGTTTTTATCGTTATACTAGGGACTCGTTAGCTGCTTGCATGCATGACTGTAGTTTTCATGATTTAGGCTACCATGGCATTTCTTATACGTGGACCAATAAGCGTTTACCTCCCAATTTAATTATGGAACGTCTTGACCGCGGCATAGTAAATGATAAATGGGATTTTGTTTTTCCTAACAGTTTTGTCCAACATTTACCTAGACTACATTCAGATCATAATCCACTCCTTCTTCACACTGATAATTCAACACCGATTGTCTTTCCACGACATTTCGTATGGAAACTTACTGGCTTAGACATTACTCCTTCAATAATTTGATCAACCACTTTTGGACTCATAATACTTATTCTCTTTTTTGGGATAAGCTAATTCAACTTCAACCTGTTATTACCAACTGGAAAACACATGAGTTAGGAAATTTTGCTAAAACTTCTCATAATCTGCGCACCCAAATTGAGCACCTTCAAATCTCTAATGCTTTTCAACCAACCACGCAATCTATTTATCATGAACGTCACTTACTGTCACAACTGCAACAATGTCAAAATGATGAAAGAGAATTTTGGAGATTGCGAGCAGGTTGTGATTGGCTAACAGATGGTGACCAAAATACTGTTTTTTTCCACCGCATGGTTATCCACCGCCATCGGAAAAATAAAATTACTATGTTAAAAAACGCTGCTAGTTTGTGGTGTTTTGATCATAATATCATTCGGAACATCATAACGGATCATTTCCACATTCGTTTTCAAAAATCCCCTTTTCCAGGAAATCATTACTTAAATGTCCCTGATAATTATATCAGTTCTTCTAATCTTGATCATATAGGTCAACCTATTTCAATAGAAGAACTTAAGACGGTTGTTTTCTCCATGAAACCTTATAAAAGCCCCGGACATGATGGCTATCATCCTTTTTTCTTCCAGCACTTTTGGAACATTATTCATAATGACCTTTTAACCACAATCAATGTTTACTTTGCTGAAGGCTCTCTTCCTGTTCATATCAATCAAACTCTTCTCGTTCTTATTCCTAAAATTAATGTTCCTCAACAAGCTACTGATTTCCGACCTATTGGTTTATGTACCACTTTATACAAAATAATTGCAAAAATTTTAGTTCAACGTCTACGTCCTCTTATCTCCCAATGGGTCGCTCCAACCCAAGCTGGGTTTATTCCAGGCCGTCGCGCAGCTGACCATATTATTTTGGCTCAAGAGGCAATGTACCGTATTTTCAAATGCAAGGCAAAATCTGGATATTTCGCCGCAAAACTTGACCTCAGTCAAGCTTACGATAAACTTTCATGGAATTATATATTTCAAACTTTATTTCAATACAAACTACCTCTGAACATCATTAAGCTTATACATACGTGTGTCACTAACACGTCTTACTCCATTCTCTGGAATGGCCAACGAGGGGATTACTTTAACCCCACGTGCGGGGTTCGACAAGGTGACCCCCTCTCCCCCTACCTTTTTATTCTATGTCTTAATAATTTTTCAAAAAACATTGAACAAGCGACTGCAACAAACAAATTTTACCCTCTTCATCTTAACAAAAATGGTATGCCCCTTAGTCATTTGTTCTTTGCCGACGACATTTTACTTTTTGGAAAAGCCACCAAAAAGAATTTCCAATATCTTCAAAATATGATCACTTCTTTCTGCTACCAATCAGGACAACAAATTAACAAAAACAAGTCTATCATTGTTTTTTCTCCTAAAATGACCTCTCTTCATAAACAGCAATTAGCCTCTCAATGTGGGCTTCGTATCTCTGATCAACTAGGAGTTTATTTAGGTGTCCCTATTTTGACGCGCTTAGGTAAAAAACACGACTACCATTACCTAATTGACAAATTCACTCTTAAACTCTCTAATTGGAAATCCCAATTTCTCAATCTTGCGGGTAGGAAAATCCTTACAACTCACTGTCTTAACACCATTCCCCAGTATACCATGCAAACCTCTTTTCTACCTCACTCTACTACAAATCAATTAGATCGCATCCAACGTAACTTTTTGTGGGGTCGGTCATTTCATGCTGCCGCTTGGGATCAAGTTACCTTCTCCAAACATCATGGAGGGCTTGGCCTTCGAAACACTAAACACAATAACATTGCTCATCTAATGAACCTTTGTTGGCGTCTAGGAACTCTTGAATACTCATGGTGGGTTTCGATTCTCAAATCCAAATATTTTCCAACTTCAAATTTCTTCCAGTCTAACAACATTCCAAGCACAGCTAGTCCTTTTTGGAAAAAATTATGTAAAATAAAAAACAACTACTTACTTCCTCATCTTCAACGTCTTATCGGAGATGGCACTACTATTAAGTTCTGGACGGACTTTTGGCTTCCCCTGGGTCCTCTTCGACAAATCCTTATAGGTCCTCTACCTTATGATGAAGAACATCATACAATTAACGATTACCGTAACCCCGATGGTACTTGGAATTTCCATACCCTTCCTTTTCAATTACCTCCTCACATTTTACAATACATAAATAAAATATTTTCCCATGCTTTCCGCGATCCGATTCCTACATTTGGAATACCCATAATGGTAACTGCTCCGTCAAAGCTGCCTATTCAACCCTTACACGTAATACACATAATTCTACAACATGGATTTGGCATCTACCCGTCGCCCCCAAAATGCAGTGTTTTATTTGGCGAATTGTGTGCGGCCGCCTCCCACTAAATACGAATCTTGGACCTCTTCATGACCGTGCTTGCCCCCTTTGCAATACTATGTCAGAAACTTTGCTACACCTTTTCCGAGATTGCTACTACACTTCCATTCTTTGGAAACATCTTTTACCTTCTCCCAATACTGAATTCTGGGACTGCACAAATTGTGGGGAATGGATTCACAAACAAATTAACTCACACCACCATAACTCCACTACTAAACCACAATGGATCACCTTATTTTGCTACACTCTATGGCAAATCTGGATAAGTAGAAATAATCTCATCTTCAACCACCAAGGGTTTTACACTTTCACCATTATCTCCAACAGTCTTAATACTGCCACTACTTTTCACTTGTTTCACCCCACAAATAAAGCCAAAGACAAACTTACCATTCATTTCACTTGGCAACCTCCTCCCTCTAATTTCATACAACTTAATACTGATGGTTCTTTTGACCCTTCAACTGGTAAAGGAGGAAGTTGCGGCCTCTTCCGTAATTCACAAGGACAATGGCTTCATGGTTATGCTGCATCTCTCCCTTATTCCTCTGTATTAGAATCTGAATGTTTGGCTCTGTGGTATGGTTTAATTATTTCACATTCCCTTAATTACACCAACTTAATAATCACGCTCGATTCACTATCTCTTCTTCAACTTCTAAACCGTGGGCCTCCTTATACATCTCAGCTGCATAACATGCTTCTTGATTGCAGGCAAATCCTGACTATGCACCCCTCATGGAAGGTCCATCACGTTTACAGGGAGGCAAACAAGGTGGCAGATTTGCTGGCCGAGGCCGGCCAAAAGCTTACTAAACCCTTCCAACACTATCAGACAGCTCCAACAGATGTCCAGAAGCTGCTGCATGACGATGCATCACAAGCTCCTCTCTCTCGGCTCATCTTCCGATCCACCACAGCCTGACTCTGTTGGTATCTGTCTGCTTTTGGTCTCCTTGAATGTTGCTGTCTAGTTTCCAATCATGTAGTATCTTTCTTTCTAGTGTGTATGTCTCCTGGCCGTGTATTATAAGGGCTGGCCCCCCGTACTTAGCCTACTCTTTTGTCAGGTCTTGTACTCTGTATGATGGCTTTCAGATCTTTCCTTCTAGTTTTGCTTGGCCTTGTTGTATAAAGGTTGGCCACCTGCTGCATGTTGTACTTTTGATCACCATGTAATATAATGTAGTCTTTTGTGCAAAAAAAGAATATCTTGTATCAACTCTAATAGAGAGATTGCCAAAAGTGTCTCAAAAAAAAGAGAGAGAGAGAGAGAGAGAGATTGCCAAAAGAATTTTAAATTTCTCTTTAGGGTTTTCTCTCTAGAAAGAAGTCGGCGGTAAAGTATTCCGGTGACAATGGAAGGAGATGATGAAGACTGGGTGAACAGAATCACGCTCTCGGATGAGGAGAAAGAAGCAGTATTGATTGGAAGGGAGGTGTGCAACAAAGTCAAAGAAGATTGGAAGCTTTGTCTAATCGGGAAGTTTGTGGGGGAAGCAAAAGTGGATGTTCAAGGCATGAAGGAACTCTTTCGAAGACTCTGGTGCCCGGAGGAAGATTTGAAGATCATGGAAGATGGTGGAAACAAATTTATTTTCAGATTCGGAAACAAATCTTCTCTGGAGAAAGCTTTGTTTGGTGGCCCATGGAGCTTCGATGATCAACTTCTTCTGTTGAAAGAATGGGCCATTCAAGGCAACCAAGACCATAATCATTTTAATGATTTATGGGTTTGGATTCAGATTAAGGGTTTACCACTCCATCTAATCCATGAAGATGTTGGTACCCATATAGCAGCATCGATTGGAGAGGTTGGACGTGTTACAATCCATATTGAAGACGAGGAAAAGGACAGATGTGTTAGGGCACGAACGAGGATCAAAACCTCTGGTTCTGCAGTAACTACACGGCATCTTTCAATTCAAAAAGAAGCGTTAGTTTCCTCAAAAAGAAAATGGGACACGGTTGAATAAGTGATTCTGGACCAAGCAATATTTTCTACCCTTTTTCCTTCTTCTTTAGAATATAGATGGCAATTAAATTCGATCACATAGAATATCTTGTATCAACTCTAACAGAGCGTAATCTGATATGGTATGTTTAAAGATGGATTGGATATGGATCATCGGTTTTTGTTTGTGGTAAAATCTGATTCGATTATATTATTATACATAATTCGTTCAATATTATAGATGCATTAATATAATTATAAATATTATTATTTGTTATATTAGGGATAGTGGTTATCCCTAATGGAATATGTGTCAGTTAATGAATGGTATGGAGCACCAAGTGTCGTGCTTACATGGTGTGGCGGAGCCAGGATTTGACCCAAGGGGGCACAATTAGGCTGAGCCAATATTTAAACTATAAATAAAATTAAATATCAAAGGTGACATTAACAGCTATTTGGCTCAGTTGGTTAAACACGCCCCAATCGACTTCGGGCACAAGGGTTCGAATCTCCAAGGGACGTTTTATTTCGGAGTTTTTCAATTTTTTGGAGAAAAAATTAAAACCACACATAGGGAGATTCGAACTTGCGCCAACTTTGTGGAAAACAGAGTACTTTACCTACTGCGTTGGATGCGCATGTATGTTAAGGGTGGGCACTTTAATAGTTTTATAGAAGATACGTTAATTTTTTAAAAAAAATTGAGGGTTCTCTAGAGTTTTTGGAAAATTTTGGGGGGGCACGTGCCCCCCCCCCCCCCCCCCCCCGCGTGCCCCTACATGGCTCCGCCTCTGCTGGCCAGCACCATCTCTTATATCTCTCTCAAGCAACAGCCACAGTCGGTTCTTCTTCTTCATCATCTTCTTCGTCTTCTCTAACCCTAACAGCAGTCACGACCTCTGGTGCAACTTCCCCGTCCCAATCTTCGACCCAAGTGATGCCGCAACCACCGTCCAGATCTGGCGGTGGGGATGACGGCGACGGTGGTGCCACCACCACCAACTTCCACCCATGGATACTCATCACAACCACCGCCACACCAGGAGCAGCATTTGCTCTTTATCTCTCTCCTCGCCACAACTGCTACCCACCACGATTAGATGAACAACTCATTTCCATTGCATCCTAGGCAACTCTTGGTTCAATTAGGTGAATAACTTCTTATTCTTTATCTATCCCACAGATAACGCATAATTGTCTTCCCTCTAAGTTTTTCAATCATATTGAAACAACCTAGCTGTGCTTATCCTCTTACTTTAACAATCACACATTACTTTGTTTGTGCCGCCACATCACATCATGAAAAATTAAATCGCTTTGCTTTGGCAAACCCGAATTTAATAGACCCTGATCATGATGGGTGTTTAAGTAAGAGAAGGCAAAACGCAATATTTATCGTTTGAGGGATTTCCATGTCATTATTAATTATTTGTTGATCCCATCAATATGATCTACTTATGTGGATTGGAAAATCCCAAATAAAAGATCAACCTTGTTTATTATTATCTTGTTACGTTTTGCATGCATCAACCGTACGCAAAAATAAATAACAAGACAATAAAAAATAACAATAAAAATAAACGTGGTATGGATATGGCCCCTAAGACCTAGTATTCCCAAGCCAATGAGAATATCTATAAGCTCTAAAGTGACAAGCTCATCTCCATGTGCCTCCATCTTTAGTCCACACATCCTAGCTTGTGGGTCTGCATCGTTTTGTGGTTTCTTTAGTCTTCGATCTTCTTCTCCATGCCTTGACTATCAATCTATCTAATACTAGCTAGCATCTATACTAAATAGACATACCTCGCAGGTTGAGGGAGAAGACGACACGTAGGCCACAAATAATTAATTACAATAAACTAAAACAAAGCAAACCACAAAAGTAAACATCCGCAAACGATGCCATATCCATCCACCATGCTACAGTTCACATAAAACAGTTAAAATCTATTTTAACGTGCTTGGTCAATTTTAACTGGATTTGGGATTTTCTAGGGTTAAAACGATCCAAGGGGTCGCACCAATCAAATCCGAGTCGTGCCAAACCGGTCGGGCCTAGCCCGCATGGTCAAACCGCCGGCTTGGTCGAACCAGGTAGGCCACGGCCTCGTTCCGCGTGCCAATGGAAGGGCGGTCGGCTATAGGACGAACCCCTTAGGGATATTTTTCAAAAAGTTCCTTCTTCCCTTGCGGGCATATACCCAATTGTAGAGAAAACCCCATTTTCCCCCAATTGTGCCCAAACCCTAGCTTTTCAAAGCCCCAAAACTCACATCATATGTGAACGAAATTCGCCAAATTTATACAATATTTGTAAAATTGGCTCATTCTCTACTGAATCATATTCAATTTCCATCATTATGCTTAACTTCAGTTTTCACGAAAAGTAACGAATGCAGTGTAAAAAATAAAAAAAAAAGGCTAGGGCTTCGGCTCTAGCTTGTCTCTCTCCTTGCTTTGTTATTTCTCACAAGAATGACTCCCTGGTGTAGAAATAACAATCTAGGACACCCTTATATATAGAAAACAACTCATTGTTAACTACATAATCATGTCCATACACGGATTAATCCACCTTACAAATTACTCTTACTAACTCTTTTGTGGTTGCGTTTCAATCCTTTTAATCAATTAGTCCAACTAATTAATATCCAAATCCAGTTTAATCCTTAAAGTGTGTGACCCCGTAGGTTTCTACTTAGTTGGTAGTAACAATTACAAACATAGAGCAGTGTCTAGCAACACATCCATGTCATCCAATGACGCGATTTCTTAACGCGTATGCGCAAGTGCACAGTCAAGTAATATAGGGGTGGTATTTCAACCCCGAGTTATCGATCCCACGAGGACAAGCTTGAAATTATTTAATTACTTATTTAATTTAGAGTACAGTGCAGGAGGAAAGATTTGATTGATTTAAGAATTGAAATAATAACTAATCTAATATTTTTTTTGTATTTTTACATTTAATAAATAGATGTGGAGAAACTAGGCAATCTCTAGATCACCTAGGGCTGTAGGCGAGTTCCGGATTATCTGAGTAACACGTTAATTATATCATAATCAAGCCGGGTAATAAGCTATGACAATCTCCTGTCGGTCTCATGTCATTTTACGTCTCGGTTGACTACAATCTCCTCTAGGTCTCATGTTGTCTACCGGTCCGTTCTAGCAGGTCATCTACTGGCACGATAATGGGTTCTGTCGGTCCACGGATTCACGGAACAGTTGAATAATCCTACCGAATCTACCCACACTAGCCAATCCTACTCACTTCTCCTACCAGTCTCGGTGATTCTAATGCTCATATCTCATCCTAGCTAATTAAAGTAACTGTCGCGTCCTTCACTAGCCAACTAACGGTTCCGGTTAATTACTCCATCCGCATTAAGAATTAAGCATAGATAATGAACAATTGATTTAGAACTTAATCAACTTTAAGCATGATTCATCCTATGAGCAAACCCTTGTTCATTGATTATCAATTCCTATCTTAGTCGTGTCTATATACTAAGATCATTAACAAGATTCAAGAACTAACATCCATTCAATAGAAGAAATCAATAAGCATGAAACAAAGATTAAAAATCCGGAAAAATTCATCGTCTACATAACCATAGGCTCTCTAGAGAAGCCTAGCAATGGAGTTTAGCTAATAGTAATCAACCAAACAAAACTTACAAGTTTCTCCATACAAGGATTGAGAGAAACTTACAAGAAGAAGAAAAACCTCGATCTTCAATGGAGGAGTCCTCCTCTTGAACCCTAACCTCCTCTTGCGTGAGTCTTCTCCTAGCGTGAGTGTCCTTTTTTCTCCTTCTTTTAATCCGATGTCAGATATACTTTGTGGTCTTGTGATCACCTTTTGTGATCATAGGATCACATTTTGTGGTCTTGCGGCTGATCTTGTGTTCATAGGATCACCTTTTGTGATCATAGGATCACATTGTGGTCTTGTGGGTGATTGTGTGATCACAATTGTGATCCTACACTTCTAGTGAGTTGCTCTCACCTTGGCTACCGGATTTTCACTAAGTGTTTGGCCATTTTTCATCTAGGGGGTCAAAGTGCCAGTACAGAAACTTCATTAAATTGCATTTGCCTCCCCTCTTCATGTATTTTCACTGTTTCCTTACGATTTCTTCTTCGTTTAAGCTCCCGAAAAATCTCAAAATATTATTTATACTCTCCGCTTCATCTCTCAAGCTCCGTTTCCTGTCAAAACAACACGAAACACAACCCGTGTGATCAAACGTGACAAAAAATCCATAAAATAATGCGAGAAAAACATGGATTAACCAATTAGTGCTCAAAGCTCAACTTCTACGTTTTCTCTCCAATCATAGTGTAAAACTAAGATTATCAAACCAGGAATCACGCAAAACGATATAAAACTTGCAAGAAATATAATTCTAATTGAGAGTTGTCATCCATCTAATAGAAATAGTCGGTGATCTGACAAACCATGTGCCCAATGTTATTGTATTGTATCTATCCCTTTGTCTCCATATCCGATTGGACATGAGACATAGCTGTCACACTCGTATATCCAATCCAAATCAATCCTTGGCATAAGCTTATCTATATATATAACATCAATATCTCCATATTGATTTATCAGAGTCTGGCAAGACATTCTATAAGAACTACCCCTTGGGTGGCCATGGATATTTACTCCGATTATGTAGACGGAACAAATCCTATCTACACCACTACCATCTCTCAACTTGCTTATCATGCCCGATTACAATCTTTATTGTAACAACCCCCTTATTCCGGCTCTGGAGAGATCGGGAGGGTTCTACTCGTAACGAAACGGCAAAAATCACGAGCAAAACATCCATAGTTATATATTACAAGCGGCATAATTGTCTCATTACATTACAAAACCTAAAATTAAACTAAGCGTTCAACTTAACATAATAAACTAAGATAAACTAGTACGAATTTTGCGATCCCTCCTACATGGAGCTTCCTTCGTTTAGGCCTGCGGGGGAAAGAAACAAAGACCGCAGTTTTTCCAAAGTCAGCAAGAAATGCTGAGTAATCAAACAACCAAACACGTAAACCGGATAAGAGGCATATGAAAGAGATATATTTTTCCCAACTCTTTATTTGATAATACGATTTTAGGGACGTGATCTCAATTAATCACGACATATATCCTAGAGAAACATTCTCAATTCATACCATTTCCCCAATTAGGGGATTCCAAAATTATGATTCTCCATAAATTATCCACATAAAAACCCACATTATTATTTTGTTGTAGCGGGGAAGAACCAACTTTCAATATATCACAACATTTCCATAACCAAGCTACGAAGACCTTAAGTGTCGACACCCCCCTAAAGGGTTCTTGCGCCCAGAAGGAGTGAGTACAAGGAGCGGCACGGGGCTAAGTGAAGTCGGGTTAACCATATAAGTATCCAAGTATCCAAATAGTGTTCCGCCGGCCAACTCTTTCCACTTTACATTATTACACATTATTAATTTATCATGTGATAACTTTGAAAGAAGAATTTATACAAATAATCAAAATCTCACGTTGAACATGTACATTAAAAATCACATTTTGAGACATGAAATCATAAAAATATTTGGACACGAAAGGAGGACGGTCTCACTAGGCCTGGCATGTTTACTTACCTCAAGTATCAACAGAAACTAGCACGATAATATATTCTAAGGAGAGACGTAACCCTCGTCTATGAACCATTCACCTACAATTTAATTGGCAAGTTTCTAGTCACACGGTTGTACTCTTAAACAAATGATTGTACTAACCCTATATGAATGCCTTGTTAGAACATATGATTAAATTCAACTCTTACGGTCCGAATAAAAACGAAATTGATTTTCATGTGCAAATGGTGATAACTCTAAGTTAATTTGTATCATACTATTAGTTACTACTATTTTTTAGTAAATCTCGTATGAGGGAGGTATGATTTATGAAATAGGGTTCCAAATTAAAATTTTCAACTTGTCAAAGTTTACAAAAAATAGTATTTAGGAAAATATACAACTTATTTCGGTGTGAAACCAGTTGGAGATGAAAGTAGACACGTAGGCTTCGTAACGGTATAAAGTAGAGTAAAAACGAACCTCGTATGAGTGAGTTATAACCTCACAAAGTTGGGTCAAATAATATGTCCGAATCCAAATTTTCAGACCCGACTCTTCTTACAAAAAAAGGCATTCTGAAAAAGGTATAAAAAACTTAAATATGAGACCAGTTGGAAATGAAAGTAGACTTGTAAACCTTCGATACGATATAAGGTGGGACAAAAACCGAATTTTTGTGAGTGAGATATGACATATCAAAGTCAGGTCAAGAATTTTGGCCGAAAATTGAGTATCAAAACAAGACTAACTCCTTTCGAATTTCATTTCTTATCACAACCTTATTAGAATACTTCATTTTAGTTATATCAAATAGAAGGAAGACGGTATATATGAAGAATTAATATTGAAATTGAATAACTCTAGTATAGAAGATGCATGAATGATCAAAATAAAGAACTATGATTGAAACTTACCAAACTTGATCTTTAAGAATACCCAAATGAAGTAAAAATGAAGAGAGAGCTTGAGTTATTCAATTATGGGAGTAAGAGGAGTGTGGTGATGATTTCATCCAAGTGAGAGAGGTAGGTATTTAGAGAGAGAGGTGGAGCCTTGGAGTGGATGATGCAACTTGACATGTAGAGTATTAGAGGGGAGTGTTGTGACTACTCATGTTGAGTGTTGGATTGGATGTGACTACTCATATGTAGTATATAAATGAAGTGATGTGACAAGTCATGTAGAGTGTTGGAATGAATGATGTGACTAGTCATGTTGAGTATAAAAGTGAGGTGATGTGACTAGTCATGTTGAGTGTTGGAGTGTATGATATGGAGTGATGTGACTAGTCATATTGAGTGTTGAAATGATTTAATTTACTTGAAAAGACTACACAAATGTGTGATGATGGTCAAAGATGGCTTGAGTATTTTGTAAGCAAGTTATGTCTAGTCAATTAAGAGTATGATGATAAATATTGATTTTTGGTGTGCTCATGCAATAATGTTATAGTCATGATATATGGCTTGTTATTATAGCTTCTTTGTGGTCCATATTGATAAGAGATGGTAGAAAATAGTCATTGGGTCCATATATATACATATTCCCCTTATTTTTCTACACTTAATGTAGGAAAATAACAACTTCTGGTCATGTTTTGAGAGACCTTCCTCTCAAATTCGGGAATACACTAGGAAAGTGTGATTGATTGGACAAGATAGCATGAAAAATGAGAAATGTAAAGTGTGTAGGGGAAATAAGCTTGATTGGACAAAAGAGACATGACTAGCATGCCTAAAGCTGAGAAAATCACGGGGTCTTAATCTTAGGTAAAGCATGAGCCTAACCCTTCCCTACACTAGATGTATATGCAACCCATATGTACCTAACATATTAATACATAGTAACATTTTAGGAATATCTTCATACCATTAACCTTAATGAATCAAATTGAATTCTCGTCTCAAATCACCAATTTACCCTACTCTTAAAACGGGGTATTACATCCTACCCCCTTAAAGAGAGCTTCGTCCTCGAAGTTAGAGCTAGGCAATGAGCAAGAAATTTATTTAGAGCTAAACAATGAGCTAAACATTTTAGGAATATCTTCATACCCACATACTAGTCTATCGTGATCGTCCTATTAATCAATATAATGGACTAGGGATATTTAAGATAAACAACTCATTGCAATATAAGGACTTCATTATATTAAATATCTCCATAAATAATAAATGAATATTTTAGCCAAAATTAATGGTCATACTAAATATAGATTGTCTCTAGGGAATCTACTCCAATAGTGTGTCACATGCGCTATCTGGGTTATGGATCATAGCCGCCTGCTTCTGGATTGTAGCGCTGAGCCTCTCGATCAGCTTGGATAGAGCCATCGGGTCGGTACTCTCAGATTGAGAGAGGCGATTTTGACTCTCATAGTTTTCGGTGGAATACGACCGCGATGATGGTCGACTCCTGTCTTCGTTAACTCCAGGAGGAAGAGGATGAGCCATCTTGAAGCCTTTGGTAATAGGTAACTGGGTGAATCGTCTAAGTTGTTCACGTTGGGTTCACCAATGTAAGCGAGGGACTTCGCCGGAGTAGTTCCTCCGTGTTCTTGCAAGCAGAAGAACGAAAAAAACAGCACTTGGTTGACATGTTTGGTGGGACCGGAGACGAGATTCGGTTTGGGGTAAGATCAAGGCAAAGTATGTTATCCCTAAGTGAGATAGTAATGGGCGAGGTGAGTTATAGCTAATCTCTCTGTGTGTTCTGTTGTGTCTTCGTATCTCTGTTCGTTGTGTAGGGGACATATCCTTTATTTACAGGCCATTATACGGACGTGGATTAGCACATACGACAATGATGGGTCCTCTCGTGGCCTTAAGGTCCGCCTAATTGAGCGGCTCGCGACCCGTATATGTAGGGATCGTGGTCCATGATTCTGAGGTCGCGACAGACCATTTGCAGGTCTCTGGATAACATACGAGGGTCGCATGCGAGATATGTAGGGTTTTGTAATGGATTGCACAACGGAAAAATAATAATTTTGATCCGCACAAGACCCTCCAAGGATCACAGGAAGAGACATCATAACGATAGTAAGGGTTTGGTAGCAATTACCTTGTTTGTCTCCTCGGATGATTTCAAACGCAAAATAGTGTTCGCATCTCTATGGCTAGTCCACACCTAGGATCAAGATCTAGATGGCTCCACGTCTTGTTCTATCAACCGGTGGAGGAAGGAAGAAGAAGAATCACGCAACGGAGACCAAAAGAGGTCGTGCCTCTTCTTGGTGACCGACGGGTAGGGGACGACACAAGGGGGTTCGGCCCTCTTGTGTTGTTCTCTCTCCTTGCTTTGTTCTATCTCACTCAATGTATGTTATGAGAATTAGTCATAAATAATCTAGGAGTGATATTTATATAGTCCAACAACTACTTGTTAACTACAAAAAGGTCCCTATACTAATCATGTCCTTACATGGATTAGTTCCCTTTGCAAATTAATCATATTAACTTTACATGTACTTGCGTGTTGATCCTTCTATTAAATTAATCATATTAATTAATTCCCAAGTCTAGTTTAATCCATATGGTGTGTGACCGCATAGGTTTCTACTTAGTTGGTACTAACGATTACTAACATGGAGCGGTGTCTAGCAATACATCCATGCCACCCAACTAATAGAAATAGTCAGTAATCCGATAAACCTTGTGCAAGTATTGTCTCATCCCTTTGTCTCTATATCCGGATTGGACACGAGACATACAAGTCACACTCGTATATCCAATCCATTGTTTCTCGATCCTGGGAATAGTCTTATCCATGCAGATAACATCAATATCCTATATTGATTTATCTGAGTCTGGCCAGACATTCTATAAGCATTAACCCTTGAGTAGCCACGGATATTTTCTTTCGTTATGTGGGAGGGACACATTCTATCTACATCATTACCATTTCTAAGCTTGCTTCCTATTGTGTCTGATTAATGGCTTTATTGCTACCCAGTCACGGTGTAGTGTTTGACGATATCAAAACACAATACTCCACAACTCGAGGATTTAGTGACTTCAAGTCTAAGGATGACAATATTGTTGTCACTATGAGATGCACTTGTGACTTTACATAACTTGTATGTAGCCTTCTCGTTGTTGGTAAATCCAGTATGTCAGTACCCCTAATGCATACCCATGTGTAGGATCGTGATATCTCCATATCGATCCAACCTCATACTAGTCTATAGTTGATTGTCATATTAATCAATATAATCGACTAGGGATATTTAAGAATATAACATTTATATTCTAAGGACTTCATTCATGTTAACATATCCCTATATCGATAACATAATGAATAGTAAGTCCATACAAATGTCACAAGAAATAGATTTCCTCTAGGGCATATTTCCAATAGTCTCCCACTTGCACTAGATTCAATCTGGTGCATCATATGCCTATTGATCTAGCGTCGCCCTCACGCCTCTGTTGCGCAAGGTAAGAGAGACATATGCTGGTACTTTGCATATGTTCATATCTCTTCTATCAATAATCGAATGAGATAGAATCTTCTAAGTATGTTCATTTCATGGAAAAATATACTTAGTCCTCTGTGATAGAATCGACAACTAAATCTTGCCCAGAACCTTTCCAGCTCACAATCCCTTTCCTTAAGGAAAACACAAAAATTGACTATAATCTGAAATCATCTTTATCAAATTGGAAGTTCGCATCACTTTAACCCCTTACAGTGAACTCTTCCTATCCTCCATATATCAATAATTCATCCTTTAGTTCTTCTCAAGTACTTAAGGATAATCTTGATAATTATCGAGTGACGCTCACCTAGATTTGACTGGTATCTATATGTCATACCATATGACATGTCTGGTCTAGTACATAACACAGCATATCTCGTGAATCTTATTCATACGGTCCTTTACAATCTAATTGAAGGACAATTAGCCTTCAAAAGACTAATTCTACGTGACATAGGTTGAATCTATATTCTTTACATGCTGAACCATTTCAACACCATTGTCAATATATGTACTTTGACTTAAGCTAAACAACTTTCTTGATCTATCTCTATAGATCTTTATAGGTTGTTTCGCCTAGTTATTCATTGGAAAAACAATTCCCTAGCCAATCTCTACAAGATTGCCGAGTAGGGATATGATTCCCAATGATTAGTATGTCTCTACATACAAGACCAGAAATATAACTGTGATCCCACTAACCTTATTGTAAATACAAGCTTCATCTTCATTTTTGATGGAACCAAACTCCTTTGATGGCATCATCAAATTAAAGATTCCAACTCCGAGAAGCTTTATTCAATCTGTAGACAGATTGCTGCAAGCAAGATGCGAATGGATTTAAGCATCACAACCGGGGGAAAGATATCGTCATAGTCTATACTATGAACTCAAAGGAAACCTTTAGACACCAATCGTCCCTTAAGAGTAATCACATTACCATCCATGTTAGTTTTCTGAAAACTCACTTGCATCCTATGGGTCCTGCCCTTTTAGATGGTTCCACCAAAGTCAATACTTTGTTGGTATACATGTACTCCATTTCATATCTCATGGATCCAAGCCATTACTGAGAGTTTGGCCCACTCGTGGCCTCCTCATAGGTTGCAGGCTCACCCCCATGAGCAATACATCAACGGGTTATGAGAAATCCATATTTCTCTACCCCTTCGTCATATTTAACCTACGAGGTTCTTGTGTTACCTGAGTAGGTTGCTCCACAACATCTTGTGATCTTGCTCACGTTCCATCAAAAGGATCAATGTTCTTTTATGGTTGTTGAAGACTGTCCTCCCACTGTTTATTTTAGAGACAATCTCTATCTAGAAACACATCGGTTCGAGCAACAAACAATTTGTTCTCGACTGGATTGTAGATATAGTATCCTTTATTTCCTCAGGATATTCTTCATAGTAAATTTATCCGATTTGGGTCCAAGTTTATCTGTAAACTATTTACATGAACTTCATAACCCAAATTCTTTATGAATGACATACTAGGAAACTTCCTAGTCCATATCTCATATGTTTGTTTTTCATAATTGATTTAGATGGAACAAGGTTAAGGGCGAAATTTGAACATGGCCCCCAAAAGTAAGCTGGAAGTTCTTTTGACGCATCACAAACCGGTCCGTGTCCTAACAAGGTTCGATCTCTCCTCTTAGAACGACATACCCATGTGGCATTATAGGTTGAGAAAGTTTGGATCTTATCCAACACTCCCATAGATGCTTGTCAGACTCTGGGCTTAAGTATTCTCATCCACGATTCAATCGTGGAGCCATATTACTTTTGCCAATCTAGCTCTCTACTTCATTCTTGAATTCCTTGAGCTCTTCAGAGAATTCTGATTTGTTTCTTCATAAGATACATGAAAGTGAGTAATGTAGACTAAATACAGGACCTAAATACTCTAGAAGGGGGGGGGGGGGGGTTGAATAGAGTATGGAAACTTTTTGCAAACCTCAAAGTTTAACAGAATAAATTTGTGTGAAACTCAAATCTCAAGGCCTTGAGATTTTAGTAAACTGTCTGAAACTTTCAAAGGCAAAATAGAAAGATTCAAGGCCTTGAACAGTAAACAATTCTAAACAGCTTTTGAACCCTAGTTTGATTTGAGTTGTAAGCAGCAGATAATAATCAAACTGTAAAGTAAAGAACACAAAGCAATTTACAAAGTTCAGTCCCTATGGACTTAATCTCTTCCTGAGGGATCTAATCCCACCAGGATTGGTCAAACACTTCTTATTACTCACACAGAAACAACCCTAGATCTTCAAGCCTAAGTGATTTCCCTTACACCTATACAGCTTGTGGTTCCAAACCTATCTAGTTCCAGCTACTAACTGTTGAGCTAACAAGAACATCTTGTTGTTCACTTGAACAACCAACCACTAGGTTAAGTGAGGTTTAAGATAATTAAAAGATACACAGATTAAAGTACAAGTGAAGAACACAGTAGAAAAGATAAGTTGTTGAAGCATGGATGTGTTCTTCTGGAAAACTGGATTGATTTGATCTTCTGGAATCTGGATTGAAGCTTGAATGATTGTGTGTTTGAATGAATGATCTCCCACGACTTTTTCACACCTTTCTGAGTATTCTGCAAGCCTCTCTTTCTTCAAAATTCAAACCAGTCTCTTTTATCCACAGCTGCAACTAATTGAGAGATTTTTTGATCTCAGTTCCTACAAATCCTCTTTCTGTTTTCAACTGAAATTCAAACAGCTCTAAGTGGATATCCGTTGGAGTTTGTTGAGATTGCTCATGCACGTTTAACAACCCTGCAACAGCATTGAAACACAGCAACAATAAAATCCAAAAAGATAACAGTGCTATGACTGTTTGGTTATCCAGTTTCTGATAAATCTGGTTAACAGATTAGAACAATAACCTGTATAACTTCTAATACATATAAATCATGAAAAACAAGTTTAAGACTATTAGAAGTGAGTAAATAATCACAATACTAAGAATCACAACCTGCAAGAAAGAATCAACTTAGTTCTGTGAAAACTGTCAGCAGCTCAAGGCACATCTCAAGGCCTTGGAGCTCTGAACCTGCTTCACAGATATTCAAATTTAAACCCAGATAACTTTGATTCTTCCTGTACTGATCATCTGCAATTGTGTTAGATATGTAAATAGTATAATCTATAAGTATATGCAGTAAATCATTGATCTGTATAATCAGGTATCCAATCTGCAACACAGAACTGTTAGAACATATAGCAGAATAAAGTAACTCTCAAGGCTTTGAAGTTCTATCAGTATCTCAAGGCCTTGAAGTAACTGAAATGCTTTGCTGCTTATGTCTTTGTCTTTCATCACTCAAAACAATTACCAACCAAAACACATTCAAGGGTCTTTGAATCAACAATCTCCCCCTTGATGAAAGACAAAACCTACAGTCTTGTATAGATTTTCCTGCCACTCAGATTTAAAATTAGATAATCACAAAATGCAGATAAAATATACAATAATGCCAAACAGATAACCAGCAAGCAGATAATCAGCAAATAATTACCAATTACCACAGAAATATAAACACAACTGATTATTAAACCACAAAACAACTAAGTATTATTATTATTCAAAATACTGCAAACACAGAACCACATAAATTCTCCCCCTTTTTGACTTTCATCAAATAAGGATGAAGAAATGTTGGATCATTACTCAGAGTCTTAAAAAAAACTTAAACAAAATTATTGCTAAAAATTCAAGGCCTTGAGAACAGAAAGAATGAAAAGAAAGAAATAGAAGGTCAAGGCTTTGGCATTCTCTGATCTTCACTTCTTCTTGATGTCTGGCGTTTCTCTGAGCCTTCTCCAACTTCTTCTTCACTTGCAGCATCTTCAGCAGACTGATTACCTTCTTGTTCAGCTTCCACTTTTGCAACAACCTCTTAGTTATCTCATCCACTTTCTTTTTAGCCTGTACTGAATCCACCTCTGTAGCTGCATCAACACCTGTGTCTTCACCAGCATCTTCTTTATCAGTTTTTTCATACAAATATTTTGAAGTAAGTACCACTGGAATTGGCTTATTCTTCTTCTTCATAAAATCTCCTAGCCTTTCCTCTGAATCCACATTGGTGTCATGACTAGTAGCAGAAGGTATCTTCTCCAAATTCAAACCCTTGATGACAACATCTAGCTTCCC
The DNA here is from genome assembly GCA_023055425.1 of Linanthus parryae. Classification (NCBI taxonomy): domain Eukaryota; kingdom Viridiplantae; phylum Streptophyta; class Magnoliopsida; order Ericales; family Polemoniaceae; genus Linanthus; species Linanthus parryae. The sequence goes on along the minus strand of JALGPY010000002.1, from coordinate 113,710,751 downwards.
ATTCATAACATTCATCAAGCCCTTGAACTGGTTGAATTCAGTTGACAGGTCAAATAACCTTTGTCTGAGATCTTCAATGTCAACCTGCTGATCTTCTAACTTCTAACCAACAAAGAGTAATCCTCATTGGCTTTTCCTTTCCCTAATGTAGTCCCCTTAGGCTTCACAAACTCCTTCTCTCCAAGTTCCTCTTTTGACAAATCTGAATAAAACTTCCAATGTCCCTTCCCAATTTGAACTACTCCAATCCTTTGAAGTGCAGTCTCATCTATCAACCCAAAACCTCCAGTAATCTTTTCCTCTCCTTTCACAGGTACATCAAAGTATTCAAAGAAAAGAGGTAACAGGTTGGCATATGGAAGAGGATGGTTTCTAGTCCTGGTTGCACAATAAATCATATGCTCCATAACAACTGTTGATAAGTCTATCTCAAACCCTTGAGATATCAGATACATCAAAATCAAAGAACTACACTCCTTCCTCTCAGTGTAATCTCCAACATTGTATTTCCTAGGAATGCCCAAGACTTTTGCAAAAGTCCTATGATCTAACCTCAAATCCACTCCAGCCACTTTTGAAGTTAACACCATTTTATCATCACCTTAAGAAACCAAATTCAGATAAAATAATCTAGTTAACCTAGGATAGGCCTTTTAAGTATGATTTAAAACCTTCCAAACAGCAGTTTCTCTTAACTTTCTCATGTAGTCTACATCCAATTTATCCAATAATTCTTCAGAAACGATACTACAGAAAGCTACCTTAGATGAAGCATACCCTTGCATCCATACAGTTCTAACCTTAGAACTAACAAACCAGTCTATAGGAAGTACATTCTTACCTTGATATCCTTTCTTAGTTGCAGCACCAGCTTGCTTAACCCTAGTTTTCTTCTCTGAGGGTTTGGTCTTTTCTTGTCCTCCTTCATATGGTTTCTTATGGTTTTCTTGAGTTGATTTCCCTTTTTCCTCTTCACTAGTCTTTTTCTTTTCTTCCCCTTTCTTCTTCTATGACCTAGGTTGGTCACCACCCTGTGTCTCCTGTTGTGGATCAATGCTTGAGCCTTCATCTCCCTTCTCTATTCTGGACTTCTTTGCAGGAGAAGTGTCCTCATGCAAGCTCTGAGTGTTTTCTGAATCTGAATCAGAAATCCCTATATTTTCCTTCTTATTTGCTCTCTTCTTGGATCTGCCAGAGGGCTTTCCCTGTTGCTGAATTCTGGCTGATTTGCGCTCCATTTTGGGGTTTAGGGTTTTGAGAAGAGAATGTGATTGAGAGAAAATGAGAGAGAGAGAGTAGAGTCGTAGAGAATTGAGAGAGAATGAGAAGAAAAAGCCCCGAATTTCAGCTTAAGTAGATTGAAAAGGATGAGTCATAAAAGGGCTATGCTATATCAACATGCAAAATTGAATCTTGAAAAATATTTTTTGAGATATTTTAGAAAATTCTCTGAGTAATTCAAATATTACATAGTTATCTAAGAAGATAAAATATAATATTTGATGATCCATTTTTTCAAAAAAAAATTACAGATATTATCAAGACCTGGAGAACAATCTCAAGGCCTTGAGATTTTCTGCAGTTTGAGAAACTTCAAAGCTTTGAGCTATACTTTCAAGGCTTCAGAAAGTATAATCTCAAGGCTTTGAGATTTCAGCACATAAACACATATAAGTACTAATACTCCCCCTAAACCAATGCATCCTTGTTTAACATCCCCAATTCAAGCCTTATAGATGAAAACCTATCATCTGGCAAAGGTTTAGTGAAAATATCAGCAATCAGCATTGAAGTAGAGATAAAACTTAAAACAACATCACCTTGTTCTGCATGATCTCTAAGGAAGGATGTCTCACATCTATGTACTTAGTCCTTGAGTGCTGGACTGGATTCTTAGAGATTGAAATAGCACTTGTGTTGTCACAATGAATATGCACATTTCTGAAATTGTAGCCAAGATCTCTAAGTTGCTGAGCAATCCATAACACTTGTGAACAGCAAGCACCAGCTGCAATATATTCAGCTTCTGCAGTTAATAATGCTACAAAATTTTGCTTTTTGGAATGCCAACTGATCAGTGAAGATCCAAGAAATTGACAGCATCCAGAAGTACTTTTCCTGTCTACTTTATATCCTGCAAAATCTGCATCTGAATAGCCACTCAACATAAAATTAGATCTTCTTGAATACCAAATCCCCAAGTCTCTGGTTCCATTCAAATATCTAAAAATTCTTTTGACTGCAGTTAAATGACTTTCCTTAGGATCTGCTTGAAATCTAGCACACATACAGACACTGAACATAATATCCGGTCTACTAGCAGTTAAATACAACGGTGATCCAATCATACCTCTATATTCCTTTTGATTCACACTCTTACCATATGAATCTTTGTCTAAAGAGAGTGATGAACTCATAGGGTTCTTAAGCACCTTGGACTGAGACATATTGTACTTATTCAATAGGTCCTTGGTATACTTTCCTTGATGCACAAAAATTCCTTTCTTCATTTGTAAGATATGAAGTCCAAGAAAGAAATTCAGTTCACCCATTAGGCTCATCTCAAACTCCCTGCACATCAGACTAGAAAACTCTTTTGAAAGAGCATCATTAGTAGAACCAAATAAAATATCATCTACATAAATCTGAACTACTAACAAATCACTTTGATGGTGTTTAATGAAAAGAGTTTTGTCAACTAGGCCTCTTTTGAAATTGTTTTCAAGTAGAAATTTTGAAAGTCTGTCATACCAAGCCCTTGGAGCTTGTTTTAAACCATAAAGAGCTTTGTCCAGTTTATAAACATGATCAGGAAAGTTTTCATCTTCAAAACCAGGTGGTTGTGCTACAAAAACATCTTCTTGTAAATAACCATTCAGAAAAGCACATTTAACATCCATTTGATAAAGCTTTATGTGATTGTGAGATGCAAATGCAAGAAGTATTCTAATAGCTTCTAACCTGGCAACAGGAGCAAAAGTCTCCTCATAATCTATACCTTCTTCCTGATTATATCCTTGAGCTACCAGTCTGGCTTTATTTCTTACTACTTTGCCATTCTCATCAAGCTTGTTTCTGAATACCAATCTGGTTCCAATAACTGATTTCTCTTTAGGTCTGGGGACCAGATTCCAAACCTTGTTCCTTTCAAACTCATTCAGCTCACTCTGCATTGCAATGATCCATTCTGCATCTTCTAGTGCTTCCTTGGTATTTTTTTGGCTCAATCAAAGATACAAATACACTAAAAGCACATAAGTTCTTCAACTGTCCTCTTGTCTGAGTTCCAGTTGATGGATCTGATATAATGTTATCAGCTGGATGGTCTGAAAGGTACTTAAACTTCTTTCTTAGTACCTAGGAGTATTCTCCTTCAAGGCTTTGAGTCCTTGAAACAGTAGAGGGAGCATCATAGAAAGTTTCAGCTTCTGTCTCAAGGCTTTGAGATTTTGGTTCAGCAGGAGGTTCAAGGCCTTGAGATTATGCTGATTGATTATGCACATTCGTTTTGCCTTTGTATTCTTTCACAACATCATCATCTGATTCATGCTTGTTCAAATCTAGATCTGCAAAACTTTCACTCAGAGAATCCTTAGTACTTTCATAAAAAATTACATGAATGCTCTCTTCCACAATCTTGTTTTTTCTATTATAAACTCTATAAGCTTTGCTAGTTTGAGAATATCCAAGAAATACACCTTCATCACTTCTAGCATCAAACTTACCAAGATTGTCTCTACCATTATTATGCACAAAACGGATACAACCAAAAGGTTTGAAATAAGAAACCGTAGGCTTTCTACCTTTAAATAGTTCATAGGGGGTCTTTTTCAAAATAGGTCTAATCAAGCATCTATTCAGCACATAATTGGCAGTGTTAACAGCTTCTGCCCATAAAAACTTTGGCAAATTACTTTCAAGAAGCATGGTTCTGGACATATCCTCAAGTGTCCATTTTTCCTTTCAACTACTCCATTTTGCTGTGGAGTTCTAGGTGCAGAAAAGTTGTGTGAAATGCCATGCTTTGCACAAAACAAATCAAAGTCAAGTTGATCAAACTCCCTACCATGATCACTTCTAATTGATGCAACATGTAAATTTTTTAAAGTTTGAAGCTCTTTGCACAGTCTAGAAAATTCAGATAAAGCTTCAGTTTTGTCTCTAATAAACATCACCCAAGTAAATCTAGAATAATCATCAATTATAAAAAGCATATACCTCTTACCTTTTGGGGTCTGAACTCTCATAGGACCACACATGTCCATATGCATCAATTCTAAGGGTTTGGAAGTACTTACAAAGTTCTTTGGCTTGAATGAGCTTCTGGTTTGTTTACCTTGTACACATGCCTTGCATACCTCATCATCTGCAAATTTATGTGATGGTAAACCTCTTACCAAGTCCTTAGAGATGAGTTTATTCAAGGTATGTACACTAATATGCCCAAGATTTCTGTGCCAAAGCTTTGAATCTTCCTTCAAGGCCTTGAGGCATTTTAGCTTGTCACCTGAAACACTGTTAGTATTCATAGCATATAGATTATATGATCTAGGAGCAGTGAGTATGCAATCACCAGATTTCTCATCTTGCACCACGCATTTCTCCTTTTCAAAAATAGCCTTATAACCTTTATCACATAACTGAGAGATACTAAGCAGATTATACTTAAGTCCATCTACCAGATAAACATCAGATATAGAATTAGTATAACCATTACCAATACTACATATACCAATGATATTGCATTTTGCTTTGTCACCAAGTGTGATTGTTCCTCCAGATTTTTCTGTAAGTTGAGTGAAGAAAGAAAAGACTTCTTTCCACTCATATGTCTGGAACATCCACTGTCTAATATCCATTTATGATCTTTCAAGGCCTTGGTGACATCCATATCTTCACTATGTCTGTCTGATGAATTTTCCTCATCATGCTTTGCCATGAAGCATAAGTTTGCTTGATCTTCTTCTGTGTCTGAGTCACTAGATGAATCAGAATCACTCCAAGAAGCCATCATGGCTTCCTTCCTTCTGTTGTCACTGTCTTTCTTCTGAAAGTTCCTTTCCTTCTTCTTTTGTGGACAGTCCCTTACTAAATGATCTGCATCACCACACTCAAAACAATTCATTACTTTAGTTTTATGTGACTGTGATGAAGTTTTACCTTTGTAGTCCTTGCTGCCTGAGGGTCTTGATCTCTCTCTATTGTAATCCCTGTTACCAGAGTTTCTTTTCTTTTTGAGAATCCTGGCCAAGGCCTTGGAGATCAATGCTAAAGCCTCTTCATCATCAGGCTCATCCTCAGTCTCAAGGCTTTGAGACTTTTCACTGTCTTTTGCCTTAAGTGCTAGGTTCCTGATGTTTTCACTCAAATAACCTTCCACATCCTTCATGGACATTTCATGAGTGAGCAGCTTTCCTTGTAGATCATCTAGCTGAAGAAGACTCAAGTCCTGAGCTTCCTCAATGGCTGTTGTCTTTGGCTCCCACTTGGCTTTTGGCAAGCTTCTCAGAATCTTTCTGACCTTCTCTTCATTTGAGAACTTCTTTCACAATAACTCCAGATTGTTCACCACATCAGTGAATCTTTTGAACATCTCCTTGATGGTCTCATCTGAGTTCATCTTGAACAACTCATATTGCCTCAGAAGTATGTTGATCTTGGTCTGCTTAACCTGGCCAGTTCCTTCATATGTCACCACCAGTTTATCCCATACTTCTTTGGCACTCTTGCAATTTGACACTCTGTTGAACTCATCTGCATAAAGAGCACAGTATAACAGATTCATAGCCTTGTAATTTTTTGATACCTTTTCCAGTTCAGTAACTGAAAGATTTTCCTCAGACTTGATGCATCTGACTCCATCAATTGTAGTGTAGTACTCATGAGGACCATTCTGAACTATTGACCACAGTTCCATGTCTTGATCTATGATGAACATCTTCATCAATGCCTACCAGTGCATGAAGTTATCACCACAGAACAATGGAGGTCTGTTGGCTGCCCTTCCTTGTGAGAATCCACCATCTCCTACATTACTCATAGTCACCAGATTGTTAGATCTAAAACAGTGACACAAGCTCTGATACCAATTGAAAGTGTGTAATCTAGACTAAATACAGGACCTAAATACTCTAGAAGGGGGGGGGGGTTGAATAGAGTATGGAAACTTTTTGCAAAACTCAAAGTTTAACAGAATAACTTTGTGTGAAACTCAAATCTCAAGGCCTTGAGATTTTAGTAAACTGTCTGAAACTTTCAAAGGCAAAATAGAAAGCTTCAAGGCCTTGAACTGTAAACAATTCTAAACAGCCTTTGAACCCTAGTTTGATTTGAGTTGTAAGCAGCAGATAATAATCAAACTTTAAAGTAAAGAACACAAAGCAATTTATAGAGTTCAGTCCCTATGGACCTAATCTCTGCCTGAGGGATCTAATCCCACCAGGATTGGGCAAACACTTCTGATTACTCACACAGAAACAGTCCTAGATCTTCAAGCCTAAGTGATTTCCCTTACACCTATACAGCTTGTGGTTCCAAACCTATCTAGTTCCAGCTACTAACTGTTGAGCTAACAAGAACCTCTTGTTGTTCAATTGAACAACCAACCACTAGGTTAAGTGAGGTTTAAGATAATTAAAAGATACAAAGATTTAAGTACAAGTGAAGAACACAGTAGAAAAGATAAGCTGTTGAAGTCGGGATGTGTTCTTCTGGAAAACTGGATTGATTTGATCTTCTGGAATCTGGATTGATGCTTGAATGATTGTGTGTTTGAATGAATGATCTCCCACGAATTTGTCACACCTTTCTGAGTATTCTGCAAGCCTCTCTTTCTTCAAAATTCAAACCAGTCTCTTTTATCCACAGCTGCAAATGATTGAGAGATTTTAGGATCTCAGTTCCTACAAATCCTCTTTCTGTTTTCAACTGAAATTCAAACAGCTCTAAGTGGATATCCTTTGGAGTTTGTTGAGATTTCTCCTGCACGTTTAACAACCCTGCAACAGCATTGAAACACAGCAACAACAAAATCCAAAAAGATAACAGTGCTATGACTGTTTGGTTATCCAGTTTATGATAAAACTGGTTAACAGATTAGAACAATAACCTGTATAACTTCTAATACATATAAATCATGAAAAACAAGTTTAAGACTATTAGAAGTGAGTAAATAATCACAATACTAAGAATCACAACCTGCAAGAAAGAATCAACTTAGTTCTGTGAAAACTGTCAGCAGCTCAAGGCACATCTCAAGGTCTTGGAGCTATGAACCTGCTTCACATATATTCAAATTTAAACCCATAAAACTTTGATTCTTCCTGTACTGATCATCTGCAATTGTGTTAGATATGTAAATAGTATAATCTATAAGTATATGCAGTAAATCCTTGATCTGTATAATCAGGTATCCAATCTGCAACACAGAACTTTTAGAACATATAGCAGAATATAGTAACTCTCAAGGCTTTGAAGTTCTATCAGTATCTCAAGGCCTTGAAGTAACTGAAATGCTTTGCTGCTTATGTCTTTGTCTTTCATCACTCAAAAAAATTACCAACCAAAACACATTCAAGGGACTTTGAATCAACAATACACAAATCCATATTTACTGAAGCGATCAGTAAATATGATGAAGTACTGAAAACCACCTTTAGCACTTGTGCTTAGCGGCTTACATAGATCAATATGTATGAATCAAAAAAAATTCATATCTTTGCCCAATAAATAAGCCTTACATGTCTCATATGATTCAAAATCAAATGAGTCAAGAAATCCATCCATATGGAGCCTAGATATGTATCTCTCATTAATGTAGCCTAAACGACAATGCCAAAGAAAAGTGAGGTTCATATCATTATATGAAAACCTCTTGGTATTAATGTTATAGATGAAATTATCATGATCAAGGATATACAATCCATTAGACAAAATTGCATTACCATAATGCATATCAGAATAAATGGAACAACGTTTGTCCTTTATTATGATAGAAAGCCTTTCTTGTCCAAACAAGAATCTATGATAATGTTCGTACTCATAGCGGGGACACAATCACTTTTTTCTAATTCATGAACAATTTTTGAAAGGTAGAGATACATTTACTACTGCTAATTCAGCAACCCCTTGCTTCATTGCCCCACGTGTAGGTTTATTTCTTTCTTATCCAATGGTCTACATCTCTTGAGATCCTCCATATTTCTATAAACGTGAGATCCTCATCTAGTATCATATACTCATAATGATGATATAGACACATTAACTTCTATAAAAAAAATACCTAAATTGGAATTCAAAATTCCTTTATTATTTCCTTCCATGTGCTTTGGGCCGTGTCTCTTCCTCTACACCACCTATGGGACTTTTTACGGTAACTTGGTTTTAGCACCAAGCTTGCTTTATACCCACGGGGTTAGCAAACCTTTTGCCCTTATCAATGCTGTTAACCATTAACATGTTTTGCCTTAGCCCTTTAGGAGTGTTTTGTTTAGCAATTCTCAATCATATTGAGTAAATCGCATTTGAACAAAACCTTAATTGCATCCAATGCAATTCTTCGTCTATTTGGGCGAATAACTTTTATTATTTATCTATCTCATAGATAAACTTCCCTAACCTATCAATCATATTGAATTAGTTTAGTTGCGTATGACCTCTTGCTTTAGCAGTCACGCATTACTAGCTTGTGCCGTCGTGTCATATCTTGGTGAATCAAGTCGCCTTGCTATGGCAAGCCCGGACTTCATTACATCTCGATCATGACAAGTGCTAAGCAAGATATGGTAAAACGCAAAGTGGGGCAACACTTCAAACCTTTCATGTCTAGCTCGCACTTTGAAATAGCTTCTCTTAATTTATGGTCATATCATACGCCTCCACGTTCCCATCTTGCTTCCAAAGCTCAGAGTTCACGACAGCTGACATGAGGCAAGTTACATCCAGAGAACCATTCTTTGATGTTCCTTCGATTAGGCTTTAGTGTTATGGGCAGTTGTTGGAATGAGAAATTTATGCTCTATGTACAACAATTTTCATTTGTTTTGTTTGAGAACAATTCTCGATTTTATACCAGTCTAGAAAATAGATTCCAAACAGTTTGTCCTTCTCAAGGGCGTAAAGTCGTGATTTTGTTTGTTTAATGACATGGGTATTCAAAACAATAGGATTTATGCAAAGTATTGTGACGTTTTAACTATATTTAACAAGGACTTAAATTGTCAAACATAGCTCTCACTATTTTTCTCGAATTAATTACCCTCAATATTAGTGAGGAAAATATCATTGTATTTTCTAGTGGGTGCCAAGATCCATATTTCACTTCTTTTGAGCTTGCTCTGGCAAGTCACTCAAAATTAGCTGTTTAGGTAGGAGCAATTCCAATTGCATCCTTATGCAACTCTTGGTTCAATTGGACAAATTACTCCTTATTTATCCATCCCATGGATAATCCCAATTGGTTACATCTAGGCTTTTAATCTCATTAAAATCACCTACTTGTGTCCAACCTCTTACTTAAACAATTGCACATTACTTGTTTGTGCCATCGTAACACAATCATGACAAATCAAGTCGCTCTGCTTTGGCACGCACGAGCTTGATAATCATGATCATGACGAGTGTTTAAGTAACGAGAAGGAAAAACGCAATATTTTAATTGAGAATTTGCTTTCCCTATTTAAATTGTTTTTGTTGATCCACATCAATTGATCTACTTTTTTTTTGAGTTGGGCAAACTCACAACTAAAAGATCTCGGTTGTTAGTTATCTTATTATCAATTTTGCATGCATCATTCATACACCAACAATATAATAAGACAATAAAATAAACAACCACAAAATAAAGATTAAGGTGATGTGGATATGGCCTCTAAACTAAGATATTTCCAAGCCAAAGAGAATATCTATGAACCCTAAAATAGCAAGCTCACCTCCATGTGCCTCCATCTTTTGGTCCATGCTCCATAGCTCTTGTGGATTGTCGCCTTCTTGTGGTTTCTCTGTTTCTTTAGGCTTCTTTTTCTCCATGTCTTGACTATTATCTATTTTATCTAATTCTAGCTAGCATGTAGACTAAATAAAAAGTTTGAATAAGTTTAGAAAAATACCGGTTCGCAGAGTGTAAATCTTAATTAACTATTACATTAAATTGATCAGCTCACTGGCCGTAAATCAAACCACAAAAGAAACATCCAAAACAAATCACAACCTAAGGCCATATCCAACCACCTTGCAAATAGCACATAAACAGTTAAAATCCAACTTTAACGCGCTTGGTCAATTTTAATTATTTTGGACGTGCTAGGGTCGAAATAGTCCAACAGGACTTACCTAGCTTGGCTAAAACCCTAAATAACCGCCACAAGCCCTACTGCCGATCGGGCATAGGCCGCACGGTCGACCCACGCGCGCCTATGTCGGTTCGGTCCTAGGCCGTGTGGCATCTTGGGCGGCAAGGAAGGGGGGCGGTCCCAATGGGGCCGATCCTCCTGGTGGGAGTTGTTTCCAAAAAAAACCCTACTCCTTGTTGCCCAAGTTTAGTTGTTTTCATACTTAAAAAACCCCTTTTCCAAGCATGTGCCCAAACCCTAGCCGTCAAGATCCAAAAATTCACATCATATGTGATTCAAACTCACTAATAATTCACATCACATGTAAAATTAGGTCTTGTTAGTTTTAATCATATTCAATTGCATCAATTATGCTTAATATGTCCATTTTACGCGATAAGCAACAATTAAAGTGTAAAACAACGAAAATCGTAACTACGCTATGCTCTACGACCTGTGGCTCTAATACCACTGTAGGGTTTTGATAACGGATACGCAGCGGAATACACAATAATTAATCCGTTCAATACCCTTCAAGAATCACAAGTCTAGAATTCATAACGATAGTAAGGTTTTAGTATCAAAATATCGTTTGGATCTCCTTTGATGACTTCACACGTGAAATAGTATTCACGTCTCTATGGCTACTCCATTCCTAGGATAGAATCCGGGTCTTCCAACTCCTTTTGCTAGCTAGGAACGATGGAAGAAGAAGTAGAAGATCACACAACCAACACCAAAAGAGGGGCTCGGCCCTCTTGTTGTGGCTAATGGGGTAGGGGCGGGCCAAGGGGGTTTGGCCTCCTTGGTTCTTGCTCTCCCTCCTTGCATTTCTCTCCCAATCAATGTGTTATGAGCATTAGTGTGGAAAGGAAGCTAGGGGTGTCCTTTATATAGTCCAACAACTCTTTGTTGACTGCATAAAAGCCCCTATCCTAATCATGTCTATACAGGATTAGTCCAAATTGCAAATTAGTCCTACTAAGTTTGCAAGTAGTTGCGTATTGATCCTTATAATTAATTAATCAATCATATTAAGTACATCCCAAGTCCAGTCTAATCGATAGGGACTGTGACCCCACAGGTTTCTACTTAGTTGGTAGTAACTATTTACTAACATGGAGCGGCCTCCAGCAAGACATCCACGCCATTGTTTTAAAAACCAGACCGGACCGACCGGTTCGACTCGACCTGTTTAACCGGTGAACCGCTGCCTAACTGGTCCGATCCAGCCATCGGACCGCTCATGCATTAAAACCGATCAAAACCACCGGTTTGGTGGTAAACCAGTGAGCCGACCGTTTTTTTTTGTTTGACTGGTTTTTGTATATTTCTTTCAAACTTTCGAAGAAGCTCAAAAAACTCAATCAAAAATCGAAAATCTCCAAATCGACATCCCTTACTAGTTCCCATCCAACTGAATCAAGCGACCTGTAAAGAGGGGTTTCAAACAGAACAGTAATCAGTTGCCACTTTGAGGAACTTCGGGAATCATGGTCGCCAAAAAAATTTCAAGAAAAAAGTGGAAGCGAATCAACTTTGTCCGATTTGGTTTCCTTCGGATTAGGAGCGGAGATTATGCATACAGAGAGAGTATTTTACCGGTGTGAGAAGAGAGTTGGGAGAGAGAACGAGAGTGGATAAGGTTGAAGAGAGAATGAGAAGATAGGGAGAGTGTTGGGAGAGAGAACGAGAGAGGATAAGGTTGAAGAGAGAGAATGAGAAGATAGGGAGGGAGGGGATAAGAACGTGGTGATAAAAAACAAAGAAAATGAAAACACAATTGGAAATATCTGGTTCTAATTCCTCTCATTTGGTGATTTTCTTTTTATTTTTTGGTAAATGTTCACTTGAAAAAAAAGAATAGTAGTATGCTTTGGATACGAGTCAAAAAGTCGGGTTGGGAAGAAAGAGCAGAGACGGAGTGGTACTATTTAATTTATAAACACAATGTTATATTATGATTTTTGGCTACATTATATTATAATTACTATTTTTTGTATACAAATAATAAATATATATTATTAAATAAACGTGCGATTGAACCGGTCCGGTTTTTAGAACTTTAATCCACACTACCCAACTAATAGAAATAGTCATCCGACAAACCTTGTGCAAGTATTGTCTCATCCCTTTGTCTCAATATTCAGATTGGACACGAGACATACAAGTCACACTCGTATATCCAATTCATAGTTTCTCGATCCTGGGAATAGTCTTATCCATGCAAATAACATCAATATTCTATATTGATTTATCTGAGTCTGGCCAGACATTCTATAAGCATCATCCCTCGAGTGGCCGTGGATATTTTTTCCCGTTATGTAGGAGGGAAAAATTATGTCTACATCACTACCATCTCTAAGCTTGCTTCCTTGTTGTATCCGAATAACTCCTTTATTACTACCCAGTTACGGTGTAGCGTTTGAAGATGTCAAAACACAATATTCCAAAACTAGATGATCTAGCTACTTCAAGTCTAAGGATGACAATACCGTTGTCACTACGAGAAGCACTTGTGACTTTACATAACCCGTATGTAGCCTTCTGTTATGGGTCAATCCAGTATGCTATTACTACTAATTCATACCCATGTGTTGTGAAAGTTTGTAATGTAAGTACAAATCATGATCTAAATACTCTAGAAGGGGGGGGGTGTGCTGAATAGAGTATGCTAACTTTTTTGCTAAAACACAGTCTTTTAAAAACTTGAGTAGAGTATGTAGTTGATATCTCAAAGCTTTGAAACAGTTTAGAGAAACTAAATATATAACTGCAGAATACGGAGGCTTCAAAGCTTTGAGATTTGGAAAGCTCCAAAGCTTTAAGACTTCTTGTTTAGACTGGAATGAAAGAATAAAAAGTAAGCAACAAGAACACAAGGATTTTACAGAGTTCAGTCACAATTGGACCTAGTCTCTTCCTGAGGGATCTTATCCCTCCAGGATTCAAACACAACTTCATATTAATCACCCAGATTTAGCCCTAGATCTCAAGGCTAAGTGAGCTACCTTTCACCTATACAGCTTGTGGTTCCCAACCTATCTAGTTCCAGCTACGACCTGTTGAAACAATATGAACCTCTTTGTTGTTCACTTGAACAACTAAACTTCTAAGTTTGCGAGGCTTAAGAATACAGAATGATAATACAAGTTTAGTACGAGTGTGAAGAACACAGAATAGAGATGAGCAATAAAGCTTGGAAGTGTTCTTCAATCTGTGATGAGTGATCTTGCTTCTGCAATGTCAATGGCCTGATGAATCTGAAGGTGTGAATGATCTGAACTCTCCTGTTTGTAGCACTCTTAAAATCTCATGAAGATCAGTCTCAGTCTCTGTTTCTCTATTTAAATTCAAAACACTGATCTCTTTAAATAACAACCTGCAACAACCAAAGTGATTTTAGGAACTGAATGCCTAAAAATCATCTTCCTCGATATGCTTCTTTCAAAAACTATGTTTGAATAGCTATTTGATATGTCTATGGACGTTGGAACATCCAACAAACCTGCATACACTCAACGAACAAGATCAAACAATATCCAGACAAACTACCATCAAGATTTGATCAGTAATATACCAAAGTTCATGAGAGAAAAAAAAACTGGGCTAGGTTTTGTCTGAAAATAAACTGAGCTAATACATCCAATATGATGAATATATCATCAACACATTATGGAATAAGTATTAAAAGACAATAATAGATTTATAACAAGTTATGAACACCAAAGAAATAACCTGCATACACATATTTGATCAGATGAACATAGCAGTGAAGTATACTCGGTGAATCTCAAAGCTTTGAAGCTTTGTCTGCTAGTTCATCAGAATGAACTTTGATTTTTCAATCCAACTCAAACCTTCATATAATGTTAATCCATCTAAAACAAGGATTAATAATGCCTGCATAGTGTTATATGTAAAGTTGTATAACTCATTTTATATCAAAATCAAAGTCCTGCACAAAACAGTTAGTCACATGTATATATATAAGCATAGCTACAGTGCTTCAAAGCTTTGAAGCTTTGACACTTAAAAAATATTTCCAATATGTGCAGCTTGTGTTTCTGGCTTTCATCATCAACGGATCTAAGCTCCTTCTGCATATTTATTCATATGTCAAAAGCTTCAGATCTATCATGTTGGATCGTGATATCTCCATATCAATCCAGCCTCATACTAGTCTATAGTTGATCGTCATGTTAATCAATATAATCGACTAGGAATATTTAAGAATATATATTCTAAGGACTTCATTCATGTTAACATATATCCATACTGATAACATAATGAATCGTATATCCATAAATGTCACCAAAAATAGATTGCCTTTAGGGCATATTTCCAATAGTCTCCCACTTGCACTAGAGTCAATCTCCTGCATCATATTCCAATTGATCTAGCGCGGTGCTCATGCTTTCACTACACAAGGTAAGAGAGACATATGCTGGTACTTTGCAAATATTCACATCTCCTCTATCAACAATTTGATTGAGATTGAATATTCTGAGTAAGTGCATCTCATGCAGTAATTCACTGAGTCCTCTATGTTGGAATCAGTGACTGAATCTTGCTTAGAACCTTTCAGCTCACAGTCCCTCCCACTAGTGCAAAACATAAAACTCAACTATAATCTGAAATCTTCTTTGTTAGATTGGAAGTTCGCATCACTGTAACCCCTTACGGTAGAATCTTCCTATCCTTCATATATCAATAATTCATCATTTAGTTCTTCTCAAGTACTTAAGGATAATCTAGATAATTATCCAGTGACTCTGACCTGGATGTGACTGGTATCTCCATGTCATGCTCATATGACATGTCTGGCCTAGTGCATATCATGGCGTTATATCGTGAACCTTATTCATACAGTCCTTCACAATCCAGTTGGAAAGACAGTTAGGCTTCCAAAGAGTAATTCCATGTGACATTGGTAAGAATCCATATTCTTGCATGTTCAACCATTTCAACACCTTTGTCAATTTCTTTACTTTGACTTAAGTTAAACAGCTATCTTGATCTATCTCCACAGATCTTTAAAGACTGTCTTGCCTAAGTCTATCTTCGAAATTTAATTCTCTAGCCATTCTTTAACAGATTGTAGAGTAGAGACATTATTCCCAGTGATTAGTATGTCTCCACAGACAAGACGAGAAATATAATCGTGCTCCCACTAACCTTATTGTAAACAAAAGATTCATATTCAATTTTGATGGAACCAAAATCCTTTGATTGATTCATCATATCGAAGATTTCAACTCCAAGAAGCTTAAATAATTCTGCAAATAGATTGATACAAGCAAGATGCGAATGGATTTAAGCATCACAATTGTGAAAAGATTTCGTCATAGTATAGACTAAGACGAAATCTTTTCACAATTGTGATCATGTTACCATCCATGTTGGTTCCTCATAATTCACTTACACCTTATGGGTTCTACCCTTTCAGGTGATTCCACAAGAGTCCATACTTTGTTGGTATACATTGATTCCATGTCGTATTAATGGCTCCAAGCTATTTCTGAGAGTATGGCCCGCTCGTGCCTCTTTATAGGTTGTAGGATCATCTATATGAGAAACACATCAATGGGTTATGAGAAATCCATATTTCTCTAGCCTCTTGACACATTTAATCTACGAGGTTCTTGTGTTACCTGAGTAGGTTGCTTCACAACACCTTGTGATCCTGCTCATGTTCCATCAAAAATGATCATTGTTCTGTTGTGGTTCTTGAACTCCTTCAAGTTATAATGTCCTCCCACTGTTTCTTTTAGAGACAATCTCAATCTAGAAACACATCAGTTCGAGCAACAAACAATTTGTTCTCGATTGGATAGTAGAGATAATATCCTTTGTTTCCTCAAGATATTTCACATAGTACATTTATCAGACTTGAATCCAAGTTTATCGGTAAACCTTTTACATAAAATTCATAACCCATATTCCTTAGAATGACATACTAGGACACTTCCTAGTCCATATCTCATATGGTGTTTTTCATAATTAATTTAGATGGAACAAGGTTAAGGGTGAATTTTGCTGTAATTCGAACATGGCCCCTAAAAGTAAACTGGAAGTTCCGTTCCACGCATCATGGACCGAACCGTGTCAAACAAGGTCCGGTTTCTCTTCTCAGACATGCCATTCCATAATGGTGTTCTTGGTAGAGTGAGTTGGGATCACATACCCATACTCCCTTAGATGCTCAAACTATTGGCTTAAGCCCTTACGCCTCTATGATCCAATCGTAGAGCCTTAATACTCTTACCAAGTTGGTTCCTTACTTCATTCTTGAATTCCTTGAACTCTTCAAAGGATTCTGATTTGTCTCTTCATAAGATACACAAATCCATATTTCTCTGATGCCATCAGTAAATATGATGAAGTACTGAAAACCACCTTTAGCATATGTGCTTAGCGGCCTTCATTCATCAATATGTATTATTCCCAAAGATCCTATCTTGCCCATTAAAAAAGTCTTACATATCTCATATGATTCAATATCAAATGAGTCCAAAATTCCTTCCATATGGAGTTCTAGATATGTATCTCTTATTCCATGTGGCCTAAACGACAATGCTAAAGATAAGTGAGGTCCATATCATTATATACAAACCTCTTGGTATTAACCTTATAGATGAAATTATCATGATTAAGGATATATAATCCGTTAGACAAAATTGCATTACGATAATGCATATCAGAATAAATGGAACAAAATTTGTCCTTTATTATTATAGAGATCCTTTCTTGTCAAAACAAGATAATGCACCTACTCATAGCAGGGACATTATTACCTTTGTCTAATTCATGAACAATTTTAGAAAGGTAGAAATAATTCCCTACGATTAATTTAGCAACCCCTTGCTTTATTGCCCACGTGTAGGTTTATTTCTTCCTTATTCAATTGTATACATCTCCTAAGATCCTCCACATTTCTATAAACGTGAGATCCTCATCTAGTATACACATGATGATGAGATAGTCATATTGAATTCTGTAACAAAAGTACCTAAACTGGAATTCATAATTCCTTTATTATTTCATTGCAGGTACTTAGCATAGTCTCTCTTCCTTTACACCACCTATGGGATTTTAAGGCAACTTTGTTTTAGCAACAAACTTGCTTTGTACCCATGGGGTGAGCGCAAACCTTTTGCCCTTACGCATGCTGTTAACCATTTAACATGTTTTGCCGTAGCCCTTTATGAGCGCTTTGTTTAGCGATTCTCAATCATATTGAGTAAACTGCCTTTTGAACAAGACTTTAATTGTATCCAATGCAATTCTTGGTCCACTTGGGCTAATAACCTTTATTCTTTATCTATCTCATAGATAACACCCATTTCCTAACCTTTCAATCGTATTGAATTAGCTTAGTTGCGTATAACTTCTTGCTTCAGCAGTCACACATTACTAGCTCGTGTCGTCGCGTCATATCTCTATGAATCAAGTCGCCTTGCTTTGGCAAGCTTGAACTAGTTCCATCGTGATCATGACGAGTACTAAGAAAGAGATGGTAAAATGCAAAGTGGACCAGCACTTCAAGCCTCTCATGTCTAGCTCGCTCTTTGAAAGAGCTTCTTTTCAATGTATTATCATATCATACGCCTCCGTGTTTCTCATATTTCTTCCAAAGCTCAGAGTTCATGGCAGCTAACATGAGGAAAGTTACAACCAAAGAACCATTCTTTGATGTTCCTTCCATTAGACTTTAATGTTATTGGCAGTTGGTGGAAGGAGAACTTTATGTTCTACGATGTACAACATTTTTCATTTGTTTTGTTTGAGAACAATTCTCAATTTTATACCAGTCTAGAAAATAGATCCCAGAGAACATGTCCTTCTTAAGGACACAAGGTCGCATTTCGATTTTCATGGGTAATCAACACAATATGATTTATGCAAAGTATTGTGACGTTTTAACTATATTTAACAAGGACTTAAATGTCAAACATAGCTCCCACTATTTTTCTTGGATTAATAACCCTCAATATTAATGCATAAAATATCAGTACATTTTTTAGTGGGTGCCAAGATCCATATTTCAATTCTTTTGAGCTTGCTTTGGCAAGTCACCCAAAATTAGTTATTTAGGTAGGAGCAATTCCAATTGCATCCTTATGCAACTCTTGGTTCAATTGGGCAAATAACTTCTTGTTTATCCATCCCATGGATAATCCCAATTGATTGCCTCTAGGCTTTTAATCTCATTAAAATCACCTAGTTGCGTCCAATATCTTACTTAAACAATTGCACATTACTTGTTTGTGCTATTGCAACACAATCATGACAAATTAAGTCGCCCTGCTTTTGCACGCACGAGCTTGATAATCATGATCATGAACAGTGTTTAAGTAACGAGAAGGTGAAACACAATATTTTAATTGAGGGATTTTGCTTTTCAAATTTTTAATTTTTTTTTGATCCATATCAACTGATCTACTTATTTTGAGTTGGGAAAACTCACAAATAAAAGATCCGGGTTGTTAATTATCTTATTATCAATTTTGCATGCATTATCCATACACCAACAATAAATAATAAGACAATAAAATAAACAACCACAAAAAAAAAATATTAACGTGATATGGATATAGCCTCTAAACTATGATATTCCCAAGCCAATGAGAATATCTATGAACCAAAAAATAGCAAGCTCATCTCCACGTGCCTCCATCTTTTGGTCCATGCTCCAAAGATTGTCGCCTTCTTATGGTTTTTACATTTCTTTAGGCTTCTTTTTCTCCATGTATTGACTATTATTTATTTTATCTAATTCTAGCTAGCATCTAGACTAAATAAAAAGATCTCACAATTTGAGAAAAAGACCGGTTCGCAGACCGTAAAGCTTAATTAACTATTACATTAAATTGATCAGCTCGCAAACCATAAATCAAACTACAAAATAAACATCCACAAAAAACCACCACCTAAGGCCACATCCAACCACCACGCAAATAGCACATAAACAGTTAAAATCTAACTTTAACGCGCTTGGTCAATTTTAATTGTTTTGGATGTGCTTGGGTCAAAATAGTCCAGTAGGGCTTACCTAGATTGTCCAAAACCTTAAAACCGCCACAAGCCCTATGGGCCGGCCGACCATAGGTCGCACGGTCAACCCGCGCACGCCTACGCCGGTTCGGCCCTAGGCCGTGTGGCGTCTTGAGCGGCAAGGAGGGGGGGGGGGGTCCCAATGGGACTGATCCTCCTTGTGGTAGTTGTTTCCAAAACAACTCATACTCCTTGTTGCCCAAGTTTAGTTGTTTCCATACTTGAAAAACTCTTTTCCAAACATGTGCCCAAACCCTAGCCATCGAGAGCCAAAAATTCACATCCTATATGATTCAAACTCACTAATAATTCACATCATATGTAAAATTAGGTCTTGTTTGATTGAATCATATTCAATTGCATTAATTATGCTTAATATGTCCATTTCATGCGATAAACAACAATTAAAGTGTAAATCAACAAAAATCGTAACACATAAACTATGTTATGCTCTACGACCTGTGGCCTTGATACTACTGTTGGGTTTTGATAACGGATACGTAGCGGAATAAATAATAAATAATCCGTTCAAGACCCTCCAAGGATCACAAGTATAGAATTCATAACGATAGTAAGGGTTTAGTATCAAAATACCCTTTGGATCTCCTTTGATGACTTCACACGTGAAATAGTATTCACGTCTCAATGACTAGTACACTCCTAGGTTAGAATCCGGATCTTCCACACCTTGTGCTAGCTAGGAACGATAGAATAAGAATTAGAAGATCACACAACCAACACCAAAAGAGGGGCTCGACCCTCTTGTTGTGGCCGACGGGGTAGGGGCAGACCAAGGGGGGTTCAACCTCCTTGGTTCTTGCTCTCCCTCCTTGCTTTTACCTCCCACTCAATGTGTTATGACTATTAGTGTGGGAAGGAAGCTAGGAGTGTCATTTATATAGTCCGACAAATATTTGTTGACTGCATAAAATCCCCTATCCTAATCCTGTCACATAGATATACCTTACTCTGTTACAACTTGTAGTTCTCACTAACCTATCTAGTACATGCTCTTTCTATCTGATTAACTAAGAATTCTCTATTGTTCACCTTGAACAATCCTTGAGAATGAGAACTAGAAGTATTATCAAAATGATATACAAATGAAGTTCAGAAGAGGAGAACACTAGAATTGAATCTGCAGTGAGTATGAAGTGTTCTTCTGATGCTTGGATTGAGAAATGAATCTGCTTCTTTATTGCTTGTCAATCCCTGAATGTGGTTGTGTGTCTATGCTAATTGTCCCATTGCAATGCTTCAGCTTTCCCTCTTTTTTATAGACCATCTTGAACTGAAGATCTTCAGGATCTTCTCTTTAACAAACTTGCCAATTTTGTAGCTTCAGCTTTGGCTTCTCTAACAGCTTTTCGAACGGATAGTTTCCTAGTATCTTCAATGATACTGATTTGATATTGTATAAACATCTGTTAGGAAGCTTCCAAACACATAAAAATGATCATAGAATCAAATCAACTCAGAATTTCCTTTCCTCCAAAAACTCGGGTTCGGAAATAGATCATGCAAAATAGGAAATAAGATTTTCCTATAAAACTAAGTGAAACAGATGGATTAGATGCTATTAAAAGTGTCAAGATACTTTGTCTTTCATCATCAAGTATCAACTAATCAAGCACAGGGGTTTAGAAGTTGAATCAAGATGAGAAAATCCCCCTAAATTCATGCATATAAAGCAGAGTCAGTTTCAAGGCTTTGAAATCTATTTCAAGGCCTTAAAATAGACTAGCTATTTCAAGTCTTTGAAACTCAGTTGAACTTACAATCTCCCCCTTGATGAAAGACAAAACCACAATCTGTTTGATACTATGTTTATGCAAAAAATACTCATTAGTGTATATAACTGTCAATTATAGCACATGATATCCAAAAGAAACCCAACTTATTAACTTACACAAATCATCAGAGTTCAGATAGTTCTACTGACCAACTGGTCAGATGTCCTAGTAAGCAGATAAATAAAAACCTAAATATTATCCCCCTATTGAATTTCATCAAAAAAGAATGCGAAGATGTTGGATTAGAGTTTTTGGAAAGATTTTTGAAAGACTGTTTGAAAAGATAGAATTTTCAAGACTTTGAAAAGGATTTCAAGGCCTTGAAAAGATAAGAAAGAGTAGGCAAGAGTTAAGGGTTTGGGTCGTCATATTCTTGCTTCTCTGCATCTTCTTCCTGATTATTTCCCTCATCATCATTAGCTTGTTCTTCCTCCTGTTGAGCCACATTACCACCAGCTTCACCTTCTCCCTCAAACAAATCAGCAGCAGTCACAATTTCTGGAATAGATGTCTTCTTAGAATTCTTCTTCCTGAGGTCTATTAGCAGTGCTCCTGAATCTGGACTGTCAACTTCTTCCTCTTGATCTTCATCAACTAGTACATCAACCACCTACTTTCCTTTTTCCTTCACCTCAGCAGCCTCATCCTGAGTTGAGTGTCCACTGAGCAGATCCTTGGCTGAACCATCCTTTTCGGTACTCTCTGCAGCTTGAGATACCTCTTCAGGACTGAAGATGTTTTCAACCATGTACTTCTCCTTCCTAAGATCTGTTCAAAACTCATGTTGGTTTTCCTTCACTTCATCAATGTCCATCTGAATTCCATGTAGCTTCTGACAAACCAATGAGTTATCTTGAGGCTGAGAGGTTTGGCTTGAAGTAGGGGTCAGGGACTTGGGTTTGAGAAACTTCCTGGAATTCAATTCTTCCTCTGTAAATTCTGAGTACAGCTTCCAAGTCTTAGCATTGGTTTTCACCACTCCAATCTTTTCATATGCTTTCTCATTAAGCATACCAAACCAAGTAGTAATAGTCTCTTCCCTATCAGTTGGAATTTCAAAGTGTTGGAAGAATGATGTGAGAAAATCGACATAAGGGAAGGGATGTTTTCTCTAGTTGGTTTGGCTATATAACATGTGTTCCATCACAAGTTTTGGAAGATCAATATCATAAACATGCATAATCAAATACATTAAGTGCAATTCCCTTTCAGTGATCAGCTCCTTTGACTATTCCATTGGTACCACACATCTCATCAAAATAGTGAACAAGACTTTGCTTCAACAATCAGCACCAAGTGTGTTAACTGCTTAGATGTGGTAGGGGTATTTGGTAAAATGAACTCTTATTTTTCTAGTTTCAAGGTTTCACTCTTTGGAGGATAGTTACTGGTATCATACCTCTTAGGACAACCTAGAACATTGGCAAACTCAGAATGATCTAGTTCCATATCAATGCTAGCAACTTTGGAATGAATCACCAAGTTTGCAGTATGCTTGAGTTGTTTTATGTTTAGGTAAAAGAATCTGGTGATTCTGGGGTAGGCTAACTCTGGAGGATTTAGAACAAACCAAAGAGAGCTTATCTTCAACATTTTGATACACCTTAGGTTCAGACCATGTAACATTGAAAAACTGATCAAACTATAGAATGCAACTGGTCTAGAAGCAAATCCATCTAGCCATTGACCTCTAGCAACATGAGTAATGAACCATGTATTATCAAGGGCTGATTTCTAACCGGTGGATTTCTTCTTTTCTGAATAGATCTGTAGTGCCTTCTCAATGTTCTCGTCTGATTCATCCTCTGGTTTATCCTCTGTCACTTTTGCTTTTCCCTTGTCTGCTTTATCAGCCTTCTTCTTCACCTTATTAAGGCTGCCAATCTGAATCCCTTTCTGTTTTTCTTGAGCAAACTCCACTGTCTTCTTATTTTTGCTGGATACTGGTGTCTGATCTTTCTTTGCCTTCTTCTTGGGTGGAGGTTCCATTCCTTCTGCTGTTGGAGTCTTTGAACTGGAATCCCCAATGATATTCTGAACCGCTTCCACAATGGCCTTTCTTTTCTTCTCTGTTCCAGCCTTTGAACCACCAGCCATCTCGATTTTGTCAGAGGCTCTTCTAGTGCTCATTAGGGTTTGGGGAGAAGAATAGAGAGGTAGGATAAGACGAAGGATATAAATAAAAGAAGATAAATAGAAAAGAGTTTCAGTTTGAAAACGAAACTAAATATTATTCCTATTCCTTGAAGATCTTCTCAATCAAAAAGATTCAAATTTTGTGTGTGCCGTTGGAAATAAAAGATATAATACTATTTTTTGCCGAAAAAGAGGTATTTGAAAAATTGAGGGGCAACATTGAGTAATTATCTACAAAGATACCACCCAACATTGAAAGATCCAAATTATTGACTAATTAACATACAGTCTTATTTTCAAGGCTTTGGAATGGATTTCAAGGCCTTGAAAAGCTATATGGTTTTAAGCACATATACACAAAGCTTTGAAAAGATTTTCAAGGGTTTGAAAATTAGTTCAAACCTTTTAAAGACATAATACTTACCTGATTCTCCCCCTAAACCAATGCTTCTTCATTTAGCATGCCCAATTCCAATCTTAAGGCTGAGAATCTTTCATCTAGAAATGGTTTAGTGAAGATATATGCAAATTTCAAGTTAGTAGAATCAAATTCAATAACAAAATCACATTTTTCAGCATGATCTCTGATGAAGTGATGTCTAACATCAATATGCTTTGTTCTTGAATGTTGAACTGGATTCTTTGTAATAGATATTTCACTTGTGTTGTCACACTTGATAGGTATATCTCTGAAATCAAATCCAAGGTCTCTCTTTTGTTGTGCTATCCATAACACTTGTGAACAGCAAGCTCCAGCTGCTATGTATTCAGCTTCTGCTGTTGATAGTGCAACTGAGTTTTGCTTATTCGAATGCCAGCTGATTAAAGATGATCCAAGAAATTGACAACATCCTGATTTAGTATTTTTATCAACTTTATATGCTGTAAAGTAAGCATCTGGATAGCCACACAAAGAGAAGTTATATTGTTTAGGATACCAAAGCCATAAGTCTTTGGTACCATTGAGATATCTGAATATTCTCTTAACTGCAGTCAAGTGTGATTCTTTAGGATCAGCTTGAAATCTAGCACACATACAAACGCTAAACATGATATCTGGTCTGCTAGCTTTGAGGTAGAGTAACGATCCAATCATACATCTATACTCTTTCACATTCACACTCTTACCAGATTCATCTTTGTCTAAAGATAATGTAGAACTCATGGGGGTCTTGATCTCTTTGGATTGAGACATATTATACTTCTTTAGCAAATCTCATGTGTACTTGCTTTGATGTAGGAATATGCCTTTCTTCATATGATGAATTTGTAGTCCAAGAAAGAAGTTAAATTCTCCCATCAAGCTCATTTCGTACTCCCTGCTCATAACACTTGAGAATTCCTTGCACAAAAGATCATTAGTAGCTCCAAACAGAATATCATCAACATAAATTTGAGCTAAACGCATGTATTTCTCACGAGTCTTTATGAAAAGGGTCTTATCTACTAATCGTCTTTTGAAATCATTTTCCAGTAGAACTTTTGACAATCTTTCATACCAAGCTCTTGGAGCTTGTTTCAAACCATAAAGAGCCTTTTCAAGTTTGTAAACATGGTCTGGAAACATGTCATCTTCAAAACCTAGAGGTTGAGCAACATAAACTTCTTCTTGCAGATAGCCATTTAAAAATGCACACTTAACATCCATTAGAAAGAGTTTTATGTTCTTGTGAGATGCAAATGCAAGTAGAATTCTAATTGCTTCTAACTTGGCAACAGGAGAAAATGTTTCTTCATTGTCAATACCTTCTTCTTGATTGTAGCCTTGAGCTACCAATCTTGCTTTGTTCCTGATTACCTTTCCATTCTCATCTAACTTGTTTCTGAATACCCATCTGGTGCCAATGACAGACTGATTTCTTGGTGGAGGAACTAGATTCCAAACCTTGTTCCTTTAAACTCATTGAGTTCACTTTGCATAGCTATAATCCAGTCTGCTTCTTGTAAAGCTTCTTTCACAGTTTTAGGTTCTACAAGAGAGATAAAATTATTAAAAGAACAAATATTTTTCAACAGTGATATGGTTTGTGTACTAGTGGTTGGATCATAAATAATATTGTCAGCAGGATGAGATGAGAGATATTTAAATCTCTTCCTTGGTGTCCAAGGTTCAGGATCTCCAATATGTTTTTCAAGTCTGTGAGAACTTGAAGTAGTAGATTGTTCTGTAGTCTTTTCCGGAGATTCTGTTTCAAGGCTTTGAACCTTAGTTTCAAGGCCTTGAAAATGCCTTCTTTGTTCCTGCAACAATTCCTTGGAACCTTTTGAGGATTCTTCTTCAGTGTCTGAATCATGCTTGTCTAGATTAAGATCTGCAAAACAATTACTCAAAGAACCATCATAGCTTTCATAAAATATAACATGAATGCTTTCTTTAACAAGCTTGGTTCTCTTATTATAAACTCTATAGACTGTTCTTTTCTACGAATAACCAAGAAAAATACCTTCGTCACTTCTTGCATCAAAATTACCAGGATTGTCCTTACCATTATTGTGGACAAAACAAGTACAACCAAAAGGCTTGAAGGAAGAAATGTGTGGCTTTCTTCCTTTTAACAACTCATAAGGGGTCTTCTTCAGAATAGGTCTGATCAAGCACATGTTAAGAATATAGTTTGCTGTATTCACAGCTTCTTCCCAATAATACTTTGGCAATTTGTTTTCCAGATGCATTGTTCTTGACATGTCTTCAAGAGTCATGTTCTTTCTTTCAACAACTCCATTCTGTTGAGGAGTTCTAGGAGCATAAAAGTTGTGAGAGACACCATGCATAGAACAAAATACATCAAAATCTAGTTGATAAAACTCTCTACCATGATCACTCCTGATTAAAGCAATAGGTAGGTTTTTCAAGGTTTGAAGTTATCTATAAAGCTTTGAAAATTCAGTGAGAGCTTCAGATTTTTTTTTCTAAGAAACATAACCCAAGTATATCTAGAAAAATCATCTGCAATAACAAGCATGTACTTCTTACCCTTTGGAGTTGGAGTTCTAATATGACCACAGATATCCAAATGCAATAATGCAATGAGTCTAGTAGTACTTACAAAGTTCTTTGGTTTGAATGAGCTTCTAGTTTGCTTTCCTTGTGCACATGCCTTTCATACTTCGTCATCTTTTAACGTGATAGAGGGTAGACCTCTTACGAAGTTCCTGGAAACCAGCTTGTACAAGGTATGCAAGCTAATGTGTCCAAACTTTCTGTGCCAAAGCTTTGAATCTTCTTTCAAGGCCTTGAGACACTTAAGTTTTCTCCTTCAACTTTGTCAGTTTGAAAAGTATAGACATTGTTTGATCTAGAGGTAGTGAGGATGAAATTTCCATATTTCTCATCTTGCACCACACATTTCTCTTTGACAAAGATAACCTTGTTTCCATTATCACAAACTTAAGAAACAGTAAGCAAATTGAATTTCAAACTATCAACTAGATATACATCTGAAATGGAACTTTCAAAATCTGTACCAACTTTACCAATACCAAGAATGTTGCATTTGCCTTTGTCACCAAGTTTAATTGATCCTTCATATTGCTCTTTCAATTTTGAGAATAGAGATCTCTTTCCACTCATGTGTCTTGAGAAGCCACTGTCCATAAACCATTTCTGTTCTTTGATCTTGGTGACAACCTGCAAACACCATTCACTGCCTTACCCAGCTGCTAGACCAAGTGTTGAATTTAGATTCATATTCAGGGTTAACCATGTTAGGTGGTCTAAACCATTTAGAAACCCAAAGCTGTCTAAGTTGTCCTTTGAGTGGGACTGGAAACGTATTCCTCATTATGTGAGGGTCTCTTCTTCTAAAGGGAAAAGTCATCTTAACATGACCAATCTTATTGCAGTAATGGCACTTAGGAGATGTTCTGCTTCCAGCTTTCACATATCTGGTATTGTTCTTTTTGGAAAATTTGGATTGTATCCAATACCAGGTTTGTGAACATACTTTAAGCTACCTCCAAGAATCAAGTTCAAGTTGTGTTCTGATCCTGCAAGTCTTGTTTTGACTAATTAGATTCTTGAAGATTCTCAGTTAGAGTAGTATTTTGTTTATCCAATTGATCAACTTGATGTCTTAGATTAACAATACTGTAACTCGGGGGAGAGTTCTCAGTGACTACTTCATTGACTAGTGTTTTCAAGGCTTTGAAACTAGTTTTCAAGGCCTTGAAATCATTGTCAGTTTTCTTCTGAGAGATTTCAAGATTCTGATGCAGGAAAACAAGATGAAAGTTTTCTTTTGCATGCTCATGAACTTTTTATTTCAAGACTCTAATCCCTTTCAGATAGTCCTCTTCATTTTAAAGCATTGTTCTAAGATAATCAGAGAGGGGTTCTGTTGGTTTTTAAATCAAGCAGTTTACCATGACCTCAATGTTCTTTTCAGAACTTTCATCATGCTTGGCCATAAAGCATAGGTTGGCATGTTATTCTTCAGATTCATAGTCACTTGAGGATTCTAAATCACTCCAGGAAGCTATCATAGCTTTCTTTCTTCTATCATGGTCTTTCTTCTGAAAGTTCTTGCTCTTTTTGTGTGGACAGTCTCTGATCAAGTGTCCTACATCACCACACTCAAAGAAATTCATAACTTTAGGCTTATTACCATGTGAAGAAGATTTATCTTTGTAGTCTTTGCTACTGGAGGATCTATGTCTATCTCTGCTGAAGTCCTTTTAACCAAAGTTCATCTTTATTTTGAGAATTCTGGTCAAGGCTTTGGAAATCAAAGCAATTGGATATTCATCATCATCTTCAGTTTCAAGGCTTTGAGGTGGCTCATTCTACTTTGCCTTGAGAGGTAGGTTCTTGACACCTTCTAGTAATTCTCCATCAAATTCATTCATGGATATTTCATGTGTAAGGAGCTTCCCTTGTAGGTCACCAAGTTGAAGTAATGAGAGATCTTGAGCTTCCACAATAGCAGTAGTCTCTGGTTCCCATTTTTCCTTTGGAAGACTTCTCAGAATCTTGCTAACCTTTTCTTCATTGGAAATATGTTTTCCCGATGAATCAAGATTGTTTACAATGTCATTGAATATTTTGAACATGTCTCTGATTGACTCATCTCCATTCATCTTAAATAGCTCATATTGCCTGAGATATATGTTGATCTTGGTTTTCTTGACTTGACTGGTTCCTTCAAAGGTCACCACAAGATTATCCCAGATCTCCTTGGCAGTCATGCAACCTGAGATCCTGTTAAACTCATCTGCACTCAAAGCACAATATAAGAGATTCATAGCTTTATAATTTTTTGAAAAATGTTCTAACTCAGAAGAGGAGAGAGTGTCTTCAGATTTGGGAGTTCTGATCCCATTTTTCTATGTGTATAAAGTATGAGGACCATTCTGAATTATAGTCCAGAGTTCCATATCTTGATCATGAAGAACATTTTCATCAAACCATTCAAGTGGATAAAATTATCTCCACAAAAGAGAGGAGGTCTGTTATCAGTTCTTCCATGAGAGAAACCGCCATCACCTGCAATACTCATAATAACAAGCTATGATACCAATTGAAGGGGTGTACATTAGGTAGAAATGCGGGACCAATACTCTAGAAGGGGGGGGGGGGGTTGAATAGAGCATGCCAACTTTTGCTAAACTTGCAAGAAGAGTGGTTTCAAAAAGATTTGTAATGTAAGAAGAGTGTTTCAAGGCCTTGAAATGAGTTTGAATCCCTTGGAATGAAAACAGTTGAAGTTTAAATGATAAGTCTATTTCAAGGCCTTGAATGAGTTTCAAACCCTTGAAATGAAACTATTTTGAATGATGCAAAAGTTCCAAGTACGGAACTGAAAAGTAAATGCAAGAGACACAAGATATATAGAGTACATTCCACTTGGGACTACGTCTCTACCTCAGGGATCTCCCTGTAGGAGTTTCAACACGATTCTTATTAATCCACAACTAAGACCTAAATCTCAAGCAAATAGAGATGCCTTACTCTGGTACAACTTGTGGTTCTTGCTAACCTATCTAGTACATTCTCTATCTATCTGATTAACTAAGAATTCTCTATTGTTCACCTTGAACAATCCTTGAGAATGAGAATTAAAATAATTATCAAACTGATATACAAATGAAGTACAAAAGAGCAGAACACTAAAACTGAATCTGCAGTGAGCATGCAGTGTTCTTCTGATGCTTGGATTGAGAAATGAATCTGCTTCTTTATTTATTTTCAATCCCTGAATGTGTTTGTGTGTCTCTGATAATTGTCCCGTTGCAATGCTTCAGCTTTCCCTCTTTTTATAGATCAGTTTGAAATGAAGATCTTCAGGATCTTCTCTTTAACAAACTTCCCTATTTTGTAGCTTCAACTTTGACTTCTCTAACACCGTCTCCAACGGATAGTTTGCCTAGTATCGTCAATGATACTAATTTGATATTGTATAAACATCTGTTAGGAAGCTTCCACTCACATCAAAATGATCACATAATCAAATCAACTCAGAATTTCCTTTCCTGCAAAAACTCAGGCTATGAAATAGATCCTGCAAAATAGTAAATAAGATTTCCCTGCAAAACTAAGTCAAACAGATGGATTAGATGCTGTAAACAGTGTCAAGATACTTTGTATTTCATCATTAAGTATAAACTAATCAAGCACAAGGGTTTAGGAGTTGAATCAAGATCAGAAACTCCCCCTAAGTTTATGCATATAAGGCACAGTCAGTTTCAAGGCTTTGAAAGCTGTTTCAAGGCCTTGAAATAGACTATTTATTTCAAGTCTTTGAAACTGAGTTGAAATTCGACTGTCTATACAAGGATTAGTCCAACTTGCAAATTAGTCCTACTAAGTTTGCATGTAATTGCGTATTGATCCTTCTAAATAATTAATCATATTAATTACTTCCCAAGTCTGGTCTAATCCATAGGGAGTGTGACCCCATAGGTTTCTACTTAGTTGGTAGTAACTATTTACTAACATGGAGCGGCCTCTAGCAAGACATCCACGCTACCCAAGTAATAGAAATACTCATCCGACAAACCTTGTGCAAGTATTGTCTCATCCCTTTGTCTCAATATACGGATTGGACACGAGACATACAATTCACACTCGTATATCCAATCCATAGTTTCTCGATCTTGGGAATAGTCTTATCCATGCAGATAACATCAATATCCTATATTGATTTATCTAAGTCTGGCTAGACAATCTACAAGGACCATCCCTTGAGTGGCCGTGGATTTTTGCTCCTGTTATGTAGGAGGTACAAATTCTATCTATGTGACTACCATCTTTAAGCTTGCTTCCTTATTGTATCCGACTAATGCCTTTATTACTACCCAGATACCGTTAGCATTTGACGATGTCAAAACACAAAATTCCACAACTAGAGGATCTAGCGACTTAAAGTCTAAGGATGACAATACTGTTGTCACTACGAGAAGCACTTGTGGCTTTACATAACCCGTATGTAGCCTTCTGTTATTGGTCAATCCAGTATGCTATTACTCCTAATGCATACCCATGTGTTGGATCGTGATATCTCCATATCAATCCAACCCCATACTAGTCTATAGTTGATCGTCCTGTTAATCAATATAATCGACCAGGGATATTTAAGAATATAACACTTATATTCTAAGGACTTCATTCATGTTAACATATCTCCATATTGATAACATAATGAAATGTAAATCCATAAATGTCACAAGAAATAGATTGCCTCTAGGGCATATTTCAAACACATATTGGTCTATAATTGATCGTCATGTTAATCAAAATAATCGACTAGGGATATTTAAGAAAACAACACATTTGCAATCTAAGGACTTCATTATATTAAATATCTCCATAAATAATACAATAAATATTTTAGCCAAAAGTAATGTTCATACTAAATAATATTGCCTCTAGGGCATCTATTCCAACACTCCCTAGGAAGAGCCTCAAGTGAGCATTCAATCCAATCACGAACGAAGTGAAAGTTCGTGTGTAAGGACTCGGCACCTAAAGAAGCTTACCAAACCTTCCTATTTTTGTAGACCAAAGAAAAACACGAACTTCGATTTATTCATCCTTTCGGAAACCGGTACAACAAATTGGAACATCAATACCTCTTCAGCCTAGGTTTACCACCATAGGTAGCGATTTGTGGTACGCTTCCCAATATGTGAACATTACTCGTCAAGGGATAGCAAGATTCAACAATTTCATCAAAGACGACTTACCTTTACTACTTGTTTGCATCTCGTCTTGGTAACTTTTTTGTTCCTCAAATCTTCCACCACCATATACCTGAACTTTACCTAATACAATCCATACTCATCAAATTTCGGGCAAACAAATCTGAATGTGTTGTAACGGGGAGGCAGATAGATTGGAATTTCTTGGCACTGACACGCTTTCTTACGTGTTACCACAAGTGCACGGTTCAAGTAATATAGGGTAATATTTCAACCCCGAGTTATTGATCCCGCGAGGACAATCACGAGATAATTTAGTTAAAATCTTAATTTAGAGTTAAAGTAACCGAGAGGAATGTTTGTTGGTTTAAGAGTTTGCCACCCCCAAACAAGTGGCTGAAATGAAGTAACAAAAATATATAATTAAACACAGTTTAACTAAGTATGGAGAGGGACTAGGCGATCTATGGATCACCTAGGGCTGTTAGACAATTCGGGATATCATATTGAAACACACTAATCCTAATTCAGTTATGTCGGGTAACTAGTCACTACGATCTTCTTTCGATTTCACGTAGTCCTATGTCACGGTCTACTACAAGTCTTGTCGGTCCACTGTCGCCTACCAAATGGCCAATCTTATTCAAATCACCTCTCAGTCTCATTGATTAAAGATTGTGTTCATGTTCTCTATCACCCTAGACCAAGTCTCCGTCGAGCACTCCACCCATGCACTAGAAATTCTGGGTAGCTACTCCATTGTTGCTAAGATTGAAGCTCAGAACATGAAAAATAACTAAACTAAATTAAACATTAAGTAGGAACCACAACTATGAATCAAAATCATTCTCTAATGGCCATTCATATCATAAATAGAGTGTGTCAATAACCCTAGTTCAACAATACACCAAAAGACTTGAAGAATCGTCACAATCATGAATCCAAGACATGAATCAATCACAATAATCCAGAAAAGATGAATCTAACATAACCCTAGGCTCTCCATAGAGCCTATAAAAGTATCTAGCTGCTCATAGTAGATGAAATATACAAGAGTTTCTCCATAGATAATGAAAGAGAAGAGAAGAAGTGATCAAACGGTGAAATCGCCTAAGTGTTGACGAATCCGGGCAATCCCCAAGCTCCAAGATGCTCTCCAATGGTGTCGCGTGCGTCTATGATCCCTCTCTAGGTCGTCTCTCACGTTTTTCACCAGCTGGGGCGAGTTTTAATGTAACTTGGCCAAAATTGCATTTTAGCGCCTCCAGTTTGTAATTCGAGACAAAATTGTAAGCTGATCTTGAGCGGGCCATAACTCTCTCATCCGGACTCGTCTTTGGGCGTACCACATATCTTTGGAAAGCCCTAGATGTATACTTTCAAATGGCGAAGGCCTTGCTCCAAATTCATTGTAGATTTTCCTGAGCATTGAAAATAGTGCAGGCTGGTCAATCTAGATCCTCCAACTTGGCTTCCCTTTACTCCACTTGAGCTCCCGTTGTTTCCGAAGTTCGTTCCATGCCTCCTATCAACGGATTACCATCCATTCCTGCCAAGAAAACATGAAAAACATACCAAGCGATAATATTTGCCTAATAACAACGAAATATGCATAGAAACGCACGGACTAACAATATAGCGCTTAGGAAGCAACAAGTGACAAAACACCTCATATTCTCTACAATTAAGCTCAAATATCTCATGATAATGTGGAAAACATCATTAATATATAGCCCCTAAAAGGTTATATGAAATTACCCCACACTACCTTCTTGCTCGTCCCGAGCAACACTTGCTTCCAAGATTCACATATATCTTTACTTTGCCTTAGACACAACGACTCAAACACCGGACTATGCAATCTACATGACTTTAAACAATGCAAATCGATTATGAACAATGCAACGAAGTAAAGAACACTGTATATATTTCTTTTTTAGTTAGATGTTGGGAAATCTCAAAAAACAAACCGGCTAAGGCTCTCATATTCCCTTGGAGATTCTATAACTTTAGTGATCGGTAGAACTTGCGGCCAGTTTTGTCAGAGAGGACGGGCACAAACACAAAATAAGTTGATTCTGCACACTCATGAAATGTATCCCTATCACCTACCATCCGAGCTATTTATCCACCGGTTAAATTGTTGACGGCTTAGGACCGGTAGAATAGGATATTTAAAAGCACAGTCCTAGACGTCATGATACAACTTACAAAACCCGATTCTCACACTTCACAAAAATCCAAGGAACCCCACCGAATCTAACTACTCCGGCCCTCATTCCCTCAATCTTGGTGCAACGCCGTTCTCGCGGCCACAAATGTGAAGAAGTGATCAAGATTCATAGCTTGTCTCCTCGGTCTTCATGAAGTTCAATTATGCTCCTTATTCCATTTACTTTCAATTTCTCTTTTTTTTTTCAATTTATGTTTTTTTCATCATATATATACATATATAATAAATCCCATGGAGCCAACAATAACGATAGTAGAGTCCGAGGAGATCCAAGTATCAAACAAATAATGTGGGGGTGGAATGTGTCAAATCAATGCTATAATCAAAATAGATGTCGGCACCCCCACACTCAATGTAAAGCATATCAAGAACCCGATAGTCAATGTGTAAACGTTCTTTTCCAACCGATCCTCCTCATCACCTAGGTTATAGAGAATATAAATGAAGTATAAGCACGACCTCCTATAAGATCAATCAACCCCAACCCTATATCGTGCGAAAATAGTGTCACGCACTACAGTTTTCCACCTGTGATCGCGGTGTAAGGACACGACTCACCGCCACACCGAAGTGTGCTACCGTCTCTAACTCACCCTCACATACCCTCAAAAGATGACATGTAAGAGAATCCACTCAAGATGTATAATATCCGATCACCCTCAACGAACCTCCCTAACTCCCCTCTATCATGACGCATAGGAAGGGACCATTCTAACTAGTGATGCAAGTCACAAGGAACAGCTTCCTAGGCTAGAGGCTGTGAATAAAAGGGGTAAATGGATCAAACTGGGGTACTAGTGGACCTAGGCTGTGAAACGGGACGTGAGGCCCCCATAAAAATCACTCACACAGCTGTTCCGTTGCCACTACGAGGAGGGTTGACGACTACCTAAGTGACGGTGGTGTAGCGCTAGTAGGATAACTAGTCTGAGAGACAGCTACTCACAATTCTCAAGTGCATTAGCCCTATAGCCTTCCTACTCCTGATTCTCGTGTCTACCTCACGTCAGATTTTCATACTCCTAGCCCTCTCTACATTCACTCTCTTCGTTTGTCCTTTCTCAAAAAAATTCAATTTTTTAGGTTTTTCAATTGTTCAAAAAAAATCTTTGTTTTTAATTTTATTTTCCTAACTCTATATTCTTGGGCCAACTCGATTAACAACACATATGGGTAGGTGGACTCAATAATTAAAAGTGCAAACAATATATATATATATATATATATATTGTAGTTGATAACTCCGTTTTCGGAGTTATTTTATGCCTTATATTTCTACGTTTTGCGTTCTCAACATGGAGAATTTGTAGTCTTTTGAGTAAATTATGCTAAACATTTGATAACATGAGTTCATGAGCTTTACTTGTTGAATCTGGGATATATATATATATATATATATATATACAATGCAATAATTAAACGTGCACATGCAATCCTAACTCAGACACCTACGTGCAAACTGATTCACTAATCTATATGTAACATGGTTATGCAAGTTTAGGCGAGAGAAAAGATATGTGTAAGCCCCCCCCCTCACTTAAGCGCTCGTTGTCCTCAACAAAAGATAAAATAAAATCAATAGGACTCGGCTGCCCAAGTACAGGGCCGGTAGGTCTAGAGTGACTACACCAAGTAACCTAGGGTACAAGTAATAAGCAAGTATAATTTGCGAGAAATGTAAGCCCCAGGAGTGCCTAAACAAGAATCAAAGCGAAAGAAACAGTTTTGTACTTACGGGACCGGTTTCGCAAAAATTGGTCAAGAATGGACCGATTTGTCGACCAATTTTTCGAAAATCGAAGCGCGTTGAGGCGTGTATACCTCCTTGTGCTCCTCGGTGTCCCCGTCGAATGTCTCTTTCTGAGCTTTGGCCGAATCCAACTCCAAATTGACGAATTGGAAAATTCGTGTTCTTGGAGTTCTTCCTATTTTTTTTCCCTCACACTCAAATTGCTCACTATCTCTCAAAAACCCAAGAATTAATCTTGTAGTTGAGCTTGCAAGGAGCAAAACCCAACAAAAAAAAATTTCAATTCGGACAAGTTTTGGGTTTTTGGTGTGTTGGTGTTCTTGAGGTTTTGAGAGGAAGAAGATGAAGAAAGGGGTGTTTGTTCCGAAAGTGAGGTGGGGAGGGTTAGAAACCCGGTTTTTGGTTTATATACAACCTCCAAAATGTCAAAAATACCCCCATTAAAGAGCAGCCCTGACCATTTCGGCCCTAAATGGTTTTGAAATCCCAAAACAGCTGTCCATTTTTATTTCGGCCCGAAATAGGAGCATTTCCGGCAGCATTCCGGCTCGAAATGGTGCCCGAAATGCCCTGGAACTCCATTTTTGTTTTTGCTCTAACTTCTTCATCCGGCATCCGTTTTGCGCGATTCTTTCACCGATGGATTCCATATTCAACGAGGAATCCATTTTTATTGAAAAATTCCCAAAATTTGGGGGACTTTTCATTTCATCTCAAAATTTCTCTCTTGTGCATGAATGTTGCCTTTTACGCTCTTCGCTTGCAATTCCACCCCAGATTCCGATGCGTGCAATCACGATATAACAACTCGCTACCATGATATTCCAAAGTGTTGACGAATCCTGGCAATCCCCAAGCTCCAAGATGCTCTCCAATGGTGTGACGTGCGTCTATGATCCCTCTCTAGGTCGTCTCTCACGTTTTTTTACCAGATGGGGCGAGTTTTAATGTAACTTGGCCAAAATTGCATTTCAGCCCATCCGGTTTATAATTCTCGGACAGAATTGTAATCTGATCTTGAGCTGGCCATAACTCTCTCATCCGTACTCGTCTTTGGGCCAACCACATATCGTTGGAAATACCTGGATGTCTACTTTCAAATGGCGCATGCCTTGCTCCAAAATGCATTGTATATTTTTTTGAGCATTGAAAATAGTGCAGGCTGGTCATTCTAGATCCTCCAACTTGGCTTCCCTTTACTCCACTTGAGCTCCCGTTGTTTTCGAAGTTCGTTCCATGCATCCTATCAACCGATTAGCATCCATTCCTTCCAAGACAACATGAGCAAACATACCAAGCTATTATATTTGCCAAATAACAATGAAATATGCATAGAAACGCCCGGACTAACAATAAAGCGCATAGGAAGCAACAAGTGACAAAACGCCTCAAATTCTCTACAATTAAGCTCAAATATCTCATGATAATGTGGAAAATAGCATTAATATATAGCTCGTAAAATGTGCTATCAGGCATCCACCATATAAAGAGCACGCCCCACAATAATTCCACGCCAAGTTTGGGAAGGATTGTAACCCAATTTTGCCTAAAAAAGCCCTTACTCCCAAAATATTTGGCCTTTAAGAGACGTGCCATAAAAAAGTTGGGATACTTAAGGAGTCGCCACCATTTCTTAACTAGTAAAGCCAATTTAAAGGAATGCATATCCCTAAAACCCAAACCTCCCACACCCTTTGGGTTTTTGTCCTTATCCTAAGACAACCAACACATTACCTTGTCGCGTCCAATTTTCCTCAACCAGAACACCCGAGTCAAGCTCTCTATATTTTCACACTGAGTTTGGTGAGCAAGAAACAAGAAATAGAGTAATTCATGATTTCTTGAACGACCACTTTTACCAAGAACTCTTTATCCACCGCTGAAAAAAACTACTCATTCGAACCCTGAGTTTTGGCATTGATTCACTCCAAAATGCATGAAAACCCCGCAGTCTTCGCCCGCCCAAATTTAGTCAGAAGTCCCAAATATTGCTCGAAAGTATCCACACGTTTCACCCCTAAAGTATTACAAAATTGTGATTGGAGTTCCATGGAAATATTCTTCGAGAACATCACCTATTATTTCAGTAAAATGATCATTTTTCTCGATGCGTTCTCATAATCCTGTAAGATCAGAGTAAGAGAGAACACCTCTCCATCGTAGCTTTAGTAAAGAAAATACTATCATCGGCGAAAAGAAGATGAGACACGGCCAGTCCACCCCTCGACGAGTGTAAAAGAGAAATCGTCTTCATTAGCTCAACATTAATGAGACAAGCCCTCCGTACAAAGCAAGAAGAGATAAGGCAAGAGAGGATACCCTTGGGGCCAACCACGTTCTGGAATAACATCCACCACATCTTCCCCATGCTGAAAAAGGTGAAACTAACCAAAGTAACACATCTCATGAGTATCCACAAATCTAGCCTCCTATCAGAGTTTCAACATAACAATTCTGAGGTAGCCCCACTCCACCATGTCGTACACTTTACTTACATCAGCCTTAAGAGTCATAAAATCAGTCCTCCATTTCATCCGAATAGACATCGTGTGAATCAAATCATAAGCCACAATAATGTCATCATAAATTAAATGACGCTGTACACAAGCGCTATGGTCAAAGAGATTAGCTCATTCAACAATGTTTAAAGTATATCAGCAATGACTTTAGAAAATCATTTACAACTTGATGATATGAATCCGGAGAACCACCATAACCAAATTCTTACATTCGAAAGTTCTTAACCCACTCCTGCAAGTTGATGATCTAATCGGTTAGCCGTTCTCGGATAGCAAGAAACCATTGCATCGCCAAATCCTCATACAAGACGCCAGAAATCTCCCATTACCGAACCAAAATGCAATTTTGAGAGTCTCTCGTGCTGCAGGTCTGGGACTAAGAGCTCTTAATCAGTTTCAACAAGCACCTTCTGTATCCCCAACCGACGAGCTAGGAGTATCCCTTCTCAGAGTGCAATCCTCTTTGTCAATCTCGCCGAATCCACCTCCAGCAACGGACCAATAATGGTTGTTATCTAGTTATCGTTTGCATCTCTTATCTCAACCCCAAACCCTCAACATCCTTCATTGTTTCTCCACACCCCGTCAGTATTCATATTGTGAAAACCCATCAGAGGAGGAGTCCAATCCACGACATGAGAAATATAATTACCTGCACCGATGGTGTCGATACTCTTAGAATTATCCAACAGTACCATTTCTTTTGAATGATGATAGATCCAATCACGGAGGGTCTTCTCATCTTTGCTTTTCCCTTAAAAAGTCCGCAAATTTTAACCTCTCCACAGAACCCATATAACTATAACAAAATTCATCGCCCTATCCCTCGGAAGAGCCTCCAGTGAGCATGCAATCCAATTTCGAACGAGGTGAAACTTTATTTTTAAAGAATCTGGACCGAAAAAAGCTTCACAAACATTCCTCTCTTTCTTACACCAAAGAAATATGCGAACTTCGGTTTCTTACTTCTTTCCAAAATCGGTATAAAAAATTGGAACATCAATATCTCTTCGGCCTAGGTTTACCACCGTAGGTAACATTTAATATGTGGTACGCTCGCCAAGATGTGAACATTGCTTGTCGAGGGATAGCAAGAGTCAACAATTTCATCAAAGACGACTTAACATTACTACTTGTTTGCTTTCTCGTCTTGGTAACTTGTTCTATCCTCAAATCTTCCGCCACCAAATGCCCGTACTTTACCTAATATCGTCATTCTCATGAAAGTATTGCGTCCAAAAATTCGAATGTGTTGTAACGGGTAGGACGATAGATTTGGTTTCTTTGGAATCCACCACATTAAGAGTAGCCCACACTCGTGTCATATCCCATTGTTTCATGTAAGGAAAAAGCATATAACACACATTCCCCTAGGTATCCGGCCATGGTAAACATCAAACAAAGTTCCATACCCAATTCGTACATACGCACCTGGAGAAAGCACATTACGCCCACTATTCCACGCCAAGTTTGGGATGGATTGTAACCCAATTCTGCCTAAAAGACCCTTACTCCCAAAATATTTGGCCTTCAAGAGATGTGCCGTAAGAGAGTCGGGATACTTAAGGATTCGCCACGCTTGCTTAGCTAGTAAATCCAAATTAAAGGAATGCATATCCCAGAAACCCAAACCTCCCTCACCCTTTTATTTTGTTGACTCTTATCCTAAGCCAACCAACACATTCCCTTATTGCATCCGTTTTCTTCACCAGAACTACCGGGTGAATCTCTGGATCTTGTCACAAATTTTCAGAGCAAGAAACAAGACATAGAGTAGTTCGAGATCACTTCAATGACTGATTCTACCAATAGATCTTTACTCGCTGCTGACAAAAAACTAATTATTCCAACCGTGATTTTTGGCACTGATTCGGTCTAAAATACCTGAAAATGCTACAGTCTTGGCCCGCCCAACTTTAGTCAGAGGTACCAAATATTTATCAAAAGTATCCACACGTTTCATCCCTAAAGTATTGCAAAATTGTGATTGAAGTTCCATGGAAACATTCTTCGAGAACATCGACTATGATATATGTAAACTGATCATTTTCCCTATGCTTTCACATAATCCCGCAAGATCAAGAGTAAGAGAGACCACCTCTCGAGTCGTGCTTTAGTAAGGAAAATACTATCATCGGGAAAAAGAAGACGAGACACCACTGTTCCACCCCCTCGACGCTTTAAAGGCGAAATTGTCTTCATCAACCCAACATTAATAAGAGGATGACACAAGCCTCCCCCCCTGTACAAAGAAATAAGAGATAAGGTGAGAGAGGACACCCTCGGGCAAACCACGTTTTGGAATAACCTCCCCCACATCTTCCCCATTCTGAAAAAAATAAAGGTAACCGAAGTAACACATTTCATGACAGTATCCACAGATCTAACCTCCAATTCGAGTTTCAACATAACAGTTCTGAGGTAGCCCCACTCCAACTTATCATATGCTTTACTTACATCAGCCTTAAGAGCCATAAAACCGGTCTTCCCTTTCATCCGAGTCGACATTGTGTAAATCAACTCATAAGCCACAGTAATGTTATCAGAAATTAAATGGCACGGTACAAAAACACTTTGGTACAGAGAGATTAGCTCATTCAACAATGGTTTAAGCCTATTAGAAATGACTTCATCAATGAGTTATAAAATCATTCGTATTGAAGCGGAACTTGGTCAGATTTCGTTGAAATTAGATGACTAACTCGAGACCCCGAAAATACACCCAGCCACTGAGGCTTCGCCACCACTCTATCCAACCGTTATTGAGATTTCATCAAACTTATTATTTGACCAAGTGAACTTAGGGGCCGCAAAGCCTAATTCACAAAGCTCATTCCGATGGAAAGGTTGTATGAACGGAGAAAAGTTGTGAATACGACACAAAACGACCTACTTCCTTCTCATCGTTTGGCATGATTGCGTTAAAATCTCCCATAATACAACTTGCCCGTATGTTCGTTCTTCGAAGATGATCAATCAAATCTCGTTAATTATGCCGCTTTGAAAGAACGGGATCCCCATAAATCCTCCTAAAATGCCAAACCAAATCCGAATCCCCACCTTTTATTAGGCAATCAATATGAAATTGCAAAAAATTCAAAAGCATGACATCCAAATAGATATCCAATAAGATAGAAAAACCTCCCTTACGATTGACACTACTAATTTGATAGAAATTGTAAAAATCACATTTTGAATCGTCACCATCTCCCCTTTATGTTCTTCGTTTCCGTTAAAAAAAGCGAATTCGGGTGTTCTCTCTCCGCAACATTATAAAGAGCCCAGAACGAATGAGGATTTCCCAATCCCCATACGTGTCAACCCAAATAAATTATTGATCTTGGCGGTGGTGCTCCGCACCCACTGACGTTTCATTGTTTTCTATTAAGTAACCTGTTTGTCTTGGATGTCTTGGAGAAAGTCCTCCCGGACTTGTTTCACTTTTTTCCCTTCTCCTTGGTTTTCGATAGTAAAATTAAATTGGCATAAATCGGTAAAATTTCCCTATCTCTCTCCATCGAAGCCTTTCCCTGCCGAATTTTAGCCTTCACCTCCACCAAATATCTTCCTTTAGCCTTCCCGTCGCTACTATTCTTTTCCATCTTTTTCAATTTTTTCTACCCCCTCTTTCTTCTGCATACACCGAGGAGAATCAATCTCGCCAGCTCGGGCTTTGTAAACTAAGCTTGCTGCTGGGCTCACATGAGAAAGGGGCCCAATCCAATGTTGCTGGACTTGTCCCTCATTAATTTTAAGCCCACCCAACTTGCCTGCCAGCCCTAACTCCTTGCCTCCCTTCTTCCCAACCGTATCTTCCTCATTACTTGCTGCAACATATGTAGTAAATACAATGTTTGACTTAATCTTAAAACCCCCTCCCGTAACTGCTCTCTTAGTAACATTGGATCCATTATTTCCTCCATCAAAGGTTCCACCATCAGAAAATCCCTTCTCCTTGACCTTGTACGCAACCATCAATGCCCCTTCAAGGTCATCGTCGGTTCTAAATTGTGGCTATTTTGAAGCAGTATTTGGAGCTTTAAATGGACATTGACGATCATCAATAACCGTTTGGTCGGTGGTCTTCTCGAGCAAGGAGATCAATATTGGTCTCTCAATTCTACCAACACTGCTTGCCCGATTGCCTGCGCCACCATACATGCCTCGAAACCCTCCTAGAATAAGCAACCATGACCCATACCTGAGCTCCGCCACCATCAGCACCAAGGCGTGGAAAACTACTATACTAGTGAGAAACGATTCCACACGATAACACACCAAATGAATCATCTTATAGCGAAAGGTGATTGCACATGTTCACCCCTACCAATCACAACACTTGTCGACCTCTTCAACGACCTCCCTAATGAGATTCGAGCTCGAATGCGATGTATCCTGTCCCCCTTAGATTCATTATCGAAACCCTCCGTCTTTATCACCTTACCTAGTTTCAGTCCCATCTGTTGGAAAGTATGGTCTCTTGACTCATCCTTAAGTTTGATTTCTAGTAAACTTACTAGCGAGTTCACAATACATTGCTCACATTGATATTCTGCGGATGTTGGTGATCGCATTGTGATCTCAGAACCAAAGACCACAAGATAAGGAATGACCAAATGATAGAGTTGTTTGTCACATTGAAGTTAAAGTATACCTTATATGTTTGTATTAAGGGAAAATGCCTTTGGGCGTAGCAATTGTTTTAAGGAGATGGGTGTGTTTGACAAGCACCTAAGCACTAGGTACTCGTCACCGGCGTTCGGCTAGCATGGGCAGTAATGTGGTGCGTGCTTAGGCTAGTTAGTTAAGTTCAATTTAACCTTTTAACTAACAAGTTTGAACAATTGCAAATATTCAATACATAACAATTGCCCAATACTAATCATGTCCATAACTGGATTAGTCCACCTTGTAAATTAGTCCTACTAACTTTGCTTGTGGTTGCGTTTTGATCCTTTCAATTAATTAGTTCAACTAATTAATATCCAAATCCAGTTTAATCCATAAGGTGTGTGACCCCGTAGATTTCTACTTAGTTGGTAGTAACAATTACGAACATAGAGCGGTGTCTAGCAACACATCTATGCCATCCAACTAATAGAAATAGTCAGTGATCCGACAAACAATGTGCCCAATGTTACCGTGTTGTATCTATCCCTTTGTCTCCATATCCATATTGGACACGAGACATAATTGTCACACTCGTATATCCAATCTAGGGCAGAGCACGGGTCGGTTCGGCCGGGGATTTTGTCAAATGGCCAACCGACCCGATCAAGCCGGGTAGAGAAATTTTAGAACCGACCCCAATCGTTGCCCCTACAAAACCGACATCTTCGGGTTCGTTCGGACAGGGTTGGGTCGGGCGGGTTTTATCGGGTTCCTCTTTTCGGCAACGAAATCACCGGAAGCTTCACAATAATTCCGGCAACGAAATCACCGGAAAAATGGTGGAAGAAGAGATTTATGTAGATAAGAAACGGCGATGAAGCTCTCCTCCACAGGTTGTGACCCACTAGTTGTTGAAGATCTTAACTTGATCTATCATTCCATACCAATTGAGCGATGAACTCGGCAGCGAATCGCATCTTCTTCTTCTTCTTGTTCTTCGTCTTCTCTTTTGCTGAGATCGGATCTAGAGTATGGTACGGGAAATTACCTTCAAAGCAGAGAAACTCTCTCTCATTCTCGAAGCTCTCCGTTCTTTCTCTCTCTCATTCTGGAAACTATGAGAAATTATGTTAAAAGTTACTAGTTCTAGTACATAGTGGTAGTAAATAGGTGTAGTACATGCTAGTACTTGTACAGTTGTACTACACATTTATAGATATCATATATAATAATAGTAGTACTTCACTTGGGGTTGGATGTAACACTGGTAGAAGAGTTCACCGGGTCGGGTCGGATAATAACGGACCTCAGGATTTGATACCCGCGACCCACCCGTTTTTTGGCGGGTCTAGTTAAACCCAACCCGAACCCAATCATTGAACCGAATTTTAACACTTTTTTCGATCAATCCGGACCGGACCGGTCGGGTTTTTCGGGTTGACCGGGTTTTTGCTCACCCCTAATCCAATCCATAGTTTCTCGATCCTGGAAATAGGCTTATTTATACATAGAACATCAATATCTCCATATTGATTTATCTGAGTCTGGCCATACATTCCATAAGAACTTCCCATCGAGTGGCCATGTATATTTACTCCCATTATGTGGGAGGCACAAATCCTCTCTACATCACTATCACCTCTCAGCTTGCTTCCTATCATGTCCGATGACTATCTTTATAGTTTCCCAGTTACGGTGTAACATTTGATAATATCAAAACATGATATTTCACAACTAGAGTATCTAGTGACCTCAAGTTTAAGATTTCAACACCATTATTACTACAAGAAACACTTGTGACATTGACATAATCTAATGTAGCCTTCTCGTTGTGGGTCAATCCAGTATGCCGTCACTCCTGATGCATACCCATGTGTTAGACTTGATATCTCCATATCAATCTACCCACATACAAGCCTATAGTGATCGTCCTATTAATCAA
The DNA here is from genome assembly GCA_023055425.1 of Linanthus parryae. Lineage (NCBI taxonomy): Eukaryota > Viridiplantae > Streptophyta > Magnoliopsida > Ericales > Polemoniaceae > Linanthus > Linanthus parryae. The sequence continues at coordinate 113,666,246 of JALGPY010000002.1, read as the reverse complement.
TATAATGGACTAGGTATATTTAAGATAAACAACACATTGAAATCTAAGGACTTCATTGAAAGTTTGTAATGCAAATATAAAACAGGATCTAATACTCTATAAGGGGGAGGGGGGTTGAATAGAGTATGGAAACTTTTGCCAAACACTAGCCTTTTGAATCTTTAAACCAATGTATAAAAGAAATATCAAATCTTTGAAATAGGTTTTTAAAGCTTGAGATGAAACAGTAACTGTTAGAAGCTTCAAAGCTTTGAGATAGGAAATTCTCCAGAGCTTTGGAGCTCACTGCTTGAACCTGATTTGTAATAGGAAAGAAAAGCAGTAAAGTAAAGCTAGAGAACACAGGGATTTCTACAGAGTTCAGTCACAATTGGACCTAGTCTCTGCCTGAGGGATCTGATCCCTCCATGATTTCAACAAACTTCTTATTAATCATGCCCTAGATCTCAAGCCTAAGTCAGCTACCTTACACTTATACAGCTTGTGGTTCCCAACCTATCTAGTAACAACTACAACCTGTTGAAACAATAGGAACCTCTTTGTTGTTCACCTGACAAATAAACCTATAACTTTGTGAGGTTTAAGAATTATGAATGAATAAAAAAAAATCAGTACAGTTTTAAGAACACATAAGAGATAAGCAAAGTGAAGCTTGGAAGTGTTATTTAGATTTGATGAATGATATTTTTCCCATGCAGTATTGATTGGCCTGAATGATTGAAGAGCTGTGTAATCTGATCTCCCACGTATGTAACTCTCTTCAATCTCTCTGTTGATCAGCCTCTCTCAATTGTTCTCTTTGAAATTCAAAATCCAGCTTTTTATCAACAACCTGCAATTGAATGATAAATTTTAGGAACTGAATTCCTACAAATCCTCACCCCTTGAGATGCTTCTTTCATAAGCTATGTTGAAATAGCCACTAGAGTTTATTAGCCATGTTTGACGAACAAACAACCCTGCATAAACTCAGCAACAAAGATCTAACATTATCTAGACAAAATAGCTAAGCAATCTAATCTGTTAGACAGACAGTTCATACATAAACCCTAGCTATTTTTTCCTTAGATAAAATCAACATAAACGGTCACATATTAATAAGAAAAGATAAATAACAGAATAAAGAGTTAGAATAACTCAATATCCAATCTTGAATCCATCTTAATCTTCCTGCAAACATAAAACAGTTAAGCTTAATTGATCACTTAAGAACACAAAGGCAATCTCAAAGCTTTGGAGATTTGGTTGTCAGTTCACTAGTTTGAGCTTAACACTGAATCCTGCAATTTGTGAGACTTTTATAATCTAATCATAGCCTCAATAATATTTGAAAGAGACAATATTTAATGATGAGCTCATCACTCAATCCAAGCCTGCACTCATAGAAACTGTTAGGCACAATATAACTAGCACATGCAATACAGTATCTCAAAGCTTTGAATCGTTGAAGCTAAATGTATCTGAACATATGGATTTCATCATCAAGGTTAAAACTCCCCCTGAGTTTATAAAATCATTCAAACTCATGAGTCCGAACTATCAAGAATGAATATAACTATTTCAATACTGTTTGAAGAACACGGAAGATATAAGCAAAGTGAAGCGTGGAAATGTTCTTCAGATTTGATGAATGATATTATTCCCTTGAAGTATTGATTGGCCTGAATGATCGAAGAGATGTGTAATCTGATCTCCAAAGTATGTAACTCTCTTCAATCTATCTTTTGATCAGCCTCTCTCAATTGTTCTCTTTGAAATTCAAACTCCAGCTTATTATCAACAACCTGCAACTGAATGAGATATTTTAGGAAATGAATTCCTACAAATCCTCACCCCCTGAGATGCTTTTTTCAACAGCTATGTTTGAATAGCCATTAGCGTTTGTTAGGCACGTTTGAACGACCAAACAGCCCTGCATAAACTCAAAAAAAAAAGATCAAACATTATCTAGACAAAATAGCTAAACAATCTGATATGTTAGACAAACAGTTCATACATATAAAAATCAATATATAACAGTTACATATTAATAAGACAAGATAAATATCAGAATTAAGAGTTAGAATAACTCAATATCCAATCTTGAATCCATCTAAATCTTCCTGCAAACAGAAAACACTTAATCATAATTCATCACTTAAGAACACAAGGCAATCTCAAAGCTTTGGAGCTTTGGTTGTCAGTTCACTAGTTTGAGCGTAACACTAAATCCTGTAATCTGTGAGACTTGTATAATCTAATCATAGACTCAATTATATTTACAAGAGAAAATATTGAATGATTAACTCATCACTCAATCCAAGCCTGCACTCATAGAAACTGTTAGGCACAATATAACTATCATAGGCAATACGGTATCTCAAAGCTTTGAAGCTTTGAAGCTAAATAACTCTAAACTTATGGCTCTCATCATAAAGGTTAAAAACTCCCCCTGAGTATGTAAAATCATTCAAACTCATGAGTCTAAACTATCAATTTCCCCCTTGATGAAAGACAAAATAAATATTATTGCTTTCCAAGATATCCTGCAACTCAATGTCAACAATTAAAACTTAACAAGATAAATACAAATCAACATAACACATAACACATATAAGTCAGAACAAAACAGATAGCATAAAAAGAAAACAGTGATCCTACAACACATTATTACATAAAACTCAAAATAATCCAAAAACTATCAAAACACAAAACAGGTACATAAGCATAAAACAACCACCTAAGCAACTAGTCTTCTCCCCCTTTTTGACTTTCATCAAAAGAGTAGAAAGAGATGTAGGATCATGTTCAGAGGTTTTTTGAAATAAAATAGAAATAAAAGTACTTCAGGCTAAAGAGAGAAAAAAATACAGAAAGAAGAGGCTTCAAGGCTTTGAGGTTCCAGCACCGGTACTCTTCTTAGAAGTCCTTTTCCCACTCTGAGCTTTTCCCTTTCCTTTGTCTTCAGTCTCCACTTGTTCTTCCTCTGCATCTGATTCTTCACCAATCTCTTCTTCTTCTTCTTCTTCTTCTTCTTCTTCTTCTTCTTCTTCTTCTTCTTCTTCTTCTTCTTCTTCTTCTTCTTCTTCTTCTTCTTCTTCTTCTTCTTCTTCTTCTTCTTCTTTAACACATCTCCATGAAACTCATTAGAATCAATGTTGGTATCTTTGCTTTCAGCAGATGGTATCTTCTCTAAGTCCAAACCTTTGATTATCACATCCAGCTCTGAAGTCACCAAACCTTTGAACTTCACAAAATCAGTAGACAAATCAAATGGTCCTTGTCTAAGATCTTCAATACCATCCTCCAAAACTTCAAGTTTGCTGGGAACCTGTGAGAAATCCAAATTTTCAGAAACTTTTGATTATTGCTGCTTTTGGTTTGATAAGTTCCTTTTCCTTCAGCTCTTTTGCAGTCAATTCAGAATAAAACTTCTGCTTCCCTTTAGTAGTCTGAACAAATCCAATCCTTTGAAGTGAAGCTTCATCAACCAACCCAAAACCACTTGTAATATTATCATCATCCTCCATGGGCACCCAAAAGTGTTTAAAGAAGATTAGTAACAAATTTGCATAAGGAAAATAGTGATTCCTAGTCCTAGTTCCACAATAAACCATGTGCTCCATAATCACAGTAGACAAATCAACTTCAAAGCCTTGAAAAATTATGTACATCAGAATTAAAACCCTATCAGTTACCAGCTCTTTATAATTCTTCCTTGGCACCACAAACCTCATGATAATTGAGAATAGGATTTTGGCTTCACTCTTGAACATAGAGTGTGTCAACTGTTTGGGTCCAGTTGGTATACCTTCCAAGAAAAACATGGATTTGGACTTCTCGAAAAAATCCTTCCTTTCAGGATGCTCATGCACTCTATATTTTCTAGTAACTCCCAATACTTGGGAGAAAACCCTATGGTCTAGTCTCATATTAATCCCAGCAACCTTAGAGGTAAAAACATAGTTATCACTATCATCAAATTCTTGAACCAAATTCAAATAAAACATCCTAGTCAACCTTGGATAAGCTTCAGAAGTTGGATTAAGCATCTTCCAAACAGATGACTCTTTTAATTTCCTAATGCAGTCAATGTCCAATGCCTTTAACAACTCTTCTCAAATCAGACTACAATAGGCAACTTTAGAAGAAGCATACCCATCCAACCACACAGTTTTAACTTCTGGATTTATAAACCAAGACTCTGTAATAACATTCTTACCATAACTAGGAGCCTTCTTGTTTTTCACAGCGCTGTGCTTGACTCTCTTTTTCTCTGTAGATGGATCATCCTTCATTTACTTTGGCTTCTTTCCTTTTGGAGACTGAGCACTTTTCTTCTCAGTCTTAGATTCCTTCTCTGCAGCAACTTCTTTCTTCTTTTTCTTGACTGATCAACTTGATCCTTGTCCCCATGTTCCTTATCCTTCACCACTGTCTCTGTCTCTGATTCTGATTTTGACCTAGCTTCCTGAACTTTCTTCCCCTTCTTGATAGGTGGAGAAATTTCATGCATGCTTGTTGTAGATTCATATTCCGATCCATGAATGTTGATCTTCTTGTTTGCTTTCCTCTTGATTCTCTTTGTTGAACTCTGACCCTGCTTCTTGATCCTCTCAGATTTTCGCTCCATTGGGTTTTAGGGTTTTAGAGGGTTAGAGAGAGATTAGAAGGGATGGATAGGGATGGAGAGAAAGAGATTGAGTATGAGAGAAATAAGGCCTGAAGTTGGCTTAAGTAGGTAGAAAATTTTGATTCAAAAAGATTGCATGCAAAATCAAATCTTTAAAGATATACTAGAGATATTTTTGGGATATTTTAGATAAATCTCTGAACATTTGTAATATTCCACAATTATCCATAGGATAATGCAAAATATTCCTTGATCCAATTTTTGAATAAAATTAAACAAATTATTCACCAAAGCTTTGAAATAGCAGACCAAAGCTTTGAGGAATTTCGCAACTGCCGGAAAACTTCAAAGCATTGAAGCATACTTTCAAGGCTAGGAAAGTATGATCTCAAGGCTTTGAGATTTCCACACATAATACATATAAGAAATAATACTCCACCTAAACCAATTGACCTTGTATAGCATACCCAATTCAAGCCTTAGAGATGCAAACCTCTCATTTGGCAAAGATTTAGTGAAAATATCAGCTATCTGCAGAGAGGTTGAAATGAAAGTTAAAGATACATCACCTCTCTCAGCATGATCTCATATGAAATAATGTCTTACATCAATATGATTAGTCCTGGAACGCTGCACTGGGTTCTTTGATATTGAAGTGGCACTTGTGAAAGTGTGTAATGTAGACTAAATACATGACCTAAATACTCTAGAAGGGGGGGGGGTTGAATAGAGTATGGAAACTTTTTGTAAAACTCAGATTTTAACTAATTAGCTTTGTGAGAAACTCAAATCTCAAGGCCTTGAGATTTTAGAAAACTGTTAGAAAATTTCAAAGGCAAAATAGAAAGCTTCAAGGCCTTGAACTATTACCTGTTCTAAACAGCTTATAAACCCTAGTTTGATTTGAGTGGTGTGCAGCAGAAAATAACAAAACTGTAAAGTAAAGAACACAAAGCAATTTACAGAGTTCAGTCCCAACGGACCTAATCTCTGCCTGAGGGATCTAATCCCACCAGGATTGGGCAAACACTTCTTATTACTCACACAGAAACAACCCTAGATCTTCAAGCCTATGTGAGTTACCTTACACCTATACAGCTTGTGGTTCCAAACCTATCTAGTATCAGCTACTAACTGTTGAGCTAACAATAACCTCTTGTTGTTCACTTCAACAACCAAACACTAGGTTTAGTGAGGATTTAGATATACAAAAGATAATCAAATTACAAAACAGATGAAGAACACAGTAGAAGAATAAGCTTGTGAAGGCATGGATGTGTTCTTCTGGAAACTGGAATGATTGATCTTCTAAAATCTGGAATTGAGCTTGAATGTCTGTGTGTTTGAATGGATGATCTCCCACGAATATTTCACACTTCTCTCAGTCCTATGCAAGCCTCACTTCTTTCAAAATTCAAACCAGTCTTTTTATCTACTCACTGCAACTGAATGAGAGATTTTAGGATCTCAGTTCCTACAAATCCTCCTTCTGTTTTCAGCTGCAATTCAAACAGCTCTGATAAGATATCCATTGGACTTTGTTGAGATTGTATTTTCACGTTTAACAAACCTGCAACAACACTAAAACACAGCAACAACAAAATCCAGAAATAGCAGTAGTAAGTCTGTTTGGTTTTCCAGTTTCTGATAAAAACTGGATGAAATAATGAAACAATAATCTGATTAACTTCTGACACATATAATTCATGATAAACCAGTTTAAGACTCTTTGAAGTCATTAAACATTCACAATAATAAGAATCAAACCCTGCAAGAAAGAATCATATTAGTTCTGTAGAACTGTCACCAGCTCAAGACACATCTCAAGGCCTTGAAGCTCTGAACATGCTTCACAGTCTTTCAAAGTTGAAATCAGACATCTTTGATTCTCTCTGATCAAGACATCTGCAATTGTGTTAGATACGTAGACAAAATAAAACATAAGTATTTGCAGCAAATATCTGATTTATATAATCAGATAGCCAATCTGCAACACAAGATTGTTAGAACACTCAGCACAATAAAAACACTCTCAAGGCTTTGAAGCTCTGTCAATATCTCAAGGCCTTGGAGTATCAGAAATGCTTTTCCTTTGTCTTTGTCTTTCATCAATCAAAACAATTACTTCTCAAAACATACTCAAGGGTCTTTGAGTCAACAATCTCCCCCTTGATGAAAGACAAAACCCATAATCTTGTGTAGATATCCCTGCAACTCCTTGTAAGAGTTAGATAACAACATATTTCAGATACAATAGACAATAATACTAGTCAAACCATATTAACACAGATAATCAGTAATTCAAAGATAATCACATATAACCACAGTAATATCAGGACACAACTAATTAACAAAACAACTTATTATTATTATTCAAGTAACTGAAAGTAACCACAAAACACATAATTTCTCCCCCTTTTTTACTTTCATCAAATAAAGGTGAAGAAATTTTGGATCATTACTCAGAGTCTTAAAAAAAATTATACAAAATTTATTCCTAGAAAGTCAAGGCCTTGAGAACAGAAAAGAAGAAAAGAAATAGATACAAGGAAAGGTTCAAGGCTTTGGTCTTCTCTGATATTCATTTCTTCTTTGATGCCTGGCCTTTATCTGAGCCTTCTCCGACTTCTTCATCACTTTCAGCATCATCAGCAGATTGATTTCCCTCTTGTTCAGCTTCCACTTCTGCAAACACTTCTTCAATGATCTCATCCACCTTCTTGTTCTTAACCTGCATTGAATCACCCTCTGTAGCTGCATCAACACCTATGTCTTCACCAGCATCTTCTTCATCAGTTTGCTTATACAGATCTTTTGAAGTGAGCACCACTGGAATTGACTTCTTTTTCTTCTTCAAGAAATCACCTAGCCTTTCATCTGAGTCCACACTGGTGTCATGACTAGTAGCAGAAGGTATCTTCTCCAAGTTCAAACCCTTGACGACAATATCCAATTTTCCATTCATTACATTCATCAAGCCCTTGAACTGGTTAAATTCAGAAGACAGATCAAATAACCTCTGATCTTCAAATTTCTCAACCAACAAAGAGTAATCCTCATTTGCTTGTCCTTTCCCTGATGTAGCCCCCTTTGGTTTAAAAAACTCCTTCTCCCCAAGCTCATCCTTTGACAATTCTGAATAGAACTTCCAATGTCCTTTCCCAGTCTGAACTACCCCAATCCTCTGTAAGGCAGTTTCATCAATCAACCCAAAACCTCCAGTAATATTTTCCTCCCCTTTCACAGGTACATCAAAATGCTCAAAGAAAATAGGTAAAAGGTTGGCATATGGAAGATGATGGTTTCTAGTTCTTGTTGCACAATAGATCATATGCTCCGTAACAACTGTTGGTTAGTCTATCTCAAACCCTTGACATATCAGATACATCAGTATGAGAACTTTATCAGTAACCAACTCCCTTGAGTTCTCCCTAGGAACAACACTCCTCATCAGAATTGTAAACAAAATCTTAGCTTCACAGTTGAGCACAGAATGTGTCAACTGCTTTGGACCAGAGGGTACACCATCAATGAAAAACATTTCTTTTGATTTTTCCAGACACTCCTTCCTATCAGGATAATCTCCAATATTATACTTCCTAGGAATGCCCAAGACTTGGGCAAAAGTCCTATGATCTAGCCTCAAGTGTATCCCAGCCACTTTAGAAGTCAATGCCATCTTATCATCTCCTTCATGAACCAGATTCAGATAAAATAATCTAGTTAACCTAGGATAAGATTTTGAACTAGGATTTAACACCTTCCACACTGTAGTTTCTCTTAACTTTCTCATACAATCAATATCCAGTTTATCCAATAACTCCTCAGAAACCATACTACAAAAAGCAACCTTAGAAGAAGCATAACCTTGCATCCACACAGTCCTAACTTCAGAACTAACAAACCAATCTGAAGGAAGTGCATTCTTACCTTGATAACCCTTTTTGGTTGCAGAAGCAACCTGCTTAACCCTTATTTTCTTCTCACTGGGTTTGCTCTTCTCTCGTTCTCCTTCAGTTGGCTTCTTCTTGCTTTCTTGAGCAGATTTACCCTTTTCTTCTTCTACAGCCTTTTTCTTCTCTCCCCCTTTCTTCTTGTCTGACCTAGGTTGATCACCACCCTGAGTCTCTGTCTCCTTCTGTGGATCAATGCTTGAGCCCTCATCACCCTTTTCCATTCTGATCTTCTTTGCAGGAGGAGTATCCTCATGCAAACTCTGAGTATTTTCTTAATCCGAATCAGAAATCAAAATCTTCTCCTTCTTATTTGCCCTCTTCTTGGATCTGCCAAAAGGCTTCCCCTGTTGTTGAATTCTGGCTGATTTGCGCTCCATTGTGGGTTTAGGGTTTTGAGAAGAGAATGAGATTGAGAGAAATTGAGAGAGAGTAGAGAGACGTAGAGAATTGAGAGAGAATGAAGAAGAACAAGCCCTGACTTTCAGCTTAAGTAGGTTGAAAAGGATGAATCATAAAACGACTCTACTAAAATCAACATGCAAAAAGAATCTTAGAAAATATTTTTGGATATTTTAGAAAATTCTGTGAGAAATTCAAATATTATACAGTTATCTAAAAAGATATGATATAATATTTGATGATCCATTTTTAAAATAAAAAATAAAAACAGATGTTTCAAGACCTGGTGAACAATCTCAAGGCCCTGAGATTTTCTGCAGTTTGAGAAACTTCAAGGCTTTGAGCTATACTTTCAAGGCTTTGGAAAGTATAATCTCAAGGCTTTGAGATTCCAACACATAAACACAAGTAAGTACCAATACTCCCCCTAAACCAATGCATCCTTGTTCAACATCCCCAATTCAAGCCTTAGGGATGAAAACCTATCATCTGGCAAAGGTTTAGTGAAAATATCAGCAATCTGCATTGAATTAGAAATAAAAGATAAAACAACATCACCTTGTTCTGCATGATCTCTAAGGAAGTGATGTCCCACATCTATGTGCTTGGTTCTTGAGTGCTGGACTGGATACTTAGAGATTGAGATAGCACTTGTATTTTCACAATGAATAGGCACATTTCTGAAATTATAGCCAAGATCTCTAAGTTGCTGAGCAATCCATAACACTTGTGAACAAAAGCTCCAGCTGCAATGTATTCAGCTTCTGCAGTTGATAATGCTACAAAATTTTGCTTTTTAGAATGCAAACTGATCAGTGAAGATCCAAGAAACTGGCAACATCCAGAAGTACTCTTTCTATCTACTTTATACCCTGAAAAATCTGCATCTGAATAGCCACTCAACATGAAATTAGATCTCCTTGGATACCAAAGCCCCAAGTCTCTGGTTCCATTCAAATATCTAAAAATTCTTTTGACTGCAGTTAAATGACTTTCCTTAGGATCTGCTTGAAATCTAGCACACATACAGACACTGAACATAATATCAGGTCTACTAGCAGTTAAGTACAAAAGTGATCCAATCATACCTCTGTATTCCTTCTGATTCACACTCTTACCATTTGAATCCTTGTCTAATGAGAGTGATGAACTCATAGGGGTTTTAAGCACCTTGGACTGTGACATATTGTACTTGTTCAATAAGTCCTTGGTATACTTTCCTTGATGTACAAAAATTCCTTTCTTCATTTGTAAGATATGAATTCCAAGAAAGAAATTCAGTTCTCCCATTAAACTCATCTCAAACTCCCTGCACATCATACTAGAGAACTCTTTTGAAAGAGCATCATTAGTAGCACCAAATAGAATATCATCCACATAGATCTGAACTACTAACAAATCACTTTGATGATGTTTAATGAAAAGATTTTTATCAACTAGACCTCTCTTGAAATTGTTGTCAAGTAAAAATTTTGAAAGTCTATCATATCAAGCCTTGGAGCTTGTTTTAACCCATAAAGAGCTTTGTCTAGTTTGTAAACATGATCAGGAAAGTTTTCATCTTCAAAACCAGGAGGTTGTGATACAAAAGCATCTTCTTGTAAATAACCATTCAGAAAAGCACATTTGACATCCATTTGATAAAGCTTTAAGTGATTGTGAGATGCAATTGCAAGAAGTATTCTAATAGACCTGGAAACATGAGAAAAAGTATCCTCATAATCTATACCTTCTTCCTGATTATATTCCTGTGTCACCAGTCTGGCTTTGTTCCTTACCACTTTGCCATTTTCATCAAGCTTATTTATGAACACCCATCTGGTTCCAATAATTGATTTCTCTTTAGGTCTGGGAACCAAATTCCATACCTTGTATCTTTCAAATTCATTCAGCTCACTCTGCATTGCAATGATCCAATCTGCATCTTCTAGTGCTTCCTTGGTGTTTTTAGGCTTAATCAAAGATACAAATGCACTAAAAGCCCACAAGTTCTTCAACTGTCCTCTTGTCTGAGTTCCAGTTGATGGATCATATATGATATTGTCAGCTGGATGATCTGCAAGATACTTAAACTTCTTCCTTGGTATCCAGGAATATTCTCCTTCAAGGCTTTGAGTTCTTGAAACAGTAGAGGGAGCATCATAGAATGTTTCAGTTTCTGTCTCAAGGCTTTGAGATTTTGGTTTTGCAGGAGGTTCAAGGCCTTGAGATTCTGCTGATTGATTATGCACATTAGTTTTGCCTTTGTCCTCTTTCACATCATCATCATCAGACTCATGCTTGTTCAAATTTAGATCTGCAAAACTTTCACTCAGAGAATCCTTAATACTTTCATCAAAAAACACATGAATGCTCTCTTACACAATCTTGGTTTTTCTATTGTAAACTCTATAAGCTTCGCTAGTTTGAGAATATCCAAGAAATACACCTTCATCACTCCTAGCATCAAATTTACCAAGATTGTCTCTACCATTATTATGCACAAAACAGATACAACCAAAATGTTTGAAATAAGAAACACTAGGCTTCCTACCTTTAAACAGTTCATAAGGGGTATTTTTCAAAATAGGTCTAATCAAGCATCTATTTAGCACATAATTGGCAGTATTAACAGCTTCTGCCCACAAGAACTTTGGGAAATTACTTTCAAGTAGCATGGTTCTAGACATATCCTCAAGTGTCATATTTTTCCTTTCAACTAATCCATTTTGCTGTGGAGTTCTAGGGGCAGAAAAGTTGTGCGAAATGCCATGCTTTGCGCAAAACAAATCAAAGTCAAGTTGATCAAATTCCATACCTTGATCACTTCTAATGGATGCAACAGGTAAATTTTTTAAAGTTTGAAGCTCTTTGCACAATCTAGAAAATTCAGATAAGGCTTCAGTTTTGTCTCTAATAAACATCACCCAAGTAAATCTAGAATAATCATCTACTATAACAAGCATATACCTCTTACCTTTTGGGGTTTGAACTCTCATAGGACCACAAAAGTCCATATGCAACAGTTCTAAGGGTCTAGAAGTTACTTACAAAGTTCTTTGGCTTGAATGAGCTTCTGGTTTGCTTACCTTGTACACATGCCTTGCAAACCTCATCATCTGAAAATTTCTGTGATGGTAAACCTCTTACCAAATCCTTTGAGATGAGTTAATTCAAGGTGTGTATGCTAATATGCCCAAGCTTTCTGTGCCAAAGCTTTGAATCTTCCTTCAAGGCCTTGAGGCATTTTAACTTGTCACCTGCAACACTGTTCGTACTCATAGCATATAGATTATATGATCTAGGAGCAATTGAGTATGCAATCACCAGATTTCTCATCTTGCACCACACATTTCTCCTTGTAAAATATAGCTTTATAACCTTTATCACATAACTGAGAGATACTAAGCAGATTATAGTTAAGTCCATCCACAAGATAAACATCAGAGATAGAGTTGGTAGAACCATTACCAATACTACCTATACCAATAATTTTGCATTTTGCTTTGTCACCAAGTGTGATTGTTCCTCCAGATTTTTCTGTAAGCTCAGTAAAGAGAGATTTCTTTCCACTCATATGTCTGGAACATCCACTGTGTAATATCCATTTCTGAACTTTCATGGCCTTGGTGACATCCTGCAAAAGTAAATCATTGCCTCAACAGGCTGTTAGACCAAGTGCAGAACTTTGAGTCATACTCAGAATCAGCCATGTTTGGTGGTCTAATTCCTTTTGGAACCCAAATCTGCCTAACCTGTCCCTTAAACTGACGAGGATAAGTATTCCTCATAATGTGAGGTTCTGATCTTCTGAAGGGACAAGTTAATCTGATATGACCAATTATTCTACAGTAATGACATTTTGGAGAATGTCTACTACCAAATTTGACAAAAGTAGTTTGGCTTTTCTTTGGAAAATTTGGATTATAGCCAATCCCACTTTTATGCATTGATTTCAAACTTCCTCCAAGAATGAGATTTAGATTATTTTCTGAGCCTGTAAAACTAGCTAGGACCTTCTTAGACTCTTAAATTTTCTCAGTCAAAGAACAGATTTGTTGTTCTAAATCCTCAGAATGAGTCTTTAGATCAGCATATCTTTCAGTCAAAAGAGTGTTTTGATCAACAATCTATTTTATCTGTGCCTCCAAGGCTTTGAACCTGCTGTCCAAGGCCTTGAAGTCCTTTTCAATTTTTGTCTTAGAAACTTCAACAGTTTTGTTGGTAAAAACAAGGTCCAGGTTTTCTTTTACCTGCTCATGAATCTTAATCTTTAAAGAAGAAATCTCATTTCTCTAACTTTCCTCATTTAAAAACATACTCTTGAGAATTTCAGGAAGTACATCAGAAGGACTAGCAAGAAGATTTTTTACCATTTCTTCAATATGTCTGTCTGATGAATTTTCTTCATCATTTTTGGCCATGAAGCACAAATTTGCTTGATCTTCATCAGTTTCTGAGTCACTTGATGAATCAGAATCACTCCAGGAAGCCATCATGGCTTTCTTCCTTCTGTTTTCACTATCTTTCTTCTGAAAGTTCCTCTTCTTCTTTTGTGGACAGTCTCTTACTAAATGATCTGCATCACCACACTCAAAACAATTCATTACTTTAGTTTTATGTGACTGTGATGAAGATTTACCTTTGTAGTCCTTGCTTCCTGAAGGTCTTGATCTCTCTCTGTTGTAGTCCCTGTTACCAGAGTTTCTTTTCTTCTTGAGAATCCTGGCTAAGGCCATGGAGATCAATGCTAAAGCCTCTTCATCATCATGCTCATCTTCAGTCTCAAGGCTTTGAGATTTTTCACTGTCTTTGGCCTTGAGTGCTAAGTTCTTGATGTTTTCACTCAAATCACCTTCTACATCCTTCATTGACATTTCATGAGTAAGCAGCTTTCCTTGTAGATCATCTAGCTGAAGAAGACTTAAATCCTAAGCTTCCTCAATGGCTATTGTCTTTGGCCCCCACTTGGCTTTTGGCAGGCTTCTCAGAATTTTCCTGACATTTTCTTCATTTGAAAACTTCTTTCCCAATGACTCTAGATTATTCACCACATCAGTGAATCTTTTGAACATCTCCTTGATGGTCTCATCTGAGTTCATTTTGAATAACTCATATTGCCTCAGAAGTATGTTGAATTTGGTCTGATTAACCTGACTTGTCCCTTCATATGTCACAACCAGTTTGTCCCATACTTCTATGGCACTTTTGCGATTGGACACTCTGTTGAACTCATCTGCATTAAGAGCACAGTATAACAGATTCATAGCCTTGTAATTTTTGATACCTTTTCCAGTTCAGTAACTTAGAAATTTTCCTCAGACTTGATACATCTTACTCCATCAATAATAGTGTAGTACTCATGAGGACTATTCTGAACTATTGACCACAATTCCATGTCTTGATCTATGATGAACATCTTCATCAATGCCTTCCAGTGCATGAAGTTATCACCACAGAACAATGGAGATCTGTTGGCTGCCCTTCCTTGTGAGAATCCACCATCTCCTACATTACACATAGTCACAAGATTGTTAGATCTATATCAGTGACCCAAGCTCTGATACCAATTGAAAGTGTGTAAAGTAGACTAAATACAGGACCTAAATACTCTAGAAGTGGGGGGGGGGGGGGGTTGAATAGAGTATGGAAACTTTTTGCAAAACTCAGATTCTAACTAATTAGCTTTGTGAGAAACTAAAATCTTAAGGCCTTGAGATTTTAGAAAACTGTCAGAAACATTCAAAGGAAAAATAGAAAGCTTCAAGGCCTTGAACTATTACCAGTTCTAGACAGCTTATAAACCCTAGTTTGATTTGAGTTGTGTGCAGCAGAAAATAACAAAACTGTGAAGTAAAGAGCACAAAGCAATTTACAGAGTTCAGTCCCAATGGACCTAATCTCCTCCTGAGGGATCTAATCCCACCAGGAATGGGAAAACACTTCTTATTACTCACACAGGAAACAACCCTAGATCTTCAAGCCTAAGTGATTTCCCTTACACCTATACAGCTTGTGGTTCCAAACCTATCTAGTATCAGCTACTAACTGTTGAGCTAACAAGAACCTCTTGTTGTTCCCTTGAAAAATTAACCACTAGGTTTAGTGAGGTTTTAGATTTACAAAATATAAGCAGATTACAAAACAGATGAAGAACACAGTAGAAGAATAAGCTTGTGAAGGCCTGGATGTGTTCTTTTGGAAACTGGAATGATTGATCTTCTGAAATCTGGAATTGAAGCTTGAATGTCTGTGTGTTTGAATGGATGATCTACCACGAATATTTCACACTTCTCTCAGTCCTCTTCAAGCCTCACGTCTTTCAAAATTCAAACCAGTCTTTTTATCTACTAACTGCAACTGAATGAGAGATTTTAGGATCTCAGTTCGGACAAATCCTCCTTCTGTTTTCAACTGCAATTCAAACAGCTCTGAGTAGATATCCGTTGGAGTTTGTTGAGATTGTATTTGCACGTTTAACAAACCTGCAACAACACTAGAACACAGCAACAACAAAATCCAGAAATATAGCAATAGTAAGTCTGTTTGGTTTTCTAGTTTCTGATAAAAACTGGATGAAATAATGAAACAATAATCTGATTAACTTATGACACATATAATTCATGATAAGACAGCTTAAGACTCTTAGAATTCATTAAACATTCACAATAATAAGAATCAAACCCTGCAAGAAAGAATCTGATTAGTTCTGTAGAACTGTCAGCAGCTCAAGACACATCTCAAGGCCTTGAAGCTCTGAACATGCTTCACAGTCTTTCAAAGTTGAAATCAGAAATCTTTGATTCTCTCTGATCAGGACATCTGCAATTGTGTTAGATATGTAGACAATATAAAACATAAGTATCTGCAGCAAATCTCTGATTTATATAATCAGATAGCCAATCTGCAACGCAAGATTGTTAGAACATTCATCACTATAAAAACAACTCTCAAGGCTTTGAAGCTCTGTCAATATCTCAAGGCCTTGGAGTATCATAAATGCTTTTCCTTTGTCTTTGTCTTTCATCACTCAAAACAATTACTTCTCAAAACATACTCAAGGGTCTTTGAGTCAACAACTTGTATTGTCACAGTTGATAGGCACATTTCTGAAATTATATCCCAGATCCCTTAATTATTGAGAAATCCATAGTACTTGTGAACAACAAGAAGCGACTGCAATATATTCAGCTTATGGAGTTGATAAGGCTACTGAATTCTTCTTCTTTGAATTGCAACTAATCAACGAAAAACCAAGAAATTGACAGCATCCAGAAATACTCTTTCTATCCACCTTGTAGCCTGCAAAATCTCCATCTGAATATCCACTCAACAGGAAATTAGTTCTTCTTGGATACCAAAGCCCAAGTCTTTGGTTCCATTCAAGTAGCTAAAAATCATTTTAACTGCAACCAAATGACTTTCCTTAGGATCTGCTTGAAAGCTTGCACACATAGAGACACTAAAGATAATGTCTGGTATTCTAGCAGTTAGATCTAACAATGAACCAATCATAGCTCTATAATCCTTTGGATTCACACTATTACCGCTTGTATCCTTATCTAAGGGTAAATATGAACTCATAGGATTATTTGCTACCTTGGACTGAGACATGTTGTTTAACAAGTCCTTGGTATATTTCCATTGATGTAAAATATTCCTTTCTTCATTTGATGAATATGATGTCCAAGAAAGAAATTGAGTTCTCCAATTAAGCTCATTTCGAATTCTTGCACATTAGACTTGAAAACTCTTTTGAAAAAGCATCACTAGTGGCACCAAAGAGTATATCATCAACATAAATATGTACTACTAACAAATCCTTTTAATGATTCTTGATAAAAATGATTTTTGCCTACCAGACCTCTCTTAAAACCATTGTCAAGTAAAAAAATTGAGAGTCTGTCATACCAAGCCCATGGAGCTTGCTTAAGGCCATAAATTTCTTTGTATAATTTGTAAATATTATCAGGGAAATTGTCATCTTCAAAACCAGGTGGTTGAGCAACATATACTTCTTCTTGTAAGAAAGCACATTTGAAATCCATTTTTGATCCTTCAAAGCTTTGGTGACAGCCTACAAAATTCAATCAATGCCTTAACAGGCCATTAGACCAAGTGTAGAATTTGGATTCATACTCAGAATCAACCATGTTTGGTGGTCTAATTCCTTTTGGATTCCAATTTGTCTCAATTGTCCCTTAAGCTGATAAGGATAGACATACTTTTCAGTTAAAAGAGAGTTTTGATCAACAACTTCTTTGACTTTTGCTTTCAAAGCTTTGAATCTATTGTCCAAGGCTTTGAAGTCACTATCAATTTTCAACTTAGTAGCTTCAGGACATTTATTTTGGAAGATCAAATCTAAAATTTCTTTGGCCTGCTCATGAACCTTCATTTTCAAAGAATCAATCTCATTCCTGTAACTTTCCTCATTTAAAAACATAGTTTTGAGGATTTTAGGCAATACATCAGAAGGACTAGCAAGAAGATTCTTCACCATTTCTTCAATATGCTTGTCTGAGCCTTTTTCTTCTTCATGCTCAGCCATTAAGAAAAGATTAGCCTGCTCATCATCAGAATCTGAGTCTGTTGAAGAATCAAAATTACTCCATGAAGCCACCATTGCTTTCTTCCTTCTGTTTTCATTTTCAATTTTAGCAAATTGCCTGCCTTTCTTCTTTTTTTGACAATCTCTTACCAAATGATCTGCATTTCCTAATTCAAAGAAATTCATTACTTTAGGTTTATATGAATGTGAAGAAGATTTACCTCTCTGATCCTTGCTACTTAAGGATCTGGATTTTTCCTTGTTATATTCCTTGTTTCCAAAGCTCTTTTTTTTCTTCAAGATTATGGCCAAGGTTTTGGAGATCAAGGCTAAGGCCTCATCATCAACACCCTCCTATTCAAGGCTTTGCAATTTTTCATTATCCTTTGCCTTGAGTGACAGGTTCTTGATGTTGTCACTCATGTCACCATCTACTTCCTTCATTGAAATCTCATGAGTGAGCAGCTTGCCTTGTAGATTCATCCAATTCTAAGATACTCAAATCCCGAGCTTCCTCAATTGCAGTTTTCTTTGGTTCCCACTTGGATTTTGGCAAACTCCTTAGGATCTTTCTGACTTTTTCTTCATTCGAGAAAGCTTTTCCCAAATATTCCAAGTTATTCACTATATCAGTTGACCTCTTGAACATGTCCTTGATGGATTCATCAGAAATTCATCTTGAACAGTTCATACTGCCTCAGAAGCATATTAATTTTGTTCTGATTGACTTGGCTTGTTCATTCATAAGTGACAGTCAATTTGTCCCAGATCTCCTTGACACTCGTGCAGTTTGATATTCTGTTGAACACATCTGCACTATGAGCACAATATAATAAGCTAAAAGCTTTGTAATTCTTTGATACATTTTCCACTTCAGTAGCTAAGAGATATTCTTCTGGTTTGACAGTCCTAACTTCATCAGAGGTAATATAGTATCCGTGGGGACCATTAACAACAATTGACCACAGCTCCATGTCCTGGTCTATGATGAACATTTTCATCAATGCATTATATTGCACAAAATTATCACCACAGAACAGTGGAGTTCTGTTGGTTGCTCTTCCTTGGGAGAATCCTCCATTACCTACATTACTCATAGTCACAAGATTGTTAGATCTTTAAGTAGTGACCCAAGTTCTGATACCAATTGAAAGTTTGTAATGCAAGTATAAAACATGATCTAATAATCTAGAAGGGGGGGGGGTTGAATAGAGTATGGAAACTTATGAAAAAAACTAGCCTTTTGAATCTTTAAAACAATGTATAAAAGAAATGTAAAAGCTTTGAAATAGGTTTTTTAAGCTTGAGATGAAACAGTAACTGTTAGAAGCTTCAAATCTTTGAGATAGGAAATTCTCCAAAGCTTTGCAGCTCACTGCTTGAACCTGATTTGTAATAGGAAAGAAAAGCAGTAAAGTAAAGCTAGAGAACACAAGGATTTTTACAGATTTCAGTTATAATTTGACATAGTCTCTGCCTGAGGGATCTGATCCCTCCAGGATTTCAACACACTATGTAAGTTCAACTTTGCTTCAAAGGCTTGAAATAGCTAGTCTATTTCAAGGCCTTGAAACAGCTTTCAAAGCCTTGAAACTGACTATGCTCTATATGCATGAACTTAGGGGGAGTTTCTGATCTTGATTCAACTCCTAAAACCCTGTGCTTGATTAGTTGATACTTCATGACGAAAGAAAAATATTTTGACACATTTTACAGTATCTAATCCATCTGTTTGACTTAGTTTTGCAGGGAAATTTTGTTTCCTATTTTACAGGATCTATTTCCTAACCTAAGTTTTGCGGGAAAGGAAATTCTTTGATGATTTGATTCTGTGATCAATCCTTTCGTGTTTGGAAGTTTCATAACATATGTTTATACAATATCAAATCAGTGTCATTGAAGATATTGAGCAACTATCTGTTGGAGAAGTTGTTAGAGAAGTCAAAGCTGAAACTACAAAATAGGGAAGTTTGTTGAGAAAAGATCCTGCAGATCTGCAATTCAAAATGCTCTATAAAAGAGGGAATCTGAAGCTATGCAACGGGAGAATTAGAAGATAAACTCAAACTCATTCAGGGATTGACAAGCAACAAAGAAGCAGATTCATTTCTCTCAATCCAAGCATCTGAAGAACACTACATACTCACAACATATTCAATTCTGGTGTTCTTCTCCTCTGAAATTCATTTGTATTTCATTTTGATAATACTTCTAGTTCTCATTCTCAAGTATTATTCAAGTTGAACAATAGAATATTATTAGTTAATCAGATAGCTAGAGCAGGTACTAGATAGGTTAGTGAGAACCACAAGCTGTAACAGAGTAACGCATCTCTCTGTGCTTGAGATCTAGGGCTTAGCTGTTGATTAATAAGAATTTTATTGAAAATCCTATAGGGAGAAGATCCCTGAGGTAGAGACGTAGGTCCAAGTGGACTGAACTCTATATATCTTGTGTCACTTGCATTTACTTTTCAGTTCCATATTTAATTCTTTTGCAGTATTCAAAACAGTTTCATTTCAAGGGTTTGAACCTCATTTCAAGGCCTTGAAATAGACTTATCTTTTTATACTTCAAATGTTTTCATTCATTTCAAGACCTTGAATCACTCTTCACTCATTACAATTCTTTTTGAAACCACTCCTCTTGCAAATTTAGAAAAAAGTTTGCATACTCTATTCAATGCCCCCTCCCTTCTAGAGTATTGATCCTGTATTTCTACCCACTGTACACCCCTTCAATTGGTATCAGAGCTTGTATCACTGCATATATTTCAGCATCTTGTGATCATGAGTACTGTAGGTGATGGTGGTTTTCTTCAGGGAAGAGCTGCTAACAGACCTTCTCTTGCAACAACCCCCTTTATTCAGAAAGAGATGGAAAATAATATGCTTCCAATAACTATTTTCACAACATATGGAGGAAAGAGATGGAAAATAATACTTATAACAAGCCCTAAGAGATATGATGAGTGTTTGGAAAGGCTTTCAAAGCTTGGATCTTCAAGAATTGGAGGGTGCTTCAGTATATGGCATGAAGAAGGAGAGTGAAGTGGATAGAGAAGTGAGGAAGATGATGATGGTTCTGAACTTCTTGGTTTGTTTCAGCCCCAAAGAGGGAGAGATATGTATTTAGAGAGTGTGGAGAGAGTGATGAATTGAAGGTAATGGGGGTAGTGTGTTATGTATGCAACTTATAGTCATAGGATGACTAGTAGGAGTATTATATTAATTGAGTTAACTTGGTAGTGGTGGGGAGGGGCTTATGAGAAATTAAAATTTTCCCAACAAATTAGTTAGGGTATAAATAGAACTAATCAAAAATTGAGGGTTAATATGCAAATATTGAAAATTGATAATAAGTAAGAGATTACCCATACAAGAGGGGTAATTTCAGAATGCGATACTAACTAATGAAAATTAACACAAAATTATCTTATTTTCACTTTCGATAGTAAAAATAGCAAGTGCTCAAAAAAAACCAAACTTTTATAAATTACAAAATAACCCTAAAACGGAATACTAGATAATCATAAATGCCACATAATACCCTTATACTTTAGAAACTAAAATTAAGTCAAGAATAAGTTTGAAATATTAATTTCTTGAAATCGTCAAATATTTTTCCGAAATAACCATATAACCCCTAACTAAAATACGGGGTATTACAACCTCCCCCCCCCTTTAGAATGAGCTTCGAGGACAAAGCTCGAACGGGTCACTAACGTGTCAATGGGTTCTCTAAATGAAATGCACAAAGATTAAGGTCAGAATGCTTACCTTCTTTGTTGTTTATTACTCGAGCCTCGGTTTCTATCATCACAAAGATCTGACCAGGTGTTACTTTGGTTTTTTCCCTGAGCTGCGTTCCCTCTATTCATGTTCTCATTGTTGCAACCTCCGTTGTTAGCTCTTGTATTCCTATTCTGCCCTCCATTGTCATTGCCACAATGGTTTCCCTACTGACCCACAATGCCATTTCCATAGTTGTTGTTGTTGCGGAACTAGTTTCCTCCATTCTGATTCTGACGTTGCCCTTGCCCGCTGAGCCCTTGCTCATTTTCAGCTGACATTCTCCTTTTCAGTCAGCAATTATGTGGCCTTTGATGCCAAAATTTCTACAAGTCAAGGCAGCACCTTCACAAGTGTATCCTCGATGATTATAGCCACACATGTTGCAGTTAAGGTTGCGTTGCTGGTTTCAATTTTCCCCACTTCCCCAGTTCTGGTTACCTCCACCATTTCCAGTTTTGAATCTCTTGTCTGGTCCATGACTGTTGTTTCCTCCTTGGCTAGAGTTGTCACTTCCTTGGACTTCTACCTTTCTCTTTCCTAATTGTGAGGCTAGTGTCTAATCGACTCTCCAGATGTTTGATGCTACTCCATAGGCTTCTGATAAGGTACTATAGGTCCTCATGAGCATCATCCTCTGAATTTTAAGTTTCAGACCTCCTATAAAGTGAGTGACCATGCGCCCCTCAGTAGCCACTGTGTCCTCTGCAAACCGGGCTAACTCCAAAACTTGTCATAGTAGTCTATTACAGAGTCGTTCCCTTGCTTCAGTGTGATGAACTCCTTGTACTTCTTCTCCTTGACATGCTCTGGGTAAAAGGTATTCCTCACTTCAGTCTTTAGTGCTTCCCAATTGAAGCCTTCTTGAGCCACGAGTCTTGCTCGATTGGCCGTCCACCAATTATCAACCTTCTCCTTAAAGTAGAATGCTGCCTCGTTAATCTTGCGGCCTTCTGGGCACTCCATGGCCAGGAAAATCTTGTCGAAGTCTCGGATCCAGTTATCAAGCAATACAGGATCTTATTTTCCATAAAAGCAACTAGGTTTCCGTTGAGCTATCTTCTTATTCAGTTGGGTTCTCGTTCAATGACGACATTGCTATTATTGTTCTGGTTGTTGTTGTTCACTGCCTGAACAAACTGACCCATCTGATTGATCAATACAGCCATATGCGGGTGTAGTGCATCATCTACCTCCATTTCCTTACCCTAAAAGATCTCTTACCTCGACACACGTACTAGCACAAGTAACATGTCACAAACAGTAAGTATTCAATATCTACCAATCACACAATATATCTATTGAAGATACATAGAAAAGAACACACACAAAAACGATATTAGAAGTAAGGCTTCATAACCATATATCGTAATTGGCACTAGGGCCCCAACTTGAAAAAGAATAATTCCAGATAACAAGTAGTAATTCATCATGAATGAGGAAATGCATTCTAACTCGCCAAGTACCCAGATTTCCGTATATTATGTTACCCTATGTTCATTTTAGGTTACCCTACACGTTTTTATCCCTTAGTGAAAAGAACTGCTCTGATACCACCTGCAATAACCCCCTTTATTCGGCTCGGGACAATACCATGGGGGCGATGCTTAATAGAAGCGGCGGAACTTAAAAGCATAACGATCCACGACACTTAGTTATATTAAACAAAAACTTTAGGTCTTACACACTAGCTGATTACTATTACACATTAGCCTAACTAACATTACTACATACTATGTGACATAGACTGTCTAGGTGAGTGTCGCGCCCATCGATTCCTCAATCCCCAGCTCCTAGACCTGCGGTGAGAAAGGAAAGCAAGAACCGTAGTTTTGAAAGTCAGCAAAGTTACTAAGTGAGATACACCTTAGCATATAAAAACAGGAAGCTGAGAATTGGTGAAGGATTATAAGTTAAGTAAATTAACAGTAACAGAGTATAAGTAAAACAATATAAGAGTTTGCAGCGGTGATAACCAATTATGAATGTCGCAAGAGTAAATCCACTTATTTAAATTCGAAACCGTCTTACTTTTCCAACATTGAGGCAAAGAAGTTCAATATGTCGCGCTGTAACCCTTGTAGGCCAGAACAAAGTAGAAGATGGTACTGGTGTATAGGGGGTTCAAGAACCAAAACCTCTCTACCAAGCGTTGTGGATCGCATCCCGCGTCCCGCTAGCCATCATGACCACATCAGACATTATTTACCTTAAGTGTTGCAACACCCTCCTAAGAGCGTCAATCAAAGGTGTGGTATCTAGAAGCAGTACTCCCTCCTACGAATAAAGCAGTAGGGGGCACACGGACTCCCGCATTTTAGGGTCTAAAACCCAAGGGATCGAAACCCGTGACAAGTAACATAACTGGTTCCCGTACACGCAAATTCTTACACTTTGCGTTATTAACGGATTATTATTTATCGTGTGACAGTTTCAAAGTAATCGTTTCGAATGTAGCCAATAAAAAGTAAAACATGTATATCACAAAAACATATTTGAGACAAGTTATTAAAATCATATTTGACATGAAAGAAGCTAGGCACACAAATCTAAGCATGCAACTCACAAGTACATTTTGAGACAAGACATAAATCATATTTTGACACGAAGGAAGCAAGGCACACGAGGCTAGGCATGTAAACTCACCTGAAGTCGACTCAGCAGTTAGTATGAAGGGCGTCGATGAAGCCTGTGTCCAAAAATCCTTATCATACAATTTATAAGTCTTTAGTCACAATGATGCCACTTTTGGGCAAACAAATGCATGGATGTTTGTCTAGGTCGGGTACTAAGTCCATCCCTATAATCCCAACTAACCAGCTTTCTCAAGTGGTATATTCACAAGTCGAATACAAGCTCTACATGAATATTATTCTAAATGTCACTAATTCACATATAATGATGCTCACATATCAAAATAAGTCCAAAAAAATATTTAGAAATTCAAAAATTCAAATTTTCTAAAACATGTGAAACAACAATTTTGGACAGAATTGTAGCTCTGACTTTAGAGCCACATTTACCATATCAAAGCATATCCTAAAATCATCCTAAAATCATGAAATAAATTTAAGATCAACTTAAATGTGTCTTTCAGAAAATTCAAGAAAATAATGCATAGCTATTACTAAAATCAAGCTAAAAAAATAACAAACACTGATGTGCAGAGAAGTGTTTGGCATAAACTTTCAATTTTTTAGGACAATTACTACCACTTGGAGAATAAAAATGATGCTTATTTTCTCCATAATTAACCCTCAATGAGTCTAGGAACAACACAAGAAATATGAAGTTTCAAAAATTTGGAAAAGTGGGCTTTTAGAAAAAATAGCAAAACAAGTCCACATAAAGATTTTCAAAAATCATGCAACTTTGAATGAGCTTATCTCCCAAACCATAAAGGATATGCAGTTGATGTTTTTCTCAAAATGACCCTCTCTGAATGTAATTTTAAAATATGCAAGATTTCAAAATTTCACAAAGACAAAATTTGGAGATAATCTACGTTTTTAACAAACCGGCCAGATTGTAACAACGTGCAATTTTACCTAGAACACTCAAAACATGATCAAATCAATTCCATGATACATGCAACTTGAGAAACATGTTATTATGCCAAACACAGTCATTTTAAAAAATAATAAGAAATAAAACAAGAAATTTGATAAATTGAGTGGAGAATTTAAGAAAAACACAAGTTCAAAGTCACAATTTCATGCTCTAGGCACACATGCATCATCAAACCAAGAAATCTACAGCATGACATGCTTTCAACAACTATTTTCACAACATATGGAGGTGAATAGATGGAAAATAATACTTACAACAAGCCCGAAGAGATATTATGAGTGTTTGGAAAGGCTTTCAAAGCTTGGATCTTCAAGAATTGGTGGGTGCTTCAATAAATGGCATGAAGAAAGAGAGTGAATTTGATAGAGAAGTGAGGAAGATGATGATGGTACTGAACTTCTTGGTTTATTTCAGCCCCAAAGAGAGAGATATGTATTTAGAGAGTGTGGAGAGAGTGATGAAGTGAAGTTAATGGGGGGGGGGGGGGGTAGTGTGTGATGTATGCAACTTATAGTCATAGTATGACTACACTACAAGAAATGTGTCTTAAAACGACGGGTAGCTAATATAAACCGTCGTTTTTGTAAATAAATACGGCGGTTAGAAAGATGGCGTCGTATTTAACATAAATACGACGGGTATATTATTTATCGTTGTATTATTTCTTAATTAACGACGGGCCTCCGCCCTCTCGTAGTATGTAACTCCCTTATACGACGGTTCCCGTTGTATTTTTCAATTAAATGGCGACAATTGTGACCTCTTAAAATTTAACAATCCCGCCCCAAATTTTAACTATCGCGCCCTGAGAAGAAGTGATTTATTCGGGACTAACTAATCAGTTCCTTCTTCTCAAGAAAAAAAGATTAATCAGTTCCGTAAACAATCCCAACCCCACTAGGTCAAGAGACTCCCACCACATCTCTAACTCGATCCCCTTCTCACTCCATCTCGATCGCCTTCTCATATCCACATCGTTCGCTCGATGGGAGTTAATCAGGAACTGGTAAGTTGATCATTGTATTCTCATCTTCTCCTCAAATTCTTCTTCTCACAATCTCAGGTCGCTTTTGCGAAATAGTTTACCCGCACTTATGGCCGCTTGATTGCTTTGATAATTGCTTAGTTTACCCGCACTTATGGCCGCTTGATTGTTTTGATAATTGCAATCAAAGAAATTATCAACAGGACTATGGGCGAAGTAGCTGGGTTTGATAATTGTCGATCTCTCATTCTCGACAGGTCAATAGGCAAAGTAGCTGGGTATGAGGACTCCGTCAATTGGAGAATACTTGCAGGTATTTGTTTTCTTTACTGTTCTAGTATGTAACATCTACAAAAAGTTGAAACTTCTAATAATTTTAGTTATTTGTATGATTTCCTAGGTTTTTTTAAAAAAGTTTGAGAACTTGATGGGTTATTAGATGTTGTTTCGAAAGATTTATATGTTTATGTGTCTCCTTTGACCGTAGTACTTCTCAGTACTCATTTGGAAACCAGAGAAGCTCTGAAAATAGGTATCAGATGGCCTGATGTTTTTTGGAAGTGATCATGAGTTTAGGAATCTGTATAGAAACTAGTC
Organism: Linanthus parryae; assembly: GCA_023055425.1. NCBI lineage: Eukaryota > Viridiplantae > Streptophyta > Magnoliopsida > Ericales > Polemoniaceae > Linanthus > Linanthus parryae. The sequence continues at coordinate 113,639,806 of JALGPY010000002.1, read as the reverse complement.
AAATACGTTTCAATTCTGTGAAGAACGAGAACACAAAGTTACACCCATACAAACCTGGACTTAATTTTTTGGGAAGCATGTTTGATCCTGAAGTTATAGTATATGATCTATTAGGTTTGGTAATATCTTCTTATGTGTCATTCTCCATGATTGAGGATGTACAAATTCTCCTCATAAGAGAACTCAAGCTGCTCGGGGGTAGGAGGTGCTTCTCACCTAGCTAATCCTCATATCTGATGTTGCTTTGTTTTATGTAGCATTTTCCAGATGAATTTTCCTTATTTTCATAATTCCCATGCCTCGGTCTTAGACTTGGGATAGTTGTCCTCAGAACTCATGCGACAAATCATGCTGAGCATTGATGTCATCTATATCTCATCCTCTGTAACCTTGAAAACAGGTTTCTATTTTCACCATCTTCATTTTCTCATTGTATCAGTATAATTTCTCTCTCCAGATCTGATGATTGATGGCTTCAGATTTTCTGAATATTTGGGCTATTAGTCATTGATTATGAAAACAGGTTTTCAATAATAATGGCTTGCGTCCCACCATTCCAATCACCCAACTTTGCATTTAAAGTAGGTTCTTCGGGTCACAAACTTGATGGTGGATGTGGGTGATACCATTTAACTAGTTAAATTCAGTGGCTATTCGATTATTGGAGTCTCTAGATTAATTTATCTAGAAAAAATGTAATTATGCTACATATGCTTAGAGGCAAGTTTAGGAGGGTCATATGTGTTATTCAGGGAATTCCATCCCCACATTGGTGTCTTCTGTCTACCTCGATTGATATTCATGGAAATAAATCAAGCATGAATGAATGGAAAAGCATTGATAAATGTTAAACATTACTACTGCCCTTACGTGTCTTTTTGTAACTTTTGTGTGCGCATTTATCTAATTAAAGTTAGAGAGGAGCATTTACGATATGTACTTCTGAGTAATACATTCATATCAAGAAGGGGAGAATGTTGTGTATTTATGATATATTGAATATTAATATGAAGATGGATATTGTTCCGAGGTCATCTGAGATCTAGTCTAAACGTAAAATAAACTAGTACAGTTCCTTGTATAAAGATACACTAGATTATCATGCCTGATTTGGGATCATTTTACTCTTATCGATTGGCCGAATTTAATTGAGACATCATTCATGATTAATTAGTGGACTGCATCTTTGATCTTTTTCCTTTACTATCTTTATTTTACAGCATTGTGAATAAACAAAGTGAAACAAGCGTCTAAAGAGTCAAAGGAAGGGCATGAACCTGTCAGCATCTCTATATTGAGAGACAATAGTTGGAGAAACAACACAACTTTGAGATTTTTTACTACATCTCTATACAAATCCAGCTTTCAGACATAAGTCCAAAGAAGGGAACTTTCTTTACTTTGTATAAGGTTCACCAAGTACTGGATGATGTTGATTTTTATGCCTTGTAGGTCAAGACTTGGAATTTTATTTTTTTTGTGAAAATCAAATAACGAATGCAAAAATATTTCTGGGACGATGAATGTGGTATTTTCGTTATACCATTTGTTGTGTGGAATTTTCTTATGATTGGTTGTGGAAAAATGATTCATATATAGTACATTTGTTGTTTGGAATTTTTCATATGATTGGTTGTGGAAAAAAGATTTAGGTTGTACTTTTAAATAGGACTACAATAGGTGACCAACGTATATTTAACATTACAACGGTTAAGGCTAAATGCCGTAAAACAGAAAATGACGGTTGCAAATGTCCGTTGTATTTTAAAACCAAAAATACTACATGACAAGTTAACCGTCGTATTTACGGGAACAAATACGTTGGTCTTGGTAAACCGCCGTAAAATTATAAACGACGGTAAGCTAAGTGTCGTATCACATTAAATGACGCCTACCAATACGGCGGTTAGGTTGTCCGTCGTGTTTATAAAAAACGACGGTCATGGAGTGAAAAACGACACTTTAAGACTGTCGTTTTAAGCAGAAATTCTTGTAGTGCTAGTAGGAGTATTATATTAATTAGGTTGACTTAGGTAGTGGTGGGGAGGGGCTTATGATAAATTAAAATTATCCCAACAAATTAGTTAAGGTAGAAATAAAAATAATCAAAAATTGGGGGTTAATATGAAAATATTAAAAATTAATGATAAGTACAAGATTACCCATACAAGAGGGGTATTTTCAGAATACGATACTAACTAATGAAAATTAACACAAAATTATCTTATTTTCACTTTCGATAGTAAAAATAGCAAGTGCTCAAAGATATTCAAATTTTTATAAATTACAAAATAACCCCAAAAGGGAATACTAGATATTCATAAATGCCACATAATATCCTTACACTTTAGAAACTAAAATTAAGTCAATAATAAGTTTGAAATATTAATTCTTGAAATTGTCAAATATTTTTCCGAAATAACCAAATAACCCCTAAATAAAATACAGTGTATTACATCTCTCTTCTGTGGAGATAATTTTGTTCACTGGAAAGCCTTGATGAAAATGTTTATCATTGACAAGATATAGAGCTTTGGACTATCATTCAAAATGGTCCTCCCACTTTCTACACAGAGAAAGATGGGATTAAAACTCCCAAACCTAAAGACTCACTCTCTACCTCTAAGTTAGAAAAAAATTCCAAAAAATATAAAGCTTTGAATCTCTTATATTGTACTTTGAGTGCAGATGAATTCAACAGGATCTCAGGTTGCAAGACTACCAAGGAGATCTGGGATAAGCTTGTGGTGACCTTTGAATGAACCATCCAAGTCAAGCAAACCAAGATCAACATATATCTCAGGCAATATGAGCTATTCAAGATGAATGAAGATGAGTCAATCAGAGACATGTTCAAAAGATTCACTGGCATTGTAAACAATCTTGATTCATTAGGAAAGCACATTTTCAATGAAGAAAAGGTTAGAAAGATTCTGAGAAGTCTTCCAAAGGCAAAATGGGAACCAAATACTACTGCTATTGAGGAAGCTCAAGATCTCTCAGTACTTCAACTTGATGACCTGCAAGGAAAGCTCCTTACTCATGAAATATCCATGAATGAAGTTGATGGAAAATTTCCTGAAGGTGTCAAGAACTTAGCTCTCAAGGCAAAGGAGAATGAGCCATATCAAAGCCTTGAAACTGAAGATGATGATGAAGATCCAATTGCTTTGATTTCCAAAGCCTTGACCAAAATTCTCAAAATGAAGAAGAAATTTGGAAACAAGGACTTCAACAGAGATAGACACACTTGATCAGAGACTGTTCACACAAAAAGAGTAAGACTTTTTAGAAGAAAGATCATGATAGAAGACAGAAATTTATGATAGCTTCCTGGAGTGATTCAGAAACCTCAAGTGACTCTGAATCTGAAGAGGAACATGCCAACCTATGATTTATGGCCAAGCACGATGAAATTTATGAAAAGAACATTGAGGTAATGGTAAACTATTTGATTTCAAAACCAACAGAAGCCCTCTCTGATTATCTTAGAACATTTCTTTTGAATGAAGAGGACTATCTGAAAGAGATTAGAGTTTTGAAAGAAAAAGTTCATGAGCAAGCAGAAGAAAACTTGCATCTTGTTTGCCTGAATCTGAACCTTGAAATTTCTCAAAAGAAAATTGACGGTGATTTCAAAGCCTTGAAATCCAGTTTGAAAGCCTTGAAAACACAAGTCAAGGAAGTAGTCACTGAAAACTCTTTTCTAAGTGACAGTATTGTTAATCTAAGATATCAAGTTGATGAATTGGATAAACAAAATACTACTCTAACTGAGAAACTTCAAGAATCTGAATCAGTTAAAACAAAACTTGCAGTCTCATAACACAACTTAAAATTGATTCTTGAAGGAAGCTTAAAGTCTGTTCACAAAACTGGTATTGGATACAATCCAAATATTCCCAAAAAGAAAAATACCATATTTATGAAAGATGGAAGCAGAACATATCTTAAGTGCCATTACTGCAATAAGATTGGTCATGTTAAGATGACTTGTTCTTTTAGAAGAAGAGACCCTCACATAATGAGGAATACTTTTCCATTACAACTCAAAGGACAAGTTAGACAGATTTGGGGTTCCTAAAGGGGTTATACCACCTAACATGGTTGACCCCAAATATGAATCTACATTCCACACTTGGTCTAACAGCTGGGTAAGACAGTGAATAGTGTTTGCAGGTTGTCACCAAGACCAAAGAACATAAATGGTTTATGGAAAGTGGTTGCTCAAGACACATGAGTGGAAAGAGATCTCTATTCTCATAATTGAAAGAGTAATCTGAAGGTTCAATTACACTTGGTGAAAAAGGCACATGAAGCATTCTTGGTATTGGTAAATTTGGTACAGATTCTGAAAATTCCATTTCTGATGTATATCTAGTTGATGGTTTCAAATTTAACTTGCTTAGTGTATCTCAGCTTTGTGATAATGGTAACAAGGTTATATTTGACAAAGAGAAATGTGTAGTGCAAGATGAATCTGGAAATTTCATCCTCGTTGTCTCTAGATCAAACAATGTCTATACTTTTCAAACTAACAAAGTTGCAGGAGAAAACTTGAAGTGTCTCAAGGCATTGAAAGAAGATTCAAAGCTTTTGCACTGAAATGTGGGAAACATTAGCTTGCATACCTTGAACAAGCTAGTTTCCAAGAACTTAGTAAGAGGTCTACCCTCTATCAAGTTCAAAGATGAAGAAGTATGCAAGGCATGTGCACAAGGCAAGCAAACTAGAAGCTCATTCAAACCAAAGAACTTTGTAAGTACTACTAGACCCATTGAATCACTGCATATGGATCTCCGCGGGCCTATGAGAACTCCAGCTCCAAAGGGTAAGAAGTAAATGCTTGTTATTGTAGATGATTTTTCTAGATGTACTTGGGTTATGTTTCTTAGAGAAAAATCTGAAGCTCTCACTGAATTTTCAAAGCTTTGTAGAGAACTTCGAACCTTGAAAAACCTACCTATTGATTTAATCAGAAGTGATCATGGTAAAGAGTTTGATCAACTTGAGTTTTATGTATTCTGTTCTAAGCATGGTATCTCTCACAACTTTTCTGCTCCTAGAACTCCTCAACATAATGGAGTTGTTTAAAGAAAGAGAAGGACTCTTGAAGACATGTCAAGAACAATGCTTCTGGAAAATAAATTAGCAAAGTATAATTGCGCATTAGATGTGAATACAGCAAACAATATTGTTAACAGGTGCTTGATCAGACCTATTCAGAAGAAGACCCCTTATAAGCTGTTTAAATGAATAAAGCCAAACATTTCTTACCTCAAACCTTTTGGTTGTAATTGCTTTGTCCACAATAATGGTAAGAACAATCTTGGTAAATTTTGATGCAAGAAGTTATGAAGGTATTTTTCTTGGTTGTTCACAGACAAGAAAAGCCTATAGAGTTTATAATAAGAGAACCAAGCTTGTTGAAGAAAGCATTCATGTTATATTTGATGAAAGCTATGATGGTTCTTTGAGTGGTGGTTTTGCAGATCTTAATCTGAACAAGCATGATTCAGATACTGAAGAAGAATCCTCAAAAGTTTCCAAGGAAATGTAACAGGAACAAAGAAGGCATTTTAAGGCCTTGAAACTAAGGTTCAAAGCCTTGAAACAGAATCTCCAGAGAAGACAGCAGAACGAGCTACAACTTCAAGTTCTCAAAGACATGAAAAACAAATTGGAGCGCCTGAACCTTGGACACCAAGGAAGAGATTCAAATATCTCTCATCTCATCCTGCTGATAATATTATTTTCTAATCCAACCACTGCTACACAAACCAGATCACAGTCGAAGAAAAGTTGTGCTTTTAATGCTTTTCTCTCTTATCGAACCTAAAACTATGAAGGAATCATTACAAGATGCAGACTGGATTATAGCGATGCAAAGTGAACTCAATGAGTTTGAAATGAACAAGGTATGGAATCTAGTTCCTCCGCCAATAAATCTGTCTATCATTGGTACCAGATGGGTATTCAGAAACAAGTTAGATTAGAATGGAAAGGTAATCAGGAACAAAGCTAGATTGGCAGCTCAAGGCTACAATAAAGAAGAAGGTATTGTCTATGAAGAAACTTTTGCTCATGTTGCCAGGTTAGAATCAATTAGAATTCTACTTGCATTTGCATCTCACAAGAACATGAAACTCTTTCAAATGGATGTGAAGTGTGCATTTTTAAATGACTATTTGCAAGAAGAAGTTTATGTTGCTCAACCTCCAGTTTTTGAAAATGACAAGTTTCCAGATCATGTTTACAAACTTGACAAGGCTCTTTATGGTTTGAAACAAGCTCCAAGGGCTTGGTATGAAAGATTGTCAAAATTTCTACTGTAAAATGATTTCAAAAGAGGATTAGTAGATAAGTCCCTTTTCATAAAGATTCATGAAAAAGACATGCTTGTAGTTCAAATTTATGTTGATGATATTCTGTTTGGAGCTACTAATGATCTTCTGTGCAAGGAATTCTCAAGTCTTATGAGCAGGGCATTTGAAATGAGCTTGATGGGAGAATTGAACTTCTTTCTTGGACTTCAAATTCACCAGATGAAGAAAGGCATATTCCTACATCAATTGAAGTACACAAGAGATTTTCTAAACAAGTATAATATGTCTCAGTCCAAAGATATCAAGATCCCCATGAGTTCTCCACTGTCTTTAGACAAAGATGAAACTGGTAAGAATGTGAATGTGAAAGAGTATAGAGGTATTATTGGATCATTACTCTACCTCACAGCTAGTAGACCAGATATCATGTCCAGTGTTTGCATGTGAGCTAGATTTCAAGCTGATCCTAAATCACACTTGACTGCAGTTAATAGAATATTCAGATATCACAATGGTACCAAAGACTTAGGGCTTTGGTATCCTAAACAATCTAACTTCTCTTTGTGAGGCTATTCAGATGCTGACTTTGCAGGATATAAAGTTGATAGAAAGAGTACTTCAGGATGCTGTCAATTGCTTGGATCATCTTTAATCAACTGGCATTTAAAGAAGGAAAACTCAGTTGCACTATCAACATTAGAGACTGAATAGATATCAGCTTGAGCTTGCTGTTCACAAGTGTTATGGATAGCACAACAAATGAGAGACCTTGGATTTGATTTCAGAGATATACCTATTAAGTTTGACAACCAAGTGCAATATCAATTAGGAGAATCCAGTTCAGCATTCAAGAACAAAGCATATTGATGTTAGACATCACTTCATCAGAGATCATGCTGAAAAGGTGATATTGTTCTTGAATTTGTTTCTACTAATTAGCAATTTGCAGATATCTTCACTAAACCATTGCCAGATGAAAGACTCAGCCTTAAGACTGGAATTGGGCATGCTAAATAAAGAAGCATTTGGTTTAGGGAGAGAATCAGGTAAGTATTATGTGTTTCAAAGGTTTGAACTTATTTTCAAAGCCTTTAAAATATTTTCAAAGCCTTGAGTGTATGTGCTTTAACCATACAGATTTTCAAGTCCTTGAATCAATTCCAAAGCCTTGAAAATAAGATTGTATGTTAGTTAGTCAATAATTTGGATCTTTCAATGTTGGGTGTTATCTTTGTAGATAATTGCTCAATATTTCCCCTCAATTTTCAAATACCCCTTTTCAGAGAAAATAATATTATATTATTTATTTCCAACGGCACACACAATTTTGAATCTTTTTGATTCAGCATATCTTCAAAGTTAGGACGAATATTTAGTTTCCTTTTCAAATTGAAACTCTTTTCTGTTTATCTTCTTCTTTCTTTCTCTCCTTCGTATCTATCCTACCTCTCTCTCTTCTTATCCCCAAACCCTTATGAGCACTAGAAGAGCCTCTGGCAGAATAAAGATGGCTGGTGGTTCAAAGGCTGGCACAGAAGAAAAGAAAAGCCACTGTGGAAGAGGTTCCGACCATCAGTGGAGATTCATGTTCAAAGACTCCTACTGCAGAAGGCATGGCACCTCCTCTTCCCAAGAAGAAGGCAAAGAAAGATCAGACACATTGTCCAGCAAAAAGAAGAAGACAGTGGAGTCTGCTCAATAAAAAACAGAAAGGGATTCAGATTGGTAGCCCTAAGAAGGAGAAGATGAAGGCTAAAAAAGTAGACAGGGGAAAAGAAAAAGTGACAGAGGATGATCCAGAGGAGAACATTGAGAAGGCACTACAGATTTATTCAGAGAAGAAGAAATCCACTGGTTAGAAATCAGCCCTTGATAAAACATGGTTCATTACTCATTTTACTAGAGGTCATTCGCTAGATGGATTTGATTCTAGACCAGTTGCATTCTGTAGTATGATCAGTGTTTCAATCTTACATGGTATGAATCTGAAGTGCATTAAAATGTTGAAGAAAAGTTCTCTTTGGTATTTTCTAAACTCTCCACAGTTAGCCTACCCCAGACTCACCAAATTCTTTTACCTAAACATGAAACAACTCAAAAAAACTGCAAACCTGGTGATTCAAACAAAAGTTGTTGGCATTGATATTGAACTAGATCACTCTGAGTTTTCCAATGTTCTAGGTTTTCCTAAGTGGTATGAAACCAGTAACTACCCTCCTAAGAGTGGAACCCTGAAACTAGCAAAAAAATAGTTATTTCTACCCAATACCCCTACCACATCCAAGCAGTTAACACACTCTGTGCTAACTGTTGAAGCCAAAGTCTTGCTTACAATCTTGATGAGATGTGTGGTACCAAGGGAACACTCAAAGGAGCTGATCACTGAAAGGGTGTTGTACTTAATGTATTTGGTTATGCATGGCTATGAGATTGATTTTCCAAAGCTTTTGATGGAACACATGCTATATAGCCAAACCAATCAGAGGAAACACCCCTTTCCATAAGCCAATTTGCCCACCTCTTTCTTCCAACACCTTGAAACTCCAACTGATAGGGAACAGACTATTACTACTGGGTTTGGTATGCTTAATGAGAAAGAATTTGAGAAGATTGGTGTGGTGAAAACGAGTGCTAAGACTTGGAAGCTGTACTCAAATTTGACAGAAGAAGAGTTGAGTTCCAAGAGAACCCAAATCCTTGACCCCTACTTCAAGCCAAACCTCTCAGCCTCAAGATATCTCCTTGGTCCTTCATAAACTAGATGGACTTGATATGGACATTGATGAATTCAAAGAGAATCAACATGAGTTTGGTGCTGATCTGAGATAGGTGAAGTACATGGTTGAAAACATCTTCAGAAGCATGTCAGTGTTAGATGTGCCTGAAGAAGTCTCTCAAGCTGCAGAGGGTACCAAAAAGAATGATTCAGCCAAAAGATCTGCTCAGTGAACACTTAACTCAAGTTGAGGTTGCTCAAATTAAAGCAGATGGTTTATGAACCAGTTGATCAAGAGGAAGAAGTTGATAGTCCAGATTCAGGAGCACTGCTAATAGATCTCAAGAAGAAGATCAAAGAAGACAGCTATTCCGGAAAATTGTGACTGATGCTGATTTGTTTGAGGGAGAAGGTGAAGCTTGTGATAATGTGGCTCAACAGGAAGAAGTACAAGTTAATGATGATGAGGGTAATAGTCAGAAAGAAGATGCATAGCAGCAACGAGATGAAGACCCAACCCCTTAACTCTTGCCTACTCTTTCTTCTATTTTTCAAGGCCTTGAAATCCTTTTCAAAGTCTTGAATATTTTATCTTTTCAAATAGTTTTTTTAAAACTCTTTCCAAAGACTCTGATCCAACATCTTCTCATTCTTTTTTGATGAAAGTGAAAAAAGGGGGAAAATTTAGGTTTTTATTTATCTTCTTACTAGGAGACCTGACCTGGTTGTTCGGTTAGTAGAATTATCTGAACTTTGATGATATAGGATATTTTTAGTAAGTTAATAAGTTGGATTTATTTTGGATATCATGTGCTATAATTAACTGTACTGTATGCTAATGAGCATTTTTTGCAGAAACTTAGTATCAAACATATTATGGTTTTGTCTTTCATCAAGGGGAAGATTGTAAGTTCAACTCATTTTCGAAGGCATGAAATAGCTAGTCTATTTCAAGGCCTTGAAACAACTTTCAAAGCCCTGAAACTGATTATGCTCTATATGCATGAACTTAGGGGGAGTTTCTGACCTTGATTCAACTCCTAAACCCCTGTGCTTGATTAGTTGATACTTGATGATGAAAGACAAAGTATTTTGACACATTTTACAATATCTAATCCATCTGTTTGACTTAATTTTGCAGGGAAATTTTGTTTCCTATTTTACAGGATCTATTTCCTAACCTATTTGCAAGAAAGGAAATTATGTGATGATTTGATTTTGTGATCAATCCTGCTGTGTTTGGAAGTTTCCTAACAGATGAGTATACAAGATCAAATCAGTAACATTGAAAAAACTGAGCAACTATCCGTTGGAGAAGTTGTTAGGGAAGTCAAAGTTGAAGCTACAAAATAGGGAAGTTTGTTAAGAGAAGATCCTGAAGATTTGCAATTCAAACTGCTCTATAAAAGAGCGAAAACTGAAGCTATGCAACGGGACAATTAGCAGAGACACAAAGAAGCAGAATCATTTCTCTCGATCCAAGCATCTGAAGAACACTGCATACTCAATGCAGATTCAGTTCTAGTGTTCTTCTCTTCTGAACTTCATTTTATATCATTTTGATAATACTTCTAGTTCTCATTCTCAAGGATTGTTCAAGGTGAACAATAGAGAATACTTATTTAATCAGATAGCTAGAGAAGGTACTAGATAGGTTAGTGAGAACCACAAGCTGTAACAGAGTAAGGGATCTCGCTATGCTTGAGATCCAGGGCTTAGCTGTTGATTAATAAGAATTTTATTGAAAATCCTGCAGGGAGAAGATCCCTGAGGTAGAGACGTAGGTCCAATTTGACTGGACTCTATATATCTTGTGTCTCTTGCATTTACTTTTCAGTTCCATACTCAGTTCTTTTGCAGCATTCAAAACAGTTTCATTTCAAGGGTTTGAACCTCATTTCAAGGCGTTGAAATAGACTTATCTTTTTATACTTCAACTGCTTTTATTCCAATGGCTTGAAACTCATTTCAAGGCCTTGAATCACTCTTCACTCATTACAATTCTTTTTGAAACCACTCCTCTTGCAAGTTTAGCAAAACGTTGGCATACTCTATTCAACCCCCCTCCCTTCTAGAGTATTGATTCTATATTTCTACCTACTGTACAACCCTCACACTTCTTATTAATCACCCAGATTTAGCACAAGATATCAAGCCTAAGCGAGCTACCTTACACTTATACAAGTTGTGGTTCCCAACCTATCTAGTAACAGCTACAACCTGTTGGAACAATAAGAAACTCTTTGTTGTTCACTTGAACTAAACTTCTAAGTTTGTGAGGTTTAAGAATTTAGAATGAATAAAACAATTTCAATAAAAATTTAAGAACACAAAAGAGATAAGCAAAGTGAAGCTTGGAAGTGTTCTTCGGATTTGATGAACAATATTATTCCCTTGCAGTGTTGATTGGCATGAATGATTGAAGAGCTGTGTAATCTGATCTCCCACGTACGTAAATCTCTTCAATATCTTTGTTAATCAGCCTCTCTCAATTTTTCTCTTTGAAATTCAAACTTCGGCTTTTTATCAACAACCTGCAATTGAATGAGAGATTTTAGGAACGGAATTCCTACAATATCATATGGTTCTTTCATAAGGTATGTTTAAATAGCCACTAGAGTTTGTTAGGCGCGTTTGAATGGGAAAACAACCCTGCATAATCTCAGCAACCAAGATCTAACATTATCTAGACAAAATAGCTAAACAATCTGATATGTTAAACATATAGTTCATACATAAACCCTAGCTAATTTGCCTTAGATAAAAATCAACATAAACAGTCACATATTAATAAGACAAAATAAATAACATAATAAAGAGTTAAAATAACTCAATATCCAATCTTGAATCCAACTAAATCTTCTTGCGAACAGAAAATAGTTACGCACAATTGATCCCTTAAGAACACAAGGCAATCTCAAAGCTTTGGAGCGTTGGTTGTCAGTTCACTAGTTTGAGCTTAACACTGAATCTTGCAATTTGTGAGACTTGTATAATCTAATCATAGCCTCAATAATATTTGAAAGAGACAATATTGAATGATGAACTCATCACTCAATCCAAATCTGCACTCATAGAAACTGTTAGGCACAATATAACTAGCAAAGGCAATACAATATCTCAAAGCTTTGAAGCTTTGAAGCTAAATGTCTCAGAACTTATGGCTTTCAACATCAATGGCTAAACTCCCCCTAATTCTGTAAAATCATTGAAACTCATGAGTCTGAACTATCAAGAAAGAATAAAACAATTTCAATACAGTTTGAATAATACAGAAGAGTTAAGCAAAGTGAAGCTTGGAAGTGTTCTTCAGATTTGAAGAATGATATTGTTCCCTTGCAGTATTGATTTGCCTGAATGATCGAAGAAATGTGTAATCTGATCTCCCACGTATGTAACTCTCTTCAATCTCACTATTGATTAGCCTCTTTCAATTGTTCTCTTTGAAATTCAAACTCCAGCTTTTTATCAACAACCTGCAACTGAATGAGATATTTTAGGATATGAACCTACAAATCCTCAGCCCTGGGATGCTTCTTTCAACAACTATGTTTGAATAGCCAGTACAGTTTGTTAGGCATGTTTGAACGACCAAACAACCCTGAATAAACTTAGCAACAAATATCAAACATTATCTAGACAAAATAGCTAAAAAATCTGATCTGTTAGACAGACAGTTCATACATAAACCCTAGCTATTTTTGCCTTAGATAAAAATAAATATAAACAGTCACTTATTAATAAGACAAGATAAATATCAGAATAAAGAGTTAGAATAACTCAAATTGAATCCATATAAATCTTCCTGCAAACAGAAAACAGTTAATCACAATTTATCCCTTAAGAACACAAGGCAATTTGGAGCTTTGATTGTCAGTTCACTAGTTTGAGCTTAACACTGAATCCTGCAATTTGTGAGACTTGTATAATATAATCATAGACTCAATGATATTTGCAAGAGACAATATTGAATGATGAACTCATCACTCAATCCAAGTCTGCACTCATAGAAACTGTTAAGCACAATATAACTAGCATAGGCAATACAGTATCTCAAAGCTTTGAAGATTTGAAGCTATATGTCTTTGAACTTATGGCTCTCATCATCAAGTTTAAAACTCCCCCTGATTCTGTAAAATCATTCAAACTCATGAGTCGGAACTATCAATCTCCCCCTTGATTAAAGAAAAAACAAATATTATTGCTTTTAAAGATATCTTGCAAGTCAATGTAAGCAATTAGAACTTAACATGATAAATATAAATCAACATAATACATAACACATATAAGTCAGAACAAAATAGATAGCATAAAAAGAAAACCAGTGATCCTACAACACATTGTTACATAAAACTCAGAATGATTCAAAAACTATCAAAACACAAAACAGCCACATAAGCACAAAACAGCCACATAAGCAACTAATCTTCTCCCCCTTTTTGACTTTCATCAAAAGAGTAGAAGAGTTGTAGGATCATGTTCATATATTTTTTGAAATAAAATAAATAAAATTACTTCTGGGCTAAAGAGAGAAAGAAAAAAAACAATACTCTTCTTAGCAGTCTTTTTCCCACTCTGAGCTTTTCCCTTGCCTTTGTCTTCACTCTCCACTTGTTCTTCCTCTGTATCTGATTCTTCACCAATCTCAACTTGTTCTTCCAAATGCTCAGTTTGTTCATCCACATTCTCATCACGTGCTTCTGCATTTTCAGCCTCTACACCAGCAACCACTTGAGCAATTACCTCTTCAACTTTTTCATCATTCTTCTCATCAGCTTCCCCAACAGTTTTTTCACCACCAGCTTCATCCTCAGATTGTTCAAACAAATCCTTTGAAGCAAGAAATACTGGAACCTTCTTCTTCTGTTTCTTTAACACATCTCTAAGAACCTCATCAAAATCAATGTTGGTATCCTTGATTTCAGAATATGGTATCTTCTCTAAGTCCAAACATTTGATTATCACATCCAGTTTTGAAGTCACCAAACCTTTGAACTTCACAAAATTAGTAGAAAAATCAAACATTCCTTCTCTAAGATCTTCAATACCATCCTCCAAAACTTCAAATCTATCAAGAACCTGAGAGAAATCCATATTGCCAGAAAATTTTGACGTTATTGCTGCTCTTTGTTTGATAAATTCCTTTTCCTTCAGCTCTTTTGCAGTCAATTCAGAATAAAACTTCCGATTCCCTTTACTAGTATGAACAACTCCAATCCTTCGAAGTGAAGCTTCATCAACCAACCCAAAACCACTTGTAATCTTCTCCTCATCCTCCATGGGAACCCCAAAGTGTTTAAAGAACAATGGTAACACATTTGCATAAGGCAAAGAGTGATTCTAGTCCTAGTTACACAATAAACCATGTGCTCCATAATCACAGTAGGCAAATCAACTTAAAAGCCTTGAAAAATTAGTTACATCAGAATTAAAACCCTGTCAGTTACCATCTCTTTAGAATGCTCCCTTGGCACCACACACCTCATGACAATTGAGAATAGGATTTTGGATTCACTGTTGAACACCAAGTGTGTCAATTGTTTGGGTCCAGTAGGTGTACCTTCCAAGAAAAGACATGGATTTGGCCTTCTCCAAAAAATCCTTCCTTTCAGGATGCTCAAGCACTCTATATTTTGTAGGAACTCCCGATACTTTGGAGAAAACCTTATGGTCTAGCCTCATATCAATCCCAGCAACCTTAGAGGTCAAAACATAGCTATCACTATCATCAACTTCTTGAACCAAATTCAAATAAAACAACCTAGTCAACCTAGGATAATCTTCACAAGTTTCATTAAGCATATTCCAAACAGATGACTCTTTCGAAATGCAGTCAATGTCCAATGCCTTTAACAACTCTTCACAAATCAGACTACAATAGGCAACTTTAGAAGAAGCATATCTATCCAACCACATAGTTTTAACTTATGAATCTATAAACCAAGACTCTGGAATAACATTCTTACCATAACTAGGAGTCTTCTTGGTTTTCACAGAACTGTGCTTGACTCTCTTTTTCTCTGCAGTTGGGTCATCCTTCCTTTCCTCTGGATTCTTTCCTTTTGGAGATTGAGCACTTTTCTACTCAGTCTTAGATTTCTTCTCTGCAGCAACTTCTTTATTCTTTTTTTCTTGACTAATCACCTTGATCCGTGTCCCTCTGTTCCTTATCCTTCACCAATGTCTCTGTCTCTGATTCAGATTCTGACCTAGAAATTTTTTATTATAAAAGATTGCATGCAAAATCAGATCTTTAAATATATATTAGAGATATTTTTGGGATATTTTAGATAAATCTCAGAACATTTTAAATATTCCACAATTATCCATAACATAATGCAAAATATTCCTTGATCCAGTTTTTGACTAAGATTAAACAGCTTATTAACCAAAGCTTTGAAATAGCAGTCCAAAGCTTTAAGGAATTTCACAATGCCAGAAAACTTCGAAGCTGTGAAGCATACTTTCAAGGCTATGAAAGTATGATCTCAAGCCTTTGAGATTTTCACACATAATACATATAAGAACTAATACTCCCCCTAAACCAATGCATCCTTGTTTAGCATATCCAATTCAATCCTTAGATATGCAAACCTCTCATCTGGAAAATGTTTAGTGAAAATATCAGCTATCTGCATAGAGGTTGAAATGAAAGTTACATATACATCACCTTTATCATCATGATCTCTTATGAAATGGTGTCTTACATCAATTTCCTTAGTTTTGGAGTGTTGCACTGGGTTCTTTGATATTGAAATGACACTTGTATTGTCACAGTTGATAGACAAATTTATGAAAGCATATCCAAGATCCCTTAATCGTTGATCAATGCATAGTACTTGTGAACAACAAGCACCAGCTGCAATATAATCAGCTTCTGCAGTTTATAAGGCTACAGAATTCTGCTTCTTTGAATGCCAATTAATCAATGAAGAACCAAGAAATTGACAGCATCCAGAAGTACTCATTCTATCAACCTTGTTGCCTGCAAAATCTGCCTCTGAATATCCACTCAACAGTAAATTAGTTCTTCTTGGATACCAAAGCCCCTAGTCTTTGGTTGCATTCAAGTATCTAAACATCCTTTTAACAGCAACCAACTTACTTTCCTTAGTATCTTCATGAAATCTTTCACACATACAGACACTAAACATAGTGTCGGGTATACTAGGAGTTAAATATAACAATGAACCAATCATAGTTCTATAATCCTTTTGATTCACACTCTTACCACTTGTATCATTGTCTAAGGATAAATATGAACTCATAGGAGTCTTTGCTACCTTGGACTGAGACATGTTGTACTTGTTTAACAAGTCCTTGTTATATTTACCTTGATGTAAAAATAATACTTTCTTTATTTGATGAACATGATGTCCAAGAAAGAAATTGAGTTCTCCCATTAAGCTCATTTCGAATTCCCTGCACATTAGACTTGAAAAATCTTTTGAAAGAGCATCATTAGTAGCACCAAAGAGTACATCATCAACATAAATCTGTACTACTAACAAATCCTTTTCATGATTCTTGATAAAAAGAGTTTTGTCTACCAGACCTCTCTTAAAACCATTGTCAAGTAAAAACTTTGAGAGTCTGTCATACCAGGCCCTTGGAGCTTGCATGAGGCCATAAAGAGCTTTGTCTAATTTGTAAACATGATCAGGGAAACTGTCATCTTCTAAACCAAGTGGATGAGCAACATATACTTATTCTTGTAAATAACCATTTAAGAAAGTACATTTGACATCCATTTGAAAAAAAAGTTATGTGTTTATGGGATGCAAATGCAAGAAGTATTCTGATAGCTTCTAACCTGGCAAAAGGAGCAAATGTCTTCTCATAATCAATTCCTTCTTCTTGATTATACCCATGTGCCTTAAGTCTGGGTTTGTTTCTCACAACCTTACCATTTTCATCAAGTTTGTTTCTGAACACCCATCTGGTTCCAATAACAGACCGAGTCTTTGGTATTGGAACCAAGTTCCAAAACTTGTTCCTCTCAAACTCATTTATCACATCTGCATTGCAATGATTCAATATGCATCTTCTAATGACTCCTTTGCATTTCTAGGCTCCATCATTGATACAAAGGCACTAAAAGCACACAGGTTTCTTAACTGTCCTCTTGTATGAGTACCAGTTGTTGGATCTGAGATGATATTATCTATTGGATGAGCTGACAAGAACTTGAACCTCTTCCTTGATGTCCACGGTTCTGGTTCACCATAGATATTTTCTCTTTGAGAACTTGATGCAGTAGTTGGAGCACTTTGAGTTTTGTCAGCTCCACTCTCAAGGCTTTGAGATTTTGGCTCAACAGGATGTTCAAGGCCTTGAGATTCTTCTGACTGTTCCTGCAGGTTAGTTTTGGTTTCTTTTTCTTCTTCACAATCATCATCTGCATCATATTTATTCAAATTGAGACCTGCAAAATTTTCATTCAAAGAATCATCAGTACTTTCAAAAATTACATGAATACTCTCTTCTACAATATTAGTTATCTTATTGAAAACTCTTTATGCTTTTTTAGTTTGAGAATAACCAAGAAAAACACCTTCATCACTTCTAGCATCAAATTTACCAAGATTATCCTTGCCATTTTTATGCACATAACAAGTACAGCTAAAAGGCTTAAAATAAGAAAAACTTGGCTTTCTTCCTTCGAAAAGTTCATAAGGGGTTTTCTTCAAAATAGGTCTAATCGAACATCTATTTAGCACATAATTGACAGTGTTAACAGCTTCTGCCCACAAACACTTTGGCAAATTACTTTCAAGTAGCATGGTTCTAGACATGTCTTCAAGTGTCTTATTTTTCCTCTCAAATACTCCATTCAACATAGGAGTTCTAGGTGCAGAAAAGTTGTGTGAGATGCCATGCTTTTCACAAAATAAATCAAAATCAAGGTGATCATATTCTCTACCATGGTCACTCCCAATAGATGCAACAGGTAAGTTCTTCAAAGTTTGAAGCTCTTTACAAAGCTTTGAGAATTCAGATAATGCTTCAGATTTATCTCTAATGAACATAACCCAAGTAAATATAGAATAATCATCTACTACAACAAGCATATATCTCTTACCTTTGGGTTTCTGAACCCTCATAGGACCAGCAAGTCCATATGCATCAATTCTAAGGTTCTAGAGGTACTTACAAACTTAATTGGCTTGAATGAGCTCTTGGTCTGTTTACCTTGGGTACATTCCTTGCAAATAACATCATCTTTGAATTTCAGGGTTGGTAAACCTCTTACCAAGTCTTTTGAGATGAGCTTGTTCATTGTATGCATGCTAATATTGTAATACCCCTTTCATTTAGGGGATAATTGCTGACTTTTATGAAGTATAGATGTTAAATATCCTATAATTGGGTAGGTGTTCGTAGTTCATGAAGAATATATTCTAGCTAATTTAGGGGGTGGTAGTTGTAGTTTGAAGAAAATCAAATACCTAGAGGGTAAATTAATGAAAGTGAATTAAATAATAAAAAAGATAATAAACAAAAAAGAAAAAAAATGGAGAAATCTTTCTCCCAATCTCACGACAACAACACTTCTGCTGAATCATCTCCCAAAAATCAAGAAGAATTGTCTTGTTCTCCATCTCCTTCTTCAAAAACTCTCCCTCCCTCTTCTCACCCGTCACCACCACCAACACCATCGCCACCTCCACCGGCAACACCCCCATGGCCACCAACACTTCCTCCTCTAACTCTCTGCCTCTATCTGTCTCTCTCTCTCCTTCTCCCTCTCCCCTGTTCTGCCCGGCGAAAAGCAGAGGAAGCAGCAGCAGCGGCTTCACCGCTGCCTTCCTCGTCGGCGACGCCACCACCACCAGCCACCTCAATCTCTCCCTCCCTCTCTGTTCTGACCCCATCGCCATCCTTCCCTCTCTTTTTTGACCGGAGGAGAGGCAAAAATAGCAGCGAATCGCTGCAGAATCTACCTCACCCCCGTCGCCGCCATTACTGCCGGCGAAGAACACGACCCGACGAATCTCACGCACCCACCCTCTTTTATCTGTCCCATTCGAATTCCTGAGGTCCTAGAAAGCATTTGGAGGCCTTAAATGAAGCCAAGAAGACCCAGAGAGGTCGCGTCGAGCTTCACCGTCGCCGGCGACGCCATTAACATCGGCGAGAGCTCGGACCCTCCGAATCTGAACCACCCACTTGCTGAAATTGGTGCCATTCACCTCCTGGAGGTCAGAGCAACCCAAAAACGCCAACAATCGGAGCTAATAACGCCGGAGTCGCCGGATTCGACCATCACCGCCGGCCACCACGACGGCACAACCGGACCCAATTCTCAACCGATTTTCGCGATTTTTGGTGTGGGTAACTTCTAAATCCTCCCCTGATTCGTTTTTGATAATCAAAATGCAAGTTTAATGGCTAAATCTGGACTTGGATCGATTGGGTGAAGAAAGTATTATGTGTTCTTGAACTTGGGGGGTTAAAGTGTACTTTCAAAAACTATAAGGGTGGAATCTGTCACATACCAAACTGTTATTTGTTAGTGGGGGTTATTGTGTGTCTTTTATCAGAACTTGGGGGTTTCAGTTGTTATTTACCTAAACAGCATATAAAATACAAAATTTAAAATGCAATTTCGTATTACAATTGATTTCTAACATTTCTAGTTATTGTTTTAATTATATAAAAGCAGTTTTTTGCTATTAAAATTATATATTTATTATATAAAATAAAATGTTGTAGTTACTCTTTAAAATAGGCAACATAAAAATATATATTGTTAAATAAATATTTCAAGTACTTATAGATTTGTGTTTTGAGTAAATATATTATTTGCTTAATATTGATAAAAATAAAATAAGTTGGGAAGTTAAATAGGAAAATAACTTTTAAGAAAACTCCTTTATTTATAAATAGATAAAGCTTGATTATTATTTGTGGATATCAAAAATTATTCTCCAAAATAAAGTTATAATTATGTGTGGCTAAACACTTGTTCTCTTTGAATAAACATTTTGTGAGATTTATTTATGGATTTAATTCTTTAATATAATATACATTTTATAATAAATAATTATCAATAACAAAATTAGTTGGAATTGAATTTTGTAGTCACTTACAAATAAATGTGTTGTAAATTAATATTTTCTAATTATGAGAATGTATAAATTTAATATGAAATTTCTTAATTAATAATTTTTAAGAGCTAGTATTTATATAAGTAGTGATTTTTATGAGAAAAATATAGTTGATATATAAATATAAATATTGTATGCTAGAAATTAACGGGGTTATGGGACAAATGAGTCTTGTTAGGATTATAGCATCCCACACATCTAGACTTGTGTTTAATTTAGAAATTATAAACTTGTAGGTGACGAGTTCGTAGACGAGGGTTACGTCTACCTGTGAAAGCTGACGTGATATTTGCTGTGGTATAAAGGTAAGTAGACATGCCAAGCTTAGTCCCTAGCTTCTTTCGTGTCGAAATATGATCTTATATCTGTCTCCAAATGTGTTTTATGGCTTACATGCTTTACATTAGATTGATTACATTTTGAGATAAATATTTTGAGAGTGTCACACTAGAATAATAATTCATTAATAACGTAAAGTGGAAAGAGTTCTGCGGGGATTATTATTATTATTATTATTATTATTATTATTATTATTATTATTAGTATTAGTATTATTATTTTATTATTATTATTATTATTATTATTATTATTATTATTATTATTATTATTATTATTATTATTATTATTATTATTATTATTATTATTATTATTATTATTATTACTATTATTGTTGTCGTGTTGACTTCGTGTCACTCGACCTACAATATTTTAAACCCGGTCGCGACCTGCTGGCTGTCTCCATGTACTTACCTCTCTGGTCGCGAGAAGTCTTAGGGGGGTGCCGGCACTTATGGTCATGGTAGCTAGTGAAAGTGTGGCACCCCGCTCCCGCGACCCCGATTAATAAAGTAATTAAACGGGAACGAGGCGTCACACGCCACCAAGGCTAACTCGTACCATGAGGATGAGAGTGAAAATGTTTAGAAATTCAAGGATTAACTGATAAATATTGCGGAAGCTTATGAAAAGGGGTCTTATATTTAAAAAAAAAACAATTTATTTTCAAAACTCGTCTTGTATAAAAAGGAAATAGAGTTTGAGAATTTCGTAAATAACACTTTTATCCATCCTCCATGGTACTCAATGATATCAGATTCAAGTCATTCATGGTTCAGTCACGGTTACACATATACCATTCATAAAAGGGTCACAAAACAACTCCAAAAGTTGAGTTAACAAACCACGGGATATCCCCTCATGGGGTAACACATTCCCGTTACCAAAAGATAACCATACATGGTCTCCAACAAGTGCAAGCTAGATCCCGAAGAGTTACATACCGACAGACACCAAGTACTACATTATATACATGAGACAAGATTCTTAGACAACTTCAGCACAAAAGCATAAATTATCCACAACATGAAATGGCATAAGCAACTAAGCAGCTTGATTACTTGGCTCGGTCCTCTCCTTTGAACCTGAAATAGCGGTCATTTAAAAACTGGTCAGACTGCGAAGTCTGGTGAGCACGCACTTACCCCTTTGTTAGGTTTGGAAATATACAATATATATATATACTAGTTTCAAATGTCATGGTCAAGTTGTTCAAAACATGCTTGCTTCACAGTTCATACATAGATAAAGAGTAATATAAACAACATAATTCAAGCAAGCATTCAAGTAAGTAAACATGTAGAGCATTTACTTTAAAACACTTGGGTCTTCGGTCCCTCCACAACACCACTTTGAGCCCTCGACTCCTTTCATTCAAAACTTTGGCCATTTAAAATCTCATTTGTGACACTAAGCCATAAATATGGCGAGTCCGCGTAGAATTGCTACCTCGGACAAAACATAGTCGACAAGTCATGACAACGCACGTGTTAACGGCTCATCCCATAATATATCCCTGGGACAGGGTATCGACCTCCGGTCTATGTCCCCGCGCCGGGAGGGTACTGTCCGGTGTATATCCCCCACCGTTAGGGTACTGTACCGGTGTATATCCCCCGACCGTTAGGGTACTGTCCAACAGTGTCATTTAGGCAACCATCTTGGCCAAACATTTATGAAACATACCATGGAATTTCAGTTAAGCAAATAACATTTATAAACATGCTTTAAAATATGGGCTATATCTCCAATCAAAAGATGCAAATCACCACGTTATCAAAAACACATTCCACCATTAACAAGTATCACAACATCCACCTCATAGCCCATAAACAGTTAATATATGAAAATAGCACTACCAAAGGGTTGGGTAAGTACTCACCTCGGGTCCTAGCTTATAAAATTCTTACTAGCTACCAATACCGAAATCCAAGTGCAACTCTAACAACGAGGCTCTACAAATAATAAGAGCAAGCCAACATTAAGACATTTGCACTATAAGGCAATAATAAGGTGCTAAAAGTTTCCCATGACGTGGTTATGAAGACCTTCTAAGACGAATCGACCATGGAATAATGTTCTCTAAAGTAGCACATGCCACTAGACGAGAAATGAACTTTTCAGATTTGACACACTTTACAAAAACTGGAATTCTGAATTATATACAACATATTTTGGCATGAATCCAACTGGAAATGAAACTAGACACATAGAGCTTCGAAACGATATAAGGTAGAGCAAAATACAAGCTCGTATGAGAGAGTAATGACTCCACAAAGTTGAGTGATAGAATCTGCCCGAACCCAGTTCCAGCTCAGACACAGTTTACTAGAATTCGCATTACAGAAAATATATGATGAATTTGGGCATGAAACAAGTTGGAGATGAAAGTAGACACACGGGGATTCGAAAAGATATAAGGTAGAGCAGCATACGAGATTTTATGAGTGAGATGTGGCCTATCTAAGTCAGGTCACAAATCTGACGAAAAACGGAGTATCAAAACGAGACCACTTCCTTTAAATCACAAGATCCTCAAGTGAATATGTGAAAGAACTTCATTGATGATCAAATAAGATATGAAAGAGACACATGCAATTCCAAATACAGCACATAGGCTTCAAGAATGAGCAAAAACACATGACTTGAATAGATGAGAAGTATGAAATAGGGAGATCAAGAACAACTCTCATCTTTTAGGACACAACCTTTCTTCTAAAACTTCAACCATGAGGATGAACCCATAAATCCACAAGAAGATGCAAAAATAGACACATGCAAGGACATTTTCAGATGTTCTACCATGGAAAAAGGACATTAGAACCAAGAATATGCAAAAGTCAAAGATTAGATCAAGGTTTTACCTCAAGATCAAGATTGGTGAGCAAAAGAGTGTTTGTGAGCTCAAATCCTTGAGTAGAATGAAGAAAGAACTCTCCACCAAGGTTGTATCTAGTTTGGAGATTAGGCAAATGCTTAAATTATAGGAGTTTATGTGTAAACCTATGAGAATTTTTGCCTATATAAGGAGGCTGCCTCCTTATATAGGCAAAAATTCTCCTAGGAGGAATTACGCTTACTTGTTTTTTAGTACAAGTAGCTACAGGGTTTGCTATGACTTTTTACTACCGCCCTACTGTTACTGAGGCTTTTGCTTCTGTTCAATATATAATGACTGAAGCTAACTTTGGGTGGTTAATTCGATCAGTTCATCGATGATCAGCAAGTATGATGGTTCTAATGATGATCCTGCATGTATTTCGTGTGAGATTTTCCATACTTTGGATGCTAGAATATGAAGTTTTGATGGTGTTTTGTGAAGGTCTTAGCACAAAAACGGGCTGAAGTTCTTTTGAGAGGAAATAGAACTTCTAGTGAGTTAGAGAGAGATAATGGGTGTGAGAAAATAATGAGGATGGGCTGCATAACAAAGGTATAAAGATGTACAAGAGATTGGGTATATAAGTCACACCACACATAATTGCAAGGAGTGCACTAGTATAGTCTAACTAGGCACAAATAACACAACAAAAGATGACACACTTAACTAGCTCCAAATGATTTAAATATGAGGAGTAACATTGGAAAAAGACTCTAGGGTTGATAGGTATCCAACTCCCATAAGTTTTACACCCATAGAATGGCAAAATACCAAGTTTTGGCCATGCTTTGGTGGCTCCCTTTCTCAAATCCGGGAATGTACTAGAAAGTTTTGGTTCAATGAACAAGATGGCTTGGGAAGTGTAAAATTGATACAAATCTATGGTATGCAAGGCAAGTAGTCATGATGGGTCATTAGCATGCCTAATAATAGGTAATTAAGGGTCTACTTCCCCCACTACACTAGGTGTACATGCAAGATGAACAATACGATAACAATACTCTTCCACATACAAGAAATACGTATATACCAAAAACGCACTTCATACTTCTTCACACTTCCTAGCAAATAAGAATTTGTCAATATTGAAACTATAGGGGACTAATATGAAATTCTATCCCAAATTAATTAGCCAAAAAAAATCATATTATAAGGTCATAAACCAACTCCAAATAATGCTTAAATGGGTTTAATTATGCGGGATGTCACATTCTACTCACCTTAAAAAGAAGTTTGTCCTCAAACTTAACGTACCTCATAATCAAAATAAATATGGATACTTGTCCCGCATCTCAGCTTCACTCTCCCATGTTGCTTCCTCTACCGCATGATTCCTCCACAAGACTTTCACCAAAGGAATTTTCTTGTTTCGCAGCACTTGATCACGACGATCCAAAATTTCCACTGGCATTTCTTCATAAGACAAGTCAGACCTAACCTCCAAAGGTTGATAAGAGATTATATGACTGGGGTCATACACGTACTTCTTCAACATTGATACATGGAATACATTGTGCACATGCTCTAGCTCTGGTGGCAGCGCAAGACGATACGCCACAGCTCCAATTCTTTCAAGGATCTCGAATGGGCCAACATAGCGTGCACCTAGTTTTCCTTTCTTCCCAAATCGCAACACTCCCTTGGTTGGAGATACCTTCAAGAACACATGGTCACCTACTTGAAACTCCAAGTCTCGTCTTCGGTTATCTGCATAACTCTTTTGCCTACTTTGAGCAATTTTCAAACGTTCACGGATCACTCGAATCTTTTCAGTTGTCAATTCCACTAACTCGGGTCCTTCTATTTTCCTCTCACCAACTTCCATCCAACAGATTGGTGAACGACACTTTCTCCCATACAAAGCCTCGAAAGGCGCCATACCTAGGCTAGATTGATAACTGTTATTGTATGCAAACTCAACCAAAGGCAGGTGATCCTCCCAACCACCTTCAAAATCCATAACACAAAATCTAAGCAAGTCTTCCAAAGTCTGTATTGTGCGCTCCGACTGCCCATCTGTCTGCGGATGGAAGGATGTGCTAAAATGCAACTTAGTTCCCAAGGACTCCTGCAACCTCTTCCAAAATCTCGATACAAAGCGTGGGTCTCTATCGGATACAATAGAAACTGGTGTTCCATGCAAACGGATAATTTCTCCAATATACAACTTTGCCAAACGTTCCAAGGAATGAAGCGTCTTGACTGCCAAAAAGTGCGCCGACTTGGTCAACCTATCCACAATAACCCAAATTGCATCATTTTGGTGGGAAGATCTTGGTAAACCAACAACAAAATCCATCGTAACGTGTTCCCATTTCCACTCAGGGATAGGTAGAGGTTGTAACAACCCAGATGGTCTCTGATGCTCAGCTTTAACTAATTGACATTTCAAACAACGAGAAACAAACTCAGCAATTTCCCTCTTCATACCAGGCCACCTGTATAATTTCTTCACATCAAGATACATCTTCGTACTTCCAGGATGAACAGCAAAACTTGAACTATGAAACTGCTCCAAAAACTTACGCTTAACCTCCGAATCATTAGGTACACAAATTCTCCCTTCGAACTTCAACATCCCGTCTACTAATACAAAGTCCTTCCTAGTACCATCTATCACACCTTGGGACATTTTCAACAACAAAGGATCGCGTGCCTGAGCCACTTTTAATTCCTCCAAGAACGACGGTTCTAGCCTCAAGGCATACAAGTAACTAGGAACTTGATGTGGCACTACTTCTAAGTCCAAACGCCGAAGATCGTCTTGCAACTTAGGTTGAGAAGTAATGAAGCAAGCTAGGTTAGCACTACTCTTACGACTCAAAGCATCTGCCACCACATTTGCTTTCCCTGGGTGATAGTGAATTGAAATATCGTAGTCCTTCATCAACTCAAGCCATCTTCTCTGCCTCATGTTTAACTCCTTCTGGGTAAAAATATACTTCAAACTCTTATGATCAGTGTAAATCTCGCACCTCTGCCCATACAAGTAATGCCTCCAAATCTTCAATGCAAAGATCACCGCAGCTAACTCCAAATCATGAGTTGGGTAGTTCTGTTCATGTAACTTCAATTGTCTTGAGGCATAAGCAATTACTTTCCCATTCTGCATAAGCACACACCCAAGCCCCTTCTTCGATGCATCACTATAAACTACAAAATCCCCGGAGCTGTCTGGTAAACTCAAAATTGGTGCAGACACTAGCCTTTCCTTTAATTCTCTAAAACTCCTTTCGCATTCGTCCGTCCACACAAATGGAGTCTCCTTTCGAGTCAGCTTAGTAAGAGGACTTGCAATGACAGAAAAGTTTTGAACAAATCTTCGGTAGTAACCAGCTAAACCAAGAAAGCTGCGAACCTCTGTCACACTCCTTGGTCTTTCCCAATTAACGACCGCCTCAATTTTCTTAGGATCCACAGCGATACCATTTTCGTCTACTATATGACCAAGAAACGATATCTGCGATAACCAAAACTCGCACTTCTCAAACTTCGCAAATAACCTGTGATCCATAAGGGTCTGAAGGACAATCCTCAAATGTTCCTCATGCTCCTTTATGCTCTTTGAATAAACAAGTATATCATCAATGAACACAATAACAAAGTCATCCAAGAACGCCTTAAACACCCTGTTCATTAGATCCATAAAAGCAGCTGGTGCATTAGTATGTCCAAAAGGCATCACCAGAAATTCATAATGACCATATCTTGTACGAAATGCACTCTTAGGGACATCCTCAGCCTTAATTCTCAACTGATGGTAACCCGACCTCAAATCAATTTTTGAGAAGACTCTTGAACCTTGCAATTGGTCGATCAAATCATCAATACGGGGTAAAGGATATTTATTCTTTATGGTCACCTTGTTCAACTCCCGATAATCAATACACAATCTCAAGGAACAATCCTTCTTCTTAACAAACAACACCGGAGCTCCCCACGGAGAAGTACTAGGCCGAATAAACCCTTTGCTCAACAACTCCTCCAACTGAACTTTTAATTCTCGAAGTTCTATTGGGGCCATTCTATATGGTGCCTTTGAAATTGGTGTTGTACCTGGTAAAACCTCAATTGAAAACTCAACTTCTCTTTCTGGTGGCAACTCATTCACATCCTCCGGAAACACATCCAAACACTCTTGAACTATAGGAATATCATCCATCTTACGATCATCTACGGCACGGTTCAAGATACAAGCTAAGTACCCCTCAAAACCTTTCCGAATAAGCTTACTAGCTCGTAAGGAAGAAATTATATAGGGTGGTGATACTACTCGTGTCCCCTCGAAAGTAAACTCTTCTTCAGTAGGAGATTGGAAGGTCACCAACTTATTAACACAGTCAATAACGGCGTGATTGGCAGAGAGCCAATCCATCCCCAAGATTACATCAAAGCCACTAATATCCAAGGGAATTAGGTTAACAACCAAAAGTCTACCTTCAATGGTGATGTCACAGTTCCGGTAAATAGAAGAAGCAGAACACCTAAGGGAGTAGAGACGTCAAGTGTGTAGCCCAAAGGTTCAGGAAAACCATGTAGATGATGAGCAAAGCGGGTAGAGATAAATGAATGGGTAGAACCAGAATCAATAAGAGCAAGGGCAGGAGTTGAACTAATCAAAAAGGTACCTGCCACCACTGATGCTGATGCTTGGACATCTCCTGGGACAAGTGCAAAAGCTCTCGCTTGGCGGTTTGGGTTAGGTTGATGGACAAAGACACTCGCCCCTTGGCTTCCTCCAGTCCTTTGGCTGTTCCTAGGACACTCTCTAGCATAGTGACCAAGTTGCTTGCAGTTATAACACGCTCCATTGAAATCACCACATGGCCGACCCATATGGTACCTCCCGCACTTGGTGCATGCCTTGTTGCCATTACTCGCATTACCAGCTTTCCCACTTCCGCTCTGACCAGAATTACCACTCCTAGTGGGACCAAACCTCTTAAATGTGTTTGAGTTTCTTGGGCCTAAACTATTTTCATTCCTCGAACTACTGGTACCCCCTTTAGTCTTACTTCTTCTAGTGTCCCTCTGCTTGATGGCCTCCATGATACCCTTCTCTGCTAGAGTAGCTCGCTCCACAAGTATGCCATAGTCGTTGATTCCCAATAACTCGATCCTACTTCGAATTCCGGGACGCAACCCTGCTTCAAATTTCCTAGCCCTCCTTTCCTCGGTATCCACCACATGAGGTGCATGACGAGAGAGCTCATTAAACTTAGCTTCATACTCAGCCACTGACATGTTCCCCTGAATAAGGTTCATGAACTCAATAGCTTTAGCATTCTTCAACGCCTGAGAGAAGTACTTCTTATTAAAAACCTCAACAAACTTTTCCCACGTGTCAATCACCTCGCTCTCTTTCACGACTATCCACCAACGATAAGCATTATCCTCCAAGGCATAAGTGGCAAACTCGACCTTTTGCATCTCAGTACAGTGCAGCCTCTCCAAGTGCTTTTCCATTGACAATAACCAGTTTTCAGCTTCCACCGGGTCATTGGTTCCCTTGAAAACCCTAGGCTTGAGTGCTCTAAAATTATCAATTGTCACATTCTGGTTTCCCCTTGCCATCGCTCTAGCCATTTCCTCCATGGCTCTAGCCAGCCCAGCCATCTCCTTAGGATTGGCGCCATCTCTAGCATCAATAGAATCAGTTGCAGACGCATGGGAAGTCCCTGCCGCCGCATGCTGCGAGTTGTGGGTTGAATGACTGCTACTCATTTTCTATATATAAGAAGAACACCCATTAAATGCATAACGAACCCACCGTGCTCTTCGCACTATAAATACTACCACTTAAGCAAGTACTAAGTATTACTATCTAGTAGACTTACACATAAGGGTCATCCTACTGACCATACTCTAAGGTTTCTATATAAACCTATGCTCTGATACCAACCATGTGGCACCCCGCTCCCGCGACCCCGATTAATAAAGTAATTAAACGGGAACGAGGCGTCACACGCCACCAAGGCTAACTCGTACCATGAGGATGAGAGTGAAAATGTTTAGAAATTCAAGGATTAACTGATAAATATTGCGGAAGCTTATGAAAAGGGATCTTATATTTAAAAAAAACAATTTATTTTCAAAACTCGTCTTGTATAAAAAGGAAATAGAGTTTGAGAATTTCGTAAATAACACTTTTATCCATCCTCCATGGTACTCAATGATATCAGATTCAAGTCATTCATGGTTCAGTCACGGTTACACATATACCATTCATAAAAGGGTCACAAAACAACTCCAAAAGTTGAGTTAACAAACCATGGGATATCCTTTCATGGGGTAACACATTCCCGTTACCAAAAGATAACCATACATGGTCTCCAACAAGTGCAAGCTAGATCCCGAAGAGTTACATACCGACAGACACCAAGTACTACATTATATACATGAGACAAGATTCTTAGACAACTTCAGCACAAAAGCATAAATTATCCACAACATGAAATGGCATAAGCAACTAAGCAGCTTGATTACTTGGCTTGGTCCTCTCCTTTGAACCTGAAATAGCGGTCATTTAAAAACCGGTCAGACTGCGAAGTCTGGTGAGCACGCACTTACCCCTTTGTTAGGTTTGGAAATATACAATATATATATATATATACTAGTTTCAAATGCCATGTTCAAGTTGTTCAAAACATGCTTGCTTCACAGCTCATACATAGATAAAGAGTAATATAAACAACATAATTCAAGCAAGCATTCAAGTAAGTAAACATGTAGAGCATTTACTTTAAAACACTTGGGTCTTCGGTCCCTCCACAACACCACTTTGAGCCCTCGGCTCCTTTCATTCAAAACTTTGGCCATTTAAAATCTCATTTGTGACACTAAGCCATAAATATGGCGAGTCCGCGTAGAATTGCTACCTCGGACAAAACATAGTCGACAAGTCAAGACAACGCACGTGTTAACGGCTCATCCCATATTATATCCCTGTGACAAGGTATCGACCTCCGGTCTATGTCCCCGCGCCGGGAGGGTACTGTCCGGTGTATATCCCCCACCGTTAGGGTACTGTACCGGTGTATATCCCCCGACCGTTAGGGTATTGTCCAACAGTGTCATTTAGGCAACCATCTTGGCCAAACATTTATGAAACATACCATGGACTTTCAGTTTAGCAAATAACATTTATAAACATGCTTTAAAATATGGGCTATATCTCCAATCAAAAGATGCAAATCACCACGTTATCAAAAACACATTCCACCATTAACAAGTATCACAACATCCACCTCATAGCCCATAAACAGTTAATATATGAAAATAGCACTACCAAAGGGTTGGGTAAGTACTCACCTCGGGTCCTAGCTTATAAAATTCTTACTAGCTACCAATACCGAAATCCAAGTGCAACTCTAACAACGAGGCTCTACAAATAATAAGAGCAAGCCAACATTAAGACAATTGCACTATAAGGCAATAATAAGGTGCTAAAAATTTCCCATGACGTGGTTATTAAGACCTTCTAAGACGAATCGACCATGGAATAATGTTCTCTAAAGTAGCACATGCCACTAGACGAGAAATGAACTTTTCAGATTTGACACACTTTACAAAAACTGGAATTCTGAATTATATACAACATATTTTGGCATGAATCCAACTGGAAATGAAACTAGACACATATAGCTTCGAAACGATATAAGGTAGAGCAATATACAAGCTCGTATGAGAGAGTAATGACTCCACAAAGTTGAGTGATAGAATCTGCCCGAACCCAGTTCCAGCCCAGACACAGTTTACAAGAATTCGCATTACAGAAAATATATGATGAATTTGGGCATGAAACCAGTTGGAGATGAAAGTAGACACACGGGGATTCGAAAAGATATAAGGTAGAGCAGCATACGAGATTTTATGAGTGAGATGTGGCCTATCTAAGTCAGGTCACAAATCTGACGAAAAACGGAGTATCAAAACGAGACCACTTCCTTTAAATCACAAGATCCTCAAGTGAATATGTGAAAGAACTTCATTGATGATCAAATAAGATATGAAAGAGACACATGCAATTCCAAATACAGCACATAGGCTTCAAGAATGAGCAAAAACACATGACTTGAATAGATGAGAAGTATGAAATAGGGAGATCAAGAACAACTCTCATCTTTTAGGACACAACCTTTCTTCTAAAACTTCAACCATGAGGATGAACCCATAAATCCACAAGAAGATGCAAAAATAGACACATTCAAGGACATTTTCAGATGTTCTACCATGGAAAAAGGACATTAGAACCAAGAATATGCAAAAGTCAAAGATTAGATCAAGGTTTTACCTCAAGATCAAGATTGGTGAGCAAAAGAGTGTTTGTGAGCTCAAATCCTTGAGTAGAATGAAGAAAGAACTCTCCACCAAGGTTGTATCTAGCTTGGAGATGAATTTTCCATACATTGGATGCTAGAATATGAAGTTTTGATGGTGTTTTGTGGAGGTCTTAGCACAAAAACGGGCTGAAGTTCTTTTGAGAGGAAATAGAACTTCTAGTGAGTTAGAGAGAGATAATGGGTGTGAGAAAATAATGAGGATGGGCTGCATAACAAAGTTATAAAGATGTACAAGAGATTGGGTACATAAGTCACACCACACATAATTGCAAGGAGTGCACTAGTATAGTCTAACTAGGCACAAATAACACAACAAAAGATGACACACTTAACTAGCTCCAAATGATTTAAATATGAGGAGTAACATTGGAAAAATACTCTAGGGTTGATAGGTATCCAACTCCCATAAGTTTTACACCCATAGAATAGCAAAATACCAAGTTTTGACCATGCTTTGGTGGCTCCCTTTCTCAAATCCGGGAATGTACTAGAAAGTTTTGGTTCAATGAACAAGATGGCTTGGGAAGTGTAAAATTGATACAAATCTATGGTATGCAAGGCAAGTAGTCATGTTGGGTCATTAGCATGCCTAATAATAGGTAATTAAGGGTCTACTTCCCCCACTACACTAGGTGTACATGGAAGATGAACAATACGATAACAATACTCTTCCACATACAAGAAATACGTATATACCAAAAACGCACTTCATACTTCTTCACACTTCCTATCAAATAAGAATTTTTCAATATTGAAACTATAGGGGACTAATATGAAATTCTATCCCAAATTAATTAGCCAAAAAAAAATCATATTATAAGGTCATAAACCAACTCCAAATAATGCTTAAATGGGTTTAATTATGCGGGATGTCACAGAAAGGATAGAAGCTCCCGTATCAACAAGTTAACAATATGAAGTTCTTTGAGAAAGAGATTTCCATGAAAAGAAAGAAGATATAGATTGGGGATAATATTCCCCGTTTCAGATACAAGAGAAGAATTGAGATGGAAAGTAAAAAGAAAGAGAATTTCACATGTGTTTCCAGTATTCATACTTTATTCTCCAAGGATTCATTCAGTTATTTTTCATTCCCATTTATGATTGTTTTTGAAAGAATATGCCTCATAATCTGTTTACAAGCTTGGGTGTTTTTATTTACTCAGTATTTCATTGCTGACTTTAGAAAAATTGCGGTCTTTGTTTCTTTTCCCCGCAGGTCTTAAGAGCTGGATTATGGGGTAGCAGTATTCGACACACAACTAGTATTTGTTAGTATTGAATAAACCGAATTCTCAGTATCACTTCATCTCATGTAACAGTATATTATGTTGAGATAATTATAAGTTTGTAATATATATAAGTAGCAAATGTGTTGTTCTTGACTTCCGCCGCTTCATTTTGAGAAGCACCCTCCTAGGCTCTCCGGTCCAGAACGGAAAGCTTAGGAACGAGGGGTGTTACAGGTGGTATCAGAGCAGGCAATCCAAAAGGGGAATTAAAACATGTAGGGTAACTTAAAATGGACATAGGACAAGATAATTAAAATTGAAAAAGTCGATTTGGTTTATGGGTAGCTTAAGTGTTAGTATACTAGGTCCCACCCACCCTCATCCTTTGATACTATTATTTGGTTTGATATGAGAAATTCATTCATGGTAGAGTTATTTACAAATGTTATTCCTGTGATAGACAATGAAAAGTATGATTTACAGTAATTAGATGCTGCATTATGAATTATGTGTTGTCCTACCTGAGGAGAAGAGTTATATGAGTATCCACTACAAGTGTTATTCCTATGATGGAAAATAAAGGTTATGACATATGAGAACTAGATTATGGATTGCAGTTGATATACAGATTAATTTGAGAAGACGAGTTTCATGCTCATCGATGATAATTTTATATGCTGCATGATTTGATCTTTGTGTGATATGTCACTTTGTATGTGATATTTAACCAGATAATTGTGCATGATACCATAGGTAGTGGCCTAGAAATGTGATTAATAGACAACTATAGTACTAATTATACCAGGAAGAATTGACATGGATATAAGGCTTAGAACAACAGCCACATGGGGTAAATCCTTATTCGATAATAATGTTGCTAGGATATGTGACTCTTATAAGAACTCTAAGGGAAGTATCAGATTTCGATCATAGGAGAATCTGGTTTTAAAAGATGTAACGAGAATACTAAGATATTTAACGTGTGAACCCTAGTTTCATTAGTTAGATTCGCGAAGGATTTGGTGACGTACCCGAGGTACTAGTTGGGATGGTAATTTGGAGTTAGGGGTCAAGAATTAGGTATTTCTAGTGGTCAAATTGAGTTATCTTAGAAACACTCTAGGAAGTTCCCAACCCACACCTAAGACCAGTAACTAGGAACTCCACTTGTCAAGCGTTCGACACGTTTTAACTAGAATTAGACAGTCTTAGTTATTAGATAGTTTTGATGACTAATTCGATTATACTTGTCCATGAGTTGTGTTCCGAAGACAAATCTAGAATGATTCATCATAAATGATTCGGGGACTCTGAGATATTTAGCTGTGTTAGGCATTAACTGGATTCTAGGCACCTTAATATTGCTTGAGGGCCAGAGTTTCTATTGGGTTATGTCCTGCTTTTGGAGTTATGAGACTCACTTGGAAAGAGTAATATCTAAAATGTGAAGTAAATATCGTTGGTTCACTGATGATCGCCCACAAGGTGTGGATGTTTCCTATGACATACCTAGACAAGATTTTAAAGTTTAGAATTTGGTGTTATCTTAATGTTAGAGTTTCGGTTTGAAGATTTTTGTCAAGGTTTAACTCATATTTTAGAAGTCCACATTTGGAATATGTTATTTTGTAGTGATGACTCGGGAGCTATTTTTCTACTAAGGTAAATTTTAGAAGCTTTTTATACTGCTTAACTATCTCAGAAATACCTGGAGTATTGTTACGATGTTTTGTTTACAATTAGGATGTGTGGATTATATTTGAGAATTTAATGCTACATGAATGCCACTTTGAGGTTCTAATGTTTCGTTAAGCTATGGGGAAATATTGTGCGTTCTTAAATCTCGCGCTGTTTAGCTTATGTGGTGTGGCATGCACTTTATGGAGATGATGGTGTCAGTACTAAAAAGAAAATGTCAATAAAAGTTTGGTTTTCGTCTAGGAATTTGGGGGCATATTATAGCTTTACGTTTGGGGATTTGTTTGGGTATAGGCATGATTTCAGTCAGTGTTTCAAGTTATTTGATTAAATTCCCGTGAATCCACAATTAAAAGTCAAGTGATAATTCCGGATATGAAGAGTCATGGATTAAAATCATCATTTGGGGTTTGATTAGAACACTAGGTGGAAGCGTATGAGTTATGATCACGTAGATGGAATAGGAAGTCTTTAATTTTCTCTATAAGTAACAATTAGTCATTGAGATGTTATCCCTGGTATTCCCTAGTACTAGACTTATAGAAGAACCTATCATGAGAAATTATGCCCCGAAAAATGGTCTTAAGACATAGTTATAAACTCAAGAGTAGATAGTTTGGTAACAAATTTGCACAAATGATCAGCCATACAGTTAAAAATCTCTACTAGCTTGAATATTCGACTTTTCATAAGATGATTACACATGAGTTGGCAATATGTGATATGAGATGTATATAATTATGTGCTAGTATGAACGTTTGACGAAAGGCAAAGACATGATGAGAAGTATGTTGACATATTATTGAGATCATGATATTGTGATAGCGAGAGAAATTGATTTAAGAATTTGACATGACAACATGGTAAAATCACAGATCTGGTTGCCCGACTTGGGCCAAAGTTATTTTTTAAGGAAGAGGAAAGATGTATAGTAGAAAACCTATGTGAGAATTTTGATAGCATAGCAATTATTATTTTCCACGTGCCACATTACATGCTTATATGAACATGATATGTTTTATATTGTATAATATACTAGGGGATATAATGGATCATGGTGTAGAATGCAAGACCGATAGATCACACATTTGGAACACCATAAAGACCTATGAATCAGGCATCCTTATCAATGTTAGAAATTATAGAGTTAGTCAAAGTTTCTAGTAATACAGATAAGATAAGAAGATAACCCAAATCAAAATCAGCTTACCACAAGATAACATGTAGAGGATGTCTAGAATTTGATCTAAAGGAAATGATATCTCTCTTACAACATCGACACAACGAGCAGACTCATGTGATACCACAAACGAAGAAACCCAAAGTAAGCGATCTAGACAGTTTAATACCCGCTAACCTAGGCAAGATCAACCTAAATATCAGGAAAACAAATGTAAGGATGAGAGGACCTTCTAACTAGGAATGGTGGAGAAAATTCAAAGAGACCTTGAAAGTTAGACTAAATTTCAGATGATCAACCCGCTATGTTGGTGTGGTCAAGGATTTCAGTAATGTTTGAATTGGTAAGCCTTTACGAGTTGTATGGAGTGATCTAACTGAACGATATACTTGGGTAGCTTAAGTTTCCTTTCTTATAATATATATGTTCTTCATAAATTCTCCATTTGAAGTCTTGATATTAAATTCATGGTTTGGAGCTTTCCACTCAAGTTTAAGTCAAGATTCGCAAGGATAGTCTAAATCTTAACCCATAGCTTGGGAGTTTGATCTTCAGCATCACATTTTCTTTAGTAATTTATCGCAGAAATTTTGAGAATTTTGGTTAATTTTGCAAATCTCGAGGGGGAAGCTAAATTCCAAAGAGTAACAAGAATCGGGTTATTAAGAAGTCTTAAACGACATCTCCTAAATCTTTTTTTATGATAATTTAAGTGCTTGGTGTCTGCTAAGATACTATTGTCACATCGGGCCATATGACATTCTGGAGAGAATTAGAGAAGTTGCGTACTGACCAGACCTACCTTCGTATTTCGGACGGGTATACAATATCTTTCACGAGTCGCAAATAAATAAGTATGTACCCTATCCATATCACGTGTTGGATTCCGAACAAATTAAGTTAGACCCGTCTTTGACATATGAAGAGCATCCTGTCAAGATCCTCGATACCGAGAGAAGGGACACGCGTACTAATAGCGTTAAGCTAGTGAAGGTCTTATGGACAAATCATCAGACGGAAGAGGCTACTTGGGAAGCAGAGGATGAAATGATAAAGAAGTATCCGCACCTCTTTGACGAGGTAAACCGAGTTCCGAGGACGTCACTCCTCTAAGGGGAGAGGAATGTAACCATTTAATTTTCGTGACCTCAATCCTCGTTCCGAATTGAACTAGATATCAATAAAATTAATATATTATTTGAGCTGACTGTTTCTACAGATCGTATTATTTGAATTGGCTGTCGTGGATTGGTTGTTGCATAATAGATAAAATCCTATAGTAGCACTTTGTTGATTAGTTGGTTTGCGCTTCGAGGACGAAGCTCTATTTAAGGGGGGAATGATGTAATACCCCGTTCATTTAGGGGATAATTGCTGACTTTTATGAAGTATAGATGTTAAATATCCTATAATTGGGGAGGTGTTTGTAGTTCATGAAGAATATATTCTAGTTATTTAGGGGGTGGTAGTTGTAGTTTGAAGAAAATCAAATACCTAGAGGGTAAATTAATGAAAGTGAATTAAATAATAGAAAAGATAATAAAAAAAAGAAAAAAAAAAACCTTTCTCCCAATCTCACGGCAACAATACTTCTGCTGAATCATCTCCCAAAAATCAAGAAGAATTGTCTTGTTCTCCCTCTCCTTGTTCAAAAACTCTCCCTCCCTCTTCTCAGCCATCACCACCACCAACACCATCGCCACCTCTACCGGCAACACCCCCATGGCCACCCCCACTTCCTCCTCCAACTCTCTGCCTCTCTCTGTCTCTCTCTCTCTCCCTCACCCTATCCCCTGTTCTGCCCGGCGAAAAGCAGAGGAAGCAGCAGCAGCGGCTTCACCGCTGCCTTCCCCGTCGGCCACGCCACCACCACCAGCCACCTCAATCTCTCCATACCTCTCTATGATGACCCCATCTCCCTCCTTCCCTCTCTGTTTCGACCGGAGGAGAGGAAAAAACAGCAGCGAATCGCTGCAAAATCTACCTCACCGCCGTCGCCGCCATTACCGCTGGCGAAGAACACGACCCGACGAATCTCACACACCCACCCTCTTTTATCTGTCCCATTCGAATCCATGAGTTCCGAGAAAGAATTTGGAGGCCGCAATTGAAGCCAAGAAGACCCAGTGAGGTCGCGTCGAGCTTCACCGTCGCCGGCGACGCCATTAGCGCCGGCGAGAGCTCAGACCCTCCGAATCTGAACCACCCACTTGCTGAAATTGGTGTCATTCACCTCCTGGAGGTCAGAGCAACCCAGAAACGCCAACAATCGGAGCTAACAACGCCGGAGTTGCCAGATTCGACCATCATCGCCGGCCACCACGACGGCAAACTCAACCAGACCCAATTCTCAACCGATTTTCGCGATTTTTGGTGTGGGTAACTTCAAAATCATCCCCTGATTCATTTTTGATAATCAAAATGCAAGTTTAATGGCTAAATCTGGACTTGGATCGATTGGGTGAAGAAAGTATTGTGTTCTTAAACTTGGGGGGGGTTAAAGTGTACTTTCAGAAACTATAAGGGTGGAATCTGTCACATACCAAACTGTTATTTGTTAGTGGGGGGTTATTGTGTGTCTTTTATCAAAACTTGGGGGTTTCAGTTGTTATTAACCTAAACCGCATATAAAATACAAAATTTAAAATGCAATCTCGTATTACAATTAATTTCTAACATTTCTAGTTATTGTTTTAATTATATAAAAGAAGTTTTCGCTATTAAAATTATATATTTACTATATAAAATAAAATGTTGTAGTTACTCTTTAAAATAGGCAACATAAAAATATATCTTGTTAAATAAATATTTCAAGTACTTATAGATTAGTGTTTTGAGTAAATATGTTATTTGATTAATATTGATATAAATAAAATAAGTTAGGAAGTTAAATAGGAAAATAACTTTTAAGAAAACTCCTTTATTTATAAATAGATAAAGCTTGATTATTATTTGTGGATATTAGAAATTATTTCTCCAAAATAAAGTTATAATTATGTGTGGCTAAACACTTGTTCTCTTTGAATAAATATTTTGTGAGATTTATATATGGATTTAATTATTTAATAGAATATTCATTTTATAATAAATAATTATCATTAATTAAATTAGTTGGAATTAAATTTTGTAGTCACTTACAAATAAATGTGTTGTAAATTAATATTTTCTAATTATGAGAATGTATAAATTTAATATTTGATTTCTTACTTAATAATTTTTAAGAGCTAGTATTTATATAAGTAGTGATTTTTATGAGAAAAATATAGTTGTTACATAAATATAAATATTGTATGCTATAAATTAACGGGGTTATGGGGAAAATGAGACTTGTTAGGATTATAGCATTCCACACATCTGGACTTGTGATTGATTTAGAAATTATAAACTTGTAGGTGACGAGTTCGTAGACGAGGGTTACGTCTACCTGTGAAAGCTGACCTGATATTTGTTGTGGTATAAAGGTAAGTAGACATGCCAAGCCTAGTGTGCCATAGCTTCTTTCGTGTCGAAATATAATTTTACATCTGTCTCAAAATGTGTTTTATGGCTTACATGATTTACATGAGATTGATTAAGTTTTGAGATAAATGTTTTGAGAATGTCACACGAGAATAATAATTCGTTAATAACGTAAAGTGGAAAGAGTTGTGCTGGGATTATTATTATTATTGTCGATGTTGACTTTGGTCACTCGGCATGTGATAGATTGTCGTGTTGACTTCGTTTCACTCGACCTACATTATTTTAAACCAAGTCGCGACCTGTCGGGTGTCTCCATGTACTTACCTATCTGGCCGCGAGAAGTCTTAGGGGGGTGCCGGCACTTATGGTCATGGTAGCTAGTGAAAGGATAGAAGCTCCCCGTATCAACTAGTTAACAATATCAAGTTCTTTGAGAAAGAGATTTCCATGAAAGGAAAGAAGAGATAGATTGGGAATAATATTCCCCATTTCAGATACAAGAGAAGAATTGAGATGCAAAGTAAAACGAAAAAGAATTTCACATGTGTTTCCAGTATTCATACTTTATTCTCCAAGGATTCATTCAGTTATTGTTCATTCCCATTTATGATTGTTTTTGAAAGAATATGCCTCATAATCTGTTTACAAGCTTGGGTGTTTACTTACTCAGTATTTCATTGCTGACTTTAGAAAAACTGTGGTCTTTGTTTCTTTCCCCCGCAGGTCTTAAGAGCTGGATTATGGGGTAGCAGGATTCGACACACAGCTAGTATTTGTTAGTATTGGAATAAGCCGAACTCTCAGTATCACTTTATCTCATGTAACAGTATATTATGTTGAGATAATTAAAAGTTTGTAATATATAGAAGTAGCAGTTGTGTTGTTCTTGACTTCCGCCGCTTCATTTTGAGTAGCACCCTCCTAGGCTCTCTGGTCCGGAACGGAAAGCTAAGGAACAGGGGTGTTACAAATATTCCCAAGCTTTCTATGCCAAAGCTTCAAGTCTTCCTTCTACGCTTTGAGACTCTTTAGACTTTCACCTGCAACTTTGTTAGTACTTAAAGCATAAACATTGTATGACATCGGAGCAGTGAGTATGCAATTTCCACATTTCTCATCTTTCACCACACATTTCTCCTTGTTAAATACTACTTTGTTACCTCTATCACATAATTGAGATATACTAAGCAGATTATACTTTAAACCTTCAACTGAATAAACATCAGAATTGAACTTGTATAATCATTACAAATACTTCCAATACCAATTATATTGCATTTAGCTTTTTCAGAAAGTGTAATTGTCCCACCAGATTGCTCTTTAAGATCAGTGAATAAAGATTTCTTTCCACTCATATGCCTAGAACAACCACTGTCCATGTAATACCCCGCTTTTATACGGGTAAATTACTAGCAATTCGTGAAGTTTAAATGTGAATTAGGGAGGTATTTGTTATTTAAGAAAAGATATACTAGTTAATGTAGGGGGTGGTAGTTGTAGTTGAAGAGAGCTATATACCTAAAGGGTGAATAAATAAAAGTGAATTAATTAATAAACTAAAAATAAAATAAATAAATAAATTAAATAATAAAATAGTGAAGAAACTTTCTCCACCCACTTACTCAATCTGCTGCTGATGAATTCTCCCGTACATCAAGAAGACTTGTCTTCTTCTTCAACTCCTCCTTCAAAATCACACCCTGCCTCCCTCTTCTCCCCCGTCACCACCACCAACACCATCGCCACCTCCAGCGGCATCACCCCCTCCGGCAGCACCACCACCACTTCCTCCCCCTTCACCTCTCTGCCATCCCTCTGTCTCTCCCTCTCCCCTGTTCTGCCCGACGAAAACAGAGGAAGCAGCAGCAGCGGCAAAGCTGCTGCCTCCCCGTCGGTGACGCCACCACCACCAGCCACATCAATCTCCCCCTCACCTCCCCTTGATCTCTCTTTCTATCTCCCTCACTTCTCTGGATTAGCCGGCGAAAAACCCCAGCAGAAACAGCAGCGGCACAGGGCCACTGCCAACTCCGGCGAAGTCCCCGACGGCAAGAACCCCCGCCACCACCACCTGCATCTCTCTTCTCTCCATCTAATTTGACTCTCTCTTCCCTCCCCTCTGTGTTTCGAGCCAAAGGGAAGCCACCACAGCAGTGAACCGCTGCAGAAACCACCCTGAGCCACCACAACTCCGGCGACCTCCATTAACGTCGGCGAGAAGCTCGACCCGAGCTATCCGACGATACCCACTCCCTCGAATCGATCCTAATCAACTCCCAGAGGGCCGATGAAGATTTAATCGCTGCCAATCGAAGCCAAGAACGCCTCAGTCGCTGGAATCGTTCATCACCGTCGGCCACCTCGACGGCAACCTCAATCGGACCCAATTCTCAACCGTTTTTCGCGATTTTTGGTGTGGGTAACTACTAAATCCTCCTTTTATTCGTTTTTGATAATCAAACTGCAATTTTAATGGATAAATCCGAACATGGATCGATTGGGTGTTATGTGTTCTTGAAATAGGGGTTAAAGTGTAGTTTCAGAAACTTTAAGGGTATAATTTGTCACATACCCAACTGTTATTTGCTAGTAGGGGTAATTGTGTGTCTTTAATCAGAACTTGGGGGTTTCAGTATAAACTGCATATAAACTATAAAATCAAACATGCTATTTTTAGATTAAAATTATTTCCTAACATTTCTAAATAATATTTTAATTATGTAAAATAAAAATTGGCTATTTAAAACTATGTAGGAGTTATTTAATATACAATATTGTTGATTCTCTTGGAAAATAAGCAAATTAAAAATATATGTTGTTAAATAAATATTTTCTAAATGCTTATAAACTAGTGTTTTGAGTAAAATATGTTATTTGCTTAATATTGCTAACACAAAATAAGTTAGGAAGTTAAATAGGAAAATAACTTTTAAGAAAACTTCTTTATTTATAAATAGATAAAAAATTGATTATTATTTGTAGATACTAGAGATTATTTCTCCAAAATAAAGTTATAATTATGTATGACTAACCACTTATTTTATTAGAATAAATATTTTTGGTGAATCTAATTCTTTTATAGAATGTATATTTTCCAATAAATAATTAGCTATAATTAAATTAATTGGAATTTAATCTTTGTAGTCCCTTACAAATAAATGTGTTGTATGATAAATTAATATTTTCTAATTATGAGAGTGTATACATTTAATATGTGATTTCCTACTTAATAAATTTAAAGAGCTAGTATTTATATAAGTAGTGATTTTCTATGAGGAAAATAAATAAATAAATAATAAATAAATAAATAAATATGTATATAGTTGTGGTTTACGTCGCCGGTTTATTATATAAATATTGTATACTATAAATTAATGGGGTTATGGGGAAAATGGGACTTGTTAGGAATTTAGCATTTCACAAATCATACTTGGACTTGTGATTGATTTAGAAATTATAATTGTAGGTGACGAGTTTATAGACGAAGGTTACGTCTACCTGTGAAAGCCGACGTGATATTTGCCGTATTATCAAGGTGAGTAAACATGCCAAGTCTAGCGCGCCCAGCTTCTTTCGTGTCGAAATATGATTTTATAATTTGTCTCAAAATGTGTTTTATGACATACATGCTTTACTTGAGATTTGGATTGTGTTGAGATATTTTCTTTGAAATTGGACACGTGAAAATAATAACGCGTAATAACGTAAAGTGGAAAGAGTTGTGCGGGGAAAACTTATTATTGTCGTGTTGGCTTTAGCCACTCGGCCTGTGATTATTATTGTCGTGTTGGCTTCGTCCACTCGGCCTGTGATTATTATTGTCGTGTTGGCTTTGTCCACTCGGCCTGTGTACTTTAACTCGGTCGCAACCTGCCGGGTCGCTTCATGTACTCACCTCTCTGGCCGCAAGAAGTCTTAGGGGGGTGCCGGCGCTTAAGGTCTTGGATGCTTGTGATGGATTATTCTTCCCCGTATCAACTAATGGATTTTATGGTTTGAATATTGGATATTAATGGACATGGAAATATTGAGATTAAATGGTTTGGATATTGGATATTAATGGACATGGAAATATTGAGATTAAATGGTTTGGATATTGGATATGGATTTAATTATGATTATTGGAGATTTTCTGAAGATTTACGAGAAATCGGAAATGTCTTACTATTACATTGTCTTTTACTTCCGCTGTATTTCCATTTGAAGTTAAATACTTGTGAAATATTTACTCTTCGTCCATTTATTATTTGAGTTAAAATATCTCGTTCCCGATTTACGTGCTTGGGTGTTACTCACTCAGTATTTCATTGCTGACTTTAGAAACTGCGGTTCCTGTTTTAATTCCCACCGCAGGTCTAGATTGAGAAGGCTTGGCTTAGGACGGGGAAAACGCGGAATCATCTAGTTGTATCAGCACGCCTAGTAATCGAACTCTTAGACTTTTAAATTTGTGCAATAATGTTTTAAGACGATGTGTGAAACTTTTATCATATGTAATATATTTCTATGGCAGTGTTTGTTCTCGATTTCCACCATATCATATTATAGTAGCACTCACCCGGGCTCTCCGGTCCGGAACTGAAAGTCCGGGAACCAAGGGGTGTTACAGGTGGTATCAGAGCGGGCTGTCCAAAAAGGGAAATTAAAACCTGTAGGGCAACCCTAAAATGAAATTAGGAAAATATAAATAAAATTGGACAAGCCGATTGGGTTATGGGTAGTGTAAGTCCTACTTTTATTAGTCCCACCCACCCACGTCATTTTCTCTCCATCACGAGACCCGATATGTGCTTAACAGTACCTGAAGTTATTGGATGTGATAATTTTCCTTCGATATCCATTGGATAGGAATTACTTCCGTAAAGGAAAATATGATTATGGATTATGGTATGGTGATTACGATTCTGAGATAGAATTATG
Source organism: Linanthus parryae (assembly GCA_023055425.1). Lineage (NCBI taxonomy): Eukaryota > Viridiplantae > Streptophyta > Magnoliopsida > Ericales > Polemoniaceae > Linanthus > Linanthus parryae. The sequence goes on along the minus strand of JALGPY010000002.1, from coordinate 113,595,602 downwards.
GAAGCAAGAATGCGAATAAATTACTATATGATGCATGCCTTGGGATAGATGATATTTTTATGTGTGATGTGCGTGTTATATGAATTGCCCAGCATGTAATTTATTGCATGATTCATTTCAAGCCCATGATAAATTAGAGAATAATACAATATGTGATAGTGTAGGAATATGAATGATAGACCCCTGCGCTACTACACCAGGAGAGTCCGACAAGAACAGATGGCAGGAAACAACAACAACAACAACAACATGGAGCAATTCTTTGCTCAAATGGCTCAAATGATGGGCAATGGAGCTCGGGCAGGAGTTAACTGGGCCAAGCAAGTGGCCGACATGAAGCCACCGAGTTTCACTGGAAACGAAGATCCCGTTGAGTTGGAAGATTGGATCATGGAGATGGACAAGATCCTTGAGAACGTGGAGTGCCCTGAGGATCGGAAGGTCAACTGTGCGGTATTTTATCTGAAAAGTGAGGCAAATCTGTGGTGGAGAAATGCTCGAGGAACCCTCTTGGCTCAGCCTAACTTCGGCTGGGAAGCCCTCCGGACTGCTCTCAGAACTCGCTTTTATCCTCATCACGTGAAGATGACCAAACAACAAGAATTCCACAACCTACAACAAGGAAGTGACTCGGTAACCGAGTATTTTCGGAAGTTTACGGAGCTGATGCGGTTTGCGGGCAACACGGTTCCCGATGATGAGTCCAAAGTCTCTAAATTCATCTATGGACTGCAAACGGCTGCAGACGTCTCTGCTAAGCAAAACTTATCCTACCCTTTATGAAGTATATGACAGAGCCGCCGATATCTGGAGAGTCCAGGCAGCCCAAGATGAAAGGCGCAAGAAACGGAAGATAGAAGAAGCAGGAGGAAGTAACAACAACTTAGCAAAGGGGAGCCAGAGGTTTAGGCCCAACATTGGAGGAGGTAACCAGGGATAGTACCGAGTCAATCAACATAACCATGAAGCTCAGCGAGTCCGTCGCTACATATGTAAGAGGTTTCAGGGAAACCACCCCGAAGTTGATTGCATGGGGAATCCAGTTAACTGCAACAATTGTGGTAGGAGGGGACATCGAGCCTATGAATGTCGAGCACCACCAGCAGGAAACCAGCAAGTGAATCAAGGAGGGAACTATCCCAGGCTGCAACAGAACAACTACCAGGGGAATCGCCAGCAAAATGGGAACAATTTTGGGCACAACCAGCAGTATGTGAACCAGCAACCTGCGAACCTGCAGATTGGATATGGTAACTTTGGCAACCATCCAAACAATGGAGGTAATGTCTATGGAAGGCAGCCAAACTAAAACCAGGGGAATGCCAGACAGAATGGAGGCCAGAACCGCAACAACAATGCTGGAGCTGCGGTCAACAACAATGCAGCAGGAGGAGCTGGAAACCAGAATGCCAATGTCGGAAGGATTGCTGTCATAACAAAGACCGAGGCAGAAGCTGCTCTGGAGTTGTCACTGGTACATCCTTATCCACAAGCAACCAGCATTTATATTATTTGATTCCGGTGCATCTTACTCGTTCATATCATCATCATTTGTTGATAAACTGGGTTTGAGTAAGTCATCTACCATATCCATTCCCGTAGCAACCCCTACTGGAAAAATAACAGTATGCGACACCATATTTGAAGGCATTGAACTAGAAATCCTATCAAGTATCCTGCCAGCCAACCTGATAAAGTTTGACCTTGGGGGTATAGATGTTATACTAGGGATGGATTGGCTCGCGATGTATCGAGCATTTATTGACTGCTACGATCAGAAAGTTCGGTTGAAAGGACCCAAAGGGGAGAAGATCACCTATCGTGGTATCACAAGGGAACCTCGCATCAGACTAGTGTCAGCCTTGACTATAGTCAATCAAGTGAGGAAAGGGAACCCTGCTTACCTGTGCTACATCCAGGACGTGTCCAAGAAGGAAAATCTACTGGAGGAAATACCTGTCGTAAGGGAATTTCCGGATGTCTTTCCAGACGAGATTCCAGGGATGCCACCCAAACGAGAAGTGGAGTTTACCCTAGACTTAGCACCTGGAACCGCTCCTATCTGGAAGGCACCGTATCGGATGGCACCAGCAGAATTAAAGGAGCTCAAGGATCAACTGCAAGAACTCCTACATAAAGGGTACATACGACCAAGTGTGTCACCCTGGGGAGCACCAGTGCTTTTCGTGAAGAAGAAAGATGGGAGCCTGAGGCTATGCATCGACTATCGAGAATTAAACAGCGTAACCATCAAGAACAAGTATCCTCTACCCCGGATTGACGATCTGTTAGATCAACTACAATGGGCCAGTGTCTTCTCCAGGATTGATCTGAGGTCAGGATATCATCAGCTTCGGGTAGCCGAAAAGGATATTCCGAAGACTGCCTTCAGAACCAGATATGGCCATTACGAGTTCACAGTGATGCCATTTGGTTTGACCAATGCACCTGCAGTGTTTATGAATCTGATGAACCGGGTGATGAGGCCATTTCTGGATCGATTCGTAGTGGTCTTTATCGATGACATCCTTGTGTACTCGAAAAGCAATGAGGCCCACGAAGAACATCTTAGAGAAGTGTTGCAGACTCTGAGGCAAGAACAATTGTATGCCAAGCTGCCTAAATGCGAGTTCTGGTTGGATCGTGTTCCATTCATGGGTCACATCATCTCAAAGGAGGGGATATCCGTGGACCCAGGAAAGATCTCAGCAGTTAAGGACTGGCCAACACCGAAGAACGTGTCTGAAATAAGGAGTTTCCTTGGCTTAGCAGGTTACTATCGGCGCTTTGTGAAGGACTTCTCCAAGATTGCCAGACCACTGACTACGCTAACAAAGAAAGCGGTGAAGTATCAGTGGGACGACAGCTGTGAAGAAGCATTTCAGACTCTAAAGGAAAAGCTGACTACGGCACCAGTATTAGCTCTACCAAACAACTCTGGCGAGTTTGAATTATACAGTGATGCATCGAAGAAAGGGCTAGGGTGCGTACTTATGCAAGACAGAAGGGTAATTGCCTATGCCTCAAGGCAATTGAAACCCCACGAGGAGAACTATGCCACACATGACTTGGAGTTAGCAGCAATAGTGTTCGCACTGAAGATATGGAGACATCATCTTTACGGGGCTGTTTGCAAGCTCTATACGGATCATAGAAGTCTGAAGTATATCTTCACCCAGAAAGAGCTGAACAACAGACAACGAAGATGGCTAGAAATTATCAAGGACTATGACTTGCGTATTCAGTACCACGAAGGAAAGGCAAATGTGGTCGCCGATGCGTTAAGTCGGAAGTCGAGCCATGCGATGAATACCATGTTAGCCTTGCCAAGCTGGCTATGCCACGAGTTCGAGAAGCTCGAAATTGAAGTGGTAGAACAAGGAACAGTGCAGGGCCTACTTGGAAGCATGAGAGTTGTGCCAGACTTCATTAAGGAAATAAGAAGCAATCAAGCCGGAGATGTGAAGCTCGAAAGGATCAGGAAGAAGATTGCAGCAGGAGAAGCCCAAGACTTCAAGATTCACGAGGATGGAAGCATTCGCTACAAGGGAAGGTGGTGTGTACCGCAAAAATGCGCAGAAACCAAAGAAAAGCTAATGCGCGAAGCACACAACACACCTTATTGTGTTCACCTTGGGGGCGACAAACTCTACAAGGATTTGAAAAAGACTTTTTGGTGACCCAACATGAAGAAGGAAGTAGCTGAGTTTGTAGCACGATGCTTAACCTGTCAGAAGGTGAAGTTCGAGCACAAGAGAATGGGAGGCTTAGTTCAGCCATTGGACGTCCCAGTTTGGAAGTGGGATTCCATCTCTATGGATTTCGTAACTGCTTTGCCGACGTCGAAGAATGGACTCAATCAGATATGGGTAGTGGTTGACCGATTGACCAAGACAGCAAGGTTCATTCCAATGAAGGACACGTGGAGCATGGAGCAAAGAGATGTTGCGTATATAAAGAACATAGTGAGGTATCATGGGGTTCCAAGTTCAATAATCTCAGACAGGGACCCTAACTTCCTCTCACATTTCTGGAAGGCTCTTTAAGAAGCATTGGGGACTCAACTAAGATTCAGTACAGCGTTCCACCCAGCCACGGATGGACAAACAGAAAGGACCATTCAGACACTGGAGGACATTCTAAGGGCTTGTGTCATGGATTTCCAAGGATCATGGGTTGACAAGTTGCCACTAATAGAGTTCTCTTACAACAACAGCTACCACGCCAGCGTAGGCATGGCACCCCACGAAGCTTTGTACGGGAGGAAGTGTCGAACGCCTCTATGTCGGAGTGACATCAGCGAGACAGTGGTGTTAGGCCCACAAATGATTGAGGAAATGACAGATCAAGGGCGACTCATCCAGCAAAGAATGAAGGTAGCACAAGACAGACAGAAGTCCTATGAAGACTAGAAAAGGAGACCATTGGAGTTCAAAGTGGGCGAAAAGGCGTTTCTTAAAGTTTCGCCTACGAAGGGAGTAACGAGATTCTATCAGAAAGGGAATCTGAGCCCAAAGTTCATCGGACCATATGACATTCTAGAAAGAATTGGAGATGTTGCGTACCGACAAGACCTACCTTCGAATTTGGGACGAGTACACAATGTTTTTCACATGTCGCAGTTAAAGAAGTATGTACCCGATCCATCTCACGTGTTGGATCCCGAACCGATTGCGTTAGATCCGTCTTTCACATATGAAGAGCATCCTGTCAAGATCCTCGATACCAAGACAAGAGACACGCGTACCAAGAGCATTAAGCTAGTGAAAGTTTTGTGGACGAACCATCAGCCGGAAGAGGCTACTTGGGAAGCAGAGGATGAAATGAGAAAGAAGTATCCGCACCTCTTTGTACAAGTAAACTGAGTTCCGAGGACGTCACTCCTCTAAGGGGGAGAGGAATGTAACCTTCTAGTTTTCGTGACCTTAATCCTGGTGCCACATCGAACCAAGTAGTAATTTAATTAATATGTTGTGTGTGTTGACTGTTCCTACATATCATATTATGAGAATTGGCTGTTGTGATACATATAAAGTCTTATATTAGTATTATGTGGATTAGTTGGTTTGCGCTTCGAGGACGAAGCTCTATTTAAGGGGGGAAGGATGTAATACCCCGCTTTTATACGGGTAAATTACTAGCAATTCGTGAAGTTTAAATGTGAATTAGGGAGGTATTTGTAATTTAAGAAAAGATATACTAGTTAATGTAGGGGGTGGTAGTTGTAGTTGAAGAGAGCTATATACCTTAAGGGTGAATAAATAAAAGTGAATTAATTAATAAACTAAAAATAAAATGAATAAATAAATTAAATAATAAAATAGTGAAGAAACTTTCTCCACCCACTTACTCAATCTGCTGCTGATGAATTCTCCCGTACATCAAGAAGACTTGTCTTCTTCTTCAACTCCTCCTTCAAAATCACACCCTGCCTCCCTCTTCTCCCCCGTCACCACCACCAACACCATCGCCACCTCCAGCGGCATCACCCCCTCCGGCAGCACCTACACCACTTCCTCCCCCTTCACCTCTCTGCCATCCCTCTGTCTCTCCCTCTCCCCTGTTCTGCCCGACGAAAACAGAGGAAGCAGCAGCAGCGGCAAAGCTGCTGCCTCCCCGTCGGTGACGCCACCACCACCAGCCACATCAATCTCCCCCTCACCACCCCTTGATCTCTCTTTCTATCTCCTCTCTTCTCTGTATTAGCCGGCGAAAAACCACAGCAGAAACAGCAGCGGCACAGGGCCGCTGCCAACTCCGGCGAAGTCCCCGACGGCAAGAACCCCCGCCACCACCACCTGCATCTCTCTTCTCTCCATCTAATTCGACTCTCTCTTCCCTCCCCTCTCTGTTTCAAGCCAAAGGGAAGCCACCACATCAGTGAACCACTGCAGAAACCACCCAGAGCCACCACAACTCCGGCGACCTCCATTAACGCCGGCGAGAAGCTCGACCCGAGCTATCCGACGATACCCACTCCCTCGAATCGATCCTAATCAACTCCCAGAGGTCCGATGAAGCTTTAATCGCTGCCAATCGAAGCCAAGAACGCCTCAGTCGCCGGAATCGTTCGTCACCGCCGGCCACCTCGACGGCAACCTCAATCGGACCCAATTCTCAACCATTTTTCGCGATTTTTGGTGTGGGTAACTTCTAAATCCTCCTCTGATTCGTTTTTGATAATCAAACTGCAATTTTTATGGCTAAATCCGAACTTGGATCGATTGGGTGTTATGTGTTCTTGAAATAGGGGTTAAAGTGTAGTTTCAGAAACTTTAAGGGTATAATTTGTCACATACCCAACTGTTATTTGCTAGTAGGGGGTAATTGTGTGTCTTTAATCAGAACTTGGGGGTTTCAGTATAAACTGTATATAAACTATAAAATCAAACATGCTATTTTTAGATTAAAATTATTTCCTAACATTTCTAAATAATATTTTAATTAGTAAAAGAAAAATTGGCTATTTAAAACTATGTAGGAGTTATTTAATATACAATATTGTTGATTCTCTTGGAAAATAAGCAAATTAAAAATATATGTTGTTAAATAAATATTTTCTAAATGCTTATAAACTAGTGTTTTGAGTAAAATATGTTATTTGCTTAATATTGCTAACACAAAATAAGTTAGGAAGTTAAATAGGAAAATAACTTTTAAGAAAACTCCTTTATTTATAAATAGATAAAAACTTGATTATTATTTGTAGATACTAGAGATTATTTCTCCAAAATAAAGTTATAAATATGTATGACTAAACACTTATTTTCTTGGAATAAATATTTTTGGTGAATCTAATTCTTTTATAGAATGTATATTTTCCAATAAATAATTAGCTATTATTAAATTAATTGGAATTTAATCTTTGTAGTCCCTTACAAATAAATGTGTTGTATAATAAATTAATATTTTCTAATTATGAGAGTGTATAAATTTAATATGTGATTTCCTACTTAATAAATTTAAAGAGCTAATATTTATATAAGTAGTGATTTTCTATGTGGAAAATAAATAAATAAATAATAAATAAATAAATATGTATATAGTTGTGGTTTACGTCGCCGGTTTATTATATAAATATTGTATACTATAAATTAATGGGGTTATGGGGAAAATGGGACTTGTTAGGAATTTAGCATTTCACAAATCATACTTGGACTTGTGATTGATTTAGAAATTATAACTGTAGGTGACGAGTTTATAGACGAAGGTTACGTCTACCTGTGAAAGCCGACGTGATATTTGCCGTATTATCAAGGTGAGTAAACATGCCAAGTCTAGCGCGCCTAGCTTCTTTCGTGTCGAAATATGATTTTATAATTTGTCTCAAAATGTGTTTTATGACATACATGCTTTAATTGAGATTTGGATTGTGTTGAGATATTTTCTTTGAAATTTGACACGTGAAAATAATAACGCGTAATAACGTAAAGTGGAAAGAGTTGTGCGGGGAAAACTTATTATTGTCGTGTTCGCTTTAGCAACTCGGCCTGTGATTATTATTGTCGTGTTGGCTTCGTCCACTCGGTCTGTGATTATTATTGTCGTGTTGGCTTTGTCCACTCGGCCTGTGTACTTTAACCCGGTCGCAACCTGCCGGGTCGCTCCATGTACTCACCTCTCTGGCCGCAAGAAGTCTTAGGGGGGTGCCGGCACTTAAGGTCTTGGATGCTTGTGATGGATTATTCTTCCTCGTATCAACTAATGGATTTTATGGTTTGGATATTGGATATTAATGGACATGGAAATATTGAGATTAAATGGTTTGGATATTGGATATTAATGGATATGGAAATATTGAGATTAAATGGTTTGGATATTGGATATGGATTTAATTATGAATATTGGAGATTTTCTGAAGATTTACGAGAAATCGGAAATGTCTTACTATTACATTGTCTTTTACTTCCGCTGTATTTCCATTTGAAGTTAAATACTTGTGAAATATTTACTCTTCGTCCATTTATTATTTGAGTTAAAATATCTCGTTCCCGATTTACGTGCTTGGGTGTTACTCACTCAGTATTTCATTGCTGACTTTAGAAACTGCGGTTCCTGTTTTAATTCCCACCGCAGGTCTAGATGGAGAAGGCTTGACTTAGGACGGGGAAAACGCGGACTCATCTAGTTGTATCAGCACGCCTAGTAATCGAACTCTTAGACTTTTAAATTTGTGTAATAATGTTTTAAGACGATGTGTGAAACTTTTATCATATGTAATATATTTCTATGGCAGTGTTTGTTCTCGATTTCCACCATATCATATTATAGTAGCACTCACCCGGGCTCTCCGGTCCGGAACGGAAAGTCTGGGAACCAAGGGGTGTTACAGTCCAATATCCATTTTTGATCCTTCAAAGCTTTGGTGATAGCCTGCAAAATTCAATCAAAGCCTTAACAGGCCATTAGACCAATTGTAGAATTTGGATTCATACTTAGAATCAACCATGTTGGGTGGTCTAATTCCTTTTGGAACTCAAATTTGTCTCACTTGTCCCTTAAGCTAATAAAGTTAGGTATTCCTCAATATATGAGGTTCTGTCCTTCTAAGAGCATGTCCACCAATGCATTTTAGCCAAAGCACCACATCATCCATGCCCTCCCAACCCCTTTCTCTCACTATTCACCTCTCCACCCATATTTCTTGCCAAGGCTAGAATTGCCCCAAGGCAAGAGCTTGGGCAATTCTAGCCTCTTGCCTTGCCTTCTAGCCATTTTGTCACATGTACATTCCATTCAATTTTCATCCTCAAATGCTAGTTTTGCACGTCATCCAAACATTAATAATATTGTATGTTTAAAAAATAAATCATCGTCTTGAACCAAAAAATCTGACTATTAGCAATTGTTTGTAAAAGTTGGTTTGCAAAAACAGAGGGAAAAACAGTTTGCAGAAAAAAAAATGTTTTGAAACACTGTTTGAAAAATAGAAAAAAAAAGTTACTTTTCTAAAAACAAAAAAAGTAAACAGTTTCAGAAACTATTCTCAAAAACAGAAAAATAAACAGATTCAAAAACTGTACAAAAGCAGAGAAAAAGAAGTTTCAAAAAAAGTTTGTAAAACAAAAAAGAATCAGAAACTGTTTACCAAAACACGGTTTATAAAATAAAATAAAATAAAATAAAAAACAGTTCAAAAACTGCTTCTCAAGCTTTGCAAAATGTGATCATTTCCATGCAAAGCAGTTAAAAAAATGTGACTGTTTTCTTTGTTGAAAAAATTGCATGTCTACGTGTAAAACTTATAGAATTTTGAAATTTTTGTACGTAAATTTAGACAAGAAAAAATATGATTTTTTTCACATATTTGTACATTATAATTATAAAAAATTATTTATATCTATATATTTTGAAGTTTACAATTCAAAAATATATTACTATAAGCAGAAAGTGTATTTACAAGTATATTATAGGTATTTTTTTTCACTGTTTATAGTAATTGAAACATAATATTTTCATTCGATAAGTAAAAATATTCCTAAAACAGCAAATACAACATTTTACATTTTTTTAAACAGTGAACAGTGTCTTGCCTATCCCTCTGGCCCAAACGGGTGAAAACTGACTCCAAAAAGCAGCGAATAGTGTCTTGCCCCAGAGCCCCTTGCATTCTGTCCTGGTGCCCCAACGGGTAGACATGCCCTAAAGGGGCAAGTCAACTTAATATGTCTAATTTTTGCACACGTAATGGCACTTTGGAGAATGTTTTCTTCCTGACTTTACAAATGTGGTTTGGTTCTATTTTGGAAAATTTGGATTATAACCAATTCCACTTTTGTAAACAGAATGCATACTTCCTCCAAGCATGTGATTGAGCTTGTGTTTTGAGCCAGCAAAGGTTGATAAAAATTTCTTAGATTCTTGAAGCTTCTCATTCAATGAAGTTTTGTGTTGCTCCAAATCATCTGAATGATTCTTTAGATCAGCATAATTGTCAGTTAAAAGAGAGTTTTGATCAACTACTTCTTTGACTTTACTTTCAAAGCTTTGAATCTACTGTCCAAGGCTTTGAAGTCACTATCAATTTTCAACTTAGTAGCTTAAAGACATTTATTTTAGAAGATCAAATCAAAAATTTCTTTGGCCTGCTCATGAACCTTCATTTTCAAAGAATCAATCTCATTCCTGTAACTTTCCTCATTTAAAAACATACTTTTCAGGATTTTAGGCAAAATATCAGAAGGACTAGAAAGTAGTTTTTACCATTCCAATATGCTTGTCTAAGCCTTTTTCTTCTTCATGCTCAGGAATTAAGGAAAGATTAGCCTGCTCATAATCTAAGTTTGTTGAAGAATCATAATCACTCCATGAAGCCACCATTGCTTTCTTCCTTCTGTTGTCATTCTCCTTTTTAGTAAATTTCCTGCATTTCTTCTTTTGTTGACAATCTCTTACCGAATGATCTGCATCTCCACATTCAAAGCAATTAATTACTTTAGGTTTATAAGAATGTGAAGAAGAATTACCTCTCTGATCCTTGCTACTTGAGGATCTGGGTTTGTCCTTGTTATAGTCCTTGTTTCCAAAGCTCTTTTTCTTCTTCAAGATTACGGCCAAGGCTTTGGAGATCAAGGCTAAGGCCTCATCATCATCCTCCTGTTCAAGGCTTTGATATTTTTCATTATCCTTTGCCTTAAGGGCCAGGTTCTTGATGTTGTCACTCATGTCACCATGTACTTCCTTCATTGAAATCTGATGAGTGAGCATCTTGCCTTGCAGATCATTTAGTTCCAAGATACTCAAATCCAAAGCTTCCTCAATTGTAGATGTATTTGGTTCCCACTTGGATTTTGGCAAAATCCTTTGGATCTTTCTGAATTTTTCTTCATTAGAGAAAGCTTTTCCCAAAGATTCCAAGTTATTCACTGTATCAGTAAACCTCTTGAACATGTCCTTGATGGATTCATCAGAATTCATCTTGAACAGTTCATACTGCCTCAGAAGGATAGTGATTTTGGTCTGATTGACTTGGCTTGTTCCTTCATAAGTGACAGTCAATTTTTCCCAGATCTCCTTGGCACTCTTGCTGTTTGATATTCGAACTCATATGCACTAAGTGTAGGGTTTTGATCATGGATACGCAGCGGAAAAAAGAATTATCCATGCAATACCCTCCAAGGATCATAGGACAAGATACATAACAATGGTAAGGGAAGAAATCAAGTTACACACCTTAGGGTTTCTCCTGTGATGACTTGTAACGTGAATTGTGTCACGTTCTCTATAGTTGATCCACGCCTAGAGTTGAGATATATATCTTCCTTCTCCTTTGTGCTAGCCCGGAATGGAGGAAGAGGAAGAAGAAATCACGCAACACGAGGAAACAAGGAGTGTCGGCCTCCTTGTTGGGCCGACGGGAAGGGGACGGCTGCAAGGGGGGCGGACGCATCTCTTGCTTGCTTGCTCTCTCTCCTTTTGTTCTCTCCCACTCAAGTTATGAACTAAAGGCTCATAAGTGTGGGAAGTAAGGAAGGAGCATCCTTTATATAGTCCAACAAATCCTTACCAACTACCTAAAGGACCAATGCCAGTCCTACTAGAATTCGGTTTAGTCCCTTCCTTGCAAATTAGTCCTACTAAGTTTGCAAGGTGTTGCAAAGTGATCCTTCTAATTAATTAATCCTATTAATTAATTCCCAAATCTAGTTCAACTCTATATAGCGTGTGACCCCATAGTTTCTATCTAGTTGGTAGCAACTATTTGGTAATATGGAGCAGTTTCTAGCAAAACATCCATTCTAGCCAACTAATAGAATAGTCATCCGACACAAGTAATTGTCTCATCCCTTTGTCTCTATATCCGGATTGGACACGAGACATACAATTCACACTCGTATATCCAATTCATAGTTTCTCGATCCATGGGAATAGCCTTATTCGTGAAAATAACATCAATATCCCATATTGATTTATTTGAGTCTGGCCAGACATTCTATAAGCACTATCGCTCGAGTGGCCTAGGATATTTGCTCCCGTTATGTGGGAGGGACAAATTCTATATAATTCCACTACGATCTCTAAGCTTGCTTCTTATTTTATCCGGTACACGCCTTTATAACTACCCAGTTACGGTGTAGCGTTTGACGCTACCAAAATGACAATAATCCACAACTAGAATGTCTAGTGACTTCAAGTCTAAGGATGACAATACCATTGCACCACGAGAAGCAATTGTGACTTAACATAACGATGGGTAAATCCGGTGTGCCATTACCCTTAATGCACACCCATGTGTTGGATCATGATATCTCCATACCAATCCAACCCCATACTAGCTATAGATGATTGTCCTATTAATCATTACACTGGACTAGGGATATTTAAGATAAACAACACAATTGCAAATCTAAGGACTTCATTACATTAAATATCCAATAAATAATACAATGAATGTTCTATCCAAACTAAATTCATACTAAACTAGATTGCCTCTAGGGCTTCTATTCCAACAGTCTCCCACTTGCACTAGAGCTAATCTGACGCATCTCGTATGCCCATGCTCCTAGTGTGCCCTTAATGCTTCCACTGCACAAGCGGCTTTGTAAGTGGATCTGACAGATTCTCATCTGTAGGAATCTTGCATATCCAAACGTCTCCTCTATCGATAATATCTCGAATCAGATGGAACTTCCTAAGCACGTGCTTGGATTTCGGGTGTTAACTTGGCTCCTTTTATTGCGCGATCGCCCCAATGTTGTCACAGTACAACTCAACTGGATCCACAATGCTAGGAACCACACCAAGTTCAGAAACAAACTTTCTGATCCAAACAGCTTCCTTGCTGCGCCATTTGCAGCAATGTACTCAGCCTCCGTTGTAGAATCAGCCACTGTCTCTTGCTTGGAACTCTTCCAGCTCACCGCTGCTCCATTCAGGCAAAACACATATCCCGACTGTGAACTAAAGTCATCTCTGTCAGTTTGGAAGCTTGCATCCGTGTAACCCTTTACACGTAACTCCTCCTCACCGCCAAATATCAAGAAAGCATCCTTAGTTCTTCTCAAGTACTTTAGGATGTTCTTGACTGCAATCCAGTGAATTTCACCTGGATTGGACTTGTATCTGCTTGTCATACTCAAGGCATATGACACATCTGGTCTAGTACATAACATGGCGTACATGATAGATCTTATGGCAGAAGCATAGGGAATTCTACTCATGCGTTCCTTCTCAATCTCATTGGAAGGACAACCACTCTTCGAAAGAGTGATTCCATATGACATGGGCAAGAATCCCTTCTTGGAATCTTGCATGTTGAACCGGTTCAACACCATGTCAATATAGGTACTCTGACTTAGGCCTAGCAGTCTCTTAGATCTATCTCTATAGATCTTTATACCGAGTATATAGGCTGCTTCCCCTAATTCCTTCATTGAGAAACACTTCCTTAACCAATCTTTAACAGATTGTAGCATGGGAACGTCGTTTCCAATGAGTAGTATGTCATCCACATACAAGACCAGAAAATCTACAGAGCTCCCACTAACCTTCTTGTAAACACAAGACTCATCTTCGTTTCTGATGAAGCCAAACTCTTTGACTACTTCATCAAAACGTCGATTCCAACTCCTAGAAGCTTGCTTCAATCCATAAATGGATCGCTGCAGCTTACAGACTTTGTTGGCTTGCATTGGATCTTCAAAACCCTCCTGCTGTATCATATACACGTCCTCGAGGAGATTCCCATTAAGGAATGCTGTTTTGACATCCATCTGCCAAATCTCATAGTCCTAGTAAGCTGCAATTGCAAGTAGGATTCGGATGGATTTGGTCATAGCGACTGGTGAAAAGGTTTCATCATAGTCAATACCATGAATTTGTCTAAATCCTTTAGCCACCAATCGGCCCTTATAGGTAATCACATTACCATCCATGTCGATCTTTCTTCTTGAAGACCCACTTGAATCCTATGGTCCGCGCCCCTTCGGGTGGTTACACCAAATTCCATACTTTGTTAGTATACATGGATTCCATCTCGGATCTCATGGCTTCTAGCCACTTCTGAGAGTTTGGCCCTTTCACGGCCTCTTCATAGGTAGTAGGCTCATCATCTATGAGCATTGTGTCACCGGAATCGGTCACGAGAAGTCCATACCTCTCGGGTTCCTGGTGACAGCGTAAATCTATCTGCTTTTTCGCAAGTGTACGATCAAGTAATATAGAGTATTTATTTATGACTCTAATTGTCGAACCCACGAGAACAGTTTGAGTTTTAATCGTAAGAATCAGAAATAGATGCAAAGTTATGAAAAGGAGGAAAGTTAGGGTGTGGTTTATTCGAACTAATTTGCAATAAATAAAACAGTAATTAGGAAATCTTATTTTATTTGAAGTAATTTTCTGGGAATTTTTGTAATTGTAAAAGTTGATGAATTAAAGATCTAGGTCCCAGGATCACCTAGGGTTACTATTCAGCTTGCATAGTTCAATTGATTTCAGAAACACACAGCGGTCTTGTTTATGCCAGCATACCAATGTTACAATCTCCTCTCGGTCTCATGCACCTGTCATTCCCCAGCAGATTCTCGGGTCCTCTCGGTCTCCCAAAATCTGCAGGTTCATTTTAATTCTGCTAGGGTTACAGGCTCTCCTCTCGGTCTCCCCCTAAACGTCTAGCAGTTGGTCTAATGCTTCTGGGCTAATCCCCTGATTATTTTCACCTCTCGGTCCATCAAGATAGGGTATTAAATCTTGTCTTCTCTTCCTAACTCTCACTGGCCACTCTCGCGCACCAGATCCTGTCTGTAACACTCCTTGGTGATCAGTCCATTCATGCATGCATATAATATCAAAGACAAGATAATAAACAAACCGATTCTGTATTAAGACTTCCAACTAGTCATGCATCTGAAAATCAAACAAACTGAACTACTGAATTCATAAACCCTAGGTTCAACGAGAACCTAGGTAAAAGGTTTAGCTAGCGTACATTATTGAAAAACAATGTTTCATAAAAGAAAGAAGAAAGATCAAACGGGTTTATGGCTGAACACTGAAAATTGCTCCAATCCTGCTCTGCTCCAATCCTGACGGCTCTCGTACTGGTTGTTGTGATGATGATTGTGTAACCTAATTATGTGCTGGGATACCTTCTTTTATACTGCCACAGTCTCTAAAACTGATGCCCGAAATTCCTGTTCTACCCTTGTAAAAACCCGTCCTAGAAGCTTCTGGAAATCTGCTGTGCGTTCGAACGCAGCTTCCCTGCGTCTAAACGTAGTGCGTCTGAACGCACCACACCTGCGTCTAAACGCAGTACTTGTTCATTTTCTCCTATTTTCTGTGGCTTCTTGGATTCGTGCGTCTGAACGCACCAGGTGCGTCTGAATGCACCCCTTGGTCTTCGTGGTTGATCTCGCCCAAACTGACAGTTCTGGAAATTGAAGTCCTGCGTTCAAACGCAAGTTTGTGCGTCTGAACGCACAGAGTTGTCATTTTTTCCTGCCTTTTTCCTCTGCTTCCTCTGCTGCCGTGTTGTGCGTCTGAACGCAGGGTTCCTGCGTCTGAACGCACCACTTAGCTTTTCTGCGTCTTTTTCTGCTCCGAATACTTGATACGCTGCCTTTAGATCCAAGCCAATTCCATGCATTTCTTAGTACTTGTTACCTGCACATAATAACATGTACCCGCGATCATATCCAATAAACACAATTATGCATGAAATTACTCAAATCTACCAATTATGCTCCCAACGTCTTTGTCTCGTATCAAGTGGAAAACAGACTGAAAATGGGAAAAATCAACCTCCATAGGGTTAGAACCAATGGTAAAAAGATGTCCCAAAGTAATTCAATTTTCAAGCTATCAAAATACCCCCACATTAAACTCTGCTCGTCCCGAGCAGACCCTTGCATACTGCCTTGCAGACCCTTCTTTTGCATACTTCAATTGCATACTTTCCCCTTCCACAGATTCTTGCTACAGACTAGAAGACTCAACTGTTTACCTGACTCAGACAAGGAATATACACAAACTGACTTATGACTAAACAAATATTTTTGGTTGAGATTGGGAAATCTCTAGAATTAAAAACTGATGTGTCCTTCAATGTTCATTCTACCTCCAGGAAATACCGATAGACAGTCGATTGGTGAGCCTGTTCATTTTTCATGGAGGAAAATAAGCACGGGCTCCCCATACTGTTACTTTCGTCTGTGTCCTGAGTAAATCCCTAGTTAACCTACCTTCCGAGCTATTTTCCATCAGGGATCCTAAGTCTAACAGGTAGGGTTTTTGTATGTAATAGGTAAAGCCAATCCTACTTGTTATGACACCTCACTGTTCCCAACTCACACCCCTCACCATGCCCCCCCCCCCCCCCCCGAAAACTGTCCAGAACAACTAAGTCCCTGTTTCCCAATTTCCTGAAAGCATGGTGCTGATTCGCCGTTCTCGCGGCCACAATTGTGAAGTAGCATGTAGTCTAAACATTGTTCCCTACTCAGCTTGATTTTATTAACTAATACTAAAAATAACTTGAAACAACGAATATATATATATATATATATATATATTTTAAACAAACCGAAAATACAACAGATTTCAACTAACTAAGCTCGGTAGTGCAATCATAAATCTGTGGGGTATGAAGAGTAATAAACTTGCCAGAAATACCCCCACATTAGTCGTTAAGTGCTTGATCCTTGTAGTCCAGAAAATAACGTGCTGTTCCACCTAACCTCCTCATCACCAAAGATGTAGAAATAGGCACGACCTCCAATTAAAACCTGACAACCCCGAATCAATGTGTAATGTAGTGATTCACCTCCTGCAAATTAATGATGTCGCCTCTAACTCACCCTGTCACACCCTCATGCTGTCCAAAACTGATCTGTGTAAAAGCTCTCGTTCCTCTACAACCCTCCCAGACTCACTCCCTCTGTCATAACGCGTAGTACTAGCCAACTAAACAAGTGATGCAAGTCACAAGGAAGGCTTCCTAGGCTGCAGTGGTTGTGAATAAAGGGGTAAATGGCTGCAAATGGGATAACTATTTGGACCTAAGGCTGTGAAACAGGACGTGAGGTCCGTTATAATCCAAACACTCCACTGAAAGATGCAGTGACCGTGCTGACGCCCTTGGGCAGGTTGTCGACTACCTTGTGACGGTGGTGTGGTAACTAGTTGGATTCCTAACTCAGGCTACAACCTACCGGAGAATTCTGGGTCGCACTAGATCTATCCATCCATAGAAAAATAAAACTCCTACATCTCGATGTCAATTTTCTTCCCTGTTGGAGTTTTACTTACTGAATTATTTACAGTTTATAGTCCCATCAATTGCCCTTTCTCAAAGGATTTTCAGATTTTTCTGATTTTTTTTTATATATAGATATATGCAAAGTCAGAAAAATAGGTGGGTAGACTCAAAAGAAAAAAAAACGTGCTGACTCAAAAAATCAAAATAAAATAAAAAATAAACTGAACAAAAATATGCTGACATGGCTATGCAGGAGGACACGATTCCCCACCCCCACACTAGAGGTGGCGCGTCCTCGCGACTCTACTGATCTGGTCTATAACTCGAATCTGTGTTCTCCGGAGTAGACTGGTCAGTCGGCTCAGGAGATGGTTCAGGGGTCCGCCCTCTGGGTCTCTTCCTCGCAGCCAGTCGTGCTGTGGCAGCGGTACCAGCGTGGATGGCACCGGGATGGGCACTGCTAGCCCCTGGGTCTACGTGCTGTCTGGGTGGGTACTGGGTACCGGGTCTGCCGGGGTCACCGACACTGTCGGCATGTTCCGGACTCGGGGTGGGGTCATGGCCAGAAAAGCTATCATAGGGCCTGCTATCCTCCATTGTCCAGCTGGGACAGTTATCACTAGAATAGTGGTCCGGGAAATTGAATTTCTTACCACGCATATTGCTCTGAATCTCAGCGAGGGCAGCCTCATGAGCTCGCAGTGCAGCTGTGTTGGCATGGTAAATGTGCTTCTGGGTCTTGAACAATTTTCCAAGACCCCTGGCCATTTTCTTGACCGTCCTCACCAGGTAGTTCTGCATTTTTTCTTGGGCCTTAATTTTCTTTCTGACCCACTCCTCATGCTCAGTCCTCTCCAGGCGCCCAAAAGAACTGCGCCTGGCCCCTCTGCTGGACTGCACTAGGTCGGGCTCGGTCTGCCTGGGTTCACTGGAACTAGCAGATCGGGGCAGTCTAAGGGGACCTGGTAAGGCTGGAAAACCACCATCACCTGGTGGAAGCGGTGGTGGCATGCCATCACCCCCACCATGAGGCGGAGCACCGTCATCATCATCATCATCATCATCGTCCACTTGGACATATTCTGGAGACCCATGCAGAGCCTCGTGTAAAGCACATCTCATCTTTCGGTACTTGCGTACCTGAACCGGTCGGATATCTCTCAGCTCACCAGGAATCGGCACCTTATAATCCTGTGCCATTTTAGTCAACATCCCCAAAAAACCCAAACCCATCTTGCTGTGGGACTCTCGTCTTTCCCGAAAGAACTCACAAATAATCTACGGGAGGCTCACAGGCTCACGGGTCATCAAATAGTACACCAAAAGTGCAACATTATAGTCCATCCGGGTCATGTTCTTAATGCCCACAATCCGGTTGTTGACCCACTCAGTCCACCATCTCGCCTCTCGAATCAAATATGTAGCAGGGAGTTTCCGATAGGAAGGGCTCCGGTGGGGGTAATATCAAGCAGCGCCTGGTACACCCGCACACAGGGTGTGAAGGATCTGGTCACTAAGCTGTTCAGAGGGATGACGCCGCAGTTCCTGAAACTGACAATCGTCTAACACCAATTCAGACCCAAACTCTCTCGAATACTCTCTGGGGTGATCCTAATCCAAGTCTTTCTGCAGTAAATCCAGTCAATGGACTGGGCTTCACTGTTCATGCACTGCTGGAGATTACTGAAAATCTCCTTAGCCAGTACAGAACTGACCTGTAGATTGGTAAAGCTGGTAAACAAGTCCCCAAAATGATCCTGCCCAGTAAAGTTGAACAGGTCTTCCCCCATACACACAATATCACGAGGAAAAGTTCTCTCTGCGGGTATGTCATACCTAATCTTTTTGTCTTGCAGAAAGAAACGGTAGGCTTCCATATTGACAAACCTATGGTCACAGAAATGGACGACCCTAAGAAGTCTGCAGTCTATGATGTTCAAGGGTCCGATTGCCCTATCTGGCCTCATATATGGTCTGTCCTCATCCATCTCAAAAAAATCTCAAACAGGAAAGTAGAAATCTGCAAAGAGAGAGAAAAAACAGAACCTGGCTACCCGGAGTGAATCTTACGGGTATAGATCTGGAAACTGCTCTCTGAAGCGGATCTGGAAATGGTTTGATTTGTTGAGAGTGGTCACCCCCACACTGTTTCTGGCAGTCGGTGTCCTTGCGGTGGTGGTTAGAGTTGTCTGGCGGATGACTGCTGCTGGCGGCTGCTAGGGCAGAGAGAGTTTCTAGAGAGAGAGAGAGAGTTGAAAACTGTTTGACTGAAGTGAAAATGGTTCACTTTCAGCCGTACAGTATATATAGGCAAACTCTCAGAAATTGCAAAATAGCCCCTAAAATTCAAAATTTTTCAAAATTTTTCAAAATCTTCTGATCCCGCTCGATGTGCGTTTGAACGCACCCTCTGCGTTTGAACGCAGTGCTTAGTGTTTCTGTCAAAATTTTGAATCTTCATGAACTGCGTTTGAACGCACCCCACGCGTTTGAACGCATAAATTGTAGTTCTGGAATTTCTGGGTTGTTGATGATCTGCGTTTGAACGCTCATGAAATGCGTTTGAACGCACACCTTGTGATTTCTTGATGTTCTGCAATATTCAGATGAGTTGCGTTTGAACGCTGATGTTGCGTTTGAACGCATGCCTTCTCTCTAGAAACTTCTGTTGATTGTATTCTGCGTTCGGACGCACCTGTGGCGTTTGAATGCACTTCCTTATAATTTTTCATTTTTAGTCGTCTGCGTTTGAACGCACCCCGTGCGTTTGAACGCACATGTGTTAGCCGGAATTCTGTTGATTTTGGTGTGCGTTTGAACGCACGTCCGTATGCGTTTGGACGCACATAAATTATCCATATTTTCCATAGTTTCTGCGTCTAGGCGCAGGCTTTCTGCGTTTGAACGCAGGTATGCGTTTAAACGCAGGTCTTCGGCGTTCGGACGCATGCCTTGAACTGCTGAATGTTCCCTGAAACACTAAATTCAACATTAAACCCCTCCTTCTCACTTTTCTCTCATATTATGAATATTTTTATAATAAATAAGTAAATATAAAAACGACTATTCCACGTTGGGTTGCCTCCCAACCAGCGCTTGTGATTTACAGTCGACAGCCCGATTTTGTTACCTCTCTTGTGGTCAGGGCAGGTCGAGGTAGATCGCCTCTACCTCTATTATCTCCTGAGGATCTCTGTATGGCTTGACTCTGTTTCCATTCACCTTGAAAACTGTATTGTCCCTTGGGTTCTCCAGCTCCACTACTCTCCATGATGTAATGTCTTTCACAATGAATGGTCCAGACCATCTTGAGCGCATTCCCTGGAGAGAATTTCATCCTTGAGTTGTAAAGGATAACCTTCTGCCCAATTTCTATCTTCTTTGGTAGAATGCGATTGTCATGCCACTTCTTTGTTTTTTCTTTATAGATTTTGGCACTCTCACAAGTTGTTTTACAAAATTCCTCCAGTTCGAGGAGTGCCATCTTCCTTTTGTTTCCAGATAAACTGTGATCCATATTGAGCTGCTTGATTGCCCAGTAAGCTCTGTGCTCCAATTCTACTGGTAAGTGACATGCTTTACCAAAAACAAGCTGGTATGGGGACATTCCCGGCGGGGTTTTGTAAGCAGTTCTGTACGCCCAGAGCGCATCATCAAGCTTTACTGACCAGTCCTTCCGGCTAGGATTCACAGTTTTTTCCAATATGCTTTTTATTTCCCTGTTCGACACCTCTGCTTGCCCATTTGCTTGAGGGTGGTAAGGCAGTGACACCTTATGGATAGACACCCCATACTACTTTAAAACCTTGGCAAACACTTTGTTGATAAAATGAGAGCCTTCATCATTGACCATGGCTCTTGGTGTTCCGAATCTGATAAAAAAATTGCTCTTAAGGAATCGTTCCACAACTGATGCATCATTCTTCGGACAGGCCATAGCTTCTACCCATTTTGACACGTAGTCTACTGCCAGTAACATATAGAGATTTCCCAGAGAAGAAGAAAATGGACCCATAAAATCAATACCCCAAACATCAAAAGGCTCGACCTCTTGCCAAAGTGTCATGGGCATCTCATTTCGCTGGGAGATATTTCCTGTGCGCTGGCAACGATCACAGCTTTGTGCATAATCATGGCAATCCTTGAAAACAATTGGCCAGAAAAATCCTGACTGCGGTACTTTGTGAGCTGTTCTCGGACCGCTGAAGTGTCCACCACACTGTGCTGAGTGGCAGTGCTGAATTACTTCTAAAATCTCATGACATGGTATGCAACGTCGGAGAATGTTATCTGCCCCTTGTTTAAACAGGTATGGATCGTCCCAGAAATAGTGTCTGCATTCTGAAATAAACTTCTTTTTCTGCCAAGGGGTGATGTCTTCAGGAAGTGCTCCATTGACCAAATAATTGGCTATGGCGTAATACCATGGTTGTCTGTTGGTCTTGATCTTCATGATATGCTCATCCGGGAAATTTTCATGAATTGGCACTAATTCTTCTGTCGGGTTTTCCAGGCAAGAAAGATGATCAGCTACCACATTTTCCACTCCCTTTTTATCCCTGATTTCGACATTGAATTCTTGCATCAGCAGAATCCAACGCAGCAACCGCGGCTTTGCATCCTTTTTCTCCAGTAAATATTTTAGTGCACTGTGATCAGTGAAGATAATGACTTTTGACCCTACCAGATAGGATCTGAACTTATCTAGAGCAAAAACTACTGCGAGTAGCTCCCTTTTTGTAGTCCCATAATTAACTTGTGCTTCATTCAGGACCCTGCTGGCATAATAAATTACACTGCACACTTTATCCTTTCGCTGCCCCAACACTGTGCCCACTGCGTAGTCACTGGCGTCGCACATCAGCTCAAATGGGAGGGTCCAATCTGGCGTTGTGATAATGGGTGCAGTTGTCAGCCTATCTTTGAGTATGTCAAAGGCTTATTTGCAAGCTTCGTCGAATATGAATGGCACATCTTTTCCCAACAAATTACATAATGGCTTTGTAATTTTGGAAAAATCTTTGATAAATCTTCTGTAAAACCCTGCATGGCCCAAAAAACTCTTGATTGCCTTAACTGTGGTCGGATATGGTAGCTGCTTAATCACCTCTATTTTTGCTCTGTCTACTTCTAGGCCTTTGCTGGAAATCTGGTGTCCCAGCACTATTCCTTCAGTAACCATGAAGTGGCATTTCTCCCAGTTGAGTACCAGGTTAGTCTTTCTGCATCGAATGAGAACTCTGGACAGATGGTATAAACAGTCGTCGAAACTGTCCCCAAATAACGAAAATCATCCATGAAAACTTCCTGATTTTTCTCTATCATGTCAGAAAATATGGCCATCATACATCTTTGGAATGTCGCTGGAGCGTTACATAATCCGAATGACATGCGTCTAAAAGCAAACGTTCCATATGGACAGGTGAACGTCGTCTTTTCTTGATCTTTCGGATTAATGTAGATTTGTTTGTATCCGAAGTACCCGTAAAGAAAGCAATAATAAGCATGATGAGCCAATCTGTCCAACATCTGGTCCATGAATGGCAGCGGAAAGTGGTATTTCAGTGTCGCGTCGTTCAGCTTCCGATAATCCATACAGATTCGCCAGCCAGTGACAGTGCGCTGGGCGATCTGTTCCTGATCAGCGTTCTATACTACGGTAATACCTCCTTTTTTTGGTACACACTGGACAGGACTAACCCAGGTGCTGTCTGATATGGGATATATAATCCCTGCTTCTAGCCACTTCATGACCTTCTTACGTACCACATCCTTCATGATTGGATTCAATCTCCTTTGAGGTTGGATGACTGGCTTCTTTCCCTCTTCGATTCTTATTTTGTGCATGCAGTAATCGGGACTGATCCCCTTTAGGTCAACAATTGTCCATCCGATAGCTTCTTTATGCTCTCTAAGTACTTCCAGCAGCTTTTGTTCCTGTTCATGAGATAGAAGAGATGAAATAATTACTGGCAGAGTATTCTTTTCACCAATCTATGCGTACCTGAGGTGGTCAGGTAACTGTTTCAACTCCAGGACTGGTGGTTCCTGAAGTGATGGCACCAAGGTCATTTTTTGTTCGCCTTCTTCTTCCTGTATAGGGTGATCCAGCTTTCTGTTCTCATGATCTGCTCAGCTTGGTGCTCCTCTGTTTCCTCTGGGTACATGTCCTCAATTTCTTCCCATAAGTTCTCCATCTCTTCACTTTCCTGATTATCAATTACCTCCACCGTAAAAAAAAATTCATGACCATAATAATTCGGGAGCTGGAGAGATTTAAAGACGTTGAAATTCACTTTTTCTTCGTTGATTTGCATGGACAGCTCTCCACTTTTGCAGTTGATAATGGCTTAACCAGTTGCTTGGAAAGGTTTGCCTAAAATTAGTGGGACCTCTCCTGCCTCCATATCCAGTATCACAAAATCTGCTGGAAAAATAAGCTCCCCAACTTTCACCAGGATATCTTCAATGACTCCATAGGCAAGTTTTACGGATCTGTAAGCCATTTGAAGCATAATTCTGGTTGGCCTCGGTTCTCCGACTCCCATACTTTTGAATATGGTCAATGGCATTAGGTTAATGCTGGCTCCCAAGTCGCACAGAGCTTTTCCTGTGTAGGCACTGCCTACAGTTACTGGAATAACAAAATTGCCAGGGTCTTTTTTCTTCAGTGGTAGACCGTTTTTCACACAGCTGATCGCTTCTGCCGTCCGATTTACTGTTTCGAAGTCTCTCATTCGCCTTCTTCCATACAATATGTCTTTGAGAAATTTTGCATAAGTAGGCATTTTGGCTAGTGCTTCGGCGAAAGGTATATTTATCTGCAATTGCTTGAATACCTCCAGAAATCTGACGTAGTCTTTGCTGTCGTCTCTCTTACGTGTCTTCAGAGGGTAAGGCACCTCTTTAGAGATTGGCATTGTTCCTGGGTTACCCTCATTAGTCTGCCCTGCTTCCTGTTCGACCGAACCCCTTTGTTGAGGGTTTGCGGTTGAGCTTTCTTCCCTGTCAAATACTTCGTGTACAATGTTCTTTGACTTTTCTGCACGTGCATGACTGGGATACGGCGGATCCTGCAGTGCGGTTCCACTCCGAGTTGTGATAGCATTGATTTGAGCGCATGGATTGTTCACTGTGTTTGATGGTAAATTCCCTGGGGCTCGTTCTGCCTGATTATGTGCAAGCTGGCCATTCTGTACTTCCAGGTTGCGGATAGCAATTTTCATTTGGCTTACATCGGCAGTCAATTAATCCATCTGCGAGAATTTAGCTTCCCACTGCTTATCAAAAATTTTCCATATAGGTCTCGAAATGTTGTTTTGATAAATTTAGTTGTGGTTGTGCTGCTGGTGCTTGCTGTGCCGGTGCTGTCTGTTGTGTCTGTGGCCTGTGCTGAAACCCTGGTGCATAAACTGCTGCATTGGGGTTTCCGTAACGGAACCCTGGATGGTCACGTGTGCCTGGTCTGTAGCGGCTTGGATCCCACTGCTGTTGAACATAATTGGCATCTTCAGCCTGGAGCTCCTGGATTGCTGCATCGAGGTCTGGTTCGTCCACTGTTGCTACGATTTTCTTTTCTGTATACACCTTTTTTACTAAGTCTTGTACTACTTTTGTGAGATTATCAATCCTGTCATCAGCCACTGGTTCTGCTAGTGCTGTGAGCCTGCGGTCATCAAACAGACGAGTGTCCTGTTTGGCTAATTTTTCCATCAGTTCATAGGCTCCATCTTTATCTACATGGTACAGAAAATTACCCCCAGCTTCCGTGTCAATTCTGTCAGCATTCTCCCTGTCAAGAGCGTGGTAGAATACTTGCAGAATTTTCGCGTCCCCGAAGCCGTGATTGGGGCATCTTTTAACGAGTCTCATCAGCCTGTCCCATGCGTCTACCACCATCTCGCCCATCTTCTGTTTGAAGGATAAGATCTCACTCTGAAGCTTGATAACACGAGAAGCGGGGTAGAATCAGTAACACACCCTTCCCAGGTTGTGATGGATCTTGGTGGTCTGGCTTCTAGCCAGTCTTTTGCTGTCCCGAACAAGCAGTATGGGAATAGGATTAATTTTGGCGTGTCCGCTTCAACTCCTCTATACTTAATCTTGTTGCAGTAGTCTTCGAACTTCCCGAGGAAGTCGTCTGGGTCTTCATCTGCTTTCCCATTAAATGGACAATGAGTCTGGGCTGTTTGGATAGTAGATGATTTCAGATCGAAGTGCTCTGCTGTTATTGGTGGCACTACGATGGCTGGTTGATGTCCTCCGGTAGGAACTTCGAATTTTTCTACTATCGACCTCCTAGATCTGTTGTAAGTCCTCTGATTGTTCCTGGCAGAAAAGCCTGCTGCTATCAGCTCCTCAATGTAAAGAGCCATCTGTGCTGGAGGGCGTTTCTCCTGTCCTGTGGGTGTTCCTGCTTCTGTTGGCGTGTTTTCTTCGTGCTCAGACATCGTGGCTCGGTGTCAGCGGTTTTTCTCTCTGAGAAGTTTTACTGGATCTTCAAGTGGTGGCACCAGTTCGCGAGGCAATCTGGGCATATACTAGAATGACCTGAAAATCATAGTTCAGGAGCAATAAGATAAGGGAAAATAAACGTAAAAGTAAAAAAAAAAAAAATTGGAACTTATTCTTATTCTTTTAAGAAAAACTGTAACCGTTCCCCGGCAACGGCGCCAAAAAGTTGACAGCGTAAATCTATCTGCTTTTTCGCAAGTGTAGGATCAAGTAATATAGAGTATTTATTTATGACTCTGATTATCGAACCCACGAGAACAGTTTGAGTTTTAATCGTAAGAATCAGAAATAGATGCAAAGTTATGAAAAGGAGGAAAGTTGGGGTGTGGTTTATTCGAACTAATTTGAAATAAATAAAACAGTAATTAGGAAATCTTATTTTATTTGAAGTAATTTTCTGGGAATTTTTGTAATTGTAAAAGTTGATGAATTAAAGATCTAGGTCCCAGGATCCCCTAGGGTTACTATTCAGCTTGTATAGTTCAATTGATTTCAGAAACACACAGCAGTCTTGTTTATGCCAGCATACCAATGATACAATCTCTTCTCGGTCTCATGTACCTGTCATTCTCCTGCAGATTCTCGGGTCCTCTCGGTCTCCCAAAATCTGCAGGTTCATTATGAGTCTGCTAGGGTTACATGCTCTCCTCTCGGTCTCCCCCTAAACGTCTAGCAGTTGGTCTAATGCTTCTGGGCTAATCCCCTGATTCTTTTCACCTCTCGGTCCATCAAGATAGGGTATTAAATCTTGTCTTCTCTTCCTAACTCTCACTGGCCACTCTCGCACACCAGATCCTGTCTGTAACACTCCTGGGTGATCAGGCCATTCATGCATGCATATAATATCAAAGACAAGATAATAAACAAACCGATTCTGATTTAAGACTTCCAACTAGTCATGCATCTGAAAATCAAACAAACCAAACTACTGAGTTCATAACCCTAGGTTCACCGAGAACCTAGGTAAAAGGTTTAGCTAGCGTACATTATTGAAAAACAATGTTTCATAAAAGAAAGAAGAAAGATCAAACGGGTTTATGGCTGCTCTGCTCCAATCCTGACGGCTCTGGTACTGGTTGTTGTGATGATGATTGTGTAACCTAATTCTGTGCTGGGACACCTTCTTTTATACTGCCACACTCTCTAAAACTGATGCCCGAAATTCCTGTTCTACCCCTGTAAAAACCCGTCCTAGAAGCTTCTGGAAACCTGTTGTGCGTTCGAACGCAGCTTCCCTGCGTCTAAACGCAGTGCGTCTGAACGCACCACACTTGCGTCTAAACGCAGTACTTGTTCATTTTCTCCTCTTTTCTCTGGCTTCTTGGATTCGTGCGTCTGAACGCACCAGGTGTGTCTGAATGCACCCCTTGGTCTTCGTGGTTGATCTCGCCCAAACTGACAGTTCTGGAAATTGAAGTCATGCGTTCAAACGCAAGTTTGTGCGTTTGAACGCACATAGTTGTCATTTTTTCCTGCCTTTTTCCTCTGCTTCCTCTGCTGTCGTGTTGTGCGTCTGAACGCAGGGTTCCTGCGTCTGAACGCACCACTTAGCTTTTCTGCGTCTTTTTCTGCTCCGAATACTTGATACGCTGCCTTTAGATCCAAGCCAATTCCATGCATTTCTTAGTACCTGTTACCTGCACATAATAACATGTACCCGCGATCATATCCATTAAACACAATTATGCATGAAATTACTCAAATCTACCAATTATGCTCTCAACGTCTTTGTCTCGTATCAAGTGGAAAACATACTGAAAATGGGCAAAATCAACCTCCACAGGGTTAGAACCAATGGTAAAAAGATGTCCCAAACTAATTCCATTTTCAAGCTATCACCTGGCGCACTCTACTAAATCGACGAAGCTCTTGTGTTACTTGAACATGCTGTTCCACAACTGCTTATGGTTCCTATTCTTGTTCCATAATCGGTTCAGTGATTTGTGGTTCTTGAATCTCTT
Source organism: Linanthus parryae (assembly GCA_023055425.1). Classification (NCBI taxonomy): domain Eukaryota; kingdom Viridiplantae; phylum Streptophyta; class Magnoliopsida; order Ericales; family Polemoniaceae; genus Linanthus; species Linanthus parryae. The sequence continues at coordinate 113,567,927 of JALGPY010000002.1, read as the reverse complement.
CAAGTTCTACATTCCTCCCACTTGCTTCTTTAGAGACAAACTCTCTTTCTAGAAACACGATGGTCCGAGCAACAAACACTTTGTTCTCGGTTGGATTGTAGAAGTAGTAACCCTTAGTTTCCTTAGGGTACCCCACAAACTTAAAATTATCCGACTTTGGCCCTAGCTTGTCTGATTGTAAACGTTCTACATAGACATCGCAGCCTCAAATCTTCATGAACGACAGTGTGGGACGCCTCCCACTCCACATCTCATGTGGTGTCTTCATGACTGATTTAGATGGAACACAGTTAATGGTGAAAGCTGCACTTAATAGAGCATAGCCTCAAAATGATAACGGAAGATCGGTTTGACACATCATAGATCGAACCATATCCAATAGGGTTCGATTCCTCCTCTCGCACACGCCATTCCATTGTGGCGTTACGATGGAGTGAGTTGGGAAACGATCCCACACTCTCTAAGATAGTCGTCAAACTCTTGGCTCAAGTATTCTCCTCCACGATCCGATCGTAGAGCCTTAATACTTTTGCCAAGTTGCTTCTCTACTTCACTTCTGAATTCTTTGAACATTTCAAAGGATTCAGATTTGGCCTTCATAAGGTACACAAATCCATATCTACTGTAATCATCAGTAAATGTAATGAAGTAGACATATTCACCCCTGGCAGGTGTGGCAAATGGCCCACACACATCAGTATGTACGAGCGCCAATTGCTCACTAGTCCTCTCACCTTTCTTATTGAAAGGGGAATTTGTCATTTTTCCCAATATACAAGCCTCAGATGTCTCATATGATCCAAAATCAAATGAGTCTAGAAATCCATCCTTATGGAGTCTAGATACACGCTTCTCGTTTATATGGCCTAAACGACAGTGCCATAAATAAGCAGGATTTAAATCATGTATTTTAATCCTCTTGGTATTAATGTTGTAGACAGGATTTCTTAGATCAAGGACATATAGTCCATTAAATAATTGTGCACTAAAATAGTGAATATTATTAAAATAGAAGGAACAACAATTGTTCGTTATTGGAATAATAAAACTTTCCTTATCCAAACAAGGAATAGAAATAATGTTTCTGCTCATAGCAGGCACATAATAGCAATTAGTTAATTCTAAAACTAATCTTGAAGGCAGATATAGCTCGTACACGCCCACGGCCAACGCAACAACTTTTGCTCCATTCCCAACGCGCAGATTTATCTCCCCTTTAGCCAATCTTCTACTTCTCTTTAGATCCTGCACGTTTTGACAAATGTGAGATCCACATCCAGTATCTAATACCCATGATGTAGAGACAGTTAAATTGAAATCTACAACAAAAATACCTGGTGGTGGTGGAATCACTATTCCAAGCCTCTTGTCCTCCAGATATTTTGGGCAGTTCCTCCTCCACTGTCCAGGCTGACTGCAGTATTGACACTCACCTTTAGTCACACCTTTGGCAATGCCACCAACAGGCTTAAGGGCAGGTTCCTTGGACTTGGCAACTGACTTGCCTGTGCCCTTGGTGGATAAGGCAAACTTTTTTCCCTTTCCTTTCTGCACAATCATAATGGTCTTGCCCTTACCCTTGTTGATGCTCTGTTTAGCTGTCCTCAACATATTGAGCAAATCTGTCAGCGGTTTTACGATCTCGTTCATGTTATAGTTCATGATGAACTGTCCAAAACTCATGCGTATAGCACATAATCAATGTTACAGCAATCCAGTGACTCTCACCCAGATTAAACTGATATTTTCTTGCCATAATCAATGCGTATAGCACATATGGTCTAGTACACACCATGGCGTACATGATAGATCCTATAGCTGACGCGTATGGGATCCTACTCATGCGGTCCTTCTCAATCTGATTGGGATGACAGTCAGCCATAGTAAGGGTGACTCCATGCGACATGGGAAAGAATCCTTTCTTCGATTCTTGCATGTTGAACCGTTTCAACATCTTGTCTATATATGTACTTTGGCTTAGGCCGGGCAGCTTCCTAGATCTATCCCTATAGATCTTGATACCAAGTGTATAAGCTGCATCCCCTAAGTCCTTCATTGCGAAACACCTACCTAGCCAATCTAGAACAGATTGCAAGGTAGGAATGTTGTTTCCACTGAGTAGTATGTCATCCACATACAAGACCAAAACTCCCACTAACGTTCTTGTAAACACAAGGCTCATCTTCGTTCTTGATGAAGCCAAACTCTTTGACCGCGTCATCACAACGTCGATTCCAACTCCTAGAAGCTTGCTTCAATCCATAAATGGATCGCTGCAACTTACAGAATTTGTTGGAATGCTTTGGATCCTCAAAACCCTCTGGTTTTGTCATGTACACATCCTCAAGGAGGTTTTCCTATAGAAACATTTTTTTGATATCCATCTTCCAAATCTCACAGTCGTGATAAGCTGCAAACAGCAAGTAAGATAAGAATGGATTTGGTCATTGCGACTGGCGAAAGGGTTTAATCATAGCCAATACCATGAATCTGTCTGAATCCTTTTGCCACCAATCGACCCTTGTAGGCAACTACATTGCAATTCATGTCGATCTTCTTCTTGAAGACCCACTTGCACCCTAGGGGTCGAGCCCCTTCGGGTGTTTCCACCAAAGTTCATACTTTGTATGTATACATGGATTCCATTTCGTATCTCATGACTTCAAGCCACTTCTGAGAGTCTGACCCTTTCATGGCCTCTCCATAGGTAGTAGGCTCATCATCCAGGAGTAGTATGTCACCGGGATCAGACACGAGAAGTCCATATCTCTCTGGCGCTTGACATACCCTACTGTACCTACGGAGTTCTTGTGTTACTTGAGCATGTTTCTCCATAACAATTTGTGGTTCCTGCTCATGCTTCATTGTAGGATCAGTGTTTTTTGGTTCTTGAACTTCTTGAAGTTCTACACTCCTCCCACTGGCTTCTTTAGAGACAAATTCTCTTTCTAGAAACACGCCAGTCCGAACAACAAACACTTTGTTCTTGATTGGATTGTAGAAACAATATCCTTTTGTTTCCTTAGGATATCCCGCAAACTTACACTTATTCGAATTGGGGCCCAACTTGTCTGTTTGTAAACTCTTCACATAGACGTCGCAACCCCAAATCTTCATAACGACACTATGGGACGCCTCCCAGTCCATATCTCATATGGTGTCTTCATGACCCATTTGGATGGAACACGGTTAATGGTCAAAGCTGCAGTCAATAGAGCATGTCCCCCAAATGATATCGGAAGATCTCCTTGACAAATCATAGATCGCACCATGTCCAACAGGGTACGATTCCTCCTATCGGTTGCGCCATTCCACTGTGGTGTTCCGGGTGGATTGATTTTGGACAAGAACCCACACTCTCTAAGATAGTCGTCAAACTATTGGCTTAAGTATTCTCCTCCACGATCCGATCATGGAGCCTTAATACTCTTGCCAAGCTGCTTCTCTACTTCATTCTTGAATTCTTAGAACATTTTAAAGAATTCGAATGTAGCCTTCATAAGGTACACAAATCCATCTCTACTGAATTCATCAGTAAATGTAATGAAATAAAGATAACCACCTCTGACAGGCGTGGGAAATGGTCCACACACATCATTATGTATGAGTGCCAATAACTCATTAGTCCTCTCGCCTTTCTTATTGAAAGAGGACTTTGTCTTTTTTCCTAATAAACAATATTCACATGTCTCATATGATTCATAATCAAATGAGTCTAGAAATCTATCCTTATGGAGTCTAGAAGTGCGTTTTTCGTTTATATGGCCTAAACGACAGCGCCATAGATAAGTGGGATGTAAATTGTTAGTTTTAATCCTCTTGGTATTTATGATACAGACATAATTATTTAGATCGAGGATATACAATCCATCAGACTAAAGCGCACCAGAATAGTGCATACTATCAAAATAAATGGAGCAACACTTGTTCTTTATTTTAATAGAAAAACCTTTCTCGTCCAAACAATAAATAGAAATAATGTTTTTGCTCATAACAGGCACATAAAAGCAATTGTCTAATTCTAAAATTAGTCCAAAAGGCAAAGATAACTCAAAAACGCCTATGGCTAATGCATCAACTCTTGCTCCATTTCCCACGCGCAAGTCTCTCCCCTTTAGCCAGTTGTCTACTTCTCTTAAGATCATGCACATTTCGACAAATGTGAGATCCACATCCAGTATCCAATACCCAAGATGAAGAGATAGACAAATTGACATCTATAACAAAAAAAACCTGGTCGTGGTGTAATCACTATTAATCCAAGCCTTTTTTCCTCCAGATACTTTGGGAAATTCCTCTTCCTCTGGCCCGTTTGACTACAATAGTGACATGCGCCCTTAGAGACGCCACCAGCAGGCTTTAAGGGAACTTCCTTGGATTTTGCGACTTTCTTGCTCTTTCCTTTGGAGGTAGAAGCAACTCGCTTGATCTTCCCTCTATTGACCATCATTAAGGCCTTTCCTTTGCCTTTGTTAATGCTCTATTCCGCGATCCTCAACATATTGAGCATGTCTGGCAGAGGTTTGTTGATCTCATTCATGTTATCGTTCATGATATGCTGACTATAACTATCCGGCAACGATTGCAGGATGAGATCAGTGGCCAACTCTTGGCCGAGTGGAAAGCCTAACCTCTCTAGATTCTCCATGTACCCGATCATATGGAGCACATGAGGCCTGACTGGGTTCCCTTATGAAAGACTTCACTTGAACAGTGCCTTGGATACTTCATACCGCTCATGCCTCGCCTTTTCTTGGAAAAGCTGCTTCAAATGTACAATCATATCGTACGCCTCCATGTTCTCATGTTTCTTCTTAAGATCATATTTCATGGTGAAAATCATGACAACATGCTTCTCATGTGTTCTTGTAGCGGCAAGAACAAAACCCTCTCCTGGTGGTTCTGGAATAGGATTGTCTAAGGCGTACAATTTCTTCTGTTGGTTGAGAACAGTTCTCGAGTTTCTGTACCAGTCTAGAATTTTGGTTCAAGACAACTTGTCCTTCTCAAGGACAGATCGGAGGAATGAAGTTGATGCTTGTTGATTATTTGACATTGGATTCTAAAAAATGAGAAATATGCAATTTTAGTATTTGTGAACAATTGCTATATTTAACAATGGCCAGATTATTAAATATAGCTCCCACAACTTTTCTCGGATTAATAATCATCACCATGAATGCGGAAACTATCATATACTTTCTAGTGGACCAAGATTCATATTTCACTTCTTCTTTGAGTCTGCTTTGGCAAGTCACCCAAAGATCAGTTATTTAGGTAGGAACACCTTCCAAGTGCATCTTATGCAACTCTTGGTTCAATTAGGTGAATAACTCTTCATTCTTTATCTATCCCATAGATAACACCTAATTGTCTTGCCTCTAAGTCTTTCAATCATATTGAAACAACCTAGTTGCATTTAACCTCTTACTTTAACAATCACATATCACTAGCCTGTGCCGCCGCATCACACCACGATAAATTAAATCCCTTGCTTTGGCAAGTCGGAATTTAATAGACCCTGATCAAGATGGGTGTTTAAGTAAGATAAAGCAAAACGCAATATCTATCGTTTTAGGGATTTACATGTCATTATTAATTGTTTTATTGATCCTATCAACATGATCTACTTATTTGGATTGGGCCATCCCAAATAAAAGATCAGCCTTGTTTATTATTATCTCGTTACGTTTTGCATGCATCAACCATACACCAAAAATAAATAAAAGGACTATAAATAAATAAACAAGAAAAATAGACTTGGTATGGATATGGCCCCTAAGACTAAGATATTCCCAAGCCAATGAGAATATCTATAAGGCCTAAAATGACAAGCTCGTCTCTATGTGCCTCCATCTTTAGTCCACGCGTCCTAGCTTGTGAGTTTCCATCGTCTTATGGTTTATTTAGTTTTTGATCTTCCTCTCTATGTCTTGGCTATCTATCTATCTAATATTAGCTAGCATCTATACTAAATAGAGATACTTCACAAGTTGAGAAAGAAGACGACACGCATGCGAACCTCTACTTGTCTCTCTCCTTGCTTTGTTATTTCTCACAATAATGACTCTTGTGTAGAAATAATAAGCTAGGGTTGCCTTTATATAGTTAATAACTCCTTGTTAACTACATATTTTCCCATTACTAATCCTGTCTATACACAGATTAGTTCACCTTGAAAATTAGTCCTACTAACTTTTCCTGTGGTTGCATTTTGAATATTTTAATTAATTAGTCCAACTAATTAATTTATAAATTCGGATTAATCTATAAGGTGTGTGACCCATAGGTTTCTACTTAGTTGGTAGTAACAATTACAAACATAAAGTGGTGTCTAGCAACATATCTATGCCAACCAACTAATAAAAATAGTCAGTGATCCGACAAACCATGTGTCCAATGTTACCGTGTTGTATCTATCCATTTGTCTCCATATCCGGATTGGACACGAGACATAACTGTCACACTCGTATATCCTGGGAATAGGCTTATCTATGCATATAACATCAATATCTCCATATTGATTTACCTGAGTCTGGCCAGACATTCCATAAGCACTACCCCTCGAGTGGCCATGGATATTTACTCCAGTTATGTGGGAGGGACAAATCCTCTCTACATCACTACCATCTCTCAACTTGCTTCATATCATGCCCGATGACTATCTTTACAGTGTAACGTTTGATAATATCAAAACATGATATTTCACAATTAGAGTATCTAGTGACTTCAATTCTAAGGATTACAACACCATTAGCACTACGAGAAGCCCTTGTGAAATTGACATAATCTAATGTAGCCTTGTCGTTGTGGGTCAATCCAGTATGCCATTACTCTAATGCATACCCATGTGTTAGACTTGATATCTCCATATCAATCTATCTACATACTAGTCTATAGTGATCGTTCTATTAATCAATATAATGGACTAAGAATATTTAAGATAAACAACACATTGCAATCTAAGGACTTCATTATATTAAATATCTCTATAAATAATAAATGCATATTCTATTCAAAACAATGTTCATACTAAATATAGGTTGCCTCTAGGGCATCTACTCCAACAATAAGCACCAACAGTGGGGGGCTAATCTGCTTCAAGGAGATCGTGTAAGCACGAGGTTATCTTCCAATTTGTTACTTTGACCAGACAACTATAAGTTCATAACTCCATAAGGTATGCTATATTTCGACACAACAAAATATTCGGGTCTAATTACTTTTCATCTAACACCACCAAGTACCCCACCAGCTCAATCCGCAAGTTTGTTGGCAACCCTTCGACTTGGACCCCAACCGGAAGGTCTGTGAACTCTTACGTCGATGGTGGAATATACAGATACTTTTGGAGAATCAACACAACGTCGCTGAATGATCAAGGTGTAATACCCCGTATAATTTCTAGGGTTAAATAGTAATTTTAAAGGCGGAATGTGAATTTAGTCGTGAGTAGTAACTTGGGTGAATCATCGTGTTTCTCTTAGATTCATCCCCTCTAAAAAGTGTTAAGAAATTTTTCTTCACCATTGTCACATCATCGCCATTTTCACCAATGTCATCAATCACCTCATTCCTTTTTACCATGTGAGCATATGCTCAACACCATAAAAATCTTGTATAAATTCATCTATTTTTTCCTCCCCATTCACCAGCCACACTTCTTCCATCCTCCATATCACCATAATCATCTTCTTCATCTTCTCCATTCACTCCATTGAAATTCTTCATGTCATCCATGAAAGCACTCTCCAATTCTTGAAGATCTAAGCTCTCCAAGCCCTTCTAAACACTCCTAATCACTCTTAGTACTGTAAGTATTAATTTCCATATCTTCTCCTTAATAGGTTTTGAAAAATAGTATTTGGAAGCATGTATTGTTGGAGATTTCTTGTTTTAATGATGCATGTGTGCCTAGAGCTTGAAATTGTAACGTGAAACTTGTGTTTTTCTCAAATTCTCCCCTTGAATCCTCAAATTTCTTATTTGATTTCTTTTACATGGTTAAATGTATTTTTTGAGCACAATAACATGTTTCTCAAGTTGCATGTATCCTGGAAATGAATTGATCAAAGATTTGAAGGTTGTAGGGAAACATGCATGTTGATACAATCTGTATTGTTTGTGAAAAATGTGGTATATCTTCTAATTTTATCTCTTTCAATTTTTTATATCTTACATTTTATGAAAACAGACTAAAAGGGGGCCATTTTGAGAAAAGAATCAACTCCATAGCCTTTGTGGTTAGGTAGATAAGCTCATTATAAGTTGCATGTTTTCTGAAACTCTGTTTCTGGACCAATCTTGCCATTTTTGTTAAAAACCCACTTTTTAGAAAAATTTTGAGCCTCATCTTTCTTGTGTTGTGACTAGACACCTTTAAGAATAATTCTGGAGAAGATGAGTATTATAGCTATTCTCCAAGTGGTAGTAATCAGCTTTCAAAGTTGAAAGTTTCTGCCAAACTCGTCTCTGCACATTAGTGTTTGTTTATTTTGTAACTTAAGTTTTATAATATCCATGCGTGATTTTCTTGATGTTCAGAAAGTAAACACATGTAGGTTCATCCTAAATTAATTACATGATTTTAGAAAGTGTTTTGATATGGTAAATTGGGCTCTAAAATCGGAGCTACAAATCTGTCCAGAAATGAACTCTCTTATTTTTTAGAAAACATGAGTTCTTGTCTCTCCATGGATTATGTGTGATTTTCATCAAAAAAGATTATGTGTGACTTATTTGTGACACTGAACATCAATATATGTTTATTAGTGACATTTAAAATCATTTTCATGTAGATCATGTATTCGACACGTGAGTATAGCCCTTGAAAACGGGTTTTATTGTGATAATTGGGGATGAACCAAGTCTTACGACCCAGAAAGCATCCATATAGGATTATGAAATTCTTTATTTAGAAGTAACATAGCTGTGACTAGGGATTTTCAAAATGTAGGCGACGTATTCGTGGAGATAGGCTACGTCAACAGTCCGTGAAGATTACTTCGAGTTAACGGTTGAGTCGACTTCAGGTGAGTATACATACCAAGCATTGCGTGCATATCTTCTTTCGTGTCTAAACATGATATTATTATTGTCTCAAAATGTGCTTTATAATATGCTGATTTTATGTGAGATTTGATTATGTTGCAAAATAATTTCCTTTGAATATCACACGAAAATAATAATGTGTAATAACGTAAAGTGGAAGGAGTTACGGGGAACTTTATTTTTATTTTCGTGTTGACTTCGGTCACTAGGCATGTGATTATTATTGTCGATGTTGACTAAGGTCACTCGGCCTGTGAATTTTAACCCGGTCACAACCTGCCCGGTCGCTCCATGTACTCACCTCTCTGGCTGCAAGAAGTCTTAGGGGGGTGCCGGCACTAAATGTGTTGGTAGCTTGTGATGGGATAGTTCTTCCCCGTACCAACAAGTAATAATGAGGTTTATTTGAGAAAATAGTATTTCTTTGTGGAAGAAAAGAATAGATAGATTAGGAACAATATTCCCTAGTTAAGTTAAAAATGAAGTTTGAGAAGGAAGGTAAAAGATGTGAATTTCATATGTGTTGCAAGTGTTCATACTTTATTTCTCAAGAATATGTTTTCAATTATGATCCCTTCTTCTTTACAATTCTTTTAAGAAAGATTACATGCATCCACGTATGTGTTACAAGCTTGTGTGTTACTCATTTAGTATTTCATTGCTGACTTTCGAAACCTGCGATTGCTGTTTCTTTCCCACCGCAGGTCTAGAAGCTGGAGGCTATGGGGAAGCTGGGTACGAGACTCACGTAGTGTGACGACATAACGAATGGCTAGTCTAATTACAATGTAGTAGTTTGTAATGACGCGTGTAAGACTTAAGGAATTATTTAATGTTTGGTAGTATTGTAATATATGGTTGTTAGACTTATGACTTCCACCGACACTTTTAGCATCGTCCCTGGATTTTCCGGTCCAGAACGGAAGGCTTGGGAATCACGGGGTGTTGCACAAGGACCCCCCATCCAGGACCCTCTCCATAAACGCGATCGAATTAAACCAAAAGAGGAATAAATTATCCCCCTCCTTGATGATTGACTCTGATCGGGTCCTCCTCCACACCTTCTTCAACACTTCCTTCGTAAACTTGCCCTTGATCGCCTGATCCGATAAAAGACTTCCCAATCAAACTCGCGGCACACGCTTCTTCCTCTATATGACAAAGGCTTTCACCAATTTCGATCAGTTCTCCTTCACCATCGGAAATCACATGTTTTGCAATACTCGAACTCGCTATAGTGATTAAAACAAGGAAGCATTCAAGCACTGTTTTGAAAGAGATGAAGAATCCCCGCGCATAAATAGAAGCAAACAAGTCTCTCCATAATTTCAAGATCCAACAAATTTCGCCACCAATCACCCTTGTAATCCCTACTGAATGTACATAAATCAGCGAGAAATATCCTCCAACATCCGTATCTGTTACTCCCATGAGAGAAACTCAAGGAGACTACGAATTATGTTTTACTATATATGTATATTTTTTTAAAATTAATTATATAAAATCTACATAATTAGCTGCTATGGGGATTAAGCTATCCCGAAAAATATGACATGTGAAATAGTTTATCATCATCTATATAATTAGATGTTATTGAGAATAAGTCATCCCCGAAATATGACATATGAAATAGCTTATCCACACTATATCTTAAGAATTAAATACTTCATAATAAGACAATATTATCCATTGAAACTTATGGAATTATCAAACTTTTGTATTTTGGTTGTGCCGTGCCATCGAGTACACGATATGCACTAGTAAAGTAACATAATTCAAATGTGGACACTCTACTCAATCTAATTGAGCATCTCTGTACTCTTTTTGAGGTGATCTCTATACTTTTTTGGATTTCCCATAGTGATGTATATTTCCCTCACTGATTTAACATTGACATAAAGTAAAACATTAATTCAACAACAAATTTCTAAACCTTGAGTTTGGTCAAACTGGACTTACAACAATCAAGAGGAAATGGTTCATCCTTTACAATGACCACTTGGTCCTCCAACGCATTCAAGAGAAGGAAAAAGAGTAAAGGACAAAAAGCAGAAATCAGTTTTATTTGGACTTTGGTGATACGAATAAGCAAACAAGAGGAAATTTGCAAGGGGCACGGTACCGCCCGTCTTTCCGCTAAATAGAATAAAGTTACACAGTACAGTAGCCTAGTAACAAGACGCTCATAAATCCAAAATTACCCTTGTCAGAAGAAGACGATGGGACTGTTTGAGGGGCAATATAGTCATTCAAAGGGGTCCCACACTCTTTTAATGCCCAGTCCCAAATGAGGAAAACTTTGGGTTATTTAGCATGGGAAGGGATATGAAAAGCTTCATGCTAGTTTCTAGGGTGGTGATGTTACCGTCTCACACACTCACCCACCTCCTCCTGCTGCAGCAGCAACAACCTGGCATTTTCCTTTCTTCTCTCTCTCACTAGTTCCACATTTCGCTATTTCAAACGATCAGTGCCCTAAAATATCTCTCTTATTTACTCTCTCACTCCATCTTCCACACTCACTGTGTCACCACTCTCTCTGAGTCGCCACCGAGTTCACTCTCTGACGAGCGTTGATCCACCGTCGCTCGTCTGAAGTCGAAAAAGTAGCTTCTCTTACTCTTATCTTGTCGTATCTGGACTTTGATCGGAAGATTATCCATGCTATGTTTCTATTTGTTTTGATTCTTCACTCGCTGTTTGCTGTCTGTGCCTTTTGATGAACTTTCTTGAGCGAAATCGATTCTATTGACGATCGACAAGCGTCGTTTCCGAAGCTCGCTCACGATTTTTGAAGTGGCTGCTTAGTATTTGTCACTTGCAGTAATTTGAGTTCTATTGTGAGATATTACATAGATTTTTTTCCTTCATTGAAGTGTGGAATCGATTCTGTTGACGATCTATGACCGTCGTTTTTTGAATTAGCTAACGATTTTGAAGTTGCTGCGATATTATCGTTACTTGCAGCAATTTATTTTCTTCTGTGAGATATTACACGTGTTTCCCCTTTGTGTTCAAAGTAATCTGGAAGAGCTATAGAAGGGCGTCTGGATCCCTAATTACTTATATGTGTGGCTAAACATCCTGTTTCTGATTTATATGTATATCTTGATTCAATGTTTGAAGAGTATGTTTTCAATTTTTGATTTGATGTAGTTATTGTAATTCTAATTAACTCCAGTTTTGTTACTGTTAATCCTGTCTTGAAGAACAACATTCTTCCTTTTGGAACTTGAATTATGTTTTGGAAACCAAAATAAAATCATTAGTCTTATGTTGTTTTGGTGGAGAACTGGTTAAAATTCTAAACTATAGAGAATTTCAACTATCTACTGCGAAATTTCCTGCGGATACCAAGTTATAAGACATCCAGTGAAATTTCTTTGATTTATTGTGAAGTAGAGTTTTCGTGGCCTTTAACAGGAGGGTTTTTTGTTTGTTTGTTTGTTTTTTTTTTTGAATTACTAGGAGGGATTTAATTTAAGGTAAACACTGCTCAAAGGTGTCATGGAATGTAGCTCTAGTTGTTTAATAAATGTAACGTGCCACTCTACTTGTATCTGCACCGGTTGTAGAAAATATTGATGATATGACCAATATAAGATCTCGTTGGCTTTGTTGTGATTTCTTTTCCCTTGCCAATTTTTTTTTTTTTTTTTTTTTTTTTTTTTTTTTTTTTTTTTTCCGGTCTTGATTCACTATTTAGCTAGTCAATATCTCAATCAGAAATATCACGCTTAGAAATAACATAATTGTACTGTTTTGTTTCATTTTCTAAACTTCACCATAGATTTCAGTAGATCCGTGAAAGGCACTTTGACCTTCACTGAAAGTTTCAATTTTTGTTTGTTTGTTTGTTTGTTTTTTTTTGAAATATTGACTTCTTGTTTAGATATGAGTGAGTGTTATGTTGTTATCCTAGTATATGACACATGATTAAAATTATATGTTTTTGTTTCAAAATAATTGACGCCCATTCTATTCCTATCTGTTGTCATTGCTTATTTTATTTTACTGTTTAAATTCTATACACAATCAATGAATGTTCCGTCCATACTAAGTCTCTGTATACATGTATTTGTATGCGTAGTATATGTCAGTGTTTCAGAAATAAGAAATGGAATCTGATTTAGGATGTATCTAATTATTTGTATCCATACACATATAGCCAGTTACTTGATCAATGTTGGATTCCTTTTGACATATAGGCGATTCACAGAATGGGAGCAGGGAGGAAGACACAAACCTACCCATTGAAAGAAAAAGTTCAGAAACCTTTGACAGGGAATTTCAGTGCATCGGCTAGGAATCTTAGGAAGACTGATCTAGGTGCAATTATTTTTGGATGCAAGAATTACACAATTCAAGAATGTCATTTCAAGGAGTTGTTTGGTTGGTGCTTTTTTGTCATCCTCATCTCTTATCATTTTCTTTCATTTGTATATATTTTACATGCAGATCATCATATTAATACAAATTATTTTTCTTCAACCTCTCCAACAGGGTTACCAGCCTCTCATTATTCTTATGTAAAGAATATCGATCCTGGCTTGCCGCTCTTCTTATTTAACTATAGCGACAGGACCCTGCATGGTATTTTTGAGGCTGCAAGCCGTGGGCAAATGAATATCAATCCATATGGGTGGATTTCTGATGGTTCAGAGACTACACCATATCCCGCCCAAGTATGATGCTTTAACTGTTACCTTCCTGCAGCTGCACTGGAGGTTGACTTGTGGCTGAATTTTCTTACTAATCTTACTTTGTTTTACTTTAATTGAAGGTTCGAGTACGAGTAAGGAAACAATGCAAGCCATTGGTTGAGAATCAGTTCAAGAAAGTAATTGCTAATAACTACTACGCGGAGAAACTTTTTTGGTTTGAACTAGACCGGGCTCAAACCCAAACGCTAATAGCAATGTTTTCACTAGTACCAACACCAGCCACAAGTGTTCCACTCCCTCCAAATGTGGCTAAATGGAATAATATGCTTAATATTGCACCCACCTCTGATACTGGAAATGGTCAATGCGGCTCATGGGATGCTCCTGATGCAGAGATGGACAAATTGCTTCTGGAAGGTGAGAAGGAAAATATGCATGCAGAGCCAAAATGTGCAAGCTCATATTCTTCTGTTGTAGGTAGTACATATACTTGCCCTCCGCCCAAAAAGTGGAGCTCTCTATTCGCTTCAACTTCTGAAGCGAAAGAAAATGATGATGGTAAGACACAAGGTTCAGAGGTAAATGTCCCACCTTCTTATCAATACAGTACGGAATGGGAGTCTTCAGCGGCTGCTCTGTGGCCAGAAGGAGAGCACTCCAAGTCATATGAATATGAAGCGGACTGGGAGTCTTCACATGTTTCTATTTGGCCGGAAGGAGAGTACTCAAAATCTGAAGAAGGTGAACATATTAAGTCTGTTGACTTAAGTGAGAACCTTCATCATTCGAAGGAGCCAGTTACAGAATGGGGATGTGATACGGAATGGGAGTCTTCAGCAGCTGCTCTGTGGCCGGAAGGAGAGCACTCGAAGTCATATGAATATGAAGCGGACTGGGAGTCTTCACATGTTTCTATGTGGCCGGAAGGAGAGTACTCAAAAGTTGAAGAAGGTGAACATATGAAGTCTGTTGACTTAAGTGAGAACCTTCATCATTCGGAGGAGCCAGTTACAGAATGGGGATGTGATATGCTGAAATCGGGAGAAGAAAATCAGCAGTCAGAAGCTATCACAGATGGTGAGGAACAATGTTTTGATAATGAACAGTTTACGGACTCTACAACAAATAGTGAACATTCCAGCAAAAGAGCAGACAACATTTCAGTTGACCATGACAAAAAAGTATCTCCTGACCCTTCTGTAATGGCTAATCTGCTCGGCGAAGATGACCAGTCTTTGGAAGTAGACTCGGTTTCTGAAATGAAGTCTTCTAGTATCCTGTCTGCTGTCAGTAAGGTAAACCAACTACTTTTGTCATCAGTTTCGCTTTTCCTTTTCGTTCTGTTTTCGTCTGGATTTTGTTTTCTTTTACCCGACTCACCTGACCATGTTTGGTGCTTTTTCGAAGTTGGTGCATGGAATTGAGGAATTGAAGGCAGATCAACTTAGACAAGCTAAGAAAATAAGTTCTTTGGAGCAAGAATTGGTGAGTTTCTTATCTTGTGCTATTTAGTCTTTTGCTTTTCTTGCAACTCTTCTATCGTTTTTACATTCTTCGGACTTGCACATTGAAGGGTCACTCATATGCCAACAGTACTTCCTGGAAATTGATAAAATATTGGGCACTTTTTCAGAATAATCCACTTTGATCTCATTAGGAAAAGGTCCAGGTAACGGAGGAATTTCTAGGGTGGAACTTCCTGGTAATTTTTGTTCAACCAGTGCCTTATAATGTGGTCATGTGACATTACGTCATTAGATGCTAGACACTGAGCATCAGGGAATCGGACTTAAGTTCACCATCCACTTCAGAAAGTTACTGCCCCAAACAATTACCAATAATATCTCGCCATTTGGTTTCATTACACAAAAAGCGTTATTCAAGTTGCTGTAATTGTCTTCTTAAGCCTGCTGTCAATCTTAGTCCATTCTTACGAGATAACTTCTTTAGTCATTGGAACTTGTCGAGAGCCGACCATTTTCTACCAAAGCTCCAATGCCCGGAGAGACAGGGTGAGGAGGGAACACAATTGAAAAACTAAGATAGAAGCTCACCTCTCAACAGGAATCCACTGACGAGATACAGAGCTATATGAATACTCACTGGATATAGGTAGCCACCTAAGACATGCAGAGTACAATGAACACAAGGAAAATTCATTCTTCTTCGCCGAAGGCGTAACTAAACTCACTTCAAACTTTTCTGTTATAATTTCTGTTGACTCCTCCGTTAAATTTAGCTGCATCCGTTAAATTTAGCTGCAAATTGGCTAACAAAATGCTGGAATAAAATGAAATGAAAATGAAAGACAATCTGAAACATAGTCAAACGGAATTGGCTAACAAAATGCTGGAATTGGGATATATGAAGAGCTGGGGCAATACAGAGCAGGTATCATGCAGTTATACGAGTCACAGGCCGCTTGCATGGTGGTGTTGATGTCTTATAGCTTTGAAAAGAAGCCATTTGGCACTGAATTATTTATATTTATTTATTTTTCCGTACAGGTTGAGAGCAACCTTCTAGTGTTGGGTAGGCTATAGATGTAATTTTTCTACTATGTTGCCACATAAATGAGAATCAGAAAGAGATAATATTAACTTATTTACATTTTGAATCATAGATCTAAAACCTTGATACTGTATGTTAAGTGTTGGGGTATAATTTTAAGTATCATTTAGTATACTGGGGTGCTGTGTATCGTCGTCCTTTGGCATTTGTAAATCTACGAAACAGAGTAACACCAAGTAGCGGCTAATTATCAAAACATCACCCTGTGCACCAGTGCCAGTGCTTGGGAAATTACAAAACCACCTACCCCTGCCCAGTAGTGGGTTGCTGCAACCACAGTCAGCTGCTGCTGCTACCACCCTTTTAAATATAACCAGCCTCTGATTAAACTCCCCACTTTTGCTGTCTGTTCAACCACAGCACTCACATCAATCACTACTGGGTTTTGAATTT
This sequence comes from Linanthus parryae, assembly GCA_023055425.1. Classification (NCBI taxonomy): domain Eukaryota; kingdom Viridiplantae; phylum Streptophyta; class Magnoliopsida; order Ericales; family Polemoniaceae; genus Linanthus; species Linanthus parryae. The sequence continues at coordinate 113,551,248 of JALGPY010000002.1, read as the reverse complement.
TCGGAGTTAATTAAGAAGTAAGAGAGTTGTAGTGATTGTAATTTGTATCCCTCAACCACTACTGTTTGTGGGTTATATTTCCTTAATCGCTAAACAAACTTTTTTGTAAGGGAACTTCACCTTTTGTTGCGGGTGATGCAGCTTGGAAGTTGGTTGCGAGTGCTGAAGACTTCATAGACCCACTTTTCTTGAAGGCTATGCTAGCTCATATACCATCCAGAAGTCAAACTTTCATTCTAAGGAAAAACCAGACAGCACAGCTTGACACATTTCATATTACTAGTTATGACTTATGAGTGCGTGCGTCGCACGTGGCAATTATTTATTGTAACATAAACTTACATGATGTTCTCTACAAAATTACCAACAAATAAGACTGATGGCATGTACTCAAACATTTATGTTTTAAAACTGGGAAGCAAAAGAAGAAGACAAGAACTACTAAAATATTTCGAATTCGAGGGTTTATTTTTCCACATTTAATACTCAATCCGGCAAAATAAGTCTGTAAAGCAATATTTGATGAACAAATGATTTCCTTAAGCCTTATACGCCCTTCAACTACGCGGAGGACAGACCTAGGAAAATGTTTCTGAATTGATGATAATTGCGTTGTTCTCCACTTAAGTCGAATAGTGCGGTCCGCTTACACCACCCGAAGCCGCCAAGGTATGGTACAATCTCAAAGAGGATCATCAAATTCTCCAAAGAAGGCAAACCTATGTGGGAAGAAAATGAGGGGGAGAGATTTGGCATGATTGAGTGAGAAATTTGGGAACTCAAGACTTCCTTTTATAATGGTGAAGATACCCATTCGAAAAGACACAAATTGAATGGTCACAACTATTCAGATTTTTTACTCAGTTAAATTACATTCAACTTCAATTAGTCACAATAGTTACAATTATTCGGGTATGGTGATGATGCCCGTTCAAAAAGGCAAGAACTGAATAGCCACAACTATTGAGGTTTAAACTCAATTTAATCTAAATTTTAAATTACAATTCCGATTTGAATTGTCACAACTTTCTGGGTTTAAAAATTTGTTAATTTGTTAAGGGTATTTTAGGAACTAAGCAAAATAGTGGACCCCCTACACTTTTAGAGAGTAGTATAGATGAACAAAGATACACACCTGGGATTCATTATTCACTGGCCTTTATTTTGTTTAGAACTCATCCTCCAGCAGACTTTATTCAGTCCTGTACTCCCGTCACACTGTTATCTGCTTACAAAAACCTTTTTTGATTTGCAAACATACATTGAAATAGTATTGCATTCTTCCCTATCTGGTTAGGAGCTAGTACGATGTTGTAAAGGTACCCTTACAGTCCTAGCTTGTGAATATATAGTTGTTAACATAGTACAAATATTAAGTAAGGCTCTAATACCAAACATTATTGGGAAAATCAAGAAATACGATGTGATGAATGAAGAGATAGACAGTCCCGAATATAGAGCCCTGTAACAATTACCTGATGGTTTTAAATTAATCTGCGTCTTATTCTTGTTGAAATTTGATTTGCATTACAAAGAAAATTTATAGCTTAAATTTTTTTTTTTGGTTCTTACAGGGCTTGACGTTGATGTAGCATAAGTTTTTTTCGTACTCATTGATTCTGAAATCTGAATGTTTGGTGATGAAACTTATTCTGAGTTGGCAATACAGGTTCAATCAAGATTGGAAGTTCAACTGTTGAAAAAGCAATGCAATGGATCTTGCCAAGTTCCTTCAATTAGGCATGGTCAGGAAACACTGATTGGGGCATGTGATAAATCTTGTTCAATGGTTGATGATTCCATATTAATTGTGGGAGGATTTGATGGTTCTTCATGGTTGTCATCGTTGGGTTCATATTCGCTTTCACTGGACCAAATGAAAGCTCTAAAGCCAATGTCTGTTGTTCGCTCATATGCCTCGGCTTCAACTTTGGATGGGGAACTTCTTATTTTAGGTGGGGTTGACGGTAACGTATGGCATGACACAGGTAATAAAACCTTGTTCTGTCGATCTTTTTGTCCTCTCAGTATCCATCAAACATTTACCTTATTTAACAACTCTATCTCTATCTTTTTTAGTTGAATCATACAAACCAACAAGCGATCAATGGGTTGATTGGCCCCCATTAAGTCGGAAGAAGGGCAGTCTAGCAGTGGCAAACTTGAATGGAAAAATTTATGCCGCTGGGGGTGGTAACGGGGTTGAATGTTTCTCAGAGGTGGATATGCTGGATGTCAATACTGGAGGGTGGGTTACCGCACGTTCAATGATCAAAAAGGTACTAATTCAATTTTCCCATGATACAATCGGGTCGATCATAACTTGAATGGAAAATACTAGTGGGGGCGGTTAATCATGGGATGTGCATCTCGCACATTATAACATGGAAATATGTTATATTTGTTTGTTTTGTGATTTCTTTTTGATGGAAGTTGTAAGACTCTACACTATTCTAAATTAGAGTCATGAATTAAGGGAGTGTGGGTTAGAGGACAAATAAGAGAAATTATCTTGAGTTGGTTTAGTCATGTGTATCTTAGGTGAATTCACCAATAGGATAATCATTACAGTCCCAACTAACAGAAGGGAGACCAAGAAAAAACTTAGGTAGAGACGGCAAAGCAAGGCTTCATTTTGTTAGACCCAAGTCCCGAAGGCTCCTTGTCTACCCTATCAGTTCTAACTGGCAGGGTAGACTAGGGAAAGGGAGATGAAGAAAAAACTTGGGTAGAAGGTAAATTAAGACTTAATTATATTAAACCTGAACCCTGAAGGCTCCTTCTTGACTGACTAGGAACAAAATGGTTTGGAAAGACATAATTGGAGGAAGTTGTTCCATGTAGCTGACATGGGTTGAATTGGGAATAGGTAGACGAGGGAAAGGGAGACCAAGAAAAAAACCTGGGTAGAGACGGCAAAACAAGACTTCATTATATCAAACCAGACCCCCGAATGCTCCTTCTTGACTGACTAGAAAGAGAATTGTTTGGAAAGACAGAATTTAAGGAATTTGATCCATCCAGCCAACATGAGTTTAACTGGGAAAGAGCTACATGAGTTGAGGGTGAAAAGGGGACTACAAACCAGTATCCAGTTTGTTCAGTCACCTTCATATGCCTCTTAGGCTAAGGCCTTTGGCTACATTGTGTAATATTTGAGATTAGGCAGTTAAATTTTAGACGTAATTCAGGACTTCAGGTGTATGTCATTTACTCTCATTCCCAATTACCAATCTTTTTATCGTAGTGTTGCTTTTGTCTTCCAGCGATTTGCTCCAGCAGCTGCGGACATCAATGGCATGCTCTATGTTGCAGGTGGATATGATGGAAGCAATTACTTGAAGTAAGCTTTCATTTCATTTATGTTTTTCCATTAACTAAGCACTTTGGAGTAGCTGTATTTTGAGAATGTTACAGTTCGCTTCTCACTATGAGTGTTTTCTGTTAAATAAGGCTAAACTTGAGGTTAGGAATTACTCCATCACTTATGACACCTTGTGACTACTAACCAGACTAGTGATAATTGGCAATGGTGACCCTTGGGTCATCTTAAAAACACCTTTTGGAAGACTTGGCTATTTGGCTCTGATAATATGTAATTAAACGTGGGTCCTAACTCAGAACTAATGGGAAATGAGTGGAGTAATCAAGGATCTTATACATTGCACTGGTAGTTTCGTACAACCTTGGTGTCACTGAGTTTCAGCTGATACACAGTGGAAGGCTTCTAGTATGCTGCAACGATCAACATTTATAAAATAACCACCGCCTCATCAGTGATGTAACTGCTTCTCAGATACTTCTAGGCAAAACTCGTATGTGGATTCCATAAACAACTTTCTAATGCTGGTATCACTACATGCTTATATTTAAACCTGGTAATTATGAGTTTCTTTTAAAGGCAGAGAACAGTAAGTTTGCAGTCTGTTGGAACTTAGAATCATCTCCTTGATATATTTGTGGTAAATCAAGAAAATCCCTGTTATGTTGGAAGTTTCATTACCTCAGTGAGATTATTTTTTATGTATTTAGTTGATGCGAGGAGTACTACTAGTTTAGTGCAGTTTGTTGTGATAAAGCTCTGGATATGATGATGTAGAGTTGTAGGTTTATTTTGACCATCATTACATGAAATTCCTAATCTAGCCTACAACTTTGGGGTTCGAACTTGAGACCACATGCAGGGGCTACAGTTGCTCTTCCCCTAAGCTAGCACCCATTTGCAAGTTGTAGACTTATGTTATCCTCACTTTGTTGATCTTTTTCTGCCCACTTGTGTGCATGCTTGTTGTATCAATTTATCAAGTGCTAAAGAGCTCACCGGTTGGTTCATGTGGTCTAAGGTTTAAATCCTGGCCTATTCCTTCTGAGCGTTTACTGAAAATATTCGGGATTTGCTCAGGAAGCTGTTAAAAACCAGTTCTTTTGTACTCAGCCCAGAACAGCCTTTTGGCAATCCAACCTTATATAATGCCAATAGTTTGCCTATTTACCCTAAGCCTAATGGTAGAGTGGGAATGTTGAAACATCAGGATGTAGTGCATATTCTTCTGAAAACCCTTAAACAATGTTTGCACCCTAAGTTGTTGGATATGATGCCAAAATACCATTAATTGAATATTTATAAAATACCCCCTTTGCTTCAACATATGAAGAACTATCAATAAGCTAACTCGTTTGTCTCTCAATATTCTATATGCTGTTCATTCGCTGAGTTTAGTTTCTCTATATACTGCTACTAGGCCAGGTCGATAATTTAAATGCCTGTTGAAATGTGTTAAATGACTAAAGTTATGGAAGATTTATTTTACCTGTCATTACTGTAATTTAAGTACTCTTCTATATTCTCAGTTCTGTTGAACGGTTTGATCATCGAGAACATTCCTGGAAACATATAGCTAGTATGAGCTCGAAGAGGGCAGGCCATTCACTAGTTGTACTGAACGAGAAGCTGTAAGATTCGACTTTCTCCTCCTAATTTTTTTTATTCAATTGGAATGTTTTAAATCATAGTTGGTTTAACTGTTGTCAGTTCTGATAATTCTTACAGATTCGCTTTGGGTGGATATGATGGAGATCAGATGGTCTCGACTGTTGAAGTTTTCGACCCTCGTCTAGGTACATGGATGATGGGCGACCCGATGAACAATTCCAGGGGATACTGTGGAGCTGTGACTATGGGGGAGAAAATATTTGTCATCGGCGGAGTGGAGGGAAATGAAAAGATATTGGACACGGTAAAAAAATACATTTCACTCCAGCAAACATCTGTTGTTTATAGTTTACTAACATTGAGCATATCTGTGGAACCTTGATCAAGTGTTCTAACTGTTATCCTCACCTGTTTGTGTTTCTGTGTTAATCTGGCAGATTGAATGCTACAAAGAGGGTTGCGGTTGGGAGGTGACGAACATGAGAGGAGTTGGGAAAAGAGGCTTCTTATCAGCGGTCGTCTTGTGAGTTGGGAGTATCAGGAATGCCACTCGCGTAACATGATCTCGAACTTGGACAATGGTCGATATTTTCAAACTCAGTATATATAACTCTTAGTTGTCTGTTTGATTGTAATTAGTCGTACGACCACAAGACAATGGGAATATATTTCTCAATTAGGCTCTCGGCCTCTCGCTTGTGGTTGCAAAAAGGGCTTAACATGTACTGTCTCATGTTCCCAAACATGAAACCTGATGCATGCGTTATATAATATTTCGATTTTACATGTTCACTTGCAACTAGAGAGAAGGGGATCTGCTGCCGGCTCTATTTACTGTGTTATAATGAAAATGGATTGGTGAGAGGCTAATCAAGGTGGTGTACAAGCTATAAGCTCCACCACTTTAGTAACTTCCCTGCATGACTCACTTACACTTATACCACTCTGTCCCAGCTCTTTCTACCCATTCTGACTTTTTGACTCGTATCTGGGTCACTTTGACCGGGTGATTTTGATAGCAAAATAATACGATTTTTTGATAATTTTTTCACCGTATTATAGAGACACTTTTACTCTACAATACCTTCAAAAAATTATCGAAAAGTTGAATCGATTTGCTATTCAAATCAACAGGTCAAAGTGACCAAGTGAATAGTGGCAAAAGTCAGTTTGGGTAGAAAGAGCTGGGACGGAGTGGTACTAAAGAAACATGAAACCTCACTTGGCTTATGCTGTTCAGAAAGCAGGGTGAAATGTCAGTTTTCTTCCCATGCAGGGTCAAGCGCCATGTTAAACCGGATTTTCATTCGTTTTCATTACCTTTACCATTTCTCTTTTTTTTTTTTTTTTTTTTGAAAGATGGAAATCACATTAATCAGAACGAGATACAATGTTGGTTTAGCCTTTTAAGCCGATCATAGAATCCTATTGATCAGCTCTCTTTTGGCAAAAGAGATCAAAAGGAAATCAAAATTTGAAGCATTTGACCTAATGTCGCTAATAGTACTCCAAATGATGAAGTCGGATCTTGAATCAGATTGTGGATCGTTTGAACCGAGTCAGTTTGGAGCTCAACATTTTTGTATCCATGAGAGACAAGAGCCACCTCATAGCCATAGTTAGTAAATTTTTCGATTTTTTCTGTTTAATACCCGTTCGTACGTATAAATGAAAAATACTTTCGTATTTCGTATCATTGTCGGACCTAACTAAAAAAATACTCGAACTTTTGAGCGAAAACGTTTAGTACCCGTCTTTAACGATTTAACGTATAATACTCCCGAATAAAACTTCTCGTATACAAAATTACAGTATCTTACTTATCAGCTTTGGACAAATTTTTAGTAGCCTGACTTTTTTCCAAAGAGAAATAGCTGAATCATCCATGTATGGTGGGACTTAAGTTCTTTTTTCTAGCGTAAGATAGGCTGATTTGACCGAGTATTCTGCTGAATTATTATGTGGCCAAATGAAGCTGTCATCTTTCTCAGTGATAGGGATGGGAATTTTATGAATTTCACGAGTCAGAACTGAGCCATAAAATTGCGTCAAAAGACCGGACTTCCAAAACTTGTCGTAAAAAATAATGAAGCTGCTGACTTTGAGAGTACTACAGAACATTTCCAAATGTTCTGATAGTAAACAATCCGGGTTAGGCAACCATCTATCACGGAAAGGATTGATCTTGTTTCCATTTCCAACTATCCAAAGCATTTCAGACTATAGGAGGTCTTTACTCCAAAGAATACTTCGCCAGTCCCAGGAGACATTTCCTTTTGCAGTGGTATCTATGAAATTTCCTGTAACGCAATATTTAGCAAGCATGAGTTTAGAGATAAGCATCATTGGAGCTTTTTGTTTGAGACTGAGGTGCATAATCTTTTTTTTGCCAGAGAAGAAGAACATGAATTAATAATAAGGTAAAGTACACATCACCTATGTACTATTACAAGCATCCCAAACAACTATCAACCTAACAAGCTGCTAATGAGATCAACCATAGACATCCTTAGCCTACAAACAAAGCTAAAAGCCCAAGAAAAAGAAAAAAAACTACATAGAAGCTAGAAAAAGAAAATACAAATATAGAGGGACTGAATGCAAAATCAAAGGGTATGATGAAAAGAAGACCGATTTTCGAAATTGGTGGTTCTCGAAACTTAGAAATCATCCTCAAATCCTATATCAGATGTGCGTGGGAGAGTGCGGTCGACTCCAGAAAGCCCCTTGTGGTTGAGTCGTTCCAGAATCCAAAGGCCCTGATGGACTAGATGCCTCCTTGTGAAACTCCATAGATGTATTCGGCGTAGGAGCGCTTGGTGAATGATCCGAGGATTCGGTATCCTGTGTTTTGCACGGCTCTGGACTATCCCCTTTTTTGCAAGTCTCGGACGAAGTGAGAAACGACGATAGAACAAGGGGTAAGGAACTTGAACAACTCATCTTCCAACATCATCCCGATGAGGCGATCGCTTCACCACATTCCAATACCATTATTCATCAACAAGAACCACCTGTATCGTCATTGGATTGACGAATCTGAGCTTGGTTTTATAGGTGTCTGACACGATCCAACCGCAAGTGTACGGCTGTCGCGTGTAGTAATATCCGGAAATCCGGGTTTATCGAACCCAAAGGACTTGTCGTGAACTAATTAGTATGATTAACTTTATGTGGGCTAGCAATTGAGAGATTTTTCTGAACTAAATAATTAAAAAGACAAATTAAGTATTTAAATATTAAGATTTAATATGGGAGAAACAACCAGGACACCTCGTTTGGGGGATTGTTAGGATTCTCTTGTTGACGTCGTTCTACGATTTGTGAAACACAGACAAATTTTACTTTGCTAATCGAGCAATACTAACTCACCGAGTTACCAAGTGAGCATCCTATGCCTAGGTTAGATTAAAACCGAGTTACCAAGTTCTAATTATCCCTAAACATGCATTAACGATGAATTCTACTCTAACGATCCCATTCGACGCAGCCGAGTTACCAAGCCTATGAACGGGTGATTGTTTGATTTTCCGGTTTAACAATGACCGAGTTACCAAATAATTGCAAACTAAGTTCTAGCTAACAAGACGTCTCCAATTAACTAGATAGGATGAAGATCACAAAACAATCATAGCAAACGTAAAATCATCAATTAGGTTTATCAAAACATGAATCTCAATTCATAAAACGCATAATCAATGTGAAAACCCTAACCCCAAACTCGGGTCCTGATCTAAGAAGTTTAGCTACGCATATTCATGATCACAAATACAAGCGTTTGTGTGATCATGATCAAAAACAAAGAAAAGAAGGAGAAAAGAGATCAAACAAGATTTCCCAAGCTCCACGATGTGATCCAAGCTCCAAGTTGATGTCCCGTCCTTCAATAATGCGTCTCTCTTCTGAAAATATGACCTAATATGTCTAAAATACGTTCCCTAAGAGTCCCGGGTCAATTATGAAAGTTTTAAGCATCGTTTCCTTAATTTTGGCCGCCTCTGCACAGTGTCTTCGTACGAAGACTTTTCTCTTCGTAGGAAGAGTCTTCCTGCGAAGACATTTTCTCTTCGTAGGAAGGGTCTTCGTAGGAAGAGTCTTCGTACGAAGACTTTTTCTCTTCGTAGGAAGGTCTTCCCAGATAGATACTGCAAGCTGTTTTAGGAAGACTTTTTCAGCAACTCAAAATTTGGCTAAGTATAATCTCTTCGTACGAAGACAAATCTCTTCGTACGAAGAGAAGTCTGGGTCACCCAAAAACATCCTTTTTCGACTAATTTTCGATTCCTTGCCCGGCCTTTGCTTCCTTAAGTATCTCCTCGACCTCGAGACTCCTTTTATGCTATAAAACATTCCCAAATTCCGGGGAATCCTTCATTCATCAATTTAACTCCTCGAAAGGCGTGTTTGGCATTTCCGGATGCTTTCGGCCGCGTTTTATCTCTTTGAGCATCCTTTTTGACATAACTTTTTCATCCGGATTCCGATAAATGTGATTTTCGCACCTTTGGATTCCTTTTGCGACGTAGACTTCATCCATGTAGAGAAATTCCCGTTTCCGGATCATTTTCTCGTTTTTCTCAATTATTGCCCAATATTTGGCAAAAACATCCAAAACGCGCCAAATTCGTCTTTTCTTCTATTCCGAAGCTCGTTTCTTCTCTCCACTTGATTCCCGCATACGTAATTCCTGTCAAACAACAACATGAACACTACCGCGAAGATCAAATGTGATAAATTATCAAAATCATACTGAAAACCATTAAGAAACGCCCGGATTGTGCATTAAAGCTCAAAAACATCTAGAAGTGCATTTTCTTCTCAAATTAGCCAAAAATCCACCACTTTGCACCGAAACGCACAAAAATAACAATGTGAAACGTACATAGGATAACTCTTATTAAGGAGTTATCAAACACCCCCACACTTGCCATTTGCGCGTCCCGAGCAAAGTCTCATCTACTGCATTTAACTGTATATTAGCCAACAAGACTCAAACGACTCTAACATGACTCACGACACTACTAATGCAGCAAGATGATGCAAATGCAATTCTAGACTCGATCTTAAACACATAAAACACAAATTGATTTTTTTTTTTTTTTTTTGGATCAGGCAATCTCAATCCACAATAGACCGGTGCTTCTGGAGTGATGAACAAGTTAGGAAAGAGGTATGAATCACAACTAAATTCGACAACAAGTAATTCCCCATAGTTAGTATAGAAAGCTTAACTTTACTATAAAGAACAACCTACCTCTTCATGTGTGCCGATAAAAATAAGAGGCTAACCAAGGCTAAGCCACGTTCATAGTCCGAGCTCCTATTCCGCTAACGGTTTAGAATGTTGAGGCTTAGGGACAAAAGGATAATTATGAAGTAATAAGTCCTAAAGCGTCACATTCTCACATTAAAACCCCACATCTCACACACCCTCACCTTGATGATAGGAATCCACAACCCGAATCTCACCGATTCCGGCCCTCAATCCTCTCAAACCCCGGTACCATGTCAATTCCGTGGCCATCGCAGAGAATGATGTGTAAAACTCAAGTCTTTATCTTCAATCTGGAACTAGGAACTTTCACCACTCGTTTTCCAATAAGCACAACTGTAATCTTTCTTTATTCCTCTCATTTTTTTTCTCTCTTTTTTTTTCTTCTTTTCTTTCTATTTTGTTTTCTCTTTTTTTTTTTTTTTTTTCTCTCACTAAAACAACAATAATACAATAAAAAAATGTACGAGTGGTCCTCCTCCAAGAATCAAGCAGCAGTAATAATGTCAGGGGAAGGAAAGAAACCAAACAATGAATAAGTATCACAAGCCCCTGACTCCATGAAGCACGAGATGCCACAAACCGTCCAAGTCAAAGCGTGTATGGGGGTGGAGTCGTCAATGCACAATCTCTATGTCCGTAGTCAAAAGTCGACACCCCCACACTAGAATGCAGTCACGTCCCCCTCTCAAGTAATCAAACAAGATATGTCATGTGCCTAATCCAACCGAACCTCCTACACGGAAATGATAGAAATCCAGTACCTAGCACATTCCACCAATTAAGTACACCCAACCCCATTTTCGTGCGGATTAGACGTCACGCACTTAGGCTCTCCACTACTGTGTCCACGATGTACTGACATGGAACACCGCCACACCTTAGTGTGCAAGCCAACTCACTCACCCTCGCATCCCCTCGTAGATATCCAATGAAGCATATGCGATCTGCAGAACTCACAAAAATATGTAATGAAGCACTCCCTCAACTAACCCCCTCAACTATTGCTCCCTCGTGACGCCCTAGAAAGGTGATTCTACCGATATATGTTGAAGGCCAAGAATCGTCTCCCTATGTCAAAGAGGCTAACAATGAATCCAAGGATCAATTATGGTTATCTAGTGGTCCTACAAGGTAAGATCTAAAAAGCAGTGAGTGCTCTAATACACATCCTCGCACAGCTGTTCTGTGTGCCACTACGAGGCGGGCTGGCGACTACCTAAGACGGACAACATGAACGTTCGGCTTGTTTAGCAAACACCAAGCTCAACTCTTTTAGAGAAAAACAACACACACTTTAGCTTTTAAAATTTAATTTCAGTTTAAAAATAGGTAGACATTCCCGTAATGAGATTCTCTCTATACTTACTAGGGGGAACTAAAATTGTATATTCTCGGTCAAAATTCACACCCTATGCCTAAAGTTTTCACATCTCACTAAATCAACCAGGTCTAAGCTTCTCTCAATTGCCTTTTCTCAAAATTTTCAATTTTAATTTTTATGGATTTTCATTTTTTTTTTTTTCATTTTTTTTTCATAATATCCTAACTCTATATGCAAGGCTTTGACTCGAAAAAATTTGACTCTACACAAAAAACTTTTTGGTGGGTAGACTCAATTATGCAAAAGTGCAAACAGAATATAAATCTACTCTACACAATACGACAATATAAGTAAAAGCTCAACATAAACCACAACACTAACTCACAATACATTCTAAACACATCCTACATGTAACTGGCTATGCAAGACACATGGCTAGCAAACTGATAAACCACCCCCACACTGAATTCTTCGTTGTCCTCAACAAATTCAGAGAGTATGCAAGAAGACTCAGCAATCAATGTGTAGGCCAGTGGATGAGATGGAGCATGACATACTTATATAAAAGAAACACAAAATTTAGCAAGAGAAAAAGATACTCACAACCACCTCAAGGGTGGGGACGAAATCACGCCAAGCAGTCCCCAAGCACAGTAGTGGTGCCACCATGCTCCTATACAGTCAATGTGTACTCGCACACCGGGGTCGACTGCCCTCCTCTACTAAAATCCATGTCTGAAGAATCCCCAACTCGCATGCACGAGTCCCTGTAAAGGTCATGTGTGACATGGCACACCGGGGTAGATTCTACCATAACCTGCTCAAGTATGTCACTAGGAAACATCATTAGTCCCTCTCTCTCTCTCATCTCTCCAACTAACATAATAAAATAAATGAATTCAAAAACACAACTACGCTAAAGCAAATAAATAGGTTGGGTTGCCTCCCAACAAGCGCCTTGTAATTTAAGGTCGACGACCCGACCCAGTTACCTCAAAAAGAGTTTAAGGAGATTTTTCTCTCCACTTTTTCTTCTTCCACCATCGTCTCTCTTTTTGTCTCTTCTCAAGTGAGCATCCATGAGACACATATGGCAAGAAGAAGTTGTAGAAGACGGCCTTTGCAAATTTCTTCATCTTGTGCTTCCACTCCTTGATCACCGGTCTTCTCGAAAACTCATTCACCACATCATGACCCATTGTACCTTTCCTCTTCTTCTTCTTCTTCCAATTCTTCAGAATCAATATCATTGAGGATCGGTTATGTGAAAATAGAATCCCAGTTGGAACAGTAATGGCAAGGAGTGCCGTCTTGACTGCTTCCTTCCCTAGCTCTTGTCTTGGAATCACAGGTGGCAAATCATGTATTGCATAAAACTGGGGTCTTTGGTCTTCCTCATGTGATTCACCCCATTTTATTATCTCCAAAAGATAAGGATTAGACTGAAGACTTTCATGATACATGTCCTTGCAAACATCTCCGTGCGGTAATTCCTTAGCTTCATGACTTTCTTCAAAGTAAATATCTTCAATGGGCCATAAGCTAGCGATGTCCACACTCTCCCATGCATGCCACGACTCTGGAATTATGCGAGGCACAAGTTGTATAGGCGTCACTACATCATTCCAATCTGAATCCGAATCGGAGTCTGAATCTGTGTCTGAAGCAGCCCGACAATCTATTAATTCATGATGAATAGTATTATAGACATAGACCTCTGTGATTCCTTCGTCTTCCTCTTCGCACTCCTCAACTAAGTCAGGAATAATGCTACTTGGCCCATCGTCATTATCTGCATATGTCAATGCACTCGAAAGTTTTGCCAAGTGTTGTCCCTTCAGCTGGAGAGTTTCATCCATCCTATTAATCCCTTCTTCCATTCTGTCCATACTAGCTATCAAGAGCTTCAATAATTCTTTCATCTCCTCATCTTCTTGATTGCAAGGAGGAGGGGTGTACATATCTCCATAGGAGTAGTACGGTGAATAGTCGGGATATTGTCCATGATAATTTTGCCCCCACATGATCACCAAGTTATCTGTAAAATAATTTTCTAGGGAGCCGGTGAGATTAACAAATAAATAAATAAAGACAGAAAGATAAAATCCCTAAAGTTAATAATCCTAATCAATTCAACCGAAGTCCCCGGCAACGGCGCCAAAAACTTGACACGATCCAACCGCAAGTGTACGGCTGTCGCGTGTAGTAATATCCGGAAATCCGGGTTTATCGAACCCAAAGGACTTGTCGTGAACTAATTAGTATGATTAACTTTATGTGGGCTAGCAATTGAGAGATTTTTCTGAACTAAATAATTAAAAAGACAAATTAAGTATTTAAATATTAAGATTTAATATGGGAGAAACAACCAGGACACCTCGTTTGGGGGATTGTTAGGATTCTCTTGTTGACGTCGTTCTACGATTTGTGAAACACAGACAAATTTTACTTTGCTAATCGAGCAATACTAACTCACCGAGTTACCAAGTGAGCATCCTATGCCTAGGTTAGATTAAAACCGAGTTACCAAGTTCTAATTATCCCTAAACATGCATTAACGATGAATTCTACTCTAACGATCCCATTCGACGCAGCCGAGTTACCAAGCCTATGAACGGGTGATTGTTTGATTTTCCGGTTTAACAATGACCGATTTACCAAATAATTGCAAACTAAGTTCTAGCTAACAAGACGTCTCCAATTAACTAGATAGGATGAAGATCACAAAACAATCATAGCAAACGTAAAATCATCAATTAGGTTTATCAAAACATGAATCTCAATTCATAAAACGCATAATCAATGTGAAAACCCTAACCCCAAACTCGGGTCCTGATCTAAGAAGTTTAGCTACGCATATTCATGATCACAAATACAAGCGTTTGTGTGATCATGATCAAAAACAAAGAAAAGAAGGAGAAAAGAGATCAAACAAGATTTCCCAAGCTCCACGATGTGATCCAAGCTCCAAGTTGATGTCCCGTCCTTCAATAATGCGTCTCTCTTCTGAAAATATGACCTAATATGTCTAAAATACGTTCCCTAAGAGTCCCGGGTCAATTAGGAAAGTTTTAAGCATCGTTTCCTTAATTTTGGCCGCCTCTGCACAGTGTCTTCGTACGAAGACTTTTCTCTTCGTAGGAAGGGTCTTCGTAGGAAGAGTCTTCGTACGAAGACTTTTTCTCTTCGTAGGAAGGTCTTCCCAGATAGATACTGCAAGCTGTTTTAGGAAGACTTTTTCAGCAACTCAAAATTTGGCTAAGTATAATCTCTTCGTACGAAGACAAATCTCTTCGTACGAAGAGAAGTCTGGGTCACCCAAAAACATCCTTTTTCGACTAATTTTCGATTCCTTGCCCGGCCTTTGCTTCCTTAAGTATCTCCTCGACCTCGAGACTCCTTTTATGCTATAAAACATTCCCAAATTCCGGGGAATCCTTCATTCATCAATTTAACTCCTCGAAAGGCGTGTTTGGCATTTCCGGATGCTTTCGGCCGCGTTTTATCTCTTTGAGCATCCTTTTTGACATAACTTTTTCATCCGGATTCCGATAAATGTGATTTTCGCACCTTTGGATTCCTTTTGCGACGTAGACTTCATCCATGTAGAGAAATTCCCGTTTCCGGATCATTTTCTCGTTTTTCTCAATTATTGCCCAATATTTGGCAAAAACATCCAAAACGCGCCAAATTCGTCTTTTCTTCTATTCCGAAGCTCGTTTCTTCTCTCCACTTGATTCCCGCATACGTAATTCCTGTCAAACAACAACATGAACACTACCGCGAAGATCAAATGTGATAAATTATCAAAATCATACTGAAAACCATTAAGAAACGCCCGGATTGTGCATTAAAGCTCAAAAACATCTAGAAGTGCATTTTCTTCTCAAATTAGCCAAAAATCCATCACTTTGCACCGAAACGCACAAAAATAACAATGTGAAACGTACATAGGATAACTCTTATTAAGGAGTTATCAGTGTCCGCAAAGGAGCTGGACAGAGATGCTTGCTAACTCCTTGCATGTATGATCAGGCAGCGACAGACTATGCAGAGATGAGCGAAGATGTAAAAGATCATCCCGACTATACTTGAACTTTACCGGCTTAACCTCTTGGAGATTCTGATTAAACTCCCCTTGTTTTCGAAGCAGTTTGTACTGAGGAAAAGCTTCATCCCAGGATCGAAACCTCTTGGGGGCAGAAACACCCTTTCTTACTTGTGGGATCATATAGATCTGTTCGGAACAAATTTGCGAGAGAACGCGGTTGTTCCTGGTAGCTCAAAGCCCACACTTTTATTAAGGCTTTCGATCTGACCCTCTTCAGAATAGAGAAGTGTTTGCTTGCACACAAACAATAACGAAAAGAAAAAGAAATTGAAGAAGAAACCGAAGCCTAATTGAGAGGATCAAGCCAAAAAAATGAAAGACACAAAAAAACTAGCAATGAAGGGGAAGAGGACACAAGATTAACAAGCACATCAAACAAAACCAGAGAAGACGAAGGAAGAAGAAGGATAAGGACAGTAAACTAAACTCCAAGAAGATCAATGGTACAAACTAAACCAACTGATTGGTTCAAAGAGACCCACATAAGAAACCCAAAACCCAAATAGTGGCTTGAAGAAACCAAGCGAGACCCATAGGAAGATGGACGAAAGCAAGCGATTAGATAACTGGAGGAAAAACTGGAGTGAACCCAGAAGAGTTGACTTCGCCGGCGGCGAAAACTAGAGAGAACCGAGAGTGGGGAAAACTATCCACCCACGAGAACCAGGACCGAATGGAAGAGTGGATCTGAGGAAAAAAGGAGAAAAACAAAATTGAAGGGTGATAAGCTCTCGACGGCGGCGGCGAGAGAGCTAGGAAAGGCCGAGAGACAGACGAATGTTAGGGTTTTCAAGATAAATGTTGTTTTCTCGAAAGTGGAGAGAGCGTTTTCTCTCTCTAAATGACCCAACCTCGAGGTGCATAATCTTAGTTAACCGTAAAATGTACTTGCGAAAGAGAACAATTTGAATCCCTACATTATAATTTTATTTCTCCCATATGATTTGTTACAATTTTTCCTCGGAGCAATTGTGGATGAGCAACCTAAGCGGAAGCTGAGTGCAACAACCCCCTTATCCGGCTCTGGACAAGACCGAGAGGGCAATGCTTAATAGAAGCGGCGGAACTCAAAAGCAAATAAAACCACAACACTTAGTTATAATATTAAACAAAACTTTAGGTCTTACACACTAGCTGATTACTATTACACAATAGCCTAACTAGTATTACTATACACTAGGTGACATAGACCGTCTAGGTGAGTCTCTGACACGATTCAACCACAAGTGTATGGCCGCTGTGTGTAGTAATATCCAGAAATATGAGTTTATCGAACCCAAATGACTTATCGTGATTTAATTAGTATTATTAACTTTGCGTGGGCAAATATTTGAGTGGATTTTGCTAAACTACGAATTTAAACAACTACTAGAGTACTGATTTCACGGTTAAAGCAACGTGAAAGATGGTGGAAATACAATTTAGAGACAAATACCGGGGTTCCTTCTTTGGATCACTAGGGATGCTATGGATTTAGTTTTGACTTATGAAACACTAACACGTCTCTCTTATTAATCAAGCAAAGTATAACTTACCGAGTTACCAAATAAGTTGTCTATACCTAGAGCCAATTCAAACCGAGTTACCAAGCTTGATTCAAATCTAAGCATGCATTAAGGTTCGCTATTATACTTTAAAGATCCTAGTAAACTCTACCGAGTTACCAATTAGTGATACAACTAGGTGAATAGTTCAATTTACCGACTACAACTCACGAAGTTACCGCGTGAATCCAAATTAAGATCAATCCTATGGTAGCTAAGCGCAAGAAATACAGAGATTAAAGCATAAACTATTCATAACAAGAGATAATCGCATTAGTTTAAGCAAAAACAAGAATCATAACCTCAAAACAATTCATCCATACCAAACCCTAGCTACCAAACGAGGATCCCGATAACGAAAAGTTAGCTACTAATTGTTCTTAACATGGACAAAAACAAGAATTGTTGGAATAGGTGCCCTAGAGGCAATCTATATTTAGTATGAACAGTATTATTGGCTATTATATTCATTTATTATTTATTGTGACATTTAATATAATGTAGTCCTTGGATACAATGTGTTGTTTATCTTAAATAACCCTAGTCCACTATATTGATTAATGGGACGATCAAATATAGACTAGTATGTGTGTAACTTGATATGGAGAACACATGGGTATGCATTATGAGTAATGGCATACTGGATTGACCCACAACGAGAAGGATACATTAGATTATGTTAAATTCACAATCGCTTCTCGTAGTGCTAATATAATTTCAATCCTTAGACTTGAAGTCACTAGATACTCTAGTTGTGACATTTTGTGCTTTGATGTTATCAAACGTTACACCGTAACTGGATAATCATAAAGATAGCTATCGGGCATGATAGGAATCAAGCTTAGAGATCGTAGTAATGTAGAGAGGATTTGTCCCTCTCACATAATGGGAGTAAATATCCACGGCCACTCGAGAGATGAGGCTTATTGAATGTCTGGCCAGACTCAGATAAATCAATATGGGATATTGATGTTATTTGCTAGCATAAGCATATTCCCCGGATCGAGGAACTATGGATTGGATATACGAGTGTGACTATTTATGTCTCGTGTCTAATCCTAATATGAAGACAAAGGGATAGTGCAATATGTGATTGGGCACAAATGGTTTGTCGGGATCACTGACTTATTTCTATTAGTTGGGTGCGTGGATGTGCTGCTAGACACCGCTCCATCTTAGTAATAAGTTACTACCAACTAAGTAGAAACCTATGGGGTCACACGTCAAATAGAGTTGAAATAGATTTGGGATTAATTAATAAGAAGGATCACTTTACAAAACCTTGCAAACTTAGTAGGACCAATATGCAAGGAAGGGACTAATCCAAGTTCATGTAGAACTAGGAAGGGCCTTTATGTAGTTAACAAGGATTTGTTGGACTATATAAAGGATGCTCTAGCTTCCTTCACACAACTAATTCTCATAACATAAGTGAGTGGGAGAGAGCAAAAGAGAGAGCAAGACAAAGCTAGAGGCTGAAGCCCCTAGCCTGTCCGCCCAACCCGTCGGCCACAAGAGGAGGGCCGTATTCTTAATGTGATCTCCCAAACCAAAATGTACACATCTTATATGTTCCCTATCATGTTATGATGACTCATCCTTTGATCCTTGGTGGGCTTTGAGTAGGAATTAAATTTTGTTATTCCGGTGCGTTAACTACGTCAAAAACCAACAGTGGTATCAGAGCCACAGGTCGTAGTGCATAACATGATTTTACGTGTTATGATTTCAGTTTATACACCGTTATATTCATATCATGCGAAAACTGAAATTAATTGGCATAGTAGATGCAAAATGAATTTGATTCAACATAAACAAGATCTAATTTAATATTGTATGTTAGAATTTGTGAGTTTGATCACATAGGATGTGAATTATTGGGTTCTTGAAAATTAGGGCCCATTGGCACATAGTTGGAAAATGAGTTTTTCAATTATGGAAACAATTTAATGGAAATATCCATAAGAAAACAACCATGCTTGGGCAAAAAGGAAGGAAGGGAAGGAGACTAGGTCCGAAACCCTAGCCGTCCGCCCCCTCCTCCGTGCGCGCCAAGCATGGCCGTGGGTCACAAGGGCGGCCGGACTTGGGCCGGGCCCACATGGCGGGCGGCGGTCCTTGGGGTTCGGCCTAGGCTTAGGTTGTGGATGTTTATTGCTTGTCAATTAAACATTTGGTTTAACTGTATTATGTGCTTTGTTGCATGGTGGATGGATATGACCTAGGTTGTGGATGTTTATTGCTTTGTGGTTTGGTTTACGACCTGCGAACTGATCAAATTAATGTAATAATTAATTAGGTTTTACGGCCTGCGAGTCGTCTTTTCTCCTCGACATGTGATGCTTTTATTATTTATTTATTCTAGATGGTAGGATAGAATTAGAAATATTTAGATGATAGCCAAGAGCATGGAGAAGAAGACCGGAGAACCAAAGAAGGCAAAAGACGAAGAAGACACCCTCCTAGGCGCCCGAATATGGTGGAGCACATGGAGATGAGCTTGTCACTTTAGGGAAAATAGATATTATTATTATCTTGATAATATCTTAGTCTAGAGGCCATATCCATGCCACGTTTTTTTATTTTGTGGATGTTTATTATTTATGTCTTGTTATTTATTGTTGTGTGTATGGCGATACTAGCAAAACATTAACAAGATAGTAATAAACAAGGATGGTCTTTTATTGTGGATTGCCTAATCCAAATAAGTAGATCATGTTGATTGGATCAACCAAACAAATTAATAATAATTAAATCCCGCAATTAAATATTGCGTTTTCCCTTCTCTTTCCAAAGCACCCTTCATGATCAGGGTTTATTAAAATTCGGGCTTGCCAAAGCAAGGCGATTTTTACCATGGTGTGTTGCGGACGACACAAGCTAGTAATGTGTGTATGTTGAAGCAAGAGGTTGGACGCAACTAGGTAAGACTCAATTGGATTG
Source organism: Linanthus parryae (assembly GCA_023055425.1). Taxonomy (NCBI): domain Eukaryota; kingdom Viridiplantae; phylum Streptophyta; class Magnoliopsida; order Ericales; family Polemoniaceae; genus Linanthus; species Linanthus parryae. Next base: position 113,531,121 of record JALGPY010000002.1, on the reverse strand, counting down.
ATGAGCCTAGAGGAATGACAATTAGGCGTTATCCAAAGGATAAAGAATAAAGAGTTATTTACCTAATTGGACCAAGAGTTGCATGGGATGCAATTGGAATGGTTCCTACCTAAATAACCTATTCTTGGGTGACTTGCCAAAGCAAGCTCAAGAAGAAGTGAAAAAGGGATCTTGGACCTACTAGAAAATATAATGATATTTTCCGCATTAATGGTGAGGGCTATTAATCCGAGAAAAATAGTGGGAGCTATATTTGATGATCTAGCCATTGTTGAATATAGTTAAATTGTTCAAAATACTAAATTGCACATTTCTTATTTTGTAGAATTCCAAATGGCAAACAACAACGCATCGACTTCATCCCTACGATCTGTACTTGAGAAGGAAAAACTGTCTGGAACAAATTTCCTTGACTGGTACAGAAACTCAAGGATTGTCCTTAAGCAAGAAAAGAAGCTGTACGTCTTGGACACTCTGATTCTAGAACCACCACAGGACGAGTCTGTTCTAGCGGAAGTAAGGGCACGTCAGAAACATATTGATGATTCTAATGACGTGACTTGCCTCGTGCTTTGCACCATGACTGCTGAGCTTCAGAAGAAGCACGAGAACATGAAGGCTTATGATATGATCATACACTTGAAATAATTGTTTCAGGAACATGCAAGGCATGAACGCTATGAGGTGTCTAAAGCATTGTTCAAGAGTAGTCTAGCAGAAGGAAATCCAGTAGGACCTCATGTACTCCGAATGATCGGTATATTGAGAACCTTGAGAGACTTGGATTCCCTCTTGGCCAAGATTGGGCAACTGATCTTGTCTTGCAATCGTTTCCTAACAGTTATAATCAGTTCATCATGAACTATAATATGAATGAGATCAGTAAGACTCTGCCAGACTTGTTGAACATGCTAAAGAAAGCTGAACAGAGCGCCAATAAAGGCAAGGGCAAAGCCATAATGATGGTGCATAAGAAGAAGGGCAAAGGAGTTGCCTCTACTTCCAAAGGAAAGCGCAAGAAAGTTGCGAAATCCAAGGAATCCCTAAAGCCTAGTGGAGGCGTGGCTAAAGGTGAATGTCACTACTGCAGCCAGCCGGGTCACTGGAGGAGGAATTGCCCTAAATATTTGGAGGATAAAAATATTGGAATAGTGATTCCACCACCACCAGGTATTTATGTTATAGACGTCAATCTTTCTATTCCTTCATCTTGGGTATTGGATACTGGATGTGATTCTGACATTTGTCGAAATGTGCAGGATTTGAAAAGAAGTAGAAGATTGGCTAAAGGGAGATAGATATGCGCGTCGGGAATGGAGCAAGAGTTGCTGCATTAGCTGTAGGCGTTTATGAGCTATCTTTGCCTTCTGGACTTATTTTAGAATTAGACAATTGCTTTTATGTGCCTGCTATGAGCAGAAAGATTATTTCCATTTCTTGTTTGGACGAGAAGGGTTTTTCTATTTCAATAAAGGACCAGTGTTGCTCCATTTATTTTGATAGTGTGCACTATTGTAGTGCGCATTTGTCTAACGGATTGTATATCCTTGAGCTAAATAGTCCAATCTATAATACTAAAAGGAATAAAACTAACGATTTAAATGCTACATATCTATGGCACTGTCCTTTAGGCCATCTAAATGAGAAACACATATCTAGACTCCATAAGGATGGACTTCTAGACTCATTTGATTTGGAATCATATGAGACATGCGAAGCTTTTTTATTAGGAAAAATGAAAAATCCCCCTTTCAATAAGAAAGGAGAGAGGACTAGTGAGTTATTGGCACTCATACATACCGATGTGTGTGGGCCGTTCCCCACGCCAGCCAGAGGTGGTTACACCTACTCCATCACGTTTACTGATTATTTCAGTAGATATGGATTTGTATACCATATGAAGGCCATATCCGAATCCTTTGAATTGTTCAAGGAATTCAAGAATGAAGTAGAGAAGCAACTTGGTAAAAGTATTAAGGCTCTACGATCGGATCGTGGAGGAGAATACTTAAGACAAGAGTTTGATGAATATCTTAGAGAGTGTGGGATAGTATCCCACCTCACTCGACCCGGAACGCCACAATGGAATGGCGTGTCCGAGAGGAGGAATCGCACGCTATTAGATATGGTGCGATCTATGATGTCTCAAACAGATCTTCCGATATCATTTTGGAGACATGCTCTAATGACGACAGCTTTTACCATTAACCGTGTTCCATCCAAATCAGTCATGAAGACACCATATGAGATATGGACTGGGAGGCATCCCATAGTGTCAGTTATGAGGATTTGGGGCTGCGATGTCTATGTAAAACGTTTACAAACAGACAAGCTCGGGCCCAAAGCGGATAAGTGCAAATTTGTGGGATATCCTAAGAAAACGAAAGGATATTATTTCTACAATCCCACCGAGAACAAACTGTTTGTTGCTCGGACCGGCGTGTTTCTAGAAAGAGAGTTTGTCTCCAAAGAAGCAAGTGGGAGGGCTGTAGAACTTGAAGAGATTCAAGAACCACAAATCACTGAACCGATGATGGAACATGAGCAGGAACCGCAAGCTGTTGTGGAAGAACCTGTTCAAGTAACACAGGAACTCCATAGATCAGGATGAGTACGTCATGAGCCATAGAGGTACGGACTTCTCGTGACTGAGCCCGATGACGTACCACTCATGGATGATGAGCCTGCAACCTACGGGGAAGCCATGGAAGGCCCAGACTCCAAGAAGTGGCTAGAAGCCATGAGATCCGAAATGGATTCCATGTACACCAACAAAATATGGACTTTGGTGGAATCACCCGAAGGGGCTTGGCCCATAGAGTGCAAGTGGGTCTTCAAGAAGAAGACCGACATGGATGGCAAAGTAGTTTCCTATAAGGGGCGATTGGAAGCCAAATGGTATAGATAGATTCATGGTATTGACTATGATGAGACCTTTTCACCAGTCGCCATGACTAAATCCATTCTAATCCTACTTGCTATTGCAGCATACTACGACTATGAGATTTGGCAAATGGATGTCAAAACAACGTTCCTTTATGGGAACCTCCTCGAGGATGTGTACATGACACAACCAGAGGGTTTTGAGGATCCAGAAAATGCCAATAAAGTCTGTAAGCTGCAAAGGTCCATTTATGGATTAAAGCAAGCTTCTAGGAGCTGGAATCGACGTTTTGATGACGCAGTCAAAGAGTTTGGCTTCATCAAGAACAAAGATGAGCCTTGTGTTTACAAGAAGGTTAGTGGGAGCTCTGTAGTATTTCTGGTCTTGTATATGGATGACATACTAATCATTGGCAACGACATTCCTACTTTGCAATTTGTTAAAGATTGGCTAGGAAAGTGTTTTGCAATGAAAGACTTAGGAGATGCAGCCTATATACTTGGTATAAATATCTATAGGGATAGATCTTGAAAGCTGCTCGGCCTAATTCAAAGTACATATATAGACAAGGTGTTGAAGAGGTTCAACATGAAAGATTCCAGGAAGGGATTCTTGCCCATGTCCCATGGAGTCACTCTTTCTAATAATGACTGTCCCTCCAATGAGATTGAGAAGAACCGCATGAGTAGAATACCCTATGCTTCGGCCATATGATCCATCATGTACGCCATGTTGTGTACTAGACCAGACGTATCATACGCGCTGAGTATGGTGAGCAGATATCAGTCCAATCCGGGTGAGAGTCACTGGATTGCTGTCAAGAACATCCTAAAGTACTTGATAAGAACTAACGATGCGTTCTTGATATTTGGAGGTAAGCAAGAAATTTAAGTGTAATCGGTTACACTGATGCAAGCTTCCAAACCGACAAAGATGACTACAGATCGCAGTACGTGTTTTGCCTGAATGGAGGAGCCGTGAGTTGGAAGAGTTCCAAGCAAGGGACAGTTGCTGATTCTACAACAAAAGCTGAGTACATTGCTGCTGCAGAAGCAGCAAAAGAGGCAGTTTGGATAAAGAAGTTTATCACTGAGCTCAATGTGGTCCCTAGCATCGTGGATCCCATAGATTTGTACTGTGACAACTCAGGGGCGATCGCACAAGCCAAGGAACCAAGATCACACCAGAAATCAAAGCATGTACTTAGGAGATTCCATCTTATTCGTGATATGATCGATCGAGGAGATGTGAAGATGTGCAAGATTCCAACGGATGAGAATCTTTCAGATCCACTTACAAAACCTCTTGCGCCGCGAAAGCATGATGGGCACACCAGATCTATAGGTATACGAGATGCACCAAATTGGCTCTAGTGCAAGTGGGAGACTGTTGGAATAGGTTCCCTAGAGGCAATCTATATATCGTATGAACAATATTATGGCTAGAATATTCATTTATTATTTATTGTGATATTTAATATAATGTAGTCCTTGGATACAATGTGTTGTTTATCTTAAATAACCCTAGTCCACTATATTGATTAATGGGACGATCAAATATAGACTAGTATGTGTGTAAATTGATATGGAGATATCAAGTCTAACACATGGGTATGCATTATGAGTAATGGCATACTGGATTGACCCACAACGAGAAGGATACATTAGATTATGTTAAAGTCACAATCGCTTCTCGTAGTGCTAATATAATTGCAATCCTTAGACTTGAAGTCACTAGATACTCTAGGTGTGAAATATTGTGCTTTGATGTTACCAAACGTTACGCCGTAACTGGGTAATCATAAAGATTGCTATCGGGCATGATAGGAAACAAGCTTAGAGATCGTAGTAATGTAGAAAGGATTTTTCCCTCTCACATAATGTGAGTAAATATCCACGACCACTCGAGGGATTAGGCTTATTGAATGTCTGGCCTGACTCAGATAAATCAATATGGAGATATTGATGTTATCTGCTAGCATAAGCATATTCCCAGGATCGAGGAACTATGGATTGGATATACGAGTGTGACTATTTATGTCTCGTGTCCAATCCGGATATGGAGACAAAGGGATAGTGCAATATGTGATATTGGGCACAAAAGGTTTGTCGGGATCACTGACTTATTTCTATTAGTTGGGTGCGTGGATGTGTTGCTGGACACCGCTCCATGTTAGTAATAAGTTACTACCAACTAAGTAGAAACCTATGGGGTCACACGTCAAATAGAGTTGAACTAGATTTGAGATTAATTAATATGATTAATTAATAAGAAGGATCACTTTGCAACACCTTGCAAACTTAGTAGGACTAATATGCAAGGAAGGGACTAATCCAAGTTCATGTAGAACTAGGAAGGGCCTTTATGTAGTTAACAAGGAGTTGTTGGATTATATACAGGATGCTCTAGCTTCCTTCCCACAACTAATACTCATAACATAAGTGGGTGGGAGAGAGAGCAAAAGAGAGAGCAAGACAAAGCTAGAGGCCGAAGCCACTAGCCTGTCCGCCCAACCCGTCGGCCACAAGAGGAGGGCCGAAACCCTCCTTTGCCTCCTTGGTTGCTTGATTCCTTATTCCCTCTTCCCCCGGTCCAAGCTAGCACTTGAGAAGAAAGAATCTAGATCTCACCTCTAGACGTGGATCAACCGTAGAGACGAGGACAATATTCTTCGTGTGATCTACCAAACCAAAAGGTACACATCTTCTATGTCCCTTATCATGTTATGATGACTCTTCCTGTGATCCTTGGTGGGATTTGAGTAGGAATTAAATTTTTTATTCCGTTGTGTTACCTACGTCAAAACCCAACAAGAATAACGTAGAAGAAGAGAGAAAAAGGATCAAACGATGTGATCCTTGCTCCAAGCTATGCTCCTGGTGTTCCAAGAACCTCGTTGGTACCGTCTCTCACGTGATAGAGCTGATCAATACAGCTCTTAGGGCTTCTAATAGGTTTCCTAAATAAGTTAAACAAGTTCATGTTTATTACGCAAAAGCAACAACTGCTCTTGACATGTTTTAAATTTCTCATGCTCATCCCAGGTCGTACGACCTGTGGTTGAGGTCTTGCAGGACCTCGCCCTCGCTGCCTGCCTGTTGAACCAGGTCGTGCAACCTCCGGAGTGAGGTTTTACGACCTCTGGGTTTGTGTATCCAGGTCATGTGACCTCTCTGTGAGGTTCTGCGACCTCCCCAAGTTATGGAACTTTTTCTGATTCGCTGCCAAAGCCTATCCTTGTTGTTTGCGCACTTCCCGATCCTCCTCTTGACTTTGAATCATCTCCCGAGCATTGCGTCGCCACTTGTTTCTTCATTTTGAGCCCTCCAAATGTCTCAATGCTCGTATCTTCTTTTCACTTGCTCCTTGCACTCAAATTATCATCTCTTGCTTTCCTCATCAATTCTCGAGCTCGCCATAGCTTCGGAAGTTCGTTTCCTCTATCCACTTGCTCCTCACGTGCTCAATTCATGAAAAACACAACACGAACACCCCGCGAAGATCAAATATGACAAAATATGATAAACGCATGTAAAATGATGTAGAAAATGCCCGAACTTGACATTTAACGTACGTGACACTCACATTCTCAATTTATACCAAAAACGACTCGGAACGACACTAAATTCTCCATTTTCGCTCACAAATAGAAACTCATAAGAATAGATATGTCCAGTACAGAGTTATCAAATACCCCCAAACTATCATTTTATCGTCTTGAGCAAAGTCCGATTCACACAACTACAACCAAGTCAAGCAACCAACCAACCACTCCCTTCGATCCACCACATTGCATACAAAACCGAAAATTAACTGACTTGACACAAACAAGACTCAATTCACAACTCGACTAATGAAACTATATGATGCAATGCAATCTAGACTCGATCTTAAAGCATATATTTACACACACAAACATCCTTGTTATCTGTTTGTGAGATCGGGCAATATCAATCAACTCAAAACGGTGCTCATGGAGTGATGAACAAGTTAGGGAAGAGGCGTGAAGCGAAACTAATCTCGAAAACGAGAATTTCCCCTAGTTAGTATAGAAAATATAACATTACTATAAAAAATAACCTACCTCTTTGAGTGTGTCGACAAAAATAAGAGGCTAAGCCACGTTCATAGTCTGAGCTCCTATTCCGCTAACGGTTTAGAATGTTGAGGCTTAGGGACAAAAGGATAATTGTGATGTAACACGTCCTAAAGCGTCACATTCTCACAGTCAAACCCACATCTCATACACCCTCACCATGATGATAGAAACCTCAACCCGAAACTCACCGTCTCCGGCCCTCAATCCCCTCAAACCCGATACAATAACGATCTCCGTGGCCACCGTGGCGAAACGTGTACGAAATGTAAACCGTAGTCAACGAAATAGCAAACTCCACCACTCGCGTTCCAATAAGCGTAAGTCGTCATTTATTCATTCCTCTCCTTTTCTCCTATATTTTTTTTTTTCTTTTCCATTTTTTCTCTTTTTTTAGTTTCCCTCAATAATACATCAACACAATCTCATCTGTCACAAAGTACGAGTGGTCTACTTCTAAGAATCAAGCAATAGTAATCATTTTAGGGGGAGGAAATAGATGATCCGATGAATGAATTTCACAAATAAAATTCCTCTCCCCTAACTCAATAAAATGCACGGTATCACCTAACAAAGCCTCAAGCCAATCAAAGCACATGTGCGGGGGTGGAGCCGTCAAAAGTACAATATCGATGTCCGTAGTCAAATGTCGACACCCACACACTAGAATGTAGTCACGTCCCCTCTTAAGTAGTCGATAAAGAAATGAATCTTGTGCCTAATCCAACCGAACCTCCTACACCAAGATGAATGAAATCTGGTACCTAGCACGATCCAACGATTAAGCTCTCCCAACCCCATTTTCGTATTGATTAGACGTCGCGCACTTATGGCTCTCCGCAACCGTGTCCATGATGTAGTGACGTGGACCACCGCCACACCGTAGTGTGCAAGCCAACTCACTCACCCTCACATTCCCCTTGAAAATAATATATGAAGCACATGTGAACATGTAGAACTCACAAGAATATGTAATGAAGCACTCCCTCATCGAGCCCCCTCAACTACAACTCCCTCGTGACGCAATAAAGAGGTAGTTCTAAACGATTTGTGATGAAGGCTAAGAATTATCTCCCTAGGTCAAGAGACTATAAAGTAATCCAAGGTTCGATTAGGGTCTTCTAGTGGTCCTACGTGGTGAGATCTAACAAAGCAGTGAGTGCTCTAATACACGTCCTCGCACAACTGTTCTGCGTGCCACTACGAGGCGGGCTGGCGACTACCTAAGACAGACAACATGAACGTAAGGCTTGTTTAGCTCACACCAAGCTCAACGCTTGTAGGAAAAACGACACACACTTTAGAATTTTAAAATTTAGTTTAGTGTGAAAAATAGGCAGGCACTCCTGTAAAGAGAGTCTCTCTATACTTACTAGGGGGAACTCACATTTCCACTCTCGGTCAAGGTTCACGCCCTATGCCTAAAGTTTTCACACTCCTCAAATCTACCCACTCTAAATTTCTCTCGATTTCCCTTTCTCATTTTTTTTTTTTTTTTTTTTTTTTTTTATTTTTTTTTTGTATTTTGTATTTTAATTTTTTTTTGTATTTTTATAATAGATCCTAAACTCTTAATGCACGGCTACACGAAATAAGACTCGATCCTCTACTCAATTTTTTGGTGGGTGGACTAAATAAATAAACGTGCAAATTAAAATGCAAACACATCTAAACACGAAACAATACGATAATGTATGTAACAACGACACGGACCACAAAGACACACAATACGACATAAACTACCTACATGTGACTGGCTAATGCAGACACGGACTTGGCTAATATTCGGTAAAACTCACCCCCACACTAGAATGCTTCGTTGTCTTCAACAAATTTAGAGATCATACAAGAGAACTCAGCAATCAATGTGTAGGACCAGTAGATGACATGGAGAACGACATATACCATTAACACAAACTACAGCTAAAGAGACTAGATACTAACAACCACCTCAAGGGTGGGGAAGGAAAACATGCAAGCAGTCCCCCAACACAGTGGTAGTTGCGCCACCCATACCCCTATCGGCCAGTGTGTACTCGCACACCCAGGTTGACTGATCTCCTGAATTTAAATCTGCGCATTGAGAATCCCCAACTCGTATGGACGAGTCCCTGTAAAGGTCGCCTGTGCCATGGCACACCGGGGTAGACTCTCCCATAATCTGCTAAACGTCACTTGTAAAACATCATCAGTCCCTCTCTCTCACATTTCCCCAAATAGATAAATAAAATCACCACTGTATAAAAAACACACTCCCTAAATTAATACAATATATAAGTTGGGTTGCCTCCCAACAAGCGTCTTGTATTTTAAGGTCGACGACCCGACCCAGTTACCTGAAATATGTGTAATGAGGTTTTTCTCTCCACTTCTTCTTCTTCTTCCAACATCGCTTATCTCTTTGTCTCTTCTCAAGCGAGCATGCATAAGTTGACAACGGTAAGAAGAAGCTGTAGAAGACCGCATTGAAAAATTTCTTCTTTTTGAAATTCGGTCTACTAGAGAATTTGTTAACCGCCACATGCCTCATTTTACCTTTCCTCTTTTTTTTTTCTTCTTCCAATTCTTCAATACCACAATCGTCCAGGATTAATCCTTTGAATGTAGCATCTCAAGTGGAACGGCTACAACACTGAGTTCTAACTTTCCTGCTTCATTTCCTTTATCTTCTCTTATAATCATGTGTGGCAGTTCATGAACTGCATAGAATTGGGGTATGTCGTCATCTTCGTAAAATAATTCCCTTTACTCAAAGAATGCTTCATTTAGGCACATATCATCAACGAGTGTAAATATCACATCCTTGGCGCACTATGAGCTTGTTCTTCAAAAAAAATAGCTTCAATATCATTAGGCCATAAGCTTGCGATGTCAACACTCTCCCACTCATGCCATGACTCCGAAATTATGCGAGGCACAAGTTGTATAGGCTTCATAATATCATCCCAATTTGAGTTCGAATTTGAGTCTGAAGCAGCCCGAGGATCTATTACTTCATGATGAACATTATTATAGACATATACCTCTAGGGGTTCATCGTCTTCCTCTTCGCACTCCTCAACTAAGTCCGGAATGATGCTGCTTGGCCTATTGTCATTGTACGCCAATGCCAATTCATCCAATTGCAGTTGATGACACATGACAGTTTCCTACATCACCGTCAGCCCTTCCTCCATTATGTCCATTTTAGCTATCACGAGCTTCAATATTTATTTCATCTTCTCATCTTCTTGATTGCAAGGAGGAGGGGTGTACATATCTCCATAAGAGTAGTACTGTGAATAGCCTGGAGCTTTCCCATATAAATTCTGCCGCCACATGCTCACCAAGATCCATGCAAAATTATTCGCTAGGAAGAAGGTGAGGTCAAAAAATAAATAAACAAAAGCAAAACTAAAAATAAAATTCCATAAAGTTTATAATTATAACTAATTCAACCGAATTTCCCGGCAACGGCGCCAAAAACTTGACACGATTCAACCACAAGTGTATGGCCGCCGTGTGTAGTAATATATAGAAATCCGGTTTATCGACCCCAAAGGACTTGTCGTGATTTAATTAGTATTATTAACTTTGTGTGGGCAAATATTTGAGTGGATCTTGCTAAACTACGAGTTTAAACAATTACTAGAGTACTGATTTCACGGTTAAAGCAACATGAAAGATGGTGGAAATACAATTACGAGACAAATACCGGGATTCCTTCTTTGGATCACTAGGGATGCTATGGATTTAGTTTTGAATTATGAAACACTAACACGTCTCTCTTATTAATCAAGCAAAGTATAACTAATCGAATTACCAAATAAGTTGTCTATACCTAGAGCCAATTCAAACCGAGTTACCAAGCTTGATTCAATTCTAAGCATGCATTAAGGTTCGTTATTCTACTTTAAAGATCCTTGTTAACTCTATCGGGTTACCAAGTAGTGATACAACTAGGTGAATAGTTAAATTTACCAACTACAACTCACGGAGTTACCGCGTGAATCTTAATTAAGATCAATCATACGAAAGCTAAGCGCAAGAAAGATAGATATTAAAGCATAAACTATTCTTAACAAGAGATAATCACATTATTTAAGCAAACACATGAATCATAACCTCAAAACGTTTCATCCATACCAAACCCTAGCTACCAAACGGATAACGAAAACTTAGGTACTCATAGTTCTTAACATGATAGCAATGTTTCTCATGGACAAAAACAAGAATAACGTAGAAGAAGAGAGAACAAGGATCCAAACGATGTGATCCTTGCTCCAATCTATGCTCCAGATGTTCCAAGAACCTCGTTGGTACCGTCTCTCACGTGATAGAGCTGATCAATACCGTTCTTATGGATTCTAATAGGTTTACTAAACAAGTTAAACAAGTTTAGAACGATGTGATCCTTGCTCCAAGCTATGCTCCCGATGTTCCGGGAACCTTGTTGGTACAGTCTCTCACGTGATAGAGCTGATCAATACCGTTCTTAGGGCTTCTAATAGGTTTCCTAAACAAGTAAAATAAGTTTAGGTTTATTACGCGAAAGCCCCAACTGTTCTTGACATGATTTGAATTTCTTCTGCTCGTCCCAGGTCGTACGACCTCTAGTTGAGGTCTTGCAGGACCTCGCCGTCGCTGCCTGCCTGCTGCACTAGGTCGTGCGACCTCCTAAGTGAGGTTGTACGACCTCTGGGTTTGTGTATCCAGGTCATGTGACCTCTCTGTGAGGTCTTGCGACCTCCCCAAGTGCAGGGACTTTTCCGATTCGCTTCCAAGCCTCTCCTTGTTGTTTGCGGACTTCTCGAGCCTCCTCTTGACTTTGAATCATCTACCGAGCATTGCGTCGCCACTTGTTTATCCATTTTGAGCCCTCCAAACTTCTCAATGCTCGTATCTTCTTTTCACTTGCTCCTTGCCCTCAAATCATCATCTCTTGCTTTCCTCATCAATTCTCGAGCTCGCCATAGCTTCCGAAGTTCGTTTCCTCTAACCACTTGCTCCTCGCGTGCTCAATTCATGAAAAACACAACACGAACACCCTGCGAAGATCAAATGTGAAAAAGATGATAAAACGCATGTAAAATGATGTAGAAAACTCCCAGACTTGCCATTTAACGCACGCGACACTCACATTCTCAATTTATACTAAAAGCGACTCGGAACAGCACTAAATTCTCCATTTTTTCTCACAAATCGATAGAAACTCATAAGAATAGATAACTCGGATACGGAGTTATAAGTTTCGCGCCCATTTATTCCTCAATCTCTAGATCCTAGACCTCAGGTGGGAAAGAAAACTAGAACCACCGTTTTTGAAAGTCAGCAATGAAATACTGAGTGAGATACACCTTAGCATGTAAAACATGAAACACTTTGAACGACTACTGGGTTGCGAGTTAAGTAAAATAACTGTAACAAAGAATAAGTACACACAATATCGAAGTTTTCAGCTGTGATAAACAATGGTGAATGTCGCAAGAAGTAAATCCATTTATATATATTCCAAATTCGTTGTAAGTTTCCAACATCATGACAAAGAAGTTTTGTATTATGCACTGTAACCTGGGTAGACCAGAAAAAAGTAAAATATGGTAATGGTGTATAGGGGGTTCAAGAACCCAAACCTCTCTACCAAAAGTTGTGGATCGCATCCTGCGTCTCGCTAGCCTTCATGACCTCATCAGACATTCTAGACCTTAAGTGTTGCAACACCCTCCTAAGGGCGTGAATCAAAGTAGTGCTATCTAGAATCAGTGCTCCAGCCTACGGCGAAAGGAGTCGGGGGCACACGGAGTCTCACATTTTAGGGGCTAAACCCCAAAGGATCAAAACCCAAGGTATGTAAAATAACTAGTTCCGGTACATGCAAATTCTTCCACTTTACGTTATTAATGACTTCCCATCAATCATAACATTTGAATGTCAAGTAATAATAATAAACACAATTTAAAGACTGTAAATAACGTAAAACTAGTTTATCAAGTAGGGAATGAAATACGACAACTAATTTTAATAACAAGAATTTAACCCGAAAGAAGCTAGCACACAAGACTAAGCATGTGACTCCCAAGTATATTTTGAGACAGAATATAAAATCACATATTGACACTAGGCACGCTAAGCTAAGCATGTAAACTAACCTCAATTCGCCTCAGCAATTTGTACGAAGGGGCGTCGACAAAGCCTATGTTCACGAATCCGTCCCCTACAATTTACAAGTCTCTAGTCACAACGATGCTACTTCCGAGTAAAGAATGCATGGGTGTTTGTCTAGGTTGGGTACTAAGTCCATCCCAATAATCCCAATTAACCTGTTTGCAGTGGTATAATCACGTGGTCGAATACATTCTTGAATGTATGTAATGCATGTATTAAATCATGATCTATATAATGTAGAAGGGTGGGGGGGGGGTGTTGAATAGAGTACGAAAAATTTAGCTAAAATCGAACTTTTGAAACTTTAACATAGTGAACTAATGAAATCCCAAAGGTTTGGACAAGGATAAAGAAACTTTGAAACAATTTGAGACTGTCTGGAGCTTCAAAGTATTGAAGCTGAAATTTCCCAAAGCTTTGGAGCTTCCCTGTATCGTGCAAAATGAAATGAAGAACTAATAAAGAGATGAACACATAGTTTTGTTACGAAGTTCAACAACCAATGGGCCTACTCTCCGCCTGAGGGATATTATCCATCAAGGATTTGAACAACTTCTTATTAATCACAGACTTAGCCCTAGATCTCAAGCCTAAGTGAACTACCTTACACTTATACAACTTGTGGTTTCAAACCTATCTAGTTTCTGCTACAATCTAGTGAAACAATAAGAGCCTCTTGTTGTTCACTTTAAAAACTAACTTAATAAAATTTGTGATGTTCAGAAATTCTAATGAATTATAAAATGAAAGAACAATAAAGAAGAACACAATGAACTTATATGCAGTGAAGCTTGGAAGTGTTATTCAGATCTGGAATGATTGATCTTCTGTAGTGCTGAATGTTTGAGTGTGTGAAGAGTTTATTGTTGATCTTCCACGAATGAATTCTTTTCTCTAGCTCAGTTGAACATCTCTACTGTATTTGCAATTCAAATTCAGACTTATAACAAACAACAACAACAACTTGAGAGATTTAAGGAACAAACTCCCTAAAAATCCTAAATCCCAAACAACTTCTTTCAACAACTATTTTTGAATAGCTGGTTTGATTTTGTTTGGCAGGTTTGACCAATGAACATCCATGCAAAACTTAATCACAAAATCAAATCCAATCCAGGGAAAATAGCACAGAGAATTGTGATCTGTTTGACAGATCAGTTTAAACCATTAAACTTAGCTATTTTCTTGTAAAACATGTACTATATGTAATAATGTATAATTAGCCATAAAGATAATCAACAATAAGAATATGGCTTCAGAACAATTCAATAAACAATCACATAAACAAATAGGTTAACCTACAACAAGAATCTGTTAGCCAAAAACATAACAGACAAAAGTCCAAGGGCAACCTCCCAAGCTTTGGAGCTTTGGCTTCCTTTCAAAGCTTCGGCCAACAAACAAGTGATCCTTAAGATATATCAACATGCATGCCTATCTAGCATTATTGGCACAATATAAAAGTTCAAGAATATTTGTTAGACATTATAAATACAGACTTAAGATTTCAAACCAATCCAGTATAAGTCCTGCAAAACAGAAACGGTTAGCAAGAACATAAGTATTGAAAGCTCCAAAGATTTGGATCTTTCAACAATTCTCACAATCAAAACTGTCTCTCATCATTTCCACAGTATAACTCCCCCTGATTTTATACAAGTCCTTAATTCAAAGAGATTGAATTATCAATCTCCCCCTTGATGAAAGACAAAACAAATATTCGTCAATTTTCACCTTTCCTGCAGCTCAATAGCAATTAATATCCATCAAATAGATATAAAACGAAAACACTTAACACATAAATAAACGAAAGTAAACTAACATAGATAAATCCTACAACATCCACCAATATTTTACACATAAAACAAGAATAGATACCACACACATAAGCACATATTTTCACTTCCCCCTTTTGACTTTCATCAAAAGAGTTTAGGAAATGTCGGATCTTGTTCAGAGTTTTTTTTTTTTGAAAAAAGAAACATAAAAATTGAAGCTAATTTGAAACGGACGTCAAGGCTTTGAAGACGAAGAAGAGGAAGAAGAAAGAAATAGATAGAAAGAAGATATAAGAGGTTCAAGGCTTTGAAGCTCAGTCTTCTGCATCAGCACTCTTCTTGGCATTCTTCTTTCCTTCCTTGATCTTGCCCTTCTCCTTTAATTAACGCTTGACCGTCTCATCTTCCTCTTGTTTTTTCCCAGCTGATTCCTCATCTCCAGATTCTTCTTCATCATCAAACTGCTCTTCGTTATCTGTAGCTTCATATCCAGCTTCTACATCACCAGCAACCTCTTTAGCAACAGTCTCATCACCAACTTCTTCAACAATTTTTTCACCAACTCCTTCACCATCAGCCTCATCACCACTTTGCGCAACAAATATTTTGAAGTAATAACCACTGGCACTTTCTTCTTCTTCTTCTTTCTTCTTCTTCTTCTTCTTCTTCTTCTTCTTCTTCTTCTTCTTCTTCTTCTTCTTCTTCTTCTTCTTCTTCTTCTTCTTCTTCTTCTTCTTCTTCTTCTTCTTCTTCTTCTTCTTCTTCTTCTTCTTCTTCTTCTTCTTCTTCTTCAAAGCTTCCGCAATGACCATGTCAGAATCAATGCTATTATATGTACTCTCAGCAGGTGGCACCTTCTCCTAATTCAAACCCTTGATAATCAAGTCTATTTTCCCTACCATCAAAGTCTTGAATTTCCCAACTTCATTTGACAAGTCAAACTGAACTTGCCTCAAATCCTCTAGTCCATCTTCCAAGTTCTCAATACTGTTAATGATCTGAGAGAAATCCAAATTTTTTGAAGCCTTTTAGTGTTGTTGCAGCTTTAGGTTTGATGAAATCCTTCTCCTTAAGCTCACTTGCAGACAATCCATAATAGAACTTCCAGCTACCCTTACCAATCTGCACAACTCCAATCTTTTGGAGAGAACTCTCATCCACTAAGCCAAAAACACTTGTAATCATCTCATCATCCTTAAAACTCACCTTAAAATGCTAAAAGAAAAGTGGCAACATATTTGTATAGGGAAGCGAATGATTCCTTGTCCTAGTACCACAATACACCATATGCTCCATAATCACACTAGGCAAATCAATGTCAAAGCCTTGACATATCAAGTACATCAGAATCAATACCCTATCAGTTACCAGTTCTTTTCAATGTTCTCTAGGGACAACACACCTCATGATGATCGAAAACAATATCTTGACTCCACAATTTAACACAGAATATGTCAATTGCTTTGGTCCAGATGGTGTACCCTCTAAAAGGAACTCATCCTTAGCTTTCTCTAAACATTCCTTCCTGTCAGGATGTTCATGAACCTTATACTTCCTAGGATCCCCAAAACCTTGGCAAAGACCTTATGATCCAATATCATATCCACACCAGCCACCCTAGATGTTATGACATAGCTATCATCCCCCTCTTGTTCAAGATTCAGATAAAATAACCTAGTCAAACTAGGATAATCCTCAGAACTAGGAATTAACATCTTCCAAACAGATAAATTTCTAAGCTTTCTCATGCAATCAATGTCCAGCTTATCTAATAACTCTTCAAAAATCATGCTACAGTAAACTATCTATGAAGATGCATAACCATCCATCCAAATACCCATAACTTCTGAATTAATGAACCATGATTTAGGAAGTATATTCTTACCATGGCTATAAACCCCTTTTCCTTTTGGCTTCACAGCAGTATGCTTGACTCTTGTCTTCTGTTATGAGGATTATTGATATTCTTTTTTCTCTTCTGATTTCTTATTATTTGGAGTCTGATCATCCTTCTTCTCACCTTCAGACTTCTTATTCTTTTCTCCTCCTTTATTTTTCTCTGAAGTTTGATCACCCTGTTCCTTCTTGATTTTTCCCTGTTCCTTCAAAATTTCTCCCTGTTCTTTGTAAGATTCAGACCCCGTTTTTGGCACATTCTTCTCCTTTCTGATCTTCTTTGCTGGAGGAGAAGATTCTTGCATGCTGGCATATTTATCTGAATCCGAATTACAAATAATGACCTCTGTCTTTCTGTTAGCTCTTCTCTTCTTCCTCATTGAAGATCCCGAACTTCGCTGCTGAATCCTCTGAGATTTGCATTCCATTGGATTTTAGGGTTTTAGAAGAGAAGAAGAGATTTGAGAGAGAGACAGAGGTGAAGAATAGAGATTGAGATGAAGAAGAAAGCCCCAAAGTACTTAGCTTATAAGTAGGAAAAGTTTGAAATTTGAAGTAAATAAGGACTCTTTTAAAATTGAGTATAAAATTGTATCTAAAAGATATTTTGATGTATTTTGATTAAATCTCTGAACAAACAAAATATTCTGCAATTATGTATAAAGATAATATAAAATATTTACTGATTCAATCATTGAAAAAAATAAACATATTTACCCTCCAAAGATTTGAAGTGGAAGTCCAAAGCTTTGGGGAACTACAGATTCAACAGAAAACTTCAATGCTTTAAAGAATACAGTCAAGGCTAGGAAAGTATTGCTCCAAGGCTTTGAGATTTTCACACTCATAGCATAAATGATATAATACTCACCCTAAACCAATGCATCCTTGTTTAACATACCCAATTCAAGCCTTAGAGATACACACCTCTCATCTGGAAATGGTTTAGTGAAAATATCAGCAACTTGCGTCGCAGTAAATATAAAAGATAAAAACACATCACCTTTCTCAGCTTGATCCTTTATGAAATGGTGTCTTACATCAATGTGTTTAGTTATGGAGTGTTTCACAGGGTTCTTTGTAATTCAAATGGAACTTGTATTGTCACAATAGATAGAACTTTTCTGAAATCATAGCCAAGGTCTCTTAGTTGTTGAGAAATCCATAACACTTGTGAGCAACAAGCTCCAGCTGCAATGTATTCAGCTTCTACAGTTGACAAGGCTACTGAATTCTGCTTCTTTGAATGCCAGATGATTAGTGATGAGCCAAGAAATTGACAACACCCTGATGTGCTCTTTCTGTCAACTTTCTATCCTGCAAAGTCTGCGTCTAAATAACCACTCAAAAAGAAATTAGTCCATTTTGGATACCAAAGTCCCAAGTTTGTGGTACCATTAAGATATCTAAAGATCCTTTTGACAGCAACTAAGTGACATTCCTTATGATCTACTTGAAACCTTGCACACATACAGACACTAAACATAATATTTGGTCTACTAGCAGTTAAATACAATAGTGAACCAATCATAGCTCTGTATTCCTTTTGACTCACACTCTTACCATTTGTATTCTTATCTAAGGATAATGAAGAACTCATGGGAGTCTTAGCTTCTTTGGATTGAGACATATTGTACTTATTGAGCAAGTCCTTGGTATATTTGCCTTGATGCACAAAAATTCTTTTCTTAATTTGATGTACATGAAGTCCAAGAAAGAAATTTAACTCTGCCATTAAGCTCATTTCAAATTCCCTGCACTAATACTACTCTTTTGATAGAGCATCATTAGTAGCATCAAAACATATGTCATCAACATAAATATGCACTACTAAGATATCTTTTTCATGAGTCTTAATGAAAAGAGTTTTGTCTACTAGGCTTCTCTTAAAGTTATTTTTCAAGTTAATACTTTGAACGTCTGTCGTACCAAGAACTTGGAGCATGATTGAGACCATAAGGAGATTTTTCTAATTTGTAAACATGATCAGTAAAATTGTCATCTTCAAAACCAGGAGGTTGAGCAACATATACTTCTTGTAAATAACTATTTAGGAAAGCACATTTGACATCCATTTGATAAAGCTTTATATGTTGATGAGATTCAAATGCGAGAAGTATCTTACATCAATGTGTTTAGTGAAAATATCAGCAACTTGCGTAGCAGTAGATATAAAAGATAAAAACACAACACCTTTCTCAGCTTGATCCTTTATGAAATGGTGTCTTACATCAATGTGTTTAGTTATGGAGTGTTTCACAGGGTTCTTTGTAATTCAAATGGAATTTGTATTGTCACAATAGATTGGTACTTTTCTGAAATCATAGCCAAGGTCTCTTAGTTGTTGAGCAATCCATAGCACTTGTGAGCAACAAGCTCCAGCTGCAATGTATTCAGCTTCTGCAGTTGACAAGGCTACTGAATTATGCTTCTTTTAATGCAAGATGATTAGTGATGAGCCAAGAAATTGGCAACACCCTGATGTGCTCTTCCTGTCAACTTTTTATCCTCCAACGTCTGCATATGAATGACAACTCAAAAAGAAATTAGTCCATTTTGGATACCAAAGTCCCAAGTCTTTGGTACCATTCAGATATATAAAGATCCTTTTGGCAACAACTAAGTGACATTCCTTAGGATCTAATTGAAACTTTGCACTCATACAGACAGTAAACATAATATCTGGTCTACTAGTAGTTAAATACAATCGTGAACCAATCATACATATGTATTTCTTTTAACTCCTCACACTCTTAACATTTGTATCCTTATCTAAGTATAATGAAGAACTCATGGGAGTCTTAGCTATCTTGGATTGAGACATATTGTACTTATTGAGCAAGTCCTTGGTATATTTGCCTTGATGCACAAAAATTCCTTTCTTCATTTGACGTACATAAAGTCCAAGAAAGAAATTTAACTCTGGCATTAAGCTCATTTCAAATTCCCTGCACATTAGACTACTCTTTTGATAGAGCATCATTAGTAGCACCAAAACATATGTCATCAACATAAATCTGCACTTCTAAGATATATTTTTCATGAGTCTTAATGAAAAGAGTTTTGTCTACTAGGCTTCTCTTAAAGTTATTTTTCAAGTTAATACTTTGAACGTCTGTCGTACCAAGACCTTGGAGCATGATTGAGACCATAAGGAGATTTTTCTAATTTGTAAACATGATCAGTAAAATTGTCATCTTCAAAACCAGGAGGTTGAGCAACATATACTTCTTGTAAATAACTATTTAGGAAAGCACATTTGACATCCATTTGATAAAGCTTTATATGTTGATGAGATTCAAATGCGAGAAGTATCTTACATCAATGTGTTTAGTGAAAATATCATCAACTTGCATAGTAGTAGATATACAAGATAAAAACACATCACCTTTCTCAACATGATCCCTTATGAAATGGTGTCTTACATCAATGTGTTTAGTTCTGGAGTGTTTCACAAGGTTCTTTGTAATTGAAATGGAATTTGTATTGTCACAATAGATTGGTACTTTTCTGAAATCATAGCCAAGGTCTCTTAGTTGTTGAGCAATCCATAGCACTTGTGAGCAACAAGCTCCAGCTGCAATGTATTCAGCTTCTGCAGTTGACAAGGCTACTGAATTATGCTTCTTTTAATGCCAGATGATTAGTGATGAGCCAAGAAATTTGCAACACCCTGATGTGCTCTTCCTGTCAACTTTTTATCCTCCAACATCTGCATATGAATGACAACTCAAAAAGAAATTAGTCCATTTTGGATACCAAAGTCCCAAGTCTTTGGTACCATTCAGATATATAAAGATCCTTTTGGCAACAACTAAGTGACATTCCTTAGTATCTAATTGAAACTTTGCACTCATACAGACAGTAAACATAATATCTGGTCTACTAGTAGTTAAATACAATCGTGAACCAATCATACATATGTATTTCTTTTAACTCCTCACACTCTTAACATTTGTTTCCTTATCTAAGTATAATGAAGAATTCATGGGAGTCTTAGCTACCTTGGATTGAGACATATTGTACTTATTGAGCAAGTCCTTGGTATATTTGCCTTGATGCACAAAAGTTCCTTTCTTCATTTGACGTACATAAAGTCCAAGAAAGAAATTTAACTCTGGCATTAAGCTCATTTAAAATTTCCTGCACATTAGACTTAAAAACTCTTTTGATAGAGCATCGTTAGTAGCACCAAAAAATATGTTATCAACATAAATCTGCACTACCATGATGACTTTTTCATGAGTCTTAATAAAAAGAGTTTTGTCTACTAGGCCTCTCTTAAAGTTATTTTTCAAGTAAATACTTTGAACGTCCGTCATACCAAGCCATTGGATCTTGATTGAGACCATTGGGAGCTTTTTCTAATTTGTAAACATGATCAGGAAAATTGACATCTTCAAAACCAGGATGTTGAGCAACAACTACTTCTTCTTGTAAATAACCATTTAGGAAAGCGCATTTGACATCCATTTGATAAAGCTTTATATGTTTATGAGCTTCAAATGCGAGAAGTATCTTACATCAATGTGTTTAGTGAAAATATCAGCAACTTGCGTAGTAGTAGATATAAAAGATAAAAACACATCACCTTTGTCAACATGATCCTTTCTGAAATGGTGTCTTACATCAATGTGTTTAGTTCTGGAGTGTGTCACAGGGTTCTTTGTAATTGAAATGGCATTTGTATTGTCACAATAGATAGGTACTTTTCTGAAATCATAGCCAAGGTGTCTTAGTTGTTGAGAAATCCGTAGCACTTGTGAGCAACAAGCTCCAGCTGCAATGTATTCAGCTTCTGCAGTTGACAAGGCTACTGAATTATGCTTATTTTAATGCCGGATGATTAGTGATGAGCCAAGAAATTGGCAACACCCTGATGTGCTCTTCCTGTAAACTTTTTATCCAACAACGTCTGCATATGAGTGACAA
The DNA here is from genome assembly GCA_023055425.1 of Linanthus parryae. Classification (NCBI taxonomy): domain Eukaryota; kingdom Viridiplantae; phylum Streptophyta; class Magnoliopsida; order Ericales; family Polemoniaceae; genus Linanthus; species Linanthus parryae. The sequence continues at coordinate 113,509,391 of JALGPY010000002.1, read as the reverse complement.
CTCAAAAAGAAATTAGTCCATTTTGGATACCAAAGTCCCAAGTCTTTGGTACCATTCAGATATCTAAAGATCCTTTTGGCATCAACTAAGTGACACTCCTTATGATCTAATTGAAAATTTGCACACATACAGACAATAAACATAATATCTGGTCTGCTAGTAGTTAAATACAATCGTGAACCAATCATACATCTGTATTTCTTTTAACTCCTCACACTCTTAACATTTGTATCCTTATCTAAGTATAATGAAGAACTCATGGGAGTCTTAGCTACCTTGGATTGAGACATATTGTACTTATTGAGCAAGTCCTTGGTATATTTGCCTTGATGCACAAAAATTCCTTTCTTCATATGACGTACATAAAGTCCAAGAAAGAAATTAAACTCTGGCTTTAAGCTCATTTTAAATTCCCTTCACATTAGACTTGAAAAGTCTTTTGATGGAGCATCATTAGTAGCACCAAAAAGTATGTCATCAACATAAATCTGCACTACTAAGATGTCTTTTTCATGAGTCTTGATGAAAAGACTTTTGTTTACTAGGCATCTCTTAAAGTTATTTTTCATGTAAATACTTTGAACGTTTGTCATACCAAGCCATTGGAGCTTGTTTGAGGCCATAGAGAGCTTTTTCTAATTTGTAAACATGATCATGAAACTTTTCATCTTGAAAACCAGGATGTTGAGCAACAACTACTTCTTCTTGTAAATAACCATTTAGGAAAGCGCATTTGACATCCATTTGATAAAGCTTTATATGTTTATGATATTCAAATGCGAGAAGTATCTTACATCAATGTGTTTAGTGAAAATATCAGCAACTTGCATAGTAGTAGATATACAAGATAAAAACACATCACCTTTCTCAACATGATCCCTTATGAAATGGTGTCTTACATCAATGTGTTTAGTTCTGGTGTGTTTCACAGGGTTCTTTGTAATTGAAATGGAATTTGTATTGTCACAATAGATAGGTAATTTTCTGAAATCATAGCCAAGGTCTCTTATTTGTTGAGCAATCCATAGGAATTGTGAGCAACAAGCTCCAGCTGCAATGTATTCAGCTTCTGCAGTTGACAAGGCTACTGAATTATGCTTCTTTTAATGCCAGATGATTAGTGATGAGCTAAGTAATTGGCAACACCCTGATGTGCTCTTCCTGTCAACTTTTTATCCTACAATGTCTGCATATGAATGACAACTCAAAAAGAAATTAGTCCATTTTGGATACCAAAGTCCCAAGTCTTTGGTACCATTCAGATATACAAAGATCCTTTTGGCAGCAACTAAGTGACATTCCTTAGGATCTAATTGAAACTTTGCACTCATACAGACAGTAAACATAATATCTGGTCTATTAGTAGTTAAATACAATCGTGAACCAATCATACATATGTATTTATTTTAACTCCTCACACTCTTAACATTTGTATCCTTATCTAAGTATAATGAAGAACTCATGGGAGTCTTAGCTACCTTGGATTGAGACATATTGTACTTATTGAGCAAGTCCTTGGTATATTTGCCTTGATGCACAAAAATTCCTTTCTTCATATGACGTACATAAAGTCCAAGAAAGAAATTAAACTCTGGCTTTAAGCTCTTTTTAAATTCCCTACACATTAGACTTGAAAAGTCTTTTGATGGAGCATCATTAGTAGAACCAAAAAATATGTCATCAACATAAATCTGCACTACTAAGATGTCTTTTTTCATGAGTCTTAATGAAAAGACTTTTGTTTTCTACTCATCTTTCAAAGTTATTTTTCAAGTTAATAATTTGAACGTTTGTCATACCAAGCCATTGGAGCTTGTTTGAGGCCATAGAGAGTTTTTTCTCATTTGTAAACATGATCATGAAACTTTTCATCTTCAAAACCAGGATGTTGAGCAACAACTAAATCTTCTTGTAAATAACCATTTAGGAAAGCGCATTTGACATCCATTTGATAAAGCTTTATATGTTTATGAGATTCAAATGCGAGAAGTATCTTACATCAATGTGTTTAGTGAAAATATCAGCAACTTGCGTAGTAGTAGATATACAAGATAAAAACACATCACCTTTCTCAAAATGATCCCTTATGAAATGGTGTCTTACATCAATGTGTTTAGTTCTGGAGTGTTTCACAGGGTTCTTTGTAATTGAAATGGCATTTGTATTGTCACAATAGATAGGTACTTTTCTGAAATCATAGCCAAGGTCTCTTAGTTGTTGAGCAATCCATAGCACTTGTGAGCAACAAGCTCCAGCTGGAATGTATTCAGCTTGTGCAGTTGACAAGGCTACTGAATTATGCTTCTTTTAATGCCAGATGATTAGTGATGAGCCAAGAAATTGGCAACACCCTGATGTGCTCTTCCTGTCAACTTTTTATCCTACAACGTCTGCACATGAATGACAACTCAAAAAGAAATTAGTCCATTTTGGATACCAAAGTCCCAAGTCTTTGGTACCATTCAGATATATAAAGATCCTTTTGGCAGCAACTAAGTGACGTTCCTTAGGATCTAATTGAAACTTTGCACTCATACAGACAGTAAACATAATATCTTGTCTACTAGTAGTTAAATAAAATCGTGAACCAATCATACATCTGTATTTCTTTTAACTCCTCACACTCTTAACATTTGTATCCTTATCTAAGTATAATGAAGAACTCATGGGAGTCTTAGCTACCTTGGATTGAGATATATTAAACTTATTGAGCAAGTCCTTGGTATATTTGCCTTGATGCACAAAAATTCCTTTCTTCATTTGACGAACATAAAGTCCAAGAAAGAAATTAAACTCTGGCTTTAAGCTCCTTTTAAATTCCCTACACATTAGACTTGAATAGTCTTTTGATGGAGCATCATTAGTAGAACTAAAAAATATGTCATCAACATAAATCGGCACTACTAAGATGTCTTTTTCATGAGTCATAATGAAAAGACTTTTGTTTTCTAGGCATCTCTTAAAGTTATTTTTCAAGTAAATACTTTGAACGTTTGTCATACCAAGCCATTGGAGCCTTTTTGAGGCCATAGAGAGCTTTTTATGATTTGTAAATATGATCCGGAAACTTTTCATCTTCAAAACTAGGAGTTTGAGCAACATATACTTCATCTTGTAAATAACCATTTAGGAAAACACATTTGACATCCATTTGATAAAGCTTTATATGTTTATGAGATGCAAATGCGAGAAGTATCTTACATCAATGTGTTTAGTGAAAATATCAGCAACTTGCATAGCAGTAGATATAAAAGATAAAAGTACATAACCTTTCTCAGCATGATCCTTTATGAAATGGTGTCTTACATCAATGTGTTTTGTTCTGGTGTGTTTCACAAGGTTCGTTGTAATTGAAATGACACTTAAATTGTCACAATAGTTAGGTACTTTTTCTGAAATCATAGCCAAGGTCTCTTAGTTGTTGAGCAATTCATAGAACTTGTGGGCAACAAGCTCCAGCTGCAATGTATTCAACTTCTGCAGCTGACAAGGCTATTGAATTCTGCTTCTTTGAATGCCAGATGATTAGTGATGAGCCAAGAAATTGGCAACACCCTGATGTGCTCTTCCTGTCAACTTTTTATCCTGCAAAGTCTGCATTTGAATAACCTCTCAAAAAGAAATTATTCCATTTTGGATACCAAAGTCCCAAGTATTTGGTATCATTCAGATATCTAAAGATCCTTTTGACAGCAACTAAGTGACATTCATTAGGATCTAATTGAAGCTTCGCACACATATAGACACTAAACATAATATCTTGTCTACTAGCAGTTAAATATAATAGCGAACCAATCGTACATCTGTATTCCTTTTGACTCCTCACACCCTTAACATTTGTATCCTTATCTAAGCATAATGAAGAACTCATTGGAGTCTTAGCTACCTTGGACATATTGTACTTATTGAGCAAGTCCTTGGTATATTTTCCGTGATGCATAAAAATACCTTTCTTCATTTGACGTACATGAAGTCCAAGAAAGAAATTTAACTCTCCCATTAAGCTCATTTCAATTTCCCTGAACATTAGATTTGAAAACTCTTTTGATAGAGCATCATTTGTAGCACCAAAAAATATGTCATCAACATAAATCTGCACTACTAAGATGTCTTTTTCACGAGTCATAATGAAAAGTGTTTTGTCTACTAGGCCTCTCTTAAAGTTATTTTTCAAGTAAATACTTTGAACGTTTGTCATACCAAGCCCTTTGAGCTTGTTGAGGCCATAGAGAGCTTTTTCTAATTTTTAAACATGATCAGGAAAATTTTCATCTTCAAAACCAGGAGGTTGAGCAACATATACTTATTCTTGTAGATAACCATTTAGGAAAGCACATTTGACATCCATTTGAGAAAGCTTTATATGTTTATGAGTTGCGAATTCTATAATTATTCTGATAGCTTTTAACATGGAAACACGAGCAAATGTCTCCACATAATCAGTACCTTCTTCTTGATTATACCCCTGTGCCACAAGTCTGGCTTTGTTCCTTACAACCTTACCATTTTCATCAAGTTTGTTTCTGACACCCATCTGGTTCCAATAACTGTCTGAGTCTTTGGCCTTGGAACCAAGTTCCATACCTTGTTTTTAAATTCATTCAGCTCACTCTGCATCGAAATGATACAGTCTGCATCTTGTAATGCCTCCTTTTCATTCTTAGGTTCATTAGTGATACAAAAGCACTGTAGGCATACACGTTCTTCAATTTTCCTCTGTTCTGTGTACCAATGGTTGGATCTGAAATGATAGTGTCTGTTGGATGAGCTGAAAAATATTTGAACCTCTTCCTTAGTGTCCGGGGTTCTGATTCTTCATGGATCTTCTCAAGCCTTTGAGAGCTTGATGCAGTAGCTGGAGCACTTTGTGTTCTGTGAAGTCCAGTCTCAAGGCTTTGAGAATTTGACTAAGGAGGATGTTCAGAGCTTTGAGATTCTTCTGGCTGTTCTCGCAGATTAGTTTTGCTGCTTTTCTCTTTCTCAATATCATCATCTGCCTCATACTTGTTTAGATTGAGATCTGCAAAAATTTCAGTCAAGGAACCATCACCTCTTTCATCAAAAATCACATGAATGCTCTCTTCTTCCACTTTGGTTCTCTTATTGAAAAATCTATATGCTTTGCTTGATTCAGAATAATTAAGAAACACACCTTCATCACTTCTTGCATCAAATTTACCAAGATTATCTTTTCCATTATTATGGACATAAAAAGTACAACCAAAATGCTTAAAATAAGAAACACTTGGCTTTCTACATTTGAAAAGTTTATATGGAGTTTTATTCAAAATAGATATAATCAAACATCTATTTAGCACATAGTTAGCAGTGTTAACAACTTCTGCCTAGAGATATTTTAGCAAATGACTTTCAAGAAGCATGGTTCTAGACATATCTTCAAGTGTCATATTTTTCCTCTCAACTACTCCACTCCGTTGAGGAGTTCTAGGTGCAGAATTTTTTTTGTGAGATGCCATGCTGTGCACAAAATAAATCAAAGTCTAGCTGATCAAGCTCTCTGCCATGATCAATTCTACCGAATGCAACATGTAAGTTTTTCAAAGATTGGAGCTCTTTACAAAGCTTTGAGAATTCAGATAATGCTTAAGATTTTTCTCTAATAAATATAACCCAAGTAAATTTAGAATAATCATCTACCAAAACAATCATATACTCTTACCTATGAGTTTTTGAACTCTCACAGGACTACACAAGTCCATATCCATCTACTCTAAGGGTCTAGTAATAATTACAAAGTTCTTTGTCTTGAATGAACTCCTTGTCTGTTTACCTTGGGTACATTCCTTGCATATCTCATCATCTTTAAACGTCATAGATGTTAATCCTTTTACCAAGTCCTTTGAGATAATCTTGTTCATTGTGTGCATGCTTATATGCCCAAGTTTTCTATGCCAAAGCTTTGAGTCTTCCTTCAAAGCTTTGAGACACTTCGACTTTCACCTGCAACTTTCTTAGTACTCATAGCATAAACATTGTATGACCTCGGAGCAGTGAGCATGCAATGGCGAAACATCTCATCTTGCACAACACATTTCTCCTTGTCAAAAATTACTTTATTACCTTTATCACATAATTGAGAGATACTAAGCAGATTATATTTCAAAACTTATACCAAGTAAACATCAGAAATCGAATTTGCATATTGATTACCAATACTACCTATACCAATGATAATGCATTTGGCTTTGTCACCAAGTGTAATGGTTCATCGAGATTGCTCTTTAATTTCTGTGAATAAAGATTTCTTTCCACTCATATGCCCGGAGCAACCACTAACCAAAATCCACTTCTAATCCTTAGCTTTGGTGACAACCTACAAAATTCAATCAATGCCTCAATAGGCTATTAGACTAAGTGTAGAATTTAGATTCATATTCAGAATTAACCATGACATTTTGGAGAATGCATGTTTCCTGCTTTCACAAAAGTGATTTGGTTCGTTTTTGGAAAATATAGATTGTAACCAATTCCACTTTTTTGTACAGAATGCAGACTTCCTCCAAGCATGAGATTGAGGTTATGTTTTGAGCGTGTAAAACTTGATTAAACATTGCTTGATTAGTGAAGTTTCTCAGTCAATAAATTTTTCTGTTGTTCTAAATCACCTGCATGATGTTTTAGATCAACATAATTATCAGTTAAAAGAGAGTTCTGATCTACAACTTCTTTGACATGTGCCTTCAAAGCTTTGAACCTGCTGTCCAATACCTTGAAGTCACTGTCAATTCTTGACTTAGATACGTCAAGAGTTTTGTTGTGAAAAACTAGACTCAAATTTTCCTTTGCTTTCTCATGCACTTTCACCTTCAATGATTCAATCTCATTTATATAACTTTCGTCATTTGAAAACATGCTTTTGAGAATTTCAAGCAGAACATCAGAAGGACTAGCAAGAAGATTTTTTTACCATCTCCTCAATGTGTTTGTCTGAACTGTTTTCTTCTTCATGCTCAGCCATTAGGAAAATATTAGCTTGTTCTTTATTTGAATTTAAATCAGTTTATGAATCAGAATCACACCATGATGCAACCATAGCTTTCTTCCTTCTGTTGTCATTTTCCTTCTTGCGAAAATGCATTTTCTTCTTCTTTTATGGACAATATCTAACTAAGTGATCTTCATATCCATATTCAAAGAAATTCATTACTTTAGATTTATGTGAATGTGAAGAAGAGTTACCTCTGTGATCCTTGCTTCTTGAGGATCTGAACTTGTCCTTGTTGAAATCCTTCTAAAGTTTTTCTTCATTTTCAGAATTCTGGTCAAAGATTTGGAGATCAAGGCTAAGGTATCATCATCATCATCATCATCATCATCATCATCATCATCATCATCATCATCATCATCATCATCATCATCATCATCATCACATCATCATTATCATCATCATCTTTCTGTTCAATGCCTTGAAATTTCTCACTGTCATTTGCCTTGAGTGCCATGTTCTTAATGTTGTCACTCATGTCACAAGATGGTTAGATCTTTACAGTGACCCAAGCTCTGATACCAATTGAAAGTGTGTAATGCAGCTATAAAAACAAGATCTATATACTCTAGAAGGGGGGGTGGGTTGAATAGAGTATGCAAACTTTTGCTAAAATTAATATTTTGAAACTATAACACATTGAACTAATGAAATCTCAAAGGTTTGGACAAGGCTAAAGAAAGGTTGAAACATTTTGTGACTGTCTGGAGCTTCAAAGCTTTGAAGCAGAAATTTCCCAAATGTTTGGAGCTTCCCTGTGTTGTGCAGAATGAAATGCAGAACTAATAAAGTGACAGACACATAGACTTTTTACGAAGTTCAGTCACCAATGGGCCTACTCTCCGCCTGAGGGATACTATCTCTCCAGGATTTGAACAACTTCTTGTTAATCACAGACTTAGCCCTAGATCTCAAGCCGAAGTGAACTACCTTACACTTATGCAGCTTGTGGTTTTTAACCTATCTAGTTTCAGCTACAATCTAGTGAAACAATAAGAACCTCTTACTGTTCACTTGAAAAACTAACTTACTAAAGTTGGCGAGGTTTATAAATTCTAATGAATTATACAATGAAATCACAAGAAAGAAGAACACAGTGAACAAATAAGCTGTGAAGCCTGGAAGTGTTCTTCAGATCTGGAATAATTGATCTTCTGAATTATCTTCTCTACCTTAGTTGAACATATCTACTCTCTTTGAGATTCAAAATCATACTTATAACAAACAGCAGTAACAACTTGACGTTTTTAGGAAGAAACTCCCTAAAAATCCTCAATCCCAAACATATTCTTTCAACAGCTATGTTTTAGCTGATTTGAGTTTGTTAGGCAGGTTTGACCAACGAATATCCCTGCAAAACTTAATCACAAGATCAAATCCAATCCAGAGACAATAGCACATAAAATAGTGATTTGTTTGACAGATAAGTTTAAAACATTAAACTTAGATATTTTCATGTAAAACTGTATAATTAGCCAAAATATAATCAACAATAAGAATATGACTTTAGAAAAATTCAATAACCAATTAAATAAACAGATAGTTTAACTTGCAACAAGAATTTGTTAGCCAAAAACATAATAGACTAAAGTCCAAGAGCAACCTCCAAAGCTTTGGAGCTTTGGCTGCCTTTCAAAGCTTTTGCCAACAAACACGTGATACTTAAGATATATAGCCCTTCATGCTTATCTAGCATTATTAGCACACTATAAAAATTCAAGAATATTTGTTAGACAGTATAAATATAGACGTACGCTTTCAAACCAATCCGGTATGAATCCTGCAAAACAAAAACTGTTAGCAAGAACATAAGTATTGAAAGCTTCAAAGCTTTGGAGCTTTGAATAAGTCTCACAATCAAAACCTGTCTTTCATCATTTCTATAGTATAACTCCCCATGAGTTCATAGAAGTTCTTAATTCAAAGGGATTGAATTATCAATGCTGTACATGCATATGATTCTAAATGTCACTGATGCACATGTATTGATGTTCAATATCACAAATAAGTCACACATAATTTATGGAGAGGCAAAAGCTCATGTTTTCTCAGAAATAATAGAGTTCAATTCTGGACAGGTTTTCGATTCTCGATTTAGAGCCTTATTTACCATATCAAAACAATTTTTAAAATCATAAATAAATTTAGGATGAACCTACATGTTTCTTTGAAGAACATAAAGAAATTAATGCATAACTATTGTAAAACTCAAGTTAGAAAATAAAATGTTGTGCAGAGAAGTGTTTGGCAGAATCTTTCAACTTTGAAAGGTGATTACTACCACTTGGAGAATAGCATTTATGATCATCTTCTCCAGAATTATTCATAAATGTGTCTAGTTACAACACAACAAAGGTGAGGTTCCAAAAGTTTATGAAAAATGGGTTTTTATAAAAATTGGAAATACAGGTCCAGAAATAGAGTTTCAGAAAACATGCAACTCTGAATGACCTTATCTCCCTAACCACAACGGCTGCAGTTGATTGTTTTCTCAAAATGACCCTCTCTTGGAGATAATCCACGTTTTTACAAACTGGTCAGACTGTAACAACATGAACTTTTACCTAGAACACTCAAACATGATCAAATCAATTCTATGATACATGCAACTAAACATAACCTGATATATACATAGATACTACCAATTAGACACGCAATATGAGATTTACATCATGGATTTGAAGAATCATGTGAGGGATTTGAGGAATTCATGTTCAAAAGTTACAGTTCAAGACCCAAAATACACATGAAAACAAAGATCAAGAAATTTCCTATCATGAACATGAACTATCAACATGATGAGTAGAAAAAATGAATAAACAAAAGAAGTTGATGCTTACATTAGAGCCTAGAGAGTTTGAATTCTTGAAGAATATTAAGAAAAGAACTCCCCACATGATAATTTGATGAGTAGAATATGAAGTTGATGTGAATATTGAAAGTTGATTGTAAGTACAAGAGTACACATACAAGAGGGGTATAAGTAGAAGATACAAAAAATTGATGGGAATAAATTAATAAGATTTCCAATTACTATCTAACACATAAAAGATAAATTTTACATTTAAAAGAAAATTACCAAATAACTCCTAATAAACTACTATGTCTTTAAATGTCAAAATTGCACTTTTAGAAAACTAAAGGAACAAGTCAAGAGTAAGTTTGAAATAGTATTATTATTAAGATTTTTTGAAACTCAAGTACTTGTTTTACCAAAATTACAAAATAACCCTTAGCGAAAATATGGGGTATTACATTCTTCTCCCATTAGAATATGCTTCGTCCTTGAAGCTTATACGGGTCACTAAAGTCTCTATGGGTTTCCTATATCGTCTTTTATCGTCACACACGTGCTAATATAAAGAATATTTCACAAAAAATAAGCATAAAATAACAACCAACCACATAGGATATGTCGTCGACACAAAAAAAAAAAAAAAAAAGAATTCACATTTAGAAGGACAACCCATACGTCATAAACAGTACTAGGGCCCCAAAACGAAACATGATTATATCAGATAACACGTAGCACCCGTGGTCACTACCCCAAAAACACTAAGAACGGTTAACCACTTTTTTTTTTTTTTTTTTTTTTTTTTTTTTTTTTTTGAGAATAAAGCAAACGGTTCCCCTATTGTGGTGTCATCAAACAAAATAAGTACTTCATCCACAAACACAGGCATATAACGAAGACAACACATATCATTGATTAAATAATCAGGAATAAAGTAAGATTGTAATACCTCGTTTTTATTACACTGGTAATTTGATGTCTATTCGAAAAGTTGAAAATATACCTTTTAGAATCATATGACAAGCGGGGATGTAGTTGTGGTTTTAGAAAAAAAAGTATAAAGTAGTTAATTAAATTTTTGGTTGGGAGTAAGATCTTGAGTTTATGGAAACTGGGGGGGTGTTAGTTGTCTTTTATCAAAGTTAAAGCATGCAATTATTTTCACCCAATTCATCTACTTCCACGTAAACCTCTCTATGGATTTTTTTTACCACTTGTGTTACTTCTCCTCCCTCCACGTACCACCTCACATGGGAAGTCCATCCCCCTTATTCCTCCTATCTCCCATGTATCACCTCACAAGCAGATTTATTCCCCAAATCCTCCCCTAATCTTCCTATTTAACCCGACAACAACTTCAACAACCTTCATCTCCATCACCACCTATGAAAACATCACAACCACCACCATTCCTCTTATTTTCTTCCAAGACACAACCTACACTATATCAATTTTCCTCTCGGTTAATAGCAGCGACAACAACAATGACAACAACAACCACTTCCACCATCACCATCGCCGCCGCCATGACTCCATTAACACCGACAAAGCTTTGAGCCGAGCAAAGCGGCGATACCCACACACGAAGCTCTGTCCCATTCGTATCCAGGAGGTCCAAGGAGGCGAGAAGCAAGCTCAGTCCGAGTCAAGGACGTCGGAATCATCACCGTTGATCACCACTGCCGAACCCACCAACGGGAGACCCGACCTGACTCATTCCTTAATCATTTTTCTTCATTTTTCATGTGGGTAAGCTCTAAACCCACTCTTAATTTGTTGTATTGATAAATAGAAGTCACATTGGGTCAATGTTACATATGAAGAAGATGGCACAAATGTTATGTCAAATATCTTTTGGGGTTGTTCATGCATGATATAAAACGTTAGGGGGAACTAGGTGTAATTTACCTAAGGGAATATGTGCATCATCTTAATTTAACTAAATATCATGTGGGGGTGCTTAATGTAAATTATAAAAACATGGGGGGGGGAGGTAAGTGTCTTCTACTATCAGTTGGATTGACTGAAAAATACTACTACGAATTTTCAGTTTTTGTTTCCGAATTGTTAAAAAATGTTTCTTTACTAATTATAACCACTTATTTAATTAATATAAGTCACCTAAATATTTTTATTTGAATATGAATGTATAAATTACATACAGTTTTATGACTAGGTAAACGAGTTCCTTATTAAATCACCTAGCAAACTAATTTGTGAAAGAATAAATAATTACTGGCAAGATAATAAGAAATAGTACAATATTTATAGGGGTATTGATTAGGAGGTATAAACGTGTAGGCGACAAGTTCGTAGACCAGGGCTACACCTATCTAGGAGGACGATTTCGAGTTATTTGTCATCCAACCTGAGGTAACTTAATATACCTAGCGTTGCGCGCCTTTCATTATTTCGTGTTTCGCATGTGTTATTTCTGAAATACTACTATGCTTTATTTGAATTATTTAATTGCTTTTGAAAAGAAATTCTACATTGTAAGTATTTCATGAAAAATGTTAATCCAATACAAGAATCCAAAAGACCCCACTAGAAGAACATTTAAATTATATTGGGAAACGAGAAAATACCGATTCGAACACGACTACCATATTAGGCCCTGATTACCTTGTTCAGGGGCCACAATTACCAAAAATATTGTACCGCTCAAATATTGGTCAAATACAAACATCTCTGAGAATCATATACTGAGTATTATGAATATTGCCACACCGGCTTTACTTGAAGCTCTTTATTCGAGTTTTCAATCTTTGAAAAAAAAGTTATAATGACGTAAAGTGTAAGATGTTGTGCGTGGGTTTGTATCATATCCCTGATACGATACGTTTCAGACAGATTACGATTGGTTATTGTTATGTGGTTATGAGGCGCTGTAATGCGAACCTCCTTGTGATTATGCTATGGTTGTGCTTGCACACGTTATGAGAAAGTGGTTGTGGGTTGGATATGGTCATTGAGAAAAGAGAATGCTATATTCTTGAGACATAATGTGATGAGTTGAAGAAATATTGAAAAGTACTTGTTTTGTGATTCTCCAAGATGGTCCACATCATTGGATTGGAAATACGAAATTTATGGAATCGAAATGGTTATGAAAATTTACAAGCAAACAAAATAAATGTTATACCCACAAAAATTATCTGATATTCATTACTTGAGTAGCGAATTCTTTTGTCCCTGTCACATGCCTCAAAATCTGTTTACTTTCTATGGGTGTTAGCTTACTCATCCGTTTGCAGATCATTTTCTTCGAAACAGCGTCGGCTTTTGCTATTTTAAAACCTCATGTCATAACTCAAGGTGGGAGACGTTCATGACACCGCTAGCTAGGATATTAAGTTGTTCAGAACTTCACCTAGTGTTTTTCATTTTAAACTGACGTGCTTATCTCTTTCAGACAATGTCACTAGTTTATTTTGAATTTATAATAATTATATTTGGATATTCGATGGTTGTACTAACCATGAATCGGCGATACTGCTCCGTTCCCAATGGAGTTCATCACCTCGGGCGGAGACATCTCTCCAAGCATGCGGCCAGGCTGGCCGTGTGGTTTGGTGGGGTGTTGCAAAGATAGTGAAACTTATTTCCTGGAAATATGAAAGTTACTATATTAGTTTCCACAAAAAACACTATTAAGAACTTAAAAGTCCCTTTCAAAACAATATCCCATCTTAGTCTTCACTTGTTTTCTTCATCAGCTCTCTTATACAATAGGAAATTGCTACATAAATCAAAAGATGTAAAAAACCACCAGTCCTTAAGAAATTCATAATAACAAAATGACTTTTTGAAGTGAAAACCAAAATTGCAAAAACAAATACTTACTGGAATAGACAACTTAAACTAAATATTACAATGTATTACAACCCCGGTCTAATAACATATCATCAGCTAGTCACGAAAATATCGAATAATGGATGTGAGTTACCTGAAAGATGGGCAACTAAAAATCAGCATGAGCTCAAAAAAAGAAGGATATTTAATGATAGCTAATGATAGAGAATTAAAAGGTCTGTCTTAGAGTGAACTCACAATAGTGAATTTCGGCAACCCATATTGAAAACAGAAGTGAAATTGACACATTGAGCAACAACTTAAACATACAAATAAAAATGAATCCAGATACACATTGAGTACCTCAAGAGCGAAGGGGAAATAAAGCAAACCTTTGAGCGGTGGTAACAAATTCTGAGAGAGGTGATCCAGTGATAGTACCAGCATAGTAGTGAACTAAGAACTGGAGATGAAGAAGGGTTGGCTGTATTGTAAGAAACAGCCACATATTCTCCTAAAAAATGTAACAACCACATAAATTATTTCAATAGAAATTTGTAGATAGCTGAAAAAGAAGATATTAGAGGAGAATCTACTGTACAAAATAAAATTTATGTCCCTTAAAACTATTATAACTATATCTGTACTCGATCGATTCAAAATTGAAGACAGAGAAAATTGAGCCTATAATTGACTCTTTGAATAATGGAACTACAAATCAAATTGAGCACTATGAATGAATACAATTGAGACTGTACGAATAACCACCCTCGTTGAAGCGAGGAAAAATTGAGCTCGAAATTAACCTCTAAAGAGCAATGAATGAACAATGAAACACAGTAAACAGAGCAACAAATGAAACCAAACCAAACCAATTTTCACAAAGAAATGAAACCAAATGGACAAACGAAACAAAAGATTACGAAATGGCATATATAAAAAAACAAACCACATTCGCAGGCACTCACCAATAGCTAGTCATGATATGAGAAGCATTGCCCTGACCCAGGACAATCTACGAATGGAAAACACACAACAAATTGAAAGGTTAGCGAGTGAAAAAATAAAACCAATAGAAAATATTAAGTTTCCAGATGGAAAAGTAAACCAAAATTGGATCTCTCGCTACTCAAATTGAAATTTATACTGAGACCCAATTGAGTACATGAAGAGCGAGCAAACTTCGATTGACACCAAAAACGATGTGAGGCTTTTTGATTGAGGAGGGAGAAGAAGAACATCGAAGTGAGGCCGCTTGATTGACACTGGTGAAGAAAAAGAATACATGAACCCAAAATTTACAGCCAAATATTCACCATTACATAGAGGGCAAAGAGAGTGGATTGTATTCAGTTGAGAAAAATATGCAGAGAAGATCTTGGATGGAGATTAATATGCGGATAATTACTTCCATTAGCATCAACAGTGGTTGGTAGTTGGGTTAAGTGATAGTGGGGGAGTGGGTTGGGTGGTTGATTTCACCACAATAAGTGGGTGAGATCTAAGGGCTGGGGTTGATTTAATCTAACGGCTGAAAAAAGTCAATCGTGCTATTTTATAGAATAGAAGAGGAAGTAAACGATAACTCTTGAAATACCCAATTTTTTGTATTTTATCTTACCTATGTTCATTTTAGGTTACCCTACAGGTTTTAAACCCATAGTGGAAAGAACTGCTCTGATACCACCTGCAACAACCTCCTTATCTGGCTCGGGACAAGACAGGGAGGACGATGCTTAATAGAAGCGGCAAAACTCAAAAGCAAATCGAACCGCAACACTTATTTATAATATTAAACAAGACTTTAGGTCTTACACACTAGCTGATTACTATTACACAATAGCCTAACTAGTATTACTATACACTAGGTGACATAGACCGTCTAGGCGAGTCTCGCGCCCATCTATTCCTCAATCCCCATCTCCTAGAACTGCGGTGGGAAGGAAAACAAGAACTGCAGTTTTTGAAAGTCAACAATGAAATACTAAGTAAGATACACCTAAACATGTAAAACATAAAACGCTGAGAATGACTACTCGGTTGCGAGTTAAGTAAAATAACAGTAACAACGAATAATTACAAACAATATACGAGTTTCGGCTGTTATAAATAATGATGAATGTTGCAAGTAGTAAATCCATTTATTTATATTCCAAATCGTCGTACGTTTCCAAAATTAGGGAAAAGAAGTTTATTATGTCACACTGTAACCCGGGTAGACCAGAAAAAAATAAAAGATGGTACTGGTGTATAGGGGGTTCAAGAAACCAGACCACTCTACCAAGCGTTGTGAATCGCATCGCGTGTCCCGCTAGCCATCATGACCACTTTAGAAATTCGAGAGCTTAAATTTTGCAACACCCACCTAAGAGCGTCCTTCAAAGGAGTGCTACCTAGAAGCAGTACTCCAGCCTACGGCGAAAGGAGTTGGGGGCACACAAAGTCCCACATTTAGGGGATAAAACCCAAGGGATCAAAACCCGAGGTAAGTAACATAACTAGTTCCGATATAGACAAATTCTTCTATTTTACGTTATTAATGACTTCCGATGAATTTTAATATTTGAATGTCAAGTAATCCAAGTAATAATAATAAACACCATTTAAAGAATGTTAATAACGTTAAACTACTTTAACAAGTAGGGAATGAAATATGATAACTATTTTTAATAAACAAGAATTTGACACGAAAGAAGCTAGCACACAAGACTAAGCATGTAACTCACAAGTATATTTTGAGATAGAAAATAAAATCATATATTGACACGAAAGAAGCTAGGCACGCTAAGCTAAGCATGTACACTCACCTCAAGTCGCCTCAGCAGTTAGTACGAAGGGGCGTCGACAAAGTCTCTAGTGACAATGATGCTACTTCCGAGTAAACGAATGGATGGGTGTTTGTCTAGGTCGGGTACTAAGTCCATCCCAATAATCCCAATTAACCCGTTTTCAATGGGTAAGGTTACAGGTTTCCTGGACTTGAAATACTTAGTTATTTCAAGGCCTTGAACCAGTTTTCAAAGCCTTGAATCAGGTTTCACAGGCTTGGAATAGCAGAGCTATTTCAAGGCCTTGAACCAGGATTCAAATCCTTGAAACTGTCTGACCTGTATGCATGTTCTAAGGGGGAGTTTTTCTCAACTCTTCTGATATGATTTAATCTCTATCAACCCTATGCTTGATGTGTTATTATTTGATGATGAAAGAAAAACTATTTTGATATATCAAACATCATTTAATCCATTTGTTTGACTCAGTTTTGCAGGAAAATTTTATTCCCTAAGTTTGCAGGATCTGTTTCCTAATATGTCTTTTGTAGGAAAGGAAACATTAAGAGAAGACAATTCTGTGATCAATCAGACATTCATGACAACTTCTCAATTTGTTTAAAGACAAGATCACAAAAATATCTCTGAGGTTTATGATCAACTATCCGTTGGAGAAGGCTGTTAAGAGTCAAAGTTTGTTGCCTACAAAACAGGAAGTTGTCGCTGAAAATCTGGGAAGATTTGCAGAGTCTCTAGCTGTATAAATAGAGCTCATTTTAAAACAACAAAGACAAAACTCAACGAACAAAAAGAGATACTCATTTTTCTGGATTGACAAGCATCAAAGAAGTTCATCTCTTTCACAATCCAAATCACAGAAGATCACTGCATTCTTCACTGCAGTTCTACATTTCAGTGTTCTTCTGTCTTGTGCTTTATTTGTAGATCATTCTTGTACTACTTCTGTCTTTCATTCTCAAGGATTGTTCAAAGTGAACAATAGAGAATTCTTAGTTAATAAGTTAGCTAGAGCAGGTACTAGATAGGTGTGTATAGGAGGATCCTTTGAGGAAGATCCAAGTGTACACCAGGGGTAGAGAATGAAAACACATAGAAGTGTAAGGTAGTGAGTAGGGAGAGAGTAAGACAATGGAAACTGTGAGAGAGAGAGACAGTATATGGGCAGAGCTTCCGCGTAGGTATCAGGGAGTTGCAATGAAGGGTTATTAGTCCTATATATAGTGGGGAATGTTACCGTTGTGGTGGGTTAATGCGCCAATTAATGGCAGCTTAATTACCTGAACCATAACGACACGTTCGTCCACATATATAGGGATCGTTACGCACTTCGTCCGCGTATACCGGAACCGTTATGAGGTTGACCTGTTTTATGGGACACGTGGCCATAAATCTCTAAAAGAAGTTACCAAGGGTCGCGCGCGGGCTTGGTTGTCGCTCGCGCGCGACATATTTTACTCTAGCCTCCAAACCACTAAGTCCCTACAAGTCCCGCGTGGAATGACATGCAAGGGGCGCTGTCTCACAGCCCCCATATGGACAAGCATGGGTAATGCTTGTGTGGTACTGGAACACCACCAGATGTGTTGGATGACTGCCACGTGTAAGCTAATTTACACGGCTAAAACACACTATCTACATTAGCCCCCTTTTTGCGCGTTGAGACACTTTTCTGATAGTCTTCAATGCGCAAAAACCAACGCGCGTTGTAGCTACGCACCAATTCAAATGTCCGAGAAATCAGCCCCCGTGCGTGTCATTATGACCTAGAATCCCTAGAGTCATGCCTTCTGTTCTTCTAGGGTTTTAGCCGTGACATCAGCATAGGCCTGTGATTGCGCGATTCGGCGGTGACTGTTGCGGTTCGAACACTGAAAGGACGCGACTCTTCAGTAGATTTGAATAAATACTCTTCATCCTCCATTGTTGCAAACTTATTGCTTCTCTCTAAAGTGAATGTTTTCTGAGAACCTCCGAGAGCAAATCCAGATAATCAACCACCAGTTTTCTTGGAAAATCGACTTCTTCAGATTGCTTCAAAAACACAAGGTTTGCTTACTCAATTTTGAATTAATGCTTCTTGTATGAGTATCTCTCTCTTGGTATCTAAAACCCAGAAACATTCGAAGACCCACCATTGCATGTAACTGTGGAAAAAGGTTCTTAAACCCTAAAAGATTGAAACTTTAAAATGATAATCTTCTGGTAATTCCCAAAATTGAAATTGATGCGAGTCAATCTTAAAACCCAGAAACTTGAAGCACCTTAAACCTGAACTAGGCAGTTGTTCACATTTGATTGAAATTTGTTCCTGAACTTCTGCGTAAAACTGAAAGTGGATATATTTATCCCCCCTTTTCTTGCTTTGTTGTAGAAATGGCCAGAACAAAGGTAACCAAATCTGTGAAGGAGATTGAGGAAATCCCTGATCTTCCCATGGATTTGTGGAAGAAAGCTCTTTACCTGGGTGGTTAAGACTATTACCATGCCAAAATAAAATTAAATAATTTACCAGACCCTGCTACTGAAGATCTATTATTGCTAACCTCTCCACCTGGTCGAGCATAATTGGACTTGATTGATGCCAAGGATGTAGTGAGGTTGGGTCTTGAAAATTGATTTTATCCACACAATGAGATCTCAACCCAAGCCTTTGTGAACAAGTTGGATAGAATGGATGAATGGATTGATCATGTACTGACCCATCATGCTGTCAATCTGAATGAACCTGGGGTTTATTACGCCATAAGGGCTGCGAAAGGTGCTGCTGTGAAACTGGATCAGACTATGCTTCTGAATCTCTTTTCCAGATACTCGCCTGTAACCCACACTTTCCATTTCGATGAGTTTGAGGCAGCCCACACCTTGGAGGACGTGCATATGTTGTATGATCTTCCTCCCATGGGCGAGGTCGATCCCCTGGATGCACTAGAAACCGATGAAGAGCTCACTCTATATGCGCAAATGGTGGAATGCATAGCATAAGTAAAGAAGATTTCCACCCGTTGGACATCTGCGACAGCTCTTCCAAATTTCCAACTAGTTGATACTTCTGCGAAGAACACTTGGGGCAAGTGGGTGCAATACTTCTTCCGCGATTATGTGAATGGCAAGCTCACCAAAGAAATACTGAAGAAGGACCCCGTAGCGAATAACTATGTCGAAGGGAAAGGGTACAACTGACCTTGTGTGGCTTTCTTTGTATTTGGCTCTCGCGGTACTTAATCGACCGTCATCCTCATGATGGGGTCTTTTATCAAGTTCTGCCTATTGCGGTCAGAATATCCTTAGGCCAGAACTTCGCGCTCCGTCCTCTGGTGTTGGGAACCCTCTACCATCGACTGGACCAGCTTGTTGCAGTTGAAGAGTCGCGCGGACGACTTGATGTGCTGACTTTTGTTAACATTTCCTTCCTTACCATGTGGGTTTTTGAAAGGTGTCCTTCCTATGCTCCCGTCCCTTCAAAATCATGAGCCTGGAATGTTCCTGGTGCTCAGAACGCACTTTGGTGTGGGAGAGCTGCCCGATGGTATAAGAAAAAAGAGCCCAAGTGTGCATGGAGTTTGATCTGCGACGATCGAGCCAGGTTTAATGCCATACCTTATATCACTCGCATTGAAGAGGTGTGATTCTTCGCGTGTATGTACTTAACTAAAGGTGGCCCCATCTCCAAGGATACCCTCATCAAAGGGGCTAGCTGCTACAGAGAGATTGTTTGCTGGTGTTTGAGAGGCTCATTCCCTGCTCTTGTTGAGTATATCACTGAGATATCGCCCAAGTATGAGCGTATCACAGTCGATGTTGACCCCAATCGCGTTTGCCCCCAATTTGGCTACAACGCAGTGGCATCTTCCCTCTGGCCTAAATTAGTGAACAGAGGTTGCTACAAGTGACTGCTGTTACCGAGGTGTAAATCTATTCTGGTTGGTAGTCTGCCTTTCAATCAGCCTTCAGGGAAACGCGAAGGTCGCGCCACCAAAAGTTGGATTTCTTTCTGGAACACTCAGCAGGAAAGGTTTGCTTCATCCGTTTCTCCGCGCATCAGCAGGGCTCCCTATATTAGAAGGAATTCCTTCCGGTTTCGTCAAATCTGCAGTTTGGACGATTCTGCTTATGGGTTTTATTCCTTGCTTGACAAGGAAAATCACCTATGTGCCGACGTGATCCTTTCTGAGAAGGTAACTGCTGTTAGGGGAGGGATTGGATGCATGATTGAGTATAGTGAATCTTTCTCTAAGGTAAACAACACCTCTTTGTATTTCTTGAAATGAATCTATTTTTTAAGTGCGATGACTTACATCACACCTATCCCTTTTTCAGTGCTGCTTGAGGAGGTTCGCATCTAGAGACCACTGTACTTCGCTGGTGAATTCTATCCTTCATGGAAAGAGAAGTAAGCTGGTCTTCTCTTTGACTATGAAGATGGATCCCAAAGTGGAGGCTCTTGTGCGCCAGGAGATGGATGTATTCGCTCGCTCCCTGATAAGCGAGGGTGCTGAAGTAGACACCGATATTGCTCCAAAGGCTAAACGGCAAAAGAAAAAGGCAATCGTGATTTCTTCATCGCCCAGGGAAGCTCCGGCTTCACCGCCCACAGAGGCTCCCGCTCCCAAAGCCAAAGTTAAAGGCCGTCTGCGCAGCAAGTCTCGAAAGGAGCTTGCAGTTGAAGATTTTATCCCGTATGATCAGGAAGAATAAGATGAAGAAGAAAGAGAAGAAGAAAGATAAGAAGAACAAGAGGAAGAAGCAAGGTAGGAAAGTTCAGAAGGTAATTGAATAAACTTAATTTTCTTTCAATAAAAAAATTTCAACAATAATGTTGTTAAAAAGGAATTCTCTCTTAACAGATGATGATGCAGAGACCATCAGTGACTTTTGTCCAAGGAACGCAGACGGACAAAGGGCGCTCGCTCATATGCGTCAAGCGAACCCATAGATGAGGCCATAATCAAAGAGTCCAAGAGGATGGATGCTGAGGCAGAAGAAAGAAGGAGGAAGCGCGAGGAGGACGATGTGGAAGCAGTTAAAAGGAGAAGTCTGGAGGAGCAACATGCTGGTAGCATGAGCGTGGATGCTTTAGAACAAGATTAACATGACTTTGAGGAAATCGCAGGTGGCGAAGAAGGTACAATTGTTAACCTTGCTGTAACTTACCAAGAAGTAATCTTTGGTGCTTTAAAGCATGGTGTGTCTAAACATGACATTCGCCGATGGTTAGTGAACAAGTGTGGCGAATCCTCAGGTAAAACTTTGAACAATGTTTGCAGTAAGGTTAGCAAGTTATTCCATATTGTGACAAATTTTCACATAACGTCAGGTCATGCACACCTTAAGGATATGATAGATGAGGGAACATCTGTAGGATATGGTGTCACATCTATAGCATATGGTGCTGGAGCTGCAATCCCACATGAGTGTGGAGGTGCTCGCTTTTGATCTAAACATAGAATAGAACATAGTAAATAGTTCATAAATTCAATTACCTCAATGATTTATCCAAATTTGTCCTGTAGGTGGTACTACTTTGAATGTGCCTGCTGCTCCGCGAGGCATGATTGCTGATTCTTCTGCTGCGAGCTTGACTACTGGTGAGGCTGATGTCGGTGCCCCTGCTGCTGGTTCAGCTAACAATGAGCTTAGCTTCATAATTCCTCAGACTGTTGAAGGCTTGGGTGATTTGGATCCTTGTGACCCTTTGCTATGCGAGGTTCCGCTCATCTCCCCTCCTAGAAGTTATGCTAACCGGCCTGACTTCTTAAGAAGTGCCATGGTTCCTGCTGTTGAGGTCATTGCTCAGAGTAGTTCTGATGATGTGATGGTGCTTGAGCAGAGAAGTCAATCTCCCGTAGCTCGCGTTCCAGAGCGAAGTTCATACATAGAGAAACCAGCTGTGGCTACGGAAGATGCAGGAGAGCCTTTGGAAGATGTAATTGAGGTACCTAAAAATGATGGGCTTGACACCGAGATGTGGGAGGGAGGTGTTGAGAATGAACATGCGAATGAAGGTGGCAGGGTGAAGAGATTGAAGCAGAGAGTAATAAAACTGAAGTTCATAAAAATGAACAAGTCTCTCAACTTCCAGGAGCTCATCAGATCACTGAAGATCAAGCGACTCATGAGAATGTTGATACTCCAATGGCAACTTCTGAGCCAAGGGAATCTCTTGAAAGTGAACAAGTCGCCATGCAAACAGAAACTGACCAAAATGCTCTTCAGGCTGCCTCAATGGAGACTCTGGAGACAAGTCCTCCTAGAGAGGCTGCAGTTACTGATAACATTGGTGTTCCTCCTCCATCAACTGTAAATCCTGTTGCTGAGGTTAGTGGTGCCAATGCTCCACAAATCCCTCCAAGTCCAGCTGCCACAGTTGGTGTTTCAGGACCTCCTCAGCAGAGCCCTCTTATCCCTTCTCTTGAGATGGACTTCTCGCAAGTACCCAATGAATGGAGCTTATGGGGTTCGCAGGCTACAGCGACTGTTGGAAGTGCTGACTCTTATGTCATACCTGCTGACTACAACGAGCGCGAAGCTATGGCTGATAGTCAGGTAATGCAGCAAGGAAATGATCCATCATCCCAAGCTACACACATCCCATCATTGCGCTCGATTATTGAGGGAACATGTATGGGGTGTCACCTCTCATTACATCTCTTTATTAATGTTCGCACATCTAAACTCGGCATTTGTTTAGGTATGAGGCAATCTGATGTGGACTAGCTTATGAAGATGCGCCTATCGTATCCGAGGTCATTTGCAAGAGCTTTGGAGCTAGGCCCCTTTGAAAGGAGAATTTACCTGACTGAACCCATCTGGCTTTTGGAGCAGCTATCCGTGACAACTCCAGTTACTATTTCAGCTCACAATGCGCGGACGTTCTTTGAGGCATGCCAAAGGCTTCAAATTAATGCCCGGGCCAAGCTGGATTTTGGTTTTCTTCTTAAGAGGCTCAACCAAATTCTCAACTCTGTTATGCTTAAGTATAGCCACCGCAACCTTGCCCTTGAAAATAACAAGTTGGAGGAGCAAACGAAGAAGGCCGAAGAGGTTGCCAAGCGCTTCCACGAGATAAAGGCTAATGTTGAGAAGCTGAAGCAGGACATTGCCAAGACAGAGAAGGCTTCAATACCTCTAGCACCAGGAGATCCTCTAGTCAAGGATTTGTTTCAATAACTATATGTTCTCTTTTAGCAAGCTGTGTGCTGTAATGCTACCCTGTTTTTTTTTTCAAACACTTGAACGCGATGTTGGCCTTTTTTTCTGAATGATCTCCTTTCGCATTCCAATGGTGCAATAATTATCGCGTCATGTTTTGCTGTAATTTAGAATTGAATGCTTCAGGACTATTGATGGGCCCTGAATTTTTTTTAGACATTTGTAGGATCAAGTCTCCACGAGCTGCCGTCATTATTTGCATTATCGTGCCGCCATAGTATTAAATAAGGCGTGCTTCTTACGCAGTGGGTCCAACCTTCATCATGACTTAGGGTCATTAAAATAAGGCGTGCTACTGTATCGTTGTAGTCTTAAATAGGGTCATTGATTCTTACTCATTTCCGAGGCGTTGCTGACTCGGCTAGGAAACTGAAGAGTCTCCTCTAAGTCCTATACAAACCCCTTTTCTTGCTATTTTGTTCTTTATCTGAGCTCCTGTGATTGACAAAATGTCATCTCCAGTGAGTCCTCACAACTCTTTTCATTGCTCTTTGACCATTTTTGATCCGTATCTGGTCTTCCAAGCTTGAATTTGTGCACTGTGCTATAGAAATAGTTCCCAATGAATTCACTGAAAAGGCCCTTGACTCACCTGGTCCTTCCGAAGACCAATTGTGTAGGCCTTTTCGTTGGAACGAAGACATCTCTTCCTTCATTGTGTCTGCAAAGGTCATCTCCGGTGGTTTTCTGGCAAAGCACAACCTTGTAACAATTCTTCTACCAGCAAGTAATGAGTGGTGTGCATTTCTGTAGGTTCTCCGGCGGAGAACTATTTGCCACCATTGTTGGCCAGGGCGCAACAAATAGGTTTGTTTATTCGTTACACACAATTAGCTTCCTACCCCATGAGCTGTTCTCCCATTTGTTCTTCACATCAGCAGCCTTCATGGGTTGAAGTTCATTTGGCATCTTTCCATGTCAAGAGTATGAGAAAGAGCTTATTCTGGTCGAATACGTCGACAACAGCGTCAAGTTTCGTAGCTTTTAGGGTTTTTTGTAGGAACGTTCCTTGAGAACACTTAGACTTTTGATTGAAAGCTTTTCCTCGTTGTAAGCTTTGCTTTTAGGAAGCTATCTAAACAAATAAGTTGTAAGTCGCATTTGACTGTTATGAAAGTACGCATTCCATTTGTTGTTTCGTCTGCTACAATAGACTGTAACTTCGCGTATTGACTTGCTATGCGATGAAACAAGCTCTGTGTTTCTACTGCCATTAGATACATATAGAATTTGGCCATGCTTCGCTAGTGTCTAGCCAGATAGTCTTTGAATGAGTTGCTATCTAGACGATTGGCTTTGGATCGCATAGGATCATTTATCGCTGCTATCTAGGCAGATAGGCTTTGGATCACATAGGATCATGTTTTGTTATTGCTGCTATCTAGGCAGATAGGCTTTGGATCTCATAGGATTATGTTTTGTTATCGCTGCTATCTGGGCAGATGGGCTTTGAATGAATTAGTAGATATAAGTAATATGAACAATTAAGTAAATGAAGCAACAAGGCAATAATTTGATGAAGTTCTCTCATATGGGAGAGTTATTATCATTTAAAGCATCCTCATATGGGAAGAGTTTTAAAACAGATTCCTCAGGAAGCAATGCAAAATACATAAGAGCTAGAAAGCAACACAACATTGGAATTGGAAAGTAATAAGTAGAGCTAGGGATAGTACTTCATAATCCATCGCACGTTGATTGGACTTGGAGTTGTTGTAGTCCCATGAAGCCTCTGAATGGTGCAGTAGCCACTATCGAACACTTCTTTGACTTCGAACGGTCCTTCCCAGTTAGAAGCGAACTTAGGGTAAGATGCTTCTCGCATACAGTGATCCGAAGCTCGTAAAACCAAATCTCCAACTGCAAAATCCCGGTGTTGGACAGTTTTGTTGTATGCGCGAGCGATCCTTTCTTTGTACCTTGTGTTAGCTCTCTTGGCCTCTTCATGTTTTTCTTCCAGCAGAATGAGATCATGATCCCATTGATTCTCGTACAAAGCATGAAAGGCTATCCTTTCAGAATTAACTTTGATTCTAGGTGGGACAACAGCCTCGGCCCCATAGCATAAAAGGAAAGGAGAGACTCCTATGGGAGTCCTTGGCGATGTGCGATATACCCATAGAGCTAGACCTAGGGAATTTGCCCACTTCTTGTGATCGTCTGCAACCATTTTTCTTAGGATCCTCAGCAATGTCTTGTTCATTGCTTCTTCTTGTCCGTTACCCTTTGGATAATATGGCGGGGAGCACACCTGCCTTATGTTGTACTCTGCTAGCTTCGCAGCCACTTGTCGATTTACAAAGGGGGTTCCGTTGTCAGAGAGAATGGAATTGGGAATCTCGAAGCGATATATGATATTCTCCTGAATGAAGTTAACAACCGCAAGTGCGTTTGCTGTCTTGAGTGGCACCGATTCCACCCACTTGGTGAATTGCTCAGTTGCAGTCAGGATGAACTGATTCCCATGCGAGGCTGGTCGAATAGGGCCAATGAAATGCAAGGCCCACGTGTGAAATTGCCAAGGTGTTCCCAATGCATGCAAGTCTACAGCAGGGGCGTGTACAAGGTTGCCTTTGAACTGACATTCTTGACACCTTTTGACCTTGGTGCGACAATCTGCTTCCATTGTGGGCCAAAAGTAACCAACAGTGAGGAGTTGCCTGCATAACTTCGCACCTCCTTGGTGCTCCACTTGATGGCAAAAATCTATCACTTCTTGCGCTTCTTGGCTATCCAAACACCTGAGCAGGTTCCCCTCGTGACTTCTGCGCCATAGGATGTTTTCCTTTACGACATACCGAGTTGCCTTCCTTTTGATATTTTCAGCTTCTTTTCTCTGAGTTGGTTCAATTCCTTCCTTCAAGTAGTCAAACAGTGGCTTCCTCCAATCTGTATCATCATTGATTGCAGCAATTTCTAATGAATCTTTCAACAATGCGCAATTCTCGCAGTTTCCTTGAATGATTGCAGCATACGTTGACATTTCTGGTCAGTGAATCCCATATCTCTGAGCTTTTCTATATACGGACACTTCATTTTATCAACAGGAGTGTTGGTGGATTTTCTCTAGTAGCGCCTGTCCTTCCTTCTGCGAAACACATCGCATGAGTACTCCACCTGGTCCCTTAAAGTAGAGGGAATTATCATGCACAGAGAACTCGTTTTTGGATGCCCAGTTTTCTTTGCTTGTCTTTCAGCAATCGCATTCAATATTGGCCTTCTCCAGTCTTCAGCTTCGACAGGTTCCTCTTCGCATAGCTCTTGTGCTAGAACTGGAGTTTTTCTGAATTCGATCAAAACCCTTGCCGGGCACTTGTCAGCATTGATTTTGGACCCCAAGCTAAGGCATCCGCGTGTCGGTTGTCGGCCCTAGGAGTATGCTCATACTTGACATCATGGAACTGCTGCACTAACCTCTGAACCATAGTCCTGTAAGTCAGTAAGTTGATCTCCTTTATACCATACTCGCCTGAAGCTTGTTTGACAATAAGCTTCGAGTCTCCCATGACCATTAGGTTGTTTACTTCCAGTGCTTAGCCGCAAGGAGCCCTGCAATTAGAGCCTCATACTCTGCCTCAATGTTAGTGACCGGAAAACCCAACTTTGTTGACATTTTGATGACTTCTCCATATGGCTTGGTCAGGACAACACCAATTTCATCCTCTTCTTGTTGATGACCCATCAAAATGCAGCTTCCAATATAGTGATTCAATCGCATAAATCTCAGGTCCTTCTTGATCCTCCTCTACCATAGGCTCGTAATTGTTGTCTGGTAATTGTGCCAATAAATCTGCCACTGCCTCAGACTTAACTGCCTTTGACAATCGCATGTGATGTCATACTGCGAGATGGTCATGTACCACTTCGCCAGCCTTCCACAGGGAGAGGAATGACTCAACAAGTACTGGATGGGGTCGCTCTCTGTGATCACCACGACTTTGTGAGAAGCGAAATATGTTTTAACTTTCCTATGACGAAAAATAAAGCAAGGAAGTGGCGCGCTATATCAGTGTACCTGGACTCAGCCGACTATACCACGCGAGAGATGTAATAGATTGGTCTTTCCTTCCCCTCATGCTCTTGAGCTAGCAGCACCCCTATAGATTTCCTGGTCGACGTCAGATACCGCAAAAGTGGTGACCCTAGTTGAGGCGCAATCATTACACGTGATGATGTCAACAAGTCCTTCAGCTTTTCGAATTCGGCTTGATGCTCCTTCATCCAATCATACACAAAATTTTTCTTGAGAAGATCACCGAAACAGAAGGTCAGCTCTGCAATTGCTGGCACAAATCTTCGCAGATAGGATAGCTTTCCCAAGAATGTCTTCAAAGTGATTTGGTTGTGGGGTGCTACCATGCTGGTGATAGCTGAAATCTTCGCAGGATTAGGCTCAATCCCATGGTGGTGGATCACACAGCCCAAGAATTTCCCTGGAGTTACCCCAAATGCGCACTTCATTGGGTTCATCTTTATTTGAAAGCTCCTGCACCTTTCGAACACCTTTCGCAAGTCTCCCAGATGATATACTTCTTCCTTTGACTTGATGACCAAATCGTCAACTAGAACTCCACTTCCTGATGCATCATATCATGGAAGAGAGACATCATGGCACGTTGATAAGTTCCGACCGCATTCTTCAATCCAAAGGGCATAACCGTGTAGTTGAAAACCCCAACTGGCGTGATGAACGCAATTTTCCTCGCATCTTCAGGGTCCATCTTGATTTGATTATACCCGCTGAACCCATCCATGAAACTGAACATCTGATGACATGCGGTAGAGTCAATGATCAGGTCTATGTTTGGTAATGGGAAGTCGTCTTTGGGGCAGAAGCGGTTGAGATATCTAAAGTCCACGCAGATGCAAAGCTTTCCATTTTTCTTGACAACTGGCACAATGTTGGTCAACCAAGTAGGGTGATGGTTGGGTTCAATGAACTTGGCGCTCAGCAACTTAACTATTTCCTCCTTGATCTTCACATTGATCTCTGGTCTTAAACTCCTTGCACTCTGCTTTACCGGCTTGGTCCCTGGGACAGCATCCAACCTGTACATTGTCACTCCTGTATCAAGGCCAAGAATATCATCGTACTCCCTGGCGAACACATCTTTGTACTATGTGAGAAGCTTTAGCAACTTTTATTCTTCTTCGCTCTTGAGATCCACAATAAAAAACACGGGCCTCTTTTTCGCTTCAGATGGGCTTAGGAATACTTCCTTTAGCTCCTGTTTCAGTGGCTTTGGTTTATCTTCCATGCATTCGGGCGCTTCTTTCAACTTCTCCTCTGATAGGTCTGGTTTCAGCTTGACTTCCTCTGGTGCTTGTTCAAGTTGATTGATTTTCCCAGGGATTTCCGATGTCGGGGTGGGGGTACCCCCGCGCGCCTTCATATGCGATAGCATTTATTTCCATTAGAGTAGAAACTTTCTATTTATTTTCCTTTGTTATCATGCTTCACCACCCTTTTTAGGGTGTACACATTCTTCTTATGATAAGCAATCTTTGGCACCTCTTTGCACGTAGGCACCTTTTCCTTGGTATCTTCCCTTGTTACCATCACTCCTGCGAGTGACTGATCCTAGATATCTTCCCATTGAGGCGGAGGAGTTGGATTAAATGGCCCAGGTGTCTGTTCGTCCGTCATCTCGGTGAACCATACCGCCCCGGTCAGGTGCCCTTCATTCAGGTTGAATGGGTTTGTCGAAGCGGGTATCTCAACTACCCTACCATTCCAAATGGCCTTCATCACCTGATGGCCCGTCGAGGGTACTGCGTCAAAACTATGGATCCACGCCCGACCGATGGTCATGTGGTAAGTGGTGTTCGCATCGATGACATAGAACTTGGCAGAACACTTTATCTTTCCTATCTGAAGTCCCAGGCGAATCCAGCCCACTGTCATCCTTGAATCGCTTCCAAATCCCATCAATGAAGATGGGTGCCTGACAATTTTCTTCTCTGGGATTCCTGCTAACTTCAACGTGTTGAGCGAGACCACGTTTACAACCGCTCCTCCATCAACAAATGCCCTTTGAAACTCGTTATCGTTAATCACTGCTGTGACATACAAGGGCTTCTGTTGGCTCGCGTCTATCTTCTTATCACTTTCAGAGAAGGCCATTATCTTCTCCGTTGAGCTAGAGGCCCTTACAACTCTTCCATTGGAGACAACTATATCTTCCTCAAAGTCTTTCGCCACTCTAAGGATCGCCTTTGTCATCTCCTTGCGACACTTTTCTGAAAAGTTAATTTCATCGTAGAACCTTCTGAAGCCGTGTGCTCCCTTCATCCTGTCGACGCGGGAGTCCTCCGTGTCCATGCTATATTCTTCCTCATCATGGACTTCGGCTACAATAGGTAGCCCATCTTCCGCGATCTCTTCGAAGTCCATGATCGCGATCATGGCTACCTCCTTGTCTTTTCGCTCTTGCTCTGAATGGGCTGGGAGGGGATTGTTTCGCACATCCTGCCTTTGCTCACTGATGACCAGCTCCCTTCCTTCATCTTCCTGTTTACAAGGTACTTGAGCTTCTTGCACTCAGCTGTTGGATGCATGAATTTCCATGCCATTCACACCACTTTGGGTCCCTTAGCTGCTCCCTGGTGGGTGTCCTTTCGAGCTGAGGTAGGACCCCATCTTTACGCCACAGTTTGAAGAGATCAATCACCTCCTCAAGGGAGCGTGGTAATGGCGAGACATCTATGGTCGAAACCTTGTGCTGCTTGTGCGGTGAAACTGTATTGACTTCTGCCTCGCGCCCTCTCTTGTAGTTAAATCTGCCAATCTTAAAGGTCGATCCTTCTGGGGATCGCTCAGTGGCATGCTTCTTCCTTTGCCTTTCAACTATTGGCTCTATATTCTTGGTGCAGTCAATTAACTTAGAAAAAGTAGGCATTTGCAAGTTAATTAACATACCCTTGTATTCGACTCGCATTCCTTGTAGACATATCTCGACGAGCCGGCTTTCAACCACCTCATCTCTGCACTCCAGCGATTTCGCCCTGAACTTCTTGATGAATGCGACTCCTTCTTTATCACGCTTTTGATACATGTGTGACAAATGAGTCATCGTGACCTTCTCCTCCATCTGAAAGAACTTGGTATAGAACTTCTTGACCATGTCCTCCCATGTCTTTATGGAGCCAGCTTCCAATGTCCTGTACCATTTGTATGCGACGTTCCTCAAAGACTTGGGAAACTCGCACATCAGTAGGTTAGAATCAACCCCGTGTGGCCGCATCATGTCGATGAAGTGCATGACATGCTCCTGAGCATTCCCATTGACATCATCAAATTTCTCCCACTTAGGAGCTTTGTACCCTGCAGGGTTGGGCATCAGGTAAATCTCGCACGGAATAGGAGGCGCGTTATCAACCTTCAGGATGATGGCGTCCGTGAAACACTGATTTGCAAGGAAATTGTCCAAACGCTGCTCCAAGGCTGTCATGTTTGTTGATGAACTTCCTCCCGCAGCAAGAAGGAGGGTTGCAGCTTGGGGAGGCACATATGCATCACTTGGATTGGTAGTGTAACCAACGTTGTTTTACAGCTGCAGGCGGGGAAAGCAGGGGTTGGGTTGCTGTAGATGGACCTTAGTGGGAATGCCCGGTAGCTGATGGTAGTTGGGTAAGAGATGGCTGGACAGTTGTTGGAGGGCTTTGTAAGACAGGGTTAGGAGGTGTGGGCGTTACCCCTGTCCCCTGGGAGATAGCAGTCCCCAGTGCCGGATTCTGAGCAAGAGCTCCCAAAATTGACATGATCTGAGCCATCTGTGCAGATTGAGCCTGGAGAGCCTTTGCATGGCTCTGGAGGGTTGCATTTAACGTCTCCATGGTTGGAGTACCACCAGCTTATGTGGAATTAGGGCGGGTTTCCTCCATTGAAGTTGTCCCTGTTGAGGGAGATCGGTTACTGGCATCTGCATCGTGAGACATGGCTGCTTGCTAAAGTCTGATTCACGTCGGGTTCACCAAATGTGTACAGGATGCTCCTTTTAGGAAGATCCAAGCGTACACCAGGGGTAGAGAATGAAAACGCAGAGAAGTGTAAGGTAGTGAGTAGGGAGAGATTAAGACAATGGCAACTGTGTGAGAGAGAGACAGTATATGGGCAGAGCTTCCGCATAGGTATCAGAGCGTTGCAATGAAGGGTTATCAGTCCTATATATAGTGGGGAATGTGACCGTTGTGGTAGGTTAATGCGCCCATTAATGGCGTCTTAATTACCTTAACCATAACGGCACGTTCGTCCATATATATAGGGACCGTTACGCACTTCGTCTGCGTATACCAAAACCGTTATGAGGTTGACCGGGTTTATGGGACACGTGGCCATAAATCTCTCAAAGCAGTTACCAAGGGTTGCGCGCGGGCTTGGTTGTCGCTCGCGCGCGACAAATCTTACTCTAGCCTCAAAACCACTATGTCCCTACAAGTCCCGTGTGGAATGATATGCAAGTGGCCCTGTCGTGCAGCCCCCATACGGACAAGCATGGGTAATGCTTGTGTGGTACTGGACACCACAAGATGTGCTGGATGACTGCCACGTGTAAGCTAATTTACACGGCTAAAACACACTATCTACAATAGGTTAGAGAGAACCACAAGCTGTAACAGAGTAAGGCATCTCTCTGTGCTTGAGATCTAGTGCTTAGCTTTTGATTAATAAGAATTGTGTTGAAAATTCTGCAGGGAAAAGATCCCTGAGGTAGAGACGTAGGTCCAAGTAGACTGAACTCTATAAATCACTTGTCTCTTGATTTTACAGTTCATTTACATACTCAGTATTTGCAGCATTCAAACTTGTCTATTTTCAAGGGTTTGAAACTCTTTTCAAGGCCTTGAAAAAGACTTGTCTGTTTTACTTTCAAACTGTATTCATTCCAAAGGCTTGAAACTGTTTTCAAGGCCTTGAACTTCACTGCTCTTCAAAGAATTTCTTCTCCTCCACCAAGTTTTGCAAAAAGTTGGCATACTCTATTCAACCCCCCCCCCTCTTCTAGAATATTTGTGCTGCATATCTATCTGCATACTCCCCTTTCAATTGGTATCAGATCTTGTATCACTGTATGGATTTAACCATCTGGTGATCATGAGTACTGCAGGTGATGGTGGTTTCTCACACGGAAAAGCTGCTAATAGACCTCCTCTATTTTGTGGAGATAATTTTTCTCACGGGAATGCTCTAATGAAAATGTTCATCATTGATCAAGATATAGAGCTATGGACCATTATTCATAATGGACCTCATACTTTCTACACAGAGAAAGATGGGATTAGAATTCCCAAATCTGAAGACTCTCTCTCTCTTCATCTGAATTAGAATTTCTAATAATTATAAAGATATTAACATCTTGTATTGTGCTTTGAGTACAGATGTATTTAACAGGATTTCAGGCTGCAAGACTGTCAAAGAAATCATGGATAAGCTTGTGGTGACATTTTAAGGAACCAGTCAAGTCAAGCAAACCAAGATTAACATCTATCTTAGACAATATGAGCTATTCAAGATGAATGTAGATGAGTCAATCAGAGAGATGTTCAAGAGGTTCACAGACATAGTGAATAACCTCGATTCACTTGGAAAACATATTTCCAATGAAGAAAAGGTGAGAAAGATTCCGAGGAGTCTACCAAAGGAAAAATGGGAACCAAATACTACTGAAATTGAGGAATCTCAAGATCTATCATCACTACAACTTGATGACCTACAAGGGAAGCTCCCGACTCATGAAATATCCATGAATGAAGCTTATGGAGAACTGCCAGAAGGTGTCAAGAACTTAGCACTCAAGGCCAAAAATAATGAGAAAATTCAAAGCCTTGAAACATAAGATGATTATGAAGATCCATTTGCATTGATTTCCAAATCCTTGACTAGAATTCTCAAGATAAAGAAAAACTTTGGAAACAAAGACTTCAACAGAGAAAGACACAGATCATCCAGTAGAAAGGACTACAAAGTTAAGTCTTCTTCACAAAGTACATCAAAATTCATGAACTGCTTTGAATGTGGTGATGCAGGACACTTGATAAGAGATTGTCCACATAAGAAAAGCAAAAACTTTCAGAAGAAAGATCATGACAGGAGAAAAAAAGCTATGATGGCTTCATGGAGCGATTCAGATACATCAAGTGACTCCGAATCTGAAGAAGAACATGTCAACCTATGCTTCATGGCCAAGCATGATGAAAGTTCTGAAAAGAACATTGAGGCTGTCACCAATGTCAAAGAACAGCAATGGTTTGATCAAGACACAAGAGTGGAAAGAGATCTCTATTCTCAGAATTGAAAGAGAAATCTGAATGTTCAATTACACTTGGTGACAAAGGCAAATGCAACGTTCTTGGTATTGGTAAAGTTGGTACGAATTCTGAAAACTCTATTTCTGAAGTATATCTAGTTGATGGCTTGAAATTTAACTTGCTTAGTGTATCTTATCTTTGTGATAATGGCAATAAGGTTAGATTTGATAAAGAGAAGTGTGTAGTGCAAAATGAGAAATCAGGCAATTGATTCTCACTCCTCTATATCAAACAATGTTTATACTTTTCAGACTAACAAAGTTGCAGGTAAAAGCTTAAAGTGTCTCAAGGCCTTGAAAGAAGATTCAAGGGTTTGGCACAGAAAGCTTGGTCACATTAGCTTGAATACCTTGAACAAATTGATCTCAAAAGATCTGATAAGAGGATTACCATCTATCAAGTTCAAAGATGATGAAGTATGCAAAGCTTGTGCTGACGGTAAGCAGACCAGAAGCTCATTCAAGCCAAAGAAATTTGTAAGTACTTCTAAACCTATTGAATTACTTCACATGGATTTGTGTGGTCCTATGAGGACACCAACTCCAAATGTTAAGAGGTATATGCTAATTATTGTAAATGATTACTCCGAATACACTTGGGTTATGTTTCTAAAAGAAAAATCTGAACCCCTCTCTGAATTTTCAAATCTTTGAAGAGAACTTCAAACCTTGAAAAACCTACTAATTGCCTCTATCAGAAGTGATCATGGTAGAGAGTTTGATCAATTAGAATTTGATTTATTCTGTGTTAAGCATGGTATCCCTCACAATTTCTCTGCTCCTAGAAATCCTCAACAGAATGGAGTTGTTGAAAGAAAGAACATGACTCTTGAAGATATGTCAAGAAAAATTCTTCTAGAAAACAAGATGCCAAAACATTATTGAGCAGAAGCTGTGAATACAACAAATTACATTTTGAACAGGTGCTTGATCAAACCTCTTGAAGAAGACCCCCTATGAACTCTTCAAATGGAGGAACCCAAACATTTCATACTTCAGACCCTTTGGTTGTTCATGCTATGTCCACAACAATGGTAAGGACAACTTGGGTAAGGTTGATGCAAGAAGTGATGAAGGTATATTTCTGGGTTACTCTCTTACTAGCAAAGCTTATCGAATTTATAATAAAATAACCAAGCTGGTTGAAGAAAGTGTTCATGTTATTTTTGATGAGAGATATGATGGTTCTTTGAGTGAAAGTTTTGAAGATTTGAATCTGAACAAACATGAATCAGAAGAAGAAGCAGAGAACTAAATTGGGTTCAAGAAAGGTTCCAAAAGGAAGCAGAAGCCATTTCAAGACCTTGACAGATCTCAAGACCTTGAAAATAGAGATCAAAACCTTGACAAGGATGATCAGAAAGATAAAAGTGATCAGTATACAACTTCAAGACCAGAGAAGCAATACGGAGAGCCTGAACCCTGGTCTCCAAGAAAGAGATTCAAATATCTTTCATCTCATCCAGGTGACAACATTATATCTGATCCAACCACTGTTACACAAACTAGATCACAGTTGAAGAATCTTTGTGCTTTTACTGCTTTTATCTCTCTTGTAGAACCCAAAACTGTGAAGGAAGCATTACAAGAAGAAGACTGGATTATAGCTATGCAAAGTGAAGTCAATGAGTTTGTAAGAAACAAGGTATGGAACCTAGTTCCCCCACCTACAAACCAGTCTGTCACTGGTACCAGATGGGTGTTCAGAAACAAATTATTAGAATGACAAAGTTATCAGAAACAAAGGAAGGTTAGTTGCTCAAGGTTACAACCAAGAATAAGGTATTGATTATGAGGAAACTTTTGCTCCACTTGCCAGGTTAGAAATAGTTAGAATTTTACTTGCTTTTGCATCTTACAAGAACATGAAACTATTTCAAATAGATGTGAAATGTGCCTTCTTGAATGGTTACTTGCAAGAGGAAGTTTATGTTGCTCAACCTCCTTGTTTTGAAAGTGACAAGTTTCCTAATCATGTTTACAAACTTGACAACACTCTATATGGTTTAAAACAAGCTCCAAGAGCTTGGTATGAAAGATTGTGAAAACTTCTGCTTGAAAATGATTTCAAAAGAGGATTGGTAGACAAGACCCTTTTCATAAAGGTTCATGAGAAATATTTACTTTTAGTTCATATTTATCTTGATGATATTCTATTTGGAGCTACTAATGATCTTATTTGCAAAGAATTCTCAGGTCTTATGAGCAGGGAATTTGAAATGAGCATGATGGGAGAGTTGAACTTCTTCCTTGGACTTCAAATATATCAGTTGAAGAATGGCATCTTTCTGCATCAAAGCAAGTACACTAGATACTTGTTAAACAAGTACAATATGTCTCAATCCAAAGAAATTAAGACTCCTATGAGCTCTACACTGTCCTTAGATAAGGATGAATCTGGTAAGAGTGTCAATATTAAAGATTATAGAGGTATAATTGGATCATTACTTTATCTCACTGCTAGTAGACCAGATATCATGTTCACTGTATGTATGTGTGCAAGATCTC
This sequence comes from Linanthus parryae, assembly GCA_023055425.1. Classification (NCBI taxonomy): domain Eukaryota; kingdom Viridiplantae; phylum Streptophyta; class Magnoliopsida; order Ericales; family Polemoniaceae; genus Linanthus; species Linanthus parryae. The sequence goes on along the minus strand of JALGPY010000002.1, from coordinate 113,472,983 downwards.
CAGCTGAACCAAATGAATCACACTTAATTGCTGTGAAGAGAATATTCAGATATCTCAATGGCACCATAGACTTAGGGCTTTGGTATCCAAGACATTATAACTTCTCTTTGCATGGATTTTCAGATGCTGACTTTATAGGTTACAAATTTGATAGGAAAAGCACTTCAGGAACTTGCCAATTCATTGGATCCTCCTTGATCGGTTGGCATTCCAAGAAACAAAACTCAGTTGCTTTATCAACAACTGAAGCTGAATATATATCTGCTGGAGCATGTTGCTCACAAGTATTGTGGATTGCTCAACCATTGAGGAATCTTGGATTTGATTTCAGTAGTATTCCAATCAAATGTGACAATACCAGTGCTATATCTATCACAAAGAATCCAGTTTAGCATTCAAGAACCAAGCATATTGACGTCAGACACCATTTCATCAGAGATCGTGCTGAGAAAGGTGATATTGTTCTTGAATTTGTTTCAACTAACATGCAACTTGCAGATATCTTCACTAAACCGTTGCCAGATGAAAGATTTTCAGCTCTAAGACTGGAATTAGGCATGCTAAATGAAGATGCATTGGTTTAGGGGGAGCTTCAGGTAAGGAAGGTAAGTTATTATGTGTTTTCAAATATTTGAACTGATTTTCAAAGCCTTGAAAATACATTCAAAACTTTGATTTTAGTTGTTTCAGTTTTACAGCGTTTCACGACCTTGAAACTATTTTCAAAGCCTTGAAAATAAGTCTGATAACTGGTTAGTGAATGATTCTTGGATCAATCAGTATTGGGTGATATCTTTGTAGATATTTGCTCAATATTGCCCATACCTTTTTCAAAATTCTCTTACTGCCAAATATAGTATTAAATTATTTACTTCCAACGGCTTCAAAGATGTGAAATTTTCTCTGATCATTACAGATCTTTTGAGATCAGTGAGATTGCAGTTTCCTTTTCAAACACAAACTCTTTCAGTTTCTATCTTCTTCTCTTCCTCTTTACTCCGTATCAAATCTACCTCTCTCTATTCTTATCCCAAACCATAATGAGCACTAGAAGAGCCTCAGACAGAACCAAGATTGCCGGAGGTTCAAAACCTAGTTCTGAGAAGAAGAGAAAGACAGTTGAAGATGTGGTGCAGACAATCAGCGGAGACTCAAATTCCAGAACTCCCAGTGCAGAAGCTGTTGCAGAACTTCCTCCACCAAAGAAAAAGACTTAGAAGGATGTGACACCTTCTTCAGAAAAGAAGAAAAAGAAGGCTGCTGCAGAAAAGCAACCAGAAACAGAGATCTCTAGCCCCAAGAAGTTGAAGAAAAAGAAGAAAGCTTCTCAAGCTGAAAAGGGAAAACAGAAGGTGACAGAGGAAGAACCAGGAGATAATGTGGAGAAAGCCTTGCAGATTTACTCAAAGAACACTGCTCCTGACAAATCTTGGTTCATCTCAAACACTTCAAAAGTTCAGTAGTTGGATGGTTTTGCATCTAGGAAGATTTATTTGTGTAGCTTGATCAGTATGCATATGTTGCTTGGAATGAATCTGAATTGTATCACTATGTTAATGAAAAGCTCTCTGTGGTTCATGCTAAACCCTCCTGAGCTTGCCTATCCAAGACTTACCAGATTTTTCTATCTCAACATGAAGCAATTTAAGAACTCTCCACACTTAGTCATGCTTCTAAAAATGAAGCTTCGAAGTTTGCCAGGGAAGAATACTTTCTACCCGATGTTCCTGCCTCATCCAAACAGTTAACACAGTCTGTGTTAAATGTTGAAGCCAAAGTTTTATTCACTATCTTGATTAGATGTATCTTTCCAAGGGAACATTCCAAGGAGTTAGTCACTGAGAGGTTGTTGTACATTATGCACTTGATTATGCGTGGCTATGACATTGATCTTCAGAAGCATATAATGGAACACATGCTGTTTAGCCAAACAGATCAGAGAAAGCAATCTTGCTGCAAATTTGCTCACTCTGTTCTTCCAACACCTTGAGATTCCTACTGCTGGTGAAGAGTCTATCACTTCTGGGATTGGTGTGCTGAATGATAAAGCTTTTGAGAAGATTGGGGGAGTTAAGACCAAAGAGAAGATTTGGAAGTTGTATTCAGATTTAACTGAAGAAGATCTGAATGCAAAGAATTTGTTAAGCCCAAAGCCTTGACCCCTACTTCAAGCCTGACCTCTCATCCTCCTGATGTATCTTCAATCCTTCGGAGACTTGATGGTCTAGAGATGGATAATAGTGAAATCAAAGAGAACCCGCATGGATTTGAAACTGATCTTAGTCAGGTGAAGTACATGGTGGAAACCATCTTTAGAAGCATGACTGTGTTTGATGTCCCTGAGGATGAAGAAGGTGCCAAGAAAGATTTCTCTGACAAGAACTTGCCCAGTGAACACTCCAATCAGGAAGAGGCTGCTCCAGTGAAGGATAAATGAAAGCAGGTGGTAAGTGAACAAGCTCCTCAAGAAGGAGATGAAGTGGACATTCCTGATTCAGATGACTTGCTGATAACCCTGAAGAAGAAGAAGAAATATCCAAAGACTGTTTCTAAGGAAAAGACTGAAGAAGAGACTACTGGTGAGAATGAAGAGGAAAAAGAAGAACAGGACATTGATGAAGACAGTGAGAAAGAAGAAGAAGATAAGGATGGAGATGAAGACCCAACCCCATTATCTTTCCTATTCTTTCTTTCTCATTCTCTTTTTAATTTTTCAAAATTTTCCAAACACTGATCCAACATCTTCTCATTCTTTTTGATGAAAGTCAAAAAGGGGAAGAAATCTTAGGGTTTTTTTTAAGTGACCTACCTTTTGGTCAGTAGGATTATCTGCAACATGTTTGGTTTTTCTGCTTATGTTTATCAATAAGTTGGATCTTTTGGAATTAATGTGTTATTTATGATGTATGCTAATCAGTATTATTTGCAGAAACTAAGACTCAAACAGATTAAGGTTTTGTTTTTCAACAAGGGGGAGATTGTAAGGTTACATGTTTCATGGACTTGAAATACTTAGTTATTTCAAGGCCTTGAACCTGTTTTGAAATCCTTGAATCAGATTTCACAGGCTTGGAATAGCAGAGCTATATCAAGGCCTTGAACCAGGATTCAAAGCCTTGAAACTGTCTGACCTGTATGCATGTTCTAAGGGGGAGTTTTTCTCAACTCTTCAGATCTGATTTTATCTATATCACCCCTATGCTTGATGTGTTATTATTTGATGATGAAAGACAAACTGTTTTGATATATCTAACATCATTTAATCCATTTGTTTGACTCAGTTTTGTAGGGATTTTTATTTCCTAAGTTTGCAGGATCTGTTTCCTAATCTGTCTTTTGCACGAAAGGAAACATTAAAAGAAAATGATTCTGTGATAAATCAGACATTCATGACATCTTCTCAAGTTGTTTAAAGACAAGTTCACAACAATATATCTAAATATTATGATCAACGATCCGTTGGAGAAGGCTGTTATGAAAGTCAAAAATTGTTGCCTACAAAACAGGAAGTTGTTGCTCAAAATCTGGGAAGATTTACAGAGTCTCTAGATGTATAAATAGAGCTCATTTTGAAGCAACAAATACAACACTCAACGGGAAAAAAGAGAGACTCATTTTTCTGGATTGACATGCATCAAAGAAGTTCATCTCTCTCACAATCCAACTCATAGAAAATCACTGTATTCTTCACTGCATTTCTACATTTCAGTGTTCTTCAGTCTTGTGCTTTATTTGTAGATCGTTCTTGTACTGCTTCTATCTTTCAGTCTCAAGTATTATTCAAAGTGAACAATAGAGAATTCTTAGTTAATCAGTTAGCTAGAGCAGGTACTAGATAGGTTAGAGAGAACCACAAGCTGTAACAGAGTAAGACATCTCTTTGTGCTCCAGATCTAGGGCTTATCTTTTGATTAATAATAATTGTGTTGAAAATCCTGCAGGGAGAAGATCCCTGAGGTAGAGTCGTAGGTCCAGGTGGACTGAACTCTATAAATCACTTGTCTCTTGCTTTTACAGTTCATTTACATACTTAGTATTTGTTGCATTCAAACTTGTCTATTTTCAAGGGTTTGAAACTCTTTTCAAGGCCTTGAAAAAGACTTGTCTGTTTTAATTTCAAACTCTATTTTATTCCAAAGGCTTGAAACTTTTTTCAAGGCCTTGAACTTCACTGCTCTTCAAAGAATTTCTTCTCCTCCACCAAGTTTTGCAAAATGTTGGCATACTCTATTCAACCCCCCTTCTAGTGTATTTGTGCTGCATATCTATCTGCAGACTCCCCTTTCACAGTGGTATACTCAGGTGTCGAATACATGCTCTACATGCACGTAGAAGATTACAACAACTTGCATGAATCACTCGGTGAACATTACGTAAATTGTTGACCTGACTAGTAATTCAAATATTCTCAGTTAATATTACATGGTCCTATATTGAAATTTTCTAGATCTTGTAAATAAGCATTTTACATGATGTTAAAGATAAAAAAGGTCGGACGGTCGGGTCGGTTCATTCCTGTAAAGTCTGCGGAGGACATTATGTTAGCCAGAAATAATGGTGAGAATTTTCCTACATTATTGCAACTTTTATGTCTTTACAAATTATCAATTCATACTGATATCTCCTTTCTTTTGAAGTTGCAGAAATTGATTCGACTAAAATTTCTAAAAGCTCAGAGAACGTCCAGAACATATTAACTCCTGAGATATACCTTTACATGTGGCATGCGCAAGGGCACGCGAGATGAAATTTCCAAAAATGATGAAGAGGTAAGGTGAATGGGCATCCTTGACAAAATCACCACTCAGGCATAATCGAACCAACAATACGCTCTTTAAAAACATAGAATATCTAGTGGAAATAATACAACTCATAACCAAATATGTCTATTTGGGGCCAATATTTAGTTTCGTAAGTGCCTTTTCGATAAAGCACCACTCGACCATATCGTAGGCCATACTAATGTCGCTCTTTAGCTCTAGGTAGCCGTACTTTATATTTTCTTTATCTTCATCGAGTGACGTGATAGTACTTTTGTGATGAGCCTTCCAGGGATCAAGGCACTCCGACTTGCAGATATCACTAAAGGTAACACTTTTTTTAATATGTTGACCATTGAATTATAAACAAGCTTGAAAATTACCGTGCATAAACTGATCAGACAGAGATCTTGGGATCTCCTCACTTGCTTAATTTTGTGGATGAGAGCCAATAGCATATGATTTAGATTATAGGTCTTTTAAATTTAAACAGTCACAACTATTCAAGTATGGCTAAGATACATGTTCGAAATGCACAAACTCAATAGTCACAACTATTACAGTTTAACTTCAATTAAAATTACATTTTAATTTACAATCTAATTTAATGGTCACAATTCTCTGAGTTTGTAAATATATTAAATTTTTTAAAGGTACTTTAGGAATGAAGTAAAAATATTAAGGTGTGCTACACTCTGACACTATGTTTGGGAATCATATGAGAAAATAAATGATAGGAAAACTCAATTTATGTGAGAAAGAAATGATACGAAACAATTAAGTTTTTTCACAAACTTGTTTGGATTACTTAATTGACAAATGTTACAAAAATATTACACTTTTCATCTTGTTTATGAGGGAAATTGAAAGGGTGTGATGTAGGCTATGGGTAGTGTTCGGATGATAGTAAATCAGAGCTAAAAAACTTAAAGAAACTCAGAGAATCGGAGAGACGGGAGATGTAGAGAAAATGGGTGGAATTGAGAAATTTTGTACTCGTAAAAGGAGAGAGAAATCTAGCTAAAGACAATTCGGCTATTTGGTACAGAGTAATCCGTGTGTGTAAGGAATAGGGAATAATCAGTGTACCTATAGAGGACTGTCTGTGTACTAAATGGAAGAAAGGACATTCGTGTTTATACTTGCAGACTAGGGCAACCAATGGGAGACACGTGGCATGCGGCGACCCACATCCCATTATGATGGCGGCGTACCCTAATCCCTGTAGTATTGTCACCGACTACGTCATAAATGAAGACTTTAAAACAAGTCGGCTTCTAAAGCACAACATGGGTCGCACATGGAACGTGGACAACATGCCACAGTCCTCATTCCATCCTTCATACTTCCAGAACCCCCAACTCTCGTGGAGAATGGGACGTGATAACTCCACACATCGAATTTTATTCTATATTTATTATGTACTATTTTACGTGATTCCCTATGCGCTTTGATAAGTATTTGGCCGGATAAGTGAAATATTTGCAAATAGAAGCTTTATGTACATTATTGTAGAATCCGGGCGTTTTCGCGATTAGTTTGAGCATTTTTATATGTCAAATATGATCCTGGTATGTTCTAGTGTTGTGTTTATCAGGTACCGGAGGCTCAAGAGTTGATCTGAAATGAGAATGAACTTAGGAAGACGAGAAAAGCTCGGGCATAGCCAACGAGAATGAAGAGAAGAAAAGACAGAGGAGCAAAACTGACCAACCTGCACTATTTTAATGATATCTTGAGTTCTACAAATTATTTTGCAATGAAACCAATTTAAAATATAAGGAGACTCAAACAGATTTCCAAAAGTATTCAGGGAGCTCAATCGACAGTCGTACGAGAAAGATGGTCCGTCAAAGAAGATGCATAAACGAAGAAGATTTGCAAAGGCTGCTCTATACTAGACTTCACTTTTCGGGATGCTGCTAAACCCACAGAAGGAATTTTTGATCACCGCCTACTCCATTAGAAATTAGACATCCATGGCTTTGCAACGGTATAATATAGGCCCAAAATGGAGTTCGGATGAGGGAGAAAAGGCCCGCGCAAGATCAGCTTACAATTTTGTCAGAGAATTACAAACTAGAGGGGCTGAATTGCAAATTCGACCAAAATATTTAGAAAATCGTGACCAGGCATATATTCACGACTTTTAGGACCTAGTAGACAGAGGAGGCTGCTGGAGAAAGAGGAAGGAAGGCTCCCAAGCCATTGGAGAACGCTTGGAGCTCGAAATCATCTGTTAGATCTCTTCTTCTCTTGTTTTTCTTTGTTTTATTTATGATGTTGATAAAAATTGTTGCCATGATCATGAATCGTAGTAGCTAAACACTTTATATCAGGATTTCTCCATGGTAGTTAGGGTTTGAAGTCGTTTTGGTCAATTATGAATTGTGATTCAGGTTTTTGTAACTTAAATTAATGATGAACTATTTGCTATGTTTGATTCATTTTCGTATCATATATTTTCATTGTGAGACGTTGCAATAGGAAGATCATAGGTATATTTGTTAGAGAAATCGGCAAATCACCTGAAAATGAACAATTCTAAACGGACATAATTATGGATAGAATTTTAAACATAGTATCTACTTTTAGTGATTTTGATTATGTGTCAATGTTTCCTTAGGGTTTAGTATTTCCATACTGGGGATTGATTTTACTACATTTGGAAATTATGTCTATGTTTATGTCTAAAATTCTGTCCTATAACATTACTCTTGGAAAAGTGAATTGAACACTTAGTCGCACATAGGTTATAGAAATCAACCTAATTGCCCGAGAATGTGAGTAGATTAGATGAACGTAATGCATGTCGTAGAAATCAAATATTAGTGAAATCGATTTGTGTCGTCATAGACATAGATTTTGCTAGAGATATCAATAAAGATTAATGGTTGTTTGGTAAAGGAATCATCATCTTTTTTTCACAAACATAATATATTATCGGAGACAACCTAGTGATACAAGAGAAAATCCTGATACTCGTCCAATATCGTAATCTTAATTGGTTAATTTAGTTGTATTTTAATTCCTAGCTTAGTAAACAACCTCAATTATTTGTCCACAAAAGGTTAAAATACTAATTGATTTACGATAAGTCCCTTGGGTTCGATAAATTCGGTCTTTCCGATTATTACTACATGCGACAGTCATGCACTTGCGGTTGAGATGTGTCTGAAGGCGCGAGGGACCCTGTCTTCTGGGCCCTGAGATCATGGCAATCCATGATCGGGTGCTTCTGGAGCACCGAGCTACGGACACCTGTAAGCAGCTGATGGATCCACGTGGCAGTGGATGGAGATGTCGCTTTTCACTATCTACACATCTCTCATGTTTGATTTAGCATATTATTGGAAATGAAAGAAAATATGTCAAAAGATTTTACCAAATTAATCTTTACTAACATTATGATAAGTCAATGTTTTATTTTTGATGGATAATTCTGTCACACAAAAATATCGACTGCCTTCTAGTTTTTTTTTCACCAAATCTCATATCTTTTGGTGAGATAGAGAAATTAAATTATGCGAGATTGTTATGAAATATATTAATGATATTATGAATATTCATAACTTATTGTATTACCATATTTAGTTCATACTGATTGACCCCCACACCCTATATAAATGGTGGTTTGGTGGAGAATAATACACACTTGATATTCCTCCATATTTTGTTTGTCTCTGCTCCTTCTTGAGTTCACAACACGTTATCAGCACGCTCTACCGGATGAGAAGAAACAAAAGGTACAATTTTTGAATATGAGTATTATCGAGAAAAAGATGATCAACCGAAAAATATAATTTTCGATCTTGATTGTCCTCATCTCTCACTTATTTCAGTGTTAATTCCAATCAACTCAACAATATATCAGTTTCAGTCACGATTGCTTTTGTTTCATATCATTGAATATTGATAAAGAGAGAGAGAGAGAGAGAGAGAGAGAGAGAGAGAGAGAGAGAGAGAGAGAGAGTGTGCTCGACGGCTAGGGTTCAAAGAAAAAAAAGTTTGTTGTCGCACTGCTATGAAAAGAACTCTAGAGCACCAAAAACGGATCCTGGATCATTAACCAACTAAGTGTATCACTACTTGTTTAGGTTTGTGTAACTTTTTATATTTGTTATCTACCTGTTGATACGAGAACAAAAATAAAGAAAAAACTTGGTCAGTGGAGATTTGAACTCCTGGCCACGGGTACTGCAGAAAACAAGATCTTGCCAGTGAAATGCTTGTAGCAAGAATATTCATATTACCGATTTAATTGATTTATTCCGCAGAAAAAAAGAGGCAGCGCAAAATGGCGAAAAAGAAAGGCAACACTAAATCGAAAAAAAAAACCACTTTTGAGAATATACTTCGCCATTGTCGACTGATACAGCAGATCCTGTTGGAATAAAGATAAGGTCTTTTAATTTTTATTAGTTTTCTTTTGCTGCTGCTAGAGTTTGGTTCAGAAAAAAAAATAGTATGTTGCTCCTTGGTTTGAACCCAAGCACACAACATGCAAGAACTAACCAGAATAACCACTTGACCTAAAAGTATAATTGTTCAAGATATGTTCTATTTATTATTTGACCAAATCTTCTTGGTTTGAACCTAGCAAAAAAATATTGTTGTTGCCGTGTCTTGAACCTAAGCGCACAAACTCGCCTCTCCCTAGTGCTACCGCTACTGCCAGTTGAGCCGCCAGTTGAGGTTTGAGGTTATACTTGGCTCATTAATATATTGTTATTTTTCTAAAAAAAAGGGGCGCCGCTGACCATTAAAAAAAGGTGGCTGGTATGAGCATTACTATGATGTTATGCAAGTACTTTTAGTTATTTATACAATTTTCTTCGTATGAAAAAATTGAGAGTCCGAGGTCTTAACTCGTGACCCCATAACACACATGATTGCATTACCACTAGACCAACATCGTTGTGCTAATTTATTTATTTATATTAATTCATCTTTATCTCGAAAAAAAAAAACGTTATTCAGAGATATGAATTCAAAACTCGCAAGTGCTATGCAATAGAAAAACACGCGTTTTGGTACTCTCTCTAAAAAATACGAAGTCACTAGATGTTTTTTACTCGTGACCACAACTATCAAAATATTGCATATTTGTGATCATCTTTTATTGCAAAGAAAAGTCACTAGAGTGTTTTCAGCTCGTGACTTTGAGGACGCGCAGTTGTAGCAATTACGCTTGATATCATTTATTAAGCTTAATTTGAAAAAGAGTTCACTATAGTGTCAACTCGTGAAAATACCGTCGAGCTATAGGTTATGCAAGTTTCTTGATGTTATGTGTTGAATGTTCTTTTGTGAAAAAAAAAATAAAAACAAAAAGTCACTAGAGTTTCAAACTCGTGACAATACCGCTAAAGTCTAGCGAGTTTTCATTATGTATAATCTCTCTGACTGAAGTGAAAAAATAAAAAGAATAAAGTCACTTGAGATTTTAACTCGTGACCACTCAGAGATGAAAAAAGAAAATCAGAGATGTTTAGCTTATTGTGCTCTGTTAATTTGTGAAAGAATATGTGCTAGAGGTTTAACCCAACACAGATCGCTCAATATTGAAGTTCTTTGTTTTAATTTTGATATTTCCTTCATTTACTATCAAAAAATAAAGGGGTGACTGCTATTAACAAGTCTTGAGCTATGTTTCCATGTTTGACAGAGCATAAATTCCTGTCATTTGTCCTCGTGAAAAAGAGGAAACCCCATCAGAGTTCAACCCCATAATCATACATTGGTCCTAAGCTATTCATATGCTTATTTGAACCATGTATTCGTATTTGTTTTTTACTCTTCATTTTTTATTGCTAATTTTACTCTTCCTTACAAAAAATTACTATGAGGAGCCTATGACTGACGGATATGAAAGTCAAAGCAATTATCATTCCTAATTTTCACATAACCTGAAGTTATGAAAGAAAAATATATATATTCCCAAGTGTGAATGGTAGTGGATCTCAGGAGTGGATGATTGATTTTATGCTCGACTCAATTCCTCAAAAGAAATAGCGAGCCATCCCCTGAAGCGAATCCTATAAATTATATGGTTGAAACAATCCGCACAGTTACAGACGTAGTTGCGATTGTTGTATGGTATTGGTACAATGAGGATCCCATATTAATCCCCTATAATATCATTTGTAGTAAAAGACTACATAAAAATAGGAGGAGAAAAATAAAAGTTGCGAATATTGGCCCCCGTGTAAGTGGGCATGGTTGCGTACTTGAAATACGCCGAATTTCTTTATTGATCACAATGAGAATTCTTTGTTGATCCGCCCAATATCTATAGATTCTTTTGGTTGAGCGGTTTAATATCCTCTCATTATCTATGCAAACTTTTGGTTGAGAGATCCAAATTGCTCCCATTACCTATGAAAATTTTTGGTTCAGTGATTCAAATACCTCCCATTATACTTGCAAATTTTTGGTTGAGTGATTCAATATCCTTCCAATATCTATGCAAATGTTTGGTTGAGTGATTCAAGAAAATCCCAACTCATTGGCAATTTCGTTGATATATATGTGAGTTTTTGATCGAGTGATTTAGGATCCTCCCAACTCACGTGACAAGTTTTAAGTTTTACTTTACACTTTCCACCTCAAATTTTTAAGCTACAATATTATATTGGAGATTAGAATTTATGAATTAAATATCCTAAAACAAAATTCCATGATAATTTTTTTTAGAATTTGATATTCAAATGAAGATTTCTTTCTATACAATTATTTCACATATTTCATTTGAAGATATATAATCTTGTGACATGTTAAAGTGCATACTTCATATATCCTCAGATTTCATTGCAATTTGAGAAATATGTCTTTCTCTTGTTTATTAATTATAGATAATTTATGGAGGATGTGTTTCATGAGTCTCAATGTTGGCTTCTATTTACATTATCTCTACATTTTGACATGTGATATATTCTTGATTGCTATGAGTCTCTTTTTACTTATGGCTCACACAAGGAAAAAAAAAAAGATAATAGATGAAATTTCGTAAGCCCCTGGTGTGCTTGTTGACTCATGTTATGAAAAAAAATTTGAGTTATGGAAGGTACTCTAAAAGAGGTAACCTATATTTGTTGAACTAGAAGTTGTGAAAATTGAAAAAAAAAAAAAACTCTATTCAAGGTTGTACATGAGACCTTTTAAGGCTCACAACAGTAGCTTTTTAGCACCGTGTGTTTCATGAAACACAAATGATCCCCATGAATATTGAGATTCAAAGTAATAGAACTATATAAGTTTTATACTTGAATTTGTGGACATTCCGAGTGATTTTGTATAATTCAGATAAATGACATTCTCCGTTGACAATTTCTTCATAAAAAAAGGCTTGATGCATTACATCACCTATCCAACGTAGATAATATTTTCATAAAAATAGCTTGATGCACTGCATCACCCAAGCTACGCCAACTTGATGCGTTGTAATTCCATATCAAATTTCATAGAACATCCAAATTTTATTATTCAGCCCCTAAAGTGGCTTGGATGTTGTCAATCTCACATTTGAAAAATGTGCATATCTTATTTCGAGCACCTAGAAGACATATTGTCTCTAGAAGAGATCAATGGTTTTTGACATGAACTCTTGAAGAAATTTCAAGATTTAGTTTGTCACCATTGACATCACTAAAAGTGATTGGTTGCTTGAATAATTGATGTAAGGCTTCAAATATTCTTCGTGATTATTTTAGATTGACCATATATGCACTTCTTAGGAATTGTGAAAAACTATCCATTCGGATGAATTTTTAATGAGTCATTTTATATATTTACATGCTCTATGCTCATTATCTATCTCATTTTAACCCCTTTAAATGGAGCATGAGATTAGTGTATTCTCATAAGTGAAAATCCTATCCCAATGAGGATAGTATTTTAGAGTTCTTGAGGACGACAAGTTTGAATTATGACAAATTGTATCTCCTAACTAGATACATTATCGCCTTTTTTTTTGCTCGAGTATCTAAATATGGCTAAAACATATTTTTGTGACATTGATCATATGATTCATGTCATGAGGGGGAGAAAATACCCTATTACAAGACATTAATTTAAATTTAAATGTCTCATTCAAACTTGATCCAAACGATCTTATAATTATGAGATTTATGAAGCATGTAAATGTTGTTTATGCAACTACAAATATACTCTATAAGGATCATCATCTTGTTAGTGTTGGAATAGATGCCCTAGAGGAAATCTAGTTTAGTATGAATTTATTTTGGCTAGAACATTCATTGTATTATTTATTAGATATGTAATATAATGAAGTCCTTAGATTTACAATGGTGTTGTTTATCTTAAATATCCCCAGTCCAGTATAATGATTAATAGGACAATCATCTATAGACTAGTACGGGGTTGGATTGATATGGAGATATCATGATCCAACACATGGGTGTGCATTAAGTGTAATGGCGCACCGGATTGACCCATATCCGAGAAGGCTACATACACGTTATATTAAGTCACAAGTGCTTCTCGTGGTGCAATGGTATTGTCATCCTTAGACTTGAAGTCTCTAGATATTCTAGTTGTGGATTATTGTGATTTTGGTAGCGTTAAACGCTACACCGTAACTGGGTAGTTATGAAGGCGTGTACCGGATACAATAAGAAGCAAGGTTAGAGATCGTAGTGGACGTAGATAGAATTTGTCCCTACCACATAACGGGAGCAAATATCCTAGGCCACTCAAGGGATAGTGCTTATAGAATGTCTGGCTAGACTCAAATAAATCAATGTAGGATATTGATGTTATTTGCAAGAATAAGGCTATTCCCATGGATCGAGAAAATATGGATTGGATATACGAGTGTGACTTGTATGTCTCGTGTCCAATCCGGATATAGAGACAAAGAGATGAGACAATTACTTGTACAAGGTTTGTCGGATGACTATTCTATTAGTTGGCTAGAATGGATGTTTTGCTAAAAACCGCTCCATATAAGCAAATAGTTGCTACCAACTAGATAGAACTTATGGGGTCACACACTATATAAAATTGAACTAGATTTGGGAATTAGTTAATAGGATTAATTAATTAGAAGGATCACTTTGCAACACCTGGCAAACTTAGTAGGACTAATTTGCAAGGAAGGGACTAAACCGAATTCTAGTAGGACTAGAATGGGTCCTTTAGGTAGTTGGCAAGGATTTGTTGGACTATATAAAGGATGCTATGAAAGTGTGTAATGTAGACTAAATACAGGACCTAAATACTCTAGAAAGGGGGGGGGGTTAAATAGAGTATGAAAACTTTTTGCAAAACTTAAAGTTTAACAGAAAGACTTTGTGTGAAACTCAAATCTCAAGGCCTTGAGATTTTAGTAAACTGTCTGAAACTTACAAAGGCAAAATAGTAAGCTTCAAGGCCTTGAACTGTAAACAATTATAAACAGCTTTTGAACCCTAGTTTGATTTGAGTTGCGTGCAGCAGATAATAATCAAACCGTAAAGTAAAGAACACAAAGCAATTTACAAAGTTCAGTCCCAATGGACCTAATCTCTGCCTGAGGGATCTAATCCCACCAGGATTGGGCAAACACTTCTTATTACTCACACAGAAATAGCTCTAGATCTTCAAGCCTAAGTGATTTTTGTGGTTCCAAACCTATCTAGTTCCATCTACTAACTGTTGAGTTAACAAGAACTTCATGTTGTTCACTTGAACAACCAACCACTAGGTTAAGTGAGGTTTAAGATAATCTAAAGATACACATATAGAAGTACAAGTGAAGAACACAGTATGAATATAAGCTGTTGAAGCCTGGAAGTGTTCTTCTGGAAAACTGGATTGATTTGATCTTCAGGAATCTGGATGAAGCTTGAATGATTGTGTGTTTGAATGTATGATCTCCCACGAATTTTTCACACCTATCTGAGTATTCTGCAAGCCTCTCTTCTCTTCAAAATTCAAACCAGTATCTTTTATCCACAACTGCAACTGATTGAGAGATTTTAGGATCTCAGTTCCTACAAATCCTCCTTCTGTTATCAACTGAAATTCAAACAGCTTCAAGTGGATATCCGTTGGAGTTTGTTGAGATTGCTTCTGCACGTTTAAAAACCCTGCAACAGCATTGAAACACAGCAACAACAAAATCCAGAAAGATAACAGTGCTATGACTGTTTGGTTATATAGTTTCTGATAAAACTGTTTAACAGACTTAGAACAATAACCTGTATATCTTCTAGAACCTATGAATCATGAAAAACAAGTTTAAGACACTTAGAAGTGAGTAAATAATAACAATACTAAGAATCACAACCTGCAAGAAAGAATCAACTAAGTTCTGTAAAAACTGTCAGCAGCTCAAGGCACATCTCAAGGCCTTGGAGCTCTGAACCTGCTTCACAGAATTTCAAAGATAAACCCAGATAACTTTGATTCTTCCTGTTCTGATCATCTGCCATTGTGTTAGATATATAAATAGTGTAATCCAAAAGTATATGCAATAAACCACTGATTTGTATAATCAGATATCCAATCTGCAACAGAGAATTGTTAGAACATATAGCAGAATAGAATAGCTCAAGGCTTTGAAGTTCAGTCAATATCTCAAGGCCTTGAGATAACTGAGATGCTTTGCTGCTTATGTCTTAGTCTTTTGTGTTTCATCACTCAAAACAATTACCAACCAAAACACATTCAGGGATCTTGACTCAATAATCTCCCCCTTGATGAAAGACAAAACCTACAGTCTTGTATAGATTTTCCTGCCACTCATATTCAAAAATTAGATAACCACAATTTGCAGATACAATATACAATAATGCCAAATAGATAACCAGTAAGAATAAAAATTACAAATTACCATAGAAATATAAATACACAACTGATTAAACCACAAAACAACTAGGCATTATTATTATTATTATTCCAAGCACTGCAAACACAGAAGAACCCACATAAATTCTCCCCTTTTTGACTTTCATCAAATAAGGTTGAAGAAATGTTGGATCATTACTCAGAGTCTGAAAATAAACTTAAAACAAAAATTTAGCTAAAAAGTCAAGGCCTTGAGAACAGAAAAGATAGAAGAGAAAGAGATAGAGGGTCAAGGCTTTGGCAATCTCTGATCTTCACTTCTTCTTTGATGTCTGGCCTTTCTCTGAGCCTTCTCCAATATCTTCTTCACTTGCAGCATCTTCAGCAGACTGATTACCTTCTTGTTCAACTTCCACTTCAGAAACCAATTATTGGATTATCTCATCCACTTTCTTCTTAGCCTGTACTGAATCTAACTCTGTAGCTGCATCAACACATGTGTCTTCACCAGCATCTTCTTCATCAGTTTGTTCATACAAATCTTTTGAAGTTAGCACCACTGCAATTGACTTCTTCTTCTTCTTCTTCAGAAAATCTCCCAGCTTTTCTTCTGAATCCACACTGGTGTCATGACTAGTAGCAGAAGGTATCTTCTCCAGATTCAAGCCCTTGATGACAACATCCAGCTTCCCGTTCATAACATTCATCAAGCCCTTGAACTGGTTGAATTCAGTTGACAGGTCAAATAACCTTTGTCTGAGATCTTCAATCTCAACCTGCTGATCTTCTAACTTCTCAACCAGCAGAGAGTAATCCTCATTGGCTTGTCCTTTCCCTGATGTAGTCCCCTTAGGCTTCACAAACTCCTTCTCAGCAAGTTCTTCCTTTGACAAATCAGAATAAAACTTCCAATGCCCTTTCCCAGTCTGAAGTACTCCAATCCTCTGAAGTGTAGTCTCATCTATCAACCCAAAACCTCCAGTAATCTTTTCTTCTCCCTTCACATGTACATCAAAATATTCAAAGAAAAGAGGTAACAGGTTGGCATATGGAAGAGGATGGTTTCTAGTTTTGGTTGCACAATTCTATCTCAAACCCTTGAGATATCAAATACATCAAAATCAGAACTTTATCATTTATCAACTCCCTTGAGTTCTCCCTAGGAACTACACTTCTCATCAGAATTGTAAACAAGATTTTGGCTTCAAAGTTGAGCACAGAGTGTGTCAACTTCTTTGGACCAGAGGGAACACCTTCAATAAAGAACATCTCCTTTGCCTTATCCAGACACTCCTTCCTATCAGAATAATCTCCAACATTGTATTTTCTAGGAATGCCCAAGACTTTGGCAAAAGTCCTATGATCTAACCTCAAATCCACACCAGCCACTTTTGAAGTTAATACCATTCTATCATCACCTTCAGAAACCAAGTTCAGATAAAATAACCTAGTTAACCTAGGATAAGCCTTTGAACTAGGATTTAAAACCTTCCAAACAACAGTTTCTCTTAACTTTCTCATGCAGTCTATGTCCAGTTTATCCAATAACTCATCAGAAATCATGCTACAGAAAGCTACCTTAGATGAAGCATACCCTTGCAACCAAACAGTTCTAACCTCAGAACTAACAAACCACTCCGTAGGAAGAACATTCTTACCTTGGTATCCTTTCTTAGTTGCAGCAGCAACTTGCTTAAACCTAGTTTTCTTCTCTGAGGGTTTGGTCTTTTCTTGTCCTCCTTCAATTGGTTTATTCTGGCTTTCCTGATTTGATTTCCCTTTTTCCTCTTCACCAGTCTATTTCTTTTCTCCCCCTTTCTTCTTCTCTGACCTAGGTTGATCACCACCCTGAGTCTCTTGTTGTGGATCAACACTTGAGCCTTTATCTCCCTTCTCTGTTATGGACTTCTTTGCAGGAGGGGAATCCTCATGCAAACTTTGAGTGTTTTCTGAATCTGAATCAGAAATCACTATCTTCTCCTTCTTATTTGCTCTCTTCTTGGATCTGCCAGAGGAGTTTTCTCTGTTGCTGAATTCTGGCTGATTTGCGCTCCATTTTAGGGTTTAGGGTTTTGTGAAGAGAATGTGACTGAGAGGAATTGAGAGAGAGAGAGAGTAGAGTCGCAGAAATTGAAAGAGAATGAGAAGAAAAAGCCCTGACTTTAAGCTTAAGTAGGTTGAAAAGGATGAGTCATAAAAGGACTCTGCAATATCAACATGTAAAATAGGATCTTGAAAAAATCTTTTTGGGATATTTTAGAAAATTCTCTGAGTAATTCAAATATTATACAGTTATCTAAAAAGATAAGATATAATATTTGATGATCCATTTTTTTTTAAAAAAAATACAGATATTATCAAGACCTTGAGAACAATCTCAAGGCCTTGAGATTTTCTGCAGTTTGAGAAACTTCAAAGCTTTAAGTTATACTTTCAAGGCTTCAGAAAGTATAATCTCAAGGCTTTGAGATTCCAGCACATAAACTCATATAAGTACTAATACTCCCCCTAAATCAATGCATCCTTGTTTAACATCCCCAATTCAAGCCTTAGAGATGAAAACCTATCATCTGGCAAAGGTTTAGTGAAAATATCAGCAATCTGCATTGAAGTAGAGATAAAATTTAAAACAACATCACCTTGTTCTGCATGATCTATAAGGAAATGATGTCTCACATCTATGTGATTTGTCCTTGAGTGCTGAACTGGATTCTTAGAGATTGAAATAGCACTTTTATTGACACAATGAATAGGCACATTTCTGAAGTTATATCCAAGACCTCTAAGTTGCTGAGCAATCCATAACACTTGTGAACTGCAAGCACCAGCTGCAATATATTCAGCTTCTGCAGTTGATAATGCTACATAATTTTGCTTTTTGGAATGCCAACTGATCAATGAAGATCCAAGAAATTGACAGAATCCAGAAGTACTTTTCATGTCTACTTTATATCCTGCAAAATCTGCATCTGAATAGCCACTCAACATAAAATTAGATCTTCTTGGATACCAAAGCCCTAAGTCTCTGGTTCCATTCAAATATCTAAAAATTCTTTTAACTGCAGTTAAATGACTTTCCTTAGGATCTGCTTGAAATCTAGCACACATACAGACACTAAACATAATATCAGGTCTGCTAGCAGTTAAATACAATAGTGATCCAATCATACCTCTGTATTCCTTCTAATTCACACTCTTACCAGTTGAATCTTTGTCTAAATAGAGTGATGAACTCATAGGGGTCTTAAGCACCTTGGACTGTGACATATTGTACTTATTCAATAAGTCCTTGGTATATTTTCCTTGATGCACAAAAATTCCTTTCTTCATTTGTAATATATGAAGTCCAAGAAAGAAATTCAGTTCACCCATAAGGCTCATCTCAAACTCCCTGCACATCAGACTAGAAAACTCTTTTGAAAGAGCATCATTAGTAGCACCAAATAATATATCATCTACATAAATCAGAACTACTAACAGATCACTTTGATGGTGTTTAATGAAAAGAGTTTTGTCAACTAAGCCTCTTTTAAAATTTTTTTCAAGTAGAAATTTAGAAAGTCTGTCATACCAAGCCCTTAGAGCTTGTTTTAAACCATAAAGAGCTTTATCCAGTCTATAAACATGATCAGGAAAATTTTCATCTTCAAAACCAGGAGGTTGTGCTACAAAAACATCTTCTTGTAAATATCCATTCAGAAAAGCACATTTATCATCCATTTGATAAAGCTTTATGTGATTGTGAGATGCAAATGCAAGAAGTATTCTAATAGCTTCTAACCTGGCAACATGAGCAAAAGTATCCTCATAATCTATACCTTCTTCCTGATTATATCCTTGAGCTACCAGTCTGGCTTTATTTCTTACCACTTTGCCATTCTCATCAAGCTTGTTTATGAATACCCATCTGGTTCCAGTAACTGATTTCTCTTTAGGTCTGGGAACCAGATTCCAAACCTTGTTCCTTTCAAACTCATTCAGCTCACTCTGCATTGGAATGATCCATTCTGCATCTTCCAAAGCTTCGTTCGTATTCTTAGGATCAATCAAAGATACAAATGCACTAAAAGCACACAAGTTCTTTAACAGTCCTCGTGTCTGAGTTCCTGTTGATGGATCTGATATAATGTTGTCAGCTGGATGGTCTGCAAGGTACTTAAACTTCTTTCTTGGTACCCCAGGAGAATTCTCCTTCAAGGCTTTGAGTCCGTGAAACAGTAGAGGGAGCATCATAGAAAGTTTCAGCTTCTGTCTCAAGGCTTTGAGATTTTGGTTCAGCAGGAGGTTCAAGGCCTTGAGATTCTGTTGATTGATTCTGCACATTAGTTTTGCCTTTGTCTTCTTTCACAGCATCATCATCTGATTCATGCTTGTTCAAATCTAGATCTGCAAAACTTTCACTCAGAGAATCCTTAGTACTTTCATCAAAAATTACATGAATGCTCTCTTCCACAATCTTGGTTTTTCTATTATAAACTCTATAAGCTTTGCTAGTTTGAGAATATCCAAGAAATACACCTTCATCACTTCTAGCATCAAACTTATCAAGATTGTCTCTACCATTATTATGCACAAAACAGATACAACCAAAAGGGTTTGAAATAAGAAACAGTAGGCTTTCTACCTTTAAACAGTTCATAGGGGGTCTTTTTCAAAATAGGTCTAATCAAGCATCTATTCAGCACATAATTAGCAGTGTTAACAGCTTCTGCCCCATAAAAGTGTCATGTTTTTCCTTTCAACTACTCCATTTTGCTGTGGAGTTCTAGGTGAAGAAAATTTGTGTGAAATGCCATCCTTTGCACAAAACAAATCAAAGTCAAGTTGATCAAACTACCTACCATGATCACTTCTAATGGATGCAACAGGTAAATTTTTCAAAGTTTGAAGCTCTTTGCATAGTCTAGAAAATTCAGATAAAGCTTCAGTTTTATCTCTAATAAACATCACCCAAGTAAATCT
Organism: Linanthus parryae; assembly: GCA_023055425.1. Lineage (NCBI taxonomy): Eukaryota > Viridiplantae > Streptophyta > Magnoliopsida > Ericales > Polemoniaceae > Linanthus > Linanthus parryae. The sequence continues at coordinate 113,452,470 of JALGPY010000002.1, read as the reverse complement.
AGAATAATCATCAATTATAACAAGCATATACCTCCTACCTTTTGGAGTCTGAACTCTCATAGGACCACACAAGTCCATATGAAGCAATTCTAAGGGTCTAGAAGTACTTACAAAGTTCTTTGGCTTGAATGAGCTTCTGGTCTGTTTATCTTGTACACATGCCTTGCAAACTTCATCATCAGAAAATTTTTGTGATGGTAAACCTCTTATCAAGTCTTTTGAGATGAGTTTATTCAAAGTATGTATACTAATATGCCCAAGCTTTCTGTACCAAAGCTTTGAATCTTCCTTCAAGGCCTTGATGCATTTTAGCTTGTCACCTGCAACACTGTTAGTATTCATAGCATATAGATTATATGATCTAGGAGCAGTGATTATGCAATCACCAGATTTCTCATCTTGCACCACACATTCTCCTTGTCAAATATAGCTTTATAACCTTTATCACATAACTGAGAGATACTAAGAAAATTATACTTAAGTCCATCTACCAGATAAACATCAGATATAGAATTTGTAGAACCATTACCAGTACTACCTATACCAATGATATTGCATTTTGCTTTGTCACCAAGTGTGATTGTTCCTCCAGATTTTTCTGTAAGTTCAGTAAAGAGAGACTTCTTTCCACTCATCTGTCTGGAACATCCACTGTCAAAAATCCATTTCTGATCTTTCAAGGCCTTGGTGACATCCTGCAAAAAACAAATCATTGCCTTAACAGGCTGTTAGACCAAGTGCAGAACTTTGAGTCATACTCAGAATCAACCATATTTGGTGGCCTAATTCCTTTTGGAACCCAAATCTGCCTAACCTGTCCCTTAAGTTGATAAGGATAAGTATTCCTCATGATATGAGGTTCTGATCTTCTGAAGGGACAAGTTAATTTGACATGACCAATTTTTCCACAGTAATGACATTTTGGAGAATGTCTGCTACCAGATTTGACAAAAGTAGTTTGGCCTTTCTTTGGAAAATTTGGATTATAGCCAATCCCACTTTTATGCATTGATTTCAGACTTCCTCCAAGAATGAGATTCAGATTATGTTCTGAGCCTGTAAACCTAGCTAGGACCTTCTTGGACTCTTGAAGTTTCTCAGACAAAGAGCAGATCTGTTGTTCTAAATTCTCAGAATGAGTATTTATATCAGCATATCTTTCAGTTAAAAGAGTGTTTTGACACCTCTTTTATCTGTGCCTTCAAAACTTTGAACCTGTTGTCCAAGGCCTTGAAGTCTTTTTCCAACTTTGTCTTAGAAACTTCAACAGGTTTGTTTGAAAACACTAGGTCCAGGTTTTCTTTTACCTGCTCATGAATCTTAATCTTTAAAGCAGAAATCTCATTGCTATAACTTTCCTATTTTAAAAACATACTTTTGAGAATTTCAGGAACTACATCAGAAGGACTAGCAAGTAAATTTTTTACCATGTCTTCAATGTGTCTGTCTGATGAGTTTTCCTCATTATGCTTTGCCATGAAGCATAGGTTTTCTTGCTCTTCTTCTGTGTCTGAGTCACTTGATGAATCAGAATCACTCCAAGAAGCCATCATTACTTTCTTCCTTCTGTTGTCACTATCTTTCTTCTGAAAGTTCCTGTTCTTCTTCTTTTGTGGACAGTCCCTTACTAAATGATCTGCATCACCACACTCAAAACAATTCATTACTTTAGTTTTATGTGACTGTGATGAAGATTTACCTTTGTAATCCTTGCTGCCTGAGGGTCTTGATCTCTATCTGTTGTAATCCCTGTTACCAGAGTTTCTTTTCTTTTTGAGAATCCTGGCCAAGGTCGTGGAGATCAATGCTAAAGCCTCTTCATCATCAGGCTCATCCTCAGTCTCAAGGCTTTGAGACTTTTCATTGTCTTTTGCCTTAAGTGCTAGGTTCCTGATATTTTCACTCAAATCGCCTTCCACATCCTTCATAGACATTTCATGAGTGAGCAGCTTTCCTTGTAGATCATCTAGCTGAAGAAGACTCAAGTCCTGAGCTTCCTCAATGGCTGTTGTCTTTGGCTCCCACTTGGCTTTTGGCAAACTTCTCAGAATCTTTCTGACCTTCTCTTCATTTGAGAACTTCTTTCCCAATGACTCCAGATTGTTCACCACATCAGTGAATATTTTGAACATCTCTTAGATGGTCTCATCTGAATTCATCTTGAACAACTCATATTGCCTCAGAAGTATGTTGATTTTTGTCTGCTTAACCTGGCTGGTTCCTTCATATGTCACCACCAGTTTATCCCATACTTCTTTGGCACTCTTGTAGTTTGACACTCTGTTGAACTCATCTGCATTTAAAGCACAGTATAACAGATTCATAGCCTTGTAATTTTTTGATACCTTTTCCAGGTCAATGACTGAAAGATTTTCCTCAGACTTGATACATCTGACTCCATCAATTGTAGGGTACTACTCATGAGGACCATTCTGAACTATTAACCATAGTTTAATGTCTTGATCTATGATGAAAATCTTCATTAATGCCTTCCAGTGCATGAAGTTATCACCACAGAACAATGGAGGTCTATTGGCTGCCCTTCCTTGTGAGAATCCACCATCTCCTACATTACTCATAGTCACCAGATTGTTAGATCTAAAAATAGTGACACAAGATCTGATACCAATTGAAAGTGTGTAATGTAGACTAAATACAGGACCTAAATACTCTATAAGGGGGGGGGTTGAATAGAGTATGAAAACTTTTTGCAAAACTTAAAGTTTAACAGAAAGACTTTGTGTGAAACTAAAATCTCAAGGCCTTGAGATTTTAGTAAACTGTCTGAAACTTACAAAGGCAAAATAGTAAGCTTCAAGGCCTTGAACTGTAAACAATTTTAAACAGCTTTTGAACCCTAGTTTGATTTGAGTTGTGTGCAGCAGATAATAATCAAACCGTAAAGTAAAGAACACAAAGCAATTTACAGAGTTCAGTCCCAATGGACCTAATCTCTGCCTGAGGGATCTAATCCCACCAGGATTGGGTAAACACTTCTTATTACTCACACAGAAACAGCCCTAAATCTTCAAGCCTAAGTGATTTCCCTTACACCTATACAGCTTGTGGTTCCAAACCTATCTAGTTCCAGCTACTAACTGTTGAGCTAACAAGAACCTCCTGTTGTTCACTTGAACAACCAACCACTAGGTTAAGTGAGGTTTAAGATAATCTAAAGATACACAGATAGAAGTACAAGTGAACAACACAGTATGAAGATAAGCTGTTGAAGCCTGGAAGTGTTCTTTTGGAAAACTGGATTGATTTGTTCTTCACGAATCTGGGATGAAGCTTGAATGATTGTGTGTTTGAATGTATGATCTCCCACGACATTGTCAAACCTATCTGAGTATTCTGCAAGCCTCTCTTCTCTTCAAAATTCAAACCAGTCTCTTTTATCCACAACTGCAACTGATAAAGAGATTTTAGGATCTCAGTTCCTACAAATCCTCCTTCTGTTTTCAACTGAAATTCAAACAGCTTCAAGTGGATATCCATTGGAGTTTGTTGAGATTGCTTCTGCACGTTTAACAACCCTGCAACAACATTGAAACACAGCAACAACAAAAATCCAGAAAGACAACAGTGCTATGACTGTTTGGTTATACAGTTTCTGATAAAACTGTTTAACAGACTTAGAAAAATTACCTGTATATCTTCTAGAACCTATGAATCATGAAAAAAAAGTTTAAGACACTTAGAAGTGAGTAAATAATCACAATACTAAGAATCACAACCTGCAAGAAAGAATCAACTAAGTTCTATAAAAACTGTCAGCAGCTCAAGGCACATCTCAAGGCCTTGGAGCTCTGAACCTGCTTCACAGAATTTCAAAGATAAACATAGATAACTTTGATTCTTCCTGTTCTGATCATCTGCCATTATGTTAGATATATAAACAGTGTAATCCAAAAGTATATGTAGTAAACCACTGATTTGTATAATCAGATATCCAATCTGCAACACAGAATTGTAAGAACATATAGCAGAATAGAATAACTCAAGGATTTGAAGTTCAGTCAATATCTCAAGGCCTTGAGATAACTGAGATGCTTTACTACTTATGTCTTAGTCTTTTGTCTTTCATCACTCAAAACAATTACCAACCAAAACACATTCAGGGATCTTGACTCAACATGCTCCTTCCTTCCTTCCCACACTTATGAGCATTTAGTTCATAACTTGAGTGGGAGAGAACAAAAAGGAGAGAGCAAGCAAGCAAGAGGACCCCATCCGCCCCATCCCGTCGGCCCAATCAAGGAGACCGCCCCTCCTTGTTTCCTCGCGTTGTGTAATTTCTTCTTCCTCTTCCTCCATTCCAGGCTAGAACAAAGGAAAATGAAGATCTAGATCTCAACTTTAGGCGTGGATCAACTATAGAGAACGTGACACAATTCGCGTTACAAGTCATCACAGGAGAAACCCTAAGGTGTGTAACTTGATTTCTTCATTTACCATCGTTATGTCTCTTTTCCTGTGATCCTTGGAGGGTATTGCATAGATAATATTTATTTGTCCGCTGTGTATCCATGATCAAAAACCTACAGTGGCATCAGAGCCACAGTTCGTAGAGAATAAACGTGGTTTGTGTGTTACGTTTTGATAGTTTTACACTTTAAATTTATTGTTTATCGCGTAAAACAAGACAAATCAAGCATATGATGCAATTTGTCAATAATCAATCATAACAAGACCTATTTTTTGCATTGGATGCATGAATTAGTGAGTTTGAGAAATTTTAGGATCTTAGATCTAGGGTTTGGGCATCCTACGGAAAGAAGGAGTTCTTTTCATACAAGGAAACAACCAAACTTGGGCACCAAGCAAGGGAGTTGTTCTGGAAACTACTCCCAAAGGAGGTTCGGCCCCCCTAGGGGACCGCCCTTCCTTGCTTTCCGCCCAAGCAAGGGACGGCCAAGGGGCCGGGGCAGCCCTAGCCCGCGGCAGCCCTAGCCGTGAGGGCTAGGGGCCGGCCGACCGAAGGCCTTTGCGGTCCTCTTTTTGGGTCCGGGCAATTTGATTGTTGGGCCCCATGGACCGTTTTAACCCTAGAAAATTCTAAAATCAATTAAAATTGACCAAGCGCGTTAAAATTGGATTTTAACTGTTTATGTGCAAATCGCATGGTGATTGGATATGGCCTGAGGATGTGATTTGGTGTGATTGTTTATTTTTGTGGTTTGGTTTACGACGTGCGAGCTGATCAATTAACTGTAATAATTAACTAGGGTTTTATGGCCTACGAGCCATTTTTTTCTCAACTTGTGAGATTTATTTTATTTAGTATAGTTGTTAGCTAGAGCTAGATAGAATAGATTGTTAGCCAAGATTGAAGAAAAGAAGCCCAAAGCCAAAGGGAGCCACAAAAGATGGAGCATGGAGCATTCCACATGACTATGAAGGATGGACCAAAATATGAAGACGCATGGAGATGTGTTTGCTTTTAGGGTTCATAGATAATTCCATTGGCTTGGAATTATCTTAGTCTAGAAAATGCCATATTCACATCACGTTTTATTTTGTTCTGTGGTTGTTTATTTTATTGGCTTATTATTTTGTGGTTGGTGTATGGATGATGCATGCAATTAGGATAATAAGATAATTAGACAACCCGGATCTATTATTTGGAGTTGTGCCCAAACTCATATAGATAGATTAGTTGATATGGATCAATAAAACAATTAAAATTGAATTAAAAATCCCTCAAAATTCAAATATTGTGTTCTTGCCTTCTCGTTATTTAAACACTCATTATCATCATGATTTATCAAGTTCGTGCATGCCAAAACAAGGCGACTTGGTTCATAATGATGGAACGCGATGGCACAAACATGTAATGTGCAATTGTTTAAATAAGAGGTTGAACACAACTAGGCTATTAATATGATTAAAGCCTAGAGTCAATCAATTGGGATTATCCATACCGATGGATAAATAAGGAGTTATTTGTCCAATTGAACCAAGAGTTGCATAGAAGATGCAATTGGAATTGTTCCTACCTAAAGTAGTCAAATTATGGGTGACTTGCCAAAGCAAGCTCATAAGGAGATGAAACATGGATCTTGGCCCACTAGAAAATATAAGGATATTTTCCGCATTAATATCTTGAGGGTTATTAATTCGTAGAAAAATAGTGGGAGCTATATTTGATAAACTAGCCATTATTGAATATAGTCAAAAATTCAAAAATACTAAAACTTGCGTATTTTCCTTTTTGTAGAATTCCAAATGGCAAACAACTCATCGAGTTCACAACATTCCCTATGATCTGTCCTTGAGAAGGACAAGCTCTCTGGAACCAACTTCCTTGATTGGTACAGAAACTTGAGAATCGCTCTCAAGCAAGAGAAGAAACTGTACGCAATAGAGGAGCAAGTTCCAGCAGGTCCAGAGAACAATACCCCTGCAGCCCTAAAGGCGTATCAAAAGCGTGTTGATGATGCTAATGATGCGGCCTGCCTTATGCTATGCACCGTGACTTCTGAGCTTCAGAAGCAACACGAAAACATGAATGCTGTTGATATGATCGAGCATCTAAAGCAGCTCTTCCAAGAGCAAGCAAGGGTTGAGAGGTATGAGGTCTCTAAGGCATTGTTCAAGTGTCATCTAGTAGAAGGGAACCCGGTGGGACCCCATGTACTCCGTATGATCGGATACTTAGAGAATCTCGCCCGACTGGGGTTTCCGGTCGGCCAAGAGTTGGCAACCGATCTCGTGTTGCAATCGTTTCCTGATAGTTATGGACAGTTCATCATGAACTATAACATGAACGAGATCGTGAAACCACTGCCAGATTGGCTCAATATGTTGAGGACAGCTGAACAAAGCATCAACAAGGGTAAGGGCAAGGCCATTATGATGGTGCAGAAAGGAAAGGGAAAAAGGTTTGCCTCATCCTCCAAGGGCAAAGGAAAGTCATTTGCCAAGTCCAAGGAACCTTCCCTTAAGCCTGTTGGTGGGATTGCCAATGGTGTGACTAAAGGTGAGTGTCACTACTGCAGTCAGCCTTGACACTGGAGGAGGAATTGCCCAAAATATCTGGAGGACAAGAGGCTTGGAATAGTGATTCCACCACTACCAGGTATTTTTGTTGTAGATGTCAATTTAACTGTCTCTACATCATGGGTATTAGATACTGGATGTGGATGTCACATTTGTCGAAATGTGCAGGATCTAAAGAGAAGTAGAAGATTGGCTAAAGGAGAGATAGATCTGCGCGTTGGGAATGGAGCAAAAGTTGCTGCTTTGGCCGTAGACGTGTGCGAGCTATCTCTGCCTTCAGGATTAGTTTTAGAATTAAATAACTGCTATTTTGTGCCTGCTATGAGCAGAAACATTATTTCTATTTTCTTGTTTGGACAAAGAGGATTTTATTATTTCAATAAATAACAATTTTTGTTCCTTTTATTTTAATAATATTCACTATTTTAGTGCGTAATTATTTAATGGACTGTATGTCCTTGATCTAAGCAATCCTGTCTACAACATCAATACCAAGAGGATTAAAATACATGATTTCAATCCTGCTTACTTATGGCACTGTCGTTTAGGCCATATAAATGAGAAACGTGTATCTAGACTCCATAACGATGGACTACTAGACTCATTTGATTTTGAATCATAGGAGACATGTGAGGCTTGTTTATTGGGAAAAATGACAAAGTCCCCTTTCAATAAGAAAGGTGAGAGGACTGGTGAGCAGTTGGCACTCATACATACAGATGTGTGTGGGCCATTTGCCACGCCTGTCAAGGGTGGTTATGTCTACTTCATTACATTTACTGATGATTACAGTAGATATGGATTTGTGTACCTTATGAAGGCCAAATCCGAATCCTTTGAAATGTTCAAAGAATTCAAAAGTGAATTAGAAAAGCAACTTGGCAAAAGTATCAAGGCTCTACGATCAGATCGTGGAGGAGAATACCTGAGCCAAGAGTTTGACGACTATCTTAGAGAGTGTGGGATCGTGTCCCAACTCACTCCACCCGGAATGCCACAATTGAATGGCGTGTCTGAGAGGAGGAATCGAACCCTATTGGATATGGTTCGATCCATGATGTGTCAAACCGACCTTCCATTATCATTTTGGGGCCACGCTCTATTAAGTGCAGCTTTCACCATTAACCGTGTTCCATCTAAATCAGTCATGAAGACACCACATGAGATGTGGAGTGGGAGGCGTCCCACACTGTCGTTCATGAGGGTTTGGGGCTGCGATGTCTATGTAAAACGTTTACAATCAGACAAGCTAGGGCCAAAGCCGGATAAGTGTAAATTTGTGGGGTACCCTAAGGAAACTAAGGGTTACTATTTCTATAATACCGAGAACAAAGTGTTTGTTGCTCGGACCGGAGTGTTTCTAGAAAGAGAATTTGTCTCTAAAGAAGCAAGTGGGAGGACTGTAGAACTTGAAGAAATTCAAGAACCACAAATCACTGAACCGATTATGGAACATGAACAGGAACCACAAGCAGTTGTGGAACAGCCTGTTCAGATAACACAAGAGCTTCGTAGATCTAGTAGAGTGGGCCAGGAACCCGAGAGGTATGGACTTCTCATGACCGATTCCGGTGACACAATGCTCATAGATGATGAGCCTACTACCTATGAAGAGGCCTTGAAAGGGACAGACTCTCAGAAGTGGCTAGAAGCCATGAGATCCGAGATGGAATCCATGTATACCAACAAAGTATGGACTTTGGTGGAACCACCCGAAGGGGCGCGACCCATAGGGTGCAAGTGGGTCTTCAAGAAGAACATCGACATGGATGGTAATGTGATTACCTATAAGGGCCGATTGGTGGCTAAAGGATTCAGACAGATTCATGGTATTGACTATGATGAAACCTTTTCACCAGTCGCTATGACCAAATCCATCAGAATCCTACTTGCAATTGCATCATACTACGACTATGAGATTTGGCAGATGGATGTCAAAACAACATTCCTTTATGGGAATCTCCTCGAGGATGTGTATATGATACAACCAGAGGGTTTTGAGGATTCAAAGCAAGCCAACAAAGTCTGTAAGCTGCAACGAACCATTTATGGATTGAAGCAAGCTTCTAGGAGTTGGAATCGACGTTTTGATTAAGTAGTCAAAGAGTTTGGCTTCATCAGAAACGAAGATGAGTCTTGTGTCTACAAGAAGGTTAGTGGGAGCTCTGTAGCTTTTCTAGTCTTGTATGTGGATGACATACTACTCATTGGAAACGACGTTCCCATGCTGCAATCTATTAAAGATTGGCTAGGGAAGTGTTTCTCAATGAAGGACTTAGGGGAAGCAGCCTATATACTCGGTATAAAGATCTATATAGATAGATCTAAGAGACTTATAGGCCTAAGTCAGAGTACATATATTGACAAGGTGTTGAAGCGGTTCAACATGCAAGATTTCACGAAGGGATTCTTGCCCATGTCACATGGAATCACTCTTTCGAAGAGTGGTTGTCCTTCCAATGAGATTGAGAAGGAACGCATGAGTAGAATTCCCTATGCCTCGGCCATAGGATCTATCATGTACCCCATGTTATGTACTAGACCAGATGTGTCATATGCCTTGAGTATGACAAGCAGATACCAATCCAACCCGGGTGAGATTCACTGGATTGCAGTCAAGAACATCCTGAAGTACTTGAGAAGAACTAAGGATGCTTTCTTGATATTTGGCGGTGAGGAAGAGTTGCGTGTAAGGGGTTACACGGATGCAAGCTTCCAAACCAACAGAGATGATTTAGATCATAATCGGGATATGTGTTTTGCCTGAATGAAGCAGCGGTGAGCTGGAAGAGTTCCAAGCAAGAGACGGTGGCTTATTCTACAACAGAGGCTGAGTACATTGCTGCAAATGGCGGAGCAAAAGAAGCTGTTTGGATTAGAAAGTTTGTTTCTGAACTTGGTGTAGTTCCTAGCATTGCCGATCCAGTCGAGTTGTACTGTGAGAACACGGGGGCGATCGCGCAATCAAAAGAACCCAGATCGCACCTGAAATCCAATCACTTGCTCAGGAAGTTACATATGATTCGAGATATTATCGATAGAGGAGACGTTCGGGTGTGCAAGATTCCTACAGACGAGAATCTGTCAGATCCACTTACAAAGCCGCTTGTGCAGTGGGAGCATGAAGGGCACACTAGGAGCATGGGCATACGAGATGCATCAGATTGGCTCTAGTGCAAGTGGGAGACTGTTGGAATAGATGCCCTAGAGGCAATCTAGTTTAGTATGAATTTATTTTGGCTAGAACATTCATGGTATTATTTATTGGATTTTAATATAATGAAGTCCTTAGATTTACAATTGTGTTGTTTATCTTAAATATCCCTAGTCCAGTATAATGATTAATAGGACAATCATCTATAGACTAGTATGGGGTTGGATTGATATGGAGATATCCTGATCCAACACATGGGTGTGCATTAAGTGTAATGGCGCACCGGATTGACCCATCTTCGAGAAGGCTACATATACGTTATGTTAAGTCACAAGTTCTTCTTGTGGTGCAATGGTATTGTCATCCTTAGACTTGAAGTCGCTAGATATTTTAGTTGTGGATTATTTTGATTTTGGTAGCGTTAAACGCTACACCGTAACTGGGTAGTTATGAAGGCGTGTACCGGATACAATAAGAAGCAAGCTTAGAGATCGTAGTGGACGTAGATAGAATTTGTCCCTCCCACATAACAGGAGCAAATATCTTAGGCCACTCGAGGGATAGTGCTTATAGAATGTCTGGCCAGACTCAAATAAATCAACATAGGATATTGATGTTATTTGCACGAATAAGGCTATTCCCATGGATCGAGAAACTATGGATTGGATATACGATTGTGACTTGTATGTCTCGTGTCCAATACGGATATAGAGACAAAGGGATGAGACAATTACTTGTACAAGGTTTGTCGGATGACTATTCTATTAGTTGGCTAGAATGGATGTTTTGCTAGAAACCGCTCCATATTAGCAAATTGTTGCTACCAACTAGATAGAACCTATGGGGTCACACGCTATATAGAGTTGAACTAGATTTGGTAATTAATTAATATCATTAATTAATTAGAAGGATCACTTTGCAACACCTTGCAAACTTAGTGGGACTAATTTTCAAGGAAGGGACTAAACCGAATTCTAGTAGGACTAGAATGGGCCCTTTAGGTAGTTGGCAAGGATTTGTTGGACTATATAAAGGATGCTCCTTCCTTCCTTCCCACACTTATGAGCCTTTAGTTCATAACTTGAGTGGGAGAGAACAAAAAGTAGAGAGCAAGCAAGCAAGAGGAGCCCCCCCCCCCCCCCCCCCCCCGCCGCCCTTGCCGCCGCCCCATCCAGTCGGCCCAAACAAGGAGGCCGCCCCTCCTTGTTTCCTCGCGTTGTGTGATTTCTTCTTCCTCCGTTCCGGGCTAGCACAAAGGAAAATGAAGATCTATATCTCAACTCTAGGCGTGGATCAACTATAGAGAACATGTCACAATTCGCGTTACAAGTCATCACAGGAGAAACGCTAAGGTGTGTAACTTGATTTCTTCATTTACCATCGTTATGTCTCTTTTCCTGTGATCCTTGGAGGGTATTGCATGGATAATATTTGTTTTTCCGCTGCGTATCCATGATCAAAACCCTACAGTTAGTTTCAACTCTACACAAATTGAGAACACAAGAGAATCATCAATAAATGATGAAACCAGTGCCCTTGAAGAGGCAACAACTCATGTAGATGAAGAGCTACCTACATTTGAGTCTATGATGATCATCGATGATATTCACTTTAAAAGCGCTTGAAATCATATGATATCCTTACACCACTATAAGTGAAAATGTGTTGACTATATTGGCCAAAATCAAAGTCAACACTCGTGTGTATAAATATACACGAGCTCTGCAGTTAATGCATCGAGCATACATGTGAAGTACTTTAAGTACTTGAGATGCCTCAAGCATCCATGTTCGTATAATAACAACATATTCTAATGTCCGCACCCTTATGGTTGAATGCGTGAGACTATTGAAAGAGAAACATGCTAAATTGCAAGCAATGCCCTTATATTTTTCATGGTTAGAATTATAACCAACAAGTCCTCTATTTTATAAGAGTGATTATGATGTTTCGTTTAGTCTAGAAGACTACGAATATGAAAGTAACTAGTTACACAAAATGATCGTACGAATCACCATATGTGAAATCCATGGAGGCTATTTCCCATGAAATATACTTCTTTGCTAAAGCAAATCGAAGATACACACTCGCGAGTAGCTTATGTGCATATGCATATTATTTAGTATGAAAAATGTCATGAGTATATACATGTCATACTGATAATTTTTGTTACTATTTCGAATGATCATGTAGCATCATATTATGTTACACGTTATGTATTTTCTATAAGTTCACTTTTTAGGTATGAAGTGTGACATCAAGATGATGCAAAGGGGGGAGACTAAATTACAAGGCGCTGTACTCTTTTTCCTTAGCTGAGGTTTTTATCCCACAGGGTTTTTCCAGGCAGAGTTTTCACGAGACATGCAGCCATGGATGAGTTCAAGATTGAACCAAGCTCCCGCTCATAAGATGCACTGTTTTTCCTTCGTCATAATTTTTGTCCCAACGGGTTTTGCTCGACAAGGTTTTAAAGAGGCATCATGTTAGTGTTAGTAAATATTCAAGAGGGAGTGTTATGAAATATATTAAAGATATTGTGAATATTCGTAACATATTGTATTACCATACTTAGTTGATACTGATTGACCCCCACACCCTATATAAATGGTGGTTTGGTGGAGAATAATACACACTTGATACTCCTTCATATTTCATCAGTCTCTTCTCCTTCTTGAGTTCACAACAGAGATTTATTTTTTGGGACTTTCTCATGAATTCTCACCTAAAAACTAATCCAAAGTTAATGAGAAAAAAATCTCTCACTAATTCTTTTCCTTTCTCACCAAATCATGTATTCCAAACATGGCGTTAGAGAGTAGTTTAGGATTCCATCACAATTGTCACCACTGTCTGCCGATCAATTTGTGGCGTTCGGAAGAATCTCGGATTGATGTTCGAAGAGCTCTTGAATACTAACTCTTTAATCCAATGTTTTTGTGCTAGAATACAAGGACAACACTAATTAATGATTAAATGATCATCGAGCATCTCCTAGATTATCAAAATCAGTTTCGTTAGTTTAAAAAAAAATCATTTTTGTTAGATAAATTTTAAAGAAGTTGAAAATGGTGGACTCTAGAAAATAGGCATCCATTCGTCAAATTTCGCGATGATATTTTGTTCGACAAAATCATTTTTCTCTCATATTTACGTGGCTCATAACATTGTTCATAAATTCTCTCCATGATTTTCACTATTTTTTCTGATATGTCAACTATTCTAACATAAAATAAATAATTAATTTAAACATATCTTATTTTTACTTGGTCATACGGGAGAAGACCCAAAAAACCATGTTATCTATTATGCAAAAATAAATAAATAAATAAATAAATAAAAGAAAACGATTATATCAAAATTTGCCTCATATTTGCCTAATAGTATTTGGAGATGCTAACAATGGCCTATTTGGATTAGTGAATTATCAATATATGACATTTTTCTACCTAACACTATTCAAGTCTGCCAAGCAATAACTTTACTCAAATTTCTTCACAAATAGTGGTGGACAAGTTATCCCACCTGGTCCACCTTGGGTTTACCGGAATTAAAGCTGAATTCTCTATTTCAACAACACAATTGAGAGATATCTTCGACCCTTAAATTTTGACAAAGTATTTAGTGAATGCACTTAATTGTATAATTTTAATAAGTTCTCATGCACGGTGCATCTATCAGGAAAATTTGTTGTAGTGCCATCGATTATGGGTTATACACTAATAAAAAACTATCGACATAATATAGAAAGTGGTAATTTATTGGAAGACCTCAAAGTAAAATCTTAAAGATTTATGCATATCATACAAACTCAACTATACCCGAAGGTGACAAACCTTGTCAAATAATTTTTTATGTTTAACTTTTGAGAATCACATCATATAGCCAGACTCGAACTTGGAACCTCATTCAGGGACTTCAAACACCCTATCACTGAGCGAACATCCATTTGCAATTTGTTGAACTTATACATTTGGTTTTTAGGATTAGTGCTATTAGCTGGGATTTGACTAGATATAGTCCAAGTATTATTTAATACCGTGTTTTTTCTGGATTAATATTAATAATAATACTCAATAGTGAAAAGATGGTGTTTAATACCCTAAGTTAGTCCCCTATTAGATGATGGTATTAGTTGGATTGGACTATTTGTACATTAATACTGCATAATACTAAACACATTATTAATTAGTTCAGCTAATCCAAAGGGTATTTAGCGAATAATCCGAATCTTGCAAGATATTTTCTAAATCCATCTATATGATACAATTACCTTGAAGGTCCAAAGTTAAACATCAGAAGCAACAATAGGCTCCATAGACAAGTAACCAAATTTCATTTAGTTAGAGATTTGAGAGAACAATTGAAATAGACAATATGTAGTAATTTTATTGATGTGTATTAATCTTTAATCCCAAGCCCAGTTTATATATGTTCTAGGATGATCTCCTGACTAAAACCATAAATAAAAGATACATACTATGGTGAATATTCACTATTAACCTAGTTACATAAAATGAGAACACTGAATACAGAAATTGAACAATTCTTTTTTGTGAAAGAAGACATAACACATAAAATACACTCCCACGCTAGTAGATATTTGTGAAATCAAGCTAATTAAGCTAGGGTAAGTTGGACGGTCTCTCTGAATTCCAACCTCCTAGTTTCACTATACAAAGTCCTGTGCTTATTAGGCCAATATGTCAACCAAACCCACCCTCTTATCTCCCACTGCATCACCTTTCCCATCGCACCTTTGTCCACCTTCCACAACACACTTTCCCCGTATTCGTCGTTAGCAAAAATAACCCCGCCTTGCCTAGTAAAAGGTCGCGAAATATTGGAGTAGCGGTTCTTGAACCACGCCTTGGGTTTAAGAAGCAGCGCAAATTTTGAAGGGCTTGACGAGAAGACCTCCCTTCCGTCCACACTATCGTGAAGAAACCAGTTGAAGTTGGCACTGTCACCGTATATGGATTGCTCGAATTTCCAAGGCTTTAGATTCATTGTCACAGTCTCACCAGCCGAAACCTTGAGCCCTAAGGCACTCGTTGGGTCGAAAGCACCCTCCACTATCTTCTCCGTTCCAACTTCTCTTAAGGGATTTTCTGTAGATTTGCCAACAGATACACTCTGGACATCTGTCTGAAGGGTTGGGGTGAGCTGCAGGGATATTCGGGAGGGGAAATGTTTTTCAGATTTTCCTGCTCCGCGCTCCCTCATAAGTGTTTCGTTTACTAACGCGATAATGTCACATCTGCAAAAGGCAAATCTTTTTCTGTCACGAGTTTGGGTATATAGAATAAGTCGTGGTGGAGTAAAAGGATGGTATGAAAGAGCTAACTTTGTAGTAAAACTTGCGTCCAAGATACCTAAAAAACTTTTGCTCAATGATAGCTTCAACTTGAAGCCAAAATTGACAACTTTGATACATATTCCAGGTACCTTATCTAACTTATCCCAAGTGATAACTAATGTATGCTTGACCAAAACTAGAAGCTAATCTAATCTAACTACTATAAACTTCATCAAATTTTCATTTTGTGAACAGGAAAATGATACCTTTAATTTTATCTACTAAAGTTTTATAGTTTGGCATCTTTTTTTTATGACAATAGAGTAGCATTTTGAAAAGCTTGAAAGAACAACTTTTTGAGGAATAGATTATTGTGGGATTATGGCACTAGGGGCGTAGCCCCCCATGTGGGTGGTACTTGCCCCATAAATTTAAAAAACTCTAACATATGTCTCTAGTTTTGAATATTTTAGCTGTAACACGATTTTGTTATTTACTTGAATATTCGGTTGATTTTTAAATTTTTGCACTGTCATCGCTCTTAATTATTTACATTGAATTGTATCTCGACTGTTTTGAAATCCTAGGTCAACCACTGTATGGCATAACTATAAGTTTTTTGGTCTCGACTTCCAAACCACACTACAGAGGTACACAACTGAGCAACTCAAGCTCGAAACTGAGAAGACCAATTGTGAGTATCTTAAGTTCTTCCAATAAATTCCTCCAATATTTGAACTCAAGACTTTCTGTAGTGATTCTTAAACCAACTAGTTTGATGGTTATACCCGGTTTTCGTTATCATTTGGATTACCTCATTAATCACATGTAACAGTGTAACCATTTGTTTTGCAATATCAGCCTTCTGAGAAGACAATTACTCTCCAAAACCAGTTTAACAAACGTACTAAAAATAAAGAGAAAAACTACAAACCAGAAAACCATCTTTAAGGAATAAAAGAATAACTATCATTTTTTTTTAAGATAACCGTGTTATCTGAACTAGCTTGCGCGCACCTAGACTAAATTTACGAAATTCAAAGAATTATTGGTCATTGTCAAGTTTGAACACGAGATAAAGTGTTTTAACTTGAGACCTCAAGGTTTGCAAAAAAAAAAAAACTTGAGACCTCAAGGAGAGCCAACTCTTAAGCCCCCTTGGAGAGTAAGAATCAAATAAGCGAGTGGAAGAATCACTAAGCACGACTTTAAGATTTAAAGAAAACACAAAAAAATTGAATCTGTTTGTTCGACCAATGGGTAAACACGATTTTCCAAGAAAATTCCTTAATCTCCGTTTCTTGTTGGGTGACAATTTCCCTCATCCCTGTTTACTTGGTGAGAAAATTTGTTTTCTTGAGCAAATTTAGTGAGACACATAGAGAACGTTCGAATTTGTAATTCTTTCATTACCTTATATTATCGACGTTAACCATGACCTCGATCCACTTCTCTTTCACGGCCACTCGGTAATTCAACTGAATCACACCCTCCAGCTGATGATGATTCAGTGAGAAGCTCAACTTATCGTCGGCCGTATGGATCTTCGCCGTCGTCGACGTCTTCTCAATATCCATAGCTATAACCGGACAGAAAATCCTCACTTTCCACAACCCCGGCGCCGAAATCCCGTACGAAAACAGAGGCGACGGTGTCTTAATCCCACACCCGCCGCCGCCGACGCCGCCGCATGCCCACTGGGCCTCCTCCGCAATCCAGTTCGTGATTGCCAAATTCACTGATAGGATCCACTGGTCCTCCAAGGTGGCACCCATTACCCTCATGAGGGTCCTCGTGATCTCCCTCGATCTGGGGCAAGCCAGGTGGGTTTTCAGGTTCTGGAGGCAGGCTGACCGGAGATCTGCCGGAGCTTCATAGATGCAGACCAGGAAAATCAGTGTCAGGAAAGCGAAATTGAACATGTCTTTTGAATTGCTGCTGAGTGGGGATTTTTTGTCGATTTTTGGGGGTCTGAGTAGTGAATTGGTGTTTCTATTTGGTGAATATTTGAGGACGTCGTCGACGAAATTGACGAAGAGGTTCGATATGGTCTCGTCGTCGACGAGCTTGGTGGTGGATGAAATGAGTTTGGAATGGAATATGGGTTTTGAGGACCAGAGAGCGATTGCGTTGTTGTTGAAATCAGCTAGAATTGAGAGGGTGAGAATTGGGTTTCTGGGTATAGAGAGTTTGAGGGAGGTTGAGGAAGAAGAGTAGATGATGGTGGACATGGTTTCTTGCCTCCATTGAGTGATTGGTGGAAGGCTGTGAAGCCAGCTCCATACATCGGCAAACGAAGAAGATGATGTTGCCATGAGAAATTGATCACTTGGTTTCTTTTCTTCATTCACTTCATGGTGGCGGTCATACTTATAGAGGTTTGAAACTTGGAAGTTTGGTTTGGAGAGATTTAAAAAAGAATAATGATTCATTCTTACAAATTAAAAAAGTATTCTTATAAAATAAGTTATTTTTACAATGTCACTAATTTTATTTGTGTAGCTAATAACCAATGAAATTACACAAATGAAGTTAGTGGCTTTGGAATAATAATTTTTTGATTCGTAAAAATCACTACCCTGGGAAAAATTTCACGATTGCTATCTCAATACTTTTTGTCACATTTTTTAACTTTTGTATTCGCCTAATCAACACTTTGAAATGGTGGCACTGGTAGTGTATTTCACAAACGTCCGATAGTTTTTCTAACAATAATCGTGAGTATTAGAGCATGTTGGTTCCAACTTAAAATCTCAATAATCTGATGAAAATAATCTGGGGTGAATAAGCTGACAGAAATTATAATCTGAAAACTGTTTGGCTTGCGCTGAAAATCTGGAATTAAAATTTAATTGCGTTTGACAACACATGTAGCTTTTACTATCAAATTTACAATAAATGTCTTTATTTGAACTTATGATGCGTCTAAGATGGTACGCGTTTGCACAAATTAACAATTCATGCATTAATGAGATGATAGAGTATGAAATTCCTGACGTTAAACCTAAAAAACCTCCAAAATAGGAGATTAATTAATCTGCGGATTATTAGCCAACTTAAATCAAAACCTGACTCAATAAATCTAAGAAACAGAGGCGACGATGTCTGATAAGCCCTGATAAGATATTATGGCTGTTTGTGTTTGGGTGCCGTCGGATATGATGCAGGATATGAAGCAGGATATGTGCCGAAATGACTATAATAACCCCAGTGCAGTTATTTGTATAAGAGATTGTATATTTCAATTCATGAGGAAAAATGTATACAAAATGTATAAGTATTTATGTTTATACTTTTTTTTCTACACAATAGTAACATTGTCAAAATGTATGCAAAATGTATATTAATACGCGAAATAAACGTAGTAACATACAAACATAACAAATATTTATGGATACAACATGGCCGTAGCAAAAATATGGAGTATAAATTACTAGTACTTATTGGCATATTGGCATGGTGTTACAAAACCTACCGTAAACAAGCTAAATTAAACCAACAAAATTTAAGCAAGCACGATAAAATGTCTTCATATTTATCTCAACCATACATACTCAAATAAAGTTATGCAATCCCAAAATAATAGTTATCAAACCCATGAGAATCTCCTCCAAAATTAAGGTACCAAACTAAAAGAAGGACGTGAAATGGTGAAATAGCTGATAGAGTATGGAGACAAGGGTATGAAATTAGATAGTTTGTGGGGGTATCTTTGTCAACCTGCTAGCATCCTAATATGCTATATTTTCTTATCCGAGCTTATACCTCCATGTTGGTGGTATAAAATTTGTTCATTAAAATTTTCATCAGCATAAGGAAACATAACTTATCCCATCTCCTATCCGGCACCCAAACACTTGATAAAAACAGAGAGGGTATAACTTATCTTATGCTCCCTCCGCTTCCTCTACCCAAATGAGGCATAATGAGATGATAGAGTATGACATTCCTGACGTTAAACCTAAAAGACATCCAAAATAGAAGATTAATTAATTTGCGGATTATTAGCCAACTTAAATCAAAATCTGACTCAAAAAATCTAAGAAACAAACGAGATTAAATTTTTTTGGCAGAGTTAATCTCAAATGAGATTTTAATTGCAACTAAACATGCACTTAGTCTTTCGCAAAGACGAAATAGCACTTACAGTATCATATTTGTTACACTTTAGTATTCATATTTTTAATTTCGACAATTTTAATATCAATAATTTTATTTTGTTTCAAATTTGGTACCATCAAATGCTAAATGACCATAATAACCTTAAATGACCATATGTCATAATGCTATTGCTTCATTGTAGAACTGTTTGATGATACCTTTTTCCGACATATCTTATGTACTTATAATATTTTACCCTTATTTTCTTCTTGCCATCTTTAGCTTTTTAAAAAGCCATCTCTTAAATTCACTCACAGAGAATTTGATGTCAGACAAAATTTCAGTTAATTGAATCAGTATGATAAAATTCACATATTTAAGTTACAATAACATATATCATCTACTATTCTATCTTTGAATCAATTAACTCAAATGTGAATTTTATTTTTGAAATGTCTTTTAAGTTATATTCTTACTAGAAAATGTGTTAACGTACTTATAAAAAAAAACTGAGTTCTATTCTTAGCAGACTATGTGAACGGACATATAAAATCGTCTATGTTTTTTCTTTTAGTAGAAAATGAATTAACAATCTTATAAAAACATCTAAGTTTATAGGTTTGTTTACACATTTTCTTTCCTTTTTTTGAAACCGTCAACTTTAATTGATTAAGAACAATTACAACGATGATACAACGAATTCTATCATGAACTTGCTGTATTCTAATGTGATTAACAAACTTGATAGAAATGGAATTGAACAAAGAGCTTTCCTGTCGAATATCTTCAATTATTGTGCGGATGCTGTAATTATCAATTTTCCTTTGCAAGTTGAGGACCGTTGTAAGAGAATCTGTCACTATCTCAACATCTTTGTATCCATATCATAACAATCATCGCATGGCTTTGAAAAACCTATAGTTTCAGCTTGAAGAGGGGAATCTGACTTGAACTGAATGAAACCATCTTCCTTTGTTGACAAAAACGCATCCACGCGGCCGTACTTGTACCATCATGTATCCAGGAGGCATCAACCATGATTTGAGTGATGTCCCCTTCATTGTTTCCAATCGTCCATTCAATTGTTGCCTGAGAATTAGAGTGGTCATCCCTTGCCGTAGTGGTTAAGCTCTTTGGAGGCCCAAACTGAGTATCCATATTTGATTGACCAAGGGTTACAAGTGAAGCTGTTTGAGTAATAGAATTGTTGTGATTCATTACCACTTCATTTCGATGTAACCAAATCTGCCTCAGAATGAGGAGATATAAGATCATGTCCTCAATACAAGAAAACGATGAAAAGAGAGTGAAGATAGTATCAACAGAATTCGGCGACAGACTAAACTGAATATTGAGACCTATGGGGGAGCCAAACCAGATAGCTCGAGAGGAAGAACAGAAGAAAAAACAATAAAAGAGTGATTCGTCCATAGTTTTGCACCGTGGACAGATGACCGACTCAATGGGGCAGTTACGGTGCTTGAGAACCTCAAGAACATGTAAGGCATTCGATAACAGTTTCCAGTAAAAAGCAAAAACCTTAGGGAGGGGTTTGAGTCCACTGATTTCTTTCCATAATTTAAGAGCTGGGTTGTTCATGAAAGGACTGGAGACATTGGTTGCTGACTTGAGATAAAGGTACCCAGATTTGACGGAATAAATGTCATTCGCGTTCAAAGGCCAGACAAGTTTATCCGATTGCCAAGATGAAGGAGTATAGATCTTGAGGATTTGTTGATCAAGTTGATCTCCAAAAAATTGTCGAACAATACTCACAATAAGACATAAATAACACATAAAGAAAGAAAAAATGTAGACGAGGTTGTATGATGGGGGATGATGACATGGAGTCTTGAGGGCCACTAGTAGAAGCTTCCATTATTCTAGAATAGAGAGACACATGAAGATTGGTGGAAATAGAGATAGGATGTTTGCAATGTGTGATAGATGACAAAGACATCTCGTGTGGCTTGTGATTAATGAATTATCCGAAGAACCTCTATAAAGATGGTGAGCCCATATTTATACACATCCAGTGGCACCGGTCACGGGGGAGTTGCGGCGCTAATCACGTACCCACTAAACCATTAAGTTGGTCGTTGCATATATCGTGGTGGAAACGTTGGAAATAGTTACTCGATCCGTATATGTAGAATTTAACCAAGTCTCCTTGAATGACACACAAGGGCCATAGGTGGTACATGAACCACCTGCGAGGAGCCTCATTTCGACCTCCAAACTACTAAGTCTCATTGTTCCCGTGCGTGATGCGATTTGCGAGGGAATCTGTCTCGAGGTCCCTATGTGCTGACATGGCATGATCGAGTGCGCATGGTGAATGATGAGATAGCCAACTGCGGGCTGCAGGTTGGTCCAGGTGGCTGCAGACGTGGACCATCATTTGGACTATATAAATTAGTCCCGTTGCGCATGGGCTACGCTCGTGCGGCCTTATGCGCATTCGAAGCCCCCTTCTGAAGGTTAGTCATCAGCTGTCCCATCTGCAAAATGAAGGGAGAGCACATGCGAAAATAATAAAACAAACGAGTACGAGTGTGTCTGCTCCTATACACCCTCAATTCGCGACACTACACGACACAG
Organism: Linanthus parryae; assembly: GCA_023055425.1. Taxonomy (NCBI): domain Eukaryota; kingdom Viridiplantae; phylum Streptophyta; class Magnoliopsida; order Ericales; family Polemoniaceae; genus Linanthus; species Linanthus parryae. The sequence goes on along the minus strand of JALGPY010000002.1, from coordinate 113,430,313 downwards.
CGGAAGACTACAATCATAGAGGCAAACGAAATGGTTCTTGTAGACAATTTGATAGATCAAGTACTATAAGACATTATTAATGTTAATATAAGAACTTTCGCAAAGATAAATATAGATTCAATTGTATAACGTTTAAGAGTAGAACTAATCTAATAGTTAAAACACTTACACAAAAAGTAATAGACACGACACACACTATTCTTATCATGGGGAAACATTCACCGTGTTCTCCTCCCGAGAAGAACATTCAGGATTACAACCCCACCTTATAGAACCAACAAGTTCTAGACAATTTATTGCACAAAACGGACGATACAAAATAGAAAACGAGTTGTTCCTCGGGATAGTTACTCACCACTCTACCTTTTTCCTACCAAGTTTCTGCAACCTCTTGTAAAGCATCCCACTCCTGTGGCAATCCAAGCCTTTCTTGAATCTAGTTAATGATAGCAGTAACTTCAATAGTTCGTCGAGTGAGCAACGATATCACCGTTTAGTTTGTGAGTGAACAACTCTCTAGAAAGATACGAAACTATACCTGCAAACAATGAGTCTATAGACAATTCTAGCGAAACCTAGATGACAGCACACAATTTGGTACTATTTTCTACCCTATAGACGTAGGATTTGTCTTAGTTTTAGAGCATTTTTCCTTAACTCTTTTGACATATTTAGCGTAATTTTCACCTTTCTGGTAGTACAAGCTGGTTTTAGTGTTTTTCACCCACTTTGTGCTTAAAATGTTTTATTTTATGTAAATTTATTTCCACTGTATAATCTTGGGTATGTTTTCATGTTTTTCAGGATTACAGGTGAAGGAAATGAGCATAATTGAGGAGGTTAAGGCATGGAAACGAGCTTTGAAAAGTACAAGAGGAGCAAAGAAATGGAATAAGTAGCAGAGGAGCAATGCATGGAGCTAAGAAAAAGAAGAATTTAGAGCTAACACATTCCCACCATGATGACAGTATTACGCACCACAATGGAAGTTTTTTTCAGCATATCAACACGCCACCATGGTGAGGGAGAGAGAGGCACACGGATCAAAGAAGCATGAAGCCGCCACCATAGCAATCGAAAGCAGTAGACACACAGACGACTCCACTAGAGGATTCAAAGCGCAATTTTGACAAATTAATGAAGACTCCTCTTTTTTCAGTTCTCTTCTCACATTAAAAGGGAACCCTAGCCTCCATTATTGTTTTTCCTCTCATTGCCTTAGTACCCAGAGAAGAATTCATAGTTTTTCAGTTCATAAGTTTAAAGATTTGAAGATCGACGATTGGAGAAGCTTTTTGGAGAAGAAAAAGAAAGCTATTGGCTTATCCACTGGACACCCCAATAATTTTATTTCTCATCCTCTATTTAGTTTCACAATTAATCCTTCCTTGGATTTATTAAGTTTTGATTACACCATGATTAGCAAAACTCATCGAATTAAGACCTAATTTGGGTGACTTGAACATGTTTTTATTTATGTGATTGAGTGATTCTCAACATTCGACTTAAGCTAGATTAAATGTTTATGAATGGTTGTTTTTGAGTTCCGGTCATAAAACTAGTTAGACATTCTAATTATTTTATCATGCGAGCTTTTGTGATAGTTGGTGAAGCAGATTGACAACCCTCAATAGCTGCAATAATCGTGTTCATAGCAATAAGTGTTGAGTTAAAACAGAGAACTAGCATGAGGTCAATAGGAATCGTGAGTGTTCATAAAAGTTGTTCACGAAATCATATGAATAAAGGTCTAACATATCCAAGAATCCCAATGACACGCCCAATCGCCTTTCTTTTATTTATTAAATTAGTTATTTAATATACAATTTTTTTTAATGCAATTAGGTTTAGTAAACAGAAAAATAAAAACCCCCATCACTCTAATTTATTTAAACTCCAACCTCCTGTCCTTCGAGTTCGATATAAGCCTGGTCCTTATTGTAAAAACTTGCTACAATAGATATCGTGCACTAGGGCTGAGCAGAAAGCTCGAAAACCCGCGAAAACCGGCCGGTCCGAACCGCACCGACCATCAAGAGAGAAAATTTTGGGTTATATGATTGATTTTGGGTCAGGTTAACCCAAACACACGACATGAGGGTGGTTCGCGGGTATTAGAATTCGTAACCCAAAATCACCCAAACCGATCCCATTGTGTCATTTATATACATCGCATACCAGAATTTCTGACCCCAGTTTCATTTGTACTTTCGTACGCCGCTTTTCTCATCTGATATGAGCGCTGCAGAGAAGTAGAGACAATCGCTGAGTTATGCGCTCACCCAGACAAGAAGACACCCGCCAACAACCCCTTCAAGGCTTTAAGTTGTCAGAGATATCTCCATCCATGGTAAGTTTTCATCTAATCATCCTTCATCGCTCCATAAACCATCTCTGACATCAACTTTTAGATAACTGTATCGCATGATAAACTGACATTCTTTTCATTTATAACATCGATTTAGCATACTTCGTTCCTCGGTTGATCCCTTGGTTAATTCTAGTGCATGCCCTTGTTTTTTTAAAATCTTCTACCCATCTACAGAGTTGACATGGTAAGTTAGATGATACTATGTTCGCAGTTTGCTCCTAGTTAATTAGTTTCCACCGTGTGTTATTTTCAAAGGATTTTCACAGATTTATTTCTTTTGAGTTAACAATGAACATGGATTTCACATTTCTGTTGGTTGTGATGTGCTGAATGTTGGGCTGTAGTTATACAGTTAGTTAAGATTTACTAGGTGACTAGTTAAATGATGCATATTAGTTAGATTAGGGGCAAGTAGGAATTTGGTTGAAGTTAAATGGCAAATTATTTCTTTCTAAAAGTATGAGTTCACATTTGACAGCAGACATCAGTTGTTCCCATTATATGCCCATCTTCAAAATTATTGTGAGAATCGTGACCTTGCAATGATACAAGTTAACTTTTATTTGGTTTGTTTGAGTTTTGTAGCGACGGTTACTTCCCTTATTGTTTGTTTATTGTCATATTTTGTCTTTATAAGGACTGATAAATTAATTTTCTTACTGTGAAGTAGGGAGTAAACTGCTAAGTGCCGATGCTAAAGGTGTGATATTTGTAATTCCATTAATTCCTATGTGCACTAATTACATTTACTGTTTGTGTTGCTGACATGATGATATCATTGATCTCACAATTGACGATGGAATTTTCGAAGAAAGCAGTCCAATAATAATCGTTGGGGCTGCTCTAAACCCAACTTCTATGAGGAATTAGCACGACCAAGTGGACGATAATACTATACCACCCCATGGTCCTCCTAAAAAAAGAACTAAAAAGGTTGTGAAACTACAAAATGATGATGATTCAGGCTACGTCACTATCTGGGTCCATTTCACTAAAATTGAGGGTAGACTCAGGTGTACATGTAATTATGATCCTGACAAAACTTATGTTGCTGATCCGAGCCAACATGGAAATAGTAGCTTGTGGGCTCACTATTATAACTGTAAGAACCATCCTCACCGTGAAGAAGATAAGAAACATAACACATTGACTTTCACTCCTAGTGTTGCTAATGAGAAGGGCATAATTGTTGGTAGCTTAAAATTTGTTGTATTTAGTGCTGAAAATAGTAGGAAAGATCTTTCAAAATGGTGATGATTGACGAACTTCCCTTATAATGGTTGAGGGGGCATGTTTCAAGTTATTCTACCAAGGGATGCAACCACGGTTTATCATTCCTTATACATAGAAAGTGACAAGTGACAGGCTTATTGATACCTTTTTTTGCTTAATTGATGTTCACTTCAACTTTCGCTCGTGTCATAAGTATTACATGTATCCGAAGATTATGCTTTTGAAGCTTAAGTCCAATGTATTTTAATTTGACATGGATTCTTACATGTTACCACAAGTGCACAATTCAAGTAATATAGGGCTGGTATTTCAACCCCGAGTTATCGATCACACGAGGACAGGCTTATTGCATAATCATAAACTGGTTTCAAAGAGTAAAAATGTAAAAGTGAAAGGAGGAGTTTCGAGTAGATTTTGATCTTATCGAATTACTGAAAGTAAAAATTGAAAATTAAATCGTTTTGTTAAAGTTTTCTAAAAATATATTTTGGCTGTAAAAACTAGGGTTTGAGATACTAGATTCCAGGATCCCCTAGGTTTTCTCCAGATTTTGTTCCATTTTATATGAAAACACACATCAGTTAGTTTATTTGTTGCACAATACCGTTAGTGTTGTTACCTTTCAGTTTCCTACACACTGTCACGACTCTACAAATTTCCGGGTCCTGTGCGTTTACCTACATCTACAGTCGCGCTCTAAGGATGCTAGGGTTTAGGACTTATCCTTATGGCCTCGGTCAAACCCGCTAACAGTTGGTCAAATCTAGTCCCATCTCCCTTTCTCTGTTTGATCTATCAGGTTAAGGTGCTAAATTATGTCTTCTCTTCCTAACCCTACCAAGTCACTTTCGTGTACCGGGGTCGAGTCTGTAGCAATTTGGTTCGAAACTCCGTTTATGCATAAAGAAAACAAGAATAATAAATAAAGCTGCTAATATTAAGATCCGAAGATCATGAATATATATTCAAAGTAGAACTAAGTACTGGATTGAAAACTCTAGGTTTACCGAGAACCTAGGTCAAAAGTTTAGCTACTAAAAACTGATATAAAGAAGAAAAGAGAATCAAACAATTGACAAAAATCTGGCAAAACGCGGGACTGTTCTGACGCTCCAAGATGCTTCCCTGCTTTGTGTTGGGTCTTGTAGTATTTTTCGGATGTAAAAAATGAACTCTGGACATCCCTTTATATAGTGCTGAGAGTTGCCAAAAATTCTTCCTAGAAATTATGAAATTTCCACTGCCTAAATCGCCTCTGAAAATTGCACTGTCTGCGTAACTGACTGTGTAGTTGCTGCATAGCTACGGAGACAGTGACTTCAAAAGCCCAAATCTGAAATCATGCTGACTATTAGTGTAGCTAGCTGCGTAGCTACACACATTCCTGCGTAACTAGCTGCGTAGCTACGCAGACAGAGGTCTTGCCCTTGTCTTTTCCTTCTTTGGCTTCTTTTATTTTCATTGTGTGTAGTTGCTGCGTAGCTACAGTGGCTTTTGGAATCATGACTTAGCCATTTTCTGCACTTTTTCTTCTGTGTTTGCATAGTTGCTGCGTCGCTACGCAGACAGTGGCCATTTTTCTTCAACAATGGCCAAATATTGCATTTGTTTGCTCTCTGCCTGCGTAGTGGCTGCATAGCTACGTAGACAGCAGACTAATTCAACTTCGCAAGCCCGTATCTCTCTCATCCGTACTTGGTTTTTGCCTCGTGACCTATGGTTGGAAAGCGCTTGAAGTCTAATTTCATTTATCATCAGTATTACTCCAAAATTCCTTGTAGAAATCTAGATATCCTGAAAAGAGTGCAGACCAGTCATTATAGCTTCTCCAACTTTGTGTATCTTCACTCCGCTCGAGCGTTTCTTTGCTTCTGAAGCTCGGTTCACCCCTCTAATCAACCGCTAAGCATCCTTTCCTATCAAGAAGCGTGAATAACCATAAATGCGATTAAAATTTTCAAATAACATCAAATTATGCCTAAGCGCCCAAATTTTGAAATTAAGCTCCAATTCCTTTTTGTAGAATACGCAGGTTTTGCTAGCTAAAATGTGCTCAAACATATGTTAACTCATGGTAAAAGAACTCCAATATCAGCTCACAAATAACTCCTAAATGGGAGTTATCAGTACTGTAAACGTTTTCCTGTGCTACATCAACTTTCATTCGTGTGATGAGTATTACATGTCTAGGAAGATTATTATTTTGTAGCTTAATTTCAATGTATGGAAATTTGACATGGATATTGCAAAATATTTATCTAAACATCATCAACTTGATTCAAGACTGCTCTGTTGTTTCTGGTGGCTTTTTCCTTTTAATGAATATCTAGTACTAATATGTACGCTTGTTCATGTAGGTTGCTCCAAATCTCTTTGTTGTTATAGGTTGCTCCAAATAATATCCAGCAGATGAGGGAACACTAGGTCCAGCAGGTGAACGTATAACTTCTATTTTGAGATACATTCTTGTTGTATAACATTCACTCCTCTCTTTTTACCAACTAAAGGATTTTTATCAAGTGAATCGATCTTTTTTTAGGGGTATGGACAATAATAACGAATGGATGCTGGGTGAAGGAATTACCTGTTCTTGAACAAGAATACTTGCTCAAATATTTGGGGTATGGACGATCATTTGGCTGCTGTTTGTGAAGAACATGGACACCAATTGGACTTTTACTGTCTTCTGTAATGCGTGGTCCTGTAACTAATCGTATGATGCATAATGTTCACTTTTATTGGGTGGATGTTGATATCAGATTTAATCCTGAAAATGTGTAGTTAATGTAGTAGTCTGATTGTAATTTTGTTCTTATTTTTCGGTTTGACTAATCTATTTCTATTTTTCAGGAAGTTATGCTTATAGTTTATAGTATTTTGATCCCACTAAACCGATTTGAACCGTTCTGAGTACAAAGGCTCGAATTGGTTTGGCATTGGCTGTAGTTGATTGGGTTTGGGTGGCGATTTTGTCAACCGAGGATCATAGGGTTGGGGCAGAAATATACAGTTCGCTCGAAAAACCCGTTCCTTGCTCAGCCCTACTGTGCACTTCCGGTTCACTCGACAGTATTTTAGAAGAGCTTAATTTTCATAGCGTCACCTTCCGTGTCTGCGTGACCAAGTTTTTGCACCGTTTTGCGGGGACTGAGGTAGTTTTACTTCTCTGTAATTTTTTTTCTGATGTCAATTTTTTTTTCCAGAATCTTTGTTTTAGGTACTTTGACGTTGCATGTACCGTAACACAGGCACAGTCATACCGCCATTGGAGGATTTGGAATCCCCGATCCGCAAAAGAGGTCAATAGTTTAGGCAAAAAATCTCTATGATGGTTGATGCAACCGCTGAAGCAGAGGGGTTGAGAAGCGAGTTAGTATGCGAACGCGCTATTTGAGTTTGATAACTCTCTTTAAGAGGTATTATCATACTTTCGAATTACTTGTACTAGGATTATTTCACATGATTTATATGTTATATGAGCACTAATATGTGAAATTGATGACTTATAAGCCTAAGCATGAAAAGTGTAGTTTCTAGCTTATTCTCGCATGTTCTCTCATATTTGCGATGATAATTGCACTAGTATATTGTAATGTATCTCACGTAAAATAGGTTCAATGGATCTTATGAGAGGGTTTAAGATACTTGTAATGGAGCTAGATGAAGAGGAGAAAAGAAGACGCAAAAACAAAGAAAAGTCGAAAAATTCGCACAGGACCACCCTGCACTATTTTCTATTCTCATGAAAATATGAAAGTAATTTTGGATTAAGACCATGTAATTGGAAAGTATCCATCCAAGGCTTTCTAACAGTATAAGATAGGCCCAAATCTGAGTTTTTATGAGGGAGATAAGACCTGTGCAAGATCACTTTAACAATTCTGTCCGAGAATTGCAAAGTAGAGGGGCTGCAAATTCGGCTTAAAGTACATTAAAAATCATGCACATGTCCTTGAAAATGAATTATTAGACCTTAAAAGAGTGATAAGCTGCTGGTGAAAGATCAAAGAAGGCTAGGGGAGGCAAGGGACATGGACAACGACGCCGGAGTCGTCGAAACTCGAATTTGGTCACGAGTTTGACTATCCCTCCTATCTTTTCTATCTTTTCTTGTTACTACGAACTAGTTAGCATCTATTTTTCAGTATATTTGAGTAAATTTCTTTTTTAGGCTCTATGAAAAGCCTAGATTTTTTACTAGATAATTTTCCGGATGATTAGATTTGACTCATGCGTATTAAGTTGATGTGTCACATCCCCCTCCCGCCAACACCGATTAGCGGCGATAGATCTTTACATCAACGGGAGGTGGGCGCAACACGCCGTCGAGGCCTTGCCTCGTCATGAGGCTAAATAAGTTGTTTTTAAAAGTCGTGATTAAAATTTGTTTTCAAAAAATAACATTGTGGACGCGTAAATAACAAATTACTTGGGATCGTCTTGATAAAGTTGCTCGTTTGAACTTGGAAATAAATACCATTTAACCCTCTCGACTCATAATGTAACAAAGCATAACACGAGATATGTTCTAGGTATCATACATTGGCTCATACAAAGTCTTATATACATAATAATTACACAAATCCTACACTTTTAATACAAATAACCAACATGTGTTCCACATATATAGCTCCAAGACGACTAGCATGCTAACAATGTCTAAGAACACACGCATCACGAAGCACATTATCACATCAAATTAACGCCTTGCTACTTCTTACTTCGTACGTGTCCTTAAAACCTGAAAAAAGGGTAACGTGAAAGGGTGAGCTCAACTATCCTAGTGAGTTACATCTATGCTCATCTGTAGGTTTGGAAAACTAGAAAGGGTTAACATTCCCATGGAGCGTCTTGAACATAAGCCATAGTCATACATACATATACTTGTGGAACTTCAAAGATCTTGACATTCATAAAACATAACTTGTATCATAAATAAAACGTAACTTAAAGCATAACTTGAGTCGTGAGAAATCATATTGCTCCAAGTAGGAATATTGCTTTGTCTCTCGTAGAGACCTTATCCTACTTGAACATGTTTGTTTAGTTTCTTATATTATTGGCCCGTGATAACCTTCGTTACTTAACATAATGTAGGGACATGTCATCGCGGTGGTTCATGAGGCGACGCGTGCTTGCTTTTTTTGCCCCGACAAAAGGGCCATAGTCTGCCTGTACCCGACAAGGGGGTTTCACTTATGTATCGTGGCCTTAATGGAAAACGTATTCTATCTTATGAAACATTGATTATTTTTCTTAGCATCCATGAAGCATAAATATTCACTGAAGCAGAAAATATACATACATAATAATAGGGACAACATGAACATACATAAGCTTTTAAGAAATTTGAGGGTACGTACAAACTTCGGGAGGTAGGGTAACTCACATTGCGAGCTTAAACCATTTACATAACATTTCTTAGTCCAATTTCAACCATCTTTAAGTATATAAGCTTCAAATCCATTGTCACTTTAATAGAAAAGGAGGCTACAAATAATAAATATAATCACTTAGCATGAATTCAAAGAAAGCATAGCACATTCCTATATCACTTAGCTAAATGACACTAATCTTATTGATGCAAATGGACTAACTTCTTGCATATTCATATACTTCTGGATCTTTAAACGTCATATTAGATGCATATGAGATGTCTAATTTAGCACATAAAAGTAACACGACAAATAATGAACTAAAACGTAACTTACATAAACTAGCATTAAGAAACTTGACAAACTTTTGAATTCTGCTCATATGAAAAGTGTAACTATCGCTAGTAAAAAAATTCATAGGTGACTCAAAATAATTACTTGGGACTCGAAATTTTTAAATAACATAGAAAAATAGTTTACACATAGCATATAAAAATATCAAAATTTTAGAAAACTTCTAAGTATTTTTACACATTAAAATTATGATCTGTTTGGGTGTAAAAGTAGAGGCTGAAAGCGGTCTTGGGAGTAAATTCATAAAATATTCATATAAAACCCAAAAAGAATGAAAGTTTAACTACACGTCAATAACACCCCCGAGAATAACATATTAAAATTTGGTAATCTTTAGACATGAATAAGTACATAAAATATATGAAATACATCTCTGGACTGGGGTTGAACAGATTTGAAAAACAGCCCCCGTTTTTTGGCCGATTAAAAATTAAATATAAGTCCAATGTCTCTAATTTTTTTACAGTATAACCATCATCTGAAAATAAACAAACCACGAATGTTTTATAATTTTCTGAAATCTATAAATATTTTTCACAATTTCATTAAAATAGCCTCAAAACATGAGCTTTATGGTTTTCTCTACTTGAGAAATTTGTTGCCTGCAAGAATCATTCCAAAAAAGTTTGAAATTAACTAACACAAGGTTTAAATCACATACATATCACTACCCACAAATTTTCTTACATTATTCTAGCAAACACTTGTTTTTTTATGACATGCATGTATGTCTCAATGTGTGTTTTATGAAATATGCAACATTTAAGTACCAATCATATGATCTAGACAAGATAACGATGGAGCATACTTGGAGATAAAGAAGATCAAGTTCAAAAGTTACCAATCATATATCAAACCACACATGTAACTCAAGATCAAGTAACTTCATACTAAGAACATCAACTACCAACAAATTGAACACGTACAGAAGAAAATAGTGCTTACATATAAGCCTTGAGAGGAACTAGAGATTGATCTTGGGTTCTTGGAGGTTGGAAGATCTTAGTTTCTTGAACAAGATGGAGGAAAAGACTCCCCCAATGCATAATATAACGTTGAACTTGAGTTTCTCATGAATTGAGAGGTAGAAAAGTGAGTCGTGTTGGTGTTTTGTAAGAGTCAACACCCAAAACCGGGAATGATGTTCACGAGGGAAACTTTGAGTGTTGAAGAGTGAGGGAGAGTGCTTGAGAGACATGAAGAGTGCTAGAGAGAGACTTGATGGAACATGAGGGAGTATGTATAGAGACATACATATAATGAGAGTACAATATTGTATTATAGTTGGCTTCATGAGTAGAGTAAGGATTGAGATGTAAAAAATAATTGGAAGACATGCTAGTTGGGGTAAATTATACAAATTCCAATAATGGAGAGGTTGATGCATAAAAACTTAAAGTTTGGAACACAATTACAAATTAACATAAAGTTTTGGGGAAAACTAAGCAACAAGTTGTCACAAATAATATACTTAAATTTTTTCTTTAAAGTCTAGCATACTTAATAAAATATTAATTTTAACACACATATTTAGTAAATACTAATATCACTTAAAATGCAATATAAATATGAGAGTTACTACATGATGGATGTTTAATATATTTATTCTTGAAATGTGTATCATTTACACAACTAGAAATGAACACAAAAACGGCAAAGATATGCTAAAATTCGCGCGGCAAGAGAATATTTCGCCGTTTATTGTAGCACAAACGGCGATATTTCTTATTCTCGCTTAAAATAGTCTTATATGGCGACAAAATAGTGGCCCTGTATATAGTTTGTCATAAATGGGAAGAGTTCTGCTTAAAACGACAAGAAAAATTAGCTCCGTTAATTCTTTTATTCTAAACGGCGAGAAATTGTTAGTAACGGCGTCGTTCCATTATCACTGTAAATGATATTTAACAGAAACGACGAGACCTTATCAAACACCGTTAATTTATATCTTATACGACCAGTTAACTAGCAGTATATGTGTGTCCCACTATGCCCAAAATTGTTTGATTTGTCCGCTAAATTTTGGGGTGAAAATATGCTTAGCCCGCGCCAGTCAAGAGAGAAAACCCTTGGTCTGGGGAATGAAATCCTTCACATTGAAAGAAGCTAGAAGAATAGAGAAAAGAGAGAGAAGAGAGAAAAGAGAGATAAGATAAGAGAGAATTGAGAGAAAATGGTGGAGCGGTGTACCCAGAAGCCACAAGATCTGCAAGTCGCCATCGACGACCCTTCTACATCAAACGCACACCATCGTCAACCCTTCTCAGAAAATCCTGTAAGCCGAATCGTAAACCCTTATCTATCTCTCATATAGCAATTGATTTTCGTTTTGTATACCTAGTTGTTTAGCATGAACTGGGGTTCGTTGATTTTCATTATTGATTTGTGTTGATTATTGATTTTCATTATTGATTTGTCTTGGGTTTTTGAAGGGGTTGAAGTGGACGGTCTAAGCGTGGAAGACGCTCTGGTTTTTGTTGGGCTCCAGGCGAAGGAAGTTACAAGGTGCAACCATTCATCTACCTCCTGGCTATTCTGGCTCTCTTCTTTTATTGGTGTTTTGGATCTGGTAGATGCTTCCGTTTGGTCCTCTGTTTGGCTTTCCTTAGTTCTTCTCAAGTACTTTAGGATGTTCTTGACTGCAATCCAGTGACTCTCACCCGGATTGGACTGGTATCTTCTTGTCATACTCAAGGCATATGACACATCTGGTCTAGTACATAACATGGCGTACATGATAGATCCTATGGGCGAGGCATAGGGAATTCTACTCATGCGTTCCTTTTCAATCTCATTGGAAGGACAACCACTCTTCGAAAGAGTGATTCCATGTGACATGGGCAAGAATCCCTTTTTGGAATCTTGCATGTTGAACCGCTTAAACACCTTGTTAATATATGTACTCTGACTTAGGCCTAGCAGTCTCTTAGATCTATCTCTATAGATCTTTATACCGAGTATACAGGCTGCTTCCCCTAATTCTTTCATTGAGAAACACTTCCCTATCCAATATTTAACAGATAGCAGCATGGGAACGTCGTTTCCAATGAGTAGTATGTCATCTACATACAAGATCACAAAAGATACAGAGCTCCCACTAACCTTCTTGTAGACACAAGACTCATCTTCGTTTCTGATGAAGCCAAACTCTTTGACTACTTCATCAAAACGTTGATTCCAACTCCTAGAAGCTTACTTCAATCCATAAGCGGATCGTTGCAACTTACAGACTTTGTTAGCTTGCTTTGGATCCTCAAAACCCTCTGGCTGTATCATATACACGTCCTCGAGGAGATTCCCATAAAGGAATGCTGTTTTGACATCCATCTGCCAAATCTCATAGTCGTAGTATGCTGCAATTGCAAGTAAGATTCGGATGGATTTGGTCATAGCGACTGGTGAAAAGGTTTCATCATAGTCAATACCATGAATCTGTCTGAATCCTTTAGCCACCAATCGGCCCTTATAGGTAATCACATTACCATCCATGTCGATCTTCTTATTGAAGACCCACTTGCACCCTATGGGTCGCGCCCCTTTGGGTGGTTCCACCAAAGTCCATAATTTGTTGGTATACATGGATTCCATCTCGGATCTCATGGCTTCTAGTCACTTCTGAGAGTCTGGGCCTTTCACGGCCTCTTCATAGGTAGTAGGCTCATCATCTATGAGCATCGTGTCACCGGAATCGGTCACGAGAAGTCCATACCTCTCGGGTTCCTGGCGCACTCTACTAGATCTACGAAGCTCTTGTGTTACCTAAACAGGTTGTTCCACAACTGCTTGTGGTTCCTGTTCATGTTCCATAATCGGTTCAGTGATTTGTGGTTCTTGAATTTCTTCAAGTTCTAAAGTTCTCCCACTTGCTTCTTTAGAGACAAACTATCTTTTTAGAAACACGCCGGTCCGAGCAACAAACACTTTGTTCTCGGTTGGATTGTAGAAGTAGTAACCCTTAGTTTCCTTAGGGTACCCCAAAAATTTACACTTATCCGAATTTGGCCCTGGCTTGTCTGATTGTAAACGTTTTACATAGACATCGCAGCCCCAAACCCTCATGAACGACATTGTGGGACGCCTCCCACTCCACATCTCATGTGGTGTTTTCATGACTGATTTAGATGGAACACGGTTAATGGTGAAAGCTGAACTTAATAGAGTGTGGCCCAAAAACGATAATGGAAGATCGGTTTGACACATCATAGATCAAACCATATCCAATAGGGTTCGATTCCTCCTCTCAGACACGCCATTCCATTGTGGCGTTCCAGGTGGAGTGAGTTGGGACACGATCCCACACTCTCTAAGATAGTCGTCAAACTCTTGGCTCAAGTGTTCTCCTCCATGATCTGATCTCAGAGCCTTGATATTTTTGCCAAGTTGCTTCTCTACTTCACTTTTTAATTCTTTGAACATTTCAAAGGATTCGTATTTGGCCCTCATAAGGTACACAAATCCATATCTACTGTAATCATCAGTAGATGTAATGAAGTAGACATAACCACCCCTGGCAGGCGTGGCAAATGGTCCACACACATCAGTATGTATGAGCGACAATTGCTCACTAGTCCTCTCACCTTTCTTATTGAAAGGGGAATTTGTCATTTTTCCCAATAAACAAGCCTCACATGTCTCATACGATTCAAAATCAAATGAGTCTAGTAGTCCATCCTTATGGAGTCTAGATACACGTTTCTCGTTTATGTGGCCTAAACGACAGTGCCATAAGTAAGAAGGATTTAAATCATGTATTTTAATCCTCTTGGTATTAATGTTGTAGACATGATTGCTTAGATCAAGGACATACAGTCCATTAAATAATTGCGCACTAAAATAGTGAATATTATTCAAATAAAAGGAACAACAATTGTTCTTTATTGAAATAATAAAACCTTCCTTGTCCAAACAAGAAATAGAAATAATGTTTCTGCTCATAGCAATCACAGAATAGCAATTATTTAATTCTAAAACTAATCCTGAAGGCAGAGATAGCTCGCAAACGCCTACAGCCAACGCATCAACTTTTGCTCCATTCCCAACGCACAGATCTATCTCCCCTTTAGCAATGTTCTACTTCTCTTTACATCCTACACGTTTCGACAAATGTGAGATCCACATCTAGTATCTAATACCCATGATGTAGAGACAGTTAAATTGACATCTACAACAAAAATACCTGGTGGTGGTGGAATCACTATTCCAAGCCTCTTTTCCTCCAGATATTTTGGGCAGTTCCTCCTCCAGTGTCCAGGCTGACTGCAGTAGTGACATTTACCTTTAGTCACACCTTTGGCAATGCCACCAACAGGCTTAAGGGAAGGTTCCTTGGACTTGGCAATTGACTTGCCTTTGCCCTTGGAGGATGAGGCAAACCTTTTTCCCTTTCCTTTCTGCACCATCATTATGGCCTTGCCCTTAACCTTGTTGATGCTTTGTTCAGCTGTCCTCAACATATTGAGCAAATCTGGCAGTGGTTTCATGATCTCGTTCATGTTATAGTTCATGATGAACTGTCCATAACTCTCGGGCACGATTGCAACACGAGATCGGTTGCCAACTCTTGGCCGACCGGGAACCCTAGTCTGGCGAGATTCTCCAAGTACCCGATCATACGTACTACATGGGGTCCCACCTGGTTCCCTTCTACCAGATGACACTTGAACAATGCCTTAGAGACCTCATACCTCTCAACCCTTTCCTGCTCTTGGAAGAGCTGCTTCAGATGCTCGATCATATCGACAGCATTCATGTCTTCGTGTTGCTTTCTGAAGGGGGCTGCAGGTGTTTGGTTCTCTGGACCTTCTGGAACATGCTCCTCTATTGCGTACAGTTTCTTCTCTTGCTTGAGAACGATTCTCAAGTTTCTGTACCAATCAAGGAAATTGGTCCCAGAGAGCTTGTCCTTCTTAAGGATAGATCGTAGGGAATGTTGTGAACTCGATGAGTTGTTTGCAATTTGGAATTCTAAAAAAAGGAATATACGCAAGTTTTAGTATTTGTGAATTTTTTACTATATTCAATAATGGCTAGTTTATCAAATATAGCTCCCACTATTTTTTTACGTATTAATAACCCTCAAGATATTAATGCGGAAAATATCCTGATATTTCTAGTGGGCCAAGATCCATGTTTCATCTTCTTATGAGTTTGTTTTGGCAAGTCACCCATAATTTGACTACTTTAGGTAGGAACAATTCCAATTGCATCCCTTATGCAACTCTTGGTTCAATTGGGCAAATAACTCCTTATTTATCCATCCACATGGATAATCCCAATTGATTGCCTCTAGGTTTTAATCATATTAATAGCCTAGTTGTGTTCAACCTCTTATTTAAACAATTGCACATTACTTGCTTGTGCCATCGCATTCCATCATTATGAACCAAGTCGCCATGCTTTGGCACGCACAAACTTGATAAATCATGATGATAATGAGTGTTTAAATAACGAGAAGGCAAGAACACAATAATTGAATTTTGAGGGATTTTAAATTCAATTTTTAATTGTTTTGTTGATCAATATCAACTAATCTATGTATTTGAGTTTGGGCACAACTCCAAATAATAGATCCGGGTTGTCTAATTATCTTATTATCCTAATTTCATGCATCATCCATACACCAACCACAAAATAATAAGACAAGACAACAACCACAAAACGAAATAAAACCGTGATGTGAATATGGCATTTTCTAGACTAAGATAATTCCAAGCCAATGGAATTATCTATGAACCCTAAAAGCAAACACATCTCCATGTGTCTTCATCTTTTGGTCCATCCTTCATATTCATGTGGACTGCTCCATGCTCCATCTTTTGTGGTTCCCTTTGGCTTTGGGCTTCTTTTCTTCAATCTTGGCTAACAATCTACTCTATCTAGCACTAGCTAACAACTATACTAAATAAAATAAATCTCACAAGTTGAGAAAAAAATTGGCTCGCAGGCCATAAAACCCTATTAATTATTACAATTAATTGATCAGCTCGCAGGCCGTAAACCAAACCACAAAATTAAACATTCACATCAAACCACATCGTAAGGCCATATCCAATCACCATGCGATTTGCACATAAACAGTTAAAATCCAATTTTAACACGCTTGGTCAATTTTAATTGGTTTTAGGATTTTCTAGGTTTAAAACGGTCAATTGGGCCCAACAATCATATTGTCCGAACGCGAAAAGAGAACTGCAAGGGCCTTGGGCCCGCCGGCCCCTAGCCCACGCGGCTAGGCCGCAGGCTAGGGCTGCCCCGGCGCCTAGGCCGAGCCTTGCTTGGGCGGCAAGCAGGGAGGGCAGTCCCCTAGGGGGGCCGAACCTCCTTTGGGAGTTGTTTCCAAAACAACTCCCTTGCTTGGTGCCCAACTTTGGTTGTTTCCTTGTATGGGAAGAACTCCTTCTTTCCATAGGATGCCAAAACCCTAGATCTAAGATCCGAAAATTTCTCAAACTCACTAAGTCATGTATCCAATGCAAAAACTAGTTTCTTGTTATGATAGATTATTGACAAATTGTATCATATGCTTGATTTTTCTTGTTTTACGCGATAAACAATAATTTTAAAGAGTAAAACTATCAAAACGTAACACACAAACCACGTTTATGCTCTACGACCTGTGGCTCTGATACCACTGTAGGGTTGTGATCATGGATGTGCAACAGAAAAACAAATATAATCCATGCATTACCCTCCAAGGATCACAAGTCAAGAGACATAACGATGGTATAGGAGAAATCAATTCACACACCTTAGGGTTTCTCCTTTGGTGACTTCAAACGCGAATTGTGTCACGTTCTCTATAGTTTATCCACGCCTAGAGTTGAATTCTAGATCTTCCTACTCCTTTGTGCTAGCCCGGAATGGAGGAAGAGGAAGAAGAAATCACACAACGCGAGGAAACAAGGAGGTTCGGCCTCCTTGTTTGGGCCGACGGGATGGGGCGGCGGCAAGGGGGGCGTGCGCCTCTCTTGCTTGCTTGCTCTCTCCTTTTGTTCTCTCCCACTCAAGTTATGATAAAAAAGGGTCATAAGTGTGGGAAGGAAGGAAGGAGAATCCTTTATATAGTCCAACAAATCCTTGCCAACTACCTAAAGGACCCATTCTAGTCCTACTAGAATTCGGTTTAGTCCCTTCCTTGCAAATTAGTCCTACTAAGTTTGCAAGGTGTTGCAAAGTGATCCTTCTAATTAATTAATCCTATTAATTAATTCCCAAATCTAGTTCAACTCTAGATAGCGTGTGACCCATAGGTTCTATGTAGTTGGTAGCAACAATTTGCTAATATGGAGCGGTTTCTAGCAAAACATCCATTCTAGCCAACTAATAGAATAGTCATCCGACAAACCTTGTACAAGTAATTGTCTCATCCCTTTGTCTCTATATCCGGATTGGACACGAGACATACAAGTCACACTCGTATATCCAATCCATAGTTTCTCGATCCATGGGAATAGTCTTAATCGTGCAAATAACATCAATATCCCATATTGATTTATTTGAGTCTGGCCAGACATTCTATAAGCACTATCCCTCGAGTGGCCTAGGATATTTTCTCCCGTTATGTGGGAGGGACAAATTCTATCTACGTCCAGTACGATTTCTAAGCTTGCTTCTTATTGTATCCGGTACACGCCTTTATAACTACCCAGTCACGGTGTAGCGTTTAATGCTACCAAAATCACAATAATCCACAACTAGAATATCTAGTGACTTCAAGTCTAAGGATGACAATACCATTTCACCACGAGAAGCACTTGTGACTTAACATAACGTGTATGTAGCCTTCTCGGAGATGGGTCAATCCGGTGCGCCATTACCATTAATGCACACCCATGTGTTGGATCATGATATCTCCATATCAATCCAACCCCATACTAGTCTATAGATGATTGTCCCATTAATCATTATACTGGACTAGGGATATTTAAGATAAACAACACAATTTTAAATCTAAGGACTTCATTATATTAAATATCCAATAAATAATACAATGAATTTTCTAGCCAAAATATATTTATACTAAACTAGATTGCCTCTAGGGCATCTATTCCAATATATGTTTAGACGCATGTCTTGTACTAGTTCTCTCTTATCTTCGTGGAATTCAAATTTTACACTTCTCTTGTTTCCCTTGCCTCTTTGGGGAAGCATATGGGGCTTAAGTGAACCTGTCGCCCACATGAATCTATCAAGGAGAGTAATTGGTCTAATTTGTTATAAATCCATTGTCTATCATCTTTTCTGTGAACTTAATTATGAATTTCATTATAAATTAGTTTTCTATCATATAAGTGGGTGTCAATTTTTGGAAAATCTCACGAGTACGAAAACTCATCCCATGCGGTTTAACAACTTTTGGGGGAAAATATTTATGTATTGCAGTGAAGGATTCTATAAGACAGGGAAACTACCAAGGAGCATAAATATCACCCACATTACACTGATCTCAAACGTACACTCTCCCTTATATGTCATGGACTTTAGGCCAATTAGCTTGTGTATAACTTTATACAATTATTGGCCAAGAAACTTGCCAATAGGCTTAAAAATCTCTTTGACAAGCTAGTGCCATGAAATCATAGTGCCGTTAGGGAACGGGTCATGCACGAGTTAAATTAAAACATAATCATCCATTGATCTCACAAAGGACTTTAAACTTGAGAATGTACTTTAAGGTTAAACTTAAGCAAATAATAATATGTTAATCTCTGAAATATTGTTTGCCATATACATTGGCTATATTATACATATTACCGATTACTCTAAACACGTGAAACCAAATATTATTTTCATTTATATTTAACGTCAAATACATGTATCGCATTCAAATACATGTTATATCTGATAGTTCACTTAAATTATATGATTTCTTTTAGATAGTTCCCTCGAGGATTTAACAACCCGCTAAGCAATCCACACTAAGAACAACTTTCACTAGGGAATTTAATATAATTGAAATTAGCATATATTTAATTTAAGAGTCGGCGCAATTCGGTATTTTGTTCCAGACTATTTCGACCAATGATTATAGGGTAAAAGACATTTTCCACCATCCGAATATGGAAAAAATAAATTTTGTCCCATGATTTATGGAAAAATAAATTTTGCACCCCTGTCAGAGTTAAAAACTAACACTGCACTAATAGAGAGAAAAAAGACACAATTACCCTCAAGGTTTAAGGAAATTACACACTATAAAACCTTTCCTTTCCTCCTCCTCATTTCCTAATGTTAGCCCGCCTCCCTCCTCCTATGTCCCCCTGGTTCGTCTCCCTCCTCCATATCCACCTCATCCATCTTCATCTCCCCCTCTCTCATCTCTGATCTCTCTCTCTCTGTTTCTCTCTCTCTCTCTCTCGACCTCCATTGGAATCGAACAACGACGGCCACCACAAGGAGAAAGCCACAGCGGTGGTGAACAAAATGCCTCGATCCAGACTGAAAGCTCAGTCTAATGTTGGATATTTGGTTACTGGGTGGAATGCCCGGGAACAATGGATGAAGGGGATTGTGTTTGTGGTTTTAGGAATTCATAGCAAGGTGAGGTAGCTTTAATGGAGATGAGGGAAGTTCGGTAATTGAGATGTTTGGTTTATTGTGGCAGATTGTAGTTATGGGTGTTATGTGTTCAAGGTTGTTTGGGTGAAGGTCTGATGTTAGAGTTTGTTCGGGTTGTTGTTGGTGGTGGTGGTCGTGTTGGTGTTGGTAATGTTGGTGGTGGTGATTTGGTGGTAGCAGAGGTGGTGTTCAAGAACATCAAGAACATGATGAACGTTGTATTAAATAAAAAAAATTGTGTTATTTTTCCACAATTTGTAAGGGTAAAATGGTCACACAAAAAATCAATTTGCACCCCTCTAAAGGATTATAACAGAAGGGTGGTATCTGTGTACCGTCCATCCACTGACAGGGGTGCAAAATTTATTTTTCTATCAATCAGGGGGCTAAATGTATTTTGTCTATAATAGGAGGGTCAAAAATGTCTCTTACCCATGATTATAATGGGTGGGTTTGGTGTGAGATTTTTTGTGGATTTTAATCTAAAATTCACTTTTTAGCTTTTTTGGATTTTTTTCCAAGGGTTTGGTATGAGATTTTTTTGAGTAGATATTGAATTTTAGATTTTGAATTTGTAGTGTAAAGTGGGTGGAAGAAAAAAGTTGGGGTTGATGAGGTTTTGTTGTGTCTTTTCTTGCTCAAATCATGATAATGACAATATTGTCCTCCATCATCAATTATAATTATACCCTCTTGTTTGTTACTTTTCACCGTGGTATACCTTAATTAACACAACTCACCCACACCAACTACCCACCTTGACTCCCTCCATCTCAATTACCATTACACTACCCACCCATGACTCAATTTTTTCTCCTCTATTGCATTCTAATGGAGAGATCATTTATCATTTAATTTGTAATGGCATGTGTTAGTAGTTATTTTTAATGTAATCAAATACTTGAACGTAATGAAAGTTGTAATTTTTCTTTAAATATGTCAATTTTTTTACGCTTGTTTTTATGACATTCATATACTACCTCCGTTTCTTCTCTATCACACCGGTTTGACTCTTGTCACTATTCACTTGGTCACTTTGACCCAGTGATCTGAGTAGCAAAACGATGTATTTATTTGATAACTTTTTTATGGTGTTGTAGAGGAAACACGGTAAAAAAATTATCAAAATATCGCATCGTTTGCTATCCAAATCACTCGGTCAAAATGACCAGATACGAGTCAAAAAGTCAAATCGGTGTGATAGAGAAGAAACTGATTATATTTTGTACTTTCACCTTACTATACAAAATATTAAAAAATAGTACACGGTTTGTAAAAAAAAAATTATTACTAAAACATAATTTAGTAGTATTAGTTTGTTTGTAAAAGTCATTAAACAAGTCAGTAAATAGACACAAAAGGACATAATGGTAAGTTTCACAAACCAACAAAACTGTCATATTATTGACTTTTTAACAGCATAAACTTTTTTTTTTTTTTTTTTCTTATCAAGCCATACTTTTTTTTCGTGAACTTTTGTGTCACATACTTTTTTTACACAATCTTAAAAGTCGGCTTAAAATCCAAAAGGTGCACACCAGAGGGTGGGTTTGGTGTGGACTTTTTTTGTGGATTTTAATCCAAAATCCACTTTTCAGCTTTTTGGACTTTTTGTTAAGGTTTGGTATGGACTTTTCTGAGTGGATTTTGGATTTTGGATTTTCAAGTTGTAGTGTAGAAAAGGTGGAAGCAAAAAGTTGGGTTTGGGTGGATTTTTTGTGTCTTTTTTCATCATGTCATACAAATGACAATAATATCCCCACTAAACAACAAAACTGACACATCACTGACCTTCAATATATAGACAAAAAGGATAAAGTGGTAAGTTTCGCTAAACAACAAAACTGTCACATCACTGACTTTTTAACATCACCAACTTTTTTTACCAAACCCATGTACCACTCCGTCCCGTCTCTTTGTTCCCATTTGACTTTTTTGACTCGTATCTGGGTCACTTTGACCGGATGATTTGGATAGCAAAATAATACGATTTTTTGATAATTCTTTCACCATATTATAGAGGAACTTTTACTCTACAACACCATGAAAAAATTATCAAAAAATTACATCGATTTGCTATTCAAATCACCGGGTCAAAGTGACCCAGTGAATAGTGATAAAAATAAAATTGGGAACAAAGAGATGGGACGGAGTGATATCTTTTTTCTTGAACTTTTGTGTCACAAACTTTTTTCACACCATCTTAAAAGACAGCTTAAAATCCAAAAAGTCCACACCAAACCCACCCTCAATATGCGTTCTAAAAGGGCCTTCATATTTTTCTTTGTTTTAAGAAAGACTTGCATAGTTTTAGTAACAAAGAATACTAGTAACTATAAAGAATCACTCCTTCAACCAGAAATGTGAAAATACAATTGGTTGATGATATGGACTGAGATAATTATTCCTCTTTCCAGATTGATGAAACTTAGTACCTTTCATTAAAGTGAAACTCAAAAATGATATTCCCAAATGGGAATCTTGGAAACTCCTTGGATAATGTTTGATCACAAAGTGTTTGGTTTGCAGACATGGCGTGCACTTGTTGAATTTTAGTTAATTGGACAAACAAACATTAATTGAAGAACGAGAGTAAGTTATTGGTTTGTTATTAAGATAAATTGATATGAAAATGAAATGATAATGATCAATCTTACATATTTCGAGGAATCAATGGAAACACGTTTTATTTAAGTATCAATGGAAACACATTACATCGTATCATTTTCACATATAAGCATAAAAAACGAAGGTTCATAGACCTTTAGGTTTTTAAGTTATTATGACTATTCTTACGGCTAGTTTGGGAATGCTGTGGTGTTGTTAGAAAGCTGATGTGTGAAAACATTGTGAAAAAGTTGCTATGAATTCTGATAAAATGTTATTTGGTAAATATTACGTAAAAGTTGATGTGAAATATTGATATAGTAAATTTGTGTTTGGTAAAATCAACTGTGAAGTTGCCGTGAGAGGGTAAACTAACAACAATATATGACACGTGTCATTTATGTAAAGATATTGATATTTGAAAAAATTGTAAGATTAAAATCGGTTGTAGATAAATTAATCAAAATTACTTTCTGGAAAATCATCTCACCCCTTGCATCCTGAAAACTGTTGTGGGACAGCAGAAACTGTCCGAAAAAATAAAAATATTATTTTTACCAAACACACTAAATTGCTTATCCTGTCGAAAAACAGTTGTGCTGCCAGCAGAAGCATTCCCAAACTCACCCTAAATCTCATCAAGAGTACTGGAATTTAGCATGTCCCAGATTGATGACAAAAACAATTTCTCAAAAAAAGATTTGTTTAAATTTCAAACTCACCAAAAAGTGAACTCGACTTCTGCTAAAAAAAAAAAAAGTGAACTCGACTGAATTAGCTAAAGTAATTAACTTGACACTCAAAAAACGTAATTAACCTGAACTAGTTACGATTCCACTGTGAGATTCTTTGTTTAAATTTTCTGTTTCACCCATGATTTTAATACTCCTGCGCCAAGAAATGAATCATAATTTTTGGATGACTGGTCATTTTAATTCAGTTCAATGTACTCCTTCATTTCGCCAAATTCTTCAAAATTTTCTTTTCAGGCGTTTCGCTAGATTCTTCAAAAAATTTAAATATAGAAACTTTGATACTGGTAAAATACAACTATACTCTTAATGAAAAAACACCCACCCATTTTTTTTAGGAAAACAATATTATTAGACGTCAAAAGGCTCTCTATCCAAAGCTAATACATCGCTAACCCATTCGGGTTTCTGAGTAAATAAAGTAGGGGTAACTAGGTGCAGTGACCGATTTGCAAATATGTGTGCAGCCTCGTTACCCGTTCTAATAACATGGGACATACTGAAATCGAAAAAATTGGAAAGCAAGGTTTTACAGTCGTCCAAAACCTCCTTCATTTCTCTGCTAATGGTGTTGTTCTCGTAGCTTGTCTTCCAATCTTTCAACATTTGGATTGAGTTGACGCTATCAGATTCTACTACAATTCTGGAACATTCAACACTTGCCGCGAGAGTAATGCCCTCCTTAATCGCCGAGAGCTCCAGAAAGAGGATGGAGCTATGGAATGGAGCTTGCTTACACCTTCTTGCTATGAACTAACCCTCTGAATCTCGCAGAATACTCCCCAACCCCGAGCAACTCAGGTCCACCGATCTAGCCGCATCACAATTGACCAGGATTCTGGCGGCTTGTACCATCGTCGCAGAATCTCCGGCGACGGTAAACTCGAGCAGCTTCGATTGAGGTTGACTTCCTCCTGCAAAAAGAAACTCAGATGGTTCCGTATCTTATCAATCACTTCCTGAGCCTCGAAAGTCTGACCTTTAAAACGAGTTGCATTTCGACAAAACCAAATGGACCACACCGTAACAACCCACAAGTTCCGTCTCTTGAGAAGCTTCAGGAACACATTTTCAATCCAGGTCTTTACTGTCATTTCCGGTGGTGGCAAGTCACTTTCCTCCATGAGTTCCGCCCATAAAAACTCACTAAAATCACAATCTACGAAAAGATGGTCCTCCAATTCCGGAGAACAGAGGCAAAACCCGCAAATAGGACTGACATGTACACCTCGCTTGATAAGCTTCGTTGCTGTGGGAAGAGATTCCCGCCAGAGTCTCCACACCATGAAAGCAACCTTCTTCGGAATCTTCAAAGACCAAATATTTCTCTGCCAATCTCTTCGCAGACCCGTGGAGTTCTCCCGCACAGCATATTCAAGCCTTCTCTGCAATTGATAACCAGAAGCTACTGTATAGACACCCGTTTCTGAATGGAGCCCATCAATTTGATCCTCCTGTGCGCTATCTGGAATCGTTAGTCTTAGGATTTCCTGAACATCAATATCCCATAGGTGGGTTAATAGCTTCATCTCGTGCCACTGGCCATCCACTATGAAGTTAGGGACCCTGAGTTTAACAGTTTTAGGGGCCGGTATGATTACTTTAAAGCTCGATGGACGAGGAAGCCAACGATCGTTAAACAGATCAATGCTATTACCATTACCCAGCCGTCATTGTAGGCCTTGACTTAACAGCTTCTTCCCCTCAAGAATACCTCAAAAAGCGTAAGAACAAGAAGCCGAAGGTTCGACTTTCAAAAAAGTCGAGTTTCGATAGTACTTATGCTTTAGAATACGGCTGAGAAGACTAGAGCCTCCAAGCTTGTTTTGCGAGGAGCGCAACGTTAAAACTGTGAATATCTTTAAACCCGAGACCCCCCTATTTCTTCTCCTTATTTAAGTGGTCCCACTTAATCCAGTGCAAAGATCGTTTGTCCCCCGATTTTCCCCACGAAAAGTCTTTGATGAGTCTTTCAATGTCGTCGCACACTCCTTTTGGTAAAAGAAAGAAACTCAGGGTGTAGTTTGGAATAGCTTGGGAAATAGCTTTGATAAGCGCTTCATTTCCAGTGACTGAAAGCGTTTTTTCCTTCCATCCTTTCAAAAGGGAACTAATTTTCTCGAGCATTTTCTGAAACATAGCGCGATTGTGTCTTCCAAAAGATGAGGGTAAACCAATATAACAATCATGCTGCTCAACCACCTGTACTCCCTGAAGACCCTTGAAGCGCTGTTTATCTAACTCGCTAACATTGTTAAAAAGGACCATAGCAGACTTCTGAAAATTAAGCGATTGGCCAGATGCAATTTCATACGCTTGGAGTAACTGAAGTAAGAAATGTAACTCACTCGTAGCTGCTTTTGAGAAGATTAAACTATCGTCCGCAAAAAATAAGTAAGAAACAACCGGAACACCCCTGGAAGCAGACATACCTGACATATGCCCGTCTGAAACAGCCTGTGAAAGCGCTTTGAATAGTGTTTCAGATACCAAGAAAAACAAATACGGCGATAATTAACAGCCTTGACGAATCAAACTGTAAGTCGCTGAGGATACGCAATTCATAAGAAGAGAGATACACCGGAAACCGAAACCCATACGCTCCATAACTGCTCGGAGAAAATCCCATTCGACTCTGTCATAAGCCTTTCTGATATCAAGTTTGAGCGCAACACTTCCTATTCGACATTTCTGCTTCTTCATAGTATGTAGTAGCTCAAAAGCTGAGAGCATGTTATCGCTGATCAAACGACCCTGAACAAAAGCACTCTGGTTCTACGATATCAGTGAAGGGAGAACACTCTTAAAATGATTAGCCAGAGTCCTTGAAATAATTTTATAGATTGTAGAACAGAGGGAAATTGGTCGAAAATCAGAAACTTTACGAACCTGTTTCACCTTGGGGATCAGCGCGTTAAGAGTGTGATTTAGTTGGCCGATATATACTCCCTCATTCAATACTTAGAGACATAAGTTAGTGACCTCTGATCAAATAACAGGCTAAAATTTCTGATAAAAAAGTGGTGGAAACCCATCCGGTCCCGGGGCTTTCTCCGGCGCCATACTCTTCAAAGCCGCAGTAATCTCCTCCTCAGTGAAGGTTTCATCCAGCCTCCTCCTGTGTACTGACCCGAGTATCTCCTCAATAGGATCCAAAAATCTCTCCATGGCAGCCCTATTAGGGTTAGAACTCTTGAAAATATTTGAGAAATAATCAAGAAAAGCCCTTACCGTTGCATCTTCGTCTTAGGTCCATTGCCGATCTTCCTTCTCAATTCCCCGAATCATTTTTCTCTCTCTACGAATTCTCGCCTTACGGTGAAAAAACTTCGTGTTTTTATCGTCGTGCTTCACCCCTTTTTAATTAGGCTTAATTAGTTAATAACTTGATTAATTAAACCTAATGAAACTAACCCACCTAACCTAAACCAAATTTACCCAGCCCAAACCTACACTCCTAACCCTACCCAACCAATTTATCTCCCTCATCCTTATCTGTTTCTTCAACAGCCACATATAGAGAGAGACTCACCCACCAAAGTCGCCAAGAGAGAGACGGAAGAAGAAAATCTTGGCTCCAACCCATTTCGGACAAGAGAAAGAGAGGGAGACGGAGGGAGGAGATCGATCAGTCCATCCCCATATCCACCATTGATCTTCTCATCTCCATCTATCTATCTGTTTTTTGTCGTCTGATGAAGAGGATCTCCCCAACGCTGCCGCCGCCGGATACAAGAAGGCATTGAAGAACAGAGTGTAGATCTGAAATCACCGAGAAATGAAGAGAGGAAGAGGGAGAGAAAGAGAGAGCAGATCAGCGTCGAGAAGGGTGGTTTGCGTCCTTGGTAGCGATGAGTTCGACGACGGCGACCTTCGTACGGCAGCCTCCTCCTCCTGCTCTTCTTCTTCATCTTCTTCTCTTTCTCTTCTTCTTCCTCTTCTTTATTCTTCTTATTCGCCTACTGCTCATTTCTGTAGATCGATTATCTCTCTCTTTTTACCTAGATCTGTTTAATTTTGATCTTTGTGATGATGAATCTGTTCTTGTGTGTTCTTGGTGTTAATTTAGTAGGTGGATGAAGAAAGTGAATGAGAGAGGTGTAATTAATAAAAGAAGAAGGGGTAAAATAGTGATTTGAGTGAGTTTCTTAATTCCCCTGCCTTGATTTTTTTTTGAAGTATCTAATGAAACAGAGGGAGTATGAAGTAATAAATATTGTATAAGTCTATATCTATATCTATATTTATATAAAATCATTGACGTGAACCTCTCTTGCGTTGTTAGTCATGCCATTTAGAAAATTATTTTCCCAAGTACACATGCCATGTAGATTTAAAGTGCCGGGTGCATAAATTGTCGGTTACAAATTTGAATTTTATAATTGCTTCAACACATATTACTTTACCATCCACCATCAAGAAACAAGATACCCATCAAATATTTCTTTAGATTTTTGTTTGTTTTGTCATGAATCAATACATATTACTTTACCATCCACCATTATTACAAAAAGCAGCATCAAGGAACATAAACGATGGAAATCATAGAAGTCACATTGGCCTTTTAAAATGATGGAAAATACGTTCTAAAAGAATTGAATTTTAAGTGAAAATGTTTAGTTAATATGATTATAGGTCTAATGAAACAAATCATATTCATATAGAAGATACACACTGGTGTTTTTAAGAAGCACAATGGCCTTTTCAAATAATGAAAACTACGTTGTTACAAAAAAAATATATATTTATCTTCTATACTTTTTTTAGAATCATAACTTTTATAAGAAGGCCCAAGGAGGAGCACTGTCAATTAAATATTCTGCAATTAAAGAAACAAGCCATTCTGGTGGGTCGTCTATCCAAACTACATCTTCTGGGATATTTTTTCAAAAATCTGCTAGTTGATGTGCCACCTTATTCCCCCCCCCCCCCCCCGCTTGATGAATGTGAAATTGCATCTGCATCGATCGATGTGTACCAGCAGCAGAATAAATTCCTCCACTAGGTATTCAACTTCAATGATGTCTCACGGGAAATTTGATTTACATGATTCTGCAGATCCAATACTAACGTTTTGGAAAGCAATACAATATTTTGCGGAGGAATTTTCCCCGCTGCCCTCCGTTATTTTGCTCTTTGATTTGCGATTTGGCCGTGGTATTCACATAATAACTGTGGTTTTTGTGGGCGTTCTCATGGGGTTCATTTTCAGATTGACGCTAATGTCCTTGACCTCCTCTTTCCATCATAGGTTTGCAGAATGTTAATTGACTCCAATGCTAGGTACTTTTACGTCCTTGATTGGGTTTATTCCGTTTGCTTTTGATTGTGAAATGACTTTCTTGCCCTCTGTTAGTTTGGATTTTGTGTATGTTATGTTGGTATGTCCGTAATTATTGTGACTTTGGCGGGTTGTTTGATCGAGAAACCTTAAGAGAAATTTGGGATCACTAATGACTGTGGTGCCTCCGTGCGTATTCTCCCATTATTGTTTTCTTTTGATGCAATTAATGTCAAATGTAGAGGTTTTTCTGGTCATTTTTCATTTCGTTTGTTTTTGATTGCGCATTTACGTCCTTGCCCTTCGTTAGGTGGGATTTGCCTTATCCAGCGTTGGTTTGCTCGTATTTATTGTGATTCTGGTGGCTCGTTTCCTTTGTGAGTGATAATGACTGTTGTGACCCTTTCTATATTGTTCCATTATACTTATGCGATAGTGTGAGTAGGCCGAAATGTATGGCCTCTCCGGTCATTTTACTTTTTACCGGCTTTCTCCTCTTTATGCGATGGCGGTGGAGTCGTTTGGTTTCTTTATGCGCTTCCACGTGCTGTATTCCCAGCTGGTTGTGACATCCTTGTATATTGTTTGATACGTTTTGTTTATTTAAATCTTCTAATGGATCATTTGGCATTCGATTGTGCACAGGTTCTTCTTCTCTGGGCAGGTATGGGGAATTCGTCTGTTACTCCTTTATGTTTCTTTCCCCTTTTTTTAAAGTGTAATTCACATGCAATTCCGTCTCCATTGTTGGTCGGGTTTCAGAATCCTTGCTTTTGGAGTTTGAATCATTTCTCGCCGATGGTATGCCTTCCTTGTCATACGTTGTTGTGTGTTTGTGTGGGGTTTATGCATGCGCCTTTCCGGCCTCTGGGTTTTTATTCCTGGATGCTTTTAAATTTACGCGTAATTTACATGCAATTCTGTCTCCATTGTTTGCAGGGTTTCTGAATCGTTCCTTTTGGAGTTTGAATCATTTTTTTGCCGCTGGTATGCCTTCCTTGCCATTTGTTGTTCTTTGTTTGTGTGGGGTTTATGCATGTGCTTTTTCGGGTTCTTGGTTTTTATTTCAGGATGCTTTTAAATGCTTACGGGTGTTCCCGCCTATTTTGCTTGATGATGTTATTATTCTCGATATGTTTTGTTGCTCCACCGTATTTGGGGTTTGTGCATGTGTTTTTTTGGGGGATTGCTTTTATTTCTGCATGTTTCTAATGGTTTGGGTGTTTTGGTGCAATTTCATATTTTCCCTCAATAATCTCGTCATTGTTTGTTCCCAAATGGCTTGATGTATATATTTGGTCGATTTCACTACATGTTGTTGTTGAGGTTGTCGTAGAGGTTTACATCCTAATTATTCTGGTTGGTCATCTTGATTATTTTCTTGCGCGTTTTTCTTTTTTCTCACACAGGTTTTGTTTTTTTCATGTTCCTGATGATCTATTATTATACTTTTTATTGGGGTTTATGTTGGTGTGGGGTTTTGTATGTGCCTTTTGGGTGTTGTCTTTCATTTTTTGGTTTATTTTTTTAATGGTTTAGAGTTTTCGTCCAAGTTCTTAGTTTCCTGGATGCTTTTTAATGCTTACAGGTGTTTTTACCTATTTGTCTTTATTGATGTTATTATTATTTCGTCCAACTGCTTAGTTTTCTATTATTATATTGTTCTTACCTGTTATGTAATGGGTTGACGTTCATATTTGGTTTGTTTGACACGATGCAATGGTTGAGGTTGTCATATAACTGTAGAGTTTAGTGCTTATAGTTAGTAGTGGTGATTGATTCCTTCTTGGTTTTCTTTTTGTTAGAGAGGTTTTGTATTTTTTTTGCTGCTTGTTTGCAGCGGCCGTGTTTTGGCGGTGCTATTGTTTTGAATGTGTACTATAATGTCCGGTTCAAAGAGTTTCTTTGAATGGGTGTGTTGCGTTTTCTCTTCTTGCACTATTCCTTTATGCTCTGCTCGTTTTGGGGTGCTCGGAAGTTTTTTGGCTGACCAGGTCTTGCAACCTCACGGTATGTCCTCGTGGACGGATGCACATGGTTGCAGATCTTTTAATGATGCCATGATTACTTGCTTTGTTGGTGTCCGGTGGGAAATTGTCCCAGTGCCCTTGCATCGTGTTTGAATTTTTAAAATTATTTTATTATCGAATAATCCCAGTGTGCTTGTGCTTTTGATGTGGTGGGGAATATGTGTGCAGATATGGTGACGCGTGAATCTGATGGCTCGAATTTGGCTATGCGGCATGCTCGCGGGGCCCGGTGTTGGCGTGGCGATGTTGAGTTGGGCCATTGTTCTGACGACAGATGTGTAGATCAACCTGTACATGACTTGCTGATAGCACCTGCTAGCAGCACTGCTCGGTTTAGGTGTTTTTCCAGGGAACATATTGGCAGTTCTGTTTGTGTGCCTGGTGCGTTGGGTATCACTATGGGGGTCAGCTCTGTTGATTTCGTCGGAGGCATCCTTGCTGATATGGCTCCCATTGCATTTCGTGTGAGTCGTGGTCCTCGGTTTGGGGTGCTCGGAAGTTTTTTTGCAGCTCAGGTCTTGTAACTTCACGACATGTCTTTGCGGACGAGTATGAGGGGGGTGTGGATCTTTTGATGATGATATGAATACTGGCTTCATTGTTGTTCCGGTCGGAGATTGTTTGAATGTCCTTGCATCGTGTTTGAATTTTTAAAATTTTTTTGTTATCGAATAATCCCAGTGTACTTGTGCTGTTGATGCGGTGGGGAATATGTGTGCAGATGTGGGGAGGATAGAATATGGTGGCTCAAATTTAGCTATGCGACGTGGCAGAAGGTCCGCGAGTCGTGGTGCTTGGAGATGTTTTGGGGGTATACCTGATTACTTTATGTTCTGTTGATGTTGCCGCTCTGTCCACTGATCCGTACAATGGTTAAAAATTTGCATATTGTTAATGTTTCGATGGTGTTTCTACAGTTCGAGGTTGCCGCCTGCACCTCATAGCGGACAAGTGTCTTCAGGGATTGTGGTTTAGAGTATTTCAGGTACCCCTTGATTGGATACGTGTTCTGCCGTCCTATTTGTGTACCGTGGTGGACGCAAACGTGGTTGGGGTATGCCGTTATTAATGAATGTCGATGGTTTCTTATTCGATACTGATGTCATGGTTGCTCCCTTTGTATGCGCTTGTGGAGGAGATTATTCCAGTATTGATGATTGGTGACCGAGCGACTGTAATTCTTTTATTATTTAATGATTTCGATGTTGTGTTGCTGTTGATTTATATGGAAATCTGTGTGCAGTTGTGTTGTCAAGTTCCGCTTCTACAGGGGTGGTTTTAGGTGATTTGGTGAAAAGTGAGACCACTCATTTGAAGTTGAGTGTACATCGAAGGAAGCGAGGTTCACGTCGTGGCAGTTGCGGTAGTTCCCAAGTAAGTGTTTCCATCAATTCTTTTTTTATCTTGTTTTTTTTTTTTTGGTGTTCGGGCTAGGTGTGCACAATGATTCATGTACCTATTTCAGTGATCGCCCTGTTGTTTAGTATACACACCGTGGTGGACGCAAACATGGTTGGGGTATGTTGTCATTAATGAATGTGGACGGTTTCCTATTCAGTTCTAATGTCACGATTTCTCCCTTTTTATGCGCTCGTGCAGGAGATTGTTCAAGTATTGATGATTGGTGATCGAGTCACTGCAATTCTCTTAATACTTAATGATATCGAGGTTGTGTTGCTGTTGATTTGGCTGGAACTCTGTATGCAGCTGTGGGGCCAGCTTCTGCTTATGCAGAGGTGGTGTGGTGAAAGGTGAGGCTTGTGGTTCGAAGTTGAGTGTGTGCCATGGGAAGCGAGGTTCGCGTCCTGGCGGTTTAGGAAGTTTCCGGGGTAAGTGTTTGCTGATGTGTTTGTGTGTGTGTTGTTTTTTTTTCCTGTCTTTTTTTGGGTTTCGGGCTAGGTGTGCACGATGATTTCTGTGCTTGCTTCAATGACCGCTTTGTTGATTAGTACAATGCTTATTATGCTGTACAATTACATTGTTTTGCTGGTGTGCATGCAGGTGCGCTAATGTGCTGGCTCAATCTGATTCTCTTAACGTGCTTTTCACTAGTGTTGTCACTAGTATTCCTGCCTAGATTGTCACTGCAACGATCGCCGCTGTTCCAGTTGCGAGTTGCGGTGTTTCTACACTTGAACGTGGCTGTGCCAAGTTCCTGCCCGATTCTGATCGCGAAGAAGTTTGTGCCTGTATTGTGGTCGCGAGTATTTCTGGTCCTCTCCAATTGGATATGTGCCCGTACTGTGGTCGCGAGTATTTCTGGTCCTCTCCAATATGATTCTCGTAACGTGCTTTTCACTAGTGTTGTCACAAGTATTCCTGCCGAGATGGTCGCTGCAACGATCGTCGCTGTTCCAGTTGCGAGTTGCGGTGTTTCTACACTTGAACGTGGCTGTACCAAGTTGCTGCCCGATTCTGATGGCGAAGAAGTTTGTGCCCGTACTGTGGTCGCGAGTATTTGTGGTCCTCTCCAATTGGATACTTGTCCCACTGCCCTACCTCTGTGTCGCGGTGGATGCAAACGTGGTTGGGCTACGTTTTCAACAGTGAATGTCTACGGTTTCTTATTCGGTGCCGATGTGATGGCTACTTCATGTGTTTGTGCTTGTGGATATGATTGTTCCAACATTGCTTCTTTGTGTCTGAGTTAGTGCAATGCTACTATTTACTATTAATTACGAGGTTCTGCTGGTGTTAATCTAGATGTCGGTTTGTGTGCTGCTGCGGGCGCCAGTCATGTTACTGCAGATGCGCCTTCCGGTGATAGGGTGAATAGCATCACTGCTTCTTGGACGTTGAGTGCGTGCTGTGGGGATCGATGTTTGCGTTCTGCTGGTTGCAAATGTTTTCTAGGTATATGTTTCCTGATGATGTTATAGTATTCTTTGTGATAGGTTTGGACATTTATTCTTGAACATGTTTTTGTGCTCACTCTGCTGATTAGCACAATGTTTACTATGCTGTAGACTTACATAATTTTAATGGTGTGTACGCATGTTCACGTTGCTGTGCAAGTGTGCCCGCCCAAAGTGATTCCGGAAACATGCCCTTTACAAATTTGGGCACATGTATTCCTGCTGATATTACCGCGGATACGGTGTATGCTGTTCCAGTTGCGCGTTCTGGAGGTTGCAACCGTTCTCGTGGTATGATTTTGTTACCAACTTTTTACAGTCTACTATCTTTTATTGCTGTTGTCAAAGGTAGATTTGCGCCATTGCTGGCTGGGAATACATCCAATGTTTGCCCTCTTTGTTTCGTTAACAGCATTTGTTCATATGCTGGGAACCTTAATGTTTTCCATGGTTTCTATGGTGTGACGAGAACGTTCGGTGATTTAGCTGCCAGCTCTGGTGTTCCATATGTTGGTTGTGGATTAGAAGGAGCGAGTGATCTTTTCCGTGTTGGAGTACGTTCATACCGTCGGGTTCCTGGTCGACCCCCTGTTGTTCTCAACTCCTTTGTTAGTGCACATATGCTGTTTTTGCGTGGTCCGCATTCACTGTTGTCCGCTCAGGGTTCTTCATTGGTTGTTGATACCTGCACCAGTGAGCAACCCATTTGTGGTAGGGGACACGTACTTGGCGGGGCTGCAATTACATAGTGTGTGTAACATCAATTGTTTGCAAATATGAGTCTTCATGTTCAGCTCATTGCTGGTGAATATATTTCTTTGCGAGTTTTGTTATTTGTGTTATGATAAATAGCTACGCCTGTTCTGATGATATATATTTGTCTGATTACTAGAATCTCTGTTCTAACAAGGCCAATGTTATGTGTTGTAGGATTCCAGCAGCTTGTAGTTTACATGATGAAACAAGTATGTGTCCAGACAGAGTTAAAAGTTACAACGTCTAGACTAAACTTTAGCATTGTTTCCCTCATAATTCTTCTCATGTTGGCGGCAGTGTACCAATGATTGGGGAAGCTTCCGTTGATTTGAGCAGATGTTCAAGTGCATATGCGTCTCCGCTGGCTGATACCTCTACGAGTGCTTCAAATAATTCTCACAAAAAATTCGGTACTGTGGAAGTCACTGCTGAGAGTTATAGAATGAGAACATAGAGAAGATGGTACTACTTATGCTTATATATCATAGCGTAGAACTAAACTCATACATTGTGAGTTGTTTTTAATCAGCATGTATAATGTATATGATCGGGTGATCAAGATGTGTTTTTTAAATTATATCGTTATGAACAAATTATCAGGTGGATTACGCTACATGACCTTGCTGGTGATTAAGCTAATATATCATGTTCTATGTTCACCACCATTTCATTAAAAGTAGCATGGGTTGAAATTCTTCCCACATCACCGTTTCCATATTTTTTGGGTGTTTATTCATATAGAAGTGACGTTCTGCATTGTGGAAGTCATTATCATGCTCCAAATGAAATTTGAAACAGCAAGCAGGCATGGAAGAGGGAGCACAGTGGTTGTATGATATCGTCAATTTGAATCCTATTATCAAATGGAATTTATGACTCGTTATATCTTGTTAAATGCATTAAGTTGGTCATCTATAATTTCAACTCATATGATAGAAATTGTGTTTCTCAGTCAAATTGAATTTTCTCTTTTAATTATTTTCAATTGATTTTTGAAATTTTCCTCTGGTGCCAAACATGCTCTAGGAATATCAGGAAATAACATAAATAAAGGCCACACGGGACATACAATTAGCGTGCCTTTTCACCAGCTTCCGCCCCATACCACCCACCAGATCTTTTTTTATTCAAGAATAATATGACTATTTTAAATCTCAACCAACTTTATCTTTTCAAAAAGGTAGGCTTATGCATCATGTGCATAGGCTAGGTCCATGAGCTGTTGCTTGTTTTCTTAACTTAATTATAAATTTATACTTGGCAAGGGTTACAATCGTAGAAGAAGTGCTTGAAAAAGTCGCATGTACGCAAGACCAAAGATCTGCATTCAGTGAGCATTATGTTGTCTGCTTTATGGTGGTTACTTATATTGATTGGTTACAATGCGGAGTTGATGTGCGTGTTAGTAGAATGCATATGTGAAGAACATGATTGATACAAATAAAATCCATTCAGTTTTAAGTGAATCTTACGGAAAATGTGGTTTGAATTCGATTTGGATTATGTTAAAATTATGCATGTAGACTTGTCATTTGAAATTGAGTCATGGAATTAACATTTTCTATCCTTGTGGACTAAATAATTCCGAAATTTCAAAAATTTATATGCACGACTTTCATATAAAGCTTCTATTTGTATATGTGATTTGAATCCCATTTTAAAGATGGTTATACTCTGCCAGTGAATCCTGGTTGACGCTAAAGTTTTTTTTTTCTTGCATCTGTTATGCATGCACCTCTTTGTCCGTCCGTTTTGTGCGTCCACATTTATGTCACGACATGTATACTGGGTAATTTTGAGTTGTATATCGTGTTACTTGACGAACATAAACTTTAGTACTGCAAGTATAATGCTCGTTTTGTGCGTCCTAAATTGGTTTGACACGCCAGGTTGCATATTCTTTCAGTGAGAAGGGTAACAACCATGTCTAAAGAAGAAGTTATCAGTCATGCATTGTCATCCAAAAATGTCGTTAGCGATCATCAGAACCTAGTGAAATTTTTGGCAGTTAATGAGGCAAACCGGCAAGTAACTAATGCTTTCGCGAGGAACTGCGTTGTAAAGTTATCTAGAGCAGAGATGGAGAACGAAAAGAAGCAGCTAGAGGATGGAATCTAGGATTTGAGAAAAATAGCTTCAATTTTACAGAAGAGACAGTTCGAATTGAAAGTAGACACCGAAGATAACGGATGTTCAGGTTCCGGAGGGGGTGCGCTTTCTGTAGACACAAGACCATTGCAACAAAATGTTTCCTGCAACTCTAAGCGTCCTTATTCCCTTATGCCGGTGTGGTCTTCCACACTTGGTTTTGTC
The DNA here is from genome assembly GCA_023055425.1 of Linanthus parryae. Taxonomy (NCBI): domain Eukaryota; kingdom Viridiplantae; phylum Streptophyta; class Magnoliopsida; order Ericales; family Polemoniaceae; genus Linanthus; species Linanthus parryae. The sequence goes on along the minus strand of JALGPY010000002.1, from coordinate 113,393,829 downwards.
GTGAAAATACCAGTTCAAATCTTTGTTGCCAGTTTATGATAAAGGAATTTAGTGTGGAGCTATTATGCTTGAATCTCGTGTATGCATATCACATTAACAGGTATAATCTGTAGTATTATCATATCCATTTCCATTTCAAATTTTGATTTCTACTATGCATGCAATTGACACTGCAATGTCTTATTGGATTGCTAGCAATTCATGTCGTGCACATGAAGTCGCACATGTGTACTGACAGTTGTGTTTGTCAATATTTTGATTGATTGGTTTCTGCAGCGAAGATGATTAAGCTGAATGTTCATGGACGTTAGTGTTCTGCAAGTACGAGTGCTGGTATTGGCGAAGTGTTTCAAGATGATTGGGGAGATTCGATGTTGGGTTCATTGCACGAGTTAATGTAAATGATACATTGGAAAGTGAACTCTGGACAATTTACCAAGATTTAGGTTTGGCTTTCAACAGGGATAGGAAAAACTTTGTCGTCGAGAGTGTCTCTCTTGAAGTAGTCTATATTTTCCAATGCATTGGAGTTGGTCAAGCTTCTATGACTACCCAGATTCCGGAGGGTTGACTATTGCTTCGTGATATGAATGCAAAGTTTACTCATATTGAGATGTAAGACAATTGCGTCGCGAGGAAGCTTGCCACAATCGGAGCTGAACAGGTAAATCGGCTTGTAGTATTCTATGATGTTCTAGAAGGCATTGGAGATTAGTTGCTCGATGATAAGATGGTAGAATGTGATTTCGCGTAACGTGAATAAAATTTCTCCCGTATTTTGCGTAGGGCATATTGTTTATTGTTGAAAGTGTTGTTGCTAACGTTAGTATGCATACATCAGAATCACACTTATAGTTGCATATTACATCAATCCTTGAATATTTGTGAAGTTATGGAAACAGTGTTCACTAATTTAAATCGTGAATGATGTGAAAAAATTATTGGAAATAGCATCATACAGATATATCATCTTTGTAGCACTATGTATCCGTAGGACATGAGCATGAACACTCCATAAATAGGTGCGTGGAATTTTTCGAGACCTTTCGCATAGCATCTAAAGAGTTGAGACATCTATATTAAACTTCCCGAGCTTATTCCTTGTAGCAACAGAATCGAGAGCTGCTCTCTAAACTGTGTAAATCACTCTTGGGGGAACCTTTGTTTTTTAGAGAAGCTTTAAGCAGCTATCCATAGCACCTAAAGGCGATCCAACATAATTATCTAGAGCCTTTCTATCCCGAATCATAGCGTAACCCGACTCCACTGCGTCGTTCCTATCATCTGAATAGTACCATATCTTAGAATTTTCATATGGGGTTTGTGAGATATAGATTTTAAGAACTTGATGAACCTCGGAGCTCAAACTCTTCTAGCGCAGATGTTTAATGTCCCATACTTTATCTGGTGTAATAAAATTCGTAACATACATGCTTTCTTATAACTAATATTATTGATACAAAATTAACGTTGCAGATGTTTTTAAATAAAGAATCTGATACAAAATTAAGAATGAGACCCTTCGAGAAATTCCATCTCTCTGCAATAGCGCTATATCTCTTCAACAGCGTCACCTTTCTCTTCGCTCGCATAACTTCCTCGTTCGTGATCCTTCTCATATCTGCTATAGATTTTTCAGCAGCAATCCGTTGTTGGAAATTTGTCTCTCCTTCACCTGTGGCGGTGTTATCTTCATTTGCCATTGCAGCTCTGTATCAATCAGCGGAAAATTCAGTAGGCATCTGGGAACGGTAAAATTACACAGACAACGCAGTCATTATTTTTTATTATTTTTCTGTGGGTGAAAAAGGAAATCACGTCCCTCCAAAACGAATGATAAACCGATCCGTGCCCTAAAAGTCGAGGGACAATTCAGAATTTCAGACTACTGCGTTTGATAAAATTCTTTTGGAGTTATTTTATATAGTGGTGGCAATGTACGTATGCAGGTGGTGGGCTATATAAATCTACTCCTAATTAGGCATCCGGTTGGCAAGAAGGATGCCCGCTTGAGAGAAGTTACAATTATTGCTATATTGGTCTGGGTAACTTATGAATTTGCTATTTCAATCAATGAAGGAATCTTGGAGTATAAGTGCGCAATTGTATGAGGTTATTACTCAATAAAATCCTAAAAATTTCGAAGATTAGAGGTATGAGGTCAATATACTGATGTTTGAACTTTGCAAGATTTACCAACTAAGAACAAAGAGAAAATCTAAAGAAGCGGTCGTTTCTTTAAGGAACCGTCCTTGATTTTGATCCTACAGCAACGCCTTTTATACTTATAAGTTGTAAAATTACCAAAACTATTGGGCATAATTTAAGAGAAATAGCAGAGGAAGTGTACTTATAAAAAACAGAGCAGATAGTTGTCTCTCACGAATTTAGTTACTTATCTGGAAGAAGAGATGTCGGGGGATGAAGAGCGGAGGATGCATTTGTATAGTGGAAATAGTGGAGGAAGATGAACGGATCGTGGTAGGGAAGGTAATGTTTGAGTGAAGAATGGCATGGTGTTTCCTGATTGATAAGACAACATTGTGGAGGGGGAAAAGTCTGTGACCTGACAATGTAGAGGACGTGCAGCGGCAGCAGAGGTATTTTTTTGTTATAAAATGAGTACTTTCTTTTTCCCCAGTTCAAGTTATAATCAAAATGTATAATGGCCAAGTCTTTAAAATAAAGTTTATCAGGCACCAAAAGAATCATACATTAAATATAAAAAATATAAAGACATGAAATGATAACATATGATGATATTGGAGAATGCAAATAAATCAATACTACTGTATTAATAGAATGATGGGGTGCAAAGATAATTACCTTAGAATGAGGAGGGCCTCAGTTGCTATTACACTGAAGCTTCTATATAATAATATACCTCCTACTCATGTACTTTTTAAAAGAAACAAAACATAAGTTCACTGTTTCAAGTCACTCCTGCCTTTCGTTTCATCCGAACTCGTCTCTGATCAAGCACAATTTCTTCTCTCTTCAGTTTGTCATCTTCCGTCCGCTGTCAAGTAGTAATTTGAATGTGTTTGACTCGAATTCACATTTGTTAATCTCGCAAATGATTTTTTCTTACTCCAACTACTCTGATTTCGGTTTCTTGGGTTCCTACACTGCTTTAAATCACCGTACATGTATGCGTTCTTCCTCTCCTCCATCTTTTTCAGGCTGCCATTTCGTGGTCGCAATTTTGGTATTTCTGGTTATTTATGAATTGCATCCTCCACCCAATCTTGTTCACAAAATTTTTTGAAAATTATCGATCTACTCCTGTTAAAAGTTCGTTAGACTCCGATTCATTTATTTCATTTGGATGCTAGTATATCCTGACTCAAAGGACTCTTGATGGTTTAAAAGTCTGGGAGGATTTTTCCGTTTATCATGTCTGTCATGGTAGTTGTGGAGAACCATATGACAAGGGGATTGACTAAGTGAGAAGGGAATTCAAAATTTATTAGGAACGTTCTGATGAGAACCGAACTTGCTACAGTTGTAGCTGGACGCAGATGCAAAATTCTTTTACCAGCTAATTTGCTTTCAGTAACAGTATGTGTATCATTTATTACAAATATTTCCCTTAGGGATTTGGTGGACATGAGCGCCCAATACTTATTACATTGAAAAAGTTTGAGAGTTTCTTTATGGGAACTATAAGATGTATAAGTAGAGTGTAATTCTCTACGATTAACCTAGAACAAGTTCCATGGGTCATCTAATGATGTGTAAGCATTAAGGAAGGAACTCTGGGAAGATCTTCCATTGATCATGCATGTGATGGAAAATGTGGGGAAGTTTCTGATAAGGAGCGTTATGATGAGATGCAATCTCACTACAACTATTATTGTGCCCAGGTGCACATTTTATTGGCTAAATAAATCACTTGGGGAAACAGTGTGTGTATGATAATGAATATGAAAAACATAAAAATATGTGAATATGTTAATAGTAGAGAAGTGGTCTCTATATATACACCTTATAGTTCTCATGTAGAAATTCTACAATTTTTTAAATGAAATAAGTGTTGGTCTCGCATGTTTGATGTCCACCCACATTAGAAGCGTAAATTAAATTTGTAACTCCCCTGAAGTTTGACAAGAAGCTTATTCCACCCTTGTGCATTGGAAAATCACGATTTTAACATTCATTCTTGCCAAAATCCTTAGGGACTATTTTTTGTATAAGTTCTTTCAACTTGCCAGCAGAGTATGGTTTACGAAGGGTAGGGAAGACGAAATACTGTTAAATGGGGAAAAAATTATGAAGAACTTGGGCGATGCATCAGAAAGCTTCGTGTAAGCTATGTACTTACCCAAGTCCACTATTAGTACGTAAATTTCCCTGCCCATGTTAACCTTCGCTTTCACAAATTTCCTCCATCCTACTCATCTCATTCTCATTATGTAATTTCATTTGTTATTATGTTGATTCATGGGGTATGCGTTTTAACGATGTTTTACGATGTTGGGAGATGTCAATGTTCCGGATTCCACCAGTCCAACTGTACAACCCTGCAATTCATCACTATATTTATCGTATGTAATATCATTTAATTATTGGATGAAATATCCATTGTTCCATTTCATCTTTGCTGTAGCACTGGATACCTCTTCCTAGGAAGAACAATGCACTTCTTCAAAGTCATTCATCCAACTTCCGATAGAAATCACACACTGGTAAGACTACCTTGCAAACTATGTATTCAAGGTCTTCTACGCATATACATACAATTGGTATACATTCGGTCATAAAAAATTCCACTCATAATATAAAGAGGTTGTAGCTAAAATCCTCACTTACACATTTTACACTCAATATGCGAATCTTACGGTAACACAAATTGTTTTCGCATAGCTGCTTCCTCAAAAAGTTGCTGCTAAACACGACAACAAGCTAGGGGAAACTATCGAACTTAGAGTTCCATGTGGCCCAACATGGAATATCAAAATCGTTGAATTAGATAGGTATTTTCATTTTTGTGTTGGTTGGAATTATTCCATAGATACAAGATATTTTCTTGTTTTCAATTCCTCGCGAACCTCAGCTTCACAATCAGGATATTGGACTCCATTACCACAGGAATCACGTACCACCGGAATCTTTTTAATATTCCGGCCATCAAACAAGAACATGCTGCAGAGGAAGGCGATTTGATCGCAAAAATGAAGCTATCTTCTTCCTATCAAAGAACATCGCTGCACTTCTTCCGCATCAGTGATCCGTTTACAATTGGAAGTCACACGCTGGTAAAACTTCTTTCTAATCTATCCGTTCAAATATTTTTCTACATATTTTTTTAGTTAATGTGTAGCTAGATTAAAAATACTTCGCCTGATGCGCTGCTGATAACTGCTTACAAATACGTTAGAACCACATCCTTTATTTCCACATTCAACGCTAAAAATATAAACCTTCATTTAATAAAAATTGTCATGACACAAAGGCTTCCATCCAAATTTGTTAGTCAACATGGCAAAGACATTGACCACATTGTTCATCTTAGAATTCTGAGTGGTCCAACATGGAATATCCAAATTGCTGAATTGAATTATAAGTTGTATTTTGGTACCAGATGGAATGAATTTGTTGAGTACTACTCCATTGTTGCTCCGTATTGTCTCCTTTTCAAGTGCGACGGTAATTTAGAGTTCAAAACTCGCATAATGGACTTAATTTCTACAGAGATCAACTACGAAAATAATCTTCTAAGTATTTGAGCAGCGAACCAACAGGAAGATGTTGTAGGCCAAGCTTGTGCTTACCGGACAACGAATCCATGTTTCATCGTTCACATCAATCATTCTCACCTAACTACAAAAGGGTGGAGTGGTAAATATTTATATATATACGAGAAATTAAGTTTGACTAATAATTGTTTATTCAAAATACTACAGAATGTACTTGATCCATTTGCAAGGCATTTTATGACAATAACCCCACATCATATTGATCTTGAAAACGCTGATGGTGGCGAGATGAATTGGACGATTCGCTGCAGCTTCCGCTGTTTCAAAAATCCATTGAGGCGACATATGTTGGCATAGATTTGTAGAATACACTAGAATAACCGTCAACAATGCTTGTGTGATTGAACTGATTGATGCTTCAATACCAAAATTGTGGGTGACGGTATTTCGTGCATAGACTTCTTCGCGCAACTTATTATTGATTCCAATGGAAAAATCGAGCGCTTAATATTTTATTGACTCAAACGGTTCTGTATTAATATTATTGGAGATGCATGTTTATCATGAGTGTTTTTGTCCCATTGCTACTAAATAACTTCCTGCTGAGGCAATTCACTCATACACTGCAGTAATTTCTAGCCTTCAGTGTTCTGCTGTTTGGATAACTGACAACATTGGTTATACTTCGAATCTATACCATGAAAAAAACCCCTATCAGACAACTACATCTCCTAATATCGAGAAAATAGTTTGCAACGTGGTCATATCTAAAAGTTCCTGCATTACACTGTGTTTATGCAAAACGAAGTATCCCGTTCTTTCGTAAGTAATTTTACTCAATTTAGTTAATCCTTGTCGTTGTTTCAGCATGAGTCTTAGTTTGTTATATTTATTCTCTAGACTTCCTAGAACTAAATATGTTTATAAATTTCACCAACATGAATGGAAGAATGTGGGTGATGGACCATCCATTGTAATAACAAAGAATTATAGCAAATTTCATTACATAGTCAATGTTCGATCAATATTGTATTTATACATATCAAATTAGGCCACCATCCAGCTGTATGAAAGAGAAGATAAAATGGTAGTTAAATATGTGAATATAATATCTGGGAAAATGAAGGAAGGTTCCGCCTTGTCGTCATCTGCCCTTGTTGGCCACCTATGAGGTTATAGTTCTTCACGAATACTCTTTCTTCCATTACTCTAAGCCCTGGAAGTCTCTTACCAAAAAGTTACTATATGTTTGTCAGTAGAGGAACTGCATATATTATTCCTTTCCACATTATAAATGAATGATTGCTGTAAATCCCATTGAAAGAAGTGCAACCATAATTTAGTAACAACCAGTTTTGCTACACCCATCTGCAGCGTGAGGTACAACTTCCTCCATTCCATGTTATAATGTTTTCTTGTACAATTCTTTGTTAATGTCTACTGCATATCTAAAAATTTATGCAATTCATATAAATCTCGATTGAGTACGTTTGCATCGAAATGAGTAATAGCAAGTTCATCGATATCTACCGTATGGCAATATTGAGGTATGATAATTTTACATACTCTGGCAAGAAGGTTAACGTTTGGCATACATATTTTTAACATGATACTGCCACATCTAATCCTATATGTTATGTGTTTCAATTACAATAATGTTAATCTGTCAGCATTTTGACATTGTCACGTTCAATAAAACAATGCTATTTGGAAGCCTTCGGTATACGGCTACCTCAGCATATTGTATAACACACATTTGTAGTTATAAATGAGATTGAGACCTCAGTCGAAAACTATTATGGTGTTCCACGAAGTTACCGTCGTTAGATAAACATGCTGCTATAAAATAATATATTGCCCACATTATCCCGTCATTTTATTTCTCTTTTTTTTGTTTGGATTTTTAAATAGATCATTATATTTTCCCACCTCACCTAAATGAAACCAACCATTACGCTAATAACCTGGGTGGCATAGGAAAACGATTTAGTTTTACTCTTTGAATAAAAGAAGACATTAATTTTATAACAAAAACCAAATCCACCGCCATTGAACTACCTACCCTTTGTCAACTCAAAAACTTTTTCCCTTCCAAGATGTTGTCTTGTCAAACAAGAAAAATCGTGCCATCTTCCACGCATACGCTAATTTTTTGGGGACGACGCTCTCACTTAATTGGACAATCTCACCAACGCTCTTCTATCCTCACATCTTCCTTCGGCGACACCCTCCTCTTTCAGAGCGGTAGCTGAAGTCGCGAATGCTCACTATCTCTTTTGTTCTTGTAAGTAGCCTTCCTCCGCTGTATGTGGCAGAACACTATCCAATCGTTTCTTTAATTGTACTTCCTGTATGCACCAACTCATGTATTTATACCCAAAAAATGATACACGGTTACATAAAAAACGAAAACCCATTTCAATTTTACGTGTCCACTGTTGTTCAGTATTCAGATAGATCGTAGAGTTAATCATGCAACCTGAAAAAATCAGCACAACATCTGGTTTTTTCCTAACATCATGCGCTGCTCCTTATCTATCGCTTCCTTTACTGGTGGAGTAAAAGCATATGTAACGAAAAGTTGATTTCATAAATTATATATGCCCTGAAAACCATATTGTCCTTACACATTGCTCATGAACAAATAACTTTTTTGCCAAAAATCGTTGTTGGTTCATCAATGACAGTTTTAGTTCCAGATTTAAAATGTTTTAATGAACCGAACAGTTCACCCCTCGAACTGTTCATTTGATAGCCTTCTTGACTGAACTATCTAATTCAAAGAATAAATACCAATGTACTGGCATACACTACAACATTCCTATAATTGTAACTATTACCAAATTCACGTGCCTCTTTCCCGAATGACCTCCTTATACACGAATTAACATATATGGCTGGCATATACGTATCTGCATTCCCATTAACATATGGTATAACTCTAAATGAATTGGACCAAACAATTTAGTTTGAAATTATTTCTTGTCGCTGTATTGCTACAGGGTAAGAATTGCGGAAAAAAATATGAGAACCTCAGTACTTAACACCAATGGCACATCATCGACAACAACTACTACAAGCACAGCACGGGTAACAAGAAATTCTCATCAAGTAATTACTGATACCGAATCTTTGTCACAAATGGAAGTTCTTGTGAAAAACAGATTGAACGAACCGAGGAGATGATTAACACTACTGGAAACAAATCCCATTGAAACAAGGCAGACTGATGCTGGTTAAAGAAAACCTAGAAGTATTGGAACGAGAAATTGCCTTGGATATGGAAGACCTTGTTGTGAAGAAGACGTTGGTGACCAATCTGAAGGTATGGAACAGAGCATTCTGTATAGCTGATTATAGCGTCTCACGTTACTCCGCTGCCAAATTGGAAAGAGATGATTACTCCCCCCCATCTTCTCAGTCAAAAAGTACGGGGAAATAGTATTATAACTGTACTATAACTTACAACTACAAGCAGCTGTTGCACCTTCTGCTTTGTAAGATTAGGCCAGATTCCCACTTACACTGTGTAAGTGGGTTTTGTCTCACTAACTTCTGTTAAGTGGTGGGATTTGTTGGTTTGTGTTGGTATGATATTACTGGGTGATTTCGCTTACATATGAGTTATGCTACGGAGTCCTTGTTTATTTATGTTGTAAAGAAAGGAGAGTTAAAACTTCAAAATAAATATCCCCATTCCCCTCAATTCATAACGCAAACACAACATAATTCCGAAGTGTCTTTACGCGGAAAAAATTGCTTGTATAGAGTCTTATACATACGATTACTCTTATGCATTCATAAAATGGAACGCCAACATGTATTCGATGGCCGCTCCTAATCGGATAGCATATGAACGTTGCCTAATCATGTTCTCGCAAACACTTTTCCATTTAGTAGAGTCTTATCGTGCATCTTGTAGGCACTGAAATTCCTTTATCTTTCTCTTTAGACGGATTCCACTGCTAACATGCATCAATTACGCTGTTCATTCAAAGCTCCTCATTCATTCAACCGATTGATTACCTGGCACCAACGTTCAAAATTCATTGTTACAATATCTATAGTGACTTTATTATATTAAAATTAGGGCCAAGCCTAACTGAATGTGAATTGCCACCCTTGTTTGCAGCAGTGCGAAGTCTAGCCATATCTAATGATGGCTTAGACCAACAAAAAGCAATCACCATACTGTGATAGTAGATACAGTTACAAGTGTCTCGTAATTAAGATACTTCCATATGTGCCTCGTCTGCGCGGAGCGGCATACGAATTCCTAACATACAGTGTCCATTAAACCGATAATTTTGAAATTGTACACAACAGAGTATGACTTTTACCATCCGATCTCCGTCGCTTTATTCCATCAGATCCATTTGGTAAGTAGAATCGGTATAAACATTTAATACTTGAGCTTCTGGCGATATTGCACGCGGCCATATCAAGATAACACATAAAACCAAATTTCACCACACATTCTACCTTGCTGCAACAAATTCTATCCTTATCTTCTCTCAATTTTCATTGTTTCTCCATGTAATTAAACTAAATCTGTATACAATTAAAGAATACTCGCGATATACTAATTTTATTCAAAAATCGCTCTTTCATATCATTGCGATTCTAGGCTTCGCAGTCTCGATTATGAAGTTAGGCGTCAAATTAACATTTCTAATCAACACTGTCTAAAAGTTTCACAATTACAATACTTTGACTATCACAAATAACCAAAATATTGCAATATTTTCATAGCCATAATTCTATCACTTCTTCTTAATCCAAGTGGGAATCCATAGTATAAAGGGCTCACATCACATTCCAATTCTTCTCTGATGCGTTTCCTAGGTTGGAGTGATGGTTCCGATGGGGGAGACATTTTTTCTCGCTGGCAGAGACCAATTTATCTTTGGATTAACCTTCTTTTTTACCCAATATAGCTTCTCTGATCTTATTTTCTTCTTCGAACTTTGTCTCCTCTTTGTCTTATGCTAAACTGGCCATATTTTCCTGTTTCTTGTGTTTTGTTTTTGCCTTTTATGACTCAACTGATTTGGGTAAGGCCATTTTCTTCTTTTACAGAGTGTAGGAGGTATGGTGACTCTCAAGAAGCGTTGTCAAAGTTGTAGTTCACAATGATGTTAGTTAATTTTACATGTTTTCCAACGTGCCAAGAAAGTAAAGGACTAACTATATGTGGATGTACATTTAAGTAGCAGTTGCATTACAGGCAATGAGAGAATTACTTTAATTATACTATTAAATATAAACGAATAGTATTATTCAACTTTCTGGTATCTGTCATTGAAAATTGATATATATATATATATAATTAATTGTTAGATAATTTTACGCAGCTACTGTCGATATAATCGAGATTTACTCTTGTCAATACTTTTTTACCCGTCTTCACAATTCTTCTACACTATTATCACCGACTAATCTATCGTCGACGGAGGTCAACAATCCGTGAGTTTTGTTCGCTATCCATTCCTTTTGTTTTTTCGCCTCCCTATTTGGCTAAGCAATCGCCAATGTATGGATCTAAGTATTGTCTTTGTTGTGTGTATCACTGCGGTGGTTTACTGCTTATGTGGGATTCATATTTCTAGGTCATGTTCTTTTTAGGATCTCGATCCATCTAAACTGTGGTCTGAAGTTATAATTTTTGTTAGGTTTTGATATATGTAGATCGTTGTGGAAATAGATTCTTAACTTTTAATTTTTTTATAATATGAAATTGATATTATGTAGATTTTTGATGAATCTAAACAGGAACCTTGTTTGCCTTGATGAATTTTTGGAAATACCTTGTTCAAATTCAAATGTTATATATTTCGATATACATGCAGAATTAAACGAACTGCATGATTTCAAATTGAACAATTACATTAAGTACCCATAGTATATTCGGAACGTTATATTTTTGCTAACTATGGCTGTGTAAGCTGCTTATTCTGATTGCATATTCGGAACATTTACTGATTTTTACATGCCCGTGTTTAAGCTACTTATTCTGTATATTGTCATATGTTCGATATTTTCACCCAAAAAATTGCGTTTAATATCTGATATCATTGACAGGACAATACACCTCGACATCGCGAAATATCGCGATGCAAAAGTTTGTCAAATTCATCGATCCCATAATCATATTTACACAGAGAGTTGTATGCACTCATTTACACTCATGTTGAATAAATTCAGTTGATTCTTTAATTTCTCGGTTTACATTGTTTTTAAATCAATACAATTATAAAAAAACATAGAGAATTCCGTCGGCATTCATCTGTCGCTATGAGGATCGCCTGGCGGACATCGTACACCTTATAGGTCCGAATGGCAGTGTTTAGCATGTACGTTTAGTGAAAAGAAAGAACCAAGTGTATTTTTCTGAAGGCTGGCATGATTTTACTGATTACTACTCGTTATCAGTGTGGTACTTCGTACTGCTTGGATATGAAGGCAACAATATTTTTTACGTTGTACTAAAGGATCCAATAGGCTGCGAAATTGGGTATCGCCGTGATGGCGAACACTGAGGTCGAAAAATATGAAGCCGGAGTTCTGCAGCTCATTGATCTTGTGAAATGAAGTATGAAAATTGTTCTGTGTCATAAATCCTTCTAGAAGAGTCCAGTTTGTGGCATACAAAAGAATTTGAAATAGTAGTACTTGTTATGCTATTTTCCTATCACTCAATATGGTTGCTTATTTTCTTCACTAATATCTTGCTGACTTTCTCCGCTTCAGCTCAGTGCGATTTTTTAATGGGTGTGTTATCTTTTCTTTTTCTTTTTCTTACGAACTATGCACATTAATTAACCAAATTCTCAACTTGACACATTAATGTCCAAATGTTCCTATGCAGTTATCTCAAGACGTCGTTTATGACGGCCCCCTATCAAAGCCAGCTCGTCTGCAACTTCTTCCTACAAAAAGATCGAAATCTTAATTAACTTGAATCCACAGTTCACTTGGGAAACAGTGACTACGAAAAGTTTGGAATTCGAGGATACAACTTCGTGCAGGCCAAACACAACAAAACATACACATCATCAATAAACACGTTTGCATATCAATTACCTATTACCAATTTTATGGATAATTAAAATTAACCATATGTCATTTTACTAAGGAAGGGTGGCCGTGCTCTTCAATATTTCTCTATGTTGCTTAAAAATTTTCCTCAAAATTACCTGAATGCCCAGAATCAATTAACAAAAGATCACTATCTGCAATGACTGCATATATACAAGCACAATGCCTTCTTCTTCCAATAGTAATAACGGATTAGAACAACAGTGGGATCTCTAATTTGGCATGTTTGATAGTATTGTTCAAATCCATAACATGTAAGACTGAGATATTACACTCAGAACACTATAACCCTAAATTTTGGTATCTTAGGATCAATCAATTCGACCAGGCAGACATCATTGATGGGTGTGTTTCAAAAATGCATACGAACAGACACGTCGCTTACACCGATTCTTTGGAAAGGGGAAACTTCAGTGAATCTTCCAACTCATCTTGCCACCTTCTAACGTTTCGAGGTCAACATGGTTTGGGGTATTTATCATAAATTGTGTTACAAACAAAGCATGCACTTTCGGCAATATTGGAAAGAATTAATTATGAAACAAAATTAATTGTTGATATTTAATACGAACTAGAAATAATATAGATATAAATATTTACCACTCCACCCTTTGCAGTAATGTGAGAATGAATGATTCGGACGCGAAAGCATGGATTCTTTGTTATGAAAGTATTGGCTTAGGATAGAGCAAGTTCCTGTTGTCTGGTTGCTGAAATACTCTGAGGATTGTAGCTATAAATAATTTATGTTACACTTAAATTCATTATCCGAACTTTGAAGTTCATATTGCCCTCATATTTGAATAAAAAAAATATATATATCGAGCACCGATAGGAGTAGATTTCAACAAACTCTCTCCATCCTTCCCCAAAATACACGTTCGAATCAGTCATTCGAATAGCTTTTGTTGGCCCACCAGGAACTCCAACATGAATAATGTTACCGATGTTTGGGCCATGTTGACGGATAAATTTTGGTGGAAGTTTATATGTTAGAATTTTTTTTGTGAGATGAAGGTATACGGTGAGAGAGAATATGTTAAGTCAATCATTGAAACAGTTTAACCGGGAATTAGTAAATCTATTTGGATTACATCCCTTATTTCTAAGAATACGAACGAACAAATGCGTTTTTTAAATCAATAATGAAAAGTCAAAAAGAAGTTTTGACCCAACATTATTAACAAATCAAGTCAGTAGTCGTATTATATGCGATTTTTTCTACGATTTAGTATATAATGATTGTATTTATACGTAGAAATATATTTAAATGCATAGTCAGGAAAGTAGTCTTACCAGTTTACATGCTCCCATGGAGAAGGGATCATTGATCTTGTAGAAGTGCAGTGGTATCGATTGATTGCCAGAAGATGGGTTTAATGTTGTAAAAATATCAGGCTCCACTACAGGATAAAACTCTTGTTTCATGGCTGAAAGATTTGGCTGGTTCAGAGGGTATTTGATTTCAGCCGCACCTGAATCCATTGTCATTACCATAAATGCGTGGTTGCTCCGAAATTTGAAATGCATAAATATCCCATGCCTATCGAATAGTATGTCACCAAATATTTCCATCCACGGCCTAGGTAAAAATCCTCATCTGATCTAGCAGTTTGAAATTTCCATGTTAACCCGCCTGAAACTCTAATCTGGACAAAGTTATCTATATCTTCAGCGTGCTCCTCAACAAAGTTAGAAGGGAGTGACTATGGCAGAAAAATTTGTGTCAAACCCACGATCATATATTCAGTGAAAACAGCTGAGTAAAGTTTTTTTTTTTGAGGGAGACTGAGTAAAGATTTTAATTGTAATCTATATATATAATAGGAGAACGAACGTTTATAAAAACTTCCATATATGACTCCCTTATTATTTTCACACTTTCTAAATCTCGAATCCATATATTTGAAAAAAAAATTGTTGCATTTAGTTGTCAAAATAACTTATATTTGTTAAAAGGTAGCCTACGATAATATTTGGTGTTATTAGATTTTTTTTTTCAATTTGTTTTTCAAGACTCTGTTCTTAGTCACTAAATGACCGACATTTGAGTAAAAAATCTTGGAAGATAACATATGATAATATTTGGTGTTTTAATATACTTTTCCCAAGTTTTGTTGTGTTTAGTCATATAAATTACGGAGATTTGAAACAGAAATCCTTGAAGATAACATTTGAATGACATTAGGATCTTTTTTCAAATATTATCCTTACCTATATGTATCTCCTTTTTTTTTAAATAACCTATATATGTATATATCCCTTTATATGTATATATCTACGAAAACTCCATCGTTATTTTTACTAGAGGTGAATTTCTTTGTACAATCTCTTCTTGCCCTCTTATATTCACATGTCTGGCTTCTTTTTCAGCCTTTTTTCAGGGATTTATAATTTGTGGTATTGAAATCATGGACATGTACAATGAATGGGATATGCTAATCCGTTGAAATCCAGATTAGTAGTTTTATGCTGTTACCAATTGTTCAACAGTGATCGCTATACCCGGGTATATTCAAAACATTATCAAATGCTCTGTCGGTGATCTATCCTCATTTACGCGTGGTAATCAACTGACCAAGTCAGGTAAATTATTTATTTCATCAAGTTCTTCTTCTTTTCCATTTCCTCTCAATAGGGTTCTTTTGAGATTCATATTGTTGGTGCATCAAAATTGGTTTCAGTAATATTTTTCATTCTTTTTTGTTTCCTTTTTCTTGATTGGCATCTAATATGACTTATAATGACTTTTTTTTTCTCTCCACCATCACCAACATATTATTTATCTCCTTCAATTTAAAGGATGTCAATCGTCGCTACAACAACAATGGGCTAGGTATCAGTAAGGTATCTAATTTATTTACTAATGCATATTTGTAGGTGAAGATGCAAAATCAGATTCCACTTAATTTCTTCTCATTCCAGAAGCCTAAAAAGATAATTCAAATTTATTCTTTTTTACTTATATTTTTGAAAATCACGAAATCTGTAATATTTATTAAATTATGAAATCTAAATGAACCGATATTTTTTAGACACAATTACTATTCTACATTTTTTTTGATAGAAAATACTCTTATACAGATGTCCAACATTTATTTGTAAAAAGAAGACTATCTATACTAAAATGTTTGATATATTAATTTAATTTACAGTTAGGATTTACTTAAAGCTTTGATTTTCCAAAACTGGTAATTTTGTCTTTATTTCTATCAATTTTTTAATCTCTTGCTCAAAAGAAAAGCACTGTCTAATTGGTGGTTTGTTTTCTTTCCTTCTTTTTTTGAAAGCAAGGTGATTTGTTTTCATGAAGTTGTCCATCTTACTCTGTTTTCCGTCTATTGTGCAGGTTAGCATATCTGGTGAGAAACGAAGAAAAATTGCTGACTAAGTAGTTGATAAATCTTTTTTTTTTCATATTTTTTTGTTTATATCTTCTTTTGCATATAAAAAAAGATAGATTTTTGAGAAATAGATATTTTTGTATTTACATTTTTTATTTTGGTTTTTATTCCAATAATCTAAATTACTTGATTATTTATTTCAAAATGATGATAAATCAACTGCAAAAATTGTCGTGGACTATTGCAAAATATGATACGAGTATTGGTGTTGCCTAGCTGTGCAACTTTTTTTTAAAGAATGAAATATTAGAGAATTTATTTTTAGGGAATCATTTTTTACCATTTTGTGAATGAGTGAGTAATATATCTCTTCACTTTCTACTTGATGAGTAGATGATGTATTTTAACGAGCTTATGTTTTTCACCGCAACGTCCCTTAACTTCCAGGTGGATTCAAGTGAATAAGTTGTTCCAGAATTTGAAGAAAATTACATGGTTAGATATAAAGTACATGGGAACATTACATAAGCGTTCGAATTACTATTTCAACATCAATTATTATGCTTATAGACATCTGTAGTATGTCCGAGATAGTAATTAATATTTTTCTTTTTAACATAAAAGATTGTTTTCTACAAATTTGTAGTAATTTTATGTATAGAAATTAAAAGTAGTCTTATTGCTTTCTCGAAAGAAATGCACTCCTATTTTGGTTTTTATATATTTAATAACATGAAAATTTGAATACATTTTTTTAGAAATTGTTTTGTCTTCAACCGGATTTGAACCGGGAAGACATTTTTGAAAGATGCCTCAGATAACAATTGTGCTTTTATTAGAGTTCGTTAGATTTTGAAAATGTTCACAGAGAATCAAAAGATTTGTTTATTGAGAGAAATGATGTGATTCTTTTAAATGTTTAGATTCTAACAATAAATTTTTAGATAAATTTAATCAACAAATTTGTGACGATTTTGATGTCGTACATATGTAGAGACATTTAGATGGACGGACATTTAATAAAAGATTATCATCTTTTCTATATTTTCGATGTGCAATATAGAAATATGCCTAAAGTCCTTAAAAATATGAGCTTAAGAGTCCTTTTGTCCATTTTGAACACAACTTTTACCAGTTACCACTATGATTATTCTCTCTCTCCAATTTGATTTTTAACACTATTCATTGGGTCCCTTTGACTCGGTGATTTGGATAGCAAAAAAGTTACATGATTTTGCTATCCAAATCTCTGAGTCAAAGTGACATAGATACGTGAAAAAAATACAAATTAGAGAAAAAGAGAAGAAACAGGGTGACAATATATGTCATCCTGGAGTATATAGTAAATGTTATAGACTTTAATTCTTTAATGTTACATTATGCGTGCAATGCACGGACGGTTTGCTAGTATATTAGTGTATAATCATCAGCAATAATTATTGCAAAACATATTTACGGCGGATTGTATACTCAATTAATGTGGATGCGCAAATAAATTTGAATACATAGTTTGCAGAAAAGTCTTACCAACATATGATTTTCAACAGAAGTAGGAATAATGATTTTGAACAAGTGCATCGTTGTACTTGGGCAGAAATATCTTTCTCTTAAATTGTAGACCTGATATACAGCCAATTCAACGACATCGACATTTGTTAACAGTCATTTAGAGAATCTGAAATATGTTATATTTATTCGCAACATAGAGAAGAGTAATGACATGTAAGATAAGCAGATAAACGTGAAATCATGATTGAACGTTATCTTAAAGAAGCTATAGACTGGCAAAGTTGATTGTAGCAAAAAGAAAATAACGATTCAAGATGGTTTGCAGATGTAACCGAGAAAGAACTAAAATATTAAAATTCTTAGTATGGTCGTGCGTTCCGATAATAAGAAAGAGTCAAAGAGTAAGTACCAGTTAGTGTTAGTTGTGTCTGGGAGGTAACCCTAGAAGACCAAATCTGTGCTGTTGAAACAAGAACAATTAGTTCGGGGAATCAACAACCGCAAATAGAAGAGAAATATAAATGACTGCACAAATAAATATAGAATAGAATGAATAAGTTAAGTAATTGGAAAATAGATTGTACCTTGTGAGAGATGAACGTCAAAAGAGCGATCGGAAGGAGTGAGCTTAAAGGGAGCGGTTGTGAGAGCTTTTTCCTAGAAAGTATCGAAGAAATTGTTGTGCAATTTTTTGTATTTTTTTAATTGGAATGATACACGAGATCCCCCTATTTGGAGGAAATTATTTTTGCATCCCATATTTTTTTCTATATATTTGAAATGATGTTGTGGTTTATATTAAGTATGCTCTTTTACAGTATTTGGTTTCAAGTACAATAGATAATGTGTACATAGTCAGTAATAGCAGTAGGAAAAAAATTTATTGTAGCCCTATGAACTTCACATAGGCTTATTGGTGGTTGATCAGGCGATCTCCGTCGCTTTATTCCAACAGATCCTCATGCTAATTTGGTATGTACAATCGATATAAACTTCTATATATGGTTATCTCAACGCGTTGTATAATAAACTCTCGCAAGCAAAGCCGGCGCGCGCGCAACGCGCGCTGGGCAAAACTAGTAATATGTAAATGTCCTATATATTAACAGAGGAAAAATGGTGTAATTTGCATTTCGCATATTCTCAATCTTATGCCGTTAGCCTCTTTATTAATATGACAATCTAAAGCATGTCTACAATTGTTTCTCATTTTTCTCCATAAGTCATCTCCATGTCTAACATCCATATCTATATTATTAATTAAATCTAGGAAGTAAGAAAAAACTTACTCTCCACACGTCATTTGACATTACAATTGGAAGAAATGTCATGAGTGTTATACATGTCATTTACGACGTGTGATAAAATGACCAATTAAAATTATTCATGTAAGTAAAATGTTTCTTAACAAAATTTTAATATTCCAATTCATAATTAAAATGTAACATATGGAATTTAAAATTTCTTTATTATATGATTATTATATAGTCATGAGACGTGAACCTGTCCGTGCACCATTAGTCGTGTCATTTGGTATATTATTTTTTCAAGTATACATGCCATATAGATTTAAAGTGTCATGTTCCTTCAGTGGTGATTAAATCGTGGCCAGTTACAATTTCGAATTTTATAATTGCTTCAACCGAGCTTCAATGAATTAATACATATAATCGAAAAACTTATAAGAAACAAGACCCCTAAATTTCTCTAAATTCCTCCCCCTTTTAACTTTCATCAAAAAAGTGAGAAAATGTTGGATCAATCCTTACAAGAAACTTAAAGTTTTTAAGGAAATAGAAGTTTTGAAAGAAAAGAGGGGGTTCAAGTATGTGAAAAAGAAGAAAGAAATGCTGGATTAAATGCTTTGGATCTTCATCTGTCTTAGGCCCAGCAACATCATCTTCATCATCTTCTTCCTCTTCCTCACCCTCTTTTTGATCCTCTTCTTGTGCATCTTCATCCTATGCAACTTCTTCACCAGGCTCCTCACCTATCACACATCTTCAAACAAGTCTTCAGAGGTGTCAATTGCTGGAGTCGTTCCTTTTTGTTTCTTCTTCTGTAGAGCTTCAGTGAGTAGCACCCCTGACAAAGCTTCCTTCATTACCATGTTCCTTATCCTCAGCCATCTTTCCCCCAACATCCTTATCCACAAGAGCCTTATCCCTAGTACTCTGCTCATCAAATAGGTCTATGGTAGATCCTGACTTCCTTGAGCTTTCTGGAGCTGTGTATCCTCTTCTTCAACATGTATCAAGTTACTCTTGAAAACACTCTCAATCATGTACTGTATCTGCCTGCACTTTGGATCTTCTTCCCCTTGTCTAATTTTTGAGCCTGTTTTACCTTCTTCACCTTCTATGGACTACCAATCTGAATACCCTTTTGTTTCCCAGAAGCAGCAACTGGATCTGAATTCTTCATGCTAGAAGTAGCAGTCTGATCAACCTTGTCCATCTTTCTTTTCTTATTAGGAGGAGGAGAGGGCAACTTTGGAGCACTAGCAGTTCTGGAACTGGAGCTGTCACTGATAGCTTGAACTTCTTCTTCTACAGCTTTTCTTTTCTTTCATCTGTTTTTTTTGAGCCTTTAGCCATCTTGGCTGCTTTACCTCACTCGATAGGATCGCCCTTGATTCTTTGAGAGGATATCAGTGAGTCCATTAGAGTTTGGGGTTTTAAGAAAAGAGAGGCAGGAGGTAGAAGAGAGAGAGGACAGAAAGAAGATAAATTCTGAAGCGTTTGAGTAAAAGAAGGAAACTAAATAATATTTGTTTGAAATTTTTTAAGGAAAGAAAATTAGTTTGAAATTCAAATCAGTTTTGGATGGAAATAGTATTATTCTAATTTGAAAAAGATTTGTTTGAAAGGTAAAAAATAATGTTAGGAAATTATCTACAGAGATAACACCCAACATTAGTGATCCATTCATTGAACTATACAGTCTACATATTTATATTCAAGGCTTTGAAAATGATTTCAATACCTTAAAAAAACTGTTATACTGAAGACAAATTTTTTGAGGCTTTGAAAAACTTTTCGAAACATTTAAACACAAATAACTTACCACAAGCTCTCCCTATACTAGTACTTCCTTATTCAACATGCCCAGTGTAATCTCAGGGCTGTGAATCTATCATCTGGCAGTGGTTTAATGAAGATATATGCAAACTGCATGTTAGTTGGCACAAATGATAGAGATACATCACATTTCTCCACATGATCTCTAATGATGAGATGTCTGACATCAATGTGTTTAGTACATGAATGTTGTACTAGATTCTTTGTAATTGAGATAGCATTAGTGTTGTCACATTTGATGGGAATATCTCTGAGTTCATAACCCATATCTCTCATTCGTTGAGCTATCCACAACACTTGTGAGCAGCAAGCTCCTGCTGCTATGTATTCAGCTTCTTCTGTTGATAAAGCTACTGGATTTTTCTTTTTAGAATGCTAGCTTATCAGAGATGATCCAAGAAATTGACAGCATCTTGAAGTGCTTTTTCTGTCAACTTTATATCCTACAAGTTCCTCAAAAAATATATATGTATCCTGCTGTGTACGGGAGAATCATTTTAGGAAGATTCAACGTACACCAAGAACACGGGATAAGAAGAAAACAGGAAGAGTAGAGTTGTGTGTAGGGAGAGAGTAAGGCAATGGCAACTGTATGAGAGAGAGACGGAGTTTTGGCAGAGCTTCCGCGTAGTTCAGGTAGTTCGTGTTATGTAAGGAAGGGTTAACGATCCTATATATAGGGGAGAATATGACTGTTGCAGTGGGTTAATGCGCCCACTAATGGAGGCTTAATTACCTTAACCACAACGGCACGTTCGTCCGTATATATAGGGAACGTTACGCACTTCTTCCGCGTATATCGGAACCGTTATGAGGTTGACCGGGTTTAAGCTCGTGCCATAAATCTCTCAAAGCAGTTACTAAAGTTCGCGCGCGGGCTTGGTTGTCGCTTGCGCGCGACAGGACTTACTCTAGCCTCCAAACCACTAAGTCCCTACAAGTCCCGTGTGGTGGTACGCGAGGGCCCTGTCTCGCAGCCCCACGTGGATCAGCGCGGGTGGTGATCCAGTGTGTGTGGAGCACAGCTAGGTGTGCTGGATGATCGCCACGTGGCTATGATCTGTCTTATCTGGAAAGCAGTATCTACACCTGCAAAATCAGCATCTGAATTCGCACACAGAGAGAAGTTAGACTGTTTAGGATACCTAAGCCCTATGTCTTTGGTATCAATTAGATATCTAAAAATTCTTTTGAAAGCAACTAAGTGAGACTCTTTAGGATCAGCTTGAAATCTTGCACACATACAAACACTAAACATAATGTCTGGCGTACTTGCAGTAAGATAGAGTAGTGAACCAATCAAACCTCTAAACTCCTTCTGATTCACACTCTTACCCTTTTGATCCTTGTCTAAGGATAGTGTAGAGCTCATTGGAATTTTGACAACCTTGGATTGAGACATATTATACTTGTTCAACAAATTCTTGGTGTACTTATTCTGGTGTAGGGAAATTCCTTTCTTCAATTAATGTACATGAAGTCCAAGAAAGAGATTTAGCTCTCCCTTCAAGCTCATCTCAAATTCCTTGCTCATAAGACTAGAGAAATCCTTGGAAAGGGAATCGTTAGTAGCACCAAATAGAATATCATCAACATATACTTGTACTAATAAAATGTATTTCTCATGTGTCTTTATGAAAAGAGTTTTGTCAACTAAGCCTCTTTTGAAATCATTTTCAAGTAAGAATTTTGACAATCTTTTTTGCGAAGCTCTTGGAGCTTGTTTGAGAACATACAAATATTTGTCAAGATTATAGACATGATTTGGAAACTCACCACTTTTAAATCAGGAGGTTGAGCAACATAAACTTATTCTTGCAGATAACCATTTGGAAATGTACATTTAACATTCATTTCAAAAAGTTTGATGTTCTTATGTGATGCAAATGCAAGTAACATTCTTATTTCTTCCAACCTGGTTACAAGAGAAAAAGTCTCCTCATAATCTATACCTTCTTCCTGGCTGTAGCCTTGAGCTACAAGTCTTGGCTTATTCCTGATAACCGTACCATTTTCATCCAGCTTGTTTCAGAAAAACCACCTTGCTCCAATAACATACTGATCTTTGGGAGGAGGAACTGGATTCCGGAATTTGTTCCTCTCAAATTCATTCAGCTCACTTTGTAATGCAATGATCGAGTCTGTTTCTTGTAATGCTTCCTTCACATTCTTAGGTTCTACAAGAGACAAAAAAGCATAAAAGCAAACAAGTTCTTTAACTGAGATCTTTTTTTTGTGCCAGTGGATGGAACAAAAATGATGTTTTATATTGGATGAGATGATAGAAATTTGAACTTCTTTCTCTGTGTCCAGGTTTCTGGTTTTCCAGGAATCTTTTCAAGGCCTTGACAACTTGATGTAGTGGCTTGACAATTCCTTGTTCCTTGAATTTCTGTTTCAAGGATTTGAGAGCCAATTTCAAGGCTTTGAAAATCTTTTGATTTCCTCCATGTAAGTCCTAGAAACATTCTCTAGATCTGCTTCATCCTCTGACACATGCTTGTTCAAATTTAAGTCTGCAAAAACTTCACTAAAAAAACCATCATTGCTTTCATCAAATATATCATGTATACTTTCCTCAACAAGCTTTGTTCTCTTATTGTAAACTCTGTAGGCTTGCGAGTCAAATAATAACCAAGGAAAATACCTTCATCTCTCATGGAATCAAACTTGCCAAGATTATCCTTACCATTGTTGTGAACAAAACAAGTACAACCAAATTTTTTGAAATAAGAAATGTTTGGCTTTCGCCTTTGAAAAGTTCATAAGCACTCTTCTTTAAAATAGGCCTAATCAGGAACCCGTTCAAAATATAATTTGCAGTGTTGACAACCTCTGCCCAAAAAAGACTTTGGCAATTTGTTTTCTAAAAGCATTGTCCTAGACCTGTCCTAAAGAGTTATGTTTTTACTTTAAACTACACCATTTTGTTGCGGAGTTCTAGGAGCAGAAAAGTTGTGAGAAATACCAAATTTGGCGCAGAATAAATCAAACCCTAGTTGATCAAATTCACTGCCATGATCACTCCTTATAGAATCAATAGGCAGGTTTTTCAAAGTTTGAAGCTCTTTACAATGTTTTGAAACTTCAGCCTCAGAGTTTTATCTTAAGAAAAAAATACCCAAGTAAATCTAGAGAAATCATTTAAAGTAACCAGCATATACTTCTTAACCTTTGGAGTTGGAACTCTTATAGGACCACAGAGATCCATATGAAGCAGTTCAAAAGGTCTAGATGTAATTACAAAGTTCTTAGGCTTGAGTGAGATCCTTGTCTATTTTCCTTGACCACAAGCCTTGCATACCTCTTCATCTTTAAACGTGATGGATGTCAGTTCTCTTACCAAGTCCTTAGAGACTAGTTTGATAAGTGTATGCAAAGTGATGCTACCAAGCTTTTTGTGCTAAAGCTTTGAATCTTCTTTCAAAGCCTTGAGATTTTCAGACTTTCTCCTTCAATTTTTTTAGTATTCAAAGAGTAAACATTGTTTGACCTTGGAGCAGCGAGAATGCAATTGCCAGATTTTTTTCATCTTGCACCACACATTTATCCAAGTGAAAAATAACCTTATTACCTTTATCACACAGTTGAGGTACGCTAAGCAGATTAATACTTAGACCATCTACAAGATAAATATCTGAAATAGAATTTCAAAACCATTACCCACTTTACCGATTCCTATGATATTGCAATTCCTTTGTCACCAAGTGTGATTGTCCCTCCTGATTGTTCTTTCAGTTTAGTGAATAAAGAACCTTTTCCAATCATGTTCCTGGAGCAACCACTATCCATAATCCTCTTCTGTTCTTTGCTCTTGGTGACAACCTGCAAATACCATTCACTTTCTTACTCAGCAGTTAGACCAAGTGTGATATTTGAATTCATATCCAGGATCAACCATGTTGGGTGGTCTGATCCCTTTAGGAACCCAAATCTATCACCTGTCACTTAAGATGGAATGGAAATGTATTCCTCAATATATGATAATTTTTTCTTCTGAAGGGACATGTCATATTAACATGGACAATCTTGCCACAGTAATTGGATTTTTGAATATGTCTGCTACTTGCTTTCACAAATCTTGTATTGTTCTTCCTTGGAAAGTTTGGATTATATCCAATACTAGTTTTGTGGACAGAATGCAAACTTCCTCCAAGAATCAAGTTGAGATTATGTTCAGAGCCTAAAAGTTTTGTCAAAGCTTTCTTAGAGTCTTATAGTTTCTCAGCCAGATGAGTCTTCAGTTCCTCTAATTCATCATGTTGATACCTTAGAGCAACAAGGTTGTCATGTTGGAATTTTGCCGTAGAGGCAATCAATTTATCGTGAAAAATAGATGGACTTACTATTCATTATGTTATCAAAATGGAGATATGTTAACATGAATGAAGTCCTCAGAATGTAATTGTTATATTCTTAAATATCCCTAGTCTATTATATTGATTAATAGGACGATCAACTATAGGCTAGTATGTGGGTAGATTGATATGGAGATATCAAGTCTAACACATGGGTATTCATTAGGGTAGTGGCATACCGGATTGACCCAGCACGAGAAGGCTACATACAAGTTATGTAAAAGTCATAAGTGCTTCTCGTAGTGACAATGGTATTGTGGTCCATAAAAGTAAAGTCACTAGATACTCTAGTTGTGAAATATCATGCTTTGATATTATTAAACGTTGCGCCTTAACCGGGTAACTATAAAGGTAGTTATCGGGCATGATATGAAGCAAGCTTAGAGATGGTAGTGATGTAGAGAGGACTTGTCCCTCCCACATAACGGGAGAAAATATACGCGGCCACTCCAGGGGTAGTGCTTATAGAATGTTTGGCCAGACTCAGATAAATCAATATATGATATTGATATTACCTGCATGGATAAGACCCTTACAAAGATCTAGAAACTATGGATGGGATATACGAGTGCGACTTTTATGTCTCATGTCCGATCTGGATATGGATACAACTGGATAATGCAATACGGTAACATTGGTCACAAAGTTTGTCGGATTACTGACTATTTCTATTAGTTGGGTGGATTAGACCGGACTTGATTTCATTTAAGTAGTCTTCTACATTAAAAATAATTGTTTTTCAAAATCTCAGAAAGTACATCTGTAGGTTTAGACATTATACTATTAACCATTACCTCGATGTTCTTTTCTGAGCTTCATCATGCTTTGCCATAAGACATGAAATATCTCGTATTTTGTTTGGGGAAATTTTGTTATTTAGAAAAGTTGTGTGGTCCTTGAGTAATTCAAGTCATGTTCTCAATAGTTAGTAAGATACGACTAGTGAACTTGCTATTTAGTGGTAATACCAAAAATACCCCTCTTGCATTGGCAATCTTGTAGTTACCCTTAATTTTTAGTATTTACCTATCAACCCTCAACTTTTTATTACTTCAATTGCTACCTCCAAAAAATTTGTTCGGGAAGTTGTAATTTCTCATAAGCTCTCCCCACAACTATCAAAGTCAACACTAATAAGAAAATTACTCCTACATCTTCCTATGAAACTATACCCTCATGTTTAGTCACTATATGCATATAAGATGCAAACCCCCCACACACTACTACTAGACATCTCTTCATCACACTTTATACTCTCAAATATATATATATATATCTCTCTCTCTCATAAATTTCGTTCAAAACAATGATCCTTCCATGAACATAATCCTCTTCCTCAAAGACTCTCTACAACTCCTAAATCCTTCTTATGGCTGGTTGTAATTATCATTTCATTTATCTTATCCTTCACAGGTTGTGAAAATAGTTGTTGAAAGCATGTCTAGTTGGAAATTTCTTGATTCGATGATGCATGTGTGCCTAGAGCATCAAATTGTGACTTTGGACTTGTGTTTGATCAAATTCTCCACTTGATTCCTCAAATTTCTTGTTTTATTTCATTTTATATGTTTAAATGGATGTTTTTGAGCATAATAACATGTTTCTCAAGTTGCATGTATCATGGAAATGATTTGATCTTGATTTGAATGTGTTTAGGGAAACATGCATGTTGGTACAATCTGTCTAGTGTGAGAAAAACATGGTCTAACTTCACTTTTATCTCTGTAAAATTTTTAAATCTTACATTTTATGAAACTAGACTCAGAGGGGGTCATTTTGAGAAAAATATTATCTTCATAACATTATTATTTAAAGAGTAATGGTCATTTGAACTTGCATGTTTTCTGAAACTCTATTTTCTTGACCAGTCTTGCCATTTTCACCAAAAACTCCAGTTAGAGAAACCTTTGGCACTTCCTCTTTATTGTGTTGTAACTAGACACATATATGATTAATTTTCGAGAATATGAGCATAATTTCTACTCTTCAAGTGGTAGTAGTCACCTTTTAAATTTTGAGATTTAATTTCATACTTGTCTCTGCACAATACTATTTATTTATTTTCTATCTTCAATTCTCTAGTAGTTATTGATAATATTCTTGATGTTTCAGAAACTAAACACATTTTTCTACCTTCGGAGAGAGTTTCATAATTTTTAAAAGTAATTTGGTAATGTAAATAAAGCTCTAAATAAGAGCTACCGGTCCGTCCAGATTTGTAGTTTCACATTTTTTATAAAAAACTTTAATTTTCACATCATATGTGCATTTTTTACATATGTGACTATGTAGCATGTAGGTTGCATATCGATTATGTATGTTTACGTTGGTGGTAATGAGTACGTATATGTGTGATGGTTGACATCGGGTTCGTAGGAGAAGAGTTTGTGCCTTCGGAGCTCTAGGCTTGCTCTCTGTTTGGCTCCCGCTTGTATATCATTTGGTAAGTATATTTTTGCAACCTTTACAAATAAAAATAAGATGTTTATTTGATTTTCAAACTTGCGAATTATGTTATAAAAATGAAAATTGGAGCATGTGAGAACTTTTAATAATATAAATCGTACTCTTTGGAAATTACTTGGGGAAAACTATGTGTTGTGAAATTAAAATTTGTTTGAAACAGGAATTGATAAGACACTAATAATAGATATATGGCGATGTACGGAGTTATATTGTGGCTACGGCCCGGGCGCCAAGCGATCCCCGAACTATTTACAGCTACAGCCGGAAGCAATGCTTCACCTCATTGGATAAAACTTAAATGTTTACAATCCACCCACAATGAGCCTATATGTACCAAGGTATTGAGGACAAGGGGTTTATAGAGCTAGAGTGCTACTTATACTTGTACGAGTCACTACAGTATAGGGGTGTCGACACTTAAGGCCTTTTAGCTAGAATTTGTGAGCGGGGATTGACGTATGGGCTCCTATAACGCTCGGGAGAAATGGGGTTTTTAAACCCTAGAATGCACCCTTTAGCGATTCATTGTAATTCCTCCGTCTACATTGATCCCGTTGGTGGCTCTGAACATGCCCCGATCAAATGAAAACGTTAAAGTAACTCGTTATAATAATTAATCAATAGTTTTAAATTTCTGAAAATCTTTTAATGTCATTTTTTAAATTCTTCTCTCTCTTTTGTAACTTATAACTGTGTTTCCTAGTCATCTATTTACACGTCGTAGTTTATATTTACTCAGTTATGACTGAATTTATTTAAACTGTGGTCTCCCGTTATTTTATTTTAAAAAACCACGGGTTCGAGCTCGTGAGGGAGGGGAACGCTCCACGAAATATAGGCATCGGTAGTATATAGATCACGTAGCCTACAATAAAATTTCTCTTTTGTAGCCATATTACTTTTGTTTCTTGTAAATAGCGTTGTACAAATGTTTTAACGTAATAGTAATGTAACCTTTGGGTTTTGTTTGATCGTATGTAACCAAGAATCGTGATCCTACTCCGTTACCCGGGGAGGCTCATCACCTTGGGCCGATGGGACTTTTATGACACGGTTCTGTGGTTTATGTGAATCATTCAACTCCCATAAATATCATAACTCGATTAAAAGTTGAACTTTTTTTTTTCTCAAAATATAAAATTGGCTAGGACAACTTAATTGGATAATAATAAATAAACAAGTCGGGGGACTCGGGCGTCGAATCTTTAGGTAATTATTAGTTACAAACGTACTACTTATTTGTTGTGCTTGAATCTTGTCGTTAAAACGTTACGACCATAACTCCTAGGAGGTAAAGACCAGTTAATAAAACATAAAAAAAAAATCCTCGAATCTAAGATAATGGTTTAACGAAGACTTTTTCGGTGTTTATAGGATGGATAGAAATGCTTGGATCCCGGTCGAGTTTCCTAATGATGTCCACCCAATTGACCGTCGACAAACGAAGGACCCGATCTATGAATACTTTAGCGACCATGTGGTACACACTTGCCGATGGTGGGAGATTTGGCATCCCCACATTGCGGATTATCTCAACCCGCTTGTTCAGTACTATTTCCTACTAGAGGCCTTGCACCATTTGGGCGACCGTTAGGAAACCATTTTGAGGAGGAGGTATCATGACTTGGTTACCCCCAACCGGAAACCAAACGAGGCCAACTGGAAGCGTGAGGGTACCTATTCTATAACACATGATGGAATTTGTTCCCGGATACGCGAGATGACCATTATGGAAGAAGAAGAGGGAATGAGAATTACGAGTGGCATCCAAGACGAGGGATCGACAGTGAACTAGAGACGTTACTTAATCTACTATTATCCTATGTTGTTATATTATCTAAATAAGTCTTATAGTGTTGGTTTTTGACGTAGGTAACGCAATGGAATAAAAAAAAGTCCTACTCAAAGCCCACCAAGGATCACAGGAAGAGCTAACATAACATGATAAGAGCATAGAAGATGTGTACCTTGGTTTGGGAGATCACACGAAGAATAGTATCTTCGTCTCTATGAATATCCACACCTTGGATTCTTGATTGGATTCCTTCTCACCGCGGTGTGCTAGCAACGGAAGAAAGAGGAGGATGATCACGCAAAACGAAGCACCAAGCCCCTCCTAGGGAGGCCGACGCCAAGGAGGGGAGGACGGGTGAGAGGCTTCGACCTCTTTCTTGTTTCTCTCTTTGCTTTGTTATGTTCTCTCAAATAATTACTTGTTTTAAGAATTAACAAGCTAGAGTTCCTTTATATAGTCATAATTCTTTATTAACTACATAAAGGCCCCAATACTAATCATGTCTTTACATGGATTAGCCCAATGCAAATTAGTCCTACTAAGTTACTTGTGGTTGCGTTATAATCCTTTTATTAATTAGTCCCACTAATTAATACCTATATCCAGTTTAATCCTTCCGGTGTGTGACCCCATAGGTTTTTACTTAGTTGGTAGTAACTTATTACTAACATGGAGCGGTGTCTAGCAGCACATCCGTGCCACCCAAATAATAGAAATAAGTCAGTGATCCCGACAAACCTCATGCCCAACATCACATATTGTATTATCCCTTTGTCTCCATATCCGGATTGGACACGAGACATAATAGTCACACTCGTATATCCAATCCATAGTTTCTCGATCCTGGGAATATGATTATGCAAGCAGATAACATCAATATCTCAGTACTGATTTATCAGGGTCTGGCCAGACATTCAATAAGCAGCATCCCTCGAGTGGCCATGGGTATTTTATCCCATTATGTGGGAGGGACAAATCCTCTCTACGTCACTACCACCTCTAAGATTGCTTTCTATCATGCCTGTAGCTATCTTTATAGTTGCCCCGTTAAGGCGCAACGTTGGATAACATCAAGGCATGATATTCTACAACTATAGTATCCAGTGACTTCAAGTCTAAGGATTACAATATTATTATCACTACGAGAAGAGATTGTGACTTTGACCTAATCTAATGTATCCTTCTTGTCGTGGGTTAATCCAGTATGCCATTACTCCTAATTCGTACCCATGTGTTAGACTTGATATCTCCATATAAATCTACACACATCCTAGTCTATATATATGATCGTCCTATTAACCAATATAATGGACTAGGGATATTTAAGATAAACAACACATTTGTATCTAAGGACTTCATTATATTAAATATCACAATAATTAATAAATGAATAATCTAGCCAAAACGTCGTTCATACTAAATATAGATTGCCTCTAGGGAACCTATTCCAACAGTCTCCCACTTGCGCTAGAGCCAATCTGGTGCATCTCGTATGCCTATAGATCTAGTGTGTCCTTCTTGCTTTCGTTGCGCAAGTGGCTTTGTTAGAGGATCTGAAAGATTGTCATCCGTTGGAATCTTGAACGTCTTCAGATCTCCTCTATCGATGATATCACGAATAAGATAAAATCTCCTAAGTACATGCTTCGATTTCTGGTGAGATCTTGGTTTTTTAGCTTGTGCGATCGCTCCACAGTTGTCACAATACAACTCCATGGGATCCACGATGCTAGGGACCACACCGAGCACAGTGATAAACTTCTTTATCCAAATTGCCTCTTTTGCTGCTTCCACAGCAGCAATGTAATCGGCCTCAGTTGTAGAATCAGCAATAGTCCCTTTCTTGGAACTCTTCCAGCTCAGAGCTCAACCATTCAGGCAAAACACGTATGCCGACTGCGATTTGTAGTCATCTTTGTCGGTTTGGAAGCTTGCATCAGTGTAGCCAATTACACTTAGCTCTTCCTTACCTCCAAATATCAAGAACGCATCCTTAGTTCTTCTCAAGTGCTTTAGGATGTTCTTGACAGCAATCCAATGACTCTTACCCAGATTGGACTGGTATCTGCTTACCATACTCAACGCGTATGATACGTCTGGTCTAGTACACAACATGGCGTACATGATGGATCCTATGGCCGAAGAATAGGGTATCCTACTCATGCGGTCCCTCTCAATCTCATTGGAAGGACAGGTAGTCTTAGATAGAGTGACTCTATGCAACATGGGCAAGAATCCCCTCTTGGAATCTTGCATGTTGAACCTTTTCAACACCTTGTCTATATATGTACTTTGGCTTAGGCCAAACAGCTTCCTAGATCTATCCCCATAGATCTTGATACCAAGTATATAAACTACATCTCCTAAGTCCTTAGTTGCGAAACACTCTCCTAGCCAATCTTTAATAGTTTGCAAAGTAGGAATGTCGTTTCCAATGAGTAGTATGTCATCCGCATACAAGACCAGAAACACAACAGAGCTCCCACTAACCTTCTTGTAAACACAAGGCTCATCTTCGTTCTTGATGAAGTCAAACTCTTTGACCGCTTCATCAAAATGTCGATTCCAACTCGTAGAATCTTGCTTTAATCTATAAATTGATCTTTGTAGATTACAGAATTTATTGGCATTCAATGGATCCTCAAAACCCTCTGAATGTGTCACATACACATCCTTGAGGAGGTTCTCATAAAGGAACGCTGTTTTGACATCCATTTGCCAAATCTCGTAGTCATAGTAAGCTGCAATAGCAAGTTGGATTCGAGTTGATTTAGTCATGGCGACTGGCGAAAAGGTCTCATGATAGTCAATACCATGAATCTGTCTATAACCTTTAGCCACCAATTGCCCCTCGTAGGCAACTACCTCGCCATCCATGTCAGCCTTCTTCTTGAAGACCCACTTGCACCCTATGGGCCGAGCACCTTCAGGTGGTTCCACCAAAGTACATATTTTGTTGGCATACATGTAATCCATTTCGGACCTCATGGGCTCTAGCCACTTCTTGGAGTCTGGGCCTTTCATGGCCTCCTCGTAGGTTGCAGGCTCATCATCCATGAGTGGTATGTCATCGGGCTCAGTCACGAGAAGTCCGTACCTCTCTGGCTCATGACATACCCTTCCTGACCTACGGAGTTCCTGTGTCACCTGAATATGTTCTCCCACAACAACTTGCGGTTCCTGTTCATGTTCCATCATCGGTTCAGTGGTTTGTGGTGCTTGAATCTCTTCAAGTTCTACAGTCCTCCCACTTGCTTCTTTAGATACTAGCTCTCTTTCTAGAAACACGCCGGTCTGAGCTACAAACACTTCGTTCTCGGTTGGATTTTAGAAATAATATCCTTTAGTGTCCTTTGTATATCCCAAAAACTTACACTTATCCACTTTGGGTCCGAGCTTGTCTGTTTGTAAACACTTTACATAGACATCGCAGCCCCAAATCTTCATAAACGACACTATGGGACGCTTCCCAGTCCATATCTCATATGGTGTCTTCATGAATGATTTGGATAGAACATGGTTAATGTTAAAAGCTGCAGTCAATAGAGCATGTCCCCAAAATGATATTGGAAGATCCGTTTGACACATCATAGATTGCACCATATCTAATAGCGTGCGATTCCTCCTCTCGGACACACCATTCCATTGTGGCGTTCCGGGTGGAGTTAGTTGGGATACATTTTCCCACACTCTCTAAGATATTCGTCAAACTCTTGGCTCAAGTATTATCCTCCACGATCCGATCGCAAAGCCGTGATACTTTTACCAAGTTGCTTCTCTACTTCATTCCTGAATTCTTTGAACAATTCAAAGGATTCGGATTTGGCCTTCATAAGGTATGCAAATCCATATCTACTGAAATCATCAATAAACGTAATGAAGTAGGTGTAACCACCTCTGGTAGGCGTGGAAAACGGCCCACATACATCAGTATGTATGAGTGCTAGTAACTCACTAATCCTCTCACCTTTCTTATTGAAAGGGGACTTTGTCATTTTTCCTAACAAACAAGATTCGCATGTCTCATATGGTTACAAATCAAGTGAGTCTAGAATTCCATCCTTATGGAGTCTAGATATGCATTTCTCGTTTATATGGCCTAAAAAACAGTGCCATAGATATTTAGGATTTAATTCATTAGTTTTAATCCTTTTAGTATTTATGTTATTGATGGAGTTATTTTGATTAAGAATATACAATCCATTAGACAAATGCGCACTACAATAGTGCATACTATCAAAATAAATGGAGCAACACTTGTCCTTTATTGAAATAGAAAAACCCTTCTCGTCCAAACAAGAAACGGAAATAGTGTTTCTGCTCATAGCAGACACATAATAGCAATTTTCTAACTCTAAAATAAGTCAAGAAGGCAAAGATTGTTCATAAACGCCTACAGCTAATGCAACAACTTTTGATCCATTGCCGACGCGCATATCTATCTCCCCTTTAGCAAATCTTCTAATTCTTTTCAAATCCTTCATATTTTGACAAATGTGAGAACCACATCCAGTATCCGATACCCAATATGAAGAAATAGATAGATTGACGTTTATACAAAAAATACCTGGTGGTGGTGGAATCACTATTCCAAGCTTCTTATCCTCCAGATACTTGGGGCAATTCCTCCTCGAGTGACCCGGCTGGCTACAGTAGTGACAATCACCTTTAGCCACGCCCCCACCAGGCTTTAGGGATTCCTTGGACTTTGCAAATTTCTTGCGCTTTCCTTTAGAAGTAGAGGCAACTCCATTGCCCTTCCTCTTATTCACCATCATTAAGGCCTTGCCCTTTCCTTTGTTGATGCTCTGTTCAGCTGTCTTTAGCATGTTCAGCAAGTCTTGCAGAGTCTTACTGATCTCGTTCATGTCATAGTTCATGATGAACTGGTTATAACTGCCAGGAAACGATTGCAAGACAAGATCAATAGCCAACTATTGGCTGTGTGGGAACCCTAGTCTCGTGAGGTTCTCAATGTACCCGATCATTTGGAGTACATGAGGCCCAACTAGGTTCCCTTCTGCGAGATTGCTCTTGAACAGTGCTTCGGACACTTCATACCGTTCATGCCTTGCCTGTTCCTGAATCAACTGTTTCAAGTGTATCATCATATCATAGGCTTCCATGCTCTCATGTTGCTTCTGAAGCTCAAAGGTCATGGTGCAGAGCATGAGACAAGTCACATCATTGGAATCATCTATATTTTTCAAATGTGCTCTCACGATAGCTAGAACATAATCATCCTGGGGTGGTTCTGTAATAGGATTGTCTAAGACGTACAATTTCTTTTCTTGTTTAAGGACGAGCCTTAAGTTTCTGTACCTGTCAAGGAAATTTGTTCCAGACAGTTTTTCCTTCTCAAGGAAAGATCGCAGGGATGCAGTTGATGCGTGATTGTTTGCCATTTGGAATTCTACAAAATGAGAAATATGCAATTTTACTATTCTGAACAATTTAAATATATTCAAGAATGGATTTATCATTAAATATAGCTCCCACTATTTTTCTCGGATTAATAGCCCTCACCATTAATGCGGAAAATATTATACATATTTTCTAGTGAGTCCAAGATCCATATTTCACTTCTTCTTGAGATTGATTTGGAAAGTCACCCAAGGATTGGTTATTTAGGTAGGAATCATTAAAATTGCATCCCATGCAACTCTTGGTCCAATTACGCGAATAATTCATTATTCTTTATCCGTTAGATAACTCCTAATTGTCATGCCTCTAGGCTCATCAATCCAATTGATTTTAACCAGTTGCGTCCAACCTCTTGCTTCAACAATAACACAAAACTTGCTTGTGTCGTCCTTTTTCGGCGGAGTGGGCAGCATCGCTACACATCAAGGTATATTAAAATGCCTTGCTTTGGCAAGACCGAATTTAATAGACCTTGATCATGAAGGGTGTTTAGGCAAGAGAACGCAAAACGCAATATTTCCATTGAGAGATTTAATAGTTATTATTCGTTTGGTTGATCCCATCAACATGATCTAATTATTTGGATTGGGAAATCCACAATAAAAGATCAAACTTTTTTATTATTATCTTGTTAAAGTTTTGCTAGTATCGTCATACAAACAAAAATAAATAACAAGAAATAAATAATAAACATCCAAAAAGAAAAATAACGTGGCATGGATATGGCCCCTAGACTAAGATATTACCAAGCCAATGATAATATCTATATGGCCTAAAGTGACAAGCTCATCTCCATGTGCTCCACCATAGCTGCGCGCGTCTAGGATGAGACCTTCATCGTCTTTGTGGCTTCTTTGGTCCTCTGGTCTTCTTCTCCATGCTCTTGGATATCATCTAAATATTTCTAATTAAAGCCTAAAATCTAGAATAAATAAATAAATAAATAAAATCTCACATGTTGAGAAGATGATCAGCTCGCAGGACTTAAAATTAACTAACTATTACATTAATTTGATCAGCTTGCAGGTCGTAAACCAAACCACAAACAAACACAAACATCAACAACCTAGGCCATATCCATCACCATGCAACAAAGCACATAATACAGTGAAACCCAATTTTTAACGCGCTCGTTCAATTTTAGTTGAAATTGGCTAATTAGGGTCACAACGGTCCAAGGAGTCCACCATACACCATGGCTGAACCACCCAAGGACCAAGGCTAGGCACTGGGGTGATCAGCCGAGCCTCACGCGCGGCTAGGCCGCACGTAGGCCAGCAAAACCCATTGGCCGAGCCTAGCTTGGGCGGCAAGGCAAGAGGAGCGGTCCCCATAGGGGGCCGAACCTCCTTTGTAATTGTTTACAAAACAATTCTTGCCTTGTTGCCCAAGCTTAGTTGTTTCCATAATTGAAAATCCCTTTTTTCCCAATTATGTGCCCAAGAATCCTATATTTCAAGAACCCAGCTATTCAAATCCTATGCAATCAAACTCACTAGATATTGTTTGTCTTGATTTAAATTCAATTTGCATCTACAATGCCAATTAATTTCAGTTTCGCGTAATATGAATAAAACGGTGTATAAACTGAAATCGCAACACATGAAATCATGTTATGCGCTACGACATGTGGCTCTGATACCACTGTTGGGTTTTGACGTAGGCAACGCAGCGGAGTAACAAAAATTGTCCTACTCAAAGCCCACCAAGGATCACAGGAAGAGCTATCATTGCATGATAAGAGCATAGAATATGTGTACCTTGGTTTTTGGAGATCACACGAAAAATAGTGTCTTCGTCTTTATGAATATCCACACCTTGGATTCTTGATTGGATTTCTTCTCCCCGCGGTGTGCTAGAAACGGATGAAGGAGGAGGATGATCACGCAAAATGGAGCACCTCGTCGTGCCTAGGGAGGCCGACGACAAGGAGGAGCGGACGGGAGAGAGGCTTTGGCCTCTTGCTTGTCTCTCTCTCTTTGCTTTGTTATGTTCTCTCAAATAATGACTTGTGTTTAGAATTAACAAGCTAGAGTTCTTTTTAATAGCCGTAACACTTTATTAACTACATAAAGGCTCCAATACTAATCATGTCCTTACATGGATTAGCACAATTGCAAATTAGTCCTACTAAGTTTGCTTGTGGTTGCGTTATGATCATTTTATTAATTAGTCCCACTAATTAATACCTATATCCAATTTAATCCTTCCGGTGTGTGACCCCATAGGTTTCTACTTAGTTGGTAGTAACTTATTACTAACATGGAGCGGTGTCTAGCAACACATCCATGCCACCGAACTAATAGATATAAGACAGTGATCCCGACAATTCTCGTGCCCAACATCACATATTGTATTATCCCTTTGTCTCAATATCCGGATTGGACATGATACATAACAGTCACACTCGTAATATCCAATCCATAGTTTTTCGATCCTGGGAATATGCTTATGCAAGCAGATAAGATCAATATCTCCATATTGATTAATTAGAGTTTGGCCAGACATTCAATAAGCACCATCCCTCGAGTGGCAATGGGTATTTTCTCCCATTATGTGGGAGGGAAAAATCCTCTCTACGTCACTACGACCTCTAAGCTTTCTTATTATCATGCCCGATAGCTATCTTTATAGTTGCCCGGTTAAGGCGCAACGTTGGATAACATCAAGGCATGAGATTCCACAACTATAGTATCCAGTGACTTCAAGTCTAAGGGTTACAATATTATTAGCACTACAAGAAGCGATTGTGACTTTGACATAATCTAATGTATCCTTCTCGCCATTAGTCAATCCAGTATGCCATTACTCCTAACGCATACCCATGTGTTAGACTAGATATCTCCATATAAATCTACTCACATACTAGTCTATATTTGATCATCCTATTACCCAATATAATGGACTACAGATATTTAAGATAAACAACACATTTGTATCTAAGTACTTCATTATTTAAATATCACAATAATTAATAAAAGAATATTCTAGCCAAAACATCGTTCATACTAAATATAGATTGCCTCTAGGGCACCTATTCCAACATATAGCCATTATGATGTTGTCTCGATATTATTTGTATGACTTGTTGTAGCTTAAATGTGGGTGCTATGCTTGGATGATCATGTGAATTATTAAGTATAATGTATCCTAAAAAATAGATGTAAAAAAAATGCGTGATTTATGCTCTATTCTTGGTTTATGATATGGAGAGGCATCGTGCTTTAATGCGAAATTTAAAACTATATATATATATATAGAAAAAAAGTGATTTTATTAGTTATATGGGCTATAACGAAAGTCTTATTTTCCTATTTATATAAACACTCCCCTTGTATTAAGAACTTTTCACTACGAATTCTCTTTTTATGTGTAACTTATTTAATTATTAATTACACGCTTAATTTAGAACCACTTCTGAGAATTTTCTTTTATCCTTCACCAGATGGCGCGCTTACCAGTCCCTCATCCAGACGACTTTGCACCGAGTGCTACTCCAATCAACGTGAGATTCATGCCAGGAGAGGAGACCAACGCCGAGTATTGTGCTTACACGAATGAATATTGTTTTGCCCTCAGCCAGAGCCCACACAGTGATGCCAAATTCGCACATCCACTTGTCATATGTCACTTTATGCTGGAGGTAGTCCCAAGAGAGCAACCCTGGAGCGGGTGAGCGATAAGTATATGGACCTAGTCGTGCAGAACGAGTGGTGTGAATTTTTCCCCAACACATGCAGATACCGCCATCATGTGGATGACCTTTACTGGATCATGCCCTCCGAACTCAAGAACAAATTAGAGGAACGATGGCAACAACATCAGCAGCAACAACAACAGCAGAAGCAACAACAACCACAACACCAAGAGGAGGAAAAAGCTAAGGAAAAAATAAGAATAAGAAGAAGAAGAAGAAGAAGAAGAAGAAGAAGAGGTAGCTATTGACGTTGAAGAGGAAGAGGAAGAGGAAGAGGAAGAAGAAGTAGCTATCGAAGTTGTAGAGGAAGAGTGTGAGGAGGATTGGATAGACAAGGATGATGAGAACCAAGAGCTAGTCAAGAATCAGGATGACCACGAGATTGAGGTCGACCCCATGACCCTTGGAGACACCAGATCTGAGTGCGTTAACGATGATGAGAGTCTTTATGCCTATCTTTCTATTCTCATTAGAAAGTATTAGTTGTGAATATTTAATATGATATATTTTGGTAAGCTATGTGATGTGATGCTTGTAAAGTTAGCTTGACGTGACGCTTGATGGAAATGTTCCGTTTTGATGTATGTGCAATGTATATATTATCTTATGAGCACTTGTGCTTACATTTCATGCATTATGCATATTTCATGCATTAATTAGATAAATACCTAAGGTTCGTACCAACCCCGCTAATTATGATACCAGGACTTTAGCAAGGATGCAACCTACCGACCAAGGAACGCAGTTCAACATGGCCCAAGAATACGATCTGGTGCACTTTGCTAATATGGATGAGCCACAATGGCATTGACAGAACTTATCCAAGAGTCTCGTAGCAGAGGAGGTGACGTAATGAGGAAGGTAGTAGAACTTCGTCCGGACTTCTTCTACGGAACACACGACCCCACTGCCTTGGAGAACTGGATCTGAGATTTTTACAAGGCACTAAAGTCAGCTCGTTGCCCTGAAAACCAACGTGTGGAAGTGGATCTTTACTATTTTAAGAAGGAAGCAGATAACAGGTGGTCCTTGAAAGGCGAGGAACTTCTCACAACTGAAGGTTTTGGATGGGAACAGCTGAATAAAGCAATGCGTGAGCGGTTCTATCCGGATCATATTAAAGAAAGGAAACTCAAAGAGTTCATGAACCTGAAACAGGGAAGCGACAGTCTCGTGGACTACTTCCATAACTACATGGAGTTGGTAAGATTTGTAGGAGAACTTGTGCCTTCGGAGGAAAACAAGGTTAAAAGGTTGGTGGAGGGTCTGAGTTATCAATTGAGAAGGTCAATAGGACATGTCCAGTTCAACACCCTACTAGATTCTTATGGAGCGGCACAACATATGCAGAGAATGCACGAGGAGAATCTATAAGAGAGTAGAAAAAGGAAGGAAGAAGCACCTACCAATCACAACCGTGGAGGAGGCCACAATGGTGGAGACAAGAGGTTCCGAGAAAACCCAAACACCAACTATCAGAATGAGAATTATGAAATTCCGGGATGGAACCGCTTCAACGGTGGCTCAGTCCCTGCTAGAGTTTACCAATGCCCTCGGTGCAACAGAAACCATCTAGGAAAGTATTGTCGAGGCAATAAGGTCACGTGTCTTAACTGTGGAAAGCTAGACCATCGGAAGTTTGAGTGCCAAGCGAGGACCCACGGGAACCACAATGGAGGCCACCACAACAACAACAACTACTATGGAGGAAATGGAGGGTTCCAAGGAGGTTGCAACAACTCTAAGGAGGAAACCATAATGGATTTACTAGCAGGGCGGGGGAAACCGCTATGGAAACAACAATGGAGGCTATAACCAGTACAACAACCGCCAAGGTGAGGGTAGATACAACAACCGCCAGCACGGTAATTTCGTAGTCCTGCAGCAAGAGCCCCACCAGTACCAGCTCAGAGTGGAAAAAGAGCAGTAGGCATTATCAATGTCATGAACAAAAAACAGGCCAAGCAGGCCAACGTGGTGACTGGTATATTCCTTACCCTCTAATTCCCATCTTTACTCTTATTTGATTCTGGAGCATGGTTTTCTTTCATATCATCTTCTTTTGCAAAGAATCTAGAATAACCAACCCCAACTTCCATATCTATTCCAGTCCCTACTCCTTCAGGAGAAGTTTTCAACTTTAAAAACACATATCCCGGGGTTAAGTTAGAAATCCTAGGGGTCGAAATACCTGCAGACTTAATTATGTTTGACCGAGGAAACCTAGATCTGATACTAGGGATGGATTGTCTTAGTAAGCATCACGCAACCATTGAGTGTGCAAACCAAAAGGTCAGGATTCATGGACCAAATGGTGAGAGTCGTCCTTATGAGGGTATAACCAGTGGACCAAGGATTCAAGTCGTGTCAGCCTTAGCCATCCTCTTAGACATAAGGGAAGGGCATAAGGATTACCTCTACACGATCCGTGATCAAGAGAAGGAAGAAGAGATGTTGGATAATATCCCAGTAGTGAACGAGTTTTCCGACGTATTTCCAGACGAACTTCCTGGAATGCCACCCAAGCGAGAAGTGGATTTCACAATAGACCTAGTGCCAGAAACTGCACCGATTTCCAAGGCACCGTATAGAATGGCAGCAGTAGAGTTTAAGGATTTGAAGGAGCAACTCAAGGACTTATTAGATAAGGGTTACATCCGATCGAATGTTTCCGCATGGGGAGCACCGTTCCTTTTCGTGAAAAAGAAGGACGTAATTCTAAGTTTGTTTATAGATTATCGTGAGCTGAATAGTGTAACCAGCAAGAATAAGTACCCACTCCCGAGGATCGATGATATGTTGACCAACTGCAAGGAGCAGATACCTTCTCGAAAATTAACTTAAGGTCAGTTTTTCATCAGTTGAGGATAGCTGAACATGATATACCCAAAACGGCATTTCGAACTCGATATGGACATTACAAATTATGTGTGATGCCATTCGGTTCGACAAATTCCCCATATGTGTGTATGGAGTTGATGAACCACGTTTTGATGAAGTACCTCGATAAGTTTGTGGCAGTGTTTATTGACGACATTCTCGTCTACTCAAAAGGAAGGGAAGAGCATGAGAAGCATATAAGGGAATTATGGGAAATCCTACGACATGACAAGTTGGATGGGAAACTTTCAAAGAGCGAGTTCTGGTTAGATAGAGTTCCTTTTCTCGGTATATCATCTCAAAAGAAGGTGTGACAGTGGACCCAGGTAAAGTGGCGGCCGTCAAGGACTGACCGACATCAAAGAATGTGACAGAAGTAAGGAGTTTCTTGGGTTTAGCTGGATGCTACCGTAGATTCGTCAAAGATTTTTCGAAGATCGTAAGACCGCTGAAAGACCTGATAAAGAAAACAACCAAGTATGTCTGGGACAACAAATGCGGGGAGACATTCCAAACACTAAAGGACCGATTGACGACAGCTCCCGTGTTGACATTACCCGCCGAAGGAGAAGGGTCTGAAGTCTACAGCGATGCATCCAAGCATGGTATAGGGTGTGTTTTGATGCAGAACAGGAAGGTGATAGCTTCCGCCTCTAGAAAGTTAAAGCCCTACGAAGAGAAATACCCGAAATGCAACTTAGAGTTGGCAACAGTGGTGTTTGGACTCAAGATATGGAGACACTACTTATATGGGACGATGTGTAAGTTCTTTACAGATCACAAGAGCTTGCAGTAAATATTCACTCAAAAGGAGCTGAATATGTGACAAAGAAGGTGGTCGGAATTGATTAAGGATTATGATCTTCAGATCCAGTATCATGAAGGAAAGGAAAATGTAGTAGCAGATGCGCTAAGTAGGAAGACCGCACACTCAATAAACTCATTATGGGTTTTTCCAGACAAGATCTACGGGGAATTTCGAAAGTTGGAGATTGAGTTTTGCACAATTGGTACTGTAGAGTGTTTAATGTGCAATTTGACAGTGGTTCGGACATTTCACAGAGATACGAAAAGGTCAGCGGACTAACGAATTCCTACAGCAAGTGAAAGAGAAGGTTGATAAGGGTGAGGCACCTGATTTCAAGATTGAGGAAGACGGAAACATAACATTCAAGGGAAGGTGGTGCATACAAATGAAATGTTTAGAAGTGAAGTAGAAGATAATGAAGGAAGCTCAAAACACTTTGTACTCGGTACATCCCGGAGGAGACAAACTCTACAAGCATTTACATAAAAACTTTTGGTGGATTAACATGAAGAGGGAAGTAGTAGTTTTCGTGGCTCGTTGCCTAACTTTCCATAAGGTCAAGTTCGAACATAAAAGACCCAGAGGAATGATGCAGCCATTGGACGTTCCAGTTTGGAAATGGGATTCCATCTCAATGGATTTTGTGACGGCTTAGCTAGTATCAACCAATGGGATGAACCAGATTTGGGTAGTGGTTGACCAGCTAACGAAGACAGTAAGGTTTATTCCCATGAAGTACACATGGGATATGGAGAAGAGGGCTAGTTCATACATTCAGAACATAGTGAGATTACACGGAGTACCTAGTTCCATCATTTCAGATAGAGATGCCAATTTCTTATCGCACGTTTGGAAGCAACTGCAAAGGGCTATGGGCACGGAACTCAAATTCAACACAACTTTTTGTCCAGCAATAGATGTGCACACTGAGCGGACAATTCAGACACTGGAAGACATGCTTAGGGCTTGTATTTTGGATGCTGGAGGATCATGGGTGGATATGTTAACATTGATGGAGTTCTCCTACAACAAAAACTACCATGCAAGCATAGGGGTTGCGCCCTATGAATAACTCCTTTGTGTTGGAGTGACAACAGTGAGACACTTATTCTAGGACCGCAGATGATTCAGGACTCGATGAATCAGATAAGAGTAATTCAGCAAAGAATGAAGGCAGCCCAAGATCGGCAGAAGTCTTATGCAGATTCGAAGAGAAGGCCTTTGGAGTTCAATATAGGTGACAAAGTGCTTCTTAAGGTTTCACCAACTAAGGGGGTAATGCGGTTCAATTAGAAAGGGAAGCTGAGCCCCAAGTTCATTGGACCCTATGAAGTATTGGAACGTATCGGCGAAGTTGCCTACCGCCTAAACCTTCCCAATAACCCAGGTAGAATCCATAATGTCTTCCATGTCTCTCAACTCAAGCCATACATCCCTGATAAAATTCATGTCCTTGATCCTGAGCCAATTTAGTTAGATCCACGCTTAACCTATGGAGAACAACCAATCAAACTCTTAGACAAGAAAACCCGAGATACCCGTAAGAAGTCAGTCACGGTGGTCAAGGTTCTTTG
Source organism: Linanthus parryae (assembly GCA_023055425.1). NCBI lineage: Eukaryota > Viridiplantae > Streptophyta > Magnoliopsida > Ericales > Polemoniaceae > Linanthus > Linanthus parryae. The sequence continues at coordinate 113,350,097 of JALGPY010000002.1, read as the reverse complement.
GTCGCACCATCTCACGGAGGAAGCCACGTGGGAGTGAGAGGATATCATGAAGAAACATTACCCACACATTTTTTTATCAGGTGTTACCAAGAGCGTCGAGGAAGTCACTCCCTTTGAAGGGCGGATGATGTGACATAACGAGTTCTTTCCTACTTTCATTCATATCTTTTTATATATCATTGTTACATGTGCATTGTAATTTCATACATTTTTCAGATGCATTAGTTGCATTCTCATAAAGCATGTCGTAGTTTATCCAAAAATATTCTTGAGCTTCAGGGACGAAGCTTTATTTTAAGGGAGAGATGATGAAATACCTCGTATTTCGTTTGGGGCTATTATGTTATTTAGAAAAGTTGTGTGGTCCTTGATTAATTCAAGTCATGTTCTCAAAAGTTAGTAAGAATACTACTAGCGAACTTGCTACTTAGTGATAATTTCAAAAATACCCCTCTTGCATTTGCAATCTTGTAGTTACCCATAATTTTTAGTATTTACCTATCAATCCACAAATTTTTATTAGTTCAATTTCTACCCCAAATAATTTGTAGGGGGAGTTGTAATTGCTCATAAGCCCCTCCCAACAACTATCAAAGTCAACACTAATAAAAAAATTTACTCTTACCTCTTCCTATGAAATTACACCCTCATGTTTAGTCACCATATGCATATAAGATGCAAACCACCCACACACTACTACTAGCACATCTCTTCATCACACTTAACACTCTCAAATCTCTCTCTCTCTCGCTCTCTCATAAATTTTGTTGAAAACAATGATCCATCCATGAACATCATCCTCTTCCTCAAAAACCCACATCTCTCATATCTCTCTTCCTTCTATTGAAGGAGCTCCAGTTGTAGGGGGAAATAAAGCACTCCAAGACTCTCTACAACTCCTAAATACTTCTTAGGGCTAGTTGTAAGTATAATTTCATTTCTCTTCTCGTTCACGTGTTGTGAAAATAGTTGTTGAAAGCATGTCTTGTTGTAAATTACTTGATTTGATGATGCGTGTGTGCCTAGAGCATGAAATTGTGAATTTGGACTTGTGTTTGATCAAATTCTCTTGATTCCTCAAATTTTTTGTTTGATTTCTTTTACCATGTTTAAAATGGCTGTTTTGTAGCATAATAATATGTTTCTCAATTTGCATGTATCATGGAAATGATTTAATCTTGATTTGAATGTTTTAGGGAAACATGCATGTTGGTACAATCTATGTAGTGTGTGAAAATGTAGTGTGTGAAAACCATGGTCTAACTTTAACTTTCATCAATATATAATTTTTAAATCTTACATTTTATGAAACTAGACTCAGAGGGGTCATTTTGAGAAAAATATCGTCTTCATAGCATTATTAGTTAAAGAGAAATGGTCATTTGAACTTACATGTTTTTTGAAACTCTGTTTATGGACCATTCTTGTCATTTTCGCCAAAAAAAACATTTAAAGAAACATTTGGCACTTCCTCTTTCTTGTGTTGTAACTAGACACATATATGATTATTCTCAAGAATTTTAGCATCATTGCTACTCTCTAAGTGGTAGTGATCACCTTTGAATGTTTAGATTTACATTAGGGCTTGTCTCTTCACAATACTATTTATTTATTCTCTGTATTTAATTCTCTAATAGCTATTGATAATATTATTGATGTTTCAAAAATTAGAAACATTTTCTACCTTCTGAGAAAGTTTCATAATTTTTTAAAAGTAATTTGGTATTTTAAATATGGCTCTAAAGTAAGAGCTACAGATCTGTCCGGATTTTTGGTTTCACATTTCCATAAAAACATGAATTTTCACGTCTAAGAGTTGGATTTGATTTATTTTGATAAGTGAACATCATTATATGTTCATTTGTGACATATGTGACTATTTAGAATGTAGGTTGCATGTGGATTATGTAAATTTACGTTGGTGGTAATGAGTACGTATATGTGTGATTGTAGACATCAGGTTCGTAGGAGACGAGTGTGTGCCTTCAGAGTTCTAGGATTTCTCTTTGTTAGCCTCCCGCTTGTATATCATTTGGTAAGTATATGTGTGAAACCTTGACAAATAAAAATTATATGTTTATTTGATTTTCAAAATTGCGAATTATGCTATAAAAATGAAAATTGGAGCATGTGAGAACCTTTAATAATATACATCTACTCTTTGGAAATTACTTGAGGAAATTTTTGTGTTGTGAAAAGAAAATTTGTTTGAAATGGGAATTAATAAGACACTCATAATAGATATGGGGTGATGTACGAAGTTATATTGTGACTACGGCCAGGGGCGCCAAGCGATCCCATAACTATTTACGGCTATAGCCGAAAGCAATGCTTCACCTCATTGGATAAAACTTAAATGTTTATAATCCATCCCTGGTGAGCCTATATGTACTAAGGTATTGCGGCGAAGGGGTTTATAGACCTAGAGTGCTACTTATACTTGTACGAGTCACTTCACTATAGGGGTGTCGACACTCAAGGCCTTTTAGCTAAAATTTGTGAGCGGGGTTGACGTATGGTCTCCCATAATGCTCGAGAGAAATAGGGTTGTTAAACCCTAGAATGCACCCTTTAGCGATTCTTTCTGATTCCTCCATCTACATTGATCCCGTTGCTGGCTCTGGACATGCCCCGACCAAATGAAAACGTGAAAGTAACTCATTACAACAATTAATCAATAGTTTGATATTTCTGAAAATCTATTTTTTAAATTCTTCTTATCTCTTTTGTAACTTATACCTGTGTTTCATATCATCTATTTACACGTTGTAGTTTATATTAACTCAGTTTTGACTGACTTTATTTAAATTGCTGTGTCCGGTTATTTCATTTTTAAACACCACAAGTTCGAGCACGCGAGGGAGGTTACCCTCCACGAAATATAGGCAACGATATTATATAGATCACGTAGCCTACATGAAAACTTCTCTTTTTCTAGCCATAATAATTTTTCTTCTTGTAAATAACGTTATACAAAAAATTTAACGAATAGTAATGTAACCGTTGGGTTTTCTTTGATCGCATGTAACCACGAACCGTGATCCTTCTTTGTTACCCGGGGATGCTCATCACCTTGGGCGGAGCGTACTTTTCATAAATTCTAAAGTTTCCGAATTTATGGAGTTTTTCAGTTGGTAACTTGCTACTTAGTGATAATTCAAAAATACCCCTCTTGAATTTGTAATCTTGTCGTTACCCTTAATTTTTAGCATTTACCTATCAACCCACAACTTTTTATTAGTTCAATTTCTACCCCCAAATAATTTATTGGGGGAGTTGTAATTGCTCATAAGCCCCTCCCCACAACTATCAAAGTCAAAACTAATAAAAAAAAATCTCTCTTACCTCTTCCTCTGAAATATACCCTCATGTTTAGTCACCATATGCATATAAGATGAAAACCCCCCACACACTACTAATAGCACATCTCTTCATCACACTTAACACTCTCAAATCTCTCTCCCTCTCTCTCTCTCATAAATTTTGTTGAAAACAATGATCCATCCATGAACATCATCTTCTTCCTCAAAAAGTCACATCTCACATCTCTATCTTGCTTCAATTGAAGGAGCTCCAATTCTAGGGGGAAATCAAGCACTCCAAGACTCTGTACAACTCCTAAATACTTCTAAGGGCTGGTTGTAAGTATCATTTCATTTCTCATCTCGTTCACATGTTGTGAAAATAGTTGTTGAAAGCATGTCTTGTTGTAAATTACTTGATTTGATGATGCGTGTGTGCCTAGAGCATGAATTTGTGAATTTGAACTTGTGTTTGATCAAATTCTCCACTTGATTCCTCAAATTTCTTGTTTGAATTCTTTTACATATTTAAAACGGATTTTTTAGAGCACGATAATATGTTTCTCAAGTTTCATGTATCATGGAAATGATTTGATCTTGATTTGAAGGTTGTAGGGAAACATGCATGTTGGTACAATCTATGTAGCGTGTGAAAACTATGGTCGAATTTTAACTTTCATCGTTACAATATTTTTTAAATTTTATATTTGATGAAACTAGACTCAGGGGGGGTCATTTTGAGAAAAATATCATCTTCATAGCATTATTAGTTAAAGAGTAATGGTCATCTGAACTTGCATGATTTTTGAAACTCTGTTTATGGACTAGTCTTGTCATTTTCGCCAAAAAACTCATTTACAGAAACCTATGGCACGTCCTCTTTCTTGTGTTGTAACAAGACACACATATGATTATTCTCGAGAAGATGAGCATAATTGCTACTCTCCAAGTGGTAGTAATCACCTTTGAAAGTTTAGATTTATTTTCAGACTTGTCTCTTCACAATACTATTTATTTATTCTCTATATTTAATTCTCTAATAGCTATTGATAATATTATTGATGTTTCAAAAATTAGAAACATTTTCTACCTTCTGAGAAAGTTTCATAATTTTTTAAAAGTAATTTGGTATTTTAAATATGGCTCTAAAGTAAGACCTACAGATCTGTCCGGATTTGTGGTTTCACATTTCCATAAAAACTTGAATTTTCACATGTCTAAGAGTTGGAATTGATTTATTTTGATAAGTGAACATCATTATATGTTCATTTGTGACATATGTGACTATGTAGAATGTAGGTTGCATATGGATTATGTAAATTTACGTTGGTGGTAATGAGTACGTATATGTGTGATTGTAGACATCGGGTTCGTAGGAGACGAGTTTGTGCCTTCAGAGTTCTAGGATTTCTCTTTGTTAGCCTCCCGCTTGTATATCATTTGGTAAGTATATGTGTGAAACCGTGACAAATAAAAATTATATGTTTATTTGATTTTCAAAATTGCGAATTATGCTATAAAAATGAAAATTGGAGCATGTGAGAACCTTTAATAATATACATCTACTCTTTGGAAATTACTTGAGAAAATTTTTGTGTTGTGAAAAGAAAATTTGTTTGAAATGGGAATTAATAAGACACTCATAATAGATATGGGGTGATGTACGAAGTTATATTGTGGCTATGGCCAGGGGCGCCAAGCGATCCCCTAACTATTTACGGCTATAGCCGGAAGCAATGCTTCACCTCATTGGATAAAACTTAAATGTTTATAATCCATCCCTGATGAGCCTATATGTACTAAGGTATTGCGGCGAAGGGGTTTATAGACCTAGAGTGCTACTTATACTTGTACGAGTCACTTCACTATAGGGGTGTCGACACTCAAGGCATTTTAGCTAAAATTTGTGAGCGGGGTTGACGTATGGTCTCCCATAATGCTCGAGAGAAATAGGGTTGTTAAACCCTAGAATGCACCATTTAGCGATTCTTTCTGATTCCTCCATCTACATTGATCCCGTTGGTGGCTCTAGACATGCCCCGACCAAATGAAAACGTTAAAGTAACTCATTACAACAATTAATCAATAGTTTTAAATTTCTGAAAATCTATTTTTTAAATTCTTCTTATCTCTTTTTTAACTAATACCTGTGTTTCATTTCATCAATTTACACGTTGAAGCTTATATTTACTCAGTTTTGACTGACTTAATATAAATTGCTGTGTCAGGTTATTTTATTTTAAAACACCACAGGTTCGAGCATGCGAGGGAGGGCAACCCTCCACGAAATATTGGCAACGATATTTTATAGATCACGCAACCTATATGAAAACTTCTCTTTTTGTAGCCATATTTATTTTGCTTCTTGTAAATAACGTTATACAAAAACGAATAGTAATGTAACCGTTGGGTTTTGTTTGATCGCATGTAACCACGAACCGTGATCCTACTTTGTTACCCGGGGAAGCTCATTACCTTGGGCGGAGGGCACTTTTCATAATTTCTAAAGGTTCCGAAATTATGGGGTTTTTCAGTTGGTAACTTGCTACTTAGTGATTATTCAAAAAATACCCTTCTTGCATTTGTAATCTTGTAGTTACCCTTAAATTTTAGCATTTACCTATCCACCCACAACTTTTTATTACTTCAATTTATACTTCCATGTAATTTGTTGGGGGAGTTGTAATTGCTCATAAGCCCCTCCCCACAACTATCAAAGTCAACACTAATAAAAAAATCACTCTTACCTCTTCCTATGAAATTATACCCTCATGTTTAGTCACCATATGCATATAAGATGCAAACCCCCAACACACTACTACTAGCACATCTCTTCATCACACTTAACACTCTCAAATCCCTCTCTCTCTCGCTCTCTCATAAATTTCATTGAAACAAAGATCCATCCATGAACATCATCCTCTTCCTCAAAAAGCCACGTCTCTCATCTCTATCTTGTTTCAATTGAAGGAGCTCCAATCCTAGGGGGAAATTAAGCACTCCAAGACTCTGTACAACTCCTAAATACTTCTATGGTCTGGTTGTAAGTATCATTTCATTTCTCTTCTCGTTCACGTGTTGTGAAAATAGTTGTTGAAAGCATGTCTTGTTGTAAATTACTTGATTTGATGATGCGTGTGTGCCTAGAGCATGAATTTGTGAATTTGGACTTGTGTTTGATCAAATTCTCCACTTGATTCCTCAAATTTCTTGTTTGAATTGTTTTACCATATTAAAAACGGCTATTTTAGAGCATGATAATATATTTTTCAAGTTTCATGTATCATGGAAATGATTTGATCTTGATTTGAAGGTTTTAGGGAAACATGCATGTTGGTACAATCTATGTAGTGTGTGAAAACCATGGTCGAACTTTAACTTTCATCGTTATAAATTTTTTAAATCTTATATTTTATGAAACTAGACTCAGAGGGGGTCATTTTGAGAAAAATATCATCTTAATAGCATTATTAGTTAAAGAGTAATGGTCATCTGAACTTGCATATTTTTTGAAACTCTGTTTATGGACTAGTCTTGTCATTTTTGCCAAAAAACTCATTTACAGAAACCTATGGCACTTCCACTTTCTTGTGTTGTAAATAGACACACATATGATTATTCTCGAGAAGATGAGCATCATTGCTACTCTCCAAGTTGTAGTAATCACCTTTGAAAGTTTAGATTTACTTTCAGAATTGTCTCTGCACAATACTATTTATTTATTTTCTATTTTTAATTCTCTAATAGCTATTGATAATATTCTTGGCGTTTCACAAATTAGAAACATTTTTCTACCTATGAGAAAGTTTCATAATTTTTAAAAGTAATTTGGTATTTTAAATATGGCTCTAAAGTAAGAGCTACAGATCTGTCCAAATTTGTAGTTTCACATTTTCATAAGAACTTGAATTTTCAGATATCTAAGTGTTGGATTTTATTTATTTTGAAAAGTGAGCATCATTATATTTCCATTTGTGACATATGTGACTATTTAGAATGTAGGTTGCATGTGGATCATGTATATTTACGTTGGTAATGAGTACGTATATGTGTGATTGTAGACATCGGGTTCGTAGGAGACGAGTTTGTGCCTTCAGAGTTCCGGGATTTCTCTTTGTTAGCCTCCCGCTTGTATATCATTTGGTAAGTATATGTGTGAAACCTTTTCAAATAAAAATTAGATGTTTATTTGATTTTTAAAATTGCAAATTCTGCTATAGAAATGAAAAGTGGAGCACGTGAGAACCTTTAATAATATACATCTACTCTTTGGAAATTACTTGGGGAACTTTTTGTGTTGTGAAAAGAAAATTTGTTTGAAATGGGAATTAATAAGACACTCATAATAGATATCGGGTGATGTACAAAGTTATATTGTGGCTACGGCCCGGGGCGACAAGCGATCCTCTAACTATTTACGGCTATAGCCGGAAGCAATTCTTCACCTCATTGGATAAACCTTAAATGTTTTAATCCATCCCGGATGAGCCTATATGTACCAAGGTATTGCGGCGAAGGGTTTTATAAACCTAGAGTGCTACTTATACTTGTACAAGTCACTTCGGTGTAGGGGTGTCGATACTTAAGGCGTTTTAGCTAAAATTTGTGAGCGGGGTTGACGTATGGGCTCCCATAACGCTCGAGAGAAATAGGGTTGTTAAACCCTAGAATGCATCCTTTAGGGGTTCTTTCTGATTCCTCCGTCTACATTGATCCCGTTGGTGGCTCTGGACATGCCCCTACCAAATGAAAACGTTAAAGTAACTCATTACAACTATTAATCAATCGTTTTAAATTTCTGAAAATCTTTTACTGTCATTTTTTAAATTCTTCTTATCTCTTTTGTAACTTATACCTGTATATCATGTCATCTATTTACACGTTGTAGCTTATATTTACTCAGTTTTGACTGACTTTATTTAAATTGCTGTGCCCGAGTATTTTATTTTAAAACACCACAGGTTCGAGCACGCAGAGGAGGGGAACTCTCCACGAAATATAGGCAACGATTTTACATAGATCGCGCATCCTACATGAAAACCTCTCTTTTTGTAGCCATATTAATTTTTCTTCTTGTTAATAACATTATACAAAAAATTTAACGAATAGTAATGCAACCGTTGGGTTTTGTTTGATCCCATGTATCCAAGAACCGTGATCCAACTTTGTTACCTGGGGAGGCTCATCACCTTGGGCGGATGGCACTTTTCATAATTTCCAATGTTTCGGAAATTATGGAGTTTTTTCAGTTGGTAACTTGCTACTTAGTGATAATTCGGAAAATATCCCTCTTGCATATGCAATCTTGTAGTTACCCTTAATTTTTAGTATTTACCTATCAACCCTCAAATTTTTATTACTTCAATAACTACCCAAAAATAATTTGTTGGAGGGAGTCGTAATCGCTCATAAGCCCCTCCCTACCACTATCAAAGTCAACACTAATTAAAAAATTACTCATACCTCTTCCTGTGAAACTATACCCTCATGTTTAATCACCATATGCATATAAGATGCAAACCCCACACACTACTACTACCACATATCTTCATCACACTTTCCGCTCTCAAATATATATCTCTCTCTCTCATAAATTTTGTTGAAAACAATGATCCCTCCATGAACATCATCCTCTTCCTCAAATCCTACTTCTCTCTTCTCTCTCTTGCTTCCATTGAAGGAGTTCCAAGTCTAGGGGGAAATCAAGCACTCCAAGACTCTCTCCAACTCCTAAATACTTATTAGGGATGGTTGTAAGTATCATTTCATTTCTCTTCTCCTTCAGAGGTTGTGAAAATAGGTTTTGGAAGCATGTCTTGATCAAAATTTCTTGATTTGATGATGCATGTGTTCCTAGAGCATGAAATTGTGACTTCAGACTTGTGTTTGATCAAATTCTCCAGTTGATTTCTCAAATTTCCTGTTTGATTTCTCTTTTATATGTTTAAAATGGCTATTTTTTTAGCATAAGAACACCTTTCTAATGCTGCATGTATCATGAAACTGATTTAATCTTGATTTGAAGGTATTAAGGAAACATGCAAGTTGGTACAATATGTGTAGTGTGTGAAAAACATGTCCTAACTTCAACTTTTATCTCAGTAATATTTTTAAACATTAAATTTTATGAAATAGACTCGGAGGGGGTCATTTTTAGAAAAAATTGTCTTCATAGCATTCTTATTTAATGAGTAATGGTCATTTGAACTTGCATGTTTTCTGAAACTCTCTTGCTCGTCCAGTCTTGCCATTTTCTACAAAAACCCCATTGACATAAATCTTTGGCTTTTGGTCTTTCTTGTGTTATAATTAGAAACATAGAATATTAATTCTGGAGAGATGAGCATCTTTTCTACTCTCCCAGTGGCAGTAATCACCTTCTGCACAATACTATTTATTTATTTTCTATCTTTAATTCTTTAATTTTGATAATATTCTTTATATTTCAGAAACTAGACACATTTTTTCAACCTTATGATAGAGTTTCATAATTTTTGAAAGTATTTTGGTATTGTAAATATGGCCCTAAAGTCAGAGCTACAAATATGTCCAAATTTGTAGTTTCACATTTTTATAAAAACTTGAATTTTCACATGTCTAAGTGTTGCATTTGATGTGTTTTGATAAGTGAGCATCATTATATGTGAATTTGTGTTATATGTGACTATGTAGCATGTTGGTTGCATGTGGAGTATGTATGTTTACATTATTGGTAATGAGTACGTATATTTGTGATTGTAGACATCGGGTTCCTAGGAGACGAGTTTGTGCCTTCGGAGTTCTAGGATTGCTCTTTGTTTTCCTCGCGCTTGTATATCATTTGGTAAGTATATGTGAGCAACATTTACAAATAAAAATTAGATGTTTATTTGATTTTTCAAACTTGTGAATTATGTTATAAAAATGAAAATTGGAGCATGTGAGAACTTTTAATAATATAAATCGTACTATTTGGAAATTACTTGGGAAAACTTTGTGTTGTAAAAATCAAATATGTTTGAAACGGAAAATAATAAGACACTCTTAATAGATATAGGGTGATGTACGGAGTTACATTGTGGCTACGGCCGGGGGCGCCAAGTGATCCCCCAACTATTTACGGCTACAGCCGGAAGTAATGCTTCACCTCATTGGATAAAACTTAAATGTTTACAATTTACCTTCGATGAACCTATATGTATCAAGTTATTGCGTGAAAGGGGTTTATAGAGCTAGAGTGCTACTTATATTTTTACGAGTCACTGCGGTATAGGGGTGTCGACACTTAAGGCCTTTAGCTAGAATATGTGAGCGGGGATTGACGTATGGGCTCGCATCACGCTCGGGAGAAATAGGCTTGTTAAAACCTACAATTCACCATTTAGCAATTCATTGTGATTCCTCCATCTACATTGTTCCCGTTGGTGGCTCAGGACATGCCCCGACCAAATGAAAACGTTAAGGTAACTCGTTACAACAATTAATAAATAGTTTCAAATTTCTGAAAATCTTTTATTGTCATTTTTTATATTCTTCTTTTATCTTTTGTAACTTATAAATGTGTTTCCTAGTCATCTATTTAAACGTTGTAGATTATATTTATTCAGTTTTGACTGACTTTATTTAAATTATGGTGTCTCATTATTATGTTTTAAACCACCACATGTTCGAGCTCGCGAGGGAGGAGAACGATCTACGAAATATAGGCAGCAGTAGTATATAGATCAGGTAGCCTATATGAAAACTTATCTTTTTCTAGCAATATTACTTTTTCTTCTTCTAAATGACATTGGACAAATGATTAACGTAATAGTAATGTAACCGTTGGGTTTTATTTGATCGCATGTAACCAAGAACCGTGACCCTACTTTGTTACCCGGGGAGGCTCATCACCTTGGGCGGAGGGCACTTTTCATAATTTTCGGGGTGTTTCAAGACATGGTTTGGCTTGATCTTCTTCAAAATCTGATTCACTAGAAGAATCAGAGTAACTCCATGATGCTACCATAGCCTTCTTTCTTCTGTCATTGTCCTTCTTCTGAAAGTGCTTGCTTTTCTTGTGAGGATAGTCTCTAATCAAATGTCCTGCATCACAACATTCAAATCAATTCATTAATTTAGATTTATTTTCATGGGAAGAGGACTTACATTTCTAGTCCTTGCTACATGAATCTGAATTTGTCTCTGCTGAAATCTTTGTTTCAAAAGTTCTTCTTCATCTTGAGAATCCTTGTCAAGACTTTGGAAATGAGAGCAAAAGGATATTCTTCATTATCTTCTTCTTTTTCAAGGCTTCGAGATTGTTCACCCTCTTTGGACTTGAGTTCTAAATTCTTGATACTATCTGGCAGTTCTCCATCAGCTTCACTCATGGAGATTTCATGTGTGAGTAGCATTCCCTGTAAATCATCTATTTGGAGAGAGGACAAATCTTGAGCTTCTTCAATGGTTGTTGTCTTTGGTTCCCATTTGTATTTGGGAAGATTTCTCAATATCTTCCTGACTTTCTCTTCATTGGAGAATGATTTCCCCAAAGACTCCAAATTTTTGACAATGTCAGTAAACCTCTTGAACATTTCTTTGATAGATTCATATCCATTCATCTTGAACAGTTCATGCTGTCTAAGGAATATGTTGATCTTAGTTTACTTTACTTGGATGGTTCATTCAAAACTAACCACCAATTTGTTTCAAATCTCCTTAGCAGTCTTGCAGGTAGATACCCTGTTAAATTCATCTGCATTTAAAGCACAATACAAAATATTCATGGATCTATAATTTTTTGAAAGTTGTTCTAATTCAGAAGTAGAGAAGGAGTTTTCAGGTTTGGGAGTTCTAATCCCATCCTTTTTGTGTTGTATATGTGAGGTCCATTCTTAATAATATACCATATTTCAATTTCTTGATCAATGACTAACATTTTCATTAAGGCTTCCCATTGCACAAAAATCTCTCCAAAAAACAGAGGAGGCTTTTAGCAGCTCTTCCCTGTGAGAAACCCCTTCAAATACATTACTCATGATCACAAGATTCTTAGATCTATATAGTGAAACAAGCTCTGATACAAATTGAAGATTGTAATGCACGTATGAAAATACAGGATCAAATACTCTAGAATGGGGGGGGGTTGAATAGAGTATGGCAACTTTTGCCAAAAGTGTGGTTTTGAAACAAAGTGAGAAGAACTTGAAGTATTTCATAACTTTGAACTCAGTTTCAAGGATTTGAAATCCCAACAGACAGTTTAAAACTTACTGATAGTTTTCAAAGCATTAAAAATCCTTTCAAAGCTTTGAACAGAAACCTGTTTTGATGCAGTTTTGAAGAAAAGCAAAGAACAAAAATGCAAAACAAAGAACACAGTGATTTGTTACGAAGTTCGGTCCCAAGTGACAAACTTTCTGCCTGAGGGATCTAATCCCTTTAGGATTTTAACAACTTCGTATTTATCAAAATCTAAGCCCTAGATATCTTGCCAAGAGAATTGCATTACTCTTTTCCAGCCAGTGGTTCATCCTAAGCTATCTAGTACCTACTCTTGCAAACTTATACAAAAAGAATCTATATTGTTCCTCTTGAACAACTCACGAGAATAGACGATTAAGGAATATAACAGAATGGTATACAAATTACGCTCAAGATGAAGAACATTGTGATGACAGTGAAGCAGTAAAGCTTCAAGTGTTCTATAGGAGGCTTGAAATGGATTGAATGGTTGAAATGATCTCCTTCAATGATGCTTGTAAATCCATGAGAGTGTATGAGTCCTTGCGTAATGCTCTATTCTTCTCTATCTCTATGAATTAGTGTCTCTTCTGTCAGTTTGAGTTGCAGAATATATAGGAAACTTGCAACAGAAATCCCTAAAAATCTTTGTAGATACTTAACTCTCAACAGCTCTTTTCCAACGACTAGCTGCTTGGTTTCACATTGATTTTGATATGATCTTCAATATTTAAGACTAAGGTAAGTTCATACAAGTTTCTATAAGAGTAGCATCAAATCTGCATGCAAAATCTTCAACCCTGCACATAATGAAACATGGCTAAACCTGCAGCACACAGTTAGGTAAAAATTCCTTCAAAATAACTTAGACAACTGATAGGATCAAAGCATGTTATAATACATAATTAGTTCATCATTCATCAAATAATATAGCATGATCAAGTACAGGAGATTAGGGAATGATTTGGAATGAGAACTCCCACTTAGTTCATATTGTGAAGTGATGTGCAGTTTCAAGGGTTTGAAACCAGTTTCAAAGCTCTGAAAACAACTTTGAACATACACCATAAAATACACTTGCAATAAAAACATCGCCTCACCTATGAATTAAAATATATCACAACTACAATCTAATATTTAATTCTTAGTTTACTGAACAATTAACTTGCATATTATTTGACACATAAAGAGAATAAATGTTTTGCTTTCCTAAGTATTACTAGAGGAAAATGTTTAGTTATCCATTAATATTCATATTTTTATTTGTAATCTATCAATTCAAAATGTATGGAAGTGAATATTAATTGGGCATGTACATACATATCACATATTGCACGTAATATATCCCTAACAAATGTCGACTCATGTTGATTTATGCTTAATCACTACTTCTTTCTAAGTGAAATAGTAACTTACAAACCTGCTATAATTAATAACATTATTATTTTTGTATGAAAGATTTGATTACAAATTCCTGAATTTTAAAATGAAATATCTAAAAATATCTTTTAGAGGGCGTGTACATAAGATTTACATACTCATATTCATAATTTAATTTTGATACAAATAAATTTTTATTAAGGCTCATGTAAGTAAAAGTATAATTGGATCATATGTAGTTGCTAATTATGGTGTTGATAATTATTTTGGACAAACACATTTATCGTCATTTTATATTTTATCATTTCCGCTACCCCCAACATAACTGAGGGCATATTTCACTTTATTTGACTTTGTAGGGCATCACCCTGTCACATGTAACAAGACTAATATTTTGTTTTGAAATACGAGGAATTTTGTTTTTTTCTAGGTTTTTTTTTTCAAATGCAAGTTTGTTGGTTGGTTATGCCACAACAAAGTCTCGGTGCATCAATGATGAATAGTATGGAAAAACAACATTAATGATGATTATGCCGTACATATTCATTTTCTCTTTCATAGTGGAATTCTATGATAAATATGGGAGATATTTAAGAATAGAATGACCACTTTCAACCTTAAACTGATAAATAAAGAAAGATATAGTATAATTTCAAATAGCTTGATTGTTATGAATAATTAAAAGTAAAATAAAATGTGTTCTTTCTAAATATTAATATGATATGTATAGAAATAATTATTTTATCAATTAAAATGTAAGACACAACAGTTTGTTATAAAAATGTGTACTTCAAAATCTTAAAAGATTAACGATGGTAATTTTAATCAGTTCTGTCAAAAAAATAGTGTATATTTTTATGGTAGTGAGTTAAAACTTAAATCAAATCGAGAGAAGTTCATGATGTGCAAACTTTACTAAAAGTAAATACAAATAAAAAAGCATATGCACGCTAAATTGTAACACATATAATAATTAGAATTGCGCACCCTGTACCGCGCAGATGCCCAGGGTAACGACTAGTATTGGTAGAAAGTTATGTGAAGCATATTTGGACAAATACCATTTAAACAAACATAAATGTTTAAACTTCTTCCATTAGCCACCACAAATTAGCTTCATTTAATCCATCTCGTTTGTTATTTTTTCTGTCTTACAATGATTGTCCATTTTCACAAGCATCAAACTATATGTAGGCATCAACTTATCAAACTAGGATTTAAAATTGTGAGGACTACAGTTTGTACTATTTCATGCATTCTTATGTTCATTTTCTTTCTTGAAGAATGCCTTCAATACATATTCACGAATATTTGTACAGTTTCAAAAGTTGCAATGCTTTGGAAGTAAACTGGAAAACTATTATAGATAAATTGAGATAAATTAAAATAAAAAGATGGACAACCTTTTCAAGAGACGGAATGCCATAATTTTGGAGTTAAATCTACATTTCAAGGTTTCCAACTTTGGAAAGATACTTTGAGGAAATTTATAACAAACTACCTTTGAGCCATTAATCCAATTTATTACAATTTTAAAGGGGAGGGAGAGCACAGTCGTAGATGATGATACACACGAGTACGAGTAAGTCTGCTAATCTATGCCCTCAATTTACGGCTAAACACGATACATCGAAAGACTACAATCGTAGAGCCAATTGAAGCAGTCATTGTTTAACAATATAATAGAATAGAGAATAGACAAGGCAATAAGATCCAAACTATTCTTTTACAAATGACTACGTAAAAATAAATTAGATGCAGTAATATAACTGAACTAATCTAGACGGATATACCAGGTATATAAAAACGTAAACAACACGGAACACAAGATTTTCAGGATAGGGAAACATTCACTGTGCTCTTGCCTGAGAAGGAGAGTTAGGATAAAAACCCCACCTGCTAGAACCAAGAGTGCTAGATAACTATATTGCACGAAATGTGTGTTATAAGATAGATAACAAGCTATGCCTCGGACCAGCTACTCACTACATTACTTTTTGCTAGCCTAATTTCTGCAATCTCATGTGGTACCCATGTAGTGGAAATCCAACCCTTGCTAAAATCAAGTTGGAACCATGTCTTGACCCGAGCTACACGGTGAACCTCATTCAAGCATGTACTCTAGAACCTTTTTCCCCGATACTTCGTCAATTGAGAAACTCTCTTACACCGTTAGTTCGTGAGTGCACAACTCTACTAGATAAATAAGAATAACACAGTCAACCTGTATAGGATATAACACTCTAGACAACGCTGAACGAATCCAAGACCTAACTGGTTTAAGAGGCAAACCCTAGACAAATATGGTTGACCCTACATGTTGCAACTAGGGGGAAACAACTTCAGATCTGACACACATTTACATAGTTCATGATAGTATATCCTGAAAAGAATAAAGACGTCGGGATGAATATGAAAGAGTGTTGGGAATCTAGGACACGTCTATAAATTATAAGACGGTCTGAAACACATATCTGACACAAAACCAAACTAAGAATAAGATCAAAGATATTGGTTTAGACTCAATACTCAAAATGGCTGACGGAAAACTTGTTCTAGATAAATAGAAGATGATTGATCTAGAGACTCAATTCAGTCTAGCTTGTATTGATTCTAGAATAAGCAACACCTTCAGAACCTGAATCAAAGTTGAAGAAAGTTGAAGGAAGCTTGAAGGAAGCCGAACCGTCGCTTTTGGAGGTTGGAAATTGAAGGGTCAGTCCAGGAGGAGGTGGTTCATTTGATGCTCTTCCTTTTTGCAGGCTGAACCCCAGAGGGGAGCGCTCTCTCTCTCTCTCACGATTTTCACAGGCGGCTAACCTAATAATGCTTTCAGTTTAGCTTAATTTTCTTTAAAGCCCGACCTTCTATTTATAGGGTGAGATTACAGTTTTCCAAGAAAGAGACTTTCAGGAAAAATAAATTAGGAATCTAGAACTTTAGAAACTAAATTAAATTCAAACTCTATTTATAGAAAAATCACATATTAATAAAAGAGTTTTACTAATAGATAAAATCTAATTTTCATAAAAAATATTTATTCTTAATTTCCTATTCTAAATAAAGTACTATCAGAAAATAAATATCTTTTAATAAAACAAGTTCAATTTACTTAGAATAGTAATTAAGCTATCAAATATTTTTAATTTTTAAGAAAATATTTTTCAGTCAATACAAATTAGTTCTTTAATATAATAATTATAAATAAAATAAAAACTATATAATTTGAAGTGGAAAAACGATATTATATATAATATAGTAATATTAGAAAATCTAATAATAATATTATTACTATATTCAGTTGAGCCCCTAGATATCCTAGAATATTTGAGATTATAATTTCAATTCTCTCATCCTTGAATCCACATAATGAAAATTTATCCTCGCGATGGAGACATGACTTCTTGTAGTAAGACTGAGAGTGTGGGCTTTTTATGATTTTCTCTTAAGACCATCCAAAGATATAGCGAGACACGGCCCACCGTAACAAATGCGTTTTCTAACCATGAAAATTCCTTAGGAAAAGTAGAAAAATGAAAAAAGAATTATTCTTCTCGAAAACGATGAGACTTAACTTACCTTTCAAAATTTTCCATTTTTTTTCAATTTACAAAATGTACGAGCAAACATCAGCATAAATATGTATATTCAAATCTTCTTAAATAAGTCAGTGACAATCATAATACTCGATAAGTCAAGAAACGAATAATGTTTTTCCTTTTAATTTAACAATTCTCTTTAGAAATCACATATTTTATCACCTCATGCACATGGATAAAAACTCATCTTGGAATGAAACAACGAAAACTAAAATGAGACATGGTTATAACGGGAAAATGCATCTGCGTGAACCTTTGTCTCTACGGATAGGTTCGGCTGGGATATAGGCTTACACGTATCAACAACCTATGTTTACAAAATTATCCTAGATTAACAAGACAGTCCTGATACGTATGGATTGCCTTATAATCACATGTTTCTTGCTACAAAGATCCTATAGTCTTACAAATCTACCAGGTTTGAAGGAAGTGTCTTTAAGTTGGTTTTAAACTATAGATACCCTAAACTGTGATACCATCGACAAGCCACATGGAACCCCGTATAAGGGACCGTGTGAAGCCGTTGTGCTCCACATAGCACCAAAATTCATCCTTTTCCTACGCGTATGCAAAGGACTGCGAGGCAGGATCCTTCGCAAATGCGGCTTATGATAACGGGCCTTGGGGTGCGAGTGGCTTGGAGGATAGAGTAAGCTCTGTCGCGTGCGAGATGCCAACCTCGCATGAGACCCTCGTCCATTATATAGAGACCCGCGAACAAACTGTCACATCCCCGAAATAGTGGACCATGATTCCTACATATACGGGCCGCAAGCCGCTCAATTAGGCGGACGTTAAGTCCACAAGGGGTTCCATTACTGTCGTGTGTGCTCACCCGCGTCTGACTAATGGCCTGCACATATATGATCTATCCCATTCATAACGATCAGAGACACACAACGTACGACAGACAAGGAACTGCTACAACACTCAGCTCAACCATCACTGTCTCACCTGTGGATAACATATGTTGCCTTACTCTTATCCCGAACCGTCTCTAATCTTCGGTCCCCAAACAGGTTAACCATGTATCGTTTGTTTTGTTCTTATACTTAGAGGAACACAGGGGAACTGTCTAGTTCAACTCCTCATCTAAATTGGTGAACCCGATTTGAACAACTTAGACGATTCACTCAGTTACTTGTTGTCGAATGTAAGTTCACATGTTTCACATGCTTTAAATAAAGAGCTATTTCAAGGCCTTGAAACGGTTTTCAAAGCCTTGAATCACATGTTTCATAGGCTTCAAATAGCAGCCTTGAAACAACATTCAAAGCCTTGAAAATGTCTGACCTATATGCATATTCTAAGGGGGAGTTTTTCTGAAAAAATCTGATCTTTTTCTAACTCTCTCACCCATATATGTGAACTGTTATTACTTGATGATGAAAAAAAAAGCTTTTGACTCACATAGACCTCATCTGTCTAACCTGGTTAACTTAGTTTTGCACGGAAGTTTTATTTCATATTTTGCAGGAAAGGAAACATGGAGAGAATGTGATTCTGTGATCAATCAGACACTATTGACATCATATAAATCTGTTTAAAGACAATATCAGAACAATATTCCTGAAGATTATGATCAACTATCTGTTGGAGAAGGCTGTTAAAAGAGTCAAAGTTGTTGCCTACAGAACAAGAAGTTTGTTGCTGAAAATCAGGGAAGATTTGCAGAGCATCTGAGCTGTATAAATGAGCTTATTTTGAAGCAACAAGGAGAACACTCAACGGGAAAAAAGAGAGACACATTTCAGGATTGAAAATAATCAAAGAAGCACATCATTCTCACAATCCATCTCACAGAAGATCGCTGCATTTTTCACTACAGTTTTTCACTTCCAGTGTTCTTCTATTCTGAGCTCAATTTTTATATCATTCTTATACTACTTCTAGATCTCACTCTAAAGGATTGTTCAAGGTGAAAAATAGAGAATTATTAGTTAATCATTGAGCTAGAGCAGGTACTAGATAGGTTAGAGAGAACCTCAAGCTGTAACAGAGTAACACATATCTCTGTGCTAGAGATCTAGGGCTTAGCTTTAGATTAATAAGAATTTTGTTGAAAATACTGCACGAGAAGATCCCTGAGGTAGAGACGTAGGTCCAAGTTGACTGAACTCTATAAATCCTGTGTCTCTTGCATTTACATTTTCATTCTCATACTTAGTCTTTGCAGGATTCAAACTAGTCTGTTTTCAAGGGTTTGAAACTCTTTTCAAGGCCTTGAAAAAGACCTGTCTTTATTTCATTCAAACTATATTTCATTCCAAAGGCTAGAAACTGTTTTCAAGGCCTTGAACTTCATTGCTCTTCACAGAAACTCTTATCTTTACAAGTTTTACAAAAAGTTGGCATACTCTATTCAACCCCCCCCCCCTTCTAGAGTATCTGTGTTTCATTTCTACCTGCTTACTCCCCTTTCACTGAAGATTTTAAGATGGTTCCTCGTCTTCTCCTCGGAGTTCATGACGGCAGGAACCGATCATCACTATCGTCGAAGTCCCTTGAAAACCATGCCAGTCATAACTAGCTCTCCCAATCCCTCAGATGTGGATAACATACGTTGCCTTGCTCTTCCTTGAACCGTCCCTCAGATATGAGATTTTCATTAACTAATAGTTTAGGATAACTGAACAGGAAACAGTATAAACTCTAGGACAATATTGATAGAAAAATCCTAGTGTTTCGAATATGTTAGATGTCAGTAGAGAAGAGACAGTCTAAAACACAGACCTGACTAAAAAAAACTAAGCAAAAGATCAAATTACTGGGTTTGATCTATATATATATAAAAATCAATTATATACACAAGTAGACTAACATAAGACGTGTTCTTGATTAATATAAGTAGATTGATCCAGAGACTTAATGAAAAACAAGTTCAGACTTACCTGGATTGATCCTAGAGGAGATACACCAACTTCAGACCTTGAAAAAAAGCTAAAGGAAGCTGAAGCGCCGCTATAAGAGGAATGGAAGTTGAACTGGTGGCCATGGTAAGGTGAACCATCGAATAGGGTCTCATGCTTCTGCTGCCTGAAACCTAGAAGTGCTCTCTCTCTCTCTCTCTCTCTCTCTCTCTCTCTCTCTCTCTCTCTCTCTCTCCCTGTCTTCTCAAGAAATCTAGGGGAGGCTAACTTATTGCTTCAAAGTCTAATTTTATATGAACTATGTATCTTTCATAGAAGAGATTAATTAATTTTCGAGCAAGATAGTTCAAGAAAAAATCAATTATGAATATGGACTTTCAGAAATTAAATTAAAGTCAAACTCTTATTAATAGAACAATCAATCATTAAATAAGGAGCTTTACTTAATAAGAAAATATATTTTCTCTAAAGAAATATTTATTCTTAATTACCAAATAAATAAAGTAAGTAACATAAAAGAAATAATCTTCTTAGAAAGTCAATTTCAATTTACTTAATATATAAGTTAAGCTGCCAAGTATTCTTCTTTAATAATTATGAAAAGGTTCTTAATCAATATAAATCCAATGTTCAAAATGCAATTTGGTAAATAGAAACAAAAGCAATATTAAAATATGGGCAAAATTTATAATGAAAAATACATAATAACGGCCGAATTTCATAGAGAAAATATTATTACTATATTTTGTTTGATTTATACTGAAACTCTATAAAATTAACTTTAAATTAAAAACTGATTAAGTTCATATTGTAATCATTATAAAAAATAGGAAAATACATCTCTTTACTTGGAAGATACATCTTCTTGTGACCATTATCGCCAAAAATATTTTATTTCATAAAAGATATATTTCATTCCTAATTAAACTCACTTTACTTGGAAGAGGAGCAATAATGTCTTAAAGAAATTCTAAGAAGAATAACAGATTGACTGAAACTGCAAAAGAGCTAGACGAAAAGTTGAAGAGTCTAGAAAAACAAACTCTAGCAACCTCTAGGCTACGCACGGCTACCTAGGGACCCGTGCAAATCCTACAACATGCCAGGGAGGGTTTATACTCTTTGGCCCTTTTCTCTTTTTCATTGTTGATAGTTTGGTCCAAGAATATATGTATTGATGCTATAGGAATATTACTAGATCTAAGAGGGTCTCAGAAACTTCTAGGAATGTACCTGAAATCTAAGGATCACAAACTCATGATTTTAGATGCTTTCTTATAAAACTAGATTCAAGGAGCCTGAATTGCCTGAAAGAACATGAGTTAGCATCACAGAGTATCCAACTAAAGAACCTCATATCATTTATAGTATTCCTAAACAATGCGCTACATGATCCGTGTTATTTTATTCTGAAACTTGCAAACACATAGATACAGTGCAAGATCCTAGATTGAACACATTCTGACTCATCATGTGTCAGGTATGTCTATGGATGCAGGTAGAATGGAGCTCAAGAAATTATTTTGTGTGGAACAAGGAAGGAAATGTGTTGTGTGAATGACAAACGTTCGTTAGTACGCACTCATAGGAAGCACATTCAAAGAGCTCAGGGACCGCACAATGCATTGGAGAAAACAATGTGAATAATGAAGTCCCATAAGACCGTGGAAAAGCGAGAAATATATTTTTCTGCATCGAGAAAATTCACACCACAACAAGAGATCCTGCCGCAACGAAAAAGTCCCACCGCAACGAAAGTGCATCAAAAGTCCCGGCACGGCAAGCCACATACTGAATTGCGGCTATTGCCATCCCATCGCAGCCAGAATTCTCCCATTCCGGAGAGCACATACGCTGAGGACTGAAAATTGATGGTAAAAAGGTTATTTTTTCACATCTCAACATCCTAATTCATCTTAAACACGTCTAAAATAATGTATAAGACAAAAATTATATTTAGACGATTGGGGGAAGATAGAGATGACTGAGGGTTGAAAGAGGCGGAGCTCTTCGCACCTGTTGGAGCGTACGAAGGAAGCTTGTAAAAGCGGATCATCGCAGAGATATTTGTTTGTTGATATATCTTTCTCTTCATCTATGTTCTCATTTTTCTATGTGGTAGATACTATTTATATCATGTAAACTCATTTGTTAGGGCCTGAATTGGGGACCCAGGGTTTATGCTTTACGTATGAATTTCTTTGAGATTTTGATCTTAGGTTTTGATATTTATTGATAATGCAGTTATTCATGTTTAGTTTATGTTCGTCATATGTGTTCTCCAGAGAAGACGTCTTACTGGTACAAAGAAATCCAGTCTGTAAAATCAAGCTAATAGTTGGTCGGGATTGGTGAGTAAATTGAATTAAACACGTTGATGGACTGTCGAGAATAGACAACTAGGTAGGAAATCATGGATATTTAAGGTGAATGCCTAGTTATATAGTAGCAGAAAGGCGGTAGTAACTATTGGTAAGGGCTGCATCTGGTAACATACACTGGCCTTAACTGAATAAAACTAGCTCAGTGTTTCGAAAATCACAACGAAAAATCGGATAGTGCCCCCCGTGTCTCAACGAGGATCCCTAGTACCATATTTTCTTTAAATTTCAACTGTTTATATCTTTAATTCATTTTAGTTGTTAATTTAGCTCTACTTATAAATTAAACTCAAACTAGTGTCCGCACTTTGATTATCTAAAGAAATTGACTAACACGAAGTCTTATGGGTTCGATATGAACTTGAATTTATTAGGAAAACAGCAGTTGACACCGTGCACTTGTGGTACACAGTGTGCATAAGCAGCTATCACTCCGTGCATGAAAAATATTTTCGAGAACACGTTAAATTTTTGTGTTATTTTATTTCTCCTTCTCCATTGTGCGAAATTTGGAAGTAAAATTTTAAACAAAAGGTAATAGAAGAGAAAACCAATAAGAGGTGTTTCCATGCCCCCGATAAGGTACCTCAAATGTCTTGCTTTTATGCCCAGGTAAAACCTGAACAATTCACGCTCAAAGAAATATAACATGCAATACTCATAATAAAATTTAAAATGTGATACCTTGATGTGTTAACACTGACCAAGAAAACTGATGATCATGGAATGCGATTTGATCAAAGCTCTCAGATGGGCACTACCTGTAAGTTCAGAGTTTGTTTCAAAGCTTTGAAACTGGTTTCAAAGCCTTGAACTGCACAACATTTCATAGCAAGACCTCACTGGGAGTTCCTCCTCCTAATCAATCTCTAATCTCATGTGTTTAATCATACTATATTATATGATGAAAGAAAATTTAATTATATGTTATAACATGCTTTGATCCAATCATTTGCCTAATTTGTTTGCAAGGATTATTAGCTATCTGTTTTGCAGGAAGTTTCCTTATCTGCAGAATTGCAGAATAGGAAATCCAAGCCTACAGATTGATCATACTTACACGAAAAGTTGTCTAGACCTTTCTTAATCCTGCAGATGGAAGATCAGATCAAAATCATTGAGGAAATCAAACAGTAAGCCTTTGGATCAAGCTTTTGAGAGTCAAAGATATGCAACGGATTTTTAGGGATTTATGTTGAAGAGTTCCTTATAAATCTGGAATTCAAATTGACCGAATAGTGGTGACATAGAGAGATTGACAAGCACAGAGCATTACACAAGCATTCATACACTCTCACAGATTGATAAGCATCATTTAAGGAGAACAAACAATTCAATCCATTCCTGATCCATAAGAACACTTCAAGCATCACTGCTTCACAGTCTTTACAGTGTTCTTCATTTGAGCTTCATTTGTATCTTATTCTGTTATATTACTTAATCATCTGTTCTTGTGATTTTTTTAAGAGGAACAACATATATTCTTATTGTATCAGTTAGCTAGAGAAGGTAATAGATAGGTTAGGAAGAACTACTGGCTGAAAAGAGTAAAGTAATTCTCTACGCCTGATATCTAGGGCTTAGATTTTCATTAATAAGAATTTTTTGAAATCCTAGAGGGATTAGATCCCTAGGCAGAGAGTTGGTCACTTGGGACCGAACTTCGTAATAACTTATTCAAAACAGGTATCAGTTCAAAGCTTTGAAAAGCTATTTAAAACTTTGAAAATTATCAGTAACTTCTATACTGTCTGTTTGGATCCCAAACCCTTGAAACTGAGTTCAAAGCTTTGACATACTTCAAGTTCTTCTCATTTTGTTTTAAATCCACATATTTGGAAAAATTTGCCATACTCTACTCAAACCTCACCCCTTCTAGAGTATTTGATCCTGTATTTAATACCTGCATTACAATCTTCAATTGGTATAAGAGCTTTTATCACTATATAGATCTAACAATCAGGTGATCATGAGTAATGTAGGTGAATGTGTTTTTTCACATGGAATAGCTTCTAAAAGGCCTCCTTTGTTTCGTGGAGACAAATTTGTGCACTGGAAGGCCTCGATGAAAATGTTTATCATTGATCATGACATTGAACTCTGGTTTATTATCCTGAATGGACCTCACATCTTCTATACAAAAATGATGGGATTAGAACTCAAAATCCTGAAACACTCTCTCTACTTCTGAAATAGAACAACTTTAAAAGAATTATAGAGCAATGTTTTTTTTTGTATTGTGCTTTAAATGCAAATGAATTCAACGTGATATCTACCTGCATGAATGTTATGGAGAATTGAGATAAACAGGTGGTTACTTTTGAAGGAACCAGCCAAGTGAAGTAAACCAAGATCAACATATTCCTTAGACCGTATGAACTGTTCAAGATGAATGGAGATCAATCCATCAAAGACATGTTCAAGAGATTCACTGACATGTTTAATAATCTGGAGTCCTTGGGAAAATCATTCTCCAATGAGGAGAAAGTTTGAAAGATCTTGAGAAGTCTTCCCAAAGCCAAATGGGAACCAAAGACAACAACCATTGAAGAAGCTCAAGATCTTCCCTCTCTCCAACTAGATGATTTACAGGGAAAACTACTGACACATGAGATCTCCATGAGTATGGCTGATGGAGAACTACCGGAGAATTTCAAGAATCTGGAACTCAAGGCCAACGAGAGTGAACCAACTCAAATCCTTGAAAAAGAAGAAGATGATCAAGAAGATCCTTTTTCTCTCATTTCCAAAGCCTTGACAACGATTTTCAAGATAAAAATGAACTTTGGAAACAAAGAATTCAGCAGAGACAATTTAGATCTTCAAGTAGCAAGGATTACAAGGCTATGTCTTCCTCACATAGATCTAAATTAATTAAATGCTTTCAGTGTGGTGATGCAGGGCACTTAATCATATACTATCCTCACAAGAAAAGCAAGCATTTTCAAAAGAAGGACCATGACAGAAAGAAGAAAGCTTTGGTAGCTTCATGGAGTGATTATGATTCTTCAAGTGAATATGACTCTTAAAAAGATCAAGCCAACCTTTCTCTTATGGCCAAGCATGATGAAAGTTCATAAAAGAAGATTGAGGTAATGGTGAATAGTATTATTACTAAACCTGCAAATGTACTTTCTGAGATTTTGAAAACAATGCTTCGGAATGAAGAAGATTACTTAAATGAAATCAAGTCTTTAAAGGAGAAATTTCATGAGCAAGCAAAAGAAAAATTGCAACTAGTTTTCCAAACAAAAATATTGAATTTTCTTAGGAAAAGACTGGTAGATATTTAAAAGATTTGGAAACCAATTTCAAAGTCTTGAAAACTTAAGTCAAAGAAGTTGTAGTATAGAACTCTCTTTTGAGTGACAACCTTGTTGCTCTAAGACATCAACATGATGAATTAGAGGAACATAAGACTCTTCTGACTGAGAAACTTCAAGACTCTAGGAATGCTTTGAAAAAATTTGATGGCTTTGAACATAATATCAACTTGATTCTTGGAGAAAGTTTACATTTTGTTCACAAAACTGGTATTGGATATAATCCAAACTTTCCAAGAAAGAACAATAAAAGATTTGTGAAATCAAGTGGCAAACATTCTCCAAAATTTCAATACTGTGGAAAGATTGGTCGTGTTAAGATGACTTGTCCCTTTAGAAGAATAGAACCTCATATCATGAGGAATACCTTTCCATTTCATCTTACAGGACAAGTGAGACAGATTTGGGTTCAAAAAAGAGTCAGACCACCTAACATGGTTGATCCTGAATATGAATCCAAATATTACTCTTGGTCTAACAGCTGGGTAAGGCGGTGAATGGTGTTTGTAGGTTGTCACCAAGAGCACAGAGCAGAAGTGGATTATGGATAGTGGTTGCTCCAGACACATGAGTGGCAAAGGTTCTTTATTTACAGAACTGAAAGAACAACCAGGAGGGACAATCTCACTAGGTGACAAAGGAAAATGCAATATTATAGGAATTGTTAAGTGTTGAAAATTCTATTTTAGATGTTTATCTTGTAGATTATCTAAAGCTTAACCTGCTTAGTGTATCTCAACTGTGTGATAAAGGTAATAAGGTTATTTTTGACAAGGAGAAACGTGTGGTTCAAGATGAAAAATCAGATAATTTCATCCTCACTGCTCCAAGGTCAAACAATGTTTACTATTTGAATACTAACAAAGTTGCAGGAGAAAGTCTGAAATGTCTCAAGGATTTGAAAGAAAAATAAAGCTTTAGCACCCAAGCATGGACATATCAGCATGCATACACTTAACGAACCAGTATCTTACGACTTGGTAAGAGGCCTTTCATCCATCAAGTTTAAGTATGAATAAGTTTACAAGGCTTGTACTCAAGGAAAGCACACAAGGAGCTCATTCAAGCCTAAGAACATTGTAAGTTCAACTAGACCTATTGAACTGCTTCATATGGATCTTTTCGGTTATATGAGAGTTTAAACTCCAAATGGTACGGAGTATATGCTGGTTATTGTAGATGATTTCTCTAGATTTACTTGGGTAACAAATTTAAGAGATAAGTCTGAGGGTCAGTCTGAATTTTCAAAAATTTGTAAAGAGCTTCAAACTTTGAAAAACCTGCCTATTGCTTCAATAAGGAGTGATCATGGCAGAGAATTTGATCAACTAGAGTTTGATTTATTATGTGCCAATTTGGGTATTTCTCACAACTTTTCTCCTCCTAGAACTCCTCAACAAAATGGTGTAGTTGAAAGGAAAAATAGGACTCTTGAGGACATGTCTAGGACAATGCTTTTGAAAATCAAATTTCCAAAGTCTTTTTTGGCATGGCTGTCAACATTGGAAATTATATTTTAAACTGGGGCCTAATTAGGCCTATTTTTAAGAAGACTCCTTATGAACTTTTCAAAGGGAGAAGGCCTAATATTTCTTATTTCAAACATTTTGGATGTACTTGTTTTGTTCACAATAATAGTAAGGATACTCTTGGCAAGTTTGATGCCAGAAGTGATGAAGGTATTTTTCTTGGTTATTATTTAACTTTCAAAGCCTACGGAGTTTACAATAAAAGAACCAAGGTTATTGAGGAATGTATACATGTTATATTTGATTAAAGCAACAATGGTTCTTTGAGTGCAGGTTGTGGAAACATAAATCTTCATAATTCAATCACTCTGGATGAATGAGAAGTATGAACTCAGGGGAACTTTATATATTTAAGATGATAAAATATAGTTTCTAAAGAGACAAGTCTCTAAGCTCCATAGCTTTGAAGATACACAATTTCCTACTATGACCTTGTTAACTGTCAACTAACATTTTATGTATTCGAGGCTTGGCATTGGATTAGATAATGTTTAAATGTATCTTATAAATATTCTTAAGCTAGATTATTGTGTTCCAACACAAAACATATCTCTCAATGTAAATGCATCAAAGATCAAAGCATATTCAAGGCCAAAGCTTTGAAGGACATCTTAAGCTTCAAAGCTTTGGAGGATTATCTTAAGTCTTTGACAGTCATTCTGATTCTTATATGATTCTTATTCCAGGATGTTATAACTATTTATGTGATTGAGTATTGACTTACTATGAGTCATAATCATGTTACTAATATTTATCACAGTTTATCTGTAAATTATTCTGGAGATTATTGTGGGATTATTAACTCAGTTGATTGGCTAAACTACTATGCCAAACAGCCAGGATTCTTAATGCTATATTATTTGGATTTTTTGTGACCTTATGATTGAGTTATTGCAGGGTTTTTCGTCGCTCAAACCCTCCAAAAAAATCTGAAAATCTATTCAAACATAGCTGTTGAAAGAAGTTGTTAAATGGAGAGGATTTTCAGGAAGGTTTTTCCTGAAATCTCTCAGGTTTTTACAGCAGTTTATGTTTAACGGAAGTTTGAATTTCAAAGTCAAGTAGAGACACAGAGAGAGGGCTTATCACTGTAAAAGGAAGATTTATTCATTTGTGGGATATCAACACATACGACTCTTCTAATCAAGCAAGGATTCAACTGCTCAACAAGATCAAATCATCCTGAATCTGAAGAACACTTCTAAGAATTCATTGCTTATCTGTATTATGTGTTCTTCTTTGTGCTTTCATTGTAATATTGTTAAGTGTTTCTTTACCTCACCAAACTTAGAATTTAGTTGTTAAAGTGAACAGCAAGAGGTTCTTTTTGTGTCATCAGGTTGTAGCTGAAACTACACACGTTGGGAACAACAAGTTGTATAACTGTAAGGTAGCTCACTTAGGCTTGAGATCTAGGGCTAAATCAGGGTGATTAATAAGAAGTGTGTTCAAATCCTGGAAGGATCAAGTCCCACAGGAAGAGAGTAGGTCCAATTGTGACTAAACTCTGTAAAAGTCCTTGTGTTCTTTACTTTACTGCATTGTTTCTTTATTTTCCAAACTAGACTAGCACTAAACAGGTTGCTCCAAAGCTTTGGAGAATCTTCTATCTCAAAACTTTGAAGCTTCAGTTAGTTCTAATATGTTTCAAATCTATCCAATATTTTCCAAAGCCTTGAGATTTCATTAGTTCCTTGTGTTAGAATTTAAAAAATCCGATTTGAGCAAAAGTTTCCATACTCTATTCAACCCCCCCTCCCCCCCTTATAAAGTATTAGATCATGTGTTTACTCTACATTACACACTTTCAATTGGTATAAGAGCTTGGGTCACTATATAATATATAACCATCTTGTGACAATGACTAATGTAGGTGATGGAGGGTTCTCACAAGGTAGAGCAGCCAACAGACCTCCATTGTTCTGTGGTGACAGTTTCATGAACTGGAAAGCATTAATGAAGATGTTTATCATAGATAAAGACATGGAACAGTGGTCAATCATTCTCAATGGTACTTATGTGTATTACTCCACTACAAATGGGATCAGTACTGTTAGAAATGAGGAAGATCTCTCAGTTACAGAATTGGAAAAGGTATCAAAGAACTATAAAGCTATGAACTTCTTCTATCTTGCTCTTAGTGAAGATGAGGTCAACAGAGTATCAAACCGCAAAAGTTCCAAGGAAGTTTGGGACAAGCTGGTTGTGACATATGTAAGAACCAGTCAAGTCAAAAAAACAAAGATCAATATTCTTCTGAGGCACTATGAGTTGTTCAAGATGAATTATGAAGAATCCATCAAGGAGATGCTCAAAAGATTCGCAGACATTGTGAATAATCTGGAATTCTTGGGGAAAGCTTTCTCAAATGAAGAAAAGGTCAGAAAGATTTGGAGAAGTTTGCCAAAAGCCAAGTGTGAGCCAAAGACAACTGCTGTTGAGGAAGCTCAGGACTCGATACTTCTGGAGTAAGATGATCTTCAAGGCAAGCTTCTCACTCATGAGATGTCCATGAAGGAAGGGGATTGTGACTTGAGTGACAAAGCCAAATACAATATTCTGAGGCACTCAAGGAAAAAGACAATGAAAATTCTCAAAGCATTGAACATGAATATGATGATGATGAGGAAGCCTTAGCCCAAATATCCAAAGCTTCGACCAAAATTCTGAAGATGGAGATAAAGTTTGGAAATAGGGATTACAACATAGACAAATCTAGGCCCTCAAGCAGCAAGGATCACAAAGGTAAGTCTTCTTCACATTCACATAAACCTAAAGTAATGAATTACTTTCAATGTAGAGATGCATATCACTTGGTGAGGGATTGTCCTCAAAAGAGGAAAAACATGCATTTTCAAAAGAATGAAAGTGATAACAGGAGGAAAAAATAAATGGTTGCATCATGGAGTGATTCTGATTCATCAACAGACTCGAATTCAGATGAAGAGCAAGCCAATCTTTGCTTAATGGTTGAGCATGAAGAAGAAAAAGGCTCAGACAAGCACATTGAAGAAATGGTAAAAAAATCTTCTTGCTAGTCCTTCTGATGTTTTACCTGAAATTATAAAAAGCATGCTTTTGAATGAGGAAAGTTACAGAAATGAGATTGTTTCTTTGAAGGTTAAAGTTCATGAGCAGGAAAAAGAAAATTCAGATCTGGTTTTTATCAACAAAACTCTTGAAGTGTTCAAGTCAAAAATTGACAGTAACTTCAAAGACTTGGACAGCAGGTTCAAAGCTTTGAAGGAACAGGTCAAAGAAGTTGTTGATCAAAACTCTATTTTAACTGATAAAATTGTTGAGATTTAGAACAACAAATAATTTCATTGACTGAAAAACATCAAGTTTCCAGAATGATTTTATCAAAGTTTGCAGGCTCAGAATATAATCTCAATCTCATGCTTGGAGGAAGTCTGCAGTCTATGCACAAAAGTAGAATTGGCTATAATTCAAATTTTCCAAAGAAAAGCCAAACCACCTTTGTAAAATCAGGAAGCAGACATTCTCAAAAGTGTCATTACCGTGGGAAGCTTGGTCATGTGAAAATAACTTGTCCCTTCAGAAGAACAGAACCTCACATAATGAGAAACACATATCCTTATCAGCTCAAGGACAAGTGAGGAAGATTTTGGGTTCCTAAAGGAAACATACCACCTAATATGGTTGATTTTTTGTATGAATCCAAATTCTATACTTGGTATAATAGCCTGTTGAGGCAATGATTGATTTTTGCAAGCTGTCACCAAAGCTTTGAAGGATCAAAAATGGTTTCCGGATAGTGGAACAATCACTCTTGGTGACAAATCCAAGTACAATATAATTGGCATAGGTAGTGTTGGTAATGAATCTACTACTTTACTTAGTTGTAGGTTTAAAGTATAATCTGCATAAAATTTCTCAATTGTGTGATAAGGGTAATAGAGTTGTTTTTGACCAAGGAGAGATGTGTGGTGGAAGATGAGAAATCTAGAAATTGCATACTCACTGCTCCTAGGTCATACAATGTATATACTTTGAATACTAACAAAATTGCCGGTGAAAGTTTGAAGTGCCTCAAAGCTTTGAAGGAAGACTAAAGCTTTGGCATAGAAAAATTGGGCATATAAGCATGCCTACGATGAACAAGCTCATCTCAAAAGACTTGGTAAGAGGATTACCAATCCTGAAATTCAAAAATGATGAGATTTGCAAGGCATGTACCTAAGGTAAACAGACAAGGAGTTCATTCAAGCCAAAGAACTTTTTTAGTACCACTAAACCTTTAGAATTGATGCATATGTACTTGTGTGGTCCTATGAGAGTTCAAAATCCAAGAGGTAAGAGGTATATGGTTGTTGTGGTAGATGATTATTCTAGATTTATATTGGTTATGTTCATTAGAGATAAATTTAAAGCATTATCTTAATTCTCCAAGCTTTGTAAAGAGCTTCGAACTTTGAAAAACTTACTAGTTGTATCTATTAGAAGTGATCATGGCAGAGAATTTGATCAGCTTGATTTTAATTTATTTTGTGCAAATCATGGCACCTCACACAACTTTTCTGCACCTAGAACTCCTCACCAGAATGGTGTAGTTGAGAGGAAGAATAGGACACTTGAAGACATATCTAGAACCATGCTACTTGAAAGTAATTTTCCAAATTATCTGTGGGTAGAAGATGTTAACACTGCCAATTATGTTTTGAAATAGATGTGTGCTTAGACCTATTTCGAAGAAAAATCCATATGAATTGTTCAAAGGTAGGAATCCAAATGTTTCTTATTTTAAGCCTTTTGGTTGTACTTGTTATGTGCATAATAATGGCAAGGATAATCTTGGCAAATTTGATGCTAGAAGTGATGAAAGTGTATTTCATGGTTACTCTCAAACTAGCAAAGCATATAGAGTTTTCAATAAGAGAACTAAGATTGTAGAAGAGAGTATTCATGTGATTTTTGATGAAAGTAATGGTGATTCCTTTGGTGAAAGTTTTGCAGATCTCAATTTGAATAAATATCATGCAGATGACGATTGTGAGAAAGAGGAAAGAAGCAAAACTAATCTGCAAGAACATCTAGAAGAATCTCACAGATTTGAACATCCTTCTATTTCAAAATATCAAAGCCTTGAGACTTAAGTTCAAAGAACACAAAGTTCTTATACTACTACATCAAGTTATCAAAGACTTGAAAAGTTACCTGCTGAACCAGAACCCTGGACACCAAGGAAGAGGTTCAAGTACTTGTCAGCTCATCCAGCAGATAACATTATCTCAGATCCATCAACTGGTACATAGACCAGAGGAAAATTAAGAAACTTTTGTGCCTCCAGCGCCTTTGTATCCATGATTGAACTTAAAAATGCAAAGAAGGCACTAGAAGATGCCGATCGGGTCATTTCAATGCAGAATGAGCTGAATGAATTTTAAAGGAACAAGGTTTGGAACCTTATTCCTAGACCAAAGACTGGATCACTAATTGGAACCAGGTGGGTGTTCAGAAATAAACTTTATGAAAATGGTAAGGTTGTGAGAAACAAAGCCAGACTTGTGGCACAGGGGTACAATCAAGAAGAAGGTATTGATTATGAAGAAACATTTGCTCATGTTTCCAAGTTAGAAGCTATCAGAATACTTCTTGATTTTGCATTCTATAAACATATAAATCTGTTTCAGATGGATGTCAAGTGTGCTTTTCTAAATGGCTATTTACAAGAAGAAGTATATGTTGCTCAACCACCTGTTTTTGAAGATGATAATTTTCCTGATCATTTTTACAAGTTAGACAGAGCTCTCTAGGGCCTTTAGCAATCTCCAGGGGCTTGGTATGATAGACTTTCAAAGTTCTTATTGACAATAATTTTAAGAGAGGCCTAGTAGACAAAACTCTTTTCATTAAGACACATGAGAAAGACATATTAGTAGTACAGATCTATGTTGATGATATACTGTTTGGTGCTACTGATGATGCTCTTTCAAAAGGGTTTTCAAGACTAATGTGAAGGGAATTTGAAATTAGCTTGATGGGAGAGCTAAATTTCTTTCTTGGACTTCATGTACATCCAATGAAGAAAGGAATTTTCGTGCATCAAGGAAAGTATACCAAGGACTTGCTGAATAAGTACAACATGTCTCAGTCTAAGGTAGTCAAATCTCCCATGAGTTCATCATTATCCTTAGATAAGGATACAAATGGTAAGAGTGTGAATCAAAAGGATTATAGAGGTATGATTGATTCAATGTTGTCTTTAACTGCTAGTAGACCAGATATTGTGTTTAGTGACGGTATGTGTGCAAAGATTTCAAGCAGATCCTAAGGAAAGTCATGTAGTAGCTGTTAAAAGAATCTTTAGATATTTGAATGAAAGCATAGACTTGGGGCATTGGTATCCAAGAAGAACTAACTTCTTAATCAGTGGTTATTCAGATGCAGAATTTGCAGGCTACAAGGTGGATAGGAAAAGTACTTCAGGATGCTGTCAATTTCTTGGTTCATCTCTAATTAGTTGGCATTCAAAGAAGCAGAATTCAGTAGCCTTGTCAACTGCAGAAGCTGAATACATTGCAGCTGGTGCTTTTTGTTCTCAAGTATATGGATTTCTCAACAACTAAGAGATCTTGGATATGAATTCAGAAATGTGCCTATCAACTGTGACAATACAAGTTCCATTTTAATCACAAAGAATCCTGTGCAGCACTCCAGAACTAAGCATATAGATGTAAGACAATATTTTATAATATATCAAGCTGAGAAAGGTGATGTGTATTTATCTTTTCTATAAACTGCTAAGAAAGTTGCTGATATCTTCACTAAACCTATTCCAGATGAGAGGTTTGCATATCTAAGGCTTGAATTGGGCATGCTAAACAAGGATTCATTTGTTTAGGGGGAGTATTAGAATATGTACGTGCTTATGTGTTGAAATCTCAAAGCCTTGATATCGTACTTTCCTAGCATTGGAAGTATGCTTCAAAGCATTGTAGTTTCTTTGAAACTGTGTTGTTCCCAAAAGCTTTGGACTTGTTCTGCAAAGCTTTGGAGAAAAACTGTTTGTTTGTTCAAAAATTTGGATCACCAAATATTATGCATTATATTAATAGAATAATTTTAGAATATTTGATTTACTCTGAGATTTACTCAAAATATTACAAAATATAAAAAATATCTTTGAAGATATGATTTTTGCATGAAAATCAGAAGAGACCTTTTTAAACATGATTTCTTTCCAGCTTATAAGTAAACTTCATGTCTTTTCTCTTCTATTCACTCTCAATCTCTCCGTCTCTATCTCTCTCTCAATTCTCTATATCTTCTATCTAAACCCTAAACCAAAATGGAGCGCAAATACACCAGACTCCAGCAGAAGGCACAGATTTCAACAATGGGGAAGAAGATGAGAGCCAACAGAAAGGTGGAAGTGACTATCACTTATTCAGATCAGAGAAGACCTAGAGCATGCAAGAAGTATCTCCTCCAGCCAAGAAGATCAGGAAAGATAAGGATGTGGAGGAATCTAGGTCGGACTCAGGGGAGGGATATGAAATACAGGGAGAAGTCTTGAAGTATCAAGAACAGGGAGATGAGGTACTCGAACAGGGTCGATAGAAAGGGGACCAGGGTGATCAATCTGAACCACGAAAGAAGAAAGGGGGAGAAAATAAGAATAAAGCTGAAGGAGACAAGAAGAAAGATCAGACTCCGAAGAAGAAGAAACCAGAAAAGAAGGATGATCGACCTTCAAGCATAGTGCTGTTAAGGCAAAGAAGAAATTTTCTTGGCTTGGTAAGCATATTCTTCCTAAATCTTGGTTTATTAGTCCAGAGGTTAAGGAGGTTTGGATGGATGGGTATGAATCATGCGAAATAGCCTATTGTAGTATGATTTCTGATGAATTGCTAGACAAACTTGATATAGACTGCATTAGCAAATTTAGAAACTCGTCTATTTGGAAGATGCTAAACCCTAGTTGTGAAGCATATCCTAGGTTAACAAGGCTTTTCTATTTGAATTCGGTGCAAGATGAAGAAAGCTATGTTTTTACCTCTAGGGTTTCTGGAGTTGATATGAGACTAGATCACAAAGTGGTTGCCAAGGTTTTGGGTATAGCTAGGAAGTACAAAGTCCATGAACATCCTGAGAGAATGGAGTGTTTGGAAAAGGCTAAGTCCATGTTTTTATTAGAGGGTACACCAACTGGACCCAAACAATTGACATACTCTGTGTTAAATTGTGAAGCTAAGATTCTCTTTTCTATGATCATGAGATGTGTTGTGCCAAAGGGACATTCAAAGGAGTTGGTAACTGACAGAGTCTTAATCTTGATGAATCTTATATGTCAAGGATTAGAAGTTGATTTACCTAGTGCGATCATGGAGCATATGGTGTATTGTGGGACTAGGACTAGGAATCATTCTTTTCCTTTTCCAATTTGTTGCCATTATTCTTTATGTACTTCGGAATTTTTGTGAAGAATGAGGAGAAGATACTGTTGGGTTTGGTTTGGTGGATAAAGTTTCTCTCCAAAGGATTGGAGTTGGTCAGACTCAAAAAGGGAGTTGGAAATTTTACTCAGAGTTATCTGCTGCTGAGTTGAAAGAAAAAAGTTTCATTAATCCTAAGCCTACAACCACACGATAGCCTTCAAAAAAATTGGATTTATCCCAGATCAATAACAGAGTTGAAGTTTTAGAAGATGGTTTCGACGACTTGAGGCAAGATCTGTTTGATCAGTCTAATGATTTTGGAAAATTCAAAGCTTTGATGAGTTCTATGAATGGGAAGCTGGATGTGATTGTCAAAGGTTTGAATCTGGAGAAGGTGCCATCTTCTGAGAGCAATGAGGACAGTATTGATTCTGATGAAGTGATTGGAGATGTTCAGAAGAAGAATTCATCAGAAGAAGAAGAAGAAGGTTCCAATGGTTCTAAATTAGGATTTATTTGAGCAAACTGATGGTGAAGCTGATGGTGAAGAAGTTGCTGAAGAAGTTGCTAGAGAAGTTTCTGAAGGAATAGCTGATGAAACTGTTGAGAAAGTTGCAGAGAAGGTTGATGAGATTATAACTGAAGTGGTAGCTGATGTTGAAGCTTAACATGCTAAAGAATAGTCAGGGGATGATGAAGATTCAGATGAGGAAGGATCAGCATAAGAGGAACCAGAGGAAGCTGAAGCTGACACAGATAAAGGAAAAGGAAAAAGCAAGATCCATGGAGGAAAGAAGACAAACAAGAAGGATGTTGCACTATGAGCCCCAAAGCCTTGACCCCTTCTTTCTCTTCTTACTATCTATTTCTTTCTTTTTTCTCTCATCAAGCCTTGAAGTTAGTTTTATCTGTTTTTAAGTTTTTTACAAAACTCTGTGTATGATCTTAAATTTATTCTACTCTTTTGATGAAAGTCAAAAAGGGGGAGAAGATTATGTGTTTATCTGTCTCAAGTAGGTTTCTCGATTATTTCTAAGTTTTTGTAATATTTTTTGGATACTGACACTATAGGATTCATATCTATGTCAGTTTAGTTTTTTGTTTCATAAGTGTTAAGTTTTT
Organism: Linanthus parryae; assembly: GCA_023055425.1. Classification (NCBI taxonomy): domain Eukaryota; kingdom Viridiplantae; phylum Streptophyta; class Magnoliopsida; order Ericales; family Polemoniaceae; genus Linanthus; species Linanthus parryae. The sequence goes on along the minus strand of JALGPY010000002.1, from coordinate 113,312,985 downwards.
TTCTATCTGTAATAGTTGTTTCTATTGTGTTTGCTGTTACTCATGGTTCTAAAGCTGTTGGATAATTCAATCACTCTGGATGAATGAGAAGTATGAACTCGGGGAAAATTTATACATTGAAGATGATGAAAGACAGTTTCTAAAGAGACAACTCTCAAAGCTCCTCAAAGCTTTGAAGATACACTATTTCCTAATATGACCTTGTTGACTGTCATCTAACAGTTTCTGTATTGTAGGCTTGGCATTGGATTAGATAATTTTAAGTTCATTACAGGTTCAAGACTTGAAATAGCTTATCTATTTCAATCCCTTGAGACAGCTTTCTAAGCCTTGAAACTGACTGAGCTTTATATGCATGAACTTAGGGGGAGTTTCTGATCTTAATCCAACTCCTAAACCCCTGTTCTTGATTAGCTGAAACTTGATGATGAAAGACAATGTATTTTGACACAGTTTACACTATGTAATATCATCTGTTTGATTTAGTTTTGCAGGGATATTATGTTTCCTATTTTATATGAATCTGTTTTCTAACTTATGTTTTGCAGATATGGTAACTGCTTGATTGTTTGATTTAGTGATCAATCTGCTGCATTTAAAAGCTTCCCAACACACTTACAATAAGATCAAATCAGTATCCCTGAAGGTACTAGGCTACTAGCTGTTGGAGGAAGCTGTTAGAAGAGTCAAGATTTGAAGCAAATTTTCAGGAAAGTTTGTTGAGAAGATTCCGAAGATCTTCAATTCAAACTGGGTGTTTAAAAGGAGAATTGCTGAAGAAATTCGAAGACAAAACACATAGAAATTCACAGAGGCACTCAAAGAAATTCAAGGATTGACAAGCAACAAAGAAGCAGATTCATTTCTCTCAATCAAAGCTTTAGAATAAATGCACACTCACTGAAGAATCAATTTATGTGTTCCTCTTTTCTTAACTTCATTTGTATATCATTTTTGATAATACTTCTAGTTCTCATTCTCAAGGATTGTTCAAGGTGAACAATGTAGAATTCTTAGTTAATCAGATAGCATGAGCAGGTACTAGATAGGTTAGTGAGAACCACAAGCTGTAACAGAGTAAGGCATCTCTATGTGCTTGAGATCTAAGGCTTAGTTGTGGATTAATTAGAATTGTGTTGAAAAACCTATAGGGAGAAGATCCCTGAGGTAGAGACATAGGTCCAAGTGGACTGAACTCTATATATCTTGTGTCTCTTGCATTTACTTTTCATTTGCATACTTAGAACTTTTGCAGCATTCAAAACTGTTTCATTTCAAGGATTTGAAACTCATTTCAAGGCCTTGAAATGGACTTATTCTTTCCTTACTCTTTCATTCCAAGGGCTTGAAACTCATTTCAAGGCATTTAATCTCTTTAAAAATCTTTTGAAACCACTATTCTTGCAAAGTTTAGAAAAAGTTTGCATACTCTATTCAACTCCCCCCCCCCTTATAGAGTATTGATGATGTATTTCTACCTATAATACACCCCTTAAATTGGTATCATAGCTCATATTACTGCATAGATTTAACCATCTTGTGAACATGAGTACGGTAGGTGATGGTGGTTTCTCTCAGGGAAGAGCTGCTAACAGACCTCCTCTCTTTTGTGGAGACAATTTTGTCCTCCGGAAAAGATTTGATGAAATTGTTCATCATTGATCAAGATATGGAACTCTGGACTATCATTCAGAATGGTCCTCATACCTTCTACACAGAGAAAGATGGGATTAGAACTACCAAATCTTAAGACTCTCTTTCCTCTTCTGAGATAGAACAATTTTCCAAAAATTATAAAGCTATCAAGCTCTTATATTGTGCTTTGAGTGCAGATGAGTTTAATAGGATCTCAGGTTGCAAGACTGGTAAGGAGATATGGGATAAGCTTGTGGTGACTTTTTAAGGAACCAGCCAAGTCAAGCAAACTAAGATCAACATATATCTCAGGCAATATGAGCTATTCAAGATGAATGGAGATGAGTCAATCAGAGACATGTTCAAAAGATTCACTGACATTGTCAACAACCTTGATTCATTGGGAAAGCACATTTCCAATGAAGAAAAGGTTAGAAAGATTCTGAGAAGTCTTCAAAAGGCAAAATGGGAACCAAAGACTACTACTATTGAGGAAGCTCAAGATCTCTCATCACCTCAACTTGATGACCTACAAGGGAAGCTCCTTACATTTGAAATATCCATGAATGAAGTTAATGGAGAACTACCAGAGGGTGTCAAGAACCTAGTTCTCAAGGCAAAGTAGAATGAGCCATTTCAAATCCTCGAAACTGAAAATGATGATGAAGATCCATTTGCTTTGATTTCCAAAGGCTTGACTAGAATTCTTAAAACGAAGAAAAACATTGGTAACAAGGACTTCAGCAGAGATAGACACAGATCCTCCATTACCAAAGACTACAAAGGTAAATCTTTTTCACATGGTAATAAGCCTTAAGTCATGAATTGCTTTAAGTGTGGTGATACAGACACTTGATCAGAGACTGTCCACACAAGAAGAGCAAGAACTTTCAGAAGAAATATCATGATACAAGATAGAAAGTTATGATAGCTTCATGGATGATTCAGAAACCACAAGTGACTCTGAATCTGAAGAAGAACATGCCAACCTGAAAGCTCTGAAAAGAACATTGAGGTAATGGTAAACTGCTTGATTTCAAAACCAACAGAAGCCCTCTTTGATTATCTTAGAACAATGCTTTTAAATGAAGAGGACTATCTCAAAGAAATTATAGTTTTGAAAGAAAAAGTTCATGAGGGAGCAAAAGAAAACTTGCATCTTGTTTGCCTGAATCAGAATCTTGAAATCTCTTAAGAAAACAGACAGTGATTTCAAGGCCTTGAAAACCAGTTTCAAAGCCTTGAAAACACAAGTCAAGGAAGTAGTCACTGAGAACTCTCTCTGGAGTGACAGTATTGTTAATCTAAGACATCAGATTTATGAATTAGATAAAACAAAGACTAATATGACTGAGAATTTTCAAGAATCTGAATTGGTTAAACAAAACTTGCAAGCTCAGAACACAACTGGAACTTGATTCTTGGAGCTTAAAGTCTGTTCACAAAACTGGTATTGGATACAATCCAAATTTTCCAAAGAATAACAATACCAGATTTGTGAAAGCTGGAAGCAAAACATCTCCTAAGTGCCATTACTGTAATAAGATTGGTCATGTTAAGATGACTTTACCTTTTAGAAGAAGAGATCCTCATATAATGAGGAACACTTTTCTGTTCCAACTCAAAGGACAAGTTAGAAAGATCTGGGTTCCTAAAGGGGTTAGACCACCCAACATGGTTGACCCTGAATATGGATCTAAATTCAGTACATGGTCTAACATCTGGGTAAGTCAGTGAATGGTGTTTGCAGGCTGTCACCAAGATCAAAGAGCAAAAATGGTTTATGGACAGTGGTTGCTCAAGACACATTAGTGGAAAGAGATCTCTATTCTTAGAACTGAAAGAGCAATCTGAAGGATCAATTACCCTTGGTGAAAAAGGCAAATTCAGCATCCTTGGTATTGGTAAAGTTGGTACAGATTCTGAAAATTCTATTTCTGATGTATATCTAGTTGATGGTTTGAAATTCAATTTTCTTAGTGTTTCTTAGCTTCGTGATAAAGGCAACAAGGTTATCTTTGACAAAAAGAAATGTGTGGTGCAAGATGAGAAATTTGGCAATTGCATCCTCACTTCCTCTAGGTCAAACAATGTTTATACTTTTCAAACTAACAAATTTACAGGAGAAACTTGAAGTGTCTCAAGGCCTTGAAAGAAGGTTCAAAGCTTTGGCACAGAAAGTTGGGAAACATTAGCTTGCATACCTTGAACAATATAGTTTCCAAGAACATAGTAAGAGGTCTTCCCTCTATCAAGTTCATAGATGATGAAGTATGCAAGGCATGTGCAGAGGGCAAGCAAACTAGAAGCTCATTCAAGCCAAAGAACTTTGTAAGTACTACTAGACCCATTGCATTATTGCATATGGATATATGTGGTCCTATGAGAACTCCAACTCCAAAGGGTAAGAAGTACATGCTTGGTATTGTAGAGGATTTCTCAAGATATACTTGGCTTATGTTTCTTAGAGAAAAATCTAAAGCTCTCACTCAATTTTCAAAGATTTGTAGATAACTTCAAACCTTGAAAAACCTACCCATTGCTCTAATCATAAGTGAGCATGGTAAATAGTTTGCTCAATTAGAGTTTGATGTATTCTATTCTAAGCATGGTATATGTCACAACTTTTCTGCTCCTAGAACTCCTCAACAGAATGGAGTTGTTGAAAGAAACAACAGGACTCTTGAAGAAATGTCAAGAACAATGCTTTTGGAAAATAGATTGCGAAAGCATTATTGGGCAAAAGCTGTGAATACAGCAAACAACATTCCTAACATGTGCTTGATCAGACCTATTCTGAAGAAGACCCCCTATGAGCTGTTCAAAGGAAGAATGCCAAAAATTTCTTACTTCAAACCATTTGGTTAAGGACAATCTTGGTAAGTGTGATGCAAGAATTGATGAAGGTATTTTTCTTATCTATTCACAGACAAGCAAAGCATATAGAGTTCATAATAAGAGAAACAAGTTTGTTGAAGAAATCATTAATGTTATTTTTGATGAAAGTTATGATGATTCTTTGAGTGATGGTTTTGCATATCTCAATCTAAATAAGCATGATTCAGATACTGAAGAAGAATCCTCAAAAGGATCCAAGGAAAGGTCACGAGAACAAAGTAGGCATTTTCAAGGCCTGGTTCAAAGCCTTGAAATAGAACCTCTAGAGAAGACGGCAGCACAATCTACTACTTCAAGTTCTCAAAGACTTGAGAAGAAAACTGGAGAGACTGAACCATGGACACTAAGGAAGAGATTTAAATATCTCTCATCTCATCTTGCCGATAACATTATTTCTGATCCAACCACTCGTACACAAACTAGATCACAGTTGAAGAATCTTTGTGCTTTTATTGCTTTTATCTCTCTTGTAGACCCTAAAACTGTGAAGGAAGCTACAAGAAATAGACTGGATTATATCAATGCAAAGTGAACTCAATGAGTTTGAAAGGAACATGGTTTGGAATCTAGTTCCTCCACCAAGAAATCAGTCTGTCATCGGCACCGGATGGGTATTCAGAAACAAGTTAGATGAGAATGGAAAGGTAATCAGGAACAAAGTTAGATTGGTAGCTCAAGGCTACAATCAAGAAGAAGGTATTGATTATGAAGAAACTTTTGCTCCTGTTGCCAGGTTAGAAGCAATTAGAATTCTACTTGCATTTGCATCTCACAAAAACATGAAACTATTTCAAATGGATGTGAAGTGTGCATTTCTAAATGGCTATCTGCAAGAAAAAGTATATGTTGCTCAACCTCCAGGTTTTGAAAATGACAAGCTTCCAGATCACGTTTACAAACTTGACAAATATCTTTATGGTTTAAAAAAGCTCCAAGAGCTTGTTATGAAAGATTTTCAAAGTTTCTACTTGAAAATGATTTCAAAAGAGGATTAGTAGACAAGATCTTTTTCATAAAGACTCGTGAGAAAGACATGCTTGTAGTTCAAATTTATGTTGATGATATTCTGTTTGGAGCTACTAATGATCTTCTTTGCAAGGAATTCTCAAGTCTTATGAGCAGGGAATTTGAAATGAGCATGATTGGGAGAATTGAATGTCTTTCTTGACAATCAAATTCATCAGATGAAGAAAGGCATATTCCTACATCAAAGCAAGTACACAAGGAACTTGCTAAGCAAGTATAACATGTCTCAGTCTAAAGACATTAAGACCCCCATGAGTTCTACACTGTCTCTAGACAAAGATGAATCTGGTAGGAGTGTGAATGTGAAAGACTATAGAGGTATGATTGGATCATTACTCTACCTCACAGCTAGTAGACCAAATATCATATTTAGTGTGTGCATGTGTTCTAAATTTTCAAGATGATCCTAAAGAATCACACTTGACTGCAGTAAAGAGAATATTCAGATATCTCAATGGTACAAAAGACTTAGGGCTTTGGTATCCTATACAATCTAACTTCTCTTCGTGCGGCTATTCAGATGCTGACTTTGCAGGATATAAAGTCGATAGAAAGAGCACATCAAGATGATGTCAATTTCTTGGATCATCTTTAATCAGTTGGAATTGAAAGAAGCAAAACTCAAGTGCACTATCAACAGTAGAAGTTGAATACATAGCAGATGGACCTTGTTGTTCACAAGTTTTATGGAAAGCACAACAAATGAGAGACCTTGGATTTGACTTCAGGGATATACCTATCAAGTGTGACAACACAAGTGCAATATCAAATACAAATAATACAGTTCTGCATTCTAGAACAAATCATATTGATGTTAGACATCACTTCATCAGAGATCATGCTGAAAAAAGTGATATTGTTCTTGAATTTGTTTCTACTAAAATGAAATTTGCAAATCTCTTCACTAAACCATTTCCAGGTGAAAATTCGCAACCTTAAGATTGGAATTGGGCATGCTAAGTAAAGAAGCATTTTCAAAGCCTTGAAAATCATTTCAAAGCTTTTGAGTATATGTGCATTACATCATACAGCTTTTCAAGACCTTGAAATCCATTCCAAAGCCTTGAAAATAAGAGCCTGCTAGTTAGTCAATAATATGGATCTTTCAATAGTGGGTGTTATCTCTATAGATAATTTCTCAATGTTGCCCCTCAAATTCTCAAATACCCCTTTTCAGCCAAAATAGTATTATATCTTTTATTTCAGACGGCACGCACAAATTTGAATATTTTTTATTCAGAAGATCTTTAAATATTAGAAAGAATATTTAGTTTCCTTTTCAAACTAAAAATCTCTTCTATTTATCTTCTTCTCTCTTTCTCTCCTTCGTATCTATCCCCCCTCTCTCCTATTTTCCCCAAACCCTAATGAGCACTAGAAGAGCCTCTGACATAATTAATATGGCTGGTGGTTCAATGGCTGCAACAGAGAAGAAAAGAAAGGCCAATGTGGAAGAGTTTCAGACCATCAGTGGAGACTCCAGTTCAAAGGCTCCAAAAGCAGAAAACATGGTACCTCCTCCTCCCAAGAAGAAAGCAAATAAATATCAGATACGAGTGTCCAGCAAGAAGAAGAAGAAGAAGGAAGTGGAATCTGCAACAGAAAAACAGAAGGGAGTTCAGATTGGTAGCCCTAAGAAGGTGAAGAAGAAGGCTGACATAACACACAAAGGAAAATTAAAAGAGAAGATCTACATTCAATACTCGGATTCTGATGAAACTTCAATTTCATATGGAATCTATTCAATTGAAAGGAAGGGCTGAATAAGAAATAACTTCAAGAAGATGAGTCAGAATCCAGCATGGAGCCTGAAAGAAAGAGTCAGAAGACAAATTCTTCATTGGCTAAGAAAAGGTATTTTTTGTAAAGAAGAAACTGAAACATGGAAGGAAGGAATTAGAAGGGTCAATCTTCCTGTTTAACAGTGTGATCAAGACCATAAGCTCAATTATTGAAGATGTTGATGTGGCTCAACAAGAAGAAGAACAAGGTTATCATGTTGAGGGAAATAGTGAAGAGGAAGATGCAGAGCAGCAAGGAGATGAAGACCCAACCCCTTAAACTCTTGCCTACTCTTTCTTCTCCTTTTCAAGGCCTTGAAATCCTTTTCAAAGTATTGAAAATTCTATCTTTTCAAACAATTTTTCTAAAATATTTCCAAAAACTATGATCAAACATATTCTCTCTTTCTTTTGATGTAAGTCAAAAAGCGGGAGAAAATTAGGGTATTTTATGTTTACCTTTTGGTTTAGAGACCTGGTTTTGGTCAGTAGGAATATCTGAAACCTTGATATTATTTACTGTTTTCAGTTGGTTTAATAAGTTGGATCTTTTGGACATTATGTGTTATGATTTATTCTGCTATGTGCTAATGAGTATTTTTTGCAGAATCACGGTATCAAACAGATTATGGTTTTGTCTTTCATCAAGGTGGAGATTTTAAGTTCATTGCATGTTCAAGACTTGAAATAGTTTGTCTATTTCAAGGCCTTGAAAAAGCTTTCAAAGCCTTGAAACTGACTGAGCTTTATATGCATGAACTTAGGGGGGGGGGGTTTCTGATCTTAATCCGACTCCTAAACCCCTGTGCTTGATTTGCTGATACTTGATGATGAGAAACAAAGTATTTTGAAAAAGTTTACACTATCTAATATCATTTGTTTGATTAAGTTTTGCATGGATATTAGGTTTCCTATTTTATAGGAATCTGTTTCCTAACTTATGTTTTGCAGATATGATAATTGCTTCATGATTTGATTCTGTGATTAATCTGCTGCATTTAAAAGCTTCCCAAAACACTTCCAACAAGATCAAATCAGTATCACTGAAGATACTGAGCTACTAGCCGTTGGAAAAAGTTGTTAGAAGAATCCAGATTTGAAGCAAATTTTCAGGAAAGTTTGTTGAGAAGATTCTAAAGATCTTCAATTCAAACTGGGTGTTTAAAAGGAGAATTGCTGAAGAAATTCGAAGACACAACGCACATCGATTCACAGAGACGCTCAAATACATTCAAGGATTGACAAGAAACAAAGAAGCATATTCATTTCTCTCAATCCAAGCTCTAGAAGAACACTGCACACTCACTGTAGAATCAGTTTCATTGTTCTTCTTTTTTTAACTTCATTTGTATATCATTTTTGACAATACTTCTAGTTCTCATTATCAAGGATTGTTCAAGGTGAACAATAGAGAATTCTTATTTAATCAGATAGCTAGAGCAGGTACTAGATAGGTTAGTGAGAACCACAAGCTGTAACAGAGTAAGGCATCTCTCCGTTCTTGAGATAAAGGGCTTAGCTGTGGATTAATAAGTTTTTTTTTTGAGTAATACACGGAGAAGATCCCTAAGGTGGAGACGTAGGTCCAAGTGGACTCAACTCTGTATATCTTGTGTCTCTGGCATTTACTTTTCAATTGCATACTTAGAACTTTTGCAGCAGTCAAAACAGTTTCATTTCAAGGGTTTGAAACTCATTTTAAGGCCTTGAAATAGACTTATTCTTTCCTTACTCTAACGGTTTTCATTCCAAGGGATTGAAACTCATTTCAAGGCCTTGAATTTCCTTACAAATCTTTGGAAACCACTATTCTTGCAAAGTTTAGCAAATGTCTGCATACTCTATTCAAACCCCCCCCCCTTCTAGAGTATTGATCATGTATTTCCACCTACTGTACACCCCTTAAATAATGTTTAAATGTATCTTGAAAATATTATTAAGCTAGTTTATTGTGTTTCTACCTACTGTACACCCCTTCAATAATGTTTAAAGCTTTGTAGGATTATCTTAAGTCTTTCACATTCATTATGATTCTTATCTGATTCTTATTGCAGGATGTTATAAATGTTTATGTTATGATTATTGACTTATAATGAGTCTTAATAATGTTATTATTATTATTATTATTATTATTATTATTATTATTATTATTATTATTATTATTATTATTATTATTATTATTATTATTATTATCATTATTATTATTTATCACAGGTTATTTATCTGGAGATTATTCTGGGATTATTAACTAAGTTTATTGGCTAAACTGATATGCCAAATAGTCAGCATTCTAATTGCTATATTATCTGGATTTTGTGTGATCTTGTGATTGAGTTGTTGCAGGGAAGTTCGTTGTTCAAACCCTCCAAACAAATTTGAAAAGATATTCAAACATAGCCGTTGAAAGAATCTATTAAAGGGAGAGGATTTTCACGAAGGTTGTGTAGGGTTTCGTAACAGATTACGCAGCGAAATAAAAAATTAATCATCCGCACAAGACACTCCAAGGATCACACGTCCAGAAATCATAACGATAGTAAAGGATTTAACGTAATCACCTTGTTTGTCTCCTTGGATGACTTCAAACATAGAATTTTTTCCACGTCTCCATGGAAAGTACACACATAGGATCAAGCGCTAGAATATTCCCACACCTTGTGCTAGCAACGGGTTGGAAGGAGGAAGAAGAAGATCACGATTACGCAAACCAATAGAAGGTCGCGTCTCTCTTGGGTGGCCGACGGGTAGGGGTGGAACAAAGGGCTTCGGACTCCTGTTGCTCTCTCTCTCCTTGCTTTGTTCTCTCCCACTTAAAGTATTTTATGAGCATTAGTTTGAGAAATAATCTAGGAATGTCCTTTATATAGCCCAACAACTCCTTGTTAACTGTATAAAGGCCCATATCCTAATCATGTCCATACACGGATTAGTCCAACTTGCGAATTAGTCCTACTAAGTTTGCAAGTAGTTGCGTATTGATCCTTTTATTAATTAATCATATTAATTAATTCCCAAGTCTAGATTTAATCCTTACGGTGTGTGAACCCATAGGTTTCTACTTAGTTAGTAGTAACAATTACAAACATGGAGGATGGAGCGGCCTCTAGCAAGACATCCATGCTACCCAACTAATAGAAATAGTCATTACTCGGACAAACCTTGTTCAAGTATAGTCTCATCCCTTTGTCCTTATATCGGATTGGACACGAGACATACACGTCACACTCGTATATTCAATCCATAGTTTCTCGATCCTGGAAATAGTCTTATCCATGCAGATAACATCAATATTCTATATTGTTGTATCTTAGTCTGGACAGACATTCTATAAGCACTAACCCTCGAGTGGCCGCGGATATTTTCTCCCGTTATGTGGGAGGGAAAAATTCTATCTACATCACTACCATCTCTAAGCTTGCTTCCTATTGTGTCCGATAGGCGTCTTTATTGCTGCCCAGTTACGGTGTAGCGTTTGACGCTATAAAAACATAATACTCCCCAACTAGAGGATCCAGTGACTTCAATTCTAAGGATGACAATACCGTTGTCACTACGAGAAGTGCTTGTAACTTTACATAACTTGTATGTAGCCTTCTCGTAAGTGGGTTAATCAAGTACGACATTACCCCTAATGCATACCCATGTGTTGGATCGTGATATCTCCATATCAATCCAAGCCCATACTAGTATATGGTTGATCGCCCTGTTAATCAATATAATCGAATAGGGATATTTAAGATAAAAACACATTTGCAATCTAAGGACTTCATTATATTAAATATCTCCATAAATAATACAATGATTATTCTAGCCAAAAGTAATATTCATACTAAAAGTATTGCCTCTAGGGCATCAATTCCAACAGTCTCCCACTTGCAATAGAACCAATCTGGTGCATCTCGTATGCCGATAGATCTAGTGTACCCTACATGCTTGCGCTGAATAAGCGGGTTTGTAAGAGAATCTGACAGATTCTCATATGTAGGAATCTTGCATATCTTCACATCTCCTCTATCGATAATATCTCGAATAAGATGGAACTTTCTGAGCACATTTTTGGATTTCAGGCTTGACCGGGTTTCCTTGGATTGTGCGATCGCTCCAGGGTTGTCACAATACAACTCTATTGGATCCACAATACTAGGAACCACACAAAGCTCTGTGATGAACTTCCTAATCCAAACAGCTTCCTTTGTTGTGCCACTCGCAGCAATGTAATCTGCCTCATTTGTAGAATCAAATACCGTCTCTTTCTTGGAACTCTTCCATCTCACCACTTCTCCATTCAAGAAAAACACGAACCCCGACTGCGATTTGAAATTAGCTATGTCGGTTTGGAAGCTTGCATCCGTGTAATCCCTTATACGCAACTCTTCCTCCCCTCCATATACCAAGAATGCATCTTGAGTTCTTCTCAAGTACTTTAGGATGTTCTTGAACGCTATCCAATGACTCTCACCTGGATTAGACTAATATATGCTTGTCATAATCAACGCGTATGAAACATCTGGTCTAGTACATAACATGGTGTACATGATGGATCCTATGGCCGAAGCATAGGGAATCCTACTCATGTGTTCCTTCTCAATCTCATTGGAAGGACAATCATCCTTCGAAAGGTTGATCCCATGTGACATGGGAAAGAATCCCTTCTTGGAATCTTGCATGTTGAACCGATTCAAAACCTTGTCTATATATGTAATTCAACTTAGGCCTAGCAGCTTCCTCGATCTATCTCTATAGATCTTGATACCAAGTATATAAGTTGCATCCCCTAACTCCTTCATTGAGAAACACTTTCCTAGCCAATCTTTAACAGATTGCAACATAGGAATTTCGTTTTCAATGAGTGGTATGTCATACACATACAAGACTAGAAAATAAATTGAGCTCCCACTAACCTTCTTGTAGACACAAGACTCATCTTCGTTCGTGATGAAATCAAACTCTTTGACTGCTTCATGCAAACATCGATTCCAAAACCTAGAAGCTTGCTTTAATCCATAAGTGGATCGCTGCAGTTTACAGACTTTATTTGCATGCTCTGGATCCACAAAACCCTCAGGTTGTGTCATGTACACATCCTCAAGGATGCTTCCATAAAAAAATGTTGTTTTGACATCCATATGCCAATCTCATAATCGTAAAAGGCTGAAATAGCAAGTAGGATTCGAATGGATTTGGTCATTGCGACTGGTGAAAGGGTTTCATCATAGTCAATACCATGAATCTATCTGAATCATTTTGCCACCAATCGTCCCTTATAGGTAATCACATTACCATCCATGTCGGTCTTCTTCTTGAAGACCCAATTGCACCCTATGGCCGAGCCCCTTGGCCTGAAGCCACTTATGAGATTCCATCCCTTTCATGGCCTTTCCATAGGTAGTAGGCTCATCATCTATGAGTAACGTGTCACCAGACTCAGTCACAAGAAGTCCATACCTCTCTGGCTCCCGGCGCACTCAACTCGACCTACGAAGTTCTTGTGTTACTTGAACATGCTGCTCCAAAACCTCTTGTGACTCTTGTTCATGTTCCACTGCAGGATCAATGCTTTGTGGTTCTTGAACCTCTTCAATTTCTACAGTCCTCCCACTTGCTTCTTTTAAGACAATTCTCTTTCTAGAGACACATCGGTCCGAGAAACAAACACTTTGTTCTCAGTTGGATTGTAGAAATAATAGCCCTTACTTTCCTTAGGGTATCCCACAAACTTGCATTTATCCGACTTTGGCCATAGCTTGTCTGGCTGTAAACGTTTCACAAAGACATCGCAGCCCCAAATCTTCATGAATGACATTGTGGGACGCCTCCCACTCCACATCTCATATGGAGTCTTCATGACCGATTTAGATGGAACACGGTTAATGGTGAAAGCCACACACATAGAGCGTAGCCAAAAAATGATAATGGAAGATTAGTTTGACAAATCATAGATATTACCATGTCTAACAGGGTTTTATTCCTCCTCTCGGACACGCCATTCTATTGTGGCGTTTCGGGTGGAGTGATTTGGGACAGAACCCCACACTCTCTATAATAGTCATCAAACTGTTGGCTCAAGTATTCTCCTCCACGATCCGATAGTAGAGCCTTGATACTTTTGCCAAGTTGCTTCTCTACTTTATCTTGAATTCTTTGAACTTTTCGAAGGATTTGGATTTGGCCTTCATAAGGTATACAAATCCATATCTACTGAAATCATCAGTAAATGTAATGAAGTAGATATAACCACCCCTGGTAGGCGTGACAAATGGCCCACACGAGTGCCTATTGCTCACTAGTCCTTTCTCCTTTCTTATTGAAAGGGGACTTTGTCATCTTTCCTAATAAACAAGCCTCACATGTCTCATATGATTCAAAATCAGATGAGTCTAGAAATCCATCCTTATAGAGTCTAGATACACGTTTCTCGTTTATATGGCCTAGACGACAGTGCCATAGATAATGAAGATTTAAGTCATTCATTTTAGTCCTCTTGGTATTTATGTTATAGATAAAATTGCTTAGATCAAGGATATACAATCTATTAAATAATTGCGCACTACAATAGTGAATACTATCAAAATAAAATGAACAACAATTGTTCTTTATTGAAATGGTAAACCCTTCCTTGTCCAAACATGATATAGAAGTAATGTTTCGGCTCATAGAAGGCACAAAATAGCAATTATTTAATTCTAAAACTAATCTTGAAGGCAGAGATAGCTCGTACACGCCCACGGCCAATGCAGCAATCCTTGCCATTCAAAACGTGCAGGTCTATCTCCCCTTTAGTCGATCTCCTACTTCTCTTTAGATCCTTCTCATTTCAAAGAATGTGAGATCCACATTCAGTATCCAATACCCAAGATGAAGAGAAATTTAAAATAAAATCTAAAAAAAATACCTAGTGGTTGTGGAATCACTATTTCAAGGCTTTTATCCTCCGGATACTTTGGGCAGTTCCTCCCCCAATGTCCAGGCTGACTACAGTAGTGACGATCACCCTTATTCACGCCCTTGACAATGCCACCAACAGTCTTAAGAGAAATTTCCTTGGATTTGGAAACTGACTGGCCTTTTCCTTTGGAGGTAGAAGCAAAGCTTTGGCCTTTCGCTTTATGCGCCATCATTATGGCCTTGCCCTTTCCCTTGTTCATGCTTAGTTCAGTTTTCCTCAACATATTGATTATATCTGGCAGGGGCTTTACTATTTCATTCAGGTTATAGTTCATGATGAATTGTCCATAACTCTCAGGCAACGATTTCAAGACGAAATCAATGGCCAATTCATCGCCCACCGGAAAACCTAGGCGTGCGAGATTCTCCAAGTATTCGATCATGCAGAGTACATGAGGTCCCACAGGTTTTCCCTCTCACAGATGACACTTGAACATTGCCTTGGAAACTTCATACCTCTCAACCCTTGCATGTTCTTGGAAGATCTGCTTTATGTGTGCGATCATATCGTACGCACCCATGTTCTTGTCTTGCTTCTGAAGCTCATAGATCATGGTGCAAAGCATAAGGCAGGCCGCATCATTAGCATCGTCAATGATCTTCTGATGCGCCTTTATGGCTGCGGCAAAATTATTTTCCGGACAATTAGGAACTTCTTGCTCTATAGTGTACAGTTTCATCTCTTGCTTGAGAACAATTCTGAAGTTCCTATACCAGTCTAGAATGTTGGTTCCAGAAAGCTTTTCCTTCTCAAGGGAAGCTCGTAGACGATGTGATGAACTCAATGAGTTGTTTTCCATTGGAATTCTAAAAAACGAGAAATATACAAGTTTTAGTATTTTGTGAACAAGTGACTATACTTAATAATGGTTTGATTATTAAACATAGCTCCCACTATTTTTCTCGGATTAATAACCTCTATATTAATGCGGAAAATATCATTATATTCTCTAGTGGGCCAAGATCCATATTTCACTTTTCTTTTGAATTTGCTTTGGCAAGTCACCCAAAATCAGTTATTTAGGTAGGAACAATTTCAATTGCATCCCCATGCAACTCTTGGTTCAATTGGGCAAATAACTCCTTATTTATCTATCCCATTGATAATCCCAATTGGTTGCCTCTAGGCTTTTAAAATTCTTAAAATTTTCCAGTTGCGTCCAAACTCTTACTCCAACAATTGAACATTACTTGGCGTAAACCCTAAAGTACCGTAAACCCTAAAGGACTGCCACAAGCCCTAGGGACCCACCTGACTTGGCCGAAACCCTAAGGGACCGCCACAATCCCTTGGGGCCGGTCGGCCCTAGGCTGCAAGGTTAACCCGCGCGCGCCTAGGCCGTGGGTTGTCTTGGGCGGCAAGGAAGGGGGGCGGTCCCCGGGGGGGCGAACTTCCTTGTGGGATTTGTTTCCAAAAAAACTCATACTCCTTGTTGCCCAAGTTTAGTTGTTTACATACTTGAAAATCCCATTTTCCAAGCATGTGCCCAAACCCTAGCCGTCAAGATCCAAAAATTCACATCATAATGTGATCTAATTTCACTAATAATTCACATCATACGTAAAAATAGATCTTGTTTGGTTGAATCATATTCAATTGCATCAACTTAATTTGTCGGTTTTTACGCGATAATCAACAATTAAAGTGTAAGAAGTACATAAACGTAAAATATAAACTACGTTATGCTCTACGACCTGTGGCTCTGATACTACTGTAGGGTTTTGTAACGGATTACGCAGCGGAATAAAAAATTAATCATCCGCACAAGACCCTCCAAGGATGTCGAGAAATCATAACGATAGTAAAGGATTTAACTTAATCACCTTGTTTGTCTCCTTGGATGACTTCAAATGTAGAATTTTGTCCACGTCTCTGTTGAAATTTTACACGTAGGATCAAGCGCTAGAATCCTCCCACACCTTGTTCTAGAAACGGGTTGGAATTAGGAAGAAGAAGATCACGGTCACACGAAGAAAGAGAATGTCGCTCCTCTCTCGGGTGGACGAGGGGGTAGGGACGGCACAAGGGGCTTCAGCTTCTTATTTCACTCTCTCTCCTTGCTTTGTTCTCTCCTACTCAAAGTATGTTATGAACATTATTTTGAGAAATAAGCTATTAGTTTCCTTTATATAGTCCAACAACTCATTGTTAATTGTATAAAGGCCCCTATCCTAATCATTTTCATACACAGATTAGTCCAACTTGGAAATTAGTCCCACTAAGTTTGCAAGTAGTTTCCTATTGATCCTTCTATTAATTAATCATATTAATTAATTCTCAAGTCTAGTTTTAATCCGTATGGTTTGTGACCCCATACGTTTCCACTTAGTTGGTAGTAACAATTACAAACATGGAGTGGGCTCTCGAAAGACATCCCTGCCACCCAACTAATAGAAATAGTATTTACTTTGACAAACCTTGTGCAAGTATTGTCTCATCCCTTTGTCCCTATATCTGAATTGGACACGAGACATACACGTCACACTCGTATATTCAATCCATAGTTTTTCCATCCTCGGAAAAGTCTTATCCATGCAGATAACATTAATATCCTATATTGATATATCAGAGTTTGGCCAGACATTCTATAAGCACTAACCCTCGAGTGGTCGCGGATATTTGATCCCTTTATGTGGGAGGGAAAAATTCTATCTACATCACTATCATCTCTAATCTTGCTTCCTATTGTGTCTGATAGGCGCCTTTATTGCTACCCAGTTACGGTGTAGCCTTTGACGCTATGAAAACACAATACTCCACAACTAGTGGATCCAGTGACTTCAAGTCTAATGATGACAATACTGTTGTCACTACGAGAAGCGCTTGTGACTTTACATCACTTGTATGTAGCCTTTTCGGAAGTAGGTCAATCCAGTACGACATTACCCCTAATGCATACCCATGCGTTGGATCGTGCTATCTCCATATCAATCCAACCCCATATTATTCTATAGTTAATCGTCATGTTGATCAATATAATCGATTGGGTATTTTTAGATAAAAAAAAAACACATCGCAATCTTAGGACTTCATTATATTAAATATCTCCATAAATAATACAATGAGTATTCTAGACCAAGGTAATGTTCATACTAGAAATATTGCCTCTAGGGCATCTCCAAAAATAATACAATGAATTGTCTGGAAATTACTCTGGAGATTATCCTTGGATTATTAACTCTGTTTACTGGCTAAATTGATATGCCAAACAGCCAGCATTCTTAATGCTATATTATCTGGATTTTGTGTGACCTTCTGATTGAGTTACTGTAGGGTTGTTCGTCACTCAAACCCTCCAAAAAATCTCAAAAATCTATTCAAACATATATTTTGAAAGAAGCTGTTAAATGGAGAGGGTTTTTAGGAAGGTTGTTCCTGCAATCTCTCAGGTTGCTACAACAGTTTATGTTTAAAGGAACTTTGAATTTCAAAGTGAAGTAGAGACACAAAGAGAGGGCTTATCACTAGAAAATGAAGAGTTATTCATTCTTGGGAGATCAACAAATACTACTCTTCTAATCAAGCAGGATTCAACTGGTGAACAAGATCCAATCATCTTGAATCTGAAGAACACTTCTAAGCATTCACTGCTTATCTATTTTCAGTGTTCTTCTTTGTGCTTTCATTGTAATATTCTTAAGTGTTACTTAACCTCGCCAAATTTAGAAGTTAGTTGTTCAAGAGAACAACAAGAGGTTTTATTGTTTCATCAGGTTGTAGCTGAAACTAGATAGGTTGGGAACCACAAGCTGTACAAGTGTAAGGTAACTCACTTAGGCTTGAGATCTAGGGCTAAATCAGGGTGATTAATAAGAAGTATGTTCAAAACCTGTAGGGATCAAGTCCCTGTGGAAGAGAGTAGGTCCAATTGTGACTAAACTCTATAAAAATACTTATGTTATTTACTTTACTGCATTGTTCTTTCATTTTGCAAACTAGACTAGCTCTAAACAGTTGCTCCAAAGCTTTGGAGAATTTTCCATCTCAAAGATTTGAAACTTCAGTTAGTTCTAAATTGTTTCAACTCTATCTAATCTTTTCCAAAGCCTTGCGATTTCAGTAGTTCCTTGTGTTAGAATTTTAAAATTTCAATTTTAGAAAAAGTTTCCATACTCTATTCAACCCCCACCCCCTTCTAGAGTATTAGATCCTGTGTTTACTCTACATTACACACTTTCAAATCTGAACAAGCATGATTCAAAAGATGAAGCAGATCCAGAGAATGGTTCTAAGACTAATATGCAGGAAACCATAAAAGATTTTCAAAGCCTTGAAAGTGGCTCTCAAACCCTAGAAACAGAACTTCAAGCAACATAGAGTGGTCAAGCCACTACATCAAGCTCTCAAGTCCTTGAAAAGATTCCTGGAGAACCAGAACCCTAGACATAGAGAAAGAAGTTCAAATATGTATCTTCTCATCCAAGAGAAAATATCATTTCTAATCCATCCACTTGTACACAAACAAGCTGTCAGTTAAAGAACTTGTGTGCTTTTAATGCTTTTGTGTCTCTTTAGAACCTAAGAATGTGAAAACACCACAAGAAGCAGACTAGATCATTGCAATTCAAAGTGAGATGAATGAATTTGAGAGGAACAAAGTATGAAATCTAGTTCATCCTCCCAATCATCATTCTGTTATTGGAAAAATTGGGTGTTCAGAAATAAGCTGGATGAAAATGACAAGGATATAATAAACAAGGCAACATTAGAAGCTCATGGCTACAACCAAAAATATATAGGAACCCTATAATCCCTATAAATCCTCTGAAGATATTTGACTCTCAACAGCTCTTTTCCAACGGCTAGCTGCTTGATTTTCTTATGTTTTGATATGATCTTCAATCTGCAAGCCTGTGGTAAGTTTAGACAAGTTTCCATAAGAGTAGCATCAAATCTGCAGGCCAAATCTTCAACCCTAAAACTAGGAAACTTAGCTATACCTGTCGCACAGAGTTAGCTAACAATTCCTGCAAAATAACTAGACAACTGGTAGGATCAAAGCATGTTATAACAAATAAAAATTTTGTCTTTCATCACATAATATAGCATGATCAAGTACGGGAGACTATAGAATGATTTGGAGTAAGAGCTCCCCCTTAGTCATAGTGTGAAGTGTTGTGCACTTTCATTGGAACCAGTTTCAAAGCTTTGAAAACAACTTTGAACGTACACCATAAAATACACTTGCAATAACAAACATCGCCTCACCTAAGACTTAAAATATATCACAAATACCATCTACTATTTAGTTCTTAGTTTATCGAACAATTAACATGCACATCATTTCACACATAAAAAGAATAAATATTTCGCTTTCCTAAGAATTACTGGAGGAAAATGTTTAGTTATCCCTTATTCATATATGTATTTGTAATCTATCAATTCTAAAGGTATGCACGTAAATATTAAATTGGTCATGTACATACATATCACATATTGCATGTAATTTATCCCTAAAAAATGTCGACTCATGTTTATTTATGCTTAATTACGTCTTCTTTCTAAGTGAAATAGTAACTTAAAAACCTCCTAAGATTATTAACATTATTATTTTATATGAAAGAGTTGATTACAAATTCCTGAATTTCAAAATGAAATGTCTAAAAACATCTTTTTGGGGGCGGGTACATAAGATTTACATACTCATATAAATAATTTTATTTTGGTACTAATGAATTTTTACTAAGGCTCATGCAAAAAAAAAAGTCTAATAGGATCATATGTAGTTTATAATTATGGTGTTGAGAATTATTTTGGACAAGAAAATTTATCGTCATTTTATATTTTATCGTTTATGCTACCCCCAACATAATTGAGGGCATATTTCGCTGTTTTTTACTTTGCAGGGCATCACCCTGTCACATGTAACATGACTAATATTTTGTTTTGAAGTACGAGGACTTTTGTTTTTTTTTAGGATTTTTTTTTTTTCAAATGCAGGTTTGTTGGTTCGTTTTGCCACAACAAAGTCTCAGTGCATCAATGATGAATAGTATGAACAAACAACGTTAAGAATGATTATGCCGTAAATATTCATTTTTCTCTTTCATAGTGGAATTATATGATCACTATGGGAGATATTTAAGAAAAGAATGACCACTTTCAACCTTAAACTGATATAGATATAGTATAATTTCAAATAGCTTAAGTGTTATGAATAATTAAAAGTAAAATAAAATGTATTCTTTCTAAATATTAATATTATATGTAGAGAAATAATTATTTATCAATTAAAATGTAAGACACAACTGTTTCTTATAAAAATGTGTCTTTCAAAATCTTATAAGATCAATGATGGTATCTTTTAATCAGTTCTGTCAAAAAAATAGTTTGTTTTTTTGAGGTAGTGAGTTAAAATTCTATGAATGCACAAAGAACTACAAATCAAGTCGAGAGAAATTCATGATGTGCAAACTTTACTAAAAGTAAATACAAATAGAAAAACATATACACCTTAAATTGTAACACATCTAGTAGTTGGAATTGCGCACCCTACACCGTGCTGATGCGCATGGTAACGACTAGTATTGGTAGAAAGTTATGTGAAGCATAATTGGACAAGTACCATTTAAACAGACATAAATGTTTTAACTTGTTCTTGGGGTTTGGTGATCCTTTATCCACCACAAATTAGCTTCCATTAATCCACCTCGTTTGTTATTCTGTCCATCTTAGAATGATTGTCCATTTTCAGAAGCATCAAACTATATGTAGGTATCAGCGTATCACACTAGGATTTTAAATTGTGAGTAATATCTAAAACTACAAATATAAATGGTTACAGTCCGTGCTATTTCATGCGTTATTACGTTCATTTTCTTTCTTCAAGAATGCCTTCAATACATATTCACAAATATTTGTAGATTTTCATAAGTTTTCAATGCTTTGGAAAGAAATTGGAAAATCAAATCATGTTTATAAGCTTGACAAAGCTCTTTATGGTCTCAAACAAGCTCCAAGAGTCTTGTATGAAAGATTGTATAAATTCTTACTTGAAAAAGGATTCAAAAGAGGCTTAGTTGACAAAACTCTTTTCATAAAGACACGTGAGAAAGACATTTTCGTAGTACAAGTATAAGTTGATGATATTTTGTTTGGTGCTACCAATGATTCTCTTTACAAAGATTTATCTGGTCTTATGAGCAGGGAATTTGAGATGTGCTTGATGGGAGAGTTAAATTTCTTTGTTGTAATGTACATCAAATGAAGAAGGGTATTTTTCTAAATTAGAATAAGTACACCAAGAATTTGTTGAATAAGTATAATATGTCTCAATCCAGGGTAGTCAAAACTCCCATGAGTTCTACACTGTCTTTAGACAAGGATCAAAATGGTAAGAGTGTGAACCAAAAAGAGTTTAGAGGTATGATTGGTTCACTTCTCTATCTCACGACAAGTAGGCCATACATTATGTTTAGTGTTTGTATGTTTGCTAGATGTGAAGCTGATCCTAAAGAGTCTCACTTAGTGTATGTCAAAAGAATTTTTAGATATCTCAATGGTACCAAAGACTTGGGGCTTTGGTATCCTAAAAAGTCTAACTTCTATTTATGTGGATATTCAGATTTTGATTTTGCAAGATATAAAAATGATAGAAAAAATACTTCAGGATGTTACCAATTTCTTGGATCATCTCTGATAAGATGGCATTCTAAAAAGCAAAATTCAGTAGCTTTATCAACAGCATGTGCTTGCTGCTCACAAGTGTTGTGGATAGCTCAACAGATGAGAGTTATGGGTTATGACTTCAGAGATATTCCTATCGAATGTGACAACACTAGTGCTAACTCACTTACAAATAATCCATTAGAACATTCAAGGACTAAGAACATTGATGTTAGACATCATTTAATCAAAGATCATGTGGATAACGGTGATGTATCTCAATCAGTTGTGCCAACCAACTTGCAATTTACAGATATCTTCACTAAACTACTGCCAAAAGATAGATTCGCAGCCCTGAGATTAGAACTAGGGATGTTGAATAAAGAAGCCCTAGTTTAAGGGGAGCATCAGGTAAGCTATATGTGTTTCGATGTTTTGAATTTTTTTTCAAAGTATTGAAAAGCTTTTCATAGCCTTGAAAATTTTTGTGAATTATAATAGTTTTTCAAGGTCTTTATATCCTTTTCAAAAGCTTGAAATAAATATGTTTATTGTAAAGTTCAATGAATGGATCACTAATGATGGGTGTTATCTCTGTTGTAAATTTCCTAACATTATTTTTACCTTTTTAAAACAAATATTTTTTAAATTAGAATAATATTATCTCCATCCGAAAGGAGTTTGAATTTCAAACAAACATCTCTTTCCTTAAAAGTTTGGGAATATTTAGTTTCCTTCTTTAACTCAAACTCTTATGTGTTTATCTTCTCTCTTTTCTCTCTCTCTTCTATCACTCATGCATTTCTCTTCTTAAAACCTCAAACCCAAATGGATTCTCGGAGAACTTCTGAAAGAATCAAGATGGCTGGAGGATCAAAGAAGAAAAGCTGGAGAAGAAGACAAAGTTCAAGCCATCAGAGATAGCTCCAGTTCCAGGACTTTAAGTGCTCCAAAGAACCCCTCTCCTCCTCAGAAGAAGAAAAGCAAGAAGGATAAGGAGGATCAGACTGCTGCTTCAAAAAGAAGAAGAAGCCACATCAATGAGATACTTCCGAGAAACAAAAGGGTGTTCAGATCGGTAGTCCAAAGAAGAAGAAGGTAAAATATGCTCATAAATCAAGCAAATGGAAGGAGATACAGACATCAGAAAAAGACAAGGGGAAGAAGGAAACAAAGTTCTGAAACAGAAAAAGGGAAGGAGATTCAGATCTACACTGAGAAGAAAACATCATATGGTAAGATATCTATTTATAGAACTTGGTTCCTCAATAATGCTGCTCATGGAATCTGGTTAGATGGTTTTGCATCTGCTCCTATTGCTTATTGTAGTATGATCAATATTAGCATGCTGAATAGTATCTATTTTGAGTGTATTAGGAGATTGAAACATAGTTCAATTCGGAAAATCCTAAATCCGTCTGAATTTTATACCCTAGGCTTACCCGACTCTTTTATCTGAATCTGAAACAAGTGAATGCTTTGAGTTTAACTATTTCATCTAAGGTAGCTGGTGTAGAGATGGAGCTTGATCATTCTGAATTCGCTAATGTCATGGGGTGTCCAAAGAGATACAATACAGAAAACTACCTTAGCAAGATTGATGGTATAAAGATGGCTAAAGAATAGTTCTTTTTACCTGGTATAGCTACTACCATTAAACATTTAACTCATTATGTGTTAACTGTTGATGCTAAAATATGGAAAATTTTCAAACAAGTTTATATCTGATAGGGTATTGTATTTGATGTACTTGGTGATGCATGGATATGAGATAGATCTGCCGAGCATTGTAATGGAATACATGCTCTATAGTTGTACCTAGAATAGAAACATCATGTACCATATGCACACCTCCTCCCACTTTTCTTTCACCATTTCGAAATACCTGTTAAAAATGAAGAGACAATCACTACTGGTTTTGGAATGATTGACGAAAAGTATTTTCAAAGGATTGGAAATTTGAAAAACACTGAAAGAGAATGGAAGTTCTATTCTGAGTTGACTGATGATGAGTTGAAAGTCAAGAAGTTCTCTAAACCTAAATCCTTAACCACTCCAGTAGCCCTACCTTCTACCACTTGAGACCAATCTCAAGTTCTTCAGAAGCTAGACTTTAGTTCAGACAAATGAAGTACATGATTAAGAGTGTTTTCAAGAGTATCAACTTGGTACCAGTGGAAGAAGAGGATACACCAGTTCCAGAAGACACAAGAAAGTCAGGATCTACTAGAGACTTATTTGATGAGCATAGTTCTGGGGATAAGGATGTTGGGGATAAGGAAGATGGGTCAAAGGTGGCTGAGGACAAAGGACATGGTGATGAAGGAAGCATTGATGCAAGGGTGATACTAAGAGAAGCTCTCCTGAAGAAGAAACAGAAGAGCCTGGTGAAGAAGTTGCACAGGATGATGATGCACAAGAAGAAGATCAACAAGAGGATTTGGAAGAGGAATAAGAAAATTAGGATGATGTTGCATGGCCTAAGAAAGATGAAGATCCAATGAATTGAATCGAGCCTTCTGATTCTTCTGTTTCATAGCCTTGAACCCTCCCTTTTCATTCAAAACTTCTCTTTCTTTTTTAACTTTTAAGTTTTCAATAAGGTTTGATCCAACATTTTCTCACTTTTTTATGAAAGTCAAAAAGGGGGAGAAATTTAGGTTAGGAGTATTTTTTTGGGAGATCTGGTTTTAGATATGTGCCAGTTGTACTGCTAAAACTGCTTATTTGCTTAGTGTGTTTTTTTTTTTGCTTAGTTTGTTTTTTATTATGCTTATAACTATTGGTTATTTTGTTGTGATCTTATATAACTATTTCTGCTATGCTACGAATGACTAATTTTTTGGAGAAATACAGTTCAAACAGATTAGTGATTTTGTCTTTCATCAAGGGGGAGATTGTAAGTTCACAATTTGTTTCAAAGCTTTGAAACTGGTTTCAAAGCCTTGAAACTACGCTGTAGTTCATAGCATGAACTCAGGAGAGTTCTTCCTAATAAACAATCTTTAATCTCATGTGTTTAATCATGCTATATTATATGATGAAAGACATACTAATTTTGTGTTATAACATGCTTTGATCTTATCATTTACCGAAGTTGTTTGCACGGATTATTAGCTATTTGTGTTGTAGGAAGTTTCCTTATCTCCAGACTTGCAGAATAGTAAATTCAAGCCTACACATTTGAAAATTATCAGTAACTTTTATACTGTCTGTCTGAATTTCAAACCCTTGAAACTGAGTTCAAAGCTTTGAAATGCTTCAAGTTCATCTTATTTTGTTTTAAATCCACACATTTGGCAAAAGTTGTCATACTCTATTCAACCCCCTCCCCTTTCTGGAGTATTTGATACTGTATTTCATAGCTGCATTACAATCTTCACTACCCATCTGTAGAGAGAGCATGACGACTTTTATTCTTGGGGTGCTTACAATGCCAGAATGTATGAAATACTATATTGCATTCCTCCAAAAACAATTCTTAGCTTAAAGGAGTATCAGAATAGTGTCAATGGAGTTTGTTATAGTAATTATTATTTATGAATGATCAAATTTCAAGGATAGATGTTTACGGTGACAAAAGAAGATCTCGCCCGAACTTCAGGATTCTCAGTCAAACTCCATTATTTTTCAATTTTACAGAAATCGCGTGATGCGGAAACATTTCCATTTAAATAATATGCATGTATACTCTACCCTTGTCATCTTTTCAAATGCTCTGGTTATAACCTAACTGATATTGACTTCTAACTTGAAGAGTAGTCAAGTTAACAGAAAAAGGTGTTAATATATCCCTAACTTAAAGAGTAATGTGATCCAACAATGGTTTTTAAAAACAACATAAAATGTGAAATTAGCATATGTCAACTTTGTGGCCTAGCTAATTTGATAACTTTGGATTGTAGCTGACGTGCTTCTTTCTAATATATTACATGCAACAATTTGAACCAGTCGATTGTTGGGCAAACTTCAGTCAAACAGAAAAGAACCCAATTCATCCTGTTTGAACACATGTAAAACATATATTTCTTGCCTCTTACGTAATCTGTGCATGTGCATGTATATGCCTTCTTATTTGTTTAATCTCTTTGAGGAAACATGTAGCACTTGTCTCTGTATAAACATTATGGGTAACAGTTAACTTTCTTGTGGAACAATCTTTTAGGCACACGCAGGGGCGGACCTGTGTGTGTGGGGGGGGGGGGGGGGGGGGGGGGGTTCGATTCTCGTCCCAGACAATAGTTTTTTTAAGTTCTTTTTTTTTGCCAATCTACTATTTTTTATTATTAATTTGATGTTTGTTTATACAATTGTTTATGAAATATAACGATTTTTGACTGTTGACTTTGATTTTTCACATCGCGAATCTTGTCCCGGCTGACTTGATTTTTCTGGTTCTTTCATTGGGCACACGCTTAGTTAGCCAAATCTGGTATTGGAGTTAAACAGCGAACTTCAACTACAGGTATAATACAATTTCATGTAAAAATGTACAAGGACAGGAAGATAATCCGAGTTTTAAAACATGTGCAGAAACTTGATTTAGCTTATTACCAAATTAAAGACTTGGCACCAGATATTCGCGAGTCTAAAGCTTTTTGTATCAAATAATTTGAACCTTGCAAACTTGAGAATCCAAATAAAGGATGCTTCTCGGAGTTGTTTGGTCAAGTTGAAAAAAATGTCAAACAGGGCTTTGTGTGCATTATGGAGGTTTTTGAGTTTCATAAGTATATGGTGAATACTTAGCTCTTAACGTAAGCGTTATAGTGTTCCATGTCCATAGAGTATCGTATGAAAAATAAAGATAAGTTTGAATCTCTCTCTCTCTCTCTCTGTTACCTAGAGTTAGGTCAGAGTCCACTTCAGATGCGTTCCGTGAAATATCTAGAGTACCAAAACAAGAACGTTATGGTCTTATTCTATAGGCACTTAGCAAACACATGCGCTGACAATGAACATATTTTCGTGTAAAATATGTTGCACCAAGATGTTTTCTTTTCTATCAAATGATATATCATCATGCTTTTTCAGCATTAATTAGAAATAATTTACATATAGTTAGGTTAAGCGGCAAGTTGCTTACATCTCTCAATGGAGACAACGTGTGGTACACGTTTGCTTGAGCCATCATGAGCCATCATTCGGGGTGGCTATTCTCTTTGCGCCATTCAGCCCAAAGTTGTGTGTGTTGGAATACCTCAAAGCGACTAGCACATCTGACGAAGGAACAAAGCGAGGAAGATAAGAGAAGTAAGGAAAACGAATTAGCAGCAGTTCAGGAACTCGAGCAAGAAGCAGGTCGCACGAACATGCAGGTTCTCGCACGAACACAAAGAGTGCTCGCATGAACTGGCTTTGTTAGCACGAAAACAAGAAGCATGTTAGCTAGGGTTAGGTTGTTTCCTTGTCCGATTTGAAGGTTTCCGGTTTGGGAGCAAGTTAGTGTCGCCAGGTCTATATATGAGCTATAGGCGTGGCATAAGTTGTGTGTGCTGTGTGTGCGCACTGTGTGTACAATTGTGTGGATGTATCGGGAGTGTTACTAACATGAATAAGGATGTTTTTCTCGCCGTAGAGGTAGCTAGCGTGAACGTTAGTGAATCACGTTAATTTTGTGCCTCGTTCTTGATTTCTTGATCATTCTTTTTTTTTTGACACCCTCGTTATAACAGTGCGGACAATTCTTCAACATAAAAAAAGGGAAAATAAAACAAATGACAAGGGTTAGATATAGATGAGTGGACGTTGTAAGAAATAACTTGATTATTTTTGAAAAAAAAAACTTTTGGAATTTTTTTTATAAATTTTGGTATTGAAAACAGAAAATATGGATCTATATATATTATTTTTTCGGTAAACAAATGACTTCCACAATATAGCATCTTACCGTCTTTGAGATCAATTAAAAATGAACTAATACGCATGCAACAATTAAGTAGAAGATCTCAATGTAAATGGAATAATGAAAAGGAGCAGCAATACAACAGTTACTTCAAATTGGAAACAATCCCTATAATTGAGGATGCTTATTCTAAATGAATTGCATTAAAATTGATGATTGTAATGCAGGGAACAAATACATGATCAAATACTCTAGAGGGGGGTTGAATAGAGTATGGAAACTTTTGCCAAAAGGATGGATTTTAAACAAAATGAGTAGAGCAAGAGGTATTTCAAAGCTTTGAACACAGATTCAAGACTTTGAAATGCAAACAGACAGTTATAGTTTCACTAATAGTTTTCAAGGCTTTCAAAGGTTTGAAATGAAACCTGTTTTGAAGCAGTAGTAAAGATGAACACATAACTCAAATGCAAGATGGTGAACACAGTGATATGGCACGAAGTTCGGTTCCAAGTGATCAACTCTCCGCCTGAGGGATCAAATCCCTCCAGTATTTGAGCAACTTCTTATTTATTAAAAGCTAAGCCCTAGATATCAACCACAAAGATTTTCCTTACTCAGTTACAGCTTGTGGTTCTTCCTAACCTATCTAGTATCTGCTCTAGCTGACTGATACAATAATAATTCTATGTTGTTCATCTTGGACTACTCACAAGAACAAATGATAAAGAAGTATAATAGAAAAGATATACAAATAAATCTCATGTGAAGATCATTGTAAAACAGTAACGCTGTGAAGCTTGAAGTGTCCTACATGAAACTGGAATGGATAGAGTGGTTGTTTGATCTTCCTCATTGATGATTGTCAATCCGTGAGAGTGCTTGAATGCCTTTGTATTGATCTTGTGAATCTGAATCACTCTCAATCACTTCTATCTTCTGTCAATTTGAATTGCGGAATATAAAGGAACCTCGAACATAAATCCCTAAAAATCCTCTGAAGATCTTTGACTCTCAATAGCGAGCTCACGGCTAGCTGCTTGATTTCCTCATTGATTTTTATCTGAACTTCTATCTACAGGCTTAATTCAAGTTCATATAAGTTGTTATAAAAGTAGTATCAATTGCATACTTAGATTTCCTTCTCTGCAAACCTAGAAATAAGGAAACTTTCCCAGGAAAATAGATAGCTAATAATCCCTGCAAAATACCTAATCAAATGATGAGATTAAGACATGATATAAAACATAATCAGTCTGTCTTTCATCATCTCATACAGCATAATCAAGTATAAGAGATTAGAGATTGATTAGAATGAAGAACTCCCCCTGAGTCATTCAGTGTATTGCTGAGTAGTTTCAAGGATTTAAAACTATGCACTTCAAGGCTTTGAACCTTGTTTCAAACCTTTGAAGAAAACTTTTGCAATTTGTTTTCTCCAAAATAGGCCTAATCATGCACCTGTTCAAAATATAGTTTGCAGTGTTGGCAGCCTCTGCCGAAAAACACTTTGGCAATTTTTTTTCCAAAAGCATTGTCCTAGAAATTTCCTCAAGAGTTCTGTTTTTCCTTTCAACTACACCATTTTTTTGAGGAATTCGAGGAGCAGAAAAGTTGTGAGAAATACAAAACTTGGTGCAGAATAAGTCAAACTCTAGTTGATCAAATTATTTGTCATGATCACTCCTTATTGAAGCAATAGGCAGGTTTTTCAAAGTTTGAAGCTCTTTACAAAGTTTTGAAAATTTAGATAGATCCTCAGACTTGTATCTTTACAACATTACCCAAGTAAATCTAGAGAAACCATCGACAATAACCAGCATATACTTCTTACCCTTTCAAGTTGGAACTTTGATAGGACCATAGAGATCCATACGAAGCATATCAATAGGTCTGGTTGTACTTACAAAGTTATTTGGCTTGAATGAGCTTCTTGTCTGCTTTCATTAAGCACAAGCTTTGCATATTTCTTCATCTTTGAACTTGATGGATGGCATACCTCTGACCAGGTCTTTGGAAACTAGTTTGTTCAATGTATGCAACCTGATATGTCCAAGCTTTCTGTACCAAAACTTTGAATCCTCTTTCAAAGCCTTGAGACAATTTAAACTTTCTCCTGCAACTTTGTTAGTATTCAAACAGTAAACATTGCTTGACCTTGGAGCAGTGAGGGTGCAATCACCATATTTTTCATCTTGCAGGACACATTTCTCCTTGTCAAAAATAATCTTGTTAACTTTGTCACACAGTTGAGATACACTAAGCAGATTAACCTTTAAACCATCTACAAGATGAGCATCTGATATAGAATTTTCAACACCATTACCAACTTTACAAGTTCCTATGATGTTGCATATGCCTTTGTCACCAGGTGTAATTGTCCCTCCTGATTGTTCTTTCAGTTCAGTGACTAAAGAACATTTTCCACTCATGTGTCTGGAGCAAACCACTATCCATGATCCACTTATGTTCTTTTCTCTTGGTGACAACCTGCAAACACCATTCACTGCCTTACCCATCTGTTAGACCAAGGGTGATATTTGGATTCATATTCAGGATCAACCATGTTAGGTGGTCTGACCCCTTTAGGAACCCAAATTTGTCTCACATGTCCCTTAAGATGGAATGGAAATGTATTACTTATAATGTGAGGTTTTCTTCTTCTAAAGAGACAGTCATCATTGCATGACCAATCTTTCCACAGTAATGATATTTAAGAGAATGTTTGCTACTAGCTTTCACAAATCTGGTATTATTCTTTTTTGGAAAGATTGGATCTTATCCAGAACCAGTTTTGTGAACAGAGTGCAGACTTCCTCCAATAATCAAGTTGAGATTGTGTTCAGAGCCAGCAAGCTTTGTCCAGGCATTCTTAGAGTCTTGAAGTTTCTCAGCCAGGAGAGTCTTTTGTTCCTCTAATTCATCACGCTGATGTCTTAGATCAACAAATTTTTCACTCAAAAGAGATTTCTATGGTACAACTTCTTAGACTTGAATTTTCAAGGCTTTGAAATTGGTTTCCAAAGATTTGAAATCTCTGTCAGTCTTTTCCTGAGAAATTTCAAGATTTTTGTTCTGGAAAACTAGATGCAAATTTTCTTTTGCTTGCTCATGAAAATTCTCCTTCAAAGACTTGATTTTATTTAACTAATATTCTTCATGCTGAAGCATTATTTTTAAAATCTCAGAAAGCACATTTGCAGATTTAGAAATAATGCTATTCACCATTACCTCAATATTCTTTTTGGAGATTTCATCATGCTTGGCCATAAGACAAAGATTGGCTTGATCTTATTCAGAGTTAGATTCATTTGAAGAATCAGAATCACTCCATGAAGCTACCATGGCCTTCTTCTGTCATAGTCCTTCTTTTTAAAATGCTTGCTCTTCTTGTGAGGACAGTCTCTGATCAAGTGTTCTGCATCACCACACTCAAAGCAGTTCATTACTTTAGCTTTATGAGAAGAAGACTTACCCTTGTAGTCCTTGCTATTTGAAGATCTGAATTTTTCTCTACTGAATTCTTTGATTCCAAAGTTCTTTTTCCTCTTGAGAATCCTTTTCAAGGATTTGGAAATGAGAGCAAAAGGATCTTCTTCTTCATCTTGTTCTTTTTCAAGGCTTTGAGGTTGTTCAAGTTATTTAGCCTTGAGTGCCAAATTCTTGACACTTTCAGGTAGTTCTCCATCAGCTTTACTCATTGAGATCTCTTGTGTAAGTAGTTTTCCCTGTAAATCATCTAGTTGTAAAGAGGTAGATCTTGAGCTTCTTCAATAGTTGTTGTCTTTGGTTACCATTTGGATTTGGGAAGACTTCTCAAGATCTTCCTGACTTTCTCTTTATTGGAGAATAATTTCCCCAAGGACTCCAGATTGTTGACTATGTCAGTAAATCTTTTGAGCATGTCCTTGATAGATTCATCTCCATTCATTTTGAACATTTCATACTGTCGAAGGAATAGATTGATCTTGGTTTGCTTTACTTGGTTGGTTCCTTCAAAGGTCACCACCAGTTTATCTCATATCTCCTTAGTCGTCTTGTAGGTAGACATCCTGTTAAATTCATTCGCATTCAAAGCACAATATAAGAGATTCATTGCTCTATAATTTTATGAAAGTTGTTCTAATTCAGAAGTAGAGAGAGATTTTTCAGGTTTGGGAGTTCTAATCCCATCCTATTATGTGTAGAAGATGTGATGTCCATTTTGGGTAATAGATCATAGTTCAATGTCCTGATCAATCATAAACATTTTCATCAAGGCCTTCCAGTGTACAAAATTGTCTCCACAGAACAAATGAGGTCTGTTAGCAGCTCTTCCCTGTGAAAAACCACCTTCACCTACATTACTCATGATAACCAGATTGTTAGATCTATACAGTGATACAGGCTTTTATACCAATTGAATATTGTAATGCAGGTAAAATATAGAGGATCAAATACTCTAGAAGGGGGGAAGGGTTGAATAGAGTATGGCAAATTTTACCAAAAGGATGGATTTTAAACAAAATGAGAAGAGCAAGAGGTATTTCAAACCTTTGAACACATATTCAAGGATTTGAAATGCAAACAGATAGTTAGATCTTTACTGATAGTTTTCAAGGCTTTGAAATGCCTTTCAAAGATTTGAACATAAACATGTTTTGAAGCGATAATAAAGATAAGTACATAACCGAAATGCAAGATGATGAACATAGTGATTCGGTACGAAGTTCGGTGCCGAGTGGCCCACTCTTTGCCTGAGGGATCCAATCACTCCATGATTTGAACAACTTCTTATTTATCAAAAGTTGTGCCCTAGATATCATGCACCGAGAATTGCCTTACTCTGTTATAGCTTGTGGTTCTTCCTAACCGATCTTGTACCTGCTTAAGATGACTGATACAATAAGAATTCTCTATTATTCCTCCTGAACAACTCACGCGAATAAATGATAAGGAAGTATAATAGAAAAGATATACAAATAAAGCTCAAGTGAAGAACACTGTAAAACAGTAAAGCTGTGAAGCTTGAAGTGTTCTTCTCGAAACTGAAATGGCTGAGTGGTTCTTTTATTTTCCTCAATGATGCTTGTCAATCCGTGAGAGTGTTAAAATGCCTGTGTATTGCTCTTATGCTCCTGAATCTCTCTCAATCACTTCTCTCTTCTGTCAATTTGAATTGCATAATATAAAAGGAACTTCAACCAAAATCCTTACAAATCCTTTGATCTCCGACTCTCAACAGCTTGCTCCAACAGCTAGCTGCTTGATTTCCTCGTTGATTTTGATCTGATCTTCCATCTGCAGGCTTAAGGAAAGTTCAGACAAGTTTCCTTAACAGTAGGATCAACTGAAGACTTAGATTTCCTTCTCTGCAAACCTATAAATAAGGAAACTTTTTCTGCAATAGATAGCTAATAATCTCTGAAAATACTTACTCAAATGATGAGATTAAAACATGATATAACACATAATCATTTTGTATTTCAGCATCCAATATAGCATGATCAATTACAATAGATTAGAGATTGATTAGATGGAAGAACTCCCCTTGAGTTCATGCAGTGTATTACTGAGCAGTTTCAAGGCTTTGAAGCTGTGTAGTTTCAAGGCTTTGAAAACCTGTTTCAAACCTTTGAAGCAAATTGTGAACTTACAAAAATACATTTTAAAAAGTGAGAAAAAGATAAATAAACACATAAATGTTTTATCAAACTCTAGATGTCGCTCCTATTACTCGGGATAATACACATCCATGGACTAATATTACTCCTCTGTACTCGTAAGTTTTCACAAATAATCAAACAAAATATCACCTTATATATCAATTTGAATTTATAAAGTTATATTTTGAATTTTTACAACGTCTATGTTATGTCTCTTTTTCTTTCTACTAATTAAAAAAAAAATCATTACTTGCTTGCTTGAATTCATTTTTTTTTGGTTTATTGGTTGTTGTATAATTAAAGAAATTAAATTATGATCGACGGTTTTTCTTAATCAAATGATAATGTGTTATGTTTTTTCTTCAGAAATTGGTTTGTCGTCATCCAGATTCCAATCCCCGGACCTCATGTAGAGGCTTCCAACGCTCTACCACTTGAACTACCACCCTAGTTGCAGTAATATGTTCTGGTTTTGGGTTGGCAGAACATTAATTACTTTTTTTCATGGTTTGTTTAATGAAGAGTACTATTTTGCTAATGATCAACGTAAAAGTTACAATGATTTTATATAATGTGTTTTGTTACTGTGCATCTCCACCATCCCCCCCCCCATTGTAAGAATCATGCTTCCGCCACTACAAAGGTTGTAGCAAGTCGAAACACCAAAAGACACAGCCAACATAAGAACAACAAGAAATGGGCGACTAAAACTACTAAACTCCCTTTCCGTTACGCTTCTGATACCATACTTTTTGAAACCTTACTAACAACACAGGGTCGTATATATGAATGGAGAAACTATAAACCTAATTTTTCTTTTACATATTTATTAAAATAACCAAATGAAATAATTTGGGTTACACCATGTTAAACTCAATTTTCCCGACTTTGCAATTACATTACTCAAAACTGATAGAGTAAAACTAACTTATTGCCCTTCCTATCTTAATGTTTATATTGGACACGTATAAGAATTTTGGGGTCCTAGGTGTAGTTAACAGATGTTCATTTCAGCCATATGTTCTAAACTATAAGAATTTGTATGAAAATAATTGTAAAATCGTGTCACATTTGACACTTGTCAAACAGTGATTGGTCATTGGATTTTCTTTCCTTTATAAGTCTGCTAGGTAGTTAAGATATGGACGCCTCACTTATTCTTCAATTTTTTTCAAAAATGGATTTTGATTTTTCCCTTCTTCCCTCTTTGACTCTTTTATTCTTTGATTTATAGGCCAAATTCACCATAAGGTATCAGAACTTATGGTTGGCGTTATCGATCAATATCTGTGAATCACGAGCATCGATTTCTATGCAGTTGTTCGCGGATGATTTTCACTTCCACACACTGTTTTCATGGGTTTGGAAATTCCTATGAATGAAACTGGAATTTCTCTTTTTAAAAGGAATTTTGCATAGACATTCTGCGGTTCAGTGTTTATTCACAGTCTAAGCCTGCTTCTATCCCAATGAAAGTGAATGCCAACCTGCAGTAATCTTTAGAACAATATTTGCGAGAGAAATAAGCCCAACACCTCAAGAGTCTCGTGGGAAAACTGTTTCATCTTTATAGTTCTAGACCTTAATTTTAGATTTGCAGTGCATAAGCTCAGTTACTCTATCTATAAATCAGATGCACAACATCTCAAGGAAGATCATCATGTATTAATTTACTTGCAATGCAATGTGAGTGAAGGTCATGTATTCCTTGCACAATATGAACTGGGCCTCAAAGCATAAACAGATTTTGATTGGGCACGTTGCCTTGATATTATTAGGTCAAAAACTGGAGATCTCATTTATATAGGAGATGCTTTGGTTTCTAAGAGATCCAAAGAGTAGACAGTAGTGTCTACAAGCTAAAAGGAAGCTGAGTATAGAGGGCTTGTAGCAACCTCTTGTGAGATTCAATTATTTATATTTCAACTAAAAAAGTTCTATTTAATCAGATTTTGATTGGGCACGTTGTCTCGATATTATTTGGTCAAAAACTGGAGATCTCATTTATATAGGAGATGCTTTGGTCTCTAAGAGATCCAAAGAGTAGACAGTAGTGTCTAGAAGCTAAAAGAAAGCTGAGTATAAAGGGCTTCTGTTGATGAATTAAAATTGCATATTTTAGTATGTTAACGAACTCTTCTTAACTTGCTAATATGTGTAATTTATCTATTTTATCTCTCTTTCTAGACTTATGCTTGTTTTCGTAGTTTTGGTTGTTTTCTCTCATTTTGTAGGCAAAGAAGTGATTTAGAACGCAAGGGGCTAGTTATGAAAGCTTGAATGGGGAATTTGAAGGCTTAATTTGAAGAAGTCAAGTGATAAAGAGGCTAAAGTTGAAGACAAAGCAAGATTTTGCAAGTTAAAGAGAGGTTTCAAGGGTTTAAATGAAGAGGACACGGGAAGATAGAGGCCAAAAATGAAGATTTAGAAGCCAAGAGGCCACATTACAAGGCCAAAGTTGCATCTATGGGGTTGTTTGAGAAGAAACTAACGGAAGTGGGGCTTAAGTGCAAGTTTTGAAACGTTTTAATGGCTTATTTGAAGGATACTTAACGGATTGGGGGTCAGATTGCTATTTTCAGAAGTTTTTAAGTAATGACCCGGGCCTTTTAAAACATTCCAGCAAGCTAGGGGGAGTCGGGTGCAATTTCCCTAACCCAGCTCACCCCAGCCTGTCTCTCACATGGCTCACTCTCTCTCCCCGTCAAACACGCAGAAGAAAACCCAGCAGCCATTGTCAAGCTTCGCCGAAGCTTCCTCCAACCCAAAACCAGACCAAAACTCCACCAAATCTCACAAAATTAGTCCCAATCTTCTCCTTGTCCAACCCTCTTCCAAACCCACTGCTCAATTTGGCCCAAACCGAAGTGAAGAGAAAAGCCCCAAATGACCTAGGGTTCGTGAAGCTTCTGCAAATCAACGAAGGAGGAGCTCTGAGATGAATTGGAGGGTGAGGATTGAAGACTTGGAGGCTACGAAACCCCCTCTCACTGCCTATATAAGCTGAAGAGAAAGAAGGAGGAAAGGGGGAGGAACCACGCTTCTTGCTAGGCCGAAACTCTGTCTCTCTCTCTTATCTCTCGGTACCAGCCAACTTCTGGGTTCGTCCTGGTGTTTCCGAGCTCATCCTGAGCTACTACGGAGCCAGTAACGACCAGGGAGAAGAGGGCTAGGTCAGGTCTCAATCAGGGTTTGAAGTGCTCTGTTTTGAGCACTGTATTTGCTCTGTTTTGAACTGTGTTCTTGCAGCAGCAGCAACTTGCTGTTAGCTTTGAATTTCTGGGTTTGTTAGCTGCTGGTTAGGTTGATTAGAGTGTGGTAGAATCAAACACTAGTAGTTGTTTCATCATTTGGTAGCAAGTTGGTGTTATTTGGTGGAATTGAAGAGTATTTGAGCTTGAATATAATGACTATTTTCATGAATACTCTTGATTCTTGTATCTTGCTCTTGAATATGAACAACTAAGCTACTAGTTGGGTTTGATTGATGAAGATAGATGACTTGTGTGTGAGAAATTCAATTGTTCTTCTAGTCTTATAAGTTGGATGTCGAATTCGTAGTGTTCAAGTGTTGAATATCAAATCCGAATTGTGGCTTGATCTTTCATATGGAAACGCTCTCGTTTACATATGAAAGATGCTTGACATAACTCGATTTTGCATTTCACTCTTGAATACAAGAGCTAGACAAATCCTCTTGCTATTTAATCCATGCTTTTCTTTGACATAAACTTTGGGTGTTGATGCTCACACACAAGGCATCTATTGGAATCGATTGACCCAACTTACTCTCTTATTGACAAACTCGTTTGAATCGTATTAGTAATAGTGTTAGTAGTTGTTTTCTTTCTTAGTTATTTGTTCTAGCAATATCAACAACTCTTGCTCCATCACTTGAGTGGTGGATTCAAAGCTTGGCTAGCTCTAAAGCCTTTGGGAAACTTGTTTTGTTAATTTAGTTAGTTGCTTAGTAAGTTTACTAGTTAGCTTAGAGTGTTTAAATCTCCTTCCCAATCCTTGTGGAAATCGACCCCGTTCTTACTCGGGTACTACTTAGAACGATATTCCTATACTTGGGAATTATCGTCAACAAGTTTTTGGCGCCGTTGCCGGGGATTGGTGCTAAGAGACTCACTCTTTAGCTACTTTCTTGTTTTGCTTGTTTTTATTTTTAGATACGCTTGAAGAAAAATTCCGGGTTCATTTTTGAACTTTGGAACCAAAAAAAAGCGAAAAGTAAAAAATCACAAAAACATACTCCTAGCTTGTGTTAGGCAACCCTCTTGAACTTAATTTGAGCTTGGGTTGCATGAGTGTGTGGCAACGTGATAGTACTCATAGATTGCATCGCACTTTATTTGAAGAAGAGGGTAGAAAT
Organism: Linanthus parryae; assembly: GCA_023055425.1. Classification (NCBI taxonomy): domain Eukaryota; kingdom Viridiplantae; phylum Streptophyta; class Magnoliopsida; order Ericales; family Polemoniaceae; genus Linanthus; species Linanthus parryae. The sequence continues at coordinate 113,275,226 of JALGPY010000002.1, read as the reverse complement.
CCCTTTAGTAAAAATACTTCTACTAGTGATAGTAGTAGTTTAGCCCAATCCAACGATTCTAGCTCTCTTAATAGCTTTGAAATCATGGATGGAGAGGATGGGCATAGTAGCAACAATGAGATGATGCCATTTCGCTCATTAAGAGATTTGATGCATCCATCTCGACAAAGTTCACCATCTTGCTTTGTGTTTCCATTAAATGAAAGAAACTTTGATGTCAAACCGGGCACAATTCAACTTCTTCCCAAGTTTCATGGCCTAGAGTCCGAGAGTGCTTACTCTCATCTTAAGGATTTCAATGATATTGCCTCAACGGTTAATTGCAATGGTGTCTCTAGTAACACCATAAGGCTTAGATTGTTTCCTTTCTCTTTAAAGGACAAAGCCAAGGCATGGCTTCACTCCTTGAGACCTAGGACCATAGGCACATGGGAAGAGTTAGAAAAAGAGTTTCTTAAGAAATTTTTCCCTACTTACAAAACAAATGTCATAAAAAGGCAAATTGTTAATTTTTTGTGCTAAGGAGGGAGAGCCACTTCCCCAAGCTTGGGAACGATTCAAGGATCTCCTCATTGCTTGCCCTCACCATGGATTTGATACATGGAGGTTAATTAGCTCCTTTTATGATGGTTTGCCATGCGACCATAAACACACAATTGAATCCATGAGTGGGGGAGATTTTTTCACAAAAGGTGAAGATGAGGGTTGGGATTGTATAGATGAAATTTGTGAAAAAGTCCAATCTTGGGACATTAGTAAGCCTTCTAAGGATGCTAACTCTAAGCCTAAAGGTACTATGTATCAACTTAAGGATAAGAGTGAGGCATTATGCTCATTTTGTAGTGATAACTCTCATGAGTTGAACAAATGTCCCGATTTTCTAAGAGCCCAAGAGCTCATGGGTGAGCAAGTGAATATGTTAAATTCTAACAATTATAGGAAGCCCTATAATAACTCACCCTACTCGGAGACATACAACTCCAATTGGAGGAATCACCCAAATTTCTCATGGAGACAAGGCCAAGACACTCAAGTAAACCCTTCTAGCTCCACTTATGTTCCTCCTAACAAAAGGAGTATGGAAGAGACCTTTGAGCAATTTATGGCTTCTCAAAACCAAACCAACCATGATTTGAGGAAGTCCAACCAAGAGTTGCAAAAAACTCTAACCAAGAGTTGAAAAATGCTTTAGCTAGGTTGGAGTCTACCATAAATGCTCAAGAGAAGGGAAAATTCCCATCTCAACCTCAACAAAACCCTAGGGGGCAAAACTTTAACCATATGGAACATGCTAAGGCCATCACCGTTTTGAGAAGTGGGAAGGTTGTTGACAATGGACTTTCAAGTGGGGAGTCCAATGAAAATGAGGGAGAAGAGGAGTGTGAGAAGAGTGATGACCAAGAGAGATTTGTCGACTCACAAGAGTCACAAAGTAGTCTTGATAAGGGGAAACAAGTAGTGGAAGAAAGTGAGGAAGTTAAGGTTCCTCCACCATTTCCCCAAAGACTTTTAGCCTCTACTAAGAAAGCTAGCAACCAAGATATCCTTGAGACATTCCAAAATGTCAAGATAAACATCCCTCTCTTGGATGCTATCAAGCAAATTCCGGCTTATGCCAAGTTTCTCAAGGATCTTTGCACTTTCAAGAGAACTCTTCAAGTGAGAAAGAAGGCTTTTCTCACCGAGCAAGTGAGCTCAATTCTCCAAAATAATCTCCCTTCCAAGTATAAAGATCTGGGTTCACCTACTATCACTTGCACCATTGGAGATCATAAAATTCACAATTCTTTATTAGATTTGGGTGCAAGTGTAAACCTCCTTCCATACTCGGTGTATGAGAAGTTGGGGTTGGGTGAGTTGAAACCCACAAGAGTGACTCTACAATTGGCGGATAGGTCCACTAGAGTCCCTAGAGGTATCATTGAGGATGTCTTGGTTCAAGTGAACCAATGTTATTATCCGGTGGATTTTATAGTTTTAGACACCTCCCCTTTGGCTAGTGGCACTTCATCCATTCCTATTATTTTAGGAAGACCATTTCTTGCTACTTCTAATGCAATAATAAATTGTAGAAGTGGTATGATGAATATTACATTTGGGAACATGACGTTAGAGCTTAATATTTTTAATGCATGTATTCACCCAAGCTCACAAGATGATGATGATGTTTGTGAAGTGAGTTGGGTAGAATCATGTGTTGAAGATATTTATACTCTAGCTACATGTTCCAATGATTCAAGTGAGCTCACTTTAGAAGAATTGGAATTTTTGTATGATGATAACACTCCCCTTTCATCTCTTCTTATGGAGGAAGAATTTGATTTTGATGAAGGGGAGAGACTCTTTGGCCAACTTGACCAAATCATTGAGTCGACTCATGAGCATTCTAGTGTTGATAGTGAGTTGCAAGGAAGTGAGATGATACCTCCCATTGAGAGGGTTCCACCAATTTGTGAGTTGAAACCCCTTCCTTTAGATTTGAAATATGCATTTCTTGGGGTTAATGATACTTATCCTATTATCATCTCATCTTCCCTTGATGTTGAGCAAGAAAAGAGGTTGCTTGAAGTTTTGAAGGATTATAAGGGTGCCATAGGATGGTCCATTGAGGATATTAGAGGCATTAGTCCTTCCATTTGCACCCATAGAATTCATTTAGAGGAAAATGCCAAAACTTCAAGGGAGCCTCAAAGGAGGTTAAACCCTCACATGCAAGAAGTTGTGAGAGCCGAGGTGCTCAAGTTGTTGGATGCGGGTATGATTTACCCCATCTCGGATAGTAAATGGGTAAGTCCTACCCAAGTGGTAACTAAAAAATCGGGGGTCACCGTTGTGGAAAATGAGAAGTGTGAACTTGTGACCACTAGAGTTCCTACTAAGTGGCGGATGTGCATTGATTATAGAAAATTAAATGCCGCCACTAGGAAGGATCACTTTCCCCTTCCATTCATAGATCAAATGTTGGAAAGGTTAGCGGGGCATGATTTTTATTGTTTTTTAGATGGCTACTCGGGTTATAATCAAATTGCCATAGATCCAATGGACCAAGAGAAAACCACTTTCACTTTTCCATTAGGAACATTTGCTTATAGGAGGATGCCTTTTGGTTTGTGTAATGCCCCGGCTACTTTCCAACGTTGCATGGTAAGCATATTTTCGGACATGGTAGAAAAATGCATGGAAGTTTTTATGGATGATTTTTCGGTGCATGGAAACTCATTTGATACTTGTCTTGGAAATCTTGAGATGGTTTTGAGAAGATGTGAAGAAAAGAATTTAGTTTTAAATTGGGAAAAATGTCACTTTATGGTTAGGCAAGGAATTGTTTTGGGTCATGTTATTTCCTCTCATGGTATTGGTGTAGACAAGGCTAAAGTAGATGTGATTTCTAATCTTCCACCTCCTAAATGTGTTAAGGATGTTAGATCTTTCCTAGGTCATGCGGGATTTTATAGGAGATTTATCAAGGACTTTAGCTCACTTGCTAAGCCCTTGAGCAATGTCCTTCAAAAGGAAAATTCATTTGAGTGGTCTAGTGCATGCCAAGAGGCCTTTGAAAAGTTGAAGAATTTATTGGTAACGGCCCCTATCATGCAACCACCCAAATGGACTCTTCCTTTTGAAATCATGTGTGATGCTAGTGACCATGCGGTTGGTGCCGTTTTGGGTCAAAGAGGTGAAGATAAGAAACCACATGTTATCTATTATGCAAGTAGAACTTTGAATGATGCTCAATTAAATTATTCCACTACGGAAAAAGAGCTTTTGGCCATGGTGTTTGCTATTGAAAAATTTAGGCCATACTTGCTTGGTTCAAAAGTGCTTGTCTACACCGACTATGCCGCCTTGAGGAATCTTTTCACAAAGAAAGATTCCAAACCTCGTTTAATCCGTTGGGTACTTTTGCTTCAAGAGTTTTATATTGAAATCAAGGATAAACGAGGTGTGGAAAATGTTGTGGCGGATCACTTGTCTAGGATTGACATTCCCAAGACAAAAATCTCCTTGCCTATTCTTGAAACTTTTCCGGATGAACATCTCTTTGCCCTCTTAAATGTTCCTTGGTTTGCCGATATTGCTAATTATCTTGCTTGTGGAATTTTTCCGGAAAATTTAAAAGGGCAAGAGAAGTTGAGATTTGTGAGAGAATGCCGGAATTTCTTTTGGGATGACCCTTACTTGTTTAAATATTGCCCGGATCAAATTGTTAGAAGGTGCATCCCAAATGAAGAGTTTCATAGTGTTATTTCATTTTGCCATGAGTATGCATGTGGAGGCCATTTTTCGGCTAGAAAAACTGCCGCCAAGATTTTGCAAAGTGGTTTATATTGGCCTACTCTTTTTAGTGATGCAGTTCATTTTTGCAAAGCATGTGATAGGTGCCAAAGGATGGGAGGGAATATTGGAAAAATAAATATGATGCCCTTGAACCCCATTTTAATTATTGAAATATTTGATTGTTGGGGTATTGACTTCATGGGTCCATTTCCATCATCCTTTGGCAACCTATATATACTCTTGGCGGTGGATTATGTGTCAAAGTGGGTTGAAGCCATTCCTTCAAAAACCAATGATCATAGAGTTGTGATTAAGTTTCTTCAACACCACATTTTATCTCGTTTTGGCATGCCCCGAGCTATCATTAGCGATGAAGGGACACATTTTTGCAATAGGCCTTTTGAGAGCCTCATGAAAAAGTATGGGATTTTGCATAAAGTTGGCACACCATACCACCCACAAACTAGTGGGCAAGTGGAAGTTTCTAATAGGGAAATTAAAAGAATTTTGGAGAAAACGGTAAACCCAAATCGCAAAGATTGGTCTTTGAGGTTGGTTGATGCTCTTTGGGCTTACCGTACCGCTTACAAGACTCCCATTGGTGTGTCTCCATATAGACTAGTGTATGGTAAGGCATGCCATCTTCCGGTGGAGTTAGAGCACAAGGCCTATTGGGCTATCAAATTCTTGAATTTTGATCTTGCAAAAGCGGGGGAAGAAAGGAAGTTAAACTTGAATGAGTTAGAAGAGCTTAGAAATGATGTTTATGAGAACACTAGGATCTCTAAGGCAAGGACAAAGGCTTATCATGACAAACATATTGTTCCTAAGTCTTTTGAGCCTAATCAAAAAGTTCTTCTCTTTAACTCAAGGATGAAACTCTTTGGAGGAAAGTTGAAATCAAAATGGAATGATCCATATATTGTGAAGCATGTATAATCCTTATGGGGCCATTGAAATTTTGAACCCCAAAAGTGGGGAAAGTTTTAAGGTGAATGGCCAAAGATTGAAACTATATGTTGAAAATTTTGAGGCCAAGGTTGAGTCCATTTCTCTTATGGACCCAACCTATACTAACTAGTGTTCACCAAAAGTATCACCTTTGTAAATATTAGTTGTAGTTCTTTTGCTCTTGATTATTTTGTAGGTTGCTCTTGGAGGAGGACTTATGCTTGGTGGCCAAGAAAGCGAAAAATGAGGTCCATCTATCCCTTGTCTCTTTATATTAATTTGTTTGCTCTTCCATTGTTCTCACACATTGAGGACAATGTGATATTTTAGTTGGGGGGTGGAGTAGATTTTATTTCTTGCTTAAATGGTTACAAGCATGCTTTTTCTTCATTAGTGATTTACATGAAAAATACAAAAAAAAATGAAAATCCAAAAAAATTAAAAAAATTAAAAAATTGAAAAAAAATGTGTGAATCTTTCATGAGAAGCATCACTCTTTCCCCGTGTCAAACCATAGATATTTTTTATTCTTCTTTCTTTGGTAGTTTTATTTTCACCTTTCATCTTGAGTCTAGATTTTATTTTCTTATTTGATAGCTTTATTGAGTCTTAGGAAGTTATAGTTGAGTCACTTATTTTGAAAAAATGAAAAAAAAAAACAAAAAAAAAACAAAAAAAAAAGAAAAAAAAGAAAAAAATGAGAAAAGTGAAAAGGGGGAATTTTAGGAAGCTAGATGTTTTCAAAAAATGAAATTTCTTAGTCCATGTTCTTTTTATTTTTATTTTAGAAAGGAATTCTTTGCTTATACTCAATACATCTACACCAATATCCCACCTTCCGCGACATCATGCGTTCTCACAAAGCGACACACTAAATTTACGTTTCATGTTTAAGTCCTTCAAGTTAAGTTGATCACATAAACTTTGACGTCTTTTACTTTTGATAAAGGGTGCATTTTCTAAAGCTATTTGAACTTCACAAAAATATTTTTCTCTATTCGTTTTTGCGGTGGAAACTTGTAGCCCATTGGAGTGGTGGTTACCAATGACACCCCATGCGATGTCTAAGAAATAGAGGGGTGTCCGGGGATAATGTTACGTCACCACCTAGATAGCTCCCTTGGTTTAGCTTAAAAATCCCACTCGCGTGTATATTCCTGTATTTTGTTGTGGGTCTTGGAGATCCTTGGATTTGAGGCTAAAAATAAAATGTTAATGCTATAAATCTCAAAAAAAAAAATGATAAATCGCACCATCTACCAAAAATCCACAAAAGGATCATACAAGCCCACAACCACATCTCCCCTTCTTAAAAATTTTTTGTTCAAAGCTTTGGAAGTCCATCCTACATGGGTGCTTTTGAATAAGTATGAGAATGTCTAGTTTCTTGTGATCCTTATTTTTGAAGGCATACTATCTTGCAAATTGGACTTAATTGAACAAGTTTTGTGGTTCGCATGAGTCACCTTCTACCAAACACCGCCCACATTTGTATGAGTATATGCTTAGACGTCCTTAGGCTTCTTTCTCAATCTTCTTGGACTTTGAGAATTTATTTGAGGAGACATTTATGTATTCTTCTTTTTCCCCCACCAAAAAATTAAAATTAGCTAGTAACTCTTAGTATTTTGTTTCTTTGAGTTCTCACTTAGGATAGATAATGTGTGTGTGCGTTTTTGTAAATATTTGAGTCTAGTTTAGAATCGAGTCAAGCCTTGTCTAGTTGAGTGTGTGCCTCTCATGATTGGTTCTTTAAAAAAAAAAAAAAAAAAATTAAATATCGCTCTCTTTGCTCGAGGACGAGCAAAAGGCTAGTTGGGGGGTGTGTTGATGAATTAAAATTGCATATTTTAGTATGTTAACGAACTCTTCTTAACTTGCTAATATGTGTAATTTATCTATTTTATCTCTCTTTCTAGACTTATGCTTGTTTTCGTAGTTTTGGTTGTTTTCTCTCATTTTGTAGGCAAAGAAGTGATTTAGAACGCAAGGGGCTAGTTATGAAAGCTTGAATGAGGAATTTGAAGGCTTAATTTGAAGAAGTCAAGTGATAAAGAGGCTAAAGTTGAAGACAAAGCAAGATTTTGCAAGTTAAAGAGAGGTTTCAAGGGTTTAAATGAAGAGGACAAGGGAAGATAGAGGCCAAAAATGAAGATTTAGAAGCCAAGAGGCCACATTACAAGGCCAAAGTTGCATCTATGGGGTTGTTTGAGAAGAAACTAACGGAAGTGGGGCTTAAGTGCAAGTTTTGAAACGTTTTAATGGCTTATTTGAAGGATACTTAACGGATTGGGGGTCAGATTGCCATTTTCAGAAGTTTTTAAGTAATGACTCGGGCCTTTTAAAACATTCCAGCAAGCTAGGGGGGAGCCGGGTGCAATTTCCCTAACCCAGCTCACCCCCAGCCCGTCTCTCACACGGCTCACTCTCTCTCCCCGTCAAACACGCAGAAGAAAACCCAGCAGCCATTGTCAAGCTTTGCCGAAGCTTCCTCCAACCCAAAACCAGACCAAAACTCCACCAAATCTCACAAAATTAGTCCCAATCTTCTCCTTGTCCAACCCTCTTCCAAACCCACTGCTCAATTTGGCCCAAACCGAAGTGAAGAGAAAAGCCCCAAATGACCTAGGGTTCGTGAAGCTTCTGCAAATCAACGAAGGAGGAGCTCTGAGATGAATTGGAGGGTGAGGATTGAAGACTTGGAGGCTACGAAACCCCCTCTCACTGCCTATATAAGCTGAAGAGAAAGAAGGAGGAAAGGGGGAGGAACCACGCTTCTTGCTAGGCCGAAACTCTGTCTCTCTCTCTTCTCTCTCGGTACCAGCCAACTTCTGGGTTCGTCCTGGTGTTTCCGAGCTCATCCTGAGCTACTACGGAGCCAGTAACGACCAGGGAGAAGAGGGCTAGGTCAGGTCTCAATCTGGGTTTGAAGTGCTCTGTTTTGAGCACTGTATTTGCTCTGTTTTGAACTGTGTTGTTGCAGCAGCAGCAACTTGCTGTTAGCTTTGAATTTCTGGTTTTGTTAGCTGCTGGTTAGGTTGATTAGAGTGTGGTAGAATCAAACACTAGTAGTTGTTTCATCATTTGGTAGCAAGTTGGTGTTATTTGGTGGAATTGAAGAGTATTTGAGCTTGAATATAATGACTATTTTCATGAATACTCTTGATTCTTGTATCTTGCTCTTGAATATGAACAACTAAGCTACTAGTTGGGTTTGATTGATGAAGATAGATGACTTGTGTGTGAGAAATTCAATTGTTCTTCTAGTCTTATAAGTTGGATGTCGAATTCGTAGTGTTCAAGTGTTGAATATCAAATCCGAATTGTGGCTTGATCTTTCATATGGAAACGCTCTCGTTTACATATGAAAGATGCTTGACATAACTCGATTTTGCATTTCACTCTTGAATACAAGATCTAGACAAATCCTCTTGCTATTTAATCCATGCTTTTATTTGACATAAACTTTGGGTGTTGATGCTCACACACAAGGCATCTATTGGAATCGATTGACCCAACTTACTCTCTTATTGACAAACTCGTTTGAATCGTATTAGTAATAGTGTTAGTAGTTGTTTTCTTTCTTAGTTATTTGCTCTAGCAATATCAACAACTCTTGCTCCATCACTTGAGTGGTGGATTCAAAGCTTGGCTAGCTCTAAAGCCTTTGGGAAACTTGTTTTGTTAATTTAGTTAGTTGCTTAGTAAGTTTACTAGTTAGCTTAGAGTGTTTAAATCTCCTTCCCAATCCTTGTGGAAATCGACCCCGTTCTTACTCGGGTACTACTTAGAACGATATTCCTATACTTGGGAATTATCGTCAACAGCTTCCAGCAACCTCTTGTGAGATTCAATGGTTTATATTTCTACTAAAAAAAATCTATTTGAAGCTAAATTAACCCATGTGATCTGTGACAGCAGTTCAGCCACGTATATAGCTCATATCAGATTTTTTCATGACAGGACCAAACACATTGAATTGACTATCATGTTTTGAGAGAAAAAGAGTTCTAAACATGTTTCATGTCTCATAAGTTCACAACTTGGCCGATGTATTGAGTAGGCCCCTTCCTTCTCCAGTGTGAAGTTCTTTAAATCCAAATTAGAAGTGTTGGATATCCACATTCCTGCTTGAGGGGGCTATTTGAAATGTTTTGGGATTTTAGGGTGCTGGGTGTAGTTAAAAAAGTTCATTTCAATCATATATTCCAAACTAGTCGGACTTATGTGCGAATAATTGTAAAATTGTGTCACTGTTGATAGTTGTTCAAGCAGTGATTGAAGTTCATATTTTACTCCAAATATACATATAATATGATTTTCACTTGAACCTAACAATTGTATATTTATATATGTATATTTATATATGTATATGTATATATGTGTGTGTGTGTGCGCGCGTGAGTGTATGGTCATACCGCAGTACATATAGATAATATTAGCCAATAACGACACTAGCCACATTAACAAACAATCCACCCTGATCATACATAGTACTAAGGTTTTATTTTGACATCCTAAGAATAACTGAAGATCCTCATCGTTCATGAAATCCTAACTCTTTCCTATTTTTTTTTTTTTTACATATGCATATTAATCTTAAGGCACCCAAACAAACCTGACTACACCCGTAACTCCAGCATAATAATTATATAACAACACAAAATATCAAAAGTAATTTGATTCGTACACATAAATCACATGCACGTGTCTTCATCCAAAGACAACGTTTGGAGTGAAGGTACAAGACTCCAGACGTGCAAAATGTTGAAAAGTAATGACGACATGAACCAATTTCTTACGCCACATATAACCTAACAAAACTGAGACATAAAATAAAGAAATTATGAATTCTCATTTATTGAAAGAGACTCATTTTACAGCACTTATACAACCAGCTAAGTAATTTTAACAGACCTATAAAACTTAAAGATAATTTCTACCATATTATTGATACAATATAACATTTATATATTCATAATATTCCCCCTTAAGTTGGAGATATATATTGTGTACTCCCATCATAATTTAACCAAAATTGGTACGGTATTCTGGACAAAATGATTTTATGAAAAAATATGCTCGTTTATGAGCTTATTTAACATGTAGTAACCTCAATTTCACATATTGTATCTATTCATGATCATGTGGCAATCAACCTCTATACATTTTATTCTCTTATAGAGCAAGGTGTTTCATGATATGTGTATAGCAGCTTGAGTGTCATAGTAGATTACAGGCACCTGTGATTGAATTGTGGGGTTTTCATGCAGGTTACGCAATGGAAATACAAAAATTTATGCTCAAAACTCTCCATGAATCGTAGGTGAAGCATTCATAACATGATAAAGGAAGTAAGGTTACCTTGTTGATCACAACGTAGAAATCGCGTCCACGTCTCTTCCAGTATCCATACCTGAGGATTGAGAACTGGAACCTTCTCTACGGATTTTTCTAGCAGTGTAGGGAAGGAAGCAATCAAGAGCTGGATTCAATCAAGCAACGAAGCAATAACAATGGTGGAGGGAGAAGGGATCCGCGCGCCTCTTGGTTTCGTCGGCATCTAGGGGTTCGGCCTCTCCCTTTTGTCTTACATGCTCTAATAATTTCATCCCATGAAATAATAGGCTTGGACTAGCCTTTCATAATTAATAACTCCTTATTATTTACAAACTTGCCCCAATACTAATCCGATCCATACTATGATTAATTAGTAGTTTAGTCCACTTTGCTATTTAGTCCAACTAAATATACATGATCTTGCATTTTGATCCGTGATTCTTTTAGTTGTTAATTAGTCCAACTAATTAACGTATACATCCAGTCTAATTCGTTATTTTGTGACCTTGAGCGGTTTATAGCAACACATCAATGCTAACCAACTAATATAAATAGTCAGTGATCTGACAAACTTTTGTGAGCAATGTTACGGTGTTGTGTTGTCCCTTTTTGAAAATATTCATTTTGGACACAAGACACAGATATCACACTCGTATATCCAATCCATAGTTTCTCGATCCTGGGAATAGACTTAACTGAACAAAAAACAACAATATCATATATTGATTTATATGAGTCTGGCCAGAATTTTAATAAGTACTACTCATCGAGTGGCCATGGATACATACTCCCGTTTTGTGGGAGGGAAAAATCACCTGAACATTAATACCATCTCTCACTTGCTTCGTATAATGTCCGATTATCATCCTTATAATTAAATAATTGCGGTGTAACGTTTGATGATATCAAAACATGATAATCCACAACTAGAGTATCTAGTGACTTCAAGTCAAAGGACTACAACAACATTGTCACTACGAGAAGCACTTGTGACATTTACATAACTCCCATGTAACCTTCTTGTGGTGGGTCAATCCAGTATGCCATTACTCCTAATGAATACCATGTGTTAGACTTGATATCTCCGTATTAATATACCCACATACTAGTCTTCATGCATAGTGATCGTCCTGCTAACCAATATACTTGACTAGGGATAATTAAATATAAACAATCACTGCAATCTAAGGACTTCATTATATTAATATCTCCATAAATAATAAAATTAATGTTCTATATGAAACAATGTTCACACTAAATAGATTGTCTCTAGGGCATCTACGCCAACATGAATAAACTTGAAAAGTTTTAACAAATATCCCAACCATAACAACTCACAAGTGACCGAGGCTAAAATTTATCTGCCTCAGCAAAGCTTCTAAACACAGTCACGTATTTCATGGAATTCTATTACATTAGGGAAGTACCAATTACAATAAAAAAAACCCAGCTATAGACCTTCCAATGTCTAGATAACTAGCCTAGTCAGAAACATAGAATGCTTTGAGAGAAAAGTATGCATATCTAAGGTAAAATAATCCTTGTTAAGGTGTAGATTTGAAGTACCTTTGTATTCTTTGAGCAACTTCTGAATGTGGAATTCTCGGTGCAACTAGGGATTAAGATAGTTTGCTAACAGATGCATGGACTGGTATTTGACAAGTAAATGACCTACCAATGAGTATTTGAAATTTTTTTTGATCCTCGAATAGACCAACAAATCAAACGAAAAATGCCATGTGTCTCGTAAAATAAATCAAAAGATGGCTCACCGAAATCTTTTAACATTGTTAACTAATGGTGGAATTATTATCAATATTTCTCTTTCTTAATTCTCTCCCCATCTGAAAAACAAAATTCTCTCTGTACGAAAACTCAAAACATGTTAACTGCGAAGATCAAAAGAGCAGTGGGCATTCATGCTCCGATTAACTCCAAATTTCAACCTCAAACAACGATGAAGAAGCATGGCTATCATATTGAATTTGATTTCAATTTGGTTCAAAAATAAAGAATATCTATGAGAGGCAATTACACCCAATTCTGGATGTGTTAGCTTTAAATCTTGTACCGCATCCATACACATTGGAGTCTAGCAAAATCTCCTTCTTCAACAATTTCTTTATATTTTATTCAAATATAGTAGCTACTAATATAAAAACAAACTACCCTTATTTTGCGACCAAAACATCCGAAACTCTGGTATATTCTTACAAAAAAGACGTATTGGGGATGAAATCGAACTAATGAAGGACATAATTATGGAAAGTGATAGAGACTATGGGTAATTCTTCATCCCAAAATTTATACATATAGTCTGCAGCCCTTTATTGTTTCTACTATTTTGTTTCACCCTTAAGAATGTTCAGGGCTAAGAATGTCTTAAATAACTACTTTCAGGCCTCGTTTGGGTAAGGTATAAGGAAGGGGGATAAGGATAAAATTCTACCACCTGCTCCTTATCCTGCTTTTGGGTGCAGGATAAGGAGTAGATAAAATACTGATTTCCGTATCCCTTAGGTACAATTATCAATTCTTTTTCCTACGACATATATATGTACATATATTATATATATATACATACATATATACATATATATTATATATACACATATATTATATATATACATATACACACATATATTGTTAGAATAGGTGCCCTAGTGGCAATCTAGTGTAGTATGAACAATAAATTGGCTACAATATTCATTGTATTATTTATTGGATATTTAATATAATGAAATCCTTATATTTACAATTGTGTTGTTTATCTTACATATCCCTAGTCGATTATAATGATTAATGGGACAATCATCTACTGACTAGTATGGGGTTGGATTGATATGGAGATATCATGATCCAACACATGGATATGCATTAGGAGTAATGGCATACTGGATTGACCCATCTCCGAGAAGGCTACATACACATTATGTAAAGTCACAAGTGCTTCTCGTGGTGACAACGGTATTGTCATCCTTAGATTTGAAGTCACTAGATCTTCTATTTGTGGAATATTATGTTTTGGTAGCGTCAAACGCTACACCGTGACTGGGTAGTCATAAAGGCACGTACCGGATATAATATGAAGCAAGCTTAGATATCGTAGTGATGTAGATATAAGTTTTCCCTCCCACATAATGGGAGAAAACATCCTAGGCCACTCGAGGGATAGTTCTAATAGAATGTTTGGCCATACTCAAATAAATTAATATGGGATATTGATGTTATTTGCACGAATAAGGCTATTCCCAGGATCGATGAAATAAGGATTAGATACACGAGTGTGAATTGTATGTCTCGTGTCCAATCCGGATATTGAGACAAAGGGATGAGTCTTACTTGCACAAGGTTTGTCACGATGACTATTTCTATTGGTTGGCTAGAATGGATGTCTCGCTAGAGGCCGCCCCATATTAGTAAATAGTTACAAACAACTAAATAGAACCTATGGGGTCACACGCCATATAGGATTGAATTAGACTAGGTAATTAATTAATAAATATTATTAATTAATTAGAATGATCAAATCGCAACAACTTGCTAACTTAGTAGGACTAATATGCAAGTTGGACTAATCCAAACTTGAGTAGGATTAGGAGAGGGCCTTTATGTAGTAACAAGGAGTTGTTGGACTATATAAAGAATGCTTCGAGATTCCTTACCTAAAACTAATGCTCATAACATACATTGAGTAGGAGAGAAGGAAGGAGAGAGCTAGACAAAAAAGAGTGCCAAACCACCCTTGTCGTCCGCCCAACCCCTCGGCCAAGAGAGAGAGGGTCGCCCCTCTCTTTGGTGCTCCGTTGCGTGATTTATTCATCCTCTTCCATTCTTCCTAGATAGCACAAGGTTTTTGGAAGATCTAGATCTCAATCCTAGGCGTGGATCAACCGTAGAGGCGTGATACTTTTTGCGTTAGAAGTCATCAAGGAGACCTACAAGGTACATAACACAAATCATTTACCATCGTCATGATTTCTCTTCCTGTAATCCTTGCAGGGTCTTGATCGGATAAATTTATTTTTATTCCGTTGCATATCCATGATCAAAACCCTACACTGGTATCAGAACCACAGGCCGTAGAGCATAACGTGCTTTATGTGTTACGTTTTGTTGTTTTTCACCTATAATTGTTGATTATTGCATTAAAACGACAAATTAAGCATATTAGATGCAACTTGATTCAAGAAAAACATGACCTAATTTAACATTAGATGTGAAGATCAGTGAGTTTGATTACATAGGATGTGAGTAATTTTCAATCTAGGAGCTAGGGTTTTGGCACATGCTTTGAAAAAGGATTTTTCAAATATGGAAACAACTAAACTTGGGAAACAAGGCAAGGAGTTGTTTTGGAAACAACTCCCAAAGGAGATTCGGCCCCCCCTAGGGACCGCCCCCTTGTCTTGCCGCCCAAGCTAGGGCACAGACAAGGGCACGGGCCGGCCTAACATGCGGCCCGGCCGCGCATGGGGCTCTGCTGACCGGCCCAAGGCCGCGCCTTGGTCCTTTTCGGGCGGTTGGGCTATATTGATAGTAGACCCCTTGGACCGTTTTGACCCTAGCACATCCAAAATCAACTAAAATTGACTAAGCGCGTTAAAATTTGTTTTAACTGTTTATGTGATATTTGCATGGTGATTGGATATGGCCTTAAATATGGTTTGTTGTGAATGTTTAATTTATGTGGTTTGCTTACGGCCTGCCAGCTGAGCAATTTGATGTAATAATTATTAGGGTTTACGGCCTGCGAGCCGGTATTTTTCTCAACTTGTGAGATTTATTTTATTTAGTATAGATGTTAGCTAGTACTAGATAAAAATGATAGATAGTCAAGATTGAAGAAAAGAAGCCCAAAGAGTTAAAGGAGCCACAACATGGAGCATGGAGCATTCGACAAGACTATGAAGGATGGACCAAGAGATGAAGGCACATGCAGTTGTTGAAATACCCCGTTTTGTGGATATGGGTATTTATGATATTAATATAAATATTGAGTTTTAATATAATATTATTATAAGTATTGGGTGTTAATATGCTACTATTATATTTTATGATATTATTTGGTGTCAATATGACATTAGTATAAGTGTTGGGAGCTAATCTTATTGGTAGGAAGTTCATTTTTATTACTAATAACTATTTGGGGTTATTATGTATTTTCTCAACTTTATAAAGAGCCTTTTATTTAACTCAGGGGGTGCTAGTGACTTTTATCCAAAACAGTAGGGGTGAAAGTGTCTTTAACCCTAAACATAGTCATCTTCTTCCTCAAACTCTTCCATGGAGGAAGAACACCATCTCCAACCCAAACACCACCATTACCACTCCGAATCTTCACCAAATTCGTTGATGTTTGTCCCAAATCACTCCCTATTCGATTTAAACTCATCAAGGCTCGATAATTTAGCATCAAGCAACCCAATTTCGCCAATTTTTGGTCCCGATTCAAAACCAAAATTTTCAATGTGGGTTTCCTCATGGAGGTTGAATTCTTCACCTCTCTACCTATATAAACCCATCAATCTCAGAAATTTCTCACACCCATTCAAGCTACCAAACTCAATCTCTCTCACCAAACCCTCTAAGCTCTCAATCTCTCTCTCTCTCTCTCTCTCTCTCTCTCTCTCTCTCTCTCCCGTCTGCCGCCGCTGCCGCCGCCGCCGCCGGCGCTGCCGTTGCCGCCGCCGTAGGCCGTCGCCCTCGGCCCTCTGTCCGCCACCACCACCAATCGTCGCCACCGTCGGCGTCATCCGTCGTCTCTCTCTCTCTTCGGGTTGAAACCCGTATGTGTTCTCTTCTCTTTACTTTCTTTCTTTTGTTTTATTTTTTTATTATTAATATTATTCAAAAAGTAGGTTAACTGTTATTAAATGGGAAGAAGACATCAATGTGGGCTTGGCCCAGTGGTAAGAGGAAAACACTTAAGAGCTTTGGGTGTGTGGGAGGTAGGTTTCAAGTTCAAATCTCACAAGAGGCAATTCTTTTTATGCAAAGTTTAAAGAAATATTTTTGCACTCACTTTTACTCCAAAATAAATATGTAGAATAAGGATGATAAAAATATATTTTTCTTATTCTGTTTTATAAGTTTATAACAAATTAGAGTAAGCTATTTTCTTCAAATAAATTTATTATTTCTTTTAAATAAAGTTAGTTAGTTTATAACTTATATTCTTTACTAAGGCTTGTTTGGTTGGGAGGAACTACTATTAGAATTATTATTGTTTTTGGGGAAAAATAATATGCTTCTCTACCCTATAATAAGGGAAATAATTAGTTGATCTTATAAGTTATATTTTTATAACTATAGCTATGTTTTATAATATTAAACGTTAATTCTATAAAGTGTATTTTTCTATAAAAGAGGTTGTTCGCCTTAAGTAAAGGTTGGGGAGAGTTAGTAAGGGATTTATTTCATTTACCTATAGGACTTCGTGTGCAATGTGTTGATTAGGATACTATTTAATTTGTAGGCGACAATTTCATTTACGAAGGACACGTCGAGTATTACTATGAAGTGATTTGCTTTGCTTGAGATTAAAGGTAAGTAAATATGCCAAGCCTAGTGTGCTTATCTCTTTCGTGTCGAAACGAATTCTTGTATTTCTTTACGTCTCAAAATGTGTTTATGTGATGTGACATGCAATATGTGATTTCTACTTGATAAATGTTTTTCTTGGAAATATCACCATGATAATGATAATGCATTAATACGTAAAGTGGAATAGTTGTGCGGGGACATTTATGATTATTGTGGTATGGTTACCATTGGCATTGGACGGTTTGATCTCGGTCTTCCGTTTCAATTTATTTTTATTTTAATCCGGTTGCAAGTCCCCGGATAGCTCCTTGTACTCACTCTTCTGGCCGCAAGAAGTCTGTAAGGGGGTGTCGACACTTAAGGTCTTGGATGCTTGCGAAGTGGTTGGTTGGTTTCCCCCGTCACAACAAAGTAATAATGGATTTTTGGTTTTTGTTAACGGAAAGAAGTTAACGACGGATTTTGAATTTTCCTAATGATTATGGAAATTGGTTGGAAATATTATGGAATTGGAAACTCTTATGTTTTAATACAAGAGTCAACTTTACTACCGCTGTGTTTGCGAAAAACTCTTACTTACAAATGAGTCATTGTTTTATAACTACCTCATCATCGTTTTACATGTTTGGATGTTTATTTACCAGTATTTCATGCTGATTTTGTACTGTGGTGTTTCTTTTTCATTCCGCACCACAGGTTTAGAAGATGGTTATCTGGCGTAGAAGGGGACGCGCATCACATGGGATAATAGAAGTAGTATTTCATTTGAATTTGAATTCCTTATTAGTTTAAACACTTTAGTTTGTTATGCCGGTTTGTGGCTAGGATGTTGTATTTTTAATAATGCAATATTTTCAATTGGATTTAATTGTTATTGTGGATGTTTTGTGCTTGCGAACCATGTTATAAAATCTCCTTGTATCCGGGCTCCTCTCGGGTACGGAGTGACATCCCCGGGTCTCCGGCTTGGGCCATTTGGGGGTGTTACAGTTGGTATCAGAGCCTGGCTATCCAAAAAGAAAATTTCTAACCTGTAGGGGAATTTAAAATGGACATAGGAAAAGAATTTAAAATTTGACAAGCCGTTGGGAATTTGGGTAGTCTTGAATAGGGTTACTATGTGATTAAGTCTTTAGAAAATAGGCTTAGTGAGTTGGTATCCCCACCCACCCTCTCCTGGCTAAGAGCTTTAGCCCACTCGATTTAACTAAGTATTTGGGTTTAAAGTTTTTCATTGGAGTTTGGGTTAAGTATCTATTGTTTGGGTGATCGAAGGTTGTGAATTGTTTTCGAAAGTCTCGTGTGATAAAAAAAAAAAAAAAAAAAAAAGAAAAAGTTTTAGTGTATGTATTTATTTCATAAGGGCAAAAAAAAAAAAAAAAAAAAAAAAAAAAAAAAAAAAATTGGTTTATGATACAAATTGTGGAGTAAGAGAGTATATGGAGTCGTTTTCTTTTTATAGATGGCTAAGACTAAGAGAACCGCAAGGAAGCGTGTTATGCCAGTATTGTGAAGATAAGTTTAATGCGTTGGAATTTACTCGATATCGGAATCCCTCTTTTCAAGCTTATTGTATGGTTAAGGCTCTATGTATGGGGCCCATATTTAGAGAGATTATCGCCAAGTATAGCGATATTATGGGTAGGTTCAATAGGTTGAACTATGATGACTACTTATACCAAAGTGAATGGATGGTGAATGCCGACTTTATGTGTAAATGTTGATGAAGACTCATGGTCAATGGCGAAGGATCATAATAGATTCTAGTGAAGATGAGAATATTGTGGAAGGTCCTAGTTAGAATGATGAGTTCAAGGATAACCCTAGGAAAGACATGGAATCGGAAGCAAGTGTGAACAACAATGAGGAGTAGATATATTGGGCTTCTTTGATTTCTTAGACTTCTAATGCTTTTGGAGTTTTACCTTGGAATAAAACTATGAAGCCAAACAATACCTTAAGGTTTTCTTAGTATGGATTAGCATAACCACTTTCGGGCTAGGGATGATTATTGGTAATTTGCATAGATTAAATATTGCTTTCATGAGGAGGGATAATACTTATGATTTGAGGATCCATCTTGAAATTTAATAGATTTATGTTTTATTTGGAGTATGAATTGAAGATTTAAGGTTATCTTGTGTTTCGTCATCGTTGAGTAGTGCATAGAAGGCATTCATAGTGTTAGAACGCGAGGGCGCTAAGTTTGTGGAGTTTGAATCTGTACAACAGATGGTATTTGGTGTAGCAGACATGTTTAAATGTCGAATTATTTTTCTCTGATACTTTTTTTTTAGGTAGTAGACATGTTCAGGAACATGCCATAAAAGTTTCAATCCCAAATAAGTTCTGGAGACTTAGATACGAATTTCCAAGGTTTGTTGTTCAATAGCAGAATTTCATAATGACCATCTGTAGTATTTTTGAGTTTATATCTTTACAGATCTTGGATGAATCTCAAAATCTTTATGGCGATGAATAGACACATATGGCTATATCTAGGTGAAATCCTAGCCCATTTTAAGAAAGGTAAAAGTCAGTTTAAGACTTGGTGAAGTTGAAATTTCTGTTCTGATGGCTTATAACAGCAGTTATGCTATTCTCTGCATAACTTGAATTCTATAAATTATTTTGAGTTGATTTTTCTTGATTATGAAATTAGACCTAGAGAGGTTGTTTCACACCAAATTTCATAAATTTTCTTACCCGTTTGATCATTTTTATAGTTTTTAAAGGAGCATGAGAAACAAGATGTGTTATGTCTATGTGAAAATTGTACGTGTAATTGATTTTATGATGATCAATGTGTTATATTCATGCATAATTGATATTAGATGTCATGTATTTATGTTTACTTGAACTCCATGATACTTTATGAATGATACAATAGGCTATAGTGTAGGACATTAGACCACACATACAACACTAGAAATAGTTGTTACAAAGAGGGTTAAAAATTTCTTACATTTTCGAACCCGACGAATGAGGATTCAAAATAATTTTGTTAGTTAAGAAAATACCATTCAAGCAAAGTTTGTATGAGCGAGAAAGGAGGACAAATGAGCTCGTATCGAGGAATTGTGAAGTACCTACGCATTGGGTTGGTTACGAGTTTTACAATAATGTTAGATCAAGGAAAAGCTAGGTTTATTTATATTATGTCAAGACGAAAGTGTTTGAGAGATGTTTGGCGACTTGATTTCAAATTTGTGGTTTTAGATACCTCTCAATTAGTTTGTCGAAGTTTAGACTTTTGGGTGTTTATACGGAACCATGTTGTCGTTGAATTGGCTACTTTGGAGATTTCGGAATATAAAATTGTTATAGAGATTGTTTGAGAGTGTTAATGTGTTGGGAAATGCTAAAATGTTGACATTATACTTGGATCTATATTTATCGATAATGTGCATGAGGAGATTAATTTTCTTTCATTGATGACAGTTTCTCACAACCATCTTATTAAAGTCTCGTTTTCCGGGGTTATAGTTTTGAGAGTTTTTATCATTTATGATTGACGTAGACTTGAGCCTCAGGGTTTCATTTTGAACAAGTTTTGGGATCTTGATACGTTGCTTAAAAGTCTGATCTCCAGCATTGTGCTGTCTCTTATAAATGTCGCTGAGTTTTGAGAATTCTTGGGTAAATTGTTAGATGAAAGTTGCTAAGCGTGTAATTGTTTGGAATTCGGCCTTAGAATACCCTTATGGTAGATTAATATTTATGTTTGATGTCTAATAAGAGTATCCTTTAACTCTGGTCCATAGGGCCGTCAACCTAGTGAATTCAACAGCGGAGAAATTTTCAGGTAAGCCACCCGACAAGAACACCTTTCTTGGAGGGTATGTCAAATTGGGAATTTATTGGAGAATTCTTGGATAGGTGTGAGCATTGGGTTTTCACTTTTGTTGGAAGATGGGTATACAGCAACGTTCTGGTTCAGATTTATTGCATTGTGGAGTCGTTACTTGATGAGAATTCTTGGATTTTCAATTAAGAGATAGTATAATGATTTAGTTGATGAGGGAGGCTGGTACCTTCCCAAGTAAAAATATTTACATCAAGGCCAATGGATGATAAAACCGCACTTCATAAAGTGTATATTTTTGTTAGCTCACAAGACTTGCGAGGAACCTATGGAGGACCCATGAGAAATGATAGACTAAAGAGTTAGCGTGGACTATAGAGGTTTCCCACCCACCCTCGCCTAGAAAGGGTTTTGAGAACCATGTCTTGGGTTTCTCCAAATATTCAAATTTATTTTAGAGCCTACTTTAAAATGGTTAGGAAAAAGTAATCTTGGGATTTTAGTTGAAATGTCTACCAAAGAATATCGGAGTTTCCCTTTTGGTTGGAGTATTTTTACCTAGTCTTGATGAATCGCATTGTTGTATTAGTGGATGTACCTATTCTTATCTTATCTTGCCTATATTTATTGGAGCTTATATTTAACCTGTTCCTCTCCATTATTGTCTATATATGACTGTAAATGAATAAGGAAAATGGGGAATCACTCATATAAATTAGATTTGAGGGTGAAAGGCTAAGATTTGTTTGTTATCTTTTAGACCATTGGAGTTACCAAGTGCAGTATTCTGGGTCACTAGAATGTTATCGTTTACATTGGGTATTTACGTTTGGAGCCTTGTTACTTAGCTATTATTCGAGAGAAACGTTTCTTTGTTCATGGTTTGCCCTTGGAGTTACGCTAGTCGTTGGGTTGTGACATCATTTTGTGTAAGCGTAATGTATTTGTTATTTTAATCTGATTGGGAGTTTCGATGTTCAGCCTTGGACAATCTGATGACCTTGTTTCTCGTGACAAATAGTTTATGATGTTATAACGGTTATCATTGGAGTTATTGATTTAAATTTTGGAAGCTTTCTACTACCTTGGTACTGTCAATGAGATAAGTTTTTAGTGTAGTCTAACTTCTTTTAGTATGGTCTCACGTTGGAGTAGTTGGCTTATAACATTGATTGGCGTATATGATTGGAGCATTGTCACTAAACTACTATTTAGGATAATGGAATGGTTATTAACCTCTAAAAGATTTGTCGATTTTTATGCTTATATTGAATTCCTTGAAGTTACATAAATCAATTGTGTACCGGGATAAATGAGTCTGCTCAGTTGTTGTAATCTTCTCGGGTGATGTACTTGGAGCTTTGTTAACAGAAATATGTTTTTAGGATTTATCACCAAAGGCGACTTCGGATACTAGCTTGCGAGTCTCGTTATTGTTGAACATGTTTGAATATGAATAAGTTGCTTGGAGTATGTGCCTCAGTATCGTGTTATTTTGGATACATATGGTTTCTTTTTATTTATTTCCGTAGCTCAAGGCGAATTTTCAGATGACGGTAGGAAAATAACGGTAAAGGGAACCACCGGATTACATCATATATCACAGGCTATAGTTAAGTGTCTAAGGATAGGAGGAACCATGTCGCTTTGGAGTCTTGTGCACTATCTCTTCGATTCTCTATTTTGTTAGATAAGACGTTTTGTACCAATCGGATATAGTTTTGACCTTGGGAATCAGTTTTTGGAGTTCACTTAAATATTGTTAAGGGAACGTGATATTTCCTTGTTCATGAATCATCTTTAGAGCCATACAAATTCGTTTGGATGCGTTTTCATTGTTTAGGGAATCGTAATCTAGAATCTTTGATTTGGTTTATACTTAGGTTCACTAAGATTACTTTATTTCAAACTTGGGAGATTCTATGAACTTACTCTCTGTCAAGAGCCGTTTATGAGACAATAGCAAAAGTTACTTGGGTAAATGATTGAAGCAATGAGGACATTTTCTTTGGCACTGATTGAGTTGTGGGCGTGATCTCACTAGCCATGTTATAATCTAAATCTTGATGTAATTGAGGCACTTTGTCATAGGTTGTGTATTATTGGAGCCTTGTCACTCGAATCATTGTTCGATTCATAGGATGGATGTCCACGGAGGAGCTAATCTAAGAGTTGTATGTTTTTATTGGGCTACTAGAGGTTCTACCTCTTGTTGAGTGGTTGTAAGAGTGTGCTTGTAATCATTTGAAAGGAGGACTATAATAAAGACTTTTATATATGATACCAAAGACCGTGTTCAAAGGTTAGACCCAACAACTAGGAGACAAATCCGCACGTGAACTTTCTTTTGACATTGTTGTTATATACTTGGAATACTCGAAAAATAAATTTATGTAGTAATCTTGACTCTGGCTCAGATTATTGTGGTTGTTTTACGTTTTAACTCCTACATGGAGAACACTAATATTGTTGTTAGACCTACTATGGGAATGTAAGCCCAGGAGCAATATTGTCCTTGGAAGATTGGTTATAAATACCCAATGATGATCAAACTTGTTAAGTTGAATTGTGTGATATATGTGATATTATTGCATCTTTCTAGTGCTGCGTGATAAGATAGAAAATAATCAATAGGCGATAGTTTTGATGCCTACCCCATAGCCTTACCACCTGATCAGATGATCACGTACGACTATGTCTTGAAGAGAAAAGTGAAAGGTTTGGACAATACCTTGCCCCATGTGTAACAACTAAGGAAGAGTGTTTTGTATACCATTTCATGTATTGGATTCCGAACCAGAAGATTTGACCATGTTAAGATTCTAGATATCATGACAAGGGGCACGTGTACCAAGAGTGTTAGGATTGCAAATGTATTATGGACAATTAAAGCAGGGGACGGTATGAGGAAGAAGTATCCTCACCTTTTAGACGAGATAGTTTGAGTTCCGAGGACGTCACTTCTTCAAGGGGGGAAGGATGTAACCCTTCGGTTTTGAAGAATCAGTTTTGAATCAAGTCATTTTAGTACTCCTTATAGTATGTTACTCATCGTGTGTGATATTAGGTTGCATTTGCTAGTTATACCCTAGAATGGAGACTCGTAGATGGGGGTCGTTTAGAGTGTGGTTTCAACTTCGAGGACGAAGTTCTCTTTAAGGGGGGAAGGATGAAATACCCCGTTTTGTGGATATGGGTATTTATGATATTAATATAAATATTGAGTTTTAATATAATATTATTATAAGTATTGGGTGTTAATATGCTACTATTATATTTTATGATATTATTTGGTGTCAATATGACATTAGTATAAGTGTTGGGAGCTAATCTTATTGGTAGGAAGTTCATTTTTATTACTAATAACTATTTGGGGTTATTATGTATTTTCTCAACTTTATAAAGAGCCTTTTATTTAACTCAGGGGGTGCTAGTGACTTTTATCCAAAACAGTAGGGGTGAAAGTGTCTTTAACCCTAAACATAGTCATCTTCTTCCTCAAACTCTTCCATGGAGGAAGAACACCATCTCCAACCCAAACACCACCATTACCACTCCGAATCTTCACCAAATTCGTTGATGTTTGTCCCAAATCACTCCCTATTCGATTTAAACTCATCAAGGCTCGATAATTTAGCATCAAGCAACCCAATTTCGCCAATTTTTGGTCCCGATTCAAAACCAAAATTTTCAATGTGGGTTTCCTCATGGAGGTTGAATTCTTCACCTCTCTACCTATATAAACCCATCAATCTCAGAAATTTCTCACACCCATTCAAGCTACCAAACTCAATCTCTCTCACCAAACCCTCTAAGCTCTCAATCTCTCTCTCTCTCTCTCTCTCTCTCTCTCTCTCTCTCTCTCTCTCTCTCTCCCGTCTGCCGCCGCTGCCGCCGCCGCCGCCGGCGCTGCCGTTGCCGCCGCCGTCGGCCGTCGCCCTCGGCCCTCTGTCCGCCACCACCACCAATCGTCGCCACCGTCGGCGTCATCCGTCGTCTCTCTCTCTCTTCGGGTTGAAACCCGTATGTGTTCTCTTCTCTTTACTTTCTTTCTTTTGTTTTATTTTTTTATTATTAATATTATTCAAAAAGTAGGTTAATTGTTATTAAATGGGAAGAAGACATCAATGTGGGCTTGGCCCAGTGGTAAGAGGAAAACACTTAAGAGCTTTGGGTGTGTGGGAGGTAGGTTTCAAGTTCAAATCTCACAAGAGGCAATTCTTTTTATGCAAAGTTTAAAGAAATATTTTTGCACTCACTTTTACTCCAAAATAAATATGTAGAATAAGGATGATAAAAATATATTTTTCTTATTCTGTTTTATAAGTTTATAACAAATTAGAGTAAGCTATTTTCTTCAAATAAATTTATTATTTCTTTTAAATAAAGTTAGTTAGTTTATAACTTATATTCTTTACTAAGGCTTGTTTGGTTGGGAGGAACTACTATTAGAATTATTATTGTTTTTGGGGAAAAATAATATGCTTCTCTACCCTATAATAAGGGAAATAATTAGTTGATCTTATAAGTTATATTTTTATAACTATAGCTATGTTTTATAATATTAAACGTTAATTCTATAAAGTGTATTTTTCTATAAAAGAGGTTGTTAGCCTTAAGTAAAGGTTGGGGAGAGTTAGTAAGGGATTTATTTCATTTACCTATAGGACTTCGTGTGCAATGTGTTGATTAGGATACTATTTAATTTGTAGGCGACAATTTCATTTACGAAGGACACGTCGAGTATTACTATGAAGTGATTTGCTTTGCTTGAGATTAAAGGTAAGTAAATATGCCAAGCCTAGTGTGCTTATCTCTTTCGTGTCGAAACGAATTCTTGTATTTCTTTACGTCTCAAAATGTGTTTATGTGATGTGACATGCAATATGTGATTTCTACTTGATAAATGTTTTTCTTGGAAATATCACCATGATAATGATAATGCATTAATACGTAAAGTGGAATAGTTGTGCGGGGACATTTATGATTATTGTGGTATGGTTACCATTGGCATTGGACGGTTTGATCTCGGTCTTCCGTTTCAATTTATTTTTATTTTAATCC
The DNA here is from genome assembly GCA_023055425.1 of Linanthus parryae. NCBI lineage: Eukaryota > Viridiplantae > Streptophyta > Magnoliopsida > Ericales > Polemoniaceae > Linanthus > Linanthus parryae. The sequence continues at coordinate 113,249,242 of JALGPY010000002.1, read as the reverse complement.
GGTTGCAAGTCCCCGGATAGCTCCTTGTACTCACTCTTCTGGCCGCAAGAAGTCTGTAAGGGGGTGTCGACACTTAAGGTCTTGGATGCTTGCGAAGTGGTTGGTTGGTTTCCCCCGTCACAACAAAGTAATAATGGATTTTTGGTTTTTGTTAACGGAAAGAAGTTAACGACGGATTTTGAATTTTCCTAATGATTATGGAAATTGGTTGGAAATATTATGGAATTGGAAACTCTTATGTTTTAATACAAGAGTCAACTTTACTACCGCTGTGTTTGCGAAAAACTCTTACTTACAAATGAGTCATTGTTTTATAACTACCTCATCATCGTTTTACATGTTTGGATGTTTATTTACCAGTATTTCATGCTGATTTTGTACTGTGGTGTTTCTTTTTCATTCCGCACCACAGGTTTAGAAGATGGTTATCTGGCGTAGAAGGGGACGCGCATCACATGGGATAATAGAAGTAGTATTTCATTTGAATTTGAATTCCTTATTAGTTTAAACACTTTAGTTTGTTATGCCGGTTTGTGGCTAGGATGTTGTATTTTTAATAATGCAATATTTTCAATTGGATTTAATTGTTATTGTGGATGTTTTGTGCTTGCGAACCATGTTATAAAATCTCCTTGTATCCGGGCTCCTCTCGGGTACGGAGTGACATCCCCGGGTCTCCGGCTTGGGCCATTTGGGGGTGTTACAGTTGTGTTTTCTATTCTAAGGTTCATAGATATTCTCATTGGCTTGGGAATATCTTAGTATAGGAGACCATATCCAAATCACGTTAATTTATTTTTGTGGATGTTTAGTTTATTGTCTTATTATTGTTGGTGTATGGATGATGCATGCAATTTGATAATAAGATAATTAACATCCCGGATCTTTTATTTTGAATTTTTTTCCCAAACACAAATAAGTAGATCAGTTGATATGGCTCAACAAAACAATTTAAAGTTGAAAATAAAATCCCTCAATTTAAATATTGCATTTTTTGCCTTCTCGTTATTTATACGTTTTTCATGATCATGATTATCAAGCTCGTTCATGCTAAAGCAGGGCAATTTAGTTTATCATGATTGTGTTGATTTGGCACAATCAAGTAATGTGCAACTGTCTAAGTAAGAGGTTGGACGCAACTAAGTGATTTTAATAAGATTAAAAGCCTAGAGGCAAACAATTGCGATTATCCATGGGATGGATAAATAAAGAGTTATTTGTCCAATTGAACCAAGAGTTGCATAAGGATGCAATTGAAAGTTATTCCTATCTAAATAACTAATTTTGGGTGACTTGCCAAAGCAAGCTCAAAAAAAGTGAAATATGGATCTTGGCACCCTCTAGAAAATATAATGATATATTCCGCATTAATATTTGATGGTTATTAATCCGTAGAAAAAAAGTGGGAGTTGTATTTAATAATCCAGTCATTATCAAATATAGTTAATTGTTCACAAACACTTAAACTTGCGTATTTTTCGTTTTTGTAAAATTCTAATGGCAAACAACTCACCCAAATCATCTCACTCCCTACGCTCTGTCTTTGAGATGGACAAGCTATCCGGGACCACTTTTCTAGACTAATACAGAAACTTGAGAATCGTTCTCAAGCATGAAAAGAAATTGTACGCTCTAGATGAGCAAGTTCCTGATGGTCCGAAAAACAACACTCCTGCATCCCTAAAGGTGTATTAGAAGCGTGTAGATGACGCTAATGATGCGGCCTGCCTAATGCTTTGCACCATGTCCTCTGAGCTTCAGAAGCAACATGAGAACATGAATGCACTCGATATGATCGCACACTTGAAGCATCTATTCCAAGAGAAGGCTAGGGTTGAGAGGTATGAAGTTTCCAAGGCATTGTTCAAATGTCATCTTTCAGAAGGAAATCCCGTGGGGATGCACATGTTGTGTATGATCAGCTATTTAGAGAGCCTCGGCCGCCTAGGGTTTCCGGTGGGTCAGGAGTTGGCCACCGATCTCATCTTGAAATCGTTGCCTGAAAGTTATGGACAATTCATCATGAACTATAACATGAATGAGATCGCAAAACCTCTGTCAGATTTACTCAATATGTTGAGGACAGCTGAACAAAGCATCAACAAGGGTAAGGGCAAATCCATAATGATGGTGCAGAAAGGAAATGGCAAAAGGTTTTCCTCTACCTCCAAGAAAAAAGGCAAGGTAGTTGCCAAACCCAAGGAATCTGCCCTTAAGCCTGTTTGTGGCGTAGCCAAAGGTGTGACTAAAGGTGAATGTCACTACTGCAGTCAGCCTGGACATTGAAGGAGGAACTGCCCAAAATATATGGAGGATAAAAAGCTTGGAATAGTGATTCCACCACCACCATGTATTTTTGTTATAGATGTCAATATTACTTGCTATTCATCTTTGGTATTAGAAACTGGATGTGGATATCTCATTTGTCGAAATGTGCAAGATCTAAAGAAAATTAGAAGATTGGCTAAAGGAGAGATAGATATGCGCGTTGGGAATGGAGCAAATGTTGCTGCACTGGCTGTGGGCGTGTATAAGCTGTCTCTGCCTTCAGGATTAATTTTAGAATTAAATAATTGCGATTTTGTGCCTGCTATGAGCAGAAACATTATTTCTATATCTTGTTTGAACAAGGAAGGTTTTACTACTTCAACAAAGAACAATTGTTGTTCCATTTATTTTGATAGTATTCATTATTGTAGTGCACAATTATTTGATGGATTATATATCCTTGATCTAAATAATCCTGTCTATAACATTAATACCAAGAGGATTAAAATAAATGATTTAAATCATGCTTATCTATGGCACTGTCGTTTAGGCCACATGAACGAGAAACGTGTATCTAGACTCCATAAGGATGAATTCCTAGACTCATTTTATTTTGAATCATATGAGACATGTGAGGCTTATTTATTAGGAAAAATGACAAAGTCCCCTTTCAATAAGAAAGTTGAGAGGACTAGTGAGTAATTGGCGCTAGTACATACTGATGTATGTGCCACGCCTTCCAGGGGTTGTTATGTCTACTTCATCACATTTACTGATGATTTCAGTAGATATGGATTTGTATACCCTATGAAGGCCAAATATGAGTCCTTTGAAAAGTTCGAAGAAATCAAGTATGAAGTAGAGAAGCAGCTTGGCAAAATTATTAAGGCTCTATGATCAGATCATGGAAGAGAATACTTGAGCCATGATTTTGACGACTATCTTAGAGAGTGTGAGATATTATCCCAACTCACTACACCCGGAACGCCACAATATAATGGCGTGTCCAAAAGGAGGAATCGAACTCTATTAGATATGGTTCGATCTATGATGTGTCAAACTAATCTTCCATTATCATTTTGGGGCTATGCTCGATTGAGTGCAGCTTTCACCATTAATCGTGTTCCATCTAAGTCAGTCATGAAGACACCACATGAGATGTGGAGTGGGAGGCGTCCCACAGTGTCGCTCATGAAGATTTGGGGCTGGGATGTCTATGTAAAACGTTTACAATCAGACAAGCTAGGGAATAATTCGGAAAAATGCAAGTTTGTGGGATACCCTAAGGAAACTAAGGGATATTATTTCTACAATCCAACAGGGAACAAAGTGTTTGTTGCTCGGTCCGGCGTGTTTCTAGAAAGAGAGTTTGTCTCTAAAGAAGAAAGTGGGAGTACTGTAGAACTTGAAGAATTTCAATAACCACAAAGCATTGATCCAACTATGGAACATGAGTAGGAATCACAAGAGGTTTTGGAGCAGCCTGCTAAATAACACAAGAGCTTCGTAGATCTAGTAGATTGCGCCAGGAGCTAGAGAGGTATGGACTTCTCATGACAGAGTATGGGGACACGGTGCTCATAGTTGATGAGCCTACTACCTATGAAGAGGCCATAGAAGGGCCGGACTCTCAGAAGTGGCCAGAGGCTATTATATCCGAGATGGAATCCATGTATACCAACAAAGTATGGACTTTGGTGGAACCACCAAGTGGGTCTTCAAGAAGAAGATCGACATGGATGGTATTGTGATTACCTATAAGGGCCGATTGGTGGCTAAAGGATTCACACAGATTCATGGTATTGACTATGATGAAACCTTTTCACCAGCCGCAATGACCAAATCCATCCGAATCTTACTTGCTATTGCAGCATACTACGACTATGAGATTTGGCAGATGGATGTCAAAACAACATTCATGTATGGGAATCTCCTCGAGGATGTGTATATGACAACCTGCGGGTTTTGAAGATCCAAAGCAAGCCAACAAAGTCTGTAAACTGCAATGATCCATATATGGATTGAAGCACACTTCTAGGAGTTGGAATCGACATTTTGTTGAAGTAGTCAAAGAGTTTGGCTTCATCAGAAACGAAGATGAGTCTTGTGTCTACAAGAAGGTTAGTGGGAGATCTATTTCTTTTCTGGTCTTGTATGTGGATGACATACTACTCATTGGAAACGACATTCCCATGCTGCAATCTGTTAAAGATTGGCTAGGAAAGTGTTTCTCAATGAAAGAATTAGGTGAAGCAGCCTATATACTAGGTATAAAGATCTATAGAGATAGATCAAAAGGTTGCTCGTCCTGAGTCATAGTACATATATAAACAAGCTGCTAAAACGGTTCAACATGCAAGATTCCAGGAAGGGATTCTTGCCCATGTTGTATGGAGTCACTCTTTCGAAGAGTGGTTTTCCTTCCAATAAGATTGAGAAGGAACTCATGAGTAGGGTTCCCTATGCCTCGTCCATAGGTTTCATCATGTACGCCAGATGTGTCATATGCATTGAGTATGACAAGCAGATATCAGTCCAATCCGGGAAAGAGTCACTGTATTGCGGTCAAAAACATCCTAAAGTACTTGAGAAGAACTAAGGATGCGTTCTTGATATTTGGAGGTGAAGAAGAGTTGCGTCTAAGGGGTAACACTGATGCAAGCTTCTAGACCGACAGAGATGATTTCAGATCACAGTCGGGGTTTGTGTTTTTCCTGAATGGAGCAGTTGTGAGATGGAAGAGTTCCAAGCAAGAGACGGTGGATGATTCTACAACAGAGGTTGAGTACATTGTTGCGAATGGCGCAGCAAAGGAGGTTGTTTGGATTAGGAAGTTCGTTACTGAGCTTTGTGTGGTTCCTAGCACTATGGATCGAATAGAGTTGTATTGTGACAACACCGGGGTGATCGCTCAATCAAAGGAACCCATGTCGCACCAAAAAATCCAAGCACGTACTCAGGAAGTTCTATCTTATTCGAGATATAAACAAAAGAGGAGACGTTCGGATATGCAAGATTCCTACAGATGAGAATCTGTCAGATCCACTTACAAAGCTGCTTGTTCAGCGCAAGCATGAAGGGCATACTAGGAGCATTGGCATACGATGAAAGGGCACTATGCAGATGGATATGCAACACAGATACTCTAGAAGGGGGGTGAATAGAGTATGCCAACTTTTTGAAAAACTTGTGGAGGAAAAGAGTTTCAGTTTCAAGAGAAATGGAGTTCAAGGCCTTGAACACAAATTCAAGCCTTTGGAATGAGATACAGTTTGGCCTTGAAAAGAGTTTCAAACCCGTGAAAACAGACAAGTTTGAATGCAGCAAAACTAAGTATGTAACTGTAACTGTAAATGCAAGAGTCAAAGGATTTATAGAGTTCAGTCCACTTGGACCTACGTCTCTACCTCAGGAATCTTCTCCCTGCAGGATTTTAAACTCAATTATTTTAAATCAAAAGCTAAGCCCTAGATCTCAAGCACAGAGAATTGCCTTACTCTGTTACAGCTTGTGGTTCTCTCTAACCTATCTAGTACTTGCACTAGCTAACTGATTAACTATAATTATCTATTGTTAACCTTGAACAATCCTTGAGAATGAAATATAGAAGTATTACAGAAATGATCTACCAATAAAGCACAATACAGAATAACACTAGAGTGTAGAACTGCAGTCAAGAATGCAGTGAACTTCTGTGAGTTGGATTGTGAGAGTGATGAACTTCTTTGATGCTTGTCAATCCAGAATTGTGTCTCTCTTTTTTCCCGTTGAGTATTGTATATTGTTGCTTCAAAATGAGCTCCATTTATACTGTTTGAATCTCTTCAAATCTTCCCAGACTCAGCAACAACTTTCTATTTTGTAGGCAACAAACTTTGACTCTCTTAACAGCCTTCTCCAACGGATAGTTGATCACAATCTTCAGAAATATTTTTGTGATATTGTCTTTAAACAATCTAAGAAATTGTCATGAGTCTCTGATTGATCACAGGATCATCTTTACTAAGTATTTTCCTTCCTGCAAAACCAAGATAAGGAAACAAATCCTGCACATTTAGGAAATAAAATTTCCCTGCAAAACTGAGTCAAGATAATAGATTAAAACATGTTAGATATATGAAAACAGTTTGTCTTTCATCATCAAATAATAACACATAAAGCACAGGGGTGAGAGGATAGAATTAAATCAAAAGAATTTAGAGAAACTCCACCTCAGAATATGCATGCAGGTCAGACAGCTTCAAGGCTTTGAATCCTGGTTCAAGGCCTCTGCTATTTCAAGCATGTGAAACCTCATTCAAGGCCTTGAAACTGGTTCAAGGCCTTGAAATACCTAAGTATTTCAAGTCCATGAAACATGTGACCTTACAATCTCCCCCTTGATGAAAGAAAAAACCATAACTGTTTTATTCTTAGTTTCTGCAAAAAATACTAATTAGCACAAAATTCACACAAATAATAATAACAAAGTAATTCCAAAATATCCAACTTATTAATGAACAAAAGCAAAAATTGCAGTAAGTTGCAGAAAATCCTACTGACCAAAAGATAGGTCATCTAAACAGAAATAAAAGCAAAAACAACCCTAAGATATTTCTCCCCCTTTTTGAATTCCATCAAAAAGAATGAGAGGATGTTGGATCAGTGTCTGGAAAATTTTGAAAATAAAAAAACTTAAAAAGAAAGAATGGGAAAGAAAGAGTAGTCAAGATTAAGGGGTTGGGTCTTCATCTCTATCTTGATCTCCCTCTTCTTCCTCACTGTCTACATCATTGTCTTGGACTTCTTGTGCAACCACATCTAGTTCATCAATGAAAGAACTGATCTTCTCTATAACACTGTTGAACAAGAAGGTGAGTCCTTCCAAAGATTTTCTTCCATGCTTTAGTTTCTTCTTCACAGCCACCCTCTTCTGTTGTGCAGAGGGAATTTTGTGATCCTTCTTTCCTGTTTTTGATGCAGCTACAGACTTTAACAGATCCTTCTCATGTCTCCCCTTGTTGGACACAGAGTACACTCCATAGGATCCTGAAGTAGTGTCTAGGTCTGAGTCTGGAATGAGAGTTTCTTTTCCCTTTACTTTGATCCCTGTGTCTATATTTTTCTTGTCTCTCCTAGGGCTTCCAATATGGATTCCCTTCTGATTCTCTTGTGAAGATACTACAGACTGTTTCTTCTTGCCAGTTGCTGGAATCTGGTCCTTTTGCACCATCTTCTTGGGTGGTGAAGACTCCTGTTCTTCATCCGTAAAGCTTTTTGACTCTGAGTCTTCACTGATCTCTTGAACTTCATCCACTCTTTCCTTTCTCTTCTTCTCGGTACTCTGTTTTGAACCTCCGGCCATCTTGATTCTGTCTGAGACTCTTCTAGTGCTCATTAGGGTTTGGAAGAAGAATAGAGAGAGGTAGATTTGATACGGAGTGAAGGAGAAGAGAAGGAGATAAATACTCAGAGAGTTTGTTTTTGAAAAGGAAACTGCAATATTTTTCTGATCTTAAAAGATCTGTAATGATCAACAAAGATTCAAATCTCTGAAACCGTTGGAAATAAATAATTTCATACTATATTTGGCTGAAAAAGAATTTTGAAAAAGGTAAGGGAAATATTGAGCAAATATCAACAAAGATAGCACCCAATACTGAATGATCCAAAATTATTCACTAACCAGTTCTCAGACTTATTTTCAAGGCTTTGAAATTAATTTCAATGTCTTGAAACGCTGTTAAGCTGAAACACATAAGACCAAAGCTTTGAATAGATTTTCAAGGCTTTGAAAATTAGTTCAAAAATTTGAAACGCATAATAAATTACCTTCCTTACCTTATGCTCCCCCTAAACCAATGCATCTTTATTTAGCATGCCTAATTCCAGTCTTAGAGCTGAAAATCTTTCATTTGGCAATGGTTTAGTGAAAATATATGCAAGCAGCATGTTATTAGAAACAAATTCAAGAACAATATCACCTTTCTCAGCATGATCTCTGATGAAATGGTGTCTGACATAAATATACTTGGTTCTTGAATGATGTACTAGTTTCTTTGTAATAGATATTGCACTGGTGTTGTCACATTTTGTGGCAATACATCTAAAATCAAATCCAAGTTCCCTCAATTTTTCAGCAATCCATAATAATTTTGAACAACATACTCTAGCAGATATATATCCAGCTTCAGCTGTTGATAGAGCCACTGAGTTTTGTTTCTTAGAGTGACAACTGATCATAGAATAAATTGACAAGTTCCACAAGTGTTTTTCCTATCAACTTTGTAACCTGCAAAGTCAGCATATGAGAATCCATGCAAAGATAAGTTAGAATGTCTTGGATACCAAAGCCCTAAGTCTTTGGTACCATTGAGATATCTGAATATTCTCTTCACAGCAGCTAAGTGTGATTCCTTTGGATCAGCTTGAAATCATAAATACACTTAACATGATATTTGGTCTACTAGCAGTAAGGTATATCAATGATCCATTCATACCTCTATACTCTTTCACATTGACACTCTTACCACATTCATCTTTATCTTAAGGCAGTGTAGAACTCATTGGAGTCTTGATCTCTTTGGATTGAGACATGTTGTACTTGTTCAGAAAGTCCCTAGTATACTTGCTTTGATTCAGAAAGATTCCCTTCTTCAACTGATGTGTTTGAAGTCCAAGGAAGAAGTTCAACTCTCGCATCATACTCATTTCAAATTCCCTGCTCATAAGACTTGAGAATTCTTTGCATAGAAGATCATTAGTAGCTCCAAACAGAATATCATCAACATAAATCTGAACTACAAGTAAATCTTTCTCATGAGTCTTTATGAAAAGGGTCTTGTCTACCAATCCTCTTTTGAAATCATTTTCAAGCAGAAACTTCGATAATCTTTCATACCAAGCCCTTGGAGCTTGATTCAAACCATAAAGAGCTTTGTCAATTTTATAAACATTATATGGAGACTTTTCACTTTCAAAACCAGGAGGTTGTGTAACATAAACTTCTTCTTGTAGGTAGCCATTCAAAAATGCACATTTCACATCCATTTGAAATAGTTTCATGTTTTGAAAGATGCAAATGCAAGTAGAATTCTAATTGCTTATAACCTGGCAACTGGAGCAAAAGTTTCATCATAATCAATACCTTCTTCTTGATTGTAACCTTGAGCAACTAACATTCCTTTCTTTATGATCACCTTGCCATTCTCATCCAGTTTGTTTCTGAACACCCATCTGGTACCAATGAAAGACTGGTTTGTAGGTGGAGGAACTAGGTTCCACACCTTGTTTTTTTCAAACTCATTGAGTTCACTTTGCATAGCTATAATCCATTCTGCTTCTTGTAAAGCTTCCTTTACAGTTTTGGGTTCTACAAGAGAAATGAAAGCATTGAAGGCACAAAGTTTCTTCAACTGTGATCTTGTTTGTGTACCAGTGGTTGGGTCAGAGATGATGTTGTCGGCAGGATGAGATGATATGAAAGATATTTGAATCTCTTTCTTGGAGACCATGGTTCTGGCTCTCCATATTGCTTCTCTGATCTTGAGGTAGTAGCCTGATCATTCATCTCTTTCTGATCATCTTTTTCAAGGCTTTGATCTCTATTTTCAAGGTCTTGAAAATGGCTTCTGTTTCCTTCTGAACCTTTCTTGAACCCAAGAGAGTTCTCAGCTTCTTCTTCTTATTCATGCTTGTTCAGATTCAAGTCTGCAAAACTTTCACTCAAAGAACCATCATAGCTTTCATCAAAAATAACATGAATACTTTCTTCAACCAGCTTGGTTCTTTCATTATAGATTCTATAAGCTTTGCTATTCAGAGAGTACCAAGAAATATACCTTCATCACTTCTTGCATCAAACTTACCCAAGTTGTCCTTACCATTGTTGTGGACATAACATGTGCAACCAAAGGGTCTGAAGTATGAGATGTTTGGCTTTCTCCCTTTAAAGAGTTCATAGGGGGTTTTCTTCAAGATAGGTCTGATCAAGCACATGCTCATAATGTAATTTGATGTATTCACATCTTCTGCCGAGTAATGTTTTGGCAGCTTATTTTCTAGAAGCATTGTTCTTGACATATCTTCAAGAGTCCAGTTCTTTCTTTCAACAACTCCATTCTGTTGAGGAGTTCTAGGAGCAAAGAAATTGTGAGAGATACCATGCTTAGCACAGATCTTATCAAATTCTAATTGATCAAACTCTCTACCATGATCACTTCTAATTGAAGCAATGGGTAGGTTTTTCAAGTTTTGAATTTCTCTGCAAAGCTTTGAAAATTCAGAGAGGGCTTCAGATTTTTCTTTTAAAAACATAACCCGAGTATATCTAGAATAATCATCTACAATAACTAGCATATACCTCTTACCTTTTGGAGTTGGTGTTCTCATAGGACAACACAAATCCATGTGAAGTAGTTCAATAGGTCTAGAAGTACTTACAAACTTATTTGGTTTGAATGAGCTTCTGGTCTGCATACCCTGAGCACAAGCTTTACATACTTCATCTTCTTTGAACTTGATAGATGGTAAGCCTCTTACCAGATTTTTGGAGATCAATTTGTTCAAGGTATGCAAGCTAATGTGACCAAGCTTTCTGTGCCAATCCCTTGAATCCTCTTTCAAGGCCTTGAGACACTTTAAGCTCTTACCTGCAACTTTGTTAGTCTAAAAAGTATAAACATTGTTTGATCTAGAGGCTGTGAGAATACAATTGACTAATTTCTCATTTTGCACCACACACTTCTCTTTATCAAAGATAACTTTATTGCCATTATCACAAAGCTGAGATACACTAAGCAAGTTAAATTTCAAACCATCAACTAGATATACATCAGAAATATAATTTTCAGAATCTGTACCAACTTTACCAATACCAAGAATGTTGCATTTGCCTTTGTCACCAAGAGTAATTGAACCTTCAGATTGCTCTTTCAATTTTGAGAATAGAGATCTCTTTCCACCCATGTGTCTTGAGCAACCATTGTCCATAAACCACTTATGTTCTTTGATATTGGTGAAAACCTGCATACACCAATCACTGCCTTACCCAGCAGTTAGACCAAGTGTCGAATTCGGACTCATACTCAGGATCAACCATGTTAGGTGGTCTGACCTCTTTAGGAACCCAAATCTGTCTAACTTTTCCTTTTTGAAATGGGAATGTGTTACTCATTATATGAGGGTCTCTTCTTCTGAAAGGACAATTCATCTTCATATGACCAATCTTGTTACAAAAATGACACGTAGGAGAAGTTTTGCTTCCAGCTTTCACAAATCTCGTATTGTTATTTCTTGGAAAACTTGGACTGTATCCAATACCAGTTTTGTGAACAGACTTTGAACTTCCTCCAAGGATCAAGTTTAACTTGTGTTCTGAGCCTGCAAGCTTGAATTTGACTAATTCAGATTCCTAAAGCTTCTCAGAAAGAGTAGTCTTTTGTTTATCTAATTCATCAACCTGATGTCTCAGATTAACAAGGCTGTTACTCAGTAAAGAGTTCTCAGTGACTACTTCCTTGACTTATGTTTTCAAGGCTTTGAACTCGTTTTCAAGGCCTTGAAATCACTGTCAGTTTTCTTCTGAGAAATTTCAAGATTCTGATTCAGACAAACAAGTTGTAAATTCTCTTTTGCTGGCTCATGAAATTTTTCTTTCAAAAGTATAATCTCATTCAGATAATCTTTTTTCATTTAAAACATTGTTCTGAGATAATCTGAAAGAGCATCTTTTGGATTTGAAATTAGACAGTTTACCATTACCTCAATGTTCTATTCAGAACTTTCAACATGCTTGGCCATGAATCATAGGTTGGCATGTTCATCTTTAGATTCAGATTCAGTTGAGCTGTCAGAATCACTCCATGAAGCTATCGTAGCTTTCTTTCTCCTGTCATGGTCTTTCTTCTTAAAGATCTTGCTTTTCTTGTGTGGGCAATCACCACACTCAAAGCAGCTCATGACTTTGGATTTATTTTGTGAAGAAGACTTACCTTTGTACTCCTTGCTACTGGATGATCTATTTCTTTCTCTATTGAAGTATTTGTTTTTAAAGTTTTTCTTCATCTTGAGAATTCTGGTCAAGGCTTTGGAAATCAATTCAAATGGATCTTCATCAACATCATCTTCAGTTTCAAGGCTTTAAATTTTCTCATTCTCTTTAGCCTTGAGTGCTAAGTTCTTTACACCTTCAAGTAGCTCTCCATCAGCTTCATTCATGGATATTTCATGTTTCAGGAGCTTCCCTTGTAGATCATCAAGTTGTAGTGTTGAAAGATCTTGAGCTTCTTCAATGGTTGTTGTCTTTGGTTCCCATTTGGCCTTTGGAATACTTCTCAGTATCTTCTTCACATTTTCTTCATCGGAAATATATTTTCCCAAAGAATCAAGGTTGTTGACAATGTCTGTGAACCTCTTGAACATCTCTCTAATTGATTCATTCGTATTCATCTTGAACAACTCTTATTTCCTAAGAAAGATGTTGATCTTGGTTTGCTTGACCTGGCTGGTTCCGTCAAAGGTCACCACAAGCTTATCCTAGATTTCTTTTGCAGTCTTGCATCCTGAAATCGTGTTGAATTCATCTGTACTCAAAGCACAATACAAGATGTTAATAGCTTTGTAATTCTTACAAAATTGTTCAAATTCAGAAGAGGAGAGTGATTCTTCATATTTGGAAGTTTCGATCCCATCTCTCTCTGTAAAGAAAGTGTGAGGTCCATTCTGAATAATGGTCCAAAGCTCTATGTCCTGATCAATGATGAACATCTTCATCAGGGCTTTTTAGTGTGCAAAGTTGTCTCCACAAAATAGAGGAGGTCTGTTGGAAGTTCTTCCCTGTGAGAAACCACCATCACCTGCAGTACCCATGATCACCAGATGGTTAAATCTAATACAGTGATACAAGCTCTGATACCAATTGAAAGGGGAGTATGCAGATGGATATGCAACACATATACTCTAGAATGGGGGTTGAATAGAGTATGCCAACTTTTTGCAAAACTTGTGGAGGAAAAGAGTTTCAGTTTCAAGAGAAATGGAGTTCAAGGCCTTGAACACAAATTCAAGCCTTTGGAATGAGATACAATTTATAATGAAACTGACAAGTCTTTTTCAAGACCTTGAAAAGAGTTTCAAACCCTTGAAAACTTACAAGTTTGAATTCAGCAAAACAAAGTATGTAACTGAACCTGTAAATGAAAGAGTCAAAGGATTTATAGAGTTCAGTCCACTTGGACCTACGTCTCTACCTCAGGGACCTTCTCCCTGCAGAACTTTCAACTCAATTCTTATTAATCAAAAGCTAAGCCCTAGATCTCAAGCACAGAGAATTACCTTACTCTGTTACAGCTTCTGGTTCTCTCTAACCTGCTCTAGCTAACTGATTAACTAAGAATTCTCTATTTTTCACCTTGAACAATCTTTGAGAATGAAATATAGAAGTATCACAGAAATGATCTACCAATAAAGCACAATACAGAAGAACACTAGAGTGTAGAACTGCAGTCAAGAGTGCAGTGAACTTCTGTGAGTTGGATTGTGAGAGTGATGAACTTCTTTTATGCTTGTCAATCCAATTTGTTTCTCTCTTTTTTCCAGTTGAGTATTGTATATTGTTTCTTCAAAATTAGCTCCATTTATACTGTTGAATCTCTGCAAATCTTCCCAGATTTTCAGCAACAACTTCCTATTTTGTAGGCAACAAACTTTGACTCTCTTAACAGCCTTCTCCAACGGATATTTGATCACAATCTTCAGAGATATTGTTGTGATATTGTATTTAAACAATCTGAGAAGCTGTCATGAGTCTTTGATTGATCACAGGATCATCTTCACTAAGTATTTTCCTTCCTGCAAAACCCAGATAAGGAAATAAATCATGCACATTTAGGAAATAAAATTTCCTGAAAAACTGAGTCAAGCTAATAGATTAAAACATGTTAGATATATGAAAATAGTTTATCTTTCATCATAAAATAATAACATATCAACTATAGGGGTGAGAGGGATAGAATTAAATCAAAAGATTTTAGAGAAACTCCCCCCAAACATGCATGCAGGTCAGACAGTTTCAAGGCTTTGAATCCTGGTTCAAGGCCTTGAAATAACATGTGAAACCTCATTCGAGGCTTTGAAAACTGGTTCAAGGCCTTGAATTCCTTGAAACTGTGACCTTACATACGAGATGCACTGGATTGGCTCTAGTGCAAGTGGGAGACTGTTGGAATAGGTTCCCTAGAGGCAATCTAGTTTAGTATGAACAATAAATTGGATAGAAAATTCATTGTATTATATATTGGATATTAAATATAATGAAGTCCTTAGATTTACAATTGTGTTGTTTATCTTAAATATCCCTACTCCATTATAATGATTAATGGCACAATCATCTATAGACTAGTATGGGGTTGGATTGATATGGAGATATCATGATCCAACACATGGGTATGCATTAGGAGTAATGGCATACTGGATTGACCCATCTCCGAGAAGGCTACATACAAGTTATGTAAAGTCACAAGTGCTTCTCGCAGTGACAGCGGTATTGTCATCCTTAGAATTGAAGTCACTAGATCTTCTAGTGGTGGAATTTTGTGTTTTGGTAGCGTCAAACGCTACACCGTGACTGGGTAGTCATAAAGGCACGTACCGGATACAATATGAAGCAAGATTATATATCGTAGTGATGTAGATAGAATTTGTCCCTCCCTCATAACGGGAGAAAATATCCTTGGCCAATGGAGGGATAGTGCTTATAGAATGTATGGCCAGACTCAATTAAATCATTATGGGATATTTATGTTATTTGCACGAATAAGGCTCTTCCCAGGATCGATGAACTTTGGATTGGATATACGAGTGTGACTTGTATGTATCATGTCCAATCCGGATATTGAGACAAAGGAATGAGACAATACTTGCACAAGGTTTGTCATGATGACTATTTCTATTGGTTGGCTAGAATGGATGTCTTGCTAGAGGCCGCTCCATATTAGTAAATAATTACTACCAACCAAATAGAAGCTATGGGGTAACATGCCATATAGGATTGAACTAGACTTGGGATCTAATCAATTAATATTATTAATTAATTAGAAGGATCAAATCGCAACAACTTGCTAACTTAGTAGTACTAATATGCAAGTTGTACTAATCCGAACTTGAGTAGGATTAGGAGAGGGTCTGTATGTAGTAACAAGGAGTTGTTGGACTATATAAAGGAGGCTTCTAGCTTCCTTCCCTACAACTAATTCTCATAGCATACATTGAGTAGGAGAGAAGGAAGGAGAGAGCAAGAAAACAAGGAGGGTCGAACCCCCCTTGTCGTCCGCCCAACCCTTCGACCAAGAGAGAGAGGGCCATCCCTCTCTTTGTTGCTCCGTTGCATGATTTCTTCATCCTCTTCCATTCTTCCTAGCTAGCACAAGGTGTTTGGAAGATCTAGATCTCAATCCTAAGCGTGGATCAACCGTAGAGACGTGATACTTTTCGCGTTAGAAGTCATCAAAGAGACCTACAAGGTACATAACTTGAATCATTTACCATCGTCATTATTTCTCTTCCTGTGATCCTTGGAGGGTCTTGATTGGATAAATTTATTGTTATTCCGCTGCGTATCCATGATCAAAACCATACATATATATATTATATGAATATGTATGTATATGTATATATATATATGTATACATATATCTTATATATATGTATGTATAATAGTGTATATATGTATACTATATACATATTTGTATATGTGTGTGTACACACACACACACACACATATGTGTGTAAATATACAAGCAAGAACATGGAAATTGGGATTTCAAGACGCAACAACATCCATGAAGCAAGAAATAATAGACTTACATTATGATATCGTGAGTTAAGATTTATTATTATCTTACTCTAATATTGTCACAGTTAACATGTAAAAATGTTGTGTAATATTATTTTTTATTACAGACTACAATGAAGACAAAATAATTTTAAAAAACAAGTTCTAAACAAGTAGGCAATATGGCCATTTACACACATATCCCCTACAGCTTATCCTATCTCATATCCTGCTATAACCAACCACTCAGATCTAGTGCAGTTTATTCAACCTTATACAAGTACAATCATATCCTACCTCTTATACCTGTACATCTCTTATCCCCATCATTTTTGTACCTTACTAAAACGATGCCTCAGCGTTAAGAGTGTTCAGAAATTATAATAACATTTAGAAGTACTAAGTATGTATTCACTTATGTTGAGTAGACAAACATGTACGCTCTAGAGGAGGAATTTCCTGAGGGTCCGGAAAACAATACTCTTGTAGCCCTAAAGGAGCATCAAAAACGTGTAGACGATGCTAATAATGCGGAATGCCTTATGCTTTGCACTATGACCTCTGAGCTTCAGAATCAACATGAAAACATGAGTGCGGTCGATATGATCGAATACTTGAAGCAGCTCTTCCATAATCAGGCTAGGTTTGAGAGGTATGAAGTTTCCAAGGCATTATTCAAATGTCATCTGTCAGAGGGAAACCCGGTGGGACATCATGTACTCCGTTTGATCGGGTACATGGAGAATCTCGCATGTCTGGGGTTTCCGGTTGGCGATGAGCTAGCCACTGATCTCATTCTGCAATCGTGTCCTGAGAGTTATGGACAGTGTTGGAAATATGCCCTAGAGGCAATCTATTTCTTGTGAGAAGTGTGGATTTACAATTCATTATGTTATCGATATGGAGATATGTTAACATGAATGAAGTCCTTAGAATATAAATGATATATTCTTAAATATCCCTAGTCGACTATATTGATTAACAGGACAATCAACTATAGACTAGTATGGGGTTGGATTGATATGGAGATATCACGATCCAACACATGGGTATGCATTAAGAGTAATGGCATACTAGATTGACCCACAATGAGAATGATACATTAGATTATGTCAAAGTCATAATCGCTTCTCGTAGTGATAATGGTATTGTAATCCTTAGACTTGAAGTCACTAGATACTTTAGTTGTGAAATATCATGCTTTGATGTTATACAACGTTGCGCCTTAACCGGGCAACTATAAAGATAGCTATCGGGCATGATAGGAAGCAAGCTTAGAGATCGTAGTGACGTAGAGAGGATTTGTCTCTCCCACATAATGGGAACAAATATCCATGGCCACTTGAGGGATGGTGCTTATAGAATGTCTGGCAAGACTCAGATAAATCAATATGGAGATATTGATGTTATCTACAAGGATAAGCATATTCCTAGGATCGAGGAAGTGTGGATTCGATATACGAGTTTGACTAATATGTCTCATGTCCAATCCGGATATGGAGACAAAGGGATAACACAATACATGAACATTGGGCACAAGGTTTGTCGGATGACTATTTCTATTAGTTGGGTAGCGTGGATGTCTTGCTAGAGGCCGCTCCATGTTAGTACTTGTTACTACCAACTAAGTAGAAACCTATGGGGTCACACTCTCTATGGATTAGACTGGACATGGGAACAATTAATATGATTAATTAATTAGAAGTATCAATACGCAACTACTTGCAAATTTAGTAGGACTAATTTGCAAGTTGGACTAATTCATGTATGGACATGATTAGGATAGGGGCTTTTATACAGTCAACAATGATTTGTTGGACTATATAAAGGACACTCGTATCTTCCTTCCAATACTAATGCTCAAAACACATTGAGTGGGAGAGAGAAGTAAGGAGAGAGATCAAGACCAAGGAGGGCTGAACCCCCCCCCATGGTCCACCCCTACCCCGTCGGCCAAAGAAAGAGGGCCGAGCCCCTTTTTGGTGTTCTTTGTGTGATCTGATTCCTCTTCCTCCTTCAATCCTAGCTAGCACAAAGGCTTGAAGGATCCGGTTTCAATCCTGAGTGGACTATCCATAGAGACGTGAACACTATTTCAGGTGTGAAGTCATCACATGAGAACCCAAAGGTATGTAGATACTTTATTCCCTCACTATCTTTATGTAGTCTCTTCTTGTGATCCTTAGTGGAATTTGAGCATGATTAATTTTATTATTCCGCTGTGTAACCTGCATCAAAACCAAACAGACAATTCATTATGAAATATAACATGAATGAGGTCGTGAAACCTCTGCCAGAGTTACTCAATATGTTGAGAACATCTGAACAAAGCGTCAACAAAGGAAAGGCAAGGCCATAATTGTTGGAATAGATGACCTAGAGGCAATCTAGTTTAGTATGAATTATTTGTGGCTAGAAATTCATTTATAATTTATTGGATATTTAATATAATGAAGTTCTTAGATTTACAATTGTGTTGTTTATCTTAAATATCCCTGGTCAAGTATAATGATTAAATGGGACAATCATCTATAGACTAGTATGGGGTTGGATTGATATGGAGATATCACCGTCCAACACATAGGTGTGCATTAGGGAATGTTGCACTGGATTGACCCATCTCCGAGAAGGCTACATACATGTTATGTTAAGTCACAAGCGCTTCTCGCGGTGCAATGGTATTGTCATTCATAGACTTGAAGTCACTAGATATTCTAGTTGTGGATTATTGTGATCTTGGTAGCGTTAAACGCTACACCGTAACTGGGTAGTTATAAAGGCGTGTACTGGATACAATAAGAAGCAAGCTTAGAGATCGTAGTGGACGTAGATAGAATTTGTCCCTCCCACATAACGGGAGCAAATATCCTAGGCCACTCGAGGGATAGTGCTTATAGAATGTCTGGCCAGACTCAAATAAATCAATATGGGATATTGATGTTATTTGCACGAATAAGGCTATTCCCATGGATCGAGAAACTATGGATTGGATATACGAGTGTGACTTGTATGTCTCGTGTCCAATCCGGATATAGAGACAAAGGGATGAGACAATTACTTGTACAAAGGTTGTCAAGATGACTATTCTATTAGTTGGCTAGAATGGATGTTTTGCTAGAAACCGCTCCATATTAGCAAATAGTTGCTACCAACTAGATAGAACCTATGGGGTCACACGCTATATAGAGTTGAACTAGATTTGGGAATTAATTAATTGGATTAATTAATTATAAGGATTACTTTGCAAACCCTTGCAAACTTAGTAGGGACTAATTTGCAAGGAAGGGACTAAATTGAATTCTAGTAGGACTAGAATAAGTCCTTTAGGTAGTTGACAAGGAGTTGTTGAACATAACAAGAGTGGGAGAGAACAAAAGGAGAACCCTAAGGTGTGTTTATGATTTCTAACCCTTACCATCGTTATGTCTCTTGACTTGTGATCCTTGGAGGGTTTTTCATGGGTTTATGTTTGTTTATGCTTCCGTTGCGCATCCATGAATCAAAACCCTACAGTGGTATGAGAGCCACAGGTCGTAGAGCATAAACGTGGTTTATGTGTTACGTTTTAGTTGTTTTACACCTTAATTTGATTGTTTATCGCGTAAAACAAGACAAATCAAGCATGGGATGCAATTTGTCAATAATTAATCATAACAAGGTCCAATTTTTGCATTGGATGCATGAATTGGTGATTTTGAGAAATTTTAGGGTCTTAGATCTAGGGTTTGGGCATCCTTGGGGAAGAAGGAGTTCTCCCAAAACAAGGAAACAACCAAACTTGGGAACCAAGCAAGGGAGTTGTTTTGGAAACAACTCCCTCAAGGAGGTTCGGCCCCCCTAGGGACCCCCCCCCCCCTTGCTTGCCGCCCAAGCTTGGCCGCCCTAGGGGCCGGGCGGCCCTAACCCGCGGCCTAGGCTTGTGGGTTTTCGGCCGGGCCGGCCCTAGGGCCTTGTGGTTCACTTTATTGGGCTCGGGCAATTCGATTGTTGGGCCCATGGACCGTTTTACCCTAGAAATCCTAAAATCAATTAAAATTGACCAAGCGCGTTAAAATTGGATTTTAACTGTTTATGTGCAAATCACATGGTGATTGGATATGGCCTTAGGATGTGGTTTGATGTGGATGTTTAATATTTGTGGTTTGGTTTTACGGCCTGCGAGCTGATCAATTAATTGTAATAATTAATTAGGGTTTTATGGCCTGCGTGCCATTTTTTTTCTCAACTTGTGAGATTTATTTCATTTAGTATAGAAGTTAGCTAGTGCTAGATAAAGTAGATTGTTAGCCAAGATTGGAGAAAAGGAGCCCAAAGCCAAAGAAGCCACAAAAGATGGAGCATGGAACATGGAGCATTCCACAAGACTATGAAGGATGGACCAAAAGATCAAGACGCATGGAGATGTGTTTGCTTTAGGGTTCATAGATAATTCCATTGGCTTGGAATTATCTTAGTCTAGAAAAAGGCCATATCCACATCACGTTTAATTTCTGTTTTGTGGTTGTTTACTTCATTGTCTTATTATTGTGTGGTTGGTGTATGGATGATGCATGCAATTAGGATAATAAGATAATTAGACAACCCGGATCTATTATTTGGAGTTGTGCCCATACTCAAATAGACAGATTAGTTGATATTGATCAACAAAACAATTAAAAATTGAATTTAGAAATCCCTCAAAATTCAAATATTGTGTTCTTGCCTTCTCGTTATTTAAACACTCATTATCATCATTATTTACCAAGCTCGTGCGTGCCAAAGCATGGCGACTTGGTTCATCATGATGGAATGCGATGGCACGTAACAATGTGCAATTGTTTAGATAAGAGGTTGAACACAACTAGACTATTGATTTGATTAAGAAACCTAGAGGCAATCAATTGGGATTATCCATATGGATGGATAAATAAGGAGTTATTTGCCCAATTGAAGCAAGAGTTGCATAAGGGATGCAATTGGAATTGTTCCTACCTAAAGTAGTCAAATTATGGGTGACTTGCCAAAGCAAGCTCATAAGGAGATGAAAGATGGATCTTGGCCCACTAGAAAATATAAGGATATTTTCCGCATTAATATCTTGAGGGTTATTAATCCGTAGAAAAATAGTGGGAGCTATATTTGATAAACTAGCCATTATTGAATATAGTCAAAAAATCACAAATACTAAAACTTGCGTATTTTCCTTTTTGTAGAATTCCAAATGGCAAACAACTCATCGAGTTCACAACATTCCCTACGATCTGTCCTTGAGAAGGACAAGCTCTCTGGAACCAACTTTCTTGATTGGTACAGAAACTTGAGAATTGTTCTCAAGCAAGAAAAGAAACTGTACGCAATAGAGGAGCATGTTCCAGAAGGTCCAGAGAACCAAACACCTGCTGCCCTAAAGGCGTATCAAAAGCGTGTTGATGACGCTAATGATGCGGCCTGCCTTATGCTTTGCACCATGACTTCTGAGCTTCAGAAGCAACACGAAAACATGAATGCTATCAATATGATCGAACATCTAAAGCAGCTCTTCCAAGAGCAGGCGAGGGTAGAGAGGTACGAGGTCTCAAAGGCACTGTTCAAGTGTCATCTGGCAGAAGGGAACCCGGTGGGACCCCATGTACTCCGAATGATCGGGTACTTGGAGAATCTAGCCCGACTGGGATTCCCGGTCGGCCAAGAGTTGGTAACCGATCTCGTGTTGCAATCGTTGCCCGAGAGTTATGGACAGTTCATTATGAACTATAACATGAACGAGATTGTTAAACCACTGCCAGATTTACTCAACATGTTGAGGACGGCTTAACAGAGCATCAACAAGGGTAAGGGCAAGGCCATAACGATGGTACATAAAGGAAAGGGAAAAAGGTTTGCCTCTTCCTCCAAGGGCAAAGGGAAGTCAATTGCGAAGTCCAAGGAACCTGCCCTTAAGCCTGTTGGTGGCATTGCCAAGGGCGTGACTAAAGGTGAGTGTCACTACTGCAGTCAGCCTGGACACTGGAGGAGGAACTGCCCAAAATATCTGGAGGACAAGAGGCTTGGAATAGTGATTCCACCACCACCAGGTATTTTTTGTTGTAGATGTCAATTTAACTTTCTCTACATCATGGGTATTAGATACTGGATGTGGATCTCATATTTGTCGAAATATGCAGGATCTAAACAGAAGTAGAAGATTGGCTAAAGGGGAGGTAGATCTGCGCGTTGGGAATGGAGCAAAGGTTGCTGCGTTGGCCATAGGCGTGTGCGAGCTATCTCTGCCTTCAGGATTAGTTTTAGAATTAAATAATTGCTATTTTGTGCCTGCTATGAGCAGAAACATTATTTCTATTTCTTGTTTGGACAAGGATGGTTTTATTATTTCAATAAAGAACAATTGATGCTCCTTTTATTTAAATAATATTCACTATTTTAGTGTGCAATTATTTAATGGACTTTATGTCCTTGATCTAAGCAATCCTGTCTACAACATTAATACCAAGCGGATTAAAATAAATGATTTAAATCCTGCTTATTTAGGGCATTGTCGTTTAGGCCACATAAATGAGAAACGTGTATCTAGACTCCATAAGGATGGATTACTAGACTCATTTGATTTTGAATCATATGAGACATGTGAGGATTGTTTATTAAGAAAAATGACAAATTCCCCTTTCAATAAGAAAGTTGAGAGGACTAGTGAGCAATTGGCGCTCATACATACCGATGTGTGTGGGCCATTTGCCACGCCTGCCAAGGGTGGTTATGTCTACTTCATCACATTTACTGATGATTACAGTAGATATGGATTTGTGTACCTCATGAGGGCAAAATCCGAATCCTTTGAAGTGTTCAAAGAATTCAAGAATGAAGTAGAGAAGCAACTTGGCAAAAGTATCAAGGCTCTACGATCGGATCGTGGAGGAGAATACTTGAGCCAAGAGTTTGACGACTATCTTAGAGAGTGTGGGATCGTGTCCCAACTCACTCCACCCGGAATGCCATAATGGAATGGCGTGTCCGAGAGGAGGAATCGAACCCTATTGGATATGGTTCGATCTATGATGTGTCAAACCGATCTTCCATTATCATTTTGGGGCTACGCTCTATTAAGTGCAGCTTTCACCATTAACCGTGTTCCATCTAAATCAGTCATGAAGACACCATATGAGATGTGGAGTGGGAGGCGTCCCAACACTGTCGTTCATGAGGATTTGGGGCTTCGATGTCTATGTATAACGTTTACAATCAGACAAGCTGGGGCCGAAATCGGATAAGTGTAAATTTGTGGGGTACCCTAAGGAAACTAAGGGTTACTACTTCTACAATCCAACCGAGAACAAAGTGTTTGTTGCTCGGACCGGCATGTTTCTAGAAAGAGAGTTTGTCTCTAAAGAAGCAAGTGGGAGGAATGTAGAACTTGAAGAGGTTCAAGAACCACAAATCACTGAACCGATTATGGAACATGAACAGGAACCACAAGTAGTTGTGGAGCATCCTGTTCAGGTAACACAAGAGCTTCGTAGATCTAGTAGAGTGCGCCAGGAACCCGAGAGGTATGGACTTCTCGTAACCGATTCCGGTGACACGATCCTCATAGATGATGAGCCTACTACCTATGAGGAGGCCATGAGTGGCCCAGACTCTCAGAAGTGGCTGGAAGCCATGAGATCCGAGATGGAATCCATGTATACCAACAAAGTATGGACTTTGGTGGAACCACCCGATGGGGCGCGGCCCATAGGGTGCAAGTGGGTCTTCAAGAAGAAGATCGACATGGATGGTAATGTGATTACCTATAAGGGCCGATTGGTGGCTAAAGGATTCAGACAGATTCATGGTATTGACTATGATGAAACCTTTTCACCAGTCGCTATGACCAAATCCATCCGAATCCTACTTGCAATTGCAGCATACCACGACTATGAGATTTGGCAGATGGATGTCAAAACTGCATTCCTTTATGGGAATCTCCTCGAGGACGTGTATATGATACAGCCGGAGGGTTTTGAGGATCCAAAGCAAGCCAACAAAGTCTGTAAGCTGCAATGATCCATTTATGGATTGAAGCAAGGTTCTAGGAGTTGGAATCGACGTTTTGATGAAGTGGTCAAAGATTTTGGCTTCATCAGAAACGAAGATAAGTCTTGTGTCTACAAGAAGGTTAGTGGGAGCTCTGTAGCTTTTCTGGTCTTGTATGTGGATGACATACTACTCATTGGAAACGACATTCCCATGCTGAAATCTGTGAAAGATTGGCTAGGAAAGTGTTTCTCAATGAAGGACTTAGGGGAAGCAGCCTATATACTCGGTATAAAGATCTCTAGAGATAGATCTAAGAGGCTGCTAGGCCTAAGTCAAAGTACATATATTGACAAGGTGTTGAAACGGTTCAACATGCAAGATTCCAAGAAGGGATTCTTGCCCATGTCACATGGAATCACTCTTTTGAAGAGTGGTTGTCCTTCCAATGAGATTGAGAAGGAACGCATGAGTAGAATTCCCTATGCCTCGGCTATAGGATATATCATGTACGCCATGTTATGTACTAGACCAGATGTGTCATATGCTTTGAGTATGACAAGCAGATACCAATCCAATCCGGGTGAGAGTCACTGGATTGCGGTCAAGAACATCCTAAAGTAATTGAGAAGAGCTAAGGATGCTTTCTTGATATTTGGCGGTGAGGAAGAGTTGCGTGTAAGGGGTTACACTGATGCAAGCTTCCAAACCGACAGAGATGACTTTAGATCACAATCGCGATATGTGTTTTTCCTTTAATGGAGCAGCGGTGATCTGGAAGAGTTCCAAGCAAGAGACGGTAGCTGATTCTACAACAGAGGCTGAGTACATTGCTGCAAATGGCGCAGAAAAGGAAGCTGTTTGGATCAGAAAGTTTATTTCTGAACTTGGTGTGGTCCCTAGCATTGCGGATCCAGTTGAGTTGTTCTGTGACAACACTGGGGCGATCGCGCAATCGAAGGAACCAAGATCGCACCAGAAGTCCAAGCACGTGCTCAGGAAGTTTCATTTGATTCGAGATATTATCGATAGAGGAGACGTTCGGATATGCAAGATTCCTACAGATGATAATCTGTCAGACCTGCTTACAAAGCCTCTCACGCAGTGGAATCATGAGTATGGGCATACGAGATGCGCCAGATTGGCTCTAGTGCAAGTGGGAGACTGTTGGAATAGATGCCCTAGAGGCAATCTAGTTTAGTATGAATTATTTGTGGCTAGAAATTCATTTATTATTTATTGGATATTTAATATAATGAAGTCCTTAGATTTACAATTGTGTTGTTTATCTTAAATATCCCTAGTCAAGTATAATGATTAAATGGGACAATCATCTATAGACTAGTATGGGGTTGGATTGATATGGAGATATCACGATCCAACACATAGGTGTGCATTAGGGAATGTTGCACTGGATTGACCCATCTCCGAGAAGGCTACATACATGTTATGTTAAGTCACAAGCGCTTCTCGCGGTGCAATGGTATTGTCATCCTTAGACTTGAAGTCACTAGATATTCTAGTTGTGGATTATTGTGATCTTGGTAGCGTTAAACGCTACACCATAACTGGGTAGTTAGAAAGGCGTGTACTGGATACAATAAGAAGCAAGCTTAGAGATCGTAGTGGAAGTAGATAGAATTTGTCCCTCCCACATAACGGGAGCAAATATCCTAGGCCACTCGAGGGATAGTGCTTATAGAATGTCTGGCCAGACTCAAATAAATCGATATGGGATATTGATGTTATTTGCACGAATAAGGTTATTCCCATGGATCGAGAAACTATGGATTGGATATACGAGTGTGACTTGTATGTCTCTTGTCCAATCCGGATATAGAGACAAAGGGATGAGACAATTACTTGTGCAAAGGTTGTCAAGATGACTATTCTATTAGTTGGCTAGAATCGATGTTTTGCTAGAAACCGCTCCATATTAGCAAATAGTTGCTACCAACTAGATAGAACCTATGGGGTCACACGCTATATAGAGTTGAACTAGATTTGGGAATTAATTAATTGGATTAATTAATTAGAAGGATCACTTTGCAAACCCTTGCAAACTTAGTAGGGACTAATTTGCAAGGAAGGGACTAAATTGAATTCTAGTAGGACTAGAATAAGTCCTTTAGGTAGTTGACAAGGAGTTGTTGGACAATATAAAGGGCCTTCCTTCCTTCCTTCCCATATAACTTATGCTCATAATTGAACATAACAAGAGTGGGAGAGAAAAAAAGGAGAACCCTAAGGTGTGTTTATGATTTCTAACCCTTACCATCGTTATGTCTCTTGACTTGTGATCCTTGGAGGGTTTTGCATGGTTTTATGTTTGTTTATTCTTCCGTTGCGCATCCATGAATCAAAACCCTACAATAATGATGTTGCAAAAGGGGAAGGGCAAAAGGTTTGCCTCTTCTTCCAAAAGGAAAGGCAAGGCAGTTTCCAAATCCAAGGAACCTGTCCTTAAACCCGTTGTTGGCGTGGCCAAGCGATTGACTAACGGTAACTGTTACTACTGTAGTTAGCCCGAAAACTGGAAGAGGAACTTCCCAAGGTATCTGGAGGATAAAAGACTTGGAATAGTGATTCCAGCACCACCAGATATTTTTGTTATAGATGTCAACTTAACTGTCACTTCATCTTGGGTATTGGATACAGGATGTAGATCTCACATTTTTCGAAATGTGCAAGATCTTAAAAGAAGTAGAAGATTGGCTAAAGGGGAGATAGACATGCGCGTTGGTAATGGAGCAAAGGTTGCTGCATTGGCCATAGACGTGATCGAGATATCTCTGCCTTCAGGATTAGTTTCAGAGTTAAATAATTGCTATTTTGTGTCTGCTCTAAGCAGAAACATTATTTCTTTTTCTTGTTTGGACAAGGAAGGTTCTACTATTTCAATAAAGGACAATTGTTGCTTCTTTTATTTTGATATTATTCACTATTGTAGTGCGCAATTATTTAATAGATTATATATCCCTCATCTAAGTAATCCTGTCTATAACATAAATACCGAGTGGATCAAAATGAATGATTTAAATTCTGCTTATCTATGGCACTGTCGTTTAGCCCATATAAACGAGAAACATGTATCTAGACTCCATAAGGATGGGTTTCTAGACTCATTTTACTTTGAATCATATGAGACACGTGAGGCATGTTTAGTGGGAAAAATGACAAAGTCCCCTTTGAATAAGAAATGTGAAAGGACTAGTGAGCGATTGGCACTCATACATACTGATGAGTGTGGACCATTTGCCACGCCTTTCGGGGATGGTTATGTCTACTTCATTACATTTACTGGTGATTTCATTAGATATGGATTTTTCTACCTTATGAAGGCCAAATCCGAAGCCTTTTAAAGGTTCAAAGAATTCAAGAATGAAGTATAGAAGAAACTTGGCAAGAGTATTAAAACTCTACGATCAGATCGTGGAGGAGATTACTTGAGCCAAGAGTTTGACGACTACCTTAGAGAGTGTGGGATAGTATCCCAACTCACACCACCCGGAACGCATAGTGGAATGGCGTGTCTGAGATGAGGAATCAAACTTTGTTGGACATGGTTTGATCTATGATATGTCAAACTGATCTTCCATTATCCTTTTGGGGCAACGCTCTATTGTGTGCTTTCAGCATTAACCGTGTTCCATCTAAATCGGTCATGAAGACACCACATGAGATGTGGAGTGGGAGGCATCCAACAGTGTTGTTTATGAAAATTTGGGGCTGCGGTGTCTATATAAAACGTTTACAATCAGACAAGCTCGGGCCTAAGTCGGATAAGTGTAAATTTGTGGGATACCCTAAGGAAACTAAAGGGTATTATTTATACAATCTAACTGAGAACAAAGTGTTTGTTGCTAGGTCCGGCGTGTTTCTAGAAAGATAACTTGTCTCTAAAGAAGCAAGTGGTAGGACTGTAGAACTTGAAGAAGTTCAAGAACCACAAATTATTGATCCTACTATGGACCATGAACAGGAACCGGAAAGTGTTGTGGAGGAGCCTGTTCATGTAAGACAAGAGCTTCGTAGGTCGAGTAGAGTGCGCCAGGATCCAGAGAGGTATGGACTTCTCGTGAGTGATTATGGTGACACGATACTCATATATGATGAGACTACTACCTATGGAGAGGCCATGAAAGGGCCTGACTCTCAAAAGTGACGCAAAGTCATGGAATCGGAAATGAAATCCATGTGTACCAACAAAGTATGGACTTTGGTGGAACCATCCCAAGGTGCGCGGCCCGTAGGGTGAAAGTGGGTCTTCAAGAAGAAGATCGACATGGATGGTAATGTGATTACCTATAAGGGCCGATTGGTGGCAAAAGGATTCAGACAGATTCATGGTATTGACTGTGATGAAACCTTTTCACCTGTCGAAATGACCAAATCCATCCGAATCCTAGTTGTTGTTGCAGCTTACTACGACTACGAGATTTGGCAGTTGGATGTCAAAACAACATTTCTCTATGGAAACCTCCTCAAGGATGTGTATATGACACAACCTTAGGGTTTTTGGATCCATAGCATGCAAATAAAGTCTGTAAGCTACGACGATCCATTCATGGATTAAAGCAATCTTCTAGGAGTTGGAATTGACGTTTTGATGAAGCAGTCAAAGAATTTGAGTTCATCAAGAACGAAGATGAATCTTGTGTCTACAAGAAGGTTAGTAGGAGCTCTATTGCTTTCCTGGTCTTGTATGTAGACATACTACTCACTGGAAATTATTCCCATGCTCCAATCTATGAAAGACTGGCTAGGAAAATGTTTCTCAATGAAGGACTTAGGGGAAGCAGCTTATATACTTGGTAAAGATCTATAGGGATAGATCGAGGAAGCTGCTAGGCCTAAGTCAAAGTACATATATGGACAAGATATTTAATCGGTTCAACATGCAAGATTCCAAGAAGGGACTCTTGCCCATGTCACATGGAATCACTCTTTTGAAGAGTGATTTTCCTTCCAATGATATTGAGAAGGAACGTATGAGTAGGATACCCTATGCCTCAGCCATAGGATCCATCATGTACGCCATGTTATGTTCTAGACCATATGTGTCATACGCGTTGAGTATGACAAGCATATACCAATCTAATCCACGTGAGAGTCACTGGATAGCGGTAAAGAACATCCTTAAGTACTTAAGAAGAACGAAGGATGCATTCTTGATCTATGGAGGGAAGAAAGAGTTGCTTGTAAGGGGTTACACAGATGCAAGCTTCCAAACCGACAGAGATGATTTCAGATCGCATTCGGGATTCGTGTATTGCCTGAATGGAGGAGTTGTGAGCTGGAAGAGTTCCAAGTAAGATACGGTTGCTGATTCCACAACTCAGGCTGAGTACATCGCTTCAAGTGGTGCAACAAAGGAAGCTGTTTGGATCAGGAATTTTATCACTTAACTTGGTGTGGTTCCTAACATTGTGGATCCAGTAGAGTTGTACTTTGACAACACGAGCAATCGCACAATCAAAGGAACCCAGGTCACATCAGAAATCCAAACGCGTACTCAGAAAATTCCATCTTATTCGAGACATCATGGATAGACGAGATGTGAAGATATGCAAGATTACTACAGATGAGAATCTGTCAGATCCACTTACAAAGCCGCGTGTTCAACGCAAGCATAAGGGAACACTAGGAGCATTGGCATACAAGATGCACCAGGTTGGCTCTAGTTCAAGTGAGAGACTGTTGGAATAGATGCCCTAGAGGCAATCTTATTTAGTATGAACATTACTTTTGTCTAGAATATTCATTTTATTATTTATGGAGCTATATAATATAATGAAGTCCTTAGATTGAAAATATGTTGTTTATCTTAAATATCCCTAGTAAATTATATTGATTGACAGGACGATCAACTATAGACTAGTATGGGGTTGGATTGATATGGAGATATCACGATCCAACACATGGGTATGCATTAGGAGTAATTGCATACTGGGTTGACCCATAACGAGAAGGTTACATACAATTTATGTAAAGTCACAAGTGCTTCTCGTAGTGACAACGCTATTGTCATCCTTAGACTTGAAGTCACTAGATCCTCTAGTTGTGGATTATTGTATTTTGACATCGTCAAACGCTACACCGTAACTGGGAAACAATAAAGGTGTTCGTCGGATACAATAAAGAAGGAAGCTTAGAGATGGTAGTGGCGTAGATAGAATTCATCCCTCCCACATAACGGGAGTAGATATCCACGGCCACTTGAGGGATGGTGCTCATAGAATGTCTTGCCAGACTCAGATAAATCAATATAGGATATTGATGTTATCTACATGGATGAGACTATTCCCAGGATCGAGAAACTATGGATTGAATATACGCGTGTGACTTGTATGTCTCGTGTCCAATCCGGATATAGAGACAAATGGATGAGAAAATACTTTCACAAGGTATGTCGGATGACTATTTCTATTAGTTGGGGTAGCATGGATGTCTTTCTAGAGGCCACTCCATGTTAGTAAATAGTTACTACTAACTAAGTAGAAACCTATGGGGTCACACTCTCTGTGGATTAGACCGGACTTTGGAAGTAAGTAATATGATTAAGTAGTTAGAATGATCAATACGCAATGTCGTGCAAACTTAGTAGGACTAATTTGCAAGTTGGACTAATCCGTCTATGAGTAGGATTAGGATAGGGGCTTTTATGCAGTAAATAAAGAGCTATTGGAATATATAAAGGCACTCCGAGCTTCCTTCCCACATAACTTATTCTCATAACACATTGAGTGGGAGAGAGAGGCAAGTAGAGAGAGAGCAACAAAGAAGGGCCGGACTCCTCTTTGTCGCCCCTACCCGTCGGCCACCAACGGAAGGCGGCCCCTTCCTTTGCTCTATTTTGCGTGATTTTTTATCTTCTTCCTCTTCCTCCTTCAATCCTAGCTAGCACTAAAGGTTTGAAGGGTCCGGTTTCAAATCCTAGGAGTGGACTAGCCATAGAGACGTGAACACAATTTCACGTGAGAAGTCATCAAAGGAGATCCTAAAGTAATTTGATACTAATCCCTTACTATCGTTATGTAGTCTCTTCCTGTGATCCTTGGAAGGTCTTGATAGGATAATTTATTGTTTATTCCGCTGCGTATCCATGATCAAAACCCTACAAGGAGGACAGACTTGATATTATTTAATTACTTACTTAATTTAGAGTACGGTAACAGGATGAAGAATTTGAAATGATTTCGTCACCCACAAACAGCTAACTAATATTTTTGTATTTTTGTATTTTTAAAGAACAAAGATTGAGAAACTAGGCAATATCTAGATCACCTAGGGCTGTAGACGACTTCCGGATCAGCTATGTATCACATTAAATTTATTTTGGCTAAGCCGGGCAACTCCACTGACAATCTCTTGTCGGTCTCATGTCATTCTATGTCTCGGTTGACTACAATCTCATGTCGGTCTCCCGTGTCTGCCTGTCGATTCTAGTAGGCTGACTACATGCATGATAACAGGTCATGTCGGTCCACCGTGGCACGCAACAGTCGAAATAACCTACTGAAACTACCCACAAAGGCAAATCCTAACACTCTCCTTTTCAGTCTCAGTCATATGGGATTGTGCTCATACACTCTTCACAACTAGGCCAAGTCTCTTCACGCAATCTCTAGTTAATTAACAAGTTCGGGTCGCGTATCCACTCTTGCCAAGGATTAAACGCAGCGTATGAACATGTAACGAGATTAAAAACTAACACTAAGCATTTTTAATATCTATGAAGAAAATCCTAGTCTCATTGATTATCAATTCATACTCTAACCGTGTCAATAGGCTAGAATCGTAACAAGTTCGAGGAACTATGTCTATTCAATAGACATAAATCAATAGCATGAAGCAAGTCTAAACCCGAAATATTAATCATCTACATAACCCTAGGCTCTCGTAGAGACGCCTAGCAAAACGTCTAGCTAATCTTATTCAAACTAGAAAAACATGTGAGTTTCTCCATATGAATGATTAAGAGAAGAGGAACAAATCAAATTAAGCCTTCAAAGATCTTCAGCCCTAGCTTCGTAGTCCTCGTCTCCATCTCCAACGTGAGTCTAGAATGATTTTCAGAGAGATCTCCAATTAATGGCGTAGATTGTAATAATTAATCCCCAAATTAGGTTTAGGAATTAATTAGAACAAAACGACGTAGTTTTGGAGAGAACAAAAACCAGCCTCGTCCTTCTCTTCCCCGTGTGATTTTTTTCTCCCATGAGATCGTGTGATCAGGGGATGAGGTCGCGCTATCTGGTGCTGGTTTGGCCTTTGATCCTGAGATTAGAGTGAAACACCGTGAAACCTATGCTTCCTTGCTAGTACAACCAAACGGTAGTCCAAAAGTGCATTTTTTAAGAAAAAAGAGAAAATCCTCCAACATAGTTTGAAAGAACATAAAATAACATTGTTTAAATATAAAATTAATGAAAACTAAATGTGAAAGTCTACTAGTAGCTTCATCCTAGCCTTCAGCTCATTTGTGCGCGTTCCCCACCTTTATTCATGACATGCGAGTTTAAAATAGTGACAACCGACCGCAGAAAATTTTATCAGTAAAAACTGATTAAGCAACACACCATAACGAGTAAAAGGAAATTTAGGGCTTAACAAGTATTGGTTGGAAAGACGAGTTAAATCAATATTAACAATGTAACATGATCGTTAACCCGATTCACATCCTTAAACCCAAGCCTGTCAAACTTGATCCCTCTCTTACCTTCGAACACCAACCAATTAAAATCCTTGACACAAATACAAGGAACACCCGTACCAAGTCAACCACGCTAGTCAAGGTTCTTTGGTCAAACCACCAGACGGAAGAAGAAACGTGGGAAGCCGCAGCATACATGAGGAAAGGTTACACGCACCTCTTCGACCAGGTATGAGTCGAGCGACGGGGACGTCACTCCTTTTAAGGGATATGTGATTTAACATCCATGCATTTACTTACCCGTCTTGTCTTTTTATTACATGTGAATTAGAATTGCATACTTGCATTGGGGAATTACCTTAATCTTGGTGGACGAAGCTTTGTTTTAAGGGAAATGTGATTTAATTCCCTGGTATTTTAGGGGGTATTTTTAGAAATTTAGTGCATATTTTCGGCCATTACTTGGGATTATAAAAGTATTTTTTCTTTATTAAATAGTTTGTGATAGTTATATTCTATTTATATATATTCTGTAAGTATATATATATTTATTAGTAAAAAGATGTTTTTTATATAGTTAGAATTGGTATTTAGTTAGGTATAATAGTTAGTGGAATGTGACGCGTCGTGTAACATTTATTACGTGACCAAAACGTAGCGTTTTAATTAATTTTACGTAGCCAACCACCACAGCAGTCCGTAATCCAGCCACACCCTACACTTTCTCACATCATCTTCTACTTTACCATTTTTGAACAGCGGAGTTGTTTTCTTCTTCGATTCTTCCCACAAAGACACTAGCAAAACCAATCTTGGCCTCCTCTCCATCCAATTTTCGTCCCAATTTGTCCAAAACGCGTCAAAGCCCGAATCTTTCTCAACAAGAAATCAATTTCGCCCAATTTTCTGGCTCATTTCGAACCCAAAAATCTCTCTCGTCGGATTTCACCTTCCAATCGAATTCTCACCCGAAGCCTATATATACCCACGCCAATTTCAGAGAGAACCCACACCCAAATAATTGCTCTCTCCCTCAACCTCTCCCTCGAAGCTCACTCTCTCTGCTCTGCCCACCGAGAAAACCCGTCCGACGAGGACCAGCCCCCAGCGCCGGCTCTGCCCAGCATCGTCAGCCCTGGTGACCTCTCCGCCACTCTTTCTGTATTCCTCGCTGTCCAGCGCACCCAGCCGCAGCAGCGCCGGAAGTTCCCCATCGATGTCACTCCACTCTTCGTCGTTGTTCTTCAACTGGTAACCCAATTACCTTTTTGGTTGTTGTTGTTTTTATGGCACTACATAAGTATTCAATACTTGTTTTTGTTCAATTCAACTTGGATACATGGGTGTAAGAGGAAAAGTGGGTTTTGGCTTTGTGGTTTGGAATCAAACCGGAGGAGGTGGGTGATTTTTGTATATAACATAGAGGGGTAATCCGGTGAAGGTTTTGAAAACATTTGTTTTGGTAGAAAATGTCTTTTACCAAATAGTATGGGTACCTGATATCTTTTATGAACTGTGGGGGGGACCTATTATGTTTATACGTTGATAAGTTTATGGTTCTGTAAAATAGTATTTATTACTTATGTTTAATTAGCTCTTCATTCTAAAAATAAAACTTTATTACCTTAAATATATAATTACGAGTTATTAGTATGTTTTCATAATAACAAAATCTAGTTTTATATATCATATTTTAAATAAAAGTCGTAATTCACCGTAGCTAATTTTGGGGAGGTTAGTATGGTTACACTTGCATTGCATATAGGAACTTGTGAGCGTTATTGTTGTCTTAGAAAAATACTGATTAGGACTACTTGTTATTGTAAACCGAGTTCATAGACGGTGAATTTTTGGAGGATCCATACTACGAATACTAGGACTTTGCTTGCCTTGTGTAACGAGCCCTCTTCGATCCAAGTAAGTACACATGTGCAGTCTTTACATTCAAATGAGTTGTTCTATGTGTGCTTTATAAATGTGTGATCTTCCGACTGTTTTCGTATTTCAGATACCTTCGAACGAATACCCTCTTTTTCGGAAAATACTTGTGAAAATGATGCTGATACGATGAAACAAAAATTGGAATAACATAATAGAACTAGGGCGATGAACAGGGTTGTTTTTCTGATATGGCTATGTCCGGAGACGCATGTTGTTGAGTCTCCTTTATATTTGATATGTCGGCGAGTCTCCTTTGTACTTATATATATGGCCACGGCTGGAGGCGCATGTCGGCGAGTCTACTTTATATTATGTTATGGCTACGGCCAGGGAAGGACACCGGCGATTCCCATGTTTATTGTGAAACTATAGTGAGCTACCTATACTAATAAGGATCACTGCAGTAGAGGGGTGTCGACACTTACGGCCTTATAGTATGATTTAGAGCGAGGAGTGGCATACTGAATAGTCACTGAACATTCCATGAACGCTCGGGTGAAATAGGGTTTGATAGACCCTAGAATGTACCCTATTGTGATTAATCGTGATCCCCCTATATACATCGTACCAGATAAACTAAACGATTATGTTAACTTGTTAATGTTGATTTAAATCGTCTTTCCAACCAATACTTGTTAAGCCCTAAAACTCCATTTACGTGATGTGGTGTGTTGCTTACTCAGTTTTTACTTATCATATTTTTTTGCGTTCGGCCGTCGCTATTTTAAAATCCACAGATCATGAACAAAGGTGTGGAAACACGCACACATGATTTGAAGGCTAGGAAGAAGCTGCTAGTAGACTTTCACATTTAGTCTATCACTCATTTTAGATTTAGACAATGTTGTTTTATTTTCTTTCAAACTATGTTGCAGGATTTTCTCCTTTTTCTTAATAATTGCACTTTGGAATATCGTTTGGTTGTACTAGCAACAAACCGTAGGTTTCAGGGTTGAAAGTGTGAGTATGCTTGTGTATAACCAGCTAAGATACTCTAGAAGGGGGGTTGAGTAGAGTATGCCAACTTTTTGCAAAACTTGCTAGGAAGATGAAAACTTGTGCAAACAATGAAATTGAAGGCCTTGAAAACAAGTTCAAGCCTTTCAAGTAGATGCAGAAAGTATAGAGAAAGAAGGCCTTTTTCAAGGCCTTGAAAACAAGTTCAAACCCTTGAAAAATAAACACTTTTTGTATGCAGCAAAAGCTATGAAAGTAAATGAACTCAAAATGCACAGGACAAGTGATTTATAGAGTTCAGTCCAGTTGGACCTACGTCTCTACCTTAGGGATTAGATCCCTGCAGGATCTTCAACTCAATTCTTATTAATCAAAAGCTAAGCCCTATAAATCAAGCACAGAGAGTTCCCTTACTCTGTTACAGCTTGTGGTTTTCCCTAACATGTCTAGTACCTGCTCTAGCTAACAGATTAACTAACAATTCTCTATTGTTCACTTTGACCAATCCTTGAGAATGTATATAGAAAAAATGCAGAAATGATCTACCAATATAGCTCTATACAGAAGAACACTTAAGAGTAGAAAACTGCAGTGAAATGCATTGAACTTTTGTGAATGGATTGGAAGAAATGAAGAACTTCTTTGATGCTTGTCAATCCAGAATACTTTCTCTGTATTTGCTCGTTGAGAATTCTGTCTTGTTGCTTCGAATTTGAGCTCTATTTATACTTCATACGGCTCTGCAAATCTCCACAGATTTTCAGCAACAACCTTCCTATTTTGTAGGCAACTGAGTTTGACTACTTTGAAATCTTCTCCAACGGTTGGATGATCACAATCTTCATAGATATTGTTGTAATCTTTCATTTAACCACCATGAGAAGCTGTCATATATGTGTGATTGATCACATGATCAAAGTGTCCAAGTGTTTCCAATTCTGCAGCAATTCAGTTTAGGAAACAATCCTGCAAAACTTAGAAACAAAATTTCCTGCATTATCATGGTCAAATAGATGATGTATTACGATTAAAAACATGTTAGAATAATTTGTCATTCATCATCTAATAACAGAGAATCAAACATATGAAAGAGAGAGAGAGAGAGAGAGAGAGAGAGAGAGTGAATCAATTCAGAGAGTTTGCAGAAAACTCCCCCTGAGAGTTTGTATTCACGTTAACCAGTTTCAAGGCTTTGAATCCAGTTTCAAGGCCTTGAAAATAGCCAAACTATTTTCAAGCATCTGAAACTGATTCAAGGCTTTGAAGGTTGGTTCAAGGCCTTGAAATAGCTAAGCTATTTCAAGTATTGCACAACCTGATCTTTCAATCTCCCCCTTCATGAAAGACAAAACCAAATTCTGTTTGATCCTTAGTCTCTGCAAAATAGACTGATTAGTCCACAATTTGAAACACAGTATTTCCAAAAATATCCAACTTATTCATAATACCAACATAAACTTAAACAGTTTCAGCAAAATAAAACCAAATAAACCTCATAACTAGAAACTAAAAACCTATAATTTTCTCCCCCTTTTTGACTTTCATCAAAAAGATAGAAGATGTTGGATCAAGTTTCTGGAAAATTTTGAAACATGAAAAAAAAACTTTAAAGAAGATAGAATGTGGAAGAAAGAATAGGCAAGATTAAAGAGTTTGATCATCATCTTCATCCTGATCTCCTTCCTCTTTCTCATTGTCTTGCTCATCAGTCTTGTCCTGCTCTTCCTGTTCCTCTGCAGTCCCACCTGCAACAGTTTCCTCAGCAGTCTTGTCCTTTTCAGCAGCCTTTGGAGATTTCTTCTTCGTCTTCAATGTGATCAGCTTTTCATCTGAGTCAGGGCTATTGGCCTCATCTTCTGCCTGTTCTGCTACCTGCTTTCCCTTGTCTGAAACTGAAGTAGCTTCTTCCTGGTCTAAATCCTCACTAGGAAAGTCCTTGTCAGAGTCTCCTTTCTTTGTTCCTTCAGGATCCTCAGGAACATCAATCAAAGTCATGCTTCTGAAGATACTTTCCACCATGTACTTGACATGCCCCAAATCACTTTCTAGTCCAAAAACAGTTAATTTGACATCCTCCATGTATAGCTCCAAACCATCAAGTCTCTGATTGTATGTGGGCTGAGAAGTCTGACTTGAAGTGGGAGTCAAGGTCTTGGGCTTAGAAAACTTCTTTGCACCTAGTTCTGCTTCAGTCAAGTCTGAGTAAAGTTTAAAAACTTTCTCTTTTGTCTTCACAACTCCAATGTTCTCAAAGACTCTCATTGAGTTCCCTAAATCCAGATGTGGCTGATTCCTCTCCAGTAAATGGAATCTCAAAATGCTCAAAGAACAAAGTGAGCAGGTTTGCATAGGGTAGAGGCTGAATCCTCTTACTGGTTAGGCTAAAGAGCATGTGTTCAATTACTAGATTTGTAAGATCAATCACATAGCCATGCGTAACCAGATACATGATGTGCAGCATTCTCTCAGTCAGCAATTCTCTAGAGTGATCTCGAGGAAAGACACATCTCCCCAGTATAGTATGAAGGACTTTGGCTTCAACATTCAACACAGAATGTGTTAACTGTTTGGCTGAGGTTGAGATGTTTAGAAGAAAGAATTCTTCTTTGGAAAGCTTCAAAGTTTTTGAATTTGGTGGATGGTTGCTAGTATCATATCTCTTTGGACACCCTAGCACAATGGCAAACCAGAGTGATCCAGTTCAATTACTATCCCAGCAACTTTAGATTTGGTCACCAAGTGTGCAGTTCTCATAACTTGGGTTAGGTTCAGGCAGAAGAGTCTAGTGAGTCTAGGGTAGGCTATTTCTCTAGGATTCAGCATACACCACAAAGAGCTCTTCTTCAACATAGAGATGCACTTAAGTTTCATGTGTTACAACACATACTTATTATCTAAACTGCAAAAACTAATAGATCTTGATGCAAACCATCTAACCACTGACCTTTAGAGATGTTTGAGACAAACCATATCTCATATGGTGTTGTGTTCTTTGTTGAGGCTTGTGAATAGATCTGTAATGCCTTCTCCAATTGTCCTTCTGGTTGTGCTTCTATCACCTTCCCTTTCCCTTTTTTTCCTGAGTTGCTTTCTTCTTCACCTTCCTTGAACTGGTAGACTCTGTTTCTGGTTGCTTTTTTGTAACAGCCTTCTGCTTCTTTTGCTTTTCAGATGAGGAGGTTGTAGCCTTATTGAACTTCTTATTTGGTGGAGGAGGATCTTGGACTGCCTCTGCACTGGGAGTTCTGGAGATAGAGTCTCGAATGACTTCTTGAACCTCTTCCACTGCTGCTTTTCTTTTCTACTCTGAGACAAGTTTTGAACCTCCAGCCATCTTAATTCTGTCTGAGGCTCTTCTTGTGCTCATTAGGGTTTGGGAGAAGAATAGAGAGAGATGAAATGATACGGAATGAAGGAGAAGAGAAGAGGGTAAATACTGAAAGAGTTTGAGTTTCAAAAGGAAACTAGTATCTCTCTGATTCTCAAAAGATTTGCAATGATCAGAGAACTTTCAAAACTTTTACGTCGTTGGAAATATAATATACTTATACAATTTTTGGCTAAATCAAATTTTTTAAAAGGGTAGGGGCTATATTAGGAAAATATCTACAGAGATATCACCCAACATAGAGTGATCCAAGATTATTGTCTATCAATGTAGCAGACTCATTTTCAAGGCTTTGAAAAGGCTTTCAAGGTCTTGAAATACTGTAACACTGTAAAAAGTAAAAGTCAAGGCTTTGAACTGATTTTCAAGGCTTTGAAACTCATTTCAAACCTTTGTAAACACATACAGCTTACCTTTCTTACCTGATGCTCCCCCTAAACCAATGCAGTCTTATTTAGCATTCCCAATTCCAATCTTAGAACTGAGAGCCTTTCATCTGCTAATGGTTTGGTGAAGATATCTGCAATTTGCATGTTAGTAGCAACAAATTCAAGAACAATATCACCTTTCTCAGCATGATCTCTGATGAAGTGGTGTCTAACATCAATGTGCTTGGTTCTTGAATGTTGCACTGGATTCTTTGTAATTGAAATTGCACTAGTGTTGTCACACTTAATAGGTATCCCCTTGAAGTCAAATCCAAGGTCTCTTGGCTGTAGAGCAATCCATAAAACTTGTGAGCAACATGCACCTGCAGCTATATATTCAACTTCAGATGTTGATAGAGCAACTGAATTCTGTTTCTTGGAATGCCAACTAATCAAGGATGATCCAATGATTTGGCAAGTTCCTGAAGTACTTTTCCTATCAACCTTGTAACCTGCAAAGTCAGCATCTGAAAAACCACTCAAAGAGAAGTTAGAGTGTCTTGGATACCAAATCCCTAAGTCTTTGGTACCATTGAGATATCTGAAAATTCTCTTCACAGCAGTTAACTGTGATTATTTTGGATCAGCTTGAAATCTATCACAAATGCATACACTAAACATAATATCTGGTCTGATTGTTGTCAGATAGAGTAATGAACCAATCATGCCTCTATACTCTTTTACATTGACACTCTTACCAGATTCATCCTTGTCTAAGGATAGCGGAGAGCTCATAGGGGTCGGGGCTTCCTTACATTGAGCCATGCTATATTTTTTTAGTAAGTCTCTTGTGTGCTTGCTTTGATGCAGAAAGATGCCCTTCTTCAATTGATGTATTTGAAGTCCTAGGAAGAAGTTCAACTCTCCTATCATGCTCATCTCAACTTCTCTGCTCATAAGACTTGATAATTCTCTTCATAATTGATCATTAGTAGCTCCAAACAGTATATCATCAACATATATCTGAACTACAAGTAAATCTTTCTCATGAGTCTTAATGAAAATATTCTTGTGTACTAAACCTCTTTTTAAATCATTTTCAAGTAAGAATTTTGACAGTCTTTCATACCAAGCCCTTGGAGATTGTTTCAAACCATAAAGAGCTTTGTCAAGTTTGTAGACATGATCTGGAAACTTATCATTTTCAAAGCCAGGTGGTTGTGCAACATAAACTTCTTCTTGCAAATACCCATTCAAGAAAGCACACATCACATCCATTTGAAACAGTTTCATGTTCTTGTAAGATGCAAATGCAAGCAAAATTCTAATTGCTTCTAACCTGGAAACTAGAGCAAAAGTTTCCTCATAACCAATACCTTCTTCTTGATTGTAACCTTGAGCAACTAACCTTTCTTTGTTTCTGATCACATTGCCACTTTCATCCAACTTGTTTCTGAATACCCATCTGGTACCAATGACAGACTGGTTTGAAGGTGCAGGAACCAGGTTCCAAACCTTATTCCTTTCAAACTCATTGAGTTCACTTTGCATAGCAATGATCCAGTCTGCTTCTTGTAAAGCTTCTTTCACAGTTTTGGTTCTACAAAATAAATAAAAGCATTAAAAGCACATAAGTTCTTCAAATGTGATCTAGTTTGTGTACCTGTGGTTGGATCTGATATGATATTATCAGCTGGATGTGATTAGAGATATTTGAATCTCTTTATTGGAGACCATGGTTCAGGTTCTCCATATATCTTTTCTGATCAAGCACCTGTTCAAAATATAGTTTGCTGTATTCACAGCTTCTGCCCAAAAATGTTTGGCCACTTGTTCTCAAGAAGCATTGTTCTTGACATATCTTCAAGAGTCCTGTTCTTTCTTTAAACAACACCATTCTGTTGAGGAGTTCTTGGAGCAGAAAAGTTGTGAGAAATACCATGCTTATCACAGATTAAATCAAATTCTAACTGATCAAATTATCTACCATGATCACTTCTGATTGAAGCTACAGGTAGGTTTTTTCAAGTTATGAAGTTCTCTGCAAAGCTTTGAAAATTCAGAGAGTGCTTAATATTTTTCTTTGAGAAACATAACCCAAGTATATCTAGAATAATCATCTACAACAACTAACATATACCTTTTACCTTTTGGAGTAGGAGTCCTCATAGGACCACAGAGATCCATATGAAGTAAAATAAATAGGTCTAGTTGTACTTACAAACTTCTTTGGCTTGAAGGAACTTCTGGTCTGCTTGTCTTGAGCACATGCTTTGCACATTTCATCTTCTTTGAACTTGACGGATGGCAATCCTCTTACCAAGTCTTTGGAAATCAACTTGTTCAAAGTATGCAAACTGATATGACCAAGTTTTCTGTGCCAAAGCTTTGAATCCTCTTTCAAGTCCTTGAGACACTTCAAACTTTCACCTGCAACTTTGTTAGTCTGAAAATTATAAACATGGTTTGATCTAGAGGCTGTGAGAATCCAATCTCCTGATTTTTCATTTTGCACCACACACTTCTCTTTATCAAAGATAACGTTGTTGCCATTATCACAAAGCTGAGATACACTAAGCAAATTAAATTTCAAACCTTCAACTAGATATACATCAGAGATAGAGTTTTCAGAATTTGTACCAAATTTTCCAATACCAAGAATATTGCATTTTCCTTTGTCACCAAGTGTTATTGAACCTTCTGATTGCTCCTTCAATTCTGAGAATAGAGATCTTTTACCACTCATGTGTCTTGAGCAACCACTGTCCATGAACCACTTCTGTTCTTTGACATTGGTGACAACCAGCATACACCAATCACTGCCTTACCCAGCTGTTAGACCAAGTGTGGAATTTGGATTCATATTCAGGATCAACCATGTTAGGTGGTTTAACCCCTTTAGGAACCCAAATCTGCTTAACTTGTCCTTTGAGTTGAAAAGGAAAAGTGTTCCTCATTATGTGAGTGTCTCTTCTTCTAAAGGGACAAGTCATTTTAACATGACCAGTTTTGCAGCAGTAATGACAAGTAGGAGAAGTTTATTTTACAGCTTTCACAAATCTGGTAATGTATCTTCTTGAAAAGTTTGGATTGAATCCAATACCAGCTTTGTGAACAGACTGTGAACTTCCTCCAAGAATCAAGTTCAACTTGTGTTCTGATCCAGCATGCTTGACTTTGACAAATTTAGTTTCTTGAGGTTTCTCAGTAAGAGTAATATTTTTTTTCTCTATTCATCAACCTGATGTCTTAGATTAACAATGCTGTCACTCACTGAGGAGTTTTCAGTGACTACTTTCTTGACTTGTGTTTTCAAGGCTTTGAAACTGCTTTTCAA
Source organism: Linanthus parryae (assembly GCA_023055425.1). Taxonomy (NCBI): domain Eukaryota; kingdom Viridiplantae; phylum Streptophyta; class Magnoliopsida; order Ericales; family Polemoniaceae; genus Linanthus; species Linanthus parryae. The sequence goes on along the minus strand of JALGPY010000002.1, from coordinate 113,206,528 downwards.
GGCCTTGAAATCACTCTCAGTTTTCTTGTGAGAGATTTCAAAATTCTGATTTAGGTAAACAAGTTGTAAGTTTTCCTTTGCTTTCTCATGAACTTTCTCTTTCAAAAGTCTGATCTCTTTCAGATAATCTTCCTCATTTCAGAGCATTTTTCTGAGATATTCTGAAAGAGCTTCCTTTTGTTTTGAAATTAGAAAATTTACCATTACCTCAGTGTTCTTTTTAGAACTATCATCATGCTTGGCCATGAAGCATAGGTTCGCATGTTCTTCCTCGGATTCAGATTCACTAGAGCTATCTGAATCACTCCATGAAGCTATCATGGCTTTCTTTCTTCTTTCATGATCTTTCTTTTGAAAGTTCTGCTCTTTTTGTGTGGACAGTCTCTTATCAAGTGTCCTGCATCACCACACTCAAAGCAGTTCACAATTTTTGATTTGTTCTGTGAAGAGGACTTACCTTTGTAGTCCTTGTTGCTGGATGATCTATGCCTTTCTCTGTTGAAATATTTGTTTCCAAAGTTTTTCTTCATTTTGAGAATCCTTGTCAAGGCTTTGGAAATTAAGGCAATTGGATCTTCATCATCACCATCCTCAGTTTCAAGGCTTTGAGTTCTCTCATTCTCTTTGGCTTTGAGAGCTAAGTTCTTGACACCATCTGGGAGTTCTCCATCAACTTTATTCATAGATATCTCATGTGTCAGGAGCTTCCCTTGTAGGTCATCAAGTTGTAAAGTTGAGAGATTATGAGCTTCTTCAATAGTTGTGGTTTTTGGTTCCCATTTTGCCTTTGGAAGACTTCAAAGAATCTTCCTCACCTTTTCTTCATTGGAAAAGTGTTTTCCCAGTAAGTCAAGGTTGTTGACAATATCAGTGAATCTCTTAACATGTATCTGGTGGACTCATCTGCATTCATATTGAATAGCTCATATTGTGTGAGATAAATGTTGATCTTGGTCTGCTTGACTTGACTTGTTCCTTCAAAAGTAACCACAAGGCTATCCCAGATTTCTTTAGCAGTTGTGCATCCAGAGATCCTGTTGAATTCATCTGTACTCAAAGCACAATACAAAATGTTAATAGCCTTGTAGTTATAAGAAAATTGCTCTAATTCAGAAGAGGAGAGTGAGTCTTCTGTTTTGGGAGTTCTGATCCCATCTTTATCTGTGTAGAAAGTATGAGGTCCATTTTGGATAATGGTCCAAAGCTCTAGATCTTGATTAATGATGAACATTTTCATGAGAGCTTTCCAGTGAGCAAAATTTTCTCCACATAATAGAGGAGGTCTGTTAGCAGCTCTTCCCTGTGAGAAACCACAATCACCTGCAGTATTCATGATCACCAGATGGTTAAATCTTATACAGTGATACAAGCTCTGATACCAATTGAAAGTGTGAGTATGCAGATGTATAACCAGCTAAGATACTCTAGAAGGGGGGTTGAATAAAATATGCCAACTTTTTGCAAAACTTGCTAGGAAGATGAAAACTTGTGCAAACAATGAAATTCAAGGCCTTGAAAACAAGTTCAAGCCCTTAAAGTAGATGCGGAAAGTATAGAGCAAGTATGACTTTTTCAAGGCATCGCAAACAAGTTCAAACCCTTGAAAATTAAACAGTTTTTGTATGCTGCAAAAGCTATGAAAGTAAATGAACTGAAAATGCACAAGAGAAGTGATTTATAGAGTTCAGACCACTTGGACCTACGTCTCTACCTCAGGGATTAGATCCCTATAGGATTTTCAACTCAATTCTAATTAATCAAAAGCTAAGCCCTAGAACTCATGCATAGAGAGTTCCCTTACTCTGTTACAGCTTGTTGTTTTCCCTAACTTGTCTAGTACCTGCTCTAGATAACTGATTAAATAAGAATTCTATATTGTTCACTTTGAACAATCCTTGAGAATTGATATAGAAATAATACAGAAATGATCTACCAATATAGCTCCATACAGAAGAACACTTAAGAGTAGAAAACTGCAGTGAAATGCAGTGAACTTCTGTGAATGGATTGGAAGAAATGAAGAACTTATTTGATTCTTGTCAATCCATAATACTTTCTCTGTATTTGCCCGTTGAGAATTCTATCTTGTTGTTTCGAATTTTATCTCTATTTATACTTCATACAGCTCTGCAAATCTCCCCAGATTTTCAGCAACAACCTTCCTGTTTTGTAGGCAACAGCGTTTGACTACTTTAAAATATTCTCCAATGGTTGGATAATCACAATCTTCAGAGATATTGTTGTAATATTTCATTTAACCACCATGAGAAGCTGTCATATACGTCTGATTGATCACAGGATCAAAGTGTCCAAGTGTTTCCAATTCTGCAGCAATTCAATTTAGGAAACAAACATGCAAAACTTAGAAACAAAATTTCCTGCATTATCATGGTCAAACAGATGATATATTACGATTAAAAACATGTTAGAATAATTTTTCTTTCATCATCTAATAACAGAAAATCAAACATATGAAAGAGAGAGAGAGAGAGAGAGAGAGAGAGTGAATCAATTCAGAGAGTTTGCAGAAAACTCCCCCTTAAGAGTGTGTATACAGGTTAACCAGTTTCAAGGCTTTGAATCCAGTTTCAAGGCCTTGAAAAAAGCTAAACTATTTTCAAGCCTCTGAAACTGATTCAAGGCTTTGAAGGCTGGTTCAAGGCCTTGAAGTAGCCAAGCTATTTTAAGTCTTGCACAACCTGATCTTTCAAGGGTGTTTCACAGAGGGTCTGATCGCCACTTACTATTTGTTTCTCTCTTTTTCCTCCAATAATTTTTGGAGTACTGGGCTCTAATCGCGCGACCTGGAGAGGTGACCGTGCGATCACTTGGGGATTTTCCTCTTCAGCACAACTCTCTTTTTATTCTTCCTCTTCTTCTTTTTTCATTTTCTGCACTACTCCTCTTGCGTTTTGGCTGCTAGCTGGGTTGTGGCTATGGTGGTCCTGGGTCAATTTATGGCGGCTGTGAGGTGGAGTGGTAAATCAGGCTGGTGAATTGGTGATTACTAGTGGTTTGCAAGTCAGTCGTGGTGGTGTACTGTACTGGAGGTGGGTCTGTTGTATGCTCTACGAGTTGTAGTTTGGTTTAGGTGGTAGTTAAAGGAATCGCTAACAGGTGGTCAAGTTGATGGTTGGGTATTTGAGTTGGCTGGTTAATGGTGATGGTGTTATCGTCTGTTGGATAATAGGTTGATGCTTAGCCATGGTGTAATGGTGATTTTGGTTTAGTTATGAGGGAGATGCCGAGAGGGTTTCAGTGATGAAGGTGAAAGGAATGGTGATTAGGAGGTTTGGGGTTGTTGTGGTATTTTGGATTGAAGAAGAGGAAGCTGAAAGGGGGGATAAAGTGTGTTTACGCAAACTTATTTAAATGACACTTTAACTCCCTCTCCATGTCTTTTCACCAATTCTTAATCATTTTTTCAGCGTTTTGGCTCCCGATTAATCTCCCAAGCTTGTTTTTCCTCTCTGCTTCATCTCCCAAGCTGCGTCTCTAGTCAAGACAACACGAAACAAAACCCGTGCGATCAAACGTGACAAAAACACATAAAAATAATGAGAGAAACGCTTGAATTAACGAATTCATGCACAAATCTAAACTTCAAAGTTTTCTCTCTACTTGTAGTGTAAAACTAAGATAATCAACCTGGAAAACACGTAAACAATGTAAAGCATTCAAGGAATATAACTCTAATAGAGACTTATCAACAATTCTCAAACGTAATAATCTAAAAGCTTTTCCAAATAAAAGACTACAGCTGAGGTGATAAAAGAAAGCTATGTCTAAAAGTGCTAAGTATTAACAACAATTACAGATTCCAATTACAACAACTAACATTTATCTTGCCAAAAACGAAGGACTGTAACCATGTCACTGAACTTGCACGTCACCTTCTCTAATCAAACTTTTCTACTCCCGAGTTTTCTGAAATTTCTGTAAAATGAATAAAACAAGCATTGTTGGATGCAAACTGCACAAGTATCAGCATTGTGAAAAGTATGATTCACTATTAAAAGAGCATAACTTAATAACTTAGTTTTTGCAACATTTGAATGGTTTTGGAATTGTGAAATTAAAAGTAGGATTGTTCATATCCTGAGAAAGAAAAACAAACTAATAATTCATGACATCTTATGAACATATATGAATTAGCTGAAAGAAGTGGAGGATGTACAAAATATATTGGTCATTTTATTGAGATTCCCAGTATGTATATCAGAAATGTGTCCATGCCATTAACTGAACATAGTAGTAGTTGTAATACTTGTGAGTTTTCCTTGAATGTTTCAGTCTACCTTAACTATAACAGCATGTAAGAAAACAAATAATTTATATATATCAAATAGTACAAAATAAATAAATAAATAAATAAATAAATAAATAAATATCTTATTGGAGTTAGTAGGATTTTCACTTGGTAAGGAGTTGCTTCTTTGAAGATATTTTCTTTGTCAATTATACTATATCCTTATGCCTTTTTCTCGAAACTCTTTTCGGACACTTCTTAACTGGGTTCAAGATTGTAGTAGCATCAGTCTCTTTATTGTCTTTTATAAAATAAACTGTTCCTTCATTGCCATTCAATTTCCTTATTCCAACTTCATCCTTCAATTGATCAAAGTTCTTGAAAGTAACCTCATAAATTTCTTTATTTTCAGAACACAAGCTCGGAACCGTGGAAGCTCTATGCATCGAGTTGTTAAAGCACACAGCTTTTGAAGAGTTTTGGACAGCTTTTGGTTGTCCCTCAAGAGGAAGTTCATTTTTTTCTCCATTTGTTCATCATTTTAATATGTAATTCCTCGGAATTGAGTTAGTATCATACTCTAAGTTTAATATGAACAAAGCATGATAACAAAGCAGTCCCATTAGTTAGAATTTCTTACAAGTACAAGAAATAGACACAATTGACACATCAAAGTAAACTACATGTTCAATAGTACTCTCTCTGCCTTTTACTTTGAACTTTCTCATTATTTCCTCATTCCCAACCTAAAAAATATTTCAATGACATCACTGTAGAAATTCATTTGCAAACATGTTAAACCTTTGTGACTGTACACTTATGCAGCGTGATTGAAATTTCGTTTCCACGCACACGTATTTTAGGACTCCCGTGATTTTTATTCAAAGCATCCTCATATATGGGCCTCTATCATCTTCACTAAGTTATCCTCGTAATAATGGAAAAATTAATGATTTTCAATGTCTTACTTGAAATTAGATGGAAAATTGTTTGTGCGCTCAATTCTTTGTACAGCGGGTATTTGCTGAAAATGTATTAGGATTTAAAGCATGAGACCACTTTCATTGTTTCAACTATTTATTGTCATAATCCCCCCCCCCCCCAAAGCTCCACCATTGTTTGGCATTTCTCCTCAAATGCACATTCTTAGTCACAACTTTTGAGAAGATAACCACACATTTTCTTGAAACCTAATTTTGCATAACGAGGGCCATTGTTTTGATTTGAATTCTTTCATATGTGACATGTACATAGATGATGACAAGAAAGAGTAAATACTTACTTGATAGTATTTGCCACAGCATAGTCTCGATGAGTAAAAAATGTTTTTGGAGCAGTTTTTTCATTGCCTCAAGAAATGTGACAAATAACCAAACAAATGTACCAATTGTTCATCTTGTATGAACGAGCAACCAAAATAAATATTTTTACTACGATGACTTACACCAATGAAAGGAGCACACATCAAGTTATACTCATTCGCGTGGTATGTGGTATCAACTACAACGACATTTCCAACAATTGCATAGTCATCCCTTGAAACACCATTGGTCCAAAATATGTTACACAATCGACCTTGGTCATCAAACTTATATGTTGAAGGAACATATTTTTCTGAAAAATTTTTGACTTAAAATAATTAATTAGAATATGTGCATATCCAGCTCCAATTAAATTGATCTGTGGGCTTGCAAAAAATTATGACAATAACCCTCTATAAACTCAATATTTTAAAAATCACACACCTCCTTTGTCATGAAGGAATATGCTTGTGTGGGTGTAATTCCTGCACTAGTCATCATTTTTTATAATAACATTGCTAGTATCCGTCAACTTCCGAGCATATCGCATAAAGCTACGATGTTGAGGCGGCACAAGGGGATGGTTATGCAGGAAATTATGTTCAGTATTCACCCACTTATCACCTACTTCTTCAAACTTCACATTAGCATTGCATTGATTTCTTGTGTCCAATTCCGTAGCATTAACTTCTTCCACTAGTGAACTGAATTATGTTCTACCTTCTCTCAATCATACCAAAATACGACCCGCATAATATCTTAGTCATACATTTGTATTTTTTACATAGATTTGTGCTTTCTTATGCTGAAGTCGATGCTCTTTCATATTTGATATATAGTACTAGGGGATTTCCTGTGCCCGGCGGCACTACTTAAAAAACACGTTTCATAATCGATTTTGCTGGAGGAGAAGATGAAAATAGCGTCCCCGATAATTTTATACGATATTCATCAAGTCGTGTTCTTACACACTTTAAAGTTACGTAAATTAATCCGAGATAGGGTAAATATTCAAGTAGTAGGTAGTTAAGTGGGTAGTTAAGTAGTGAGTAGTTAAGTGGGTGGTATGTGAGATCTAAGGGGTGGGGCAGATTTATTTAATCTAAAGACTGAAAAGCCATAAGTTAGTTAAACCATGATGTTTTATAGAATAGATAGATGTATATGCAGCATCATCATCTTTGACCTCAAGTCTAACATTTAATTCTAAAGTCTCACTCTCAACTAGTAGAGTGACATAAGTGTTCTCTTCTAGTTTCTAGAGAGAGAAAACGGTCTTGTCTTAGTGCAAGTCTACTTCCTACGGTTTTCTGGAGGATTCACTGTTCTTCATTTCTGAAGATGAGCTCGGAGGAGGAATTAGCGTTAATTGAAAAGATTCAGCAAGTTGAAATCAACTCAGATGATGAGAATTTTGATAGAGATCTCAGCGATGAAGAAGTGGAGGAAAGAGTAGCTGAATACTCCACCAGCCTCATGGGGAAAGTTATATCGCAAAACCGGCGAATCTTACAGGGCTCAAAAGAACAATGATGGAGGTATGGGGGAAACCTCAAAGGCTCAAAGTGGAGCATATAGCTGGAAATTTCTTCCAGTTTTTCTTTGAAAAGCCAGAGGATTTGGAGAGAATTTGGAAAGGACGGCCGTGGTTTTTCAAGAACAGCCTTCTAATACTGAACAGGTGGACGCCGGAGTTTGTTTGTAGCGACGAAGTCTTCAGAAAGACGCCGTTCTGGATTCAAGTCTGGGGCTTGCCGAACATCTACATGAGAGAGAAGGTGCTCGATAAAATTGGAGGAAGGTTTGGGGAATTGTACGAATCCAAAATTATTGGAAGGGCTACGGAATCCGGTAGGATTGTTCGTCAAAAAATCTTGCTGGACATCTCAAAGCCCATTCCTAAAGAAGCAAATTTGAAGTTAAAAGGGGAAAGTCTCATTAAAGTCGAGTTCAAGTATGAAAGGCTTCCTTTCCTCTGTGAAAAGTGTGGAATTATAGACCATTTGGAAGAGAAGTGTAAGTATAATGATCAACGGTTCGATAGCAAAAAGCTTAGAGCCAAGCACCCATCGGAGATTTGGTTCACGGAGGTGGCGGAAGACAGTGGTGAGGGAGATCTGACTCCTGGGAAGAGTGCCATGCCTAAGCTTCCTGAATCATTTGCTCTTCCGGAGAAGGTGAAGAAGTTGTGGTCGGAAAGAATGGCGGTTTCAGATTCCGGGAGCAAGGAAGATGAAGAGTCGCCGGAGGATGAGAAGCTGAAGGATCAAGCGAAAGGACCAAATATCGATATTAATGCGATATCGGAAGTCCCAAAAGGCAATAATGATGTCATTGAAAAGGAATTGGAAAAAGAAGTTCTGGTCGGCTGTAACAAGTTACGAGAATTGCTGGTTACAGAGAGCGATGTAGAAGATTTGGCGGGCAATTCAAATTTTCGAGTAATCTCTGACCAGGCTCGACCTTCGGACATATGTCTTGGGCCTACGCTTTCAAAGGCGGCAGAAGTTGTTGGGCCTATTGACAGCCCAATTAAGAAGGTTGCTTATGTGCTAGCCACACGGTTACAAAGCCCACTGGCTAATGATGTAGACCCAATATTAGATAAGGGTAATTGGGTCATTTCTCAGCCAGTACATGAACCTGGCCAAAATAATCCCCAAGTTCTGAGCTCTGATTGAACCCTAATTGGCAGGGAAGAGAAAGATTTGGAGAGGAGCCGTTTGACGAAGAAATGGAAGAGACTTGCAAGAAATCAAGAGAAATCTTCAATTGCATCAAGAGGGTTGGAGAAGAGAAGCCTGAAAAGAAGAGAGGAAGATTGGATGGAGATTGAAGAGGTTGCTTCGGAAGGTTCTTTGGGAGGTAAGAAAGCAAAAAATGATGATCTTGAATCTGTCTTTCCAGAAAATTGGGTGGAGGAAACCAGCCCTAACTGGTCCCAATCCAACCAATGAGGCTTATGGCCTGGAACTGTCAGGGTGCTGGGAGATACCTGACAGTTCACCAATTCAAGAAGTTCTCCTATCTTCATAATCCAGCTGTGTGCTTTCTTAGTGAAACGAAGAAAAAAGCCTCTTTTTTACAAAAAAGGTATGGTAGTAAAAAATTTCCATTTTCCTTTTGGGTTGATCCTTGTGGTAGATCTGGTGGTTTGGGGGTTTTATGGAGCAGAGATATTCAGCTTAAATTGATGAAATTCAGCTCTTTCTTCATTCATGTTGAGCTGGTCCCTTCAGATGGGGCTCCATGGCAGATTATATTTGTTTATTTGTGTTGTGATGATGTTGTTAGAGCCTCTCAGTTATCTCTACTCAAGAATTACATTGGTGAATGCTCAGAAAGATTGATCGTTTGGGGAGATTTTAATGACATTACAGATCCTACTGAGAAGAGAGGAGGTAAAGCAAGATCTTTCTTCTCTTGCAACCCTTTGACATTATTTTTTCAGGAGAACAACTTGGTGGATTTGGGGTTCAATGGCTATCCGTTCACTTGGTGGAATAGACGAAGAGGTAGAGCTTGCATTGAGGAGAGAATTGACAGGTGTGTGGCTTCTTCTGCCTGGTTATCAAATTGGAGCAATTCAAAGGTTAGTCATATTCATATTGCTGGTTCGGATCATTGTACTCTCTTGCTGGACACTTCTCCTTCCCCATTAGCCAAGAAAACCCAGCTGTTCAGATTTGATAGTAGATGGCTCAAGCACAAAGAAGTAGAAGAGCTTATCAAGAAAAGCTGGTCAAAGATTGTAGATGGAAATGCCATGTATGCTGTCAAAGAAAAGTTGAAATCTTGCAGACACAATCTAAAGAAGTGGAGCTTAATGAATGATAGAGGGCTGCTAAGAGCCATTAGAGAGTGTGAAGCTGGTATTAGTAGAATCAGAGAAGATGGTCCTGATGCTGACTTGGATGAACTGGCTGCTCTTGAATCAAATTTAGAGTCTTTGCTTACCGAGGAGGAGTTGCTGTGGAAGGAGAAGTCTAGGATCTCCTGGCTCCAGTCTGGGGACAGGAATACTAGATTCTATCACTCTATGGTTAAGCAAAGAAGAGCACAAAATATGATTTGTGGAATCACATATGCAAATGGCCATTGGTGTAATGAGCTGGATGATATAAAGAAATGTTTTGTTGCTTTCTATGAAGAACTCTTTAGAGAAGATGGTGAAAGAGTTCTGGACCCAGTTTTATCTATAGTTGAGAGAAAATTTGATGATGATATGAACAGAATCCTCTCCCAGGACTTCACAGATGAGGAAATTCGACTGGCTTGCTTTGATTTAAACCTAGATAAGGTTCCAGGCTTTGATGGGTTTACAGCCTGCTTCTTCCAAAACTATTGGGAGCTTGTTGGAGCTGATGTTTGTAAAGCAGTGAAGAATTTCTTCAGGTCAAGTAAGATGTTGAAATGCATCAATATGTCCCACATTGTCTTGATTCCTAAAGTTAAGAGCCCCACTCATGTGAAGGATTTTAGGCCAATTAGCTTGGGCTCAGTGTTGTACAAGATTCTCTCTAAGTGCCTTGCTAATAGGTTGAGTCAGGTTCTTGATAAAGTCATCTCCCCTTATCAATCTGCCTTTGTCAAAGGTAGGCTCATTGTTGACAATGTGATGTTAGCTCAGGAATTAATGCACCATATTAAAGGCAAGAAGAAAGGGGAAGGAGAAATGGCAATTAAATTGGACATGCTCAAGGCATTTGATAGAGTTAGCTGGTGCTATTTGGAAGGAATTATGGGGAAACTTGGATTTTGCAAAAAATGGATTGAATGGATAATGGCATGTGTCACCTCTGTAAGCTTCAAGATTGTTATTAATGGTGAATTATCTGAAGTGATCTCTCCCTCCAGAGGTATTAGACAGGGGGATCCCCTCTCACCATTACTTTTTGTCATATGTGCTGAAGGTTTGACAGCTTTACTTAAGCATTTTGAAAAGAATAGCTGGATTGAAGGTGTCAAAATTGCAAGATTGAGCCCCCCTATTAGTCATTTGCTTTTTGCAGACGACTCTATTCTTTTTTGCAAAGCTACACTTCCTAATTGTTGTGCCATTAATGCTGCTCTTAATATGTACAGCAAAGCTTCTGGACAAGCAATCAATAGAAGCAAGTCTCAGCTTTTCTTCAGCCCTAGCACAAGTGGTTTGCTCAAGAAATTCCTCCAATACTATATGGGGATTGACAAAGACCTCAAAGATGGAGTGTATTTGGGGCCTCCTGGTGTTATTGGGAGATCCAAGACAGGAGTTCTTAAATGGCTAAAGAAAAAAATTGAAGAAAAGGCAAATTTCTGGAGTGCCTTTCATATTAGTCCAGCTGGTAAGGATGTATTGATTAAATCTATATTATCAGCCCTCCCCACATACACTTTCTCCTCTTTTCTTGTTCCACAACAAACTTGTAAAGAAATTTCTCAAATCTTTGCTAAGTTTTGGTGGGGGAAAAATCCTGAGGGGAGGAGCAAAATGCATTGGAATAATTGGGGGCAACTTTGCAAAAAGAAGAAATTTGGAGGGCTTGAGTTTAAAAATCTGCATAACTTCAACTTAGCCCTAATATCTAAGCAGGCTTGGAGAATTCAATCTGGCAAAAGTCCTCTTCTTGATGCAGTTCTCAGAGGAAAATACTACCCCAGGAGCTCCTTTTGGGAGGCTGGCCCAAAAAGTGGTGGTTCTTGGACATGGAAGGGTCTTACAGAAGGTCTAAAGATCCTCAGAAGAGATTGTAGATGGAGAATTGGTGGAGGCTTCTCAGTTCGTATCTGGGATGATCCTTGGCTTCCCAGAAGAAACAATTTCTTCGTGGAATCTAGCAAGCTCCCCCAATGTAGTTTATCTCATGTCTGGGAGCTCATTGATCATGACACAAAGAGATGGCAAGCTGAATTGGTTAAGGGTTTATTCTCAGAAGAGGAGGCTGATTTGATTCTTTCTTTACCTACTAGCCAATTTCAGTCACAAGATAAATTAATTTGGGATTTCACAAGCAATGGAGAGGTGAAAGTAAGTTCAGTTTATAGATTCATCAATGATGCAGATGAGGCTATGGAGGCCTCTAGCAGCAAAGCTGAAAATTGGAAAAGGTTGTGGAAGATCTCTGCTCAACCAAAGATGAAGCATTTTTTCTGGAAAGTATTAATGGAGGCCCTTCCTCTTAAAGCTGCTTTGGTTAAAAAGAGAATTGCATATGATTGTATTTGTTGTTTATGTGGAGAAGCTCCTGAGAGTGCTCTTCACCTCTTCTGGAATTGTTCTTTCACTAAAGTAATCTGGAAGCTTTCCCCTCTAAGGCTTTCTGTATTGGAGGATATTGTCCAAAATGTGCATCATTGGATGGATAAAATTTTTGATTTGGCAGATGAATCTTCTGACTTTACCTGGTTTATGGGTCTGTTTCTGAGCACTTGCTGGTTCATCTGGAAATGCAGAAACGATTGGGTTTTTAATAAGCTCAAATGGCTTCCTCTTCATGTGGTTCAGAAAGCTTGTAGCTCTCATCTGGATTTCTAAAGTTGTAACCATAATGTGAGGAAAGTTTCAGAGAAGGCTGATCATCCCTCTTTGCCTCTTAGTCTCAAGCTGAACTTTAATATTTTTACGGATGCAGCTACTTGTGCAGCATCAAAGAAGGGAAGCATTGCTGCTGTCTGCTTTGATAAGGAGAATGTTAAACTTGGGGAGTTCCTGGATACCATTGATGGGGTCTATGACCCAAAAATCTTGGAGGCTTGGGCCATCAGAAGTGCTCTGCTTTGGGCTAAAGAGATGAGCTGGAAATCAATCGAAATCTTCTCAGATTGTGAAGTTGTGGTGAAGAATCTTAATTCTCCAAAGAAGTGTTGGAATGCAAAGATTGAGATGATTCTGGGTGATTGTATCTTTTTGAAAGATTTCTTTGATGTTTGTTTGTTTTCTTTCACTCCCAGATGTTGGAACAGCTCAGCCCACAATTTAGCTAGATGTTCCTTGTCTGGTTTGCCATCTTGATCCCCTGTGGTTGTACTTTATTCCCATTTTAATGACAAGCTACAATTTTCTCCGGAAAAAACTAGTAGATGTTATGAAATATGTAATTGGACTGATGTGAATATCCACCACATAGTTGGGTGTATTTTTTATAATTATATTCTGGTCCAGAAGCCCACCTAATGCCTATATAAGGAGGCTTGGGGTTGGAGAATAATACACATCTACTAGCATTCTCCCTACACATATTTGTCTCTCTTTATTTCTTGCATCTCTCAATTCTCGTTTCACAACACGTTATCAGCACGAAGCTCTGTCGGACAAGAAGATTTACAGATAACAGGTATGAGGTCTATTGAATGATATTTTTGTAATCGAAAAAAAAATGATAAAAAGAAAAAAAAAAATCGACCTTGATCCTTCTTAACGATTCAAACTTTGTGCCAGCCATAAGTTCTTAGTTCCCAACACCGTTTTTTTTTTTCCGGCCACTTTAGTGGCCTCATCTTTAAGTTTCTGACAAAGATATGAATGGAAACAAAAAGATTTCTACATGTGTTAGTTCTCTTTCATTGTAACCCTAAACCAAAGGGCTGATTACAAATGTTTTTTTTTTTTCCTTTGTTTATGTTCTCATGAGGTCTCACAGTACAACGAGCCCATGTGGTTACCAAGTGGTTAGGTGTTTTGTCATCATCCTTTTCAAGTGATTTTCACACGGTGGGTTTTGAATTTTGATTGAACCCAACATTAATTTTCTTCTTTTATGTCCATGTTACCACCAAATCAATTGCATATGTTTTTCTTAACCTCACGTAACCATAAAATAAAAACAGAACAATAACTACATCAGTGATGCAAAGTTCGGTCTTTAAACTAGATCTACAAAAGCCGAAAGGATGAACGTATTATTATTGTTGCTTAACAATTTTGAAGCCAAAATCTAAGTGCTTTTATATTACTTAATTACATTGGTTCACAAAGTTTTTGTAGTATATCGTATTATTTATTCGTTTATGTTGAAGAACATACAAGTCTCCGGAAGAGACATGTTTTATGAGCCATGAACTGGCCTAAGACAATTGATATATATACAAAAAAAAAATAAGTTGTGTTTTTCACACCTGAAGTTGTGAATTACGTGATGTTTAAATCGTAGCCTTAAGTTACGACGATATTTTTTTATGACCTGAAGTCATAATCGATTATTACTATATCTCCATAAGAGATATTAATATTCTTGTCATTATGTCAGTCCTCCTGAAGAGGCGGGTATCAATCGAAGCTATTATTATGCTTATAAAAGTCACACTCCATACCTGAAGTTATGGAATACTCGACGCTTTAATCGTAACCTGAAGTTGCGATAGTTATTTTTTATGACCTGAAGTCATACTTTTAGTTACATCTCCTGAAGAGATGTCCTACAATTTTCGTGTAAACCTCCCGAAGAGGTCATGTTTTATTATTCACTTTATTTTATGTTTACGCATTTCTTTTTCATTACACAAATAATTTGAAGTTACACCATAACAAGTGCATCTAGAAGATGTAGCTATTTCATGGCTTGTAACCTGAAGTTACGTTATGTTTTTTTATGACATGAAGTAATCAAATATTATTAGACGATCTCCATAAGAGACATTTAAAATGTTTATGGTTATTAAACCTCCTGAAGAGGTCGTCGTTTATTATTCTCTTTTACTTTGCACGTTTATAGTGGGTACTGCAATTTTGTTTCTATTTATTATGGACAAAAAACGAATCCTCTTCGGGCTTTCAATATTCATATGAGGACAAGTAATATATTCCCGAAGTAACATATTACATGATATCATTCATAATCAGTAGTTATGAATTTTATAACCTGAAGTTATAATTAGTCATCTCCTGAAGAGATGTCCACAAATTCTACAATTGATCATCCCTCCTGAAGAGGCTGAATTATGTTTTTAATAGCCGATTTTAGTACTTAGTTCTTTTTATACATTATTATTTTTATCGAAGTAGGACATCCAGAAGATGTTCTTAGTCCATGTGGGTTTATTGGACAAACGCATTTTATATGCGTTAAAAGTGATTTTCATACCAGAAGTTATGAAATTATGACGATGTTTATAACATGGAGTTATAAAATAACATTTTAAGATCTCCCTGAAGAGAGAATCTACAACCACTCACTTTTAAATAAAACTATTGACATTTACGTCTCTTTTTGGGTTTCTTGGAGAAACTTTGATTAGAGAACTACGGCGTCCAAGAGATTGCTTATTGTCAATGTTTTTATTTTAATTTGAGGATTGGTTTACACAAAGTGCATATGAGACAAATTGATGCCTGAAGCATCAACGAAATATCATTAAGGTTATGATCATACTGCTCACGTCATGAGGGGGAGAATGGGTCCTATTGCATGACGTGAGCCAAAATATTATTGTCTCTACGGGTATGTACTAATGCAAAATCCCAATAAAATGGATAGCTTCTCGACTAATGGGTGTCGATTTGGGTATACACTTTAAGCATAAAAGGGTTGCTTTGTGTACACATGTTGATCCTCCAGAAGAGGAACATAAATCATAGCATCCAGAATAATTTGGGATATGGTTAACATGCTCTACAAATTAAGAACACAAGATACTGGAGAAATCTTGGGGGTTCATATATACATCATCATATTGGATCAAAACCAACGTTGGTAATTGAATAGCCCTGGGAGAGGCTCATAGCTCTGGAAGTAGCTAAATGTACCTTAATACAAATACTATGATCCTACTATGAATGATGATGTTTATCTTGAGAAAGCGCTTGTAAAATCACGTGATTTATCATATGGGAAGAATGTTAACTAAATAGTTATTGGCCAAAACAAAGTCAACAAGTGCATAGAAAATTGCTGGGGTACAATCATTTTGAATATGTAGAGCATACAAACAACCCGAAGCAGAATTTATATACTATGCAGAGACTACATATCCGCCGGTAAGCGTGGGATCTTTGTAGTTATTATATGTCCGCTATTAAGTGTGAGACTCATGTTAAGGGTATATGTCCGCTGTAATGCGTGGGACTCATATCGGGGTTTATGTCCGCTTTTAAGAGTGGGACTTGTAAAATGAGAAACATGATATATGGGTCATAATATATTCTCATTAGTATAATCATCTCGTGGTGAGAATGATGTAATGTTGTTTTAGTCTCGGGGACTAATGAACAACAAAAGATGGGTTGAAAAGTAACTAGCTAGTTACAAATACGATCGTACGAATCACAGATTTGTGAAATTCCATGGAGGTTGGTTCCCATGAGAAAATATTTGCCTGAAGCAAATTGAAAGTGTACACTCGCGAGTAATTTTAGGTGCATATGCATTTTATTATGTTTAAGTAATTGTATATTATTAGATTTTGGTCTTGCAATGGTTTTGTTTGTCAGGTACAAAGGTGTTACCAAGAGGGGGAGAACCAATCCAAATGCGGCACTCTTTTTCCTTCGCTATGGGTTTTGTCCCACAGGGTTTTTCCAAGCAAGGTTTTAACGAGGCTGTCAAGATTATTCAGATGCGTTCCAGAAGAATGTCATCACCAATGCTGAGCAAATAGAATTCACCGATGTACTCTTTTTCCTGAGTCATTGATTTTTTCCCACTGGGTTTTTCATGACAAGGTTTTAACGAGGCATCGTAGTGGTGAATATTCAAGGGGGAGTGTTATGAAATATGTAATTGGACTGATGTGAATATCCACCACATAGTTGGGTGTATTTTGTATAATTAAATTCTGGTCCAGAAGCCCACTTAATGCCTATATAAGGAGGCTTAGGGTTGGAGAATAATACACATCTACTAGCATTCTCCCTACACATATTTGTCTCTCTTTATTTCTTGCATCTCTCAATTCTCGTTTCACAACAGTAGAGTGACATTGTCATTATTCTCTTTACATCACAAGTTTAAATGCGAGTAATTGTTGTCAAAGTTGTTAATGCATAATGATAATATAGATTAGCTAAATTAAGTAAACTGTAAACATTATTACAACATTCTCTCACACAACTCAATAGCTAGGCATAATCAATAAAGAGAAAAGTTAAAGGAATGTAAGAGGAGAGACCATGGATATTTTTTTTCTATTGAGAATTACATCATATTGCTGGGTTTGAACCCGTGACCTCATGCAGGGGCTTTAAATTCTTTATCGCCGAGCACAATTACACAACTAAATATCCTACTATACAAAAAAATAAATAAATACAAATTCACTACCAGTGACTTAACAACTAAAACATAGTACTAGTATGTACTAGTAAAAACATAGAGCACTGGGTCACTGAATTTCCCAGAATCTGCTGCATGACATGTCCTGTAGGTAGGATCATGAATATCACTGTATATATTTTACAATATTACGAAAATGTGTGATTTCTTACGAACAATTTATGAAACCAATTACAGTTAACTTTTTTTAAGATACCTTATTTTTGCATTGGAATTAATTGGTTGTTCAACTAATTTAATTTTTAACTTTATATATTTTTAAATATTTGACACACAAGCTTATGTTCATATTGCCATTTTTCTATTTGTAGAGCCTCGGGGGCTCGATCTATTCCCTAGCACTAAAACATATCATTAACTTTCAACCCAACATAAGCTTATAAGTATTAATTTATTAAACAAAATCTCTAAGGATTCAACAACCCTAATTTTCATATTACTACAGCACCGACTACCGTACACTTGTTGTTGGAACGTGTTAGGATGAGCTGGTTATAATTTTTCTGACATATTGAGGGAAATGTAAGGTTTAACTTAGTTTCGTTAGACTCCATCAGTTATAGGAGTGCAAAGGTGTTTTTTTTCTAAACCGTGCGTGTCGGTGTATTTTAGCCTAAACATAGGAGTGCAAAGTGTCTTTAATCCTAACTAAATTCAATGGAAAATATAGAAATGCCGACAACCTCAAGGGAAAATAATGTCTTTTGTGATAATCGTACTTGAGATCTAAGCGGGGAAGCCCTTATTTCCTAATTTTTCAATAATAATTTAGTTACCACTGAAATTTTGAAACTGCCTTACTGGATGGGTTTGGTATGACTTTTTAGACTTTTAAGTCTATTTTTTAGTTGTAAAAAAAAAAAAAAAAAAAAAAAAAAATCGTGACAAAAAAGTTGATGGAAAAAGATGTGTGTTTGGTGGAAAAAATTATGCTGTTAAAAAGTTAATGATGCAACACTTTCTGTTTGTTAGTGAAAATTGTTATTTTGTAATTTTGAAGTTACTAATAAAGTTATAGTATGTCAAATTAGTTGTACAACATTTATACAAAAAAAAATACACCCTCCGTTTCGCCAGATTCTTCAAAAATTTATATGGGTATTAAATGGGCCTAGCGATTTAGTTAGCAAAACGATGCAAGAATTTGATAATCTTTTCATGGTGTCGTAGAGTAAACTTTGCTCTACAATAACACAAAAAATTATCAAATTCTTTCTTTGTTTTGTTAACCAAATCGCTAAGCCCATTTAATACCCGTATAATTTTTTGAAGAACCTGGCGAAACGGAGGGAGTATGGGTAAATTAGTCATTTTTATTGTTGAAGAAGAAAAATGTAAAAAAAAACTCAAAAAACTCAACTTTTTTCATAATACAATTTTACAATATACTAAACATTTCAAAAAAGTTCAAAACAGATTAACTCCAAATAAAGCATACCACACGCACCCATTACACGGTCAAACGTGCACTGCAGTCTCCAAAGAAGTGGGTTTAGATCACAAAAGACCTCTGACGCTCCAACGTGGAATGCCCCAACACAGTCATACCGTAACCCTTTAGTATGCAGTGGGACCCACCCTAGAAAGATAGCCGTTAAGGGAGCGGTGATACAGTGAACGCCCCAATGGCATTGAACCAGCCCCAAAACCTCGGTGGTGTATTATACAAATCAATACACGAAAACTAGCCGTTAGGGTCATTTTTGTATTGGGAAGAAGAAGAGCGTCAGTACCCTTATTGCCCACCTGACACAGTTTCATGTCTCCCAAAACACAAGATTCCTCCTTTCTCTCCAAAATCCCTCTCTCTCTCTCTCTCTCACGTGCCAGGGCGCACAAAACCTATTAACAACACACTGTTATTATTACTGTGTGACATACAAATACTCACGAACAAGAGAGACACCCGAAACCTCATTTTCCCCCATTTCTTCTTCCTCCTTCAAACCATGGAATGTCCATTTCACATTTTGAACATTTTCCTAGCAAACCCTTTTCCGAACAAATCTTCCATGGCCAAAAGAGATTCAAATTGGAGAAAAGAATCTTCTATGTTTCATCTTTCTGGGGTTTTCTTGATTCTATCTCTACTAATTTGCAGTGTCCAGCAAGTTAATGGTCAAGCTTGGGACGGTGTGATTGTAACAGTAGCTGATTACCAAGCTCTTCAAGCATTCAAACATGAATTGGTGGACACAAAGGGGTTTCTGAAGAGCTGGAACGACAGTGGCTATGGAGCTTGCTCTGGTGGCTGGGCAGGTATCAAGTGTGCTAAAGGACAAGTCATTGTTATTCAGCTTCCATGGAAGGGCTTCGGAGGTCGAATCACGGAAAAGATCGGGCAGCTTCAAGCTCTAAGAAAGCTGAGCCTCCACGACAATCTCATTGGGGGTTCAATCCCAAATGCATTGGGCTTTCTTCCCAATCTCAGAGGTGTTCAGTTGTTCAACAACCGTCTCTCTGGTTCAATCCCACCTTCAATTGGGTCCTGCCCTCTTCTTCAAACCCTAGATTTCAGCAACAATCGTCTCTCTGGTTCGATTCCGGGTTCTTTATCTGAACCCACCAAGCTTTTTAGGCTCAATATTAGCTTCAACTCATTAACTGGTTCAATACCCACAAATCTGACTAAGTCCCCTTCTTTGATTTTTCTCAATCTCCAATATAACAATCTCTCTGGCTCTGTTCCAGACACTTGGGGGGTGAGTTCCAATCTTGAGTCATTGACTCTTGATCATAACTTGTTTAGTGGAACTATTCCTTCTTCATTAGCCAAATTAAGTCACCTACAAGAGCTTTCAATCAGTCACAATAACCTTAGTGGTGAAATACCCACCTCCATTGGTGACTTACCAAAGCTTGTTTCATTCAATGTGTCATACAACAACCTCTCTGGTCCTGTTCCAGTTACTCTATCAAGAAAGTTCAATTCAAGCTCATTTGTGGGTAATTTTGAGCTGTGTGGTTACAGTGCAGCAACCCAATGCCCTTCTTTGTCATCTCCTCCTCCTCCTCTGCCATCGTCTCCGTCCGCTCCGATGAAACACAAACACCGGAAGCTGACCACCAAAGACATTATCCTCATTGCTGCAGGTGCTCTCCTCATAGTTCTTCTCCTACTCTGTTTCATTCTGCTCTGCTGCTTGGTGAGGAAAAGATCAGCAACCTCAAAGGGGAAGGATGCGAAGCCAGCCGAGGCGGCAAGGGCGGGGAAGGGTGTGGCGGTGGCAGGAGGCGGGGAAGCTGAGGCGGTGGCGGGCGGCGGGGAGAATGGCGGGAAGCTAGTGCATTTTGATGGGAACCTGGCTTTTACAGCTGATGATCTATTATGTGCTACTGCAGAGATTATGGGGAAGAGCACTTATGGGACAGTGTATAAAGCCACATTGGAAGATGAGAGTCAAGTGGCAGTGAAGAGGCTGAGAGAGAAGATCACTAAAAGCCAGAAGGAGTTTGAAGCTGAAGTGAATGTGCTTGGGAAGATTAGGCACCCAAATCTTTTGGCATTGAGGGCTTATTATTTGGGTCCAAAAGGAGAGAAGCTTCTTGTGTTTGATTACATGCCTACTGGCAGTCTTGCAGCTTTCCTCCATGGTGGGTACAAGTTTCTTCAACATGCATGTTTCAATACTTATTTCATTTAGTCAGTTACTTCTGATTCATTGTGATCATCTGTTGAAAGATCTTATTATTTTAAGAACTGTTTGATAAATTGGTTATTTTTTTGCAGCTCGAGGTCCAGACGCGCCGATAGATTGGCCAACAAGGATGAAGATAGCGAAAGGCACAGCGCGAGGCTTGCTCTACCTCCACACCCAAGTGAACATCATCCACGGAAACCTCACGTCCAGCAACGTTCTTCTCGATGAGAACACAAACGCTAAGATAGCAGATTACGGGCTCTCACGACTAATGACAGCCGCAGCCAATTCAAACGTAATAGCAACAGCAGCGGCATTGGGGTACCGGGCTCCCGAACTATCGAAGCTGAAGAAAGCCAACACGAAAACCGATGTTTACAGCCTCGGTGTGATCATGCTAGAACTCTTGACTGGGAAGTCCCCTGGTGAAGCAATGAATGGTGTTGATTTGCCTCAGTGGGTTGCTTCTATTGTGAAAGAGGAATGGACTAATGAAGTGTTTGACTTGGAACTGATGAAGGATGCTCCTGCTATTGGTGATGAGTTGCTCAATACGTTGAAGTTGGCTTTGCATTGCGTCGATCCGTCGCCGTCCGCTCGACCGGAAGTTCAGCAGGTTCTTCTGCAGTTAGAGGAGATTAGACCTGAAATGGGCGGTGGTACGAGTTCAGGAGACGATGGTGCTGGACCAGCGGCAGCCGCCTCGGCTAGTAGTGATTAAGGAAGAGAAGGATTCGAAAGTTAGTAGGTGTGCCACAGATACTGCGAGACCCTAATTCTTTCATTCTTGGTATTTTTGGTTTATGTTATGGGGTATTGACAGGGTTAGTGGTATCTGTAAATAGAAATTTCATCTATTGATTTGGTGTGTTGTTCTAATATTATCAATGAATATCATTGTCTCCTTCCTATTTCAGGGGGGATAGATTTAGAAGAATTTTGTACTTCATGCGAATTGTCAGCAGTGAAGATTGACCAAAACAGTTGGTTTCTACTGTTGTCGTTCTTCTAATTCCAGCACAAGTAAATGCAGTATGATTTATGAAGAGCTCACAAAGAAACTCGGTACAGGAAAATCAAAAAACCTTCCTAACGACTCCGTAATGCTAATACTACCTTTCAGCAGTGTCTTTACTTGATGTGATAGTTTTGATTCTCCCTAAACCAATTCTAGACTGTATTTTTTTTATCAGTCTCCATTGAAGAACAAGCACTTATGTTGTTCCTCCAGAAGTGACCTCAAAAGTCAATTGAGAGAACCCTGGAAACCCAGGTTTCGAAAGTAGGACGGTGTACTTGACAAAGTAGGACGGTGTACTTGACAAAGTTAACGTCAACAGACAAGCGGTGTACTTGACAAATTTCATGGTTTTTCTTCCCCGGCAACGAAAGAATATCATTAAAATAAGGGTTCATACAAGCTACAATAAGTGCATACCCCCAAGAAATGGAACGACTACGGAAAGAAAATGAACATCTACCGTAAGCCCCCTAACAAAAGTCGCAAAGCCAAAGGGGTTAAGCTCGAAGGCACCCCAAAACAAACCCTAAAACACAAAAAGGGGCCCAAAAAGCAACAAGAGCCTCATCTGAATGCAAGTAAGACAACACCAATCAAGCAAAGGAACCGACCAAAAGCCCAAAGCAAGAGGCCCAAAAACATCACTAAAGCAACCGTAACAAACACTGCCGCCAAGCTCCAGCAGTGCCGAGGCGGCGTCACTCAAAAACCGGGGAAGGATGGACCAAAGCCCTCAGACTAGAAGACTTTCCTTGTTTCATGGTTGAGTTCAGCAATCTCGCTTTAGTGAACTTCAAACTACACGAGATGCCCTTAGTTTATCCATTGCTACCAGAGTACAATGATTCCATGATCAGAGAAACGGCTTATGAACCCCAGGCAGTAGCAGAAGACCAAAAGTTATGTAAATTAAGCCCGGTTTCGGTTCACCCATTGTGGCAAATGTCTAAAAGTCAACTATTTATTAACAGAAAACCCTTTTGAAAGTCGGAATTACGAAATACATATTCCTCCTAAATCTCAAACAAATAAGAAAACTTCACCAGACTATAGCTACTTTAGCTCAAGCTACTATTGTACATCAATCAAAGTACAAATGGTGGGTGCTTCAAAGGAAACAGATAAATCTTCAGCCACGTCCTTCTGTCGTCTCCTTTGCATATCCACTCGTTTCCTCTGCAACTGTTTCCCAAACGTTGGCCATCTTCTCTGCATATCCAGCCTGTATGCATTGGAGATTTGAATTTGTTATTTGTAAAGGACACACAAGTGACCATAGAAAGAATATCCCAGGCAGAAACTCAGAACAAAGCCATTTGAAATCATAGTTTCAGCCGAATACTGGATTTTCTGAATTCTTCTAAGACAATGAAGCAAACAGAAATTAAGATGAGGTACATTTACAATTGACACAGGTCTTGTGCATCATTTTAAAAACTTCATACTTCTGATCATCCAACTCCACGAAACCATTCCCGAGTTATCATTTATTCTTGGAATGAAACTCACAAATTTTTTATCGACAAATTGAAATCATTCCAGAATCACCTCTCTAATTAACCACGACCTTACCAGCGTTACACGCAAGACCTAAAAGCAAAACACAGCATGTTGCCTATCATGATAAGATTACAGATCTACAGTGATAACTATTGGAACTGTAAGCATCTCAATACTTCAAGTAAAAGATAAATCCAGACAGACTCCATGTAAATAGTATTAGTTTGAGTAAGGACATAATGGTATATCCTACAAAATTTAATCAAACGATAGTACTGAGAAAAGAATACCTGATTAACTACAAACCCTTTCAACATGTTCAGAAAGTCATCATGTTTCTCTTTGTCCAGCCTCTCAAGTTCATTCTTATTGTTGTCCTGTGCATGAATTGACAGAGATGAAAGGTTAAAATCACATCCACAAATAATTAAAATAAGTAATTACTGGACAAACACATGCAGTTAAGTATAGTTACAAGTCAAACGTGATTTGCATGTTACATGGGAACACCATTAAATTAACTTTTTGGTGTAGCTTGCTAACCATGAGTGGCAATCACTGACATCAAAGTAATTTCAGAAGAAAACAATACTCTTTGGCAGCAATAAGGAAACTCCATCCTAATATGGAGTATCATAACTAACCACTGACACCAACCTTCAAAGCTCTTATTACTTTCAGGGTAAAGACAATTAGACCCGCTCAATTTACAGTCACTGACTCCCCCTTTAATTTGAAAGACACTTAAAAACTTGCAAAATAACTCAAATGACAAATATACCCCATCAAAGAAAAGAACATCCTGACAAAAATAACAATTAAAAAAAAAAAACTTTTTATTCCCCGCCATCTCTACCACAACCTGTGCCATGGCCACAATCTTTCACAACACATCTTCTCCTCCTTCCCCAACCAACACATGCATCTGCCCTCTTTCTGTCCGTCAATCTCAGACTTTCTTTCTCAAATCGAGCCACCAATTCCAAAACTAACTCTCCCAACTCGACCCGCGAACAATGGAAAGTCACTACAGCCACCAACGTCCACCGTCACCACCCACTAGACCAGACCCACAAAATGTGAACCCCAAAACCCATATCCAAACGCCAAACTGGACCCAAAATCGCGTTTCTTCTTACTATCTATTACAATATCTTATATCTCTTTTCTAAGGCTTTCAACTTTGCTCTTTTAACGAAAAAGCTCCAAAACTGGATCTTCTCTGTTGCCATCTTCAATAAACCAATGCACTCTATTTGTCATATGTTTGACTCTTCCCCAGGTTCTTTCTGGAACTGATTGTTTTTTTAAACTGTTCAAACTGATTTCTGGAATTAGGTCTGTCGGGATTTAATTTGGGTTTGTAATATTTTATCGATTGGAGAGAGAGAGAGAGAGAGAGGGGTGGCAAAAAATAGTAGTTTGTATTTTAATTGCTAATAAGTTTAGTTTATGGTTTTGTTTTGTGGGTTTCCTCTTCCATTTGTGGCAGATGGTGACAAAAACCAGAGACCTATCAATTTATGTTGTTCTAACAATTACAGAAAAGTGTGGCAGTGGTGGTTGGGTCCGTTCAAATGCAAATCGTGGTGGTGGCAGTGGTTGGGTTTGGATATTGTAAAGGTGGCCGGCAATGGTCACAGGAGAGATTCTTGTTGATCTCAATTACTAAAAACTGTTGTGATAGTTGGGGCTCAGGGCTGCCAAAATTTAGGAGTTTGGAATTTTAAGGTCATCGGTTGTTTGTGGTGGTGGGTGATCTTGATGACATATTTCGATTTTCTGGGTTTCATTTGAGAGGACCCGGATTTCAAACGTGTTCGGCTCTGGTTTTGCCTGTGATGGTAATGGTGGTGGCCGGGCTGGTAACAGTAGTAGCGATGGGTTTTCGGTGAAGTGAAAAACAGAAGAGGAAGGAGGAGAGCACTAGAGCAAGAGAAAGTGCAACAAAGGGTAGAAAGGGCATTTTCCTAATAGAACAGCTAGCAAATCAATTCTCATCCATATCTGTTAGTCAAGGGGATGTCACTGGCAATAATTTTGGAAAGAGTAAGGCTAACTAGTGTCTTTTTTCAAACCAGAGGAGGTGTCAGTGACTTTGTGCCTATATTGAAGGAGTCTCGTGTCTTATTTTTATCTCAAGTTTATGCCTAGTTCAGGGAGCTTTTAACATTTGAGGTCCTTCAACAAATAATGTTTTGCATGTTACAAATAACCAGGATTTTTGGTCTGACACCGATGCGTTTCGTTGATAGATAAAGGTATCTTATGCCTCCGATGCCGTTACTGCTGATAGTACAGTGTGAATCGAATTCTCAGGAGAGTTTTACAGCTGATACTCTTCTCAGCTTCTGTTACAGCCAATACTCTTCCACATGTGTTTGCTCTAACATTACACGGTGACCATGACCGCTATGTCATCCCCAACCGTTATTTAGAACCATGCAAATAACTCATAAGAATTAACAGACCTAAGATACACATGTGATCAATTTAATTAAATCAACAAAGACCACTCGATAAGGATTTTTACAGTAGATCCTAAATGTCGAATTTTAATATGAATTAAGTTTGCCAGTGCTACATGTGTGACGTTGTTGTCGGCAATTACTAACCATTTAGTGTGACTACTTTACTATATTCACAGACCAATAGTAGATGTATATTCACCAAGACATTAACCAACACTAAATGCACTGAAGGTCAACATTTAAAAGACAGTGTTTAATATGTGAGCTCAACGCATAATTAGTTTCATGATAAATTGCTCAGTAAATATTAGTAAGAACTCTTGTTACAAAAAAAAAAAAAAAAAAAAAGTTACTAAGAACTCATACATGGGTCTTTAATGAACAATGGAACAAATAAATTCTAGGAAATGAAGTGAACATCATGCATGTCCTTTTTCAAAGAAATGTTACTTGTCTAGCGCATGCGTATTATCATTGTGCTCCCTCGAACAACAAGAACAAAACGCCCAAAAGAATAAACGAAATAACGACATCGAGTACCCGATGCAGAAATTACTAATGGGGCTGGTCTAGTGGGCAAGAACTCGGCCCATCAAAGTATTCCTCGGATGGATAAATAACAAACAAATAAACAGATCTATATCACCCAAATCAATTAAAAGCAAGCGAACGTTGCATGTCACATTCAACTATAAAATAAATATAAGGAAATAGAAACCCATGCAACCACATCCACCCGTACTTGTTTGTGTTCAGAGGGGAAAGCTAAGATATAAAAACAAATGTGAGCCTCTTGAACCAAAATGGCTAAAACATATCAGTATTACTCAAAAACCTACATAATAGATGTTCAAGCCCTTGGAAGAGTATCAATCATAGCCCACTAGAGGGCCTACTGTCCAGCACCCTGGCCTCTAATATCATCTTCGTAAACTTATTAGTTTACAGCAAATAACTAGCGGAATGATAACCACACAAAAAGTCAATCTAGGAAAACCACTCTACCGTCGAGAATCCTATTTACAAGAAACCCTCTTTGTTAATCAAAACCCATAACCAAAGAACATCTTCAATATCCATCATGGAATCACTAGCACTACAGAACCAACAAACTCTGGTTCAGATACCATAGGTCGGTTATTAGTCTTGGATTGACAAGAAACGAAGGACGAGATATGAAAGCACCGCGAATATGTTTAATATCCATCATGGAATCACTACCACTACAGAACCAACAAACTCCGGTTCAGATACCACAGGTCGGATATTAGTCTGGGATTGAGAAGAGACGAAGGACGAGATATGATGGTACCACGAATATGGTTATTACTTACTCCCTCTGCCCCACTTCGAGTGTCTTCCTTTCCTGCAATGGAAATCCCAAAAGAAGTGTCTTACTAACAACTTACTTATATATCACTTTACTTCGTTCCATACCCTTTTTCAAATTCTTCTTCGTTATCTTCCCAAGAAAAGCACCACATAAAACAAATGACATTTTAGTAAATATATCAAGTCAAAAACGAACCCTTGAACTTTGTGAAAAGTATACCAAGACACTATTTTGGGACAGAGGGAGTATTAGGCATTCAAGGAAAGACAGGTGCGATCAAATGAAACCAGCACATATCACACAGCATTCCTCATTTCTTTCCTGAGCACACAGCAAAATATAATTTGTAAGATATAATTCGTTAAAAGAAATTTAGTATGCTAACGCTAGTATCAATAGTGCCTGTGCATAGCCTGAATCAAGAGTTCTGCTTGACTTATAAAGAGTCATACTTGACTGGAAAAGCTATCGACTCTGGTGATTTTCAAAATTACTCCAGATTATTCTACAACAAACCGGATTGAATCATTGTCGAGGAGACCAGGTCTACGAGATATTGGATCTTCTGGAACTGGCAACTTAACCCATTAAAAGGATTGTCCTACAACTATCTATAACGTCTTTAGACAAAAATTAGTACATCAAAACATTAATCTTTAAAGAAAAAAACATCTTATATATAAATTGTAGAAATTATTTTAATAAAAGAATGAGAAACCTAATTGACAGATAGAGGGAGAAAGAAAAAAGATAGTGAGAACAATGGGTAGCAACTATCAATGTGAAATGTAGCTGATAGAGAATCAGTGGGAGTGAGGTCCGACCAATTTGAATATGTGTGGTCAAATGGAGATCTTGCAATAGCTAAAAATTGATTATTCCAACTGTCCCAAAGATGATTTTAGTGGGAATTTGCTTTTGGATTATAGATTTGGTATTGGGTCAACTCAAGTCAATTTCCGGTCTCGAATGAGAAACAGTTGGCTGTATGGGAGCAGAAAATTATAGCAGGTTCTTTTGTCATTCAAGGAAGATTTCAATATGACCCTACTTCATTTTTTAAATCATTATCTATCTTATAGCATACATGGATTCTTCCACAAATGGCTCTGTTGAGTAGCAGACATATCAGTGTTTCATAGCAGAAGACATCGTGGATACCGCCAAGTACTTTTCTAAAGCATAGGGACAGGCCTCTTTGGTCTATGAAGAATTTTGAACTTTCACTATTTTAATCAGTTGTACCTCTCTTCCAACTGACTGGGGTGAGTTTTCCCAAATTCAAAAGAGACTATGTACATGTCATGCATGTTAGGTATGAGAGTTCAGAAGTACCATCGTGAAGGAGGAAAACCGGATCATATTGAATTTAATACTACCCCAGGAATATTCCAACTCCAATGATATTGTTGTTTCGTCAAGCACCCAACCATGTAAAGTAACATAATATGATTACCCGGGCAAACGATAGGTTATAAGCTCAGACCCCAGATTGGTTTAAATCCAAACCAAACTCTCTACTTCTGTGCATCTAGAGAAATAAATAACAAAGAGCTTAAGTATAAAGAGAAAAAGACATTGGTACTTTTAGCTAACCGTCTCTGTCATCTTTTGTCATCACACTATATCTAGTGCAGCCAGGAAAGTAACAACCAACCCGCCGCTACAATTGGTGCAAAGATACACCCTGTAGGGAGCTTGATCAACGAACAAGATACTAGGGCACTGAATTATAGTAAAACTAAAGCGGGAACAGTAGAACTCTGGGTTTCTTTGGTTAATAAACCAACAGACCTCTGATTTCTTTACCTTAAAGGTTCAAATATACAATAATCTACAAGAGGACAATACCCTATTTATAAAGGGTAAAAGACATTTTCCACCCTCCAACTATGGAGAAAAGACAATTTGCCCCCTGATTTATGGAAAAAGACATTTTACACCCTTGTTAACAGATGGAGGGTGGACAGATACCACCCTTCTGTTACAATTCGTTAGTGGAGGGGTGCAAACTGACTTTTTGTGACCATTTTACCCTTACTGATTGTGGACAGATACCCCTCTTTTTTGTTTATTATAGTGTTCAATGTTCATATGACCGTGCTTGGTTTTCTTCTGCACCACCACCACCACCCTACCTCCACCATCAACACCACCACCCCACCTCCGCCAACACCACCACTGAATCAATAATCAATACAACCCAGATTAATTACCACAACCCAGATTACCACCTCAACAGCCACCACTCACCATCAACTCTCATACCAAACTAAACCACCACCAACTCCAGCATCACCACCACCATTACACAACAACCTGCCATCATTTGCCAAAATAATCACCTACAGACTAACATCCTCATTTCCAAGCCCTAATTTATCTCTGTTTGAACAGCAAACAAACAGGGTTATTGAAGATTGACCAAACTTTAACTTTAATCAAGGAAATTCAGCAAATAAACCAAAATTATTAATCCCAACTCAAATCAAAACCATACTGACAAGCCAAAAATCAGAATTCCAAAATTGAAGCACGACCCCAACAACCACCAACCTCACTACAGTCACCACCATCCCACTGCACTATACCCAGATTCTAACCCAGATTGAACAGCGACAAGGCCAAATTTAAACTAGAGCTCTGTAGAGAAATTGGTTTGAGAAACCTAAGAATTGGGTCACTGAATTGGGTCAGATTATAGCAAACCCAAGTCCAAGAGGAATCTAGAAATTAAGAACAGAACAAGAGAATCAATCTAACCCAGACCGCAACACCAACCTCTGTTTTCTTCAAAAAAACGGTACAGAACGAAAATCCAACCTCCATCAACACCACAACTGCTTCAAACTAACCCAGACCGCAACACGTCCTCATTACAGATCGGCAATGGATCTTGGCTGCAGTGGAGTTTGACGGCGATGAACCTCAGTCCGTCCGCGCCTTACTCTCTCTCTTATAGATCTGTGCTTTCTATCTTCTCTGTGTCTGGGCTCAGACGGTGAACTGAGAGAGAGAGAGAGAGAGAGAGAGAGAACGAGAAAGAGGGGAAGAGGAGGTGGTGTTTTCGTCGGAGGTTTTGGGCGGCGTTACTGGAGGTTTTTGGGTGGAGTGGGTTTGTTTGATTCAATGGACAAGACAGAGGAGGTGGATCGGGGGGTGTGGTGGTCAGCGATGGTTCCGTGTGAGTTGCTGCCGGCTTCGCTAGTGGTGGCCTGGTTGGGTCTCTGTTGGTCTGACGGGAGAAAGAGACAGAGGGATGGAGGTGAGGAGGAGAAAGAGAGGGAGGAAGAGATAAGTTAGGGTTTGGAAATGAGGAGGAGGAGGAAGGGAGAGCATTTATAGTGGGGGAATTTGTCAACATTTCAGGGATATTTTTGTCTTTCCACCCCTCCGTTAGCCAACTGTTAGTTTTTAACTCTGACAAGGGTGCAAAATGTCTTTTTCCATAAATCAGGGGGCAAAATGTCTTTTCTCCATAAATGGAGGGTGCTAGCCTAATTACCAAAAGAACAACAATATAACCTTAAGCCTAGCTTACTTCAAGGCTAAGAACAACAATAGCCTTTTACTTCATGGCTAAGTCAACAAAGTAATAAACAATTAAATATCAAAAAGCTGCAGATAAAGGCAGGTTGCGCCCACTGGTTCAGATTCATAAAAGGAATGTTGCCAGTAATGCTGCTTTATCAAACATACTCCGTTGTAAACAAAATGGACACTTGTCCTCGTGAGGAGAAAATTTGCATTCAGTGACTTTCCTAGACGTATGTTGTCAGAAACAAACTCCAAATTTAGGGAGACCTATGGCGTGGAGATTTTAAAATAGGCTCCCAAGCTCCAACATGTCCCAACTCAATGAAGATGTGGTACCAGTGGCACTGTTTGTTTGTTCTGGATTCACTATAATTCACCAATTTCATATAATTTCATCTGTTATGAATTCCTTTTGTTACTAACAATAATTTACAACTTGTTGCATTTAGTGAGATCATACAACTATGCAGATGTTTCCATTACTGTAAAACTATGTATGTCCCTCGGGACAAGGTCGAAGCTGCTCATGTTCTAGCCCATTCTTATGCGGCTCAACTTTGTAACGTCCCCTCCTGCGAGACCCTTTAGTTTTAATGAAAAATATCTTTCTTCAAAAAAAAAAGGATAAGTGTGAAGTGTAAAACATGTCTTATAAGCACATCCTTCATGGCATGCCACTTAACACAATAAAATAAGTCCTGTTAGATTTTGAGAAAATGCGATGGAACAAAAAACCAGCAAATGTTTCCAAAAAACATGTTTTATCTTCATATTTCTGAGAAATGTGAAATGTAAAAATATGTCTTATAAGCACATCCTTCATGGCATGCCACTTGACACAATAAAATGAATCCTGACCAGATTAAGAGAAAATGTGATGGAAGAAAAAACGAGCTATAAGACTGAAGAAGATTGAAATCATGAAAGAAGATCGCCAATAGATTATCTTTCTTTTATTACGAAAAGCACCTAATCAGAATAACATGCTGCAGAAGACAAGCTATCAGCCATCAAAGTTTTAACATGGGCAACACAACAAAAAGAAAAGGCCACCTCCGGGCAAATTCCAAGCTTTCAAGCAATTCTCCATGAGCAGTTCTTCCAATATTCTTTCCCACAAGGAAATTTATGAACAATCAAAAGATACCCCTGATGTGTTGTTGCACCATTGTAACTCCCATCCAAAGACTAAATCAAAAGATGCAAGCTTAAAGGGACAACATATAGTCAATCACCAAATAATTATTACTTCACCAAGCTCTAATAGTTCAAGGGTAAAAGACATTTTCCACCCTCCGACTATGAACAAAAGACATTTTGCCCCCTGATTTATGGAAAAATACATTTTGCACCCCTGTCAGAGTTAAAAACTACAGATAAATGAAAAGACAAAAATACCCCTGAAAATTGAGAAATTACCCCACAATAAAATACCTTCTTCTCACTCCACTCACATTTCTAACCCTAGCATCATCTCTCTCATCTCTCACTCGCTCTCGCCCTTCCTCTCTCTCGGCCGACGAAACCCAAGAACCGCCCCCACCACTGGAATCGACCGCCGAACGACACACAGCCCCTCTCCATCGCTCCTCTGATAGTGATGTCCGCCGCTGCTTTCTCTGTTTCTTCGTCGAATCGGGGAGCCCTCAGCCTCGACGGCTGGATCAGGGATTCGGTGGTGGAGATTGTGAAGAACCTCCGCAAATTAGGCTTGTGATGGTGGCGATTAGCGGTTGTGATGATGGCGATTAGCGAGATAAACAATTCGAATTAGAGCGAAATCGTAGATTGGGAAGCTATGAGGGGAGAAGGTGGAAACTAAAACATCTGTGTCCCTCGTAATTCTCTCTCCTCTCTCTCTCTCTTCTGTGTTGGAATCCTACCAGAAATTGGGACGGATTGGGTCTCCGCTGGCAGATGAGGCAGTGGCGAAGTTCGAGGAACCCAGATGGGTCAATGGAGATGTGGGAATTGAAGCAGTTCCTGATTTTGTTTGGAATGGCGAAATCGGGAGCCGAGAAGAAAAGGGTCGAAAACGATGAAGATTTCAACATCGAAACTCATCCTCCCAAACCAAAGGTTTGTTGTTGTACACTGTTTATTCACCGATTCCTCTTTCGATTGTACCCCCATTCAGTGTTTCCTCGCAGAATTTGAGTTCACAGAGTTTTTCATGACATGGGTTTGGAACCTTGCGTTGAATTGGTTCAAAAGTTTCAATTTACACGGTCTGGAGGATTTTTGTGTTGGGTATTTGTTTATCTTTGCTTTCTAAAACCTTTTGTTGATTCAGTGAATTTCAGAACCTAATTTGTTCCTGGTTTGTATCTAATGTTCTTGACACTGGAGAAGGATTTTTTGGAAAATGAATTGGGGTTGTGAAGATTCATCTGACCTTTGAGTTTAAATTGTAACAACTTATGTGAATTTCGTTCTTTGTTGTTCTTGTTTGTTTATATGTTGTTGTTGTTGTTGCGGCGGCGGTGGTGGTGGTGGTGCGGTGGTGGTGGGGATGTGGTGGTGGCGGTGGTGGTGGCGGCGGTGGTGAAAACACCGACCAAGAACACCATGAACACAAAGAAACAAGGGGCAAAATAGGTGGTATGGGCATTTTTGTAATTCCACCCGTCCAAGGGTAAAATGGTCACAAAAAGTCAGTTTGCACCCCTACACTAACGGATTGTAACAGAAGGGTGGTATCTGTCCACCCTCCATCCGTTAACAAGGGTGCAAAATGTATTTTTCCATAAATTAGGGGGGGAAATGTCTTTTATCCATAGTCGGAGGGTGGAAAATGTCTTTTACCCATAGTTAAATGGAACGCTCACACCAAAGGTACACTAGGAAACTAGTCATGTTTCCAAAATTTGAATATACCTTTAAAACTGATAAGAGAGCAACCATCTCAAGCTTTATCAATTCCTTTAGACAATCTCTGAGAACCAACAACATAACGATAACACATATTAAGCTATAACCTTCTCCAACGCCATTTCTCTCCCAAATCACCTGGCATTGTTCCTAAATCCGAAGCCCTGTCAACTTATCAGAGAACATACCGTATTTCAATGAACCAAGTGATACTTGACTTCTTCACCACCCCCTCCCCAAAAGAGTTTACTGACATTTCTCTACCTCAGAAACTGGGATGCTAAAGAATACAGGAGTACAGGTGAAATGCTTTCCTGATTTATACTCATCGAAAATTAGATAGTCCCTCTTATTAGAGAAATTTGGGCATATTGCTTTTTCCATCCTGTCAATCTGTTCAGAAACATTATCACAATGCTGTATCCAAACATTGTACACTTGAAATGTTCCCTGACGAGATTCACACATACTACGAGAGATGCCTTGACCAAACAACCTCAAAGAGGTGGTGACCTGCTACTATCCAGGTCCCAAACCCCTACGTGGATACAATCTATGACATAAACTAATTGACATTAAAAATTAAGCAACTTCGGCTCCAATTTCTTCATCTTTTACTATTCTTTACACATTACATTTCCTTACGTCAATTGCAGGGAGTATCTTTCCTAGTTGAAGGGAATAAAAAATGTATTAGTGCACACTATATTCTCTTGTCATTCGGGTATCACCTCTTAAGCTATTTTTTATTTTGCGCATCAGCATGTATTGCTTATCTAGTGTTTTCAAGTATGTGCTTCTTAGGTCGCTGTGTTTTGAAGATCTTCTGTTATTTAAACATTTTTCACTACAGCAGGTTTTTCATGGGGTGTCTGTTCCTTTAGAATTCGTTCTTTTTGTTTTTCTCCCATAAATACTGGTTTGGTCCCCTGATCTGTAGTCATGGTTCCCCCCCTGATGTGAGAAGCTAATCAATAAACTTTTTGAGGAGAGAGAGGGCATAAAATTTCCATAATAGATCCTAAGTTCAGACTCTCTCGAAGTTGAACACTCAAATCCTTCTGCTGGATTTCAGAGATATTTCTGGAACATTTGGGTTGTGGTGGAGGAGGAGATCAAGATTTGGGATACATGTACATTTGGTGATTACTCTTCTTATGATTTCAGATGGCTTTCCTTGAATTAATGCATTTAATTACATAATACAGTCGGTTATAGCATCCGTACTCTGTAAACACTAGCAGACTTTTTTTGCTAGTCTACTTTTTGTATCTCTGATAATAGATGGATAGACAACTAGCAAGGTTGTGAACTTAAGTACATGGTTTCCAACATATCTTTTGAACGTTTAGTTTTAGCGGCTAAATGTTTACAGAGTAAAAGTAAGGGAAGAAGACATAAAAGTAAATGAATGTGGAGCTTTGTGGAATTTAAGAACTGTTCAAATGACCATGACCACCCATCTAACTATTTAAACAGAAGGAAAGAGTTTTGATAAAAAAAGAATAATAATAACACTTGTAAACGGTAATACAGTAACTGGCAACAAACAATTAACCTGACGCATCATACGTGATTTGTTCTGCAAGTACTGTCTTAAACATGCATCCGCATCTTCTTTTCACCAACTTTCTATCCAACTAAAAGGTCAAAATTTAACATCGAACTCACACAAAGAGAAGTAAGGAAAGTTCCTATGATGTAAATTTGAGAGAAAGAAACTGCAATCAAGCAGTTCAAGAACAGTGCTAATGTGGTCTTGCCAGCTAGAACAGTTATCCTTCTCTACTAGGCAGCCTGTGTGGCAGTTTATTTCATTCATTTAACATTACAGCAAATATACCAAGCATTGGTTTCTGTAGAGTTGGTAGACAATTTCCCACCCCCCCCCCCTCCCTCTCAGATCTAAATTCTCTGTTTAACATCAGATTACACAGATTATGGTGTTACTTTATATAGTCCTTCAGTTTCGTATGTTTTTGTGCAAAGCAGTCACATCTTGTTCATACTGAGATGCTTGTGGTTGGGTCAATAAAGTTGATGAGCGTAGGATTGTGATTCACCATATACTTATCAGAAGAGAAGTATTCCCTAACATTGGGGTCTATTAAAATCGATAATGATAACAAAACAAAAAAAGTAAAATGAGTGCATACAACACGAAAGGCGACATCTGTAACAGATATTGAGGACTGTCTAATCTCAGTAACTAAGTACTACACCCCCCCCCCCCAATGATATCTAAAATAAGGATCTAATAGCCGAAACAGAGACCAAACCATCTTGACTAATCAAATAATTGTGTAACTATAGTAAGCTGGATGAACATGAAAGTTAAACCATGAGATTATATCCAACTACAAGTAAAATAGGCGCATACAAATATCTTGGTCATCTAAAGAGTATGGGATTGTAGAGGAAAGAGGTAAGAGATTAGAGTGGAAAGTCACTGCGAGTCAGGCAAATAAGAATGAGAGCTGAAGAAACATTAAAATATATCAAAGCCTCTCCACTTACTCTATTTTTTATTTCACTGCACCAGTTTCCAATTAGATTGATGTGATTGCAAGGGTAATGAGAGAGTAAAGAAATTATGACTTTTAGTATAGGGTCTCCGCTTCTGGTGTCTTCCTCAGGAGACTGGTCATTAAAATCACCGATCAATAATGAACTTTCTGCATTCTAGAGTATCTAATAAGCAAATACTTCATTTCATAAAACAGAATGGTGCACATTCATAAGTAAGAGATCCAAAGAGATGCTAAATCCTACTTATCTACGGGACCGATATCTACCATGAAAACACAGACAATTAAAGATGTAAAAGCGAAACACAACTGCTCAAGGATCTACAAAGATCTACCACTCTTTAGCCCAAATCACAAACTAAGGAGTGTTGTTCCTAATATGAAAAGACCGCTTATTAGAACAACACAGAATTAACTGCAGGGCACAAATCAGATATCAACCAGCAACTGCCCCCTTATTACAACAAACTTTCGAGGGAAGAATTTACACCAATCATGTGACAAGAGAGGTCTTTCCAGACCTCCCCGAAAGAGCAAACTGTAGTTCCAAATACCTGATTTCTCCAGCAGCTCCTCTCTATAAATATACAATTTACGTGGATGGCCTTTACTCACCTAAATACTTTCACGACAGAGCTATTTTGAACCTAATTGAACAAGATGCTACTAAGTTTGGGAGTATATGAGAAAAAAGGAACTGACAAGGGGAAAACTAATCAGAGAACCTAGTCCATCTTCCATATTTCACAAGCATCTTCCAGCTGAAGTTACTATCAATTTTGAGATCAAACTTTGAAATAGAGTTTGAACATAATCCTATGTCAACCTTCTTAGCCTTGGAAAAATATTCATGACCACTCATGTTGTACAAGACAGCGAGAAAACCAAGCTCTATGTTGCCTACAACGGTAAACCAAATTAATATTTGGTCTGCTAAGGCATCTTTGCACACAGTTCCTCTGATTAGAAGAATGATTTCAGTGTCTACAAGATGAAAACTTACTTGTTAAGTGCCGGGTTTGAAAGTCTTTAACTGTTCAGTGATAATACAAAGGTTGGTCAACCTCAAAATCAGGAGTTAAGGTGCTGAAAAGATAACATGATAGGAAGGCAAGGAGTTAGGAGCATTAGCTTTTATTTATACCAATTGGGCACAGTTCTGAGGTAATGAACACTCTGGGGGACCTGGAGAAGAACAGTAAGAAGAATTTCAGGAATAGCACCTGGATCTCCACAGGAACTAGACGCTGGGTAAGTAGGTGAGGTTGCACGAAATGTCGCACAAAGATCCACGAGCTTTAAACATATTTCACTCAGTAGATACTGTTCAAACATAAGCTATTGGCCTATGACTTCAACACATAGGATTCTGTCAAAGTAAGACCATCCGAGAATTCTAGAAAAACATAAGCTTCCACATATGTACAAATGACGCAAAGTGGAAATAAGCCTAGGTAAAGAGAGATGCCAGGGTCAATTCGATTCAAGCCACTCCACGAATCATGAAGTAAATATTTAAATATGAACAACAATAACAGATGTTACCTTGATCCGCTCATATTCTTTAGTTGCACACTGTTTCGCATCCTCCGTCAGTTTCAGGGTTTCTTTCAACTCTTCGATTTTGCGGATTCTAGATCTATCTCCACCAAATATCTTCGATGAAGCAGCCTCAAGTTTTTCAATCCTTGAATTTAAGGAAGATAGCTCTGACAAAAGAGTCTGTACAGTCAGCAGAGCATTTGACCGATCAGAAAACGCATTGTTGACAGCTAACATTGTCCCAAGGTACTCGTGAAGTTTAGCCTGCAAACATGTCAAAAATAATAACCTCAGACCGCATTCAGAGCCTTTCCAAATACAGAAGTGGGTCAATAATATTAATAAATGAACTTACGATAACACAATAATTAAAAGACGCCATTAGGCTATGTTCATTTTTCAGGAAAGATATGTGAGCAAATGATTCCTGAGAAAGTTAGAAGAAAGGAAACTGAAACAACTAGAAACTTAGTTTCCCATGTGTGTCTTTATTTAATAAGAATGTATGTGGGATAGTAAGTAGTAAAACAACATTCCTGCAAAATCTTGAGCTTTTATGAGGACAAGATTTGACGGGAAATGTTTCCAGCAGGAAAATAAAAATTGTGGGTCCCACAATTTTCCGGCAGCAACTGAACACACATACAGTAAAACAAAACGGTTTTCATTTTCCTTTTCCTTAAAAATGGTAATGATTAAGTTGGATTCACACCGTTTCTATCTATTTATTTAGCCGGTGGTTCTGGATCCCAGTAGCGGTTACGTAATGGTTTCGGCTTCAACGCAAGGTACTGGAGTATTAAGCATGCTGAAAGAGGTGGCCAAACCGCCCAAGGCGTCAATTTCTGAAATATTAGTGGATGCCCAAATAACTATGACATTCTGATCACACTAAGTATAGCCTTAAATGTTTATAATAGCTCCAACTAACAGAGTTCTCGATATAAATTGTGCTTCTGTAATTATTATCCAACACTTCTGCACAGAACACTGGCGGGCTTTCATCTTTTCCTATTTTTGGAATCTTCAAAGCCTTTTGATATCTCTTTAGGATGATCAACTTAGCATTAGCAGGTGTATCGGCTGATACTAACTGATTTGCAACAAATAGAAGCGTATAAAGCGGCTGTTAAGGATGCGAATCCAATTATCGCTGTAGGTACTGAATGCAACTACTTCGTAAAACTGGAACCCAAGTTGTAGATCTTTTTAGGGTGAGTTAAATGCGAATAACATGCGTAAAACCATGATTTAGTCGTAAGATCTGGTTCCAATGGATTCAACGTCCGACCATCAGCAATCTAAAGTTAGATTTCAGGCGAGAAGTGGCAGGCATAACCCATTTTAACCTTTGAAAGGTAGAAAACATGAGTAATAGTCAAAACCCGTTACATTAATTATCTAAAGTCCGCAAGACAAAATAAGAACGCAATCCACTTTACCAGATGTTTGACTGTTTGTGCATTCAACTCCCGATACAACCTGCTAGCTTTCACAGCAGCAGTTGCCACATTTTTTATGTCAGCAGCTCGCAGTCTTTGAGTATCATATACAGCGTCCTCCGTTTCAAATTTGGTCAGCTTAACAAATGCCAAGCCCAATTCCCCCATAGTCTCTCCAATGTCTTGCTGAGCTTTAACAAGTGATTCAGCCTGCATAATAGAACTGAAACCATTAAGGTATGTAACGGGCATTACTTGCATGAAAAACTTGAACTATGTTGCGGAATAAAAATATAAACCCGAAATAACCAAGCCCCAAAATAAGATAAACTGGTAGACGATAAATGACTGAGTTTGGTAACGAGCAAATAAAAGTGAGGATCTAGTAAACTATAATCTCTAAAACTGATTAACCTGCTGGGACACATTGGTAAGCTGTTGTTCGAAATCGTGCAACTTCTCTTTTCTTTCCACAAATTCTTTGTCTTCTTCCACCACAGGCGGCTTTGCTGCACCCCAATCATTAGAAACAGATTGCTTCAACTCCTTAAAGATCCTCAACAAATCCCTTCCTCCTTTTGCTGGTTGTGCCGCTTCATAAGGATCCACCGCAGCCCCGGAGTCCCCAAACAATTGCCATGGCAGCTTCACCGCCCCATCTAACATCCTGGAAGCCACATCCGTGGTGCGGACCAATGGCAGCTTCCCTTCCACTTGCAGGAAGAGTCTCAATTCATCACTCCTCATAATCACAGGGTGCATAGCCAGCCTGCGCAAGTACTTCTCCAATGCCACCCTCCTCTGCTCCACAAACTCTTGCTTCTGCATCACCTGACTCTCGACCACACTCTTGTCTGGCCTGATCGGTATGAAGAACCCTCTGTAGGACTCCGATAGCCGGTCGGACAGTGTCACGACCTCCTTGAACCGCCTCCGGACACTGAATTCAGTTCCGCCGTAGTGAGCAATATTCGTCCTGGTTGTGATTAAGTAGGTGTAGTAGGCGTTCCCACCTGGAACAAGCGAATTCGAGAGCTCTTGCTCTTTCTGTGGATCGGAAACTGATATCCTCAGATACTCGGAGCTAGACAACGGCGACGAAGACGAAGCTTCTCCGGAGCTGTCATGCCCGTTGGTTTCTCCGTTCTTGTAGTGGTCGCCGTCGAAGGATCTGAAGACGGCGTCCGCGTAGGATGGGGGTTCGAGGATTGAACTGAAAGCGGATTCAGTATTTTGGGGGCGAACGAGCGACGACGGAGACGTGTCTGGAGGAGCATCGTCGGTGGAGATCTCAGCAAACGGTAGCGACAAGGGATGGAGATGGGGAAGGGCGTTGTTAATGTCGTCGTCGTCGAGGACGAGACTCTCCATTTCTTCACGAGATGCGTACAGGTGGGCTTCTTCGAAACCCTCGTTCTCGTGACCCATCATCGCTTCCCTTCGAATTTTGCAGAAAATACTAAATCGGGATCAAATTGAAGTGAGACGGAACCTGTAAACGATTGGTCTCGATCTCATTGTTGATGAAGAAGGTGTGAAGTTGGGGCTAAACTCAGAGAGCGACTCCCTTGGCGTAGACGCTAAACTGCGCTTTGGGGCGGAGTAGATTACTATCAGAAGAGGACGACAAAAATGAAAAACTGTGAGACTAGTGAGTCAAGCCCAACGACGCAAGCCTGTGGTGAAGCCCCGTGTTCAAACAAATGCACCATGTGGCTCCCGAGTTGGGCAGTTGAAATTTGACATACCAGTGCGAATTTATGGGTAATTTACAGTTTATACCCATGTGTTTATGTAAATAGGCAATTTTTACCTTTAATGTTCATCAATTGACAGGGGGCACCCCTAATTTGGACTGATGATAACGGACATGGATGGAAAAACAAAAATACTAAATTACCCACATACACTTTATGGATATTGTAAGTTGACAGTACATATATTCTGTGGAAGTTGGTTAAAGACCCAAATACTCTTATAGATGGTTTTCGTGCTTGTATTGAAGATGGTGGGTGGAGGCTTGAAGCCGGGGGTTGGGAGGTAACAGAGCACAGAAGTCTCTCCTTCGAACAACTGCAGAGAGAGACTTGCTAGGGTCAGATGGCGTCGGCGAAGAACACTGGAGTTTGAGCACTAATATGGCCGATTTCGAAGTCTGATTGAAGTCTGACCTGTCTTGGTCGTGGGTTAACTACGCCGCGGGGTGAAGACTGTTGGAATAGATGCCCTAGAGGCAATCTAGTTTAGTATGAATTATTTGTGGCTAGAAATTCATTTATTATTTATTGGATATTTAATATAATGAAGTCCTTAGATTTACAATTGCGTTGTTTATCTTAAATATCCCTAGTCCAGTATAATGATCAATGGGATAATCATCTATAGACTAGTATGGGGTTGGATTGATATGGAGATATCACGATCCAACACATAGGTGTGCATTATGGAATGTTGCACTGGATTGACCCATCTCCGATAAGGCTACATACATGTTATGTTGAGTCACAAGCGCTTCTCGCGGTGCAATGGTATTGTCATCCTTAGACTTGAAGTCACTAGATATTCTAGTTGTGGATTATTGTGATTTTGGTAGCGTTAAACGCTACACCGTAACTGGGTAGTTATAAAGGCGTGTACTGGATACAATAAGAAGCAAGCTTAGAGATCGTAGTGGACGTAGATAGAATTTGTCCCTCCCACATAACGGGAGCAAATATCCTAGGCCACTCGAGGGATAGTGCTTATAGAATGTCTGGCCAGACTCAAATAAATCAATATGGGATATTGATGTTATTTGCACGAATAAGGCTATTCCCATGGATCGAGAAACTATGGATTGGATATACGAGTGTGACTTGTATGTCTCGTGTCCAATCCGGATATAGAGACAAAGGGATGAGACAATTACTTGTACAAAGGTTGTCAAGATGACTATTCTATTAGTTGGCTAGAATGGATGTTTTGCTAGAAACCACTCCATATTAGCAAATAGCTGCTACCAACTAGATAGAACCTATGGGGTCACACGCTATATAGAGTTGAACTAGACTTGGGAATTAATTAATTGGATTAATTAATTAGAAGGATCACTTTGCAAAACCTTTCAAACTTAGTAGGGACTAATTTGCAAGGAACGGACTAAATTGAATTCTAGTAGGACTAGAATAAGTCATTTAGGTAGTTGGCAAGGAGTTGTTGGACTATATAAAGGACCTTCCTTCCTTCCTTCCAACAACTTATGCTCATTATTGAACATAACAAGAGTGGGAGAGAACAAAAGGAGAGAAAAGGAGCAAGCAAGCTGGGAGCTCGCCGCCCCTAGCCCGCCGCCCCATCCCGTCGGCCACAAGGAGGCCGAGACCCTCCTTTGGGTCTCGTTTTGCGTGATTCTTCTTCCTCTTCCTCTTCCGGGCTAGCACCATGGACTTGGGAGATTCTAGGATCAACTCTAGGCGTGGATCAAACATAGAGAACGTGACACAATTCGCGTTTGAAGTCATCAAAGGAGAACCCTAAGGTGTGTTATTGATTTCTTCCCTTACCATCGTTATGTCTCTTGACTTGTGATCCTTGGAGGGTTTTACATGGTTTTATGATTGTTTGTGTTTCCGTTGCGCATCCATGATTCAAAACCCTACAAAGACTGTGTAGCAATCGCATCACAATCGTGGGTAGGATCAACCAATCTCATCGCATTCTTGTTCTGTGTTTGGGTTAACGACGACTTGTCTACTTTCGGAAAAATACAGTAGGATCAACCAATCCATATTTGTGAGTATGATTTTTTAGTTTGGGCGTATTTGTAGGGTTCTTTTGTTTTGATTTTGCTTATGTTATGTGATATACATGATTCTCTATATTAGGGTTTACTTTAAATCATTTAGGGGTTCATACACAACTGGTATGCTGACTGCTTGAATGGTCCAACTGTGTATAAATATATGGTGAGTTATTAGCAGTATTT
This sequence comes from Linanthus parryae, assembly GCA_023055425.1. Lineage (NCBI taxonomy): Eukaryota > Viridiplantae > Streptophyta > Magnoliopsida > Ericales > Polemoniaceae > Linanthus > Linanthus parryae. The sequence goes on along the minus strand of JALGPY010000002.1, from coordinate 113,163,879 downwards.
TGTGTTTGTATACTTGTAGTAATTTTAGCAGATAACGTACTATTTTTTATTGAGATAATGGGCACGAATTTGTTTCAGATAACTAGTATTTTTTTTGTTAAGTTAGATGGTGTTTAACTTGGAACATTTGTGTACTTTTTGTTGAGTTAACTGGTAATTCACTTCGATTTTTTTGGTGTTCAACTTGGATCATGCTTTGTTGTAGTTGGTATTCTTTTTCTGACAAATTGTATAAAGGTTGAAGTTATATTTGTTTTATATGATGTGTGAATTTCAAACCCAGTTCACTGGGGAATAGTAGTGATGGGGGATTGGGGGGGGGGGGTATCAATGTCCTGTCTTTGAACTTTGATTGTTTGCAAATCAGTTTGTGGCTTATCAACTGAAGTACTAACTATGAACTTCAATAAAGTTATAATTCTAACTCGTGTGTGTCGCCTATGCCATAATGTCTTGGAACATCAACTGAAGTAAGAACTCTGAACTTCAATCAGATATAGCTAGATTTTTTCCTTCCCCATGTATGTTGTTGGTTTTAGCATATTTTGCATTAGCGGTCTGACGACCCTATTATATTAGACTAGTGTTGGGACTATCTTAGAAAATATTTAAATCCGGGAATGTTTTTATAACCAAGATATAGAGAGTTGGTTGGTGAACTCAAACAGTTTATTGTAGAAGTCTTAGTAAACTCAACACCAATGACTTAATGAAGAGATGTGATTGCTTAATGGATATGTTTAAAATCATGTGCCAAAGAGTTGGTTGGTAATTGAAAATTGGATTACCACATTGACGCAAGTTTCTGTGAAGGGTTTATAATGCTTTGTTCAGTGAAAATGGTAGTTGTAGCAATAGAGTTAATATGGTGAAAATTCTGAAATTTACAAGCCTTGACTGGTAGTCTAATATGCAGTTGCTACAACATGTGATTTTCAGTAAGTACATGGAATGGAAGTAAACTTGCTGGTTTATATGATTTGGTTTTATGTTTTTCTAAATTGTATTTTTACTGGTTTCTACCATTAATCTATCACATGCTACTAACAACAGAAATTGGACTTGTGGTTCTGGTGGCGTCGGAGTGTCAAGCTCACAGCCAAATACGGTAAACATTTCCTTCAATATTTTCACTACATGAACCATTCATTTTTCCTCCTTTTAAGTTTTTATTCATGTTGTTAACTTGGTTGATGTTATCTTCAATGCTTGCAGGTCAACAACGCTGTTAGAGGTGGTCGAGAAGGATTAAATTCTATTCTACATAGGTTACATAGAGGTTCTGCTACTTCACTATGGAGTCTGTTCTAAGATGGTGGTAACCATGACGTAATTAAGCAAGCAAGGACTTGCATTTTTTGTGATATGTGATTGATGGCGTAATGGTTTCATGCCAATTTTTGTACGCACTTCCTGGTCTGTTGTAGTTGAAATACAGACCATCGAATGTATATTAACTTATTAAGTACTGACTCGCTAGGAGCACTACTTCTAATGGCTTTGTGCCCCTTTTGGATATTAAGTACAAGCTCCGTAGGAGCAGTAACTTATTATAATGGTTTTAATGCCTTTTTGTATATGTATTAGACGAGCAACTGAAATGCTCGATGTAATTGTAATGGCATTTATCTTTTGTGTATGTGTTGTATGATCAAGATAAATTATTAATTTAATTATTTTTATGTAATGGCATATGTACACACTTTTTTTACCACAACAATTGTTACCCAAAAGCTAACTATGCAAGGATATTTTGGTCTTTAGTAACAGTTGCATTAACCGTAAATCTATACAATGCAAGGTTAAAATTGGCATAGAGAGTGTTAGAGGGCAAAAGAGGAATAAAAACAACTCCCACATGTGAGACCCACAGTCAAGTCATAGCATACTAACAGACTAACAGATGGTGAAAATTGAAATTAGTTTGGCAAAAATTAGGGGTTCCCCCTGTCAATTGATGAATAGTAGGGGTAAAGATTGCCTATTTCCATAAACACGAGAGTATAAAATGTAAATTACCCACGAATTTATGACTGGCTCATGGAATACCATTAATGCACTTCTCAGAAAAAAATATCATTTATGCTCATTTCATCTTAGTAGACCCTTGTGGGTTAATTGTATTTTACCCTCCTTTCATTAGGGATTTGTGTGAAAGACCATGAGGAAGGATAAGATAAGTTATGGCATCATCTTTTTTATTGGGTGTTTGTGATACCTTAAGGTATCGGGGTTAACGATTTGTGAAAATCGTTAAAAATTAACCACGTAGCTTATAACCGACGGTGCTATTCTAACAACTAATGAGTTGTCGAATAAAGATTTCTACTCAATAATCAATTCATACGATGAAAAATAACTGAGACTACAGCTTGTTTAAATAGATAAAACGAAATCTTACCCTAGACTATTACGGTCCATTTGACAAAACTACCCGGTCACTTTTTAACTAAATAACGTAATTAACTACTATCAACTAATTAAATAAACAAAAAATTAAGTAACTAATTAACTAGATAGCAGTTAAATAATGGATCGGGTGACCCGTATCAGTTTGGGTACCGGATATGGGAGGGTATAACTTATATTCCCTTATGTTGATGGATTTTTTTGTGAACAAGTTTTATACCACCTAGTACGAGGTATAAGCTCGGATAAAAAATAGAACATAAGAGGCTCTTAGGAGAATGACAAATATACCCCCACACAATACCCATGTCCCAAGCTGCTTTCACGAATAAATGCGCAACCATTCACCTAAGTATTTTTCCAGCACGTTGATTGAGATCAAAATAATGAACAATCTTGTGGAAAATGAAATGAATTTTAAGTCAATATCCCAATTGATTATCATTAGAATTTATTAGATTTGGTAGGGTTTGCACTGATCATTTCATTCTTAGTTCACACACTCTCATCCATAAATAATTGTAAGGCTATTTTGCTATTGAATGCTTCAATAAATTTCAGATGTCATATTGAGATTGTTCTAGAATTTGAGGTTATAGAGTGTGAATAAAAGTTACTCATTGTTCGAATTTCTTCCTACCAGTCATGCTCCTCGCATTCTCGTGGAATAGCGATCTGATGAGCTAGAAGCGTAACCAATCACAACTCTTGAGATGGATCTAATGATCATCTGAATGGAAAGAATCAAAGAGGCACAACGTGAGGAGTTCATTTACCATTCCCAAGTTCTTTTCATACATAATTCCACAAGTGGAACTATTTTGATTTTGAACTTAGTTTCAAAGTATATGTTAGTAGTTGAAAACGTCATTTGAAATTAGTCTTCACTGAAAGCGAAACCATTAGTACCCTTTCACTATTGCATCTGAAGTTTGAAAACATATTATGAAATGACAATTTCAGTTTAATCACAAACACGGCTATTTGTGGATCGGTAAATTGTCATATTTAATTTGTGGGAAGAATATCAGCAAAAAACAATAGGATATTACATTACTATTTGTTGTAAATATTCATCAAGTTATCCAACATGTAATGACATTGTTCATATTGTGAAGTAAAAAAAGCGTATTAAAATGTAAACATAAATACTGATACATTTTTATACATTTTTCATAATCAATTTGTAATATACAATCTTTTATACAAAGTGATAACACAAAGGGTATTACAGTCATTATGGCACAATTCTACTTCATACTACCCAAATATGGTGTTTCATATCTTGCATCATATCAGACAGCACCCAAACACAGACAGCCAACATAACTTATCAGGGCTTATTCGACAGCATTCATATCATTGCTCATATCACAACATAAGCATAATCTCTACATATCATATCCTCTACTCAAACTAGGCACAAATGTATAAAAGAAACCTTAGTCCACCAAAATGTCAACTTGTAAAGTCATTTTACTCCTAACAATAGTTATGATATCATGTGGGGAGTAAACTGTAATTAATGTTCATAATTCAAGTGAGGAAAAAAGAAAGACGATAGGTTTACAGGAGAAGATGAAGATGAAGATGACGATGAATCTTATTCTTCTCTGGATTTTCACTTTGTCCATCCAAGAAACTCCATCTCTTCCCATTTATCGGACTTTTATTATTTTTATAAAAAAGTTCAAATTCTAAAATTTTGACCACAGCTTTACGCTAAATGATGATATATTAGTGCTATCCCAAGAAGAGAAGTGTTTCCAGCGCATAGAGCGGAATCAAAATCCCTAATAAATTGTTAATTCTATTCTAATGGAATTTACCGGCGTTATCATCATATTTTCGGTGCCAAAACTGGAGTAAAATTAAGAAAAACAAGAATGGGTCCCCGCATATGTTGTCCGATGATGATGTACAGATCATTCCACCACCACAACCTTCATATTCTTATTCTTCTTGATGTTTTCTCTTTTTTATTTTAAAAATTAACTTCAAAGTTGAATATTGGCATACAAAAATCAATATGTCACATATGACATACATCAGATATGTTCACAGGTGGCATATATGAGAGTGAGCATCAAAATATTACCTTCAGTGTCATCATACTACTGCTACATCAATAAAAAAATCTCTTATTCTCGTTAATCAAAGACTTGCAATTCTACCAGATTAAAAGGGGAAAATAATTGATAGGCAGAAAAGGGTTTCCACACGAATTCGATGTTTAAGTATTAACGGCTTGATGTAGCACTAAGGAATAGCTGTGACATCCCGCGTAATTAAGCACATTAAAACATTATTTGGAGTTGATTTATGACCATTAGAACATGATTTTGTTTGGGCTAATTAAGTGGATGTGGAATTTCATATTAGTCCCCTATAGTCTTAATATTGACCATTTCTTATTTGTTATGAAGTGCGAGTTCTAGGAAAGTGGTATGAAGTGCGATTTTAGCAAGTATGTATTTCTTGTATGTGGGAGAGTATTGTTACCGTATTGTTTATCTTGCATATACACCTAGTGTAGTGGGCGAAGTAGACCCATAATTACCTATTATTAGGCATGCTAATGACCCATCATGACTGCTTGCCTTGCACACCATAAATTTGTTTCAATTTTACTCTTCCCAAGCTATCTTGTTCATTGAACCAAAACTTTCTAGTGCATTCCCGGATTTGAGAAAGGGAGCCACCAATCATGGCCAAAATTTGGCATTTTGCTATTCTATGGATGTAAAAGTTGTGGGAGTTGGATACCTATCAACCCTAGAGTCTTTTTCCAATGTTACTCCTCATATTTAAATCATTTGGAGCTAGTAAAGTGCGCCATCTTTTGTTGTGTTATTGATGCCTAGTTTGACTATACTAGTGCACTCCTTGCAAATATTTGTGGTGTGACCAATGTACCCAATCTCTTGTGCATCAATAAAGCTTGTTGTTCAGCTCACCCTCATCATTTTCTCACACCCATTATCTCTCTCAAAGTCACTAGAAGTTCTCTTTTCTCTCAGAAGAACTTCAGCCCGTTTTTGTGCTAAGACCTCTACAAAACGCCATCAAAACATCATATTCTAGCATCCAAAGTTTTAAAAACCGGACCGGACATTGAACCGGTGAGACTCTCGTTTGCGGTTCAACCGGTCGGACCGGTGGTTCAACCGGTTTAATCGCATATTAATTTTTAATGTATAATTCATTATTTATAAATATATAATATCAAATATCTTAAACATCAAAATAAATACTCCATATTTTGATAAAATTTCACACAACTAACACAATCTACTCTATAAACAATGCCTCAATATCTTCAAATGCTATAAAAAAAAGCATTACAGTAACTATTCAAAGTTTCATAAAATTAATATAACAACAGTTAATAAAACTTTACAAATCATAAATTTCTCAAGTGAACATTTGTCAAAAAAAAAGTACTGTAAAACTTTACTAAATGACGTAGCCTTATCTGCTTACCCACAGACTTCAATTTTCTTTTCTTTTCTTTGTTCTTATCCCTATCCCGCGTTCTCTCTCTCTCCACGTTCTTGAAAGTTCAAACCCTCTCGTTCTCTCTCATCTCTCCCCCACTCTCTCTTCTCCCCGGTCGAATCTCAAACCCACTCTTTATATCCATCATATCCGCTCCTGATTGTAAGGTAACAAACTCAGAGATAGTCTTCCACTACTTTTTTGCAATTTTTCAGACGACGGGAGGGCATCGGTGACTCCCAAGTTCATCATGGTTGCAAAAAGCCACTTGATTCAGTCAATTGTCAACTAGCAAGGGATTTAGTTTTGGGGATTCCAATTTCAATCGAGTTTTCTGGGTTTATTCAGGTGTTCCAAAAAAATATGCGGAAATCGCTCGAACTGGGCAAAACCGGCCGGTTCACTAGTTTAACACCAAACCGGCAGTTTTGCCCGATTTTGACCGGTCTGCTTGCATATACGGTCCCATGGCTGGACCAGACCAGTTAGGCAGCGGTTCACCGGTTGAACCGGCCGAACTGCCGGTCCGGTCCGGTTTTTAAAACTATGATCCAAAGTATGGAAAATTCATCTCCAAGCTAGATACAACCTTGATGGAGAGTTATTTCTTCATTCTACCCAAGGATTTGAGCTCACAATCACTCTTTTGCTCACTAATCTTGATCTTTGAGGTAAATCCTTGATCTAATCTTTGACTTTTGCATATTCTTGGTTCTAATGTCCTTTTTCCATGGTAGATCATCTGAAAATGTCCTTGCCTGTGTCTATTTTTGCATATTCTTGTAGATTCATGGGTTCATCTTCATTGATGAAGTTTTAGAAGAAAGTTTTTGTCTCTAAAGATGAGAGTTGTTCTTGATCTCTCTATTTCATACTTATCATCTATTCAAATCATGTGTTTTTGCTCATTCTTGAAGCCTAAGTGATGTATCTGGGCTTGCATGTGTCAGTTTCATATCTTATTTGACCTTCAATGAAGTTATTTCACATACTTACTTGAGGATCTTTGGATTCAAAGAAGTGGTCTCATGTTGATACTCTGTTTTCCGTCAGATTCTGTGACCTGACTTTGAGAGGCCACATCTTACTCATAAAATTCGTATTGTGCTCTATTTTATATCGTTTCGAAGCCCTGTGTGTCTACTTTCATCTCCAACTGGTTTCATGCCCGAATTCCTTATACATTTTCCGTAATGCGAATTCTTGTAAACTGTGTCTGGGCTGGAACTTGGTACGGACAGATTCTGTCACCCAACTTTGTGAGGTCATTACTCTCTCATACGAGCTTGTCTTTTTCTCTATCTTATACCGATTCGAAGCTCTATGTGTCTAGTTTCATTTCCAGTTTGATTCATGCCAAATATGCTCTGTATCATTCAGAATTCCAGTTTTTGTAAAGTGTGTCAAATTTGAAAAGTTCATTCCGTGTCCAGTGGCATGTGCTACTTTATCTATATATGAACTGTGAAGCAAGCATTTTTAGAACAACTTTACCATGGCATTTGAAACTTGTATATATATTGTATATTTCCAAACCTAACGAAGGGGTAAGTACGTGCTCACCAGACTTCGCAGTCTGACCGTTTTTTAAATGACCACTTTTACATGTTCAAAGGAGAGGACCGAGCCAAGTAACCAAGATGCTTAGTTGCTTATGCCATATCATGTTGTGGATATTTCATGCTTTGTGATATATGTGTCTAAGAATTTCGTGTCTCATGTATATATAGTAGTACTTGGTGTCTTTCTATGTGTAACTATTGGAGATCTAGTATGCACTTGTTGGAGAACATGTATGGTCATCTTTTGGTAGCAGGAATGTGTTACCCCATGAGCGGGTATCTTGAAGGACCCGACTCTAAGATCAATGAGTACCATAGAGGATGGTTGGAAGTTTTATTTATGAAATGCTCAAAACTTTTATTTTCTTTATACAAGACGAGTTTTGGAAACAAACAGTTTTTGTAAAATAGCCCCTTTTTATAAGCTTCCACATTATTTTTCAGTTAACCCTTGAAATTTCAGATATTTTACTTCCATCCTCATGGTGCGAGTTGCCTTGGTGGCGTGTGACGACTCGTTCCCGTTTACTTATGTTATTAATCGGGGACGCAGGAGCGGGGTGCCACAATAGCGATGAGGTTCTAATGGCTAGTTTGGGAATGCTGTGGCGGTGGTAGAAAGCTGCTGTGTGAAAACACAGTAGAAAGCTGCTGTGAATTCTTGATAAAATGTTGTTTGGTAAATATTACGTAAAAGCTGCTGTGAAAATATTGACATAGTAATTTTGTGTTTGGTAAAATCAATTGTGAAGTTACTGAGAGGGTAAAATGACAAAAATCCATGACACGTGTCATTTCCGGAAAGATAACTATTGATATTTAAAAAAATTGTGAGGTCAAAATCGGTTGTAGATAAATTAATCAAAAGCACTTTCTGGAAAAGCATCTCCCCCCTTGCTTCCTAAAAACTGCTGTGGGACAGCAGAAACTGTCCGGAAAAGCAGAAATTTTATTTTTACCAAACACACTAAACTGCTTCTGCTGTCGGAAAGCAGCTGTGCTGGCAGCAGAAGCATTCCCAAACTCACCCTAACTCCCCCGGCCCAGCTTCCGCATCATTGCCTTGCGGTAGGAATGTCAATCTTCGAAACGACATGATGACACGGCTCGATCCCCACACGAAGTTAGCGGGTTTGGGTCGGCACGAACACGCATTGGGTTGAAATAGGTCGACACAAATTTAAACGGGTCGGGTCCGGGAAACTTGTAGATTACACGGGTTGACCCGTTTAACCCGTTCGACCATGTCATTCATGTAACTTATTAATTGCAGTGTAATGTGCACAAAAGTTATAGGGCTTTTTTCATAAATAAGCATACTTTATCAAAAACTAAAGAGAGTAGCAGGTGGCCGCACTAATTCAGCAACCACATGCCCATCAACTCATCTCTATCTCCATCTCTTCGTTATCCCTTCGCCGCTCATCTCACTCACTTTGCCCCTCTATCTTAGACCCCTCAGACCCTCACTCTGTGAATCTCTTATTCTTGCTGCTAATGGCGATGAAACAACTACTTGGAGCCTTGGGTTTAAGTCGTTGGTGAAGTCCATGTCGTCTTGTTCTTGACTTCTTCGCAAGTCTAGTTAAGTGATAGATCTGATTCATTAATACGCCGAACACGAAGCTATCATCTCTCTTTCTCACTTCTACCTCTAGTCCGTATTGCATGTGTAAATTGATGTTGTCCTCTTTGATTGTTCCTCTATAAATCGAGGACTTGGAGTCTAATTCCAGATCGGTAACTTTTTTGTGACGTGGTGCTTCTAATTCCAGAATGATATTGATCTATTTTGATTTTTCTTCATCAAATATTGTTTCGGAATTCATCAAGTTACTGTCTTTTTGTTGGTTTTACTTATATGGGTCGCAGGTCGGGTAAAAAACGGGTAACCTGACACGACCCATTTATTAAACAGATTACCCCGGTTCTTGTCGGGTTACCTGTTTGATAAACAGGTCTGGTTTGGGTTGGGTTGGCTGATACGATAAAGGAAGGGGGTTAGCATGGGTTAACCTGGTATTGACCTGTCACGGGCCTACACGACCCGTAACCCGACGAGTTGACCCAGATTGCCAATCCTACCTCCTACCTCGCAGGATGTCCATTGCTTCCCATTATGCTTCTGTGTAAACAATAATTTATTAGTCCATCCATAGCCATGAATCGACTATCATATTCCTGCGCATATGTTGTCCCCTCCCGCTGGACCTCGGTCTTCGCTTTCTCTATGTCAACAGACCCCTCCACCAGCCAATGCTGAAATGTGTGTCGAAATTGCTAGAATTATAACAATGGGTGCTTCAAATTGTTACAATAATGACAAAACATAGGGTTTCCCATAAGCAGTCTCAGCTTTCAATCCTGGAACCCGCACTATCCCTTTTTTGCAGCTGCTCCTTAAGCAACATGATGGTTTTCCGTGTTGGTGTATTCCCCAGAGGCGATCTATATTATCGTGGTATTCATTTAATGATAAAAAAATTATCCATTTAGTTATCTACATGGTGACATGTTGACATAATGAATGTCCCTAGTCTAGACATTTTTTATTTATTTAGAACAACTATAATACATTTAGACTACTATGATGGTATATTGATATGAGATATCAAATCTAACATATGTGTATGTGTTATGTGTAATGGCGTACTTCTTTGACCCGCCATGAGAACACTCATGGATTTTATGTGAGTGCCACAAAGTACTTCTCATAGTGACAGTGGTCCTGCGATCATATGACTTGAAGTCACTACATTCCCTAGATGAGGAGTGACATGTTTTAATATCGTCAAGATCACGCTGTAACAAGGTGATTATAAAGTCAGTAATTTAATATATTATGAAACAGGTTAAGGGGGGGGGGTGAGTGATGTAGATATAACTTTTCCCTCCTACATAACGGGAGTAAATATTCATGGCCACTCAATGAGTGTGACTTAAGAAAATGCATGGTTGTGCTGAAATGAATCAATATGAGATATTGATGTCATTTGTTTGTCTAAGTCTACTCAGGGAATCGAGAAACTATAGACTAGATATACAAGGGCGACACTCCATCCCTTGTGTCGAATCTAGATATATGGACGAAGAGACTATGCAACATAGTAATATTGGTCATAGAAGTTCGTCAAATCACTGATTGTTGTATTGCTAGATACCGCTCAATGTTTGTAACTGTTACTCCCAACGAAATTAGTCACTAATGCTGATGGGTTTGTTAAAGAGAGGCTAGACATGAAAATTAGTTGGATTTTGGGAGTTTTAACACTTGCATTCCGAAGAACACTTGCCCCCCCCCGTCTTACCGCGGCTGCTGGCACGGAGTTAGCCGGGGCTTCTTCCTCGAGTCTTTTTATGCGCCGCTTTACCCTGAAGGGAAGATTACCGTATGACGACTCTTAATCTTTCCCTCACAAGGAAGAGATGAGCAAGAAGTTTATAGCTCCAAGAAAGAGAGTTCCATGCCCGTCCGAGAACGATAGTTAGAGAGCGAAGTACCTTCGAGATATAGCGAGAGAGTAAACTCCAGCCGCAAAACAAGAACAAGAAGAGTTCTCTCCCTAAGTTTTCTGGAATCATCGATGGCATAGTTTCTGTAACCGTACCATGCCTTGTACATCTAGTAGGATTTTTTCTTTCTTTTGAAGTCTTGAACCTAAGTACAAGTGTTGGGGTGAATTTGTGAGTTGTGACTAGTGAACCTAGTTAGTTAGTGATCTCTTTAGTTAGAATTAAATAGTTTAATTGAGAATGTTGGGTTGGTGTTAGAAACCTAAACCGTCGAGTGCCATATGCATGTAGATAGTATAGCAATTATATTGCTAGAGTATTATGTTTAATTAGGGTATTGTTACGTGTAGGTGACGAGTTCATCGACGACGAGTACATCAAGTACGTCGACTGATTTGCGATAGTTGATTTGCTTCGAGGTAAGTAAACATGCCAGGCCTAGTGTGCCTAACTCCTTGCTGTCAAATGAATTCTCGGACTTTCTTTACGTCTCAAAAACGTGTTTATGTGATGTGACATGCAATATGTGATTTTTACTTGTTAAATGTCTTTCTTGAAAATATCATCATGATAATAATAATGAACTATAACTTAAAGTGGAAGAGTTGTGCGGGGCCATTTATTATTGGTTACTATTGGCATTGGGCGTGTTGACTTCGGTCTTCCGTTCAATTTATTTTATTTAATCCGGTTGCAAGTCTCCGGATAGCTCCCTGTACTCACTCATCTGGCAGCCAGAAGTCTTTGGGGGGTGTCGACACTTAAGGTCTTGGATGCTTGCGAGATGGTTGGTTTCCCCCGTCAAAACAAACTATTAATGATGGATTTTTGTTTTTGTTAATGGAAAAGAACTAATATGTGGATTTTGGATTTCCTAAAGATTATGGAATTGGTTTGGAAATATTATGGAATCGGGAACTCACTTGTTTTATTACAAGAGTCAAAACTTTATTTCTGTTGTGTTTGAGAAAAACTCCTACTTGTAAATGAGACTTTGTTTTATAACTATCATATCATCATTTTACATGCTTGGGTGTTTTCTTACCAGTATTTTATGCTGATTTTGTACTGTGATGTTTCTTTTTTATTCCGCACGACATGTCTAGAGGATGGGATTATGGAATAGAAAGGGAACGCGTTTCATCATCTAATGCCTTAGTTTCATCATTTAACTCATTAGTTTCTTCATTTTAAATTAGAACTCTTTAGTACTTTAATACCCTAGTTTTCTTTATGCCCAGTTTGAGGCAAGAAAAACTAGATTGTAATAATGGTTAGTTTAATTATTTTATGGATGTTTTTGCTTGAGAACCATGTTTTAAAATCTCCTTGTATTCGGGTTTAACCTCGAGTACGGAGTGACATCCCCGGGCCTACGGATTGGGCATTTTGGGGGTGTTGCAGGTGGTTCAGAGCTGACATTCCAAAAAGAAAACCAAAACTTGTTAGGGTAACTAAAATAAATATAGGGAAAAATAATTAAAATTTGACAAGCCGTGGAATTTGGGTATTATGGATAGGACTATTGCATGTGTAAGTGTTTAGAAAATAGGATAGAAAGCAAGTATAACCACCCACACACTCCTAACTAAGAGCCTTGGCCTATCCGAGATACTAAGAGATTGGGTTTTGAGGCATTTCATTTTATCTGTCAAACGTCTTTTAAACGTTTCAATTTGGATTTGACAGTCAAATTTCTGCTATTTCTCAAATTTTAGTTGTAAAATAATAATAATAATAATAATAATAATAATAATAATAATAATAATAATAATAATAATAATAATAAATTCTTTATCCGTTACCGTATTTTTTATCGTGTATTATTATTTCTACTCCTCCGCGTATTAGAATTTCCGGCGCTTTTTAATTTTCGTCGCGCGCCGAATCGCCTTATTAAGCCGCGCCTCCGCTACACTTTATAACTCCAAAGCTTAAATCACATTTTTTCACTCTTTACATCACTCTTTCTCTCTTCATCTCTCTCTCTCTCTCTCTCTCTCTCTCTCTCTCTCTCTTCTTTTCTTTCCTTTCACCCGTACACTTCTTCATCCCTTTCTTCTTCTTTGTTTTCAAACAACGGCAACAACAACAATCGTCAACACCACCATCTCGGGCATAACCCCTGCCATCACCACCTCTTTCTCCTGCACCTCTCACCCACATCCATCTCTTTGTCTCTTTCTCCCCGTCGTACCAGCAGACCCAGCCGGCGGCGAACCCAACCGAGCCTCCACGACACCATCGTCGCCATCACCTCCAACACACAATCTCTCTCACATGATTCTCCCCTCTGTCACGTTCGCCAGAAGCAGCAATAGCTAACGACGACATCAAACAACCGGAGAAACCGGCCAGGCACCACCGTCGAGCCACCTCGTGATGCCACCGCCATTGCCTCCAAACTCCTCGGCGTCGTCTTTCACCCCTCCTGTCGCGTTTCCGATGAGCCGAGACGCCATGGACGAAGCCCATATCAACAAGCTCAGCTACCGGCCCCGGAGCTCCATTAAAACCGGTGACAAGCTCGCTGGAAAATTGACGCGATCCGTTTTTCCGTCGTTTTGGCTTGTTTTCAGAGTGGGTATACTCTAAATCATCTCCTACTTCGTTTTCCATTGTCAAGATCCAAAATTTATAGATTGAATTCATTATTAGATATAGTTGAATTGGTTGAGATTCATGCTTACCATAAGTGTATGATCAGGGGGGGTTGTTTTGTTGTTTCAATGAACTTTTGGGGTAGCTTTTATTTATGCCTAAAATGTAATCGGTGTAGTGGCGGGCTGTTTTGTACTTTGGGGAAACATTAGGGTGACTAGTTGTATTTAATATATCATGTTTCCATATAATATTATTAGTTTTTAATTAATTGTTTACATGTTAATAATACTTTACAAATTTTATATTAAATTGATAAATAATCATAAAATCCTTTTTGTAATGAAATATTTTCACAAATTAGCTTGTGTTACATTTTAAATATTTACACATTGTTTTTGTGAAAAATAAGTTAGTTATAAAATAGATAGTAATTATAAAATATTACGAAATCATTTCCTTAACTAAATATAACTCTTTTATAATTATGAGAATTGTTATCTTTCATTGTTTAGCTATAACCCTAACTTTTCTTATAATCCACTGTAACGATAATTATAGTATTAGATAGTTCTGTATTCTTAAAATTATTACGTAATTTCTTGATATCATTTTATAGATTTCTAATTCACTAGCAATTGAGAGTTTAATTATCTAATCATAAATTGGGTGTTTATAATTACAACGGGCAGTTTGTTGCATATCACGTAGTACATATGCATTATCTACTTGCGACTTGTTTCTGATTAGGAATTTATGTGAATAATTGTAGAGCCTCCCTTCGACGAGCTAGTTGACCAGCACGTTGTTCACCCATAGAGGACTAGCTAGCACTCTTTTAACTCTCTCGGTGAGTATTCATGCTTAGCGTTGTGTACTTGTCTTCTTTCGTGTCAAAACATGATTTTTGTCTTGGCTCAAAACATACATGTGAGTATTCATGCTCAGTATTGCGTAATTGTCTTCCTTCGTGTCCAAACGTGATTTATGTTCAGTCTTAAAATATACATGTGAGTTTACATGCTTAGCTTTGTTTGCAAGCTTCTTTCGTGTCAACAACTCGTTACTTGAAAATATTCCCCTACTTGATAAATATGTTGTGCTTGACTTAAATCCTCATTTTACTACTCGTATTCAAACTTGGATTATCTGTTGTCCAAACTTCGCACTATGTCATCATTCATTAATAACATAAAGTGTAAGAATCACAAGTTCTAGAACAAGTTGGTGTTACTATGTAAGGGCATCAGACCCTTAAAAACGGGACATATGAGTCCTGCAAGGGCATCTGACCCTAAAAACAGGGCATCCGAGTCCTGCCAGGGCATCAGACCCTCAAACCGGGATATTCGCATCCTACCAGGGCATCAGACCCTCAAAAGGGGACATCCGTGTCCTGCCAGGGCATCAGACCATTAAAAACGGGACATCCGAGTCCTGCAGGGCACCATACCCTAAAAACGGGACATTCGAGTCATGCCACAACCATCTGTTACTATATTCCCCCCTGGTTACTGCAACTTAACTATATGACTTGTCTCATTCTACATTGGGAACCTAATATTATCTCGGCAAATGAAATCGGCTACTCGTAATAACTTTCAATTTGGAAATAACTACTTTGAAGGACTCTGATAATCGTCATCTCTACTCGTACTTATATTTCTGAAAATAGTTCAAGTCTTTACTCTGATGTTTATACTTATACTCTGTTAGTTTCAAACTCTTTTATATACGGAACCCCGTAACCTGCCTTAGCCATTCCATTTTACATGCTAATTGTTTATTCACTCAGTTTTTACTAATACTCAAAAAATTGCGGTCTTGTGCATCTTTTAATTCCCTTTCATGTATATGATTGGTTGCTTGGGGTATCGCGCTGGGATCACGATCAATCTTTCATGCAAACAGTATTAAGTCAATATTAATCCGGAGAGTGATATTATGTTGTAAAGTAAAGTATCTGTTGTAATATAAATCAGTAGTTGGATGTATCTTTTTTTAGTTGTTTGTTCTTACCACTCCTTGTACGAACGGGTAAAATCCTCTGTACGGAGGGCACCTCCCGGTCTCCAGATCCTATGGAAATCCGGGGGTGTTACATTCGATTTTTACTTCAAGATGTCCTCGTCCTCATCAAGGAGTTTAAGTTGAAGTACGAAGTTGTCCCTGTGTTGTGGGCCTGCTATTGTTTGTATGTCGTTGACTGAGAGCAATTTCGGTTTATGGTTTCTTGGGTATGCCTATTTTGGTTTTGGTGTCATGACGTGTTTGATTGGGTTGATGGGAAGACTTCCCCAAGAGGCCGAGCAGCAAGGACTAGGGTGGTCCAGCGAATCGCAAGGCTTGAACGAGACATTGATAGGCTTGGAAATGAGCTTCAAGTTACTCGGGACCGGGAATTTTCTTCGATGGCTAACGAAGCAAGAACTATTGCTACTCATACGAGTTTGAAGATGGTTGTGGAAGTTTCTTGGATGATTGTTTGTGATTGTGTTTGTGTTAGGCATAATAATGTAATGTGTTTGTCGGACCGGTCTATTATTTAGTAGTAGTATTGTGTTGGACCGGTCAATGTCATGTGTTTTCTCAAGCTTTATCGTGAACGATTGAACATTGTAGTACCGGTCTATGTTTTAGTAGTAGTAGTATCGTGCTGGACCGGTCTATGTAGTGTTTGTTTTTTCGAACATTGTTCATTGAACGTTGTCAATTGAACATGATAGTGTGTCGTATGTTTGAATGAGAAGAACAACTTTTTAATTCATCAACGTTTTGTGTACTTTAATATCGTACATAGTATGTCGTATATTTGAAAACGAATGTGTAGTCATAAGAACAAAAAAAGAACCAACACCAACAAAATCAACAACAATAACACATACACAAGAATCACACTTAATTTTTTTTTGACAACATGATCAACACATTGCTACACAAATTCATAGTACCCCAACATATTTATATGTAAAAAACAAATATCATAACATAACTAAAATTCAAACACTATCCAAAAACCAGAAAAGTCTTCCTCTGACACTATCCAAAATATCAACAGTGTCCAAAACACATTATCCATAATTGTCTTCCTAAAAAAGAACCAAAATACCAAAACATATTGTCTTATAACCTTATTAACATACTGTTGGAATAGGTTCCCTAGAGGCAATCTAGTTTATTATGAACAATAAATTGGCTAGAACTTTCATTGCATTATTTATTGGATATTTAATTTAATAAAGTCGTTAGATTTACAATTGTGTTGTTTATCTTAAATATCCCTAGTCCATTATAATGATCATTAAGAAAATCATCTATAGACTAGTATGGGGTTGGATTGATATAGAGATATCATGATCCAACACATGGGTATGCATTAGGAGTAATGGCATACTAGATTGACCCAACTCCGAGAAGGCTACATACATGTTATGTAAAGTCACAAGTGCTTCTCGCGGTGACAATGGTATTGTCATCCTTAGACTTGAACTCACTAGATGTTCTAGTTGTGGAATATTGTGTTTTGGTACCGTCAAACACTACACCGTGATTGGGTAGTCATAAAGGCGCGTATTGGACACAATAGGAAGCAAGCTTAGATATTGTAGTGATGTAGATAGAATTTGTCCCTCCCACATAACGGGAGAAAATATCCTAGGCCACTCGAGGGATAGTGCTTATAGAATGTCTGGCCAGACTCGAATAAATCAATATAGGATATTGATGTTATTTGCACGAATAAGGCTATTCCATGGATCGAGGAACTAAGGATTGGATATACGAGTGTGACTGTATGTCTCGTTTCCAATCCGGGATATTGAGACAAAGGGATGCGACAATACTTGCACAAGGTTTGTCATGATGACTATTTCTATTTATTGGCTGGAATGGATGTCTTGCTAGAGGCCGCTTCATATTAGTAAATAGTTACTACCAAATAAATAGAACATATGGAGTCACACGCCATATAGAGTTGAAATAGATTTGGGAAGTAATTAATTAATATGATTAATTAATTAGAAGGAAATCACAACAACTTGCTAACTTAGTAGGACTAATATGCAAGTTGGACTAATTCGAACTTGAGTACGATTAAGAGAGGACCTTTATGTAGTAAAAAGGAGTTGTTGGACTATATAAAGGATGCTCCTAGCTTCCTTCCCTACAACTTATGCTCATAACATACATTGAGTAGGAGAGAATGAAGGAGAGAGCAAGACAACAAGGAAGGCCGGAGCCCCCCTTGCCGTCCGCCCAACCCGTCGGCCACAAGAGAGGGCCGCCCCTCTCTTTAGTGCTTCGTTGCGTGATTTCTTCTTTCTCTTACATTCCTCCTAGCTAGCACAAGGCGTTTGGAAGATCTAGATCTCACCTCTAGGCGTGGATCAACCGTAGAGACGTGATACTTTTCGCGTTAGAAGTCATCAAGGAGACCTCAATGGTACATAACACAATTCTCTTACCATCGTCATAATTTCTCTTCCTGTGATCCTTGGAGTGTCTTGACCGGATGAATTTATTGTTTTTCCTCTGCGTATCCATGATCAAAACCCTACAGTGGTATCAGAGCCTCAGGTCGTAGAGCATAACGTCGTTTATGTGTTACGTTTTTGTTGTTTATCACATTTAATTGTTGATTATTGCGTTAAAACGACAAATTAAGCATATTAGATGCATGTTGAATTTGATTCAACCAAACAAGATTTAATTCTTGCATTGGATGTATGAATTAGTGTGTTTGAGAAATTTTAGGATCTTAAATCTGGGGTTCTTGGGCATCCTATCGAAAAAAGGAGTTTTTTCAATAAGGAAACTACCAAACTTGGGCAACAAGGCAAGGAGTTGTTTTGGAAACATCTCCTAAGGAGGTTCTGCTCCCCTAGGGGACCCCCCTCCTTCCTTGCCGCCCAAGCAAGGCTCGGCCAAGGGGCCGGGGCAGCCCTAGCACACGGCCTAGCTGTGTGGGATAGGGCTGGCCGGCCCAAGGCCTTAGACGGTCCTTTAGGGGTTCGTGCAAGTGTTTGGTTGGGCCTCTTGGACCGTTTTGACCCTAGTAAATCCAAAAATCAACTAAAATTGACCCAAGCACGTTAAAATTGGTTTTAACTGTTTATGTGCAATTTGAATGGTGATTGGATATGACCTTAAATGTGGTTTGTTGTGAATGTTTATTTTTTGTGGTTTGTTTACAGCCTGCGAGCTGATCAATTTAATGTAATAATTATAAGGGTTTTACGGCCTACGAGCCAATTTCTTTTCTCAACTTGTGAGATTTATTTTATTTAGTATAGATGTTAGCTAGTGCTAGATAAAATAAATAGATAGCCAAGATTGAAGAAAAGAAGCCCAAAGAATTAAAGAAGCCACAACATGGAGCATGAAGCATTCCACAAGGCTATTGAAAGTTTGTAATTTAGACTAATTATAGGATCAAAATACTCTAGAAGGGGGGGGGGGTTGAATAGAGTGTGGAAAATTTTTTCTAAAACACAAATTTTAACTAAGTGAACAAGTGAGAAACTTAAATCTCAAGGCCTTGAGATTTTGCAAAACTAGTCAGAAACTTTCTAAGGCAAACAGAAAGCTTCAAGGCCTTGAACTATCACCAGTTCTAAAAAATTTATAAACCATAGTTTAATTTCAGTTGCTCGCAGAAGTAAATAACAAAACTGTAAAGTAAAGAACACAAGGCAATTTACAGAGTTCAGTCCCAATGGACCTAATCTCTGCTTGAGGGATCTAATCCCACCAGGATTGGGCAAACACTTCTTATAACTCACACAGAAACAGCCCTAGATTTCCAAGCCTAAGTGAACTCCCTTACACCTATACAGCTTGTGGTTCCAAACCGATCTAGTATCAACTACTAACAGTTGAGCTAAAAAGAACCTCTTTTTGTTCACTTGAACAACCAACCACTAGGTTTATTGAGGTTTTAGATATACAAAAGATAAGTAGATTACAATACAGAAGAAGAACACAGTAGAAGAATGAGCTTGTGAAGGCCTTGATGTGTTACTAGAAGGATTGATCTTCTGAAAGCAGTGATTGAAGCCTGAATTTGTGAGGGATTGAATGTCTGATCTTCCACTAATGTATCACTCCTCTCTCAGTTATCTGTAAGCTTCTATATATTTCAAATTTCAAACCTGTATTTTATCCACTCTCTGCAACTGAATGAGAGATTTTAGGATCTCTGTTCCTGCAAATCCTTATCCTTTCTAACTTCAATTCAGAACAACTTTGAGTAGATATCCGTTGGAGTTTGTTGAGATTGCATTTGCATGTTTGAAAAACCTGCAACAACATTAAAACACAGCAACAAAAAAATCCAGAAATATAACAGCACTAAGTCTGTTTGGATTTCCAGTTTCTGAATAAAAACTGGACCATATGAATGAAACAATAACCTGATTAAATTCTGAAACATGTTACTCATGATAAACTAGTTTAAGACTTAAAGAAGTCATTAAACAACCATAATAACAAAGATCAAATCCTGCAAAAGAGAATCAAGTTAATTCTGTAAAACTGTCAGCAGCTTAAGGCACATCCAAGGCGTTGGAGCTCAGAACATGCTTCACAGTCTTTCAATATTAAGAACCGAAATCTATGATTCACTCTGATTAAGATATCTGCAATTGTGTTAGATATATGATGAATATATAACAAGGATATTTGCAGCAAATCTCTGATCTTAACACATTAGATAGAACACCTGCATCACAAGATTAATAGATCATACTGTAAAGAAAACTACTCTCAAAGCTTTGAAGCTCTGATCAGTATCTCAAGGCCTTGGAGCCTTAGAAATACTTAGTCTTTGTCTTTCATCACTCTAAACAGCTACTTCTCAAAACACACTTAGAAGTCTTTGAGTCAACAGCTATGAAGGATGGACCAAGGAATGGATGCGAATGGAGATGCGTTTTCTATTCTAAGGTTCATATATATTCTCATTAGCTTGAGAATGTCTTAGTCTAGGAGGCCATATCCATATCACGCTAATTTTTGTTTTGTGGATGTTTACTTTATTGTCTTATTATTGTTGTTGGTGTATGGATGATGCATGCAATTTGATAATAAGATAATTAACAACCCTGATCTTTTATTTGGAGTTATGTCCAAACTCAAATAAGTAGATCAGTTGATATGGATCAACAAAACAATTTAAAATTGAATAGAAAAATCCCTCAATTCAAATATTGCATTTTTTCCTTCTCTTTATTTAGGCACTCTTCATGATCATGATCATCAAGCTCGTGCATGCCAAAGTAAGGCGACCTGATTTGTCATGATTGTGTTGTGATGGCACAAGCAAGTATGTGCAACTGTCTAAGTAAGAGGTTGGACGCAACTAGGTGATTTTAATAAGTTTAAAAAAACCTAGAGGCAAACAATTGGGATTATCCATGGGATGGATAAATAAGGAGTTATTTTCCCAATTGAACCAAAAGTTGCATAAGGATGCAATTGGAATTGTTCCTACCTAAATAGCTAATTTTGGGTGACTTGCCAAAGCGAGCTCAAAAGAAGTGAAATAGGGGATCTTGGCACCCTCTAGAAAATATAATGATATTTTCCGCATTAATACTTGAGGGTTATTAATTCGTAGAAAAATAGAGGGAGCTGTATTTAGTAATCTAGCCATTATTAAATATAGTTAATTGTTCACAAATACGAAAACTTGCGTATTTTCCTTTTTGTAGAATTCCAATGACAAACAACCATCGAACTCATCTCATACCCTACGCTATGTCCTTGAGAGGGACGAACTGTACGCTCTAGAAGAGCAAGTTCTCGATGGTCCGGAAAACAACTCTCCTGCAGCCCTAAAGGCATATCAGAAGCGTGTTGATGACGCTAATGATGCGGCCTGCCTAATGCTTTGCACCATGACCTCTGAGCTTCAGAAGCAACACGAGAAAATGAATGCAGTTGATATGATCGAACACTTGAAGCATCTCTTCCAAGAGAAGGCAAGGTTTGAGAGGTATGAAGTTTCCAAGCCATTGTTCAAATGTCATCTGTCCGAAGGAAACCCCGTGGGGCCGTACGTGTTGCACTTGATAGGCTATCTTGAGAGCCTAGGCCGCCTAGGGTTTCCGGTGGGTCAAGAGTAGGCCACCGATCTCATCTTCCAATCGTAGCCTGAAAGTTATGAATAGTTCATCATGAACTATAACATGAATGAGATCGTGAAACCACTGCCCAATTTATTCAACATGTTGAGGACAGCTGAACAAAGCATCAACAAGGGTAAGGGAAAATCCATAATGATGGTACAGAAAGGAAAGTACAAAATGTTTGCCTCTTCCTCCAAGGGAAAAGGCAAGGCAGTTGCCAAACCCAAGGATAATACCCTTAAGCATGTTGGTGGAATAGCCAAAGGTGTGACTGAAGGTGAATGTCACTACTGCAGTCAACCCGGACTCTGGAGGAGGAACTGCCCAAAGTATCTGGAAGATACGAGGCTTGGAATAGTGATTCCACCACCACCAGGTATTTTTTTTATAGATGTCAATATTACTTGCTCTTCATCTTGGGTATTGGATACTGGATTTGGATCTCACATTTTTCGAAATGTGCAGGATCTAAAGAGAAGTAGAAGATTGGCTAATGGAGAGATAGATCTGCACGTTGGGAATGGAGCAAAGGTTGCTGCATTGGCAGCAGGCGTGTACGAGCTGTCTCTGCCTTCAGGATTAGTTTTGGAATTAAATAATTGCTATTTTCTGCCTGCTATGAGCAGAAACATTATTTATATTTCTTGTTTGGACAAGGAATGTTTTACTATTTCTATAAAGAACAATTGATGTTCAATTTATTTTGATAGTATTCACTATTGTAGTGCGGAATTATTTAATGGATTATATATCCTTGATCTAAATAATCTTGTCTATAACATTAATAGCAAGAGGATTAAACTAAATGATTTAAATCCTACTTATTTATGGCACTGTCGTTTAGGCCATATAAATGAGAAACGTGTATCTAGACTCCATAAGGATGGATTCCTAGACTCATTTGATTTTGAATCATATGAGACGTGTGAGGCTTGTTTATTAGGAAAAATGACAAAGTCCCCTTTCAATAAGAAAGGTGAGAGGACTAGTGAGCAGTTGGCCCTAGTACATACTGATGTATGTTGTCCATTTTCCACGCCTGCCAGGGGAGGCTACGTCTACTTCATCACATTTACTGATGATTTCAGTAGATATGGATTTGGATACCTTATGAAGGCCAAATTCGAGTCCTTTTAAAAGTTCAAAGAATTCAAGAATGAAGTGAAAGTTTGTAATATAGACTAAATACAGGACCAAAATACTCTTGGAGGGGGGGGGGGTTGAATAGAGTATGAAAACTTTTTGCTAAAACACAAGTTTTAACTAAGTGAACAAGTGAAAGACTCAAATCTCAAGGCCTTGAGATTTTGCAAAACTAGTCAGAAACTTTCTAAGGCATACAGAAAGCTTCAAGGCCTTGAACTATCACCAGTTCTAAACAGTTTATGAACCCTAGTTTGAATTGAGTTGCTTGCAGAAGGAAATAGCAGAACTGTAAAGTAAAGAACACAAGGCAATTTACAGAGTTCAGTCCCAATGGACCTAATCTCTGCCTGAGGGATCTAATCCCACCAGGATTGGGCAAACACTTCTTATAACTCTCACAGAAACAACCCTAGATCTCCAAGCCTAAGTGAACTCCCTTACACCTATACAACATGTGGTTCCGAACCTATCTAGTATCAGGTACTAACTGTTGAGCTAACAAGAACCTCTTGTTGTTCACTTGAACAACCAACCACTAGGTTTTGTGAGGTTTGAGGTATACAGAAGATAAGCAGATTAAAATACAATAGAAGAACACACTAGAATAATAAGCTTATGAAGACCTGAATGTGTTCTTCAGGAAAACTGGAATGATTGATCTTCTGAAAGCAGTAATTGAAGGCTGAAGTTGTGAGGTATTGATTGTCTAGTCTTCCACGAATGTATCACACCTCTCTCTCAGTTCTCTGTAAGCTTCTCTACTAACTTTCAAATTTCAAACCAGTCTTTTATCCACTCTCTGCAACTGAATGAGAGATTTTAGGATCTCAGTTCCTGCAAATCCTCATCCTTTCTAACTGCAATTCAAAACAGCTTTGAGTAGATATCCGTTGGAGTTTGTTGTGATTACATTGCACGTTTGAAAAACCTGCAACAACATTAAACACAGCAACAAACAAAATCCATAAATATAACATCACTAAGTCTGTTTGGACTTCCAGTTTCTGAATAGAAACTGGATCAGATAAATAAATTTATAACCTGATTAACTTCTGAAACATATTACTCATAATAAACCAGTTTAAGAATTGTAAAAGTCATTAAATAATCATAATAACAAAGATCAAATCCTGAAAGAGAGTATCAAGTTAATTATGTAAAACTGTCAGCAGCTTAAGGCACATCTCAAGGCCTTGGAGCTCTGAACATGCTTCACAGTCTTTCAATATTAAGAACAGAAACCTTTGATTCACTATGATTAAAATATCTGCAATTGTGTTAGATATATAAAGAATATATAACAAGGATATTTGTAGTAAATCGCTGATCTTAAACATCAGATAGAACACCTGCATCACAAGATTATTAGATCACACTGTATAAGAAAACTACTGTCAAAGCTTAGAAGCTCTGATTAGTATCTCAAGGCCTTGGAGCCGTAGAAATACTTTTTCTTTGTCTTTCATCACACTAAACAGTTACTTCTCAAAACACACTTAGAAGTCTTGAGTCAACAATCTCCCCCTTGATGAAAGATAAAACCCATAATCTTGTGTAAATATCCCTGCAACTTTTTGTAAGAATTAGACATCATCATTTGCAGAAATAACATACAGTAACACTAATTAAACCAGATTAACAGAGATAATCACAGATAACCAATAATCACAGAACAACACAACTGATTAACACAAAACTCACAATCTTATTATCTAAAAATTGAAGAGTAATCACAAATAGCACAAATAACTTCTCCCCCTTTTTGACTTTCATCAACTAAAGGTGAGGAAATGTTGGATCATTACTCATAGTCTTAAAAAAAACTCAGTTTAAACAAAATAAGTCCCTACTGAAGGTCAAGGCCTTGAAATCAGAAAAGAAGAAGAAAAATAAATAAAGAAAGAAAGGATCAAGGCTTTGACTTTCTCAAATCTTCACTTCTTCTTTGATGCTTGGCCTTTCTCTGAGCCTTCACAAACCTCTTCACCACTTTCAGCTTCTTCTGCAGACTGATTCTCTTCTTGTTCAGCATCTACCTCAGCAAAAAATTCCTCAATAATTTCATCAACTTTCTTGTCCTTGACTTGCACTGAATCACCCTTTGTAGCTGCATCAACACCTGTGTCTTCTCCAGCTTCTTCAACATCAGTTTGCTCATATAGATCCTTTGAAGTGAGCACAACTGGAATAGGCTTCTTCTTCTTCTTCTTCTTCTTCTTCTTCAAGAATTCACCTAGCCTTTCATCTGAGTCAACACTAATGTCATGACTAGTAGCAGAAGGGATCTTCTCCAAATTCAAACCTTTGATAACAATAGCCAGTTTGCCATTCATCACACCCATCACGGCTTTGAACTGATTGAACTCAGAAGATAGATCAAACAGCCTCTGTCTAAGATCTTCAATTTCAACCTGCTGTTCTTCAAACTTCTCAACCAACTGAGAGTAATCCTCATTGGCTTGTCCCCTTGATTTTGTAGCCCCCTTAGGTTTGATGAAATCTTTCTCCTCAAGTTCAGCTTTGGACAACTCTGAATAGAACTTCCAATGTCCCTTTCCTCTC
Organism: Linanthus parryae; assembly: GCA_023055425.1. NCBI lineage: Eukaryota > Viridiplantae > Streptophyta > Magnoliopsida > Ericales > Polemoniaceae > Linanthus > Linanthus parryae. Next base: position 113,138,462 of record JALGPY010000002.1, on the reverse strand, counting down.
TGAACCACTGCAATTCTCTGTAAAGCAGTCTCATCAATTAACCCAAAACCACCAGTTATCTTTTCCTCTCCTTTCACAGGTACATCAAAATGCTCAAAGAAAAGAGGTAATAGGGTGGCATATGGAAGAGGATGGTTTCTAGTTCTGGTAGCACAATAGATCATATGCTCCATGATTACTGTTGGCAAGTCAATCTGAAACCCTTGACATATCAAGTACATCAGGATAAGAACCTTATCAGTGACCAACTATCTTGAGTTTTCCCTAGGAACAACACTTCTCATCAGAATTGTAAACAGAATTATAGCTTCACAGTTGAGCACAGAGTGTGTCAACTGTTTAGGACCAGTGGAAACATCATCAATAAAGAACATGGCTTTGGCTTTTTCTAGACATTCCTTCCTATCAGGATAGTCATCAACATTATACTTCCTAGGAATGCCCAAGACCTTGGAAAAAGCCCTATGGTCTAGCCTTAAATTTATCCCAGCCACCTTAGAGGTTAACACCATTTTATCTTCCCCTTGTTGAACCAAATTCAGATAAAACAACCTAGTTAACCTAGGATAGGCTTTAGAACTAGGATTTAAAACCTTCCAAACTGCAGATTCCCTTAGCTTCCTCATACAGTTAATATCCAGTTTATCAAATAACTCTTCAGAAATCAAACTACAGAAAGCAACCTTAGATGATGCATAACCTTGCATCCAAACTGTCCTAACTTCTGAACTCACAAACCAATCAGAAGGAAGTACATTTTTACCTTCATAACCCTTTTTGGTTGCATCAGCAACTTGCTTAACCCTTGATTTCTTCTCAGCAAGTTTCTCTTTCTTTAGTTCTCCTTCAACAGACTTCTTCTTGCTTTCCTTAGCAGATTTCCCTTTTTCTTCTTCAATAGCCTTTTTCTTATCTCCCGCTTTCTTCTTGTCTGACCTATGTTGATCATCACCTTGAACCTCTGTCTCTTTCTGTGGATCAACACTTGAACCTTCATCCCCTTTCTCTATTCTGATCTTCTTTGAAGGAGGTGAGTCTTAATGCAAACTCTGTGTATTTTCTGAATCTAAATCAGAGATCACAATCTTCTCCTTCTTGTTTGCCCTCTTCTTAGATCTAACAGAAGGCTTTCCCTGTTGTTGAATCCTGGCTGATTTGCGCTCCATTGTGGGATTAGGGTTTTTGAAAGATGAATGAGATAGAGAGGGATAGAGAGAGCTGAGAGACGTTGAGAATTGAGAGAGAATGAAGAAGGAAAAGCCCCGACTTTCAGCTTAAGTAGGATGAGAGATTGAGTTATAAAATGACTCTACTGAAATCAACATGCAAAACATATCTACAAGATATTTTCGGATATTTTAGAAAATTCTATGAGTAATTCAAATATTATACAATTATCTAAAAAGATTGATAGCTTGAAAATGGAATTAGTTTGGGACATTTTTTTACCATTGGTTCTAACCCTGCGAGAGTTGAGTTTGCCCATTTTCAGGCTATTTTCCACTTGATACGAGGCAGAGACTTTTAGGATGTGATCGGTAGATTTGGGTAATTTCTTGCATAATTGTGTCTGTTGGATATGATCGCGGGTACATGTTATTATGTGCAGGTAACAGGTGCCGATAAATGCATGAAATTGACTTGGATTTGGAGGCAGCGTATCGAGGAAGCTGAGCAGAAAAGATGCAGAAAAGTTTAAGTATGTGCGTTCAGACGCAGGACCTGCGTTAAGACGCACAACATGGCAGCAGAGGAAGAAAGGCAGAAGAAAGGTTAAGTCTGTGCGTTCAGACGCACAGACCTGCGTTCAGACGCAGGACTTGACTCCAGAACCGTGAAGACCAAGGGGTGCGTTCAGACGCAGGAAAGCTGCGTTCAGACCCACAAGTCCGAGAAGCCAGAAGGAAGAAGGAGAAAATCGGCTAAGGCCTGCGTTCAAACGCAGGAAACATGCGTTCAGACGCACTGCGTTTAAACGCAAGGAAGCTGCGTTCGAACGCAGGATGGGTTTCCAGAAGCTTCCAGGACGGGTTTTTGCAAGGGTAGAACAGGAATTTCGGGCATCAGTTTTAGAGACTGTGGCAGTATAAAAAGAGGTGTCCCAGCACAGAAGTAGGGTTACACACATACACAATCATCATCACAGCAACCAGTACCAGAGCCGTCAGGATTGGAGCAGAGCAGGATTGGAGCAGTTTTTCAATATTAAGCCATAAACTCGTTTGATCTTTCTTCTTTATTTTATGAAACATTGTCTTTCAATAATGCAAGCTAGCTAAACCTTTTACCTAGGTTCTCGGTGAACCTAGGGTTTATGAATTCAGCAGTCTGGTTTGTTTGATTTTCAGATGCATGATTAGTTTGAAGTCATAATACAGAATTGGATTGTTGATTATCTTGTCTTTGATTTTATATACATACATGAATGGCTTGATCACACAGGAGTGTTATAGACAGGATCTGGTGCGCGAGAGTGGCCAGTGAGAGTTAGGAAGAAAAGACAGGATTTAATACCCTATCTCGATGGACCGAGAGGTGAGAAGAACCAGGGTGTTAGCCCAGAAGCATTAGACTAACTGCTAGACGTTTAGGGGGAGACTGAGAGGAGAACCTGTAACCTTAGCAGACTTAGAACAAACCTGCAGATTTAGGTGGACCGAGAGGACCCAAAATCTGTAGGAGAGTGACAGGTACATGTGACCGAGAGGATATTGTATTAATGGTATGCTGGCATAAACACGACTGCTGTGTGTTTCTGAAATCAAGTAAACCAGGTAAGCTGAAAAGTAACCCTAGGGGATCCTGGGACCTAGATTATTAAAATCATCAACTTTTACAACTACGACAATTCCCTGAAAATTACTAAAAAATAAAATAAGCTTTTCTAAGTACTGCTTTATTTACTGCGAATTAGTTGAGTATAATCACACCCCAACTTTCCTCCTTTTTACAGCTTTGTATTTATTTCTAATTCTTATAAGTAAAACTGAAACTGTTCTCGTGGGTTCGACAATCAGAGTCATAAATACACTCTCTATATTACTTGATCGTACACTTGCGAAAAAGCAGACAGGTTTACGCTGTCAAGTTTTTGGCGCCGTTGCCGGGGAACGGCTATAGTTTCTTAAAAGAAATTAGAATAAGTTTCAAAGCTTTTTTATTTTTTTACGTTTATTTTCCCTTAACTTATTGCTCTTGAACTCTAATTTTCAGGCTATTCTAGTATATGCCCAGATTGCCTAGCAAACTGGTGTCACCACTTGAAGATCCCGAAAAACTTTTCAGAGAGCAAAATCGGAGACACTGATCCGCGATGTCTGAGCACGAAGAAAACGCGCCAACAGAAGCAGGAACACCCACAGGACAGGAGCAACGCACTCCAGCACAGATGGCTCTTTACATTGAGGAGCTGATAGCAGCAAGCTTTGCTGCCAAGAACAATCATAGGACTTACAACAGGTCTGGGAGGGCGATAGTAGAGAACTTTGAAGTCCCTACCGGAGGACATCAACCAGCTATCGTAGTGCCACCAATTACAGCAGAGCACTTTGATCTAAAATCATCCACCATCCAAACCGCCCAGACTCATTGTCCTTTCAATGGGAAAGCAGATGAAGATCCAAACGACTTCCTTGGAAAGTTCGAAGACTACTGGAACAAGATTAAGTATAGAGGAGTTGAAGCGGATACGCTAAAATTAATTCTATTCCCATACTGCTTGTTCGGAACAGCAAAAGACTGGCTAGAAGCGAGACCACCACGGTCTATCACAACCTGGGGGGGGGGGGTGTGTTACTGATTTTTTGGCGAAATTCTACCCCGCATCCCATGTTATCAAGCTGCTGAGTGAGATAATATATTTCAAACAGAAGATGGGTGAGACCGTGGCAGACGCATGGGACAGGCTGATGAGACTCGTTAAAAGATGCCCCAGTCACGGCTTCGGGGACGCGAAAATTCTGCAAGTATTCTACCATGCTCTTGACAGGGAGAATGCTGACAGGATTGACAGGGAAGCAAGGGGTAATTTTCTGTACCATGTGGATAAAGATGGAGCCTACGAACTGATGAAACAATTAGCCAAGCAGGATACTCGTCTGTTTGATGACCGCAAGCTCACAGCACTAGCAGAACCAGTGGCTGATGACAAGATTGACAATCTCACGAAAGTGGTACAAGACTTAGTTAAAAAGGTGTATACATAAAAGAAAACCGTGGCAGCAGTGGATGAACCTGACCTCGACGCAGCAATTCAGGAGCTTCAGGCCGAAGATGCCAATTATGTTCAGCAGCAGTGGGATCCAAGCCGCTACAGACCTGGCACACGTGACCATCCAGGGTTCCGTTACGGAAACCCCAATGCAGCAGTTTATGCACCAGGGTTTCAGCACAGGCCACGGGCACAACAGACAGCACCAGCACAGCAAGCACCAGCAGCACAACCACAGCTAAATTTATCAAAACAACATTTTGAGTCCTATATGGAGAAATTCAATAAGCAGTGGGAAGCTAGATTTTTGCAGATGGAATCATTAACTGCCGATGTAAGCCAAATGAAAATTGCTATCCGCAACCTGGAGGTACAGAATGGTCAGCTTGCACAGAACCAAGCAGAACGAGCCCCAATGAATTTACCATCAAATACAGTGAACAATCCACGCGCTCAAATCAATGCTGTCACAAATCGGAGTTGAATCGCACTGCAGGATCCGCCGTATCCCAGTCATGCACGTGCAGAAAAGTCAAAGATCATCGAACACGAAGTGTTTGACAGGGAAGACAGCTCAACCGCTAACCCTCAACAAAGGGGTTCGGTCGAGCAGGAAGCAGAGCAGACTAATGAGGGTAACCCAGAAACAGTGCCAATCTCTAAAGAGGTGCCTTACCCTCTGAAGACACGTAAGAGAGATGACAGCAAAGAATACGCCAGATTTCTGGAGGTATTCAAGCAATTACAGATAAACATACCTTTTGCTGAAGCACTCGCCAAAATGCCTACTTATGCGAAATTTCTCAAAGACATATTGTATGGGAGAAGGCGGATGAGCGACTGCGAAACAGTAAATCTGACGGCAGAAGCGAGCAGCTGTGTGAAAATGGTCTACCACTCAAGAAGAAAGACCCTGGCAGTTTTGTTATTCCATTAACTCTGGGCAGTGCATACACAGGAAAAGCCTTATGCGACTTGGGTGCCAGCATTAACCTGATGCCACTAACAATCTTCAAAAGTCTGGGAGTCGGAGAACCGCGGCCAACAAGAATTATGCTTCAAATGGCTGACAGATCCGTAAAACCTGCCTATGGAGTCATTGAAGACATCCTGGTAAAAGTTGGAGAGCTTATTTTTCCAGCAGACTTTGCGATACTGGATATGGAGGCAGGAGAGGTCCCACTAATTTTAGGCAGACCTTTCCTAGCAACTGGTGAAGCCATTATCAACTGCAAAAGTGGAGAGCTGTCCATGCAAATCAACGAAGAAAAAGTGAAATTCAACGTCTTCAAATCTCTCCAACTCCCTGATCATTATGGTCATGAAAACTGTTTTTCAGTGGAAGTAATTGAGGATCTGGAAATTGAGGAGATGGAAAATTTATGGGGGGAATTTGAGGATATGTACCCGGAGGAAACAGAGGAGCGCCGAGCTGAGCAGATCATGAGAACAGAAAGCTGGGTCACTCTATATAAGGATGAAGGAGACGAGCAGAAAATGACGTTGGTCCCATCACTTCAGGAACCACCAGTCCTGGAGTTGAAACAGTTGCCAGAACACATCAGGTACGCATTTATTGGTGAAAATAATACTCTGCCGGTAATTGTTTCATCTCTTCTGTCTCACGAACAGGAACAAAAGCTGCTGGAAGTACTTCGAGAGCATAAAGAAGCTATAGGATGGACAATTGCTGACCTAAAGGGAATCAGTCCTGATTACTGCATGCACAAAATAAGAATTGAAGAAGGAAAGAAACCAGTCATCCAACCTCAACGGAGACTAAACCCAATCATGAAAGATGTGGTACGTAAGGAGGTCATGAAGTGGCTAGAAGCAGGGATTATATACCCCATATCAGACAGCACATGGGTTAGTCCTGTCCAGTGTGTACCAAAGAAAGGGGGTATTACAGTGGTACAGAACGCTGATCAGGAGCAGATCGCCCAGCGCACTGTCACTGGCTGGCGAATCTGTATGGATTATCGGAAGCTGAACGACGCGACACTGAAAGACCACTTTCCGCTGCCATTCATGGACCAGATGTTTGACAGATTGGCCCCCCATGCTTATTACTGCTTTCTTGACGGGTACTCAGGTTACAACCAGATCTATATAAATCCAGAAGATCAAGAAAAGACAACGTTCACCTGCCCATACAGAACATTTGCTTTTAGACGAATGCCATTCGGATTATGTAATGCTCCACCGACATTCCAAAGATGTATGATGGCCATTTTCTCTAACATGATAGAGAAAAATCTGGAAGTTTTCATGGACGATTTTTCGTTATTTGGGGACAGTTTTGATGATTGCTTATACCATCTGGCCAGAGTTCTGATTCGATGCAGAAAGACTAACCTGATACTCAACTGGGAGAAATGCCACTTCATGGTTACTGAAGGAATAGTGCTGGGACACAGGATTTCCAGCAAAGGCCTCGAAGTAGATAGAGCAAAAATAGATGTGATTAAGCAGCTACCATATCCGACCACAGTAAAGGCAATCAAGAGTTTTTTGGGCCATGCAGGGTTTTACAGAAGATTTATCAAAGATTTTTCCAAAATTACAAAGCCACTATGTAATTTGTTGGGAAAAGATGTGCCCTTCATATTTGACGAAGCATGCAAAGAAGCCTTTGACGTACTCAAAGACATACTAACAACTGCACCCATTATCACAACGCCAGATTGGACCCTCCCATTCGAGCTGATGTGTGACGCCAGTGATTACGCAGTGGGCGCAGTGTTGGGACAGCGAAAAGATAAAGTGTGCAGTGTCATTTACTATGCCAGCAGGGTCCTGAATGAAGCACAGATTAATTATGGGACTACATAAAAGGAGCTGCTGGCAGTCGTTTTTGCTCTGGATAAGTCCAGATCCTACCCGGTAGGTTCAAAAGTCATCATATTCACGGATCATAGTGCGTTATAATACTTACTGGAGAAAAAGGATGCAAAGCCAAGGCTGCTGCGTTGGATTCTGCTGATGCAGGAATTCGATGTCGAAATCAGGGATAAAAAGGGACTTGAAAATGTGGTCGCTGATCATCTATCTCGTCTGGAAAACCCTACAGAAGAATTGGTGCCAATTCAAGAAAATTTCCCAGATGAGCATATTATGAAGATCAAGACCAACAGACGACCCTGGTATTACGCAATAGCCAATTATTTGGTCAATGGAGCACTCCCTGAAGACATCACCCCTTGGCAGAAAAAGAAGTTTATTTCAGAATGCAGGCACTATTTCTGGGACGATCCTTATCTATTTAAACAAGGTGCAGATAATATTCTCCGACGTTGCATCCCATGTCACGAGATTTTGGAGGTAATTCAGCACTGCCACTCAGCACAGTGTGGGGGACACTTCAGCGGTCCAAGAACAGCCCACAAAGTGCTGCAGTCAGGATTTTTCTGGCCAACAGTCTTAAAGGATTGTCATGACTATGCACAAAGTTGTGATCGCTTCCAGCGTACATGAAATATCTCCCAGCGAAATGTTCCTATGACACTTTGGCAAGAGGTTGAGCCTTTTGACGTTTGGGGTATTGATTTTATGGGTCCATTCCCTTCTTCTCTGGGAAATCTCTACATCTTACTGGCAGTAGACTATGTGTCAAAATGGGTGGAAGCTATGGCATGTCAGAAGAACGATGCAGCAGTTGTGGAACGATTCCTCAAACGCAACATTTTTACCAGATTCGGAACGCCAAGAGCCATGGTCAGTGATGAAGGTTCTCATTTTATCAATAAAGTCTTCGCCAAGGTTCTAAAGCAGTACGGGGTGTCTATCCATAAGGTGTCACTTCCTTATCACCCTCAGGCAAACGGGCAAGCAGAGGTGTCCAACAGGGAGATAAAGTGCATATTGGAAAAGACTGTGAATCCTGGACAGAAGGACTGGTCATTAAAACTGGATGATGCGCTCTGGGCATACAGAACTGCTTACAAAACCCCGCTGGGAATGTCCCCATACCAGCTGGTTTTTGGAAAAGCATGTCACTTACCAGTAGAATTGGAGCACAGAGCATACTGGGCAATCAAGCAGCTTAATATGGATCACGGCTTATCTGGAGACAAAAGGAAGATGGCACTCCTCGAACTAGAGGAGTTTCGTAAAACAGCTTATGAGAGTGCCAAAATCTATAAATAAAAAACGAAGAAGTGGCATGACAATCGCATTCTACCAAAGAAGATAGAAATTGGGCAGACGGTTCTCCTTTACAACTCAAGGATGAAATTCTATCCAGGGAAGCTGCGCTCAAGATGGTCTGGACCATTCATTGTGAAAGACATTACATCATGGGGAGTGGTGGAACTAGAAAACCCAAGGGATAATACAGTTTTCAAGGTGAATGGGAACAGAGTCAAGCCAACAGGGATCCTCAGGAGATCATAGAGGTAGAGGCGATCTACCTCGACCTGCCTTAACCATAAAAGAGGTAACAAAGTCGGGCTGTCGACTGTAAATCACAAGCGCTGGTTGGGAGGCAACCCAACGTAGAATATTTGTTTCTATATTTAGTCATTTATAAAATGTTCATAATATGAGAGAAAAGTGAGGACGAGGGGTTTAATGTTGAATTTAGTGTTTCAGGAAACATTCGGAAGTTTGCAAGGTATGCGTTCAAACGCAGGTAATATGCGTTTAAACGCATACCTGCGTTCAAACGCATATTGCGCGTTCAAACGCAGAAGCACTACCCAGCCGCAGAAACTGAGAAAAATGGCTAACATTTCTGCGTTCAAACGCAGACGGCGTGCGTTCAAACGCATACAATAAGAAGAAGATTTATAGCTAACACATGGGCGTTCAGACGCAAGAGGTGCGTTCAAACGCAGTAGATAAAAACTGGAAAATCCTAAGGAAGTGCGTTTAAACGCAGAAGGTGCGTATGAACGCAGAAACCAATCAACAAAAGTTTCTAGAGAGAAGGCATGCGCCCAAACGCACAAGTTGCGTTCAAACGCAACTCATCTGAGAATTGCAGAAACAAGCGGCGCGTTCAAACGCAGTTCATATGCGTCCAAACGCAGTTCATCAAACTCAGAAATTCAAAAAACTACAAGTCGTGCGTTCAAACGCACGTTGTGCGTTCAAACGCAGTTCAAGAAGATTCGCAAATTTCCAGAAAAGTTAAGCATTGCGTTCAAACGCAGAAGATGCGTTCAAACGCACAATCGAGCGGGATTAGAAAATTTTGAAAATTTTTGAAAAAATTTGAATTTCAGGGGTCATTCTGCAATTTCTGAAAGTTTGCCTATATATACTGTACGGGTGAAAGTGACTCATTTTCACTTCAGTTAACCAGTTTTCAACTCTCTCTCTAGAAATTCTCTCTGCTAGCAGCCGCCAGCAGCAGTCATCCGCCAGCAATCTCCGACTACCACCACAGGGACACCAGACTGTCAGAAACAGTGTGGGGGTGATCACAATCATCTGATCCAAACACATCCAGATCCGCTTCAGAGAGCAGTTTACAGATCTGTACCTGTAAGATTCACTCCGGGTAGCCAGGTTCTGTTTTTTCTCTCTCTTTGCAGATTTCCATTTTTCTAATTGATTTTTTGAAATGGATGAGGACAGACCATATATGAGGCCTGATAGGGCAATCGCACCCTTGAACATCATAGATTGCAGACTGCTTAGGGTCGACCATTTCTGTGACCATAGGTTTGTCAATATGGAAGCTCACCCTTTCTTTCTGCATGACAAAAAGATTAGGTATGACATACGCGCTGAGAGAACTTTTCCTCGTGATATTGTGTCTATGGGGGAAGACCTGTTCAACTTTACTGGGCGGGATCATTTTGGGGACTTGTTTACCGGCTTTATCAATTTGCAAGTCAGTTCTGTGCTGGCTAAGGAGATTTTCAGTAATCTCCAGCAGTGCATGAATAGTGAAGCCCAGTCAATTGACTGGATTTACTGCAGAAAGACCTGGATTAGGATCACCCCAGAGAGTATTCGAGAGAGTTTTGGTATGGAATTAGTGTTGGACGATTGTCAGTTTCAGGAACTGCGGCGTCATCCCTCTGAACAGCTTAGTGAACAAATCCTTCGCACCCTGTGTGCGGGTGTACCAGGCGCTGCTTGGTATTACCCTCACCGGAGTCCTTCCTACCGGAAACTCCCTGCTACCTATTTGATCCGAGAGGCGAGATGGTGGACTGAGTGGGTCAACAACCGGATTGTGGGCATTAAGCACATGACCCGTATAGACTATAATGTTGCCCTTTTGGTGTATTATCTAATGGCCAGAGAGCCTGTGAGCCTCCCGGAGATTATTTGTGAGTTTTTTCGGGAAAGACGAGAGTCCCACAGTAAGAAGGGTTTGGGTCTTCTGGGGATGTTGACTAAAATGGCACAGGATTAGAAGGTGCCAATTCCTGGTGAGCTGAGAGATATCCGACCGGTTCAGGTACGCAAGTACCGCAAGATGAGATGTGCTTTGCACGAGGCTCTGCATGGGCCTCCAGAATATGTCCAAGTGAACGATGATGATGATGATGATGGTGCTCCGCCTCATGGTGGGGGTGATGGCATGCCACCACCACCTCCACCCGGTGAGGGGGGTTTTCCAGCCTTACCAGGTCCCCTTCGACTGCCCCGATCTGCTAGTTCCAGTGAACACAGGCAGACCGAGCCCGACCTAGGGCAGTCCAGCAGAGGGGCCAGGCGCAGTTCTTTTGGGCGCCTGGAGAGGACTGAGCATGAGGAGTGGGTCAGAAAGAAAATTAAGGCCCAAGAAAAAATGCAGAACTACCTGGTAAGGACGGTCAAGAAAATGGCCAGGGGTATTGGAAAGTTGTTCAAGACCCAGAAGCATATTTACCATGCTAACACAGCTGCATTGCGAGTTCATGAGGCTGCCCTCGCTGAGATTCAGAGCAACATGCGTGGTAAGAAATTTAACTTCCCGAACCACTATTCTAGTGATAACTGTCCCAGTTGGACAATGGAGGATAGTAGGCCCTATGACAGCTTCTCTGGCCATGACCCCACCCCGAGTCCGGAACACGCAGACAGTGTTGGTGACCCCGGCAGACCCGGTACCCAGTACCCACCCAGGCAGCATGTAGACCCAGGGGCCAGCAGTGCCCATCCCGGTTCCAGCCACGCTGGTACCGCTGCCGCAGCACGACAGGCTGCGAGGAAACGTCCCAGAGGGCGCACCCCTGAACCATCTCCCGAGCCGACTGACCAGTCTACTCCGGAGAACACATATTCGAGTTACAGGCCAGATCAGTAGCGTCGCGAGGACGCGCCACCTCTAGTGTGGGGGTGGGGAATCGTGTCCTCCTGCATAGCCATGTCAGCATATTTTCGTCAATTTTCTTTTTAAATTTGTTTTAATTTTTTCGAGTCAGCACGTTTATTCTTTTGAGTCTACCTACCTATTTTTCTGACCTTGCATATAAAATATAATAAAAAAAAATAATAATAAATAAAAAAAAAATCTTAAAATCTTTTGAGAAAGGGCAACTTAAGACCTAGAAACTGAAGAGAATCCAGTGAAAGAGTTCATGAGAGTAGGAAGCACCGTAGTAGGGATAATTTAATTTTAGTATTTTGTGCGCGAGTCTCACGACAGGATGTCCCGGGTATTCGGGAATGGTGAAAGTAGATGACGGGCATACTTTTGGCTTGTCTAGTGTGCTAGGAGGATTTAGTCTCTAGGTAGTTGAATACTCCGTTTCCCGTGGAAACTTGTGGACTCTTGGAATCTGGGGTGGACATTCGTGTAGAGTCGGTTTTATGTGGTACGAGTCTTCGGCCTAAGCGAAGTCGGGGAGCGTACACCACCATCCCTTAAGGTGGTTCCAAGAGAAAATCCTAAAAAGACCACACTCTTAAGCTCTAATGCACGGTTGTAAAAACAGAGGAGGAAAGAAAAGAAAAAAAAATAAAAATAAAATATTTTTGTGCTACAGGGAGAAACAACATAATGTGCTTCCGTTCACGCGGAAAATTTGGATTCAATCCAATTTAGAGCTTAGGAGGGAAATTAAAGTCAAGCCGTATTACACAGGAGCTGTGTCTCCCAGCAATGGGACAATTTGCATTTCAAAAGCAATAACGGCTAAGAGGGTTTGAAAACCTCAAATGACTTGGCGAAGAAAAACCATCTAGTGACTTGAGATGCCTAGACCCTCAGAGTCAAAAGACGTGCCGTATCTTGGTTTGGTTTGGTGGATGTTTGGGGACGCCTTAGTGAGTTTGTGCAGAGGATCATCATATATCATTTCTTGCTACGTGTTGTGAAATTTCAAAGTGAACTTGTGAAGATTTGATGATTTCGGTTTATGATAGAGAGGTTGCCCAATCTCAGGTTGTTGTTGTTGTTGTTATTATTATTATTATTATTATTATTATTATTATTATTATTATTATTATTATTATTATTATTATTATTATTATTATTATTATATTTTTTTTGTGTGTCTTGGGTCAGTTTGTGTATATTCTCTGTCAGAGTCAGTAAGCTGTTGAGTCTTCTGGTATGTATCATGAATCTGTGAAAGGGGGAAGTATGCAATTGAAGTATGCAAAAGAAGGGTCTGCAAGGCAGTATGCAAGGGTCTGCTCGGGACGAGCAGAGTTTAATGTGGGGGTATTTTGATAGCTTGAAAATGGAATTAGTTTGGGACATTTTTTTACCATTGGTTCTAACCCTGCAAGAGTTGAGTTTGCCCATTTTCAGCCTGTTTTCCACTTGATACGAGGCAGAGACTTTTAGGATGTGATCAGTAGATTTGGGTAATTACTTGCATAATTGTGTTTGTTGGATATGATCGCGGGTACATGTTATTATGTGCAGGTAACAGGTGCCGAGAAATGCATGAAATTGACTTGGATTTGGAGGCAGCGTATCGAGGAAGCTGAGCAGAAAAGATGCAGAAAAGTTTAAGTATGTGCGTTCAGACGCAGGACCGGCGTTCAGACGCACAACATGGCAGTAGAGGAAGAAAGGCAGAAGAAAGGTTAAGTCTGTGCGTTCAGACGCACAGACCTGCGTTCAGACGCAGGACTTGACTCTAGAACCGTGAAGACCAAGGGGTGCGTTCAGACCCAGGAAAGCTGCGTTCAGATGCAGAAGTTCGAGAAGCCAGAAGGAAGAAGGAGAAAATTGGCTAAGGCCTGCGTTCAAACGCAGGAAACATGCGTTCAGACGCACTGCGTTTAAATGCAGGGAAGCTGCGTTCGAACGCAGGATGGGTTTCCAGAAGCTTTCAGGACGGGTTTTTGCAAGGGTAGAACAGGAATTTTGGGCATCAGTTTTAGAGACTGTGGCAGTATAAAAAGAGGTGTCCCAGCACAGAAGTAGGGTTATACACATACACAATCATCATCACGGCAACCAGTACCAGAGCCGTCAGGATTGGAGCAGAGCAGGATTGGAGCAGTTTTTCAGTATTCAGCCATAAACTCGTTTGATCTTTCTTCTTTCTTTTATGAAACATTGTCTTTCAATAATGCAAGCTAGCTAAAACTTTTACCTAGGTTCTCGGTGAACCTAGGGTTTATGAATTCAGCAGTTTGGTTTGTTTGATTTTCAGATGCATGACTAGTTTGAAGTCTTAATACAGACTTGGATTGTTTATTATCATTTCTTTGATTTTATATACATACATGAATGGCGTGATCACCCAGGAGTGTTATAGACAGGATCTGGTGTGCGAGAGTGGCCAGTGAGAGTTAGGAAGAAAAGACAGGATTTAATACCCTATCTTGATGGACCGAGAGGTGAAAAGAACCAGGGTGTTAGCCCAGAAGCACTAGACTAACTGCTAGACGTTTAGGGGGAAACTGAGACGAGAACCTGTAACCTTAGCAGACTTAGAACAAACCTGCAGATTTAGGTGGACCGAGAGGACCCAAGATCTGTAGGAGAGTGATAGGTACATGAGACCGAGAGGAGATTGTATTAATGGTATGCTGGCATAAACAAGACTGCTGTGTTCTGAAATCAAGTAAACCAGGTAAGCTAAAAAGTAACCCTAGGGGATCCTGGGACCTATATTATTAAAATCATCAACTTTTACAACTACGACAATTCCCAGAAAATTACTAAAAAATAAAATAAGCTTTTCTAAGTACTGCTTATTTACTGCGAATTAGTTGAGTATAATCACAGCCCAACTTTCCTCCTTTTTACAGCTTTTTATTTATTTCTAATTCTTATAAGTAAAACTTAAACTGTTCTCGTGGGTTCGACAATCAGAGTCATAAATACATACTCTATATTACTTGATCGTACACTTGCGAAAAAGCAGATAGGTTTACGCTGTCAAAGATAACATATAATATTTGGTGATCCATTTTTAATTTAAAAAAAATACAGATGTTTCAAGACCTTGGAGAACAATCTCATGGCCTTGAGATTTTCTGCAGCTTTAGAAATTTCAAAGCTTTGAACTATACTTTCAAGGCTTTGGAAAGTATAATCTCAAGGCTTTGAGATTTCAATACATAAACACAAGTAAGTACTAAGACTCCCCCTAAACCAGTTCATCCTTGTATAGCATACCCAGTTCAAGCCTTAGGGATAAAAACCTATCATCTGGAAGAGGTTTAGTGAAAATATCAGCAATCTGCATAGAAGTGGAAATAAAAGATAGAACAACATCACCTTTTTCTGCATGATCTCTAAGAAAGTGATGCCTTACATCTATATGATTGGTTCTTGAGTGCTGTACTGGATTCTTAGAGATTGAAATGGCACTTGTGTTGTCACAATTAATAGGCACATTTATGAAGTTATAGCCAAGATCTCTAAGCTGTTGAGCAATCCACAACACTTAAGAACAGAAAGCTGCATCTGCAATGTACTAAGCTTCTGCAGTTGATAATGCTACAGAATTTTGCTTCTTGGAATGCCAACTGATTAGTGAAGAGCCAAGAAACTGAAAACATCCAGAAGTACTCTTCCTATCCACTTTATATCCAACAAAATCTGCATCTGAATAGCCACTCAACATATAGTTAGATCTCCTTGGATACCAAAGCCCCAAGTCTTTGGTTCCATTCAAATTGAAAGTATGTAATGTAGACTAAATACATGACCAAAATACTCTAGAAGGGGGGGGGGGGGTTGAATAGAGTATTGAAACTTTTTGCTAAACACAAATTTTAACTAAGTAACTTTGTGAGAAACTCATATCTCAAGGCCTTGAGATTTTAGAAAACTAGTCAGAAACTTTCTAAGACAAAACAGGAAGCTTCAAGGCCTTGAACTATAACCAGTTCTGAACAGTTTATAAACCCTAGTTTGATTAGAGTTGTTTGCAACAAAAAATAACAAAACTGTAAATTAAAGAACACAAGCCAATTTACAGAGTTTAGTCCCAATGGACCTAATCTCTGCCTGAGGGATCTAATCCCACCAGGATTGGGCAAACACTTCTTATTACTCACACAGAAATAGCCCTAGATCTTCAAGCCTAAGTTAATTCCCTTACACCTATACAGCTTGTGGTTCCAAACCTATCTAGTACCAGCTAATAACTGTTGAGCTAACAAGAACCTCTTGTTGTTCGCTTGAACAACCAACCACTAGGTTTAGTGAGGTTTTAGATATACAAAAGATAAGCATATTACAAAACAAAAAAAGAACACAGTAGAAGAATAAGCTTGTGAAGGCCTGGATGTGTTCTTCAGGAAACTGGAATGATTGATCTTCTGAAAGCTGTAATTGAAGTCTGAATGTATGTGTGTTTGAATGTCTGATCTCCCACGAATTTTCCACACCTCTCTCAGTTCTCTGCAAGCTTCTATTTTTACTTTCAAAATTCAAACCAGTCTTTTATCCACTCTCTGCAACTGAATTAGAGATTTTAGAATCTCAGTTCCTACAAATCCTCATCCTTTCCAACTACAATTCAAACAGCTTTGAGTAGATATCCGTTGGAGTTTGTTGATATTGCATTTGCACGTTTAACAAATCTGCAACAACATTAAAACACAGCAACAACAAAATCCAGAAATTTAACAGTACTAAGTCTGTTTGGATTTCTAGTTTCTGAATAAAAACTGGATGAGTGAATGAAACAATAATCTGATTAACTTCGAAAACATATAACTCATGATAAACTAGTTTAAGACTTTTAGAAGTCATTAATCAATCATAATTGTAAAGATCAAACCCTGCAAAAGAGAATCAAATTAACTCTGTAAAACTGTCAGCAGCTCAAGGCACATCTCAAGGCCTTGAAGCTCTGAACATGCTTCACCGTCTTTCAGTGTTAAGACCAGAAATCTTTGATTCTCTCTGATCAGGATATCTACAATTGTGTTAGATATATAAAGAACATATAACATAGTTATTTTCAGTAAATATCTGATCTTAATTATCAGATATACAACCTGCAACACAAGATTGTTAGATCATTCAGCATGATAAAACTATTCTTCAAATCTTTGAAGCTCTGATTAGTATCTCAAGGCCTTGGAGCCTCAGAATACTTTGTCTTTGTCTTTCATCACTCAAAAACAGTTACTTCTCAAACATACTAAGAAGTCTTTAAGTCAACAATCTCCCCCTTGGTGATAGACAAAACCCATAATCTTGTGTAAATATCTCTGCAACTCCTTGTAAGAATTAGATATCAACATTTTGCAGAAACAATAAACAGTAATACCAGTCAAACCACATTAACACAACACAGATAACTCAGAACACAACTGATTAACACAAAAACTCCAAAATATTATTAACTAAAATTATTATCCAAAACACTGAAGATAACACAAAAACCATAATTTCTCCCCCTTTTTGACTTTCATCAAATAAAGGTGAAGAAATGTTGGATCATTACTCAGAGTCTTAGAAAATAAAAATAAAAAACTATTGAATGTCAAGGCATTGAGAACAGAAAAGAAGAAAAGAAAGAGATAGAAAGAAAGGATCAAGTCTTTGGTCTTCTCAGATCTTCACTTCTTCTTTGATGCTTAGCCTTTCTCCGAGTCTTCTCCAACTTCTTCACCACTTTCAGCATCTTCAGCAGACTGATTCTCTTCTTGTTCAGCATCCATCTCAGCAACAACTTCCCCAATGATCTCATCCATCTTCTTGTTCTTAATCTGTACTGATTCACCCTCTGTAGCTGCATCAACACCTGTGTCTTCACCAGCTTCTTCTTCATCAGTTTGCTCATACAAATCCTTTGAAGTGAGCACCACTGGAATAGGCTTCTTTTTCTTCTTCAAGAATTCATCTAGCCTTTCATCTGAGTCAAATCTGGTTTCATGAATAGTAGCAGAAGGAATCTTCTCCAAGTTCAAACCTTTGATGAAAAACCCAGTTTTCCATTCATCACATTCATCAAACCCTTGAACTGATTAAACTCAGAAGACAGATCAAATAACCTTTGTCTGAGATCTTCAATCTCAACCTGCTGATCTTCAAACTTCTCAACCAACAAAGAGTAATCCTCATTTGCTTGTCCTTTTGCTGTTGTAGCCCCCTTAGGTTTAACAAACTCCTTTTCCTCAAGCTCAGCTTTGGACAACTATGAATAGAACTTCCAATGACCTTTTCCTGTCTGAACCACTCCAAACCTCTGTAAAACAGTCTCATCAATTAACCCAAAACCACCAGTAATCTTTTCCTCTCCTTTCACAGGTACCTCAAAATGCTCAAAGAAAAGAGGTAATAGGTTGGCATAGGGAAGAGGATGGTTTCTAGTTCTAGTAGCACAGTAGATCATATGCTCCATAACCACTGTTGGCAAGTGTATCTCAAACCCTTGACATATCAGGTACATCAGGATGAGAACTTTATCAGTAACCAACTCTCTTGAGTTTTCCCTAGGAACAACAATCCTCATTAGAATTGTAAACAAAATCTTAGCTTCACAGTTAAGCACATAGTGTTTCAACTGCTTGGGACCAGAGGGAACACCATCAATGAAAAACATAGATTTGGCCTTTTCAAGACACTCCTTCCTATCAGGATAATCACCAACATTGTACTTCTTAGGAATGCCCAAGACTTTAGCAAAATTCCTATGATCTAGACTTAAGTTTATCCCAGCCACCTTAGAGGTTAACACCAATTTATCATCTCCTTCTTGAACCAGATTCAGATAAAACCACCTAGTTAACCTAGGATAAGCTTTTGAACTAGGATTTAACACCTTCCACACTGCAGAATCCCTTAACTTCCTCATAAAATCAATATCCAGTTTATCTAATAATTCTTCAGAAACCATACTACAAAAAGCAACCTTAGAAGAAGCATACTCTTGCATCCAAACTGTCCTAACTTGAGAACTAACAAACCAATCTGAAGGAAGTGCATTTTTACCTTGATAACCCTTTTTGGTTGCAGCAGCAACTTGCTTAACCCTTGTTTTCTTCTCAGTGGGTTTGTCCTTCTCTTGTTCTCCTTCAGTTGAATTCTTCTTTCTTTCCTGAGCAGATTTCCCTTTTTCTTCTTCACCAGCCTTTTTCTTCTCTCCCCCTTTCTTCTTGTCTGACCTAGGTTGATCACCACCCTGAGTCTCTGTCTCCTTCTGTGGATCAATACTTGAACCTTCATCTCTCTTTTCTGTTCTGATCTTCTTTGCAGGAGGAGTGTCCTCATGCAAACTTTGAGTGTTCTCTGGATACGAATCAGAGATCACAATTTTCTCCTTCTTGTTTGTCCTCTTCTTAGATATGCCAGAGGACTTTCCCAGTTGTTGAATCCTGGCTGATTTGCGCTCCATTGTGGGTTTAGGGTTTTGAGAGGAGAATGAGATTGAGAGAAATAGAGAGAGAGCAGAGAGACGTAGAGAATTGTTGAGAGAGAATGAAGAAGAATAATCCCTGACTTTCAGCTTAAGTAGGTTGAAAGATTGAGTTATCATAGGACTCTACTGAAATCAACATGCAAAAAGAATCTTTGAAAATATTTTTGGACATTTTAGAAAATTCTCTGAGTAATTCAAATATTATACAATTATCTAAAGAGATAAGATATAATATTTGATGATCCATTTTTTTAAAAAAAATTACAGATGTTTCAAGACCTGGAGAACAATCTCAAGGCCTTGAGGTTTTCTGCAGTCTTAGAAATTTCAAAGCTTTGAACTATACTTTCAAGGCCTTGGAAAGTATAATCTCAAGGCTTTGATATTTCAACACATAAACACAAATAAGTACCAATACTCCCCCTAAACCGATGCATCCTTGTTTAACATCCCTAGTTCAAGCCTTAGGGATGAAAACCTATCATCTGACAGAGGTTTAGTGAAAATATCAGCAATCTGCATTGAATAGGAAATAAAAGATAGAAAAACATCACCTTGTTCTGCATGATCTCTAAGAAAGTGATGTCTCACATCTATGTGCTTCGTTCTTGAGTGCTGTACTGGATTCTTAGAGATTGAAATAGCACTTGTGTTGTCACAATGAATAGGCACATTTCTGAAATTATAGCCAAGATCTCTAAGTTGCTGTGCAATCCATAGCACTTGTGAACAGCAAGATCCAGCTGCAATGTATTCAGCTTCTGCAGTTGATAATGCTACAGAATTTTGCGTCATAGAATCCCAACTGATCAGTGAAGATCCAAGAAATTGAAAACATCAGAAGTACTCTTCCTATCTACTTTATATCCTGCACAATCTGCATATGAATAGCCACTCAACATAAAATTAGATCTCCTTGAATACCAAAGCCCCAAGTCTTTGGTTCCATTCAAATATCTAAAAATTCTTTTGACAGCAATTAAATGACTTTCTTTAGGATCTTTCTGAAATCTAGTACACATACAAACACTTAACATAATATCAGGTCTACTAGCAGTTAAATACAAAAGAGATCCAATCATACCTCTATATTCCTTTTGATTCACACTCTTACCATTTGAATCCTTGTCTAATGAGAGTGATGAACTCATAGGAGTTTTAAGTACCTTGGACTTTGTCATATTGAACTTGTTCAGTAAGTCCTTGGTATATTTTCCTTGATGTACAAATATTCCTTTCTTTAGTTGTAAAATATGAAGTCCAAGAAAGAAATTCAGTTCTCCCATTAAGCTCATATCAAACTCCATCAGACTAGAGAACTCTTTTGAAAGAGAATCATTAGTAGCACCAAATAAAATATCATCCACATAGATCTGAACTACTAACAAATCAGTTTCATGATGTTTAATAAAAATAGTTTTATCTATTAGACCTCTCTTGAAATTATCGTCAAGTAAATTTTTTGAAAGTCTATCATAATAAGCCCTTGGAGCTTGTTTTAAATCATAAAGAGCTTTGTCTAGTTTGTAAACATGACCAGGAAAGTTTTCATCTTCAAAACCAGGGGGTTGTGCTACAAAAACATCTTCTTGTAAATAACCATTCAGAAAAGCACATTTGACATCCATTTGATAAAGCTTTATGTGATTGTGAGATGAAAATGCAAGAAGTATTCTAATAGCTTCTAACCTGGCAATAGGAGCAAAAGTCTCCTCATAGTCTATACCTTTTTCCTAATTGTATCCCTGTGCCACAAGTCTGGCTTTGTTCCTTACCACTTTGCCATTCTCATCAAGCTTATTTCTGAACACCCATCTGCTTCCAATAACTGATTTCTCTTTTGGTCTGGGAACAAGATTCCGTATCTTATTTCTTTCAAATTCATTCATCTCACTTTTCATTGCAATGATCCAGTATGCATCTTCAAGTGTTTCCTTAGTATTTTTAGGATCAATCAATGATACAAAGGCACTAAAAGCACATAAGTTCTTCAACTGTCCTCTTGTCTGAGTTCCAGTTATTGGATCAGATATGATATTGTCAGCTGGAATATCTGCAAGATACTTAAACTTCTTCCTTGGTATCCAGGAATATGTTCATTCAAGGCTTTGAGTTCTTGAAACAGTAGAGGGAGCATCATAGAAAGTTTCAGTTTAGTCTCTAGGCTTTGAGATTTTGGCTTTGTAGGTAGTTCAAAGCCTTGAGATTCTACTGATTAATTCTGTACTTTAGTTTTGCCTTTGTCCTCTTTCACAACATCATCATCAGACTCATGCTTGTTCAAATTTAGATCTGCAAAACTTTCACTCAGAGAATCCTTAGTACTTTCATCAAAAAATACATGAATACTCTCTTCCACAATCTTGGTCTTTCTTTTGTAAATTCTATAAGCTTTGCTAGTTTGAGAATATCCAAGAAATACACCTTCATCACTTCTAGCATCAAATTTACCAAGATTGTCTCTACCATTATTATGCACAAAACAGATACAACCAAAATGTTTGAAATAAGAGACACTAGGATTCCTACCTTTAAACAGTTCATAAGGAGTCTTTTTCAAAATAGGTCTAATCAAACATCTATTCAGCACATAATTGGCAGTATTGACTGCTTCTGCCCACAAGAACTTTGGCAAATTACTTTCAAGTAGCATGGTTCTAGACATGTCCTCAAGTGTCATATTTTTCCTTTCAACTACTCCCTTTTGCTATGGAGTTCTAGGTGCAGAAAAGTTGTGTGATATGCCATGATTTGAAAAAAATAAATCAAAGTCAAGTTGATCAAATTCCTTACCATGATCACTTCTAATGCAACAGGCAAATTCTTCATAGTTTAAAGCTCTTTGCACAGTCTAGAAAATTCAGATAAAGCTTCAGTTTTGTATCTAATAGACAACACCCATGTAAATCTAGAATAATCATCTACTATAACAAGCATATACCTCTTAACTTTTGGGGTCTGAACTCTCATAGGACCACACAAGTCCATATGCAACAGTTCAAAGGGTCTAGAGGTTACAAAGTTCTTTGGCTTGAATGAGCTTCTTTTTTCTTTACCTTGTACACATGCCTTGCAAACCTCATCATCTGAATTTTTTTGTGATGGTAATCCTCTTACCAAATCCTTTGAGATGAGTTTATTCAAGGTGCGTATGCTAATATGCCCAAGCTTTCTATGACAAAGTTTTGAATCTTCCTTCAAGGCCTTGAGGCATTTTAACTTGTCACCTGCAACACTGTTAGTACTCACAGAATATAGATTATATGATCTAGGAGCAGTGAGTATGCAATCTCCATATTTCTCATCTTGCACCACACATTTCTCCTTGTCAAATATAGCTTTATAACCTTTATCACATAACTGAGAGATACTAAGCAGATTACATTTAAGTCCATCCACAAGATAAACATCAGAGATAGAGTTGGTAGAACCATTACCAATACTACCTATACCAATAATATTGAATTTTGCTTTGTCACCAAGTGTAATTGTTCCTCCAGATTTTTCTGTAAGCTCAGTAAAGAGAGATTTCTTTCCACTCATATGTCTGGAACATCCACTGTCTAATATCCATTTCTGATCTTTCAAGGCCTTGGTGACATCCTGCAAAATAAATCATTTCCTTAACAGGCTGTTAGACCAAGTGCAGAACTTTGAGTCATACTCAGAATCAGCCATGTTTGGTGGTCTTATTCCTTTTGGAACCCAAATCTGCCTAACCTGTCCCTTAAGCTGATAAGGATAAGTATTCCTCATAATGTGAGGTTTTGATCTTCTGAAGGAAAAATTTTATCTGATATGACCAATTTTTCCAGAGTAATGACATTCTGGAGAATGTCTGCTACCAGATTTGACAAAAGCAGTTATGCTTTTATTTGGAAAATTTGGATTGTAGCCAATCCCACTTTTATGCATTGACTTTAGACTTCCTCCAAGAATGAGATTTAGATTATGTTCTGAGCTTGTAAAACTGGCTAGGACCTTTTTAGACTCTTGAAGTTTCTCAGTCAAAGAACAGATTTGTTGTTCTAAATCCTCTGAATGAGTCTTTAGATCAACATACCATTCAGTTAAGAGAGTGTTTTGATTAACAATCTCTTTTATCTGTGCCTTCAAGGCTTTGAATCTGCTGTCCAAGGCCTTGAGGTCCTTTTCAATTTTTGTCTTAGAAACTTCAAAAGTTTTGTTGGAAAAAACTAGGTCCAGGTTTTCTTCACCTGCTCATGAATTTTAATCTTTAAAGAAGAAATCTCATTTCTATAACTTTTCTCATTTAAAAACATGCTCTTGAGAATTTCAGGAAGAACATCAGAAGGACTAGCAAGAAGATTTTTTTACCATTTCCTCAATGTGTCTATCTGAAGACTTTTCTTCATATTGTTTAGCCATGAAGCATAAATTTGCTCGATCTTCTTCTGTGTCTGAATCACTTGATGAATCAGAATAACTCCAAGATGCCATCATTGCTTTCTTCCTTCTATTTTCACTGTCTTTCTTTTGAAAGTTCATGTTCTTCTTCTTTTGTGGACAATCCCTTACTAAATGATCTGCATCACCACACTCAAAACAATTAATTAATTTAGTTTTATGTGACTGTGATGAAGACTTACCTTTGTAGTCCTTGCTGCTTGAAGGTCTTGATCTCTCTCTGTTGTAGTCTCTGTTACCAAAGTTTCTCTTCTTCTTGAGAATTCTGGCCAAGGCCTTGGAGATCAATGCTAAAGCCTCTTCATCATCATGCTCATCTTTAGTCTTAAGACTTTGAGATTTTTCATTGTCTTTAGCCTTGAGTGCTAAGTTCTTGATGTTTTCACTCAGATCACCTTCTACATCCTTCATAGACATTTCATGAGTGAGCAGCTTTCCCTGTAGATCATCTAGCTGAAGAAGACTTAAATCCTGAGCTTCCTCAATAGCTGTTGTCTTTGGCTCCCACTTGGCTTTTGGCAAGCTCCACAGAATTTTCCTGACCTGTTCCTCATTTGAGAAACTCTTTCCCAATGACTCCAGATTATTCACCACATCAGTGAATCTTTTGAACATCTCATTGATAGTCTCATCAGAGTTCATCTTGAACAACTCATATTTCCTCAGAAGTATGTTAATCTTGGTCTGTTTGACTTGACTTGTTCCTTCATATGTCACAACAAGTTTTTCCCATGCTTCTTTGGCATTCTTGCAATTTGACACTCTGTTGAACTCATTTGCATTAAGAGCACAGTATAACAGATTCATAGCCTTGTAATTTATTGATACCTTTTCCAGTTCAGTAATTGAGAGATTTTCCTCAGACTTGATGCAACTAACTCCATCTATGGTAGTGAAATACTCATGAGGACCATTCTGAACTATTGACCACAATTCCATGTCTTGATCTAGGATGAACATCTTCATAAATGCCTTCCAGTGCATGAAGTTATCACCACAGAACAATGGAGGTCTGTTTGCTGCCCTTCCTTGTGAGAAGCCACCATCTCCTACATTACTCATAGTCACACGATTGTTATATCTATAGTAGTGACCCAAGCTCTGATACAATTTGAAATTTTGTAATGTAGACTAAATACATGACCGAAATACTCTCTCTAGAAGGGAGGGGGTTGAATAGAGTATGGAAACTTTTGCTAAAAAACAAGTTTTAACTAAGTGAACAAGTGAAAGATGTTGGGTTTTGACGCAGGTAACGTAGTGGAATAACAAAATTAATCCTACTCCAAAGCCCACCACGGATCGTCAGGATGATACATCATAACATGATAAGAGAGATAGTATTGTGTACCTTTTGATTTGTGGGATCACACGAAGAATGATGTCCTCGTCTCTACGGTTGATCCACGTGTAGAGGTGATATCTAGATTCTTCCTTCAAACAAGTGCTAGCTTGAACCCGGAGGAAGAGGGAAGAAGAATCAAAGAAACAAGGAAAACAGGAGGTTCGACCTCCTCTTTGTGCCGACGGGAAGGGGGCGGACGAGCCTAGGGGCGTTCGGCCTCTAGGTCTTGTCTTGCTCTCTCACTTTTGCTCTCGCCCAGTCTCTTCTGTTGTGTCTAGTAACAATTCACAATTAGTGGGAAGGAAGCTAGAGCCTCCTTTATATACTCCAAGAAATCCTAGTTTTTCCCATAAAGGTGTTTCCTAATTCTACATGAACTAGAATTATTCCCTTCCTTGCATATTAGTCCTACTATGTTTGCAAGGAGTTTCACAATGATCCTTCTATTAATTAATCAATATTAATTAATCTCAAATTTGGCTCTACTCTATTTGACGTGTGACCCCATAGGTTTCTACTTAGTTGGTAGTAACTCTTACTAACATGGAGCGGCGTCTAGCAACACATCCATGCCACCCAACTAATTGAAATAGTCAGTGATCCCTACAGACCTCTTGTGCCCAATATCTTATATTTCACTTTCCCTTTGTCTCCATATTTGGATTGGACACGAGACATAAATAGTCACACTCGTATATCCAATTCATAGTTCCTCGATCCTGGGAATATGCTTGTTCTAGCAGATAACATCAATATCTCCATATTGATTTATCTGAGTCTGGCCAGACATTCAATAAGCCTCATCCCTCGAGTGGCCGTGGATATTTACTCCCATTATGTGGGAGGGACAAATCCTATCTACATCACTACGATCTCTAAGCTTGTTTCCCATTATGCCCGATAGCCATCTTTACGATTACCCAGTTACGGTGTAACGTTTGATAAAATCAAAGAACAATATTCCACAACTAGAGTATCTAGTGACTTCAAGTCTAAGGCTTGCAATTATATTAGCACTACGAGAAGCGATTGTGACTTGACATAATCTAATGTATCCTTCTCGTTGTGGGTCAATCAAGTATGCCATTACCCCTAATGCATACTCATGTGTTAGACTTGATATCTCCATATCAATCTACCCACATACTAGTCTATATTTGATCTTCCTATTAATCAATATAGTGGACTAGCGATATTTAAGATAAACAACACATTGTATCTAAGGACTTCATTATATTAAATATCACAATATATAATAAATTAATAATGTAGCCAAAACAATGTTCATACTAAATATACGATTGCCTCTAGGGAATCTATTCCAACAGTCTCCCACTTGCACTAGAGCCAATCTGGCGCATCTCGTATGCCTATAGATCTGGCCTGCCCTTCATGCTTTCGCTGCGCAAGAAGTTTTGTGAGCGGATCTGAAACATTGTCATATGTTGGAATCTTGCACATCTTCACATCTCCTTTATCGATCATATCACGAATAAGATGGAATCTCCTAAGCACATGCTTTGATTTCTGGTGTGATCTTGGTTCCTTGGCTTGTGCGACCGCCCCAGAGTTGTCACAGTACAACTCTATGGGATCCACGATGCTAGGGACCACACCGAGCTCAGTGATAAACTTCTTTATCCAAACTGCCTCTTTTGTTGCTTCCGCAGCAGCTATGTACTCAGCTTCTGTTGTAGAATCAGCAACTGTCCCTTGCTTGGAACTTTTCCAGCTCAGAGCTCCTCCATTCAGGCAAAACACGTATCCAGACTGCGATTTGTAGTCATCTTTGTCGGTTTGAAAGCTTGCATCAGTGTAACCCTTTACACTTAGCTCTTCCTTACCTCCAAATATCAAGAACACATCTTTAGTCCTTCTCAAGTACTTTATAATGTTCTTGACAGCAATCCATTGACTCTCACCCGGATTGGACTGGTATCTTCTCATCATACTCAACGCGTATGATACTTATGGTCTAGTACATAACATGGCGTACATGATGGAACCTATGGCCGAAGCATAGGGTATCTACTCATGCGGTCCTTCTCAATCTCATTGGAGGGACAGTCATTCTTAGAAAGAGTGACTCCATACGACATGGGCAAGAATCCCTTCTTGGAATCTTGCATGTTGAAACTCTTCAACAACTTGTCTATATATGTACTTTGACTTAGGCCGAGCAGCCTTTTAGATCTATCCCTATAGATCTTTAAACCAAGTATATAGGCTGCATCTCCTAAGTCCTTCATTGCAAAGCACTTTCCTAACCAATCTTTAACAGATTGCATAGTAGGAATGTCGTTGCCAATGATTAGTATGTCATCCACATACAAGACCAGAAATACTACAGAGCTCCTACTACCCTTCTTGTAAACACAACGCTCATCTTCGTTCTTGATGAAGCCAAAACCTTTGACCGCGTCATCAAAACGTCGATTCCAACTCCTAGAAGCTTGCTTTAATCCATAAATGGATCTTTGCAGCTTACAAACTTTATTGGCATTCTCTGGATCCTCAAAACCCTCCGGTTGTGTCATGTACACATCCTCGAGGAGGTTCTTATAAAGGAACGCTGTTTTGACATCCATTTCCCAAATCTCATAGTCGTAGTACGCTGCAATAGCAAGTAGGATTGAATGGATTTAGTCATGGCGACTGGTGAAAAGGTCTCCTCATAGTCAATACCATGAATCTGTCTATACCCTTTGGCTACCAATCGCCCCTTATAGGCATCTACCTTTCCATCCATGTCGGTCTTCTTCTTGAAGACCCACTTGCACCCTATGGGCCGAGCCCCTTCGGGTGGTTCCACCAAAGTCCATACTTTGTTTGTATACATGGAATCCATTCGGATCTCATGGCTTCTAGCCACTTCTTAGAGTCTGGGCCTTTCATGGCTTCTCCGTAGTTTGCAGGCTCATCATCTATGAGTGGTACGTCATCGGGCTTAGTCACGAGAAGTGCATACCTCTCTGGCTCATGACGCACTCTTCCTGATCTACGGAGTTCCTGTGTTACCTGAACAGGTTCTTCCACAACAACTTGCGGTTCCTGTTCATGTTCCATCATCGGTTCAGTGATTTGTGGTTGTTGAATTTCTTCAAGTTCTACAGCCCTCCCACTTGCTTCTTTACAAACAAACTCTCTTTCTAGAAACACGCCGGTCCGGGCAACAAACTCTTTGTTCTCGATGAGATTGTAGAAATAATATCCTTTAGTTTCCTTAGGATATCCCACAAATTTACACTTATCCACTTTGGGCCCGAGCTTGTCTATTTGTAAATGTTTTACATAGACATCGCATCCCCAAATCCTCATAAACGACACTATGGGACGCTTCCCAGTCCATATCTCATATGGTGTCTTCATGACTAACTTGGATGTAACGCGTTTAATGGTAAAAGCTGCCGTCGTTAGAGCATGTCCCCAAAAAGGATATCGGGAGATCTGTTTGAGACATCATAGATCGCACCATATCTAATAGCGTACGATTCCTCCTCTCGGACACGCCATTCCATTGTGGCGTTCCGGGTGGAATGATGGGATACTATCCCACACTCTCTAAGATATTCATCAAACTCTTGGCTTAAGTATTCTCCTCCACGATCCGATCGTAGAGCCTTAATACTTTTACCAAGTTGCTTCTCTACTTCATTCTTGAATTCTTTGAACAATTCAAAGGATTCGGATTTGGCCTTTGTAGATAGTGCTTTCTGGACAAGAAGATCTTAGCCACGTGGCAATCATCCAGCACACCATATTTTGCTCCACACACACTGGATCACCAGCCGCGCTGATCCACGTGGGGGCTGCGAGACAGGGCCCTCGCATACCACGCACGGGACTTGTAGGGACTTAGTGGTCTGGAGGCTAGAGTAAGTCCTGTCGCGTGCGAGCCAAGCTCGCGCGACCCTTAGTAACTGCTTTTGAGAGATTTATGGCACGAGCTCCATAAACCCGTTCAATCCGGTCAAACCCGGTCAACCCCATAACGGTTCCGGTATACGCGGATAACGTGCTGTAACGGTCCCTATATACGCGGACGAACGTGCCGTTGTGGTTAAGCTAATTAAGCCGCCATTGATGGGCGCATTAACCACACTACAACGATCACATTCTCTGTTATATATAGATCGTTAACCCTTCCATACAAGGGAGAACGACCCGAGATACGCGAAAGCTCGGCCAGAATCCTGTCTCTCTCTCACACAGTACTACTCCCTTACTCTCTCCCTACACACAACCCAACACTTCCTGTACCATTTTCTATTCTCTGTCTTTGGTGTACACAGAGTTCTCTCTGCCGGATTCTCTTTTACACATTTTGGTGAACCCGACGTGAACGTACCATTGCAAGCAACCATGTCTCATGAGGATGATGTCAGTAATAGATCGCCTTCCACGGAGACCACCTCGGGAGAGGAGACCCGCCGTACTCCTACAGCCACCGGTGAAGCTCCGACGCTAGAGGCCTTGGACGCCACCATCCAGAATCAGGCGAAGGCTCTCAAAGCTCAATCTGCGCAGCTAGAACGGATAATGGCTGTCCTGGGGACTCTTGCTCCAAACCCCACACCAGCCGCCACCGCCTCTCAGGGAGGAGGAGCCTCCACCACTCAAGGATTGGGAGTGTCAACCACGCCACCCAATCCTAACCTGCAAACTCCACCGGAAACTACGCAGCTACCCTCAATTCAGGGGCCAACAGCTCAAATGTTGCCTCTTGCTACTCATACTCCTCAACCTCCAACTTTGGTACCTAATCCTGCCTCACAGTACCCCTTGCCTCTTCCAACGGCAACATGGGGTAACGTGAATTCACAATATGTTCCTAGCCCTCCTGCGACATATGTGTCGCCTCCGCCTGCGGCAACCCCTCCTCCCGCTGTCGAGGGAAGTGCTCCGGAGTGTATGACGTCGCTGCAACGGCGCATAGACACCATTCTGGCTCACCAATCGTTCGCGGATACCATCATCCCGAAACTTGATAACAATCCTCCTATTCCACGAGAAATCTACCTCATGCCTAACCCTGCTGGGTACAAGGCTCCTAAATGGGACAAGTTCGAAGATGTCAATGGGAACGCCCACGAGCATGTCATGTGCTTCATTGATGTAATGGGGCCGTATGGGGCTGATTCTACGCTGCTCATGCGCGAGTTCTCGAAATCCTTGGGGAACGTGACCTACAAGTGGTACAGTACGTTGGAAGCCGGATCCGTGAAGACTTGGGACGACATGGTCCAGAAGTTTTACACTAAGTTCTTCCAGATGGAAGAAAAGGTGACAATGATTCATCTCTCGCGGATGTATCAGAAGCGCGAGGAGGATGGAATAACATTCATCAAGAAGTTCAGGGCCAAGTCCTTGGAGTGAAAATATGTGATACTCGAAAGCAGACTCGTGGAGATATTCCTGCAATGCATGCGAGACGAGTACAAAGGTATGCTTATCAACCTGCAAACACCTACGTTTTCGAAGCTAATCGAATGCACGAAGAATATCGAGCCTATAGTAGAGAGGCAGAAAAAGAGGAACGCCCCTGAGAGATCCTCGGGCGGGACCACTTTCAAAATTGAGAGATTCAGCTACAAGAGAGGACGTGAGGCTGAAGTAAATACAATCTCGCCCCAAAAGCAATCGAAAGTAGTGAACTTCGACGCGCCACCCCTGCTATGTTCGGTAGAGGAAGCGAGCGACCTGTGCAGACAATGGCGTAAGGACGGTATCTTGCCGCCGCTCGAAAAGGCACCCTCCAGGGAGATGGTGAGGGACCCGAAGTGGTGTAAATGTCACGGAAAGGTCATGCACCCCACAGCTGATTGCAAGAAGCTCAGAATCATGGTAAGCCAAAAGATGAAAAATGGCGAACTGATCGTCAGCGATCAAAGGCAGGATGTGCGAAACAATCCACTCCCTGCCCATGCGGAGCAAGAGCCGAAGGGAAAAGAGGTCGCCATGATCTCGATTGTGGACCTTGAAGAGGTTGCGGAGGATGGTCTACCCATCATTGCCGAGATCCATAACGACGAGGATTACAGTATAGACACAGAGGAAGAACGTGCTGACCGGATGAAGGGGTCGCACGGGTTCAGCAGGTTCTTTGATGAGATGAATTTCTCAGAGAAATGCCGGATGGAGATGACAAAGGCGATCCTGAGGATAGCAGAAGATTACGAGGAGGATATCGTAGTCTCCAATGGAAAGGTTTTCAGGGCATCTCACTCTACAGAAAAGGTCATAACCTTCTCCGCAAGCGATAAGAAGACAGATGCGATCCACCAGAAGCCTCTATATGTAACAAAAATCATCAACGGTGTGGAGTTCAAAAGAGCGTTTGTAGACGGAGGAGCAGCAGTTAACGTTGTTTCGCTCCATACTCTGAAGTTAGCAGGAATTCCAGAGCACAAGATCGTCAAGCGCCCATCCCCGCTGATGGGATTCGGAAGCGACTCCAGAATGACAATAGGATGGATCCGCCTGGGTGTCCAGATTGGCAAAATTAAGTGTTCAGCAAAATTCTATGTCATAGATGCGAACACCACGTATCACATGATTATAGGCCGGGCCTGGATTCATCGCTTTGATGCTGTCCCTTCAACAGCTCACCAAGTGATGAAAGCTATCTGGAATGACAGAATAGTGGAGATACCAGCTTCGATAAATCCTTTCAACATGGATGAGGCGCATCTCAGTGAGGCGGTATGGGAGGACATTAAAGATCAGTCACCCGCGGGAGTAATGGTAACAAGAGAAGAAGCCAAGGAAAAGCCGCCTACGCGAGAAGAGGTGCCGCAGATTTCCTACCAACGAAAGAATGTGTATACTCTGAAAAGGATAGCAAAACATGATCCTGAAGGCAAGGAAATAGAGAGTTTATACGCCAACGGGAAGACATGCTATCGCATATGAAGGTGCGCGGGGGTGTCCTCACGCGAGCATGGGGATATCCCAGAGCAAATCAATCAGATTGAGCAGATTTTAGAACCAGACAAACGAATGCCAAGCGTTCTAGAGGAGAAACTCAAAGAAGCGCCTGAATGCATGGAGGATAAACCCAGGCCGCAAAAGCAGGAGCTAAAGGAGTTATTCCTGAGCCCGAGCGAAGAAAAGAAGAGGCCAGTCTTTCTAAGTGCGGACCTCACAAGCGAGGAAGAGGAAAGATTGCTAAAACTTCTGACTGAGTACAAAGACGTGTTCGCATGGGAATATGATGAAATTCCCGGTCTGGACACGAGCATCACCATGCACCGGTTAGATGTGATCTCGGGATCCAAACCGGTAAAGCAGAGCACGAGAAGATTTAGACCGGAGCTTAACGTTAAGATCAAGCAGGAAGTTTTCAAACTTCTGAATGCCAAGTTCATCGAGCCGAATCACCATCCCACATGGTTGGCTAACATTGTGCCTGTGGTAAAGAAGAATGGGCAGCTTCGCATTTGCGTGGATTTTCGGGACCTTAATCGTTTCTGCCCCAAGGATGATTTTCCACTCCCCAACATCGACTTACTTATCGATTCGACCGCGGGTCATCGCATGTTCAACTTTATGGACGGCTTCAGTGGGTACAATCAGATCAAGATGGACCCCGAAGATGCACGGAAAACTGCATTCATCACCCCGGTGGGAGTCTTCAATTACACGGTCATGCCCTTTGGCCTCAAGAACGCAGGTGCGACTTATCAGCGGGCCATGATGGCCCTGTTTCACGATATGATGCACAAAGAAGTACAATTCTACGTGGATGATTTAGTTGTCAAATCCAAGGAAGAGGCAGATCATCTGGGGGATTTGCGGAAAGTGTTCAACAGATGCAGAAGATTTCAACTAAAGATGAACCCAAGAAGTGTGCATTCGGAGTAACATCGGGGAAATTCTTGGGATGTGTGGTACATCGTCAAGGAATAGAACCTGATCCTGCGAAAGTATCGGCGATCACTAGCATGACTGCGCCGCACAACCAAAGTACCTTGAAGACCTTCTTGGGAAAGCTATCCTACCTGCGAAGGTTCATCCAAGCGATCGCCGAAATCACCTTCTGTTTCAGCGATCTTCTCAAGAAAGATGCTGCATACAACTGGACTACAGAGCACGAAGCTTCGTTCGGAAAGCTAAAGGAACTGCTGACATCGTCAAAAGTAATGATCGCGCCCCAGCTCAGATCACCACTCTTGTTGTACTTAACGTCAACGAGGAGGTCTATAGGGGCACTCCTAGCTCACGAGTATGAGGGTCAAGGAAGGCCCATCTACTACATTTCTCGCATAGTGCAGCCAGCAGAATCAAGGTACACGGACATCGAACGTCATTGCCTTGCTTTATTCTTTGTAATAGAGAAGTTGAGGCACTATTTTGCTTCGCACAAAGTGGTGGTGGTTACAAAGAGTGATCCTATACGGTATCTTCTGACTCACACTACTCCTGGGGAAAGGTTAGCGAAATGGTATATGACCATTTCTCAATATGACATCACATGTGTTCGACCCCGGGCGATCAAATCGCAAGCGGTGGCGGATTTGCTAGAGCAGTTCCCTGATAACAGTCATGAGCCTGTAATTGAAGAAGAATTGGAGGGACCTGAAATTTATGCAGTTGAGTTGCCCTATTGGACACTCCACTTTGATGGCTCGTCAACAAGGAAAGGTGGAGGCATTGGGATAGTCATGACCAAACCCGATGGAGAGGTCATACAGATGTCAGCAAAGCTTGACTTCGCAGTCACTAACAATGAAGCAGAGTATGAGGCTCTCATCGCTGGGCTTCGCGCATCAAAGGCACTATAAGTAAGCAACTTGACGGTTATGGGAGACTCCAAGCTAATCGTTAAACAAGCCTCGGGCGAGTATGGTTTGAAGCAGATCAACTTGTTGCCCTACCGGACTTTAGTACAAAAACTGGTGCAGCAGTTCTGCGACGTTAGGTACGAGCACAAACCCAGAGCGGACAATAGGCATGCTGACGCTTTAGCTACCTTGGGATCCAAGGTTAGTGCAGATAAATGCCCCGCGAGAATCTCAATTGAAGTGCGAACATCCTCGACGTTGACAGAGGACGCGTGCAACGACGAATGCATGGATGATGCGGACTGGATAAAGTCAATCTTACGTGCTATCGCAGAAGGCACGAGCAACGAAAATTGGGCATCTACAAAGGGGTATTGTATACACGACAACACCCTCTACTACAAGGGCCCCCGCAGAATACTCATGCGATGTGTCTCGGAGCAGGAGGGACAAGCGCTGTTAGAAAAGATTCACCAACATGCTTGCGGGGAAAGTGAGGTGTCAATCTATTGGAAAGCCCAGAGGTATGGGATTCACTGGCCGGACATGTCATTGGCCGCAGCATTGATCCAGGGAAATTGCGAGAGTTGCGCACTGATCAAAGACTCTCTGTCAATTTCTCTGATCGATGATGATGTGGATTGGAGGAAGCCACTCTTTGACTTTCTCACGCAGGGTATTGTGCCTGAGTCGAGAAAAGAAGCTGAGAAACTAAAGAGAAAAGCAGCACGGTATGTGGTGCAAGAAAATCTGCTCTGGCGCAAGGGCCATGAGAGTAACTTGTTGCGATGTTTAGACAGTAAAGAGGCGCAAGAGGTGATGGACCTCTCTCATCAAGTGGAACACCAGGAAGGTGCGAATTTATGCAGACAGCTCCTTTCGATCGGCTACTTCTGGCCCACCATGGAAGCAGATTGCCGCGCTAAAGTAAGACGGTGCCAGGAGTTCCAGTTCAAAGGAAATCTAGTGCACGCTCCTGCCGTGGATTTACATGCGTTGGGAAAACCGTGGCCATTCCATACATGGGCTTTGGATTTTGTCGGTCCCATTCGACCAACTTCGCACGGGAATCATTTCATTCTCAGCGCGACCGAGTTGTTCACCAAGTGGGTGGAAGCAATACCACTAAAGACAGCAAATGCACTAGCCGTGGTCCATTTCATCCAGGAAAGCATCATATGCAAGTTCGGAATTCCAAACACCATTCTCTCGGGTAATGGCACCCCCTTTGTCAATCACCAGGTGGCTGCAAAGCTAGCGGAGTACAACATAAGGCAAATATGCTCCACCCCATATTACCCGTAGGGGAATGGGCAAGCAGAAGCGACCAACAAGACATTATTGAGGATCTTGAGAAAGATGGTGGCGGATGACCACAAGAAATGGGCTGATTCTTTGAATATAGCCTTATGGGCCTATCGGACTTCTCCAAGGACGCCCACAGGAGTCTCGCCGTTTCTTTTATGCTATGGGGCTGAAGCTGTAGTACCTGCAGAGGTGAAGGTTAACTCCGCGAGGCTGGCTTTTCATGCATTATATGATAATCAACGCGACCATGACCTGGTCCTGTTAGAAGAGAAGCGGGAAAAAACTAAAAGGACTAACAAACGATACCAAGAAAGGATCGCCCGTGCGTACAACAAAACGTTACAACGTCGAGATTTCGCAGTTGGAGACTTGGTCTTGCGCGCGTCGGACCATTGCATGCGAGAGGCGGCTCACCCAAAATTCGCAGCCAATTGGGAAGGACCCTTTGAAGTCACAGAAGTCTTTGATAGTGGCTACTGCAACATACAAAGGCTACATGGGACGACCTCAACCCCAAGCTCAGTCAACATGCGCTGGATTAAGAAGTATTATCCTTAACTTCTCTCATTATGTGCGTTAGATTACAACGTCTGCTTTATGCTCTGTATTGCTAAAACTCGTGCATCTTCTCTCCCATATGAGGGAATTGTAATCTCATCTCTCCCATATGAGAGTATTTTATAATAAAAAGACTTCTCCCAAATGGGAAGAACTTTATGACTTCAGCTGTCTTTATTGCTTTGTTTATTTCATTATTTCTCAGTAGCGAAAGCCTATCTGCCATGATAGCAGCCTATGCGAATACGATCTTAAGTAATCTTTCAAGCCTATCTGCCACGATAGCAGCCTATGCGAATATGATCTTAAGTGATCTTCAAGCCTATCCGCCGTGATAGCAGCCTATGCGAATACGATCTTAAGTGATCTTTTAAGCCTATCTGCCACGATAGCAGCCTATGCGAATACGATCCTAAGTGATATTTTAAGCCTATCTGCCATGATAGCAGCCTATGCGAATATGATCTTAAGTGATCTCTAAGCCTATCCGCCGTGATAGCAGCCTATGCAAGTATGATCTTAAGTGATTTCCAAAGCCTATCTGCCAAGATAGCAGCCGCACTAGAATCCCATCTTAAGCGATTCTCAAGCCTATCTGCCAAAATAGCAAAGCTATGCGAATGCGATCTCAAATGATCTGAAACACATCTGCGAATCTATCTGATGGATAGCGAATCATGTCAACAATGCAAAGTGTGAGTATGACACTCTAAAAGGTGAAATCTGCCAATATGCATGCGAAAATTGCAACAAGAACAGCAAATCAAACAAAGCAATTTATTATTATGAGTCGAAATGACTTACAAATTATCTGTCTAGATAACAGCTTACAAGCGGAAAAGCTCAAAACAGAGCTAGTTACATAGCCAACATGGCTTACAATTCATCTAAATAGCACCCCACAAGCGGAAGTTACACATCGGGGGAATCCTCACAAAAAGAGGGTCGACCTACTGGTTCTAACAGAAACCATGCGATGCAATGATCTGCGACCAAAGATCTGTAGCAAGTAGGGTGTTCTTATAAAAAGAACAGCCCGCCATGTCTACAAGACCTATGCGACGCTATGTTCAAGATCCCAGGATCTGACAAGGCCTCTGTCTCATCAAACACCCCAAGAGATGTGCCTGAGGAACAACCTGTTCCAGCGAAGGACAGGCAAGCAGCAACTCCTAGGGCAAGAGGCTCCTTGTCCACAGAGACGAGCACAATGGCTCGCCACCCCGAGTTCAAGAACGTGGTGGCGAATGATCATCCTCCGGGAAAGCTAGAGGAGAAATCCACCGTTCGTTACGAATCGGTAGCAAGGTCAGTACGGCGCTGCACCTCGCCGGGAGGCGGCCGGAAACATGACCTGCAAGCATAATAGACGAAGAAAATTCTTCGAGCAAGCATGAGGTATTATCTGCATTTTCTTTATGATAGTTATAAAGATCAATAAGCCTTGTAAAGAAGATCTTGGAAGCTATTTCTATGGCACAAAGCAAAAAACTCAGGTTTCACAACTTGAAGCTGCCATGAATCAACGAAAGATAAGCGTTGAAGTCAGCAGTCGTAGGGACTCACGGCAAGCCACATTGTGGGATGAAGAACCCAAGTAGCAGAAGGCAAGGTTTATATAGACCCTATTGAGACTCTTCAGTTGCTTAGATGAGTCAGCAAAACTTGGAAAAGGGGTAAGAATCAATCACTTACGCCTTGGAAAGAGGTAAAAATCAATTGCCCTACTAAAGGCTACGACGATTCGGTTGCGTATCCTAATTAATGACGGATGGTCATGATACAAATGGACTTCCCAATGAAAGCATGCTTATCTGATAAGCAATTAGCGCGAAAATCAAGGCAGAATATCAATAGCTGACGTCATAATTGATATGCACAGAGATATTCGAGCAAATACCGGAAAGGGCAAAACAGGCATTCAAATTCTTTTTGAAAAAAGAGGGGGGGGGGGAGAAACCCTAGCAACATTACAGTAATGTTTTAGCATTTTGTTCGACACAAGTTTGTTATTGTTCAAAACAAGCCTTTGACCAGCGAGTCATCAGGAGTAAACTGACGTAACAAGTTTGCCACTTGCTCCACTTCTTGCTTCAATCGCTCATAGTTGGAGCTCATTTCATGGAAGAGCTTCACAGCCTCTTCAGCCTTCTGCTTTTGTTGCTCCACCTTCTGCTCCTCAGCTGCGAGGTTATGGACGCGCGAATCTGGGTGACTCTTTTGATAAGATACCCAAAACCCATCTTGCCTTGAACTTTGGCGTGAAGGTTTTGACACATGCCGAAAAGCAGCTCCGCGCTCTGAGGAGAGATGGTCACAGGTGTGGCCGCAGATAGCTGCTCCAAAATCCAGATGGCTTCGGTCAAAAATAGTCTTCTGTCGAAGGGTCCTATCTCCTGAGACCTCACAAATGATTGAGGATAGGAGAGACGCATCCGAACCAGCCAGTCCACATCAACTTGCTTCAACCCTAAGCAATGTTAAACCAAGTTAGATTATCGAACTTGTAAATGAAGAATGCGAGATGTGAACAACAATCACAACATACCGGTTCCTTCAAGGATCTCGCGCAAAGAAGGAATGCACATTGTTGGGGCAGCTGAAGATTGTCTCTGCTCCATTGCCCTCCTGTCAGCTGCAAGTTCTAACTCCTCATAGTTGGCAGGAAGAGCATAAGCTGCACCGGGTGCGATTGAAGCCCCGACCTGCGAACTCCAAAAGTCCCACGTAGGAAGAGCCACTGCAGGCTCAGTTATCGCCGGAGGCATAGCAGCGGTAGAAGTTGCAGCTTGATCAGGGATGCCTTCAGGTGCGATAGCATCAGCAGCATCCGCTTCTATTTCCTCAGCAGCAGCATGGGCATCTTCCTCCATCAGCACGGTGTCAGCTTCGGCATCGTCAGAAACCTCAATGATGTCCTCTAAGGGCTCTCCCGCATACTCAGCAGCTGCGATGGGCTTCTCAGTGTGAGAACTTGGCACCGGGACATAGGATGCAGAAGGTTGACTCCTCTGTTCCAACATGGCTTCATCAGCATTGCCTGCGACACAAGATAAGATGATGTGAGGTAACTTGTGTTAAATAATACTTTATTATCGTTTCAATGATCCAAGAGTTAGCACCTCCACGCGAGGGATTGCAGCATCTGCATCGTAGGCTAAAGACGCGGAACCATGGCCTATTAAGGTATCTTCATTAAGTATATCTTTAAGCTGAGCATGACCTGGGGTGCGAAGGAACCAGTCATGGTAATGTTTGGGTTATTAAGCCTAAATTCACAAGTGTTGTTCAAATGGTTACCTGAAGGCTCGCCGCACTTGCTTACTAGCCAGCGGCGAATGTCAGCTTTTGATAAACCATGCTTTAATGCACCACCAATCACATCTCGGTAAGTTACTGCGAGATTAAAAATCTCACCTTCGTTACCACCTGCGATTTCTTCGAAGTCCGCTTGGACTTGCTCTAGATCTGCCGCATCTTCTTCTGGAGCCGCATCCTCCTCGTCAATTTCAAGAGCTTCCTCTTCTGGAACCGCACTTCCCTCATGGGTTGGACGCACTAAGTCGTCGACGTGTTGCTCTTCTAGGCTCCTTTGCTTTACGCGTTCAAGCTCCTCTTCTTCTCGCTTTCTTCTTCTTTCAGCAGCCTCCGCAGCTGTTCTCCTGGATTCGGCAAGGATTTCCTCGCTTATGGTTTCGTTGGAAACACCAGAATGAGAACCCCTCTTATGCCTCTTGGCCAAAATGCCACTGATGGTCTCATCATCATCATCTGCAAAGGAACAATTTGTTCAATTAAGATTGCGAAAAGTTAAGATAATGAGAAGAGAAGTACGATTGAGATACCTCCTGACGCTTCCTCTTGTATCTCATCTCTCTGTCTCTGTCTCTGACATCTTTGATTCTTTCCTCTTCTTCATGTGTTCTTGCCTCCCTTCTCTCCTCCTCTTCTTCCTGGTCAAACGGAACAAAGGTCTCCACTGCGAGCTCTTTCTGCGCTTTGCTTGGCATGCGACCTTTACCCTTATCCTTGGAAGTAAGGGATCTCGCAGGAGGAGAAGTTGGAGTGCTCCTAGGGGAAGAGATTGTGATTCCTCTTTGTCTGGGCCTCTTCGCTCTTGGGGCAGCAGTTGCTGGGGGAGACGGATCGTTCCTGGGTGGAGACAAGGCTGGAATGTTCTCTATCAGCGAGTCAGCAAAAGCATCCATGATCTCGCGAATCTTGGTCTCAACTGCGGGATCCATTCTCAGTGCTAGCCGAACTGGTTCTCCCCGTCTTCTCACAGTAACAATGGTGGTGACCAGCGATTTGGAACGTTCACCAGATGCGAACCTCCTCACATAGCACTGCGGCAAAAAAAAATGAAGCATAAAGTTTCAACGTATCGAAATAAGGAAACTTAAGCACATGCAAGAGAGATAGTTTACCTTGGCGAAAGTTTCGCTGTATCTGATGACATGCGAATCACCTTTCTTAACTGCGGATATCTTCTCGTCAAGAATGGTGGAGGGACACAGGTGATTCTCGCGATCCAGAAACGAATAGCAGCCATATTCAGACTCGTCCAGGCTACAATTGGGACAGAAAGGGAAAGAATTCCTTTTGATCACAGGAGCTCTGTTTTGGCCGAGGGGACGATTGCGTCTCAAACCTTGTCTGCTGCGTATTCCAATAAGCGACCCAGTTTCTGGAGTAGCCACCTTCGCGGTTACCTGGGGGTTGCTCGAAGGGAAGATTGCTCCTTAAGATTGTTTTACACTCCCCAGACAGTAATCGCTTGTAGCAGCCTCTTATAATGGACTGCGGCCAGATTGATGGTGCCACCGCATTAAAGCCAAACTGAGGAGAAACGCGAGTAGGGTCAACATCCACGGTGATCCTCTCGTACCTAGTGGTGAGCTCACGCACATACTCCGCAAGAGCAGGAAGGGAGCCCCTTAGACACCAGCAGAAGAATTCGCGATAGCGCTCGTGGAAATGCTCCCCGCCCTCGAAAAGGAGCTCTTCTGAGAAAGCAACAGCCTTGGAGGGATACAGTTTTGGGAACCATCGCACATTCTCAATGCGCGGGGCATAAGGTCTGGCTATGAACTCTTCCCGATTGTCGCATACCAGGCTCCAAACGCACTTAGGAAAGTGAGTTCCAAACCACCTCGCAGCCCTGCCGCTATTACGCTCTTCCTCCGCACCTGGGGGACAACATTTGCTGGGCCTAGAAGGAATTGGGGCATGAGAGGGCCATCGCTCGAAGACCCACATAGTCAAAAAGGCAATGTTAATGTAAGTCAGTACGTCGAGGCGACCACGCGATTCCTTCATTGCTACGACCAGCTGATCCAACCTGTGGTACAGCGAGCCCAAGACTAAGGGCCCAAGTGCGACTTTCTTACCGAGGGTCAGTTTCACAGCAAGAGGAAGAACATGATATAAGACCCCATCATGCGGATGGCCATCGATCAGATACCTCGACAACCAGGCACAGAGGAAGGCGCATAGGGTCAAGTGATAACCCTTGCCATTCACATAGTTTTTAGCCTTCGGGTTTCGGCTCAAAAGCTTCTTAGTGATACTACTGTTCGCATAATCGCGAAAGAAGCATTGCACCCACTTGTTCCAAGTGCTCTTCGCAGATGTGTCAACCAACTGCCAGTCGGGAAGAAGTTCTGTGGGAGTCCACCGGGTGGAAATTTTCTTCACCTCTGATAAGCACTCCTCCATCTGCTTGTACAAAGCAATCTCTGCATCAGTTCTCAAGGGACTCAAAGGATCCACCTCACCCACAGGAGATAGATCATACAGCATGTGTACATCTTCAAGAGTGGGGGCAGCCTCGAACTCAGCAAAGTGAAATGTGTGAGTCGCAGGCGAGTAACGCGAAAGAAGGTTTAGAAGCATGGACTGGTCCAGCTTCACGGCAACACCCTTCATAGCACGGACTGCGAAATATATGCCAGCATCGTTTAAAGTAATGGCATGATTGGTCAGTACATGGTCAATCCACTCATCCATGAAGTCCAATTTCTGAACAAACGCTTGAGTGGAAATCGCAGTGTACGGGAAAAACCCATTTTTGACCCCCAATCGAACGACGTCCTTGGAATCAATCCATTCGAGCATGGCCGCGTTAAATGGAGGGGTCAACGTTTGCGATTCGTCAGAAGAGATCGGAATCGGCAGGTTCTTCACCTTAACCCAAGCATGGTAAAAGTCTTTGCCACCCAGATAGGGGGCTTTTCGCCATAAGGTCTGGGGGAGATCAGGTATTTCTTCGACCTCCTTAATGGGTTTGGTTCCTTTTGTCTTTGCCATTCCTGCGGAAAAGCAAGAAAAAAGGGGGGAGAAATACACATACTTTAGTTTGAATTTCAAGATTCAGTTCAAGGCATACGAAGATTTATTGGGAGAAAGATGAACAGTCCAGTGTCAATTTTGGGGTTTGAAGTTCAGAATCGGTTGCATTATTGGGGATTTCAGAAACTTTACATTCAAAAACCTTACAATCTAAGGATTAAATCAAGGTTGGATTCAAAAAGAAAGGACTCCTTCATAGTTTTCAGTGGATAATATGTTTCGGAGAGTCATGGGTTTGCAGATCCAACACAGTTCAAAGCATATATCGGAACATTAAACAAAATTGAACAAGGCCAACCTTGTTTTGGTAAAGCTTGCTTGGATGCGCACAGTTGAAGAAGATGATTGACAAGAGAGAACTGGTGATTGATTAT
Source organism: Linanthus parryae (assembly GCA_023055425.1). Lineage (NCBI taxonomy): Eukaryota > Viridiplantae > Streptophyta > Magnoliopsida > Ericales > Polemoniaceae > Linanthus > Linanthus parryae. The sequence continues at coordinate 113,096,373 of JALGPY010000002.1, read as the reverse complement.
CTGAATCTGCTCTTGAAGGCTTCCGGGTATCATTCACTTTAAGAGAAAGAAGTGATGCTTTGCAACAATGGAGAGTACAGGGTATTTATCGAAAAACAATGAAGGGTTGCGTCCTTTCAGTAGTCGAATCGCAACCGTCACCGTCGAATCGCGCAATCACAGGACAAGCTGACGTCACGCCTAAAACCCTAAAAGACTTGACGGCACGACTCTAGGGGTTTAGGTCATAATGGCACGCACGGGGGCTGAATCTGCGTGTATTTGAATTGGTGCGTGGCGGCGACGCGTACGTTGGTTCCTGCGCATGGAAGCCTATCCGGCTATGAGTCTTCACACGCAGAAAGGGGGCTAATGTAGATAGTGCTTTCTGGACAAGAAGATCTTAGCCATGTGGCAATCATCCAACACACCATATTGTGCTCCACACACACTGGATCACCAGCCGCGCTGATCCACGTGGGGGCTGCGAGACAGGGCCCTCGCATACCACGCACGGGACTTGTAGGGACTTAGTGGTCTGGAGGCTAGAGTAAGTCTTGTCGCGTGCAAGTCAAGCTCGCGCGCGACCCTTAGTAACTGCTTTTGAGGGATTTATGGCACGAGCTCCATAAACCCGATCAATCCCGTCGAACCCGGTCAACCCCATAACGGTTTCGGTATACGCGGATAACGTGCTGTAACGGTCCCTATATACGCAGACGAACGTGCCGTTGTGGTTAAGCTAATTAAGCCGCCATTGATGGGCCCATTAACCACACTACAACGGTCACATTCTCTGTTATATATAGATCGTTAACCCTTCCATACAAGGGAGAACGACCCGAGATACGCGAAAGCTCTGCCAGAATCCTGTCTCTCTCTCACACAGTACTACTGCCTTACTCTCTCCCTACACACAACCCAACATTTCCTATGCCATTTTCTATTCTCTGTCTTTGGTGTACACAGAGTTCTCTCTGCCAGATTCTCTTGTACACAGCCTTCATAAGGTATACAAATCCATATCTACTGAAATCATCAGTAAATGTGATGAAGTAGGTATAACCTCCTCTGGCAGGCGTGGGGAATGGTCCACATACATCGGTATGTATGAGCGCCAATAACTCACTAGTCCTTTCACCTTTCTTATTGAAAGGGGACTTTGTCATTTCTCCTAATAAACAATACTCACATGTCTCATATGATTCCAAATCAAATGAGTCTAGATGTCCATCCTTATGGAGTCTAGATATGTGTTTCTCATTTATATGGCCTAAACGACAGTGCCATAGATATGTAGGATTTAAATCATTAGTTTTAATCCTTTTAGTATTTATGTTATAGATTGGACTATTTAGATCAAGGATATACAATCCATTAGACAAATGCGCATTACAATAGTGCATACTATCAAAATAAATGGAGCTACACTTGTCCTTTATTAAAATAGAAAAACCCTTCTCGTCCAAACAAGAAATGGAAATAATGTTTCTGTTCATAGCAGGCACATAAAAGCAATTGTCTAATTCTAAAATAAGTCCAGAAGGCAAAGATAGCTCATAAGCGCCTACAGCTAATGCAGCAACTCTTGCTTCATTCCCGACGCGCAGATCTATCTCCCCTTTACTCAATCTTCTACTTCTTTTCGAATCCTGCACATTACGAAAAATGTGAGAACCATATCCGGTATCCAATACCCAAGATGAAGAAATAGAAAGATTGACGTCTATAACATAAGTACCTGGTGGTGGTGGAATCACTATTCCAAGCTTCTTATCCTCCAGTGACCCGGCTGGCTACAGTAGTGACACTCACCTTTAGCCACGCCTCCACTAGGATTTAGGGCTTCCTTGGATTTTGAAACTTTCTTGCGCTTTCCTTTTGAAGTAGAGGCAACTGATTTGCCCTTCTTCTTATGCGCCATCATAATGACCTTGCCCTTTCCTTTGTTGATGCTTTGTCCCGCTGTCTTTAGCATACTGATCTCGTTCATATTATAGTTCATGATGAACTGATTATAACTGTCAGGCAACGATTGCAAGACAAGATCAGTAGCCAAATCTTGGCCAAGTGGGAATTATAGTCTCTCAAGGTTCTCAATGTACCTGATCATTCGGAGCACATGAGGCCCTACTAGAATACCTTCTGCAAGACTACTCTTGAATAATGCTTTAGACACCTCATAGCGCTCATGCCTAGCTTGTTCCTAAAACAATTATTTCAATTTTATGATCATATCATAGGCTTCCATATTCTCATGCTGCTTCTGAAGCTCAGGAGTCATGGTACAAAGCATGAGGCAAGTCAAGTCATTAGTATCATCAATATGTTTCTGACGTGTCCTCACTTCTGCTAGAAGAGACTCATCTTGTGGTGGTTCTGTAATTGGAGTGTCCAAGACGTACAACTTCTTTTCTTGCTTAAGGACAATCCTCAAGTTTCTGTACCTGTCAAGGAAATTCGTTCCAGACAGTTTATCCTTCTCAAGGACAGATCATAGGGATGAAGTCGATGCGTTGTTGTTTTCCATTTGGAATTCTACAAGACGAGAAATGTGCAATTTTAGTATTTTGAACAATTTTAACTATATTCAACAATGGCTAGATCATCAAATATAGTTCCCACTATTTTTCCCGGATTAATATCCCTCACCATTAATGCGGAAAATATCTTTATATTTCCTAGTAGGTCCAAGATCCCTTTTCACTTTTTCTTGAGCTTGCTTTGGCAAGTCACCCAAGAATAGGTTATTTAGGTAGGAACCATTCCAATTGCATCCCATGCAACTCTTGGTCCAATTAGGTGAATAACTCTTTATTCTTTATCCCATGGATAACACCTAATTGTCATGCCTCTAGGCTCATCAATCCAATTGATTTTTGCCTAGTTGCGTCCAACCTCTTGCTTCAACATACACACATTACTAGCTTTTTTCGTCCGCAACACACCATGGTAAATTAAAATCGCCTTGCTTTGGCAAGCCCGAGTTTTAATGAACCCTGATCATGAAGGGTGTTTTGGAAAGAGAAGGCAAAACGTAATATTTAATTGAGGGATTTAATTTTCTTTAATTTGTTTGGTTGATCTAATCAACATGGTCTACTTATTTGGATTGAGAAATCCAAAATAAAAGGCCAACCTTGTTTATTATTATCTTGTTATCGGTTTCGCTAGTATCGCCATACACACAAAAATTAAATAACAAGGCATGAATAATAAACATCCACAAAATAAAAAAAACGTGGCATGGATATGGCCCCTAGACTAGTGATATTATCAAGCCAATGATAATATCCAATTTCCCTAAAGTGACGAGCTCATCTCCATGTGCTCGAGCATAGCCGCGCACCTAGGGGACGTCATCTTTGTCTTTTGGCTCCTTTTGGTTCTCCGGTCTTCTTCTCCATGCTCTTGGCTATCGTCTAAATATTTCTAATTCTAGCCTAAAATCTAGAATAAATAAATAACAAAAGCCTCACATGTCGAGGAGAAAAAGACGACTCGCAGGCCGTAAAACCTAATTAATTATTACATTAATTTGATCAGCTCGCAGGCCGTAAACCAAACCACAAAGCAATAAAACATCCACAATCCTAGGCCATATCCATCCACCATGAAACAAAGCACATGATACAGTTAAAACCAATTTGTAACGCGCTTGTTCAATTTTAATTGAATTGGGTAATTAGGGTTACAACGGTCCAAGGAGTTCAAGCCAACAAGGGGCCCGAACCCCTAGGACCGCCGCCCGTCACAAGGCCCGGCCCAAGGCCAGCCGCCCCATTGCGGCCCGCGGCCTTTGCTTGGCGCGCAAGGAGGGGGGCGGACGACTAGGGTTTCGGCCCTATCCTCCTTCCCTCTTCCTTGTTTCCCAAGCAAGGTTCTTTCCTTATGGATATTTCCATAAATTTTATTTCCATAATTGAAATCCCCTTTTCAACTATGTGCCCATGAACCCTAATTTTTCAAGAACCCAATTGTTCACATCTTATGTGATTAAACTCACCAATTCTAACATCCAATGTCAAATTTGATCTTGTTTATATTGAATCAAATTCAATTTGCATCTACCATGCCAATTATTTTCAGTTTTCGCGTAATAAACAATAATACGGTGTATAAACTGAAATAATAACACATAAAATCATGTTATGCTCTACGACTTGTGGCTCTGATACCACTGTTGGGATTTGACATAGGTAACGCAGCGGAATAACAAAATTAATCCTACTTTAAAGCCCACCACAGATCGTCAGGAGGAGACATCATAACATGATAAGAGACATAGTATTGTGTACCTTCTGATTTGTGAGATCACACGAAGAATGATGTCCTCGTCTCTACAGCTGATCCACGTCTAGATGTGAGATCTAGATTCTTCCTTCAAACAAGTGCTAGCTTGAACCCGGAGGAAAAGGGAAGAAGAATCAAAGCAACAAGGATAAGAGGAGGTTCGGCTTCCTCTTTGTGCCGACGGGAAGGGGGCGGACGGGCCTAGGGGTGTTCGACCTCTAGGTCTTGTCTTGCTCTCTCTCTTTTGCTCTCTCCCACTCTCTTTGTGTTGTGTCTAGTAACAATTCAAAATTAGTGGGAAGGAAGCTAGAGTCTCCTTTATATACTCCAACAACTCCTTGTTGTTTCCATAAAGGTGTTTCCTAATTCTACATGAACTAGAATTATTCCCTTCCTTGCATATTAGTCCTACTAAGTTTGCAAGGTGTTGCACAATGATCCTTCTATTAATTAATCAATATTAACTAATCCCAAATCTAGCTTTACTCTATTTGACGTGTGACCCCATACGTTTCTACTTAGTTGGTAGTAACTCTTACTGACATGGAGCGGTGTCTAGCAACACATCCATGGCACCAACTAATAGAAATAGTCAGTGATCCTGACAAATCTCTTGTGCCCAATATCTATATTGCACTTTCCCTTTGTCTCCATATCCGCATTGGACACGAGACATAAATAGTCACACTCGTATATCAAATCCATAGTTACTCGATCCTGGAAATATGCTTATGCCAGCACATAACATCAATATCTCCATATTCATTTATCTGAGTCTGGCCAGACATTCAATAAGCCTCATCCCTCGAGTGGACGTGGATATTTACTCCCATTATGTGGGAGGGATAAATCCTATCTACATCACTACGATCTCTAAGCTTGCTTCCTATCATGCCCGATAGCCGTCTTTATGATTACCCAGTTACGGTGTAACGTTTGATAACATCAAAGCACAATATTCAACAACTAGAGCATCTAGTGACTTCAAGTCTAAGGATTGCAGTTATATTAGCACTACGAGAAGCGATTGTGACTTGACATAATCTAACCATAATCTAATGTATCCTTCTCGTTGTGGGTCAATCCAATATGCAATTACCCCTAATCAATACCCATGTGTTAGACTTGATATCTCCATATCAATCTACCCACATACTAGTCTATATTTGATCGTCATATTAATCAATATAGTGGACTAGGGATATTTAAGATAAACAACACGTTGTATCTAAGGACTTCATTATATTAAATATCACAATATATAATAAATGAATATTCTAGCCAAAACAATGTTCATACTAAATCTACGATTGCCTCTAGGGCATCTATTCCAACAAAAGACTCAAATCTCAAGGCCTTGAGATTTTTCAAAACTAGTCAGAAACTTTCTAAGGCAAACAGAAAGCTTCAAGGCCTTGAACTATCACAAGTTCTAAACAGTTTATGAACCCTAGTTTGATTTGAGTTGCTTGCAGAAGGAAATAGCAAAACTGTAAAGTAAAGAACACAAGGCAATTTATAGAGTTCAGTCCCAATGGACCTAATCTCTGCCTAAGGGATCTAATCCCACCAGGATTGGGCAAACACTTCTCATAACTCACACAGAAAGAGCCCTAGATCTCCAAGCCTAAGTGAACTCCCTTACACCCATACAGGTTGTGGTTCCAAACCTATCTAGTATCAGCTACTAACTGTTGAGCTAAGAAGAACCTCTTGTTGTTCACTTGAACAACCAACCACTAGGTTTTCTGAGGTTTTAGATATACAGAAGACAAGCATATTAAAATACAATAGAAGAACACAGTAGAAAACGCAATTATTATGAAGGCCTGAATGTGTTCTTCAGGAAAACTGGAATGATTGATCTTCTGAAAGCAGTGATTGAAGCCTGAAGTTGTGAGGTACAGATTGTCTGGTCTTCCACGAATGTATCACACCTCTCTCTCAGTTCTCTGTAAGCTTCTCTACTAACTTTCAAATTTCAAACCAGTCTTTTATCCACTCTCTGCAACTGAATGAGAGATTTTAGGATCTCAGTTCCTGCAAATCCTCATCCTTTCTTCTGCAATTCATAACAGCTTTGAGTAGATATCCGTTGGAGTTTGTTGTGATTACATTGCACGTTTGAAAAACCTGCAACAACATTAAACACAGAAACAAACAAAATCCAGAAATATCACAACACTAAGTCTGTTTGAACTTCTAGTTTCTGAATAAAAACTGGATCAGATAAATAAATTTATAACCTGATTAAATTCTGAAACATATTACTCATGATAAACCAGTTTAAGACTTGTAAAAGTCATTAAACAATCATAATAACAAAGATCAAATCGTCCAAGAGAGAATCAAGTTAATTCTGTAAAACTGTCAGCAGCTTAAGGCACATCTCAAGGCCTTGGAGCTTTGAACATGCTTCACAGTCTTTCAATATTAAGACCAGAAACCTTTGATTCACTCTAATTAAAATATCTGCAATTGTGTTAGATGTATTAAGAATATATAACAAGGATATTTGCAGCAAATCTCTGATCTTAAACATCAGATAGAACACCAGCATCACAAGATTATTAGATCACACTGTATAAGAAAACTACTATCAATGTTTTGAAGCTCTGATTAGTATCTCAAGGCCTTGGAGCCGTAGAAATACTTTGTCTTTGTTTTTCATCACTCTAAACAATACTTCTCAAAACACACTTAGAAGTCTTGAGTCAACATGAAGCAGATAAGAAACTTGGCAAGAGTATTAAGGCTCTACTATCGGATCATGGGGAAGAATACTTGAGCCAAGAGTTTGATGACTATCTTAGAGAGTGTGGGATAATATCCCAACTTAATCCACCTGGAACGCCACAATGGAATGGCGTGTCCGAGAGGAGGAATCGAACTCTATTAGATATGGTTCGATCTATGATGTGTCAAACTGATCTTCCAATATCATTTTTGGGCTATGCTCTATTGAGTGCAACTTTCACCATTAATCGTGTTCCATATAAGTCAGTCATGAAGATACCACATGAGATGTGGAGTGGGAGGCGTCCCACAGTGTCATTCATGAAGATTTGGGGTTGCGATGTCTATGTAAAACGTGTACAGTCAGACAAGTTAGGGCATAAATTAGAAAAATGCAAGTTTGTGGGATACCCTAAGGAAACTAAGGGATATTATTTCTACAATCCAAATGAGAACAAAGTGTTTGTTGCTCGGTCCGACGTGTTTCTAGAAAGAGAGTTTGTCTCTAAAGAAGCAAGTGGGAGGAATGTATAAATTGAAGAAGTTCAAGAACCACAAAGCATTTATCCTAATATGGAACATGAACAGGAACCACAAGAGGTTGTGGAGCAACCTGTTCAAGTAACACAAGAGCTTCATAGATCTAGTAGAGTGCGCCAGGAGCCAGAGAGGTATGCACTTCTCGTGACTGAGTCTGGTGAAACTATGCTCAAAGATGATGAGCCTACTACCTATAAAGAGGCCATAGAAGGGCCAAACTCTCAGAAGTGGCTTGAGGCCATGAGATCTGAGATGGAATCCATGTATACCAACAAAGTATGGACTTTGGTAGAACCACCCGAAGGGGCACACCCCATAGGGTGAAAGTGGATCTTCAAGAAGAAGATCGATATGGATGGTAATGTGATTACCTATAAGGAATGATTGGTGGCTAAATGATTCAGACAGATTCATGGTATTGACTATGATGAAACTTTTTCACCATTCCCAATGACCAAATCCATCCGAATCTTACTTGCTATTGTAGCATACTACGACTATTAGATTTGGCAGATGGATGTCAAAATAGCATTTCTGTATGGGAATCTCCTTGAGGATGTGTATATGACACAACCTGAGGGTTTTGAAGATCCAAAGCAAACCAACAAATTCTGTAAGCTGAAACGATCAATTTTTTGATTGAAACAAGCTTCTAGGAGTTGGAATCGACGTTTTGATGAAGTAGTCAAAGAGTTTGGCTTCATCAGAAATGAAGATGAGTCTTTTGTCTACAAGAAGGTTAGTGGGAGCTCTATTGCTTTTCTGGTCTTGTATGTGGATGACATACTACTCATTGGAAACAACATTCCCATGTTGCAATCTGTTAAAATTGGCTAGGAAAGTATTTCTCAATGAAAGAATTAGGTGAAGCAGCCTATATAATCTGTATAAAGATCTATAGAGATAGATCTAAAAGGCTGCTCAGCCTAAGTTAGAGTACATGTATAGACAAGGTGCTGAAACGGTTCAACATGCAAGATTCCAAGAAGGGATTCTTGCCCATGTCGCATGGAATCACTCTTTCGAAGAGTGGTTGTCCTTCCAATGAGATTGAGAAGGAACGAATGAGTAGGGTTACCTATGCCTCGGCCATAGGATCCATCATGTACGCCATGTTAAGTACTAGACCGGATGTGTCATGCGTTGAGTATGACAAGCAGATATCAGTCCAATCCAGGTGAGATTCACTGGATTGTAGTCTAAACATCCTAAAGTACTTGAGAAGAACTAAGGACGCGTTCTTGATATATTGAGGTGAAGAAGAGTTGCGTGTAAAGGGTTACACAGATGCAAGCTTCCAAACTGACAGAGATGATTTCACATCACAGTTGGGGTCTGCATTTTGCCTGAATGGAGCAGCGGTGAGCTGGAAGAGTTCCAAGCAAGAGACGGTAGTTGATTCTACAACAAAGGCTGAGTACATTGCTGCAAATGGCGCAGCAAAGGAGGCTGTTTGGATTAAGAAGTTCGTTACTGGGTTTGGTGTGGTTCCTACCATTGCGGATCCAATATAGTTTTATTGTGACAACACTGTGCGATCACGCAATCAAAGGAACCCATGTCACACTAGAAATCCAAGCACGTACTCAGGAAGTTTCATCTTATTCGAGATATTGTCGAGAGAGGATACGTTCGAATATGAAAGATACCTACATATGAGAATCTGTCAGATCCACTTACAAAGACGCTTTTTCAGCGCAAGCATAAAGGGCACACTAGGAGCATTGGCATACGAGATGCACCGGATTGGCTCTAGTGCAAGTGGGAGACTATTGGAATAGGTTCCCTAGAGGTAATCTAGTTTAGTATGAACAATAAATAAGCTAGAACATTCATTGGATTATTTATTGGATATTTAATATAATGAAGTCCTTAGATTTACAATTGTGTTGTTTATTTTAAATATCCATAGTCCCCATTATAATGATCATTGGGAAAATCATCTATAGACTACTATGGGGTTGGATTGATATAGAGATATCATGATTTAACACATGGGTATGCATTAGGATTAATGACATACTGGATTGACCCAACTCCGAGAAGGCTACATACATGTTATCTAAAGTCACAAGTGCTTCTCGCGGTGAAAACGGTGTTGTCATCCTTAGACTTGAAGTCACTAGATGTTCTAGTTGTGGAATATTGTGTTTTGGTAGCGTCAAAGGCTACACCGTGATTGGGTAATCATAAAGGCACATATTGGACACAATAGGAAGAAAACTTAGATATCTTAGTAATGTAGATAGAATGTGTCCCTCCCACATAACGGGAGCAAATATCCTAGGTCACTCGAGGGATAGTGCTTATAGAATGTCTGGCCAGACTCGAATAAATCAATATAGGATATTGATGTTATTTGCACGAAGGTTATTCCCAGGATCGAGGAACAATGGATTGAATATACGAGTTTGACTTGTATGTCTCGTTTCCAATCCGGATATTGAGACAAAGGGATGCGACAATACTTGCACAAGGTTTTTCATGATGACTATTTCTATTAATTAGCTAGAATGGATGTCTTGCTAGAGGCCGCTCCATATTAGTGAATAGTTACTACCAAATAAATATAACCTATGGGGTCACATGCAATACAGAGGTGAACTAGCTTTAGGAAGTAACTAATTAATATGATTAATTAGTTAGAAGGATCAAATCGCAACAACTAGATAACTTAGTAGGACTAATATGCAAGTTGTGTAGGGTTTTGATTCATGGATGCGCAACGAAAACACAAACAATCATAACCCATGCAAAACCTCCAAGGATCACAAGTCAAGAGACATAACGATGGTAAAGGAAGAAATCAGTAACACACCTTAGGGTTCTCCTTTGATGACTTCAAACGCGAATTGTGTCACGTTCTCTATAGTTGATCCACGCCTAGATTTGAATACTAGATCTTCCAATCCTTGGTGCTAGCCCGGAAAGAGGACGAGGAAGAAGAATCACGCAACAATGGAGCACCAAGGTGGGGCAGCTCCCTTTAGCCCGACGGGTAGGGGGAGGTCCCAAAGGGGGGTTCGGCCCTCTTTTGGGACTTGCTCTCTCTCTCCTTGCTTTTTTCTCTCATACTCTATCATATAGATGTGTGTATGTGTAGAGAGAAAAATAAGCTAGGAGTGTTCTTTATATAGTCCAACAACTCCTTGTCCTACTACATAAAGAACCCCTCTCCTAATCCTACTCAAGTTCGGATTAGTCCCCTTTTGCAAAATAGTCCTTATCATGTCAATACATGGATTAGTTCTATTTCTAAATTAATCAGAATCATGTCCCTACATGAATTAGGCCACCATGGCAAATCCTAATCATGTCTATACATGGATTAGTCCAACTTGCATATTATTCCTACTAAGTTAGCAAGTTGTTGCGATTTGATCCTTCTAATTAATTAATCATATTAATTAATTATTTCCCAAGTCTAGTTCGCCCCTATATGGCGTGTGACCCCATAGGTTCTATTTAGTTGGTAGTAACAATTTACTAATATGGAGCGGCCTCTAGCAAGACATCCATTCTAGCCAACAAATAGAATAGTCATCCATTCCCATCATTTTTATCTTCATTTCTCTCTCTCTCTCTCTCTCTCTATGAAGTTCTAGAAGCTCTCATTTCTCTCCCTTTAGCCTCAAATTCGGTTTTGTTCTTGACCCTCCAAGAAAATGATCCAAACATCAAAAAAAATAGTTTCCAAGCGAAGAAAACTCATTTTGGGTGTTCATATATCAAGTGGGTAGCAAGTTTTAAACATTTTTTTTCAAGATTGAAGGCCTTAGGAGCCATTTTTCATCACTTCCCCACAACCCACATCAAGAACACTATAAAAGTGATGATTAAGTTCCACATGTTTGCATCTACATCATGATTTTGTTCATTCACTCCTCATTCTTGTGAATTCATGGTAAATTTTTAGTTGCATGTTAGTGAGTCATCATTTTGTAGATACAATTTTAGCATTGATCATCTCATTTGTATGATGGCATGGTGGATTTATGGTTTCATGTTCTTGATTCTTCATGATCTTCATACATGCATGTGCAAACATGAGTATGTTGGGTAAAAACTCTTAGATTCATGAAAATAAATGTTGTGGGTAGTGATATACATATGATTTAGACCTTGTATTAGGTAAATTTCAAGTCTTGGAAGAAAATTTCTTGCAGCAACAAGTTTTGAATTAGAGAAAACTACAAAACTCAAGTTTTAAGCTGTTTTTCACTAATTGAGAAACATACTTAAACATTTGAGAAAATTATGAAAAATATATAGTTCGTTATTTTCACATGGTAGCTATACAGTAAAAAATTCAGAGTCATTGGACTTATATTTAATTTTTAATCGGCCAATAACCCGGGCTGTTTTAAAAATCTGCCCAACCCAGACTAGATAAGTTTTTCATCTATTTCATTTATTTATTCTTGTCCAATTCTTACCAATTTGTATATGTTATTTTAAGGGGTGTCCTAGTAGCAGTTAAAATTTTATAATTTTTGGATTTCTTATGAATATTTTATGAATTTACACCCAACACCGCTTTCAGCCTCTGTTTTACACCTAAACAGCTCCGAAATATTTATGTTTAAAATACTTAGAAGGTTTCATAATTTTAGATATTTTTATATGCTATCGGTAAACTCTTTACATATGTTATGTCAAAATTTGGGTTCCAAATAATCATTTTTAGCCACTTATGAACTTTTTTTTTCTAGCGATAGTTACACTTTTCATATGAGCATAATTTAGAAATTTGACAAATTTTTTAAAGCTAGTTTTTGTAAGTTACTTTTAGTTCATTATATGTCATATTTGCTTTTATGTGCTGCATTAGATATTTCATATGCTTCTAATATGACGCTTAAGGCTCTATAAGTATATGAATATGGGTGAGTTAGTTTATGTTGCATTCATAAGGCTAGTATCATTTAGATAAGTGATCTAGGCATGCTCTATGTTTGGAATGATTTCATGCTAAGTGATTATGTCATTTGTTTGGAATGACTTCATGCTAAGTGATTATGTGCTATGTTTTGAATGATTTCGTGCTAAGTGATTATATGTATGATTTGTAGCCTTCTTTGCTACTTACGTGACAACGGAGTTGATGCGCATATGCTTAAAAATTGTTGAATTGAACTAAGGAATATTAAATAAATGGATTAAGCTCGCAATGTGAGTTACCCTACCTCCCAAAGTTTGTACCTACCCTCAAGTTTCTTACAAGCTTATGTATGTTCATGTTGTCTATACTATTATGTATGTATGCATGCTTTTTAGTCAAGTGAAATGTTTATGCCCCATGGATGCTAAGAAAGATAATTGAACGTTTCATAACATAAAACATGCTTTTTCGAAAAGGCCACGGTACCGGAGTGAAACCCCCTGTCGGGTATAGGCAGGCTACGGCCCTTTAGCCGGGGCAATATAAGCATGCACGCGTCACCTCATGAGCCGTTGCGATGGACATGTCCCTACGTTATGTTAAGTCACGAAGGTTATCACGTGCCAATAAGATAAGAAACTAAGCAAGCATGTTCAAGTATGATAAGGTCTTTCAGCGAGACAAAGCAAGGTTCCTACTTGAACAATATGATTTCTCATGACTCAAGTTATGATTTACGTTACAATTTCTTTACAATACACATTACATTTTATGAATGTCATGATCTTTCAAGTTTCACAAGTATATGCACGTATAACTATGACTTATGTTCATGATGCTCCATGGAAAGTTAGCTTTTTTTTTAGTTTTCCAGACCTTCGGAGGGGCGTAGATGTAACTCACTGAGCTAGTAGAGCTCACCCTTTCAAGTTACCATTTTTCAGATTTTAAGGACACGTAAAAGGCAAGAAGTAGCAAGGTGCTAACTTGATATGTTACAACGTGCTTGGTGATGCTTATTTGCTTAGAAATTGTTACCATGCTAGTCGGCTTGGAGCTATTGTAGAATACATGTTGGTGATTTGTTTTAAGAATGTATAAGTTATGTCATTATGTATATATGACCTTGTATGATCCATTTTATGATACCTAGAACCTTTCCCGAGTTGAGCTCTATTTAAGTTATGAGTCGAGAGGGCTAAATGATATTGATTTCCAAGATCCAACTTTCTTTTCTTTACAAGTCAAATTGTTGATCATGACGAACCCAAGTAAATTTTTATCAATTACGCTTCCGCAAAGTATTTTCGAAGAAATTTTAACACGACTTTGAAAATAACTTATTTAGCCTCTCGACGAGTCAATGCCGCACAGGCATGTCGCGCCCTCCTCACCTTAATGTAAAGTTTTATCGTCACTAATCGGGATCGGAGGTAGGGGAATGTGACATTATTTATACACTTACTTGTTGTATAAATTACGCATGTAAATATAAGAGAAAAGCTAGATATCGAGTACAAAAAAAATTGAATATGAGATCACCATTTGACAATTTATGGTAGTTGATGTCAGGACCGATGCATAGACATGTTATGATGTGTAATACCTAGGCCAAACAATTATGATGTATAATATACGACTCATCCGTATACTACCTTACATGTAGAAGTTTTATATTATAAATATGAAAAAAATTGCAAGTATCTGGATTTCAGCTTTGGCACAAGCTGTTCAGGGAAATCAGGGCCATAAGATGACAGATTTCATAAAGTTAGCGCCCGATCCATTTCAAGGTACGACATACCCTTTAGAAGCTCAGATATGGATACAGGAGATTGAGAAGGCATTGAAGGCTTGTAAGTGTCCTTAAGGAGACTAGGTAGATTTCTCTACCTATTTGTTGCAGGGTGATGCTAATGAGTGGCGGCTAATGGAGAAGGGGATGCATGATGGCGCTGAAACTCAAGGTTATCTTGGGAGATGTTTAAGGAAGCCTTCCGCAAGCAGTATGTTCCTAAGAGTGTGAGACGCCAGAAGGAAAGAGAGTTCTCAAAGCTTGCACATGGCAATATGAGTGTGGCTGAATACCAGAAAGAGTTCAATCGCTTAGCTAGATTTTCTCCTTCACTAGTAGCTAATGACGAGGATCGCGCAAAGAGCTTTGAGGATGGTCTTAGGGATGATATTAGACAGGGGGTGATTCCTTTTGAGCTAAATTAATTTAGCGATGTATTACATAAGGCTTTGGTGGTGGAGAAAGGGCTAGAAGATACTAAGCACATGAGAGATTTTGATTCTATGAAGAGGAGTAGACATGAAAAAGCGCATCAAACCAGTAGCCCATCTAAAGGACAAGAGACACAACTTTCTCAAATTGCTAATAGGGGTAGTGGGAACAAATGTACTAGGTGTGGAAAATTTAATGCAGACAAGGAGTGCCACTGGAATACAGGTGCTTGTTTTCGTTGCGGGGAGAAGGGCCATATGATTAGAGATTGTCCAAAGAAGAGGAAGGAGGATGGAGAGAAGCCATCGACTTTGTTCTGACATCGAGGTACTTAAGTTTAGAGGACTAATTTTTTTTTAAGGAGGGTAGAATGTAATACTCCATATTTTTAGTGTTTGTTAATTATTGTTATTTGACGTAATTCAATGGTTCTTTGGGGGAATAACTTTATGTTTTTTGGGCTAAATTAATACTCTTCAAAAAATAATGAGGACTTTTCAATATGTTTTGAAGCCAGTGAGAGTTTAGAAGGTATTTGAGGCTTTATGCGGGTATTTATGAATTTATTGGACTTTTATAGTATTTAAGATTAAATATGTGTCCTAATTACAGGAAATACTAAATTCTAGGGTAAGTAACTGAAGAAGTTATAAAGAAATAAGTAAAGAATAAGAAGAAAGGGAAGGGAAAGACAGAGAAAAAAGAGACGAAGGTCGGTGGTACAAGACAAAGGTCTGGTTCGTGGGATTGGCAATGGAAAGATCAAGGTTTTAGCTAGGATTAAAAAGCAAGCCAGGTAGGTACTCATGATTTCACAATATATTCAATGTTTATGGATTGTTTGGGCTCAGTTTGATGTTCTTGGCAAGTTTAAGAAAGGAGAATGATTCCTTCTTCTTTTAACTTTGATTTTTGGTAAAACACATTGGCAATTATTTTTATTTATCTTTCCCTCAAAAAAAAATTATTTTTATTTATCTTACTGGAGGTTATTTTTAGTAGATTAATGGGAGTTATAACTTGTGTTGTCGGGAGTTCTTGAATAGCTCGTTAATATTGTTCAATTTTTCGATCTAAAATCATGAGGAAATGACTCAAGTTGATAGAAATATTGGTGTTCTTGACACTAGTACAATAGTTTGATATTCTTGCAATAATTTTGAGAAGAATGTTGTTTAGCGGGTTGAGATTTTGGATTGAAAATACCCACTATACTGCTCCTGGATTTTCATAGACTTTGCAAAAATTTCACATTAGACCCCACATCAACTCTGGGCAACTTTTCAGTTTAGTCCCCTAAACTTTAGGAACTTGATCAACGAGTTCTATTGATATTTTATGGACTGTTTTCAGCGGACTTTTGGGTGGTAAACCTACATGTTATGGGTGATGATTGTGGGGATGAGTTATAGCAAGTTATGAAGAAATTTTGTTGTTAATAGTTGTATTAAATAATTTTTTAAGGATCTAAGGAGATATTCGCGATTGTTTTGAAAGGTGGTTACCCTTGGTTGGGCTTTAAGAGCTGTAAGTGACTTATGGCTTTGCTAGTTTTGTTTATAATTTTAAATTTTCTATTATTTTAGAGACAACAATGATTCTTTAAATGGGATATTTGGGCTTACAAAGTATGTTATGTTTGGTACACAAATTGGATCGAGTACTATTTTGAAGTATCTGAAATTATAAGGATGTGAATCTGAAATATGAATTTTCTGAACCGTATGCCAGTCTGAATATGGTGTGATACCAGTTGACGGGGGTCATACGCCAACATTTGAAAGCGCTTTCTTCTGGGTCTCCACCACCGGGCTATTTGTGGTTCCGGGGCTCGCCAGAAGGCTAATGTGGACTTAGTCTGATCTAGTGTGCATGCGTCTGAACTCTGAATAAGAATTATGTCTTTATATGACTACGATTTGTGAATTTCATTTTCAGTTTATTATGAATTTTACTGAACATTCTTTGAAATTTGGATATTATTTTATTTTATTTAACTGTGCTTGGTCCACCTAGTGAGGTCGTGGGTTACTTGCTGAGTCGTTGAACTCACTCCTTATTTACATTTTTCAGATGACAAAGTAAATTAGACGTGTTGTGAAGGTGCGGCGTGGTCGAGCTCGGATCTGCTACCTAGTTATTTATTATGTTATTTTACATCAGTTCTTATAAAGTTTTGAGTGGCTTGCATTCCCTATGTTTTGGATGCCCTAGATTAGACAAAATATTTGGAGGTTATGTAATTGTTTTTATATGGGTCGAGGTTATTGGCTTAAGGTTGTTGGTTTATTTTGGAGACGTAAAGTTATGCTAACTTTTATCTTTTTTACTCCCGTGTAATTATTTGGGTTTCTGTTGGATTTATCGGTTCGCCTTGTATACCTAGGTGTATACGGCGGTTGTCACGTGCCTAACTTGTGGGCCCGGGCTTGGGGCGTTACAACACCGTGGCCACAACAACCACGACGATAACCCCGATACACCACTTAGTCTATCCATGTTCTATACACTTATATAGACGTAAGGGTCCGGACTTGGGTCCAAAGTAATGCTACAACTTTGCGTAAACTGATTAGGAAACAACCAGAATCTGTTCAGCCCCGGCACAAGTCCTGTTCGACTTGTGCCAGAGGTCGTGCAACCTCATTAACTCGTGGAAACATGTCATGTGCGACCTGTGCCAGAGGACGTACAACCTCTTTTTCTCCTGAATGCTGCAACCTATTTTCTTTGTCCTCCTCTTGCATGTTTGCCTAAATTTTGCTAGACTTTGAATCATTCCAACATAGAGAGATAAGGAGAATCTTTATAAAATTGTGTTCTACCAGGAAGGAGAATGGGAATGCCCGCAAATTGGAAAAAGTACATGTATACAGTATTCGATAATTTGTAAGCAAAACAACTCATTGTTTTATCAGCATACATATCTTAACACTCTTGCTATGCTAGTTAAACATGTAAGTTATCAGTCTGGGAATGAATCATACTATGACATTGAGTTTGAGTTATGTTTTCCCTAGTTCGGAACTACGTAATTTAGTAGCAATTTTGGGGTTTGTATACTGTCTCTATTGAATCAAATATGATGCATAAATTTACAATTCGACTAATGCTGTAGTGCGATCACGCCTTATTCTCCTAAAATGATATATATAAATAGAGAGAGAGAGAGGCCCTTGACAGTTTTGACATCGTTCTTATGGATGAATAGTTTGAATAGTCTGACTTTTCCAACATACCAGAAGGATTGTCTTACACAAAAGTAAATTGACTATTTCAATTGTTTAGTGAGACTTGTATACGATAAGAGAGTGGTTTTCTATTAATTTGTTTTATCTGAACAAAGAGAAGAAGATAAAAGCAATAAGTTAAAAGTTGAGATTAACGTAAAACATGCAAACCAAGTCCAATAACTAAAAAAATACAAAACACTGATTCCTTGTTTGAAATGGAAGGAGACTTGTGAGGCAAGAATTTATGAAACATCTTTTTTTCTCCATTTTCAGTTGGCATCCAGTGGTTGCACCAACTCCAACTGTAGAGTTGAGCTAAGTTTTCCCTTTTGGTTTGATAGATATAATCAAAACCTAATCTGCCTACCTCAAACAACTCTCTCTCCCTTCTTCTCCTCCTATAAGAACAACCTTCTTCTTTTGTCACTCTCACAATTCAACATCAAACGCCACTAACACACACCATTGTCACCAGGGGGAGGACGGAGGATGGGAGAATTTAGACTCAACCTTGTTTCTTGCCTCTCTTTCTTCATCCTTGGTTTTCTTCTTTGCGCTAATGATTTCCCCATGTTGGCTAATGCCAAAACTCACTATCATGATTTCGTTGTATGTTCATATCTCTCTGGCCTTATGTGTGTCTATCTTTCAGTCTGTGTGTATGGGGGTAAGTAATGTGTTCATGTAACGTGTAGGTTCAAGAAACACCAGTGAAGAGGCTGTGCAGTACTCGTAATGCTATCACGGTGAACGGCCAACTTCCGGGTCCAACGCTAGAAGTGAACAACGGCGACTCTCTAGTGGTCAATGTTGTTAACAGAGCTCAGTACAATCTTACTATTCACTGGTAAAAGCACCAACTCAGTTTCAATAATGTCAAACACTGTATGCATGAAAATTTGTTGAGTATGAATCAAGCAAATTGCAAATACCGTCCTAAATATCAATACGAACTTTTAATTTAGCTAAACAAGTGAAGGGTATTAAGGTCATTTTTCTTGTATAGGGATTGGGTAGATTGTAACACAGCTAAGTACTGGTATCTATTCACCACTGGTCCTAAATACGATATTTCACCATGGAGCTGGGCGGGTTGGACCCGTTTATGAACGTGTTCAAGCATAAATTAGCCCAGCCCATTTAACACTTTTAAGTTACTTGGGCTGGTTATAAGGGATCAATGCAAAGCCGAACCTGCCAGTTTTATGCCGGTTTCATGATAAAAAGTACCTCATCACTCTCGTTACCAACATAGGTGCCAACGTTCCAAAAAAATATAGCTACCAACGCCACTCCACAATCAACACAATACCGTTTGGAGGAGCGGACTTGGAACTAATTTGTGCAAATATTTCATTTGGCAGGCATGGCATTAGGCAAATGAGAACCGCGTGGGCTGACGGGCCTGAGTTCATAACTCAGTGCCCAATTAGACCCGGTGGCAGCTACACCTACCGGTTCACCATCGAAGGCCAAGAAGGAACGCTATGGTGGCATGCCCACAGCTCTTGGCTGAGAGCTACTGTTTACGGGGCTCTCATTATTCACCCAAAGGAGGGCTCGTCTTATCCATTTGCAAAGCCAAAACGCCAATCAACCCTCGTCTTAGGTTCCATTCATTTAACTAGCACGCTAAAGCCAGTTTTTTTTTTTTTTTTTTTTTTTTTTTTTTTTTTTTTTTTTTTTTTCGATCAAGATCTGTTTAATTGAGTTACGAACAAATTGTATATGTTAACCAGGTGAGTGGTGGAACGCGAATCCCATTGACGTCATTAGGCAGGCAACACGGACCGGGGCAGCTCCAAATGTGTCTGATGCGTACACCATCAACGGTCAACCGGGTGATTTCTACAACTGTTCGAGTAAAGGTAAGCATCTATACAAAACGAGAAACTTTTAGTTGCTTCAAGAGCACTATGTCAGCATGGCACGTGGTGCTTTACACCATTCATTAACAGACATCTATGCTAGGGTTCACCACTACCCATGTAGATTATAGTAAACAATCAGAATTCTGTTGGGTATTTGGTCTCTCCCACTCACTCAACTTTCACTATACCCGTCAAAACGTGAGTGTTGTAGAACACCATGTCAACAAAAAGTATTTTGACTAATCATTCGATTTATGTGTTGGTAATTGCTGCAGATACAGTGATAGTTCCAGTAGACTCTGGTGAGACGAATCTCTACAGAGTCATCAACGCGGCGCTTAACCAACAGCTCTTCTTCTCGGTCGCCAACCACAAGTTGACTGTGGTTGGGGCCGACGCCTCGTACCTAAAACCTTTCACGACGTCTGTGATCATGTTGGGACCCGGCCAAACAACGGACGTCTTAATCACCGCCGACCAACCCCCAGCGCGGTACTACATAGCAGCCCGAGCCTACGCCAGTGCTCAGGGTGCTCCATTCGACAACACAACAACCACAGCCATCCTTGAATACAAATCCGCACCCTGCCCTGCCAAAGGCCTCAGAGTTCGTCCTGTTAACGCTACTTTACCCGCCTTCAACGACACCAACACCGCCACCGCCTTCACTACGAGCCTCAGATTCCCCAGAAAGGCGCCGGTCCCCACAAGGATCGACGAGAGCTTATTCATCACTGCTGGTCTGGGGCTTAATAATTGCCCCCCTGGTGCCCCTTCAAGCACATGCCAAGGTCCGAACGGGACCCGTTTCACTGCCAGCATGAACAATGTATCGTTCGTGCTCCCGTCTAATTTCTCCATCCTCCAAGCACATCACCACGGCGTGCCAGGTGTTTTCACCACCGATTTCCCAGCAGCTCCACCAGTGAAATTTGATTACACTGGTAATGTTAGTAGGTCACTCTGGCAACCTACTCCAGGGACTAAAGTTTAC
Source organism: Linanthus parryae (assembly GCA_023055425.1). Lineage (NCBI taxonomy): Eukaryota > Viridiplantae > Streptophyta > Magnoliopsida > Ericales > Polemoniaceae > Linanthus > Linanthus parryae. Next base: position 113,075,618 of record JALGPY010000002.1, on the reverse strand, counting down.
AGGTTGAAATATGGTGCAAATGTACAGATTGTCTTACAGGGAACAAGTATCTTCACAACTGAAAACCACCCCATTCATTTGCACGGGTACGACTTCTTCATCGTAGCAGAGGGATTTGGAAACTTCAACCCTAGAAGGGATACTGCAAAATTTAACCTGGTTGATCCGCCGATGAGGAACACGGTGAGTTTACCGGTTGGTGGATGGGCGGTTATAAGATTTGTGGCCGACAATCCAGGTAATTTTGAAACATAAACCATAATTTGTTTAATCAGATACCCGATAATCTATGTTGATTTGATGTTGTTTCTGGCTGATGGGAACAGGGGTTTGGATCATGCACTGTCATTTGGATGTCCACATTACTTGGGGTTTGGCCACCGTTTTTATTGTGGATAATGGAGTGGGGGAGCTCGAGTCACTACAATCTCCTCCAGCTGATCTTCCAGTATGTTAGGAACGGAAATGTCCAGCACCACGCCAGCATTCAAGAAAATGTTAGAAATTAGCATACAAAGTTATGCCTCGTTGTTTTGCCCGAATTGGGGATTATTCTTGTTCATTTCTATTATTGTTATTTTTGATAGGCAACCCCAAATGTTTGTTGGTTAGGATTTTATCGTTTCGGATGACTTTTAATACGAATACTTACAATTTACAATTTGGTTCCTCCAAGTTACTTCGAGAACTCGTTTCAGTCAATATTAGGTTTGAAATATGATATCGCAAACATTATCTTTTGTATACGGTAGGTGTTGAGGGAAGGAAGAAGATAGTTTAGATGAAAAGATTTTTTTAATTTGGGTCATTTTGTACTATCAGGAAATATTGGGACAGTTTCTATTTTTATCTGAATATGTCATGTTTGCGATGGGGGTAGGGTTTAACAAATTGGATTTTTATTAAAAAAAATGTATTTTCACTTTCAATTTTCTTTTCTCAAAACGCTAACCAAACAAGGAAAAAAATAGTGTATTTTCTTTTCATTTCCCAACAACCACCAAGCACAAGAAACAAAGTAGTTTTCTTTTTCGTTTATTTTTTTTTCTTTATGTTTTTCTTTCCTTTACATTTTCCAAGAACCAAACGGGGCCTAAGATTAACTATACTTTTTCCAAACTCTAAATTGATGGAGTTGGTGCGCACAACCACTAGTTATGTTTCCGTTGATTCTTCTCACACGAGTTTCCTACAATTTTGAGAAATAAATAACAAAGTCTCTTATATGTCTAAAGTTAAGTTCGATCATCTTAATACAATGGTTTATTTTTGAGGTGATAGTTAGAAGGAAAAATTGCATCGGAGGTACCCATATTTCGCCAAAACTGATAAGTGGGTACCCAAATTTTCAAATCGTGCACTACGGGTACAGAAATTTTCAAAATCGTGCACCGGAGGTACCCAACGCTAACTGCCGTTAACTTTCCGTTAACTTTCTATCCAAATTGGACGGAAAAGTATAAAAAGACTATTATAGCCATTATTTTCACCTCCAACTTTTTTTAAAATACAACTGCTACTAACGAATCTAAAAAAATAAAATAATAAAAATTCAATTTAATAATTTGATATATGAAAGATAATGCAATATATTTCATCAAAATTACATATTCTCACATCATTTCAAGATATGAAATATGTTTTTATTAACATATATCCGTCAGTCTTATTTAACTTTTTTTTAAACAAAAATATCAAAATGGGAAAATAACGGGTGGGTACATGTGAAATTATCAAAGATACTTATATGTTATTGTTTTTATTAATATATATATATATATATATGTGTGTGTGTGTGTGTGTGTGTGTGTGTGTGTGTGTGTGTGTGTGTGAAATTATGTAATTTTGTTTTTTTTTTGAGAAAGAGATTGTTTTTATTAACATATATCCGTCAATCTTAAATTCTTTTAACTTTTTTTAACAATTTAAAAAAAAAAGTTCATAATTTCATAATTTCACATGATTTTTTAATAAAACAATAACATACAAGTATCTTTAATAATTTCACATGTACCCTTCCATTAATTTTCTATTTTGAGATTATGAAATTTTGATATTTTTGTTTAAAAAAAGTTAAAGACGTTAAGATTGACGGATATATGTTAATAAAAACATATTTCAGATCTTGAAACGATGTAAAAATATGTACTTTTGATGAAATATATTGCATTATCTTACATATATCTAATTATTAACTTAAAATTTTGTTTTATTTTAATTTTTTTAGAATCGTTAGTAGCAGTTGTATTTAAAAAAAATGGAGGTGATAGTAATGGGTATAATAGTCTTTTTATACTTTTCCATCCAATTTGGATGGAAAGTTAACGGAAAGTTAATGGGAGTTAGCGTTGGGTACCACCGGTGCACGATTTTGAAAATTTGGGTACCCGTGCTGCACGATTTAAAAATTTGGGTACCCAGTTGCCAGTTTTGGCAAAATATGAATACCTCCAGTGCAATTTTGCCTAGTTAAAATATAAAGAACTTATGTGAAAACTATTTCCAACAGGTTGTCTAGTTGACTCTTTAATTTAAATGATTCTTCTTACCATGGTGTGCCATGGCACACATGACCTTTACAGGGACTTGCATTGGCAAGTTGAGGATTCTTCAGACATGGATTTTAGTAGAGGAGGCAGTCGACCCCAGTGTGTGAGAACACACTGAACGTTGGGAGCATTGTGGCGCATCGCTAGTGCTTGGGGACTCACGGATTTCGTCCCCACTCTTGACGTGGTAGTGAGTATTTCCTTTCTTTTGTTGGGGTTTGTGTTCAAAATTTTAATATGTCATGCTCCATCTCATCTACTGGCCTACGCATTTGATTGCTGAGTCCTATGTTTGATATCTAAATTCGTTGAGGACAACGAAGCATTCAGTGTGGGGGTGATTTAACTGTCTTGTAGTCAAACGTGTCTTGCATAGCCAGTTACATGTAGGATGTGTTTAGATGTATTGTTAGTCAGTGTTGTGGTTTATGTTATGATTTTACTTATATTGTCGTATTGTGTAGTGTAGATTTTTATACTGTTTACACTGTTACATAATTGAGTATACCCACCAACAAAGTAAATTGTGAATATTTTCGAGTCAAAGCCTTGCATATAGAGTTAGGGTCTTATTAAAAAAATGAAAAAAAATTGAAAATTGAAAATTTGAGAAAAGACAATTGAAAGAAACTTGGACTTGGTTGATTTAGTGAGATGTGAAAACTTTAGGCACATGGCGTGAATTTTGACTGAGAGTGACATTTTTAGTTCCCCCTAGTTAGTACAGAGAGAATCTCCTTACGGGAATGCGTACCTAGTTTTAAACTAAAATTAAATTTTGAAAAGCTAAAGTGTGCTGTTTTATCCTAAAAGAGTTGAGCTTGGTGTTTGCTAAACAAGCCGAACGTTCATGTTGTCCGTCTTAGGTAGTCGCCAGCCCGCCTCGTAGTGACACATAGAACTGCTGTGCGAGGATGTATATTAGAGCACTCACTGCTTTTAGATCTTACCTTGTAGGACAACTAGTAAACCCTAATTGATCATTGGATTCATTATTAGCCTCTTTGACCTAGGAAGACGATCCTTGTCCTTCATCATATATCGTTTATAATTACCTTTCTAGAGCGTCACATGGGAGCAGTAGTTGAGGGGGTTCGATGAGGGAGTGCTTCAGTTCACATTTATGTGAGTCCTATTACTCGCATGTGCTTCATTAGATATCTCTGAGGGGATGCGAGGGTGACTGAGTCGGCTTGCACACTACGGTGTGGCGGTGTTCCATGTTATTACACCATGGACACAGTAGTGGAGAGCCTAAGTGCGTGACGTCTAATCCGCACAAATGGGGTTGGTTGTACGTAATTGGTGGCATGTGCTAGGTACCAGATTTCTATAATTTTGGTGTAGGACGATCGGTTGGATTAGGCACATGGTTTATTATTTGCTACTTGAGAGGGGATGTGACTGCAATCTAGTGTGGGGGTGTCGACATTTGACTACATACATAGAGATTGTGGATTTGACAACTCCACTCCCATTCACGATTTGATCTTGGCTTTGTGGCATATTGTACTTCATTGAGTAGGGGGAGATGCATCTTTATTGTGATATTTATTCATCGGGTTGGTTAGTTGCTCCCCCTTACATATTTGTCTGGCTTGATTCTTGAGATGAATTGAAGGGTTAGGATCACTCCTTGGAGTCAAGTAAGCTTGATACAAGGTCTATATAAGCCGAGTCGAAGAAATGAAGGAGCTCTCTCTTCCACCTCCGCTTGAGGACGGCAAAGCTCTGTCTCTCTCTCTTCCCTCTCGTTTCTGCAACTTTCCGGGTCTGTTCTGGGTGATTCCAAGCCCATTCATGAGCTCATTCGGAGCCAAGAACATATCCTAGAGGGGGAGAAGATAGTTTTCGCCATTTTCAGTCAAGTTTTTCTCAAATTCTGGTTTAGAGTTGTTTTGAATCAAGTTTTAGTGTTGGAGCTTCATTTTGTATTTAGAACTTGCGTTATTTGGGTGAAAATTGTAGAGTATCTTGTGTATCTAGAGCTTGAGTATGAATATAATGAAATCATCTTTGAAGATGCTTGATATCTCATGTGTTTCACTCTCAAACATGAGTAGCTAAACTTGTTTGTTTGATTAGTTGTTGATCCTAGTTGGTTCATGAGATTTGAATGCACTTTTGCTTTGTCTTTTGATGTTTGAGTGATTGAATTCATGAGTTCTATGAGTTGAAGTAGGAATCGCTATTTTGACTTGAGTGAGTATGTGGATTTCAAGTGAAATAGGCAGACTAAATGCTTGAGGCAACATTGATTTAGATTTCTCCATTTGAACCCATGACTTGAACTCTTGAGCAAATGATTTGGTAGTTGGATTCAAGTCACATGAACCACTAGAGGATACAATTGATCAACTTTTCTCTTATCAAATCTCCAAACTCTTTTGCAATAACTCTTTTAATTACTTAGTTTAAATTGTTTCCCAAAACTCCTTGCTCCATCAAGTTTCACTTGGTGGATTTTGAAGCTTGACTAGCTATAAATCCTTTAAAGAATTTACAGGCATTGCACTAGTTAGCTTTAGTTTAGCTTGTTTCTTGCTAATCAAGTGTGATATCTCTCTTTCCCAATCCGTGTGGATTCAACCCTGGACTTATCCGGGTACTACTTAGAACGATATTCCTATACTTGGGAATTATTCATCAAAAAGTTTTTGGCGCCGTTGTCGGGGATTGGTGCTAAGAGGACTTACTATTTCGTTACTTGCTTGTTTTGCTTGTTTTTATTTTTTTAGGTACACTTGAAAAATTCGGGGTTGATATTTGAACTTTGAAAAAAAAAGCAAAAAGTAAAAAATCACAAAAACATACTCATGTTCATGTATTAGCAGTAGTAGTAGCTTAGCCCCTTCCAAAGATTGAAGCTCTCTTAATAGCTTTGAAATCATGGAGGAAAATGATGGGCATAGTAGCAACAACGAAACGATTCCATTTCGTACACTTATAGATTTGATGCATCCACCTAGGCAAAGTTCGCCGTCTTGCTTTGTGGTTCTTTTGAAAGAAATAAATTTTGAAGTTAAACCGGGTACAATCCAACTTTTGCTTCAGTATCATAGCCTAGAGGCCGATAGGGCCTACTCTAATCTAAAGGATTTTTGTGACATTGCCTCAACGGTGTTTTGTACCGGTGTTTCTAGCAACACTATAAAACTTAGGTTGTTTCCTTTCTCTTTGAAGGGTAAAACCAAATCATGGCTTCACTCCTTTAGACCTAGGACGATAGGCACCTGGGAAGAATTGGAGAAATAATTTCTCAAGAAAAGTTTTCCCCACTTATAAGACTAATGCCATAAAAAGGAAAATTGCGACTTTTTGTGTTAAAGAGGGAGAGTATTCTCCCCAAGCTTGGTAATGTTTCAAGGATATCCTTATTGCTTGTCCTCACCATGGATTTGAGACATGAAGATTAATTATCTCTTTCTATGATGGTTTTTATCCAACTACAAGCACACAATCGAGTCCATGAGTGGGGGAGATTTCTTTTTAAAAGGTGAAGATGAGGGGTGGGATTGCTTAGATGAGATTTATGAAAAAGTTCAATCTTAGGACATGAATGAGACTTCAAAAGATTTGTCTTCTAATCCTAAAGGTAGCATGCATTACCTTAAGTCTAAGAATGAGACATTGTAATCTCTTTGTAGTGGTTCTCATGAGTTAGGCGATTGTCCCGACTTCCTAAGAGTCCAAGAGCTCATGGGTGAGCAAGTTAATGTTCTCAATTCCAACAATTTTGGGAAGTCATATGACAGCTCGCCTTACTCAACCACATATAACCGCAATTGGAAGAGTCATCGTAATTTTGGATGGAAACATGGACAAGAGACACAAGTGAACCCCTCATGTTCAACTTATGTCCCTCCCCAAAAGAGTGCTTTAGAAGACACCATAGAAAGGTTCATAGCTAGGCAAAACCAAACCGATCAAGAGTGGAGAGCTTCTTATAAAGAATTGAGAAATTACATCCAAGAGTTAAAAAATGCGTTGGCTAGGTTGGAGTCTACCATAAATGCTCAAGAGAAGGGAAAATTCCCATCTCAACCTCAACAAAATCCAAGTGGACAAAGCTTCAACCATGTGGAGCATGCTAAGACCATCACCGTTTTAAGAAATGGGAAGGTTGTTGACAATGGACTTCCAAGTGGGGAGTCCAATGAAAATGAGGAAGAAGGAGTGTGAGAAGAGTGATGGCCAAGATAGATTTATTGACTTGCAAGATTCTAGGGAGAGTCTTGACAAAGGGAAATAAGGTGTTGATAATGAAGAAATTAGGACTTTCCACCTTTTTCCCAAAGACTAGTGGCCAATAAGATGAAAGCAAGTCACCAAGACATCCTTGAGACATTCCAAAATGTCAAAATAAATATTCTTCTCTTGGATGTTGTAAAGCAGATTCCGGCTCATGCCAAGTTTCTCAAGGATTTATGCACTTTCAAGAGAACTCTTCAAGTGAGAAATAAGGAATTTCTCACCGAGCAAGTGAGCTCAATTCCCCAGCATAAACTCCCCTCAATATATAGAGATCCGGGTTCACCAACTATCACTTGCACAATTGGGAGTTATAAGATTGCTAATGCGTTGCTAGATTTGGCTGCAAGTGTAAACCTTCTTCCATACTCGGTGTATGAGAAGTTGGGGTTGGGTGAGTTGAAACCCATAAGAGTGACTCTTCAATTAGCAGATAGGTCCACTAGAGTCCCTAGAGGATTCATTGAGGATGTGTTGGTTCAAGCGAACAAATGCTATATTACAGTGGATTTTATAGTTTTAGACATTAACCCTTTGGCTAGTGGGTCATCACCCATTCCTATCATTCTAGGAAGACCATTTCTTCCTACATCTAATGCAATCATAAATTTTAGGAATGGTGTGATGAACACAACATTTGGAAATATGACGTTGGAACTCACTATATTTAAAACAAGTAATCATTCAAACTCAAAAGATGATGATGACATATGTGAGATTAGTTAGGTTGATTATTATGTTGAAGTGATTGAGGATCCTACTACATGTTCCAATGGAATTGATGAGCTTATTTTTTAGAGATTTTGAAATTTTATGTGAAGACAATAGCATTTTCTCATCATTGCTCATGAGTGAGGAATTTAATGTTGATGATTGGGTTAGTCTAGTTTGTAACACCCCTATTTTTCAAGCCGACTCTAAGTGCAATATCTAGTCTTTGGGGGTAAATTTGTAAATAGTCTGTCACGGCTTTAAAGTTGAAATTTTGGAGTATTGACAATATTCGGAAGTTGTTAGAATGATTTGGAAGCACTAGAAGTACTTGGGGTTGTAGTGCAATTATCAAAAATTAAGTAGAACATCTAATTTTAGTTTATACACTAAAGTTTGAAAAACTACACTCTCCTACCCCCCCTATGCATGTGAGACACTTGTTTAACTTCTTTTGTCACCCCCACCCCTTAGGTGGAAGCACCTTCTTCATCTTCAACATCCTGCTGAGAGAGAGAGAGAGAGAGAATTCATCATCTTCCTCCCTCTCTTCTCCTCCACCATGAACAACCACCAACACATCCACATAACCACCTCCGCCCTTCACCTCGTCGAGACCTGCTGTACCTGGGGGCAACCTATACTTAGGAGAGAAGAAGCCCTCAAACGCCTCCGCGAATTGTTGAGCGACGAGGGAGAATTCGACCAAAAACGGTGAGAACCCTAGTTGATTCCCGAGTTGATTTCTCCTTCCCTGTTCGAATTTGGTGAAATTAAAGTAGTTTTTGTTGGTCCTGAGGCTGAGGCGAGGTCGGGAAGCCCATGCATGTCGCCCAGATCGTCGGAATGAGTGAGGTCGCCAGAGCTGTGACCGGTTTTGACGCCGGAAAACGCCATGGCCGACGAACCTTCGGTACGACCTCAATCTTCGCTGTAATTCTTTTTAAATTGATGCCTCTTGATCCTAGAAACACCCCCAGCATGATAGAAACCTCCATCTCTGCCCAGATAGAGATTTTGTTGAGTTTTAAACTGGTTCTTGATGCATATTCTGGTAAAGAACGGTATTGTGGCAGCCCCGTTTCAGGGGCTGCAACTCTCTCATTTCAATTCCGTTTTGGACCGTTTTTAGCTCTCTAGAAAGCTTGCTCAAATATCTACAACTTTCCTGTTACCCAATTCATGTGATTCGATCGTTAAGTTGCTCTAAATTGGCATCAAAGTCAGCACAATTGCTGGTACTTGTTCTTGAGAGTTTGTTTCCTTGCTAGTTGCGAGGACTAGAACTTCCTCATTTCTTAATGAATTGGGCTAAATCTTTCTCCTGTGAATTCTTCATCTTAACAGCTGCATGTGTATGTAAACATTCACCATAAAATTGATCTTTATGCCCTCTAATCATTGGATCAAACTTGCTGAAAATGAGTTAGGAACACACATGTGTTCTTGAGTTCTTGAAATTTTGCAATTATTATCAACTTAGGAATCTTGTATCTCCCTCATCAATTCATGAATTGATCTGATTTCTCCTCCTGTGTGTCCATTGATCTTAATACTTCAAATATTAATCGACAACGTGGTCTATAAAAACCTTTAAATGGCTTGTTTCTTGGCTCAAAGTTGATACAAAAAAGTTGGAAATTATCAACATCCTATAAATTTGGCTAAGTAAAGATTATTGCTTGACTTTTTTCCAACTTTGCCTGGTCATATGTCCATCGATAGTTTGAGTCATCAGGAACTTGAACATGTCATGGTATCCTTGATTTGCCCTCTTCAAATTCCAATTCTCAGATTTCCTAAACTCTTACTCAGTTATCCTTAAATTAGCTCTGAAGTTGGCCAATTGTGCTAATTTCTCTTAAACCGCAACTTGTACTTTGTCAGTCAAAATGACTATTCTTACCTTCGAACCCTTGATAAAAGTGGCTCATATTGCTATTCTGAATTAATTTTTCGAATCCTACCAAGTTGTCTCCTAGGAACCCTGATTACACTAAACCGTGTAAGAGGGGCAAAATCGTAATTTAACATAATAGTTGAGTAAAGTTGAAATCGTTGTGTTGGAGTTTGTCAGTATGTCTTGTTTGGATATTTGGAGTACTCGTATGTCATTCTCGGCTAGGGTTGGCCAAATCTACAGTTGGGGTTCTTTTTGCAATTTTACTAAACTTTAGGGGGAATAAGTGCAATTTATTGAAAGTTGTAGATTTCGTTGCTAAGTTCATATAGAAGAGTTTGGAGTTAATTCTCGCATGTTTTCGGGCTAATATGAGTATAATTTGGGATCTAGGAAGTTTCTGACACTGTACTAGACAGTTTTGGAGTATCAGGGGCGTTTTGGCCAATTAGGTTGTATGACCTGCATTTCATTGAATTCTTGCATACAAACTCATATAGAGGGCATATTCTAATAGGTTGTATACTTTACTTGGGTATATTCAGCCGTTGTTAAGGACCGTTCGAAGTAGACGTATGTATTCGTGCTGCCGCCTTAACTGTGTGACACAGCTTCGTATGAGACCAGTGTCCTCCCTGGAGTGCTAGATTTTCCTTTCGCTTTTCTTGGCTCAGTGGTAAGTACATATGTAGGACCTTTTCATATCAAAATGTGCGTATGTGTTTGATGTTTCAAATGAATGTTTGTTATATGAAAAATGTATGAGAATGCATGTTTTCCACTCGAATGTTGTTAAAATATTTTATTCATCTCCTTTGAGAACTCTCGGAAATTACTTGTGAAATTTTGATATTCCGATTCTGGTTATGTGAAAGAGAAGAAATAAAATACCTCTAATAGATTTAGGACGATGTACAGAGTACTGTTATTAAAGGGAGGCACCAAGCGATCATCCATTTTCTTATGGCTAAGACCATTGAAGCAATGCTTCTTAATATTGGATAGAACGTCAATGTTCAAAAATCCGCCCCCGATGAGCCAAAATGTACCAAGTTATAGAGGCCAAGGGTTTTATAGAGCTATAGAGTGCTACTTATACTTGTAAGGGTCACTACGGTATAGGGGTGACGACACTTAAGGCCTTTTAGCTAATGTTGTGAGCGGGGTTGACGAATGGGCTCCCTTAACGCTCGGGGGAAATAGGGTTTGATAGACCCTAGAAGGAACCCTTAGTGATTATTTCGTGATCCCTCTGTTTACATCGATCCTGCTGGTGGCTCTTGACACGCCTCAGCTAAATTAAACTGTTGATTGAAGTCGAAATTAAAAATTAACTACTTATTAATGTTGTTTGTGGCTCTAGATATGCCCTAATCGATTGAAATGAATTGTAAATCTTGGCTACTCATGAACTACTATCGTTATCAGTTCAAATGAACTTGTTTACTCTGGATATTTTACCAACTACTCGTGGTTTATCAATGTTATTAAATTGAGAGGTTTTTGTTACTCAGTTACTTCAAGTTGATCCAAATTCTCCAATATGATAGTTTTACTGTTTAAATCTTTTGATTTGTTTCAACTCATGCTTCCGTGCCACTCGTTGCTTTACATGTCGTAGTGTGTACTTACTCAGTTTTTACTGATCATTTTCTTCAAAACTGTGTCGGCTTTTGCCATTTTAAAACCGCAGGTCGTCAATCAAAGTGGGGGATGGGAACGCTGGAACGAGACGAAGAAGTATAGCTTAACTTAGATCATTTAGTAGATCACAAATGTTATGTTTTAAATTGTACTTATTATCGAAATTTTGTTATGTACATTAAGCGAAATGTAATCTTAATAGTATATTTCTACATTTGGTTGTCGATTGTCTCTTTAACCCTGAACCGAGATCCCGGGTTGTTTCACCTGGTATCAGAGCATCGGTTCTCTGGTTAAAGTGACTTTTCGATTTCCATAAGTAGATAATAAGAACGATAAAACGTTTTCAAAATTTTAAAATTGACTAGGATAACTCAATTTGGGAATATATGAAGTAAACAAGCCGTCGGGGAGTCTGGTTACTTAAGTGTTATTAAACTCGACCTGGCCGTATTTATTGATTAAATGTTAATGACTATTTGAGATGTTCATGCAAATTTACTTGCCAATTTACAGCGCAATATTTATGTGACATGCCTATTTATACCGAAATGCTTGCCATGGTTTGTGATGCTTATCTTTGACTCTTGATGCTTTTATGTTAATTTGTCAACGAGAGAGTAAAGACGCTTTGATTTAGAAGACCATGAGACCATTCATATTATACCTATGATGACCTTTAAGATTATATTTTGCTTTGTTTCATTTTGAGTTTATTTGAAACGATCATTTCGAAATTAGGAAGTGTAAACAATAAAATTATTTGTTTAAACAAAAATAATTTTCCAAAATTATTGGGGTGTCGAGCTACCAAATGCCAAGTGATATGGACTACTTAGTTTATCAGTCCGCTGGCGCGACTCTTAGTACGACGATACTATAAGTTGTACCCGCTGTGTAGACTAAGTTGGAACATTTGAAACACATGCGAGTTGTGTTAGAAAGGCACATTGTGTGACGACACATATTGTTCTTTCTCCCTCGTATGCGTGGAACACTTCAGGTGATTGGTTTATCTAAAACTATAGAGGTAAGACAACATTTTTAACGCAGATGATTCAAGCAAAACGACATGTTAGTCTTGATAAAAGTATTTGTCTAAAAGTTTTGAGATTTGTATAAATTCTAGCAAATTTTTGAGTTGTTTCTAAAATTGAGAACTTGTATGTTGTTATCGAACTTTCAAAATCTTGTTTCGAACTTTTACTTGTACTAATCGTATACGAAACCCTATTGTGATGCGAGTCTAGGCTGGATAGTAATATAGTCTCATAATAGAGCCCGTTGTGCGGAGAGTAAGAATGAGAAATTTCTTTCAGTTAAGGTGTTTCTAGCTGACCATCTATGGAAACCATATATTGAGTGCAGAACATCCGACGAGAGTTACTTATGTACTTGTCTGATTAAGTCATATAGACTGAGTCACGGTACTGCATTTCCCCTTTATTTCATGTGTATAGGGGTAAGTATAGTATGAGATCTTCGGGGACGAAGATTCTTTTAAGGTGGGTAGACTGTAACACCTTTATTTTTCAAGCCGACTCTAAGTGCAATATCTAGTCTTTGGGGGTAAATTTGTAAATAGTCTGTCACGGCTTTAAAGTTGAAATTTTGGAGTATTGACAATATTCGGAAGTTGTTAGAATGATTTGGAAGCACTAGAAGTACTTGGGGTTGTAGTGCAATTATCAAAACTTAAGTAGAACATCTAATTTTAGTTTATACACTAAAGTTTGAAAAACTACACTCTCCTACCCCCCTATGCATGTGAGACACTTGTTTAACTTCTTTTGTCACCTCCAACCCTTAGGTGGAAGCACCTTCTTCATCTACACCATCCTGCTGAGAGAGAGAGAGAGAGAGAGAGAGAAAGAGAGAGAGAGAAAGAGAGAGAAAGAATTCATCATCTTCCTCCCTCTCTTCTCCTCCACCATGAACAACCACCAACACATCCACATAACCACCTCCACCCTTCACCTCGTCGAGACCTGCTGTACCTGGGGGCAGCCTATAATTAGGAGAGAAGAAGCCCTCAAACGCCTCCGCGAATTGTTGAGCGACGAGGGAGAATTCGACCAAAAACGGTAAGAACCCTAGTTGATTCCCGAGTTGATTTCTCCTTCCCTGTTCGAATTCGGTGAAATTAAAGTAGTTTTTGTTGGTCCTGAGGCTGAGGCGAGGTCGGGAAGCCCATGCATGTCGGCCAGATCGTCGGAATAAGTGAGGTCGCCGGAGCTGTGACCGGTTTTGACGCCGGAAAACGTCATGGCCGACGAACCTTCGGTACGGCCTCAATCTTCGCTGTATTTCGTTTTAAATTGATGCCTCTTGATCCTTGAAACACCCCCATCATGATAGAAACCTCCATCTCTGCCTAGATCGAGATTTTGTTGAGTTTTAAACTGGTTCTTGATGCATATTCTGGTAAAGAACGGTATTGAGGCAGCCCCGTTTCAGGGGCTGCAACTCTCTCATTTCAATTCCGTTTTGGACCGTTTTTAGCTCTCTGGAAAGCTTGCTCAAAGATCTACAACTTTCCTATTCATGTGATTCGATCGTTAAGTTGCTCTAAATTGGCATCAAAGTCAGCACAATTGCTGGTACTTGTTCTTGAGAGTTTGTTTCCTCGCTAGTTGTGAGGACTATAACTTCCTCATTTCCTAATTAATTGGGCTAAATCCTTCTCCTGTGAATTCTTCATCTTAAGAGCTGCCTGTGTATGTAAACATTCACCATCAAATTGATCTTTATGCCCTCTAATCATTGGATCAAACTGTTGGAATAGATGCCCTAGAGGCAATCTAGTTTAGTATGAATTATTTGTGGCTAGAAATTCATTTATTATTTATTGGATATTTAATATAATGAAGTCCTTAGATTTACAATTGTGTTGTTTATCTTAAATATCCCTAGTCAAGTATAATGTTTAATGGGACAATCATCTATAGACTAGTATGGGGTTGGATTGATATGGAGATATCATGATCCAACACATAGGTGTGCATTAGGGAATGTTGCACTGGATTGACCCATCTCCGAGAAGGCTACATACACGTTATGTTGAGTCACAAGCGCTTCTCGCGATGCAATGGTATTGTCATCCTTAGACTTGAAGTCACTAGATATGCTAGTTGTGGATTATTGTGATTTTGGTAGCGTTAAACGCTACACCGTCACTGGGTAGTTATAAAGGCGTGTACTGGATACAATAAGAAGCAAGCTTAGAGATCGTAGTGGACGTAGATAGAATTTGTCCCTCCCACATAACGGGAGCAAATATCCTAGGCCACTCGAGGGATAGTGCTTATAGAATGTCTGGCCAGACTCAAATAAATCAATATGGGATATTGATGTTATTTGCACGAATAAGGCTATTCCCATGGATCGAGAAACTATGGATTTAATATACGAGTGTGACTTGTATGTCTCGTGTCCAATCCGGATATAGAGTCAAAGGGATGAGACAATTACTTGTACAAAGGTTGTCAAGATGACTATTCTATTAGTTGGCTAGAATGGATGTTTTGCTAGAGATCGCTCCATATTAGCAAATAGTTGCTACCAACTAGATAGAACCTATGGGGTCACACGCTACATAGAGTTGAACTAGATTTGGGAATTAATTAATTGGATTAATTAATTAGAAGGATCACTTTGCAAACCTTTGCAAACTTAGTAGGGACTAATTTGCAAGGAAGGGACTAAATTGAATTCTAGTAGGACTAGAATAAGTCCTTTAGGTAGTTGACAAGGAGTTGTTGGACTCTATAAAGGACCTTCCTTCCTTCCCACATAACTTATGCTCATAATTGAACATAACAAAGAGTGGGAGAGAACAAAAGGAGAGAGAGCAAGCAACAAAGGGAGCCGACCGCCCCTTTTGCCGCCGCCCGTCCCCGTCGGCCACAAGGAGGCCGAGACCCTCCTTTTTGGGTCTCGTTTTGCGTGATTCTTCTTCCTCTTCCTCTTCCGTGCTAGCAGCAAGGACTTGGGAGATTCTAGGATCAACTCTAGGCGTGGATCAACCATAGAGAACGTGACACAATTCGCGTTTGAAGTCATCAAAGGAGAACCCTAAGGTGTGTTATTGATTTATAACTCTTACCATCGTTATGTATCTTGACTTGTGATCCTTGGAGGGTTTTGCATGGTTTTATGATTGTTTGTGTTACCGTTGCGCATCCATGAATCAAAACCCTACAGTGGTATCAGAGCCACAGGTCGTAGAGCATAAACGTGGTTTATGTGTTACGTTTTAATTGTTTTACACCTTAATTTGATTGTTTATCGCTTAAAACAAGACAAATCAAGCATTGGATGCAATTTGTCAATAATTAATCATAACAAGATCCAATTTTTTGCATTGGATGCATGAATTGGTGAGCTTGAGAAATTTTAGGATCTTAGATCTAGGGTTTGGGCATCCTTGGGGAAGAAGGAGTTCTTCCAAAACAAGGAAACAACCAAACTTGGGCACCAAGAAAGGGAGTTGTTTTGGAAACAACTCCCATAAGGAGGTTCGGCCCCCCTAGGGACCGCCCCCCTTGCTTGCCGCCCAAGCTTGGCCGCCCTAGGGGCCGGGCGGCCCTAACCCGCGGCCTAGGCTTGTGGGTTTTGGGCCGGGCCGGCCCTAGGGCCTTGTGGTTCACCTTATTGGGCCCGGGCAATTTGATTGTTGGGACCATGGACCGTTTTAACCCTAGAAATCCTAAAATCAATAAAAATTGACCAAGCGCGTTAAAATTGGATTTTAACTGTTTATGTGCAAATCGCATGGTGATTGGATATGGCCTTAGGATGTGGTTTGATGTGGATGTTTAATTTTGTGGTTTGGTTTAACGGCCTGCGAGCTGATCAATTAATTGTAATAATTAATTAGGGTTTTATGGCCTGCGTGCCATTTTTTTTCTCTCAACTTGTGAGATTTATTTTATTTAGTATAGAAGTTAGCTAGTTCTAGATAAAGTAGATTGTTAGCCAAGATTGAAGAAAAGAAGCCCAAAGCCAAAGAAGCCACAAAAGATGGAGCATGGAGCATTCCACATGACTATGAAGGATGGACCAAAAGATCAAGACGCATGGAGATGTGTTTGTTTTAGGGTTCATAGATAATTCCATTGGCTTGGAATTATCTTAGTCTAGAAAAGGCCATATCCACATCACGTTTAATTTCTGTTTTGTGGTTGTTTATTTTATTGTCTTATTATTGTGTGATTGGTGTATGGATGATGCATGCAATTAGGATAATAAGATAATTAGACAACCCGGATCTATGATTTGGAGTTGTGCCCAAACTCAAATAGATAGATTAGTTGATATTGATCAACAAAACAATTAAAAATTGAATTTAAAATCCCTCAAAATTCAAATATTGTGTTCTTGCCTTCTCGTTATTTAAACACTCATTATCATCATTATTTACCAAGTTCGTGCGTGCCAAAGCATGGCGACTTGGTTCATCATGTTGGAATGCGATGGCACGTAACAATGTGCAATTGTTTAGATAAGAGGTTGAACACAACTAGGCTATTAATTTGATTAAGAAACCTAGAGGCAATCAATCGGGATTATCCATATGGATGGATAAATAAGGAGTTATTTTCCCAATTGAACCAAGAGTTGCATATGGGATGCAATTGGAATTGTTCCTACCTAAAGTAGTCAAATTATGGGTGACTTGCCAAAGCAAGCTCATAAGGAGATGAAAGATGGATCTTGGCCCACTAGAAAATATAAGGATATTTTCCGCATTAATATCTTGAGGGTTATTAATCCGTAGAAAAATAGTGGGAGCTATATTTGATAAACTAGCCATTATTGAATATAGTCAAAAAAATTCACAAATACTAAAACTTGCGTATTTTCCTTTTTGTAGAATACCAAATGGCAAACAACTCATCGAGTTCACAACATTCTCTACGATCTGTCCTTGAGAAGGACAAGCTCTCTGGAACCAACTTTCTTGATTGGTACAGAAACTTGAGAATTGTTCTCAAGCAAGAGAAGAAAATGTACGCAATAGAGGAGCATGTTCCAGAAGGTCCAGAGAACCAAACACCTGCTGCCCTAAAGGCGTATCAAAAGCGTGTTGATGACGCTAATGATGCGGCCTGCCTTATGCTTTGCACCATGACTTCTGAGCTTCAGAAGAAACACGAAAACATGAATGCTGTCGATATGATCGAACATCTAAAGCAGCTCTTCCAAGAGCAGGCGAGGGTAGAGAGGTATGAGGTATCTAAGGCATTGTTCAAGTGTCATCTGGCAGAAGGGAACCCGGTGGGACCCCATGTACTCCGAATGATCGGGTACTTGGAGAATCTCGCCCGACTGGGGTTCCCGGTCGGCCAAGAGTTGGCAACCGATCTCGTGTTGCAATCGTTGCCCGAGAGTTATGGACAGTTCATTATGAACTATAACATGAACGAGATCGTTAAACCACTGCCAGATTTACTCAATATGTTGAGGACGGCTGAACAGAGCATCAACAAGGGTAAGGGCAAGGCCACAATGATGGTACAGAAAGGAAAGGGCAAAAGGTTTGCCTCTTCCTCCAAGGGCAAAGGCAAGTCAGTTGCCAAGTACAAGGAACCTGCCCTTAAGCCTGTTGGTGGCATTGCCAAAGGTGTGACTAAAGGTGAGTGTCACTACTGCAGTCAGCCTGGACACTGGAGGAGGAACTGCCCAAAATATCTGGAGGACAAGAGGCTTGGAATAGTGATTCCACCACCACCAGGAGGTATTTTTGTTGTAGATGTCAATTTAACTTTCTCTACATCATGGGTATTAGATACTGGATGTGGATCTCATATTTGTCGAAATATGCAGGATCTAAAGAGAAGTAGAAGATTGGCTAAAGGGGAGGTAGATCTGCGCGTTGGGAATGGAGAAAAGGTTGGTGCGTTGGCCATAGGTGTGTGCGAGCTATCTCTGCCTTCAGGATTAGTTTTAGAATTAAATAATTGCTATTTTGTGCCTGCTATGAGCAGAAACATTATTTCTATTTCTTGTTTGGACAAGGATGGTTTTATTATTTCAATAAAGAACAATTGTTGTTCCTTTTATTTAAATAATATTCACTATTTCAGTGCGCAATTATTTAATGGACTTTATGTCCTTGATCTAAGCAATCATGTCTACAACATTAATACCAAGCGGATTAAAATAAATGATTTAAATCCTGCTTATTTATGACACTGTCGTTTAGGCCACATAAATGAGAAACGTGTATCTAGACTCCATAAGGATGGATTACTAGACTCATTTGATTTTGAATCATATGAGACATGTGAGGCTTGTTTATTGGGAAAAATGACAAAGTCCCCTTTCAATAAGAAAGGTGAGAGGACTAGTGAGCAATTGGCGCTCATACATACCGATGTGTGTGGGCCATTTGCCACGCCTGCCAGGGGTGGTTATGTCTACTTCATTACATTTACTGATGATTACAGTAGATATGGATTTGTGTACCTTATGAGTGCAAAATCCGAATCCTTTGAAGTGTTCAAAGAATTCAAGAATGAAGTAGAAAAGCAACTTGGCAAAAGTATAAAGGCTCTACGATCGGATCGTGGAGGAGAATACTTGAGCCAAGAGTTTGACGACTATCTTAGAGAGTGTGGGATCGTATCCCAACTCACTCCACCCGGAACGCCACAATGGAATGGCGTATCCGAGAGGAGGAATCGAACCCTATTGGATATGGTTCGATCTATGATGTGTCAAACCGATCTTCCATTATCATTTTGGGGCTACGCTCTATTAAGTGCAGCTTTCACCATTAACCGTGTTCCATCTAAATCAGTCATGAAGACATCATATGAGATGTGGAGTGGGAGGCGTCCCACACTGTCGTTCATGAGGATTTGGGGCTGCGATGTCTATGTAAAACGTTTACAATCAGACAAGCTGGGGCCGAAATCGGATAAGTGTAAATTTGTGGGGTACCCTAAGGAAACTAAGGGATACTACTTCTACAATCCAACCGAGAACAAAGTGTTTGTTGCTCGGACCGGCGTGTTTCTAGAAAGAGAATTTGTCTCTAAAGAAGCAAGTGGGAGGAATGTAGAACTTGAAGAGGTTCAAGAACCACAAATCACTGAACCGATTATGGAACATGAACAGGAACCACAATCATTTGTGGAGCAACCTTTTCAGGTAACACAAGAGCTTCGTAGATCTAGTAGAGTGCACCAGGAACCCGAGAGGTATGGAATTCTCGTAACCGATTTCGGTGACACGATGCTCATAGATGATGAGCCTACTACCTATGAGGAGGCCATGAGTGGCCCAGACTCTCAGAAGTGGCTGGAAGCCATGAGATCGGAGATGGAATCCATGTATACCAACAAAGTATGGACTTTGGTGGAACCACCCGATGGGGCGCGGCCCATAGGGTGCAAGTGGGTCTTCAAGAAGAAGATCGACATGGATGGTAATGTGATTACCTATAAGGGCCGATTGGTGGCTAAAGGATTCAGACAGATTCATGGTATTGACTATGATGAAACTTTTTCACCACTCGCTATGACCAAATCCATCCGAATCCTACTTGCGATTGAAGCATACCACGACTATGAGATTTGGCAGATGGATGTCAAAACAGCATTCCTTTATGGGAATCTCCTCGAGGGCGTGTATATGATACAGCCGGAGGGTTTTGAGGATCCAAAGCAAGCCAACAAAGTCTGTAAGCTGCAACGATCCATTTATGGATTGAAGCAAGCTTCTAGGAGTTGGAATCGACGTTTTGATGAAGTGGTCAAAGAGTTTGGCTTCATCAGAAACGAAAATGCGTCTTGTGTCTACAAGAAGGTTAGTGGGAGCTCTAAAGCTTTTCTGGTCTTGTATGTGGATGACATACTACTCATTGGAAACGACATTCCAATGCTGCAATCTGTTAAAGATTGGCTAGGAAAGTGTTTCTCAATGAAGGACTTAGGGGAAGCAGCCTATATACTCGGTATAAAGATCTATAGAGATAGATCTAAGTGGTTGCTAGGCCTAAGTCAAAGTACATATATTGACAAGGTGTTGAAACGGTTCAACATGCAAGATTCCAAGAAGAGATTCTTGCCCATGTCACATGGAATCACTCTTTCGAAGAGTGGTTGTCCCTCCAATGAGATTGAGAAGGAACGCATGAGTAGAATTCCCTATGCCTCGGCCATAGGATCTATCATGTACGCCATGTTATGTACTAGACCAGATGTGTCATATTCCTTGAGTATGACAAGCAGATACCAATCCAATCCGGGTGAGAGTCGCTGGATTGCAGTCAAGAACATCCTAAAGTACTTGAGAAGAACTAAGGATGCTTTCTTGATATTTGGCGGTGAGGAAGAGTTGCGTGTAAGGGGTTACACTGATGCAAACTTCCAAACCGACAAAGATGACTTTAGATCACAATCGGGATATGTGTTTTGCCTGAATGGAGCAGCGGTGAGCTGGAAGAGTTCCAAGCAAGAGATGGTAGCTGATTCTACAACAGAGGCTGAGTACATTGCTGCAAATGGCGCAACAAAGGAAGCTGTTTGGATCAGAAAGTTTGTTTCTGAACTTGGTGTGGTCCCTAGCATTGCGGATCCAGTTGAGTTGTTCTGTGACAACACTGGGGCGATCGCGCAATCGAAGGAACCCAGATCGCACCAGAAGTCCAAGCACGTGCTCAGGAAGTTTCATCTGATTCGAGATATTATCGATAGAGGAGACGTTCGGATATGCAAGATTCCTACAGATGATAATCTGTCAGACCCGTTTACAAAGCCGCTCACGCAGTGGAAGCATGAAGGGAAAACTAGGAGTATGGGCGTACGAGATGCGCCAGATTGGCTCTAGTGCAAGTGGGAGACTGTTGGAATAGATGCCCTAGAGGCAATCTAGTTTAGTATGAATTATTTGTGGCTAGAAATTCATTTATTATTTATTGGATATTTAATATAATGAAGTCCTTAGATTTACAATTGTGTTGTTTATCTTAAATATCCCTAGTCAAGTATAATGATTAATGGGACAATCATCTATAGACTAGTATGGGGTTGGATTGATATGGAGATATCATGATCCAACACATAGGTTTGCATTAGGGAATGTTGCACTGGATTGACCCATCTCCAAGAAGGCTACATACACGTTATGTTGAGTCACAAGCGCTTCTCGCGGTGCAATGGTATTGTCATCCTTAGACTTGAAGTCACTAGATATTCTAGTTGTGGACTATTGTGATTTTGGTAGCGTTAAACGCTACACCGTAACTGGGTAGTTATAAAGGCGTGTACTGGATACAATAAGAAGCAAGCTTAGAGATTGTAGTGGACGTAGATATAATTTGTCCCTCCCACATAACGGGAGCAAATATCCTAGGCCACTCGAGGGATAGTGCTTATAGAATGTCTGGCAAGACTCAAATAAATCAATATGGGATATTGATGTTATTTGCACGAATAAGGCTATTCCCATGGATCGAGAAACTATGGATTGGATATACGAGTGTGACTTGTATGTCTCGTGTCCAATCCGGATATAGAGTCAAAGGGATGAGACAATTACTTGTACAAAGGTTGTCAAGATGACTATTCTATTAGTTGGCTAGAATGGATGTTTTGCTAGAGACCGCTCCATATTAGCAAATAGTTGCTACCAACTAGATAGAACCTATGGGGTCACACGCTACCTAGAGTTGAACTAGATTTGAGAATTAATTAATTGGATTAATTAATTAGAAGGATCACTTTGCAAACACTTGCGAACTTAGTAGGGACTAATTTGCAAGGAAGGGACTAAATTGAATTCTAGTAGGACTAGAATAAGTCCTTTAGGTAGTTGACAAGGAGTTGTTGGACTATATAAAGGACCTTCCTTCCTTCCCACATAACTTATGCTCATAATTGAACATAACAAAGAGTGGGAGAGAACAAAAGGAGAGAGAGCAAGCAACAAAGGGAGCCGACCGCCCCCTTTGCCGCCGCCCGTCCCCGTCGGCCACAAGGAGGCCGAGACCCTCCTTTTTGGATCTCGTTTTGCGTGATTCTTCTTCCTCTTCCTCTTCCGGGCTAGCACCAAGGACTTGGGAGAATCTAGGATCAACTCTAGGCGTGGATCAACCATAGAGAACGTGACACAATTCGCGTTTGAAGTCATCAAAGGAGAACCCTAAGGTGTGTTATTGATTTCTAACTCTTACCATCGTTATGTCTCTTGACTTGTGATCCTTGGAGGGTTTTGCATGGTTTTATGATTGTTTGTGTTTCCGTTGCGCATCCATGAATCAAAACCCTACACAAACTTGCTAAAAATGAGTTAGGAACACACATTTGTTCTTGAGTTCTTGAAATTTTGCAATTATTATCAACTTAGGAATCTTGTATCTCCCTCATCAATTCATGAATTGATCTAATTTCTCCTCATGTGTGTCCATTGATCTTAATACTTCAAATATTAATCGATAACGTGGTCTATAACAACCTGTAAATGGCTTGTTTCTTGGCTCAAAGTTGATAAAAAAAGTTGGAAATTATCAACATCCTATGAATTTGGCTAAGTATATATTATTGCTTGAATTTTTTCCAACTTTGCCTGGTCATATCTCCATCAATAGTTTGAGTCTTCAGGAACTTGAACATGTTCTGGTATCCTTGATTTGCCCTCTTCAAAGTCCAATTATCAGATTTCCTAAACTCTTACTCAGTTATCCTTAAATTAGCTCTGAAGTTGGCCAATTGTGCTAATTTCTCTTAAACCGCAACTTGTACTTTGTCAGTCAAAATGACTATTCTTGCCTTCTAACCTTGATCAAAGTGGCTCATATTGCTATTCTGAATTTATTTGTCGAATCCTACCAAGTTGTCTCCTAGGAACCCTGATTACACAAAACCGTGTAAGAGGGGCAAAATCGTAATTTAACATAATAGTTGAGTAAATTTGAAATCGTTGTGTTGGAGTTTTTCAGAATGTCTTGTTTGGATATTTGGAGTACTCGTATGTCATTCTCGGCTAGGGTTGGCCAAATCTACAGTTGGGGGTATTTTTGCAATTTTACTAACTTTAGGGTCATAAGTGCAATTTATTGAAAGTTGTAGATTTCATTGCTAAGTTCATATAGGAGAGTTTGGAGTTAATTCTCGCATGTTTTCGGGCTAATATGAGTATAATTTGGGATCTAGGAAGTTTCAGACACTGTACTAGACAGTTTTGGAGTATCAGGGGCGTTTTGGCCAATTAGGTTGTATGACCTGCATTTCATTGAATTCTTGCATACAACCTCATATAGAGGGCATATGATAATAGGTTGTATACTTTACTTGTGTATATTCAGCCGTTGTTAAGGACCGTTCGAAGTAGACGTATGTATTCGTGCTGCCGCATTGACTGTGAGACCCAGCTTCGTATGAGACCAGTGTCCTCCCTGGAGTGCTAGATTTGCCTTTCGCTTTTCTTGGCTCAGTGGTAAGTACATATGTACGACCTTTTCATATCAAAATGTGCGTATGTGTTTGATGTTTCAAATGAATGCTTGTTATATGAAAAAATTATGAGAATGCATGTTTTCCACTCGAATGTTGTTAAACTATTTTATTCATATCCTTTGAGAACTCTCGGAAATTACTTGTGAAATTTTGATATTCCGATTATGGTTATGTGAAAGAGAAGAAATAAAATACCTCTAATAGACTTACACGATGTACAGAGTACTGTTATGAATGGGAGGCGCCAAGCGATCCACCATTTTCTTATGGCTAAGACCATTGAAGCAATGCTTCTTAATATTGGATAGAACGTCAATGTTCAAAAATCTGCGCCCGATGAGCCAAAATATACCAAGTTATTGTGGCCAAGGGTTTTATAGAGCTATAGAGTGCTACTTATACTTGTAAGGGTCACTACGGTATAGGGGTGTCGACACTTAAGGCCTTTTAGCTAATGTTGTGAGCGGGGTTGACGAATGGGCTCCCTTAACGCTCGGGTGAAATAGGGTTTGATAGACCCTAGAAGGAACCCTTAGTGATTATTTCGTGATCCCTCTGTTTACATCTATCCTGCTGGTGGCTCTTGACACGCCTCAGCTAAATTAAACTGTAGATTGAAGTCGAAATAAAAAATTGACTACTAATTAATGTTGTTTGTGGCTCTAGATATGCCCTAATCGATTGAAATTAATTGTAAATCTTGGCTACTCATGAACTACTATCGTTATCAGTTCAAATAAACTTGTCAACTCTAGATATTTTACCAACTACTCGTGGTTTCACAATGTTATTAAATTGAGAGGTTTTCGTTACTCAGTTACTTCAAGTTGATCCAAATTCTCCAATATGATAGTTTTACTGTTTAAATTTTCTGATTTGTTTCAACTCATGCTTCCGTTCCACTCGTTGCTTTACATGTCGTAGTGTGTACTTACTCAGTTTTTACTGATCAATTTCTTCAAAACTGCGTCGGCTTTTGCCATTTTAAAACCGCAGGTCGTCAATCAAAGTGGGGGATGGGAACGCTGGAACGAGACGAAGAAGTATTGCTTAACTTAGATCACTTAGTAGATCACAAATGTTATGTTTTAAATTGTACTTATTATCGAAATTTTCTTATGTACATTAAGCGAAATGTAATCTTAATAGTATATTTCTACTTTTGGTTGTCGATTGTCTCTTTAACCCTGAACCGAGATCCCGAGTTGTTTCATAGTTAGTCAGATTGAACTTGTGAAGCCTCCTAGAGAGTCGACTCATGAGCATTCTTGTAGTGATATTGATTTTAATGAGAAAATGAAGTTACCTTCCATAGTAATGAAACCTCTTACTTATGATTTGAAACCCCCTCATTTGGAATTGAAAGATGCATGTTTAGGGGTCAATGATAATCTCACTTGCATGGCTAGTTACCATAACTTATTTTGTGATGACTTAGAGGATATTCAAGGAGAACCCCCGCCGCTAGAGATTGTGGATGGACCTTCAAGTAAGTTGGGGTGTCCAAGTGTTGGATGTGAAAATTGTGAAGTCCTCTTTCATATTTCTCCTATTGATCATGATGAAAATAAATTTCATGTTGTGAAAGAGGAGTGTGGTAAAATCTTGGATGAAATTTTGAAATTGATGAATGAGAAATCTATTGTTCATATGTCAAAAAAGGATCACAAAATTGATTTTTGTGGTGAAAATGTTCTTCTCATTGAAGGTATCAAGTTAACTAGTGGTAAAGATACCCCTCTTCAATTTTTTCATGATTATTCTATCATTTTTAATTGTAAAGATGAGTCAAGGTTTCCTATCAGAATGTGTGATGTCTCTCGCATTTTCTTTGAAAAGAACATTTTGAAGAATTTATTTGAAAAACAAGAGAGTGATACTTTCATCAAGAAAGGAACACTCAAATCCTTACATTTTTATTTATTTGATCCGGGTTTTAGTTACCCAATTTTTGTGCTTGAGACATTCGAGATTGTGAAAAGAAAGTTGAGAATGCGAAGAATGAAAGAGGGTTACCTTGACCCTACTCACGCTTATAGTCATAGGGAAGCTTGCCTTGACTACAAGAAATTAAAAGTTCCATGAATTGACTTCTTCCATATAGGAGTCGCGTGTTGTACATAAATAAATTATTTTGTATCTATTTCTTGCACTTTTTTCTATTTACATTTTGTAGGTTGCTCTTGGACAAATATGGAGTGCTTGGGGACCAAGGATGTGTATGAGGTCTCTCTATCCCTTTATCTCTTGCTAAATTTTTTTTGCTCTTCCATTGTTCTCACACATTCAGGACAATGTGATATTTTAGTTGGGGGTGGAGTAGATTTATTGCTCGATTAAATGGTTACTAGCATGACTGTTCTTTCATTAGTGATTTACATGAAAAATACCAAAAACAAAGTTAAAATTAGAAAGAACCATAAAAATGAAAAAATTGATTTTTTTTAAAAACATGTGTGAACCTTTCTTGAGAAGCATCATTCTTTTCCCGTGTCAAACTATATATTTTTCTTCTTTTCTTTTATAGCTTTATTTATTTGAACATTTCATCTTGAGTCTAGATTTTATTTTATTCTTTGATAGATTTATTGAGTCTTAGAGAGTTATAGTTGAGTCCCTTATTTTGAAAAAGACAACAAAAAAAATGAAAAATTATGAAAAAAATGTAAAAAAAATGGAAAAGTGAAAATGGAGAATTTTTAGGAAGCTAGAAGTTTTCGAAGAATGAATCTCTTTGTCCATGTTATTTTTATCTTTATTTCAATAATGAATTATTTGCTTATACTCAATACATTTAGACCAATATCCCACATTCCGCGATCTCATGCGTACTCACAAAGCTACACACTAAATTTACATTTCATGTTTAAGTCATTCAAGCTAAGTTGATCACATAAATGTGGACGTCTTACCACTTTTGATAAAGGGTGCATTCTCTAAAGCTATTTGAACTCTACAAAAATTATTTAACTCTCATTATTTTTGGTGGTGGAAACTTGTAGCCCATGGGGGGGGGGGGTGGAGACCATGACACCCTATGCGATGCCTAAGAAATAGAGTGGCGTTCGGGGATTAATGTCGTGCCACCACCTAGATAGCCCCCTTGGTTTAGCTTAAAAATCCTTCTGCTTGTATATTCCTCTCTTTTGTTGTGGGTCTTGGAGAACCTTGGATTAGAGGTAGACATGTGTAGAAAAATGTTTAATGCTAAAATCTCCAAAAATGAGGAAAAAATTGCACCACCTCACAAAAAAATCCACAAAAGGATCATACAAGCCCACAACCACATACCTCATTCTAAAACTCGTTTTTGTTCAAAGCTTTGGAGGTCCATCCTATATGGGTGCTTTTGCTTAAGTATGATAATGTCTAATTTCAGGTGATCCTAATTTTTTGAAGGCGAACTTTCTAGCGAATTGAACTTAATTAACATGTTTTGTGGTTCGCATGAGTCAACTTCTACCAACCACCGCCTACATTTGTATGAGTATATGCTAGTAGTTCTTATAAGTTTATTTCTTTCGGTTCTCACTTATTATAGATAATGTGTGTGTGTGTGTGTTTTATAAATATTTGAGTCCAGTTTAGAATTTATTCAAGCCTTGTCTAGTAGAGTGTATGTCTCTCATGATTGGTTCTTCACTAGTTTACTAAATTTATCGCTCTCTTTGCTTGAGGACGAGCAAAATGCTAGTTGGGGGGGGTGATAAATTTAAATTGCATATTTTAGTAGGTTAATGAAATCTTCATAACTTGCTTTTATGTGTGATTTATCTATGTTATCTCTCTTTCTAGAGTTATGCTTGTTTTCGTAGTTTGGTTGTTTTTATCTTGTTTTGTAGGCAAATACGTATTTTGGAACACAAGAGGCTAGCTTGGGGAAGAAGAAAGTATGAGTTAAAAGAGATGTGAAGGGCCAAGAGACATGAAGAAGGTATTTGGAGCGCTTGATTAGAAGATTATTGAAGATTTGAGAGGCCAAGATTGAAGACAAACCAAGTTAGAAATCTAAAATTACATTCAAGGGCGAAAGAGAATATAATTTAACGGAATGGGTGTGCTAAGTGATGGTTTCTAAAGTTAAAAAGGGTTGCTATGAAGAGTTCTTAGCGTCTGAGGGTAGTTTGTGAATATAATACATGCTCGGGGTCAATTTTACATGACTTAAAAAGTGCTGGGGGCCGTTTTAAAGCCCCCAAAAAACAAGTCAGACCTTCTTGCAATTTTGGGAATCCAGCTCACAAATAGATACATCATTCTCTCTCCCCGATGCTAAACCCAGCAGAGCCACCATTGAAGCTCATCCAAAGCTCCGAACTACCCCCAAAACCAGACCTAGCCTTTACCAAATCGCATAAAATCGGTCCTGTAAGTTCAATGCAGGTTTAAGACTTGAAATAGATTATCAATTTCAAGGCCTTAAAATAGCTTTAAAAGTCTTGAAACTGACTGAGCTTAATATGCATGAATTCAGGGGGAGTTTTTGTACCTAATTCGACTCCCAAACCCATGTGCATGATTAGATGATACTTGATGATGAAAGTCAAAGTATTTTTACACAGTTTACAGGATCTAACATCATCTGTTTGACTCAGTTATGCAGGGATATTGTGTTTCCTATTTTATAGGAATCTATTTCCTAACGTATGTTTTGCAGGAATGGAAACTACTTGATGACTTGATTCTGTGATTGATCTGTTGTTGTATATAGCCTCTCAACAGACTTCCAACAAGATCAAATCAATATATTGGAAGATACTGATCTACTAGCCGATGGAAGAAGCTTTTAGAAGATTCAATATTTGAAGCAAATTTTAGGAAAGTTTGTCTAGAAGATTCTGAAGATCTTCCATTCAAACTGAGTGTTTAAAAGGAGAACTGCTGAAGGAATTCCAGAAAAAGAAAAAAGAGAGAGAATTATATAGACAATTGGAAGAGACAATCAAAACACTCAGGGATTGACAAGCAACAAGGAAGCAGATTCATCTCTTTCAACCCAAGCATCAGAAGAACACTGCATACTCACTGCAGTTTCAGTTTCTGTGTTCTTCTTGTTCTGAACTTCAGTCGTATATTATTTTGATAATACCTCTATTTCTCATTCTTAGCGATTTTTCAAGGTGAAAAATAGAGAATTATAAGTTAATCATATAGCTAGAGCAGGTACTAGATAGGTTAGTGAGAACCACAAGCTGTAACAGAGTAAGGCATCTCTCTCTGCTTGAGATCTAGGGATTAGCTGTTGATTAATAAGAATTGTGTTGAAAATCCTACAAGGTGAAGATCCCTGAGGTAGAGACGTAGGTCCAAGTGGACTGAACTATGTATATCTTGTGTCTCTTGCATTTACTTCTCAGTTACAATATTAGAAATTTTGCAGCATTCAAAACAGTTTCATTTCAAGGGTTTGAAACTCATTTCAAGGCCTTGAAACAGACTTATTCTTCTGTTTACTCTCATTGTTTTATTTCAATGACTTAAAACTCATTTCAAGGCCTTGAATCTCTTTACAAATCTTTTGAAAGCACAATTTTTGCAAAGTTTAGCATAAGTTTGCATACTCTATTCAAGCCCCCCTTCTGGAGTATTGATCTTGTATTTTTACCTATTGTACACCCCTTCAATTGGTATCAGAGCTTGTATCACTATATAGATTTAACCATCTTGTGATTATGAGTATTGTAGGTGATGCTGGTTTCTCTCAGGGAAGAGCTGCTAACAGACCTCCTCTCTTCTGTGGAGACAACTTTTTCCACTGGATAGCTTTGATGAAAATATTCATCATTGATCAAGATATGGAATTATGGACTTCATCCATAATGGCCCTCATACTTTCTACACAGAGAAGGATGGAATTAGAACTTCCAAATCTGAAGACTCTCTTTCTTCATATGATTTAGAACAATTTTCAAAAAATTATAAAGCTATGAATCTCTTATATTGTGATTTGAGTGTAGATGAATTTAACAGGATCTCAAGTTGCAAGACTGCCAAGGAGATATGGGATAATTTGGTGGTAACCTTTGAAGGAACCAGTCAAGTCAAGCAAACCAAGATCAACATATATTTCAGACAATATGAGCTGTTCAAGATAAATGGAGATGATCAATTAGAGACTTGTTCAAAAGATTCACTGACATTGACAACAACCTTGATTCTTTGGGAAAGCATATTTCCAATGAAGAAAGGTGAGTAAGATTCTAAGAAGTCTTCCAAAGACAAAATGGGAACCAAAGACTACTGCTATTGAGGAAGCTCAAGATCTCTCATCACTTCAACTTGATGACCTACAAAGGAAGCTCCTTGCTCATGTGATATCCATGAATGAAGTTGATGGCGAACTACCGGAAGGTGTCAATAACCTGGCTCTCAAGGCAAAAGAAGATGAGACATTTCAAAGCCTTGAAACTGAGGGTGATGATGAAGATCCAATTGCTTTGATTTCCAAATCCTTGACCAAAATTCTTAAAATGAAGAAAAACTTCGGAAACATGGGCTTCAACAGAGATATACATAGATCCTCCAGTAGCAAAGACTACAAAGGTAAATCTTCTTCACATGGTAATAATCCTAAAGTCATGAAATGCTTTAAGTGTGGTGATGCAGGACACTTGATCAGAGACTGTCCACACAAGAAGAGCAAGAACTTTCAGAAGAAAGATCATGATAGAAGAAAGAAAGCTATGATAGCTTCAGGGAGTGATTCAGACACATCTAGTGATTCTGAATATGAAGAAGAACATGCTAACCTATGCTTTATGGCCAAGCATGATGAATGTTCTGAAAATAACATTGAGGTAATGGTATATTGCTTGATTTTAAAACCAACAGAAGCCCTCTATGATTATCTTAGAACAATGCTTTTAAATGAAGAGGACTATCTGAAAGAAATTAGAGTTTTGAAAGAAAAAGTTCATGAGAAAGCAAAAGAGAATTTACATCTTGTTTACCTGAATCAGAATCTTGAAATCTCTCAGAAGAAAACTGACAGTGATTTCAAGGCCTTGAAAACCAGTTTCAAAGCCTTGAAAACACAATTCAAGGAAGTAGTCACTGAGAACTCTCTCTTGAGTGACAACATTGTTAATCTAAGACATCAAGTTGATGAATTGGATAAACAAAGACTACTCTGAGTGAGAAACTTCAAGAATCTGAATTGGTCAAAGCAAGCTTGCAGGCTCAGAACACAACTTGAACTTGATTCTTGAAGGTAGCTTAAAGTCTGTTCACAAAACTAGTATTGGATACAATCCAAATTTTCCAAAGAAGAACAATACCAGATCTGTGAAAGTTGGAAGCAAAACATCTCCTAAGTTCCATTACTGCAGTAAGATTGGTCATGTTAAGATGACTTATCCTTTTAGAAGAAGAGACCCTCACATAATGAGGAATACTTTTCTCTTCCAACTTAAAGGACAAGTTAGACAAATTTGGGTTCCTAAAGGATTTATACCACCTAACATGGTTGGCCCTGAATATGAATCTAAATTCAGCACTTGGTCTAACAGCTGGGTAAGGTAGTTAAAGGTGTTTACAAAGTGTCACCATGATCAAAGAGCAAAAGTGGTTCATGGACAGTGCTTGCTCAAGACATATGAGTGGAAAGAGATCTCTATTCTCAGAACTGAAAGAGCAATCAGAAGGATCAATTACACTTGGTGACAAAGGCACATGTAACATTCTTGGTAGTGGTAAAGTTGGTACAAATTATCAAAACTCTATTTCTGATGTATCTAGTTAATGGCTTGAAATTTAATCTGCTTAGTGTATCTCAGCTTTGTGACAATGACAACAAGGTTATTTTTGATAAAGAGAAATGTCTGGTGCAAAATGAGAAATATGGCAATTGCATCCTCACAGCCTCTAGATCAAACTATGTTTATACTTTTCAAACTACCAAAGTTGCAGGTGAAAAATTGAAGTGTCTCAAGGCCTTGAAAGAAGATTCAAAGCTTTGGAAAAGAAAGTTGGGACACATTATCTTGCATACCTTGAACAAGTTAGTTTCCAAGAACATAGTAAGAGGTCTACCCTCTATCAAGTTCAGAGATGAAGAAGTATGCAAATCATGTGCACAAGGCAAGCAAACTATAAGCTCATTCAAGCCAAAGATCTTTGTAATTACTACTAGACCCATTGAACTATTTCATATGGATCTCTGTCGTCCTATGAGAACTCCAACTCCAAAGGGTAAGAAGTACATGCTTGTTATTGTAGATGATTTCTCTAGATATACTTAGGTTATGTTTCTTAGAGAAAAATCTAAAGCTCTCACTGAATTTTTAAAGATTTGTAGAGAATTCAAACATTGAAAAACCTACCTATTGGTTCCATAAGGAGTGATCATGGTAGAGAGTTTGATCAACTTGAGTTTCATGTATTCTGTTCTAAGCATGGAATCTCTCACAACTTTTCTGCTCCTAGAACTCCTCAACAGAATGGAGTAGTTGAAAGAAAGAACAGGACTCTTGCAGACATGTCAAGAGCAATACTTCTGGAAAACAAGTTGCCAAAAAATTATTGGGCTGAAGCTGTGAATACAGCAAACTATATTCTTAACGGTGCTTGATCACACCTATTCTGAAGAAGACCCCCTATGAGATGTTCAAAGGAACAAAGCCAAATATTTCTTACTTCAAATAATTTGGTTGTACTTGTTTTGTCCAAAATAATGGTAAGGACAACCTTGGTAAGTTTGATTCAAGAAGTGATTACGGTATTTTTCTTGGCTATTCACAGACAAGCAAAGCCTATAGAGTTTATAATAAGAGAACCAAGCTTGTTGAAGAAAGCATTCATGTTATTTTTGATGAATGCTATGATGGTTCTTTGAGTGATGGTTTTGCAGATATTAATCTGAACAAGCATGATTCAGATACAGAATAAGAATCCTTAAAAGGATCCAAAGAAATTTCACATGAACAAGACAGGCATTTTCAAGGCCTTGAAACCAAGGTTCAAAGACTTGAAACGGAATCTCCAGAGAAGACAGCAGAACAAGCTACTACTTCAAGTTCTCAGAGACTTGAGAAGCAAACTGGAGAGCCTGAACCATTGACACCACGGAAGAGATTTAAATATCTCTCATCTCATCCTGCTGATAACATTATTTCTGATCCAATCACTGGTACACAAACCAGATCACAGTTGAAGAATATTTGTGCTTTTAATGATTTTATTTCTCTTGTAGAGCCTAAAACTATGAAGGAATTATTACAAGAAGCAGACTGGATTATAGAAATGCAAAGAGAACTCAATGAGTTTGAAAGGAACAAGGTATGGAATCCAGTTCCTCCAGCAAAAAATTAGTCTGTCATTGGCACCAAATGGGTATTCAGAAACAAGTTAGATGAGAATGGAAAGGTAATCAGAAACAAAGATAGATTGGTAGCTCAAGGCTACAATCAAGAAGAAGGTATTTACTATGAAGAAAATTTTGCTCCTGTTTCCAGGTTAGAATCAATAAGAATTCTACTTGCATTTGCATCTCACAAAAACATGAAACTATTTCAAATGGATACGAAGTGTGCTTTTCTAAATGGCTATCTGCAAGAAGAAGTTTATGTTGCTCAACCTTCAGGTTTTGAAAATGACAAGTTTCCAGATCATGTTTACAAACTTGACAAAGCTCTTTATGGTTTGAAACAAGCTCCAAGAGCTTGGTATGAAAGACTGTGAAAGTTTCTACTTGAAAGTGATTTCAAAAGAGGATTAGTAGACAAGACCCTTTTCATAAATAATCATGAGAAAGATATGCTTGTAGTTCAAATTTATGTTGATGATATTCTCTTTGGAGATACTAATGATCTTCTATGCAAGGAATTCTCAAGTCTTATGAGCAGGGAATTTCAATTGAGCTTGATGGGAGAATTGAACTTCTTTCTTGGACTTCAAATTCATCAAATGAATAAAGGAATATTCCTACATCAAATCAAGTATACAAAGGAATTGCTAAGAAAGTATAATATGTCTCATTCCAAAGATATTAAGACCCCCATGAGTTCTACATTGTCTTTACACAAGGATGAATCTGGCATGAGTGTGAATGTGAAAGAGTATAGAGGTATGATTGGATCATTACTCTACCTCACAGCTAGTAGACCAGATATCATGTTCAGTGTGTGCATGTGTGCTAGATTTTAATCTGATCCTAAAGACTCACACTCGACTGCAGTTAAGAGAATTTTTAGATATCTCAATTGTACCAAAGACTTAGGGATTTGGTATCCTAAA
The DNA here is from genome assembly GCA_023055425.1 of Linanthus parryae. Lineage (NCBI taxonomy): Eukaryota > Viridiplantae > Streptophyta > Magnoliopsida > Ericales > Polemoniaceae > Linanthus > Linanthus parryae. Next base: position 113,041,866 of record JALGPY010000002.1, on the reverse strand, counting down.
CACTCTAACTTCTCTTTGTGTGGCTATTCAGATGCTGACTTTGCAGGATATAAAGTTGATAGAAAGAGTACATCAGGATGCTGTCAATTTCTTGGATCATCCTTAATCAACTGACATTCAAAGAAGCAAAACTTAGTTGCACTATCAACAGCTGAAGCTGAATACATAGCAGCTGGAGCTTGCTGCTCATAAGTGTTATGGATAGCACAACAAAAGAGAGATCTTGGATTTGATTTAAAAGATATACCTATCAAGTGTGACAACACAAGTGCAATATCAATTACAAAGAATCCAGTTCAGCATTCTAGAACAAAGCATATTGATGTTAGACATCACTTCATTAGAGATCATGCTGAAAAAGGTGATATTGTTCTTGAATTTATTTCTACTAACTTGAAATTCGCAAACATCTTCACTAAACCATTGCCAGATGAAAGATTCTCAACCTTCAGATTGGAATTGGGCATTCTAAATAAGGAAGCATTGGTTTAGGGGGAGAATCAGGTAAGTTTTATGTGTTTCAAATGTTTGAACTGATTTACAAAGCCTTGAGAATCCTTTCAAAGCTTCGAGTGATATGTGCTTTACATCATACAACTTTTCAAGGCCTTGAAACCCTTTCCAAGACTTGAAAATAAGACTGCATGCTAGATAGTTAATAATTATGGATCTTTCAATGTTGGTGTTATCTTTGTAGATAATTGCTCAATGTTTCCCCTCAATTTTTAAATACCACTTTTGAGCCAAAATAGTATCATAACTTTTATTTCCAACGGCACACAAAATTTTGAATCTTTTTTATGTATCACATCTTCAAAGATCAGAGAAAATATTTAGTTTCCTTTTCAAACTGAAACTCTCTTCTACCTATCTCCTTCTTTCTTTCTCTCCTTTGTATCTATCCTAACTCTTTATCTTTTTATCCAAACCCTAATGAGCACCAGAAGAGCCTCATACAGACTTAAGATGGCTGGTGGTTCAAAGGCTACAACAGAGAAGAAAAGAAATCCACTATAGAAGAGGTTCAGACCATTAGTGGGGATTCCAGTTCTAAGACCCCTACTGCCGAAGACATAGCACCTCCTCCTCCCAAGAAGAAGGAAAAGAAATATGAGACCCCATTGTCCAGAAAGACGAAGAAGAACACAGTGGAGTCTGCACCAGAAAAACAGCAGGGAATTCATATTGGTATCCCTAAGAAGACAAAGAAGAAGGATGAGATAACTTATAAGGGAAAAGGAAAAGAGAAGTTCTACATTCAAGACTTGGATTCAGATGAAAACTCAAGTTCCTATGAAGTCTATTCAGTTTAAAAAATGGATGGCAAGAAGAAAGATCTCCAAGAAGCTGAGACAGAATCCAACATGGAATCTGAATGAAAGAGTCAGAAGAAAAGTTCCTCTTTCAAAAAGAAAAGGTCCTTTGAAATAAGAAGCTGAAACATGGAAGGAAATCATTAGAAGGGTTAACCTTCTTGTTTAACAGTTTGATCAAGACAATAAGTACAACCATTGATGATGTGGCTCAACAACAAGAAGAACATGATGATGAGGGAGATAGTCAGGAAGAAGATGCAAAGCAGCAAGGAGATGAAGATCCTAACCCTTAACTCTTGCCTACTCTTTCTTCTCCTTTTCAAAGCCCTGAACTCCTTTCCAAAGCCTTGAAAATTTTATTTCTTTCAAAACATCTTTTTAAAAATCTTCTCAAAGACTGATCCAACATATTCTCATTCTTTTTCGATGAAAGTCAAAAGGGGAGAAATTTAGGGTATTTTTTTTTTGTTTTTCGTGGTTAGTGACCTGGTTTCGGTCAGTAGGACTACCTGACACTATGCTTTTATTTTCTGTTTTTAGTTTGTTTAATAAGTAGGATTTTTTGGACATTATGTGTTGACATTAGATGATTTATTCTGCTACGTGCTAATGAGTATTTGTTGCAGAATCACAGTATCAAACAAATTGTAAGGTTGTGGTTTTGTCTTTCATCAAGGGGGAGATTGTAATTTGAATGAAGGTTCAAGACTTGAAATAGCTCTTCTATTTCAAGGCCTTGAAATAGCTTTCAAAAACTTAAAACAATGTGAGCTTTATATACATGAACTCAAGGGGTGCATGATTAGATGATACTTGATGATGAAAGACAAAGTATTTTTACACAGTATACAGGATCAAACATCATCTGTTTGACTCAGTTACGCAGGCATCTTGTGTTTCCTATTTTATAGGAATCTGTTTCCTAACTTATGTTTTGCAGGAATGGAAACTACTGGATGACTTGATTCTGTGATTGATCAGCTGTTGTTTATAGCCTCTCAACAGACTTCCAACAAGATCAAATCAATAGCTTGGAAGATACTGAAGAGTCAAGATTTGAAGCAAATTTTCACGAAATTTTGTTGAGAAGATTCTCAAGATCTTCCATTCAAACTAATTGTTCAAAAGGAGAACCGCTGATGGAATTCGAGAAAAATAAAAAAAAGAGAACTATAGAAACAATTGGTAGAGACACTCAAAACACTCAAGGATTGACAAGCAACAAAGAAGCAGATTCGTCTCTTTCAATCCAAGCATCTGAAGAACACTGCATACACACAGCAGTTTCAGTTTCTTTATTCTTCTTGTTCTGAACTTAATTTTTTTTATCATTTTTGATAATAATTCTAGTTCTCATTCTCAAGGATTGCTCAAGGTGAACAATCGAGAATTCTTATTTAATCAGATAGCTAGAGCAGGTACTAGATAGGTTAGTGAGAACCACAAGCTGTAACAGAGTAAGGCCTCCTTCTTTGCATGAGATCTAGGGCTTAGCTGTTGATTAATAATAATTGTGTTGAAAATCCTACAGGGAGAAGATCACTGAGGTAGAGACGTAGGTCCAAGTGGACTTAAATCTATATATCTTGTGTCTCTTGCATTTACTTTTCAGTTACAATCTTTAAACTTCTGCAGCACTCAAAAAGTTTCATATTAAGGGTTTGATTCTCATTTGAAGGCCTTGAAACAGACTTATTATTCTGTTTACACTAACTGTTTTATTCCAAGGACACGAAACTCATTTCAAGGCCTTGAATCTCTTTACAAATCTTTTGAAACCACTATTTTTGCAAAGTTTGGCATAAGTCTGCATAATCTATTCAACCCCCCTTCTAGAGTATTGATCATGTATTTCTACATACTGTACACCCCTTCAGGTCCCAAAATGATCCCTAGCCCACTTTATACTTCTATCTTCTCTCAATTCGGCCCAAGAGTGAAGATTCGAGAAAGCCCCAATTCAACCTAGGGTTCATGAAGCTTCTTAAGCTCGACGAAAGAGGAGGGTTAAGATGAATTGAAGGGTTAGGATCACTCCTTGGAGGCCAAGGAAGCTTTATACAAGGTCTATATAAGCGGAATCGAAGAAATGAAGGAGCTCTCTCTTCCACCTCCGCTTGAGGACGACGTATCTCTCTCTCTCTCTCTCTATCTTATCTCTCGTTTCCGCAACATTCCGGGTCTATTCTTGGTGATTCCGAGCTCATTCCTGAGCTAAAATGGAGCCAAGAACAGATCCTACAGGGGGAGAAGATAGTTGTTCACCATTTTCAGTCAAGTTCTGTCTCAAATTTGGGTATGTTTGTTAATTTTTGCTAATGAGTTTGCTTTGTTCTGCTTTAGGAATAGCTCCAGTGGCTCACCTCTCTCTGATTACTGGTTTAGAGTTGTTTTGAATCAAGTTTTAGTGTTTGAGCTTCATTTGTAGCAAGTACTTGTGTTATTTGGGTGGAAATTGAAGAGTATCTTGTGTATCTAGAGCTTGAGTATGAATATAATGAAATAATCTTTGAAGATGCTTGATATGTCTTGTGTTGCACTCTCAAAAATGAGTAGCTAAACTTGTTTGTTGGATTAGTTGTTGATCCTAGTTGAATCATTAGATTTGAATGCACTTTTGCTTTGTCTTTTGATTGAATTCATGAGTTCTATAAGTTAAAGTAGGAATCTCTATTGTGGCTTGATTGAGTATGTGGATTTCAAGTGAAATAGGCATACTTAATGCTTGAGGTAACATTGATTTGGATTTTTCCATTTGAACCCATGAATTGAATTCTTGAGGAAATGATTTGGTTGTTGGATTCAAGTCACATGAACCACTAGAGGATACAATTGATCCAACTTTTCTCTTATAAAATCTCCAAACTCTTTTGCAATATCTCTTTTTAATTACTTAGTTTAAATTGTTTCACAAAACTCATTGCTCCATCAAGTTTCACTTGGTGGATTTTGAAGCTTGCTATAAAATCTTTGAAGAATTTACGTACATTGCAATAGTTAGCTTTAGTTTAGCTTGTTTCTTGCTAATCAAGTAAGAGATCTCTCTTTCCCAATCATTGTGGATTTGACCCCGGACTTATCCGGGTACTACTTAGAACGATATTCCTATACTTGGGAATTATTCGTCAACCGGAATCTACACCAACAGTCTCCCACTTGCACTAGATCCAATCTAGTGCATCTCGTATGCCTATCGATCTAGTGTGCCCTTCATGCTTTCGCTGAACAAGTGGATTTATAAGTGGATCTGAAAGATTATTATCTGTTGCAATCTTGCATATATTCACATGTCCTATATCGATGATTTCTCGAATGAAATGGAAGATCGTAAGTACGTTCTTGGATTTCTAGTGTGACCTTGGTTCCTTGGTTCGTGCGATCGCTCTAGTGTTGTCACAATACACACAATAGGATCCACAATTCTAGGAACCACACCCAGCTTAGTGATGAACTTCTTAAACCAAACAGCTTCCTTTTCTACGATCGACGCAGCAATGTACTCAGCTTTAGTTGTAGAATCAACAACTGTCTCTTGCTTGGAACTATTCCAGCTCACAGCTCCTCCATTTAGGCAAAACACATAACCCGACCGCGATCTCGAATCATCCATATCAATTGGAAGCTTGCGTAAGCGTAACCAATTACACTAAGATTTTCCTCCCCTCCATATATCAAGAACGCATCTTTACTTTTTCTCAAGTAATAAAGGATATTCTTGAAAGCAATCAGTGACCCTCACCCAGATAGGACTGGTATCTGCTTACCAAACTCATCACGTATCATGTATTTGGTATAGTACATAACATGGCATACATGATAGTTCCAGTAGTCGATGCATATGGGATCTTACTCATGCGGTCCTTCTGAATCTGATTGGAGGGAGAGTCAGCCTTCGTAAGGGTGACTCCATGCAACATGGGCAAGAATCCTTTCTTCGATTCTTCCATGTTGAACCGTATCAACACCTTTTCTATATGTACTTTGACTTAGGCCGAGCAACTTTCTAGATCTATCCCTATAAATCTTGATACCAAGTATAAATGCTGCATTCCCTAAGTCCTCCATTGAGAAACACTTCGCTAGCCAATATTTAACAGATTGCAAAGTAGGGACATCGTTTCCAATGAGTAGTATGTCACCTACATACAAGAATAAAAACACAATAGAGCTCCCACTAGCCTTTTTATAGTGACAAGGTTCATCTTCTTTCTTCATGAAGCAAAACTCCTGAACTGCATCATCAAAACGTAGATTCCAACTCCTAGAAACTTGCTTCAATCCATAAATGGACCGATGCAACTTACATACTTTGTTGGTATGCTATGGATCCTAAAAACCCTCTGGATGTGTCATGTACACATCCTCAAGGAGGTTTCCATACAGAAAGGCTGTTTTGATATTCATCTGCCATATTTCATAGTCATGATAAGCTGCAATAGAAAGTAAGATACGAACGGATTTGGTCAGGGAAAAGGTTTCATCATAGTCAATACCATGAATCTCTCTGAATTCTTTTGCCACCAATCGGACCTTGTAGGCAACTACATTTCCATCCATGTGAGTCTTCTTCTTCAAGACCCACTTGCATCCTATCGGCCGAGCCCCTTCGGATGGTTCCACCAAAGTCCATACTTTATTGGTATACATGGATTCCATTTCGTATCTCATGGATTCGAGCCATTTCTTAGAGTCCGCCCCTTTACGGGCTCTCCATAGGTAGTAGGCTCATCATACATGAGTAATATGTCACCAGGCTTAGTTACAAGAAGTCCATACCTCTCTAGCTCTTCACGTACCCTGCTCAACCTATGAAACACTTATGTTACTTGAGCAGGTTGTTGCACAACAGCTTGCGATTCCCGCCCATGTTCCATTGAACGACCAGTGTTTTGTGGTTCTTGAACTTCTACAAGTTCTACAATCCTCCCACTAGCTTCTTTAGAGAAAAACTCTGTTTATAGAAACACACTTGTATTAGCAACAAACACTTTGTTCTCAGTTGGATTGTAGAAATAATATCCTTTCGTTTCCTTAGGATATCCCACAAACTTACACTTATCCAACTTGGGTCCGAGCTTGTGTAATTGTAAATGCTTTACATAGACGTCGCAACCCCAAATCTTCATAAACGACACTATGGGATGCCTACGAGTCCAAATCTCATGCGGTGTCTTCATGACTAATTCGGATGGAACACGGTTAAGGGTAAAAGTTTTAGTTAATGTGTATCACCAAAATGATATTGGAAGATGTGTATGACACATCATAGATCAAACCATGTCCAAGAGTGTTCGATTCTTCCTATCAGACACGCCATTCCACTGTGGTGTTTCAGGTGGAGTGAGTTGGGACAAGATCGCACTCTCTAAGATAGTTGTCAAAATCTTCGCTGAAGTATTCTCGTCCATGTTCGGATCGTAGAACCTTAATGGTCTTACCAAGTTTCTTATCTAATTCATTCTTGAATTCTTTAAACTTTTCAAAGGATTCAGATTTTTTCTTCATAAAGTACACAAATCCATATCTACTGAAGTCATCGATAAATGTAATGAAGTAAGGATAACAACCTGTGGAAGATGTGAGAATGGTCCACATGTAGGGTTTTGATAACGGATACGTAGCGGAATAAATATAAATTAATCCGTTCAAGACCCTCCAAGGATCACAGGAAGAGACAACATAACGATAGTAAGGGATTAAGTATCATAGTACCTTTGGGTTCTCCTATGATGACTTCACTCATGAAATAGTATTCACGTCTCTATGGCTAGTCTACTCCTAGGATAGAATTCGGATCTTCCAACACCTTGTGTTAACTAGGAACGATGGAAGAAGAAGAAGAAGATCACACAACATACACCAAAATAGGGGCTCGGCGTCTTTCTTTGGCCGACGGGGTAGGGGCGGACCAAGGAGGTTTCGGCCTCCTTGGTTTTTGCTCTCCATCCTTGCTTTTCTCTCCCACTCAATGTGTTATGAGAATTAATGTGGGAAGGAAGCTAGGAGTGTCCTTTATATATTCCAACAACTCCTTGTTAACTACATATTAGTCCCTCTACAAATCATGTCCATACATGAATTAGTCCCTCCTGCAAATTCGTCTTACTAAGTTTGCAAGTAGTTCCGTATTGATCCTTCTATTTAATCAATCATATTAATTATTTCCCAAGTCCGGTCTAATCCATAGGGAGTGTGACCCCATAGGTTTCTACTTAGTTGGTAGTAACAAGTTACAAACATGGAGCGGCCTCTAGCAAGAAATCCATGCCACCCAACTAAAAGAAATAGTCACCCGACAAACCTTGTGCAAGTATTGTTTCATCCCTTTGTCTCTATATCAAGATTAGAAACGAGACATACTAGTCACATGCGTATATCCAATCCATAGTTTCTTGATCCTGGGAATAGTCTTATCCATGCAGATAACATCAATATCCCATATTGATTTATCTGAGTCTGGCCATACATTTTATAAGCATCATCCTTCGAGTGGCCGCGGATATTTTCTCCCGTTATGTGGGAGGGCCAAATTATATATACATCACTACCATCTCTAAGCTTGCTTCCTATTGTGTCCGATATACGCATTTATTGATACCCATTACGGTGTAGCGTTTGACGCTATCAAAATACAATACTCCACAACTAGATGATCTAGTGACTTGAAGTCTAAGGATGACAATATTGTTGTCACTACGAGAAGCGCTTTTGAATTTACATAACATGTATGTAGCCTTCTCGTAAATGGGACAATACAGTATGCCATTACCCCTAATGCATACCCATGTGTTGGATCGTGATATCTCCATATCAATCCAACCCCATACTAGTCTATAGTTGATCATCCTGTTAATCAATATAATCGACTAGGGATATTTAAGATAAACAACATACTTGCAATCTAAGGATTAGTTATATTAAATTTCTCTATAAATAAGCATTAAATATTCTATCCAAATTAATGTTCATACTTGAAAGGTTGTAATGTAGACTAACTACAGGACCAAAATACTCTAGAAGGGGGGGGGGGGGGGGGTTGAATAGAGTATGGAAACTTTTTTCTAAAAACAAATTTTAACTAAGTGAACATGTGAGAAACTCAAATCTCAAGGCCTCGAGATTTAGAAAAACTAGTCAGAAACTTTATAAGGCAAACAAAAATCTTCAAGGCCTTGAACTACAACCAGTTTTAAACAGTTTATAAACCCTAGTTTGATTTGAGTTGCTTGCAGCAGAAAATAACAAAACTGTAAAGTAAAGAACACAAGGAAATTTATAGAGTTCAGTCCCAATGGACCTAATCTCTTCCTGAGGGATCTAATCCCACCAGGATTGGGCAAACACTTCTTAATACTCACACAGAAACAACCCTAGATCTCCAAGCCTAAGTGAATTCCCTTACACCTATACAGCTCGTGGTTCCAAACCTATCTAGTATCAGCTACTAACGGTTGAGCTAACAAAAACCTCTTGTTGTTCACTTGAACAACAAACCACTAGGTTTTGTGAGGTTTTAGATATACAAAAGATAAGCAGATTACAAAACAGAAGAAGAACACAGTAGAAGAATGAGCTTGTGAAGGCCTGGATGTGTTCTTCAGGAAACTGGAATGATTGATCTTCTGAAAGCTGTAATTGAAGCCTGAATGTGTATGTGTTTGAATGTCTGATCTTCCACGATTTTTTCACACCTCTCTCAGTTCTTGTAAGCTTCTTTTTTTTTTCAAAATTCAAACCAGTCTTTTATCCACTCTCTGCAGTTGAATGAGAGATTTTAGGATCTCAGTTCCTGCAAATCCTCATCCTTTCCAACTGCAACTTAAAAAAACCTTTTTGGGTGGATAAATGGCTAGGTAATTGGTCTCTTCTGGGATTAACACCCTTTTTGGGTGGACAAATGGCTAGGTAATTTCAGATTAATGGACATTGCTTTAAGAGCTCTTTCTGATAATGATTTACTGCAAACTGTGGTTAGTCTGTGGGATGAGGATGGAGGGTGGTCTCCTTCTCTTGCAGATGACCTACCTTATATACTTTTTGAGCTCTTAAGGAGATTCTGTTACTTGGGTGGGATCTAAATCTGGTAAGTTTACTATTGCTGAGGCTTATAGATTCATAAGTAAATATGACGAGTTCTCTCAATATAGAAAAAGGTGGAAAAGAGTCTGGAAAAGTTGTGGGTTTCAGAGATGGAGGTCTTTTCTTTGGCTTCTGCGGCATGATAGGCTTGTCACTGAAGAGTTGAAGTTTAAAAGAGGGATAATTGAAGATGATACTTGCCTCTTATACAATGAGCATAATGAGACTACCCTTCATGCAGTTAGAGACTGCATTTGGGTTAGTGATGTTTGGAAGAAGTTAGTCCACCCTGACCACTGGGTTCCCTTTTCAAATTTGCATGTTGAAGCTTGGGTGGATTCCAATCTTGAAAAGGATCGGGGTCAGGGCAAGGAGGTCAGTTGGCCAGTTCTCTTCTTTACTGCTGTGAATATGATTTGGTTTTGGCAAATCTAAAGCTGCATAATTCTTCTTTGAACAATCTGCTGACAAAGTTGCCTACGTTATTCATCTAGCCAATTTTGTGAGTAAGTCAAACTCTGTAGTTTCTGGCATTAAAAATGCTTGTCCAGTTTTGGTCAAGTGGCTCCCTCCTTCTGCTGGGCTCTACAAACTTAATGTTGATTGTGCCCTGAATGATGCTAAGAAGATGGCTATGGGGGTGGTTTGTAGCGATGCTAAAGGTTGCTGGAAGTGGGTGTGCATAGAAGGATTGATCTGGTTGAAGTTCTAGAAGGAGAGATGTGGGCTATTTTGGAAGGTTTCTCTACTTTGGTTGAAATGGGGATCCATGGTGCAGTGGTTGAATCTGATTCTCTCTCAGTTGTGGAGCTCATTTTGAAGTCTTCAAATCAGCACCCTCCCTGGTTTCTTATTGATAAGATTAGGAAGCTTATGACTGATTCTGCTAGTAGTCTAATCTTTGGGTACATGGAAGTGAACAGGATTGCTGATGTACTTGCTCATCTTGGTCTTTCCAATGTTGATTTTGCGAAAAATTTTGTTTTTGAAGTGCCTCCTGTTTGTAAAGATCTGGTTGATAAAGATCTGGAGGGTTTAGGTTGTGTAAGGTTGTTGTTTTAGGGCCTTGGCCCTCGTTTAATACCAAAAAAAGTCTCTAATGGTGGCAGGTTAAGTTCTGTGTGTTGAGGTGATGAGTTACAAGGTTGGTTTGGGTACTGTGTTAGTCTGGTACGAATTTGGTCTTTGATTGCAGCAGCATACTCCTCAATTCTTGAGCTTCGCCCTAATTTCCGAAGTTCGTTTTCAATTACAATTTACGTTCCGAGCCTCAGGTACCTGTGAATCACGACACTAACATACCGGGTGTAAAATATGTCAATTATATCTCAAATACACTAGAAAATGTCCGGACTAATCAAATAAGCATAGTAAGCTTTAACTCACAGATATCTCAAGATCAGCATATTTCTCATGTATTCGGCCCGGAATCACGCAAAACGGTAAGCTTTCGATTGTAAATATAACACTGTAAACGAGATTATCAGGTGTACGCCTCTATTTTGCGCAAAATAGCTTCCGGGTTACAGCTGGAATTGTTAAAGCGTTGGTTGTTCTCTACATTCCACGAGCACCACGCTGCCTCAACCCACACCTCGCGACCATGCTCGCTAGCTGTGGAGAAGATCTCCTCCACCCATTCAGATATTGTTGCAGGTCTTCTATAAAAAAAAAAGCTTCGGTCAAACAAGGTTGTCCACACTTTCTCGCCCACCTTGCATGAGACAAAGAGGAGATCAAAATTCTCTAACTCGCCCAAACATCCCCCACAGTGCTCTGGAATCTTCACCCCTTTGCTGCGTAACTTACAGCAGTGGGAATTGATCCGTTCCACAACCGCCACACGTGAAATATGATTTTTTTTGGGAAATTTTGAAAAACATAAGCTTTTTTTACCATCCCCCATTCCTCCCAGCAGAGGGTTCCAACCTTCCATGTTCTTGTTTGCGTAAAAGTGAGTAACCTGTCGACGTAGAGTAGCACCTTGATAGCAGTTGCTATCGATTGTGCACATGAACACACACGACACAAGGTTTTTGAACCCCAAAACACAAATTTGCTTTGATTGATGATCAGATACGATGGACAAACCAGTTTATGTAGTGAAACTAAAAACATAAAAGACACTTTTTACCCCCCCCCCCCCTAAAGCAAATTAATACGCTACCCTCCCCCTAAAGCAAATTAACCACATAACGATATAAAATAACTCACGTCTAACTTATTACTAGTCTCGAACATAATCTTTGAGATATCCCAGAGGTTGTCGAGCTCGTCCTCCCCGTCTCGTACACGTGTCGCCCAACGGATGCATATCCGTATCACACCTATTTTGTGTCAATTCCCATTTAAAACTGCCCGGGCTTGATAATCGTAGTGGGATTTGGATAATATCAATCACGTCAACCTCCCACAAGTAGGTTCTAAGATGTCGTTCATCCCTCATACTAATTCTGATACAGTGCGCTACCTATAAATTAGCAAAATTCGGGGTTGGATTGATCACCTTCGCAATGTCCCCTAGGAATCCACTTATCCTTAAACATATATATATATATATATATGTTTATTTCAGCACTAGTTAGTTTTACTCTTTGACCACACCAACAATCATTCCTAAGGTCGAGTTAAGTTTATTATATAGTACCTGACAGTCCAAACTACCTAACAGTCCAAACTAAAGCACCTCTCCATCTCTTGTTCTCCCTCTATAAGAATAACATTCTCCTTTGTTCACTCCCACAACTAAACATCAGACACTATTAACACACCACATTGTCAAGCAAGGATGGGTGGATTCATACTCAATTTTGTTTCTGGATTCTCTTTATTCATCATTGGAATTTTTCTTTGGGTTAATAATATCCCCATGTTGGCCGATACCAAAACTCACTATCATGAGTTTGTTGTACGTTCATTTCTCTATTTATTTGTGTCTGTTTTGTCTCTCAGTGTGTGTGTGGAATTAGTACTTTTTCATGTATTAACACGTAGGTTGAACAAACTGTTGGTGAAAAGCACTAAAAATAACGATTTTAGTAGGGAAAATTTGATTAACATAGCATGACCAAGAACATAGAGAAAGCAAATCAAGAAGGCAAATAATACAGAAATTAGATACTGTATGAAAGAAAAATGGGAACAGTTCATACCTCTGTTCACAAAGGAACAGGTAAAACACGAACGCAGCTGAGTCGCCAGGTCTTGCGAAGAAGGCCTGACTGTTCTTGAAGAAATAATCGCCCCCACTTACGCTGTATTGGGATCCGGCGACAATCCTTCCAGGATAAAACAGCTCTGATCCTCCTCGTTACAGCAGCGATGAAGATCAACTTCGACTCGCACCTCAGTTCGCCAGAGAAAGAGAGAATTGTTTCTGTTGAGAGATGAACCAGAGAAAAACGTATGTGCGACCATCAATAAAAACGAACGATTGACCATATGAATGAGATTCATCCATCAGTTTTATGGTAAAACTGATCAATCTAATTGATTGACAATCAATTCGTTTTAATGGTCATTAATCCCACAATAAAACGGTCAAAAACAGTTAATTTGAATTATTCACCCATTAAAACTGGTGAGTAATAAAAATTAGCTGTAGCATAACCTCTCGCAGGTCGTCTCGCGTACGCGAGACGCCGAGACATTTCGCCCAAATCGCCCTTCGACCCGACCCGGTCCGGTCCGGTCCGACCCGACCCGACCCGACCCGAGTCGAGTAGAGGCGAGGCGTGGCGAGGCGAGGCGGCGGCGCGCGCGTGTGTGTGTGTGCGCGAGGCACACAATAACACCCATGGCTCTCCACACACCTTAGTAGTTGTACACTACCCTTGTGTGTGAAACCAAATATACCCACCTACCACCACTTTGAGCAACAATGTGGGACAAATAATGCTCTTGGTTTCAAGCTTCTTCAAGCTACCAAGAACATCACCATTTCTCTATGGATTTAACATCCAACTTCCAACAATCCCCCACAAATCCATGCAGAAATGCATTCAGGATTCTCATCATGACTTGTTATTCAGAGTCGGTACCCTTCCGGGTTTGAACCCTCCTGAGTCCTCTACTTCGATGATTACCGGATTAAGATGGAATATTTCACCTTGAATCTTTATCCGTAAGGTGTAATCATACTCCATAGACGACGACAAGTCAAAGGCTATGGTGCCAATCTACGGCTTTGAGACATTAATGGTCCTGTCTCGATCCTGTTCGTCGAATGTTTCAAGGAATAACCCTTTCCTCTAATTGCGACCGCACAATTACATTCGCTTAGCTGGGCATCTCCAGAGATGACTGCCATCATCTCGTCAAAATGACTTGACCCCATTCAGAGTTAGAATAACTCTTGCTACACTGGCAGAAACAGTACCTTTTTAGGTTTACAGGGGATAGACTCCGATACAAATGTATCATCTATGTAGCAAAGGTACTACCAGTTCATCCTCACAGCTTGTTATTACCACATTGAATACACTTTTGAGGGATCTCCTCTCATGTGTATTGGGTTCCCACTGTTGATGAACTACGATGGGTTGTCAGTCCCATCCCCAACCTCGACTTAAGGACCACTGCAGGTTCCAGTCCTTTAGTCAACGGATCAGCTATATTATTCTGAGTTCCTATGAACTCTACAGCTATAATCCTATCAGACACCAAACCCCTTATAGACTTTAGTCTAACTTGGATGTGTCTCCTTGTTTTAGCTTTATACTTTTTACTGCTAATCTTGTCGATAGTCGTCCGACTATCACAATGAATAGCAATAGCAGGAAGCGGCTTGCTTACTACAGGTAAGGCGGACATAAGTCCGTGTAACCATTCAGCCTCCGTCCCCGTGGCATCAAGCGCACACAACTCAGCCTCAAAAGTAGACCGAGTCACTATCGTCTGTTTGGTCGACTTCCAGGATATTGCTCCACCAGCCAAGGTGAACACATATCCAGTCACTCCATTGGAACCAGACTTCTTAGCTATCCAACTTGCATCACTGTACCCCTCAAGTACACCAGGAAACCTCCTATAGTGTAAACTTAGGTACATTGTGCCTTTCAGATATCTAAGCACTCTATCAAGAGCATCCCAATGAGTCCTGTTTGGACAGCTCGTATATCTAGCCAACTTAGACACAGAATATGAAATATCTGGTCTAGTACAGTTAGCAAGATATTGCAAACTCCCAATAATCTGAGAATACCTTAATTGAGACACAGGTACACCTGAAGAATTCTTGACTAAGGCAACTTTAGAATCATATGGTGTGCTAGCGATTCTACACTGCGAATAACCATATTTCTCAAGTATAGATTTCTCTATGTAATGAGACTGAGATAAGGTTATTCCCTCAGCTGACTGAGTCAACTTCAGTCCAAGAATCACACTAGCCTCACCCATATCTTTCATCTCAAAATGCCTTTTCAAGAAAGCTTTCGTCTCATTAATAATCTCAATATTAGTTCCAAACAACAAAATATCATCCACATATAGGCATAAGATCACACATTCACTACATTTAACTTTGGAGTAGACGCACTTGTCACTATCATTTATTATAAAACCAAATGGCAATACAGTTTCATCAAACTTTTTATGCCAATCCCTGGGAGCTTGTTTCAAGCCATAAAGAGACTTGATTAACTTACATACTTTCCTTTCATTGCCTGATGCAACAAATCCCTCAGGCTGATCCATATAAATCTCTTCTTCAAGATCACCATGAAGAAAAGCTGTCTTAACATCCATCTGATGGATGGTAAGACCATGGACAGAAGCCAATGCTATAAGCATTCGGATTGTTGTCATCCTTGCAACCGGAGAGTATGTATCAAAGTAATCAATGCCTTCCCTTTGCCTAAAACCCTTAGCCACCAGTCTAGCCTTGTACTTATCTATTGAACCGTCAGGGTTCAACTTCCTTTTAAAGATCCATCTGCACCCGATAGTAGAACACCCAGGAGGGAGGTCAACTAACTCCCATGTTCCATTAGAAACAATAGAGTCAATTTCACTCTTTATAGCGCCCTTCCAATGCCTAGATTCCGAAGAATCCATAGCCTGCCGGAAAGTTAAAGGTTCGTCCTCGACATTGTAAGTGACGAAGTCACTTCCAAAATCCTTGACAACCTTAGCACGCTTACTCCTTCTAGGTTCTTCTACCTCCTCAGGTACAGATCTACTGCTTGATTCCGCCCCCACATTTGTTATCTTTTCCACATGATCAGGAATAGAACTAGATGTGTGAGGTGAATTATCATTAGTAGCATCTTGAGGTATACCAGTCTTCATGGGGTATACATCCTCAAAGAATGTAGCATCACGAAATTCAACTATCGAGTTAGCCACTATACCGTCTATGTCAGATTTTAACACTAAAAATCTCATAGCCGTAGTGGTTTCTCGATAGCCCAGAAAGATACAATCAATAGTCTTAGGACCTAGCTTCTTTCTCTTGTGTACAGGTACAAGTACCTTAGCAAGGCACCCCCACACACGAAGATAATTAAGACTAGTCTTCCTGCCTTTCCATAACTCATAGGGTGTTTTCTCTTTGTGTTTCAGAGGAACTCTATTCAGAATATGGCAAGCCGTATTCAAAGCCTCTCCCCACATGTACTTAGGTAACCCAGAGTTTAAAAGCATACTATTAATCATATCAGAAAAGGTTCTGTTCTTTCGTTCAGCAATCCCATTGGACTCAGGTGTGTATGGAGGAGTAACTTCATGAACTATTCCATTGTTTGCACAAAATTCATCGAAAGCGTTACTCGTATACTCACCACCTCTATCGGATCTTAAACGCTTAAGTACCTTACCAGTTTGTGTTTCAACTTCAGTTTTATAAACAATAAACTGACTAAGCGCTTCATCTTTATGTTTAAGAAAATAAACATAACAGTATCTACTACAATCATCTATAAAAGTAATGAAATATCTACATTGGTCCTTTGTCAACACACCACCAAACTCACAAATGTCCGTGTGCACTAAATCTAACAAGTCTGAATCCCTTTCAACACTATGAAAAGGTTTCCTTGTTTGTTTAGCAGACACACATACTTGACATTTATACTTCTTTTCTATGGTGTGCTTTGGTATCAACTCTAAATTCATCATATTCTTTAGAGCACCAAAATTTAAATGACCAAGTCTAGCATGCCACAAATTTGATGATTCAACACTATTAACAGAAGGAACAATACCATTAGCAAAATTTCCCAAAACGGGTTCAGCATTTATTACAAATAAACCATTGGACAAATAGCCCTTGCCAAAAAAAGTACCAGTATGAATAAGGACTACTTTATTACATTTAAAAGAAATCTCAAAACCGCTAGCTACTAAACGGCTTCCACTTATTATATTTCTACGAACAGACGGAACATGATGCACTCTTGTCAGGGACAGGATACGACCCGAAGGAAACTTTAGGTCCACGTTTCCTAATCCAAGCACTTGTGCAGCATTCGCGTTCCCCATCGTCACTGTCATGCCACTACTCTGTTGATAAGATACAAATAAACTAATATCAGCACAAACATGCACATTAGCTCCAGTATCAATCAACCATTCGTTAGACAGATATGTGGAAAATAGCTCAGGGTTGTAGGTAACATACCGGCCAGTGTCGGTTTCAGAAGCAGAAGCTTCACCAACAACCATGTTCACCACAGCCTCACTCGTGGTTCCAAGCACCGTATTCGCTTGTGCTACCACATTGGTTTTCTTTGATTTCTTATTTGGGCAGCCCTTACTGAAGTGTCCAACCTGTCCACAAACCCAACAAGATTTGCTTCCCTTTGGTTTCTTGGCCTTGACCGTGTCATCTTTTGGTTTATCATCTTTTGGCTTATCATTTTCATCCTTCTTAACAGTGTTTTTCCTTTTCTTTCCAGCAGTAACAACATTCACCTTCGCACTACCCGGTTCAGTCGGCATCACATGTCCTTGTTTGGACTTGTGTTGCTCTTGCACCGAGATGTCCAGCATGAGGTTAGTCCAGGTGATTTCTCCTTTCTGTCTTTTCAGGGAGAGACAAAAATCTTCCCAAGACTTTGGGAGCTTCTCAATCACACACATAACCAGAAACTTTTCAGGAAGATCCATACCGGATTCCTTCAAAGCATGCACAATCATCTCAAACTCGTGCACCTGCTCAGTCATGGACTTATTGTCCACCAGTTTGAAATCAAGAAATTTAGACACAGAATATTTTTCCAGACCTTGTGAGTCAGTATTATGTGTCTCATTCAGCTTTTCCCATAAAAGCTTTGCAGTGAATGAATCTGATGAATAAACATCAAACAGAGTATTCGACAGAGCAGCAAGAATTGCCGCTCTAGCCACTCCATCTTTTTCAGTCAACTTTGCAAAGGCCTTAATGGAATCAGGCTTTTCTTGATCCACCACTGGTTTCTCATACTCCACAACCGGCCATAAACCCTTTATAGTTAACCACAATTTCAGCTTTTTCTGCCAACGAGAAAAGCCAACACCACCGTTGAATTTTTCTGGTAAACCAGTCAATTCAACAGCTTGTGGAAACGTATAAGTGGCCCAATCAATAGCCACGGCAGGAGCAGATGAACCGGGAACAGTTTTCTCAGTTTCAGTAGTCATATTGTTAAACAAATTACGTATTATTTCTTCAAGAATGTTGGTGAAAAGCACTAAAAATAACGATTTTAGTAGGGAAAATTTGATTAACATAGCATGACCAAGAACATAGAGAAAGCAAATCAAGAAGGCAAATAATACAGAAATTAGATACTGTATGAAAGAAAAATGGGAACAGTTCATACCTCTGTTCACAAAGGAACAGGTAAAACACGAACGCAACTGAGTCGCCAGGTCTTGCGAAGAAGGCCTGACTGTTCTTGAAGAAATAATCGCCCCCACTTACGCTGTATTGGGATCCGGCGACAATCCTTCCAGGATAAAACAGCTCTGATCCTCCTCGTTACAGCAGCGATGAAGATCAACTTCGACTCGCACCTCAGTTCGCCAGAGAAAGAGAGAATTGTTTCTGTTGAGAGATGAACCAGAGAAAAACGTATGTGCGACCATCAATAAAAACGAACGATTGACCATATGAATGAGATTCATCCATCAGTTTTATGGTAAAACTGATCAATCTAATTGATTGACAATCAATTCCTTTAAAACGGTCAAAAACAGTTAATTTGAATTATTCACCCATTAAAACTGGTGAGTAATAAAAATTAGCTGTAGCATAACCTCTCGCAGGTCGTCTCGCGTACGCGAGACGCCGAGACATTTCGCCCAAATCGCCCTTCGACCCGGTCCGGTCCGGTCCGGTCCGACCCGAGTCGAGTAGAGGCGAGGCGTGGCGAGGCGAGGCGAGGCGGCGGCGCGCGCGTGTGTGTGTGCGCGAGGCACACAATAACACCCATGGCTCTCCACACACCTTAGTAGTTGTACACTACCCTTGTGTGTGAAACCAAATATACCCACCTACCACCACTTTGAGCAACAATGTGGGACAAATAATGCTCTTGGTTTCAAGCTTCTTCAAGCTACCAAGAACATCACCATTTCTCTATGGATTTAACATCCAACTTCCAACACAAACAACGGTGACGAGGTTGTGTAATAAGCATGATGTCATTACAGTGAACGGCCAACTTCCAGGACCGACATTGGAGGTGAACAATGGGGACACCCTTGTGGTCACTGTTGTTAACATAGCCCAGTACAACGTTAGCATTCACTGGTAAAACTGCATAGCGCTACGTTTATTGATACTTGTGATAAATATTTTCTCTGTTCTACGGTAATAATAGATTGGGTGTTTTTTTGTTAAATTTACTGTAATGCCCTTTCTCAAATTAATATTTTTTTTTGAAAGGTGAAAAAGTATGCAGCAAATTATTAAACCAGGATAGTATGGTATGATCTAAGATGAGTGTCAAGTCAACGCCCCCTGTGGCCTGTAGTTATTATCCCTCACAAAACCTCTCCTCCCCTTCTGCGATCCCAGGGCGATTAATGTTTAACGACTCAATTCACCTCCTTTCTCGTTGATTGAGGGTTTGGTCAGGTACTCGGTTTGGTAAAAGTGTGATTGTTTTCGGCAAGGACATAACTACATAAAAGGTAGCATTAGCTTGGTCCCCTCACATGTGTCAATTATTGAATGGTGTGGATAACCAAGTGTCTTGCTTACGTGGTTCTCTAAGAGTAACTAAACATTTCTACTGAGCCAAACACAGTTTTACTACATATTTGGCACTGTGATTTGTTTAGAAATAGTTGTTTTGTGGAAAGTCATTTGGTAGCATGGTATTTTGCCTATGTTTTGAACATTTTTTATTTTGAAACAGGGGTACCTAGAAACACTGATTTTGTGTGTTAAGCTATGTTTCCTGTTTATGAACGGATACTAAATATGCTCTTAGTGTCTGTTCAAGACAGTTTTCCCAACTGGTCTTTTTGTTTTGAAACAGGCGCTGATTGAAGGTTTGGTGAGGTACCGAGCTCTTGCATCTTTTGTGCATGCTTGTTAATTGTGTTTTACCGCCGAGGAACAATTTATCAAGTAAAATTGGTTTTGACTAGTCATTTTTGAGTGATTTCAATTTTTTTTTTCACAAAAAAGCAGTTTGACTTTAACCGAACACAGTTTTAGCCGTTTATTCGAGACAGTTTTTCCCAACTGTTCATTTGGTTTTGAAATTAGTAGCCAACAACCCCTTAGATGGATTATCAACTTGTATAAGCATTAAAGACTTGACAGACGACCTGCAAGGGAGTTAATTTGATAAGGAGTTCTCAACTGCCCGCCATTATGCAAAATTTATCATTACGAGTGTATGTTTAATGGTAATTGTATAATGTGACCCTGCATATAACTGTGAGGTTGTGAGTATGTGACCCTAATTGCATGCGTCTGGAAGACTAGAAACCAAATTTTTAATCAGGTTTAGTTAAAATCAGTCATTTTAATTTAATTCCGTTTGCATTGTTTGACTATTTCGATTAAAATCTGTTTTAGACAAATAATTCATAGATTATTTAATCTTCAATTTTGTAAATTCTCTCATATTCGGTGGATTTTAAGCTCGTACCAAACAACTTCACAATTTTTAACTAATTTAGATTTTCAGCCAATTTGTTTTCTCTCATATTATTTGTAACTGATTATTTACATTTTCAGCAGGTACTTAACATGCCCTAACTGGTTTTAATGGACCTCATAGTAGTCAAAACGCCCTTGAGAGAAAAACTATACCATTCACATCTTTTGCACATCGCTCGAAATTAAGGGAGTGAAATATGAAATAGTATAGTAAAATCCAAAACTTTCCTATACCACATGAGATTGGTAAACTTGTTTAACCTAATACCTCAATTTATGAATTGTAGGCAGCAATTAAGTTATATCCGTCATAATACATGTGACCGGAGAACTGAAATAGATGGGATGTAAGAATATTTTTAAGACTGGCCGGTTCAATGGGAGAGTCACTAGTCCGGTTAAGTCAAAGAGACCTCACTTCAGCTAATACTGGTGTCAAATGGTCAGATCACCAGCTATAGCGTCCATCGAATAACCCGAACCAAATATTAGTGATCTGGAACGGCGATGGTATCAGAGAGTGAATGGGAAGCTAAAGAGATGAACAACAACAATAGGAGGAGGATGGTGGAGATCGTGAGAGGTGAGCCAGAGGACGATCTCCTCCTCATCGCAGAAGGCGACAACGTCGACGGTGGCTGAAATCGCGCGGACCCGGAATAGATGACTTATAGTCGGCTAGGATTCATAGTGGATACAGACATTCACCGTCGTTGGAGGAGGAGGAGGGGGAGGGAAAGAGAGACATAGAGGCTGTTAAGGTTAGAAATGAGGGGGTGAGAAGAAAAAAGAAATATGTAGTAGTGTAATTTTTCTTGAAAGTGAGGGTCCATGTCTTTTTGACCATCTGTTAGTGTGCAGTCAGGCACTAAGTCTGACAGGGGCCGTAATGGGTATATCCTCAAACACGAAGCACTAAATTGTATTTAACCCATATTCGGAGGGTGATTTTTGTCTTTTACACTTCATAACATTATTTGGATATTAACAAATCTTGAATCTTCAACTCACGTGCTTTGAAGACTGAAAATTCCTGCATAAAGTTTCTGGATCAAAATGAACATTTTTAAACTTCAAAATATATGTTACAGTTACACTGTCCCAACACTCCATCTTCCCTTCAAGCTCAAAGTTTTACCTCATCAGTTATATGCTAGTAATAATAAGAGTAACAATGAAATTTTGAAAAATTCACATACACCACTGCCATCCCTAGCACTTACATGGCTCCTCCTTCAGTCTTCACCCATTGGGCCTACAGTTTAGAATCTTAGAAATTGTTCATCATTTTACTTGAAGGGGTGTATGCCATAAACGTCACTGGAAGAACAAATTTTTCTGACAGGCATGGAGTTAGGCAAATGAGAACGGCATGGGCTGACGGATCGGACTTCATAACACAGTGTCCTATTCAACCGGGAGGCAACTACACTTACCGATTCACGATTGAAAATCAGGAAGGGACACTGTGGTTGCATGCCCACAGCTCATGGCTCAGGGCTACCGTATACGGGGCTCTCATTATTAAGCCCAAAGAAGGCTCTTCCTACCCATTTCCGAAACCCAATCGAGAATCAACCCTTGTCTTAGGTACGTGTCATAAATTTCTTATAATCACACTTATAGTACTATTCTCAATAACGAACGAAACAACCGCATGTTAATTAACCAGGTGAGTGGTGGAATATGAATCCTATGGAAGTGATTAAGCAGGCAACACTAACCGGGGCAGCTCCAAAAAAGTCTGATGCGTACACCATTAACGGTCAGCCGGGTGACTTCTACAATTGTTCCAGTAAAGGTTTGTTTATGGATAAAATAAACATTGTACATACTGATACAAGCATATTATGCAATGCTGACACAATGAAACAGAGAGATTTAAATGGGGTAATTGGTGCATATACCGTTATAGTTCGAGTAAATTCTGGTGAGACGAATTTTCTAAGAGTCATCAACGCGGCAGTTAACCAACAACTCTTCTTCTCCGTCGCAAACCACAAGTTGACAGTGGTTGCAGCCGATGCTTCCTACCTAAAACCTTTCACGGCCTCAGTGCTCATGTTGGAACCCGGTCAAACAACAGACATCCTAATCACTGCCGACCAACCCCCATCACGGTACTACATTGCAGCCCGAGCCTACGTAAGCAATGCCCCAGCATTATATTATTTTGAAGATCGAGCCAACGCCAGCGCTCAAGGGTCACCATACAACAACACAACCACCACAGCCATCCTTGTATACAAATCAGCAGCACCCGTCACAATCAGTCCTGTTAACGCTACTTTACCGACGTTTAATGACACACACGCCGCCATGGCCTTCACTACAAGCCTCAGGAGCAGACACTTGACGGCTCTTGTCCCCACAACTATCGACAACAACCTATTCATCACGGTTGGTCTTGGAACGTTCAATTGCCCACCTGGTGAAGCCTATTCAAGCACTTGCCAAGGACCAAACGGAACTCGTTTCACAGCCAGCGTGAATAATGTGTCCTTCGTTCTCCCGTCTAACATCTCTATCCTCCATGCGTATCTCCAAGGCGTACACGGTGTATTCACCACAGATTTCCCATCAACTCCACCATTGGTGTTTGATTACACAGGTTATGTTAGCAGCTCACTCTGGCAACCTATGACAGGAACTAAGGTGTTCAAACTGAGATATGGTGCAAATGTACAAATTATTCTTCAGGGTACGAGTATTTTCACAGCCGAGGACCACCCCATTCATCTACATGGATAAAACTTCTTTGTAGTAGCAGAGGGATTCGGGAACTTCGACAACAAAAGGGATACTGCAAAGTTTAATCTTGTTGATCCCCCTGTGAGGAACACTATTAGTGTACCTGTTTCCGGATGGGCAGTTATCAGATTTGTTGCTGATAATCAAGGTTATTTAAGAACATGACATAGATTTTAGTTAACAATTACATGATAGTTCATTTTCTTTATTTGATGTGTTCTCTTGTTGTTTTTGGCTGAAAGAAACAAGGGCGAGGATGATGCTAGTCATCAAAGACATGCGACTTCATTTTGTTTATTTCACATGTTCTTTGTTGTGTTTGGCTGATAAAAACAGGGGCTTGGATTATGCACTGTCACTTGGATACTCATTTGACATGGGGTTTGGCAACCGTTTTTATCGTGGATAATGGAATTGGGGAGCTGGAGACGCTACAATCCCCGCCAGCTGATCTTCCTATATGTTAGCAATGGAGAAGTGAAGCGACAATGATTGTGAAAAAAGTCTGACATTAGCATATCGTTGTTGTTTTTCCCTAATTGGGAACTATTGTTCTTCATATACCATATTACTAATAATCAATTACATGATAGTTAATTTTCTTTATTTGATGTGTTCTCTTGTTGTTTTTTGCTGAAAGAAACAAGGGTTAGGATGATGCTAGTCATCAAAAACATGCAACTTCATTTTGTTTATTTCACGTGTTCTTTGTTGTGTTTGGCTGATAAAAACAGGGGCTTGGATTATGCACTGTCACTTGGATACTCATTTGACATGGGGTTTGGCAACCGTTTTTATCGTGGATAATGGAATTGGGGAGCTGGAGACGCTACAATCCCTGCCAGCTGATCTTCCTGTATGTTAGCAATGGAGAAGTGAAGCGACAATGATTGTGAAAAAGGTCTGACATTAGCATATCGTTGTTGTTTTTCACTAATTGGGAACTATTCTTCTTCATAGACCATATTACTAATAACTAGTAAGGGGCACGTGCTTCACACGTGGATCTTGTACATTTTATTTCTTAGTTTTATTTTAATTATGTGTTTACAATACAGCATAGCAGATATGAATTTAGATCTTGCAACCTCCACCTTCTACTCTACAGACCATTTTAAGAGACCATGGGAGAAAAGATTCTCACATGTCTGAAATTTGTCTTGGCTACGGTCATGTCTTTACTTTCTACAAAATGTATCTCATCCTAGAGTATGCTTTCACTAATCTCGCAAGTTCTTCTCCTGGATTCTTGTTTTCTGTGCCGTATATACATTGTCACCAAACCAACCAAAATTTTAGGTATTGTAGTAAGCAAATGATATGTGAAATATTATCTTTTAACAATAGGATTTGCAAATGGAAATTTACACTTCATAGCAACAAGAGAGGCAGAGAAGTACTATAATCATAAATTAAAACATCTTTAACTGTAACTCTCATATGCTTAACAGTACTAATTTAAGCACCACACATCTTTATCTAGCCTTACAACCTTTGCCGAGTGCAAACAACAATGATCATATTACCTTATTTGTGCAGTAATTCCTGAAGAATCACGATCTCTCATCCCTTCATAAGGTTGCTCACTTCTTATAATTTTAACACAGTAATGTTTCATCACTCTAATCACGTCACACGTCCTTTTAGAGTGGATAAATGACATATCCAAAAAATAGAACTTCCAAATTCATGATAAATACCATCCAAGATACGTCTTCATTACATCCTTTACCCTGACTATGCAAAATCTTTTCGTCAAAAGTCTCCTCGCCCTGAAACCGAATTTCAACACTGACAATACTCAACTGAATTACTGTACCATGAAGCAATATAAGAATTGAAACTACATGCCAATGATGTACCAGAGATTTACACTTCCTACACGTACTGGTGATTAAAAGTCTTGAGAAATTCTAAGATGGGTAGCACCTACCTCACATATATCACTATGAATGCACTCAACTCTTACCCAATACCATAAGAATCCATGATCTTCCACTTAAACACCAACTGGCTAGTAGAGCAGAAGCACATGAAGTTAAGGGTTTTCTTCTTGTAAATTATTTGATGTGAATTCCAAAAATAAACCAACTCCATAAGGGTATGCCATTTGGTATTGTAGCCTCTAAGAAGTCGCACTTCCAAAAAAAAATGAAGTACGTTCATTAAAGAAAGGACGGATAGATGTAATGCCACAAACCAGTAAAATCTATGTCCTCTAGTCTAGAGCATTCAAAGTCCATTTTCTCCAAAGATGCTACACAGCAATTGGCGCAAGGAAAAATAAATTATGAATGTAAGATAGTACTTTTATGAATAGCAAAATGATAAAATAGTTTACGTGCAACTGAAATTAGCCAAAAGGACACTGTTATGGATAATTATTCATTAATTTATTAAATGAAGACTGCAAGTTATTGTTGCGGAAATATATAGGCTGGGGAGAACTTTAAATATATGGTTTGACATGAGTAAAAGTCTACAAACGGAAGAAAATGAAGAACAGGGGAAAGAAAAAATGTGACGCAATCTTTTTCTTGTCACATGCCTAACCTTGCCTGTGGTACCACAACCACCATCATTGCAACAGACAATAGATTGGTCTTTTAGGAGATCTAATGTGCACCATAATTGCTACCAACCCCACGGTCTCCTTCCGTTGAGCCAGCGACCTCTTGCAACGTACTTTGGCCAAAAATAGTCTATCAATGTAAAACTGAATTAAGTTTGAACAATATTTTAAATCACTAATCAAGGAAACATTATGTTCGATGGATTTGATTCCGGAGGTTCAGTTCGAAGTTGTTACTGGAGAACGCCATTGTATCCAACAATGGCAGATATTTTTCTTGTATACGCAAGGCACAAAGCATTTCATCTACCTGTGTTTGGGCAATTTCAAGAACCAAGTTCACACCAGTGCTTGGGGAGTTTTACGAAAACTCAGGTAAAACCACGAGTACAACACAGATCAATTACATGCAAAACCGCAGAATACAATACAGTTTTAAGGGTATTTTACAAAAGCGAATTTGCATAATTGTAACAAAAAAGAAATCACAAGATCAGGAGTTCAATTAGATAGTACGTCTAAAACTTGGTGCCGCTTCTCTTGCCGAAATTTGAACGACGGTAGGAGGTATTGTGTTTTCGGTTTTAAGAGATCAAGAAATATGTGTGATTGCGTCGTCCTCTGGAGTAATCGAACTCGGTGAAAGAAGATCGATAACGGGTTAGAAAGTTGGTTGAAAACATGAATCGGAGGCAGAGGGGCTTGAATGTGCCGGCGAGTTGCCAAATAGGGTAACGGTGGGAAGATGCGTCGTTTGGCGGAAGAGATGCATCCTCACGTAATGACGTCCGTTCGGTGGGAACTGGCTGGATGCAACTGTGACAAATTGTAGTTTAAGGGGTTTGCTTGATATTTTTCTTATATGTGGGGTCTTTTTTTTTATAAGAACACAACTTATATGTGGGTTTTTTATAATTAAAAATTTTAGGAACACTTTTTTGATTATTCCTCCTTTTATAAGAGTAAAGATAAAGATAAGAGGCACGTAATTAATCCCCCCTATCGATATAGAAACATTGATTGGGATTCAAGAACATTCATCATTTCGAAAGGCCGTGCAATTTCGTTATTTCCCTTCTTCAGCATCTTCTTCGATCCCCCCTAACAAAACTCATTCAATGTTGATTCAAATTTCAACGACTGTCAATATTTTACAAGCTATCTAAATCGATATTCAGATATGAACGACCGTCAATGTTCTTGGGATGAAATTCCAATATTTTGTTCACTGGTCGTCATCACAAAACTGAAAATTTTAAGAAAAAAAATTCTATGAAATCTTCGATAAAATCCCGTTAATTGGTGTTGGTAATACCATTCATTTTTTGAGGGACTGATTTTTCAATTCTTATGAGAGATATATGGTCTCGTGAGTTTCATTGCAGAAAGAGAGAGCGGATCAAGGTCGCATGGGTTTTGTTGGAGAGAGAGAAAGCAGAAGTTGAAGATGAAGGAAGACTACTATGTAGCACTATTGGTGGGTTGAGTACACGCGTCAATATCACGCAAATTCATAAATTTAGACTGGTTCAGATCAGCGACTACAGTGGCAACACATTGCAGATGATGTATTTCTTGTGTAAGACTAAAATGCACGAAAAATTAATTAATTGCCAAGGTATATGAAATTTTAGTTTGGCATTGAGTTATGAAATTTATTAAAAGAATATAATTTATAAATAAAGATGTTTATTCTATTGGATGCATGGATTAAAAAACTTTTTGTATGTTTCTGATTTTTCTGCTTTAATTTAGATTTTGTATATGGTTTAAGTATTACCTCTAAAAACAGAGGTGTTAACTGTTGTGCGCAAGCAATCTATAAATGGGTTTTATATCACTCACGCCTCACGAACAATGAACGAACAACAAAACACACAAATTTACATGGTTCACTAGCTAAAATCAAGCTAACTACGTCCACGGCGAAGAGAGACCTCTATTTAATCAAGATGAGCTATTACAATGTAGTGCATACATTTCTAAGACACTTAAGGGACTTTTTATAGTTCTAACCGACCTATGACCGTCATAGAGGGATTAGGAAACATTTCCAAAACACGAGATCCCTACCCAAATCTTCTGGGACCTGCCCCAAGTCATGTGGGACCTACCAGAGTTCGTGCGACCTCGGGACCTCAATGTTGTGCGACCTCTGGTCCAGGTCGTGTGACCTCCACACCATTCCGTATGTTTCATCTTTTGTCCTCCTTGTTCCTTTGCTCCCCCTTTAGGCTCCTTTGGTCCCCGTTCATGCTTCAAAGTTATTTTCTCAACATTCTAGGCATATTCTAGCAAATCTCCACCGTGAATTGAATCCTCTCACCCAACAACAACAACTCCTGTTTTTGTAAAAAAAGCTGGCCTCCTCCGCACCCAACACCTCCTGTCACAAAGAATCACTCGTGTAGGGTTTTGATTCATGGATGCGCAACGGAAGCATAAACAAACATAAAACCATGCAAAACCCTCCAAGGATCACAAATCAAGAGACATAACGATGGTAAGGGTTAGAAATCATAAACACACCTTAGGGTTCTCCTTTGATGACTTCAAACGCGAATTGTGTCACGTTCTCTATGGTTGATCCACGCCTAGAGTTGATCCTAGATCTCCCAAGTCCTTGGTGCTAGCCCGGAAGAGGAAGAGGAAGAAGAATTACGCAAAACGAGACCCAAAAGGAGGGTCTCGGCCTCCTTTGGCCGACGGGGACGGGGCGGCGACAAGGGGGCGGTCGGGCTCCCTTGTTGCTTGCTCTCTCTCCTTTTTGTTCTCTCCCACTCTTTGTTATGTTCACTAATGAGCATAAGTTATGTGGGAAGGAAGGAAGGAAGGTCCTTTATATAGTCCAACAACTCCTTGCCAACTACCTAAAGGACTTATTCTAGTCCTACTAGAATTCAATTTAGTCCCTTCCTTGCAAATTAGTCCCTACTAAGTTTGCAAGGGTTTGCAAAGTGATCCTTCTAATTAATTAATTCCCAAATCTAGTTCAACTCTTTATAGCGTGTGACCCCATAGGTTCTACCTAGTTGGTAGCAACTATTTGCTAATATGGAGCGGTCTCTAGCAAAACATCCATTCTAGCCAACTAATAGAATAGTCATCTTGACAACCTTTGTACAAGTAATTGTCTCATCCCTTTG
This sequence comes from Linanthus parryae, assembly GCA_023055425.1. Taxonomy (NCBI): domain Eukaryota; kingdom Viridiplantae; phylum Streptophyta; class Magnoliopsida; order Ericales; family Polemoniaceae; genus Linanthus; species Linanthus parryae. The sequence goes on along the minus strand of JALGPY010000002.1, from coordinate 113,012,901 downwards.
TCTCCATATCCGGATTGGACACGAGACATACAAGTCACACTCGTATATCCAATCCACAGTTTATCGATCCATGGGAATAGCCTTATTCGTGCAAATAACATCAATATCCCATATTGATTTATTTGAGTCTGGCCAGACATTCTATAAGCACTATCCCTCGAGTGGTCTAGGATATTTGCTCTCGTTATGTGGGAAGGACAAATTCTATCTACGTCCACTACGATCTCTAAGCTTGCTTCTTGTTGTATCCAGTACACGCCTTTATAACTACCCAGTTACGGTGTAGCGTTTAACGCTACCAAGATCACAATAATCCACAACTAGAATATCTAGTGACTTCAAGTCTAAGGATGACAATACCATTGTACCGCGAGAAGCGCTTGTGACTCAACATAACGTGTATGTAGCCTTCTCGGAGATGGGTCAATCCAGTGCAACATTCCCTAATGCACACCTATGTGTTGGATCATGATATCTCCATATCAATCCAACCCCATACTAGTCTATAGATGATTGTCCCATTAATCATTATACTGGACTAGGGATATTTAAGATAAACAACACAATTGTAAATCTAAGGACTTCATTATATTAAATATCCAATAAATAATAAATGAATTTCTAGCCACAAATAATTCATACTAAACTAGATTGCCTCTAGGGCATCTATTCCAACAGTCTCCCACTTGCACTAGAGCCAATCTGGCGCATCACGTATGCCCATACTCCTAGTGTGCCCTTCATGCTTCCACTGCGTGAGAGGCTTTGTAAGCGGGTCTGACAGATTATCATCTGTAGGAATCTTGCATATCCGAACGTCTCCTCTATCGATAATATCTCGAATCAGATGAAACTTCCTGAGCACGCGCTTGGACTTCTGGTGCGACCTGGGTTCCTTTGATTGCGCGATCGCCCCAGTGTTGTCACAGAACAACTCGACTGGATCCGCAATACTAGGGACCACACCAAGTTCAGAAACAAACTTTCTGATCCAAACAGCCTCCTTTGTTGCGCCATTTGCAGCAATGTACTCAGCCTCTGTTGTAGAATCAGCTACCGTCTCTTGCTTGGAACTCTTCCAGCTCACCGCTGCTCCATTCAGGCAAAACACATATCCCGATTGTGATCTAAAGTCATCTCTGTCGGTTTGGAAGCTTGCATCAGTGTAACCCCTTACACGCAACTCTTCTTCACCGCCAAATATCAAGAAAGCATCCTTAGTTCTTCTCAAGTACTTTAGGATGTTCTTGACTGCAATCCAGTGACTCTCACCCGGATTGGATTGGTATCTGCTTGTCATACTCAAGGCATATGACACATCTGGTCTAGTACATAACATGGTGTACATGATAGATCCTATGGCCGAGGCATAGGGGATTCTACTCATGCGTTCCTTCTCAATCTCATTGGAAGGACAACCACTCTTCGAAAGAGTGATTCCATGTGACATGGGCAAGAATCCCTTCTTGGAATCTTGCATGTTGAACCGCTTCAACACCTTCTCAATATATGTAATTTGACTTAGGCCTAGCAACCTCTTAGATCTATCTCTATAGATCTTTATACCGAGTATATAGGCTGCTTCCCCTAAGTCCTTCATTGAGAAACACTTTCCTAGCCAATCTTTAACAAATTGCAGCATGGGAATGTCGTTTCCAATGAGAAGTATGTCATCCACATACAAGAACAGAAAAGCTACAGAGCTCCCACTAACCTTCTTGTAGACACAAGATTCATCTTCGTTTCTGATGAAGCCAAACTCTTTGACCACTTCATCAAAACGTCGATTCCAACTCCTAGAAGCTTGCTTCAATCCATAAATGGATCGTTGCAGTTTACAGACTTTGTTGGCTTGCTTTGGATCCTCAAAACCCTCCGGCTGTATCATATACACGTCCTCGAGGAGATTCCCATAAAGGAATGCTGTTTTGACATCCATCTGCCAAATCTCATAGTCGTGGTATGCTGCAATCGCAAGTAGGATTCGGATGGATTTGGTCATAGCGACTGGTGAAAAGGTTTCATCATAGTCAATACCATGAATCTGTCTGAATCCTTTAGCCACCAATCGGCCCTTATAGGTAATCACATTACCATCCATGTCGATCTTCTTCTTGAAGAACCACTTGCACCCTATGGGCCGCGCCCCATCGGGTGGTTCCACCAAAGTCCATACTTTGTTGGTATACATGGACTCCATCTCGGATCTCATGGCTTCCAGCCACTTCTGAGAGTCTGGGCCACTCATGGCCTCCTCATAGGTAGTAGGCTCATCATCTATGAGCATCGTGTCACCGGAATCGGTCACGAGAAGTCCATACCTCTCGGGTTCCTGGCGCACTCTACTAGATCTACGAAGCTCTTGTGTTACCTGAACAGGTTGCTCCACAACTACTTGTGGTTCCTTTTCATGTTCCATAATCGGTTCAGTGATTTGTGGTTCTTGAACCTCTTCAAGTTCTACATTCCTCCCACTTGCTTCTTTAGAGACAAACTCTCTTTCTAGAAACACGCCGGTCCGAGCAACAAACACTTTGTTCTCGGTTGGATTGTAGAAGTAGTAACCCTTAGTTTCCTTAGGGTACCCCACAAATTTACACTTATCCGATTTAGGCCCCAGCTTGTCTGATTGTAAACGTTTTACATAGACATCGCAGCCCCAAATCCTCATGAACGACAGTGTGGGACGCCTCCCACTCCACATCTCATAGGGTGTCTTCATAACTGATTTAGATGGAACACGGTTAATGGTGAAAGCTGCACTTAATAGAGCGTAGCCCCAAAATGACAATGGAAGATCTGTTTGACACATCATAGATCGAACCATATCCAATAGGGTTCGATTCCTCCTCTCGGACACGCCATTCCATTGTGGCGTTCCAGGTGGAGTGAGTTGGGACACGATCCCACACTCTCTAAGATAGTCGTCAAACTCTTGGCTCAAGTATTCTCCTCCACGATCCGATCGTAGAGCCTTTATACTTTTGCCAAGTTGCTTTTCTACTTCATTCTTGAATTCTTTGAACACTTCAAAGGATTCGGATTTTTCCCTCATGAGGTACACAAATCCATATCTACTGTAATCATCAGTAAATGTAATGAAGTAGACATAACCACCCCTGGCAGGCGTGGCAATTGGCCCACACACATCGGTATGTATGAGCGCCAATTGCTCACTAGTCCTTTCACCTTTCTTATTGAAAGGGGACTTCGTCATTTTTCCCAATAAACAAGCCTCACATGTCTCATATGATTCAAAATCAAATGAGTCTAGTAATCCATCCTTATGGAGTCTAGATACACATTTCTCATTTATGTGGCCTAAACGACAGTGCCATAAGTAAGCAGGATTTAAATCATTTATTTTAATCCGCTTGGTATTAATGTTGTAGACAGGATTGCTTAGATCAAGGACATAAAGTCCATTAAATAATTGCGCACTAAAATAGTGAATATTATTTAAATAAAAGGAACAACAATTGTTCTTTATTGAAATAATAAAACCATCCTTGTCCAAACAAGAAATAGAAATAATGTTTCTGCTCATAGCAGGCACAAAATAGCAATTATTTAATTCTAAAACTAATCCAGAAGGCAGAGATAGCTCGCACACGCCTATGGCCAACGCAGCAACCTTTGCTCCATTCCCAACGCGCAGATCTACCCTTCCTTTAGCCAATCTCCTACTTCTCTTTAGATCCTGCATATTTCGACAAATATGAGATCCACATCCAGTATCTAATACCCATGATGTAGTGAAAGTTAATTGACATCTACAACAAAAATACCTGGTGGTGGTGGAATCACTATTCCAAGCCTCATGTCCTCCAGATATTTTGGGCAGTTCCTCCTCCAGTGTCCAGGCTGACTGCAGTAGTGACACTCACTTTAGTCACGCCCTTGGCAATGCCACCAACAGGCTTAAGGGCAGGTTCCTTGGACTTGGCAACTGACTTGCCTTTGCCCTTGGAGGAAGAGGCAAACCTTTTGCCCTTTCCTTTCTGTACCATCATTATGGCCTTGCCCTTACCCTTGTTGATGCTCTGCTCAGCCGTCCTCAACATGTTGAGTAAATCTGGCAGTGGTTTAACGATCTCGTTCATGTTATAGTTCATAATGAACTGTCCATAACTCTCGGGCAACGATTGCGACACGAGATCGGTTGCCAACTCTTGGCCGACCGGGAACCCAAGTCGGGCGAGATTCTCCATGTACCCGATCATTCGGAGTACATGGGGTCCCACCGGGTTCCCTTCTGCCAGATGACATTTGAACAGTGCCTTTGAGACCTCATACCTCTCTACCCTCGCCTGCTCTTGGAAGAGCTGCTTTAGATGTTCGATCATATCGACAGCATTCATGTTTTCGTTTTGCTTCTGAAGCTCAGAAGTCATGGTGCAAAGCATAAGGCAGGCCACATCATTAGCGTCATCAACACGCTTTTGATACGCCTTTAGGGCAGCAGGTGTTTGGTTCTCTGGACCTTCTGGAACATGCTCCTCTATTGCGTACAGTTTCTTCTCTTGCTTGAGAACAATTCTCAAGTTTCTGTACCAATCAAGAAAGTTGGTTCCAGAGAGCTTGTCCTTCTCAAGGACAGATCGTAGGGAATGTTGTGAACTCGATGAGTTGTTTGCCATTTGGAATTCTACAAAAAGTAAAATACGCAAGTTTTAGTATTTGTGAATTTTTTACTATAATCAATAATGGCTAGTTTATCAAATATAGCTCCCACTATTTTTCTACGGATTAATAACCCTGAAGATATTAATGCGGAAAATATCCTTATATTTTCTAGTGGGCCAAGATCCATCTTTCATCTCCTTATGAGCTTGCTTTGGAAAGTCACCCATAATTTGACTACTTTAGGTAGGAACAATTCCAATTGCATCCCATATGCAACTCTTGGTTCAATTGGGCAAATAACTCCTTATTTATCCATCCATATGGATAATCCCAATTGATTGCCTATAGGTTTCTTAATCAAATTAATAGCCTAGTTGTGTTCAACCTCTTATCTAAACAATTGCACATTGTTACGTGCCATCACATTCCATCATGATGAACCAAGTCGCCATGCTTTGGCACGCACGAACTTGGTAAATAATGATGATAATGAGTGTTTAAATAACGAGAAGGCAGGAACACAATATTTGAATTTTGAGGGATTTTAAATTCAATTTTAATTGTTTTGTTGATCAATATCAACTAATCTATCTATTTGAGTTTGGGTACAACTCCAAATAATAGATCCGGGTTGTCTAATTATCTTATTATCCTAATTGCATGCATCATCCATACACCAACCACACAATAATAAGACAATAAAATAAACAACCACAAAACAGAAATTAAACGTGATGTGGATATGGCCTTTTCTAGACTAAGATAATTCCAAGCCAATGGAATTATCTATGAACCCTAAACAAACACATCTCCATGCGTCTTGATCTTTTGGTCCATCCTTCATAGTTATGTGGAATACTCCATGCTCCATGCTCCATCTTTTGTGGCTTCTTTGGCTTTGAGCTTCTTTTTCTTCAATCTTGGCTAACAATCTACTTTATCTAGTACTAGCTAATATCTACACTAAATAAAATAAATCTCACAAGTTGAGAAAAAAATGGCACGCAGGCCATAAAACCCTAATTAATTATTACAATTAATTGATCAGCTCGCAGGCCGTAAAAACAAACCAAAAAATTAAACATCCACATCAAACCACATCCTAAGGCCATATCCAATCACCATGCGATTTGCACATAAACAGTTAAAATCTAATTTTAACGCGCTTGGTCAAATTTAATTGATTTTAGGATTTCTAGGGTTAAATCGGTCCATGGGCCCAACAATCAAATTGCCCGGGCCCAACAAAGTGAACCACAAGGCCCTAGGGCCGGCCCGGCCCAAAACCCACAAGCCTAGGCCCGCGGGTTAGGGTCGCCCGGCCCCTAGTGCGGCCAAGCTTGGGCGGCAAGCAAGGGGGCGGTCCCTAGGGGGGCCGAACCTCCTTGATGGAGTTGTTTCCAAAACAACTCCCTTGCTTGGTGCCCAAGTTTGGTTGTTTCCTTGTTTTTGGAAGAACTCCTTCTTCCCCAAGGATGCCTAAACCCCTAGATCTAAGATCCTAAAATTTCTCAAACTCACCAATTTATGCATCCAATGCAAAAATTGGATCTTGTTATGATTAATTATTGACAAATAGCATCCCATGCTTGATTTGTCTTGTTTTACGCGATAAACAATCAAATTAAGGTGTAAAAAAACTAAAACGTAACCCATAAACCACGTTTATGCTCTACGACCTGTGGCTCTGATACTACTGTCGGGTTTTGATTCATGGATGCGCAACGGAAGCATAAACAAACATAAAACCATGCAAAACCCTCCAAGGATCACAAGTCAAGAGACATAACGATGGCAAGGGTTAGAAATCATAAACACACCTTAGGGTTCTCCTTTGATGACTTCAAACGCGAATTGTGTCACGTTCTCTATGGTTGATCCACGCCTAGAGTTGATCCTAGATCTCCCAAGTCCTTGGTGCTAGCCCGGAAGAGGAAGAGGAAGAAGAATCACGAAAAACGAGACCCAAAAGGAGGGTCTCGGTCTCCTTTGGCCGACGGGGACGGGGCGGCGGCAAGGGGGCGGTCGGGCTCCCTTGTTGCTTGCTCTCTCTCCTTTTTGTTCTCTCCCACTCTTTGTTATGTTCACTAATGAGCATAAGTTATGTGGGAAGGAAGGAAGGAAGGTCCTTTATATAGTCCAACAACTCCTTGCCAACTACCTAAAGGACTTATTCTAGTCCTACTAGAATTCAATTTAGTCCCTTCCTTGCAAATTAGTCCCTACTAAGTTTGCAAGGGTTTGCAAAGTGATCCTTCTAATTAATTAATCCAATTAATTAATTCCCAAATCTAGTTCAACTCTATATAGCGTGTGACCCCATAGGTTCTATCTAGTTGGTAGCAACTATTTGCTAATATGGAGCGGTCTCTAGCAAAACATCCATTCTAGCCAACTAATAGAATAGTCATCTTGACAACCTTTCTACAAGTAATTGTCTCATCCCTTTGTCTCCATATCCGGATTGGACACGAGACATACAAGTCACACTCGTATATCCAATCCACAGTTTCTCGATCCATGGGAATAGCCTTATTCGTGCAAATAACATTAATATCCCATATTGATTTATTTGAGTCTGGCCAGACATTCTATAAGCACTATCCCTCGAGTGGCCTAGGATATTTGCTCCCGTTATGTGGGAGGGACAAATTCTATCTACGTCCACTACGATCTCTAAGCTTGCTTCTTATTGTATCCAGTACACGCCTTTATAACTACCAAGTTACGGTGTAGCGTTTAACGCTACCAAGATCACAATAATCCACACCTAGAATATCTAGTGACTTCAAGTCTAAGGATGACAATACCATTGTACCGCGAGAAGCGCTTGTGACTCAACATAACGTGTATGTAGCCTTCTCGGAGATGGGTCAATCCTGTGCAACATTCCCTAATGCACACCTATGTGTTGGATCATGATATCTCCATATCAATCCAACCCCATACTAGTCTATAGATGATTGTCCCATTAATCATTATACTGTACTAGGGATATTTAAGATAAACAACATATTTGTAAATCTAAGGACTTCATTATATTAAATATCCAATAAATAATAAATGAATTTCTAGCCACAAATAATTCATACTAAACTAGATTGCCTCTAGGGCATCTATTCCAACAACTCGACCCCCCCACCGGGTTTGACACGACCTTAAGGGCCTCACTGGCTCAAGTGTTGAGCGATTCCAGACAATGATGGAACTTGCTCTCCACAATTGGCTTCATAAACATATACACTTGTCAGCTGTCCTCACCTTCTTCACCTTAATCCTGCTCTTGTTTCTCATAAATGATGAAGTTGATATGATTGGTCCTTTCACGATGAAACTGGTCCTTAGTCAAGCATATCACACTCAAGCTATCAGAGTTGACTATCGGTTGATCTTGAAGTAGGCCTAGATCATTGATCATTCATTTAAGCCACATTGCCTACTTTGATGATTCTGTTAGAGCCATGTACTCTGTCTTCGTTGTTTACAAAGTTACCGTCGGCTGTAGTGTAGCCTTCCAACTCACAACAGAACCTCCCAGAGTAAACACACAGCAGGTCATTGATCTCCTTCTATCAATATCCCGTGCATAGTACAAATCCGTGAACCAGGCTACCAAGATAATTTCGTTAGCCCCGTAACACAGGTCAATGTCTGATATACCCTTAAGGTACCTGAATATTCACTTCACCGCCTGTTAGTGATCCTTACTTGGCTGAGAAATAAAACGACTAACCACACTAACAACGAATTCTATGTTAGGTCGAATACATACCATATCATACATGAGGTTTCCTGCGCTAGCATATGGAACCTTGGATGTGTACTCTTTCTGCTCCTGATTCTGAACAATGTAGATTCGTAACTTGCTATTAGTTGCAATAGGAGTATCTATAGATTTAGCAGATGACATCCCAAATCTCCCAAAGACCATCTTGATGTATCCCTGGTGTTATAGGAAAATCTTCTTCTTCCTATCTCTATAGATATCAACTCCTAGAATCTTCTAAGCAGCCCCAAGATCCTTCATCTTGAATTCAGCACAGAGAGAACACTTCAATTCCTGTATGTCCTCCATATCCTAGGTTGCAATCAAGATATCATCTACGTACAGAACTAGGTAGATACGTGTCTCACCTCGCAAGAACTTGTGATACACGTAGCAATTATACTCGCACTTCTTGTAACCAATCTTCAACATGAAGCAACCAAACCTCTTGTCTCATTGCCTTGGTGACTGATTAAGCCCATATAGAGATTTTTTTAGCTTGCACACATGTTCTTATTTTCTAGGAACTTGGAACCCCTCCTCTTGTCTTATGTATATTTCCTCCTCAAACTCCCCATGTAGGAAATATGTTTTCACTTCTAGCTTCGCAAGCTCTAAGTTGTGGCGCACCACCAGCGCTAGAAGCACCCTAGTCGAAGTATGTCTGACCAGCGGTGAGAAGATCTCATTGTAGTCAACTCCTTATTTATGACTGATCCATCTTGCAACCAACCTTGCCTTATACTTGATTCCCTCTCCAGATGTAGTTCCTTACTTTGTTCTGAAAACCCACTTGCAAGTGACTATCTTTCTTCCTGCAGGTAATTTAACAAGCTCCAAAGTCGATTTCTTGCCAAGAGACTTCATCTCTTCTCCCATAGCGGTAATCCATTGTTTTGTCTCAGAACTAAAAATAACAGCGCTATAAAAGGACGGCTCATTCTCCACCTCCGCGGCTACTTACTATGCCTAGACCACCATACCATGATCTATGTATCTCGTCGGAGGATTTATGGATTTCCTTTAGCAATATTATGATGCATCGGTTCCTCTTTTAGCAATGCTTCCTCATCAGGCTCTTCTGCTTCTTCGATTTCCAGTGGTGGTGTAGGCAATTCAGGATTCTTAGGATCATGAGGACCTGAACTTGCCTCCACCATCTTCTCTTCATCTCCAACATTTATCTCCACGGAACTTGTAATCATAATTGAACTCTCATAAGAGACTACACTGCTCCGAAGTATAATCATATTATGTATCCAAAACATGTATCCCTTCACATTTGTCCCAAAGTCCATGAATACCCCTTTCTTCCACCTTGTTTCTAGCTTGCCATCATGCACATGACAATAGGCAACACAACCAAAGACCCTCATATACGAGTAATTTTCTTCTTTTCTGGACTAAACTTCAATAGGAATCTTGCATCTTATACATGTGTGAGTGTTCCGATTTACGATATAACATGTCATAAACCTCTAGTAAGACTAGCATCCGAATATACGCATGGCCTTCTATAAAACTGTCTGATTTATTCTTTCGACTACACCATTCTACTGTGGTGTGTGCCGGATGGTGTGATGAGCAATTCTCTAATCCTTGTAGAATCCATGAAACTCAGGTGAACAAAACTCCAAGCCGTTGTTCGTGCTCAGCCTCTTCACATTCTTCCCCACATGATTCTCTACCAAGGTCGTCCGCTCCTTAATTTGGCGAAGGCTTCACTCTTGTGCTTAATTACGAATATTCAAGTCATCCTTTAGTAGTCGTCTATGATGCTAAAAAAATATATGTACATTCCAATCGCCTCAACTATGTATGGACCTTAGCAATCCAAACGGATGTAATCAAGAGTACCGGGCGTTCTATACACTTCCTTAGGGAACTTAGTACGTTGTAGCTTCCCATACATGTAATGCTCACAAAACCCTAGGAACTTGGTTGTGTCTCCAGTGAGATAGCCCTTCTTGTGAAGTTCTTGCATTCCATGTTCACTCATATCACCGAGCCTCATATGACATAGCTTGGTTGCATCAGCTTCCTGAATCTCGGCCGAGACAACTCCGAAAAATCCTGTGATGGTAGAACCCTGTAGCACGTACAAAGTCTCATCCTTGAATCCCTTGAGTAACACATCAGGATCCTTATAGATGTATAATCCTCCACCTTCACATTTGATACTAAATCCCTTGCTATTGAGTAGACTCAAAGAAATCCGATTATGTGTGACAAGTGGAACTACAACAATTATGACCTTTATTGACAGTTTTTTGTCGACGAGCAGTTATGTGTAGCTAGTCAGATGATTTATCTACAATATTTGTTTTTGTCGATGTATGTGTTGTCGTTTGTCGACATTGTGAATATTTTTTCATTTTACCTAAAATGTAGTCAATCAATGTGATTGTTTATGTAAGTTGACAATTAAAAAATTTGGTTGACAGACATGACTATCAACTCTAAAAAAGTACAATTGTTTTGAAGATTAATACTAAAATATTCTTGCCTAAACAACTTTTGAAGAGAGGGAATCGAAATAATAGAGAGGGAAACCAAATTCAACTGTAAAAGAGAAAAACCTTTGTAAGGAGGAAACCTAAAATATGTTATCCGAATATTAAAACTGAACGGGTGTCCTCTCAAAAAAAAAATCCTCTCAAAAAATTAGAAGGGTGTTATTGCACTAAAAATTATTGCAAAGATGGGGAATCGAAATAATAGTTTTTTGGCTAGTTATCACCCATTGGATTTGAAAGAAAGATAACGAGTGGATGGGGGCAACAGAGAAATCGACATCGTCAAAACCTATATACCTTTGAACTCTCTCTCTCTCTCTGATTTCTCTCCGTCATCGAAGAATAACGGCGATGGAAATGACGATGGTTACGACGCGTAGATCTGAAGATCAGGTGGCGTCTATGACGCCGGAGAGAATCAGGCGTTTTATGGGAGCAGCAAGAAGCAACGAAAAGAAAGAAAAATCATGAAAAACACTAGGGGAAAACCTCTCTAGGTTAAGAAAAACTTCAATAAATCATAGCATATCAAAATCAGTCCACAAGCCGGACTTAAGTAGCTGAAAAGTCTAATTATCAAAATATGGTAAAGATCCTAAATTTAATTCTAAACAATAAATCTAACCTAATAAAATATTCAGCCATAAGATTTACCCAAAACGGGTTTAAATGAAAATCCTAATTAAAGAAACAAATCTTCTGAAATATAGAAAACTAAAAATTTGGACCTCTAAACTGTCGATTTTGACCAAATCAGGGTAGTTCACGAAGTCACGGGTTCTTTTTAGAATGTCGTTTCTAATCAGAATTATGTATGGCTCGACCCAAATCTCGCATCCTTCAATCTTGCCTCTGATTCTGCGTCTGGACCGAAACAGTTTCTTTGAAGCTGACGCGTATCTCCACCAAATCCATCCTACATCAGCCACCCCCTCTTCAAAATAACTCGTCCTCGAGTTCAATCTAGGCAAATAAATGAAAGTGTCCACCAAGAATGGATCACAATAGAACGATGGTGGCTTTATCGGAAAGATGAAGGATGTCGACTTTAATTCAATCTTCGCCTCATCGTCTTCAAATGAAACTTCATCTTCAGAAGTACTTGATGGACAAATAACTTGTGAAGGATTTGAAATTACCTCAACTTGAACAAAGACATCGGAATTGACCTCGCATTCCTCCAATTCATGGTAGCGAAGTGTGAAACTGGTCGCGTCTGATAGCTCTGCCTCGTCTGTGTCATGTGCGACCATGGTTGCGTCTGATAGCTTTGCCTCGTCTTCGTCTCCATAATCGTCATAAATTGGAGGCTTCGTCCAATCCACCTCATAATCACATGACGATGAAACATTCCCATGAAATATTGCATCCTCTGAAATAACTTCAACATCTAACTTACCCGAATAATTCTGCACATCGACCGTGAAACTCGATCCTCCATGACGCTCATTTCACCGCGGGGACCGCGGTTCTTTAGGATCTCGAACGCGGGCTTCAAGTCACCATCAAAATTCTTGTGAACCTTGAAATCGCGTGCCGCCAAGCGCCGGGTTAGCTCGGCAACTTGTTTCTGCAGATCCCGCAACGCTAGGCGCTGGGTTAACACCGCAATCTTCCTCTGTAGATCACGTTGTTACCTCTGCAGATCTTTTATCATCATAACGTCTTGGACGTTACGCTCCCGTTGGGGGCTCACTCAGCCGGAACCTGCCCGCAGCTGCCAGGTCGTCCACGCACCATGGTTATGACGATCTTCTTCCCACGTCGAACTGAGCTCTGATACCAACTAACGCCGGAGAGAATCAGGCCTTTTATGGGAGCAGCAAGAAGCAACAAAAAGAAAGGAAAGTCATGAAAAACACTAGGGGAAAAACCTCTCTAAGTTAAGAAAAACTTCAATAAATCATAGCATATCAAAATCAGTCCACAAGCCGGACTTAAATAGCTGAAAAGTCTAATCTCAAAATATGGTAAAAATCCTAAAATTAATGCTAAATCATAAATCTAACCTAATAAAATATTCAGCTATAAGATTTACCCAAAACAGGTTTACATGAAAATCCTAATTAAAGAAATAAATCTTCTGAAATATAGAAAACTGACAATTTGGACCGGTCGATTTTGACCAAATCAGGGTAGTGCCCGTGACAAGTCACGGTTTCTTTTTAGAACGTCGTTTCTGATCACAATTATGTATGGGTCGACCCAAATCTCGCATCCTTCAATTGTGCCTCTGATTCTGCGTCTGGACCGAAACAGTTTCTCTGAAGCTGACGCGTATCTCCACCAAATCCATCCCGCATCAGTCTACCTCACATCTTCAAGTGAAAACTCATAGAACATAGCACAGGTCCCCCACAACCCTGTCTTGCCACCAATTCCCAACAGCGCCACGCATGTACACAATTCCTTTCTCACTATTGGTCCGGAATCGAGAAACTATATTTCCAATCAAAATTATCTATGCTATCAATCCCTCGAACCCTAATGGATTTGTTTGTTGGGCATGATTTTGAACTCAGGGATTTTTAATCGTGTTTTCTGGGACGAGTTGTGGAGAATTAGTGATTTTGCAGAAAACACTTTGCTTCAGGTAATCCTAATGCATATCTTTAATCTTCCTGTAACTATGAGTACCCGGCGCCGATTGATAAAGTTCTCTGCTTCAACAAAAATGGAGTTTTTATTTGAGCCATTTTCCTGGCTTGATATATTTGATTGTGCATTGTCAGTAGGGGTAATCAAATAAAAGATGAGAAATATGAACCCACCAAATTCACAATAGCAATTGTTAACCTAAGTTTGTAATCAATCTGGTTTGAAAACTATTTCTATGTAACTTGGGTTTCTCTAATTTAACGTAGTATATAAAATTTGATCCCAGTTACCTCCTAATATATGACACTAGTATTTAAAATGTAAAATTAGTTCTTGGGAGTCTATCGTTATTATCTTTATGGGTTCTTTTACATTGAATTTTTGAGAAAGAAGGTTGATATAAGTGAAAAAGTCACCGCCACCTAGCAAACATAAACAAATAAGTTGTTGCTATAAGTATTCAGCTAGCAAACTTAAACAAACTTACTACGCACGATTTAATGAAAAATTCACAATATGATACTTTTATGCGACTTGGAGTTATTTCCCATATTCACCTCTTTTGGGGTTGTTGCAACACTCCATCATTCTGTCCGTATATTGTTCTTCAGTATTTGGGTACTACAACTTGTTTTGTTAGTGATCATTTTAGATTTTCTGCATTGTAAGTTATTGGGACCTCATGTGTTAGAGAATAGTTCTGATTGTGCAAGACAAGAAAATGATATATATAAGAGCTATTGAATGAGGTCTAAGTAGTCTCTCTGTCATCAAGCACAAGGGAGGCATTGTAACTGTGAATAAACATATTTTCTGCATTTTACTTTTCTGATGCGCTGTGTTTCATTATTTTAGGCATTTATGACATAAGCTCAGGTTTATGATGTAATCATGTGTAGTAAGTACCAGTCTGTCCCAGCTCTTTCTTCCCATATGGTTTTTTTGACTCGTATCTGGGTCACTTTGACCGGGTGATTTGGATAGCAAAATAATACGATTTTTTGATAATTTTTTCACCATATTATAAAGCAACTTTTACTTAACAACACTATGAAAAAATTATTAAAAAATTAAATCGGGTTGCTATTCAAATCACCGGGTCAAAGTGACCCAGTGAATAGTGACAAAAGTCAAATTGGGAAGAAAGAGCTGGGACAGAGTGGTATAAGGTAGTGCACATTCAATTTGTTATTTGTTAGATAAACTAATTGCATTTGGGCTTCTAGATGATTGCTTGCCCATGTGAGTTTTCTCATTTTGTTGCCTCTTTGATTTTCATTTAATCCATTTATCTAAGATGCAACATGTTTTTAGGTGGAAATTGGATAGGATGGGGCTTGGAATGGGACTACTAGGTAAAGTACCATTTTACTTAAGCGGTTCAGTCCACATAATTTGAGAGTCGTAGCTTTGGACGTGGGCACTTAATACTTATGTAGCTAATCGATCATTACTTTGGCTATGTTTTCTCGGTTCTTTATGCTCTTGCAACTTTTGCAATAATAAACAAAGCTTCAAAGCCTACACTGTTAATAGGCGCATGAGAGGTATTTTAGGAATTTTGTGCAGACTTATGAGGTTATACATATGAGTACTTGAGTCATTTGTTTCCCTACTTATCTAAGTTTTAGCTCAAAATAATTACCTATGAACTTATGTAGCTGAGCATTTAAGGAATTTATTTCCTTGCGTCTTTTATTTAAAGTAGTTTTCAGTTCTCTCGCTTTATGAGCTTCATTTGCTGCCTTTCCACATCAAGGATCTGAAATTAATGTATATCCCACAAAATAGGCCAAATTTCTCACTTGGAGACTGACACAAGAGGGGACTTTGTTGTCTCAAAATACCATCAAGAGGGAAAGTACTCTTGCATTAGTTGTGCTTAGTTGTTTGATAAGGTTAATAGAAAGAGTGGAGCTTGTTCTAATTTAAATTTTGTACTCCATTGCGGCCATGGTTGCTAAACCAAGTCATTTTTCAGTTTTGTAACAAGAATAAGATAGCAATTGGCAGGGGAATGAAATAAAATAGAAATAAAAAATCGAAGAGTCGTAATTATCAATTGTTTAACCATGATTTTGTATATCATAACATATTTGAAAATATTCTTTCAATATTCAGTTGTACGTAGAATGTTTTAATGTTTTATACTTTTTCTTACCTAACTTCACCACTCAATTCTGTTTCGTGAGATTCCGTGAATGGCGTAAGCTAGTTCTTTGGGCTTGTTTGTGGTATGAAAATTCAAGCCAAGGAAGGAACCACTGGCAGAGAAAAACACCGCGTCTACTACTCTTTTTGTTAACTAGAACTGAGAAACATATAGTAGAATATGACTCAGTTTTTTTGTTTAACATGTTTTGTACGCTACGACTGGGAAAGTATGACTCTCAGCTGTTAATGCCATGGAAACACTAATTATGTAGTCTATCCTATTTTGTTTTTGATGGAAAACGGCAAGTTATGGCATGTTGATTATGTAGTCAATTCAGATTATAAATTTTGTTTGGATGGTGGGTATTTTTGTTGTTTTTTAATTAACTTGTAATAAAGGCGACAAGCAAGTATGTCGCAATGAAGATGGAATCGTGAGAAACTCCTCTTTTAGTGATAATTTTGGCTGTCACCATCTACATAAACATGCAAACACGCATGTCGAGAGCTTAAAATGCAACAAACTATGTTAGTCGCTAGATAGAAAATACTGACAAAATGTGTTGTCGAGCCTTTTATTTTTGCTGACATACATGGCGCTTGTCGGCTTTCATTCTAACGACAGAGTTGTAGTGACAACAGAGCGACAAAAATAATTATGTCGGTAGAATTTCTACCAGCGAGTTTAGGTTTTCTACCGACAGTTTCTTTTGCCAAGAGAGGCTATATTTGTTGTTGTGCCGTACATGTCTAACCTACTTCATTGTGCATGCTTCCCGTCGTACGTCTTGAATTTAACTGTACATTTTCCTATGACCTTGCAAG
The DNA here is from genome assembly GCA_023055425.1 of Linanthus parryae. NCBI lineage: Eukaryota > Viridiplantae > Streptophyta > Magnoliopsida > Ericales > Polemoniaceae > Linanthus > Linanthus parryae. Next base: position 112,996,416 of record JALGPY010000002.1, on the reverse strand, counting down.
TAGCTATTTTTTTTCCATATGAACGGATCCTCCATCTCCGCGGTTGTAGCTTGAAAATAGTACCATGTTAGAACAGATGTGATAGGACAACGCAGAGTAAAGAAACCAGCATTGGGTTTATGCACGACATCATCTACCTGTTGAACGAAGTTGTCCTCGGACGATTCCCTTTCTCTACAACGGCTGCATGATCCATTCTGTCCATGGTGTCCGCGTTTTGGAAAATCTCTCCTCCAGTGCCATTTTTTCTTGCACCAAGCACATACATCCTTAGGCAACTTGGAACCATAAAGCTGGTTTTTCTTGTTTTTCTTGCCCTTCTTTCTTCCCTCCTTCGGCATTATTCCGGAAGCATGGTCCCATGTACCAGTACTTGTGCCTGCGCCCTTATGCTATCCTGTTCACAATGAAGGATTGCACGAAGTTCTCGTACGATGGAGGTAACGACACCAACATCTAGAGTGTGGCATCCTCATCATTCACCTTCTCGTCAATGTTATGCCAATCAAGAAGAATCGTATTCAAATGATCAAGGTGATTCTTGAGAGTTGTACCTTCGAGCATCTGCAGGGTGAAAAACGGTTGCTTAAGCATCAACTTACTGGTGAGTGACTTCGTCATGTAGAGACTCTCCAACTTGAGCCAAAGAGCAGTCGTCGTTTTCTGATCCGCGACCTCGGTAATCATCTCATCCGATAAGCACAACTAGATCGTCAAGTGTCCCTTATCATCCATCGAGCTATAATCCAGTGATGCAACGTCAATGCCTCCCTTGTTTCTGACAAAAAAACGTCCAAATGTACGTCTTGCGACTTCAATAAGGCGCACATCTTGATCTTCCACATACTGTAGTTGTTCCCTACCGTAAACCTATCAATCTTTATCATCAATCCCGAAATAGTTCTTGGTAGATTTGATCATGACCTAAGCTCTGATACCAGCTGGTTATATCACTCACGCCTCACGAACGATGAAAGAACGACAAGACACACAAATTTACGTAGTTCGCTAGTTCAAATCTGCCTACGTCCACGGTGAAGAGAGACCTATTTATCAAGAGGAAGGGATTGCAATGTAGGGCATACACATCGAAGAGACTTAGAGGACCTTTTATAGTTCATAGAATCGACCTAGGATCGTCCTAAAGGGATTAGGAAACGTTTCCAAAACACCGAACCCCGACCCAGGTCATGTGCGACCTGCCGGAGGTCCTGTGGGACCTGCCCTAGGTCTTGTGGGACCTCCCACAGGTTGTGCGATCCCAGGACCTCCAGGTTGTGCGACCTTTGCACCATTCCGGATGTTTCAGCTTCTGTCTTGCTTTTTCCTTTGCTCCCCCTTTAGGGTCCTTTGGTCCCCATTGATGTTCCAAAGAAATTTCCTAAACATTCTAAGGCATATTCTGAAGGGGTGTACAATAGGCAGATATACATGATCAATACTCCAGAAGAGGGGTTGAATAGAGTATGTCAAATTTTGCTAAAATTACAAGAAGAGTGGTTTCAAAAAGATTTGTAATGAGAAAAGAGTATTTCAAGGCCTTAAAATGAGTTTCAAGCCCTTGGAATGAAAACAGTTAAAGTAGAGAAGATAAGTCTATTTCAAGGCATTGAAATAAGTTTCAAACCCTTGAAATGAAACTGTTTTATTTGCTGCAAATAAGCTAAGTAATGAACTGTAAAGTAAATGCAAGAGACACAAGAAATATAGAGTTCAGTCCACTTGGACCTACGTCTCTACCTCATGGATGTTCTCCCTGAAGGATTTTCAACTCAATTCTTATTAATCAAAAGCTAAGCCCCAGATCTCAAGCCAGAGAGATGCCTTACTCTGTTACAGCTTGTGGTTCTCACAAACCTATCTAGTACCTGCTCAAGCTAACTGATTAATAAGAATTATCTATTGTTCAACTTGAACAATCCTCGAGAATAAGAACTAGAAGTATTATCAGAATGATATAAAAATAAATATCTGAATAGAAGAACACTAGAACTAAGTCTGCAGTGAGTATGCAGTGTTCTTCAGATGCTTCGATTGCGAGAAATGGATCTGCTTCTTTTTTGCTTCTCAATCCCTGAATGTTTGAGTGAATCTGCGAATTGCTCTATGTTGTGTCTCCGAATTCCTTCAGCAATTCTCCTTTAAAACACCCAGTTTGAATTGAAGATCTTCAGAATCTTCTCAACAAACTTTCCTGAAAACTAGCTTCAAATCTTTACTCTTCTAACACCTTCCTCCAATGGCTAGTTGCTCAATATCTTCAAGGATACTGTCTTGACTTTGTTTCGGAGTAAGTTGGGAAGGTCTGAAGATCTACAACTCAGTTTCCTTTTATGCATCATTCTTGTTTAGAATTGATTCCTGCAAAATAGGAAACTAAATAACCCTTCAAAACTTAGCTAACTAAGTGGATTAACCATAGCTTAGAATGTCAAAATACTTTGTCTTTTATCATCAAATAACAATTGATCAAGCATACGGGAAAAAAGCTTTGAAATGTCCCAAGTCCTTGAAATTGACTAGCTATTTCAAGCCTAGTCTGTTTCAAAGCTTTGAAAGTTGTTCCAAGTCCTTGAAATTGACTAGCTATTTCAAGCCTTTGAAACTGAGTTGAACTTACAATCTCCCCCTTGATGAAATACAAAACCAGAATCTGTTTGAAACTATGTTTCTGCCAGAAATACTCATTAGCACATAGCTTAATAAATCATAGCACATAATGTCCAAAAAAATCCAACTTATTAATTAATAGGAAATATCAGCAAAGTTCAGATAATCCTAATGACCAAAACCAAGTTTCTAGTAAACATAAAATAACCTAAATTTCTCCCCATTTTTTACTTTCATCAAAAAAAAAGAATGAGAAGATGTTGGATCAAAGTTTCGGAAAAAAAGTTTAAGAAAACTGTTTGAAAAGATAGAATTTTCAAGACTTTTAAAAGGATTTCAAGGCCTTGAAAAAGAAAGAAAGTGTAGGCAAGAGTTAAGGGGTTGGGTCTTCATCATCTTGCTGCTCTACGTATCCTTCCTCAATATCTTCTTCATTGTCCTGTTCTTCTTCTTGAGCTCCAACTTCTTCCTTCTCATCACCAGCTCCACCTTCCTCTTCAAACAGATTAGTCTCAGTCACTATCTCTAGAATAATTGGCTTCTTTTGCTTCTTCTTTAAGTCCTTAAGAAATATTCTTGAATCTGGACTATCAGCTTCATCTTGATCTTGTTCTTCATCACTTGGTTCCTCAACCGCTTGCTTACCCTTTTCCCTCACTCCAGTAGTCTCTTCCTGAGTTGTGTGCTAACTAAAAAGTTCCTTGGTTGAGCCATTCTTCTTGGTTCCCCCTACAGCTTGAGATACTTCTTCAGGCACATCAAACACAGTCATGCTCTTGAAGATGTGTTCAACCATGTACTTTGTGTGTTTAAACTCAGTTCCAAACTCATGTTGATTCTCCTTCAGTTCATCCATGTCCTTCTCAAGTCCATCATGTTTCAGAAGAACCAAGGAGAGATCTTGAGGCTGAGAGGTTTGGCTTGAAGTAGGGGTCAAGGCCTTGCGTTTAAGAAACTTATTTTACTTCAGCTCTTCTTCTGTCAAATTTGAGTACAACTTCCAAGTCTTAGCACTAGTTTTCACTACACCAATTTTCTCAAATGCTTTCTCATCAAGCATACCAAAACCAGTAATGATAGTTTATTCCATGTCAGTTGGAATTTCAAGGTGTTGAAAGAATGAGGTGAGCAGATTGGCATATGGAAAATGATTCTTTCTCTGATTTGGTTTGGAAATAAAGCATGTAATCCATCACAATTTTTCAAAGATCAACCTCATTACCATGCATAACCAAGTACATTAAGTACAACACTCTTTCAGTGATCAACTCCATTGAGTTCTCCCTAGGTAACACACATCACATAAGGATTGTGAACAACACTTTACCTTCAACAGTTAGCACGGAGTGTGTTAAATGCTTGGTTGTGGTAGGAGTGTTAGGTAGAAAGAATTCTTCTTAGGCCAGTTTTGGGGGTTCACTCTTAGGAGGGTGATTACTAGTCTCATACCTCTTTGGAAAACCTAGAACATTGGAAAACTCAGAGTGGTCTTATTCCATATCAATGCCAGCAAATTTGGTTTGAATCACAAGGTTCACAATGTTTTTGAGTTGTTTCATGTTTTGGTAAAAGAATCTGGTGAGTTTGGGGTAGGCTATCTCTAGAGGGTTTAGAACAAACCAAAGAGAGATTTTCTTCAACATCTTAATGCACTTCAGATTTATACCATTCAACATAGATACACTAATCATACTACATATGCAACTGATCTAGAAGCAAATACATCTGGCCATTAACCTCTAGCAACATTAGTAATGAACTATTTGCTATCGAGGGCTGATTTCTTACCCAGTGGATTTCTTCTTTTCTAAATAGATCTGTAGTGCCTTATCAATGTTATCCTCTGGCTCATCCTCTGTTATTTTTCCTTTTCCCTTGTCTGCTTTGTCAGCCTTCTTCTTCACCTTCTTAGGGCTACCAATCTGAATCCCTTTCTGCTTTTCTGGAGCAGACTCCAATCTTGTTCTTGCTAGAAACTGGTGTCAGATATTTCTTTGCCTTCTTATTGGGAGGAGTAGGGGCCATGTATTTTGCAGTAGGAGTCTTTGAACTTGAATCACCGCTGATGGTATGAACCTCTGCCTCAGTAGCCTTTCTTTTCTTCTCTGTAGCATCCTTTGAACCACCAGGTATCTTTATTCTGTCAGAGGCTCTTCTAGTACTCATTAGGGTTTGCGTAGTAGAGGAGAGAGGTAGGATAGATACGAAGGAGAGAAAGAGAGAAGAAGATAAATAGTAAAGAGTTTCAGTTTGAAACGGAAACTGGATATTTTCCTAATATTTGAAGATTTGCTGAATAAAAAAGATTCAAATTTGTATGTGCCATTGAAATTAAATAATATAATACTTTTTTGGCTGAAAAGGGTATTTGAAAGTTGAGGGGAAATATTGAGAAATTATCTACAAAGATCACACCCAACATTAAAATATCCATATTATTCACTAAGCAGCATACATTCTTATTTTCAAGGCTTTAGAAAGTATTTCAAGGACTTGAAAAGCTATATGGTGAAAGCACATATACTCAAATCTTTGAAAAGATTTTCAAGACTTTGAAAATCAGTTTAAACCTTTAAAACACATAATAATTACCTTGTACTTACCTGATTCTCCCCTAAACCAATGCTTCTTTCTTTAGCATGCCCAATTCTAATCTCAAGGCTGAGAATCTTTTATCTGGAAATGGTTCAGTGAAGATGTGTGCAAATTGCATGTTAGTAGAAACAAATTCAATAACAATATCACCTTTTTCAGAATGAACTCTGATGAAGTGATGTCTAACATCAATATGCTTTGTTTTTGAATGCTGAACTGGATTATTAGTGATTGATATTGCACTTGTGTTGTCACACTTTATAGGTATATCTCTGAAATCAAATACAAGGTCTATCATTTGTTGTGCTATCCATAACACTTGTGAACATCAAGCTCCAGCTGCTATGTATTCAGGTTCTGTTGTTGATAGTGCAACTGAGTTTTGCTTCTTCAAATGCAAGCTGATTAAAGATGATTCAAGGAATTGGAAGCATCCGCATGTACTCTTTCTATCAACTTTATATCCTGCAAAGTCATAATCTGAATAGTCACACAAAGAGAAATTATATTGTTTAGGATACGAAAGACCTAATTATTTGGTACCATTGAGATATCTAAAAATCCTTTTAACTGCAGTCAAGTGTGATTCTTTAGGATCAGCTTGAAATCTACCACACATACAAACACTGAACATGATATCATTTCTGCTAGCTGTGAGGTATAGTAATGATTCAATCATACCTCTATACTCTTTCACGTTCACACTCTTACCAGATTCAACTTTGTCTAAAGACAATGTAGAACTCATGGGGGTCTTGATGTCTTTGGATTGAGACATATTATATTTTTTCAACAAGTCTCTTGTATACTTGCGTTGATGTAGGAATATGCCTTTCTTCATCTGATGAATTTAAAGTCCAAGAAAGAAGTTCAATTCTCCCATCAAGCTCATTTCAAATTCCATGCTCATAAGACTTGAGAATTCATTGCAAAGAAGATCATTAGTAGCTCCAAACAGAATATCATCAACATAAATTTGAACTACAAGCATGTCTTTCTCATGAGTCTTTATGAAAAGGGTCTTGTCTACTAATCCTCTTTTGAAATCATTTTCAAGTAAAAATTTTGACAATCTTTCATACCAATCCCTTGGAGCTTGTTTCAAACCATAAAGAGCCTTGTCAAGTTTATAAACATGATCTGGAAACTTGTAATTTTCAAAACCTGGAGGTTGATCAACAAAAACTTCTTCTTGCAAATAGCCATTTAAGAATGCATACTTCACATCCATTTGAAAAGTTTCATGTTCTTGTGATATGCAAAATGCAAGTAGAATTCTAATTGCTTCTAACCTGGAAACAGGAGAAAAAGTTTCTTCATAGTCAATACCTTATTCTGATTGTAGCCTTGAGCTACCAATCTAGCTTTGTTTCTGATTACTTTTCAATTCTCATCGAACATGTTTATGAATACCCATCTGGTGCCAATAACAGACTGATTTCTTTGTGGAGGAACTAGATTACAAACCTTGTTCCTTTCAAACTCATTGAGTTCACTTTGCATAGCTATGATCCAGCCTGCTTCTTGTAATTCTTCCTCCACAGTTTTAGGTTCTATAACGAAATAAAAGAATTAAAAGCACATAGATCTTCAACTGTGATCTGGTTTGTGTGCCAGTGTTTGGATCAGAAATGATGTTATCAGCAGGATGAGATGAGAGATATTAAAATCTCTTCCTTGGTGTCCAAGTTTTAGGTTCTCCAATTTTTTTTCAAGTCTTTGAGAACTTGAAGTGGTAGCTTGATCTGCTGTCTTCTCTAGAGATTTTGTTTCAAGGATTTGACCTCATTTTCAAGGCCTTGAAACTGCCTTCTTTGTTCCTGTAAGTTTTCCTTGGAATCTTTTGATGATTCTTCTATAGTATCTGAATCGTGCTTGTTCAGATTAAGATCTGCAAAACCATCACTCAAAGAACCATCATAGCTTTCATCAAATAAAACATGAATACTTTCTTCAACAAGCTTGCTTCTCTTATTATAAACTCTATAGGCTTTGCTTGTCTGTGAATAACCAAGAAAAATAACTTCATCACTTCTTGCATCAAACTTACCAAGATTGTCCTTACCATTATTATGAACATAGCAGGTACAGTAAAAAGGTTTGAAGTAAGAAATGTTTGGCTTTCTTCCTTTGAACAACTCATAAGGAGTCTTCTTTAGTATAGGTCTGATCAAGCACCTGTTAAGAATATAGTTTGCTGTATTTACAGCTTCTGTCCAATAGTACTTTGGCAGTCTTCTTTCCTGAAGCATTGTTCTTGACATGTCTTCAAGAGTCCTTTTCTTTTGGTCAACAACTCCATTCTGTTGAGGAATTCTAGGAGCAGAAAAATTGTGAGAGATACCATGCTTAGAACAGGTTATATCAAACTCAAGTTGATCAAACTCTCTACCATAACACATCTGATTGAAGCAATATGTAGGTTTTTCAAGGTTTGAAGTTCTCTACAAAGCTTTGAAAATTCAGTGAGAGCTTCAAATTTTTCTCTGAGAAACATAACCCAAGTATATCTAGAAAAATCATAACCCAAGTACAATAATAAGCGTGTACTTCTTACCCTTTGGAGTTGGAGTTCTCATAAGACCACAGAGATCCATATGCAATAATTCAATGAGTATAGTATAACTTATAAATTTCGTTGGCTTGAATGAGCTTCTAGTTTGCTTGCCTTGTGCACATGCCTTGCATGCTTCTTCATCTTTGAACTTGATAGAGGGTAGACCTCTTACTAAGTTCCTGGAAACTAGTTTGTTCAAGGTATGCAGGCTAATGTGTCCATTACTTCCTGTGCCAAATAATTGAATCTTCTTTCAACACCTTGAGACACTTCAAGTTTTCTCTTGCGAAGTTGTTAGTTTGAAAAGTATAGACATTGTTTCACCTAGAGGCTGTGAGGATGCAATTTCCAGATTTCTCATCTTGCACCACACATTTCCCTTTGTAAAAAATAACCTTATTACCATTATCACAAAGATGAGAGACACTAAGCAAGTTAAATTTCAAACCATCAACTAAGTATACATCAGAAATAGAATTTTCAGAAGTTGTACCAACTTTACCAATAACTCGAATGCTGCATTTGACTTTGTCACCAAGTGTGATTGAACCTTCAGATTGCTCTTTAAACTATGAGAATAGATATCTCTTTCCACTCATATGTCATGATCAACCACTGTCCATAAACCATATATGTTCTTTGTTCTTGGTGACAACCTCAATGTTATTTTCAGAACTTTTATCATGCTTAGCCATAAAGCATAGGTTGGCATGTTATTCTTCAGAATCAGATTCACTTGAAATTTCAGAATCACTCCATGAGGCTATCATAGCTTTCTTTCTTCTATCATGGTATTTCTTCTGAAAGTTTTTGCTCTTTTTGTGTGGACAGTCTCTAATCAAGTGTCCTCCATCACCACACTCAAATCAATTCATTAGTTTAGGCTTATTACCATTTGAAGAAGATTTACCTTCGTAATCTTTTCTACTGGAGGATCTGTGTCTTTCTCTTTTGAATTCCTTGTTTCCAAAGTTCATCTCCATTTTGAGAATTCAGGTCAAGGCTTGGATATCAAAGCAATAGGATCTTTATCATCATCTTCTTCAATTTCAATGCTTTGAAATGGCGCATTCTCCTTTGCCTTGAGAGCTAGATTCATGACACCTTCTGGTAGCTCCCCATCACATTCATTCATGGATATTTCATGTGTAAGGAGTTTTCCTTGCAGGTCATCAAGTTGAAGTGATGAAAGATCTTGAGCTTCCTCAATAGCAGTAGTATTTGGTTCCCATTTTGCTCTAGGAAGACTTCTCATAATCTTTCTAACCTTTTCTTCATTGGACATATGTTTTCCCAATGAATCAAGATTATTGACAATATAAGTGAATCTTTTGAACGTGTCTCTAATTGAATCATCTCCATTCATCTTGAATAGCTCATATTGCCTGAGATATTTGTTTATCTTGGTTTGCTTGACTAGAATGGTTCCTTCAAAAGTCACCACAAGCTTATCCCATATCTCCTTGGCAGTCTTGCAACCTGAAATCATGTTGATCTCATCTACAATCAAAGCACAATATAAGAGATTCATAGCTTTATAATTTTTTGAAAACTGTTCTAACTCAGAAGTAGAGAGTGAGTCTTCAGTTTTGGGAGTTCTAAACCCATCTTTCTCTGTGTGGAAAGTTTAAGAACCATTTTGTATGATACTCCAAAGCTCTATGTCTTGATCTATGATGAACATTTTCATCAAGGCCTTCCAGTGGACAAAATTGTCTCCACAGAAGAGAGGAGGTATGTTAGCAGCTCTTTCCTAAGAGAAACCACCAGCACCTAAAGTACTCATAATCACAAGATGGTTAAATCTATGCAGTGATACAAGCTCTGATACCAATTGAAGGGGTTTAACGTAGGCAGAAATACAAGATCAATACTCTAGAAGGGGGGAGGTTGAATAGAGTATGTCAACTTTTGCTAAAATTGCAAGAAGAGTGGTTTCAAAAAGATATGTAATGAGTAAAGAGTATTTCAAGGCCTTGAAATGAGTTTCAATCCCTTGGAATGAAAACAGCTAAAGTAGAGAAGATAAGTCTATTTCAAGGCTTTCAAATAAGTTTCAAGCCCTTGAAAAGAAACTGTTTTGTTTGCTCCAAATAAGCTAAGTAATGAACTATAAAGAAAATGCAAGAGACACAAGATATATAGAGTTCAGTCCTCTTGGACCTACGTCTCTACCTCAGGGATCTTTTCCCTGCAAGGTTTTAAACTCAATTCTTTTTAATCAAAATCTAAGCCCTAGATCTCAAGCACAGAGAGATGCCTTACTCTATTACAGCTTGTGGTTCTCACTAACCTATCTAGTACATGCTCTAGCTAACTAATTAAATAAGAATTATATGTTCTTCACCTTTAAAAATCCTCGAGAATAAGAATTATAAGTATTATCAGAATAATATACAAATAAAGCTTAGAATATAAGAACACTAGAACTAAGTCTGCTGTGAATATGCAGTGTTCTTCAGATGCTTGGATTGAGAGAAATGGACATGCTCCTTTGTTTCTTTTCAATACATGAATGTGTTTGAGTGTCTCTGTTAATTTCTCTATGTTGTGTCTCCGAATTCCTTCAGCAATTCTCCTTTTAAACACCAAGTTTGAATTGAAGATATTCAGAATCTTCTCAACAAACTTTCCTGGAAACTAGCTTCAAATCTTGACTCTTCTAACAGGTTCCTCCAACGGCTAGTTGCTCAGTATCTTCAAGGATACTGTCTTGACTTTGTTTAGGAGTAATTTAGGAAGGTCTGGATCATATTTGAATCTCAGTTTCCTTTCATGCATCATTCATGTTTAGGAATTGATTCCTGCAAAATAGGCAACTGTATATCCCTTCAAATCTTAGTTAAACAGATTGATTGACCATATTTCAGAATGTCAAAATACTTTGTCTTTAATCATCAAATTACGACTTATCAAGCACATGGGTTTAGGAGTTGAATCAAAATCAGAAACTCCCCCTAAGATCATGCATATAAAGCATAGTCAGTTTCAAAGCTTTGAAAGCTGTTTCAAGGCCTTGAAATAGACGAGCTATTTCAAGCCTTTGAAACTGAGTTGAACTTATATATTCCAACAATGGTAATGAGTATCATGTAAAGAGTGCATGGGTTTCAATTTGAGCTAAACCTTCATGACAGAGAACGTTTCATGAGCATCCCATCATACAAAGCATAATTTGGTTGCAGTCGGTAAATTGGGTTACATAGGCTTATTCCTATTGTAGGAAAGCTACAGTTAAAATTTCTATGGATATCAACTAAAAATATCAGAATTGCTTCTTTTCATATATTTAAAAAAAAATATAAAAAGGTCAAAAGAAAATATATGGTTACATTTGAAATCTCAGGACAAATGGATGAGGGGATGCATACAGGAAAAGTTTGTGTTCCGCAATTTAGACAAGGTCAAGCTGCTTTAGAATTCATTATCCAGCATCATAGTCTTCAGGTCTTGCAATATGCACCTGAAACTTGAAATTTAAGAGATATTGAATCCTCCTCGTGATGCCAGGTTAGAGAAAAATGGGGAAGAACATTTTTGTAATGGGCTTGGTAGCGTTCCCTCCTATACTTGGGCTGAAACTCGAACACCATTCTATCAGCCAAAATTAATGGGCTTGGACCTAACAAATCTCCCCCTCGAATCCCAAGTATAGGAGGGAACGCTACCACGGCTCCTAATTCGGAGTCCATCCCAGCCTTGCCTCTGCAAACTCGAACTTTTCCTTGGTCACCACATTTGTCAGCATGTCAGACGAATAGTGATAAGTGGGAATCTTCCTGAGTTGCATCAACTCCTTCTCTATCACTTCACTTATCCAATGATAGCGAACATCAATGTGCTTCGTGCGAGAATGGTACATGAAGTTCTTTCTCAAGTCCAAAGCACTATGACGATCACAATAAACCACTTAATCTTCTTGCTTCAAACCCAGCAGCTAGGGAAATTGTTTCAACCATAAAATCTCTTTGCTACCTTTCGTTGCAGCAATGTACTCAGCCTCGGTTGTCAACAAAGCAACAATTTTTTTCAATCTAGCTGCCATTATACAATTCCTCCTGCAAAAGTAAATAAGTATGCTGAAGTGCTCTTTCGACTATTGAAGTCGTCTGTCACATAATCGTATGTAAATCCTTCCAATTTTGGTTTGGAACCACCAAATCACAAGCACCAATTGGAAGGCCCCTTTAAGTACCTTATAATTCATTTGAATACTTCCCAATTATCTCACCCAAGGTTAGAGAGAAACCTACTCACTACCCCAACAGCATGAGCAATGTCTGGCTAAGTGCAAACCCTAGAAAACGTCAAACTTCCTACTGAAGAGGAGTAGGGCATAACTGCCATTCCATCTCCAGAGGCTTTGCAAGAGGGACACAATCTCTTTGTCAATATGAAGTGACTGGAGTGGAGTGATTTGGCTTAGCACCTTTCATGTTGAACTTGTCGATATTGGGTTCACGTACTTCTCTTGCGACAACCTAAGCTTCCCTGCTTTCCTTTATCGAACAATCTTCATGACCAATATCTATTGAGCAAAACCTAAATCCTTCATGCTGAAACACTTTAATACCTACTTCTTCAACTTGCGAATCATCTCTTAACTCTTACCAAAAACCAAAATGTCACTGAAATATAGCAATAACATGACGAAGTTAGCATCAGGTGCTAACTTCGTTGAAGACTGAATGTAGGTATGCAAATACAGGATTACTCTAGAGGGGTGGGATTAAATAGAGTATGACAAATATTACCAAAAGTGTGATTTAAAAAAGTGTGAAGAGCTCGAAGTATTTCAAAGCATTGAACTAGGTTTCAAGGCTTTGAGACCAAAATAGACAGTTTAGAAGTTACTGAGTATTTTCAAAGCTTTGAATAGAAACATGTTTGGAAGATGTTTTGAAGATAAGTAAAGAACAGTAAATGCAAGACAATGAACACTATGATTTGCTACGAAGTTCGGTCCCAAGTGACCTACTCTCCACCTGAGGGATATAATTGCAACACCCCTCGTTCCCAAGCTTTCCATTCCAGACCAGAGAGCCTAGGAGGGTGCTACTCAAAATGAAACGGCGGAAATCAAGAACAACACATATGAGACTTATATATTACAAATCTTAATATTTCTGCAACATACTGTTACACAAGATGATAATATACTAAGAGTGCGCCTTATTAAAAGTGATATCAAGTACTAGATGAGTCTCGAATCCCGCTACTCCATAATCCCAACTCTTAGACCTGCGGGGGGAAAGAAACAAGAACGCAGTTTTTCCAAATTCAGCGAGAAATTCCGAGTAAGTAAACACCCCCAAAGTGTAAACAGGAAAGAGACGTGCTTTTATTTAAAGAACATGAATAATAATAAGAAATCAGATATAGTAGTGCAAATGTCCAAGTATGAGATGATAATAATTTTCCAATCTTCTCAAAACATTACCGTTTATAATTCCAAGAAATATTTTCAAACCATCATACTGTCCCAATTAGGGATAATCTCATAATACTGTCCCAATAAGGGGAAAAATCTCAAGTATAGAATTTCTTTCCATTTTCTCATGAAAATCCAAGTTTATTAATTAGTTGTAGCGGGGAACAAACCAATCCGTCACAATATTCCATCACAGTATCTCATAAGTAACCAAATATATCCCATGCATCCAAGATCTTAAGTGTCGGCACACCCCCCCCCCCCCTAAGACTTCTTGATACCAGAGAGGTGAGTACATGGAGCAGCCCGGGGCTAATTGCAACTGAGCAAAATATCACAATAGGTCGGGTGGCTGTGCCATCCCAAATATCATATCCACAGTGTATATAAGAATCTGAATAAGGTTCCGCCGCCCAACTGTTTCCACTTTACGTTATTGTGCATTATTAATTTCATGTGATAGTTTCCAAAACAATCATTTAAACAAGTATTTGAAATCTCAAGTCGAGCACGTATATCACAAGTCACATTTTGAGACATAAAATCATAAAAATATTTGGACACGAAAGGAGGACGACACACTAGGTTAGGCATGTTTACTCACCTCAATTCGATAGCAAATATCACATTCTAGTTGCTACTCATAGATGTTTCTCCTGACCACCAAAGCGTCCCTTACACAATTATATTTCTACATTAACGCAAGTTGAACTATGTAAGTCCATTACTACAAATTCTATTCGAAGTCCTACTCGATTTGAGGTTAACCCTTTCTCCTCTTATTAAACAATGCTACCCTTGGTTATATTTTCTATAGAACCTTTGAATACGAAATCATATTTATAAACACTTTTGTTAGATTATAAAACGACACACTTGTCTTTTAACAACTTCCCAACTTAGTATCTCTAAAAGTGACTATTTTTTTAGAGAATTCTTTCGTATTAAAAGAACTTGCAATAATAGTGAAATCGTATGTTAAACTTATATTTATGAAAATAGAGTGAAAGAAATAGTTATTGCCATTCTAAAGATTAAACGATATTTAAGGGTATTGAATTCTTAAGAAAACTACATCTAAGCATCATACATAATGTTAACAAGTTTAATAAACTAACACATATCATTTTACAAGTATTTAAACAACCCGGATTGGAATTTTAAGTGATTAAACAAGACATTTGTTTATTTTTTCATAAAATATTTATACTTTGATCTTTTCTACGAGTGACTAGTATACTATTTCAACACCCGAATCACTTTTCCAAAATGAGGACGAAAACTAGTATTTTTAGAAAATATTTTTATTCCAAAATCTTCAATTTTATTTTTACAGAAAAGTGTAAAGTTTAAGTAAAATACAAATAGAAGCCCCCAACTTACACCAAAAGTCAGATAGAACTCCCTTACACTCACGATGCATATTCATTAAAAGACACTTTAACCCCCCGGAGTTTCTGAAACAACACTTTTCCCTTTACACCTAGTTTATGTAAAAGACACTTTCACCCCCTTACACGAACTATCAAATTGATCGATCTAACCGATGATTGAAGCTACAAAACATGATTTTGATTAACGAAAACGTAAAATTAAATGATTTAGAGTTTATCCAAGTTAAAATCACTGAAAACGGTGAAGAAACGAGTCGGGTCAAGGTCACCGTAGGTGGTGGTCGCGGTGGAATTCGAGGGCATTGTTTCTGGCGTCCTTGGCTCCGGCTAGGACTTCTAGGGGTCTCCTTGGACCTCCAAACGTCGAGTGGGATAGAGCTTGGTGGCTGGGTGTTGATGATTTCGCCGGCTCGGAGCTTCGCCGGCAAAAATGGTGGACGATGGCGACGGTGTTGGGCAGCGATCCTGCTGTTGCTGTTTCTGATGCTATCTCCGAATTTTGTGTTGCTCTCTCTCTGTCATGAAGAGAGGTCAGGGATAGAAGGAGAGAAAGAGGAGAAAGTGGTGGAGGTGGTCCGATGGGTTCTCTCGATGGTGGCAGCGTCCATTGTTGCCGCTGCTGCTTCTTTCTCGGTTACAACAGAGAGAAGAGAGAGAGGGGCAGAGAGATAGGAGAGAAGAGAGGGAGAGGGAGATGGAGGTGGCGTTGGGAATGGTGTTTTTTCTCGGGGGTGGTGGTGTGTGCCGTGAAAAGAAGAAGAAGAAGATATAGAGGGAGGGGAAGAGAGAAACGTACGGGGAGAGAGAGAGAGAGAGAGAGAGAGAGAGGAAAGATTGGGAACAAAAATTTGGGTTCCCCAAGTAAATTCTTAGCTAAATACAATTACACCCCCTTGGTTCACGAAATGTCATAAAATAACCCCCAGCCATACTATTTAATAATACTAAAAGTACATCTACCTCCCCACTAGCCATATATTTTGAAAATAACCATTAGAATTTACGAAATAGTCATTAGTTATATAAAATAAAAAGACGGGGTGTTACAATAATACCTCTAGGATTTCAACAACTTCTTATTAATCAAAAGCTAATCCCTAGATCTCAGGCCAAGAGAATTGTCGTACTCTTTTCCAGCATGTGATTTTTCCTAACCTATCTAGTACCTGATCTAGCTAACTGAAACAGTAAGAATCTATGTTGTTCCTCTTGAACAACTCAGGAGAACAGATGATTAAGTAGTATAACAAAATGACATAAAAATAAAGCTCAGGATGAAGAACACTGTGAAAACTGTTAATCAGTAAAGCTTGAAATGTTCTTCACGAATTTGGAATGGATTGAATGGTTGAAAGATCTCCTTAAATGATGTTTGTCAAACCGTGAGAGTGTATGAATCTCAATGTAATGTTATGTACTTCTCAAATTCTATGAATCAATGTCTCTCTTCTATCAATTTGAATTGCAGAATATAGAGGAAACATGCAACAGAGATCCCTAAAGATCCTCTGAAGATCTTTGACTCTCAACATCTAGCTTCCAACGGCTAGCTGCTTGATTTCTTCAATTGATTTTGATCTGATCTTCAATATACAAGCCTAAGGTAAGTCCAGACATCTTTCCATAACAATAGGATCAATCTGCAGGCTTGGATTTCCTACTCTGCAAACCAGCAAATAAGGAAACTTCCTGCAATACAGAGTTAGCTAATAATCCATGCAAAATAACTTAGGTAAATGATGAGATCAAAGCATGTTATAATACAGAATCAATTTTTCTTTCATCATATAATATAGCATGATCAAGTATATGAGATTAGAGAATACATAGGAGTAAGAACTCACCCTGAGTTCATGCTGCTCAGTGTCAAGGCTTTGGAACCAGTTTCAAAGCTTTGTAAACAACTGTGAACTTACAATCCCCCCTTGATGAAAGACAAAACCACTAATATCTTTGACTGTATTTCTAGAAAAGATAAACATTAGTAGTATAGCAGGAACAGTTATATAATATCAAATCCAAACAACAGTACCAGCAGGTATAGTTACTGAATCAATATCAAACTAAATAATAATAATAATAAAAAAAAAAAACATCAGTTCATCCATAGCTCTGAAGACCCAATCTTCCTGTAAAATAAAATATCTCTAAATTTCTCCCCCTTTTTGACTTTTATCAAAAAATTAGAAAATGTTGGATCAAACCTTATTGGGAGCTTACAAGTTTTAAAAGAATTAGAAGTTTTGAAAGAAAAGAGGGGGTTGAAGGTTTTGAAAAAGAAAGAAAGAAAGAAAGGCTTGATTCAAGAATTTGGATCTTCATCTGTCTTAGGCCCAGCAAAACCATATTGATCATCTTCTTCCTCGTCTTCATCATCTTGTTGATCTTCTTCATGTTCAACGTCTTCACCGGACTCATCATCTACCACATCATCTTCAAACAAGTCTTCAGAGGTGAAAATTGCTGGAGCTTTTCCTTTCTGTTTCTTCTTCTGTAGATCTTATGTGAGTAGCAATACTGAGTCAATATTATCTTCTTGACCAGGTTCCTTATCCTCAGAAGCCTTAACCTCAGCATCCTTATCTCCAACATCCTCATCTCCACTACTCTGCTAATCAGACAAGTCCTTGGTAGATCCTGAGTTCCTTGAGCCTTTTGGAGCTTGTATGTCCTCTTCTTCCACATATATCAGGTTGATGCTCTTGAAAGCACTCTCAATCATGTACTTCATTTTCCTGAATTCAACACTCAGCTGATACTGTCCCTTCTTAAGCTTATTTTGCTCATTCTCAATAATGTCCAGCTTCTGAAGAACTTGAGATTGATCCTGAGTGGTAGAAGGTAGGGCTACTAGAGTGGTTAGTGACTCAGGCTTTGAAAACTTCTTTGCCTTCAACTCATCTGCAAACAGTTCTGAGTAGAATTTCCATTCTCCCTTACTAGTTTTCACAATTCCAATCCTTTGAAAATACTTCTCATCTATCATTCTAAAACCAGTAGTGATTGTCTCTTTCTTCTCAACAGGTGATTACAGATGGTAAAAGAAATATGGGAAGAGGTTGGCATAGGGTGGGGATGTTTC
Organism: Linanthus parryae; assembly: GCA_023055425.1. Lineage (NCBI taxonomy): Eukaryota > Viridiplantae > Streptophyta > Magnoliopsida > Ericales > Polemoniaceae > Linanthus > Linanthus parryae. The sequence goes on along the minus strand of JALGPY010000002.1, from coordinate 112,978,747 downwards.
CTGTTCTTGGTACAGCTATACATCATGTGCTCCATAACAATGCTTAGCAGATCAATCTCATAGCCATGCATCACCAAATATATCAGATGTAATACCCTATCAGACATAAATTCCTTACAGTTTTCTTTTGGTACCACACACCTCATTAGGATAGTAACAAGATTTTGGCTTCAAGAGTTAACATATAATGAGTTAACTGCTTAGGTGTTGGCTGCATTAAGAAAAAATAACTCTTTCTTAGCCATTTTTGTACAATCAATCTTGCTAGGTTAGTTTTCTATATTGTACCTCTTTGGAAAACCCAAGACAGTAGAAAATTCAGAATGATCTAACTCTACCTCAATACCAGCTACCTTAGATGTTACAGTAAGACCCTAAGCATTCACTTGTTTCAGATTCAGGTAAAGAGTCTGGTAAGCCTAGGGTATACAATCTCAGAGGTGTTTATGCTTTTCCAAATTGAACTCTGTCTCAATTTCCTAATACATTCAAATCCATAGTATCCAGCATGCTAGTATTGATCATACTGCAGTAAGCAATAGGACTAGACACAAAAACATCTAACCAGATTCTTCTTGACACATGATTGATAAATCAATGAGTATAAATAGATCTCTTACCAGAAGATGTTTTCTTGTCAGTGTAAATCTGAATCCCCTTCCCTTTGTCCTTTTTTAAACTCTATATCTCCTTCCCCTTGTCTTTTTCTGAAGTCTTTATATCCTTTCCCTTGCCTGATTTCTGAGGTTTTTACCTTCTTTATCTTTTTTGGGCTACGAATATGAACATGTTTTTGTTTCTCAGAAGTAGCTACTAGATATGGCTTCTTCTTGCTGGAAGTAGCAGTCGAATTATCCTTGTCCTTCTTGCTTTTCTTCTTCTTCGGAGGACGAAAAGGTTGTTGTGGTGCACTGACAGTTCTAGAACTAGAACAAGCACTGATAGTTTGAACATATTCTTCTCTAGCTTTTCTTTTCTTCCATGTGTTCTTCTTTGATCTTCCACCAGCCATCTTGATTCTTTGATAGGTTCTCCGTGAATCCATAGGGTTAGGGTTTAATAAGAGAGAGGAAGGAAAGACAGAAAAGAGAAAGAGAGAAGGAAGAAGATAAATACTGAAGAGTTTGGGTGAAAGAAGGAAACTAAATATTCTTAAATATTTGAGAAAGGAGAGTTTGATTGAAGTTCAAACTCCTTTGAAAGGAAATAATATTATACTGATTTGAAAAAGATCCATTTTTAAATGTAAAATAATGTTAGGCAATTATCTACAAAGATAACACCCATCATTAGTGACCATTCATTGAACTATATGGTATTTAGATTTATTTTCAAGGCCTTGAAAAGGATTTCAAGACCTTGAAAAACTGTTATACTGCAGGCAAAATTTTTAAGGCTTTGAAAATATTTTCAAGGCTTTGAAAAAAAATTGAAACAAAAATAACGTACCCGATGCTCCCCTAAACCAGTGCTTCCTTATTCAACATGTGGAGTCTAATATCAGGGATGTGAATCTATCATCTGGCAGTGGTTTAGTGAAGATATTTGCAAACCGCAAGTTTGTTGGCACAAAAGATAGAGATACATCACATTATTCCATATGATCTCTAATGAAGTGATGTCTGCTATCAAGCTTAGTCCTTGAATGTTGCACTGTATTCTTTGTAATTGAGATAGAACTAGTTTTGTTACATTTTATGGGAATATCTATGAAGTCATAACCCATATCTCTCATCTGTTGAGCTATCCACATCACTTGTGAGCAGCAAGCTCCTGCTGCTATGCATTCAGCCTCTGCTAATGATAAATCTACTAAACTTTGCTTCTTAGAATGCCAACTTATCAGGGATGATCCAAGGAATTGGCAACACCCTGAAGTACTTTTCATGTCTACTTCATATCCTGCAAAATGAGCATCTGGATAGACACACAGAGAGAAGATAGAATGTTTAGGATACCAAAGCCCTGAGTCGTTGGTACAATAGAGATATTTGAAGATTCTTTTGAAAGAAACTAGTGAGACTCTTTAGGATCAGATTGGAATCTAGCACACATACAAAAACTAAACATAATCTTTGGCCTGCTTGCAGTAAGATAGAGAAGTGAACCTATCATACCTCTAAACTATTTCTGGTTCACACTCTTACCATTTTGATCATTTTCTAAGGATAGTTTAGAGCTCATGGGAGTTTTGGAAACCTTGGATTGAGACATATTATACTTGTTCAGAAAATCCTTGGTGTACTTATTCAGGTGTAGGGAAATTCCTTTCTTTATTTGATGTACATGAAGTTCAAGAAAGAAATTTAGCTCTCCCATCAAGCTCATCTCAAATTCCCTTCTCATAGGACTAGAGAAATCCTTGGAAAGGTAATATTATTAGAACCAAATAGAATTTTATCAACAAATACTTGTACTACCAAAATATCTTTCTCATGTGTCTTTATGAAAAGAGTTTCGTCTACTAATCCTCTTTTAAAACCATTTTTAAGTAAAAACTTTGACAGTCTTTCATACAAAGCTCTTGGAGCTTGTTTGAGGCCATAAAGAGCTTTGTCAAGCTTATATACATGATTTGGGAACTCATCTTTTTCAAAACCAGGAGGTTGAGCAACATATACTTCTTGCAGATAACCATTTAGAAATGCACATTTAACATCCACTTGAAAAGGTTTGATGTTCATATGTGATGCAAATGAAAGTAACATTATTATTGCTTCCAACCTGGCCACATGAGAAAATGTCTCCTCATAATCTATATCTTCTTCCTGGTTATAGCCTTGAGCTACCAGTCTTTCCTTGTTTCTGATAACCTTATCATATTCATCCATCTTGTTTCTGAACACCCACCTTGTTCCAATTACAAACTAATCTTTGGTAGGAGGAAGTAGATTTCAGACTTTGTTCCTCTCATTTCATTCAGCTCGCTTTGCATTGCAATGATCCAGTCAGATTCTTGTAGTGCTTCTTTCACATTCTTAGTTTCTAAAAGAGACAAAAAAGCATCAAAAGAACACAATTTCTTTAACTGATATCTTGTTTGTGTACCAGTGGATGGATAAGAAATCATGTTTTCTACTAGATGGGATGACATATATTTGAACTTCTTTCTTGATGTCCAGGGTTCTGGATCTCCAGGAATCTTTTCAAGGTCTAGAGAGCTTGATGCATTGGGTTGACCTCTCTGTGTTCCTTAAGGTTCGGTTTAAGGGATTTGAGAGCCACTTTCAAGGATTTGAAAAACTCTTCTGTTTTCCAGCATGTTAGTCTTATAACCATTTTTTGGATCTGCTTCATTCTCTGACTCATGCTTGTTCAAATTCATGTATGCAAAACTTTCACTGAAAGAACCATCATTGCTTTCATAAAATATAACATGTATACATTCCTCAACAAGCTTGGTTCTCTTAGTGTAGACTCTGAAAGCTTTTTTAGTCAAAGAATAACCAAGGAAAATACCTTCATCACTTCTGGCATCAAACTTGCCAAGATTAACATTACCATCGTTGTGAACAAAACAAGTACAACCAAAATGTTTGAAATAAGAAATGTTTGATTTCTACCTTTGAAAAGTTTATAAGCAGTCTTCTTTAAAATAGGCCTAATCAGGTACCTGTTCAAAATATAATTTGCAGTGATGACAGCCTCTGCCCAAAAAGACTTTGGCAATTTGTTTTCCAAAAGCATTGTCCTAGGGATGTCCTCAAGAGTCCTGTTTTTCCTTTTAACTAAACCACTTTGTTGAGGAGTTCTAGGAGCAGAAAAGTTGTGAGAAATACCATACTTGGCACAGAATAAATCAAAGTTTAGTTGATCAAATTCATTTCCATGATCACTCCTTATTGAAGCAATATGCAGGTTATTCAAAGTTTGTGATTCTTTGCATAATTTTGAAAATTCAGATAGTGCCTTAGACTTTTCTCTTAAAAACATTACCTAAGTAAATCTTGAGAAATCATCTACAATAACCAGCATATACTTCTTACCCTTTGGAGTTTGAACTCTCACATAGATCCATATAAAGCACTTCAATAGGTCTAGTTGTACTTACAAAGTTCTTAGGATTGAATGAGCTCCTTGTCTGTTTCCTTGAGCACAATCCTTGCATACCTCTTCATATTTCAACTTGATGGATGGTATTCTTCTGACTAGGTCCTTAGAGACTAGTTTGTTCAGTGTATTGAAGCTGATATGTTCATGCTTTCTGTGCCAAAGCTTTGAATCCTCTTTCAAAGCCTTAAGACATTTTAGACTTTCTCCTGCAATTTTGTTAGTATTCAAAGAGTAAACATTGTTTGACCTTGGAGTAGTGAGAATGCAATTTCCAGATATTTCATCTTGCACCACACATTTCTCCTTGTCAAAGATGAACTTATTACCTTTATCACACAATTGAGATACACTAAGGAGATTAAACTTTAGACCATCTACAAATAGACTTTTCAGAACCATTACCAACTTTGACAATTCCTATGATGTTGCATTTGCCTTTGTCAGCAAGAGTGATTGTCCCTCCTGATTGTTATTTTAGTTCAGTAAATAAAGAACTCTTACCACTCACGTGTCTGAAGCAACCACTATCCATAATCCACTTATGTTCTTTGTTCTTGGTGACAACCTGTAAACACCATTCATTACCTTACCCAGCTGTTAAACCAAGTATGATATTTGAATACATATTCAGGGTCAACCGTGTTGGGTGGTCTGAACCCTTTAGGAACCCAGATCTGTCTCTGACGCGATTCTTTACGCGTATGCGCAAGTGCACGGTCAAGTAATATTGGGTATTATTTCAAACCCGAGTTATTGATTCCACGAGGACAGCCTTGAGATTATTGAATTAGTTATTTGTTTAGAATACAGTACCAGGAGGAAGAATTTAAAGAGTGTCACCCTCAAACAAGTCACGAAAATGAAACAAACAAACTGAACAAATATTTTTGTATTTTTATTTTATAAACTGATATGAAGAAACCAGGCAATCTCTAGATCACCTAGGGCTGTAGACGAGCGCGTTAACTCTATTCTATTTAAGCCGGGTAATAGAACTGACCATCTCATGTCGGTCTCAGGTCGCTCTACGTCACTGTTTACTTGGTGTCATGTCCGTCCACCTACATCTACCGGTCCGTTCTAGTAGGCTAACGACATGCACGACAATGTGGCGTATCGGTCCACCGTGCACGAAACAGTCGAATCTCACCTACTGAATCTACCCACTAAGGCCAATCGTACACACGTCACTTTTCAGTCTCAGTGATTCAGGATTGCTGTTCATATCTCATCATAACTAGGTCTAAGCCGCTTTCACGCACTCGCTAGCTAGTTAACAAGTCCGGTTGATCACTCCGTTCTTGTCAAGGAATAATCATAGTAAATGAACAACTAGTTAAAATGAACATTAACATTATGCAAAAAAATGATTTAGGAATAAACCCTAGCTTCGATGATTATCAAATCATAATCTAGCCGTGTCAATAGACTAGAGTCAATAAATCAAGAAACTAAACATCGATTCAATTAATCAAATCCATGAAGCATGAAAGAAGTCTTAAACCCAGAAACGTATCTTCTATATAGAACCCAAGGCTCTCTAGAGAAGAAACATCTAAGTACGGATCATATGAAAGATAGCAAAACAATATAGTTTCTCCATAAAATTTATTAAAAGAGGGAAGAAGAAATCAAACAACGAATCGGAGCTTCCTCGCCTTCGTTCATCTCCTTGTTCTTCCGTCTCCTCTCTCTCTCTCTCTCTCTCTCTCTCTTTGCGTGAATAGTACGTAGAATACAAATCAGCCCCCAAGTTTCCCAAATATCAGTCCAAAAGAATTGGAGTAATTTTTTCCCTTAATTTCACTTTCATCCCCTTCAATAATGAAACTCCACCTCAACCCTAGGGCTGAGAATAAAATAAAGGGTATTGACAGAAACCATCCCTTTGATTTGGGCTTTTACCAGCTTGGTACCCTGACGTTTGGCAAATACCACAAATCACCCTTGTAACTAACGGAGAGTAATGGAATGATTAAGAAGACAATTTTACCCCTTGGCTTGTCGAAATTTACACAACATTAACTAAACAAAAGGGCAAGATAAAATTAAAAGTAAAATAAGAAGAAGCCCTTCCTCTATCCTTCCACGCATCACCACATACATTCATTTCTTTCTTTCTCTATCTTTCCTCTTCATCTGCGTTCCTTGCTCCGCCACCACTACAAATCCCAAAAATCTCCTCCGTCCATCGAATCTAACCACGAACAAACACAACCCCGAATTTCTCTCTCTCACGAACCTAATCGACGAAAACCCTGGAAGCGACCCAGAAATCTATCATCTTGTACGAACCACCGAATCGAAGCCTTCAGCCCCTATATCAGTGACAACCAATTCGACGACGACATTCATGGATGAAATTGGAGTTTGGTTGCTTCGAATCGCTAGCTACGGCTCGATTTGGTGGAGTTAGGTCTCGATCTGAAGGAACAACCCTAACTTGAAACTTGATTGACCCAAATAGAGGTCTGTGCTTGAAGCCTAGCTCCAGACGAATTCCTCCATCACCACCAAACAACCATTGAATCATGTGATATCGATGCAACCATGCCTCTGCCGGTCCCCTCTTCTCGTACTCGTTCTCTGTAAATCGACTGGAAAAATATTGTCGAACACCCACCATCGTCTCGCCGAAACCCCTATTCCTCACCACTCTCTCACTCTCGAAGAACCCTAATCGCGGATTTCTCAATTCATGTTTTGATTTTGAACATTTCGTCGATGTCTCTCCAATTCTTGTGAGATTCATATACTTCCAGTCGAACAATTTTTTGTTGTTGGTTTAGGGTTCAGTCGAGGACGACGTTGATCGATAGTGATGGTGATGGTGGATGGAGTTTTGAGTTCAATTAGGAAGTGATGGGCATGGTTGATGGTTCCCAGTAAGGGCATCGCCAACCCTATGGGGGAGGGGAGGGGGGTGGGGAAAACCGTATAAAAATACGGTCCATGTCCAACCCTAAGGGGGTAGGGGGAGGGGGAGGGGGTGCTATGGCGAGAAATTTTGCCTTGGGTGTGGCATGGTTAGGGGGGATTTCCCCCTGGACATATGTTCGCGATAATTCCCAATTATAGGAATATCGTTCTAAGTAGTACCCGAGTAAGAACGGGGTCGATTTTCACAAGGATTGGGAAAGAGAAATCTCACACTAGAAAAGCAAGAGATAAGCTAAATTAAAGCTAACTGGTGCGATGAAAGTAAATTTCTCAAAGGCTTAAGCTAGCCAAGCTTCTAAATCCACCAAGAGAAACTTGATGGAGCAAGGATTTTGTTGAACAATTTAAAGAAACTAAGAAAATACTTAAAGAGAATCTAAAACTTGAGAAGAGTTGGTCTTAGTTGAATCATCTAGGTGTATTGTGCATGAATCCAACACCCAATTGATATTACAAGGAGATGTGTGGATTCTAATGTCAAATCCAAGTATGATTCATGAAGAACACTAATGGAATCCAAAACTAAGTTGTATCAACTATCAAGTATGTGTATTCAAGCATGAATCCACATACACGATGAAGCTACAAATCAGATTTGTATTCCAACACTTGTTGAATCACGAATCACAAGAGGAACTTCTCAACTCATTGATTTAACAATTGAATCCACACCCAACACACCTAGATTCATCAACTTCAACCAAAAACAAAATTTGCTACTCATGTCTAAGAGAGAAACACAAGAGATATCAAGCATATTCATGAACATTTTCATTCAATTCAAGTTCCAACTCAAGAATACACAAGCTATTCTCCAATTTCAACTCAAAATGATGAACAAAGTCACTGATACTTGATTCGAACTACTAAATTTGATTCCAAGCTACAATAAATTAACTACTAATAGCCAAGTAAACCAAAATCATTAACTAAAAGTAGCCAAGATACCCAGAAATGAAGAACAAACTAAGAACAATGAAGAACACTATGAAGAACAATCTTGAATCTGATCCAACTCTTCCCTTGGGTGTTCTTGGCTCTGAATTTGCTCAAAATGATCACGGAATAACCAAGAACAACCACAAATCGGCCAAGGTCGAGAGAGAAGAGAGAGAGAGAGAGAGAGCAAGGGTTCGGCCTAGAAATTTTCGTGAGGTGAGAGAGAGAGCTCTTCAATCATCATTTTCGGCTTATATAGAGGTTGGAGAAGGGTCTTTTGGCGTCCAAGGAGTGATCTCCACCATCCAATTCATTCCAAACCATCTCTATCATTGATTTTTGGAACCTTCATTAACCCTAGGTCAAATTGGGGCTTCTTGATTTGTTGTGTCTTGGGCCGAACTGAAAGGTTATATAGGTAGAGCTCGTTCTTTGGGAGCGTTTTGGGACCAATTTTAGCCAATTTGGTGGAGAATTGAGGCTAGGGTGGAGCTTTGAAGAGCTTGGGTGAAGCAAGAATGGAGGAAAGTGGGTTTTCTTCATTTTGGGCGTCGGGGAGAGAGAGAGATGTGGCTGGTGGTACTCAACTTTGGTTGAAATTGCACTCGGCTCCCCCCACGTTTTGGAAATGGCAACTACACCCCCAATCCATTAGAAGCTTCTTTCTTTGGCCCTCAAATGTAACTTTAGCCTTCCAACTTAGTCTCTTTGACTCTAGCTCTTCAATTTTTGGCCTCTAACTTCTATTTTCTTCTCACTTGGACCCATGAATCTTCACTTTCGTTGCACATAAGCCTCTAAAATCTTCAAATCCGTTCAAATTAAGTCTACAAGCTTCTTTAATTCATCGTTTTGTCCGCCTAGGCTAGTCTCTTGCGTTCCAAATCACGATTTCACCTACAAAATGAGAGAAAAACGACCAAAACTATTAAAAAAAAACAAGTGTAAGTCTAGAAAGAGAGATAAAATAGATCAATTACACATATTAGCAAGTTATGAAGAGTTCCTTAACATACTAAAATATGCAATTTTAAGTAGTTAACACACCCCCAACTAGCCTTTTGCTCGTCCTCGAGCAAAGAGAGTGATAAGATATGCAAACTAGTGAAGAACCAATCATGAGAGACACACACTCAACTAGACAAGGCTTGACCCAATTCTAAACTAGACTCAAATATTTACAAACAAACACACACACACACACACACACATTATCTATCCTATGTGAAAAATCAAAAATAAAATAAAAATCCTAAATATTACTAGCTAGTTTTAATTTTTCTTGGTGGGGGAAAAAGAAGAATGCACAAATGTCTTCTCAAATAAATTCTCAAAGTCCAAGAAGATTGAGAAAGAAACCTATGGACGTCTAAGCATATACTCATACAAATGTGGGCGGTGTTTGGTAGAATGTGACTCATGCGATCCACAAAACTTGTTAACTAACTCCAATTTGCAAGAAAGTATGCCTTCAAAAATAAGGATCACATGAAACTAGCCATTCTCATACTTATTCAAAAGCACCCATGTAGGATGGACCTCCAAAGCTTTGAACAAAAAGTTTTAAGAAGGGGGGTGTGGTTGTGGGCTTGTATGATCCTTTTGTGGATTTTTGGGAGATGGTGCGATTTATCATAATTTTTCTTTTTTTTATATTTATAGCATTAACACATTTTTTTTCACCTCCAATCCAAGGCTCTCCATGACCCACAACAAAATATAGGAATATACAAGCGAGTGGGCTTTTTAAGCTAAACCAAGGGAGCTATCTAGGTGGTGATGTAACATTATTCCCGGACACCCCTCTATTTCTTAGGCATCGCATGGGGTGCCATTGGTCATCACCACTCCAATGGGCTACAAGTTTCCACCGCAAAAACGATTAGAATAAAAAAATGCACCTTTATCAAAAGTAGAAGACGTCAAAGCTTATGTGATCAACTTAGCTTGAAAGACTTAAACATGAAAGGTAAACTTAGTGTGTCGCTTTGTGAGAACGCATGATATAGAGGAATGTGAGATATTGGTGTAGATGTATTGAGTCTAAGCAAAGAATTCCTTTTTAAAATAAAAATAAAAAGAACATGGACTAAGAGATTTCATTCTTTGAAAACATCTAGCTTCCTAAATTCCTTATTTTCACTTTTTTCATTTTTTTTAATAAGTGACTCAACTATAACTCCCTAAGACGCAATAAAGCTATCAAAGAAGAAAAAAAAATCTAGACTCAAGATGAAAGGCTAAAATAAATAAAAATACCAAAGAAAGAGAAAAAAAATCTATGGTTTGACACGGGAAAAGAGTGATGCTTCTCATGAAAGGTTCACACATTTTTTTTCAAAATTTTCAATTTTTTTAGATTTTTTATGAATTTTCACTTTTTCGTTTTTTTTTTGTACTTTTCATGCAAATCGCTAATGAAAGAAAAATCATGCTTGCAACCAATTAATCAAGTAATAAATATACTTTCACCCCCAACTAAAATGTCATATTGTCCTCAATGTGTGAGAACAATGGAAGAGCATAAAAATTTAGCAAGAGATAAGGGGACAGAAAGACCTTATTTTAGCTTCTTGGTCACCAAGTACCATCCATTTTCCTCCAAGAGCAACCTACAAAATATAAATAGAGAAAGACAATGCAAGAAATAGCGATAAACTAATTTATTTATGTATAACACGCGACTCCTATATGGGAGAAGTCAATTCATTGAAATTTTAATTTCTTGTAGTCAAGGCAAGCTTGTCTATGACTATGAGCATGAGTTGGGTCATGGTAACCATCTTTGATTCTATGTCTTCACGACTTTCCTTTCACATTCTCTAATGTCTCAAGCGCAAAAATTGGGTAACTAATACCCGGATCAAGTAAATCAAAATGTAAGTATTTGAGTGTTCCTTTCTTGATGAAAGTAGCACTCTCTTGTTTTTCAAATAAATTTTTCAAAATACTATTTTCAAAGAAAGTGCAAGAGAAATCACACATTTTGATAGGCAACCTTGACTCGTCTTTACAATTAAAAATGATAGAAGAGTCATGATAAAACTCAAAAGGAGGATCTTTGCCACTAGTTAACAAGATACCTTCAATGAGAATGACATTTTCACTATAAAAATTAATTTTAAGATCCTCTTTTGACATATGAACGCAAGACTTCTCATTCGTGAATTTCATACATTCATCTAGAAAAATTCCAAACTCATCCTTTACAACATGGAATTCATTTTCATGGTGCTCAATAGGAGGAATGTGAGAAAAGACATCAAAGTTTTCAAAACCTTCACTTGGCCCCCTCAACTTGCTTGAAGGTCCATCCACAATCTCTAGTGGAGGGGGTTCTCCTAGAATATCCTCTAAGTCATCACAAAATAAGTCATCTTCATTAGCCATGCAAGAAAGATTATCCTGAACCCCTAATAATGTGTTTCTTAATTCTAAATGAGGGGGTTTCAAATCATATGTTGGAGTTTTCCTTACTATGGAAGGAAACTCATTTCTATCATGCAAATTACTCTCAATGCTAACATATTAATGCGTTAACTCTTGGTCAAGTTGTGCTAAGAATTTCTCTTCCTCCTCCTCAAAATCGTCACCTTCTATGAGAAGAGATGCAAGAGACCCATAATCACACAAAAAATCTAAATCTTCCAAAATAAGCTCGCTTGACTCTTTGTCTAGTTGTGCTAAGAATTTTCTCTTCCTCCTCCTCAAAATCACCCCCTTTAATGAGAAGAGATGCAAGGGACTCATAATCACACAAAAATTCCAATTCTTCTAAAGTGAGCTCACTTGAATCTTTGGAACATGTAGCTAGAGTCTAAACATATTCAACACATGATTCTGCCCAACTCACTTCACATACATCATCATCATCATCATCTTGTGATTTTGGGTGAATACATACATTAAAAATTTTTAGCTCAAGATTCATGTTCCCAAATGTAATATTCATCATACCACTCATACAATTTATAATTGCATTAGATGTAGCAAGAAATGGTCTCCCTAAAATAATGGGGATAGACGAAGTGCCACTAGCCAAATGAGAGGTGTCTAAGACAATAAAATCTAACGGAAAGTAACATTGGTTCACTTGAACCAACACATCCTTAGTGATACCTCTAGGGACTCTAGTGGACCAATCCGCCAATCGGAGAGTCACTCTTGTGGGTTTCAACTCTCCCAATCCTAACTTCTCATACACCGAGTATGGAAGGAGGTTCACACTTGCACCCAAATCTAACAAAGAGTTTTGAATTTTATGATCTCCAATGGTGCAAGTGATATTATGTGAACCCGGATCTTTGTACTTAGGAGGGAGATTACTTTCGAGAATTGAGCTCACTTGCTCGGTGAGAAATGCCTTCTTTCTCACTTGAAGAGTTCTCTTGAGAGTGCACAAATCTTTGAGAAATTTGGCATAAGCCGGAATTTGCTTGATAGCATCCAAGAGAGGGATGTTTATCTTAACATTTTGAAATATCTCAAGGATGTCTTGGTGACTTGCTTTCATCTTATTGGTCACTAGTCTTTGGGGTAAATGGTGGAACAATCCTAATTTCTTCATTATCAACCACTTCTTTCCATTTGTTAAGACTCTTCTTAGACTCTTGCAATTCAACACTTCCCTCTTGGTCATCACTCTTATCACACTCCTCTTCTTCATTTTTATTGGAATCCCCACTTGGAAGTCCGTTGTTAACAACTTTCCCATTTCTCAAAACGGTGATGGCCTTAGCATGTTCCACATGGTTAAAACTTTGGCCCTTTGGATTTTGTTGAGGTTGAGATGGAAATTTTCCCTTCTCTTGAGCATTTATGGTAGACTCCAACCTAGCCAACTCATTTTTAAACTCTTGGTTATAGTTTCTCAACTCTTGGTTTGTTTGGTTTTGGTTAGCCATAAATTGCTCTAAATTTTTTTCAAAACTCCTCTTGTTAGGAGGGACATAGGTAGAACTTGAGGGGTTCATTTGGGTATCTAGGCCTTGTCTCCATGAGAAATTAGGATGATTTCTCCAATTGGAGTTATATGTGGCCGAGTATGGCGAGTTGTCATATGACTTCCCATAATTGTTGGAATTGAGCACATTTACTTGCTCACCCATAAGTTCTTGGGCTCTTAGGAAGTCTGGACAATCGCTTAACTCATGCGAATCACAACAAAAAGAACACAATGACTCATTCTTAGACTTAAGGTAATGCATGATACTTTTAGGCTTAGAAGACACTTCTTTTGAAGGCTCATTGATGTCCCAAGATTGGACTTTTTCACAAATCTCATCTATACATTCCCACCCTTCATCTACACCTTTGAAAATAAATCTCCCCCACTCATCGACTCAATTGTGTGCTTGTGTTTGGATGGCAAACCCTCATAAAAGGAGCTAATCAATCTCCAAACCTCAATTACATGGTGAGGACAAGCAATGAGGAGATCCTTGAAGCATCCCCAAGCTTGGGGAAGTGGCTCTCCCTCCTTAACACAAAAAGTCACAATTTGCCTTTTTATGACATTAGTCTTGTAAGTGGGGAAAAATTTCTTGAGAAATTCTTTCTCCAATTCTTCCCAAGTTCCTATCGTCCTAGGTATCACGGAGTGAAGCAATTATTTGGCTTTATCCTTCAAAGAGAAAGAAAACAACCTAAGTTTGATAGTGTTGCTAGAAACACCATTACAATAAACCTTTGAGGCAATGTCACAAAAAAATTTAAGATGAGAGTAGGCACTCTCGGCCTCTAAGCCATGATAATTGGATAAGAGTTGGATTGTACCCGGTTTAACTTCAAAATTTCTTTCATTCAAAGGAACCACAAAGCAAGAAGGTGAACTTTGCCTAGATGGATGCATCAAATCTCTAAGTGTACGAAATGGCGTCATTTCGTTGTTGCTACTATGCCCATCATCTTCTTCCATGATTTCAAGGCTATCAAGTAAGCATAAATCTTTGGAAGGGGCTAAGCTAATACTACCACTAATAGATGAACAAAAACTAAGATTATGTTTTTGTGATTTTTTTTACTTTTCGCTTTTTTTTTTGTTCCAAAATTCAAATATGAACCCAGAATTTTCTTCAAGCGGATCTAAAAAAAATAAAAACAAGCAAAACAAGCTAGTAAACTAAAGAGTAAGTCATATTAGCACCAATCCCCCACAACGGCGCCAAAAACTTGTTCGCGATAATTCCCAAGTATAGGAATATCGTTCTAAGTAGTACCCGAGTAAGAACGGGGTCGATTTCCACAAGGATTGGGAAAGAGAAATATCACACTTGAAAATCAAGAGACAAGCTAAACTAAAGCTAACTGGTGCGATGAAAGTAAATTTCTCAAAGTCTTAAGCTAGCCAAGCTTCTAAATCCACCAAGAGAAATTTGATGGAGCAAGGATTTTGTTGAACAATTTAAAGAAACTAAGAAAATTCTTAAAGAGAATCTAAAACTTGAGAAGAGTTTGTAGGATTGAGAGAATAGTTGGTCTTAGTTGAATCATCTAGGTGTGTTGTGCATGAATCCAACACCCAAATGATATTAAAAGGAAATGTGTGGATTCTAATGTCAAATCCAAGTATGATTCATGAGGAACACTAGTGGAATCCAAAACTAAGTTGTATCAATTATCAAGTATGTGTATTCAAGCATGAATCCACATTCAAGATGAAGCTACAAATAGGATTTGTATTCCAGCACTTGTTGAATCATGAGCACGGAATCACCAAGAAAAACCACAAATCGGCCAAGGCCAAGAGAGAAGAGAGAGAGAGCAAGGGTTCGGCCTAAAAAATTTCGTGAGGTGAGAGAGAGAGCTCTTCAATCTTTATTTTCGGCTTATATAGAGGTTGGAGAAGGGTTTCTTGGCGTCCAAGGAGTGCTCTCGACCATCCAATTCATACCAATCCATCTATATCATCTATTTTTGGAACCTTCATGAACCCTAGGTCAAATTGGGGCTTTTTGATTTGTTGCATCTTGGGCCAAATTGAGAGGTTATATAGGTAGAGCTCGGTCTTGGGAGCGTTTTGGGACCAATTTTAGCCAATTTGGTGGAGAATTGAGGGTAGGGTGGAGCTTTGAAGATCTTGGGTGAAGCAACAATGGTGGAAAGTGGGTTTTCTTCATTTAGGCGTCGGGGAGAGAGAGAGTAGGAAATTTGCACAATAGGTATGATTTTAGAAATCGTTTGGCAAATGGACATCAGTATTAGAGTTCTATTTTTTATTCCAAAATAATTAACTTAATTATTTTCATTAATGAATTGATTAGAATTTACCTGTTAAATCGAGATTTTCAAGGTAAGATCAAACCTTATCTTTCTCTCTCTCCTATCCCTTTAGATATATCAGTAAACAAGGAGGGACGGCTTTTGGTTTCCCAAGCCCGTCGATCTACCACCATACCCACCCCTCTCCGACCATCATCTCCACCCCTCTCCGACCACCATCTCTCTCTCCATTGGCAGGAAGAACAAAGAGCATAGTTTCCCCCCACAAACTTGTGGCACCCTACCGCCCACTCTGATGCAAGCCCCGATACTTCGGTCGATTTTGAAGAATAAGGGAAATAAAAGGTAGGGGAAGAACAAGTAGGAAAAAAGGTGAAGAATAAGAGGAATTGGACCTGGAATTAGAAGGTTTAGACCTGGAGGTCGTAGAGGATTCAGATTCATAAAAGTCTAAAATTGTTCGGTGAACAATAACAGTAACCAGAACAGCAACAAGAGTAAGAAACACAAGAACAACAAACCAATTGATGCAATCCAAGAGATATTGTTAAATATTTCAATAAACATGAACTTGTTATTGATTTTATATGAAATAAAGGGCTACAAACCCATTGAACAGGTAGTTCGATGTATAGAACAGAGAGTTCGATAAGAGAATAGAGAGTTCAATACTTCGAATAGCTGATTCGATGGGCATGGGCTACATGCTTGAAGAACTAAGTGTCGGGCACAACGAACCTAAAGTGGATTTTGAACTATGTTATTGAGACTTTGATATATTGAACTCTTAGTTCTATAGTCTCGACACCTGGTTCTTCTAGCACCAAGGAAAAGGCCATTTGAAGTACTAGTTCGACCTTTCCAACTAGGATTTTTGTGTGTCGAAATCTCAGTCCGACTCAATTGTGCTAAACCTATCGAACATAGAGTTAAACCTATCATACAGAGAGTGGAACTTGTAATTGTTTTTTGAAACCTATTGTTCAGTTAATAGAACTAACAGTTCAACGAGTCCAGGGAGCTAAGAAAATTGATTTTTTTGTTGGGTTCAATTAAGTTTGGCTATAGTTTCATTATGTTTAACACTTAATAATAATGTACCAATATACATTAATTACTTTTGATTGAATTGTATTGTTTTAACACTCGGTGAAATTGTTTTGTATTGTAGGATAACGAGACGTTGTTGATTTTGGCTCTCGGACTATTGCCTCAGAAGATGTAAGATGGCCCTTACATACTGGCTACCGTACTGGCCAAGTGTAAAGTAAAATCGATCCAAAAGTTGAAGGATTATGCTCGATCCGTTGTTAGAATATTTATTCGGCAAAGATTAACGAGCCTGACGTGGACCAACAGGTTGAGTCGTGTTCCACAACACTTGCCTACATCACCGAACTCTCCGTTCAATGGGGTTGCAACTTTGAATTTATATCAAATTGTATGCCCCTATTGAACTGAGAGTTCGACACGTCGAACTGAGCATTCGTCCTATTGAACTGAGTGTTCGACCTTTCCAACTCTCGGTTCGACAACTCTCAATTCGACGGCGACAGACAACTTGAAGACTTTGTATATTAATTCCAATTTAGGTTAGGTTATGGATTTAAATATGTTTGACACTTAAAAGAATAATTAAGCATAAATATTTACTATTCATTTACATTAACTTGACTTAATTAATAAATTAAGTTTGTGGATTAATGTAGCTATTTGGTATTACATATTTGTACTTCTTGAAATGAAAACTATTATATGTCTCTTCTATTTGTAATAAAACTACTTTTGTTGCATTTTCTAATTTGAATGTTCTACCAGAACTGTTTTGATCGTCACCGGATCCGGATCGGGTTTCATTCAGCTGATCCAAATCCAATCTGTAGATCCATATAGTACGTGGTATGTGGGATGATAGCCAAAAGATCGAACCAAACTTTTGGAGCCACTGCACTCCCATAATCTGTAATAATATCGCAATGGAGACATTCCCCATTACCCACCGTCACCTTGACAGCTGGCATGGCCTTACTCAAGCCTCCAAGCAACTTAGACCCCTTGAATCTAGTGCGGATTATACGCGTGCGACAAGCCTTACTCAAGTCTCCAAGCCACTGAGACCCCATGACTCTCGTGCGAATTATACGCGAGGGTGGTCCTGTCTCATAGCCCCATATGGATAAGTACGAGTGTAGAGATAAGTATAGAGTGATAGTGGAGTACCATCAAGTCTTATCATCAGCTGCCACGGGGATGACGATTAACATGGCTAAGATGCACTATCTACAACTCCCCAAACTGTTGGAGACACTGCTCAGTCTAACTAGTGTATCTGAAAAGTCAAACTGTGTCAAACTTGACTGGTTGACTTAGAATGTTATTCCAATTTTTTTTCCAGAAGTTCTTGAAGGATTATCCGAGACATATAAAAGGAAATGTTCTTTGTCCTTGTACAATAAGAAGGATTATCCGAACATCAATGTCAACTGGGGGAGGCGTGGTTATTATATCCTCCCATCTAGTGTTATAACTTCAGCTACCTGACATCATGGGCTAACTGAAATTTTCGCTTGATCTTATCCATAAACTCATTAAGGGTTCATTGCGTCTCCAAGTACAACACTCATCATGCCTTCTTCATAGGTGTGATGTTCAATCAAACCACCACTCTCCTTTGCAAGTAACACACACTATTTGGTTTTTCATGCTTAGAAAAGGGAAATAAAATCTAAATGGATTAGAAAAGTGGTCAAAATGATCTCAAGGAACAAGTAAATTGGACCATGGAACTTTCAGTTCAACTTTCGAACTATTAGTTCAATGGGTCTAGGCATGTTGAACTAATAGTTCGATGGTTGAACTGCTTATTTCAAAAACCCATTCCCTAAACCCTAAACCCTAAAACATATCGAACTAATAGTTCGATGTGCCAAAATGTCACTTTGATAACCTTTCTCTTAGAACATACAAACTTCTACCCTCAAAGTTCCTGAAATGACAGACAAAAATCCTCACAATTTTTCATCATTTCAATAAAAGACAACTGCCTCCCTTTAGGTGTCTGAAAAGTACAATAAAGGCCCCCTGAATAACACCTGAGGTATTCACAATACGTCACTAATAAGTTGATGCAATTCAGGGAACCTAGATGTTCCATTTAGAAGTCGGTGACACGTGGATATACGAAAGTAGAGGATATCATCATCCTTGGCTATAATCAATTGTTTCTTCCAACACCTACACCAATCAAACACATTGAGATAAAAGGCCATCAAGCCTCCTTCTATTTTGGTATGTTTCCTTTCTTTCTCCCCCTTTCCTTTTTAGGCACGTTTAATGATGACCAATTACATATTTACCCTCACAAAAAAACACCCAACCAACCTTACCCAACCCCACAAACCTGACCTAACCCCACCACTATCTCACACTTTTAAATTGTCACCACACATTTTCTTTAGAGAACACCCACCCCAATCGATTCCAATCATGAATGGAAGCCATCAAGTCTCGATTTTGTCAGAAAAAAATAAATCAGGAGGATATTTAATGCATATCCAGTCCAAGAAACGCAAAAAATAGTTGAGGAATAGAGAGGTCGGGTCTCCCGTCGTGGGCGTCGGTGGTGGTGGCCGACGGCGGTGTTCAGGCAGCTTTTGGGCGCAATTTAGGAGCTATACGTGCTCCTTGGACCCCCAGAAGATTATTGGGAGTAATTTTGGGAGGTGGGTGTCATTTCTTTGGCCGGGATCAAAGCTCCACCAGCAAAAATGGTAACCGGTGGTCGTGGCTCTGAAACTGCTGGAGATTGTGGTGGTGGTGCTAGTGGGTCTGGCGAATTCAGAGAGGGTGAAATAGGGAGAGAAGATCTGAGAGAAACAACAGAGGGAGGGAGAGAGAGAGACAGTGGCAGTGGTGGTGTTTCCCGTCAGGAGGGTATGCCGCCGCTGCTGCTATGTTATTCATCGGATAAATCAGAGAAAAATAGAAGATAGAGTGGGACAGAGATATATCGAGAGGGAGAAAGGGGAGGCAGAGAGTGCAATGGACAGAGGTGGTGCTGGTGGTGGCGTTGATTGGGCTGGTGGCGATGGAGGGGCTGGTGATGGTGATTTGGATGGTGCTGGTGATGGTGAGGAGAGGGTAGAAGAACAATTTTTTTTTAAGTGGGTCTCACAGATTTTTTTTTAGCTAATCAAACCCACTACCATTTGACAGGGGTGCAACTTGGACGGGGTGAGCCCGACCAACCCGAGCCCAACCCGAACTTGAATAGGGCTCGGTCACATAAATTTAGTAATTTGGACGGGCTTGGGTAGAGTTTATCAATCCGAATTGCAATTAGGGTCGGGCTTGGTTACGAATATTAAACAACGGGCTAACCCGAATTGCCCGATTTGCATGACCAATACCTATAAATATTATATTTTTAGAGAGTTACGTAGCATGTCTAACATTAATTTGCTATTTATTTTGATTATTAGTGATGTTTTTAATCATTGTTTTGTTATTGAACTAGTTGATTTGTTTTTCACCAACAATTTATTATTCTCTTGTGTTTTTAAAGTAGTATTAAGTTTAACGTACCAGCCCGAATTCGGCCCGAACCCGAATTGATTTATATGAATTTGGGCTCGGACGGGTTGACGATGCTCTTAACTCGGGCTGGGCTAGGCTTGGGCAGCCTTGACAGAACTCAGGCTCGGGCTTGGACAGGGGTGCCAACCCGTCCAGCCCGTCCGAGTTGCAGTCCTACCATTTGACGTCCATTCTCCTACTTCTTTTCCTTTCATGTCTAAATACCCATTACTAAAGGACAATATGTCCATTTTGCAACTTCGTGGCTGGTGGTACTCAACTTTGGCCGAAATTGCACTCGGCTCCCCCCACGTTTTCAAGAAGCTTTTGAAATACCCCCTTGCTGTTAGAACTTGTTCATAACACTCCTTAAAATGTTTAGGAAATGGCAACTACACCCCTAATCCGTTAGAAACTTCTTTATTTGGCCCTCAAATGTAACTTTAGCCTTCCAACTTAGTCTCTTTGACTCTAGCTCTTCAATTTTTGGCCTCTAACTTCTATTTTCTTCTCACTTGGACCCATGAATCTTCACTTTGGTTGAACATAAGCCTCTCAAATCTTCAAATACATTCAAATTAAGTCCTCCAAGCTTCTTTAATTCATCGTTTTGCCCTCCTAGGCTAGTCTCTTGCGTTCTAAATCACGATTTCACCTACAAAATGAGAGAAAAACGACCAAAACTACAAAAAAAAAAAACAAGCATAAGTCTAGAAATAGAGATAGAATAGATCAATTACACATCTTAGCAAGTTATAAAGAGTTCCTTAACATACTAAAATATGCAATTTTAAGTAGTTAACAACATCCCCTCTCCCTCCCCTTACATGGAGTGATAAATTAATTCAATATTTGACAATACTAATTACACTTAGTAATTTCTTATGATTATATCATATATATTTACTATGATTAATAAATTTTATTTTATTTTTCATTATTGATGAAAAATAGTAATTTACTCACGAATGTTGAAAAGTATATTTGTAAAAAGTCACTGTTATATTAGTTTGTTCAAAACTTAATAAAATTTATCTTTGGGATTATTATGAATAAGGCATAAAATTGAAAACTATTTACTA
This sequence comes from Linanthus parryae, assembly GCA_023055425.1. Taxonomy (NCBI): domain Eukaryota; kingdom Viridiplantae; phylum Streptophyta; class Magnoliopsida; order Ericales; family Polemoniaceae; genus Linanthus; species Linanthus parryae. The sequence continues at coordinate 112,957,937 of JALGPY010000002.1, read as the reverse complement.
TTAAGGCAGGAAATGAAACATATTTATTATAAAGAGAACCTTCGACAAACTATTTACTAACAAGGCAAAAGTCTGTAATTAAATACGGTAAAAGACATTTCTACCCATAATGTAAAAAAACTAATTAGAATGATATTATTACCCTTATCTTTAGAGGTTATTGCAATTAAAATTAAAAAAGTATTATATTTCTTTTTAACCGAAGCCATTTTAGTTCAAAGGCCTCTTGAAGGAGACATGAGTGGGGCTCTGGTCAGTGGATGGCGTAGTGAACCCATCCTCATCTCTGCTGCACACCATTCATTATCGGAGAGAAGTCGGTTCTTGGGCAACAATTTCGAAACTTCTGGAGGGAGAACAACATACCTGTACTCATAGATATCATCGAATTACTTCTCAGAGTACTGGATTTGACCAATCCTTACACTGCCTCACTTCACTTCGACGCTCGGCGAGAGAGAAACGGCGACGTGAGCGAACTCTTAGTCCGAGGGCCTATTCACTGTAGCGTTTCGATGAATCCGAACCAACAATCCTTGGAGGAGCTCCTTAGGGTTTTCCTAATCGAGAACACGTCAACTGGGGTGGGTGATTGACGTTGGATAAATATTACTACCTCTATAATTTTAATAAAAGGGTATAAATGTCATCCTCATTACAAAATTATGGACTATAGCCTTGTTATTAAATAGTTTGTTAAAAGTTCTTTTTTTAATAATTACTTGTTATTTCCTACCTTGGTAGTAAATAATTTTCAATTTTATGTTTTTTTATAATAATCCCTTTATCTTTTATGCAGTTAACAATTATAATTATTAATTTAGAAACACGATTAAAAAGCGTCAAATTTATTGAATCGCAACGATACAAAAATAGTATTAAGATACAAAGCAAATATTGCCACTTATTGTGCATAATTACTTTTTTTAGTATTAATAATTTATTTTTAAATTATTAAATATATATTAAAAATTATTTTTGTTGGGTGGGGGAAATGAATGGGTTTGAGATGAGTAGTTGTTTGGGGGAGTGGGAGGGGGAAAATGGTGGGCCCGTGAGGGGAGGGGGGAGGTGAGGTGTGGGGAAAATGGCATGGGTTGGAGATGCCATAAGGATATGCTGATGGAGATAGTTGCAGGTTAGTTTGTATTGTGGAAGTCGTATATGGTGCAGGTGGGAAATGGCATGGAGTTGTGTTGAGGTCTGGTAGTTAATGTGGAGGATGGTGAAATGGTTGAAGGTAGGTTGTTGTGAAATGGTGGTTTTTTTGGTAAAGGTCTCTGGTGATGGTTCAGTGATAGGTTGCAAGGATGGTTTGGGTGAGTTATTGGGTTTAATTGTTGACTTTGGGTTAATTGCATTAGATTGTAGGTTAGATTTTTGATGAATTTTGGGAGGTGGCAGAGTGTAGGATGGGGGGTTTAGGTGGTTTGTGATGTTGCACTGGTGATGGTTTTGGTGTGTTGTTGGTGAGAAATGGTGAAGGTGGTGGAGTAAATGGAGGTTGTGATGGTGAATTGTGATACTGGTAAATTGGAGGTTACAAGGTTGGCTTACTGAATGGTTATGTTTGATTCTGGAGGTTAGTTGCAGTGAAGGCATTTGAATAGCAGCAGCTGGATGCTTGTCACTTTCCGTCCATTATCTTGAGCTCTAATCTCAATTCCAAAGTTCGGTCTCATTCCTGTTCCACGCTCCTGAGCCCCGTGTACCTAAGATCACAACTATGAGATACCGGACATAAAATATGACAATTACTAGCTCAAATCAACTCAAAAACGCCCGGACTTGTAAATTAAGCATAACGAGCTAGAACCCACAAATATCTCAATTTCATAGTGCAACTCTCACATATTTTATCCGAAAGTCACACAAAATGGTAGGCTTTCAACTAGTAATAGAACACTGTAAACGGGTTATCAGTCTCACATGTCGCCTAATATGGAATGGGAAAGTGTTCCTCATGATGTGAGGTTCAGTTCTTCTAAAGGGATATGTCATCTTAACATGACCAATCTTGGCACAGTGATAACACTTTAGACAATGTCTGCTACTAGCTTTCACAAATCTAGTATTGTTCTTTCTTGAAAAGTTTGGATTATATCCAATAACAGTTTTATGAAAAGAGTACAAACTTCCACCAAGAATCAAGTTGAGATTATGTTCAGAGCCAGCAAGTTTTGTCATGATTTTCTTAGAGTCTTGAAGTTTCTCAGTAAGAAGAGATTTAGGTTCCTCTAATTCATCATGATGATGCCTTAGAGCAATAAGTTTGTCCCTCAAAAGAGAGTTTTCTGTTACAACTTCTTTGAATTGAGTTTTCAAGACTTTGAAATTGGTTTTGATAGCTTTGAAATCTCTATCAGTCTTTTCCTGAGAAATTTCAATATTCTTGTTCTAGCAAACTAATTTCAAATCCTATTTTGCTTGCTCATGAACTTTCTCCTTTACATATTCAATTTCATTTAAGTAATCTTCTTCATTGAAAAGCATTGTTTTCACAATTTCTGAAAGAACATTTGTAGGTTTAGACATTAGACTGTTCACCATAACCTCAATGTTCTTTTCTGAATTTTCATCATATTTGGTCATAAGGCATAGGTTGGCTTGATCTTCTTCAGAGTCTGATTCACTTGAGGAATCATAGTCACTCCATGAAGCTACCATGGCCGTCTTCCTTCTGGCATGGTCTTTCTTTTGAAAGTGTTTTCTTTTCTTGTGAGGGTAATCTCTGATCAAGTGTCGTGCATCACCACACTCAAAACAGTTCATTATTTTAAATTTATTTCCATGGAAGAGGACTTACCTTTGTAATCCTTGCTACTTGAAGATCTGAATTTGTCTCTGCTGAAATCTTTGTTTCCAAAGTAGTTCTTCATCTTGAGAATTCTTGTCAAGGCTTTGGAAATGAGAGAAAAAGGATCTTCGTCATCATCTTCTTTATTTTTAAGGCTTTGAGGTTGTTCACTCTCTTTGGCCTTTAGTACCAGATTCTTGACACTTTCTGGTAGTTCTCCATCAGCTTCGCTCATGGAGATCTCATGTGTGAGTAGCTTTCTCTGTAAATCATCTAGTTGGAGAGAGTACAGATCTTGAGCTTCTTCTATGGCAGTGGTATTTGGTTCCTATTTGGCTTTGGGAAGACTTCTCAAGATCAGTCAGACTTTCTCTTCATTGGGGAATGATTTCCCCAAGGACTCCAAATTGTTCACTATGTTAGTAAATCTCTTGAACATGTCTTTGATGGATTCATCTCCATTCGTCTTGAACAGTTCATACTGTCTAAGGAATATGTTGATCTTAGTTTGCTTCACTTGGCTGGTTCTTTCCAAAGTGACCACCAGTTTATCTCATATTTCCCTAGCAGTCTTGCAGGTGGATATCATGTTGAATTCATCTGCATTCAAAGCACAATATAAAAAAATTATAGCTCTGTAATTCTTTGAAAGTTATTCTAATTCAGAAGTAGAGAGAGTTTTTTGGTTTTGGAGTTCTAATTCAATCCTTTTCTGTGTACAATATGTGAGATCCGTTCTGGATAATATACCACTGTTCAATGTCCTGATCAATAATGAACATTTTCATCAGGGCTTTCCAGTTGTAGATGTTGCTTTCCAGACAGTAAGATCAGAGCCACGTGGCATTCATCCATCACACCTAGTTGTGTTCCATGTACACTGGATAACTATCTATGCTTATCCACTTGGGGGCTGCGAGACAGAGCCCTCACGTACAAAACACACAGGAATTGTAGGGACTTAGTAGCTTGGAGGCTAGAGTAAGGCATGTTGCGCGAGAGCGACAGACAAGCTCGCGCGCGACCTCTGGTAACTGACTGAGAGGTTTAAAGCTCAGGTATCCCATAAATGCGGACGATCTCATAACGCTCTCATATATATACAGGCAGGTGTGTAACGGTCCCAATATATGCGGTCGAACGTGCCGTTACAGGGGCTACTATTAAGCCACCATTTATGGTGCATTAATCCCCTTACAACGGTCACTTCCCCACTATATATAGGATCGTTAGCCCTCCAGGAGATATCTCTGATTCTCTTGGAAACCTTAGTCTCTCTCAGACCTTTGCTAGTCTACTATCTCACTTTCAAGAGCAGTTGCCTTTTCTTACTCTCTCCCTACTCACACCCTACACTTCTCTATGTTCTAATCCCCTACTTGAGGTGTACACTTGGATATCTCTTGAGGATTTCCTTGTACACAATTTGGTGAACCCGACGTGAATCCATCCACATTCAACCTTTTTAGCCAATCAACCTAGCTACAATGTCTCTTGAAACCAACTGCCGGGAGACCAAGCTCCTTTGAGAGATGAAACCCAAGGGGAAGATACCCGCAACACCAACACAAACACTTAAACAGTTACGGGAAATCGGCCCTCTTTAGAGACGTTGTAAGTCACAATGCAGAGCCAGGCGGAAGCCATGCAGGCTCAGTCTGTTCAGATCGCCCAGATCATGGCAATCTTGGGGAGCCTTGTTCAAAACACCGCCCAAGGAGCATCGGTCCCACCACCAGCAGCTCAGTTGCCTCCACCAGAGGTAACCACCACCTCCGTAGTGCACACGATCGTCCGTACAAACCCACAAGCTTCCATACCCAATGGCCCTGCGCGCCAGGCACCAAGGCTTCAATCAGGATCGTCCCTGACATCCTCCGGGAATCCTTCTATGTACTCCGCGTTGCCTTCGCACACAAACGGAGCTCAAGGGAGTTATGTACTCCCACCTCCGCCTCCCTATCATCCAAATATGCCCTACATCGCGGGCTTTGCCGCGACACCGTCATTAACTTCCGGGGGAAGTACTTCCGCCAGCGTCTTACCCCTGGAACAGCGAATAGATAACATCATCGCGAATCAGGGTTTCGCAAACACTATTATCCCAAAACTGGACAATGCGCCTCCCATCCTGCGGGATATATACCTAATGCCCAATCCTTCCGGGTACAAGGCGCCTAAATGGGAAAAGTTCGATGAAGTCTGTGGGAATGCACACGAACATGTGATGAGATTCGTTGATCTAATGGGCCCACATGGAGTTGACATCAGGCTGCTCATGCGCAAATTCCCCAAGTCTCTGGGGACTGTCGCGTACAAATGGTACAGAACCCTCGAGGCAGGGTCTGTCAAGGACGTGGTGAAGAAATTCTACACCAAATTCTTCCAAGTAGAAGATAAAGTCATCACTATCCCCCTATATGTACCAGAGGCGTGATGAAGAAGGGGTTGCCTTTATCAAGAAACTCAGAGCCATATCTCTGGAGTGTATCGATGAGGTCTCGGAAGGCCGCCTAGTGGAGATATGCCTTCAATGCATGCGTGACTACAACAAAGGTATGTTAATTAATCTGAACATGCCCACGTTTTCAAAGTTGATTGACTGCAGCACGAACATTGATCCACTGGTGGAGAAGATGAGGAAGAAGAACACTCACGACCGTGCGCCAGCTAGCTCTGGTTTCAAGATCGGAAGATTCAGTTACAAACGCGGACAGGACGTTGAGGCAAATGCAATGTCGTCCCATCACAAGCAGCAGCGACCCGCGCCACGGGAGGCACCACCCTTGACTTGCTCAATTGACGATGCAATAACTCTGTGCAAGAGATGGTGGAAGGATGAAATTTTGCCTGCCCTAGAGCATAGGCCTACCGGAGAGCAGTTGCGGGATCCCCGATGGTGCAAATTTCATGGGAAAGTAACACACCCGTCGAGGGAGTGCAAGAAGCTCAGGTGGCTGGTGGACAGAAAGATCAAGGAGGAACAACTAGTCATTGATGTGCCATCCAAGGATGTGCTCGACAAACCCTTTCCATCTCATTCACAGAAAGATCCCTAAGGAAAGGAGATAGCCATGATTTTAATTATGTACCTTGAAGAAACCACGTATGCGGGAATGTCGGTGGTTGCCGAAATCTGCGAGGAAGAAGACTATAGAGTGGACACTGAGGACTCACGCGCTGAACGCATGAAGAACTCCGGTAAGTTTGAGAAATTCTTTGATGACATGAATTTCTCAAACAGTTGTAGGCATGACATGGTGACGGCCATCTTAAGGGTGGCAAAAGATTATGGTGAGGAACTGGTCACCTCGAATGGCAGAGTTGTCAGGGCCGCACGATCGAATGGTCTAGTCAAAACATTCGAGGAGTCCGACAAGAAGACGAGCGCGAGTTACCAGAGGCCGTTGTATGTGACGGCATTGGTCAATGATGTTGAGTTCAAAAGGGCTTCGTTGATGGCAGTGCCGCGGTAAACGTGATTCCACTCAGCACCCTGGAGCTGGATGGAATCCCTCAAATAAAGATTGTTAAGAAGCCATCACCATTGATGGGCTTCGGAAGCGACTCCAGAATGACTGTCGCCTGGATTCGACTAGGGATACGCATTGGTCAGATCAAATGCTCTGCCAAGTTCCATGTCATAGACGCAAACACCACTTACCATATGATCGTTGGACGAGCATGGATACACCGTTTCTATGTTGTGCCTTCTACGGCCCATCAAGTGATGAAGGCCATTTGGAGAGACAGAGTGGTTGCCATACCTGCTTCGGCGAATCCTTTCAACTCGGAGGAAGCACACTTGCCTGAAGCAGTGTGGTTTAAAGAGATGGCAGATGAAGCCACTCCAGCGCCATTCCAACCAATTACCTTGCCCAAATGGGAGGACATCAAGGACCAATCACCGACTGGGGTGATGGTGAAGCGCGACGAGTTAAAGGAGGAGCAGCCCATGCGGGAAGAGCTCACAGGGTAAGTTACAGCAAGAAGAACATCTACACCCTAAAGAGGGTCGTCAAGCAAGACGAGGTGGGCAGCTTCTATTCTAATGGAAAGAATTGCTACCGCATATGAAGGTGCGGGGGGTCATCTTCGACCCATCCCATCGAAGGTGTCCCCGAGCAAATCTGTGAGCTGACAGAAGCTCCTAGCGAGAATACAAGGGAGACACTGACCGAAGAATTAAAGGAGGCCCCTGATTCCATGGATGACCGCCCGAAGCGTGAGAAACAAGAGCTAAAGGAGGTGTTCTTGTGCCCAACCGAAGAAAAAAGAGGCCAGTCTTCTTAAGTGCGGATCCTAGTGAAGAAGAAGAACGAGAATTGCTGGAATTCTTGAAGGAGTACATGGATGTTTTCGCGTGGGATTATGACAAAATGCCAGGTTTTGATCAAGGCATTACCATGCATAGTCTGGATGTTATCCCAGGATAGAAGCCAGTTAAGCAAAGCGCGAGGAACTTCTTCCCCGAAATAAATGTCAAGATAAAGGAAGAGATCATGAAGTTGCTGAATGCTAAGTTCATCGAGCCTAACTATCATCCCACCTGGCTTGCCAACATTGTGCCTGTCTTGAAAAAGAATGGAAGTCTCCGCGTTTGTGTTGATTTTAGGGACCAGAACAAATTTTTCCTGAAGGATGATTTCCCGCTACCAAACATTGACCTCCTGATCGAATCTACTGCAGGCCATGAAATGTGTTGCTTTATGGACGGATTTAGCGGCTACAACCAGATAATAATGGACCCATAAGACGTGAAGAATATGACGTTCATCACGCCCGTAGGGGTCTTTAATTATACGGTCATGCAAAGAATGCGGACGCTACTTATCAGCGCGCAACGATGGCGTTGTTCCACGACATGATGCATCCGGAGGTAGAGTTCTATGTGGATGACTTAGTGGTGAAATCCAGGTAGAAGGATGACCATTGGAAAGACTTAAAAAAAGTCTTCGACGAATTTCGAGCGTACCAGCTAAAATTGAACCCTATGAAATGCGCGTTCGGGGTAACCTCAGGAAAATTCCTAGGATGTGTGTTCCATCGGCACGTAATTGAGCGTGATCCATCGAAGATCTCGGAAATCACCAGTCTACCCACGCCAGAGTCCCAGAGTGCCGTGAAGACATTTCTGGGGAAGTTGTCTTACTTAAGAAGATTTATACCAGCAATTGCAGAACTGACATTTTGCTTCGGCAGTTCGCTTAAAAAGAATGCGACATTCTTATGGACGGAGGAATATCAGGCTGCATTCGAGAAGCTGAAGAAGTTATTGACATCTCCGAGAGTCATGATCGTACCCCAACTGAGATCGCCTCTACTACTGTACCTAACTTCAACAAAGAAATCTATTGGGGAATTGATAGCTCAGGAGTTCGAAGGACAGGAACGGCCAGTGTACTGCATCTCGTGCATGATCCAAGCTGCGGAATCCAGGTACACAGATATCGAACGCCAATTCCTTGCTTTATTTCTCACCATTGAAAATTTAAAGCATTATTTTGCTTCCCATAAAGTGGTTATCATTACAAAATACGATCCTATTCGTTATCTGTTGGGACACTCGCCGCCTTCTGGGAGATTGGCCAAATGGCACATGTCCATTTCCCAATATGACACAGTATGTACGCGACCAAAGGCTATTAAATCAAAATCACATGCGGACTTGTTGGCCCGGTTCCCGGATGAAAGCAGTGAACCTTTAGCAGGAGAGGAATTCGAAGGACCTGAAATATACGCGATCAACAATCTCTATTGGAGGCTGCAGTTTGATGGTTCACCCACAAGGTCCGGAGGTGGAACTGGAGTGGTGTTGATCAAGCCTATCAAGAGGTCATCCAGATGTCGACCAAGCTGGACTTCGCGGTGACCGATAATGAAGCTGAGTATGAGTCTCTGATAACAGGATTACTTGCAGCAAAGGCCTTGGAGGTTCAGAATCTCATCATAATGGGGGACTCCAACCTCGTAGTAAAACAAGCTTCAGGGGAGTACGCGTTGAAAGAGATTAACCTGCTGAAATACAGATCAATAGTGCAGAAGCTTGTCCACAAGTTCGAATCTGTCAGATACGAGCACACTCCACGATCTGATAACCGACACGCAGATGCCCTGGCTACTTTGGGATCTAAGATCAGTTCCGATAAGTGCCCATCGAAAATCTCAATCGAGGTTAAGAAAAATCCATCCTTGGTAAAATATCTATGCAAAGAGGAGTCTGCAGGGGAGGCAGACTAGAGAAAGCCCATAATGTGCGCGATAGCTGAGGGCACGAGCAAGGAAAGCTGGGTTTCCACAAAAGGGTTTTGCATACATGACAGTATGCTGTACTGCAAGGGCCCTGGAGGAATTCTGATGCGTTGTGTAACAGAGGAGGAAGGACGAGCAACCTTGCAAAAATCCATCAGCACATCAGCACGCGTGTGGAGAAAACTGGTATTGGATTATATCCAATACCAGTTTTATGAAAAGAGTACAAACTTCCTCGAAGAATCAAGTTGAGATTATGTTCAGAGCCAACAAGTTTTGTCATAATTTTCTTAGAGTCTTGAAGTTTCTCTGTCAGAAGAGATTTAGGTTCCTCTAATTCATCATGATGATGCCTTAGAGCAATAATTTGTCCCTCAAAATTAATACGTGAGCATTTCATTATTTTAGTCGCAAGCGCGTGTGCAACCACTACGAGACAGTTTGGCCACCAACAACGCCGCTCCACAATTCAAAGGACGAGCAGTTTGGCTAGCTCACATGAGGCTGACCCACACCCAATAATCCCTTCCAGTCGACTGCCAGAGGTCCGAGGAGACTAGAAACAAGCCCATACGGAGCCTAAGACGCTTCAGACGCAAGGGTCGACCACAAATGTCGCCCAAAGCAACTTGAGACATTACCCGACCCGATCGAGTTTGCTCTAAACATTCCCCTGCATTGTTTAGAGTAATAAAACTCATGGTTTGTAGCTTGAATTCACGGTTCGGTGGAATGAAATTAGTTGTTCATGTTTAGGAGGCGTAGTTATCTTTTAAACAATTCGCATGTTAGTGTTGTGAGGGGGGGGGACTATTTGTGTTTTGGGAAACTGTTGGGGAATTAGTTTCTTTTAAAGAATATGGTTTCTTAGTAGGGGGTAACTGTTGGTCTTTTAATATAACCTAGGGGGATCTGCTTGTCGTTTGCACAAACAGTATATTTTAAATGGAATAAAAAATGAAAATTTTTAGGTTAAAAATATTAAAAAAAAATTCTAGTTTCCATCCTAACTATATAAAAATAACATTGGTGTTTAAATATTGTAGAAAATGTCTATTAAAAATTAAACGTGTTGTGTCTCTCGAGAACGAAGAAAATTAAATATGTTGTGCCTAATCACTTAATATTCAAATTCGGTTTTGTTTGAATAGTGTTTTCAAATACTTGTAAGATATTATTTATTTGTAAATAAAAATTATTATAATGTGTAGACAATTTAGAAGTAGCTTCTTTTCCTAGAAATTCAAGATTTTCCCTTATTTGCCAATAACTGATTATCTTCTATAATTACAAGAATTATTTCTCTTACCAAGTTTTTAAAATTTAAAACTTTCTTTACACTCTCTTACTAATATTACATGTTCTTTTTAATATAAAAATTTCCCTAGCTTAGCTGTCTTTTAAATTAAATACAAAATTGAGTAGTTGTTTAAAAATAAATTTGTTGAAAGAGTTTATAAATAGGGTTTCTTATTCAGTAATTTTGTGAGTATTATTTAAAAATATTGAATGTTGTTATTAGGGAAAATATAAGAGTATCATGGTTTATTTATTATGAAGGGAACCGGGTGATCTCAAAATCAAGTAGGACACTTGATAGAATTTATAGTGTTGCACTCTTGCATAGTTGAACATGTGTTTGATTTAGAAGCTATGATTTGTAGGTGACAGTTTTGTAGACGAGGGCTACACATACCCGTAGGGCATATAACATGCTATTTGCTATCAGAGGTGCGTAAACATGACAACTGTTGCGTGCCTAGCTTCTTTTGTGTCCAAACATGATTTTATAACTTATCTCAAAATGTGTTTTCTGATATACATGTTTTACTTAAAAATTGGTTACGTTTCAAATAACTGCTTTTAAACAGTCACACGATGAATAATAATCCCTAAACAACGTAAGTTGAAAGAGTTGTGCGGTGGAACACCATTATCTATGATTCTCAATGTTAACTACGGTCACTGACCCTTGTTATTATTGTAGATGTTGAATACGGTCACTCGACCCATATATTTTACTCGATCGCAATTAGCCTCAGATTTCTCTATGTGCTCACTTTCCTGGCCGCAAGAAGTCTTAATGGGGTGTTAACACTTTAGGTCTTAGATGCTTGAGAGGTGGTCGATTCTTATTGGTTCTTCCTCGTATCAGCTAACAAGTAAAACTGAAATTTATTGATTGCATATTTATTAGTGAAATTGGAATATTGTTATTAGTTGAGAACTTTCACATTTGAATATTGGATATGAATTGAGTAACGATCATTGGGAAGTTCCAGAAATTTTACGAGAACTTGGACTTGTCTTACTAATCAAATGTCCTTTTACTTCCCTTGTATTCCTACATGCAGTTTTATTACCTTTGAAACACTTATTCTTCATCAATTTATTATCTTTTACTTGAATAAAAATTTCTCGTATCCGATTTACATGCTTGGGTGTTTACTTACTCAGTATTTTATTGCTGACTTTTAAAACTGATGTTGTTTTTTTCTTTCCCACCGCCGATCTAGGAGCTGGAGATTATGGAGTAGCATGGTACGAAACTCACATATAATGACAATGTCACGAATAGTTATCTAGTATGGTTAGCTCAAATCTAATGTACAAGTAGTTATAGTCGTGTGTAAGACTTAAAGACTTCATGTAATATTGAAATAGTTATGTAATATGTATGAGATGTTATGCTTTCGATGTCAGCTTATTCTTTTAGTGTTGCCCTCCCAGTCTTATCCGAGCCAGATAAGGGGGTTGTTGCACAGGGTACATCCAATTAATAAAAGCTCTTCTGGCTAAAAATGCTTGGAGAAATATGTCTTCCAAATATTATATTTTTTTTCAACATATTTTATGTCTGCTTATTTTAAAAGGAAACCTTTGAATCTTACCTCCTTCTATACTTCTGGCTCTAAAAGCTCTAGGACATCGAAAGCAATCTGCTATGGAGCTAGTTCCCTTCTTTGAGGTTTCTTGGTCTATTGGTGTTCACTCTAAATTACACATTAGAGGGAATCACTAGGTTCCAAATGTGCGTATTTTTACTATTTATTCAGAATAGAAAGGAGATAGGGATGCCGAATTGAGCTGAGGCGTGTGGTCACGAAATGAAAGAAACAAACGCAAAGGCAAACACCAGGGGGAAAACCTCTCTAGGGCTCGAAATAATTCAATGAACAAAACTGCTGAATTATGTCCACAAGTTGAAGTGATATAGCCAAAATCCTAGTATATGCCCGAAATGGCAAAATCCCTAAATTGGCCCAAAGGTTTTTCCTTATTAAAATAAACACGCAAACGAAAGTTTGACCCAAACAGGGCTAAAAACGAGGTCATAATCAGTAACTTGAATGTTACCAAAAAGTATCTAAAAATGTCCGTAAGAATGGTTAAAAAGAGCAATTTGGGGATGAAAACCTTCGCGCGTCTCGTCGAGAGCTTACGAGATTTGGGGTTTCAATCGTCAGTCTGACACCCATAGCCAAAGTTATGGACAAAACCACACGACGACCCCATATATTGTTGTCACTTCTGTTCCTTGTGCTTATCTTCCATTTCATTGTAGTTAAGCGCCAAATTAGTTGCGTCAGATCCAACATCAGACATGAGTTTAAGCCGGGTTATATGATTTGAGAATCCTTCCCTTTATATTGGGATACATAGCTTTTGAATTCTTGCTTCCCTCAACGTATCAGTAACCACATTGCCACCATCCCCCTAAGCTGTGACACCTCGATTGACTTCCCACAATGGAACTGTATTAAAGACAGTTTTTACAGTCAAGTCAGCTTATTACATATTTGTTGCAGAGGACAGAGCTCCTAAGACTTTTGCTACACATTCTTCTTTTCTTGATCCCTTGTGGGTTTCGTTTTTCTAAAAAAACTTTTTGGAAGTTGAAACTCCCTCATAAAGTTTAATTCTTTTCATGGAGTTCTCTTCTTCAATCGTTACCTACAAATTAGAAAAGCTTCACACTATCCACATCAGTTCCACTCCCCTCTGCCGTTTGTACCTCGCACCCTAAAAGTCTCATGCATATGCTTTTCAGTGTACTTGTTATGCCACTCAACTATGGAGAGCTATAAGCATTATTACCCCTTTTGCAAAAATAATAATCATGTATTGTATTTCTTCTAAAACATGGTTGTCCGTACGGATTTATTTGTTCATTTAACGTTATCTTCCTGTTATTAAGCATGTACCAAAGATGATCGCACTCTAGAGACAGAGAGAGTAATCTGACATATAGTAAATTAATAAACTCGTAAGGGGTACGCCGGACATTTCTGTAAACAAGTAGTGTCGCCTTTATGTATTTTCTCTCTTGTCAAAATTACTATTCGAGAGCTAGTTTGGTTCCAAATTAAAATGTCAATAATAATCTTAAATGTAAGGGCATTATAGACATTTTGAGTAGTGATTGTTAGTCTAATTATGTTAGTTTTAACATAACGGCACGAAGACGAAATCACATAGTACTTTTGCATCATTTTAAATTCTAGGGGGTTGTTTCAAACAAACCCTGAACCACAAGGGTATAATGCAATTAAACCTAAATGTTAATTCAAAATCGAGCGCATAACGAGGCTTCTCTAACAATTTTCAGACTCGATTCTAAGGGCATGTCCACCGGTTAGGGCACAAGGGCAGAAGGCAAGGGGCTCTGAGGAAAGATACTGTTCACTGCTTTTTGAAGTCTATTTCCACCCGTTTGGGACAGGAGGAGAGGCAGGATACTGTTCACCATTTAAAAAAAAAATTAAAATACTGTATTTTAAACTTTAGTAATATTTTTACTTATAAAATTGAAATGTTCATTCTCGAGGAGTGTAAATATTTAAAAAAGAAAAATTGTATTACACTCCATCTTATGTTAATATATATTTTAATTTTTCAAATTATAATATAGAAAAGGAGAAAAGAAAAAATATATATATAGAAACTAACAGTATACGATATTTGAAATTGATGGGCTAAATGAGAAACTGATAACAACAATTTTTTCAAAAAAAAAAAAAAGAAAAAAAACTGGTAAAAAGAAATCTATAAAAGAATTGGTAGCAGAAAAATATTTGAGGATGAAAATATTAAGTTGAATACCTATGTGGCAAAATGGCTAGAATGCAAGGGAGGAGGCTAAAATTGTCCAACCTCTTGCCTTCGGGCAATTCTAGCATTGGCAAGATGTTGTTGGTGGAAATGGGAATAGTGAGAATTTAGAGATTGGGAGGCAAGGATGAGGTTGTGCCAATGCTAGATGGCCTTGGTGGACATGCCATAAAGGTTAATCCAGTGGGGTGAGATTTGAGAAATTTTGCTACCCTTAAGATCTGAGATTCAAACTCCACAATGACCAATAATTCTTAAATTCTTCTGAATTTAGTCGAGATGTGCGCAACATAGGCCAGAGACCACGATCATCTCGAAAAAAAAAAAAAAAAGATTACTTTCATAAATTATCATTGACATTTTAATCTGCAACCAAACAGACTCGCGAACACTTATTTTGACAAGAGAGAAAATAAATGGATTCTCAGGGGTACAGCGGGCATTTCCATAAACAAGTTGTGTCGCCTTCCTTGCATTAGCTTTTGTACGCGAGTCCCAACCAACCAACCCCACTCTCTGCTTTTAGTGATGAGTGCCCCTGTTCCCTTTTTCCAAGTGCTGTCTCCTTCTCATGCAGAAAATAAGGCAAAAAAGTTGCTTGAAATCGAGGCCTTCATCAAAGATTCTTTCCAAGTTGAGAGTCAGAGCGCACCATAGATTTCTCTGCTCAACTACTTCTCTTCTTTTTCCACAGTCAATTTTCGTCCAATGCCATTGCTGATAATAGCAAACGCAGGACAGGAGGACTGCCCCCGGATTCGTCGGAATCGGAACCTCTTTCTCCGGTAACAGCTCAGTGTTGACTTTAATTGGAAAGCGATTGCCGCAATTTCGGGTAACCTCTACTTTCTTGCTCTGTTTTGGTCATCTTGGTTTTTTGCTTGTTTAAGCTGAATCTGCTGACCGATCAACGATTCTGGTATATTTTACAGGGTGTGAAGTTGCTAAATCAGGTAAAGTTTTTATTTTTTTGTAACTTGCTCCGGTTTTGTTTGTGTAAGATTACTTTTCCTATCTACGGTATTTGCCCCTGTTTCTGTTTCTGTCTCTGGATTGATCTTTTATGCCATTTCTCATGTAATTACCCATGTGGGTATGTAAGATATCTTTGTAAAAGATTTACTCGAAAGTTCCTAAAGACGTGACATAATAAGAAAAACTGTGACGCTTCTTCTGTTGGAGTATCAGATCATTAACAGTGTCATTTTCGAGTTTTATGAGATTTTGCTGAAAAGTCAATAACCTCAGGCAAAAGTCATTAGCCTGTTTGCTTCTCTGAAAAATATCTTGCTTAAAAATGCCATTAAAGTGTCAATCAGATTAATGACTGTTCTGCCAAAAAAGTGGCTTCTCTGTTCACAAATACCACCCGTTTTTTTATCTTTCTCACCATTTGGCATTTTTGGACGTTTTCTATCTTTTTCACATTTTCTCTTTTGACATTTTATTTATTCATGGGCAACGAACAATTTACCCTTACAAATAATACCCGCTTTTCATTTCACAGTACCCAACTCCACCCACTTACCCTACCCAACCCCACCTATTTACTCCAACATTTCAATTATCACCACTCATTATTGTAGCAATTCTGTGAAAAAAATGGTCAAAAAGACCCCTTTCCTGATCTCAGTGCCCCTCTCAATGGGAGAAAGAAATGGAACTTAGAGTGGGTTTGGTATGATTTTTTGGATTTTTAAGTCGAATTTTTAGTTGTTGTGAAAAAAGTCCGTGACAAATAAGTTAATGAAAAAACATGTATGTGTTTGGTGAAAAGAGTTATGCTGACAAAAAGTTAGTGATGCAACACTTTTGTTTGTTGGTGAAAATCACCATTTTATAATTTTTATATTTATAAATAAAATATGTCTAATTAGTTGTTGTAGTATGTTAGTACAAAAAAAAAGTACGGGTGAATTGATCTTTTTTATTGTTTAAAAAAGATAAAAGTCCAAAAAAAGTTAATGAAACCCGACTTTTTTCAGAACTCAGTTTTACACTTCAAAGTCAAATGCCAAAATCCAAAAGCTGACACGAAAAAAGTCATACCAAACCTTTAGAAAAGTCCAAAACATATTAAAAGTCCAAAGTGGATTATAAGCTGAAAATAAGTCATAACAAACCCACCCTGAGTTGTAAGAGTATATTTTATTGTAAAAGACAATTCACTATATCTAGTTTGGAGGTAAATTGATAGGTGCACTACAAAAAATCGAAAAAAACTGTCTCTGTCATTGAAAATTGTTTTAGAGACATATTAGTCCCCTCTGTCATGCAAAAAGTCTGTTATACCCTTGAGTAAACCCAGTCTTACCACAATTCACTCGTACCCTCGCAAATTGCGGATTTGATAGCGCGTTCTGAAACGTGGAACACCAGCGATTCAGATCCCTTAATTTGGTGATCCCAATTTAGTTCACGATTTCACCTAAAGTATCTATGTAGAAGGGAATATTAAATTTCGTTATGCTCAGTTACATCTGTTGATAGAGTATTGACTTTTAAATATTGTATATATGAGCAGTTTTATACTTCATGATATGTGGAAAATGGTTAAGCTTCTATAAAGGAATCCAAAGAAGCATACCCTTGGCGTACCGAATTCCATAGCGTATGGCGTTCCGTGATCCCGTTCCCGTTCCACGAAGCAGAGCGATCCGTGCTCCAGGTAACTTAGAGTAAACCTCATTCATTCCTTAATTTGGTGCAAATTTGTCCCCAAACTATTTTTATTGATAGACCCCAAGCTCTAGACTAATGATGTCACAATAAGGGTTGTAACTTTCCAGAAGGTCAACACACTGAAAGGGGTGAAAGTGACATTTTCCAAACTGGAGGGGTGAAGGTATCATTCCTTCAAATTAGAGGGGGTGAAAGTCTGTTTAACCCTTTACATAGTTGAAATTTTTAGAAAATGATTGTCCATTGTCTTTTTAGTAGTCCACTTATCAATTGACCTATAAGAATTTTAAAAGTGTAGGGACTAAAACAAGCTTGTGCAGGCTATACCTCACACTCAACTTTTTTAAATTACGATTAAACATGTAGATTCTGTACTTATTTAATTTAACCCCAAAAGTAATTATGCAATAATCGACACTACTTTAAGTTTATTCATTAAAACGTTGTTATCCAAATGGCCAAAATAGTTAGTCCCCACTGTACCAATATCCTGAATATGCTCCTAAAACAAGAAATAACAAATCACAAAGTGAGCTCCAATGCTATCCACGGTTTTGAAAACAATTGTTACCATTACTATACGGGTGCTCCGTAAGTGAATCGGTAGTGGCCGAGTCCAATACGTTATATGTGGATGGTATCCCGGTCGTAATGGCCGATACACATCTTAATCGATAAAAATCGGACGACACGCTCAGTTTGATAAATGAATAGGTAAAGATTGGTGATTATTAGAAAAGTAAAGCCCTAGATTGAAATATGAGAAACCCCTAAAAACACGTCTTCAAATCAGTCTCCATAGCCTTCAAAAGAATAATACTATGTTAGATCATAGGAGTCGTGACATGGTTGGTTCGCCGGCTTTTAGAAGAGATTATCAAGGATATTTTTTGTTTAGCTATGCAATATCAAATGATGGAAAATAGTGTACAACATCTAAACATTAGTTAAGAATTATCTAACATCTTAAAATCGTTTAATGATTTATATTTACGCATTTGATATGGGCCAGTTGCGTTACACGCAACCGCAATCTGTATGTTGACTATAGCCATTTTTTTAGAACTATGGTGCTATTGGTTACACGTTCCCTTGAAATGTTGGAAACACGAGTAGAAGTATAATAGAAGGTGAAGCAGATGTTTGGTTTCTTTGACCAAAAGTGCCATTTTCATGTTTGATTAGCTTTTAAGCGCTTGTTCAAAAACCATTTTGTTTAATAATAGTGTTTTTATTTAAAATACGTTTGGAAACTCTGTTTTTTCCGTTATTTTCAGGTTTTATTTTAAAATAGAAAGACAGTTGTATCTAGAAACACCGATTTTGGTCTTTCTTTGAACTGTTTTTTCTAATTAAAAAGAGGTACCAAACAGGCTCAAAGTCTTGACAAGAAAAAGTGAGTCCAATATCAAAGATAATGTAATTTTTGCTATTATAAAGAAATCTTGCTATGTTGTCCCTCAAATTTATGTTCAGTTTAGCTCGCGCTCTGCAGTCTGTTTTTTGTTATCGGTAACTATGATCGAAAAACACATTTTACAACCACTGCCATTCCTAGCATCAGCTTCCATCCCACGGGCGGGATCAGTACAAAACAAACAATTATATATGCAAATGTGATGTAGCAGTTGGTTGCTTCTGGTTTTATGGCTAGTTGCTTTTTACACACCTTTCTAATCAATGAAGTACTATGTTAAATGAAACAAAAAAACTTGCTGAAGATGCTTAAATGTCAAACTTATTAACGACATTTCAGCCGAGTAAGTCAGGAATACGAATAAGGATGCACGAGATTTTTGAGGCTTCTTTCATTATCATAGTGCCATTGTTGGATAATCACTAATTCAAACGTTTTTTTGGGTTAATTCTTTCCATTTTTGGCCTTTTATGTGCCCTTAAATGTCTTGTTACTAATTTTTGAAGTGTAAAAAAAGAAGTCTTGATATAGTAAAACGTATGTCCGAGAGGAAAGTTCAGCTTATTTACTTTTCTGGATGACCTTTCTTAAAATGCGAAGTGTGTAACACCTTTTTTCAGCCTAAAGTAACCTACAACATGATGTCCATGTTTGGGAACTCATTATTCTCACTATCTTGTGTTAGCTTGTGCATTGGAACTCAGCTTCTCAGTGCGGGGCCAAAGAGATGAGTTTGCATGCCATCTATTTGTAGAATAACGGATAACGTGCTTATATGGGGAAAATCTGCCTGAAAAACTGCAGTTTTCAGAATCCATTTTCGCAGTTATTTTCAGCTTGGGCATTGTTAAATGATGAGAAAAACTCATTAAATCAGGCATTCTCCAACGATAAGAAATAATCGAAGTTTGTAAATATGTGTTTACTTGCGATATACACCCTAATTAAAATATCAAGTGGCTTTGCAAAAGATGCTGAACTTATAAGCTTTACACTCGTCTCTTCTGAGAGAGATTTTTACATTCTGCTCTTCGCCCAGTTTCAACTATTTTCAAATTTTCAAATGGAGCCGGGTTCAATAGGGTATTCTTTTTCAGCTATTTGTTTTTATCGAGTCTATTTTGCGCTTTTCATGGTACCTTAACACGTGCAGTGCGCTGTTTATCGATGTCTCAACACGTGAAGTGCGCTATTTATCGATGTCTTAACACGTGACAGACATGTATACTGGCTGTTTTTGTCTACAAGCCACAGCTTGAAAGCCTGTCTGTGAATATCTAAAGAATTAACATTTTCAGAAGTTCTGCCTGCACAACATTTCTATTCAAGTTATTTTTCTTATCACTGTGGGTTTTCCCAGTATATGATTAACGTAAATAAGGTCCTTATTTTACAAGATAAGTTGGTTTGGCAACCCTTCATTAATTTCACCGCGGTGTTGACATATTTCTTATCTTGTAACATTATATACATAATATACGCAATAATTATCAGCACAATATTTCTTATCATCTATTGGCTGATGGTGATGACTCATCAATGCGGCCAATTCTTTTTTGGTGTGAATCAGGCGGTATCCTCCAGCCAATAGCCAGATACTAATCCTCCTGAGGTTCAGAGATCACCAAAGTGGGTTTCACCTCTCCAAACAAAGTCATTTTCCATGCGCAAGCACCACGGTTCGATCCCTGGACCTCAATGCAGCTCATTTCAAAATCTTTAAAAAATTGTAATCATTTTCGGAAAATTCTTTAAACTTCTCTCTTAATGCTCTTGGTGATGAACTGCAGGAACAGAGGCATAAACTGGACGTGTTGTAGTTCGAGAGCTTGAGGTTCATTGAACAGCCATGAAGAGAAAAACTATTCATCAAACCAGGCATCCATTTGATCCATTTCGTAAGCTTGAACTTTCCTCTTTCTACCCATTATCATTTACTGAATTCTTTTACCTTAAATATTTATTTCCTTCATTGAAAGTTCGCTTTGATCTGAGAATCAAATAAGAAACGATGTCCTAGTCTTAGAAATTATATAGGAGGCATATTTATGCCATACCCTTCACAATTATTATTTCTGGGGTGTTTTGGGTTACCCGGATCCTTTAGATCACAAATATAATTCCGAAGATCTGGTTAATGGCTGCTATGGCCCAATTTATTTTTTATTTGCCTCGTTTCCTAATCAATTTGGATATTAATGATTTGCCATATGACAGCTTTTGAGGCATTTTGGTATGATTCGTGGCAAAAGGTGGAGCGCCTTAGAGTTAGCAATGGCGCCATAACCACGGTTTTAGATGATGGGGAGGATTTGATTGAAGAGAGCATTCCAATTGCAAATCTTCGGCTGAGGTCAAGAAAAGCAAATTTATCAGACTGTGTTTGCTTTCTAAGGCCTGGAATTGATATCTGTGTTCTAGCAACCCCTCCAATTCCAGAAGACTCTAGTGAGGATTCGAGTGGTGACGAGAAACCTGCAGAAGAGGAATCTGAGGAAGAGCAACCTGAAGAAGAGCCAGTAAGTTACCCTCTAAAAATTGCGGTTCATCTCCTGGAGGCTCTCTCTATCGCGGGCTTTTAAAATTCTACTTCTCTTCACGAGATATTAAGGCTGTTTGGATGAGCTGAAATAAGTGAGAGGTTGAGTTTAAAAGCTCATTTAATCTGTAGTTTCTGGATGCTGTAGATTATTTGTAAAAAAAGAAATGAATTCCACATTTTTTTACAACCCAGAATTTCCCACAAACAAATCCAGAAATCATCCCAAAAATATCCTGAATTTCCCAAAAGAAATCCGGGTTTCCGCCGAAAATTCCGAATTCCAGGTTTTTCGGTGCAAATCCGGATTTGTTTGGGTTTGGAGAGGTTTGACCGAAAAGTAGCGGATTATTGACCTTCCTCTACCTCTCGATTTAATCTCATCCAAACAGGCCCATTATGCCTTCAAAATTCGAATTTGGGGATACTTTTTGTGTATTTTGGCTTGTGTTGGGAAGGTCATATCCCGGATTTTAGAATTACTAATACTGCACTTATTCTGACTCAGGTTTGGTTGGATGCTAAAATAAACTCTATTGAGAGGAAACCTCATGAACCAGCTTGTAATTGCCAGTTTTATGTTAGCTTCTACGTGACACAAGGCCCTCTTGGCATGATGAAGAAGAAGCTTAATAAAGAGATCACCACAGTTCAACTGGACCAAATATCGATCCTCCAGAAGCTTGAATGGAAGCCTTGTGAAAGCGAGAGCTATCGTTGGGACTTGTCAGATGACTGCTTTTCCCTGCAGAAATACAAATTGTTCACTGGAAAGTTCTCTTCTGATCTTTCCTGGCTTATTGTTGCTTCTGTTCTGAAGCAGGTCGACTTTGAAGTAAGGTCAGTTAATAACCGGCTTGTTTATCAGATTTCGGATGATGATTCAGACAATTCTTTGCCCAATTCAGAAAAGGAATACAAAGCTCTTACTTTTAAACTAGAAAATGACGTTTCCGTCCCCGTTCTTGTCAACTTTACTCAACCTGATGCTGATGAGGATGGAATTGGAAATGGAATGGATGAAAATGAAGAATCTCCCAACTCTGATGTAATGGGACTCCGCCGTTCAAAGCGTCGGAATGTGAAACCTGAGCGTTACTTAGGTTGTGAAAACATGCCAGAGCTGGATAGTGACGTGATCCGAATAGGCACACATAAGTTGAGCAGATGGGAATACGATGAAATGCCCCAATTGGCATTATCGATCCAGGCTGATAATGGAATTTATTTGGAAGCGGACCCTTTGTACGAAAATGAGCCCCCTACTAAGCTTCTGGAATGGAAAGGGAAAAAGGAAGGAAAGAAGGCAAAACTTGATGGACCTAATCAAACTGATGATGATCAAAGTGATGAGGAATTGCAGCTTGCTATTGTTCCTATTCTTGAGGAAACTGATCAAGCAATCAACAGAAGAGTACCTATGGAAACATCCGCAATGCCAAGAAATAACTTAAGGAGGATCAACGGAAGAGCTCCGAAGTTTCTTTATGGGAATGGGACAACGAAAATACTTAAGAGAAATTTGTATAGCTCAGAATTCTCCGAGTCTGAAACACGCTGGTGGTGGAAAAGTGGTTCGAATAGGGATGTCAGGAAAAAAGGTAGGGATTTTCCAGGTTATCCTACACGTCCAGGAAAGAATGGTGTCAGAGAACGAGGGCCTCACAGTAAAAGTGCTTTTAGCGCGAGCGTGTACAAGGAAATGATAAGGAGATGTATGGAGAACATAAAATCCACGGTCAATAAAGAACAACCGCATGTTATAAGCCAGTGGAAAGATTTTAAGGCCTCGAGGTTCTTTAGTGAAAGGGAGAGCCACGAGACATCAACCGTGTGTGAGGATGAAGACGTGGAACTAGAGATGTTATGGAAGGAAATGGAGCTTTGCATGTCAACCTATCTTCTTGAAGATAATGAGGTGAACCCTTTATTTTGTTTCACATTCTATTTGCAATTAGTGATGTTAGTACTCTTAGAATCTCGCCTGTTGGACTCGGGGCATGTTTGGTACCAGCTGAAAATCCTACTTATCTGAGAAAATAGGTGGTTCAAAATCTGAAGTAGTTGAAAATTCTAAAGCTTTTTGGTCTGAGCTGAAAATCTGCAGAATGTGAGAGAATCTGCAAATTTGGAGATTAAATAGTCTGCAAATTTTTGCAGCCAAAATAGATTTGAATCCCAAGTGCAAAACATTGTAACAAACAAAATTGAATTTAAATGAACAATTTTAATCAAAACTGATTAAAATCTAGGTACCCAAACATGCATTATGAAGGCAACACAAGGGCGGGGGTATGTTAGCCCACCGTATACACAACCTGCTAGCTTTTGAACTCCGGAAGCATTTCAGTCACACCAGAAGGGTATAATAACCCCTTTAGATTAGGAAGTTAAATGGATTAGGCGTGTTCACAGTTTATGTTCATTTTTTTTTAAGTGCTCAAAACCGCCCAACCCCACAGCTCTAGTAAGGAGTCTCCCATTTAATACATGGTCCATCTGTTCAGGGAATGGACGATGAAGATCCTGTTGCACTTCCTCCAAATGGTGGTCCTCAGTGCAAGCATGAATACAGGCTCAATGAAGAAATTGGAGTAGTGTGCGATTTATGCGGCGATGTAAGCATCGAAATCAAAGACGTCTCGCCAAGCTTTGTAAGTAATATTTGATACCTAAGACCAAGTACTCTTTCCTGAATGCTTAAGGCTCCATTTGGTTGATGGTAAAACATTTTTCTGTAATATGTTTTCCCTTGTTTTGGTGTTTTGTTGCTGTTTGGTTGGAGGTAAAATAATTCCCTGTAAAATGTTATCCTTCAAATGATTTAAAATGATTTACAAATTTCAAATCCCGTAAGCCATTTTCCGGACAGTAAAGGAGCACAACAACTCATACCAACACCTCCGCCACCAACAACCACCACTACCACCTACCTCCACCACGACCCATCACTGCCACCCACCTTCACCGCCACTTATCACGGCCCACTGTTTTGGAAAGTGTCAACCAAACACGAGAAAATAATTGCAGAGTACTTTTTCACACAATATTTTACGCGTATAATATTTTCCCTTGTAAAGATTTTACTGCCAACCAAACAGAGCCTAAATCTCTGGATATCTTTGTGTGCTTTTCATCCCAGAAATAAATTTACCAGCTTAAAAAGCTTGAGGAAAGTGATTTCGCTGCTGGATGTTATGAACTAAAAATATTTCCCTTTTATCATTTTTTAAAAACTAATGCATACATTTCTTCCTTTGCGTTGTAGATGGAAAGCATGGCCTCAGCTCCAGTCAAGCGGACACGCGCAGGAGAAAATTCAGAGGATAATCCAGAAGAAGACCCGGGGTTTGATCTTTTAAGCATTCCCGCTGCCTCCAACATACCCTTATCGGATAGAGAAGACAACGCTTGGGCGTTAATACCCGAACTCAAAAACAAATTGCGTTTTCACCAAAAGAAAGCCTTTGAATTTCTCTGGCGTAACATTGCTGGTTCCATCGTACCGGCAGAAATGGAAGCTGCAGCCAATAAACGCGGCGGTTGTGTCATCTCACACACTCCAGGCGCCGGTAAAACTTTTCTCATCATCGCCTTTCTCACAAGCTACTTGAAACTGTTCCCTGGCTCGCGGCCATTGGTCCTTGCTCCTAAAACAACTCTCTATACATGGTACAAAGAGATCCTGAAATGGGAAATTCCTATTCCTGTATATCAAATCCATGGTGGTCAGACATATAGGGGTGAGGTATTGAGGAATAAACCCAGAGTTTCTCCAGGAGCTCCAAAACCAAACCAAGATGTTATGCATGTTATTGATTGTCTGGAGAAAATCCAGAAATGGCTTGCTCACCCAAGCATACTGCTGATGGGATATACCTCTTTTCTGACGCTGACACGAGAGGATTCCAAATACGGTCACCGCCAATATATGGGCAAAGTGTTGCGACAATGTCCTGGGATTCTTATACTTGATGAAGGGCACAACCCCAGAAGCACAAAATCAAGGTTGAGGAAGGGTCTGATGAAAGTTGACACAAAGCTGAGGATTCTGCTCTCTGGCACTCTATTTCAGAACAATTTTGGTGAGTATTTCAATACCTTAACATTGGCGAGACCGACATTTGTACAGGAGGTTTTAAATGAGCTGGATCCGAGGTTCAAGAAGGATCAGAAAGCCGCAAAAACTAAGTTTTCACTTGAGAACAGGGCGAGAAAGTACTTCATTGACAAAATCGGAAAGAGGATCAATTCTTCTAGCATAGCGGAAGAGAGAATGGAAGGGTTGAATATGCTGAAGAATCTGACGAGTGGTTTCATCGATGCATATGAAGGAAGCTCGGATCACCTACCAGGTTTGCAATGTTACACGCTGATGATGAAATCGACGCCTTACCAGCAAGAGCTTCTGGTGAAGCTCCAAAATCAAAGGCCTGCATACAAAGGATTTCCTCTGGAGTTGGAGCTTCTGATTACACTTGGTGCTATCCATCCTTGGCTTATCAGAACAACAGCTTGTTCAAGTCAATACTTCAGTGAAGAAGTACTGGAGGATCTTGACAAGTACAAATTCGACTTGAAGTTTGGCTCAAAAGTGAGGTTCGTGATGAGCCTAATACCACGCTGTCTCATCAGGAAGGAGAAGCTTCTCATCTTCTGCCACAACATTGCTCCGATCAATCTGTTCATAGACATCTTCCAAATGTTCTTTGGGTGGCGAAAGGGTGAAGAGATTTTGGTGCTTCAAGGCGACATTGAGCTCTTTGAACGCGGGCGGATAATGGACAAGTTTGAGGAACCGGGCGGGCCTTCTAAAATAATGCTTGCTTCAATCACAGCTTGCGCGGAAGGCATTAGTTTAACTGCAGCTTCCAGGGTTATTCTTTTGGATTCTGAGTGGAATCCTTCTAAGAGCAAGCAAGCTATAGCGCGGGCTTTCAGGCCAGGCCAGGCAAAAGAGGTGTATGTTTATCAGCTCTTGGCTACGGGAACGCTGGAAGAAGAGAAGTATATAAGAACTACATGGAAGGAGTGGGTATCCAGCATGATCTTCAGCGAGGAGCTTGTGGAGGACCCGTCTCATTGGCAGGCGGAGAAGATTGAAGACGATATATTGAGAGAGATCGTGGAAGAGGACCGAGCTACATTGTTCCATATGATCATGAAGAACGAGAAGGCGTCTAATTCGGTTGTCAGAGACAGAGTTGAGGCGCATGTGTGAGGCACAGTAACCGTTGTCAAGTACCGGGAGAGAAGGATGTAGGCAGCTTTATCTGTGCTTCGTTGAGAAAACGTTTATTTCAGTTTGAACTCTGGTGAATAATGTAGAATAATAATGTGTAATTTCTTGGTAACTAAGGGTGAGTTTGGGAATGCTTCTGATGCCAGCACAACTGCTTTCCGACAGCAGAAATAGTTTTAGGGCTAGTTTGGCAATGATGTGGCTATTTAGAAAGTTGTTGTGTAGTACTGTGAGAAAACTGCTGTGGAAATCTACCCGAAAAAGTGTTTGGTAAATTCTGTATTTAAGCTGCTGCTGGAAAGCACTTTTGACATTTTCTGTTCGGTAATTAGTGTTTTAGAGTTATTACTGTGGAAATGACAATATCATACATGAAGTAATTAATAATGTTATTACAACAAATAATTATTGATATTTATTAACGGATAAGAATGTCAAATAACATATTTATCGAAAAGCAGGTCGTGGAACGCAATCATTCCTCTGCTTTTCAAAAGCTGCTGCGGGGAAGTAACAGTTTTCCAGAAAGCAGTAAAACATAAATTTACCAAACACATTAACAGAATTGGTCATGCTAAGATGACTTGTCCTTTTAAAAAAAGAGACCTTCACATAATGAGGAACACTTTTTCAGTTCAAGTTAAAGGACAAGTTAGACAAATTTGAGTTCCTAAAGGGGTTGGACCACCTAATATGGTTAACCTTGAATATGAATATATATTCCACACTTGGTCTAACAGCTGGGTAAGACAGTGAATGGTGTTTTCATGATTTTACCAAGAGCAAGGAACGTAAATGGTTTATGGATAGTGGTTGCTCCAGACACATCAGTGGAAAAAGATCTATATTCTCAGAACTAAAAGAACAATCTGAAGGTTCAATCAAACTACGTGAGAAGGGCAAATGCAACATATTAGGTATTGGTAAAGTTGGTACATATTCTAAAAGCTCTATTTCTGATGTCTACTTAGTTGATGGCTTGAAATTCCATTTGCTTAGTGTATCTCAGTTATGTGACTATAGTAACAAAGTTATTTTTGGCAAAGAGAAATGTGTGGTTGACACGATTCAACCGCAAGTGTACGGCTGTCGTGTGTAGTAATAAACCGGAAATCCGGGTTGTCGAACCCAAGGGACTTTGTTTAAATTAATTACTATTCTAAACCTTATGTGGGCAAGTCGCAAGTTGTGTTTTTATCTAATTCTAAGAAATTAAACGCGAAGTTCTCAATTAACCAAGTGAAATATCTCACGATTAATAAAGAATGAATTTTGGGTTTTTATCAAATAAGGGAGAAGCACCGGGAATTCTCTAGGTTCACTAGGTTGATCTAAATTTATATTTTGATTTGTAAAACAACCTCGTGTTTTTTACTATTAATCAAGCAACGTTGAACTTACCGAGTTACCAAGCAAGTCCACTATACTTAGGTTAAACTAGACCGAGTTACCAAGCCTAATTTAGCTTTAAGCATGCATTAATAACATAATTCTACTTTCACGATCCTAGTTAACGATGCCGAGTTACCAAACATTGATACGACTAGGTGGATTATTCAATGTACCGACTAATTCTCACGGAGTTACCGCGTGAAAACTAATTGATTCTATCTCTACGTTAGCTACTCGCAAAGATAATAAGATTAAGAACGTAAATAATCCATAATAATGAATAAACACGTGAGATTAAGCTAAGCATGCATTACAATCATCAAAACATCAACTTTAGATCAAACCCTAGCTACACCAAACGAGAATTCCCAGCAAAAAGTGTTTAGTTACTCATATTCATAATCAAAACGACGATTATAATGAGTTTAAACATAAAAATCAAGAAAAACGAGAGTTTAGAATCCAAACGAATGATCCAAAAGCTCCTAAGCTCTCTCCAAGGCTTCTTGATCTCCAAAGATGTCTCTAATCTCCAAAAACTACTGAAAAAGTCGACCTAAAAGACTTAAATACGTTCCCATAATTATATTACAAAGTTTGGATAAAATACGAAAAAGCCCCAAAAAAACTGCACTGTCCAGCGATCTCTTCGCACGAAGACAGTTGTCTTCGCACGAAGAGTCTTCGTACGAAGACTTCTGCTTCTTCGTGGAAAGGTCTTATCATAGAGATACTGCAACTGTGTTTGAGAAGAGACTTTGGCTGAGCTGAAATTTGACTAAGTATTTGTCTTCGCACGAAGACAAATGTCTTCGCACGAAGACTCCTGTGTCCAGCCCTCTTTCTTTTGACTTTTCTCTTCCTTCCTTTGACTTTCCTCTTCCTTATTTCTTCCATTGATCTTCCTTTGACTTTCTTTGACTTTCCTCTTCTGTTTGACTTTCCTTGGATTTCCTTTGACTTTCTCCTTCCTTTTGACTTGCCTTTGAGTTCCTTGTTTCCGAAGTTCGCTTCCAAATCCCGCACGATCCTCCAAGCCCTGTTTTCCTGCGAATCACAACACGAAAACACAACCCGCGATCATATCACAATAAAAGCTCAAAAATCCAAAGAAACGCCCGGATTTAACAAGTATTGCATATGAACTCACATAATCACATTTACGCTCAATTCACTCAAAAGACGACGAATTCTCCATTATAAGCACGCAAAACGTAGAAATAAAAGGCATAAAATAACTCCGAAAACGGAGTTATCAACTACCCCCACACTACCTTTTGCTCGTCCCGAGCAAATCTCCCAAGTCAAATCCATTTCTCTCAAGTCAAAACTTTTCTCACCTTCCCGCAATTCATCCAACTTTGCATACTAACCTACTTACTCATTGCATAACTTCCCTACGCCAATTGCATACTATCACCTCACATTGCATACAAAACCATGAACACTTGCATACTAATCCGAGTAGAACCATTCACCAACCATCCTCCTTACTAGTCGCCACGACTCGATTATACACAATGCACCTATATGCAAATGCAATATTCACAATGCAAGTATTGAAATACAAATTTTTTTCTTTTTCTTTTTGTGAGATTGGGCAATCTCCATTAGCTTAAACCGATTCACACGAAGCGATGAGAAATCTAGACACAAGGAATGATTCGAAATCAAATTCGTCAACATGAACTCCCCCTAGCTAGTATAGAGAACCTAACTTTACTAATTACAAGAATGCAATACCTTTTCATGTGTGCCACAAAATAAAAGGCTACGCTAGGCTAAGCCACGTTCAAGGTCCGAACTCCTAATCCGCTAACGGGTTTAGAATGATGAGGCTTTAGGGACAAATAGGATAAGAATCAAATACAAGTCCTAAAGCGTCACATTCTCACAAATACCATAGCTCACACACCCTCACAACAATGATAGAAACCAAGCCCGAAACTCACCATCTCCGGCCCTCGATCCCCTCACACCCCGGTACAATTACGATCTCCGCGGCTATTGTCATGAATGATGCATAAGCCAAAAATCTCCCGTTCGTGAACTAGTCGCTTCTCCACTCGTTTTTCCACAAACTTTTCCTTCCTCCTTTATTCATCTCTCCTTTTTTTCTCTCTTTTTTTTTTTTTTTTCTATTTTTTTTTTTTTTTTCAATCTCTCAAATTCCTGCATTCTTTCCTCAATATACGTCCCGAGTGGTCTTCCAAGTGCCAAGCTAACATATAATCGTAAGGAGAGACAATATCCAAATCAACACGTATGAATCACAAATCAATGTCTCTCCCTATCTCAATGAAATCCTCGGTGTAACCAACAAAGCCGCTAACATAAAAGAGCATGTGTGGGGATGGAGTCGTCGCAAGCGCAATCTCGATGTCCGAAGTCAAATGTCGACACCCCCACACTCGAATGTAATCCTGTCCCCTCTCAAGTAGTCGATCAAATATCTGTCTCGTGCCTAATCCAACCAAACCTCCTACACCACGATGAGTAAGATCCGGTACCTAGCACGATCCACCTATTAAATTCCCCCAACTCAAGTTTTGTGTGTATTAGATGGTACACACTCACGGCTCTCCTCACTTGTGTCCATGTTGTAATGCCATGGAACACCGCCACACCGAAGTGCGCAAGCCTACTCTCACTCACCCTCGCATTCCCCTCGAAGATCACAAATGAAGTGCATGCGATATGCAAGACTCACACAAATATAGCATGAAGTACTCCCTCATCGAACCCCCTCAACTACAACACCCTCGTGACGCACTAAAGCGGTGATTCTAACCAATCAATGATGAAGGCCAAGAATCGTCACCCTAAGTCCAAAGGCTGTCAAAGAATCCATGGTTCAAATCCGGGTTTACTAGTGGTCCTACAAGGTAAGTTCTATAAGCAGTGAGTGCTCTAATACACACCTCGCACAGCTGTTCTGTGTGCCACTACGAGGCGGGTTGGCGACTACCTAAGACGTACACAAGAACGTTCGGCTTGTTTAGCTCACACCTAGCTCAACTCTTGTAAGAAAATTAGGCACACACTTTAGATTTGAAAGAATTAAGTTCGTGTGTAAAATAGGCACGCATTCCCGTAAAGAAACTTTCTCTATACTTACTAAGGGAAACTCACATTGTCACTCTCGATCGCAATTCACGCCCTATGCCTAAAAGTCTCACACTTCTCGATTTTACCGAATTTTCAGCTTTTTTCAATTGCCCTTTCTCAAGTTTTTAATTTTTTTGGTGTTTTCACATTTTTAGATTTTTTTTTTGTTTTTTTTGTTTTTTTGTTTTTTTTTTTTATATACCTACACTATATGCACGGCCAACTCGACTACTGAATCAATAATGGTGGGATGACTCAAAAATACCAAAACGTGCACGAAAAAAGATGAATAATAAAGAGAAAAATAAGGACATAACCAAAAATTCCTAACTACATGCTGACACTGGCGATGCAAAGACACGACACTGACTAGTAAAAAGGATTCAACCACCCCCACACTAGAATGCATCGTTGTCCTCAACGATAACACGAGGACTCAACAATTCTAGCACGAGGGCACTCTCCACTACTCGTCATCCTCCTCATCCTCATCATCTTCTTCCTCATCATCTTCTTCTTCTCCCTCATCCTCACTCGGCGGAACCGGATACTCAAATTCATCCTCCTGGAACCACGGATCCGCCGTCGGGACCGGTGGAACAAACTCCCCCGCCGCCTGACCACTAGACTGTATAACCCACTGGCCCACCATCTGGATTAATCCCCCCAGCTTCGCCTGATTGTCCCGAGTGTGGGCAAACTGGCGTCTTCTCTCGAGTCTATCCCGGGCCATCTCCTCTCGCAGGTGGTCGTAGGCAACCTGGTTGTCAAACCTAGAGGTGTTCATCCTCCTACCCTTGCCCTTCTTCCTCGCTGTCTCATCAAACCTATGCCACTTCCTAGCAGTAAAAGCTTTCAAATCCATATCTCTCCCTATGACTACCTCGGCAGTTTTGGCTAGGTGAGTGAGCAAGCAAGTATGACCGGGGCCCAATTTGTTCGTCCTCGACACCCTCTCAAGACAATTCTCCCAAATCAGTTTGGGGATATTGATTCTAACCCCGGTGTAAAGACAAAGAGCCCAGACAGAGAGGCGGAAAGTGTAACTAGGGTTTCGTGTGATTCCCAAAACCCAGTTTTCTAACAATTCACAGCACCACCTAGCCTCCGGCCTATAAAACTTCTTTTCGGCCTTCCAATGAAGCACCTCCCCTTTCCTGTCCCATGGATCAACCCCCTTCGCAAAGCAAAAAGCATTTAAACGAGACCAAAGGTTCTCACTACGAAGAACCGTCTCTAACCCACAACCCTCTTTCAAAGCGGGGAAACCCATGGCGAGAGCGATAGTCTCTGGCGTGAAGACTATCCACTCGTTCCGACAGTAAACAAGACGAGGGTCTTGGCTCTCACCATCCTTTGCATAACGCAAATTGAAACAAAACTCTCTCGCAATATGCGAACTAGACTGCCCTACTAGCTTAAACCAATTGTCAAGCTTCTCGCGCTCAAAAATTTCCTTGATTGCTTGAGGCATGTCCTCGTGCAATGGAAATGCCTTTTCGGGCTGCCCGTTCTTAGTCAAATAAGTATCTCTTCGAGAGTCAAGATGGGCCTCATAAGTGACGAAACGGAAACTGTCATAGTATCCGGGCCCAATACTTCTCTCCTTCAAATTAGCCTTGGCCTTTCGTCGGCCTACAATGCCCGGTTTAGCCGGAAAAGGGGCATTCAAGATAGCATATTGGGGAGTGGGCGGTATCTCTAATTGAGGATCGCCCGACCCCGATGCTTCTTGCGAAGACCCCTCTCCCGTCTTCCGTTTCTTTCCACCCGCCATTTAGAATGCAATTTCAAGTAAAACTAGAAATTCAACTATTGTGCACGTGAACAAGAAGTGTATACTAAACGAAACACGTAGGCACGTAAGCAAATAATTCCTAGGACTTTACGCAATCGCCCCCAAATACGCTTTTAAGCGCAACAAAATATAATCGGGCTTTTACTCAATGTGCCTAGGACTCGAATATGAAAATAGCAAGTTCAGATTGTACCTACGCGTCCGGAGCAAGTCTTACGGACGCAAAAATTTCAAAATTCGACAACCCGGGCTGATTTTGATGTCGCCGGAAAAATTTGTCGAAACCTTGAATTGTTGGATGCTCCGTACTCCTTGTGTAGTCCCCGTTAGCGTTGCCTTCTCGCCCGTAAGCTGAATCAAGCTCCAACTCGTCCAATTTCTCAATTCTTCTCCAAAACCCTAGCTTCTTCTTCCTCTGATATCTCTCTTGTCTCTCACTCTCACTCAAAACCACCTCTGGAATCTTGCTCCCCTCTGAACTGCGAGCAAAACCCTAGGTGGGTTGTTGAATTTGGTGAAGAATCAAGGGTGTGGTGATTTGAGCTCGTGCGCGGCTATGGAGGAGGAGGGTTGCTGTTGAAGATGAAGAATGAGGCAAAGGGACGTGACCACTGGTGATGAAGCTTTAGCCCGTGCAAAAGGTCTAAAGAGCCCCCAAGAAATAACCCAAGGCTGTTATCCGTGCTGGCTAAAATTGTCCTTTTGCCCGTTGTCTTCGTGCGAAGACAGTTCTCTTCGTGCGAAGACTCTTCGTACGAAGACAATTTGTCTTCGCACGAAGGTCTTCTCACCTAGATACTGCAAGGTGTTTTGAGAAGACAATTCAGAGCTTCAAAATTTTTTCTAAGTACAAAGTCTTCGTACGAAGACAATTGTCTTAGTACGAAGACAATGCTGGAACTTGCCAAAAACATCCTTTTCGTCAAATTTTCGCGTCTTCGATCGTGCCTTTGCTTTTCGAAGGATCTCCTCGACCTCGAGACTCCCTTTTCACCTTAAAACACTCCCAAAATCCGGGGAATATTTTATTTGTCAATTTCACGCGTTCCAAGGCACGTTTTGCATTTCCGGATGCTTTTGGCCTCGTTTTACTCGCTAAAACATCCTTTTTGGCGTAACTTCTTCATCCGGACTCCGATTTGCGCGATCCACCTGTCTACAGAAAGCTCTCGACCACCCCCACACATTGGCATTGTTCAATTCTCATTTCAGTCTGTCCTTCAAAATTTCACCTCGTAATCCGTGCCGGCGTGCTAGCTTTCTCCGTTCACTAATTAAATTCTTGCGCAAATCAAGACGGGGAGTCCGGGAACATGATCTTCCCCAGGTGCGTGTGTTGAATAGGTGCAGAAATGGCGTCTATCTTCAATTCCTTCACTTCGGATCCCGATACGCGTATTTAGCTGCAAATCTGGACTTTTTACTCTGTTTCGCACGCGCGCATCAAGAAGGGGGATCCGAAATAGGCCTTTCACCTCGTATTCCTGCACATACTCATTGGAAATATTAAATCCACTCTCTCGCACCTCTCAATAAAATCAAACCGAATAAAAATTACAAAACAGTATTAAAATCTATCCTAAAGCAATAAATAGGTTGGGTTGCCTCCCAAAAAGCGCTTTGTAATTTAAGGTCGACGGCCCGACCCAGTTAACTCAGAGATTTCTCAAATAGCGGGAGTTGCATGAAGCCACTCAATGACTCCAATGAAATTCCCGTCCACGTACGGTTTTGCTCTCTGGCCATTCACCTTAAACCTGTTCCCATTTGAATCCTCTACCTCAAGAGATCCCCATGGATAAACTGCAGTAATCGTGTAGGGACCACTCCACCTAGATTTCAATTTCCCTGGAAACAGCTTCAGTCTGGCATTGAAGATCAATACTTTCTGTCCTACCTTGAAGTCTCTCGGAATGATGTGCCTGTCGTGCCACAGTTTTGTCCTCTCCTTATAGATTCTCGCACTTTCATACGCCATCAATCGAAATTCTTCAAGTTCAAGTAGCGCTTGCTTTCGTAGCTCACCTGAGAGCTTAGCGTCCAAATTAATCTTCTTCAAAGCCCAGAATGCCTTGTGCTCAAGTTCCACCGGAAGATGACACGACTTCCCAGACACTAACTGGTAGGGAGACATGCCCAAAGGAGTCTTGTAAGCAGTCCTATACGCCCATAAGCTATCGTCTAAATGCAGAGACCAATCCTTGCGTCCCGGGTTGACTGTCTTCTCCAGAATCCCTTTTATCTCTCGGTTAGAAACTTCTGCTTGTCCATTCGACTGCGGATGATAGGCCAGTGATATCTTATGCGTCTTTACCTCATATTTGCTCAAGACATTGGCAAAGACTTTATTCACAAAATGCGATCCTTCATCACTGATTATGGCTCTGGGAGTTCCAAACCGTGTAAAAATGCTCTTTCGCACGAATCTCTCTACAGTAGCTCCAT
Source organism: Linanthus parryae (assembly GCA_023055425.1). NCBI lineage: Eukaryota > Viridiplantae > Streptophyta > Magnoliopsida > Ericales > Polemoniaceae > Linanthus > Linanthus parryae. Next base: position 112,923,153 of record JALGPY010000002.1, on the reverse strand, counting down.
CGTTCTTGGGGCAAGCCATTGCCTCTACCCACTTGGTCACATAATCCACAGCTAACAGTATATAAAGATTGCCAAGTGAAGACGGGAATGGTCCCATGAAATCGATGCCCCAGACATCAAAGGGCTCTACTTCCAACACGAAATTTTGAGGCATCTCGTTTCGGCTGGAGATATTGCCGGTTCTCTGACATCGATCACATTGCTGCAAAAATAGATGAGCATCTTTATGTAAAGTAGGCCAGTAAAATCCACTTTGCAATACCTTTGCCACAGTACGCGCTTTGCCAAAATGTCCTCCGCAATTCAATTCGTGGAAGTGCCTAAGAATGTCCAAAGTGTCTGGCTCAGCTACGCATCTTCTCAACACATTGTCAGCTCCCAACCTAAACAAATAAGGGTCATCCCAGAAATAGTGTCGTGCATCTGCGAAAAATTTCTTTTTCTGATGGAAAGACATGTCTTTCGGGACAATTTTGAGCGCCTTGAAATTTGCCAAATCCGCAAACCAAGGCACAGCTGCTACCACTACCATAAGTTGTTCATCTGGAAAATCTTCTCTAATCGGCACATCTTCTTGTTTTTCGTTATCCAGTCGTGACAAATGGTCTGCAACAACGTTCTCTACACCCTTTTTGTCCTTTATCACTATGTCAAACTCTTGCATTAGTAACACCCATCAGATCAATCTAGGCTTCGCATCCTTCTTAGCAAGAAGATATTTGAGGGCTGCATGGTCTGTGAAAATAGTCACCTGAGAACCCACAAGGTATGGACGAAACTTGTCCAATGCGAAGATAATGGCTAACATCTCTTTCTCCGTGGTGGCATAATTAACCTGCGCAGTATTAAGAGTACGACTAGCATAGTAAATTACATGAGCTACCTTGTCTTTCCGCTGTCCCAGCACTGCTCCCACCGCGTAATCGCTGGCATCACACATAAGTTCAAACGGTAGGGTCCAGTCTGGAGTGGCTATGATGGGAGAACTAATCAGCTTTTTCTTGAGCAAATCAAAAGCTGTCTTGCAGTCTTCATTGAAATCAAACACGGCATCTTTCTCAAGCAAACCAGATAAAGGCTTTGTGATTTTCGAAAAGTCCTTAATGAAGCGCCGATAGAAACCTGCATGTCCCAAGAAACTCCGTACCCCTTTGACAGATGTAGGGTAAGGAAGCTTCTCAATCACCTCAATCTTCGCCCGGTCTACCTCTAAACCTTTACTGGAAATCTTGTGCCCCAATACTATTCCCTCGGTCACCATGAAATGGCACTTTTCCCAGTTGAGCACTAGGTTGGTGTCAATACATCTGTCCAGTACCCGAGCTAGCTGCTGGAGACAGTCTTCGAACCCATCACCATAAAGCGAAAAATCATCCATGAAGACTTCAAAATTTTGCTCCATCATGTCTGAGAAGATAGACATCATACACCTCTGAAACGTAGCTGGGGCATTGCATAGCCCGAATGGCATGCGTCTGAATGCGAAAGTCCCATATGGACAAGTAAATGTCGTCTTCTCCTGGTCAGCTGGCTCAATCGCTATCTGATTATACCCTGAATATCCATCCAAAAAGCAGTAGTGTGAATGGTGAGCTAGCCGATCAAGCATCTGGTCCACGAATGGGAGGGGAAAGTGATCCTTCAAAGTGGCATCATTGAGTTTGCGGTAATCCATGCAAACTCTCCACCCAGTAACGGTACGTGTGGCAATTTGATCACCTTTTTCCCCTTCCACCACAGTTATACCTCCCTTCTTGGGAACACATTGTACCGGACTAGTCCACGTGCTGTCGGAAATTGGATAGATGATACCTGCTTCCAACCATTTAAGCACCTCTTTCTTCACCACCTCCTGCATGTGAGGGTTGAGGCGGCGCTGAAATTGAACTACCGGCTTCTTGTCTTCCATGAGCCTGATCTTATGCTGGCAAACTGTGGGGCTGATCCCCTTAATATCTGCTATGGTCCATCCCATAGCTGCTTTCCTCTTCTGTAGTACCTCGAGAAGCTGCTCCTCCTGTTCCCTGTCCAAACATGCATATACAATCACAGGTAAAGTATCATTAGATCCCAAGTATAAATATTTCAAATGAATAGGTAAAGGCTTTAATTCTAAAACAGGAGCAGTGATAAGAGAAGGAGTAAGAATTTTCCTGCTTCCCTCATTAAAGAGGGGTAATGGTGGGCGCCAATGAACATCTAAGGCTTGCTCTTTCTCGCTGGAATCAAATAGAGCAAGCTCCTCATATAGTTGCTCCAACAAAATATCGTCCTCCTTGTCCAGCGTGTATGCCTCCACCCCAAAGCACTGCTCGCTCACCGCGTATGCGGGAAACTTCATAGCCTCAAATACATTGAAGGCCACCTTCTCATCGTTGATCTGCATAGTCAGCTCCCCATTGGCCACATCAATGATAGTTCTCCCAGTGGCCAGGAATGGACGGCCCAAAATAAGAGGAACATCATCGTCGGCCTCCATGTCTAAGATCACAAAATCCGCTGGGAAGATGAGTCCTTCAACTCTCACTAATACATCCTCTAAAACACCCCTGGGGCGTTTTATCGTGCGATCAGCCATCTGCAAGCACATCCTTGTAGGCTTAGGATCTCCCACACCAAGTTGCTCAAAAACCGATGTAGGCATCAAATTAATACTTGCACCAAGGTCACATAATGCCCTCCCATGAAATGCGTCTCCCAATGTAACAGGAATGATGAAACCGCCCGGATCTTTCATCTTCTTTGGTAGCGCCCTTTGCACAGCTGCGCTACACTCCTCATTCAGAGTTACGGTTTCAAAGTCATCCATGCGCCTCCGATTAGAAAGGAGGTCCTTGAGAAATTTGGCATATTTAGGCATTTGTGAAATAGCCTCCGCAAAAGGTATATTAATGTGCAATTTCCTGAAGATATCCACAAACTTCTTGAAATGCTTGGCATCCTCTTGACTCTTCAATCTTTGCGGGTATGGCACTCGTACACTGTATTCCTCCCTAGGTTTCTGTTTCTCATCCGACTTCCTCACCGTGTCCTTTGATTGGGGACTCACGGTAGGCACGGGAATCTCTTCATCCAAAGCTTTCTCAGTGGCCTTAGTCGCCTCAGCTCGTGCGTGGCTAGGATATGGGGGGTCCTCAGTAGTGATGCCACTGCGAGTTGTGATGGCATTTAGCTGCTCATTAGGAGTGATAGTATTTGCTGGAAGCATACCTGGTGGAAGCTTGATATTTTGATTGGCGATCTGCCCAATCTGAGTCTCGTGGCTTTTCATTGTGGCTTGCATTGAGACAATCGTGCTCTCCATCCTGTCTTGATTAGCTAGGAGCTTTCTCCATAGAGCATTTGTCTCTTGATCTTCTTTTTGTGGAGCCTGCTGTTGTGGAACTTGCCTCTGCGCTTGATATGGAACATTGGGTCTCTGTCCGGGTGCATATAATCCACTGTTTGGATTGGCATAGCTGAAGTTGGGATGATTACGATTGTTGGGATGATAGGTGTTAGGCCATTGCTGCTGTCGCATAAAATTCACATCATCAACACTGTTATCATATCCCTGGCTTTCATCTGCTAGTAATTCACCCATGGGCTTCTGTGTTGGAGGGTGCATACCGTGAAATGCTGAAGTCATGGATTCCAGCTTTTGTTCCATCGATTCAATCTTGTTGACTAAGGATGTATCCCCCGGTTTGGAGTACCTACGCGTTTCCGATCGTGTAGTCTCTCTCTTTGACGCGTTGTTTAGCAAATCTTGAGCTCGCTGTGCTCCAAGTCCCATAAAATTACCTCCAGCTAGCATATCTAACTGGTCAGCTGTCTCCTTGTCTAATGCAGTGTAGAAATAATGGAAGAGCTTGTGCCATGGCTCTCCATGATTCGGACATCTACGGAGAATTTGGCTGAACTTCCTCCACGCATCTCCCAACGAGCTGTCTTCATCCTGAGTGAACTTTGCAATCTCTGCCATCTGCTGCGCGACTCTGGATGGTGGCAAATACTTCCTCAGAAACTCATGACAACAATCTGCCCATGTCACTATGCTACCCGCTGGCAGCTCCATAAGCCACTTCTTGGCTTTTCCAGATAATGAGAAGGGAAATAGTAATAGCTTAACTGTTTCATCTGGAACTCGCTGGTCGTGCAGGGTTGATGTGATTTGCTCAAATACCAGCAGATGGTGATTGGGGTCATCTCCTGGAGCTCCGTTGAATGCGCACTCATCACGAACCATATTGATCATATGTTGGCGCAACTCGAAGTGTTGGGCATTGATCTGTGGCCTGACAATGGTAGGATGGTAACATGCTGGAGTAGTCCTGAAATAATCTACCATAGGGCGTTCTTCATTCTCAGCATTGTTCTGCCTGTTGTTTTCCCCATTATTACCATTGTTATTCCCACCGATGTTCGCCACTTGTGCCCCCACACCATGACGTGGTTGTGGATTTGGGGGAGCCATGCGATCCATCCTTGCCTGCATCTCAGCCATTTGATCTCTCACCTCCTCAGCTTCTGCGGCTCTTTGTGCAGCCTCCTCTACAGCTGCAACTCTAGCTGCTTCCGCATCTTGCATACCTTTGCGGATTCTCTCAAACTCAGCTCTCGTCTCTTCATCCATAACTACTGAGCTTGAATTCCTCTTGTCTCTACGCTGTGCTTTTAATAAGGATTCCGGGTCTTCAAACGTTGGATACAAAGGCTCGTCTCGAGAACGGGTCATGCACCGTGTAAATCAACCTGAAATCACGAAACACGCAAAACGTAGGTGAGTAACGGATATAAACAATAAATTAAAATCCCTAAGGCTAGGAATTATAACTAATTTAGCCGAAGTCCCCGGCAACGGCGCCAAAAACTTGACACGATTCAACCGCAAGTGTACGGCTGTCGTGTGTAGTAATAAACCGGAAATCCGGGTTGTCGAACCCAAGGGACTTTGTTTAAATTAATTACTATTCTAAACCTTATGTGGGCAAGTCGCAAGTTGTGTTTTTATCTAATTCTAAGAAATTAAACGCGAAGTTCTCAATTAACCAAGTGAAATATCTCACGATTAATAAAGAATGAATTTTGGGTTTTTATCAAATAAGGGAGAAGCACCGGGAATTCTCTAGGTTCACTAGGTTGATCTAAATTTATATTTTGATTTGTAAAACAACCTCGTGTTTTTCACTATTAATCAAGCAACGTTGAACTTACCGAGTTACCAAGCAAGTCCACTATACTTAGGTTAAACTAGACCGAGTTACCAAGCCTAATTTAGCTTTAAGCATGCATTAATAACATAATTCTACTTTCACGATCCTAGTTAACGATGCCGAGTTACCAAACATTGATACGACTAGGTGGATTATTCAATGTACCGACTAATTCTCACGAAGTTACCGCGTGAAAACTAATTGATTCTATCTCTACGTTAGCTACTCGCAAAGATAATAAGATTAAGAACGTAAATAATCCATAATAATGAATAAACACGTGAGATTAAGCTAAGCATGCATTACAATCATCAAAACATCAACTTTAGATCAAACCCTAGCTACACCAAACGAGAATTCCCAGCAAAAAGTGTTTAGTTACTCATATTCATAATCAAAACGACGATTATAATGAGTTTAAACATAAAAATCAAGAAAAACGAGAGTTTAGAATCCAAACGAATGATCCAAAAGCTCCTAAGCTCTCTCCAAGGCTTCTTGATCTCCAAAGATGTCTCTAATCTCCAAAAACTACTGAAAAAGTCGACCTAAAAGACTTAAATACGTTCCCATAATTATATTACAAAGTTTGGATAAAATACGAAAAAGCCCCAAAAAAACTGCACTGTCCAGCGATCTCTTCGCACGAAGACAGTTGTCTTCGCACGAAGAGTCTTCGTACGAAGACTTCTGCTTCTTCGTGCGAAGGTCTTATCATAGAGATACTGCAACTGTGTTTGAGAAGAGACTTTGGCTGAGCTGAAATTTGACTAAGTATTTGTCTTCGCACGAAGACAAATGTCTTCGCACGAAGACTCCTGTGTCCAGCCCTCTTTCTTTTGACTTTTCTCTTCCTTCCTTTGACTTTCCTCTTCCTTCTTTCTTCCATTGACCTTCCTTTGACTTTATTTGACTTTCCTCTTCTGTTTGACTTTCCTTGGATTTCCTTTGACTTTCTCCTTCCTTTTGACTTGCCTTTGAGTTCCTTGTTTCCGAAGTTCGCTTCCAAATCCCGCACGATCCTCCAAGCCCTATTTTCCTGCGAATCACAACACGAAAACACAACCCGCGATCATATCACAATAAAAGCTCAAAAATCCAAAGAAACGCCCGGATTTAACAAGTATTGCATATGAACTCACATAATCACATTTACGCTCAATTCACTCAAAAGACGACGAATTCTCCATTATAAGCACGCAAAACGTAGAAATAAAAGGCATAAAATAACTCCGAAAACGGAGTTATCAGTGGTGCAAAATGAGAAATCTGGAATTTGCATCCTCACTGCCTCAAGGTCAAACAATGTTTATACTTTGCACACTAACAAAGTTGCAGGAGAAAGTCTGAAGTGTCTCAAGGCCTTGAACGAGGATTCAAAGCTTTGGCACAGAAAGCTTCGACACATTAGTTTGCGCACTTTGAACAAGTTAGTTGCTAAAGACCTGGTAAGAGGTCCACTTTCTATGAAATTCAAGGATGAAAAGGTATGCAAAGCTTGTGCTCAAGGTAAACAGACTCGAAGCTCATTCAAGCCAAATAACTTTGTAACTACTACTAGACCCATTGAATTATTGCAGATGGATCTCTGTGGTCATATTAGAACTCCAACTCCAAAAGGTAAGAAGTACATGTTAGTTATTGTAGGTGATTTTTTTCAAGATTTACGTGGGTAATGTTTCTTAGAGACAAATCCGAAGCTCTTTTTAAATTTCAAAGCTTTGTAAAGAACTTCAAACACTGAAAATTCTGCCTATTGCTTCTATTAGAAGTGATCATGGTAGAGAATTTGATGAACTTGAGTTTGATTTTTTGTGTGCTAAGCATGGCATCTCTCAAAACTTTCTTTCTCCTATAACTCCTCAACAGAATGGTGTTATGGAAAGAATGAACATGACTCTTGATGACATGTCAAGGACAATGCTTCTAGAGAACAAATTACCAAAATCCTTTTGGGCATAAGTTGTGAACACTTCCAGCTATATACTTAACAGGTTCTTAAGTTGTGAACAAATTATCAACATCCTTTTGGACAGAAGTTGTGAACAAATTACTAAAACCCTTTCTTTAACCCATGTCTCTACCTCCTCTAAATAGTTAACACACTCTGTGCTAACTGTTGAAGCCGAAGTCTTGTTTACCATATTGATGAGGTTTGTAGTGCCTAAGTAAAATTCAAAAGAGTTGCTAACTGACAGGGTGTTATACTTGATGTACTCAATCATGCATGGGTATGAGATTGATCTTCCTTCAATTGTAATGGAACACATGCTTTACTCCTAGACCAAGGAAAGAAAGCACCCTTTAACTTATGACAACCTACTTTCTGCTTTCTTTCAACACCTTGAGATTCTAAATGACAGAGAAGAAACTATTACCACTAGTTTTGGTATCCTTGACAAGAAAGCCTTTGAAAGGATTGGAATCATGAAAACCAGTGAGGGAACTTGGAAGTTATACTCTGATCTGTCTGAAGAAGAGCGAAAATCCAAGAAGTTTCCAAAAACCAAGGCCTTGACCTCTCCTTCAAACCTATCATCTCAATCTCAAGATCTTTCAATGGTGATTCAAAGACTTGATGCAACATCCCGTGGTTTCCCAAGCCTTCCGTTCCGGACCGGAAAGCCCGGGAGGGGCCGATGCTAACAGTGACGGCAGGAATCAAGCATAACATTCCAAAAGTAATTATTTATCATACATCATTAAACTTCATGAAAGTCACTAAACATTACAAAAGTGATTTCCAAAAGCTATACATCGTCATGCTTGCTACCTAACACTACACGTGAGTCCCGTACCCAGCTTCGCCATAGCCTCCTGCTTCTAAGCCTGCGGTGGGAAGGAAAACAGAACCGCAGTTTCTAAAGTCAGCTGTGAAATGCTGAGTAAATAACACCCAAACATGTAAAATAGAAGATGAAGCTTAAATTTATTATTTGCAACAAATCAGGAGGAATAAAACTTGTAAAGAATAAATCCAAGAAAGTGAAGTAGTAACTCTGACAAAATTCTTCTTATCTTAATATCTCTTCCAAACGGGGATTATATTCCTCAATCTTCTCTTCCTTTCTTTCAAAAGCTCTTGACAAAACTGTATTATTAGCTTGTTGATACGGGGAAGGAACTACTAATCTATCACTAGCAACCATGACCTTAACTGCCGGCAGCCCCCTAAGACTTCTTGCGGCCAGAGAGGTGAGTACATGGAGCGACCCGGCAGGTTGCGACCGGGTTAAAATAAAATCTGATCTCTGGTCGAGTGATCGAAGTCACACGACAATAATAAAAATTGCTTCTCCCGCACAACTCTTTCCACTTTACGTTAATTACGCATTATTATTAATCGTGTGACAAGTTCAAAATAACTTCTTTGAAATAAAAGGAGACTTCAAAATAAAACAAGTAAATAAATAACCAAAATAACGTGCATTTTGAGGCAAGAAACAAAAGTCATATTAAGACACGAAGGAAGCTAGGCTCTAGGCTTGGCATGTTACTTACCTCACTTCCGTAGCACTAGCACGTTCTAGAAATGTCTCGGCCTACAACCGTCACCTACAACCCGTAACTTTTCATGTCAATTAAATAATCCGAAAAAATACTACTCGTCCTAAAAATATTCTCTCTTAATTCTACCCAACCCCTCAAGTTGATCTTTTCCTAACATTTTATTTTGTTAAAATCTTCTATTATAAATTATAAAACCACAACTATTATTATTGCTATTATTATTATTATTATTATTATTAACTAAAAGTGCCTAACTAATTAGAGAAATTATTTTATAAAATACTTGATAAAGTAGTGAAAACAAAACTAGTTTATCTTTAATGAAAAAGACATTATTATTATTTCTATAATCATTTAAACGATATTCAAAACTATTTAATTTAAAGATAAATTTTCCCTAAATACTAATTGCAACAAACAATATTTAAAATCTAGCAAAATATAAAATTTGCAAGCATTAAACATCCAAGTTACTAACAATATTTATTTAACAATATTTATTTAAAGTTTAACTAAAAATATTTCTTATTTAATTTTTAACGAACAAACCGCATGCTATTTTAATACCAAAATTACTTTTCTAAAACGAGGGTGAAATATAAAATTTTTAGAAATTATTTATATTCCGAAATTATTATTTTTATTTTTAGCGAAAAGTGACAAGTTTAAGTTAAATACACAAAAACCCCCATTCGTATTAAAAGTCTACAAATTCCTCAACTAGCCACCAAAACAAGTTTAATATAGTGTACTTACAGCCCCTAAAGCTTCGGAAATTACAAACAGCACCCCTAAGCCATGTTTTAACAGTTTGCAAAAACTACACTTTTACCCCCCTTCTACAACAACTATAATTTCTTCAATCCTACTTTGATTCAAGCTATTAAAATTCAATTTTAGCAACATATAACAACTAATCAGAAGTTATAGGACGTACCAATGCCAAAAATGGCCGGAAATCGCTAAGAAATGGGTCGGGTCGAAGCTTGGCGTCGGGGTCGCCGGAGTTGAGCTCCGTCGCCGGCTTTAATGGCTTCCACGGCTGGGTTTGAACTCTCCAATGAGTTGGTCGGGGCCCTAAGTGCCTACTGGAAGCAGAGAGAGAGGCTGGGTGCTGCTGCGGTGTGCTCGCCGGAATTTGGTCGAAGGTTGGCCGGCAACAATGGAGGTCGCCGGAGGTTGCAGTGGTTTCTGCTGCTGCTGCTTCCTACTGACCTCTGTTGCTGAGCAGAGAAGCTTCAGACGCGAGACAGAGAGGTGGGAGAAGGCAGGGGATGAGAGAGAGAGAAGTGGGTTTCCCTCGGTGGTGGTCCGACGGCGGCACTGGTGGCCGTGGTAGCTGCTGCTACTGCCGCTACTCTGTTCTGCTGAGACCTGAGAACAGAGAGGGAGGGAGAGAAGGAGAGGGAGTGAGAGAGGCTGCTGGGTTTCTTCTTGGGTTTTGTCGCCGGTAGTTATGGCGACGGTGGTGGTGGTTGGCTGCTGCCACCACTACTCCGCTGCTGCTGGTGGGGTTGTTGCGGGCAGAGAGCAACAGAGAGGTGGAGAAGATGATGGCTGGACAGCGAGAGAGAGAGAGAGCTGTAAGTGGTGGTGTTGGTGATGTTGAAGGTGACGACGGTGGAGGGAGGTGGTTGTTGTGTGAGTGGCTGCTGGTGGGAGGAGGGAGCTGATCAGCTGCTTATATAGCTGAGATTACTTGGGCTCCAAGCACAAGTGATGTGACATAGGTGGTGCTAGTAGCTTCATGAAGGTGGTGGTGATGATGGTGAAGAATCGTATAGAGGAAGGAGAAGAGAAAGCTTGCTGGAGACAAAAGTTTTCAAATTAAATAATATTTTTGGCAATAATTGGGTGTGGGTGGAGTACTATGTGGTTGGGTGATTGGGTGTGGCAAGACTATCAATACTCGCGCTATAACTAACTAAAATTGGCGAAACAACTACGAATTGATTATCAACTATTACTCTATGTTATTCTAAAACTTTTTATAAACTCGACTCAAAGATTTATTAAAAATATTATATTGCAAATTAATTATTATATGCTTCTAAAATGACTGTTTTACCCTTGCTAGATAAACGGGGTATTACATCCTTCCCCCCTTAAGCACAGCTTCGTCCTCGAAGCTAAAATCAAAAGACTAATCACAATATTCAAATCATCTAACATGTAACTATCTAACAGAATTTATATCACATGGATGACAAGAAATTTCACATAACAAATAATAGCAAGTAATCGTCATACGTAATGCAACAAATAAAGTCAAATAGGTTCGTAGTCACGTCTATCTAATTAGGTGGTCATAGTCTCATCTGGGTTCTAAGTCTCAAGGTCAATTAAATCTCAAAGGTACTAAAATAGCAGACTAAGGCGTAATAGTATTAAACAGAGACAGAGGGTTGCATCCTCTCCCCCTTAGAGAGTGACGTCCCCGGAACTCCACGTACCTCATTAAATAAGTGTGGGTACTTCTTTCTCATCTCTTCTTCAGCTTCCTAAGTTGCTTCTTCTGTTTGATGGTTGGTCCAGAGAACTTTGACCAGTTTGATACTCTTGGTTCTTGTATCCCTTGTCTTTGTGTCCAATATCTTGATAGGTTGCTCCTCGTAGGTCAGTGATGGATCAAAATCCACTGGTTCTGGGTCCAAGATATGAGACGGGTCTGGTATATACTTCTTCAGCTGGGATACGTGGAAGACATTGTGTACTCGCCCTAGATTCGATGGTAGGTCCAGTCGATACGCAACTTCTCCTATCTTCTCAATAACATCGTATGGACCAATAAATTTAGGGCTTAATTTTCCTTTCAAGTTAAACCTGGTTACCCCCTTAGTAGGTGAGACTCGCAGGAAAGCTTTTTCTCCTACTTGAAACTCCAATGGTCTTCTCTTCTGATCTGCGTATGACTTCTGCCTGTCTTTAGCCGCTTTTATCTTCTGCTGTATGAGTCGAACTTGGTTCGTCATGTCTTCAATCATTTGTGGGCCAATGATCACCGTTTCGCTGATGTCACTCCAACATAGTGGAGATCGACACTTTCTTCCATAGAGGGCTTCGTACGGTGCCATCCCGATGCTAGCGTGGTAACTGTTGTTGTAGGAGAACTCTATTAATGGCAGCTTGTCGACCCATGAGCCTTGGAAGTCCATAACACAGGCTCTTAACATATCTTCCAGCGTCTGTATAGTTCTCTCTGTCTGACCGTCTGTGGCTGGGTGGAAAGCCGTACTGAATTTCAGCTAAGTTCCTAGTGCTTCTTGAAGCGCTTTCCAGAAATGAGAGAGAAAATTAGGGTCTCGATCCGATATTATCGAACTCGGAACCCCGTGATACCTCACAATGTATCTGACGTACGCATCTGCCTTTTGCTCCATGTTCCACGTGTCCTTCATTGGGATGAATCTCGCCGTCTTGGTTAGTCTGTCTACGACTACCCATATCTGGTTTAGTCCATTCTTCGACGTAGGTAGAGCTGTGACGAAATCCATTGATATGGAGTCCCACTTCCAGACTGGAACATCCAACGGTTGGAGTAGACCTCCCATTCTTTTGTGCTCGATCTTCACTTTCTGGCATGTTAGGCATCTAGCCACGAACTCGGCTACTTCCTTCTTCATATTGGGCCACCAGAACGTCTTCTTCAGATCCTTGTAAAGCTTATCGCCTCCAGGGTGAACTGAATATGGAGTGTTGTGTGCCTCTTGCATCAGTTCTCCTTAACCTCTGAACACTCCTGTGGCACGCACCATCTTCCTTTGTAGCGAATGCTCCCGTCTTCGTGAATCTGGAACTCCTTGGCCTCTCCTGCTGCAATCTTCTTCTTGATCCTCTCGAGCTTCACATCTCCTGCTTGATTGCTTCGTATTTCTTCGAATAAGTCTGGTACTGCTGTCATGCTCCCGAGCAGCTTTTGCACCGTTCCTTGTTCCACCACTTCGATGTTGAGCTTCCGGAACTCGTGGCATAACCAGTCTGATAAGACTACCATGGCGTTCACTGCATGGCTCGATTTACGACTTAGCGCGTCAGCGACTACATTAGCCTTCCCCTCGTGGTACTGGATGTGTAGATCGTAATCTTTGATAATCTCCAGCCATCTTCGTTGTCTGTTGTTTAGCTCCTTCTGCGTGAAGATATACTTCAAGCTGCGGTGATCCGTGTAGAGTTTGCAAACAGCCCCGTAGAGATGATGCCTCCATATTTTCAGCGCGAAGACTACTGCTTCTAACTCCAGGTCATGTGTAGCATAGTTCTCCTCGTGTGGCTTTAGCTGCCTCGAAGCGTAGGTAATCACCCTTCGGTCTTGCATCAGCACACATCCAAGTCCTTTCTTTGACGCATCGCTGTATACTTCGAACTCTCCAGAGTCGTTTGGCAAAGCTAACACTGGTGCTGTAGTGAGCTTCTCCTTTAGAGTCTGGAACGCCTCTTCACAGCTGTCGTCCCAGTGATACTTCACCGCCTTCTTTGTCAGCGTAGTCAATGGCCTGGCAATCTTCGAAAAATCCTTCACGAACCGCCTGTAGTAACCGGCTAAGCCGAGGAAACTTCGAATTTCGGATACGTTCTTCGGTGTAGGCCAGTCCTTAACCGCTGAGACCTTTGCTGGGTCAACGGATACCCCTTCCTTGGAGATGATGTGGCCTAGAAACGGCACACGATCCAACCAGAAGTCACATTTCGAAAGCTTAGCGTACAACTGCTCTTGCCTCAAGGTCTGCAATACTTCTCGGAGATGCTCTTCGTGATCCTCTTCGTTCTTCGAGTACACCAGGATGTCATCGATAAAGACAACCACGAACCGGTCTAGAAACGGCTTCATTACTCGGTTCATCAAGTCCATGAACACGGCAGGAGCGTTGGTCAAACCGAACGGCATAACCGTGAACTCGTAGTGACCGTACCTTGTGCTGAAGGCCGTCTTTGGAATATCTTTCTCAGCTATGCGGAGTTGATGATAACCCGATCTTAGGTCGATCTTAGAGAAGACACTGGCTCCTTGCAGCTGATCAAATAGATCGTCAATCCGGGGTAGTGGATACTTGTTCTTGATAGTGACGCTGTTTAGCTCCCGGTAATCGATGCATAATCGTAGGCTTCCGTCCTTCTTTCTGACGAACAGTACTGGTGCTCCCCAGGGTGACACACTAGGTCGTATGTACCCCTTCTGCAAAAGCTCTTGTATCTGCTCCTTCAGCTCCTTCAATTCCACAGGTGCCATCCGATACGGCGCCTTGGAGATGGGTGCAGTTCCAGGTGCCAAGTCTATAGTAAACTCCACTTCTCGTTGAGGTGGCATTCCGGGAATCTCGTCAGGGAATACATCGGGAAAGTCCCTCACAACTGGTATCTCGTCAAGCACATTTTCCTTCTTGGTTACGTCTTGGACATAACACAAGTAGGCAAAGTTCCCCTTCTTCATCTGGTTGATTATAGTCAAGGCAGACACTAGTCTGATTCGAGGTTCAGTGGTGATACCACGATAGGTGATCTTTTCTCCTTTGGGTCCCTTTAACCGAACCTTCTGATCATGGCAGTCAATAACTGCCCGATACTTCCCAAGCCAGTCCATTCCTAGGATCACATCTATGCCTCCTAGGTTAAATTTTATTAGGTTGGCAGGTAAGGTGCAGGTTAGGATTTTGAGTTCTACCCCTTCGAATATGGTATCACAGACAGTTATCTGGCCATTAGGGGTTGCTACTGGGATAGTTATACTAGATGAGCTAAGCAAACCCAATTTCTCAGCAAACGAGGATGATATAAAGGAATAGGATGCACCAGAATCAAATAGCACGAAAGCAGGTTGCTCATGGATAGAGAAAGTACCCGTGACAACTCCATGTGCAGCTTCTGCCTCAGTTTTAGTCAGCACAGCAATTCTTCCCACGTTTGCATTCTGAGCTCCTGCTCCTCCTGCTCCAGCTCCATTGTGGTTGTTCCCATATCCAGCATTGGTGTTTCCGATCCTGGGTTGGCCTCCGTTCTGGCTTGCATTGCCTGGGTTGTAGTTCTGCTGCCTGACATATCCATTGCCTCCATTGTTCTGGTTGCGGTTTCCATTCTGCTGGTTGCCGAACTGCTGGTTGCGGGCAAAGTTGTTTCCGTTCTGCTGACGGTTGCCCTGGTAGTTGTTCTGCTGTGGCCTTCCAAAGTTGCCTCCTTTGATCATTAGCTGGTTCCCGGCTGGTTGAGATCGGCATTCATAAGCTCGATGTCCTCGTCTGCCACAGTTGTTGCACGTGACCGGGTTTCCCTCACAGTCTGCTCCTGGGTGGTTTCGCGGGCACCATTTGCAGAAATAGCGACGATTCTTCTGAGTCCAAACATTCTGCTGATTGCCACGATACTGCCCCTGGTTACCTCCTCCATTGTTAGTCTTGAACCTCTGATTGCCCTTGGCAAAGTTGGTGTTGCTTCCTCCTACCTCCTCAAGCTTGCGTTTCTTGCGATTCTCCTCCTGGGTGACACGAACTCGATAGATGTCAGCAGCCCTGTCGTAGGCTTCATGGAGCGAAGAATAGGTCCTGCTCAGCAGAGACTCTTGCAGCCTTTCGTGCAATCCACCGATGAATCGGGAAACTTTAGAGTCTTCATCCGGCACCATGTTACCTACGAATCGTGTCAGCTCAGTAAACTTCCGGAAATACTCAGTCACGGAGTCATTTCCTTGCCGCAGGTTCTGGAATTCCTGTTCCTTGCTCCTCTTCACGTGATGAGGGTAGAACCGAGCTCTAAGGGCGGTTTGAAGAGCCTCCCAGTTGAAGTTGGGTTCAGCTAGAAGAGTTTCTCGTACATTTCTCCACCTGAGGTTTGCTTCACTTTTCAAGTAGAAGACCGCGCAGTTCACCTTCCGGTCATCGGGACATTCTATCACCTCAAGAATCTTATCCATTTCCATGATCCAGTCTTCTAACTCGACAGGATCCTCTTTCCCAGTAAACTCCATGGGTTTCATTTCAGCTACTTTCTTGGCCCAGTTATTTCCTGCCTGTCCTCCGTTATTCATCATCTGAGCCATTTGAGCGAGGAATTGCTCCATAGGGATGTTATCAGCCATCTATCCTGGTCAAACTTTCCTATAGTGGTAATGGAACGGTCTATTAGTCACATCCTACGGTATCCTTGGTTAAGGTCGCGGGAACTTTAATAATCATATTTCGAAATTAATATATTCAACATTATCACATAAACTAACATGCAGGAAATAACAACTTTGCAATAAAAGCACACAAGGCTCATATCTGCATAACTCAGCTAATCAAGAAAGAACATTTCTTGCAAGTTAGATTCTATCTCTTTCTCATAAAATCAGCAAAATATGCATTTCAAATAACTCAGAACCCATAAAGCTGAAAATCAGGATGCGGGTGGGTGGGAGAAATCAAGACCTAAACTACCCGTAACCCCCACGGCTTATCCAATTTTAATTATCTTGCCCTATGTCCAATTTTAGTTGCCCTACAGGTTTTAAATTCCCTTTTTATGGACTGGCTGGCTCTGATACCACCTGCAACAGCCCGTGGTTTCCCAAGCCTTCCGTTCCGGACCGGAAAGCCCGGGAGGGGCCGATGCTAACAGTGACGGCGGGAATCAAGCATAACATTCCAAAAGTAATTATTTATTATACATCATTAAACTTCATGAAAGTCACTAAACATTACAAAAGTGATTTCCAAAAGCTATACATCATCATGCTTGCTACCTAACACTACACGTGAGTCCCGTACCCAGCTTCGCCATAGCCTCCTGCTTCTAAGCCTGCGGTGGGAAGGAAAACAGAACCGCAGTTTCTAAAGTCAGCTGTGAAATGCTGAGTAAATAACACCCATACATGTAAAACAGAAGATGAAGCTTAAATTTATTATTTGCAACAAATCAGGAGGAATAAAACTTGTAAAGAATAAATCCAAGAAAGTGAAGTAGTAACTCTGACAAAATTCTTCTTATCTTAATATCTCTTCCAAACGGGGATTATATTCCTCAATCTTCTCTTCCTTTCTTTCAAAAGCTCTTGACAAAACTGTATTATTAGCTTGTTGATACGGGGAAGGAACTACTAATCTATCACTAGCAACCATGACCTTAACTGCCGGCAGCCCCCTAAGACTTCTTGTGGCCAGAGAGGTGAGTACATGGAGCGACCCGGCAGGTTGCGACCGGGTTAAAATAAAATCTGATCTCTGGTCGAGTGATCGAAGTCACACGACAATAATAAAAATTGCTTCTCCCGCACAACTCTTTCCACTTTACGTTAATTACGCATTATTATTAATCGTGTGACAAGTTCAAAATAACTTCTTTGAAATAAAAGGAGACTTCAAAATAAAACAAGTAAATAAATAACCAAAATAACGTGCATTTTGAGACAAGAAACAAAAGTCATATTAAGACACGAAGGAAGCTAGGCTCTAGGCTTGGCATGTTACTTACCTCACTTCCGTAGCACTAGCACGTTCTAGAAATGTCTCGGCCTACAACCGTCACCTACAACCCGTAACTTTTCATGTCAATTAAATAATCCGACAAAATACTACTCGTCCTAAAAATATTCTCTCTTAATTCTACCCAACCCCTCAAGTTGATCTTTTCCTAACATTTTATATTTTGTTAAAATCTTCTATTATAAATTATAAAACCACAACTATTATTATTGCTATTATTATTATTATTATTATTATTATTATTATTATTATTATTATTATTATTATTATTATTATTAACTAAAAGTGCCTAACTAATTAGAGAAATTATTTTATAAAATACTTGATAAAGTAGTGAAAACAAAACTAGTTTATCTTTAATGAAAAATACATTATTATTATTTTTATAATCATTTAAACGATATTCAAAACTATTTAATTTAAAGATAAATTTTCCCTAAATACTAATTGCAACAAACAATATTTAAAATCTAGCAAAATATCAAATTTGCAAGCATTAAACATCCAAGTTACTAACAATATTTATTTAACAATATTTATTTAAAGTTTAACTAAAAATATTTCTTATTTAACTTTTAACGAACAAACCGCATGCTATTTTAATACCAAAATTAATTTTCTAAAACGAGGGTGAAATATAGTATTTTTAGAAATTATTTATATTCCGAAATTATTATTTTTATTTTTAGCGAAAAGTGACAAGTTTAAGTTAAATACACAAAAACCCCCATTCGTATTAAATGTCTACACATTCCTTAACTAGCCACCAAAACAAGTTTAATATAGTGTACTAACAGCCCCTAAAGCTTCTGAATTTACAAACAGCACCCCTAAGCCATGTTTTAACAGTTTGCAAAAACTACACTTTTACCCCCCTTCTACAACAACTATAATTTCTTCAATCCTACTTTGATTCAAGCTATCAAACTTCAATTTTAGCAACATATAACAACTAATCCGAAGTTATAGGACGTACCTAGGCCAAAAATGGCCGGAAATCGCTAAGAAATGGGTCGGGTCGAAGCTTGGCGTCGGGGTCGCCGGAGTTGAGCTCCGTCGCCGGCTTTAATGGCTTCCACGGCTGGGTTTGAACTCTCCAATGAGTTGGTCGGGGCCCTAAGAGCCTACTGGAAGCAGAGAGAGAGGCTGGGTGCTGCTGCGGTGTGCTCGCCGGAATTTGGTCGAAGGTTGGCCAGCAACAATGGAGGTCGCCGGAGGTTGCAGTGGTTTCTGCTGCTGCTGCTGCTTCCTACTGACCTCTGTTGCTGAGCAGAGAAGCTTCAGACGCGAGACAGAGAGGTGGGAGAAAGCAGGGGATGAGAGAGAGAGAAGTGGGTTTCCCTCGGTGGTGGTCCGACGGCGGCACTGGTGGCCGTGGTAGCTTCTGCTACTGCCGCTACTCTGTTCTGCTGAGACCTGAGAACAGAGAGGGAGGGAGAGAAGGAGAGGGAGTGAGAGAGGCTGCTGGGTTTCTTCTTGGGTTTTGTCGCCGATAGTTATGGCGACGGTGGTGGTGGTTGGCTGCTGCCACCACTACTCCGCTGCTGCTGGTGGGGTTGTTGCGGGCAGAGAGCAACAGAGAGGTGGAGAAGATGATGGCTGGACAGCGAGAGAGAGAGAGAGCTGTAAGTGGTGGTGTTGGTGATGTTGAAGGTGACGACGGTGGAGGGAGGTGGTTGTTGTGTGAGTGGCTGCTGGTGGGAGGAGGGAGCTGATCAGCTGCTTATATAGCTGAGATTACTTGGGCTCCAAGCACAAGTGATGTGACATAGGTGGTGCTAGTAGCTTCATGAAGGTGGTGGTGATGATGGTGAAGAATCGTATAGAGGAAGGAGAAGAGAAAGCTTGCTGGAGACAAAAGTTTTCAAATTAAATAATATTTTTGGCAATAATTGGGTGTGGGTGGAGTACTATGTGGTTGGGTGATTGGGTGTGGCAAGACTATCAATACTCGCGCTATAACTAACTAAAATTGGCGAAACAACTACGAATTGATTATCAACTATTACTCTATATTATTCTAAAACTTTTTATAAACTCGACTCAAAGATTTATTAAAAATATTATATTGCAAATTAATTATTATATGCTTCTAAAATGACTGTTTTACCCTTGCTAGATAACCGGGGTATTACACTTGATGTTCTGGAAAATTATATGGATGAGTTGAAGATAAATCACCATGAGTTTTGCACTGAGTTCAAGCAAGTGAGGTACATGGTTGAAAGCATCTTCAAATTTTTTAATGTCCTCCATGTGTAAGAACCATATAGAAATCTTGTTGATTCAGTTAGCTAGAGCAGGTACTAGATAGTTTAGTAAGAACCACAAGTTGTAACAGAGTAAGGGAACGCGCTGTGCTTGAGATCTAGGGCTTAGCTTTTGATTAATAAGAATTGAATTGAAAATCCTGCAGGGATCAAGTCCCTGAGGTACAGACGTAGGTCCAAGTGGACTGAACTCTATAGATCTATGTGTCTCTTGCATTTATCTTGCTTCACTTTACTTAGCTTATTTGCTGCACAAAACAGGTTTTAAGGGTTAGGGCTTGAAAGCCATTTCAAGGCCTTGAAAACTCTCAGCATTCTTTCTGTTATCTATTTTGATTCCAAGGACTTGAAACTCATTTCAATAAATTGAAATACTCTCTGCTTTCTACAAATTTCTTTGAAACCACTCTTTTAGAAAAAGTTGCAAAAGTTGCCATACTCTATTCAATCCCCCCTTCTAGAGTATTGATCCTGTATTATTACCTACATTAATGTCTTTCACTTTCCATCATTCACTTGTGCGTTCATAGAAGCCAACCCATTTGAAATTCCTTAAAAAAAATTGACAGCCACTATGATGTTACTTTCAATTTCCAAGTTAATACAGTCTTTGTTATAAGCTATTGTCAATCCTCTGTAGATGCTCCAAATTTCACTTTCCATGTTGGTACGTCCTCTTATTTTGCCAATGAATCCCAGCTTCCAATCTCTAGTGTTGTTCTTTATGACACCTCCAATACCCGCTTTATCATTGTGAAGCCTCACACATCTATCCACATTCATCTTGAATTTTCATGCCATAGGTAATCCCCAATTAGAAATAGAGACAGGCAAATTGAAATAAAAGAACTTAGGTTTGGAGATAAAAGCTCCCTGAGTGAGTTGGGACTGCATTATGATTTCATGCACATAAACCAAGTTACCATTAAAAATAAGATTATTTCTCATATGCCAAATGTTCCAAAGCGTAGCAACAAAAAAGTACAATGATCCAAACCTCCAAGCTCAATCTTTTCTTACATGTGAGACAGAAACCACTCATTGAAATTTTAGTTAACCCATGAGCTCCACACCACATATGTTACAAGTATCGATATCAGTGACAGCTCGATGCTTTCTAATTGTAAGCAATTTACCATGAAGCAGAGTCGAGAGAAAGTGAATAAGCTTGTTTGGAACTCTAAGTTTTGTTGGAATAGATGCCCTAGAGGCAATCGTAGATTTAGTATGAACAATGTTTTGGCTAGAATATTCATTTATTATTTATGGCGATATTTAATATAATGAAGTCCTTAGATAAAATGTGTTATTTATCTTAAATATCCCTAGTCCATTATATTGATTAATAGGACAATCAAATATAGACTAGTATGTGAATAGATTGATATGGAGATATCAAATCTAAACACATGGGTCTGCATTAGGAGTAATGGCAAACTGGATTGACCCACGACGAAAAGGATACATTAGATTATGTGAAGTCACAATCGCTTTTCGTAGTGCTAAGATTATTGCAATCCTTGGACTTGAAGTCACTAGATACTCTAGTTGTGAAATATTGCGCTTTGATGTTATCAAACGTTACACCGTAACTGGGTAATCATAAAGGTGGCTATCGGGCGTGATAGGAAGCAAGCTTAGAGATCGTAGTGACGTAGATAGGATTTGTCCCTCCCACATAACGGGGGTAAATATCCAAGGCCACTCGAGGGATGAGGCTTATTGAATGTCTGGCCAGACTCAGATAAATTAATATAGAGATATTAATGTTATCTGCAAGTATAAGCATATTCCCAAGAGCTAGGCCGAGACCTAGCCCCGTCCGCCCCCTCTACCCGACGGCACAAGGAGGGCCGAACCTCCTTGGTTCCTTTTGTTGCTTTGATCTTCTTCCCTCTTCCTCCGGGTTCAAGCTAGTACTTGTTTGAAGGAAGAATCTAGATCTCACCTCTAGACGTGGATCAACCATAGAGACGAGGAGATCATTCTTCGTGTGATCTCTTCCCTCTTCCTCCGGGTTCAAGCTAGCACTTGTTTGAAGGAAGAATCTAGATCTCACCTCTAGACGTGGATCAACCATAGAGACGAGGACATCATTCTTCGTGTGATCTCACAAATCAAAAGGTACACATCTTCTATGACCCTAATCATGTTATGATATCTCTTCCTGTGATCCTTGGTGGGCTTTGAGTAGGATTAAATTTTTGTTATTCCGCTGCGTTACCTACGTCAAAACCCAACAGTGGTATCAGAGCCACAGGTCGTAGAACATAACATGATCTTATGTGTTTACGATTTCAGTTCATACACCGTATTATTGTTTATTACGCGAAAACTGAAAAGTTGGCATAGTAGATGCAATATTGAATTTTCTTCAATCAAACAAGACCCAATTTTAACATTGGATGTTAGAATTGGTGAGTTTAATCACATAGGATGTGAATAATTGGGTTCTTGAAAAATTAGGGTTCATGGGCACATGATTGAAAAGGGGTTTTCAATTATGGAACAAAGTTATGGAAATAAATCCATAAGGAAACAACCTTGCTTGGGCAACAAGGAAGAGGGAAGGAGACTAGGGCCGAAACCCTAGCCGCCCGCCCCTCCCTTGCGCGCCAAGCAAGGCCGCGGGCCTCTAGGCGTGCGGCGGTCCTAGGGTTCGGGCCACTTGTTGGCTTGGGCCCTTTGGACCGTTGTAAAACCCTAGTTACCCAATTTCATTAAAATTAAACAAGCGCGTTAAAATTGGTTTTTAACTGTATTATGTGCTCTATTGCATGGTGGATGGATATGGCCTAGGATTGTGGATGTTTATTGTTTTGTAGTTTGGTTTACGGCCTGCGAGCTGATCAAATTAATGTAATAATTAATTATGTTTTACGGCCTACGAGTCGTCCTTTTTCTCCTCGACATGTGAGGCTTTTGTTATTTATTTATTCTAGATGTTAGGCTAGAATTAGAAATATTTAGATGATAGCCAAGAACGTGGAGAAGAAGACCGGAGAACGAAAGGAGCCAAAAGACATCCCTAGGCGCGCAGCTATGGTGGAGCACATGGAGATGAGCTCGGCACTTTAGGGCAATTAGATATTATCATTGGCTTGATAATATCATTAGTCTAGGGGCCATATCCATGCCACGTTTTTTTTGTTTTGTGGATGTTTATTATTCATGCCTTGTTATTTATTTTGTGTGTATGACGCTACTAGCAAAACGATAACAAGATAATAATAAACATGGTTGGTCTTTTATTGTGGATGGCGCAATCCAAATGAATAGACCATGTTGATAAGATCAACCAAACAATTTAAAAGAAATCCCTCAAATAAATATTGCGTTTTGCCTTCTCTTGCCAAAACACCCTTCATGATCATGGCCTATTAAAATTCGGGCTTGCCAAAGCAAGGCGATTTTAATTTTTCATGATGTGTTGCGGACGACGCAAGCTAGTAATGCGTGTATGTTGAAAACAAGAGGTTGGACGCAACTAGGCAAGAGTCAATTGGATTGATGAGCTTAGAGGCATGACAATTAGGAGTCATCCATTGGATGAAGAATAAAAGGTATTTATTCACCTAATTGGACCAAGAGTTGCATGGGATGCAATTGGAATGGTTCCTACCTAAATAACCAATTCTTGGGTGACTTGCCAAAGCAAGCTCAAGAAGAAGTGAAAAAGGGATCTTGGACCCACTAGAAAGTATAAAGATATTTTCCGCTTTAATAGTGAGGGCTATTAATCCGAAAAAAATAGTGGGAGCTATATTTAATGATCTAGCCAT
Organism: Linanthus parryae; assembly: GCA_023055425.1. Classification (NCBI taxonomy): domain Eukaryota; kingdom Viridiplantae; phylum Streptophyta; class Magnoliopsida; order Ericales; family Polemoniaceae; genus Linanthus; species Linanthus parryae. Next base: position 112,899,946 of record JALGPY010000002.1, on the reverse strand, counting down.
TGTTAAATATAATCAAATTGTTCAAAATACTAAATTGCATATTTCTCGTTTTGTAGAATCCCAAATGGCAAACAACAACGCATCGTGTTCATCCCTACGATCTGTCCTTGAGAAGGATAAATTGTCTGGAACAAATTTCCTTGACTGGTACAGAAACTTGAGGATTGTCCTCAAGCAAGAAAAGAAGCTGTACGTTTTGGACACTCAGATTCCAGACCCACCACAAGATGAGTCTCTACTAGCGGAAGTAAGGGCACGTCAGAAACATATTGATGATTCTAATGACGTGACTTGCCTCATGCTTTGCACCATGACTGGTGAGCTTCAGAAGCAACACGAGAACATGGAAGCCTATGATATGATCAGACACTTGAAACAATAGTTTCAGGAACAGGCAAGGCATGAGCGCTATGAGGTGTCTAAAGCATTGTTCAAAAGCAGTCTTGCAGAGGGGAATCCAGTAGGCCCTCATGTACTCTGAATGATCGGGTACATAGAGAACCTTGAGAGACTGGGGTTCCCACTCGGGCAAGACTTGGCGACTGATCTCGTCTTGCAATCGTTGCCTGACAGTTATAATCAGTTCATTATGAACTATAATATGAATGAGATCAACAAGTCTTTGCCAGACCTATTGAACATGCTAAAGACAGCTGAGCAGAGCATCAATAAAGGCAAGGGCAAAGCCATAATGATGGTACACAAGAAGAAGGGCAAGTCAGTTGCATCTACTTCAAAAGGAAAACGCAAGAAAGTTGCGAAATCCAAGGAAGCCCTAAAGCCTAGTGGAGGCGTGGCTAAAGGTGAGTGTCACTACTGCAGCCAGCCGGGTCACTGGAGGAGGAACTGCCCTAAATATCTGGAGGATAAGAAGCTTGGAATAGTGATTCCACCACCACCAGGTATTTATGTTATAGACGTCAATCTCTCTATTTCATCATCCTGGGTATTGGATACCGGATGTGGTTCTCACATTTGTCGTAATGTGCAGGATTTGAAAAGAAGTAGAAGATTGCGAAAAGGGGAGATAGACTTGCGCGTCGGGAATGGAGCAAAGGTTGCTGCATTGGCTGTAGGCGTTTATGAGCTATCTTTGCCTTTTGAACTTATTTTAGAATTAGACAATTGCTTTTATGTGCCTGCTATGAGCAGAAACATTATTTCCGTTTCTTGTTTGGACGAGAAAGGTTTTTCTATTTCAATAAAGGACAAGTGTTGCTCCATTTATTTTGATAGTATGCACTATTGTAGTGCGCATTTGTCTAATGGATTGTATATCCTTGATCTAAATAATCCAATCTATAACATAAATACTAAAAGGATTAAAACTAATGATTTAAATCCTACATATCTATGGCACTGTCGTTTAGGCCATATAAATGAGAAACGCATATCTAGACTCCATAAGGATGGAATTCTAGACTCATTTGATTTGGAATCATATGAGACATGTGACTCTTGTTTATTAGGAAAAATGACAAAGTCCCCTTTCAATAAGAAAGGCGAGCGGACTAGTGAGTTATTGGCACTCATACATACTGATGTATGCGGACCATTCCCCACGCGTGCCAGAGGTGGTTATACCTACTTTATCACATTTACTGATGATTTCAGTAGATATGGATTTGTATACCTTATGAAGGCCAAATCTGAATCCTTTGAATTGTTCAAGGAATTCAAGAATGAAGTAGAGAAGCAACTTGGCAAGAGTACTAAAGCTCTACGATCGGATCGTGGAGGAGAATACTTAAGCCAAGAGTTTGATGAGTATCTTAGGGAGTGTGGGATAGTATCCCAGCTCACTCCACCCGGAACACTACAATGGAATGGTGTATCTGAGAGGAGGAATCACACTCTATTAGATATGGTGCGATCTATGATGTCTCTAACAGATCTTCCGATATCCTTTTGGGGACATGCTCTAATGACGGCAGCTTTTACCATTAACCGTGTTCCATCCAAATCAGTCATGAAGACGCCATATGAGATATGGACTGGGAAGCGTCCCATAGTGTCGTTTATGAAGATTTGGGGCTGCGACGTCTATGTAAAGCGTTTACAAACAGACAAGCTCGGGCCTAAAGCGGATAAGTGTAAGTTTGTGGGATATCCTAAAGAGACTAAAGGATATTACTTCTATAACCCTACCGAGAACAAAGTGTTCGTTGCTCGGACCGGCGTGTTTCTATAAAGAGAATTAGTCTCTAATGAAGCAAGTGGGAGGGTTGTAGAACTTGAAGAAATTCATGGACCACAAACCACTGAACCAATAATGGAACATGAACAGGAACCACAAGAAGTTGTGGAAGAACCTGTTCAGGTAACACAGGAACTCCGTAGATCAGGAAGAGTGAGTCATGAGCCAGAGAGGTATGGACTTCTCGTGACTGAGCCCGATGACGTACCACTCATGGAAGATGAGCCTGCAACCTATGGAGAAGCCATGAGTGGCCCAGACTCTAAGAAGTGGCTAGAAGCCATGAGATCCGAAATGGATTCCATGTACACCAACAAAGTATGGACTTTGGTGGAACCACCCGAAGGGGCTTGACCCATAGGGTGCAAGTGGGTCTTCAAGAAGAAGACCGACATGGATGGCAAAGTAGTTGCATATAAGGGCCGATTGGTGGCCAAAGGTTATAGACAAATTCATGGTATTGACTATGATGAGACCTTTTCACCGGTGGCCATGACTAAATCCATTCGAATCTTACTTGCTATTGCAGCATACTACGACTATGAAATTTGGCAAATGGATGTCAAAACAGCGTTCCTTTATGGGAACCTCCTTGAGGATGTGTACATGACACAACCAGAGGGTTTTGAGGATCCAGAGAATGCCAATAAAGTCTGTAAGCTGCAAAGGTCCATTTATGGATTAAAGAAGGCTTCTAGGAGCTGGAATCGACGTTTTGATGACGCGGTCAAAGAGTTTGGCTTCATCATGAACGAAGATGAGCCTTGTGTTTACAAGAAGGTTAGTGGGAGCTCTATAGTATTTCTGGTCTTGTATGTGGATGACATACTAATCATTGGCAATGATATTCCTACTCTGCAATCTGTTAAAGATTGGCTAGGAAAGTGCTTTGCGATGAAAGACTTAGGAGATGCAGCCTATATACTTGGTATAAAGATCTATAGAGATAGATCTAAAAGGTTGCTTGGCCTAAGTCAGAGTACATATATTGACAAGGTGTTGAAGAGGTTCAACATGCAAGATTCCAAGAAGGGATTCTTGCCCATGTCACATGGAGTCACTCTTTCCAAGAATGACTGTCCCTCCAATGAGATGGAGAAGGACCGCATGAGCAGGATACCCTATGCTTCGGCCATAGGATCCATCATGTACGCCATGCTATGTACCAGACCAGACGTATCATACGCGTTGAGTATGGTGAGCAGATACCAGTCCAATCCAGGTGAGAGTCACTGGATTGCTGTCAAGAACATCCTAAAGTACTTGAGAAGAACTAAGGATGTATTCTTGATATTTGGAGGTATGGAAGAGCTAAGTGTAAAGGGTTACACTGACGCAAGCTTCCAAACCGACAAGGATGATTACAGATCGCAGTCTGGATACGTGTTTTGCCTGAATGGAGGAGCTGTAAGCTGGAAGAGTTCCAAGCAAGGAACAGTTGCTGATTCTACAACAGAAGCTGAGTACATTGCTGCTGCGGAAGCGGCAAAAGAGGCAGTATGGATAAATAAGTTTATCGCTGAGCTCGGTGTGGTACCTAGCATAGTGGATCCTATAGAGTTGTACTGTGACAACTCTGGGGCAATCGCACAGGCGAAGGAACCAAGATCGCACCAAAAGTCAAAGTATGTACTTAGGAGATTCCATCTTATTCGTGATATGATCGATCGAGGAGATGTGAATATGTGCAAGATTCCGACGGATGACAACGTGTCAGATCCGCTCACGAAACCTCTTGCGCAGCGAAAGCATGAAGGGCACGCCAGATCTATAGGCATACGAGATGCGCCAGATTGGCTCTAGTGCAAGTGGGAGACTGTTGGAATAGATGCCCTAGAGACAATCGTAGATTTAGTATGAACAATGTTTTGGCTAGAATATTCATTTATTATTTATGGCGATATTTAATATAATGAAGTCCTTAGATAAAATGTGTTATTTATCTTAAATATCCCTAGTCCATTATATTGATTAATAGGACAATCAAATATAGACTAGTATGTGGATAGATTGATATAGAGATATCAAGTCTAAACACATGGGTATGCATTAGGAGTAATGGCATACTGGATTGACCCACGACGAAAAGGATACATTAGATTATGTGAAGTCACAATCGCTTTTCGTAGTGCTACTATTATTGCAATCCTTGGACTTGAAGTCACTAGATACTCTAGTTGTGAAATATTGCGCTTTGATGTTATCAAACATTACACCGTAACTAGGTAATCATAAAGGTGGCTATCGGGCGTGATAGGAAGCAAGCTTAGAGATCGTAGTGATGTAGATAGGATTTGTCCCTCCCACATAATGGGGGTAAATATCCAAGGCCACTCGAGGGATGAGGCTTATAATGTCTGGCCAGACTCAGATAAATTAATATAGAGATATTAATGTTATCTGCAAGTATAAGCATATTCCCAGGATCGAGGAACTATGGATTGGATATACAAGTGTGACTATTTATGTCTCGTGTCCAATCCGGATATGGAGACAAAGGGATAATGCAATATGACATATTGGGCACAAAGGTTTGTCGGGATCACTGACTATTTCTATGGGTTGGGTGGCATGGATGTGTTGCTAGACACCGCTCCATGTTAGTAATAGTTACTACCAAATATATAGAAACCTATGGGGTCACACGTCAAATAGAGTAGAGCTAGATTTGGGATTAATTAATATAGATTAATTAATAAAAGGATCATTGTGCAACACCTTGCAAACTTAGTAGGACTAGTTTGCAAGAAAGGGAATAGTTCTAGTCCTACTAGAACAAGAAAGCTCTAATATGGAAACAACAAGGAGTTGTTGGAGTATATATATAAGAGGCTCTAGCTTCCTTCCCACAAGATTGTTATTAGACATAACATAAGGAGTGGGAGAGAGCAAAAAGAGAGAGCAAGACAAGAGCTAGGCCGAGACCTAGCCCCGTCCGCCCCCTCTACCCGACGGCACAAGGAGGGCCGAACCTCCTTGGTTCCTTTTGTTGCTTTGATCTTCTTCCCTCTTCCTCCGGGTTCAAGCTAGCACTTGTTTGAAGGAAGAATCTAGATCTCACCTCTAGACGTGGATCAACCATAGAGACGAGGACATCATTCTTCGTGTGATCTCACAAATCAAAAGGTACACATCTTCTATGACCCTAATCATGTTATGATATCTCTTCCTGTGATCCTTGGTGGGCTTTGAGTAGGATTAAATTTTTGTTATTCCGCTGCGTTACCTACGTCAAAACCCAACAAGTATCCAAATACTTATCGAATCACCACTACTAAAAACATTAAGTTTGTCACAATCAACTTTCATGGCTTCATAAGCAGCAGCCACAGTGATGGTTCCAGAGTTGGAGCCTTTCCAATAAGGGGAGTCCTACAAATGATTCAACGAAGGGATCATAGTGCCAAAAGTATTTTTCTTAGTAGCATCATCAATCTCAGCCTCAATGGGACTGATGTTCCACAAGTTTTCCTTATTAAAGAGGTCTCAGACCTTCAGATGGAGAAGGCTGTAGTCAGGAGGAAGACCAAGAGCTTTCTCACCACATCACCACCACTCAACCAAACAAAATTATTCTACCTTGCCAATGTACTACTTAAGTTTATCACGAAGGCAAGTTTTGGTGTTAAGAATACCTCTCCATATAGGAGAAGAACAACCGGTTCTTTTAGCACGACACACACTTTTGTTTCTCAGATACGTTTTTCGAGGATTTTACACCAAATATTATTCTCAAAGCAAAAACCACAACCAAGTTGAGCAATCAACGCCATATTCTGGTGTTTAGCTTTCTTGAATCATCCTTTAACTTTAGAGAGGCAAAGAGTGTACCATTTAATCAATTGAACTCTCTTTTTATCCACAGTGTCACCCCAAATGAAGTCTCTACAAATCTTATCAATTTTACTCCAGACATTAATAGGAAAGTGAAACATTTTCATATTGTAAGAAGGCAAAAAATCTAGCACACTTTTACAAAAAGTAACTCTACCGGCCAAGGAAAGTATTTTACTCATCCAACCAGATTGTCTCTTTTTCATCTTAGTCAGGATATCAATTACAGTTTCTTTGTTGAATTTACCGTGAACTAGGTTAACCCCCTAATATTTCCCCATCTGTGTCAGACATACCCACAATATTCCTAAAAAAGGTTCTATTAGCTTTGCTGTTTTTTCAGAGGAGATCTTTTTGATTTGTAAGAATTCATAGCCAGACCAGATATAAAGGCGAAATATTTCAAAACGTCGTTCATGGCAGAACAAGTTTGATTACCACACTTACCGAAGAACATAAGATCGTAATCATAGAATAATTGAGATATAAGAGGCCCATTGCGAGAAGCTTTTAACCCATACCACTTTTTTTAATTAACCAGCTCTATAATTTTGTGGGAGAGTCTTTACATAACGAACTTATACGGGGAAATAGGGTCATCCAATTTTAAAAGCCTACCAGTTTTGAACTCAGAGAGCACTGTTCCATTCCATAGAATGGTCGTATTAACAATGGTCACACAATTCATGATCAAAATAACCAAAGTATCAGGGAATTTGAAAAACTTAAGTATTTCCCATTTGAAATTTCAATGCAGTTTATCGTAAGCTTTCTCAAGGTCAATTCTAATGAGCATGCCTCCAATGTTATCTTACCTTTTTTTAGAGAGAGGTGCGGAGTAATAATGACATTATCCTTAGTCGATATAACGCTGATAAAGCTACTCTGATAAGGTCCAACAATCTTTCTAAACACACGTCATATTTTATTCACGATACATTTGGCAATATCCTTATAGATGACATTACATAAGTTGATACGTCCAAAATGTTTAATATTCTCGGGACTATCACACTTAGGGATGAGACAAATAAGAGTTCTATTAATTTCATTCGGGATTCTACCTTCAAGAAAGCATTGATTGATAAAAGAAAAAAACATCCTTTCCAATACTAGCCTAGTAATTTTTGTAGAAACCGGCATTAAGCCCATCACTACCAGGAGATATACTGGCATTCATGTCCCAGAAGACCAATTTTATTAGTGAGATAAGTGATCATGGAATCACAATTAGCCTTCTCAATCTTAGGACAATTAAAGTCACTCTAGCTCATTCTAAGAGGCCGACTGGAGGGGTTATCTGCCGAAAACATGTCAAATAAATACTTGCTAACCAACAGCTTATAAAAAGTTTCTGTAATCAATCCAAGTATCATTGTCATCTTTAAGCCATATAATTTATTTTATTTTCAATTTAAGGATAGTAGACATGTGAAAAAACTTTGTGCTTCTATCCCCCATTACAAATAGCATTACACTATGCTTTTTAAAACAAAATGTATTCTTCTTGGTTAAGAATTACAGTCTACTTAGCAATGAGCTCCTTTTTCAAGAAAAACAGGTTATGGGAGTAGCTTAAAATTTTGGGCGCTTGAATACCTTCAAGTCTTCCTAAAATCCATATTTTTTTTATAAAAATGTCACCAAAGTCCACCTTACACCAATCATGGATCGTATTCAACAAATTAGTTTTAGTGACAAGATTATCTTCCACAAGTTCATTCCAAGTATAGTTGACAAAAAAAGTTAAACTCACTATCTAAAGTCCATGCAGGTTCAAATTCAAAATGTTTAGTATGAAGAAAAGGATCCAAGTCAACACCATTGACGTTGATAAGAAGAGGATCGTTTTTCGAGTAGGTTCTAGCAAGGTTCCTCACTATAACTTCAGGATACTGAATCCTCAAGTTCACATTCGAGCTAGCCCAGTCAAGTATCTCCATGGTATTAGTCAACCCATTACTGTTATTAGTCCTATTGAGATCCGGACCTTAACAATCAAGATCCATCAAATAGCAATAGTTGAGGTTGGCTTGGAATTTATGCATTCTACCAAGAGCTTTGTTGGAAGAAAAGCTCATTCTTTCATTGACACTACTGAAGTCACTGGATTCTCCCGCAATAAGCCACATTCATCTGAATCTCCCATGTCATCTTAAAACTCCTTCAATAATTGGTATCTAATTGATGGTTTAGGGCTGCCATACACTGCAGAGAACACCCAATATGCATAGCTATTCCATTTTACCGTAGCATGAATAAACTTCTTGGCGATTTTGTGGGTGGTGAAATTGCTTGGTCGGGGTCCAAAGAACAAAAATACCCCCTTTCCTACCTTTCGGGTCAGAGGAAGAACAACACGTGAAATCCAAATGTTAAAAAAAATCACACATGCTCGAGATTCAAACTTTCGGCTAATAATAACATAAATCTCAAATTTGTGGGTTCTACGCAAGTGAAACTCATATTCAAATGTGTGGTTTCCCTCACCTCGGAAATTCGAAGAAAGAATATTTATAGACATAGAGAAATTATCAGAAAAGGAAGGGGACACCTCAAGATACGGGTCTAATTTGCAGACCTTGCTCTGATCTTTCTCCGCCATTCTCATCTCTTGAAGGAGATTAAATGGTTCACAGTTGATGTCCTCCCTTCTAGCTGGTTCAACATCACCGAGATCCTTGCATCTTTCCTCCACTATGAAGTCCATAGAAGAATATGATTCCTCTTCGTTATTTTCAATGAGACTGAAATGGGGTTGTCCTCTAGCAGTCTTACGAATTCCCTTGAATCTCTATATTCCACATTCGTACTCGTCTATTTGAAAGCTTTCGAGTTTCCAATTGCAATATTTTCTTTTTTGTTCTTAATGTTGGTCTTGGGGTCAGATTATTGCATAATAGTATGTTCAGAGATTCGGTGAGGGATTCACTCATAGATTTTCTTCCAGTGATGGGAATTGACCTAGGTCCGGTAGCCCTCTGTTCCTTACGCGCACGCGTTTCATCCATAACACTAGATTTCTGGTGCTCCACAGGCACCTCCTCCATGCTACTGCCATCTTTCTTCTCGCTGCTCTCTTCTTTACTTATTTCGAATTGTTTAATTTATTTATAGACCCTACCCGAGGAAACCTACATTGTATCGGTTCCTTCCTTTGGACTCTCTTTGTTTCCATCTTTGTCCTTAGGGATTTTCTTCAAAGCCATTAAAACCCTACTTGTGGATTTATAAGATATACATTTTGTTCTATTTTTCTAAGCCCACATAAATTCCAAGAGGCCCAAATCGATTAGTTTCTATGGTATTTGGTTCAGAACTCCTACTAGGCTACTGTCGGTTAATAGTATTGTTTGGGCTATCTATTTATCCTTTTAGGCTGAATCCAATTGTCCTCCTTTCTCGGTATTTCATTTTGGCCCAATTGTTTAAGCTCGCCCGCCCCGGATCCATAAGAAAATTGAAAATTTTCCCGTTGTGAGTTGATTGGACAGTTGATGTGACCGTTGGAGACACTTTGTTTTTTGGTCATCTTCTCCGCCTCTGGCTCCGGCCCCGTTTCTTTTCCATTATCTCAGATCAAGCTTGGAAACCAACCTTTTATGTGTCCTAGTCTTAGACAACGAGGACAAAGATTAAACAAATGCTTAGACGTGACTTTGAAACAATACCTTCCAACTTGAAATTCCGGGACAAGAGGTTGATTTAGATCCACATTGACACATATTCTCGCATATTTTGTGTGTGTTCCTCTAACAGTGGTCATATCAATCTTCAAAGGAGTTCCAAATTGTTTAGAAATTCTTCTTAACACCATTTCATCATAGTATTCCACGGGAAGTGAAGAATTCACACCACCGCCGTAAAATGTTGCTTGGCTTTCGACAGTTTGATGTCGGCTTCCCATTTTCGAACAGTCAAGTAATAGAGGGTCTTCCGTATGGAACTTTGATAATGTCATTTTTTTCTTCAATCTCCACAAAAAATAACCTTTATCCATATCTCTAAACTTGCAGCTAGTTCAGAGCTTCCACAGCTTGTGGATTCTCTCTTACAAGACCCTGAAGCCAATATTTTTACCAAGAAGCTTAATGATAAGATGTTTTGAAATGTTTTATCTAGGCTCTGTTTTAGTTTATTCGGTATGAACACTGTGGGTTTAAGAGGGTTTGATCTGTTCAAATATTTTATCATTTTTCCTTTCCTCAGCCTCCCTTTCTTTCTCTTCCGACTCTGGTTGTTCATCGAACATCTTCTCTTTAGTTGCATCTCCATTCATAATATTCTTGAATGAGAATTTAACTATTCTCTTTTCTGTAATCATCTCACATCCCGATTTATCCTCTGTTTCATGTCCACTTTGTTCCCCTTCTTCAGGTGTGATACACGTGAGATCAACTGAAAAAGATTCGCTGTTAAGAATGATCTTACCTTAATCTTTCAATTTTGAATGCTTCTAGTAGGTTGATCTATTTATTCAATGGAGTTGATCGCTGCCTTCTCCATTGCACACATTCCAGGAAGGAGAAATCTATAGAGAAAAAATTACTTTCATGAAGTCGCATGTGTGCACCCCAAACATATTTGTCGTGTTCGTTTGGCGAAATTGTCTCACCCCAGTAATTAAATCATGGCTCCGCCACAGGAGCCTGTGGTAGCACACCCCACTCATATGTTTGTGTTAGTGGGTGCCTTGAAGATGAGGTGGTGTGGGTGGTATTTCCACCGCCCACTATGTGTATTAAAGGGGTTTATTTCTCTCATAAGAAACACACATACAAGGTTTACGGGTTGAGAGATTTTCGCATAGGTTTGATTGCTCTTTTCTAGTGCGTGTCGAGTGTTTGTAATTCGGGTGAGCTTCTCTTAATAAAATCGGGGTTTTTGGGTTGTGGAGGTATCTAGCTAATCACCTGTGAACCACGTTATATCTTGTTTTATTGTTTTTATAAATTACGTCGTCTTAGCTCGCGATACCAAGGTCATAACAAGATGGTATACGAGCTTAGGTGATCGGTGTTCCACAAGTTGGAGGTAAAGAGCTAGGGTTTCTCAATCCGTGAAATTCATAGCTAGGGTTTCGCGATCAAGGTGGAGCACACAATTTCAGGGTGATCGGAGCTGAGAAGACGATGTCCGGGGTGATCAAGAATGACAATTTTACTGGGAGGAAAGGCTTCAGTCCGTGGCAAGCGTGCGTTGAAACGCGATGATCATTGGCTCCTCTTGGTGACAGACGAGAAGGAAGCATATACAATCACAACCGCTGAGTTTGAGTCTCAGCAAGAGGGGACGAAGCACAGGGTTGCGTATGGGGGTTTACACAATCAAGGTTCCGGCGCGACGATGGCGGTTAAGGGAAGCTACAGTGATGTCTGTTCAAATGATAGAGAAAAGAGACACTGATGAACCAAGGATGAACTCAGGATCCATAGGTTTGGCTGCAGGCGTAACACCCCCAAAATGACCAAGCAGGACGCCCAAGGGGGGGGGGTGTATGTCCGTAACCAAGACAAAAACCGCATACAAGGACATATAAAAGTGGATCCCAAGCAAAACATCCATACCGTCTTATATTAATACTTACTACAATTCAAGAGTTGCCTCAAACACGGGCAAAAACAAACTACTTAAATGATGAATCTAAAACGGGGTCTTTTTATTAAACTGAAATTTCGAAACGTCTAAATGACTATTCGCGCCCCCGCGAAGCTGTGCTCCCATCATCTAGATCTGTGGTGAAGAAAACAAAAAAGAACAACAGAGTTTTCAAAAATCAGCGAAAATACTGAGTAAATAAACACCCAGACAGGTAAACAGATTATGAGGATTATATCAGAAAAACAACAATAGTTTAACAATGAAGGAGATGTAGTATGAACATGTGTGAGAAACAAGAAGTCACCAACATTTCATTTCAACATTTCACTTGAGGAAACATTCCAAAACACTCTTCGTTGTCCAATCGGGACTTCCAAATTTTAACAATAAAAATCCAAGTCGTAAAACCACATTATTAATTTGTTAAAACGGGGAAGAATCAACCATCACAATATACCAAGACCGCAAATGTCGACCCCCCCCCCTAAGACTTGATGCAGCCAGAGAGGTAAGTAAAAGGAGCGACTCGAGCCTAATGCGGCCGAGCAGTCAAAATAAAAAGTGGGTTGAGTGACCATTGTCAACACCGACCAAACCGAAGAAATAACAAAGTGTTCCCCGCACAACAACTCCACTTTACGTCATTACGTTTATTAAATTTTCATGTGACAGTTGTGATAGAATCACTTTAGTAAAATCAACCAAATACTCAAGTAAACATATAACACAGATATTTCATTCTGAGAAAATAAATCAAAACACATATTTTTGACACGAAAGAGGGAGCGGGCGCTAGGCCTGACATGTTTAGTCACCTCAAACACACGTAGCTACAGCGACTCAGTCGTAGTATTCAACGTATCCTTCATCTGATAATTCGTCGCCTACAAGTTACCAATATTCTAACTTAAAATACAATTTCACATAATATGTGTGCTAAACTATACGATATGCATATGATGCTCAGTCACGGTTTAGGTTCTAATTCTATCCCCACATCCCCACGTGAACCCACTACACAATTGATTAGGACGATTGGTTCTAGTCTAAATACACGGTTCTAATAGTCGGTTCATATTCAACACACAACTACACTATTTGTTTTTAAACAAAGAGATAATTGATTAATTAAAATTATATTTTACTACACACAACTCAAAATTCTCTAAAAATATTTAAGTAGTGACGGGATTACAAAACGAGTGTCAAAATTCCCATATTCTAACTAATTTCATCAACTACACAGTACTTATTAAACCCAACTACATTTAAGACGGTTTTAAGAACTTTCTGCGACAAGTTTCACGCCTTTAGCGACAAATTCAGACCCTTTGGCGACCGGGCAGATTGTTCATTAGCCCTAGAGTACCCAATTATGCTTCTAACAGTCTCGCTTTTGACTCCCATTCAATTACCCGGCAATTACAACTCGCCTACCCGATACACAAAACAAGTGGTAGTTTCTAATTAATCCTATTGTTTCGGCTTGATTTTACCACCAACATAAACTAGGGTTTACGGGTAAACATGAATGAGTATGAATCAAGTGATTCAAGAGGATAATTTAATTACCTACGAAAAAAGTGGATAACATTCCGAAATTTGACAAATAACTCAATACTTATGTGAGAAGTTAGGGAATTGAGAGATTGAGCGGCGGAGATGGAGGCGGCGACGGAGGGCTGCTGGAAATCAATTGGTCAGAATGACCAGTAGAAGAAGAAGAAGAAGAAGATGAAGAAGGAGAACCTGAACGTGGAAGAATAAGAAGAAAATAAGAAGAATTTATGAAGAAGAAGAAGGAAGAAGACGCACCTGAGGCAGCGACAGTGGCTGGTCACGCAGCTGCTGATTCTGCCGTGCCGCTGCTCCTATTTCGCTGGGACAAAGAACATGCCACACGAGAGAGGGACGATGGAGGGTAGAGGCTTGGTATTCCAGAGAGAGCAAAAGAGGGATGCGATGGTTGAATGCCGTGAGAGTGAGAGAGAGAGAGAGAGGAACAGTGATTTGTTGGGTTTTGGAGAAAAAATCGACGAGAAAGGTGAATCTGATTGATAGGATGAGTGAATTGGGTTTGAATGAAGGAGATTTTCATTCTACCGTGAATGGGTAGAAGTTAACACCAATCTCTTGAAGAAGACACTTCCCCCTAGTTAAGGTAAAAGACACTTATTTACCCTTAGTTTACTTAAAAGACACTAATTAGTTTAGGTAAAAGCCGCAAAATTCCCAAGACTATAATAAGAATGAAAATAAACCCCAAATAGTTATTCTAATGTCACAAAAACACCATAGCCACAAAACGGGGTGTTTAATCCTTCCCCTTTAAAGAGAGCTTTGTCCTCGAAGCTTAAACCAAATTCTCAACAACCACTAAGGTATGAGTCTCCACTCAAGGAACATCTACTAAATGCAACTTAAATTCATGTATGATATGCAATATACTATAAGAAGTACTAAAAAAAACAAAGGATTACATCCTATCCCCCTTAGAGGAGTGACGTCCTCGGAACTCAAAATACCTCGTAAAAAGTGTGAGGATAATTCTTCCTCATCTCATCCTTAGCTTTCCATGTTACCTCTTCTGTGAGGTGATTTGTCCATAAGACCTTCACAAGCTTGACACTCTTGTTGCAGGTGTCCCTTGTATTTGAGTCTAGAATCTTAACAAGATGCTCCTCATAACTCAACGAAGGATCCGATTCCACTGGTTCATGGTCCAATACATGAGACTGGTGAGGCATGTACTTCTTCAGCTGAGATACGTGGAATACATTGTGAACACGACCCAAGTTTGATGGTAGATCCAACCGATAAGCAACTTCCCCAATCTTCTCTATAATGTCATATGGTCCAATGAATTTTGAGTTCAACTTTCCTTTTTGATTGAACCTCATGACTCCCTTAGTAGGTCAAACCCTAAGGAATGCCATTTATCCAATTTGACACTCCAATGGTCTCCTTTTCTGATCAGCATAGGACTTTTGCCTATCCTGAGCTGCTTTCATTAGCTACTGGATAAGCCTCACCTGATCTGTCATCTCTTCATTAGCTGTGGACCAATTACTATTGTCTCGCTTATGTCGCTCTAACACAATGGTGTTCGATACTTCCTACCGTACAACGCTTCGTGAGGTGCCATGCCAATACTTGCGTGGTAACTGTTTTTGTAGGAAAACTCTATCAGAGGTAATCTACCAACCCATGAACCTTGAAAGTCCATAACACAAGCCCTTAGCATATCCTCCAACGTCTGAATTGTCCTCTCAGTTTGTCCATCCGTAGCATGGTGGAATGCCGTACTGAATTTCCACAGGGTTCCCAATGCCTCCTGGAGTGCTTTCCAGAAGTGAGAGAGAAAGTTAGGATCCCTGTCGGACACTATTGAGCTTGGGATTCCATGGTACCTCACAATATCCATAACATATGCATCTGAGCTTTGTTCCAAGTTCCATGTATCTTTAATCGGAATGACGTTGCTGTCTTAGTCAATCTGTGAACCACGACCCAAATCTGATTAAGTCTATTCTTTGATGTCGGCAAAGAATTCACGAATTCGATCAAAATTGAATCCCAATTCCAAAATAGAACATCCAATGGTTTAATTAAGTCTCCCATTCTTTCACGCTCTAATTTCACTTTCTGACAAGTTTTACATCTAGCCACACACTTAGCTACCTCCTTTTTCATGTTGGGCCACCAAAATGTCTTCTTCAAATGTTTATGGAGTTTGTCACCCCCTGGGTGTACTAATTAGGATATGTTGTGCGCTTCACACATCAACTTCTCCTTGATTTCCGCACACTTATGTTGTACACACCATCTCCCCTTGTAGAGGATACTTCCATATTCATGGATCTTAAAATCCTTTGTTTGACTTCTACAATCTTCTTCTTTATCATTTCCAGCTTCACATCTCCTGGCTGGTTACTCCTTATCTTTTCTAAGACATCTGGCACTACTGTCATATTCCCCAGAATATTCTTCACTCCACCTTGTTCCAATACTTCAATTTGGAGATTTCGAAACTCATGGCATAGTCGATCTAAAAAAATAGCATACATCTAAAGTATGGCTCGATTTCTACTGCGTTTACCTTTCCCTCGTGATACTGGATACGCAAGTCATAATCCTTTATAAACTCCAGCCATCATGTTTGCCTGTTGTTTAACTCTTTCTGCGTGAAGATGTATTTGAGACTGTTGTGGTCAGTATACAATCTACATAATTTCCCATACAGGTGATGTCTCCATATCTACAGTTCAAAAACTATTGATGCAAGCTTTAAATCATGCGTAGTATAGTTCTATTCATGATTTTTCCAGCTGTCTTGAGGTATAGGCAATAACCCTTATTTCCTGAATAAACACACATCCTAGACCTTTCTTTGATGTGTCGCTCTAAACATCAAACTCACCAGAATCATTAGGTAAAGCTAACACAGGTGTTGTAGTCAACTTTTCCTTCAATGTCTGGGGCTTCTTCACAATATTTGCTCCATTGATACTTTACCGTCTTCTTGGTTAGTGTAGTCAGCGTTCTACCAATATTTGAGAAGTCTTCACGAAACGCCTAATCCCAGAAAACTTCTTATTTCTGACACATTCTTCAGAGTTGGTCAGTCCTCAACTGATGAAATCTTTCCTGGATCCACTGATATCCCTTTCTTCAAGATTATGTGACCCAGAAATGGAACATGATTTAGCCAAAACTCACATTTCGAGAGTTTAGCATACAACTGCTCCTGTCTCAAGGTCTCCAACACTTCCCTGAGATGTTCCTGGTGATCTTCCTCGCTCTTTGAGAAAATGAGGATGTCATCAATAAATACGACTACGAACTGATCAAGAAACGGTCTCATAACTCAATTCATTAGATCCATAAACACAGACGGTGCATTAGTTAAGCCAAAAGGCATCACAGTAAACTCGTAATGGCCATACCTCATTCTAAAGGTTGTATTCGGGATGTCTTTCTAACCTACCCGAAGCTGATGATACCCTGATCTCAAATATACTTTCGAGAAAACACTCGCCACTTGAAATTGATGGAACATGTCGTCAATTCGGGGTAAAAGGTATTTGTTCTTGATTTTTGTGTTGTTTAACTCTCTGTAGTCAATGCACAACCTCAAACTTCCATATTTCTTTCTTCACGAATAACACTGTTGCTTCCTGTGCACAAGAGATTCCGACGGGGAGACCTCCGTGTACACCGTATGTAGAGGATCAGAGATCGCACAGGAAGAGTGGGGTTGTGTGTAGGGAGAGAGTAAGGCAGTAGTAATGTCTGAGAGAGAGAAAGAGGTTTGGCAGAGCTTCCGCGTATGGCAAGTGTGTTTTCCTCTGTATGGAAAGGTTAACGTCCTATATATAGCAGAGAACGTGACCGTTGTAGTGTGGTTAATGCGCCCATTGATGGCGGCTTAATTAGCTTAACCATAACGGCACGTTCGTCCGAGTATATAGGGACCGTTACAGCACGTTGTGCGCGAATACCGGAACCGTTACGAGGTTGACCGGGTTTGACCGGGTTGACCGGGTTTATGGATCTCGTGCCATAAATCTCTCAAAACAGTTACTAAAGGTCGCGTGCGGGCTTGGCTCGCACGCGACAGGGCTTACTCTAGCCTCCAAACCACTAAGTCCCTACAAGTCCCGTGCAGTGGTATGCGAGGGCTCTGTCTCGCAGCCCCCACATGGATCAGCTCGGCTGGTGATCCAGTGTATGTGGAGCACAATATGGTGTGCTGGATGGTTGCCACGTGGCCAAGATCTGTCAGCTCAGAAAGCACTATCTACATTAGCCCCCTTTCTGCGCGTGAAGACTCAGAGCTGTATTGACTTCCATGCGCGGAAACCAACATACGCGTCGTCGCTACGCACCAATTCAAATACGGGTAAGTTCAGCCCCCGTGCGTGCCATTATGACCTAAAACCCCTAGAGTCGTGCCGTCTGGCTTTTAGGGTTTTAGGCGTGACGTCAGCTTGTCTTGTGATTGCGCGATTCGACGGTGACGGTTGCGATTCGACTACTGAAAGGACGCAACCCTTCATTGTTTTTTTGGATAAATACTTTGTATCCTCCACTGTTGCAAAGCATCACTTCTTTCTCTTAAAGTGAATGGTACCCGGAGATCTTCGAGAGCAGATTCAGATAATCAATCATCAGTTCAGAACTGCAAATCGTCTTCTTCAACTGTGCATATCCAAGCAAGCTTCGCGAAAACAAGGTTGGCCTTGTTCAATTTTGATTTAAGATACCAGTGTTTGCCTTGAACTGCGTTGAATCTGTATAACATATAATCTGTGGAAACTTGTGAAGAAGCTTCAAGCTTTGGACCCAATTGCATCTTAATCCTTCAATAATAAGGACCTTAGATAGGGTTTTGAAATCCCTGATAATGCAACCCTCTAATTTCTGAAATTGATACCAGAAACTGTTCATCTTTCTTTCCGTAGATCTTGAATCTCGAAATTCGAACTGAGTGTGGCATATTTCTCCCCCCTTTTTCTTGCACATCCGGAGGAATGGCCAAGACAAAAGGAAGCAAACCCACCAAAGAGGATGAAGAGATACCCGATCTTCCGCAGGCTCTGTGGCGAAAAGCCCCCTATCTAGGTGGCAAAGATTTCTACCATGCGAGGGTTAAGGCGAAGAGAATGCCTGCTCCTGTCCCAATTGAGGGATTGCTAACACTGACTCGCCCGGTTAACTCAGCCTTGCTCGAGTTAATTGGCTCCGAGGATGTGGTTCGATTGGGAATCGAAAATGGGTACTTCCCCTACACTGCGATTTCTACCCAAGCTTTCGTCCAGAAGTTGGACTACATGGATGAGTGGATTGACCACGTGTTGACCAATCATGCCGCGACTCTTGATGAAGTCGGCGTATACTTCGCTGTTCGTGCTATGAAGGGTGCTGCCTTGAAGCTGGATCAGTCCATGCTTCTAGACCTTCTTTCCCGCTACTCGCCTGCGACTCACACATTCCACTTTGTTGAGTTCGAGGCTGCCCCTACACTCGAGGACGTGCAAATGCTGTACGATCTTTCTCCCATGGGTGAGGTGGACCCTTTGAGTCCTTTGAGGACGGCTGCGGAGATTGCCTTGTACACGCAGATGGAGAAATGCCTGGCAGAGGTAAAGAAAATCTCCACCCGGTGGACTACTACGAAAGCCCTTCCAAACTGGCAGCTAGTTGATACGTCTGCGAAGAACACCTGGAACAAATGGTTGCAGTACTTCTTTCGAGACTATGCGAACAGAAGCATCACTAAGAAGCTTCTGAGTGAGAACCCAGAGGCCGAGAATTACGTGGAGGGTAAAGGCTATCACTTGACCCTTTGTGCTTTCCTCTGTGCTTGGCTGTCGAGGTATTTGATTGACGGCCACCCACATGATGGGGTCTTCTACCATGTTTTGCCACTTGCCGTGAGGCTCGCCCTTGGCCAGAGAGTCGCACTCGGACCCTTGGTCTTGGGCACGCTGTACTACAGGCTTGATCAGCTGGTTCTGGCCATGAAAGAGTCACGTGGCTGCCTCGATGTACTGACTTTTGTCAATATTTCCTTTTTGACAATGTGGGTTTTCGAGCGGTGGCCATCCTATGCCCCAACTGCTCTCAAACCCGACAAGTGGTGTCCCCCAGGCGAGACGGAGGAGCGCAACAGCGGCAGGGCTGCGAGGTGGTTCGGAGCGAACAATACCAAGTGCCTTTGGAGCTTGATATGCAACAAACGGAAAGAGTTTACTGCCAGGCCCTATGCCACACGCATTGAGAACGTGCGATGGTTTACAAAGCTGTACCCCTCTAAGGGTGTTGTCTTCTCAGAAGAGCTGCTCTTCGAAGAGGGATCGCATTTCCATGAGCGCTATCGCGAGTTCTTTTGCTGGTGTCTACGGGGTTCCCTTCCTGCCCTCGCAGAGTATATTCGTGTGCTCGCGCCAAGGTATGAGAGGATTACCGTGGATGTTGATCCCACTCGAGTTTCTCCCCAGTTTGGCTTTGATGCAGTGGCACCATCAATCTGGCCCCAATCCATTATCAGAGGTTGCTATAAGCGCTTGCTAACAAAGGAGTGCAAGACAGTATTCATAAACAATCTTCCCTTTGAGCAGCCTGCAGGGACCCGCGAGGGTGGTTGTTCTCAGAACTGGCTCGCATACTGGGTCGCCTAGCAAACGAGGATTGAGACGCAGTCGGACGCACAGCCAAGTAGAGCTCCCTTGATCAAGAGAAATTCTTTTCCGTTTCGCCCCAATTGCAGCCTGAGCGAGTCTGAATATGGTTGCTACTCACTGTTAGATCGTGAGAACCATTTGTGTCTTGACGTCATTCTGAAGGAGAAGGTCGCCGCAGTTAAGAAAGGCGACACGCATGTCGTCAGATATAGTGAGGCATTTGCTAAGGTAAGCAATTTTCCCCGCGTGCGTTAAGCTTATTGATTTCCTTATGCTGACGCCTTTATTCTGTACTGTTTGCTGTAGTGTCATGTGCGGAGATTCGCATCTGCTGATCGCTCCAAGTCCTTGGTTAACACCATTGTTGCCACCAGAAGAAAAAAGCAGCCGTTTCTGCTAGCATGGAGGATGGACCCTGAGGTCGAAACCAAGATTCGCGCAGTCATGAATGCTTTTGCTGACTCGCTAATAGACAATGCTCCGGCCTCGTCTCCTCCCGGAGATGATCCGTCCCCTCCAGTGACTGCGGCGCCAAGAGTGAAGAGACCCAGGCAAAAGGGAATTACAATTTCTTCCCCTAGAAGTGCTCCAACTTCTTCTCCGGCGAGATCCCTTTCTATCAAGGATAAAGGAAAAAGTCGCATGCCCAGCAAAGTGCGGAAAGAGCTCGCAGTTGAGACTTTCGTTCCATTCAACCAGGAGGAAGAAGGAGAGAGGCAGGAGCCCAGAGAAAGTGATGAAGAAGAAGAAAAAACAGTGGTGATGCATGAGGAAGAATCAGGAGGTACCTCCATCGCATTTCCTTTCCCTCTATTGTAATTCTTTTGCAATTCTTTCTTAAACCAATCATATCTTCACAGATGATGATGATGATGAGATCATCGGTTGCCTTTTGGCCAAGAGACAAAAGAGAGATACCCATTCTGGCATTCCAGACGATCCCATAAGCGAGGACGTTCTTGCTGAGTCCCGGAAAACAGCCACGGAAGCTGCTGAAAGGAGAAGGCAGCGGGAAGAGGAGGAGCTCGAGCGCGTGAGACAGCGGAGCCTCGAAGAGCAGCATGTTGACGACTTAGTGCGTCCAGTTGACGAGGAAGATGTGCTCCCCGAAGTAGTGACTCCTCATGCGGAGGAGGAAGATGAGGTTCCAGAAGAGGATGCAGCAGCCCTGGAGCAAGCCCAAGCAGACTTTGAAGAAATCGCAGGCGGCGATAAAGGTGAGATCTTCAATCTCGCAGTAACTTATAGAGATGTTATTGTGGGTGCATTAAAGCATGGTGTGTCAAAGACTGACATTCGCCGTTGGCTAGTAGACAAGTGCGGAGAACCTTCAGGTAATCATTTGAGCGATACACATGTACTAGGCCATAGCAACTTGAAACAGAATCATGACTGGTTTATTCGCATCCCAGTTCATGCTCATTTTAAGGACCTGCTTAATGAGGACACACTAATAGGGCATGGTTCCACGTCTTTAGTGTATGACGAAGATACATCAATCCCACCTTCGCGTGGAGGTGCTTGCTCTTAGCTTTAGCAAAGATAGTAAAATATCATTCAATGCAAGTTACCTCATACCATCGCATTTTGTATCGCAGGCAACGTTGAGGAACCTGCGCCGGAGCAAAGAAGTCAGCCTTCTGTGTCCTATGTTCCGATTCCAAGCTCCCATACCGAGAAGCCCGTCGCAGCTGCTGAATACGCAGGTGAGCCTCTTGAGGACATCATCGAACTTTCTGATGATGCTGAAGCTGACGCTGTGCTAATGGAGGAAGACGTCCATACCGGCGCTGAGGAAGTAAGAACAAATGTTGTTGATGCTTCCGCATCTGAGAGCGTCCCACGCCAAGCATCTTCGGTTGTCACTTCGCCTCCGGCGATGACTGAGTCGGCGGCACCTCTTCCTGCGTGGAGCTTTTGGGGCTCGCAGGTTGGGAATGCAGTCGCAGCTGGTGCGACTTATACTCTTCCTTCTAACTATGAGGAGTTAGAGCTCGCAGCTGACAGGAGAGCCATGGAGCAAGGGCAGTCTTCAACCACTCCAGCAATGCGCATTCCTTCTCTTCGTGAGATTCTTGAAGGAACTGGTAAATAGTGATTCGCTGTTTGCATCTCGCATTATTCGTTTGCGAATTTGACAGCATAACTTAGCTTTAACATTGCTTCAGGTTTGAAGCAAACTGATGTGGACTGGCTACCCCCGATCGTTTGCAAGATCTTTGGAGATAGGGCCCTTTGACAGGAGGCTGTTTCTTACCGAAGCCATTTGGATTTTGGAGCAGCTGTCTGCGGCCACGCCTGAGACCATTTCTGTCCAGAGTGCCAAATTGCTTTGTGGCATGTGCCAAAATCTTCTTACCAAAGTTCATGGCAGACTGGGTTTCAGATTTCTTATGAAAAGAGTCACTCTGATTTGCGCAGCCGTAAATTTGAAGCTCGGCCACCAGAACCTCGCAGCTGAAAAGCAGAAGGTGGACCAACAGAAGCAAAAGGCTGAAGAAGCTACGAAGCTCTATCATGAGATGAATGCCAAGTGCGAGCAATTGAAGCAAGAAGTGGAGCAGGTGGAGAAGCTGAGCCATCAGTTCGCACCCCATGACCCCTTGATCAAGAATTTGCTTTTGACTTTTTGAATTTGAAAAAAATAGCAAGGAAATGGCTGGAACATTAATAATGTTTGAAACATTAATGTAATGTTGCTAGGGTTTCTCCCCCCTTTTTTTTAACAACAAGAATCAACTTGCCCGTTTTGCCCTTCTCGGGATTTGATAGGATATCTCTGCGCATATCCAATTATGACATCAGCAATTGATATTCTGCTTGATTTTCGCGCTAATTTCTCGGAAGATAAGCACGCTTTCGTTGGGAAGTCCATCCGAATCATGACTATCCGTCATTTATTAGGATACGCAACTGAATCGTCGTAGCCTTTAGTAGGGTAATTGATCGTTACCGCTTTTCAAGGCGTAAGTGATTGACCTTACCCTCTTTTCAAATTCTGGTGACTCATCTTAGCAACTGAAGAGTCCCCCCAAGGTATATATAAACCCTGCCTTTTCCATTTGGGTTCTTCATCCCACAAATGTGCTTTGCCGTGAGTCCTTACGACTGCTGGCTTCAACGCTTGTTTTTCGTTGATTCATGGCAACTTCACGTTGTGAATCCCGAGTTTGCGCTTTGTGCTGTAGAAATAGTTTCCAAGATCCTCTTTATGAGGCTTATTGCTCTTCATAACCATCATAAAGAAGATGGAGATGATATCTCATGTGTATTCGAAGAATTTTCTTTGTGTATTATGTTTGCAGGTCATGTTTCCGGCCGCCTCCTGGTGAGGTGCAGCGCCGAAGTGACCGTACTACCGTCTCGTAATGAACGGCGAAATTCTTCTCAAGCCTCCCTTGAGGAGAACTTATTGCCCCCACGTTCGTGAGCTCAGGGTGGCGAACCGCTGCGTTCATCCCCGTCTACAAGGAGCCCTTGCCCTTTGGAGCTTCTGCTTGCCTGTTGATCGCCGGAACCGGTGGTTCCTCAGGCACATCTCTTGGGATGTTGATCTGACAAGGGCCTTGACAAATACTGGGATCTTGAACGTATGGCTTCATGTGGCTCTTTGGAGCAAGATCCTACTTGCGACTGATGTTTGGTCGCAGATCTGTGTATCGCACGAACGGTGTTAGGACCGTTGGATTCATCCTTTTCAATCAGGATTCCCGTAGTGTGTCTCTGCTGGCTTGTCAGCTACTTTTCGAATGTATTGTAAGCCATGTTGGCTGTGTAATAGATTTGAGCTTTTCCGCTTGTAAGCTGCTATCTAGACAGATAAATTGTAAGTCTTTTCGACTCATAATGATGAATAGCTTTTGTATTAGTTGCTGTGCTGTTGCAACAAAATACAATTTCGCATGCGTACCAGCATATCTCGCCTTGCACAATGTTGTATACATGTTTAACATTTGCTATCTGCCATATAAATTCGCAGATGTTTTATTAGATCGTTCGAGATCGCGCTTGCGCAGTTGTGCCATTTTGGCAGATGGGCTTTTGATTTGCTATCATACCTGATTTGCTATCGTATCAGATAGACCTTTGTAGATCACTTAAGATCATTTTGCACAATATTGCTATCGCATTCATAGAATGCCTCCATCGCCGTAGATAGGCTTGGAAGATCAATTAAGATTACTTTCCTCATAAGTTGCTATCGTAGCAGATAGGCTTTAGCAGATCAATTAAGATCGTTCTTCGCATGAGTTGTTATCGCAGCAGATAGGCTTTAGTAGATCAATTAAGATCGTTTTTCGAATGAGTTGCTATCGTAGCAGATAGGCTTTAGAAGATCAATTAAGATCGTTTTCCGAATGAGTTGCTATCGTAACAGATAGGCTTTAGAAGATTAATTAAGATCGTTTTTCGCATGAGTTGCTATCGTAACAGATAGGCTTTAGTAGATCAATTAAGATCGTTTTTCGCATGAGTTGCTATCGTAACAGATAGGCTTTAGTAGATCAATTAAGATCGTTTTGCATAGACTGCTATCGTGACAGATAGGCTTAGATGATCAATTAAGATCGCATTTGCATAGGCTGCTATCGTGACAGATAGGCTTAGATGATCAATTAAGATCGCATTTGCATAGGCTGCTATCGTAACAGATAGGCTTGGATGATCAATTAAGATCGCATTTGCATAGGCTGCTATCGTAACAGATAGGCTTAGATGATCAATTAAGATCGCATTTGCATAGGCTGCTATCGTAACAGATAGGCTTGGATGATCAATTAAGATCGCATTTTCATAGGCTGCTATCGTAACAGATAGGCTTGGATGATCAATTAAGATCGCATTTGCATAGGCTGCTATCGTAACAGATAGGCTTAGATGATCAATTAAGATCGCATTTGCATAGATTGCTATTGCGGCGGATAACCATTGTTAACAGTTATATCAAACTAAACTGAAGCACAATTGACAATCCAGGAATATAAAGTTCTCATTTGGGAGAAGTCTCTTATTATAACGCTCTCATATGGGAGAGATGAGATTACAATCCTCTCATATGGGAGAGGAGATTGTGTAAATCGTAACCATACAAGAGATTAAGCGACGTTATAATAAAACGCATGAAATGAGAGAAGTCAGGGATAGTACTTCTTAATCCAGCGCATGTTGACTGAACTCGGGGTTGAGGCTGTGCCGTGCAACCTTCGTATGTTGTAGTAGCCACTGTCGAAGACTTCTGTGACTTCGAAGGGTCCTTCCCAATTGGCTGCGAACTTTGGGTGAGTCGCTTCTCGCATGCAGTGGTCAGATGCGCGCAGGACCAAGTCTCCAACTGCGAAATCTCTTCGCTGGACCGTCTTATTGTAAGCGCGAGCAATCCTTTCTTGATATCGCTTGTTGGTCCTTTTGGCTTGTTCTCGCTTTTCCTCCAGCAAGACTAAGTCATGATCCGTTGATTTTCGTAGAGTGCGTGGAAGGCTAGCCTTGCCGAATTGACTCTGACCTCCGCAGGTACCACGACCTCGGCCCCATAGCATAGTAGGAATGGTGAGGCCCCCGTGGGTGTCCTCGGAGAAGTTCGGTAGGCCCACAGAGCTATGCTTAGAGAGTCGGCCCACTTCTTGTGGTCATCTGCGACCATCTTGCTCAAAATTCTCAACAGCGTTTTGTTGGTCGCTTCGGCTTGTCCGTTTCCCTTCGGGTAATAAGGGGTAGAACATATCTGCCTGATATTGTACTCCGCTAATTTCGCAGCTACCTGGCGATTAACAAAGGGAGTACCGTTATCTGAAAGAATGGTGTTTGGGATTCCGAACCTGCATATGATGTTTTCCTGGATGAAGTTGACCACAGCTAGCGCATTTGCCGTCTTGAGTGGTATGGCTTCCACCCATTTGGTGAATAGCTCAGTTGTGGTGAGAATAAAATGATTCCCGTGTGACGTTGGTCGGATGGGACCGATGAAGTCTAGAGCCCATGTGTGAAATGGCCATGGCGTCCCTAATGCATGTAGATCCACGGCGGGAGCGTGCACGAGGTTTCCTTTGAATTGGCACTCCTGGCAGCGTCGTACTTTGGTGCGGCAATCGACCTCCATCGTGGGCCAGAAATATCCAATTGAGAGGAGCTGCCTGCATAATTTCGCACCTCCTTGGTGTTCCACCTGATGAGAAAGGTCCATGACTTCTTGTGCTTCTCTGCCGTCTAGACATCGCAGCAAGTTGCCCTCATGACCTCTTCGCCAAAGCAGGTTTTCTTGTACTACGTATCGAGATGTTTTCCTCTTCAATTTTTCGGCTTCTTTTCTCGATTCGGGCACGGTACCCTGAGTGAGAAAGCCAAAGAGCGGCTTCCTCCAATCTGTGTCATCATCGGTTAGAGCGATGAGTAGAGAATCTTTGATTAGTGCGCAATTTTCGCACTTCCCTTGTATCAGGGCCGCAACTGTCGACATGTCTGGCCAATGAATGCCATATCTCTGAGCCTTTCGATAGATTGACACCTCGCTTTCGCCGCAAGCATGTTGGTGAATCTTCTCCAGCAGCAATCGTCCCTCTTGCTCGGAAACACATGGCATGAGTATTCCACTAGGGCCTTTGTAGTAAAGGGTGTTGTCATGTATGCAGTACCCTTTTGTGAGTGCCCAGCCTTCACTGCTTGTGCCTTCTGCAATAGCTCGTAAGACTGCTTTTCTCCAGTCCAAATCATCCATGTGTTCGTCGTCGCACGCGTCTTCTGTCAACGCTGACGATGTCCGTACTTCAATCGAGATCCTCGCGGGACATTTGTCTGTACTGACCTTGGATCCCAAGGTTTCCAAAGCATCTGCATGCCTGTTGTCTGCTCGGGGCTTGTGTTCGTACCTTACATCGCAGAATTGCTGTACCAGCTTTTGTACTAGGGTGCGGTAAGACAGAAGGTTAATCTCCTTCAAACCGTATTCGCCCGAGGCTTGCTTGACGATCAACTTGGAGTCTCCCATGACCGTCAGATTGCTTACTTCCAAAGCTTTTGCTGCGCGCAGTCCCGCTATGAGGGCTTCATATTCTGCCTCGTTGTTGGTGACTGCAAAATCGAGCTTTGCGGACATCTGTATGACCTCCCCATCTGGTTTGGTCAGGACTATCCCAATGCCTCCGCCATTTCTTGTTGACGACCCGTCGAAATGGAGCGTCCAATAAGGCACGTCGATTGCATAGATTTCAGGTCCTTCGAGCTCTTCTTCGATCACGGGCTCATGGCTGTTGTCGGGGAATTGTGCCAGCAGATCCGCTACCGCCTGCGACTTGATCGCTCGCGGTCTCACGCATGTGATATCATATTGAGAGATGGTCATGTACCATTTCGCCAATCTCCCGCCGGGAGTAGTGTGAGTTAGCAGGTATCGTATGGGATCGCTTTTGGTGACCACTACTACTTTATGCGATGCGAAGTAGTGTTTCAATTTCTCTATTACGAAGAACAAAGCAAGGCAATGACGTTCGATGTCTGTGTACCTCGATTCAGCAGGCTGCACGATGCGAGAGATGTAGTAGATAGGCCTTTCCTGGCCTTCGTACTCCTGAGCCAAGAGTGCTCCTATGGATCTCCTTGTTGATGTCAGATATAGCAGAAGCGGTTGTAGGGTTTTGATTTATGGATCGCGCAACGGAAGCATAATCAAACAAATAGCCATGCAAAACCCTCCAAGGATCACAAGTCTAGATGCATAACGATAGTGAAGGTAAGAAATCATAAACACACCTTTGGGTTCTCCTTGATGACTTCAAACGCGAATAGTGTCACGTTCTCTATAGTTGATCCACGCCTAGAGTTGATCCTAGAACTCCCAAACTCCTTGGTGCTAGCCCGGAATAAGAGGAGGGTGAAGGAATCACGCAAAACGAGACAAAAGAGGGGCTTCGGCCCTCTTTTGGCCGACGGGGTGAGGGCGGCGGCAAGGGGGTCGGGTTCGGCCTCCTTGTAGCTTGCTCTCTCTCCTTTGTTCTCTCCCACTCTTGTTATGTTCACTAATGAGCATAAGTTATGAGGAAGGAAGGAAGGAGGGTCCTTTATATAGTCCAACAACTCCTTGTTAACTACCTAAAGGACTTATTCTAGTCCAACTAGAATTCAGTTTAGTCCCTTCCTTGCAAATTAGTCCCTACTAAGTTTGCAAGGGTTTGCAAAGTGATCCTTCTAATTAATTAATCCAATTAATTAATTCCCAAATCTAGTTCAACTCTATATAGCGTGTGACCCCATAGGTTCTATCTAGTTGGTAGCAACTATTTGCTAACATGGAGCGGTTTCTAGCAAAACATCCATTCTAGCCAACTAATAGAATAGTCATCTAGACAACCTTGTACAAGTAATTGTCTCATCCCTTTGCCTCCATATCCGGATTGGACACGAGACATACAAGTCACACTCGTATATCCAATCCATAGTTTCTCGATCTATGGGAATAGCCTTATTCGTGCAAATAACATCAATATCCCATATATTGATTTATTTGAGTCTGGCCAGACATTCTATAAGCACTATCCCTCGAGTGGCCTAGGATATTTGCTCCCGTTATGTGGGAGGGGCAAATCCTCTCTACGTCCACTACGATCTCTAAGCTTGCTTCTCATTGTATCCAGTACACGCCTTTATAACTACCCAGTCACGGTGTAGCGTTTAACGCTACCAAGATCACAATGATCCACAACTAGAATATCTAGTGACTTCAAGTCTAAGGATGACAATACCATTGCATCGCGAGAAGCACTTGTGACTCAACATAACATGTATGTAGCCTTTTCGGTGATGGGTCAATCTAGTGCAACATTCCGTAATGCACACCTATGTGTTGGATCGTGATATCTCCATATCAATCCAACCCCATACTAGTCTATAGATGATTGTCCCATTAATCATTATACTTGACTAGGGATATTTAAGATAAACAACACAATTATAAATCTAAGGACTTCATTATATTAAATATCCAATAAATAATAAATGAATTTTCTTATACAAATTCATACTAAACTAGATTGCCTCTAGGGCATCTATTCCAACAGTCTCCCACTTGCACTAGAGCCAATCTGGCGCATCTCGTATGCCCATACTCCTAGTGTGCCCTTCATGCTTCCACTGCGTGAGAGGCTTTGTAAGCGGGTCTGACAGATTATCATCTGTAGGAATGTTGCATATCCGAACGTCTCCTCTATCGATAATATCTCGAATCAGATGAAACTTCCTGAGTACGTGCTTGGACTTCTGGTGCGATCTGGGTTCCTTTGATTGCGCAATCGCCCCAGTGTTGTCACAGAACAACTCCACTGGATCCGCAATGCTAGGGACCACACAAAGTTCAGAAACAAACTTTCTGATCCAAACAGCCTCCTTTGCTGCGCCATTTGCAGCAATGTACTCAGCCTCTGTTGTAGAATCAGCTACCGTCTCTTGCTTGGAACTCTTCCAGCTCACCGCTGCTCCATTCAGGCAAAACACATATCCCGACTGTGATCTAAAGTCATCTCTGTTGGTTTGGAAGCTTGCATCAGTGTAACCCCTTACACGCAACTCTTCCTCGCCGCCAAACATCAAGAAGGCATCCTTAGTTCTTCTCAAGTACTTTAGGATGTTCTTGACAGCAATCCAGTGACTCTCACCTGGATTGGATTGGTATCTTCTTGTCATACTCAAGGCATACGACACATCTGGTCTAGTACATAACATGGCGTACATGATAGATCCTATGGCCGAGGCATAGGGAATCCTACTCATGCGTTCCTTCTCAATCTCATTGGAAGGACAACCACTCTTCGAAAGGGTGATTCCATGTGACATGGGCAAGAATCCCTTCTTGGAATCTTGCATGTTGAACCGTTTCAACACCTTGTCAATATATGTACTTTGACTTAGGCCTAGCAACCTCTTAGATCTATCTCTATAGATCTTTATACCGAGTATATAGGCTGCTTCCCCTAAGTCCTTCATTGATAAACACTTTCCTAGCCAATCTTTCACAGATTGCAGCATGGGAATGTCGTTTCCAATGAGTAGTATGTCATCCACATACAAGACCAGAAAAGCTACAGAGCTCCCACTAACCTTCTTGTAGACACAAGACTCATCTTCGTTTCTGATGAAGCCAAACTCTTTGACCACTTCATCAAAACGTCGATTCCAACTCCTAGAAGCTTGCTTCAATCCATAAATGGATCGTTGCAGCTTACAGACTTTGTTGGCTTGCTTTGGATCCTCAAAACCCTCCGGCTGTATCATATACACGTCCTCGAGGAGATTCCCATAAAGGAATGCTGTTTTGACATCCATCTGCCAAATCTCATAGTCGTAGTATGCTGCAATTGCAAGTAGGATTCGGATGGATTTGGTCATAGCGACTGGTGAAAGGGTTTCATCATAGTCAATACCATGAATCTGTCTGAATCCTTTAGCAACCAATCGGCCCTT
The DNA here is from genome assembly GCA_023055425.1 of Linanthus parryae. NCBI lineage: Eukaryota > Viridiplantae > Streptophyta > Magnoliopsida > Ericales > Polemoniaceae > Linanthus > Linanthus parryae. The sequence continues at coordinate 112,869,682 of JALGPY010000002.1, read as the reverse complement.
ATAGGTAATCACATTACCATCCATGTCGATCTTCTTCTTGAAGACCCACTTGCACCCTATGGGTCGCGCCCCATCGGGTGGTTCCACCAAAGTCCATACTTTGTTGGTACACATGGATTCCATCTCGGATCTCATGGCTTCAAGCCACTTCTGAGAGTCTGGGCCACTCATGGCCTCCTCATAGGTATTAGGCTCATCATCTATGAGCATCGTGTCACCGGAATCAGTTACGAGAAGTCCATACCTCTCGGGTTCCTGGCGCACTCTACTAGATCTACGAAGCTCTTGTGTTCCTGAACAGGTGGCTCCACAACTGCTTGTGTTTCCTGTTCATGTTCCAAAATCGGTTCAGTGATTTGTGGTTCTTGAACTTCTTCAAGTTCTACATTCCTCCCACTTGCTTCTTTAGAGACAAACTCTCTTTCTAGAAACACGCCGGTCCGAGAAACAAACACTTTGTTCTCGGTTGGATTGTAGAAGTAGTATCCCTTAGTTTCCTTAGGGTACCCCACAAATTTACACTTATCCGATTTAGGCCCTAGCTTGTCTGATTGTACACGTTTTACATAGACATCGCAGCCCCAAATCCTCATGAACGACAGTGTGGGACGCCTCCCACTCCACATCTCATATGGTGTTTTCATGACTGATTTAGATGGAACACGGTTAATGGTGAAAGCTGCACTTAATAGAGCGTAGCCCCAAAATGACAATGGAAGATCGGTTTGACACATCATAGACCGAACCATATCCAATAGGGTTCGATTCCTCCTCTCGGACACGCCATTCCATTGTGGCGTTCCGGGTGGAGTGAGTTGGGACACGATCCCACACTCTCTAAGATAGTCGTCAAACTCTTGGCTCAAGTATTCTCCTCCTCGATCCGATCGTAGAGCCTTGATACTTTTGCCAAGTTGCTTCTCTACTTCATTCTTGAATTCTTTGAACACTTCAAAGGATTCGGATTTTGCCCTCATAAGGTACACAAATCCATATCTACTGTAATCATCAGTAAATGTAATGAAGTAGACATAACCACCCTGGCAGGCGTGGCAGATGGCCCACACACATCGGTATGTATGAGCGCCAATTGCTCACTAGTCCTCTCACCTTTCTTATTGAAAGGGGACTTTGTCATTTTTCCCAATAAACAAGCCTCACATGTCTCATATGATTCAAAATCAAATGAGTCTAGTAATCCATCCTTATGGAGTCTAGATACACGTTTCTCGTTTATGTGGCCTAAACGACAATGCCATAAATAAGCAGGATTTAAATCATTTATTTTAATCCGCTTGGTATTAATGTTTGATGCGCAAACTAACGTGCTATCGCAAGTGTACGAATCTCGTAGTACCGGGTGCAATTAGACTCGGATTATCGTTCCCACGAGGACTGTTTCGGGTTTATTCACGTTGTCAGTTTCGGTTTTCCAAGATTAGTAACCAGGAGGAGTAGGTTGTGATTATATTGACTAAACTAAAAACAGAAATTAAAAACGTAAATATTTTTGTGACGTTTTCTGAAATAAGCTGATTTTGTTGTAACGATAATAGATGAAGACTAGGCTCCAGGATCCCCTAGGGTTTCTACAGATTCAGTTTTTACGTTCGTTTATGAAAACACTCAGCAGTTTTGGTATCTGTGCAACGTACCAGTTGTGCAGTGACTTTTCAGCTTCCACACGTAATCCCGATCCTGCAGACTTTCGGATTCTTGTTAAGCTGCCTAAGTCTGCAGTCTCGGTCTAATCCTGTTAGGGTTTCTAACCTGTCCGAATGGCCCGGGTCAAATTCTCTAACAGTTGGTCTCACGTTTTTCAATGCTAGCCCTATCTCCCTTTCTCTGGTCGGTCTATCAGGGTAAGGTACTAAATCCCGGTTTTTCTTCCTAACCCTAACTTGACGTTTTCACCTACAAGCTCGGGTCTATAGCAATCCTGAGTGATCAATCCTATCATGCATATACGATAATAATCAAACCAGAATAACAGATACAACTTACTGAATTAAGACAATCATCATGAATCCATAAACGTAGTAATCATAAAATCTGAGTACGAAACCCTAGGTTCACCGAGAACCTAGGTGAAAAGTTTAGCTACGACTAGACATAGTACAAAACGCAGTTTCTGAATATAAAGAGAGAGAACGAAATCAAACTAAGTCTTCGAATCTCGAATCGCGCTTTCGTGCTCTCTGTGAATGCTCCGACTTGTCCTTCGGGTGTGCTGTGAATTGTGCTTTGTCTTCGTGTCTCTGTCGTGTCCCGGTCTTGTGCACGTTTCCCGAGACGGTCCTGGCTCGGTCCCGGCACGCTTCCCGATGCACCTCCCGAACCTGTTCCTGAAAAGGCAACACGAACGAACACCCGCGATCATATCCAAATATAGCAAGAAATGAGCAGAAATAAGCAGAAATCCAGCAAGTATGAATAAACGTCTCGTTCTAGATTCCCGGGGCATTCTAAGGCGTTTTCCGGCAAAAACCGCTAATTCCGACACAAATACTCGTGAAATCAGGCTAAAAGATAACCCCTAATTGGGCGTTATCAAATACCCCCGCACTAAACATTGCTCGTCCCGAGCAATCCTGCCAACTCTAGTCCTGCAGTTCTGTCCTCGTGACTGACTCTGCACATACCCTACCGTTGCATACACTTTCGACCCGAACCTTTCAACCGGACGACTCGATAGAAAAACTGACGCAGATAGAATATACACAGACTCAAACGACTCAAAACAGACTAGTGACAAAAATATTTTTGGCGAGATCGGGCAACCTCAAAAACAGAAACAGTGTGTCCTCGTGATCTCATCCTTTTCAGAATTTACTTCCCTGCAAGCGATCGGTAAGTCTGAACAGATTTATATGGTGGATTTAAGCACTGGACCGAAGTACTATTACTTTGGTTATCAAACTGAGCAAATCCCTAGCTAACTTACCATCCGAGCTATTTCCGAAAGGATCTATGCCTAAACAGGTAGGATAGATATATGTATCAAGGTACGGCATAATCCTACATGTTATGACATTCTCACAATTTACCAAACTCACACCCCTCACCGAGATCCCGAAAAACTGCCCGAAACACCTAAGTTCCTGCTTTCCCAATTCTCCTGTCCCCCGGTGTGTCTTCGCCGTGCTCGCGGCCACAAATGTGAAGCGGTGCAAAATGTCTCGAAAATTGTGCCACTCACTCAGCTTTTTATTTAAACAACAAAAACACAAAACAAACTAAAAACTAGATCATAATAATTTTTCTTCTTTTTTTTTCCTTTTTCCCTTTTTTTTTTCTTTTTTTTTTTCTTTTTTTTTCTTCTTTTTTTTTTTTTGTTTTTCTTCTTTTTTTTTTTCACAACTATATATACATACGCACACGAATATCAACAATGCTAAACTGACTAAAGCTGAGTGAGTGAAAATAAATCTCTGTCGTGGGGTACGTAAAATGTCCTCATGTGAAGTACCCCCACACTAATCCTGAAGCGCTGATCCTGTAGTCGAAATAATACCGTGCAGTCCCACCGAACCTCCTCATCACCAAAGATGTAGAAAAACGGCACAACCACCAATTGACCCTACAACCCCCCGGAACCCCGGTTTGTGCGAAAAGATGCTCGCACGCGACTAACTCCTCCTGTGGTCACCATGTAGTGAAGTGATCCACCTCCGCAAATTAATGCACTGTCGCCTCTCACTCACCCTGTCCTTCCCTCGAAAAATGTGTCAAAATCGAAACTGTCCAAAACTGATATCTCATGAAGCTCCCCTATCTAAAACCTGTCCCCTACTCACTCCCTCCGTCATAACACGTAGAATAGCCAACTATCGACTGATGAGGTCTCAAAGAAGGCTGCCTAGGCTAAAGTGGCTACGAAGAAAGAGGGTAAATGGCTTCAAACGGGTTGACTAGTTGGACCTAGGGGTAAGAAACAGGACGTGAGGTCCCTTGATAGCCAGTCACTCCACCGAAAAATGCGATGACCGTGACGGCGCCCGTGGGCGGGTTGTCGACTACCTATGTGACGGCGGTGTAGCAACTAGTCGGATTTTTCGCTCAGTTGATAACTACTTGCATATTCCAAGGGTCACTGGCTCTCACCTATCTACTATACCTCGGTGCAAGTTTTCTTTTCTTTCAAAGGATTCAAACTCAATTTCTTCACTGTTTTCGTTATCTCGATTGCCCTTTCTCAAAATTTTCTGATTTTAAACTTTTTTTTTTTTTTTGAAAAATAATTTATACTTGCTGTTTGCGTATATACGCAGGTCCTGCGTATATACCCAACCAGCAGCATACAAAAATTTTTTATTTTTTCAATTTTTCAATTTTTTTTTTTTTTTTTTTTTTTATAATTATACAATGCATGGCTAGAATGATTATGGTGGGTTGACTCAAATAAAGAAAATATGCTGACTCAAGAAATAAAAATAAAAATAAAAATAAATACGAAAAAACGTGCAGACCGGGTTAATGCAGACACGACTGCCACCCCCCCACTAAGAGGTGGCATGCCCTCATGGCACTCACTCGTCCGGAAAAAATGTCGGGTCGGACCCGGTCTCGGACGTACCGGAAATGCTACCCGGTGAGCTGCTCTCTGAATCAGTCCTAAATACCGGCTGGCGTGCCCGTGTACGGGGCCGGTAATCCGAGGACTGCGACTCGGACCCAGTCCAACTGCTAGGTGGCTGGGACCGCAAAGTCGTCCTGCCACTGGACTGCTGGTGAGAACGGGCCCCAGTCTGCTGGGTACGAGTCCCAGTCTGTCGGGTACGGGTCCCAGCCTGACGACCCGTAGGCTGCCGGGATCGTGTCCCAGGCTGCCGTCTCTCCTGTCTGGCAGGTGGCGGTGATGGCTGAGTCGGTGGTGGTGGCTGGGTCGGGGGTGGTGGAGCAGACGTGTACTCGCTAGAGTCCCCGTCATCCGACCATCCCTCGGTAAAGCTACTGGAGTAGGTGGGTGGAAAATATAGCGGGAGTGGCGGGTCTCGGCCTGCGTGCCGAGCCGCATCCCGCTGCTCCTCTCGAATACTCGCAAGGGCAGCCTGGGTGTCCTTGGTGACCTTCCGCTGAGTCCGGCGGACATGCGTCACCGCTCTCCAGATCTTGCCCACTCCTTCTAACACCTTCTCTCCAATGGACTTGCGTCCACCCCGACAGCCCTCAAATCTCTCATCCACTCGGGGCAGTCTACGGGGCGGGGCCGGTCTAGCTCGTGGGGCCGGGTTGGCCCGCGGGGCCGGTCTCTCTCTCTCATGGGCAGGCTGAGGCTGGGCATTCCTCTCAGTCCCCTGCCTACTCGACTCGGGGCGCTCGCTCTCTCGAGAAGTACGGCATCGCTGGAGTCCGGCCGGTGCCTGGCGACTGACTGGTCGCTCCTGAGTCGATCGCCTCCTAGGGGCAGGGGCAGGGGCAGGTGCAGGTGCCGGGTCCTCCTCCATAAAATCGTCATCCTCATCGAGGTCAACAACTGGCGGAGGCGGGCCCGGGTGACGAGTAATAAGCTTCCTATAAGGCCGGAGCAAAGGAGGTGCTAAGTCACCCTGTAAATCATCCATCGGAACCTCGTACTCCCGTGCAAGTTTGGCAATGAGGTTGGCGTACCCCAATCCCTTCTTGCTACCAGTGCAGTTCCGCTCCATCATATACACCCAAATCCGACGAGGAATGTCCACGTCTCGTCCCAGCACAAGGCAATAGACTAAGAGTACGTACTCGAAGTCAAGGTAGGTGAAGTGTTTAATACCTACAACCCTGTTCACTACCCACTCGGCCCACCACCGTGGCGGGCCGGCAATAAAACGAGAATGCAATTTCTTTCCTATCTCGCCTGGCCCCTCTCTCTCGAAATGGGCACCCGGGTGCCCCCCAGTCACAACCCGCAAAAGCTCAGCATCGCTCGGCGGGTAATCAGCACACTCGGCATATGCGCACGAGATGTGACGCATCGGAATCTGATATGCTTGGCGGATGGTATCCGCCGTGAGCAATATAAATGTACGCCTCATATAGACCCAACGGACATCCCCATTGGCTTCCCCCTCCCCCCTGCACATGAGGTTCGCGTAGAACTCACGCACCAATTCAGTGTCGGACAAGTCCGGGAACCCCGCTAGGGACGTCCCGAAAATGTCCGGTCGACTCGCATAGGCGGCCATCTCTGGCGGCATGTAAGTATGGTCGACCTCAAACTTATAGTCTACGGGAATGCTATGACTCATTTTGGTCGCCGTCATAAAGTAAAATTGGGCTTGATAGCTAACGAACCTAAAACTGTCAAATAGCAAAGGGGTAAGCTCTTCCGGCTCATAATCCGTAGGGATGTCATCTCGGTTATGGTCTAAGATGGGTACATGAAACTCCATAACAGCCTAAAATCTCGAAAAACGCGTCGACTCGGGAAATAGAGCAAAACGTGAAACGTGCACAAAATTAGTGTGTCGCAATAGGTAATCCACCTAAGATCGACCAGAGGTCCACACGGCAAGTGCCGCTCCAAATGCAAAATTACCGAAAAATAACGGGCCCGGCTACGGGCCGTGCCAAAACGGAAAATAAAGCGAGGGATGAGATTTTCGACCTTCCCTAAACAGGGGTGAAGACCGGATATTCTGCCCGGAAAGTCGCCGGAAAACCGCAGGCGGTCGCCGGAAAAGTCGCCGGAAAAGTCAACTGCCCGGAATTTGATTTGGAGGTCCGAGTCAAAAAATTTGTTCTTCAAGTGAGAGCAAATGGAGGTAGAGAGAGAAAGGGAGGTGCCAACAATGGCAACCCGTCCCCCCCCCTTGCATATGACCTAATTTGGTCGAAATGACCAAAATACCCCCGGGGTTTTGAAAAATTTTCAAATTTTTTTTTTTTTTTTTTTTTTTTTTTTCAAAGTTCCTCTCTCCCCCTGGTTTCCTGATCTTGGCTGTTTTGGATGATTCTGTTTCTGCACACTTTCAAATTCAACGTTAAAAACCCGCTCATCTCGCCTCTCTCGAAAATTCAGAACTGACATACTAACGTAATAACTAATAAGACTAACTAAATAAACGATAAATTTTGGGTTGCCTCCCAAACAGCGCCTTGTGATTTACGGTCGACGGCCCGACCTTGTTACCTCTTACGGGTCATCAAAATAGACCGGGTCTATTTTGACGACTTCGGCGGTCTCGAGATACGGCTTGATCCGGTTCCCGTTCACCCTGAAACTGGAGTTGTCTTTTGGATTTTCCAGCTCGAATGCTCCCCAGGCAAAAATCTGCTTGATGATGAACGGTCCCGACCAACGAGACCTCAGCTTCCCCGGAAAGAACCTCATCCGGGTATTGTAGAGAAGCACTTTGTCGCCTTCGTTAAACTGCTTTGGCGTGATACGGTGATCATGCCACTTCTTTGTCTTCTCTTTGTAAATTTTGGCGCTCTCGAAAGCCGTTCTGCGGAATTCTTCCAATTCCAGCAGTGCCATCTTCCTCTTCTCCCCTGCTAGGTTCTGGTCCAAGTTCAGCAGTTTGATGGCCCAATACGCCTTGTGCTCCAGTTCCACCGGTAAGTGGCACGCTTTCCCAAAAACGAGCTGGTACGGTGACATTCCCAGCGGTGTTTTGAAAGCTGTCCTGTAGGCCAAAAGCGCATCGTCTAGTCTGACTGACCAATCCTTTCGGCCGAGATTCACTGTTTTCTCGAGTATGCTCTTGATCTCTCGATTCGACACCTCGGCTTGCCCGTTCGTCTGCGGATGGTAAGGTAACGAGACTTTATGAACTGACACGCCGTACTGTTTTAGAACTTTCGCAAAAACTCGATTGATGAAGTGAGAGCCCTCGTCGCTGATCATTGCCCTGGGAGTCCCGAAACGAGTGAAAACGTTGCGTTTCAGAAAACGCTCAACGGTAGCTGCATCGTTTTTCTGACACGCGATCGCCTCGATCCACTTTGTCACATAATCCACTGCCAGCAGAATGTAAAGATTCCCCATCGAAGACGGGAACGGACCCATGAAGTCAATCCCCCATACATGAAATGGCTCTACCTCCTGCCACACGGTCATTGGCATCTCGTCCCGGTGTGACGTGTTTCCTGTCCTCTGGCACCTATCGCATCCCTGCACATAGTCGTGACAGTCCTTGAAGATTGTCGGCCAGAAAAAACCGGACTGCAGTATTTTATGCGCTGTTCGTGTTCCCCCAAAATGACCCCCACACTGTGATGAGTGGCAGTGTCGGATCACGTTCCAGGCCTCGTGGGTCGGGATACACCTTCTCAGGATGTTGTCGGACCCCTGTTTGAACAAGTACGGGTCGTCCCAGAAATACTGTCGGCTTTCGGCAATGAACTTTTTCCGCTGCGACGGGGTGAGATCCTCGGGAAGCGTGCCAGTTACCAAGTAGTTGGCTATGGCATAGTACCATGGTCTCCCGATCTTGACTGCCATGATGTGTTCGTCCGGGAAGTTTTCCTTGATCGGCACCGGGTCCACCTTCACGTTCTCAAGTCTGGATAGGTGATCCGCTACCACGTTCTCAACACCCTTCTTGTCCCGGATTTCCACATCGAATTCCTGCATCAGCAGTACCCACCTCAACAGTCTCGGTTTTGCGTCCTTTTTGTCCAGCAGGTATTTCAGAGCACTATGGTCGGTAAAGACGATAACTTTTGACCCGACCAAATAGGGCCTAAATTTGTCCAGGGCGTACACCACGGCCAGCAGTTCCTTTTCTGTCGTGCCATAGTTGAGCTGGGCATCGTTGAGTACCCGGCTCGCATAATAAATGACGTGGCATACCTTATCCTTCCGCTGTCCCAAAACTGCCCCGACTGCATAGTCGCTGGCGTCACACATCAGCTCAAACGGGAGTGACCAGTCTGGCGTGGTTATAACCGGGGCTGTGGTCAGCTTCTCTTTCAAGTGGTCAAAAGCTTGCCGACATGCTGCATCGAAATCAAAGGGTACGTCTTTTCCGAGCAATGCGCAAAGTGGCTTTGTGATCTTGGAAAAGTCCTTGATGAATCTTCGGTAAAATCCTGCATGTCCCAGAAAACTTTTGATCGCCTTTACGTTCGTCGGGTATGGAAGCTGCTTTATCACCTCGATCTTAGCCCTGTCCACCTCGAGTCCCTTGCTGGAAATTCTGTGACCCAGCACGATCCCCTCGGTGACCATAAAGTGACACTTTTCCCAATTGAGCACCAAATTTGCCTTCTTGCATCGGATCAGGACCTGGCCCAAATGGAACAGGCAGTCATCGAAACTGTCCCCGAAGAGTGAAAAGTCGTCCATGAACACCTCCAGATTTTTCTCGATCATGTCGGAAAAAATTGCCATCATACATCTCTGAAACGTGGCAGGGGCGTTACACAGCCCGAACGGCATGCGCCGAAACGCGAACGTACCGTACGGGCAGGTAAACGTCGTCTTTTCCTGATCCTCCGGGGCTATGCAAATCTGATTGTACCCGGAATACCCGTCCAGAAAACAGTAGTAGGCATGATGGGCGAGCCGGTCCAGCATCTGGTCCATGAATGGCAGCGGGAAGTGGTCCTTCAATGTTGCATCGTTTAGCCTCCGATAGTCCATGCAGATCCGCCAGCCCGTAACGGTGCGCTGCGCAATCTGCTCCTGATCATTATTCTGCACCACCGTAATACCCCCCTTTTTGGGCACGCACTGGACCGGGCTGATCCATGTGCTGTCCGATATGGGGTAGATGATTCCTGCTTCCAGCCACTTCATGACCTCTTTCCGTACAACGTCCTTCATGTTCGGGTTCAGTCTCCGCTGGGGCTGAATCACCGGTTTCTTGCCTTCTTCAATTCGGATCTTGTGCATGCAGTAGGCGGGGCTGATCCCCTTGATATCTGCAATCGTCCAGGCGATTGCTTCCTTATGCTCTCGCAATACTTCCAGCAGTTTCTGCTCCTGTTCCTGAGATAAACGAGACGAAACAATTACGGGCAGAGTACTATTTTCACCAATATACGCATACCTGAGATGGCTCGGGAGCGGTTTCAGCTCCAGTGCGGGTGGCTCCTTGAGTGACGGGACCAGAATCATCTTTTGCCCGCCGTCTTCGTCCCGGTGCAAAGTGGTCCAGTCCTCGGCTCTCATGGCGTGCTCGCACCGAGTCTTCTCCTTTTCTTCCCCGTACATGCTGTCAATCTCTTCCCACAATTGGTCCATCTCCTCGTTTTCCCAGCCTTCGTCCACAACATCGATAGCAAAGATGTCCTCGTGGTCGTAGTAGTTTGGCAGTTGCAGATTTTTGAAAACGTTGAATTTGACTTTTTCCTCGTTAATCTGCATGGTCAGCTCCCCGCTCTTGCAGTTTATCATTGCTTCGCCCGTGGCCAAAAACGGCCTGCCAAGTATGAGCGGTACCTCCCCTGCCTCCATGTCCAGGATGACGAAATCTGCCGGAAAAATAAGCTCGGCGACCTTGACCAGAATGTCCTCGATAACCCCGTAGGCCTGTTTTACGGACCTGTCTGCCATCTGCAGCATGATTCTGGTGGGTCGGGGTTCACCGACTTTCAAACTTTTGAAAATCGTCAGCGGCATTAAATTGATGCTGGCTCCTAGGTCACACAGGGCCTTTCCTGTGTAAGCGTTACCTAGGGTGACCGGTATGACGAAACTGCCAGGATCCTTTCTCTTCCTCGGTAGCCCATTCTTCACACAATTGCTCACTTCTGCCGTCAAGTTTATGGTCTCGAAATCGCTCATTCGCCTCCTCCCATACAAGATGTCCTTGAGGAATTTGGCGTAAGTGGGCATCTTAGCCAAAGCCTCAGCAAAAGGTATGTTAATCTGCAGCTGCTTGAACATCTCGAGAAACCTGGCGTAGTCCTTGCTGTCATCCCTCTTTCGTGTTCGCAAGGGGTACGGGACCTCCTTGGAGACGGGTACAGTTTCTGCACCTGTCTCGTTCTGCACTGCATCCTGCTCAACCGAGCCCTTTGGCTGGGGGCGATCGACTGTGCTGTTATCCTGGCCCGACAAGTTGCGTTCTACTTCTTTCGAATTTTCTGCACGTGCGTGGCTGGGATACGGTGGATCCTGCAGTGCCAATCCACTCCGAGTGGAGATAGCATTGATCTGAGCCCGTGGATTATTTACTGTGTTCGAGGGTAGGTTTCCTGGCTGTCTCTCCGTTAGCTGCTGTGCTAACTGCCCCACCTGTACTTCCAAAGCGCGCAGTGACGTTTTGGTTGTCTGCATATCTGCCGTCAAGGTGTCCATGTGCTTGAACCGGGACTCCATAGTTTGGAACATGGACTTGATTTCTTTCATCTGAGCGTCGTACTGCTGTGCTGACGGGACTGTCTGAGCCTGCTGGGCCGGGGCTGCCTGCTGAGCTGGTGGCCGGTGCTGGAACCCCGGTGCATAAACTGCTGCGTTCGGGTTTCCGTACCGAAACCCGGGATGGTCTCTCGTGCCCGGTCGGTACCGGCTCGGGTCCCACTGCTGCTGTACGTAATTGGTATCTTCAGTCCTTAGCTCCTCAATGGCTGTGTCCAGATCCGGTTCCTCGACTGCTGCAACAGTCTTCTTATCCGAGTAGACTTTCTTGACCAAGTCGTGAACGATCTTGACCAGGTTGTCTATCCGGTCATCCTCTGCAGGTTCGGCTCTGGCCGCCATCCTGCGATCGTCAAACAGTCGGGTGTCCTGCTTGGCCAACTGCTTCATCAGGTCATACGCACCTTCTTTGTCCACGTGATACAAGAAGTTACCCCCGGCCTCTCTGTCAATCCTGTCGGCGTTCTCCCTGTCTAGGGCATGGTAGAAAACCTGCAGAATTTTTGCGTCTCCAAAACCGTGGTTCGGGCACCGTTTGACCAATCTCATGAGCCTGTCCCATGCATCCACCACCGTCTCCCCCATCTTTTGTCTGAATGACAGGATCTCGCTCTGTAACTGTATGACTCGGGAGGCGGGATAGAACTTCGCCAGAAAATCTGCGACACACTCCTCCCATGTGGTGATGGATCGGGGTGGTCGGGATTCGAGCCAGTCTTTGGCTACTCCATAAAGACAGTACGGAAATAAGATCAACATGAGTGCCTCTGCTTCTACCCCCTTGTATCTGACCTTGTTGCAGTAATCTTCGAATTTCCCGATAAAATCGTTCGGGTCTTCGTCGGCCCTGCCATGAAACGGGCAGAGAGTTTGTACCGTCTGGATGGTGGATGGTTTGATGTCAAAGTGCTCTGCGGTGATCTCGGGCACCACAATGGCTCGCTCGTGTCCCCCGGTGGGGACCTCGAAATTTTCCACCAACGCCTTCTCAGATCGGTTATATGTTCTCTGGTTGCTTCGGGCAGCAAGTCCCGCTGTGACAAGCTCCTCAATGTACCTCGCCATCTGGGCTGGGGTACGTGTCTCTCGTTCCTGACCACCGGCTGCGGTGTTCTCGGGTGGATCTATCTCGTTGGTTGCCATCCTGCTTTCTCGGTTTCTGCGGTTCTGTTCGGTATACAGCTTTTCCGGGTTGTCGAGTGGTGTCACCAAATCGCGAGGCAATCTGGGCATCAACTAAACAGTCCTGAAAACGCAGATTCGAAAACGCAGTGAGATAAAAAGAAAAATAACGAAACTGAAAATAAATAAAAACTCAGAAAACTAATTCTGACTACTAAATAGACCCTAAAAGTCCCCGGCAACGGCGCCAAAAACTTGATGCGCAAACTAACGTGCTATCGCAAGTGTACGAATCTCGTAGTACCAGGTGCAATTAGACTCGGATTATCGTTCCCACGAGGACTGTTTCGGGTTTATTCACGTTGTCAGTTTCGGTTTTCCAAGATTAGTAACCAGGAGGAGTAGGTTGTGATTATATTGACTAAACTAAAAACAGAAATTAAAAACGTAAATATTTTTGTGACGTTTTCTGAAATAAGCTGATTTTGTTGTAACGATAATAGATGAAGACTAGGCTCCAGGATCCCCTAGGGTTTCTACAGATTTCAGTTTTTACGTTCGTTTATGAAAACACTCAGCAGTTTTGGTATCTGTGCAACGTACCAGTTGTGCAGTGACTTTTCAGCTTCCACACGTAATCCCGATCCTGCAGACTTTCGGATTCTTGTTAAGCTGCCTAAGTCTGCAGTCTCGGTCTAATCCTGTTAGGGTTTCTAACCTGTCCGAATGGCCCGGGTCAAATTCTCTAACAGTTGGTCTCACGTTTTTCAATGCTAGCCCTATCTCCCTTTCTCTGGTCGGTCTATCAGGGTAAGGTACTAAATCCCGGTTTTTCTTCCTAACCCTAACTTGACGTTTTCACCTACAAGCTCGGGTCTATAGCAATCCTGGGTGATCAATCCTATCATGCATATACGATAATAATCAAACCAGAATAACAGATACAACTTACTGAATTAAGACAATCATCATGAATCCATAAACGTAGTAATCATAAAATCTGAGTACGAAACCCTAGGTTCACCGAGAACCTAGGTGAAAAGTTTAGCTACGACTAGACATAGTACAAAACGCAGTTTCTGAATATAAAGAGAGAGAACGAAATCAAACTAAGTCTTCGAATCTCGAATCGCGCTTTCGTGCTCTCTGTGAATGCTCCGACTTGTCCTTCGGGTGTGCTGTGAATTGTGCTTTGTCTTCGTGTCTCTGTCGTGTCCCGGTCTTGTGCACGTTTCCCGAGACGGTCCTGGCTCGGTCCCGGCACGCTTCCCGATGCACCTCCCGAACCTGTTCCTGAAAAGGCAACACGAACGAACACCCGCGATCATATCCAAATATAGCAAGAAATGAGCAGAAATAAGCAGAAATCCAGCAAGTATGAATAAACGTCTCGTTCTAGATTCCCGGGGCATTCTAAGGCGTTTTCCGGCAAAAACCGCTAATTCCGACACAAATACTCGTGAAATCAGGCTAAAAGATAACCCCTAATTGGGCGTTATCAATGTTGTAGACAGGATTGCTTAGATCAAGGACATAAAGTCCATTAAATAATTGCGCACTAAAATAGTGAATATTATTCAAATAAAAGGAACAACAATTGTTCTTTATTGAAATAATAAAACCTTCCTTGTCCAAACAAGAAATAGAAATAATGTTTCTGCTCATAGCAGGCACAAAATAGCATTTATTTAATTCTAAAACTAATCCTGAAGGCAGAGATAGCTCGCACGCGCCCATGGCCAACGCTGCAACCTTTGCTCCATTCCCAACGCGCAGATCTACCTCCCCTTTTGCCAATCTTTTACTTCTCTTTAAATCCTGCATATTTCGACAAATATGAGATCCTCATCCAGTATCTAATACCCATGATGTAGAGACAGTTAAATTGACATCTACAACAAAAATACCTGGTGGTGGTGGAATCACTATTCCAAGCCTCTTGTCCTCCAGATATTTTGGGCAGTTCCTCCTCCAGTGTCCAGGCTGACTGCAGTAGTGACACTCACCCTTAGTCACAACCTTGGCAACGCCACCAACAGGCTTAAGGGCTTGTTCCTTGGACTTGGCAACTGACTTGCCTTTGCCCTTTGAGGAAGAGGCAAACCTTTTGCCCTTTCCTTTCTGCACCATCATAATGGCCTTGCCCTTACCCTTGTTGATGCTCTGTTCAGCCGTCCTCAACATGTTGAGCAAATCTGGCAGTGGTTTAACGATCTCGTTCATGTTATAGTTCATAATGAACTGTCCATAACTTTCGGGCAACGATTGCAACACGAGATCGGTTGCCAACTCTTGGCCGACCGGGAACCCAAGCCGGGCGAGATTCTCCAAGTACCCGATCATTCGGAGTACATGGGGTCCCACCGGGTTCCCTTCTGCCAGATGACATTTGAACATTGCCTTTGAGACCTCATACATCTCTACCCTCGCCTGCTCTTGGAAGAGCTGCTTTAGATGTTCGATCATATCGACAGCATTCATGTTCTCGTGTTGCTTCTGAAGCTCAGAGGTCATGGTGCAAAGCATTAGGCAGGCCGCATCATTAGCGTCATCAACACGCTTTTGATACGCCTTTAAGGCAGCAGGTGTCTGGTTCTCTGGACCTTCTGGAACATGCTCCTCTATTGCGTACAGTTTCTTCTCTTGCTTGAGAACAATTCTCAAGTTTCTGTACCAATCAAGAAAGTTGGTTCCAGAGAGCTTGTCCTTCTCAAGGACAGATCGTAGGGAATGTTGTGAACTCGATGAGTTGTTTGCCATTTGGAATTCTACAAAAAGGAAAATACGCAAGTTTTAGTATTTGTGAATTTTTGACTATATTTAATAATGGCTAGTTTATTAAATATAGCTCCCACTATTTTTCTACGGATTAATAACCCTCAAGATATTAATGCGGAAAATATCCTTATATTTTCTAGTGGGCCAAGATCCATCTTTTCATCTCCTTATGAGCTTGCTTTGGCAAGTCACCCATAATTTGACTACTTTTAGGTAGGAACAATTCCAATTGCATCCCATATGCAACTCTTGGTTCAATCGGGCAAATAACTCCTTATTTATCCATCCATATGGATAATCCCAATTGACTGCCTCTAGGTTTCTTAATCAAATTAATAGCCTAGTTGTGTTCAACCTCTTATCTAAACAATTGCACATTGTTACGTGCCATCGCATTCCATCATTATGAACCAAGACGCCATGCTTTGGCACGCACGAACTTGATAAATAATGATGATAATGAGTGTTTAAATAACGAGAAGGCAAGAACACAATATTTAAAATTTGAGGGATTTTAAATTCAATTTTTAATTATTTTGTTGATCAACATCAACTAATCTATCTATTTGAGTTTGGGCACAACTCCAAATAATATATCCGGGTTGTCTAATTATCTTATTATCCTAATTGCATGCATCATCCATACACCAACCACACAAATAATAAGACAATAAATAAACAACCACATAACAGAAATTAAACGTGATGTGGATATGGCCTTTTCTAGACTAAGATAATTCCAAGCCAATGGAATTATCTATGAACCCTAAGCAAACACATCTCCATGCGTCTTGATCTTTTTGGTCCATCCTTCATAGTCATGTGGAATGCTCCATGCTCCATGCTCCTTCTTTTGTGGCTCCTTTGGCTTTGGGCTTCTCTTTCTCCAATCTTGGCTAACAATCTACTTTATCTAGCACTAGCGAATATATATACTAAATAAAATAAATCTCACAAGTTGAGAAAAAAATGGCACGCAGGCCATAAAACCCTAATTAATTATTACAATTAATTGATCAGCTCGCAGGCCGTAAAACCAAACCACAAAATTAAACATCCACATCAAACCACATCCTAAGGCCATATCCAATCACCATGCGTATTGCACATAAACAGTTAAAATCCAATTTTAACGCGCTTGGTCAATTTTAATTGATTTTAGGATTTCTAGGGTTAAAACGGTCCATGGGCCCAACAATCCAATTGCCCGGGCCCATTAAAGTGAACCACAAGGCCCTAGGGCCGGCCCGGCCCAAAACCCGCAAGCTAGGCCCGCGGGTTAGGGCCGCCCGGCCCCTTAGGGCGGCCAAGCTTGGGCGGCAAGCAAGGGTGCGGTCCCCTAGGAGGGTTTATGATGACTTCAAACGCGAATAGTGTCACGTTCTCTATAGTTGATCCACGCCTAGAGTTGATCCTAGAACTCCCAAACTCCTTGGTTCTAGCCCGGAATAAGAGGAGGGTGAAGGAATCACGCAAAACGAGACAAAAGAGGGGCTTCGGCCCTGTTTTGGCCGACGGGGTGAGGGCGGCGGCAAGGGGGTCGGGTTCGGCCTCCTTGTAGCTTGCTCTCTCTCCTTTGTTCTCTCCCACTCTTGTTATGTTCACTAATGAGCATAAGTTATGAGGAAGGAAGGAAGGAGGGTCCTTTATATAGTCCAACAACTCCTTGTTAACTACCTAAAGGACTTATTCTAGTCCAACTAGAATTCAGTTTAGTCCCTTCCTTGCAAATTAGTCCCTACTAAGTTTGCAAGGGTTTGCAAAGTGATCCTTCTAATTAATTAATCCAATTAATTAATTCCCAAATCTAGTTCAACTCTATATAGCGTGTGACCCCATAGGTTCTATCTAGTTGGTAGCAACTATTTGCTAACATGGAGCGGTTTCTAGCAAAACATCCATTCTAGCCAACTAATAGAATAGTCATCTAGACAACCTTGTACAAGTAATTGTCTCATCCCTTTGCCTCCATATCCGGATTGGACACGAGACATACAAGTCACACTCGTATATCCAATCCATAGTTTCTCGATCTATGGGAATAGCCTTATTCGTGCAAATAACATCAATATCCCATATATTGATTTATTTGAGTCTGGCCACACATTCTATAAGCACTATCCCTCGAGTGGCCTAGGATATTTGCTCCCGTTATGTGGGAGGGGCAAATCCTCTCTACGTCCACTACGATCTCTAAGCTTGCTTCTCATTGTATCCAGTACACGCCTTTATAACTACCCAGTCACGGTGTAGCGTTTAACGCTACCAAGATCACAATGATCCACAACTAGAATATCTAGTGACTTCAAGTCTAAGGATGACAATACCATTGCACCGCGAGAAGCACTTGTGACTCAACATAACATGTATGTAGCCTTCTCGGTGATGGGTCAATCCAGTGCAACATTCCGTAATGCACACCTATGTGTTGGATCGTGATATCTCCATATCAATCCAACCCCATACTAGTCTATAGATGATTGTCCCATTAATCATTATACTTGACTAGGGATATTTAAGATAAACAACACAATTGTAAATCTAAGGACTTCATTATATTAAATATCCAATTAATAATAAATGAATTTTCTAGCCATATACAAATTCATACTAAACTAGATTGCCTCTAGGGCATCTATTCCAACAGCGGTGATCCCAGTTGAGGTGCGATCATTATTTTTGAGGACGTCAGCAGATCCTTCAGATTTTCGAATGCAGCTTCGTGCTCCGGAGCTTAATTGTACGTGGCATCCTTCTTGAGAAGAGTACTAAAACAACATGTGATTTCGGCAATCGCTGGGACGAATCTCCGCAGATAGGATAGCTTTCCTAAAAATGTCTTCAAGGCACTCTGGTTATGGGGCGACGTCATGCCGGTTATGGCTGATACTTTTGCAGGGTCAGGCTCAATTCCTTGGCGATGAACTACGCATCCCAAGAACTTCCCTGATGTTACCCCAAATGCGCATTTCATGGGATTCATCTTTAGTTGAAAGCGTCTACATATATTGAACACCTTCCGTAGATCTGCGAGGTGATCAGCTTCGTGCTTGGATTTAACCACCAGGTCATCCACATAGAATTCCACTTCTTTATGCATCATGTCGTGGAACAGAGCCATCATGGCCCGCTGATAGGTTGCACCCGCGTTTTTGAGACCGAACGGCATCACCGTGTAGTTGAACACCCCCACCGGAGTGATGAATGCAGTCTTCCGAGCGTCCTCAGGGTCCATCTTGATCTGGTTGTACCCGCTGAAGCCGTCCATGAAACTGAACATGCGATGGCCTGCTGTTGAATCGATAAGCAAATCGATGTTGGGCAGTGGAAAATCGTCCTTGGGGCAGAAGCGATTGAGATCTCGGAAGTTCACGCAGATGCGGAGCTGTCCGTTCTTCTTCACCACTGGCACGATGTTGGCCTGCCATGTGGGATGATGATTCGGCTCTATGAATTTGGCATCCAGGAGTTTGACAATCTCCTGCTTGATTTTCACGTTAAGTTCCGGCCTGAAGCTTCTTGTGCTTTGCTTTACCGGCTTAGACCCTGGAATGATGTCTAAGCGGTGCATAGTGATGCTTGTATCCAGTCCTGGCATCTCATCATACTCCCATGCGAACACATCCTTGTATTCAGTTAGGAGCTGTAGCAGTCCTTGCTCCTCCTCGCTTGTGAGGTCCGCACTTAGAAAGACTGGCCTTTTCTTTTCCTCGTTCGGGCTGAGGAACACTTCCTTTAGCTCTTGCTTTTGTGGTCTGGGCCTGTCTTCCATGCATTCAGGCGCTTCTTTGAGTTTCTCGTCTGGAGCGCCCTGTGTTGGCTTTTCCGTCAGCGCAATTTGCTCGATTTGATTGATTTGCCCAGGGATATCCCCATGCCCGCGTGAGGACATCCCCGGGCACCTTCATATGCGATAGCATTTCTTCCCATTGGCGTAGAAGCTCTCTATCTCCTTGCCTTCGGGGTCATGCTTTGCGATTCGCTTCAGAGTATACACATTCTTCCGATGGTATGCGATGCGCGACGCCTCTTCGCGTGTAGGCGGCTTTTCTTTGGCATCTTCTCTTGTCACCATTACTCCCGCAGGTGACTGGTCCTTGATGTCCTCCCAGAGAGGCAAAGGAGTAGGGTTGAATGGTCCCGGTGTTTGCTCGTCCTCCATCTCGGTGAACCACACTGCCTCGCTAAGATGCGCTTCATCCAAGTTGAATGGATTCGTTGAAGCCGGTATCTCGACTACTCTGTCGTTCCAGATAGCTTTCATAACCTGGTGAGCTGTTGAAGGAACCGCGTCGAAGCGATGAATCCAGGCTCGACCTATGATCATGTGATACGTGGTGTTTGCGTCTATGACATAGAACTTCGTTGAGCACTTGATTTTGCCAATCTGAACGCCCAGGCGGATCCATCCGATCGTCATTCTAGAGTCGCTTCCGAATCCCATCAGCGGAGATGGACGCCTAACGATCTTGTGTTCGGGGATCCCTGCTAGCTTCAGTGTGTGGAGCGAAACGACATTGACCGCTGCTCCTCCATCAACGAATGCTCGTTTGAACTCGACGCCATTGATGATGGCCGTCACGTACAGAGGCCTCTGGTGGCTCGCATCTTTCTTCTTGTCGCTGGTAGAAAAGGTCATAATCTTTTCTGTAGAGCGAGACGCCCTGATGACTTTTCCGTTGGAAACTACAAGATCCTCCTCGTAGTCCTCCGCTATTCTCAAGATTGCTTTCGTCATATCTGTCCGGCACTTCTCGGAGAAGTTCATCTCGTCGAAGAATCTGCTAAAGCCGTGCGACCCCTTCATCCGATCGGCACGTTCGTCTTCTGTGTCCATACTGTAGTCCTCGTCATCGTGGACCTCGGCGATGATGGGTAGACCATCCTCTGCGACCTCCTCCAAGTCGACGATTGAGATCATGGCAACCTCCTTGCCTTTTGAGTCTTGCTCCGCATGGGCAGGAAGCGGATTGTTACGCACATCCTTCCTGCGATCGCTGACGATCAGCTCGCCGTTCTTCATCTTCTGGTCGAATGTAAACCTGAGCTTTTTACATTCCGCTGTGGGGTGCATGACCTTGCCGTGGTACTCGCACCACTTAGGGTCCCTCACCATCTCTTTGGAGGGTATCTTCTCGAGCGGTGGCAGGACACCGTCCTTGCGCCACTGTCTGCAAAGGTCGCTTGCTTCCTCTACCGAGCATGGCAGAGGTGGTACATCGAAGTTCACAACCTTCGCTTGCTTCTGGGGTGAAACTGTATTGACCTCAGCTTCGCGTCCCCTCTTGTAACTGAATCTCCCGATCTTGTAGGTGGTGCCGCTCGAAGGTCGCTCTGGAGCGTTCTTCTTTTTCTGCCTCTCGACTATAGGTTCGACGTTCTTCGTGCATTCAATCAGCTTTGAAAACGTAGGTGTTTGCAAATTAATGAGCATACCTTTGTATTCGTCTCGCATGCACTGCAGGCATATCTCTACGAGCCGGCTCTCGAGCATTGGATCTTTGCACTCCAAGGACTTCGCCCTGAATTTCTTGATGAAAGTAATACCATCCTCCTCGCGCTTCTGATACATCCGCGAGAGATGGATCATTGTCACCTTTTCTTCCATCTCGAAGAACTTGGTGTAGAACTTCTGGACCATGTCGTCCCAAGTCTTCACGGATCCGGCTTCCAACGTTCGGTACCACTTGTACGCTAAGTTCCCTAAAGATTTTGGGAACTCTCGCATCAGTAATTTGGGATCGGCTCCGTATGGCCCCATGACATCAATGAAACGCATGACATGCTCATGAGCGTTTCCGTTGACATCCTCGAACTTGTCCCATTTAGGAGCTTTGTACCCCGCCGGGTTAGGCATGAGATAGATCTCTCGTGGAATGGGTGGGTCGTTGTCCAGCTTCGGGATAATGGTATCCGCGAATGACTGGTGAGCCAGAATAGTGTCCATGCGCTTCTGCAGAGACGTCATGCATTCTGGAATGCTTCCCTCGGTAGTTGAAGGAGGGGTTGCCGCAGGCGGAGGCGACACATATGCCGCCGAAGGATTGGGGACATACTGACTACTCGCATTGCCCCAAATCGCCGTTAGAGGAGGCAAGGGGTACTGTAGAGTCGGGTTAGATGCCAAAGCCGAAGGCTGAGGAGTGTGAGCAGTGAGAGGCAACGTCTGAGCTGTTGACCCCTGAAACGAAGGCGGCTGCGTAGTCGCCGGCGGAGTCTGCAGGTTAGGGTTGGGAGGTGTGGTTGACACTCCCAATCCTGGAGCGGTAGGGACTCCTCCTCCTTGAGGAACGGCGGTGGCTGGTGAAGGGTTCGGCGCAAGGGTGCCCAGAACGGCCAAGATCCGTTCTATCTGCACGGACTGGGCTTTAAGAGCTTTCGCCTGACTTTGAACAGTGGCGTCCAAAGACTCTAGCGTCGGTGTCTCGCCGGGAGTGGTAGGAGTACGGCGGGTCTCCTCTCCCGAGGCGGTTTCGGTGGAAGGTGATCTGTTGCTGATATCATCCTCCTGAGACATGGCTGCTTTTGTTGGTAAGTTCACGTCGGGTAGGCATCTAAACTAGATCACTTCTAATAGACATGGTTGCTTTTGCTTTTGTTGGTAAGTTCCTATGGAGAAGCCATGAGTGGCCCAGACTCTAAGAAGTGGCTAGAAGCCATGAGATCCGAAATGGATTCCATGTACACCAACAAAGTATGGACTTTGGTGGAACCACCCGAAGGGGCTTGACCCATAGGGTGCAAGTGGGTCTTCAAGAAGAAGACCGACATGGATGGCAAAGTAGTTGCATATAAGGGCCGATTGGTGGCCAAAGGTTATAGACAAATTCATGGTATTGACTATGATGAGACCTTTTCACCGGTGGCCATGACTAAATCCATTCGAATCTTACTTGCTATTGCAGCATACTACGACTATGAAATTTGGCAAATGGATGTCAAAACAGCGTTCCTTTATGGGAACCTCCTTGAGGATGTGTACATGACACAACCAGAGGGTTTTGAGGATCCAGAGAATGCCAATAAAGTCTGTAAGCTGCAAAGGTCCATTTATGGATTAAAGAAGGCTTCTAGGAGCTGGAATCGACGTTTTGATGACGCGGTCAAAGAGTTTGGCTTCATCAAGAACGAAGATGAGCCTTGTGTTTACAAGAAGGTTAGTGGGAGCTCTATAGTATTTCTGGTCTTGTATGTGGATGACATACTAATCATTGGCAATGATATTCCTACTCTGCAATCTGTTAAAGATTGGCTAGGAAAGTGCTTTGCGATGAAAGACTTAGGAGATGCAGCCTATATACTTGGTATAAAGATCTATAGAGATAGATCTAAAAGGTTGCTTGGCCTAAGTCAGAGTACATATATTGACAAGGTGTTGAAGAGGTTCAACATGCAAGATTCCAAGAAGGGATTCTTGCCCATGTCACATGGAGTCACTCTTTCCAAGAATGACTGTCCCTCCAATGAGATGGAGAAGGACCGCATGAGCAGGATACCCTATGCTTCGGCCATAGGATCCATCATGTACACCATGCTATGTACCAGACCAGACGTATCATACGCGTTGAGTATGGTGAGCAGATACCAGTCCAATCCAGGTGAGAGTCACTGGATTGCTGTCAAGAACATCCTAAAGTACTTGAGAAGAACTAAGGATGTATTCTTGATATTTGGAGGTATGGAAGAGCTAAGTGTAAAGGGTTACACTGACGCAAGCTTCCAAACCGACAAGGATGATTACAGATCGCAGTCTGGATACGTGTTTTGCCTGAATGGAGGAGCTGTAAGCTGGAAGAGTTCCAAGCAAGGAACAGTTGCTGATTCTACAACAGAAGCTGAGTACATTGCTGCTGCGGAAGCGGCAAAAGAGGCAGTATGGATAAAGAAGTTTATCGCTGAGCTCGGTGTGGTCCCTAGCATAGTGGATCCTATAGAGTTGTACTGTGACAACTCTGGGGCAATCGCTCAGGCGAAGGAACCAAGATCGCACCAAAAGTCAAAGCATGTACTTAGGAGATTCCATCTTATTCGTGATATGATCGATCGAGGAGATGTGAAGATGTGCAAGATTCCGACGGATGACAACGTGTCAGATCCGCTCACGAAACCTCTTGCGCAGCGAAAGCATGAAGGGCACGCCAGATCTATAGGCATACGAGATGCGCCAGATTGGCTCTAGTGCAAGTGGGAGACTGTTGGAATAGATGCCCTAGAGACAATCGTAGATTTAGTATGAACAATGTTTTGGCTAGAATATTCATTTATTATTTATGGCGATATTTAATATAATGAAGTCCTTAGATAAAATGTGTTATTTATCTTAAATATCCCTAGTCCATTATATTGATTAATAGGACAATCAAATATAGACTAGTATGTTGATAGATTGATATAGAGATATCAAGTCTAAACACATGGGTATGCATTAGGAGTAATGGCATACTGGATTGACCCACGACGAAAAGGATACATTAGATTATGTGAAGTCACAATCGCTTTTCGTAGTGCTAATATTATTGCAATCCTTGGACTTGAAGTCACTAGATACTCTAGTTGTGAAATATTGCGCTTTGATGTTATCAAACATTACACCGTAACTGGGTAATCATAAAGGTGGCTATCGGGCGTGATAGGAAGCAAGCTTAGAGATCGTAGTGATGTAGATAGGATTTGTCCCTCCCACATAATGGGGGTAAATATCCAAGGCCACTCGAGGGATGAGGCTTATAATGTCTGGCCAGACTCAGATAAATTAATATAGAGATATTAATGTTATCTGCAAGTATAAGCATATTCCCAGGATCGAGGAACTATGGATTGGATATACGAGTGTGACTATTTATGTCTCGTGTCCAATCCGGATATGGAGACAAAGGGATAATGCAATATGACATATTGGGCACAAAGGTTTGTCGGGATCACTGACTATTTCTATGGGTTGGGTGGCATGGATGTGTTGCTAGACACCGCTCCATGTTAGTAATAGTTACTACCAAATATATAGAAACCTATGGGGTCACACGTCAAATAGAGTAGAGCTAGATTTGGGATTAATTAATATAGATTAATTAATAAAATGATCATTGTGCAACACCTTGCAAACTTAGTAGGACTAGTTTGCAAGGAAGGGAATAGTTCTAGTCCTACTAGAACAAGAAAGCTCTAATATGGAAACAACAAGGAGTTGTTGGAGTATATATATAAGAGGCTCTAGCTTCCTTCCCACAAGATTGTTATTAGACATAACATAAGGAGTGGGAGAGAGCAAAAAGAGAGAGCAAGACAAGAGCTAGGCCGAGACCTAGCCCCGTCCGCCCCCTCTACCCGACGGCACAAGGAGGGCCGAACCTCCTTGGTTCCTTTTGTTGCTTTGATCTTCTTCCCTCTTCCTCCGGGTTCAAGCTAGAACTTGTTTGAAGGAAGAATCTAGATCTCACCTCTAGACGTGGATCAACCATAGAGACGAGGACATCATTCTTCGTGTGATCTCACAAATCAAAAGGTACACATCTTCTATGACCCTAATCATGTTATGATATCTCTTCCTGTGATCCTTGGTGGGCTTTGAGTAGGATTAAATTTTTGTTATTCCGCTGCGTTACCTACGTCAAAACCCAACAAGTATCCAAATACTTATCGAATCACCACTACTAAAAACATTAAGTTTGTCACAATCAACTTTCATGGCTTCATAAGCAGCGGCCACAGTGATGGTTCCAGAGTTGGAGCCTTTCCAATAAGGGGAGTCCTACAAATGATTCAACGAAGGGATCATAGTGCCAAAAGTATTTTTCTTAGTAGCATCATCAATCTCAGCCTCAATGGGACTGATGTTCCACGAGTTTTCCTTATTAAAGAGGTCTCAGACCTTTAGATGGAGAAGGCTGTAGTCAGAAGGAAGACCAAGAGCTTTCTCACCACATCACCACCACTCAACCAAACAAAATTATTCTACCTTGCCAATGTACTACTTAAGTTTATCACGAAGGCAAGTTTTGGTGTTAAGAATACCTCTCCATATAGGAGAAGAACAACCGGTTCTTTAAGCACGACACACACTTTTGTTTCTCAGATACGTTTTTCGAGGATTTTACACCAAATATTATTCTCAAAGCAAAAACCACAACCAAGTTGAGCAATCAACGCCATATTCTGGTGTTTAGCTTTCTTGAATCATCCTTTAACTTTAGAGAGGCAAAGAGTGTACCATTTAATCAATTGAATTCTCTTTTTATCCACAGTGTCACCCCAAATGAAGTCTCTACAAATCTTATCAATTTTACTCCAGACATTAATAGGAAAGTGAAACATTTTCATATTGTAAGAAGGCAAAAAATCTAGCACACTTTTACAAAAAGTAACTCTACCGGCCAAGGAAAGTATTTTACTCATCCAACCAGATTGTCTCTTTTTCATCTTAGTCAGGATATCAATTACAGTTTCTTTGTTGAATTTACCGTGAACTAGGTTAACCCCCTAATATTTCCCCATCTGTGTCAGACATACCCACAATATTCCTAAAAAAGGTTCTATTAGCTTTGCTGTTTTTTCAGAGGAGATCTTTTTGATTTGTAAGAATTCATAGCCAGACCAGATATAAAGGCGAAATATTTCAAAACGTCGTTCATGGCAGAACAAGTTTGATTACCACACTTACCGAAGAACATAAGATCGTAATCATAGAATAATTGAGATATAAGAGGCCCATTGCGGGAAGCTTTAACCCATACCACTTTTTTTAATTAACCAGCTCTATAATTTTGTGGGAGAGTCTTTACATAACGAACTTATACGGGGAAATAGGGTCATCCAATTTTAAAAGCCTACCAGTTTTGAACTCAGAGAGCACTGTTCCATTCCATAGAATGGTCGTATTAACAATGGTCACACAATTCATGATCAAAATAACCAAAGTATCAGGGAATTTGAAAAACTTAAGTATTTCCCATTTGAAATTTCAATGCAGTTTATCATAAGCTTTCTCAAGGTCAATTCTAATGAGCATGCCTCCAATGTTATCTTACCTTTTTTTAGAGAGAGGTGCGGAGTAATAATGACATTATCCTTAGTCGATATAACGCTGATAAAGCTACTCTGATAAGGTCCAACAATCTTTCTAAACACACGTCATATTTTATTCACGATACATTTGGCAATATCCTTATAGATGACATTACATAAGTTGATACGTCCAAAATGTTTAATATTCTCGGGACTATCACACTTAGGGATGAGAAAAATAAGAGTTCTATTAATTTCATTCGGGATTCTACCTTCAAGAAAGCATTGATTGATAAAAGAAAAAAACATCCTTTCCAATACTAGCCTAGTAATTTTTGTAGAAACCGGCATTAAGCCCATCACTACCAGGAGATATACTGGCATTCTTGTCCCAGAAGACCAATTTTATTAGTGAGATAAGTGATCATGGAATCACAATTAGCCTTCTCAATCTTAGGACAATTAAAGTCACTCTAGCTCATTCTAAGAGGCCGACTGGAGGGGTTATCTGCCGAAAACATGTCAAATAAATACTTGCTAACCAACAGCTTATAAAAAGTTTCTGTCATCAATCCAAGTACCATTGTCATCTTTAAGCCATATAATTTATTTTATTTTCAATTTAAGGATAGTAGACATGTGAAAAAACTTTGTGCTTCTATCCCCCATTACAAATAGCATTACACTATGCTTTTTAAAACAAAATGTATTCTTCTTGGTTAAGAATTACAGTCTACTTAGCAATGAGCTCCTTTTTCAAGAAAAACAGGTTATGGGAGTAGCTTAAAATTTTGGGCGCTTGCATACCTTCAAGTCTTCCTAAAATCCATATTTTTTTATAAAAATGTCACCAAAGTCCACCTTACACCAATCATGGATCGTATTCAACAAATTAGTTTTAGTGACAAGATTATCTTCCACAAGTTCATTCCAAGTATAGTTGAAAAAAAAAAGTTAAACTCACTATCTAAAGTCCATGCAGGTTCAAATTCAAAATGTTTAGTATGAAGAAAAGGATCCAAGTCAACACCATTGACGTTGATAAGAAGAGGATCGTTTTTCGAGTAGGTTCTAGCAAGGTTCCTCACTATAACTTCAGGATACTGAATCCTCAAGTTCACATTCGAGCTAGCCCAGTCAAGTATCTCCATGGTATTAGTCAACCCATTACTGTTATTAGTCCTATTGAGATCCGGACCTTGACAATCAAGATCCATCAAATAGCAATAGTTGAGGTTGGCTTGGAATTTATGCATTCTACCAAGAGCTTTGTTGGAAGAAAAGCTCATTCTTTCATTGACACTACTGAAGTCACTGGATTCTCCCGCAATAAGCCACCATTCATCTGAATCTCCCATGTCATCTTAAAACTCCTTCAATAATTGGTATCTAATTGATGGTTTAGGGCTGCCATACACTGCAGAGAACACCCAATATGCATGCTATTCCATTTTACCGTAGCATGAATAAACTTCTTGGCGATTTTGTGGGTGGTGAAATTGCTTGGTCGGGGTCCAAAGAACAAAAATACCCCCTTTCCTACCTTTCGGGTCAGAGGAAGAACAACACGTGAAATCCAAATGTTAAAAAAAATCACACATGCTCGAGATTCAAACTTTCGGCTAATAATAACATAAATCTCAAATTTGTGGGTTCTACGCAAGTGAAACTCATATTCAAATGTGTGGTTTCCCTCACCTCGGAAATTCGAAGAAAGAATATTTATAGAAATAGAGAAATTATCAGAAAAGGAAGGGGACACCTCAAGATACGGGTCTAATTTGCAGACCTTGCTCTGATCTTTCTCCGCCGTTCTCATCTCTTGAAGGAGATTAAATGGTTCACAGTTGATGTCCTCCCTTCTAGCTGATTCAACATCACCGAGATCCTTGCATCTTTCCTCCACTATGAAGTCCATAGAAGAATATGATTCCTCTTCGTTATTTTCAATGAGACTGAAATGGGGTTGTCCTCTAGCAGTCTTACGAATTCCCTTGAATCTCTATATTCCACATTCGTACTCGTCTATTTGAAAGCTTTCGAGTTTCCAATTGCAATATTTTCTTTTTTGTTCTTAATGTTGGTCTTGGGGTCAGATTATTGCATAATAGTATGTTCAGAGATTCGGTGAGGGATTCACTCATAGATTTTCTTCCAGTGATGGGAATAGACCTAGGTCCGGTAGCCCTCTGTTCCTTACGCGCACGCGTTTCATCCATAACACTAGATTTCTGGTGCTCCACAGGCACCTCCTCCATGCTACTGCCATCTTTTTTCTCGCTGCTCTCTTCTTTACTTATTTCGAATTGTTTAATTTATTTATAGACCCTACCCGAGGAAACCTACATTGTATCGGTTCCTTCCTTTGGACTCTCTTTGTTTCCATCTTTGTCCTTAGGGATTTTCTTCAAAGCCATTAAAACCCTACTTGTGGATTTATAAGATATACATTTTGTTCTATTTTTCTAAGCCCACATAAATTCCAAGAGGCCCAAATCGATTAGTTTCTATGGTATTTGGTTCAGAACTCCTACTAGGCTACTGTCGGTTAATAGTATTGTTTGGGCTATCTATTTATCCTTTTAGGCTGAATCCAATTGTCCTCCTTTCTCGGTATTTCATATTGGCCCAATTGTTTAAGCTCGCCCGCCCCGGATCCATAAGAAAATTGAAAATTTTCCCATTGTGAGTTGATTGGACAGTTGATGTGACCGTTGGAGACACTTTGTTTTTTGGTCATCTTCTCCGCCTCTGGCTCCGGCCCCGTTTCTTTTCCATTATCTCAGATCAAGCTTGGAAACCAACCTTTTATGTGTCCTAGTCTTAGACAACGAGGACAAAGATTAAACAAATGCTCAGACGTGACTTTGAAACAATACCTTCCAACTTGAAATTCTGGGACAAGAGGTTGATTTAGATCCACATTGACACATATTCTCGTATATTTTGTGTGTGTTCCTCTAACAGTGGTCATATCAATCTTCAAAGGAGTTCCAAATTGTTTAGAAATTCTTCTTAACACCATTTCATCATAGTATTCCACGGGAAGTGAAGAATTCACACCACCGCCGTAAAATGTTGCTTGGCTTTCGACAGTTTGATGTCGGCTTCCCATTTTCGAACAGTCAAGTAATAGAGGGTCCTCCGTATGGAACTTTGATAATGTCATTTTTTTCTTCAATCTCCAAAAAAAATAACCTTTATCTATATCTCTAAACTTGCAGCTAGTTCAGAGCTTCCACAGCTTGTGGATTCTCTCTTACAAGACCCTGAAGCCAATATTTTTACCAAGAAGCTTAATGATAAGATGTTTTGAAATGGTTTATCTAGGCTCTGTTTTAGTTTATTCGGTATGAACACTGTGGGTTTAAGAGGGTTTGATCTGTTCAAATATTTTATCATTTTTCCTTTCCTCAGCCTCCTTTTCTTTCTCTTCCGACTCTGGTTGTTCATCGAACATCTTCTCTTTAGTTGCATCTCCATTCATAATATTCTTGAATGAGAATTTAACTATTCTCTTTTCTGTAATCATCTCACATCCCGATTTATCCTCTGTTTCATGTCCACTTTGTTCCCCTTCTTCAGGTGTGATACACGTGAGATCAACTGAAAAAGATTCGCTGTTAAGAATGATCTTACCTTAATCTTTCAATTTTGAATGCTTCTAGTAGGTTGATCTATTTATTCAATGGAGTTGATCGCTGCCTTCTCCATTGCACACATTCCAGGAAGGAGAAATCTAGAGAGAAAAAATTACTTTCATGAAGTCGCATGTGTGCACCCCAAACATATTTGTCGTGTTCGTTTGGCGAAATTGTCTCACCCCAGTAATTAAATCATGGCTCCGCCACAGGAGCCTGTGGTAGCACACCCCACTCATATGTTTGTGTTAGTGGGTGCCTTGAATTCAAAAGCAACTAGGAAACAAATCCAAGAAAAGTTTATTTCCATTTTGAAATGGAAATTAGTTAGATGAGGTGGTGTGGGTGGTATTTCCACCGCCCACTATGTGTATTAAAGGGGTTTATTTCTCTCATAAGAAACACACATACAAGGTTTACGGGTTGAGAGATTTTCGCATAGGTTTGATTGCTCTTTTCTAGTGTGTGTCGAGTGTTTGTAATTCGGGTGAGCTTCTCTTAATAAAATCGGGGTTTTTGGGTTGTGGAGGTATCTAGCTAATCACCTGTGAACCACGTTATATCTTGTTTTATTGTTTAATTACGTCGTCTTAGCTCGCGATACCAAGGTCATAACAAGCTGGTATACGAGCTTAGGTGATCGGTGTTCCACAAGTTGGAGGTAAAGAGCTAGGGTTTCTCAATCCGTGAAATTCATAGCTAGGGTTTCGCGATCAAGGTGGAGCACACAATTTCAGGGTGATCGGAGCTGAGAAGACGATGTCCGGGGTGATCAAGAATGACAATTTTACTGGGAGGAAAGGCTTCAGTCCGTGGCAAATTGATATGCGTGCGTTGAAACACGATGATCATTGGCTCCTCTTGGTGACAGACGAGAAGGAAGCATATACAATCACAACCGCTGAGTTTGAGTCTCAACAAGAGGGGACGAAGCACAGGGTTGCGTATGGGGGTTTACACAATCAAGGTTCTGGCGCGACGATGGCGGTTAAGGGAAGCTACAGTGATGTCTGTTCAAATGATAGAGAAAAGAGACACTGATGAACCAAGGATGAACTCAGGATCCACAGGTTTGGCTGCAGGCGTAACACCCCCGAAATGAACAAGCAGGACGCCCAAGGGGGGGGTGTATGTCCGTAACCAAGACAAAAACCGCATACAAGGACATATAAAAGTGGATCCCAAGCAAAACATCCATACCGTCTTATATTAATACTTACTACAATTCAAGAGTTGCCTCAAACACGGGCAAAAACAAACTACTTAAATGATGAATCTAAAACGGGGTCTATTATTAAACTGAAATTTCGAAACGTCTAAATGACTATTCGCGCCCCCGCGAAGCTGTGCTCTCATCATCTAGACCTGTGGTGAAGAAAACAAAAAAGAACAACAGAGTTTTCAAAAATCAGCGAAAATACTGAGTAAATAAACACCCAGACATGTAAACAGATTATGAGGATTATATCAGAAAAACAACAATAGTTTAACAATGAAGGAGATGTAGTATGAACATGTGTGAGAAACAAGAATTCACCAACATTTCATTTCAACATTTCATTTGAGGAAACATTCCAAAACACTCTTCGTTGTCCAATCGGGACTTCCGAATTTTAACAATAAAAATCCAAGTCGTAAAACCACATTATTAATTTGTTAAAACGGGGAAGAATCAACCATCACAATATACCAAGACCGCAAATGTCGACCCCCCCCCCCCCTAAGACTTGATGCAGCCAGAGAGGTAAGTAAAAGGAGCGACTCGAGCCTAATGCGGCCGAGTAGTCAAAATAAAAAGTGGGTTGAGTGACCGTAGTCAACACCGACCAAACCGAAGAAATAACAAAGTGTTCCCCGCACAACAACTCCACTTTACGTCATTACGTTTATTAAATTTTCATGTGACTGTTGTGATAGAATCACTTTAGTAAAATCAACCAAATACTCAAGTAAACATATAACACAGATATTTCATTCTGAGAAAATAAATCAAAACACATATTTTTGACACGAAAGAGGGAGCGGGCGCTAGGCCTGGCATGTTTAGTCACCTCAAACACACGTAGCTACAGCGACTCAGTCGTAGTATTCAACGTATCCTTCATCTGATAATTCGTCGCCTACAAGTTACCAATATTCTAACTTAAAATACAATTTCACATAATATGTGTGCTAAACTATACGATATGCATATGATGCTCAGTCACGGTTTAGGTTCTAATTCTATCCCCACATCCCCACGTGAACCCACTACACAATTGATTAGGACGATTGGTTCTAGTCTAAATACACGGTTCTAATAGTCGGTTCATATTCAACACACAACTACACTATTTGTTTTTAAACAAAGAGATAATTGATTAATTAAAATTATATTTTACTACAGACAACTCAAAATTCTCTAAAAATATTTAAGTAGTGACGGGATTACAAAACGAGTGTCAAAATTCCCATATTCTAACTAATTTCATCAACTACACAGTACTTATTAAACCCAACTACATTTAAGACGGTTTTAAGAACTTTCTGCGACAAGTTTCACGCCTTTAGCGACAAATTCAGACCCTTTGGCGACCGGGCAGATTGTTCATTAGCCCTAGAGTACCCAATATGCTTCTAACAGTCTCGCTTTTGACTCCCATTCAATTACCCGGAAATTACAACTCGCCTACCCGATACACAAAACAAGTGGTAGTTTCTAATTAATCCTATTGTTTCGGCTTGATTTTACCACCTACATAAACTAGGGTTTACGGGTAAACATGAATGAGTATGAATCAAGTGATTCAAGAGGATAATTTAATTACCTACGAAAAAAAGTGGATAACATTCCGAAATTTGACAAATAACTCAATACTTATGTGAGAAGTTAGGGAATTGAGAGATTGAGCGGCGGAGATGGAGGCGGCGACGGAGGGCTGCTGGAAATCAATTGGTCAGAATGACCAGTAGAAGAAGAAGAAGAAGAAGATGAAGAAGGAGAACCTGAACGTGGAAGAATAAGAATAAAATAAGAAGAATTTATGAAGAAGAAGAAGGAAGAAGACGCACCTGAGGCAGCGACAGTGGCTGGTCACGCAGCTGCTGATTCTGCCGTGCCGCTGCTCCTATTTCGCTGGGACAAAGAACATGCCACACGAGAGAGGGACGATGGAGGGTAGAGGCTTGGTATTCCAGAGAGATCAAAAGAGGGATGCGATGGTTGAATGCCGTGAGAGTGTGAGAGAGAGAGAGAGGAACAGTGATTTGTTGGGTTTTGGAGAAAAAATCGACGAGAAAGGTGAATCTGATTGATAGGATGAGTGAATTGGGTTTGAATGAAGGAGATTTTCATTCTACCGTGAATGGGTAGAAGTTAACACCAATCTCTTGAAGAAGACACTTCCCCCTAGTTAAGGTAAAAGACACTTATTTACCCTTAGTTTACTTAAAAGACACTAATTAGTTTAGGTAAAAGTCGCAAAATTCCCAAGACTATAATAAGAATGAAAATAAACCCCAAATAGTTATTCTAATGTCACAAAAACACCATAGCCACAAAACGGGGTGTTTAATCCTTCCCCTTTAAAGAGAGCTTTGTCCTCGAAGCTTAAACCAAATTCTCAACAACCACTAAGGTATGAGTCTCCACTCAAGGAATATCTACTAAATGCAACTTAAATTCATGTATGATATGCAATATACTATAAGAAGTACTAAAAAAAACAAAGGATTACATCCTATCCCCCTTAGAGGAGTGACGTCCTCGGAACTCAAAATACCTCGTAAAAAGTGTGAGGATAATTCTTCCTCATCTCATCCTTAGCTTTCCATGTTACCTCTTCTGTGAGGTGATTTGTCCATAAGACCTTCACAAGCTTGACACTCTTGTTGCAGGTGTCCCTTGTATTTGAGTCTAGAATCTTAACAAGATGCTCCTCATAACTCAACGAAGGATCCGATTCCACTGGTTCATGGTCCAATACATGAGACTGGTGAGGCATGTACTTCTTCAGCTGAGATACGTGGAATACATTGTGAACACGACCCAAGTTTGATGGTAGATCCAACCGATAAGCAACTTCCCCTATCTTCTCTATAATGTCATATGGTCCAATGAATTTTGAGTTCAACTTTCCTTTTTGATTGAACCTCATGACTCCCTTAGTAGGTCAAACCCTAAGGAATGCCATTTATCCAATTTGACACTCCAATGGTCTCCTTTTCTGATCAGCATAGGACTTTTGCCTATCCTGAGCTGCTTTCATTAGCTACTGGATAAGCCTCACCTGATCTGTCATCTCTTCATTAGCTGTGGACCAATTACTATTGTCTCGCTTATGTCGCTCTAACACAATGGTGTTCGATACTTCCTACCGTACAACGCTTCGTGAGGTGCCATGCCAATACTGGCGTGGTAACTGTTTTTGTAGGAAAACTCTATCAGAGGTAATCTACCAACCCATGAACCTTGAAAGTCCATAACACAAGCCCTTAGCATATCCTCCAACGTCTGAATTGTCCTCTCAGTTTGTCCATCCGTAGCATGGTGGAATGCCGTACTGAATTTCCACAGGGTTCCCAATGCCTCCTGGAGTGCTTTCCAGAAGTGAGAGAGAAAGTTAGGATCCCTGTCGGACACTATTGAGCTTGGGATTCCATGGTACCTCACAATATCCTTAACATATGCATCTGAGCTTTGTTCCAAGTTCCATGTATCTTTCATCGGAATGACGTTGCTGTCTTAGTCAATCTGTGAACCACGACCCAAATCTGATTAAGTCTATTCTTTGATGTCGGCAAAGAATTCACGAATTCGATCAAAATTGAATCCCAATTCCAAAATAGAACATCCAATGGTTTAATTAAGCCTCCCATTCTTTCACGCTCTAATTTCACTTTCTGACAAGTTTTACATCTAGCCACACACTTAGCTACCTCCTTTTTCATGTTGGGCCACCAAAATGTCTTCTTCAAATGTTTATAGAGTTTGTCACCCCCTGGGTGTACTAATTAGGATATGTTGTGCGCTTCACACATCAACTTCTCCTTGATTTCCGCACACTTATGTGGTACACACCATCTCCCTTGTAGAGGATACTTCCATATTCATGGATCTTAAAATCCTTTGTTTGACTTCTACAATCTTCTTCTTTATCATTTCCAGCTTCACATCTCCTGGCTGGTTACTCCTTATCTTTTCTAAGACATCTGGCACAACTGTCATATTCCCCAGAATATTCTTCACTCCACCTTGTTCCAATACTTCAATTTGGAGATTTCGAAACTCATGGCATAGTCGATCTAAAAAAATAGCATACATCTAAAGTATGGCTCGATTTCTACTGCGTTTACCTTTCCCTCGTGATACTGGATACGCAAGTCATAATCCTTTATAAACTCCAGCCATCATGTTTGCCTGTTGTTTAACTCTTTCTGCGTGAAGATGTATTTGAGACTGTTGTGGTCAGTATACAATCTACATAATTTCCCATACAGGTGATGTCTCCATATCTACAGTTCAAAAACTATTGATGCAAGCTTTAAATCATGCGTAGTATAGTTCTATTCATGATTTTTCCAGCTGTCTTGAGGTATAGGCAATAACCCTTATTTCCTAAATAAACACACATCCTAGACCTTTCTTTGATGTGTCGCTCTAAACATCAAACTCACCAGAATCATTAGGTAAAGCTAACACAGGTGTTGTAGTCAACTTTTCCTTCAATGTCTGGGGCTTCTTCACAATATTTGCTCCATTGATACTTTACCGTCTTCTTGGTTAGTGTAGTCAGCGGTCTACCAATATTTGAGAAGTCTTCACGAAACGCCTAATCCCATAAAACTTCTTATTTCTGACACATTCTTCGGAGTTGGTCAGTCCTCAACTGATGAAATCTTTCCTGGATCCACTGATATCCCTTTCTTCAAGATTATGTGACCCAGAAATGGAACATGATTTAGCCAAAACTCACATTTCGAGAGTTTAGCATACAACTGCTCCTGTCTCAAGGTCTCCAACACTTCCCTGGGATGTTCCTGGTGATCTTCCTCGCTCTTTGAGAAAATGAGGATGTCATCAATAAATACGACTGCGAACTGATCAAGAAACGGTCTCATAACTCAATTCATTAGATCCATAAACACAGACGGTGCATTAGTTAAGCCAAAAGGCATCACAGTAAACTCGTAATGGCCATACCTCGTTCTAAAGGTTGTATTCGGGATGTCTTTCTAACCTACCCGAAGCTGATGATACCCTGATCTCAAATATACTTTCGAGAAAACACTCGCCACTTGAAATTGATGGAACATGTCGTCAATTCGGGGTAAAAGGTATTTGTTCTTGATTTTTGTGTTGTTTAACTCTCTGTAGTCAATGCACAACCTCAAACTTCCATATTTCTTTCTTCACGAATAACACTGTTGCTTCCTGTGCACAAGAGATTCCGACGGGGAGACCTCCGTGTACACCTTATGTAGAGGATCAGAGATCGCACAGGAAGAGTGGGGTTGTGTGTAGGGAGAGAGTAAGGCAGTAGTAATGTCTGAGAGAGAGACAAAGGTTTGGCAGAGCTTCCGCGTATGGCAAGTGTGTTTT
The DNA here is from genome assembly GCA_023055425.1 of Linanthus parryae. Lineage (NCBI taxonomy): Eukaryota > Viridiplantae > Streptophyta > Magnoliopsida > Ericales > Polemoniaceae > Linanthus > Linanthus parryae. The sequence continues at coordinate 112,833,270 of JALGPY010000002.1, read as the reverse complement.
CCTCTGTATGGAAAGGTTAACGTCCTATATATAGCAGAGAACGTGACCGTTGTAGTGTGGTTAATGCGCCCATTGATGGCGGCTTAATTAGCTTAACCATAACGGCACGTTCGTCCGAGTATATAGGGACCGTTACAGCACGTTGTGCGCGAATACCGGAACCGTTACGAGGTTGACCGGGTTTGACCGGGTTGACCGGGTTTATGGAGCTCGTGCCATAAATCTCTCAAAACAGTTACTAAAGGTCGCGTGCGGGCTTGGCTCACACGCGACAGGGCTTACTCTAGCCTCCAAACCACTAAGTCCCTACAAGTCCCGTGCAGTGGTATGCGAGGGCTCTGTCTCGCAGCCCCCACATGGATCAGCTCGGCTGGTGATCCAGTGTATGTGGAGCACAATATGGTGTGCTGGATGGTTGCCACGTGGCCAAGATCTGTCAGCTCAGAAAGCACTATCTACACTTCCCAAGGTGACACACTTGGCCTTATATACCCTTTCTCTAGGAGTTCTTGCAACTGGTCTTTTAGTTCCTTTAATTCTGCTAGGGCCATACGGTACATCGCCTTCGATATTGGAGCTGTTCAAGGTGCTAAGTCTATTGTGAACTCAACTTCCCTTCTAGGTGGCATTCCTGGAATCTCATCCAGGAATACATCTGGAAAGTCCATGACTACCGGTATCTCTTTTATCACATTCCTTCTTAGACACTTCTGGGACATAACATAAATAAGCATTATTCCCTTCTTCACTTGGTTCGCTACGGTCAAAGCTGAAATTAGTCGGATGCGTGGATCCCTCGTGATGCCATGGTAAAAAAAAACTTTGCCTCTTTTGGACCTTTAAGCCTAATTGTCTGATCAGGACAGTCTATGACTGCTCGATATTTACTCAGACAATCAATTATAAATATAACATCTATTCCCCCAAGATCAAATTGTATCAAATTTTCTGGCAAGGTACTTACAAGGATCTTAACATCTTCCTCTTGAAAAATGGTATCACACACTGTTATATGAAATGTTGGGGTAGCTACAGGGATGGATATTCTATATGACTTATTGAGACTCAACTTTTCCAAAAATTTCGATGAAATAAATAAATATGATTATCCATAATCAAATAGAGTAAATGCTGGTTTATCATGAACAAGAAATGTACCAGTGACTACTCTATGTGCTGCTTCTGCCTCAGTCCTGTTCATCGCAGCAATCCGCGCAACATTACTGTTTGGTGCTGTGTTTCCTCGTGTACCAGCTCTGTTGTTGTTGTTGGCATTAGTTGTAGCATTGTTGTTTCCATTCGTGTTATGAGCTCCATTATTTCTCCCATTACCTTGGTTGTTCCCCTGCTGTCTTCCATAGTTGTTGCCCCTATTATACTAATTGTTGCGGTTTCCATAGTTCCTGTTTCCGCGTGGATTGTTTCCATTGAATTGTCGGTTTCCCTGATAGTTTCCTCCTTGGTTCACATGTTGGTTCCTATTTGGTCGAGAATTGCACTCAAAAGCACGATGACCCCTCTTGCCACAATTATTGCAAGTGACTAAGTTTCCTGCGCAATCCACTCCGGGATGGTTCTGGTGGCACCGCTTGCAATAGTTGCGGGGAACAGGCCGATTCCCATGGTTCTGCTGGTTGACTTGGTGCTGACCCTGGTTACCTCCTTCATGGATTGTCTTGAACCTCTTTTCTTGAAAACCATGGTTGTTTCTACCCTAATTGTTACCATTTACCCCATCATTCTCAATCTTGCGCTTTCCTCGATTCTCATCTTGCGCCTCTTGAATGCGCCAAACAGCTACAGCCCTATCATAAGCCTCCTGGAGGGTATCATATGTCCTGCACATCAAGTCTTTCTGTAGGTAAAGTTACAGACTAGACATGCACTTTCTAACTTTTTTTGCCTCCTCAGGCATCAGGTGGCATGAGAATCGGGTTAGCTCCATGAACTTCTTGAAGTATTCAGTCACATAATCACTTCCCTGCTTCAAGTTCACAAACTCTTTGTACTTCTGATCCTGGATATAAGATGGGTAGAAGCAAGTGCGAAGAGCAGTCTGAAGAGCTTCCAAATTGAAGTTTGTTGAGCCAAAAAGGTTGGACGCGAGTTCCTCCACCAGATATTTGCCTCATTTTTCATGTAGAACGTCGCGCAAATGACCTTAAAATGACTTTAACTTCCTCAAAATGACTTTTCAAAGTCTTTAACTGACTTTAACTTCCTCAAAATGAGCTAGGATTTCACCCAGTCTAATAACTCCCATAAAAACATAAGATTCATCCATGATATGTGACATAGGTTAAAGGTGAAAATACTACAACTAGTCACTTTGCAATTCTGCTACTGTACAACGACTTTGGAAATTTGTATCTAAGTTTCACGAACTCATTTGGTGCTGAATTTTTATAGCAGATACCGGAATTTGTCTAGTACCACAAAAAATCAATGTTCTCGCGTTCTAACTTCATGAACTCTTTCCATGCACTATTCAACAATAACGAAACACAATACATCGTTAATGTCAAATTATACCCCAACTCAATTAAATATAAAATTATTAAATTTCAAAACGAATCCTCAATACATGAGTATTTTTCTTCATCAAATATAAGCAAATCACCAATAAATCATCTCTAGCCCAAAAGTTGCTATGCATAAATCACTTCAAGAAACTTCAAAGCATCGTTTAACATCATGGCCTTATTAAAAAAACAACTAAAAATGCATCAAGAGTCTTAGAAATCAAAAGAGCCTAATACACCAAATCCTCGTTATCCTCAATTGTCTCCAACTCCATGTCTTCATTAGGGTCTTCCTCAACCTCATCGTCCTTACTAGGGTATTCCTCGACCTCATCGCCCTCACTGGGGTCTTCACTTGTCTCCGACTCTATGTCTTCTCTAGGTATTTCATCGATCACCAGGTAACTTTTTCATTCATCATGAGCATCCATTAGCAATATGCAGATAAAGTTGGCATCAACCTTCCATTCACCGTGATAGAAATGGTCTGTAGAGTTTAGTTTGTTGAACCTAGTCATTAGGTTTCTATACTTTGCGATGATCTTCCCAAACATTGACCCTCTAGGTAGAGCAAGATTCTGATATCGAGAAAATTCCAACTCATTGTACCTATTCTCACAAAACTGGAGCACACGATCACGAAAAGCCGGTAGCGTCTCGCCCTCCGCCCAAGGAGTCACAATCGGGTGGGTCTCAACTGGCAACACGCACTTCCTCGCGGTTCTCTTGGTTCTAGCCTTCTACAAAAGAAAACAAACTCCACATATCATAAAACTAAAATGATTACCATCATGAAGTAAGTATCATACTCCCAAGACCTCAAATATTTCAATGACATGACTCCGAAAACGCACTAATACTATAGAGTATACTAAAATAATGAGAATTCTCAAATATAACTCCAAACATATACCTTGAACACTAGACACCTAACCTAAACTCCAATGAAAAGTATCAAACTCCACTACTTAGCTAATCGGGTAGGCCAAAGCTCTTAACTAGGAGATGGTGAGTGGTATACTTGCTTCATAAGGCTAATTTCTAAAGAATTACAACATATTAGAAACTATTCAAGTCTACCTAAAGTTTCAACGGCTTGTAAAATTTAATTACTTTCCATATGTCCATTTTGAATTTCCCGAAGGTTTTAACTTTCTTTTGGATAGTCGGGATCTTATACCACCTGTAACACCCCCAAAATGACCAAGCCAAAAGTCTGGGGGTGTCACTCCGTACCCGAGACAAAACCCAGATACAAGGACATTTAAAAGTTGATCCCAAGCAAAAAAATCCATAAGGACTTATAGTAATACTTATTACAATTCAGTGTTTCCTCAAACATGAGCAAAAAAAAAACTACTGAAATGATGAATCTAAAACGGGGTCTATTTATTAAAGTGGAATTTCTAAAATTCTAAATGATGATTCGCAGCACGCTAAGTTATGCTCCCATCATCTCGTTATATGGTGAAGAAAACAAAAGAGAACACAACAGTTTCTAAAAATCAGCGAAAAAACTGAGTAAATAAACACCCAGACAAGTAAACATATTATGAGACATATTTCAGAAAAATAACAACAGTTTAACAATGAAGGAGATGTAGTATGAACATATGTGAGAAACAAGAGTTCACCAACTTTTCATGTCAGCATTTCACTTGGGGAAATATTCTCGAACTCTCTTCATTGTCCAATTAGGACTTCCAAATTTTAACAATAACAATCAAAGTTGTAAAACTACATTATCAATCTGTTGACACTGGGAAGAACCAACCATCACAAGCTACCAAGATGATAAGTGTCGATACCCCCATAAGACTTCTTGCGGCGAGAGATGTAAGTACAAGGAGCGACTAGAGCATAATGCGGCCGAGCAGTCAAAATAAAAGTGGGTCGAGTGACCGTAGTCAACACAGACCAAACCCAAGAAATAATAAAGTGCTCCTTGCACAACAATTCCACTTTACGTCATTAGGTTTTATAAACTCTTCAAGTGACAATTGTGATTGAATCACTTTAGTAAAATCAACCAAATACTCAAGTAAACATATAATACATATATTTTATTTTGAGAAAATAAATCACAAAATATATTTTTGACACTAAGGAGGGAGTGAGCGCTAGGCCCGACATGTTTACTCACCTCAAACACACGTTGCTACAGCGACTCATTCTTAGTATTCAGTGTATCCTTCATTTGAGAAACAATAAAATTTCACATAATATGTGTGTTAAACTATACGATATGCATATGACGCTCAGTCACGGTTTATGTTCTAATTACATCCCCACATCCCCACGTGAACCCGCTACACAATTGATAAGGACGATTGGTTCTAATCTAACGACACGGTTCTAATAGTCGGTTCATATTCAACACACAACTACACTATTTGTTTTTGAACAAAGAGATAATTAATTGATTAAAACTATATTTCACTACCCCCATTTCAAAGTTCTCTGAAAATTATTTAATTAGTGACGGGATTACAAAACAAGTGTCAAAACTCCCATATTCTAACTAATTTCATCAACTAGACACAACTTATTAAACCCAACAACATAAGAGACGGTTTCCAGCACTTGCAGCGAGAAGTTGCAGGCCTTTAGCGACAAATTCAGACCCTTTAGCGACCGGGCATATTGTTAATTACCCCTAGAGTACCCAATTATGTTTATACTGATCTCACTTTTGACTCCAATTCAATTACCCAACAATTACAAATTGCCTTAGCAACCCAATACACAAAACAAGTGGTAGTTTCTAATTAATCTTATTGTTTCGGCTTGATGTTACCACCTACATAAACTAGGGTTTATGGTTAAACATGAACGAGGATGAATCAAGCGAATCAAGACGAATAATGTGATTAGCAACGAAAAATAAAGTGGATAACATTATGAAATTTAACAAATAACTCAAAACTTACGTGAGGAGTGAGGGAAATGAGAGATTGAGCGGCGGAGATAGAGGCAGCAACGAAGGGTTGCTGGAAATCAATTGGTCTAAACGACCAGTAAAAGAAAAAGAAAAATAAGAAGAAGAACATGAACGTGGAAGAAGAAGAAGAAGAAGAAGAAGAAATCACGAATAAGAAGAAAGAAGAAGACGCACCTAAGGTGGCGGCGGTGGCTGGTCACGCAGCTGCTGACGCTACTATGACACTGCTCATGTTTCTCTCAGACAGAGAACAGGCCGTACGAGAGAGAGGGACGATGGAGGCTGGAGGCTCGGTATTGCAGAGGGAGCGAAAGAGAGATCAGATGGTTGAATGGCGTGAGAGAGAGAACACATATTTATTGGGTGTTGGAGAAAAAATCAAGGAAAAAGGTAAATCCAATTGACAGGAGGAGTGAATTCGGTTTGAATGAAGGAGAAGTTCATCCTACCGTGAATGGGTAGAAGTATACACCAATCTATTGAAAATGATACTTTCCCCCTAGTTTAGGTAAAAGAAGCTTATTACCCCCTAGTTTACTTAAAAGACACTAATTAATTTAGGTAAAAGTTACAAAACTCCCAAGACTATAATAAGAATGAAAATAAACCCAAAAAATTATACTAAAGTAAAAAAAACATTGTAGCCCCAAAACGAGGTATTTCAGCAGGTGGACGGTACTTCAGAGGATGGTCTAGTTCTCTAATCCCCGTTGGGGGGGGGGGGAATCCGGGCTCTTGACGAGGAGGCGGATTCAGAATGGGGGAATCTCTGACGAAGGACATGGCACGTGTGAGATGTGTAAGGGGGCGATACTCCATGAATACCGTGGGAATGGAGAGATTTCGCAAAACGTTGCAGGAATTTAGTGGGAGTTGGACCAACTTATTAGGGGTTTGTTGTAGATGGTCAGTGAGAGTTGGAACAACAAACAGGAGATTCGATCGCAGGATCTCGGCCGGGCTTGGAGCGATAGGGTTTCGATTGCAGGAACTCAACTGGAGTTGTAGCATCGCCGGGGGCACTGTTGCAGGCACTTGGCAAAATTTGAGCAACTTGTGACGGGAGGGTTCCGCATACAGCTGCAAACCGTTTGAGGTCGATTGGAGAGAAGCATCGGTCCAGGTTCGGGTTGCTGCGATGATGCTAGTCAAGGTGGGGATTTGTTAGTGGGTGCTTTGAGACAACTAGAAAACAAATCCAAGCAAAGTTTGTTTCCAAGTTTGAATTAGAAATTAGTTTGAAACGGTGGTGTGGGTGGCAATTCCACCGCCCACTATGTGTATCAAAGAGGTTGATTTCTCTCATAAGCAACACACACAGGGGTTACGAGTTGAGAGCTTTTTGCATAGGGTTGATTGCTCTTTTCTAGTTTGTGTCGAATGGGTGTAATTCGAGTGAGTTTCTCTCAATAAAATCGGAGTTTTTTGGTCGTGGAGGTAGCTAGCTAATCACTAGTGAACAACATTATATCTTGTGTTCTTGTTTTATCCTTTACATCGTCTTAGCTCACGATACCAAAGTCATAACAGCTTGAAAACTACAATTTCATCCCTCTATGTTATATTAGTTCCACTGTGAAATTGCACAAGTGCCCAAGTATTTCTGAAATCTTACATCAATCTGCGGGTTGGTTTAATTCCTCTTCCTCAGTCCACAGAATCCTGGCACAAACAAGGTCACTCTATATAGTTTGTAGCAACTCAGCAAATTGATGATTTAATAACTTAGTAATAGTACCAACTTGATAAAAATATTAGAACACAACTGTTGAGTGTAATTTCCTTTAAATCACTAAATATTAGAAGTGGGTATGGGAATATCACAGCCCCGCAAACCACGGGGACTAGTCTCAGGACTAAGAGCAGGCCTTGTGGTGCATGGTGGCCAAAGTTGGCAATAAATAAAGAGAGTTGAGACTGCGTCCAAAATGGGAGTTGCAAGTTGATAGATCCACTTGCATTGGTCCGTCGTAAGCTGGTGCCTAATAAGATCAGCCAACCATGCATACTTGCATACCCTCCATCTCGCTCTCTCTCCCTCCCTCTAAAGTACCACAAGTGGACAAAACAACTACCACTCTCTCTCTCTACATAGACGTGCATATCCGTTGTATATAAGTCTACAGATCATATCCATCAAACCCATATCAAACTTCTTTCTTCACCAATTCACCAAAGAGATCCATAACAAGAGAGAAAAATGCCTACATCCATCTACCTCCAAAGAACCAACCACACCACTACTTACAACACTTCCCGCAAAAAGCCTCCCCAAACCACGTGGGGGACTACTCACTCTTCGGTGTCGGTGCCGGACGATGCCGTCCCATACCACACTCATGTGGTGGGGACCGACCAGTGTACCTCCTCGGTGGTACAGCTCGTCGCTGCCCCCGTGGAGGCAGTCTGGTCGGTGATCCGCCCCTTTGACAAGCCGGACGCCTACAAAAAGTTCTTGAAGAGCTGCCAAATTGTCCACGGGAGCGGCGAGGTGGGGACCATCAGGGAGGTCCAGGTGGTGTCGGGCTTGCCCGCGTCGTCGAGCACCGAGCGGCTCGAGATCCTTGACGATGAACGGCTGGTAATGAGCTTCTCGGTGATAGGGGGACTCCACCGCCTACAAAACTACCGATCTATCACTAGCCTTCACCGGAGGAGCTGTTCCGAGACAGTTGTGGTTGAGTCATACGTCGTTGATGTACCGCAGGGAAATACTAAGGAAGAGACTTGCTCGTTCGTTGATACTATTATCGGCTGTAATCTGCAATCTTTGGCTCAGGTCTCGGAGAAATCAATGAAGCTGAGGTGATAATAAATTGCAAGTGTTCGTATGTGTAATGTGTCACAGTCTTGTAATAATATCTTAGGTCAAACTTACAACAGTTAATATCTGTTTCTTTTTCTTTTTTTTTTTTCATTTCATTCAAACCTTTTCCCAATTTGAGTGTAGCGTTTGTAAACTTTAGCAATTCTACTTCTTTCATATGTAGTAGATTCAACTGTTTCTGACTGCCAATTGAATTTCTTTTAAATGATCACAACTTCAAGCATTATTTTGCATATGTTTAATAGTATGTCACATGTAAAACCATATATGGAGACTAAGGTATATCTGATTATATAATTAATCTGAATTATTATCCGTGGTTTGGCTGAAAAAATCATCTTTATTTCAACCCGATCTTGAATTACTTTTTGGAATAAATAGACGGATGCAAACATAGTAACCTCGATTTTCGATCCATGTCCGTCATCAATCGGACTTGGACGTACCAAGCATTCACCTTATTTACTTTGACCCTCCTGCATGACTAAAGAAACTAGAGAAATGGCATCAGTCACCTAGACTTTTTTCTTTCCATTTTTTGTCCCGGTCTTCCTAAGTCTGCCCGTAGTGGATAGTTTTCAAGGATAGTAATGTAAGAAAACTATAAATTAACTAATTATACTTTGAAGGCTGAATTAGGTTGTGAACCGAAACAGTAAACTTGAGCATCTCCAGCAATAGAATGTGAAAAGATAAATTTTACATGTTTTGAAATTCGCAGGACACACTTACTGTGTTTGGTCCAACAATGAAATTTATTTTGTACATTTACAATAATGTGAAGACAAAATATGCAAATATATGATGCATGAGTGGAGAAATATAGATAAATAATTTGGTAGCCAACTTTTGGGTAATTGTAGGGATGAATATGCACGTCATGTGAAATTCAAGATCATATGAATTATATATGTGAACTTTAATATTTGTCTAAATTATCTATATTTTTTCTGAAAACGCATTTTACGTGGTATATTAGAAATGTTCAAACCTATAAAAAAAGTAAGTGAAATATCGATGTCCAATAGGTTATACAATTCAGGATGCATTTTACAATACACGCATCTTCCTTATTACATCTAGAGAACTAAAAAGTATGTATGCACACTAGTGTGTCTATCTCTCTCCTCGCATGCATCTCGTAACTGCATAATTTAAGTAGTTATTTGAAAATATAAGTTATAGTGTTGGAGTGAACACTTGAAATTTAAGTTTTACAAACATCTCCAATAGATAATGCAAAATGCATTATTAACAAAAACATGAAGAAGTTAGTGAAATATCGATGTTCAATAGGTTATACAAGTCAGGATGAATTTTACAATGCACACATCTTCCTTGTTAGAGCATCTTCCTTGTTAGGGCATCTCCAAGTCAGGATGAAATTTACAATGCACACAAATTCCTTTTTTGCATGTTTTCAATTTTTCATGACATGCATTTGTAGTTTTTCTCCAACAGTGAAGTGCAATTTATACATTTTGTAGTTATAAGGGCATCTCCAATAGTTGTAGGTATTTTTTTGCATGTTTTAAAGTTTACATGACATGCATTTGTAGTTTTGCTCCAACAGTAAAATGCAATTTATACATTTTGTAGTTATAAGAAGTTAAAATATACATTTTAAAGATGCATGAGAGGAGAGAGATAGACACAAAATTTTGCATGCCTATTTTCTTGCTAGCTATTAATGGAGAGGAGAATGCATGTTCTGCAAAATGCATGACCATATGCATTGTCTATTGGAGGTCAATTTTTCATCATATTCTTTATATTTTGCATTTTGCATAGACTATGCATATTGAGGATGCATGAGAGGATATAGATAGGCACAAAATTTTGCATCCCTACATTTTTGTTAGGTATTAATGGAGAGGAAGATGCATGTTCTGCAAAATGCATGGGGATATGCATCGTCTGTTGAAGCCCATTTTTCCACATTTTCTTGATATTTGCATAAAAGTAACTTTTGCATGAGCTATTGGAGATACCCTATTTAGAGAACTAAAAGATATGAATGCAAATTAGCGTTTCCATCTCTCGCCTCAAGTTCATTTCATTATCGCATAATTTGACTAGTTATCTCGATATATAAGTTATAGTGTTAGAGTGAGCCCTTATAATGTAAGTCAAGCAAGCATCTCCAATAGATCATGCAAAATAAATTATTTTCAAAAATATGAAGAACTTAAGAGAAATATCGATGTCCAATAGGGTATGCAAGTCAGCACACATTTTACAAAACATATGTCTAAGTTGTTATATTTAGAGAACTATAAACTATGAATGTTAATAATGTGTCTTTTGTTCCTTAATGCCTTTCAGAATTGCATAGTAACTATCAAAATAAATTTTATTACTGGAGTGGAAACTTAAAATTTATGTCATGCAAGCATCTCCAATAGATCATGCAAAATTTAATTTTTATAGATGTCCAATAATTCCGCAAGTTGGCATCTATTTTACAAAATATACACCTTCATAGTTATGTTTAGATAGTAGAATATATGAATGAAAAATCATGCCTCTATCTCTCTCATTCGTTCCATCTCAGAACTGCATAATTTAACTAGTTAACTCACAGAATAAATTATATTTTTAAAGTTCTTTCTTAAAATATATTTAATGCGAGGTATCAAAAAAACGTGATTTTTTTTTCACCTCCTGCTGCTAGAGATGAATATCGGCATTTCGTTGAATTGTGGGTCATGCAGGTGGAATTATGTGATGTAGCCATACTCTTAGACAGTATCGGCTTCCAAGCTCAAACAAATATATATAGGGTAAACGACACTGACCACCCCTGAGTTTAGGGAAAATTCCACTGACCACCTCTGGGTTTTGGATAAAGACACATTGCACCCATTTAACGGAATATTCCGTTGACACTTAGCACCCTTCTGTCATGTTCCGTTAAAAAAGTGGGTAATTGATTTTTTTGGACCGTATTACCCCTGTGTCTTTTCTGAACATTTTTACCTCTTTTTATCATCAAGAGCACCAAGAACATCCACCAAGAACCACCAATGCTACCAAAACAAATATGAACAACAAGAACAAAATGAAGAGAAGAACTGAAATCCAATTCATATCCATGTACCATACAATAAACTATTAATTTACCGAGAACTACAACACAATAATTGTAAGCTGTTGGCGACTTCTTCCCTCATACCAAAACCAAAATCAATCAATCCCAATCACCGAAAACAAACCCAGAGCAGTCTCGAGCTTGAATGTGGAGCTTTTTGTCATTGCGAGATTACAGGAATTCTATCCGGATACTTCTCCCTTAATAATGCACAACCTCAAGAGTTGAAAGATTAGAAGGAAGAAGAAAACAAACCCAGAGGAGTCTTGAGGCTGTAGGAGGAGCTTTTTGCCATTGCCAGATTCAAGCCACTCGGATTGTTAACTGAAAATTTCAAAGCAACAAAACAACATTAATTAGAACAACAATTCCCACAGCAAACCCACCCTTCTCATCACAAATTCTCGGAGAATGTGTTAAAACGCAAGTGGGTTTCTTGCTGAAACAAAAACAATCGGGGATAATGAATCTTACAGAGGAATGATTCTTCCGGCCTCCCAATCGAAACAACCACCACTTCCCCCACCCGATCCCAAAGCAGCAACAAGAACGAACAGATTAAGCTTCAAGCTTTAATGGAGAACGCTTCTCTGTAAAAAGTTTGTCAATTCCACAAAAACGCTTCATTTTCACGTCTCTCTGTAACACTGTTAGCTGAAAGAAACCTCCCAATTTCATCATTTCATTCCATTGATGGTGAAGAAGACGATAACTTCTCCACACCTGTTTATCTCTCCCTAGCAAGCTCCACTTCACCTTCTTCTTCTCTTCCGATTCCGATCACACTCACTCCAGATCTCCCAATTCCGGCGATGGCTTTCGAAGACGACGAGTCCTTCGAGCACACACTCCTCGTCGTCCGCGAGGTCTCCGTCTTCAAAATCCCTCCCAGGACCACCAGCGGTGGCCACAAGTGCGGCGAGTGGCTCCTGACCGACAAGATCTGGACCGGCCGGCTCCGCCTCGTCTTCTGCAAGGACCGGTGCGAGATCCGGCTCGAGGATCCCAACTCCGGCGACCTCTTCGCCGCCTGCTTTGTAAACCCTGGCCAGCGAGACAACGCCGTCGAGTCGGTGCTCGATTCGTCGAGATACTTCGTGCTCAAGATCGAGGACGTTAATGGAAAGCCTTCTTCGCGGCGGGCTTGGGAACGTTGGTGACATTGAAGAGGCTGTTGAGAAGATGAAGGAAAGAATGAGAAGGAGAAGATGGAAGAGACGAGAAGGGCTGCTGTGTTTCACAGCAAGAGGGGGGAGAGAGGAAGAGATGGAAGAGAGAGAGAAGAATTATTAGGTTAGAAATGAAGAAGTGAGTGGTTAGGATAATATATATATATGAGGTAGTTTTATAAGGTTTTAGGGGTACAATTGTCTTTTCCTTCGTGCTGTTAGGCAACTGTTAAATTCCATCCAAAAAATGGTGCAAAGTGTCTTTATCCCAAACCCAGGGGTGGTCAGTGGAATTTTCCCTAAACCCAGAGGTGGTCAGTGTCTTTTACCCATATATATAACGTTTCATTCTAAATCATTTTGAACATATAAGCTGGGATCATATCGGAGGGACGTGAAATAACATTGGAGGATGCAATACACAGTGAAGCTGGTAAAAATTACATAGAAAATGAATAGGTAAAGAAGATAGTTTATGAAATTGTTGAATGTTTTTGAGAACCATTAACATCACTTTGGAGTTACTGGAAGTTCCTCATTCAACATGTGGGTTGTCATAACTACTCTAACTAATACTTCAAATGTTCTTGAGGCAATTTTTCAGAGCCCCCGTTACTAATCTTTTGGCCTGTTATTTTTTTTCTCTGGATAAACTCCAAAGATTTCATGCGTCTCACCAGATTGTGTTTTAAGAACATCAACAAGAGTGTCAGCTACAAAAAACTTTCAAATAGCAGCGATGCAGGAACAAGTCCATAGTCATACTAATGTCCAATGTACATGAATTCAGTAATTGTATCTGATCGGCTGCATGTCGAATACAATGCTTTTGTGCAAAATGCAACTATCTTACAATTCGTTACATGTTTTCTTCAATAGTTGAATCTAATTCATATATAATCCATGCCACATTCAAGTATGGGACATGTGTCAGGGGTCGAGAAGTGTTGTTCTGTAAATTTGTTATACAGCCTTGATCACTAAAATTAACTTTTCTATGTAGGTTTGCTTTTTTTTCTCCCTACTATCTCTTGCACAGAAGATGTAAAAAAAAAAAAAAAAAAAAAAAAAAAAAAAAAAAAACCGCATAAATGACAAATACGGTCTATTTGGATAGCATAACTGAAAAAGATAGTAATTCTTTCCCATGGACATTTCTCATTACTATCTTTCAACCAGATTGTAATATTAAAAGAACGTAGCCTTCAGAATACCACAGGAGCTTGATACAATTCCCATTTGAGAATATTGGTCATCGCATCCATTAGATTATATCGAAGCAAACAAAGCCTTATGTAATTTTCTTTTACCTTGACATCTTTTGAAAGAAAGAGTTCTGTAATGATGGAGGCTTGAGGAATAATGAACAGGTTCAGCCTCCTAACTTGAATCAAACATATATAACACAACTAGGTACTAACAGAAAGATATTGTTTGCAACTTGCTAGAGTCTTTTAAATTTTTCCTCCGTCTTTATATTTGTTTGAATTATAAGAAGTTGCCCGGTTGATACATAGGACATGAAAATCAATTAACAAGTTGTTCTCCAAGTGGGGCTTAAAGGCAGCCTCAAACCTTTGGAGATTCTACATCTTTGATTAACATGTAATCTGTTATTTAAGCATTCTAAACACTGTCAGGTATTGGCTTTATTCTCATGCATTGATGATTTGATGTTGTAATTCACAAACTGTCCTATTATATAAGACTAAATCATAGATTAGTCTTTCATTTAAGATTATGTTCCTAGTGGCAGTTTATTCAACTCTTTGTTAGTTGTAATTTTAATATTTCTTAGTTGGCAAGTTAAGTGTTTTCTAGGTACTTTATGCACATAGGGGTTTGAGCATCGCTAAGAAATTGTTATTTCTTGTGAATCTCTCTTTACCAGTGAAGTTTCAGTTAATTCAACTCCTGGAGGTTCCGCTTAACAATAATATTACCCTTACGAGACAACATATGAACAGAAACGTCCCATTAATTTAAGACCATGTCCACAGAACTTCTACAATACATTTTAATGAACTTTCATAACGCTTGCTAAGCTTGACACCAGATCGACGACTAAGCATTAAGCTCTTATGATATAAAGATCAGTAACTAGATGCATCTACAAAAAAAATTTTATTTCTCTTTTTATGTGGATGAAAATTGTACTCCCTCAATTCCGTTTATATCGTCCAATTTTATGAAAGAGCTCCTGAAGGATAATGTGATCTAATCACATATAGATCTAAACGCGAAACTAAAGCGGAAGATTCTCGCGTTTACCTCTTCTCGTTAGCTCCTACGCAGCGGATGATGATCGTTTTTGTTGGTTGCTTTCATGTGCCTTCACCTTAGTCTTGCTCACAACGGTCTAGTGCCAATCTCGAGGACGAACAATGTGCTTCACACCAAGTTCCACCTTCGGATGCAAGTTATAGAAAGAGGTTAGGGTTTCTTGAAGTTGTCTCTACAATTGTTATGATCAGCACATGATCTACTACTAATTCAGTACGGGGTTGTCTTCTTACATAGACAAACTTTTAGCTTATTGCAATAAAGTCCCCAGGGTTTGTGACTAATTACATAAGAACCCCACTGGGAGCTAAACGTAATTTGATAACTTCACCCACTCGAACAGTGGGGTTGCGCATAGCTCTTCTAGTTTATCTCAATCTCCAATCAAATAATCTAATACGTAGTGTATGGCCGTGGCGTGTGACCGCTGAGAGTACCTGCATATTCGGGAGATCCGTATACCAATCTCACATACACCCAGCGCAAGAAGGCTCAACTTCTAGAAAAGGTTATGCAGAGTAAAAAAACTCTCGTGTCCCCCATATTTGATCGAATTTCCATCTCATAGACCATGATTACATGTCTAGTCCCATAGACTGTGCTCCAATCCGTCCATATTTCTTGATTATATTCATATCCTGCATGACCTCGATAGATCTCGTAGGTGGGCCCAGTGAATATAACAAAGAGTGATGCAATGAGAATCTTCCTTCTATCCATGTGCCACTTAGATTCGGCTTGGCTGCTTTCCTAGCAGTGTACGGAAGACCGAATCATCCATAGCCGTAAGGTTACACGCCAAAGTAGCACCACCAAGACCGTCTCCTTACGACACAGTTAAAAGTACTAAGGGTATAAAATGTCAATCATATCTGTGTGATCGACGAGGCTCACACAGCGAGGAGTTTTTGGGACTACTCTTCTCACCACCTCATGTCACTAATCAACAAGTGTTATTTTGGGAATAAAAAGCCATAGTGTTTGAACTGCGATCGAAGCGCATGTCTTGTCTCATAAGGAAAACTATGCAGATCTTAGTCTAGTATCCATCTAGGCTACTCGCACGAGTACTAAGATGTCACACTACTTGCGCACATAAATCAGTTCTTGCATCTGGCTCACTTTACGAACACTATACATGGCTTTGGGGTCTTTACCATGTTCGAAAAGCACACAGTACATCTCACCTTGGAACCTATCCAATGAGAAAATTTGACTCCGTCTGAAAGGCGTCCTGCTCTTATATAGGTGTCTAGCTCTTATCATAGGCGTCTAGCTCTTTATCGGGAATCTGTTTCATCTTTCGCTCACCATCCAGGCTATCGCAAAGTCGATCGCTCGTGTGAGGGAGCCAATCCCGTGTCTGCGCGACATGCTCTATGCTAGTATAAGAAATGCAACATATCATGCACGTATCAAAACAACACGCAAAATCATCAAAGAAAATCCAATTAAAATCCAATCATCAATGTCTCGTATGTATATCAATCATTTTCCAAGTCATCGACTACCGAGTTCCAATTCTCTAAAGTGACCCACAAATAGGACTCTCATAAGTGGTTTTGGAAATGAATGAGCCATCAAATTGGCCCGTATTCGAGGTACTCCAAGATTACTCTTCAAGTAGTCATTTTATCCCTGGTGAAATGGTACCCTTTCATATGTGTTTGACTTTACTACAATGCTGTAGCCGTATGCTAGCACAACTCATGGTAAAAGATTCGTGGGCAACTCCTACGTTGATGAATACTTTTCCAACCAAACACATTTCTGATGTTCCATGCTATGAGATTGTCATAAAGCATGGATGATGGCCTGAGGTGGATCCACGAGGTCCCTACCCTAGTCAGCATGTATAGCCAACTAGCCAAAGCATCTAGCTCCTATAGTCATAGCACGTGATCCATCGTTTAGATTTATGTGAGTATCCTCGTGACTGCAATCTAATGTCCAAAATTGGGATTTCCTGAAATCAACTCCTCCTCCAATTTCACAGCGTCTATCAGGTCCGAGTACACATCATGGCGTACATGAGACTCCCACTATTCATGCATCAGGTACTTTGGTCATCTGGTCAATCTCATATGGTTTCCCTTAGGGTACGTATTTAGGCCCGTAAAGTCTTTCGTTCAACTATAGGAGTATCATATGGTTTTGGGTCCAAAGTGTTGAATTGTACAATGCATCTTCTTTTATGTATGCCTCATGCGACAATGTAAGAAGTCTCTATGAAGGAAAGAGAATACATCTCGCCCTACCAGTATCGTTTATTGAAAATCAAGAGGATAACTACACTATAGTGGATACGAAACATTCCTTAAGCTTCACTGGCCAACAGTATGTCATCGATGTTAAGTGACATGATCATCAACTCTTTACTAGCTAGAGTGATATGCAGCAGTTTTCATCCATTATCGTAAAGATGTAGTAAATGATCCTCTAATGAAATACTATTGCTTTAGAGTACTACTTAAGACCATACATGGACCTAGTCAGCTAGCACTCATTTGTGCATCCAACCTTACGTCTCGAAACCTTGTGGATGAGTCATACAAATCACCTCTCGAATCTCTCCATTGAGAAATTCATTCGTCACGCTTATCGAGAATGGAGCTCCGAGTCCATCATCACAACTATTGCGAATATCAAGCGAATCAACGTAATCTTCATCACCCAATGCATAGTGGAGGATACCCCTTTGAATCAACGCACTTCTCGCTGCCCTATTGGGAGAATACCTCCTCGGATCGACCAAACTCTCACTACCCGACTTGGGAGAATTTCTCGCTGACGTCCACACTCTATTACTGAGTGTAGAATCTTTCGCTTATATCTAAGTATTATGCCTCTTCTATGCTTCCGTCTGCGCCTATGCTTGACCCTGAAAACCCACTGATTTCAAGTAGTCGTACATGCAGCCGAAAAGTAAACCTCGTCTCAAACTTGGTTGGCCCCTTATAGACTCTAACTCCTCATGTAAAGCTTAATTTTCATTCTTCATAATTAGGGAACGATAAGGCCTAGGATTGTATCCTATCGTTTATGCAATGTGACCCTAAAGATCATCCATCCGATCTCAAGCAGTCGATGGGGCATGCTCCTATGAGAAATTCCTATGCCTAGGAAAATTATCATTTTTCTCTCATACCTATGCATGGGAACCACGCTTGGAAAGTCATTCCCACTATCCAAAGGATCCCACTATGCGAAGGATCCTTGAGAAATTACTTGCTTATAATCGACTAAGGTACAGATGTCTTCCAGCGGTTCCTCCGTGCTCGCGGAGATTATCATCTTTACGAACCTTTCCCTTATTATGGACTTCTCCTATGAGAAATCCTATATCTCGTGAACCCATTTAGGTTACACTACTTATCAGCTGTAGAGTTTTGAATACTCAACCACTAGAGTAATCGAAATAGCATATGAAGATACATTTCTCCCATCTAGGGTCCAACTTTCAATCCCTATTGAAAATTTGGTTAGCACAAAAAGTGACCTGATTCACATAGCCTTTTGGTCCACATCTCATAGGGCGTAGTTTCTACAGACTTGTTGTGCTATTGGTTGAGTATGTCGAGTGCCGTTTAGCAAAGTGTCTCCTCAATATAGGAAATTTATATTATGCATGAGCTCATACATCAAACCATCTCCAGCAGTATTCTATTCCACCTATCCGCTACATCACCCTACTGCGGAGTGTGGGAAATGGCCATCTTCCTTACTATTCCTTTCCATCACAAAGCTCATGCTCAAATAGATACTCACAATCTTATTCTGTTCACAAATATATTCTCTTGTCCAGATGGTTCTCTACTGAAGTGTGTAAGTAGGTACTACGACAGGATCGAATATACTCTAAAAGGGGGGGGGGGTTGAATAAAGTATGGAAACTTTTGCTAATATAGTGGTTATGAAAATAAGCAGAGACATTTTAAAGGTTTTCAAAAATTTGAAATCAATTTCAAAACTTTGAATTGAAATAGACAATTAAACCTTTTGAGAATTTTCAAGGGTTTGAAAAACCATTCAACGTTTTGACAATGTCCCGTGTTGAAACAATTTTGTAAGCAAGTAAAGTACTGAAATTTAAAGAGCAAGACACAAGTATTTGTTACGAAGTTCGGCCTTCAAAAGGCCTACTCTCCGCCTGAGGGATCTGATCCCTCTAGGATTTCAACAACTTCTTATTTATCAATAATTAATCCCTAGATTAGGCCTAAGAGAATTGCCTTATTCTTATACCAGCATGTGGTTCTCTGGAATACCCCGTATTTAAGTTAGAGGTTATTCAGGTGATTTCGAAAATAAAAAAAATATTTGAAAATTTTGAGAAATTTATATTTTAAACTTATTAATGGATTTTTTAATCAAAGTATAAGGGTGTCATATGACATCTATGATGATATATTTTTAATTTGGCGTTATTTTGTAGTTTTTGAAACTTTGATGATACTATATGAAACTTATATTGTATATTTGGGAGATAGTTGTAGTATTCTGAAAGTGGATTTTGACATTTTTATATAAAGTGCTTTATTTGAAATTATTTAGAAATTTTATAATTTAGTAAAATTAACTTTTATGTGTTAGCTAGTAATTCGAAATTGCATTTTTTTTTACCCCTCAATTTTTTGTTATCACTCTTTAGCCCAATATATCAACTATTTTAATTTACACCCCAAAGTACTCTCTCCACCAATGTGGTCAACACCAATAAAATAATTCACTATCATTTCTACTCTTATTAAAATAACACCACTTGTGAAAATTTACACATGTACTTATACACACACTCTTATACTTACACCAACTCACCATCACTCATCCCATTAATCTCCATAATTTCCTTTCACTTTCTCCCTCAAGTATTCATATGGTTTCTCTTCAAGAACACCCATACATGTTTTCTTCTCTCTCTCAAATTCTCATTCCCGTTTTTGGGTGTTGATCTCACATTAAGACCATCAAAAATCCAATTTTTACTCTTCAAATCAACAAAAACTTGAATCCAAGGATAGTATGATCATGGAGGGGAGTCACTTTACAATTCTACTGATAAATTGAAGCCCAATTTCAACATTTTCCGCACAATTTCTTGAATCTTGGGGTCAATTTTCCTTCTAGTCTTGAATTCGTACATGCATGTTCATGTTTAGCTTTGATTGATGAAATTTTATCTTAGTTTTCTTCATCTCCATGCTCGATTCTTCATTTCTATGATTATATAATGTTTTTGACTTCAAAAGTTACATAATTTTATGAAACTCACACTAGAAACCCACATGCACTTTGTGTATTTTGTTTTAGTTGCACTTGAATTTCAAGAATATTTTAATAATTTGTTTCAAGAGCATGTAAAAATCTTATTTCATTCTTAAAATGATGTTTTTTGGATGTAAATCAAGTATTCTTAACGTGCATGTACTACTAGAACCATTCTTGTCGATTTTTGAAAAATTGCATGTTCATACAATCTGACTAGTTTGTGAAAAACGTATATTATCTCTAAATTTGGTCTCTGTGAGATTTTTAAATCTTGCATATTCTGAATTTAGACTCAGAGAGGGTCATTTTGAGAAATAATCAACTCCATAGCCATTTTGGTTATGGAGATATGCTCATTTTAAGTTGCATGTGTTCTGAAACTCTGTTTCAAGACCATTTATGGGATTTTGAATAAAAATCCAATTTTCATAAACTTTTTGCACCTCATTTTTTTTGTGTTGTAACAAGACATATTGAGGGTAAATTCTGGAGAAGATGAGCGTTATTTCTATTTTCCAAGTGGTAGTAATCATCTTGCAAAGTCGAAAGTTTTGCCAAACTCTTCTCTGCATAGAAGTGTATGTTATTTTTGTAAATTGAATTTTATAATAGCTACACATGATTTTCTTTATGTTTCAGAAAGTAGAAACATTTAGGTTGATCGTAAGTTAATTTCGTAATTTTATGATATGTTTTGATATGGTGAATATGCCTCCAAAGTAAGAGATACAATTCTCTCCAGAATTGTAGTTTCACATTTTTTAGAAAACTTGAATTTTTAAGTTCTAAGTGTTTTGTTATATTTATTTGGACTTGTTAACATCATTATATGTGCATTTGTGTCATATAGGACTATGGTTCATGTAGGGTTGCATTTGGATGATCGATGTGTAAATTGGTTGTAACGAGTACGTTATATGTGTGATTGTAGACATCGACCTCGTAGGAGAGAGCGGATGTCGTTGGAGTGCTAGGATTAGTTCATTACTTTTGGTTGTGCTTCATCTCAGTGGTAAGTACATATGTGCGATCCTTACCAAAATGTGAGTATTGATGTGATTTCTCGATTGAATATTTGTTGATCGAAAAAGTATGAAAAGCATGATTTATACTCGATATTGTTTGGATATAAATTGAATCCTCTTTATAAATCTTGAAACTTTACTTGTGATAAGTTGATAATCTGATTTTGTTCATCGGAAATAGAAGGATTAAAACACTTCTAATATATTTAGGACGACATACAGAGTTGTGTTATTAATGGGAGGCGCCGAGCGATCCTCCATTTTCTTATGGCTAAGACCATTGAAGCAATGCTTCTTATTATTGGATAGAACTTAATTGTTCACAAATCTGCCCCGATGAGCCAAAATGTACAAAGGTATTGCGGCAAGGGTTTGTTAGAGCTCTAGAGTGCTACATATACTTGAAAGGGTCACTACGGTGTAGGGGTGTCGACACTTAAGGCCTTTTAGCTAATGTTGTGAGCGGTGATTGACGTATGGGCTCCCTTAACGCTCGGGTGAAATAGGGTTCGATAGACCCTATAAGGAACCCTTTTTGATTACTTCGTGATCCCTCTGTTTACATCGATCCGCTGGTGGCTCTGGACATGCCGCAGCTAAACTTAACGGTTAGCTGAACTTGAAAGAAAGTTGAATACTCTATTGATGATGTTTGTGGCTCTGGATATGCATTAAATCAAATCAAATGAGTTGAAAAGCATTGGGTACTCGTGATGCAATATCATTATCAGTTCAAATGAACTTGTTTACTGTTGATATTTTACTTGTTTAAGAATATGTAGAATGCGCATGGTTTACTGATGTTTTAAAGATGAGAAGTACTTGATATGCAACTACTTATACTTGTTCAGAAGTTCCCACCTCTTTACTTATTAATGTTTTAAATCTCTTGACCTATTTCAATTCATGCTTTCATGCCACTCGTTGCTTTACATGTCGTAGTGTGTATTTGCTCAGTTTTTACTGATAATTTTCTTCAAAACTGCGTGGGCTTTTGCTATTTTAAAACAGCTTGTCATCAATCAAGGTGGGGGATGGGAAGGCGGATCGAGACAAAGACGTTTAGTTAAGTTAGATCACATAGATTTTTTTAACATATAGTACTTGTAAACTTGTCTTCTCAAAGATTGTTTTATTTATTAGCTAAATTGTAATATTCGTAAACATATTTCTACTTCTGAATCGATTGTCTCTCTAACCCTGAACAGAGATCCCGGGTTGTTACATTCTCTCTAGCCTACCTAGTTACAACTTCAACTACTTGATAAAATAAGATTCTTTGTTGTTTCTCTTGAACAACATAACGAAAACAAATTATAGAAGATGTAGAATACTAATGAATAAGCAGCTTATGCACACGTAGAAGAACACTATGAAGACTATGAAGCTAGAAAGCGTGAAAATGTTCTTGTCAGTTTGGAACGGATTGAATGATGAATTGATTTGATTCTTAATTTCTCTCTCAATCCGAATGTATCTCTGCGTCTCTGTATCTCAGTGTTTATTCCTATTTTTCTCTTTAGCCAGTGAATTCGAATTTAAAGTGTTGCTACAATTTTTACCAAAATTGTTGCACCAGAATCCCTAAAAATCCTCAAAAGATTCTACACCTCTTTCCCAACGGATATGTGCTTGATTTTCTCCACTAATTTTGAGCATAATCTGCATCTGCAAACTTGAGACAAGATTTGAACAAATCCCACAAAAATAGCAAAGCTTTAGTGACCTATTTGGCAATTTTGCATTCAGAAATCTCAGGCTAGATACTTACAGTATTTTCAAAGCTTTGAACTTGCAAGAAAAAGTTAGTACACAAACTAGAAACATGTTCAAAGTAATCTTGCAATTAGATAGTTAATCAAATCTCTCATAAAACAAAACTTTAATAAACACATATAAAGTGTCAAGATGAATTTGTATTTCATCACACAATAAGACATAGTTTAGAACCAGGAAATAAACTCCCCCTCAGTTCAAACTTGGGGTCTAAGGATTTTCACAGCCTTGAAACCATTTTCAAAATTTTGAATCAAGAATCTGACTTAACAATCTCCCCCTTGATGAAAGACAAAACTAATGTTCTGTTTAGATAGTGTATCTGCACAGAAATAGCTATTGGCCAAACTAGTAGATAATAATTATCAAATTTAAACGTCATCAAATTAAACACCAAAAAGTAAACCATGAAAATAATCAAAACATGCTGGTGATCAAAAAACTTCCTAGAGCAAAAACAACCAACCCACATTCACATCCATTCATACCACAGTACCAACCACCGCCACACTAGTCTAATTTTCTCCCCCTTTTTGACTTTCATCAAAAGAGGTAGAAAAAATGTTGGATCTTAGAACAAAATGTTATAAAAAACTGAGAAACAAGAGTTTTAAAGAGAGAATCTCCAAGGCTTTGAAAAATTCAGAAAGAAAAGGAAAGAGTTCAAGGGTTTGAAGTTTGATCATCATCTGTCTCAGATCCTTTAGCATCTTCTTCAGCATCATCTCCTTCAGCATCCTCTTCATCCTCTTGATCACCTTCCTCATCCACTGCTTTTCCTTTGTCTGTAGCCACTTCGTGTTTCTTTTTCTCAATATTTTGTTGTAAAGAATCAACCTATCTCGGGAATTACTTTCTTCTTCTGCTTCTTTTGTTTCAGAACATCCCCAATGTCCACACCTGAGTCAAGGGTGTCTGCATTCTCTGTTAAGGATCGTAAATTCCACATTTTAGTATGTTATTGAACTTTTGATAACTTACTTTTATGTGTAACTTGTGTATTATAACCCTATTTCTAGACTTATGCTCTCTCTTTTGGTTGTTTTTATCTCATTTTATAGGCAAAGACGTGCATTGGAATGCGAGAGGCGAGCTAGGGGGAGCTTAAACGATGAATTAAGAAGATTTTGATGGCGTAGAGACATAAAAAGGGGCATTAGAAACGCTTGATTTGAATATTTAAGAAGCTAATTTGCAATAAAAGTCAAGGTCAAGGGCAAAGAAATGAAGATTCCAACGGAATGGGGGCTAAAGTGCAAGATTCCAAACATTTTAATGGATGTTTTGAAGAATTCTTAACGTAATGGGGGTCCTGGTGCACTTATTTCAAGTGCTAGGGGCCATTTAAATAGCCCCCAGCAAAGCATAGGGGCCATTGTGCGAATTAATGAAAAAAAAAACTCAGCAACACGCCAGCCTCCTTCTTCCTCGCGACGCAAGAATAGAGGAAGCTATGGAAGCTTCACCGAAGCTTCATTCGAGCGCCAAACCGGCCCCAAACGGTCTTAAATCAACCCCAATCCAATTCTATGCAATACCCGCCTCACCTAGACCGCTCGAAACACCCACAACAAACCCAAATTCGTCCAACACCGAACACCCATAAACCCCTCTCTAGCCATGGTCAAACCCTCCAAAACCTGACCAAACCTTCACCAAATCGCTCCAAATTGGTCCCAATCTTCTCCTCATCCTACGCTCTACCTAACCCACCTTTTAATTCGGACCAAACGGAAGTAACAAAGAAAGCCCCAAAAGCTAGGGTTCTTGATGATGAAGCTAAAATCAACGATAGAGAGCGTTTGGGATTAATTCAACGGTGGAGATTGGTACTTGGAGGCTACGAAATCCATTCCTACACTCTATATAAACTCATATCAAAGAATTGAAGAGCTCTCTCCAGACCTTCGGTGACAATACTCTACAGTGCTCTGTTTTGGTCCTTGATTTCTCCTCTCTCTCTCTCTCTCTCTCTCCGATTTCGCCCAGATGTGGGTTGTTCTTGTGCTAAAACATAGAAAGAGGAAGAGGGGAGAGAGGGTTTTCATTCTCAGTCCGATTTATGGGCATTTCTGGCTCTGTTCTTGATGTTTCAGTGCTCTGTTTTGAGCTATGTTTCCGCTGTTCATACTCTGCTGCTGCTGTGTTCTTGACAATAGCAACAACAGCAGCAGTTTAGTGTAAGATTTTCTTCATTTTGGTAGTTTAGTTTTGTGCTTATAAGTGATTATTTCTTAGTTTTGTGTATTTGAATCAAGTTGTGAAGTTGAATTGGTGAAAACAAGTGTTGGATTCAAGCGTTGGATTCTAGTGCCGCAATCCTCATATTGATTCAAGTTGAACTTCAAGGATGAAAGGGTTGAATTGGGTTCACTTGAATGCTTAGTGCAATATTTATATTTGTCTTATTGAAGTATTTGATGCATTGTATAGGTAGATGTGCGAATACTTTTGACGTGTTTGATTTGAAGTTGCATTTGAGTGAGAGGAACTCATAAATCCTAACTTTGAGAGATTGAGTACTAGTTAGGTTATTTGAGTGAGAATTTACAAATCTCACTTGTTGCTTGATCCTTCATGTGGAAACACCTATGAGTGTTTACATATGATTGATGCTTGAAACACTTGAAATTTGGAAATCTTATTTGAATAGCCTCTTTAGTGCTTGATTAGCATGTTAGGATCACACACTTCATTTGTGGCGAGTTGGAGTGCAATAAGAAATCTCTTCTCGACATACTTGTCTTGTGGAATGCTATATGTAAATTGAGAACCGAGCTTGAATCTAAAAGGAGGATTGGTCACTAGAAAAATCGATGATCCCTAGCCCCTCTTACTTGTCATTTCACTTCTTTCTTAGTTGTTTAGATTAGCGAATTCTCAAATATCAACTTGCTCCATCAATTGATTTTGGTGGATTTGATAGCTTGGCAAGCTCTAAAGCATTTAGAAATTTGCGTTACTTGCTTTAGTTAGTCATTTTCTACGCTCTATTTTAGTTTTTCAAGCCATTCATTAATCTTCCTCTCCTTGTGGAATCGACATCCGGACATACCGGATATTATTACTTGAGACGATCTCCTATACGTGGGATTATTTTTGTCGAACACATTCCCTGTTCCCTTTCCTCCAACATCTTCTTCTTCAATAGTACTCATCAAAGAGTTCCCTTGTAGAATCTGAATTATTAGAACCCTTTTGAACTTGTGCAGTCTCTTCTCGCACATCCATCAAGTTCAAAGTATTGAAAACTTTGAAGATTTTTTCATTCAAAGAGGAAACCAGGTACTTTATCTTCTTGAAATTAGTACACAGCTCAAATTGACCCACTTTCAGTCCATTTAGTTCATTTTCAATAGCATCCAGCTTCTGTAAGACCTAAGACTGATCTGAAGACGTAGAAGGTAAAGCTAAGGGTGAGGTTAAGGATTGGCTTAGAGAACTTCTTGGATTTGAGCTCACTCTCATTAAGCTATAAATGGAATTTCCGTTCTCCATTAGAAGTCTACACAATTCGAATCCTTTGAAAAGAGGATTCATTCACCATTTCAAAACAAGCGTAAATCTTCTATTCATTACCAACAGGAATATAAAAGTGTTTGAAGAAGAGAGGTAAGAGATTGGCAAAGGGTAAAGCATGGTTTCTGTTCTTGGTACTACGGTATAACATGTGCTCAATCACAATTTTAGCCAAATCAATCTCAAAACCATACATCACCAAATACATCGAATACATAACCCTATCACTGAGCAACTCATTTGAATTCTCTCTAGGCACCTCATCAAGATAGTGAAAACAAATTTGGTTTCAATAGTCAAGACAAAATGTGTTAACTGTTTAGAGGTTGAGGGTGTATTAGGTAGAAAGAAGTACAATTTAGGCAACCTAATTGCATCATTCTTGCTAGGAAGGTCATCAACATCATAAACGTCTGGACAACCTAAATTCTCAGCAAATACCCCATGATCCAACTGAATATATATACCAGCAACCTTAGAAGACAAAATCAACTCTTTTCCAGGCTTTTGTTGAATGTTGAGATAAAACAGCCTAGTTAACCTAGAGTATGCCTCTGCAGAAGGGTTCATAAGTTTCCAAATAAAAGTCTCTTTCAATATGTTAATGAGCTTTAAATCCATCTTTTCCAACATCTTAGTGCAAATCATGCTGCAGAATGCTACTGGGGTTGATGCATAGCCATCTAACCAAAGCCCTTGTGATTTAAAATTGATAAACCAATGCTTTAATATAGAAGACTTACCAAAAGTAAATTTCTTCTCCCCTTTTGTCTTTTCTGATTTCCGAACCTCCTTCTCTTTAACCTCCTTCTCCTTAACATCTATCAGATCTTTGCTCATTTTCTTTGGACTGGCTTTATGTAACACATTTTTCTTTTTCAGATTTAGCCTTCTGATCTCATTTTCTCTTGCTAGGGATACCTTTCTCTAAATCCTTAACTTTCTAACTCTTCTTCTTTGGAGGAGGAGATGGTAAATGCATGCTCTCAGTCTCATAACTGGAACCTACCACATGAATTACTTCTTCAGGGCTAGCTTTTCTCTTATGAGCTTGGCTCTTCTTCCTCATGTTGACTTCCCACTGGTTCAATCGAATTCTCTGATATCTTCTTGAATCCATTCGGAGAGGGATAGTATTTAGATAGAGAGAGGCAGGAGAGAGAGAAAATATATGCTATTAGAATTGGAGTGGAAGAAGGAAACTTAATGAAATCAATCTCTTAAAAGGATATTATTTATTTGAAATTTTAAAATGTTTCCATAACGGACTAAAAAATTAAATAATGATTTAATGTTTGAAAAAATTGATTAAATATTAAAAAGTAATGCCAAGCAACTATCTAAAGAGATAACACTCAGGATCAATTGATCCATCATAAGTTTCAAGTAGTATGCAGATTATAATCAAGACTTTGAAAAGATTTTAAAGGCCTTTGAAAAATTGTTTTACTTCAGACAAAATTTCAAAGCTTTGAAAAAGGTTTCAAGGATTTGAAAAACAATCAATATACCTCATACTCCCCCTACATCAATGCATCCTTGTTCAACATACCAAGTTCCAATCTCAATGCTACAAATCGTTCTCCACATGATCTCTAATGAAATGATGTCTAACAGCAATGTGTTTGGTCCTTGAATGCTGTACTGCATTTTTGTAATGGAGATTGCACTAGTGTTTACACACGTTATAGAAATGTATATGAAATCAAATCCACAATCCATCATTTGTTGAGATATCCATAGCACTTGTGAGTGATGCGCAATTTAGCGTGCTATCGCAAGTGTACGAATCTTGTAGTACCGGGTGCAATTAGACTCGGATGATCGTTCCCACGAGGACTGTTTCGGGTTTACTTATGTTGTCAGTTTCGGTTTTCCAAGAGTAGTAACCGGGAGGAGTAGGTTGTGATTTTAGTGTCTAAACTAAAAACAGAAATTAAAAACGTAAACGTAAATATTTTTTTTGTGACGTTTTCTGAAATAAGCTGAATCGGTTGTAATGATAATAGATGAAGACTAGGCTCCAGGATCCCCTAGGGTTTCTACATATTTCAGTTTTACGTTCGATTATGAAAACACTCAGCAGTTTCAATATCTGTGCAACATACCAGTTGTGCAGTGACTTTTCAGATTCCACACGTAATCCCGATCCTGCAGACTTTCGGATTCTTGTTAAGCTGCCTAAGTCTGCAGTCTCGGTATAATCCTGTTAGGGTTTCTAACCTGTCCCAATGGCCCGGGTCAAATTCTCTAACAGTTGGTCTCACGTTTTCGATGCTAGCCCTATCTCCCTTTCTCTGGTCGGTCTATCAGGGTAAGGTACTAAATCCCGGTTTTTCTTCCTAACCCTAACTTGACGTTTTCACCTACAAGCTCGGGTCTATAGCAATCCTGGGTGATCAATCCTATCATGCATATACGATAACAATCAAAACCAGAATACCAGATACAACTTGTTGAATTAAGATAATCATCATGAATCCATAAACGTAGTAATCATAAAATCTGAGTACGAAACCCTAGGTTCACCGAGAACCTAGGTGAAAAGTTTAGCTACGACTAGACATAATACAAAACGCAGATTCTGAATATAAAGAGAGAGAACGAAATCAAACTAAGTCTTCGAATCTCGAATCGCGCTTTCGTGCTCTCCGGGAATGCTCTGACTTGCCCTTCAGTTGTGCTGAGAATTGTGCTGTGTCCCCGTGTCTTCAAAACGAGTCTGGACGAGTCTTTAAATAGTGCTGTTTCCTGAAAACGCTCGTGCCCGAAATTACGGAATCTGCCATCGGTCCACCGTCTTTGACCAAAAAGTCAAAACTGGCTGCGTATATACGCAGGGTTGCGTATATACGCAACCAGAGCCTGCCAAACACCCCCCATCTCCCTCCCTGCCTGCGTATATACGCAGGCCTGCGTATATACGCAGGCAGGGGGTGGAGATGTGGGCCCCACTTGGTCCTTTGGTGGGCCAGGTTGGGTCCCCTGGGTCCCACTCTTCTGCCTGACGCTCCCGGTTTGCCTCTTCGGTGTTCTTCTGCTTTTCCATGTTTCCGTCGTGTCCCGGTCTTGTGCACGTTTCCCGAGACGGTCCCGGCTTGGTCCCGGCACGCTTCCCGATGCACCTCCCGAACCTGTTCCTGAAAAGGCAACACGAACGAAAACCCGCGATCATATCCAAATATAGCAAGAAATAAGCAGAAATCCAGCAAGTACAAATGAACGTCTCGTTCTAGATTCCCGAGGCATTCTAAGGCATTTTCCGGCAAAAACCGCTAATTCCGACACAAATACTCATGAAATCAGGCTAAAAGATAACCCCTAATTGGGCGTTATCAAATACCCCCGCACTAAACATTGCTCGTCCCGAGCAATCCTGCCAACTCTAGCCTGCCTTTCTGTCCTCGTGACTGACTCTGTACATACCCTACTGTTGCATACGCTTTCGACCCGAACCTTTCAACCGGACGACTCGATAGAAAAACTGACTCAGATAGAATATACACAGACTCAAACGACTCAAAACAGACTAGTGGCAAAAATATTTTTGGTGAGACCGGGCAACCTCAAAAACATAAACAGCGTGTCCTCGTGATCTCATCCTCTTCAGAATTTACTTCCCTGCAAGCGATCGGTAAGTCTGAACAGATTTATATGGTGGATTTAAGCACTGGACCGAAGTACTATTACTTTGGTTATCAAACTGAGCAAATCCCTAGCTAACTTACCATCCGAGCTGTTTCCGAAAGGATCTATGTCTAATCAGGTAGGATGAGTATATGTATCAAGGTACGGCATTGTAGGGTTTTGATTCATGGATCGCGCAAACGGAAGCATAATCAAACAAATAACCATGCAAAACCCTCCAAGGATCACAAGTCTAGATGCATAACGATAGTGAAGGTAAGAAATCATAAACACACCTTTGGGTTCTCCTTGATGACTTCAAACGCGAATAGTGTCACGTTCTCTATAGTTGATCCACGCCTAGAGTTGCTCCTAGATCTCCCAAACTCCTTGGTGCTAGCCCGGAATAAGAGGAGGGTGAAGGAATCACGCAAAACGAGACAAAAAGGGGCTCGGCCCTCTTTTTGGCCGACGGGGTGAGGGGCGGCGGCAAGGGGCGGTGTCGGCTCCTTGTTGCTTGCTCTCTCTCTCTTTTGTTCTCTCCCACTCTTGTTATGATCTCTAAAGAGCATAAGTTATGAGGAAGGAAGGAAGGAGGGTCCTTTATATAGTCCAACAACTCCTTGTTAACTACCTAAAGGACTTATTCTAGTCCTACTAGAATTCAATTTAGTCCCTTCCTTGCAAATTAGTCCCTACTAAGTTTGCAAGGGTTTGCAAAGTGATCCTTCTAATTAATTAATCCAATTAATTAATTCCAAATCTAGTACAACTCTATATAGCGTGTGACCCCATAGGTTCTATCTAGTTGGTAGCAACTATTTGCTAATATGGAGCGGTTTCTAGCAAAACATCCATTCTAGCCAACTAATAGAATAGTCATCTA
Source organism: Linanthus parryae (assembly GCA_023055425.1). NCBI lineage: Eukaryota > Viridiplantae > Streptophyta > Magnoliopsida > Ericales > Polemoniaceae > Linanthus > Linanthus parryae. Next base: position 112,802,336 of record JALGPY010000002.1, on the reverse strand, counting down.
GACAACCTTGTACAAGTAATTGTCTCATCCCTTTGCCTCCATATCCGGATTGGACACGAGACATACAAGTCACACTCGTATATCCAATCCATAGTTTCTCGATCCATGGAATAGCCTTATTCGTGCAAATAACATCAATATCCCATATTGATTTATTTGAGTCTGGCCAGACATTCTATAAGCACTATCCTTCGAGTGGCCTAGGATATTTGCTCCCGTTATGTGGGAGGGGCAAATACTCTCTACGTCTACTACGATCTCTAAGCTTGCTTCTCATTGTATCCAGTACACGCCTTTATAACTACCCAGTTACTGTGTAGCGTTTAACGCTACCAAGATCACAATGATCCACAACTAGAACATCTAGTGACTTCAAGTCTAAGGATGACAATACCATTGTACCCGAGAAGCACTTGTGACTCAACATAACATGTATGTAGCCTTCTCGGTGATGGGTCAATCCAGTGCAACATTCCGTAATGCACACCTATGTGTTGGATCGTGATATCTCCATATCAATCCAACCCCATACTAGTCTATAGATGATTGTCCCATTTAATCATTATACTTGACTAGGGATATTTAAGATAAACAACACGATTGTAAATCTAAGGACTTCATTATATTAAATATCCAATAAATAATAAATGAATTTTCTAGCCATATACAAATTCATACTAAACTAGATTGCCTCTAGGGCATCTATTCCAACAGTCTCCCACTTGCACTAGAGCCAATCTGGCGCATCTCGTATGCCCATACTCCTAGTGTGCCCTTCATGCTTCCACTGCGTGAGAGGCTTCGTGAGCGGGTCTGACAGATTATCATCTGTAGGAATCTTGCATATCCGAACGTCTCCTCTATCGATAATATCTCGAATCAGATGAAACTTCCTGAGCACGTGCTTGGACTTCTGGTGCGATCTGGGTTCCTTTGATTGCGCGATCGCCCCAGTGTTGTCACAGAACAACTCCACTGGATCCGCAATGCTAGGGACCACACCAAGTTCAGAAACAAACTTTCTGATCCAAACAGCCTCCTTTGCTGCGCCATTTGCAGCAATGTACTCAGCCTCTGTTGTAGAATCAGCTACCGTCTCTTGCTTGGAACTCTTCCAGCTCACCGCTGCTCCATTCAGGCAAAACACATATCCCGATTGTGATCTAAAGTCATCTCTATCGGTTTGGAAGCTTGCATCAGTGTAACCCCTTACACGCAACTCTTCCTCACCGCCAAACATCAAGAAGGCATCCTTAGTTCTTCTCAAGTACTTTAGGATGTTCTTGACAGCAATCCAGTGACTCTCACCCGGATTGGATTGGTATCTGCTTGTCATACTCAAGGCATATGACACATCTGGTCTAGTACATAACATGGCGTACATGATAAATCCTATGGCCGAGGCATAGGGAATCCTACTCATGCGTTCCTTCTCAATCTCATTGGAAGGACAACCACTCTTCGAAAGAGTGATTCCATGTGACATGGGCAAGAATCCCTTCTTGGAATCTTGCATGTTGAACCGTTTCAACACCTTGTCAATATATGTACTTTTACTTAGGCCTAGCAACCTCTTAGATCTATCTCTATAGATCTTTATACCGAGTATATAGGCTGCTTCCCCTAAGTCCTTCATTGAGAAACACTTTCCTAGCCAATCTTTCACAGATTGCAGCATGGGAATGTCGTTTCCAATGAGTAGTATGTCATCCACATACAAGACCAGAAAAGCTACAGAGCTCCCACTAACCTTCTTGTAAACACAAGACTCATCTTCGTTTCTGATGAAGCCAAACTCTTTGACCACTTCATCAAAACGTCGATTCCAACTCCTAGAAGCTTGCTTCAATCCATAAATGGATCGTTGCAGCTTACAGACTTTGTCGCTTGCTTTGGATCCTCAAAACCCTCCGGCTGTATCATATACACGTCCTCGAGGAGATTCCCATAAAGGAATGCTGTTTTGACATCCATCTGCCAAATCTCATAGTCGTAGTATGCTGCAATTGCAAGTAGGATTCGGATGGATTTGGTCATAGCGACTGGTGAAAAGGTTTCATCATAGTCAATACCATGAATCTGTCTGAATCCTTTAGCCACCAATCGGCCCTTATAGGTAATCACATTACCATCCATGTCGATCTTCTTCTTGAAGACCCACTTGCACCCTATGGGCCACGCCCCATCAGGTGGTTCCACCAAAGTCCATACTTTGTTGGTATACATGGATTCCATCTCGGATCTCATGGCCTCAAGCCACTTCTGTGAGTCTGGGCAATTCATGGCCTCCTCATAGGTAGTAGGCTCATCATCTATGAGCATCGTGTCGCCTGAATCAGTCACGAGAAGTCCGTACCTCTCGGGTTCGTGGCGCACTCTACTAGATCTACGAAGCTCTTGTGTTACCTGAACAGGTGGATCCCCAACTGCTTGTGATTCCTGTTCATGTTCCATAATCGGTTCAGTGATTTGTGGTTCTTGAACTTCTTCAAGTTCTACATTCCTCCCACTTGCTTCTTTAGAGACAAATTCTCTTTCTAGAAACACGCCGGTCCGAGCAACAAACACTTTGTTCTCGGTTGGATTGTAGAAGTAGTATCCCTTAGTTTCCTTAGGGTACCCCACAAACTTACACTTATCCGATTTAGGCCCCAGCTTGTCTGATTGTAAACGTTTTACATAGACATCGCAGCCCCAAATCCTCATGAACGACAGTGTGGGACGCCTCCCACTCCACATCTCATATGGTGTCTTCATGACTGATTTAGATGGAACATGGTTAATGGTGAAAGCTGCACTTAATAGAGCGTAGCCCCAAAATGATAATGGAAGATCGGTTTGACACATCATAGATCGAACCATATCCAATAGGGTTCGATTCCTCCTCTCGGACACGCCATTCCATTGTGGCGTTCCGGGTGGAGTGAGTTGGGACACGATCCCACACTCTCTAAGATAGTCGTCAAACTCTTGGCTCAAATATTCTCCTCCACGATCCGATCGTAGAGCCTTGATACTTTTGCCAAGTTGCTTCTCTACTTCATTCTTGAATTCGTTGAACACTTCAAAGGATTCGGATTTTGCCCTCATAAGGTACACAAATCCATATCTACTGTAATCATCAGTAAATGTAATGAAGTAGACATAACCACCCTTGGCAGGCATTGCAAATGGCCCACACACATCGGTATGTATGAGTGCCAATTGCTCACTAGTCCTCTCACCTTTCTTATTGAAAGGGGACTTTGTCATTTTTCCCAATAAACAAGCCTCACATGTATCATATGATTCAAAATCAAATGAGTCTAGTAATCCATCCTTATGGAGTCTAGATACACGTTTCTCATTTATGTGGCCTAAACGACAATGCCATAAATAAGCAGGATTTAAATCATTTATTTTAATCCGCTTGGTATTAATGTTGTAGACAGGATTGCTTAGATCAAGGACATAAAGTCCATTAAATAATTGCGCACTAAAATAGTGAATATTATTCAAATAAAAGGAACAACAATTGTTCTTTATTGAAATAATAAAACATTCCTTGTCCAAACAAGAAATAGAAATAATGTTTCTGCTCATAGCAGGCACAAAATAGCAATTATTTAATTCTAAAACTAATCCTGAAGGCAGAGATAGCTCGCACACGCCTATGGCCAACGCAGCAACCTTTGCTCCATTCCCAACGCGCAGATCTACCTCCCCTTTAGCCAATCTTTTACTTCTCTTTAGATCCTGCATATTTCGACAAATATGAGATCCACATCCAGTATCTAATACCCATGATGTAGAGACAGTTAAATTGACATCTACAACAAAAATACCTGGTGGTGGTGGAATCACTATTCCAAGCCTCTTGTCCTCCAGATATTTTGGGCAGTTCCTCCTCCAGTGTCCAGGTTGACTGCAGTAGTGACACTCACCCTTAGTCACGACCTTGGCAATGCCACCAACAGGCTTAAGGGCTTGTTCCTTGGACTTGGCAACTGACTTGCCTTTGCCCTTGGAGGAAGAGGCAAACTTTTTGCCCTTTCCTTTATGCACCATCATAATGGCCTTTCCCTTACCCTTGTTGATGCTCTGTTCAGCCGTCCTCAACATGTTGAGCAAATCTGGCAGTGGTTTAACGATCTCGTTCATGTTATAGTTCATAATGAACTGTCCATAACTCTCGGGCAACGATTGCAACACGAGATCAGTTGCCAACTCTTGGCCGACCGGGAACCCAAGCCGGGCGAGATTCTCCAAGTACCCGATCATTCGGAGTACATGGGGTCCCACCGGGTTCCCTTCTGCCAGATGACATTTGAACAGTGCCTTTGAGACCTCATACCTCTCTACCCTCGCCTGCTCTTGGAAGAGCTGCTTTAGATGTTAGATCATATCGACAGCATTCATGTTCTCATGTTGCTTCTGAAGCTCAGAGGTCATGGTGCAAAGCATTAGGCAGGCCGCATCATTAGCGTCATCAACACGCTTTTGATACGCCTTTAAGGCAACAGGTGTCTGGTTCTCTGGACCTTCTGGAACATGCTCCTCTATTGCGTACAGTTTCTTCTCTTGCTTGAGAACAATTCTCAAGTTTCTGTACCAATCAAGAAAGTTGGTTCCAGAGAGCTTGTCCTTCTCAAGGACAGATCGTAGGGAATGTTGTGAACTCGATGAGTTGTTTGCCATTTGGAATTCTACAAAAGGAAAATACGCAAGTTTTAGTATTTGTGAATTTTTGACTCTATTTAATAATGGCTAGTTTATTAAATATAGCTCCCACTATTTTTCTACGGATTAATAACCCTCAAGATATTAATGCGGAAAATATCCTTATATTTTCTAGTGGGCCAAGATCCATCTTTTCATCTCCTTATGAGCTTGCTTTGGCAAGTCACCCATAATTTGACTACTTTTAGGTAGGAACAATTCCAATTGCATCCCATATGCAACTCTTGGTTCAATCGGGCAAATAACTCCTTATTTATCCAGCCATATGGATAATCCCAATTGATTGCCTCTAGGTTTCTTAATCAAATTAATAGCCTAGTTGTGTTCAACCTCTTATCTAAACAATTGCACATTGTTACGTGCCATCGCATTCCATCATTATGAACCAAGTCGCCATGCTTTGGCACGCACGAACTTGATAAATAATGATGATAATGAGTGTTTAAATAACGAGAAGGCAAGAACACAATATTGAATTTTGAGGGATTTTTCAATTCAATTTTAATTGTTTTGTTGATCAATATCAACTAATCTATCTATTTGAGTTTGGGCACAACTCCAAATAATAGATCCGGGTTGTCTAATTATCTTATTATCCTAATTGCATGCATCATCCATACACCAACCACACAAATAATAAGACAATAAATAAACAACCACAAAACAGAAATTAAACGTGATGTGGATATGGCCTTTTCTAGACTAAGATAATTCCAAGCCAATGGAATTATCTATGAACCCTAAGCAAACACATCTCCATGCGTCTTGATCTTTTGGTCCATCCTTCATAGTCATGTGGTATGCTCCATGCTCCATGCTCCATCTTTTGTGGCTTCTTTGGCTTTGGGCTTCTTTTCTTCAATCTTGACTAACAATCTACTTTATCTAGCACTAGCTAATATCTATACTAAATAAAATAAATCTCACAAGTTGAGAAAAAAATGGCACGCAGGCCATAAAACCCTAATTAATTATTACAATTAATTGATCAGCTCGCAGGCCGTAAAACCAAACCACAAAATTAAACATCCACATCAAACCACATCCGAAGGCCATATCCAATCACCATGCGATTTGCACATAAACAGTTAAAATCCAATTTTAACGCGCTTGGTCAATTTTAATTGATTTTAGGATTTCTAGGGTTAAAAAGGTCCATGGGCCCAACAATCCAATTGCCCGGGCCCAACAAAGTGAACCATAAGGCCCTAGGGCCGGCCCGACCCAAAACCCGCAAGCTAGGGCCGCGGGTTAGGGCCGCCCGGCCCCTTAGGGCGCCCTAGCTTGGGCGGCAAGCAAGGGGGCGGTCCCCTTTGGGGCCGAACCTCCTCTTGAAGGTTGTTTCCAAAACAACCTCCTTGCTTGGAGCCCAAGTTTGGTTGTTTCCTTGTTTTGGGAGAACTCCTTCTTCCCCAAGGATGCCCAAACCCTAGATCTAAGATCCTAAAATTTCTCAAACTCACCAATTCATGCATCCAATGCAAAATTGGGTCTTGTTATGATCTAATTATTGACAAATTGCATCCCATGCTTGATTTGTCTTGTTTTACGCGATAAACAACAAATTAAGGTGTAAAACAACAAGAATGTAACACATAAACTACGTTTATGCTCTATGACATGTGGCTCTGATACCACTGTAGGGTTTTGATTCATGGATCGCGCAAACGGAAGCATAATCAAACAAATAACCATGCAAAACCCTCCAAGGATCACAAGTCTAGATGCATAACGATAGTGAAGGTAAGAAATCATAAACACACCTTTGGGTTCTCCTTGATGACTTCAAACGCGAAAAGTGTCACATTATCTATAGTTGATCCACGCCTAGAGTTGCTCCTAGATCTCCCAAACTCCTTGGTGCTAGCCCGGAATAAGAGGAGGGTAAAGGAATCACGCAAAACGAGACAAAAAGGGGCTCGACCCTCTTTTTGGCCGACGGGGTGAGGGGCGGCGGCAAGGGGCGGTGTCGGCTCCTTGTTGCTTGCTCTCTCTCTCCTTGGTTCTCTCCCACTCTTGTTATGATCTCTAAAGAGCATAAGTTATGAGGAAGGAAGGAAGGAGGGTCCTTTATATAGTCCAACAACTCCTTGTTAACTACCTAAAGGACTTATTCTAGTCCTACTAGAATTCAATTTAGTCCCTTCCTTGCAAATTAGTCCCTACTAAGTTTGCAAGGGTTTGCAAAGTGATCCTTCTAATTAATTAATCCAATTAATTAATTCCAAATCTAGTACAACTCTATATAGCGTGTGACCCCATAGGTTCTATCTAGTTGGTAGCAACTATTTGCTAATATGGAGCGGTTTCTAGCAAAACATCCATTCTAGCCAACTAATAGAATAGTCATCTAGACAACCTTGTACAAGTAATTGTCTCATCCCTTTGCCTCCATATCCGGATTGGACACGAGACATACAAGTCACACTCGTATATCCAATCCATAGTTTCTCGATCCATGGAATAGCCTTATTCGTGCAAATAACATCAATATCCCATATTGATTTATTTGAGTCTGGCCAGACATTCTATAAGCACTATCCTTCGAGTGGCCTAGGATATTTGCTCCCGTTATGTGGGAGGGGCAAATACTCTCTACGTCTACTACGATCTCTAAGCTTGCTTCTCATTGTATCCAGTACACGCCTTTATAACTACCCAGTTACGGTGTAGCGTTTAACGCTACCAAGATCACAATGATCCACAACTAGAACATCTAGTGACTTCAAGTCTAAGGATGACAATACCATTGTACCCGAGAAGCACTTGTGACTCAACATAACATGTATGTAGCCTTCTCGGTGATGGGTCAATCCAGTGCAACATTCCGTAATGCACACCTATGTGTTGGATCGTGATATCTCCATATCAATCCAACCCCATACTAGTCTATAGATGATTGTCCCATTTAATCATTATACTTGACTAGGGATATTTAAGATAAACAACACGATTGTAAATCTAAGGACTTCATTATATTAAATATCCAATAAATAATAAATGAATTTTCTAGCCATATACAAATTCATACTAAACTAGATTGCCTCTAGGGCATCTATTCCAACAGGCATAATCCTACATGTTATGACATTCTCACAATTTACCAAACTCACACCCCTCACCGAGATCCCGAAAAACTGCCCGAAACACCTAAGTTCCTGCTTTCCCAATTCTCCTGTCCCCCGGTGTGTCTTCGCCGTGCTCGCGGCCACAAATGTGAAGCGGTGCAAAACGTCTCGAAAATTGTGCCACTCACTCAGCTCTTTATTTTAATAACAAAAACACAAAACAAACTAAAAACTAGATCATAATTTTTTTCTTTTTCTTTTTTCTCTTCTTTTTTTTCTTTCTTTTTATTTTTTTTCTTTTTCCTTTTTTTTTCCTTTTTCTTTTATTTTTTCCTTTTTTTAACAGAACTATATATGTACACGAATATCAACAATACTACTGACTAAAGCTGAGTGAGTGAAAATAAATCTCTGTCGTGGGGTACGTAAAATGTCCTCATGTAATGTACCCCCACACTAATCCTGAAGCGCTGATCCTGTAGTCGAGATAATACTGTGCATTCCCACCGAACCTCCTCATCACCAAAGATGTAGAAAAACAGCACAACCACCAATTGACCCTACAACCCCCCGGAACCCCATTTTGTGCGAAAAGATGCTCGCACGCGACTAACTCCTCCTGTGGTCACTATGTAGTGAAGTGATCCACCTCCGCAAATTAATGCACTGTCGCCTCTCACTCACCCTGTCCTTCCCTCGAAAAACGTGTCAAAATCGAAACTGTCCAAAACCGATAACTCATGAAGCTTCCCCATCTAAAACCTGCCCATACTCACTCCCTTCGTCATAACACGTAGAATAGCCAACTATCGACTGATGAGGTCTCAAAGAAGGCTGCCTAGGCTAAAGTGGCTACGAAGAAAGAGGGTAAATGGCTTCAAACAGGTTGACTAATTGGACCTAGGGGTAAGAAACAGGACGTGAGGTCCCTTGATAGCCAGTCACTCCACCGAAAAATGCGATGACCGTGACGGCGCCCGTGGGCAGGTTGTCGACTACCTATGTGACGGTGGTGTAGCAACTAGTCGGATTTTTCGCTCAGTTGATAATTACTTGCAGATTCCAAAGGTCACTGGCTCTCACCTATCTACTATACCTCGGTGCAAGTTTTCTTCTCTTTCAAAGGATTCAAACTCAATTTCTTCACTGTTTTCGTTATCTCGATTGCACTTTCTCAAAATTTTCTGATTTTAATCTTTTTTTTTTGAAAAATAATTTATACTTGCTGTTTGCGTATATACGCAGGTCTGCGTATATACTCAACCAGCAGCATAAAAAAATTTTAATTTTTCAATTTTTCAATTTTTTTTTAATTAATTAATTATATACAATGCATGGCCAGAATGAGTATGGTGGGTTGACTCAAATAAAGAAAATATGCTGACTCAAAAATAAAAATAGAAAATGAAAATAAATACGAAAAAACGTGCAGACCGGGTTAATGCAGACACGACTACCACCCCCCACTAAGAGGTGGCATGCCCTCATGGCACTCACTCGTCCGGAAAAAATGTCGGGTCTGACCCGGTCTCGGACGTCCCGGATATGCTACCCGGCGAGCTGCTCTCGGAATCAGTCCTAAATACCGTCTGACGTGCCCGTGTACGGGGCCGGTAATCCGAGGACTGTGACTCGGACCCCGTCCAACTGCTAGGTGGCTGGGATCGCAAAGTCGTCCTGCCACTCGAAGGCTGCTGAGTACGGGCCCCAGTCTGCTGGGTACGGGTCCAAGTCTGCTGGGTACGGGTCCTAGTTTGACGACCTAAAGGCTGCCGGGATCGTGTCCCAGGCTGCCGTCTCTCCTGTCGGGCAGGTGGCTGTGATGGCTGAGTCGGTGGTGGTGGCTGGGTCGGGGGTGGTGGAGCAGACGTGCACTCGCTAGAGTCCCCGTCATCCGACCATCCCTCGGTAAAGCTGCTGGAGTAGGTGGGCGGAAAATACAGCGAGAGTGGCGGTTCTCGGCCTGCGTGCCGAGCCGCATCCCGCTGCTCCTCTCGAATACTAGCTAGGGCAGCCTGGGTGTCCTTCGTGACCTTCCGCTGAGTCCGGCGGTTATGCGTCAACACTCTACAAAGCTTGCCCACGCTCTCATACACCTTCTCTCCTATGGACTTGCGTCCGCCCTGACACCCCTCAAATCTCTCGTCCACTCGGGGCAGTCTACGTGGCGGGGCCGGTCTAGCTCGTGGGGTCGGGTTGGCCCGTGGGGCCGGCTCACCTCTCTGACGGGCAGGCTGAGGCTGGGCATTCCTCTCAGTCCCCTGTCTACTCGACTCGGGGCGCTCACTCTCTCTACTAGTACGGCATCGCCGAAGTCCGGCCGATGCCTGGCGACTGACTGGTCGCTCCTGAGTCGAACGCCTCCTAGGGGCAGGGGCAGGTGCAGGTGCAGGAGCCGGGTCCTCCTCCATAAAATCGTCATCCTCATCGAGGTCAACGACTGGCTGTGGTGGGCCCGGGTGACGAGCGATAAGCTTCCTATAAGGCCGTGGCCTAGGAGGCTGTAGGTCACCCTCTAAATCATGCATCGGAACCTCAAACTCCCGTGCCAGTTTCGCAATGAGGTTGGCGTACCCCAATCCCTTATGGCTACCGGAACAGTTCCGCTCCTGCATGTACACCCAAATCCGACGAGGAATGTCAACCTCTCGTCTCAGAACAAGGCAATAGACTAAGAGTACGTACTCAAAGTCAAGGTAGGTAAAATGCTTAATACCCACTACCCTGTTCACTACCCACTCGGCCCACCACCGTGGCGGGCCGGTAATAAAACGAGAATGCAATTTCTTGCCTATCTCGCATGTCCCCTCTCTCTCGAAATGGGCACCCGGGTACCCCCCAGTCACAACCCGCAAAAGCTCAGCATCGCTAGGCGGGTAATCTGCACACTCAGCATATGCGCACGAGAAATGGCGCATCGGAATCTGGTACGCTTGGCGGATGGTATCCGCCGTGAGCAACAGAAACGTACGCCGGAAATAGACCCAACGAACATCCCCGTTGGCCTCACCCTCCCCCTTGTGCATGAGGTTCGCGTAGAACTCACGCACCAAGTCAGAACTGGACAAGTCCGGAAACCCCGCTAGGGACGTTCCGAAAATGTCCGGTCGACTCGCATAGTCTGCCATCTCTGGCGGCATGCTCGTATGGTCTACCTGAAACTGGTAGTCAACGGGAAGGCCATGACCCATCTTGGTTCCGGTCATAAAGTAAAACTGTGCATGATGGTTAACGAACCTAAAACTGTCAAACAGCGTAGGGGAAAGCTCATCCGCCTCATAGTCAGTCGGGATGTCATCTCGCTCGGGGTCTAAGACGGGTACGTGAAACTCCATAACAGACTGAACCTCGTAAAACGCGCCGACTCGAGGAAATAAGCAGAAACGTGAAACGTGCACAAAAATAGTGTGTCTCAATAGATAGTCCACCTAAGAGCTACCAGAGGTCCACACGGCAAGTGCCGCTCCAAAACGCAAAATTACCGAAAATAACGGGCCCGGCTACGGGCCGTGCGAAAACGTAAAATAAAGCGAGGGATGAGATTTTCGACCTTCCCTATACAGGGGTGAAGACCGGAAATTCTGCCCGGAAAGTCGCCGGAAAGCCGCCGGCGGTCGCCGGAAAAGTCAACTGCCCGGAATTGAATTCCGAGCCTACCAAATCGAAGCCCTCGATCTCCTCGTTCACGTTCCCTTCTACGATTTTTGCTAGTTCTTGCTTTAACACCTTCGAATCTGCACTTTTCCTCAAGAACACCTCACTTTTTGATGGAAATTGCCCGCTCGATTCTTGCTTGTTTCTGGATTTTGATGGATGAATCTTGATCCTTGCGACGAGGGGATTCCAGAAATGTGCCCGGATTTTGATTTCGAGGTCCGATGCACAATTTGTGTTCTTCAAGTGAGAGGAAATGGAGGTAGAGAGAGAAAGAGAGGTGCCAACAATGGTGAAACCCGGCCCCCTCTCTCATTTTAACCCTAAATGGTCAAAATGACCAAAATACCCTCGGGGTTTTGAAAAAATTTCGATTTTTTTTTTCTTTTTCTTTCCTGTTTACGTATATACGCAGTACCCAACCAGAAAACAACCAAAAAAAAAAGAAAAAAAAAATTATTTCCTGCCCACGGGTTGCGTATATAAGCAGGGGCTGCGTATATACGCAACCCGAGGCAAACAAAATAATTTTTTTTTCAAATCCTCTCTCTTCCTCCATTTTCCCGGTTCTGGCTGTTTTGGATGTTTTTGTATCTGCACATTCTCAAATTCAAAGTCAAAAACCCGCTCATCTCGCCTCTCTCGAAAATTCAGAACTGACTATAATAACGTAATAACTAATAAAAATAAATAAATAAACGATAAATTTTTGGGTTGTCTCCCAAACAAAATAGACCGGGTCGACGGCCCGACCTTGTTACCTCTTACGGGTCATCAAAATAGACCGGGTCTATTTTGACGACTTCGGCGGTCTCGAGATACGGCTTGATCCGGTTCCCGTTCACCCTGAAACTGGATTTGTCTTTTGGATTTTCCAGCTCGAATGCCCCCCAGGCAAAAATCTGCTTGATGATGAACGGTCCCGACCAACGAGACCTCAACTTCCCCGGAAAGAACCGCATCCGGGTATTGTAGAGAAGCACTTTGTCGCCTTCGTTAAACTACTTTGGCGTGATACGGTTATCATGCCACTTCTTTGTCTTCTCTTTGTAAATTTTGGCGCTCTCGAAAGCCGTTCTGCGGAATTCTTCCAATTCCAGCAGTGCCATCTTCCTCTTATCCCCTGCTAGATTCTGGTCCAAGTTCAGCAGTTTGATGGCCCAATACGCCTTGTGCTCCAGTTCCACCGGTAAGTGGCACGCTTTCCCAAAAACGAGCTGGTACGGTGACATTCCCAGCGGTGTTTTGAAAGCTGTCCTGTAGGCCCAGAGCGCATCGTCTAGTCTGACGGACCAATCCTTTCGGCCAAGATTCACTGTTTTTTCGAGTATGATCTTAATCTCTCGATTCGAAACCTCGGCTTGCCCGTTTGTCTGCAGATGGTAGGGTAACGAGACTTTATGAACTGACACGCCGTATTGTTTCAGAACTTTCGCAAAAACCCGATTGATGAAGTGAGAGCCCTCGTCGCTGATCATTGCCCTGGGAGTCCCGAAACGAGTGAAAACGTTGCGTTTCAGAAAACGCTCAACGGTAGCTGCATCGTTTTTCTGACACGCGATCGCTTCGATCCACTTTGTCACATAATCTACTGCCAGCAGAATGTACAGATTTCCCATTGAAGACGGGAACGGACCCATGAAGTCAATCCCCCATACATCAAATGGCTCTACCTCCTGCCACACGGTCATCGGCATCTCGTCCCGGTGTGACGTGTTTCCTGTCCTCTGGCACCTATCACATCCCTGCACATAGTCGTGACAGTCTTTGAAGATTGTCGGCCAGGAAAACCCGGACTGCAGTATTTTATGAGCTGTTCGCGTTCCCCCAAAATGACCCCCACACTGTGATGAGTGGCAGTGTCGGATCACGTTCCAGGCCTCGTGGGTCGGGATACACCTCCTCAGGATGTTGTCGGCCCCCTGTTTGAACAAGTACGGGTCGTCCCAGAAATACTGTCGACTTTCGGCAATGAACTTTTTCCGCTGCGACGGGGTGAGATCCTCGGGAAGCATGCCAGTTACCAAGTAATTGGCTATGGCATAGTACCACGGTCTCCCGATTTTTACTGCCATGATGTGCTCGTCCGGGAAGTTTTCTTTGATCGGCACCGGGTCCACCTTCACGTTCTCTAGTCTAGATAGGTGATCTGCTACCACATTCTCAACTCCCTTCTTGTCCCGGATTTCCACATCGAATTCCTGCATCAGTAGTACCCATCTCAACAGTCTCGGTTTTGCGTCCTTCTTGTCCAGCAGGTATTTCAGAGCACTATGGTCGGTAAAAACGATAACTTTTGACCCGACCAAATAGGGCCTGAATTTGTCCAGGGCATACACCACGGCCAGCAGTTCCTTCTCTGTCGTGCCATAGTTGAGCTGGGCATCGTTGAGAACCCGACTCGCATAATAAATGACGTGGCATACCTTATCCTTTCGCTGGCCCAAAACCGCCCCGACTGCGTAGTCGCTGGCGTCACACATCAGCTGAAACGGGAGTGACCAATCTGGCGTGGTTATAACCGGGGCTGTGGTCAGCTTCTCTTTCAAGTGGTTAAAAGCTTGCCGACATGCTGCATTGAAATCAAAGGGTACGTCTTTTCCGAGTAAAGCGCAAAGTGGCTTTGTGATCTTGGAAAAGTCTTTGATGAATCTTCGGTAAAATCCTGCATGACCCAGGAAACTTTTGATCGCCCTTACGTTCGTCGGGTATGGAAGCTGCTTTATCACCTCGATCTTAGCCCTGTCCACCTCGAGTCCCTTGCTGGAAATTCTGTGACCCAGCAAGATCCCCTCGGTGACCATAAAGTGACACTTTTCCCAATTGAGCACCAAATTTGCCTTCTTGCATCGGATCAGAACCTGGCCCAAATGGAACAGGCAGTCATCGAAACTGTCCCCGAAGAGTGAAAAGTCGTCCATGAAGACCTCCAGATTTTTCTCGATCATGTCGGAAAAAATCGCCATCATACATCTCTGGAACGTGGCCGGAGCGTTACACAACCCGAACGGCATGCGCCGAAACGCGAACGTACCATACGGGCAGGTAAACGTCGTCTTTTCCTGGTCCTCCGGGGCTATGAAAATCTGGTTGTACCCGGAATACCCGTCCAGAAAACAGTAGTAGGCGTGGTGGGCGAGCCGGTCCAGCATCTGGTCCATGAATGGCAGCGGGAAGTGGTCCTTCAGTGTTGCATCGTTTAGCCTCCGATAGTCCATGCAGATCCGCCAGCCCGTAACGGTGCGCTGCGCAATCTGCTCCTGATCTTTATTCTGCACCACCGTAATACCCCCCTTTTTGGGCACGCACTGGACCGGGCTGATCCATGTGCTGTCTGATATGGGGTAGATGATTCCCGCTTCCAGCCACTTCATGACCTCTTTTCGCACAACGTCCTTCATGTTCGGATTCAGTCTCCGCTGGGGCTGAATCACCGGTTTCTTGCCTTCTTCGATTCGGATCTTGTGCATGCAGTAGGAGGGGCTGATCCCCTTGATATCTGCAATCGTCCAGGCAATTGCTTCCTTATGCTCTCGCAATACTTCCAGCAGTTTCTGCTCCTGTTCCGGAGATAAACGAGACGAAACAATTACGGGCAGAGTACTATTTTCACCAATATAAGCATACCTGAGATGGCTCGGGAGCGGCTTCAGCTCTAGTGCGGGTGGATCCTTGAGTGATGGGACCCGAATCATCTTTTGCCCGCCGTCTTCGTCCCGGTGCAAAGTGGTCCAGTCCTCGGCTCTCATGGCGTGCTCGCACCGAGTCTTCTCTTTTTCTTCCCCGTACATGCTGTCAATCTCTTCCCACAATTGGTCCATCTCCTCGTTTTCCCAGCCTTCGTCCACCACATCTATAGCAAAGATGTCTTCGTGGTCGTAGTAGTTCGGCAGTTGCAGATTTTTGAAAACGTTGAATTTCACTTTTTCCTCGTTAATCTGCATGGTCAGCTCCCCGCTCTTGCAGTTTATCATTGCTTCGCCCATGGCCAAAAACGGCCTGCCAAGTATGAGCGGTACCTCCCCTGCCTCCATGTCCAGGATGACGAAATCTGCCGGAAAAATCAACTCGCCGACCTTGACCAGAATGTCCTCGATAACCCCGTAGGCCTGTTTTACGGACCTATCTGCCATCTGCAGCATGATTCTGGTGGGTCTCGGTTCACCGACTTTCAAACTCTTGAAAGTCAGCGGCATCAGGTTGATGCTTGCCCCTAGGTCACACAGAGCCTTTCCTGTGTAAGCGTTACCTAGGGTGACCGGTATGACGAAACTGCCAGGATCCTTTCTCTTCCTCGGTAGCCCATTCTTCACACAATTGCTCACTTCTGCCGTCAAGTTTATGGTCTCGAAATCGCTCATTCGCCTCCTCCCATACAAGATGTCCTTGAGGAATTTGGCGTAAGTGGGCATCTTAGCCAAAGCCTCAGCAAAAGGTATGTTAATCTGCAGCTGCTTGAACATCTCGAGAAACCTGGCGTAGTCCTTGCTGTCATCCCTCTTTCGTGTTCGCAAGGGGTACGGGACCTCCTTGGAGATGGGTACAGTTTCTGCACCTGTCTCGTTCTGCACTGCATCCTGCTCAACCGAGCCCTTCGGCTGGGGGCGGTCGACTGTGCTGTTATCCTGGTCCGACAAGTTGCGTTCTACTTCTTTCGAATTTTCTGCATGTGCGTGGCTAGGATACGGTGGATCCTGCAGTGCCAATCCACTCCGAGTGGAGATAGCATTGATCTGAGCCCGTGGATTGTTTACTGTATTCGAGGGTAGGTTTCCTGGCTGTCTCTCCATTAGCTGCTGTGCTAACTGCCCCACCTGTACTTCCAAAGCGCGCAGTGACGTTTTGGTTGTCTGCATATCTGTCGTCAAGGTGTCCATGTGCTTGAACCGGGACTCCATCGTCTGCAACATGGACTTGATCTCTTTCATCTGAACGTCGTACTGCTGTGCGGACGGGACTGACTGAGCCTGCTGGGCCGGGGCAGCCTGCTGGGCTGGTGGCCTGTGCTGGAATCCCGGTGCATAAACTGCTGCGTTCGGGTTTCCGTACCGAAACCCGGGATGGTCTCTCGTACCCGGTCGGTACCGGCTCGGGTCCCACTGCTGCTGTACGTAATTGGTATCTTCGGTCCTTAGCTCCTCAATGGCTGTGTCCAGATCAGGTTCTTCGATTGCTGCAACAGTCTTCTTATCCGAGTAGACTTTCTTGACCAAGTCGTGAACGATCTTGGCCAGGTTGTCTATCCGGTCATCCTCTGCAGGTTCGGCTCTAGCCGCCATCCTGCGATCGTCAAACAGTCGGGTGTCTTGCTTGGCCAACTGCTTCATCAGGTCATACGCACCTTATTTCTCTACGTGATACAAGAAGTTTCCCCCGGCCTCTCTATCAATCCTGTCGGCGTTCTCCCTGTCTAGGGCATGGTAGAAAACCTGCAGGATTTTCGCATCTCCAAAACCGTGGTTCGGGCACCGTTTGACCAATCTCATGAGCCTGTCCCATGCGTCCACCACCGTCTCCCCCATCTTCTGTCTGAATGACAGGATCTCGCTTTGTAAATGTATGACTCGGGAGGCGGGGTAGAACTTTGCCAGAAAATCCGTGACACACTCCTCCCATGTGGTGATGGATCGGGGTGGTCGGGATTCGAGCCAGTCCTTGGCTACTCCATAAAGACAGTACGGGAATAAGATCAACATGAGTGCCTCTGCTTCTACCCCCTTGTATCTGACCTTGTTGCAGTAATCTTCGAATTTCCCGATAAAATCGTTCGGGTCTTCGTCGGCCCTGCCATGAAACGGGCAGAGAGTTTGTACCGTCTGGATGGTGGATGGTTTGATGTCAAAGTGCTCGGCGGTGATCTCGGGCACCACGATGGCTCGCTCATGCCCCCCGGTGGGGACTTCGAAATTTTCCACCAACGCCTTCCCAGATCGGTTATATGTTCTCTGGTTGCTTCGGGCAGCAAGTCCCGCTGTGACAAGCTCCTCAGTGTACCGCGCCATCTGGGCTGGGATACGTGTCTCTCGTTCCTGTCCACCGGCTTCGGTGTTCTCGGGTGGATCTCTCTGGTTGGTTGCCATCCTGCTTTCTCGGTTTCTGCGGTTCTGTTCGGTATACAGTTTTTCCGGGTTGTCGAGTGGTGACACCAAATCGCGAGGCAATCTGGGCATCAACTAAACAGTCCTGAAAACGCAGATTCAAAAACGCAGTGAGATAAAAAGAAAAATAACAAAACTGAAAATAAACAAAAACTCAGAAAACTAATCCTGACTACTAAATAGACCCTAAAAAGTCCCCGGCAACGGCGCCAAAAACTTGATGCGCAATTTAGCGTGCTATCGCAAGTGTACGAATCTTGTAGTACCGGGTGCAATTAGACTCGGATTATCGTTCCCACGAGGACTGTTTCGGGTTTACTTATGTTGTCAGTTTCGGTTTTCCAAGAGTAGTAACCAGGAGGAGTAGGTTGTGATTGTAGTGTCTAAACTAAAAACAGAAATTAAAAACGTAAATGTAAATTTTTTTTTGTGACGTTTTCTGAAATAAGCTGAATCGGTTGTAATGATAATAGATGAAGACTAGGCTCCAGGATCCCCTAGGGTTTCTACAGATTTCAGTTTTACGTTCGATTAAGAAAACACTCAGCAGTTTCAATATCTGTGCAACGTACCAGTTGTGCAGTGACTTTTCAGATTCCACACGTAATCCCGATCCTGCAGACTTTCGGATTCTTGTTAAGATGCCTAAGTCTGCAGTCTCGGTATAATCCTGTTAGGGTTTCTAACCTGTCCCAATGGCCCGGGTCAAATTCTCTAACAGTTGGTCTCACGTTTTCGATGCTAGCCCTATCTCCCTTTATCTGGTCGGTCTATCAGGGTAAGGTACTAAATCCCGGTTTTTCTTCCTAACCCTAACTTGACGTTTTCACCTACAAGCTCGGGTCTATAGCAATCCTGGGTGATCAATCCTATCATGCATATACGATAACAATCAAAACCAGAATACCAGATACAACTTGCTGAATCAAGATAATCATCATGAATCCATAAACGTAGTAATCATAAAATCTGAGTACGAAACCCTAGGTTCACCGAGAACCTACGTGAAAAGTTTAGCTACGACTAGACATAATACAAAACGCAGATTCTGAATATAAAGAGAGAGAACAAAATCAAACTAAGTCTTCTAATCTCGAATCGCGCTTTTGTGCTCTCCGGGAATGCTCTGACTTGCCCTTCGGTTGTGCTGAGAATTGTGCTGTGTCTCCGTGTCTTCAAAACGAGTCTGGACGAGTCTTTAAATAGTGTTGTTTCCTGAAAACGCTCGTGCCCGAAATTACGGAATCTGCCATCGGTCCACCGTCTTTGACCAAAAAGTCAAAACTGGCTGCGTATATACGCAGGGTTGCGTATATACGCAACCAGAGCCTGCCAAACACCCCCCATCTCCCTCCCTGCCTGCGTATACGCAAGGCTGCGTATATACGCAGGCCTGCGTATATACGCAGGCAGGGGGTGGAGATGTGGGCCCCACTTGGTCCTTTGGTGGGCCAGGTTGGGTCCCCTGGGTCCCACTCTTCTGCCTGACGCTCCCGGTTTGCCTTTTCGGTGTTCTTCTGCTTTTCCGTGTTTCCGTCGTGTCCCGGTCTTGTGCACGTTTCCCGAGACGGTCCCGGCTTGGTCCCGGCACGCTTCCCGATGCACCTCCCGAACCTGTTCCTAAAAAGGCAACACGAACGAAAACCCGCGATCATATCCAAATATAGCAAGAAATAAGCAGAAATCCAGCAAGTACAAATAAACGTCTCGTTCTAGATTCCCGAGGCATTCTAAGGCATTTTCCGGCAAAAACCGCTAATTCCGACACAAATACTCATGAAATCAGGCTAAAAGATAACCCCTAATTGGGCGTTATCAGTGAGCAGCATGCTCCTGCTGCAATATATTCATCTTCTGCTGTTGAAAGTGCTACTGAGTTTTGCTTCTTTGAATGCCATCTTATCAAGGATGAGTTTAAGAATTGACAACATCCTGAAGTGCTTTTTTTATCCACTTTGTATCCTGAAAAATAACACCTCTGGATTCTTTTTGGTTCACATTCTTACCGTTCTGTTCCTTGTGTAAGGATAGTGTCACGCCCGTAAACCGGGGTGAATTGTTTTTTGAAATAAAACTAAAGAAAACTGATTGAACAAGAGCTAAACAACTCAAACTTATATTACACAAACTGAAATATGTTACATAGTAGTCAGAGCTACTAACGGTTCCCAAACCAACTATATTACAAACAAAATGAGTTGAGACTTGTCTTGAAAGCTACAGATAAGCTAGCACTCTAATCAGCTAAGACAACTCAGGTGCTGAACCGTCACTACTACCATAACTTGTACCTGTAAAATTTTAGGGGTGAGCTTACTGCAAGCTCAGTAGAGAACATCAAGGCAACAGTCCAAACACGTATTGTTTCATGATACACGTATCACATCAGCATGCTATCGTAGTTCAGTATAGACATGTATATCCAGTTATGCATATGCAGCTTTTCATCGTTTTATTATCTTCATAGAACCTGGGGTGCTCACATACGCGCTTGCAGCTAGGAGTAAGTCAGCCTACCTCCGCATACGCGCTCTCAACTTGGAGCGGAGTACCCACATGCCATCAAGCTGGCAGTGCTTTCTGCACCAGGCCTCAGGTGTGTTCAAGGCTATTCACCCAAGGGATGCTCAATACCTAACCCCATCCATTTATCTTTCAACTTTCATTATTAATTTCACATGCAAATCGTGAGGAACAGCACTATGGGCAATATCATCATGCTAACAGCATATCAACAATCAACACAATTGATAGCATGTATCCAGCATAGTCACGAATATCAACAATATATTCAAATAGCAATTTCAGTAGCATCTCTGCATGATTCAAATAATCGAATAACAATTTGACAGCACTTCCACATGATAATTTCAGAATAATTAGGCATAACATCGACACAGTAATTGAAATTTGATAATTTCAACGAATATATCTAAGCAGTACAACGACAAGCGTATAAACAGGCAACACAATACCTTTAGGGCTATAACGTTGAGATTCCCTACCTCAGTCCAACGAAGCTGCTAATAACATAATATAGAACCTCCAAATATAATAATCAGAAATACCCTTCGTGAGCCTCTCTAACTCTGTCTCGCTCTATTACTGACTGGAATTTGGAATGAGAATTAACTATAACTTCGTGTCGTTTTTATAAGAGGGGTCGACGAGTAGCGTCCAGCATCCTGCCGATCACTGCATGCGACTTGACACATGTCGCCACGTGTCAAGCCCTAAAGAGCCCTAAGGCCAAATCTGCTTGCGACGCTTGAGTTCCCATAAGTCTGCATGTAAAACTCTAATGGTCACAAGTGATATAGTGCGTTGGCCTAGCCAGATTATGCCAACAAGACTATACTAGTGATTATTACTCACCCCCACTTACTCTACGCCAACTCAAACCTTTCTTTCGCCCCAAGTTGTTATCTCTCTTTGTAAGGTTGAGAATTCAACATCAAACACCTTTCTGTTTATGTTACGTAACTAGGAATTGAACCATCCATTTAATATTATCATGTTTTGTTATTTAGGCCATTACTTCATGTGCCCTTAGCCAATCCTTGCATGCCACATATGGAGATTCCACTACTCCCATTTCCTTTCTCTTATAGAAATCTTATTGTCTCATTGTATTTCTTATCCTAATCCTCTTGGGCATTTCATGTACTACATCATCATACTAACTCATCAAACAAAGGCCATGAATGAGTGATAATATCCACTGATAAGTATAAACTAATTATTAACTTAATGAAGTTTTCATTTCTTTGTTTCCAAAGTCCAACCATTTATATTCTTTCTTACCATCTCACCCACGTCCAACAACGAGTAATTTCCCTATCTTCTTCGTTATTTATTTATTTTAATAGCTATCTAAGATTTTCTCTTTATCTTCATAATAACCAACTATTTGCACATGCTGTGAAGTATTAGGCAATCTTAAAGTAAGGTCAGTGATAGCTCAAAGTGTGAAATTTAACTGATATATAAGTTGGCAATAATATTACTTTTATGTCTTCTAAAAAATGTCAAATGTCCAAATTTAGAAGTTTCATAATAAAATTGATTTTCGATGAACACGACTCCTAAGTCAATTTTAAAGACATGTCAACGAAATGCCAAAAAATAAAAAAATAAAAATGTAACGACTGTAGATAATCCAAATTCGACTAACATGATTGCTAAAAATTATACTTTCATATTCAGAAAAATATTGAGATATTACATCTCTAACCCCCTTAAAGAAATTTTTTCCTCAAAATTTAAAGGATACCTGTGTTGGAATAGATGCCCTAGAGGCAATCTAGTTTGGTATGAATTATTTGTGGCTAGAAATTAATTTATTATTTATTGGATATTTAATATAATGAAGTCCATAGATCTACAATTGTGTTGTTTATCTTAAATATCCCTAGTCAAGTATAATGATTAATGGGACAATCATTTATAGACTAGTATGGGGTTGGATTGATATGGAGATATCACGATCCAGCACATAGGTGTGCATTAGGGAATGTTGCACTGGATTGACCCATCTCCGAGAATGCTACATACACGTTATGTTGAGTCACAAGCGCTTCTCGCGGTGCAATGGTATTGTCATCCTTAGACTTGAAGTCACTAGATATTCTAGTTGTGGATTATTGTGATCTTGGTAGCGTCAAACGCTACACCGTAACTGGGTAGTTATAAAGGCGTGTACTGGATACAATAAGAAGTAAGCTTAGAGATCGTAGTGGACGTAGATAGAATTTGTCCCTCCCACATAACGGGAGCAAATATCCTAGGCCACTCGAGGGATAGTGCTTATAGAATGTCTGGCCAGACTCAAATAAATCAATATGGGATATTGATGTTATTTGCACGAATAAGGCTATTCCCATGGATCGAGAAACTATGGATTGGATATACGAGTGTGACTTGTATGTCTCGTGTCCAATCCTGATATAGAGACAAAGGGATGAGACAATTACTTGTACAAAGGTTGTCAATATGACTATTCTATTAGTTGGCTAGAATGGATGTTTTGCTAGAAACCGCTCCATATTAGCAAATAGTTGCTACCAACTAGATAGAACCTATGGGGTCACACGCTACATAGAGTTGAACTAGATTTGGGAATTAATTAATAGGATTAATTAATTAGAAGGATCACTTTGCAAACCCTTGAAAACTTAGTAGGGACTAGTTTGCAAGGAAGGGACTAAATTGAATTCTAGTAGGACTAGAATAAGTCCTTTAGGTAGTTGGCAAGGAGTTGTTGGACTATATAAAGAACCTTCCTTCCTTCCTTCCTTCCCACATAACTTATGCTCATTATTGAACATAACAAAGAGTGTGAGAGAACAAAAGGAGAGAGAGCAAGCAACAAGGGAGCCGACCGCCCCCTTGCCGCCGCCCCGTCCCCGTCGGCCATAAGGAGGCCGAGACCCTCCTTTTGGGTCTCGTTTTGCGTGATTCTTCTTCCTCTTCCTCTTCCGGGCTAGCACCAAGGACTTGGGAGATCTAGGATCAACTCTAGGCGTGGATCAACCATAGAGAACGTGACACAATTCGCGTTTGAAGTCATCAAAGGAGAACCCTAAGGTGTGTTTATGATTTCTTACCCTTACCATCGTTATGTCTCTTGACTTGTGATCCCTGGAGGGTTTTGCATGATTTTATGATTGTTTATGCTTCCGTTGCGCATCCATGAATCAAAACCCTACAGTGGTATCAGAGCCACAGGTCGTAGAGCATAAACGTGGTTTATTTGTTACGTTTTAGTTGTTTTACACCTTAATTTGATTGTTTATCGCATAAAACAAGACCAATCAAGCATGGGATGCAATTTGTCAATAATTAATCATAACAAGATCCAATTTTTGCATTGGAGGCATGAATTGGTGAGTTTGAGAAATTTTAGGATCTTAGATCTAGGGTTTGGGCATCCTTGGGGAAGAAGGAGTTCTCCCAAAACAAGGAAACAACCAAACTTGGGCACCAAGCAAGGGAGTTGTTTTGGAAACAACTCCCTCAAGGAGGTTCGGCCCCCCTAGGGACCGCCCCCCTTGCTTGCCGCCCAAGCTTGGCCGCCCTAGGGGCCGGGCGGCCCTAACCCGCGGGCCTAGGCTTGTGGGTTTTGGGCCGGGCCGGCCCTAGGGCCTTGTGGTTCATGTTATTGGGCCCGGGCAATTTGATTGTTGGGCCCATGGACCGTTTTAACCCTACAAATCCTAGAATTAATTAAAATTGACCAAGCGCGTTAAAATTGGATTTTAACTGTTTATGTGCAAATCGCATGGTGATTGGATATGGCATTAGGATGTGGTTTGATGTGGATGTTTAATTTTGTGGTTTGGTTTTACGGCCTGCGAGCTGATCAATTAATTGTAATAATTAATTAGGGTTTTATGGCCTGCGTGTCATTTTTTTCTCAACTTGTGAGATTTATTTTATTTAGTATAGAAATTAGCTAGTGCTAGATAAAGTAGATTGTTAGCCAAGATTGGAGAAAAAGAAGACCAAAGCCAAAGAAGCCACAAAAGATGGAGCATGGAGCATGGAGCATTCCACATGACTATGAAGGATGGACCAAAAGATCAAGACGCATGGAGATGTGTTTGTTTAGGGTTCATAGATAATTCCATTGGCTTGGAATTATCTTAGTCTAGAAAAGGCCATATCCACATCACGTTTAATTTCTGTTTTGTGGTTGTTTATTTTAATGTCTTATTATTGTGTGGTTGGTGTATGGATGATGCATGCAATTAGGATAATAATATAATTAGACAACCCGGATCTATTATTTGGAGTTGTGCCCAAACTCAAATAGATAGATTAGTTGATGATGATCAACAAGACAATTAAAATTGAATTTAAAATCCCTCAAAATTCAAATATTGTGTCCTTGCCTTCTCGTTATTTAAACACTCATTATAATCATTATTTACCAAGTTCGTGCGTGCCAAAGCATGGCGACTTGGTTCATCAGGATGGAATGCGATGGCACGTAACAATGTATTGAACACAACTAGGCTATTAATTTGATTAAGAAACCTAGAGGCAATCAATTGGGATTATCCATATGGATGGATAAATAAGGAGTTATTTTCCCAATTGAACCAAGAGTTGCATATGGGATGCAATTGGAATTGTTCCTACCTAAAGTAGTCAAATTATGGGTGACTTTCCAAAGCAAGCTCATAAGGAGATGAAAGATGGATCTTGGCCCACTAGAAAATATAAGGATATTTTCCGCATTAATATCTTGACGGTTATTAATCCGTAGAAAAATAGTGGGAGCTATATTTGATAAACTAGCCATTATTGAATATAGTCAAAAAAATTCACAAATACTAAAACTTGCGTATTTTCCTTTTGTAGAATTCCAAATGGCAAACAACTCATCGAGTTCACAACATTCCCTACGATCTGTCCTTGAGAAGGACAAGCTCTCTGGAACCAACTTTCTTGATTGGTACAGAAACTTGATAATTTTTCTCAAGCAAAGAGAAGAAACTGTACGCAATAGAGGAGCATGTTCCAGAAGGTCCAGAGAACCAAACACCTGCAACCCTAAAGGTGTATCAAAAGCGTGTTGATGACGCTAATGATGCGGCCTGCCTTATGCTTTGCACCATGACTTCTGAGCTTCAGAAGCAACACGAAAACATGAATGCTGTCGATATGATCGAACATCTAAAGCAGCTCTTCCAAGAGCAGGCGAGGGTAGAGAGGTATGAGGTCTCAAAGGCACTGTTCAAGTGTCATCTGGCAGAAGGGAACCCGGTGGGACCCCATGTACTACGAATGATCGGGTACTTGGAGAATCTCGCCCGACTGGGGTTCCCGGTCGGCCAAGAGTTGGCAACCGATCTCGTGTTGCAATCGTTGCCCGAGAGTTATGGACAGTTCATTATGAACTATAACATGAACGAGATCGTTAAACCACTGCCAGATTTACTCAATATGTTGAGGACGGCTGAACAGAGCATCAACAAGGGTAAGGGCAAGGCCATAATGATGGTACAGAAAGGAAAGGGCAAAAGGTTTGCCTCTTCCTCCAAAGGCAAAGGCAAGTCAGTTGCCAAGTCCAAGGAACCTGCCCTTAAACCTGTTGGTGGCATTGCCAAGGGTGTGACTAAAGGTGAATGTCACTACTGCAGTCAGCCTGGACACTGGAGGAGGAACTGCCCAAAATATCTGGAGGACAAGAGGCTTGGAATAGTGATTCCACCAACACCAGGTATTTTTGGTTGTAGATGTCAATTTAACTTTATCTACATCATGGGTATTAGATACTAGATTTGGATCTCATATTTGTCGAAATATGCAGGATCTAAAGAGAAGTAGAAGATTGGCTAAAGGGGAGGTAGATCTGCGCGTTGGGAATGGAGCAAAGGTTGCTGCGTTGGCCATAGGCGTGTGCGAGCTATCTCTGCCTTCAGGATTAGTTTTAGAATTAAATAATTGCTATTTTGTGCCTGCTATGAGCAGAAACATTATTTCTATTTCTTGTTTGGACAAGGATGGTTTTATTATTTCAATAAAGAACAATTGTTGTTCCTTTTATTTAAATAATATTCACTATTTTAGTGCGCAATTATTTAATGGACTTTATGTCCTTGATCTAAGAAATCCTGTCTACAACATTAATACCAAGCGGATTAAAATAAATGATTTAAATCTTGCTTATTTATGGCACTGTCGTTTAGGCCACATAAATGAGAAACGTGTATCTAGACTCCATAAGGATGGATTACTAGACTCAATTGATTTTGAATCATATGAGACATGTGAGGCTTGTTTATTGGGAAAAATGACAAAGTCCCCTTTCAATAAGAAAGGTGAGAGGACTAGTGAGCAGTTGACGCTCATACATACCGATGTGTGTGGGCCATTTGCCACGCCTGCCAGGGGTGGTTATGTCTACTTCATTACATTTACTGATGATTACAGTAGATATGGATTTGTGTACCTTATGAGGGCAAAATCCGAATCCTTTGAAGTGTTCAAAGAATTCAAGAATGAAGTAGAAAAGCTACTTGGCAAAAGTATAAAGGCTCTACGATCGGATCGTGGAGGAGAATACTTGAGCCAAAAGTTTGACGACTATCTTAGAGAGTGTGGGATCGTGTCCCAACTCACTCCACCCGGAACGCCACAATGGAATGGCGTGTCCGAGAGGAGGAATCGAACCCTATTGGATATGGTTCGATCTATGATGTGTCAAACCGATCTTCCATTATCATTTTGGAGCTACTTTCTATTAAGTGCAGCTTTCACCATTAACCGTGTTCCATCTAAGTCAGTCATGAAGACACCATATGAGATGTGGAGTGGGAGGCGTCCCACACTGTCGTTCATGAGGATTTGGGGCTGCGATGTCTATGTAAAACGTTTACAATCAGACAAGCTGGGGCCGAAATCGGATAAGTGTAAATTTGTGGGGTACCTTAAGGAAACTAAGGAATACTACTTCTACAATTCAACCGAGAACAAAGTGTTTGTTTCTCGGACCGGCGTGTTTCTAGAAAGAGAGTTTTGTCTCTAAAGAAGCAAGTGGGAGGACTGTAGAACTTGAAGAGGTTCAAGAACCACAAATCACTGAACCGATTATGGAACATGGACAGGAACCACAAGTAGTTGTGGAGCAACCTGTTCAGGTAACACAAGAGCTTCGTAGATCTAGTAGAGTGCGCCAGGAACCCGAGAGGTATGGACTTCTCTTAACCAATTCCGGTGACACGATGCTCATAGATGATGAGCCTACTACCTATGAGGAGGCCATGAGTGGCCCAGACTCTCAGAAGTGGCTGGAAGACATGAGATCCGAGATGGAATCCATGTATACCAACAAAGTATGGACTTTGGTGTAACCACCCGATGGGGCGCGGCCCATAGGGGGCAAGTGGGTCTTCAAGAAGAAGATCGACATGGATGGTAATGTGATTACCTATAAGGGCCGATTAATGGCTAAAGGATTCAGACAGATTCATGGTATTGACTATGATGAAACCTTTTCACCAGTCGCTATGACCAAATCCATCCGAATCCTACTTGCGATTGCAGCATACCACGACTATGAGATTTGGCAGATGGATGTCAAAACAGCATTCCTTTATGGGAATCTCCTCGAGGACGTGTATATGATACAGCCGGAGGGTTTTAAGGATCCAAAGCAAGCCAACAAAGTCTGTAAGCTGCAACGATCCATTTATGGATTGAAGCAAGCTTCTAGGAGTTGGAATCGACGTTTTGATGAAGTGGTCAAAGAGTTTGGCTTCATCAGAAACGAAGATGAGTCTTGTGTCTACAAGAAGGTTAGTGGGAGCTCTGTAGCTTTTCTGGTCTTGTATGTGGATGACATACTACTCATTGGAAACGACATTCCCATGCTGCAATCTGTTAAAGATTGGCTAGGAAAGTGTTTCTCAATGAAGGACTTAGGGGAAGCAGCCTATATACTCGGTATAAAGATCTATAGGGATAGATCTAAAAGGTTGCTAGGCCTAAGTCAAAGTACATATATTGACAAGGTGTTGAAACGGTTCAACATGCAAGATTCCAAGAAGGAATTCTTGCCCATGTCACATGGAATCACTCTTTCAAAGAGTGGTTGTCCTCCCAATGAGATTGAGAAGGAACGCATGAGTAGAATCCCCTATGCCTAGACCATAGGATCTATCATATACGCCATGTTATGTACTAGACAAGATGTGTCATACGCCTTGAGTATGACAAGCAGATACCAATCCAATCCGGGTGAGAGTCACTGGATTGCGGTCAAGAACATCCTAAAGTACTTGAGAAGAACTAAGGATGCTTTCTTGATATTTGGCGGTGAGGAAGAGTTGCATGTAAAGGGTTACACTGATGCAAGCTTCCAAACCGACAGAGATGACTTTAGATCACAGTCGGGATATGTGCTGAATGGAGCAGCGGTGAGCTGGAAGAGTTCCAAGCAAGAGACGGTAGCTGATTCTACAACAGAGGCTGAGTACATTGCTGCAAATGGCGCAGCAAAGGAAGCTCTTTGGATCAGAAAAGTTGTTTCTGAACTTGGTGTGGTTCCTAGCATTGCGGATCCAGTCGAGTTTTTCTGTGACAACACTGGGGCGATCGCGCAATCAAAGGAACCAATATCGCATCAGAAATCCAAGCACGTGCTCAGGAAGTTTCATCTGATTCGAGATATTATTGATAGAGGAGACGTTCGGATATGCAAGATTCCTACAGATGATAATTTGTCAGACCCGCTTACAAAGCCTCTCACGCAGTGGAAGCATGAAGGGCACACTAAGAGTATGGGCATACGAGATGCGCCAGATTGGCTCTAGTGCAAGTGGGAGACTGTTGGAATAGATGCCCTAGAGGCAATCTAGTTTAGTATGAATTATTTGTGGCTAGAAATTCATTTATTATTTATTGGATATTTAATATAATGAATTCCTTAGATTTACAATTGTGTTGTTTATCTTAAATATCCCTAGTCAAGTATAATGATTAATGGGACAATCATCTCTAGACTAGTATGGGGTTGGATTGATATGGAGATATCACGATCCAGCACATA
Organism: Linanthus parryae; assembly: GCA_023055425.1. Taxonomy (NCBI): domain Eukaryota; kingdom Viridiplantae; phylum Streptophyta; class Magnoliopsida; order Ericales; family Polemoniaceae; genus Linanthus; species Linanthus parryae. The sequence goes on along the minus strand of JALGPY010000002.1, from coordinate 112,773,240 downwards.
GGTGTGCATTAGGGAATGTTGCACTGGATTGACCCATCTCCGAGAAGGCTACATACACGTTATGTTGAGTCACAAGCGCTTCTCGCGGTGCAATGGTATTGTCATCCTTAGACTTGAAGTCACTAGATATTCTAGTTGTGGATTATTGTGATCTTGGTAGCGTCAAACGCTACACCGTAACTGGGTAGTTATAAAGGCGTGTACTGGATACAATAAGAAGCAAGCTTAGAGATCGTAGTGGACGTAGATAGAATTTGTCCCTCCCACATAACGGGAGAAAATATCCTAGGCCACTCGAGGGATAGTGCTTATAAAATGTCTGGCCAGACTCAAATAAATCAATATGGGATATTGATGTTATTTGCACGAATAAGGCTATTCCCATTGATCGAGAAACTATGGATTGGATATACGAGTGTGACTTGTATGTATCGTGTCCAATCCGGATATAGAGACAAAGGGATGAGACAATTACTTGTACAAAGGTTGTCAAGATGACTATTCTATTAGTTGGCTAGAATGGATGTTTTGCTAGAAACCGCTCCATATTAGCAAATAGTTGCTACCAACTAGATAGAACCTATGGGGTCACACGCTACATAGAGTTGAACTAGATTTGGGAATAAATTAATAGGATTAATTAATTAGAAGGATCACTTTGCAAACCCTTGCAAACTTAGTAGGGACTAATTTGCAAGGAAGGGACTAAATTGAATTCTAGTAGGACTAGAATAAGTCCTTTAGGTAGTTGGCAAGGAGTTGTTGGACTATATAAAGGACCTTCCTTCCTTCCTTCCTTCCCACATAACTTATGCTCATTATTGAACATAACAAAGAGTAGGAGAGAATAAAAGGAGAGAGAGCAAGCAACAAGGGAGCCGACCGCCCCCTTGCCGCCGCCCCGTCCCCGTCGGCCATAAGGAGGCCGAGACCCTCCTTTTGGGTCTCGTTTTGCGTGATTCTTCTTCCTCTTCCTCTTCCGGGCTAGCACCAAGGACTTGGGAGATCTAGGATCAACTCTAGGCGTGGATCAACCATAGAGAACGTGACACAATTCGCGTTTGAAGTCATCAAAGGAGAACCCTAAGGTGTGTTTATGATTTCTTACCCTTACCATCGTTATGTCTCTTGACTTGTGATCCTTGGGGGGTTTGGCATGGTTTTATGATTGTTTATGCTTCCGTTGCGCATCCATGAATCAAAACCCTACAATCTGAATCTACGAACAAGTGAGGATAATTCTCTCGCATCAAAGCTTCACGCTCCCAGGTCATTTCCTCAATGCGACCATGACTCCATAATACTTTCACTGAAGGAATTGCTCGTCCTCTTAGAATCTTCTCTTGGTGATCTAGAAATCGGATAGGTTTCTTTTCAAATTATACTCCATCAGATACGTCTAAATCCTCAAAGTGCAAGACATGCGATGGGTCTACCTCGTATTTCCTCAACATAGACACGTGAAATACACTGTTAACACCTGAAAGTTGAGGTGGCAATGCCAAACGATATGCTACATCACCAACTCTCTTCAGTATCTCAAACGGGACAATAAAACGTGGTGACAACTTTCCTTTCTTCCCAATTCGAATAAAACCACTTCTAGGTATCACTTTCAAAAAAATGTGATCACCAACCTCCAAGTATAATGGTCTACGTCTCTGGTCTGCATACCTCTTCTGACGACTCTGAGCTGTCAGAAGTCGCTGTCTAATAAGTTTAATCTTATCGGTTGTCTCCATGAAAAGCTCTGGTCCTAGAATAGGTGTATCTCCGAATTCCGCCCAACATAAAGGTGATCGACAAGGTCTACCATACAATGCCTCATAAGAGTCTGAAGTACTTATTGTAAGAGAACTCCACAAGAGGTAAATGATCTTCCCAACTACCTTTAAGATCCATGACACAACTCTAAGAATATCTTCTAATATCTGAATATTCCTCCCAGATTGACCATCTGTCTGAGGGTGAAAAGCTGTACTAAAGCATAATTGAGAGACTAAAGCATGCCGCAAGCTCTGCCAAAACTGAGAAGTGAATCTAGGGTCTCTGTCAGAAAAAATAAATACTGGAACTCCATGTAAACTTACAATCTCTTTGACATATAATGGACTCAAGACCTCTAATGAGTCAGTCACACGAATGGGCAGGAAATGAGCGGACTTAGCCAAACGATCAACAATAACCCTAACTGAATCGTGTCCAGAGGAGATTTAGGAAACCCAGAAACAAAATCCATGGTAATATTGTCCTACTTCAACTCAGCTATGGGGAAAGGCTGTAATATAATCCTGCCGGTCTCTGGTGTTCTGCCTTAACCTTCTGACAAGTCTAACATCTAGACACGAATTAAAAACGTCCCTCTTCATGCCATTCCAAATGTACTGTTGACACATATCATGATACATCTTAGTTCCACCTGGATGAAATGCTAAACGAGAATGGTGAAACTCTTTAAGTACCTCTTCTCTCAATTGATCCACCATTGTAAAAATACTCTTCCTCTAAGCCTTAAGCTATCATAAGCATGAATAGACCAACCCTCCTTTGCATTTCCCTCTCTCACTTGCTTCCTGATTTCCTCCAACTCAGAATCTCTCCGTTGAGCCTCAATAACTCTAGTAAGAAGAGTAGGTGTAGCAACTAAGTTTCCCAGAAAACATAAATCATCCTTCTCTTCTAAACCCAAATTATATTCGTTAATTGAGCTAATCATATGCCACTCCTGGATCAAAATACTTGCAATAATTACCCGAGACTTCCGATTCAAAGCATCAGCAACAGTATTAGCTTTCCATGGATAATATTCCAAAGTAAAATCATAATCCTCCAAGTACTCCATCCGTCTACGTTGCCTCATGTTAAGATCCTTCTGAGTAAATAAGTACTTCAGACTCTTATGATCAGAAAATACCTCAAAGCATTCGCCATAAAGATAGTGTCTCCAGGTCTTCAACGTAAAGACAATAGCTGGTAACTCCAAGTCATGTGTAGGGTAATTAACTTCATGAGATTTCAACTGTCTAGATCCATAAGCCACAACCTTTCCCAACTGCATCAATACACACCCCAAACCTTCCTTAGAAGCATCGCAATAAAAAGTATAGCCCAAACCTCTTTCAGGAACAACCAATATAGGAGCACTCGTCAATCTCTTCTTCAATTCTTGAAATACTCTCTCACAAGAATCATTCCAAAGAAACTTCCTTTCCTTCCTAGTAAACTTTTTCAATGGGCCTGCCAAACGAGAGAAATTCTCTATAAACTTCCGATAATACCCAGCTAGCCCAAGAAAACTTCGTATTTCAAATACAGTCATTGGCCTCTCCCAATCCATTAGAGCCTCGACCTTTTTAGGATCAATAGCAACTCCAAATTCATATACTACATGCCTAATAAATTTCACCTCAGTCAACCAGAATTCGCATTTGCAAGCTTTACCATAAAGTTGGTTGTCTCTAAGCAACTGTAACACCAACCTCTAGTGTTTCTCATGCTCCTCTTTCGATTGAGAATAGATTAAGATATCATCTATGAACACGATCACAAACTGATCAAGATAAAGCCTAAAAATGCAGTTCATCAAGTCCATAAATACCGCCGGAGCATTAGAAAACCCAAAAGGCATTACTAGAAAATCATAATGGTCATATCTAGTCCTGAAGGCAGTCTTTGGTATGTCTTCTTATCTAACTCTCAACTGATGATACCCCGAACGAAGATCAATCTTCGAAAAACACTTAGAACCCTTCAACTGGTCAAACAAATCATCAATTCTGGGTAAGGGATACTTATTCTTGATGATGACACGGTTAGGCTGCCTAAAATCAATAAACAAACTCAAAGTTCCATCCTTCTTCTTAGCAAATAACACAGGAGCTCCCCACGGTGAGCAACTAGGTCTAATATACCCTTGATCTGACAAGTCTTGAATTTGGGTATGAAGCTCTTTCAACTCAGCTAGAGCCATACGATAAGGTGTAATAGAGATAGGTTTAGTACCAGGTTTCAAATCAGTGAAAAACTCGACTTCCCTGTAAGGAGCTAAATCGGGTAACTCCTCAGGTAATATGTCAACAAACTCGCTAACAACACGTGGCAAGGCAATGAATTGTTCAGACTCATGTGAACCTGATAAACTGGATAACCACCCATTTTGATGATCTTGCCACTTAGAGTGTCTCAATGACGAAGGCAATACATCTCTAAAGTTTCCGGTGAACTGGAAACGAGTACCATTTGGGTTAACTAACGTCACCCGCTTCTCATGACAATCTAATACAACAAAGTGAGCAGACAACCAGTCCATGCCCAAAATGATGTCGAACTCGACCATGTCTAGAATTCTCAAGTCAAAGGTGACTCGAGCATCCGTAATAACAAGATCGCAGCCTCTACATATTGTATCAACACGAGATCTCCCCCCTAACGGTGAGTTCACTCCCAACGCAGTATATAGAGGTTCTGCAGATAAGCCAAGTAATGAAACACATGAAGAAGATATAAAAGAATGTGAAGCGCCATAATCAAACAAGACATCTACCCATGTATTGTGCAATTAAAATGTACCTCTTATCACTGAGTGATCATAGGAGGGCTCATCAACTGGATAAAGAGCAAATGCTCTACCCTGAGACCCCTGACTTTTCCCTCCAACCTTTCCCTTTCCTCGACCATAACCCATCTGCTGGGATCCTCCAAACGATTGTGAAACTAGCGGCCTAATAGATTGTTGGGATTGCTCAGGACGAGACTGCGTCTGCTGGTTCACACTACCCTGCTGAGATCCCCCACCATAACCTGTATCATTTGCTTGAGGAAAATCAGAGCGATACTGGCCTGACTGACCACACCCCCAACATATAACGTTTCCCCTCTCATGAAAACCACTAACTTGTGGACGAGGAGGTCTGAAAGACTGGCTCGGGTAAGAAAATGTCTTCTGCCTCTTCCCTGAGTAATTCTCCCTGTGTTCTGACTGCCTCCCCTTCTGTGGGTAACCTCGATTCTGACCTTTAGTCTCCCATATGCCTTAAGAATCGGCCAACTCCCTCTCAGCAACTAAAGCAGACTCTACAACCTCAGAATAACACTCCAAGCGTAAAAATGCTATCTTGACTCGAATAGATGGATAAAGACTCCACTCAAACAACCTAGCCTTCTCGATATCACCAAACACCATATTAGGGGCATATCGAGCAAGCTCGGTAAACTTTGCCTCATACTGCATCACAGACATACTACCCTACTTCAAGTTTAAAAACTCTCGAGCCTTAGCTGCCGGAACCACCTCTGGAAAGAAATTCTTCAAAAACATAGTCTTAAAGGTCCTCCACGAGAGAAGTGATATGTCTAGGTTAGAGGTAACCAAACACCACCACTGATCAGCCTCATCTTCCAACTGAAAAGTTGCCAACCTTACTCTAGTCTCATATCCCAAGATCCCCATACTAACGAAAGTCTTCTCAATCTGTCTTACCTAATGCTCAGCTGCAACTGGGTCAGGGATAGCTCGAATAATATGTGAATTCTGCCTCTTAAACTCCTTAAGTGCCTTCATAGTATTAGGGTTAGCACCCTGATTAGGAATAGACGCACTACTATCTCCATTCGTCCCATCCCCCAAGTTTGATGTAGCCATCTACAACAAAAACATCTAAAATGTCATAACTATAAACTTAAAAGATAAAAATCATTTCAAGAAAATAGAACACGTAGCACATACGATTCCAAAACAATTACATTAAGTCCGAGGTTTCTCGTCTACCTAAGCTCTGATACCAAGCTGGCACGCCCGTAAACCGGGGTGAATTTTTTTTTAGGATAAAACTAAAGGAAACTGATTGAACAAGAGCTAAACAACTCAAACTTGTATTACCCAAACTGAAATATGTTACAGAGTAGTAAGAGCTAATAACGGTTCCCAACCCAACTATATTACAATAAAAACAAGTTGAGACTTGTCTTGAAAGCTATAGATAAGCTAACACTCTAAACAGCTAAGACAACTCAGGGACTGAACAATCAACACCACCATAACTTGTACCTATAAAATGATAGGGTTGAGCTTACTGCAAGCTTAGTAGAGAACATCAAGGCAACAGTCCAAACACGTATTGTTTCTTGATACACGTATCACATCAGCATGCTATCGCAGTTTTGTATAAACATGTATATCTAGTTATGCATATGCAGCGTTTCATCGTTTTATTATCTTCATGGAACCTGTGGTGCTCACATGCGAGCTCCCATCTAGGAGTGAGTCAGCCTACCTCCGCATACGCGCTCTCAACGGGGAGCGGAGTACCCACCTGCCATCAAGCTGGCAGTGCTTTCTGCACCGGGCCTCGGGTGCGTTCAGGGATTTTTTACCCAAGGGACGTTCAATCCCTAACCCCATCCATTTATATTTCCACTTTCATTATTAATTTCACCTGTAAATTGTGATGAACAGCACTATCGGCCATATCATCATGCTAACAACATATCAACAATCAACACAGTTGATAGCCTGTATCTAGCATAGTCACGAATATCTGTAGCATATTCGAATAGCAATTTCCGCAGCATCTCTGCATGATTCAAATACTCAAATAACAATTTGACAGCACATCCACATGAATCATGTACCAGTTTATAATTTCAAAATAATCAGGCATAAAATCGACACAGTAATAGAAATTTAATAATTTCAACGAATATATCTAAGCAGTACAACGACTAGCGTATAATCAGGGAACGCAATACGTTTAGGGCTATAATGTTGAGATTCCCTACCCCGTTTCGACGAAGCTGCTAATAATATAATATAAAACCTCCGAATATGATAATTAGGAATACCCTTCGTGAGCCTCTCTAACTCTCTCTCACTCTCGCTATAGTACTGCTAGAATTTGGAATGAGAATTAACTATAACTTCGTGTCGTTTTTATAAGAGGGGTCGACGAGTAGCGTCCCGCATCCTGCCGATTAGTGCATGCAACTCGACACATGTCGCCATGTGTCAAGCCCTAAAAAGCCCTAAGGCCAAATTTGCATGCGTCGCTTGAGTTCCCATAAGTCTGCATGTAAAAGTATAATTGTCACAAGTGATATAGTGTTTTGGCCTAGCCAAATTATGCCAACAAGGCTACACTTGTGAGTATTAATCACCGCCACTTGCTCGAGTCAACTCAAACCTTTCTTCCACCCAAAGTCTTTATCTCTCTTGGTAAGGTTGAGAATTCAACATCAAACACCTTTCTATTTATGTTACGTAACTAGGAATTGAACCATCCATTTAATATTATCATGGTTTTTTATTTAGGCCATTACTTCATGTTCCCTTAGCCAATATTTGCATGCCACATATGGAGATTCCACTACTCCCATTTCCTTTCTCTTATAAAAATCCACGATCATGCAGAGAAGGGTTTATTGTCTCATTGTATTTCTTATCCTAATCTTCTTGGGCATTTCATGTACTACATCATCATACTAACACATCAAAAAAAGGCCATGAATGAGTGATAATATCCACTGATAAGTATAAACTAAGTATTAACTTAATGAAATTTTCATTTCTTTGTTTCCAAAGTCCAACCATGTATATTCTTCCTTACCAACTCACACACGTCCAACAACTAGTAATTTCCCTATCTTCTTCATTATTTATTTATTTTAATATCTATCTAAGATTTCCTCTTTATCTCCATATAAACCAACTATTTACCCATGCTGGAAGTATTAGGCAATCTTAAAGTAAGGTCACTGAAAGCTCTAAGTGTGAAATTTAACTGATATATAAGTTGGTAAAATATTACTTTTAGGTCTTCTAAAAATAATAATGTTAAATTTCCAAATTGAGAAGTCCATAATAAAGTTGATTTTCGATTAACACGACTCCTAAGTCCATTTTATAGACATGTCAACGAAATGCCAAATAACAAAAAAAATAGAAATGTAACGACTGTAAATAATCCAAATACGAAGAACATGATTGCTAAAAATTATACTTTCATATTCTGAAAAATATTGAGATATTACAGATAGAGTAGAACTCATAGGAGTTTTAGAAACCTTGGATTGAGACATATTGTACTTGTTCAGTAAATCCTTGGTATACTTGTTCTGAAGTAGGAAAACCATTTCTTAATTTGATGAACATGAAGTCCAAGAAAGAAATTTAACTCTCCCATTAAGCTCATTTCAAAGTCCATGCACATAATACTTGAGAACTCCTTGGATAAAACATGATTAGTAGAACCAAAAAATATATCATCAACATAAATATGAACTACTAATATATCTTTCTCATGAGTTTTGATAAAAAAAGGTTTTATCAACCAAGCCTCTTTTGAAACCATTTTCAAGGAGATATTTAAGCAGTCTTTCATACCAAGCCCTTAGAGCATTTTTCAAGCCATAAAGAGCTTTATCAAGATTGAAAACATGATTAGGGAAATCATCACTTTCAAAACCAGGAGGTTGAGCACCCTAAACTTCTTCTTTCAAATATCCATTTAGGAAAGTAAATGCAAGAAATATTCTAATGGCTTCTAACCTGGCTACATGAGCAAAAATCTCGTCATAGTCAATACCTGCTTCTTTCTTGTAGCCATGATCCACAAGTCTGGCTTTTTTTCTGATTACTTTGCCATTCTCATTCAGCTTGTTTCTGAATACCCTTCCAATCACAGACTGGGTCTTGGGAGCAGGAAGCAAATTCTACACTTTGTTCCTCTCAAACTCATTCAACTCACTTTTCATAGAAATAATCCAGTCTGCTTCTTGTATTGCATCTTTTATATTTTTTGGTTCTACAAGATAAACAAAGGCATTAAAAGGACACAGATTCTTTAATTGAGATCTAGTAGTTGTACCAGTAGTTGGATCAGAAATGATGTTATCAATTGGATGGGATCATGAATATCTGAACCTTTTCCTTTGAGTCCATGGTTCTGGTTCTTCAGGAAGTTTTTAAAGCCTTGAGAAGTTGAGGTAGTGGGTGATCCACTTTGTATTCCTTGAGATCCATTCAAGGCTTTGATAGCCATTTTCAAGGCTTTGAAAATCGTTTCTTTATTCCTGCAGGCCATACTTAATACCATTCTTTGTACTATCAAATTCAAATCTGCAAAACCTTCACGCAAAGAACCATCATTGCTTTCATCAAAGATAACATGAATACTTTCCTCAAAAACTTTGGTTCTCCTATTAAGAACTCTTTAGTCTTTTCTTCTCAAAGAGTAACCAAGATAAATTCCTTCATCACTTCTGACATTAAACTTGCCAAGATTATTTTTACCATTGTTATGAACAAAATAAGTGTAGCCAAAAGGTTGAAAATATGAAATATTTGGCTTTCTACCTTTAAAAAAATCATAGGGGGTTTTCCAAAAGCATTTTCCTAGACATATCCTCAAGAATTATGTTTTTGATTTCAACTACTCCGTTCTCTTGGGCAGTTCTGGGAGCTGAAAAATTGTAAGAACTTCTAAGCTTTGCAGAGGAAAAATCAAATTAAATTTGATCTAATTGTCTATCATGATCACTCTTAATAGAAGTAATAGGAAGGTTTTTAGAAGTTTGTAACTCTTTGCAAAGCTTAGAAAATTCAGACAGGGCTTCAGACTTTTCTCTTACGAACATAAACCTAGTTCTTAGATGGAGAAAGAACATTATTTTTTGGCTAGATGTCCTAGAGGAAATCTTATTTAGTATGAACATTATTTTTTGGCTAGAATAATCATTTTATTATTTATGGAGATATTTAATATAATAAAGTCCTTAGATTCTAATTGCTGTTTATCTTAAATATCCATAGCCATTTATATTGATTAATATGAAGATCAACTATAGACTAGTATGTGGGTTGATTGATATGGGGATATCAAGTCTAGCACATGGGTATGCATTAGGGGTAACGGCATACTGGAATCACCCACCACAAGAAGGATACATATAAGTTATGTAAAAGAAACAAGCGCTTCTCGTAGTGACAATGGTATTGTGGTCCTTAGACTTGAAGACACTATATGCTCTAGTTGTGGAGTATTATGTTTAGATATCACCAAACGCTGCACCGTGACTGGGTGGAAATAATGGCGTTTATCACACATAGTATGAAGCAAGCTTTGAGGTGGTAGTGATGTAGAGAGGATTTGTCCCTCCCACATAATGGGAGAACATATCCACTACCATTGGAAGGGTAGTTCTTATAGAATGTCTGGCCAGACTCAGATAAATCAATATGGGATGTTATACACATGGATAAGCCTATTCCCATGATCGAGAAACTATGTATTGGATATACGAGTGAGACTTATATGTATCGTTCCAATCCAGATATAGAGAGAAAGGGATGATACAATACAGTAACATTGGTCACAAGGTTTATCGGATCACTGACTATTTTTATTAGTTGGGTGACATAGATGTGTTGTTAGACACCGCTCTATGTTAGTAATTATTACTACCAACTAAGTAGAAACCTATGGCGTCACACGCCCTATGGATTAGAATAGGATTGGGAATTAATTAGTAGGACTAATTAAATAGTAGGATCAATAAGCAACCACAAGCAAACTTATTAGGACTAATTTTCAAAGCGGACTAATCCGTGTACGGACATGATTAGTATTGGGGCTAATATGTAGTTAATAAGGATTTATTAACTATATAATGGCACTCCTATCTTATTTTCTCATAAGTGCATCATTACTGAGTGCAAGAACAAAGCAAGGAGAGAGCAAGACAATGACGTTGAACACCCCCCCCCCCCCCCCCGCTCGCCCATACCGTCGGCCACAAAGAGGCGCGACCTCTTTGGTCCTCGTTGTGTGTGATCTTCTCCATCCTCCTTCCTCCTGTTGCTAGCACATAGACGTTGGAAGGTCTCTGGTGCAATCCTAGGCGGGGATAGTCATTGAGACATGGATAGCATTCTACGTAGAGTGATCTTTCAAACAAACAGAGTACACAACGTATACCCTTACCACGTTATCATAGCTTGTCCTGCGATTCATGGAGGGTCATGAACGAAATTAGTTTATTGTATTTCCGCTATGTAATCCATATCAAAACCCTACAGTGCCGAATCCTTCTGTACCTTATGAAGGCCAAATCTGAATCCTTTGAAAAATTCAAAGAATTCAAGAATGAAGTAGAGAAGCAGCTTGGCAAGAGTAGTATTAAGGCTCTACGATCGGATCGTGGAGGAGAATACTTGATCTAAAATTTTGATGAATATCTTAGAGAGTGTGGGATCTTGTCCCAACTCACTCTACCCGGAACCCCACAGTGGAATGGCATGTCGCAAAGGAGGAACCGAACTCTGTTTGGACATAGTTCGATCTATGATGTGTGAAAATGGTCTTCTGTTTTCTTTTTGAGGACACGCTCTATTATGAAGATTTGCGGTTGCGACGTCTATGTAAAGCGTTTATAAATAGACAAGCTCGGAACAAAGTCGAATAAGTGTAAGTTTGTGGGATACCCTAAGGCAACGAATGAGATATTTCTTCTACAATCCACCCGAGAACAAAGTGTTTGTTTCCCGGACCAGTGTGTTTCTAGAAAGAGAATTTTTCTCTAAAGAAGCCAGTGGGAGGACAGTAGAACTTGAAAAAGTTCAAGAACCACAAACCACTTATCCTACTATGGAACATGAAAAGGAACCGCAAGATGTTGTGGAGGAACATGTTCAAGTAACAAAATAACTTTGTAGTTCGAGGTGCGTCAGGAGCCAGAGAGGTATGGACATCTCGTAACTGAGCATGGTGATGCATTACTCATAGATGATGAGCCTGCTACCTTTTGAGAGGCCATAAAAGGTTCGGACTCTCAATAGTGTCTTAAGGCCATGAGATCCGAAATGGAATCCATGTACACCAACAAAGTATGGACTTTGGTGGAACCACCCCAAAGGGATCGACCTATAGGGTGAAAGTTGGTCTTCAAGAAGAAGACTGACATGGATGGCAATGTGATTGCCTATTAGGACCGATAGGTGGAAAAAGGATTCAAACAGATTCATGGTATTGACCATGATGAAACCTCTTCCCCACTCGCGATGACCAAATCCCATCGTATCTTACTTGCTATTGCAGCTTATCACTATTGAGAGACTTGGCAGATGGATTTCAAAATAGTGTTTCTGTATGGAAACATCCTTGACATGACACAGCCAGAGGGTTTTGAGGATCCAGAGCATGCCCATAAAGTGTGTAAGTTTGCAGCGATCCATTTATGGGTTGAAGCAAGCTTCTAGGATTAGGAATCTGCGTTTTGATGATGGGGTCAAAGAGTTTGGCTTCGTCAAGAATGAAGATGAACCTTGTGTTTACAAGAAGGTTAGTTTGAGCTCTGTTGTGTTTCTGGTATTGTATGTGGATGACATACTACTCATTGGAAACGACATTCCTACCTTGCAATCTGTTAAAAATTGGCTAGGGAAATGTTTCTCAATGATGGACTTAGGGGACGCAACTTATTTACTTGGTATCAGGATCTATGGGGATAGATTGAGGAAGCTGCTTGGCCTAAGTCTAAGTACATATATAGACAAGGTGTTGAAACGGTTTAACATGCAAGACTCCAAGAGAGAATTCTTGCCCATGTCGCATGGGATCACCCTTTCGAAGGATGATTGTCCTTCCAATGAGATTGAGAAGAACCACATGAGTAGGATTATGTATAATTCAGCAATAGGATCTATCATGTACGCCATGTACTAGAACCGATGTGTCATACGCGTTGAGTATGACAAGCAGATACTAGTCGAATCCGGTGAAAGTCACTGGATTGCTGTCAAGAATATCCATATCTACTTGAGAAGAACGAAGGATGCATTCTTGATATATACAGGGGAGGAAGAGCTAAGTGTAAAGAATTACACTGATGCAAGCTTCCAAACAGACATAGATGATTTCATATTGCAGTTGATATTTGTGTTTTGCCTTAATGGAGGACTTGTGAGCTGGAAGAGTTCCAAGCAAGAGACGATTGCTGATTCTACAACTGAGGCTGAGTACATTCCTGCATCAGGTGCAACAAAGGAGGCTGTTTGGATTAGGAAGTTCATTACTTATCTTTGTGTGGTTCCTAGTATTTTGGATCCAATTGAGTTGTATTGTGCCAACACTGCGGCGATCGCACAATACAAGGAACCCAGGTCACACCGGAAAACTAAGCATGTACTCAGGAAGTTCCATCTTATTCAAGAGATCATCGATAGAGGAGATGTGAAGATATGCAAGATTCCTACAGATGAAAATATGTCACATCCACTTACAAATGCTCTTCTTCACCGCAAGCATGAATGACACACTAGATCTATAGGAATACGAGATGCACCAGATTGGCTCTAGTGCAAGTGGGAGTCTGTTGGATAGATTCCCTAGAGGCAATCTTATTAAGTATGAACTTTTGGCTAGAATAATCGTTGTATTATTTGTGGAGATATTTAATATAATGAAGTCCTTACATTTCAATTGTTGTTTATCTTAGATATCCCTAGTCGTTTATAGTGATTAATAGGACGATCAACTATAGACGAGTATGTGGGTAGATTGATGTGGGTATATCAAGTCTATCACATGGGTATGCATTAGGGGTAATGGCATACTGAAATTATCCACCACGAGAATGTAAAAGTCACAAGCTCTTATTGGATATACGATTGTGACTTCTATGTCTCGTGTCCATTCATGATACAGAGACAAAGGGATGATACAATAAGGTAACATTAATCACAAGGTTTGTCGGATCACTGACTATTTTTATTAGTTTGGTAACATAGATGTGTTGCTAGACACCGCTCTATGTTAGTAATTGTTACTACCAACTAAGTAAAAACCTATGGTGTCACACCCCCAAAACGACCAAGCCGGTAGCCCGGAGATGTCATTCCGTACCCGAGATTAAACCCGGATACAAGGAGATTTTATAACAAAAAATCCAAACCAAATCCTTAAAATAAATAATTAAAACTTTGAAACTTGTCTCGCCACAAACATGGGCATTATTCCAATCTATAAATTCTCTAAGTCTAACTGAAGTTCTAAAGTAAATAATTGTGACCTACAAAACTTTTCCTATGTATGTCGAGTCACGCTCCCGTTACTCCATGCTTCCACCTAAACCTGTGGTGCCGAAATAAAAGAAACACCACAGTTTCCAAATTCAGCGGAAAATACTGAGTAAGCAACACCCAAGCATGTAAACAGATTATGAAGCAGTTTATAAAAGACACATAATTTTGAAGAGTAAATAATTTGAGTAAGAGTATAAGTATGAAATAAGAATTCACCAATCTACTTCTTTTTATCACTTCACTTGTGGGGAAACATTCCCAAACTCGTTTCAATTAAGTATCTCAATTAGGGAAACATTCCCAAACTTCCTTCCTTGTCCAATTGGGACTTTCAACTTTATATAATAAAGTTCCAACTATTTGGTAATCCATATTTTATCTTGTTGACACGGGGATGATCTACTAATAACTGGCTACCAGACCATAAGTGTCGACACCCCCTAAGATTTCTTGCCGCCTGATAGGTAAGTACTGGAGCAAACTCGGGGCGGTTGCGGCCGAGAAAAATAAAATAAAAGGGTTCGAGAGATGTAGTCCACATCGACCAAAGCTCAAAATATTGATCTCTGGTAAAACTATTCCACTTTACGTCTTACGTCTTATTATCATCTCATGTGATAGTTGTGATAGAATCACCTTTGTAAAATCAGTAAACTTTCTCAAATAAACAGTTCAAGTAGATATTCAAATTTTGAGACAATAAATCACAACAAACGCAGTTTAGACAAGAAAGAATGTATAGGCGCCAGGCCTGGCATGTTTACTTACCTCAAACAAAAGCAGTTCAGGCAAACTAGTCGTTATACTCGACGTATCCTTCGTCGGAGAACTCGTTGCCTACAATTTATATTTCCTAATTAATACATTTATAGAACAAACACAATCAACACAAACAAATTCCTATATGAAATGAAAGTGTAACCCCCCTTAGTAGTTTCTCACGTTTCAAAACAACTTATCGTTTATTATTATAAAACATAATTTACAATATTATCTAATTTTTACCACTATAAAACATGACCCAAGAGTATTATTTTTCAAAAGATTTTCTTTAAACAAGGAAATAAACTCCTAAAAGAAATAATTCTCAAGAGTTTTTAACAAGGCTTTCATTCTCCTAAAACTTCTCTTTTAAATTTGAAGTGTTGAGTAGTAAAAAAAGAGTAGTAAAAAAAGAGTTGTCTATGTTGAGATTCGAACCTAGAACCTAGTTCTCATACCAACAAGCTTTAAGAGTTAACATTTAACCACTGAGCCACAACCCCTTTTGTTCTCTTGTTCCAACCCACTATTAGCATAAACTAACAGTTTACTATTAATAATAATAAATACCCAAAAGAAGAAAAGAATAACTTATCAGTTGGGTTGTTCTTACCCGAACAGATAGAGAAAAACGACGGGATTTGAGAGGTAGGCCGACGTTGGCGTCGGGGATAGGGCGGACGACGGTGGCGAGGACGCCGGTGGCGGACGGCGGTGGGTCGGCGGCGTCGGTCTCGGTCGCAGCTCCAGCTGGGCTCTGCTCAGTCGGACCCGGCTGGGTTCTGGCGAATCCGAATGGACACGCGAGAGAGCGAGATAGATTACTCGAAGGTGAGGTAGATTGATGTTGTTGTGAGAAATATCTGAGATTGTAGGGTTTATATTGGTAGAGAGGTGAGAAATTGAACCAGAAAGAGGAGACCCACATCGAATTTTCCGATTACGAACTGGACTATGTTTTGGGCAAAATTACTTCTCTTGGTGAACAAAATTGGGTCTCTACTGAAATAGGAGTGTATTGGGACGAAAATCAACAAGTTTGATGAAGATTTGGAGTGGTAATGGTGGTGTTCGGGTAGGAGATGGAGTCTCCCTTCCATGGAAGTGTTTGAGGAAGAAGATGACTTCTTTTAGGGTTAAAGAAACTTTCACCCCACTGACTTTAGGCTTAGTACAACTACTACCCCCAAGTTCAATTAAAAGACACACTTTAGGTTAGGGAAAACTACATAAAACCCCCTAATGGTTTATAAATTAAAATTAACTTTCTAAATAATAACAACTAGTACCCAAACTAATACTAATGTCATATTAACACCCAATATTATTATAAAATACCCGTTTTAACATATTAACACATAATATTTGTTAGAAATACTTGTTTCTAAATAACGGGGTACTTCATCCTTCCTCCCTTAAAAAACACTTCGTCCTCGAAGTTTAAACCAAACAATAAAAACACTAAGGTATGAGTATCCACTCTAGGGTATAACTACCAATAACTAGTAAATGCAACCTAATTGTCATGCACGATGAGCAGTATTCTGTAAGAAGTACTAAATGCTGTGTTTAAGAAAATGGAAGGATTACATCCTTCCCCCCTTAGAGGAGTGACGTCCTCGGAGCTCAAAATATATCTTCAAAAGGTGAGGACGCTTCTTCCTCATACCATCCCTTGCTTCGACTTGTTAACAATACTTTAATGAAAAGAGAAACTCCAATATTCTTTGATAAACTATTCCATCTAGAATTTCAAAAAATCCACTTTCCTAAAAACTTGAAGATAGGTTCTAAAATAATTTCTAATATTCGAAGAAACCAAAAGACACGAGTCTCAAAAACGCTTTTTTAGGCGAGGGTGGGCGGGAAACTACTATCGTCCATGCTAATTGTTTAATCTATCACTTCTCCTGGGTCCTGTTCATCACCGGAATGCGCGCAACATTCCCATTCTGCGTTGTGGTTGCTGCTGTACAAGTTCCATTGTTGTTGTTGGCATTAGCTGGAGGGTTGTTGGTTCCCCCACTTGACGGTGAACGACACTCATAAGCTCGATGACCCCTCTTGCCACAGTTATTGCAAGTGACTAAGTTTCCTGCACAATCTGTTCCGGGATGGTTCTTGTTGCATCGTTTGCAATAGTGGCGTCGAGGTGGCTCATATCCATTGTTCTTCTTGTTACCACAGTATTGAAGATTTGAACTTCTTGTCTTGCCCCCCATTGTTGTTTCTACCATGATTGGTACCATTACCTCCAGCATTCTCAATATTGCGCTTTCCACGATTCTCGTCTTGCATCTCTTGGATACGCCAAACAGATGCAGATCTATCATACACCTCTTGGAGAGTATCATAGGTTCTGCACATTAAGTCTTTCTGCAGATGGAGTTGCAAACCTGACATAAACTTCCTAACCTTTTTTCCTTATCAGGCATAAGGGTTCCTGAGAATCGGGCTAATTCCATGAACTTCTTGAAGTACTCCGTTACAGAATCACTTCCCTGCTTCAAGTTCACAAACTTTATGTATTTCTTATCTTGGATATGAGATGGGTAGAAGCGAGTGCGAAGAGTAGTCTGAAGAGCTTCCCAATTGAAGTTGAGTTGAGCCAAGAAAGCTTGACGTGAGTTCCTCCACCATATGTTTGCCTCATTATTGAGGTAGAACGCTGCGCAAACTACCTTGCAGTTGTCAGGGCATTCAACCAATTCAAGGATTTTGTCCATCTCATCGATCCAATCTTCCAGTTCCACTAGATCCTCATTGTCTGAGAAACTTCCAGGCTTCATGTCAGATACCTTCTCTGTCTAGTTGGCTGCATTATGATCTCCATTGTTCATATTCTGAGCCATTTCAGTAATTTGGGTATAGAATTGTTCCATTTTGTTGTTGTTGTTGTTGTTGTTGTTGTTATTGTTGTTTGGGGCTGCCATTGGAACTTGGCTACTTCTCCTGGTGTAGTATTGATGTGGTCTATTAGCCATAATCCTACACTATAACCTATTGTATCATTCTTACAATAACCTAAAGTATAAGTAAAAAAATACAATACATGTCATATATTGAGCAACTAATCAAGTAATATAACACACTGATCATCAAACAATTAGTTTCCCATGCATTTTCACACAGGCTGATCACACAAGGCTTTGGAAAACAATCCCCAACTCGTGATTATCTAACCCATACTCCAATGGAAGGCTCAAACCCATATTCTTTAGCAAATTGGGTAGGACAAAGTTCTTATCTAGGAGAGGGTGGGTGGGAATACTTGCTTACTAAGCATATTTTCTAAAGATTTAAACACATAACAGCCCTATCCAAGACTACCCAAATTACCAACAGCTTGTCAAATTTTAAATTATTTCCCTATGCCCATTTTAAATTTCCCTCCAGGTTTTAGATTTCCCTTTCGGATAACCAGGCTCTGATACCAACTGTAACACCCCTAAGACGACCAAGCCGGAAGCCCGGGGATGTCACTCCGTACCCAAGATTAAACCCGGATACAAGGACATTTTATAACAAAAAATCCAAACCAAGTCCTTAAAATAAATAATTAGAACTTTGAAACTTGTCTCGCCACAAACATGGTCATTATTCCAATCTATAAATTCTCTAAGTCTAACTGAAGTTCTAAAGTAAATAAATGTGACCTACTAAACTTTTCCTATGTATGTCGAGTCACGCTCCCGTTACTCCAAGCTTCCACCTAAACGTGTGGTGCAAAAATAAAAAGAAACACCACAGTTTCCAAAGTGAGCGGAAAATACTGAGTAAGCAACACCCAAGCATGTAAACAGATTATGAAGCAGTTTATAAAAGACACATAAGTTTGAAGAGTAACGAATTTGAGTAAGAGTATAAGTATGAAATAAGAATTCACCAATATTTTCCTTTTATCACTTCACTTGTGGGGAAACATTCCCAAACACTTTTCACTTTAGTATCTCAATTAGGTAAACATTCCCAAACTTCATTCCTTGTCCAATCGGAACTTTCAACTTTAAACAATAAGGTCTAAATATTTGGAAATCATATTTTATCTTGTTGACACGGGAAAGATCTACTAATAAATGACTACCTGACCATAAGTGTCGACACCCCCCTAAGACTTCTTGCGGCCAGAGAGGTAAGTACCGGGGCGAAAGAATGTATGGGCGCTAGGCCTGGCATGTTTACTTACCTCAAACAAAAGCAGTTACGACAAACTAGGTGTTGTGCTCGACGTATCCTTCGTCGGAGAACTCATGGCCTACAATTTATATTTCCTAATTAATAGATTGCTAGAACAAACACAATCAAAACAAACAAAGTCCTATATGCAATGCAAGTGTAACCCCCCTTAGTATTTTCTCACGTTTCAAAAGAACTTATCGTTTCTTATTCTAAAACATAACTTACAATATTATCTAATTTTTACCACTATACAACATGACCCAAGAGTATTATTTTTCAAAAGATTATCTTTAAACAAGGAAATAAACTCCTAAAAGAAATAATTCTCAAGAGTTTTTAACAAGGCTTTCATTCTCCTAAAACTTCTCTTTTAAATTTTAAGTGTTGAGTAGTAATAAAAAAATAGTTGTATATGGTGAGATTTCGAACCTAGGACCTAGTTCTCATACCAACAAGCTTTAAGAGTTAACATTTAACCACTGGGCCACATCAACTTTTGTTCTCTTGTTCCAACCCACTATTAGCATAAACTAACAGTTTACTATTAATAATAATAAATACCCAAAAGAAGAAAAGAAGAACATATCCGTTGGGTTGTTCTTACCCGAACAGATAGAGAAAAACGACAGGATTTGAGAGGTAGGCCGGCGATGGCGTCGGGGATAGGGCGGAGGACGGCGGCGAGGTTGCCAGTGGCGGACGGCGACGGGTCGGGGGCGTCGGGCTCGGTCGGAGCCTCGGCTTGGCTCTGCTCGGTCGGACCCGGCTGGGTTCTGGTGAATCCGAATGGACACGAGAGAGAGCGAGAGAGAAAGATAGAGATTGCTCGAAAGTGACGGAGATTGATGTTGCTGTGAAAAACCTCTGAGTTTGTAGGGGTTTATATAATTAGAGAGGTGAGAAATTGAACCGGAAAGAGGAGACCCACATTGAATTTTCCGATTACGAACTGGACTATGTTTTGGGCAAAATTACTTCTCTTGGTGAACAAAATTGGGTCTCTACTGAAATAGGAGTGTATTGGGACGAAAATCAACAAGTTTGATGAAGATTTGGAGTGGTAATGGTGGTGTTCGGTTAGGAGATGGAGTCTCCCTGTCATGGAAGTGTTTGAGGAAGAAGATGACTTCTTTTAGGGTTTAAGACACTTTCACCCCACTGACTTTAGGCTTTGTACAACTACTACCCCCAAGTTCAATTAAAAGGCACACTTTAGGTTTGAAAAAACTACATAAAACCCCCTAATGGTTTATAACATTAAAATTAACTTTCTAAATAACAACAACTAGTACCCAAACTTATACTAATATCATATTAACACCCAATATTATTATAAAATACATGTTTTAACATATTAACACATAATATTTGTTAGAATTACCCGTTTCTAAATAACGGATTATTTCATATGTGGTCACACGCCCTAGGGATTATACTGGACTTGGGAATTAATTAGTAGGACAAATTAAATAGAAGGATCAATATACAACCACAAGAAAACTTAGTAGGACTAAGTTGTTAAGTGGACTAATCCGTGTATGAACATGATTAGTATTGGGGCTAATATGTAGTTTATATGGAGTTATGAACTATATAAGGGAACTCCTAGATTATTTTCTCATAAGTGCATCATTATTGAGTGAGAAAACAAATAAAGGAGAGAGCAAGACAAAGAGGCCGAAACCCCTCGTCCGCTCGCCCCTACCCGTCAGCCACAAAGAGGCGAGGCCACTTTGGTACTCGTTGTGTGTGATATTCTTCTTCCTCCTACCTCCTGTTTCTAGCACATAGACGTCGGGAGGACTCTGGTGCACTCCTAGGTGTGGCTATTCATAGAGACATGGATAGCACTCTACGTCGAGTGATCTTTCAGATAAACAAGGTACACTACAATTCTACCCTTACCACGTTATCGTGGCCTGTCCTCTGATTCATGGAGGGTCTAGAACATAATTAGTTTATTGTTTTTCCGCTGCGTAATCTGTATCAAACCCCTACATGGCCGAACCCTAGGAGGTGGAAAAACTCCTTTTTCACTCTTCTGCTTTTCTCTCTAATGTAATGTTTAGTGTAGGAATGAATCTACTCAATTTTCAATGCGCATAAATCCTATTTATAGCTAGATAAATTCAATTTTTCCCTTTCCAGTCCAAAAATTCTCTGTACTCCAACTAATGAGCACATTTATTCCAATATTCATTATTGCTCTTAGTCCAACTAATGAGCAATTAATTTCAGTTGGATAAATTCTTGTGTGTGACCCTATAGGTTCCTAATCACGTTGGCAGTAATAATAATAAGTACAAACATTGAGCGGCATCTAGAAATACCAATGCTACCCAACTGATTTGAATGTGATCTCACATCTATAACCAATTTTACCGCGATTTATAATCCCTTTGTATCCAGATTGGACACAAGACATGGAGTGTGACACTTCTATATCCATTATGTATTATCTCGATCTGTGAGTAGACTTAGACAAAAAAATACCCTCAATATCTAGTATTGATTTATTTGAGCATGGACAAGCATTTCCCTAATTCTTACTCATCGAGTGGTCTTGGATATCTGTTGGAATAGATGCCCCATAGGCAATCTTTTTAGTATGAACAATGTTTTTGGCTAGAAACATTCATTGTAATATTTATGGAGATATTTAATATAATGAAGTCCTTAGATTACAAATGTGTTTGTTTATATCATATATCCCTATTCAACTTTAATGATTAAATGGACGATCAATTATAGACTAGTATGGGGTTGGATTGATATGGTGATATCACGATCCAACACATGGGTATGCATTAGGAGTAATAGCATACTGGATTGACCTACAACGAGAAGGCTACATACAAGTTATGTAAAGACACAAGTGCTTCTCATAGCGACAACGGTATTGTCATCCTTAGACTTGAAGTCAGCTAGATCCTCTAGTTGTGGAATGTTGTGTTTTGACATCATCAGACGCTACACCGTAACTGATTAGTAATAATGGCGTGAGTCGACACAATATGAAAACAAGCTTAGAGAGGGAAGTGACGTAGATAGAATTTGTCTCTCCCACATAACGGGAGAAAATATCCACGGCCACTCAAGGGATGGTGCTTATAGAATGTATGGCCAGACTCAGATAAATCAATACTGAATATTGATGTTATTTGCATGGATAAGACTATTCCCAGGGTCGAGAAACTATGGGTTGGATATACGAGTGTGAATTGTATGTCTCGTTTCCAATCGGGATATAGAGACAAAGGGATGAGACAATACTTGCACAAGGTTTGTCAAAGTAATGACAATTTCTATTAGTTGGATGGCATGTATGTGTTACTAGACACCGCTCCATTTTAGTAATAGTTACTAGCAACTAAGTAGAAACCTATGGAGTCACACGCCATAAGGATTAAACTAGACTTGGGAATTAATTAATATGATTAATTAATAGAGGGATCAGTATGCAACTAGTGACAAACTTAGTAGGACAAATTTGCAAGATGGACTAATCCGTGTATGGACAGGATTAGGATAGTGGCCTTTATACCGTTAACAAGGAGGTGTTGGACTATATGAAGGACACTCATAGCTTATTTCTCACACTAATTCTCATAACATACTTTGAGTGAGAGAGGACAAAGAAAGGAGAGAACAAGCAAAAGAGGGCCGAACCCCTTTGTGTCGTCCGCCCCCTACCCGTCGGCCAAAGGAGGCCGAGCCGCCCTCTGGTCTCCGTTGTCTGATTCTTCCTCTTCATTCCTCAATCGGTTTCTAGAAAAAATGTGTGGAGGAATCTAGTTCTTGATCCTTGGCGTGGACTAGCTATAGAGACGCAAACACAATTTTGCGTTTGAAGTCATCATGGGAGACAAACATGGTAATCGTTACTTGAACCTTCACTATCATTATGATGTCTCTTCTTGTGATCCTTGGTGGGTCTTATTCGGATCTTATTTGTTTAATTTTGATGTGTACTCCTTAAAAAAACCCAAAAATGGTATCAGAGCCACAAGTCAACATAATGTAGTTTATGTGTTACAATTATGTCTATTTTACACTTTAATTATTGTATAGCGTAAAATGGACAAATCAAGCATATTGATGCAATTTGTATATAATTCAACCAAATAAGATCTAATATTACATGGGATGTAAGTATTAGTGAATTTGGATCACGTAGGATGTGAAAATTTTGGATCTAGAAAACTGGGATTTGGGCAAAAGTTGAAAAAAGATGGTTTTTCCAATTTGGAAAAAACTAAACTTGGGCAACAAGGAGAAAGTTGTTTTAGAAACAACCTCCTTAGAGGTTCGGCCCCCCTAGGGGACCGGCCCTCCTTCTCCTTTCCGCCCAAGTAAGCCACAGTCAAATGGGGCCGGGCACCCTAGCGTACGACCTAGACATGTGGCGGCCCTTTGGTGGTCCTTTGGTGGTCCTGTCATGGTAATGGTGGGCCTCTTGGACAGTTTTGACCATAGTATGTCCAAAATCAACTAAAATTTAACAAGTGCGTTAAAATTGGATTTTAACTGTTTTGTGTTATTTGCATGGTGATTGGATATGGCCTTAGATGTGGATATCATGAATGTTCAATTTTCGTGGTTTGGTTTTACGGCCTGCGACCTGATAAAATTATTGTAATCGTTAATTAGTTTTTACGGCCTGCGAGCCGGTCTTCTTCTCAACTTGTGAGATTTTTTTATTTAGTATAGATGCTTGCTAGTATTAGATAAAATAAATGATTGTCAAGATGGAAAAGAAGAAGCCTAAAGAATTAAAAGACCACAAGATGGAGTATTCCACAAGACTAAGGAGTATGGACCATTCCAAAAGCTAAGGAGCATGAAACAAAAGATGGAGGCACATGGAGATGAGTTTGATATTTTAGGGCTCATGGATATTCTCATTCGCTTCAGAATATCTTAGTTTAGATGCCATATTCATATCACGTTTATTTTGTGTTTGTGGTTGTTTATTTATTGTCTTAATATTTATTGTTGGTGTATGGATGATGCATGCAAAATTGATAATAAGATAATTAACAACCCGGATCTTTTATTTATGAGTTTGTCCAACTCAAAATAAGTAGATCAGGTTATATGGATCAACAAAACAATTAAAATAACACAAAACAGTTAAAATCCCTCAATTTAAATATTGCTTTTTTGCCTTGTCGTTACATAAACACTCATCATGATCATGATTACCAAAACTCGTGTGTACCAAAGCAAGCCGACTTGGTTTGTCATGATGTGATGAGATGGCACAAGCAAGTAATGTGCAATTTTTTGAGTAAGAGGTTGGACGCAACTATGTGGTTTGAATGAGATTAAAACCTAGAGGCAACCAATTGGGATTATCCATGGGATGGATAAATAAGGAGTTATTTGCCCAATTAAACCAAGAGTTGCATAAGGATGCAATTGGAAATTGTTCCTACCTAAATAACTAATTTTTTGGTGACTTGCCAAAGCAAGCTCAAAAAGGAAGTGAAATATGGATCTTGTTGGACCCAATAGAAAATATAATTATATTTCCGCATTAATACGAGGGTTATTAATCAGAGAAAATAGTGGGAGCTATGTTTAATAATCTAGCCATTATTAAATGTAGTTATTTGTTCACGAAATACTAAAACTTGTATATTTCTCATTTTGTAGAATTCCAATGGAAAACAACTCATCGAGTTCATCACACTCCCTACGTTTTGTCCATGAGAAGGACAAGCTTTGTGAAACCAACTTTCTAGACTGGTACAGGAATTTGAGAATCGTTCTCAAGCAGGAAACGAAACTGTACACTCTAGAGGAAAAAGTTCATGCATGTCAAGAAAATAATACCCCTGCAGCCCTAAAGGCGCATCAGAAGTCCGTGGACGATGCTAATGATTCGACATGCCTGATGCTTTGCACCATGGCCTCTAAGCTCCAGAAGCAACCTGAGAACATGAAAGCGTTTGATATGATCATTCACTTAAAGCAACTCTTCCAAGAGCAGGTTAAGGTTGATATGTATGAAGTTTCCAAGGCATTGTTCAAATGTCATCAGTTAGAGGGAAACCCAGTGGGACCTCATGTACTCCGAATGATCAAGTACTTTGATAGTCTCGAACAACTGGAGTTTTCGGTGGGTCAAGAGTTGGTCACATATCTCGTTTTGCAATCGTTTCCTAAGAGTTATGGACAGTCTTCATGAAATATAACATGAACGAGATCGTGAAGTGATGCATGAGAAAATGAACCAGATGAGGCCGAGCTATCAGACGCGACTAATCTGGCGCTTCACTGCCACGAAATGAGAGACAATCGCAAGAGAGGGGCAAAATGGTCACTTTTGGTCACGCCACATTGTTTTGGGCGTAACTTGAGCTAAAGGGATCAGAATGCCTATTATAACCATTTTTCGGAAAGATCTCGGCGACACGGACACCATCGATGGGCTTTGCCCCATCCAGCAAGATTTCATTTCCAAAAAAGGACGTTTGACCAGTCCACGGAAGCTTTGAAGATAATTTTTGCTATTTTTTGGTTGTTTTTCTTTTTCTCATTTTGACCTCTTCATTTAGCCCGATTTGGGTCAAACTGTCATCTGCGTATTACTATCAATAAGGCCATTAGTTTTAGGACATTTTTATAATTTTGCTATTTTTGGGCGAGCTGATAAAATTACTGTAATAGTTAATTAGTTGTTACGACCTGCGAGCCGGTCTTCTTCTCAACTTGTGAGATTCTTTTATTTAGTATAGATGCTAGCTAGTATTAGATAAAATAGATGATAATCAAGATGGAGAAGAAGAAGCTTAAAGAATTAAAAGACTAGAAGATGGAGCAATCCACAACGCTAAGGAGTATGAAGCATTCCACAAGCTATGGAGCATGGACCAAAAGATTGAAGTACATGGAGATGAGCTTGCTATTTTAGGACTCATAGATATTCTCATTCGCTTGAGAAGATTTTAGTTGAGAGGCCATATCCATATCACGTTTATTTTTTATTTGTGGTTGTTTATTTATTGTCTTATTATTTATTGTTGGTGTATGGATTATGCATGAAAAATTAATAATAAGATAATTAACAACCCGGATCTTTTATTTGTGAGTTTTCCCAACTCAAAATAAGTAGATCAGTGTATACGGATCAACAAAACAATTAAAATTGGAAAAGAAAATCCCTCGATTTAAATATTGCATTTTTGCCTTCTCGTTACTTAAACACTAATCAAGATCATGATTACTAAAAATCGTGCGTGCCAAAGCAAGGCGACTTGGTTTGTCATAATGTAATGCGATGGCACAAGCAAGTAATGTGCAATTGTTTGAGTAAGAGGTTGGACGCGACTATGTGATTTTAATGGGATTAAAACCTAGAGGCAACCAATTGGGATTATCCATGGGATGGATAAATAAGGATTTATTTGCTTAATTGAACCAAGAGTTGCATAAGGATACAATTGGAAATTGTTCATTCCTAAATAACTAATTTTTTGGTGACTTGCCAAAGCAAGCTCAAAAAGGAAGTGAAATATGGATCTTGGACCCAATAAAAAATATAATTATATTTCTGCATTAATAATGAGGGTTATTAACTAAAACTTGTATATTTCTCATTTTGTAGAATTCCAATGGAAAACAAATCATCGAGTTCATCACACCTTCTACGTTCTGTTCTTGAGTTAAACAAGCTTTCTGGAACAAACTTTCTAGACTGGTACAGGAATTTGAGAATCGTTCTAAAGCAAGAAACGAAATTGTACACTCTAGAGGAAAATTTTCTGCATGTCAAGAAAATAATACACCTGCAGCCTTAAAGGCGCATCAGAAGTTCGTGGACGATACTAATGATGCGGCTTGCCCGATGCTTTGCACCATGTCCTTTGAGCTCCATAAGAAACATGAGAACATGGATGCGTTTGATATTGTAAGATCAGGTTGTGCAAGGCTTGGAATAGTTAAGCTACTTTAAGGCCTTGAATCATCTTTCAAAGCCTTGAATCAGTTCTCAGAGGCTTGAAAATAGTTTAGCTTTTTTGAAGGCCTTGAAATTGGATTCAAAGCCTTGAAACTGTTTAACCTGTGTGAACATTCTCAGAAGGAGTTTTCTGCAAACTCTCTGAGTTGATTCCCTTTCTATATTTCATATGTTTGATTCACTGTTATTAGATGATGAAAGACAAATTATTATAACACTTTTGAACATAAACTGTTTGACTTTGATATTGCATGAAAGTTTATTTCCAAGATTTGCAGGATTGTTTCCTAAACTGAACTTTTGCAGATTTGGAAATAGTTAGACACTTTGATCCTGTGATCAATCAGAGACTTATGACAGCTTCTCAGATTGTTTAAATACAAGATCACAACAATATCTTTGAATATTTTGATCAACTATCCGTTGGAGAAAGCTGTTAAAGAGAGTCAAAGTTGTTGCCTACAAAATAGGAAGTTGTTGCTGAAAATCTGGGAAGATTTGCAGAGATTCAAACAGTATAAATGGAGCTCACTTTGAAGCAAAAATAGACGAGATTCAACGGGAAAAATTGAGAGACAAGTTTCTGTATTGACAAAGCACCAAAGAAGAACATCAAACTCTCAATCCATTCCACCGAAGTTCACTGCATTCTTCACTGCAGTTTTCTATTCTAAGTGTACTTCTGTATTGAGCTCTATTGGTATATCATTTCTGTATTATCTCTATATCTATTCTCAGGGATTGTTCAAGGTGAAAATAGAGAATTCTTAGTTAATCAGTTAGCTATAGCAGGTACTTGATAGGTTAGGGAGAACCCTAAGCTGTAACACATTAAGGGAACTCTCTGGGCTTGAGTTCTAGGGCTTATCTTTTGATTAATAAGAATTGAGTTGAAAATCCTGCAGGGATCTAATTCCTGGGGTAGAGACGTATGTCCAAGTGGACTGAACTCTATAAATCACTTGTCCCTTGCATTTTTAGTTCATTCATTCTCATAGTTTTGCAGCACACAAAACTGTCTATTTTCAAGGGTTTGAACTTGTTTTCAAGGCCTTGAAAAATGCTTACTTGCTTCATACAATCATCATCTCTTCCAAGGGCTTGAACTAGTTTTCAAAGCCTTGAACTTCACTGTTTTACACAAGTTTTCATCTTCCTAGCAAGTTTTGCAAAAAGTTTTCATACTCTATTCACCCCCTCCCTTATAGAGTATCTTAGATGCTTTAACACCTGCACACTCACACTTTCAATTTGTATCGGAGCTTGTATCACTGTATAGATTTAACCATCTGGTGATCATGAGTATTGCAGGTGATGGTGGTTTCTCACAGGGAAGAGCTGCTAACAGACCTCCTCTATTTTGTGGAGAAAATTTTGCTCACTGGAAAGCCCTTATGAAAATGTTCATCATTGATCAAGATCTAGAGCTTTGGACCATTATCCAAAATGGACCTCATACTTTCCACACAGAGAAAGATGGGATTAAAACTCCCAAAACGGAAGACTCACTCTCCTCTTCTGAATTAGAGCAATTTTCTAAGAACTACAAAGCTATTAAAATTTTGTATTGTGCTTTGAGTACAGATGAATTCAACAGGATCACTGGATGCAAAACTATTAAAGAAATCTGGGATAAGCTTGTGGTTACCTTTGAGGGAACCAGTCAAGTCAAGCAAACCAAGATCAACATCTATCACATGCAATATGAGCTTTTTAAGATGAATGCAGATGAGTCCACCAGAGACATGTTCAAGAGGTTCGCTGACATTGTCAACAACCTTGATTCACTGGGAAAACATTTTTCCAATAAGTAAAAGGTGAGAAAGATTCTCAGAAGTCTTCCAAACGAAAAGTGGGAACCAAAGACCACAGCTATTGAAGAAGCTCATAATCTCTCAACTCTACAACTTGATGACCTACAAGGGAAGCTCCTGACACATGAGAAATCTATGAATGAAGTTGATGGAGAACTCCCAGATAGTGTCAAGAACTTAGTTCTCAAAGCGAAATAGAATGGTAAAACATAAATCCTTGAAACTGAGGATGGTGATGATGAAGATCCAATTGCTTTGATTTTCAAAGCCTTGACAAGGATTCTCAAAATGAAGAAAAACTTTTGAAACAAAGACTTCAACAGAGAAAGGCATAGACCCTCCAGTAGCAAGGACTACAAAGGTAAGTCCTCTTCACAAAATAAATAAAAAGTTTTGAACTGCTTTGAATGTGGTGATGCATGACACTTGATAAGAAATTGTCCACACAAGAAAATCAAGAGCTTTCAAAAGAAAGATCATGACAGAAGAAAGAAAGACGTGATAGCTTCATGGAGTGATTCACATAGCTCTAGTGAATCTGAATCGTAAGAAGAACATGCCAACCTATGCTTCATGGCCAAGCATGATGAAATTTCAGAGAAGAACATGGAGGTAATGGTAAACTGTCTGATTTCAAAACCAAAACAAGCTCTTTCAGAATATCTCCGAACAATGCTTTTGAATGAGGAAGATCATCTGAAAGTGATCAGAATTTTAAAAGAAAAAGTTCATGAGCAAGAAAAAGAGAACTTACAACTTGTTTGTCTAAATAAGAATCTTGAAATCTCTCAGAAGAAAACTGACAGTGATTTCAAGGCCTTGAAAAACAATTTCAAAGCCTTGAAAACACAAGTCAAGGAATAGTCTCTGAAAACTCCTCAATGAGTGAAAGCCTTGTTAATCTAAGACATCAGATTGATGAATTAGATAAACAAAAGACTACTCTTACTGAGAAACTTCAAGAATCTGAATTGGTCAAAGTCAAGCTTACTGGATCATAACACAAGTTGAACTTGATTCTTGGAGGAAGTTCACTGTCTGTTCACAAAGCTGGTATTGGATTCAGTCCAAACTTTCCAAGGAGGAACAATACCAGATTTGTGAAAGCTGGAAACAAAACTTCTCCTACATGTCATTACTGCTGCAAAACTGGTCATGTTAAGATGACTTGTCATTTTAGAAGAAGAGACCCTCACATAATGAGGAACACCTTTCCTTTTCAACTCAAAGGACAAGTTAAGCAGATTTGGGTTCCTAAAGGGGTTAGACCACCTAACATGGTTGATCCTGAATATCAATCCAAATTCCACACTTGGTCTAACAGCTGGGTAAGGCAGTGATTGGTGTTTGCAGGTTGTCACCAACATCAAAGAATAGAAGTGGTTTATGGACAGTGGTTGCTCAAGACACATGAGTGGAAAGAGATCTCTATTCTCATAATTGAAAGAAAAATATGAAGGTTCAATTACACTTGGTGACAAAGGAAAATGCAATATTCTTGGTATTGGTAAAGTTGGTACAAATTCTGAAAACTCTATTTCTGATGTGTATCTAGTTGATGGTTTGAAATTTAACTTGCTTAGTGTATCTCAGCTTTGTGATAATGGAAAAAAAGTTATCTTTGATAAAGAGAAGTGTGTGGTGCAAAATGATAAATCAAGAGATTGCATTCTCACATCCTCTAGATCAAACAATGTTTATACTTTTCAGACTAACAAAGTTGCAGATGAAATTTTGAAGTGTCTCAAGGCCTTGAAATAGGATTCAAAGCTTTGGCACAGGAAGCTTGGTCATATCAGCTTGCACACTTTGAACAAGTTGATTTCCAAAGACTTGGTAAGAGGATTGCCATCCATCAAGTTCAAAGAAGATGAATTATGCAAAGCTTGTGCTCAGGGGAAGCAGACAAGAAGTTCCTTCAAGCCAAAGACGTTTTTAAGTACAACTAGACCTATTGAACTGCTTCATATGGATCTATGTGGTCGTATGAGAACTCTTACCCCAAAAGGTAAAAGGTATATGCTAGTTGTTGTAGATGATTTTTCTAGATATACTTGGGTTATGTTTCTCAAAGAAAAATATGAAGCACTCTGTGAATTTTCAAAGCATTGCAGAGAACTTCAAAACATGAAAAACCTACCTGTGCCTTTAATAAGAAGTGATCATGGTAGAGAATTTGATCAGTTAGAATTTGATTTGTTCTGTGATAAGCATGGTATTACTCACAACTTTTCAGCTCCAAGAACTCCTCAACAGAATGGTTTTTTTTTGAAAGAAAGAACAGGACTCTTGAAGATATGTCAAGGACAATGCTTCTTGAGAACAAGCTGCCAAAACATTATTTGGAAGAAGTTGTGAATACAGCAAACTATATTTTGAACAGGTGCTTGTACAGACCTATTCTGAAGAAGACCCCCTATGAACTATTCAAAGGGAGGAATCCAAACATATCTTACTTCAGGCCCTTTGGATGCACTTGTTTTATCCACAACAATGGAAAAGACAATCTTGGTAAGTTTGATGCAAGAAGTGATGAAGGTATATTTCATGGTTACTCTCTGAATAGCAAAGCTTATAGAGTTTACAATAAAAGAACCAAATTGGTTGAACAGAGCATTCATGTTATTTTTTATGAAAGCTATTATGGTTCTTTGAGTGAAAGCTTTGCAGACTTGAATTTGAATAAGCATGAATCAGAGGATGAAACTGAGAATCCACTAGGATTCAAGAAAGCCTCAGAAGAAAATAGAATACATTTTCAAGACCTTAAAAATGATTCTCAAGGCCTTGAAAATAAGCCTCAAAGCCTTCGAAAAGATGATCAGAAGGATATAAGTGACAAAGCCACTACTTCAAGACTAGAGAAGATCTATGGAGAGCCTGAGCCATGGTCTCCAAGAAATAGATTCAAATATCTCTCATCTCATCCAGTTTATAATATCATCTCAGATCCAACCACTGGTACACAGACTAGATCACAGTTGAAGAACTTATGTGCTTTTAGTGCTTTTATCTCTCTTGTAGAACCTAAAACTGTGAAGGAAGCTTTACAAGAAGCAGACTGGATCATTGCTATGCCAAGTGAAATCAATGAGTTTGAAAGGAATAAGGTTTGGAACCTGGTTCCTCCACCTACAAACCAATCTGTCATTGGTACCAGATGGGTGTTCAGAAATAAATTGAATGAAAGTGACAATGTGATGAGAAACAAAGCAAGGTTAGTTGCTCAAGGTTACAACCAAGAAGAAGGTTTTGATTATGAGGAAACTTTTGCTCCAGTTGCCAGGTTAGAAGCAATTATAATTTTGCTTGCATTTGCATCTCACAAGAAAATGAAACTTTTTCAAATGGATGTAAAGTGTGCCTTCTTGAATGGATACTAACAAGAAATTTTATGTTGCACAACCACCTGGTTTTGAAAATGACAAGTTTCTCGATCATGTTTACAAACTTGAAAAAGCTCTTTATGGTTTGAAACAAGCTCCAAGAGCTTGGTATGAAAGATTGTCAAAGTTATTGCTTCAAAATGATTTCAAAAGAGGTTTAGTAGACAAGACTCTTTTCATAAAGACTCATGAGAAATATTTGCTTGTAGTTCAGATATATGTTGATGATATTTTGTTTGGAGCTACTGATGATCAACTGTGCAGAGAATTCTCAAGTTTTATGAGCAGGGAATTTGAAATGAGCATGATGGGAGAGTTGAACTTCTTCCTAGCACTTCAAATACATCAGTTGAAGAAGGGCATCTTTTTGCATCAAAGCAAGTACACAAGAGACTTACTAAACAAATATAGCATGGCTCAATGTAAGGAAGCCAAGACTCCTATGAGTTCTACACTATCCTTAGACAAGGATGAATCTGGTAAGAGTGTCAATGTAAAAGAGTATAGAGTTATGATTGGATCATTACTATATCTCACTGCAAGCAGACCAGATATAATGTTTAGTGTATGCATGTGTGACGCGTGTAAACTACGCGTTGCTGCGCAAGTGTACGGTCAAGTAATAAAGTGGAGTATTTTGGACTCCGAGTTATCGAACCAAAGGGAAGGTGTCTACTGTATATCTAGTTTATCAATTAAATTCAATTCGCCTAAGTAACCGGTAAAAATATCTGTAGCTTGAAGTGTTGACCCTCAAAAAAGTGACTAGCAATGGTAATGAAATAACGCAAATTAAATGATTTGATGTAAATCAGAGGAGAGAAAGCTAGGCACTCTATAGATCACCTAGGGTAGTTTTAACGATTCTGGGTTTCATGTTCTAACACGACAATTCATAATTAGTTAAGCTGGGTAATAGCCTTGACAATTACCTATCGTTCTCATGTCGTTCTACACAACGGTAATGATTTGCCCGTCTCAGGCCAAGTGTACTACCTATGTGTTCTAGTAGGTTACCGATATTGCAAGGGATAATGTCCAATCAAACCACTATTCACACGCAATTCACTCTTTCCTACTGAATTTACCATCATCTAGCCATTCATATTCAACTCACTTCTCAGTCTAATTGATTAGGAATGTCCTTGTTTATTCATCCCAACTAGGGTAGAGTTGCTTTCACACACTCACTAGTTATGTAGTAATTTCGGGTCATGACTCATACGTTACTAAGGATTAAGCACAATAAACAAGTGATAAACTACTATGAATTATCTCTAAGTCTAGTTCATGATTTCATGGAGAAATAAATAATCACATCACACATCCTAGTTCTAGCTTGTCAATGAAAGAACTCAACATGAAATAGAACATAGGAATCTCTATAGAATCATAAACCCAACATGAAAGTTCATCCAAAATCCGGAAAATATCCTCAAAACATAAACCCTAGGCTCTCCATAGATGCCTAGGTATGAGTTTAGCTACTCATAGCAAAAGATAACATGGTTTCTAGATATTTCATACAAGAAAGTAGAGAGAAAATAGATCAAACGCTAGAAATCGTGATGATTCGTGGGATTCGGGCTCTTCTCCTTGCTTGAGGTTGTTACCAATGAAGTCTCCTTGCTCTCCTCCTTGATCGTGGCTCTCAATAGGCGTGAATGATGCTCTCCTTCGTCCCTAGTTCATCCTTCCTTCATAACCCGCAGAAGTCTTCAGTAATTGCAAAATAGCCCCCTGAAATCTGCTCCTGACTTCAATAGGCTATATCTTCTTCGTCCGAACTCGGATTTAGCTGTGTCACCTATCGTGGAAAGCTCTTTGAGACTACTTTCATTTGGCATCGGTCTCACCTCGAAATTATTTGTAGAAAACCAGATAGGATCAAATTTGTGCAAGCTGGTCATCCAAGCTCCTCCAATTCGGCTTCTCTTCACTCCACTTGAGCTCCCATTGTTTCCGAAGTTCGTTCCATGCCTCCTATCAACCGATTAGCATCCGTTCCTGTTAAGACAACATGAACACACATACCAAGCGATTATATGCATTGAAAACGACCTTTATTCTCTAACCTTAAGCTCAAATTACTCTCAAATACCTATTAACATGTGGTAAATGCTAAAGAATTATAGCCCCTAAAAGGTGCTATCAAACTCCCCTACACTTACTCACTTGCTCGTCTCGAGCAACAATGAAGCACAAAACCCCCACACTTGAGACATTGCATACATACCACAACCAAACCAATGCATACCCCGCCACTTTCCATACTTCACTTTCCGCAAGCCAACACAACTCACGACACAATACACAAAGACACGAATATGCAAACTACATGATATATACAATGCAAGGAATTAAATAACATGTTTTTTTTTCTTTTTCTTGTTAGAGATTGGGCAATCTCTAAGAACAAACCGGAATGTCATAAGGCTCTCACATCCCCTAGAAGATTATATAAATTTGGTGATCGGTAGAACTTGCGGCCAGTTTTGTCAGACAGAACGGGCACGAACACGAAATTAGTTGCTTCCGCACAGTCATCAAACGTATCCCTAGCATTTACCATCCGAGCTATTTATCCATCGGTTTCAATTGTTGACGACTTAGGACGGGTAGGAGAGGATATTTAGAAGCGCAGTCCTTGACGTCATGATATATCTCACAAAAACCCATTCTCACACTCCCTCGCCAAAATCCAAGGAACCCCACCGAACTAACTACTACGGCCCTCATTCCCTCAATCTTGGTGCAATGCCGTTCTCGCGGCCAAAAATGTGAAGAAGTGATCAAACTCATAGCTAATCTCCTTGGTCTTCATGAAGTTTAATTTCCGGCTCCCTGTAACATTTCACTTTTATTTTCTGTTTTTCTCTTCCTTTTCTTTTTCAATTTCATTATCATACCAATAAGCACATGGAGCCACCCATACAATAACAATATCCAAGGAGATCAAATATCACAATAGATAATGTGGGGATGGAATGTGTCAAATCAAATGATGTAATCAATATATGTCGACACCCCCACACTCAATATAAACCATATCTCGAGCCTGGTAATCAATGTATAAACGTGCTATTTCCAATCCTCATCACCTAAGATGTAGAAAACATAAATGAAGCACAAGCACGTCCTCCTATAAGATCAACCAACCCCACCCCATATCGTCCGGAAAGAATGTCACGCACTACGGCACTCCACCTGTGATCGTGATGTATGGACACGACTCACCGCCACACCTAAGTGTGATGCCGTCTCTATCTCACCCTCACATCCCCTCAAAAGATGACATGTAAGAGTATCCACTCAAGATGTATAATTTCAGCTCACCCTCAACGAACCTCCCTAACTCGACTCCCTCTATCATGACGCATAGGAAGGGACCATTCTAACTAGTGATGAAAGTCACAAGGAATGGCTTCCTAGGCTAGAGGCTGTGAATAAAATGGGTAAATGGATCAAATTGGGGTAACTAGTGGACCTAGGCAATGGATACTGGACATGAGGTCCCCATAAAGGCACTCGCACAGCTGTTCCATTGCCACTACGAGGAGGGTTGACGACTACCTAAGTGACGGTGGTGTAGCGCTAGTAGGATAACTAGTCTGAGAGACAGCTACTCACAATTCTCGAGTGCATTGGCCCTATAGCCTTTCTACTCCAGATTCTCGCGTCTACCTCACCTCAGATTTTCATACTAACTAGGGAATAATATCATTAAGCCCTCTCCATGCTTACTCTCTTCAATTGCCCTTTCTAAAAAAAAATCAATTTTTAGGATTTTTCAATTTTTTATTTATTTTTTTTCGACAATATATGTAACTGGCCAACAAATAGGGTAGGTGGACTCAATAAATAAAAGTGCAACAATATATACAATGCATAAAATAAATGTGCACATGCAAAACTAACCGACTGACACATACATGCAAACGTGAGTCACTAAACTACATGTAACAAGGCTATGCAATGGCTAACTAGCGGATTGCTAAAAACTCCCCCACACTTAAGTGCTTCGTTGTCCTCAACGAAATATATAATAAAATCAAGAGGACTCGGCTGCTCAAATGCAGGGCCGGTGGGTCTGGTCAAAGCGGGCCCCCTCGTCCTCAGCGAATGGGGGTGGGGTCTGGACTCGACTCTGGGTATACATCCAACTGGTAATTTTACAGTCCATCGTAGGTAGGCGGTTGCTGCAACAGGACATTGGCCGCCACATCCAAGTCCTGAATCCATGCACCCTGCTGGGCACATCATAGCTAAGTGAATCCATATCGCGGCCCAGCTGGCGCTGACTACTACGAATGTGCTCAAACTGCCTCCTGGACCTAGCTCTGTCAACATCTGCTTGCAGTCTTTGCTGCTCTAGCAAGTGTGTAATATGGGTCAGCTGACTCTCAATCCTAGAGCTAGAACTAGAGGTACTCACCTCACTAGGGTGTGTGGGATCAACAGGCTCTGGGACTCTCAGGGGGTTGGGTATCTTGTCCCACTTACGCTCTCCATTGTTCTTTTTAGATAGGTCATAAGCTAGACCCTTCAAATCTAAGCTAGCAGCTTTTGCTAGCTTTAGGAGAAGGAAAGTGTGGCCGGCAGATCTACAGTTATTAGGACCGGTCTTCTCCATAATAGAGCAATAAATAATATATGGGATGTTAATCCTCTTTCTGGTCCACAAATAGTAGGCCATGGTGCAACGCTGGAAGGAGTAAGTGGGTTGAGCAGTGACGCCCACAACCCAATTCTCAAGAAGTTCGCACAACCACCTCGCATGTGGAT
The DNA here is from genome assembly GCA_023055425.1 of Linanthus parryae. Classification (NCBI taxonomy): domain Eukaryota; kingdom Viridiplantae; phylum Streptophyta; class Magnoliopsida; order Ericales; family Polemoniaceae; genus Linanthus; species Linanthus parryae. The sequence continues at coordinate 112,736,274 of JALGPY010000002.1, read as the reverse complement.
GCACGACCCTCCTAGAAACGTTCCAATCAGTTAGGGTGGGCCTCTCATTCCATCCCGCCCCAGTCACGTCCTCAAAGAAAAAGGCGCTCACGACCTCAACAACATCAGCTCGCCGGATAGTCTCATGGTAGGCACAAGTCCCTTCATTTAGGGGCTTGAAGTTCAAGGAAGCTGCTATAGTCTCGGGCATGAGAACTATATAAGCACGTCGGCAAAATATGTTCCTCCTATCCCTACCCTCTCCCTCGCTATAGAAACGCGCACTCACTAAAAACTCTCTTGCAAGATCAGAACTAGAATTCTGACAGATTTTAAACTATTTGTCTAACTTATCATTCTTAAAGAGTTCCTTAAGTTGTTGGGGCATCTTAGGGTGTAGCGGGAAGGGTTTTTCAGAAGTCCCTTTCCTCTTCAGAAACTTGTCGATGCAATACTCCATGTGGGCGTTTGCACTAAAAAACCTGAAGCTTCAAAATCTGGTACTGCAGATAGCCTTAAGGTCTACATCCTTAGGTGCTGTGCCTCTAGTTCCTATAGTAGGGAGTGATGGCATAACCTGATTCAACTCATAACGAATTGGAGACGACGGAACCTCACGGCGGTTCAACGACCCGTCTCCCTCGTTCACTTATTCCTCCTCACTCATAACTACATCTTCCTCAGGGTTGAAGATCGGTTGGTCGTCAAGAACAAGTCCTCGTCTCCTCTTATTAACATTCCTAGATGTAGACATATTGATATGAAAAATAAAAACAAGTGCTCGTGAGTTTTAGCCGTGAAATACACCAAGTAACCCAGGGTACAAGCAATGAACACAAATAAATTGTGAGAAAATTAAGTCCTAGGAGTGCCTAAGCAAGAATTAAAGCCAAGAGAGAGAAAATTGTACCAAATTTTTCAGAAACACGAGCAAGTGAAGGAAAGAGTACCTCCTTAAGCTCCTCGGTGTCCCCGTCACAAGTCTCTCCTTGAGCTAAGGCCAAATCCTACTCCAAGTATGCGAATTTGATTTTTTTTTGTTCTTGGAGCTCTTCCTCTTTGTTTGCCCCCACACTCAAACCGTGCACTATCTCTCAAAACTCCAAGACTTAATTTAATAACGAGCTTGCAAGGAGCAATACCCAACAAAAAGTTTTGAATTTGAAGATGTTTTTGATTTTGTGTGTGTTGGTGTTCTTGAGAGTTTGAGAGGAAGAAGATGAAAGAGGGTGTTTTTTATCCGAACTAGGGGTATAGGAGGGTTAAATACCGGTTTTTGCTTCGAATAATACCCCCAAAATACCAAAAATACCCTCAAAATGTGGCACTGTCAGAGCATTTCGGCCCGAAATGTTTTTAAAAAGCCAAAACAGTGGACTCATTTCATTTCGGCCCGAATTGAAGGGGCATTTCGGCCCGAAATCAAATGATTTCGGCCTGAAATGCCCTGGGACTCATCGGATTTTGTTTTTGCTCTAGTTTCTTCGTGGATGTCCAATTCCTTCGATTCTCGTGCTCACGAACTCATCATTGAATGTAGAATCCAATGCTAACTGAAAATTTCCCAAAATTCGGGGATCTTTTTTCTTCCCATCACCAAATTTGCTCTCTAGAACGAGAATCAAGTCCCTTTAAGCTTGTGATTCTTTCATTCCTCTTCGGATTCCGATGTGTGCATATCCGGGCCACAACGAGCTGCCAATATAATCACTAAATAAATATCTACTCCGCGACCTCGAGTATCTTCTATTTTAGGTCCAATCGTCAAACTGCTCGTTGTGCCTCGTTTTGCGTGCAAAGTCATGCACACGCATCAAGAAGGGAAATCCGAAGGGTCTTCGGTACCTGTGTCCTGCACACTGACGAAAAACATTAAACCGCTCTCTCTCACCTCTCTCAATCAAGTATGAATATCCAAAACAGAATACGAAAAACAAATACGACTACCTAAATTGGGTTGCCTCCCAATCAGCGCTTGTAATTTAAGGTCGACGACCCGACCCAGTTACCTCAATGCCCCTACACAGGTTTCTTGGCACCTCGTGCCATCTCATCTAGCTTCCTCTGTTGGATCCTCAACACAACTCTATGAACTTTAGCTTTTGAATCCGGTGGCTCACCACGAACCACCTCAAATTTCTTGTGCACTGACTGCACGGCCACTGGCATCTCTGTCTTCTCTTGAGACTGCTGTGGAGTTGCCTTAGAAACCCGGAAGGTCTCCCACGCATCATTGATCCTCATGATCAATTCCCTGTTCTTAACATTAATGAGAGTCCGACTGGTAGCCAGAAAGGGCCTACCCAGAATGATCGGAACATCTCCCACAGGCATCTCTAGTATCACAAAATCTGCAGGGATAATCGAATTCCTTACCTTTACCAGAACGTCATACACTACACAGTGTTCCCTCTTGCAAGACTTTTCAGCAAACTGAAGGTTGATGCATGTGGAAGGAGCTTCTACTCCCAGCTTCTGAAAGACTGAAAGTGGCATTAGATTGACACTAGCCCCCAAATAACATAAGGCCTGTCCCGTGTAAGCTCCTCCCAAGTTAGCTTCCCATCAAAAAGTTTCCCGGATCATTCTATTTCTGAGGCAAACCATGCATCACACATGAGCTCACCTGTTCAGTCAAATCAACTGTCTCAAAGTCTGGCACCGCCCTCTTTACTGAAGTTGCATCCTTCATATACTTGGAATATTTAGGCATCATCTTGACTGCCTCAATCAAAGGAACATTGATATGAAATTTTGAGAAAATGGACAAGAACCTCTTGTACTCCTCAGAATCATCTTTCTTCTTTCTTGCTTTAAAAGATACGGAAGATTCTTAGACATATAAGGTGGTGGTGGTGTTACCTCATCATCAATATGTGTAGTCACGCCCTTTGAAAGGGGGAATCATGACAGGGGTATTGTCAAAGACCTCATGCTCCTTAGCCTTCGAGGCTTCATCTCTAGCGTGGCTCGGAAATGGGGGATCATCAAGAAAAATTCCACTGTGGGTAGTGATGGCATTCACCTGGCGCACATTCTCAATATCGGATGGCAAAGACCCTGGTGCTCTAGCTGGGAGCTGAGTGGCAATCTGTCCTACCTGCACCTCCAAGTTACGAAGCGAGGTCTTCGTGATGTGCAAATCAGCTGTCAATGTCTCCACCTTAGAAGTGAAGGTATTCACATTCTTGCCCATCTGATACATCATATTCTTGAGATCTAACATCTCAGCATTCTGGCCTGTAGCAAATAGTGGTGGCTCCTGAGCAGCTGGCGCAGGTGGCCTGTGCTGAAAACCGGGTACATATGAAGCTCCGGACTGATCTCCATAACTGAATCATGGATGATCTCTAGTCCTTGGTTTGTAGTTCCCCTGATTCCAGTTGCGCTGTCCCTGTGCCCCCACAAGCTGATATCCTCATTACCAGCTTGAGTCAAAGCTGCATCAAACTCTTTCTCCTCAACTGCAGACATTGTCTTCTTATCTTAATACACATGCTTTGCCATGTCGGAAACAATCTTTGTAATACCATCTTTCCACTCATCGTTCTTCGGTTCAGGAAGCTTGGACAACCTCCTAGAGTCATATAATTGAGCATCCTGTTTCTCTATTTGCATCATCAAAGCATATGCTCCATCCTTGTCAACCCTGTAAAGAGAGTTACCTCCTGCTTCCCTGTTCAGCAAATCCTGGTTGGGACGATCCAGGCCATGATAGAAGACCTGAAGAATCTTGTATTTGCCGAAGTTATGATTAGGACACTTACATATCGTCCTCATAAACCGGCCCCATGCATCAAAAACCGTCTTATCAGCATGCTGCTGAAAACCAAGGATCTCTGCCTGTAAGCCTATGACACGTTGACCGGGGTAGAACTTGCTCATAAATTCATCCACACACTGCTCCCATGTGGTGATCGACTCTGGCTCCCTGGACTCTAGCCACTTTTCTGTCACACCCTTCAGACAATAAGGAAAAATAATCAGCTTCAGGGTCTCATCAGTGACGTTCTTGTACTTCACTGTGTTGATGTAGGCATCAAACTTCCCAATGAAGTCATTTGGGTCTTCATCCCTGTTTCCATAGTACTGGAACTGATTCTGCACTGTCTTGATGGTGGCAGGCTTCAAATCAAAGTGCTCAGCCTGAATGGTTGGCACTATAATTGCTGGCTTGTGTCCTATCTGAGTTGACTGAAATTTCTCCACCAAAGTTTGGCCCGACTTATTGTAGGGAATCTGGTTCTTCTGGTCATCAAGCTTCTCCTGAAGTTCAGTCAACTTCTGGTTCAGTTGAGCGTTAGTCAATTGCGCACCCATTGCGATATGTCTTAGAACTCTTCTTGGAATTCTGAATTACTACACTGGGTCTTCAAGTGGGGGCACAAGGTATTTAAAGATCCGGAGCATACACTGAGAACTTGAAACACAATTCAGAAAACAAATCAAAATCACAGAAATTATAAACAAAAAGAAAAAGGTAAATTAAACTAATCGCTAAACTAGAAGAGTAACCAATGCCTTCCCCGGCAACGACGCCAAAAACTTGAAGCGTGTAAACTACGTGTTGCTGCGCAAGTGTACGGCCAAGTACTAAAGTGGAGTATTTTGGACTACGAGTTATCGAACCCAAGGGAAGGTGTCTACTGTATATATAGTTTATCAATTAAATTCAATTCGCCTAAGTAACCGGTAAAAAGATTTGTAGTTTGAAGTGTTGTCACCCTCAAACAAGTGACTAGCAATGGTAATGAAATAACGCAAATTAAATGATTTGACGTAAATCAGAGAGAAAGCTAGGCAATCTATAGATCACCTAGGGTAGTTTTGACAATTCCGGATTTCATGTTCTAACACGACAATTCATAATTAGTTAAGCTAGGTTATAGCCTTGACAATTACCTATCGGTCTCATGTCGTTCTACACAACGGTAATGATTTGTCCCTCTCAGGTCAAGTATACTACCTATGTGTTCTAGTAGGTTACCGATATTGCAAGGGATAATGTCCTATCAGATCACTATTCACACGCAATTCACTCTTTCCTACTGAATTTACCCTCATCTAGCCATTCATATTCAACTCACTTCTCAGTCTAATTGATTAGGAATGTCCTTGTGTATTCATCCCAACTAGGGTAGAGTTGCTTTCACACACTCACTAGTTATGTACTAATTTCGGGTCATGACTCCTACGTTACTAAGGAGTAAGCACAATAAGCAAGTGATTAACGACTATGAATTATCTTTAAGCCTAGTTCATGATTTCATGGAGAAATAAATACTCACATCACACATCCTAGTTCTAGCTTGTCAATGAAAGAACTCAACATGAAATAGAACATAGCAATCTCCATAGAATCATAAACCCAACATGAAAGTTCATCCAAAATCCGGAAAATATCCTCAAAACATAAACCCTAGGCTCTCCATAGATGCCTAGGTATGATTCTAGCTACTCATAGCTAAAGATAACATGGTTTCTAGATATTTCATACAAGAAAGTATAGAGAAAATAGATCAAACGCTAGAAATCGTGATGATTCTTGCGATCCGGGCTCTTCTCCTTTCTTGAGGTTGTTCCCAATGAAGTCTCCTTGCTCTCCTCCTTGATCGTGGCTCTCAATAGGCGTGAATGATGTTGTCCTTTGTCCTTAGGTCGTCCTTCCTTCATAACCCGCAAAAATCTTCAGTAATTGCAAAATAGCCCCCTGAAATCTTCTCCTGACTTCAATAGGCTATATCTTCTTTGTCCGAACTCGGATTTAGCTCCGTGACCTATAGTTGGAAAGCTCTCTGAGTCTAATTCCATTTGGCACTGCTATCACCACCAAATTTTTTGTATAACTACATTTAGGATCAAATTAGTGCAAGCTTGTCATCCAAGCTCCTCCAATTCGGCTTCTCTTCACTCCACTTTAGCTCCCATTGTTTCCAAAGTTCGTTCCATGCCTTCTATCAACCGATTAGCATCCGTTCCTGCCAACACAACATTAAGACACATACCAAGTGCTTGTATTTGACAAATAACAATGAAATATGCATAGAAAAGGACCGGACTAACAATATAGCACATGGTGAACATCAAGTGATAAAACGACCTTTATTCTATAACTTTAAGCTCAAATCACTCTCAATACCTATTAACATGTGGTAAACGCTAAATAATTATAGCCCCTAAAAGGTTCTATCAATGTGTGCTAGATTTCAAGATGATCCGAAGGAATCACACTTAACTGCTGTGAAGAGAATATTCAGATATCTCAATGGAACCAAAGACTTAGGGATTTGGTATCCAAAACATTCTAATTTCTCTTTGCATGGATTTTCAGATGCTGACTTTGCAGGTTACCAAGTTGATAGGAAGAGCACTTCAGGAACTTGCCAATATATTGGATCATCTCTGATCAGTTGGCATTCCAAGAAACAGAATTCAGTTTCTCTATCAACAGCTGAAGCTGAATATATAGCTGCAGGAGCATGTTGTTCACAAGTAATATGTATTGCTCAACAGCTAAGAGACCTTGGATTTGATTTCTGAGGCATACCTATCAAGTGTGATAATACTAGTGAAATTTCAATTACAAAGAATCTAGTGCAACTTCCAAGAACCAAGCACATTGATGTCAGACACCATTTCATCAGAGATCATGCTGAGTAAGGTGATATTGATTTTGAATTTGTTGCCACTAACATGAAAATTGCAGATATCTTCACTAAACCATTAGCAGGTGAAAGATTCTCAGCTCTGAGATTGGAATTGGAAATGCTAAATAAATATGCATTGGTTTAGGGGGAGCATCTGTAGGGTTTTGATTCATGGATCGCGCAAACGGAAGCATAATCAAACAAACAACCATGCAAAACCCTCCAAGGATCACAAGTCTAGATGCATAACGATAGTGAAGGTAAGAAATCATAAACACACCTTTGGGTTCTCCTTGATGACTTCAAACGAGAATAGTGTCACGTTCTCTATGGTTGATCCACGCCTAGAGTTGTTCCTAGATCTCCAATCTCCTTGGTGCTAGCCCGGAATGAAAGTAGGGTGAAGGAATCATGCAAAACGAGGCACAAAAGGGGGTTCGGCCCCTTTGTGGCGTCGGGGACGAGGGGGCGGCGGCAAGGGGGCGGCGTCCCTCTTGTTGCTTGCTCTCTCTCTCCTTTGTTCTCTCCCACTCTTGTTATGTTCTCTCTAGAGCATAAATTGTATATGGAAGGAAGGAAGGAGGGTCCTTTATATAGTCCAACAACTCCTTGTTAACTACCTAAAGGACTTATTCTAGTCCTACTAGAATTCAATTTAGTCCCTTCCTTGCAAATTAGTCCCTACTAAGTTTGCAAGGGTTTGCAAAGTGATCCTTCTAATTAATTAATCCAATTAATTAATTCCAAATCTAGTACAACTCTATATAGCGTGTGACCCCATAGGTTCTATCTAGTTGGTAGCAACTATTTGCTAATATGGAGCGGTTTCTAGCAAAACATCCATTCTAGCCAACTAATAGAATAGTCATCTAGACAACCTTGTACAAGTAATTTTCTCATCCCTTTGCCTCCATATCCGGATTGGACACGAGACATACAAGTCACACTCGTATATCCAATCCCTAGTTTCTCGATCCATGGAATAGCCTTATTCGTGCAAATAACATCAATATCCCATATATTGATTTATTTGAGTCTGGCCAGACATTCTATAAGCACTATCCTTCGAGTGGCCTTGTATATTTGTTCCCGTTATGTGGGAGGGGCAAATCCTCTCTACGTCCACTACGATCTCTAAGCTTGCTTCTCATTGTATCCAGTAAACGCCTTTATAACTACCCAGTTACGGTGTAGCGTTTAACGCTACCAAGATCACAATGATCCACAACTAGAATATCTAGTGACTTCAAGTCTAAGGATGACAATACCATTGTACCCGAGAAGCACTTGTGACTCAACATAACGTGTATGTAGCCTTCTCGGTAATGGGTCAATCCAGTGCAACATTCCGTAATGCACACCTATGTGTTGGATCGTGATATCTCCATATCAATCCAACCCCATACTAGTCTATAGATGATTGTCCTATTTAATCATTATACTCGACTAGGGATATTTAAGATAAACAACACAATTGTAAATCTAAGGACTTCATTATATTAAATATCCAATAAATAATAAATGAATTTCTAGCCAATCACAAATTCATACTAAACTAGATTGCCTCTAGGGCATCTATTCCAACAGTCTCCCACTTGCACTAGAGCCAATCTGGCGCATCTCGTATGCCCATACTCCTAGTGTGCCCTTCATGCTTCCACTGCGTGAGAGGCTTCGTAAGCGGGTCTGACAGATTATCATCTGTAGGAATCTTGCATATCCGAACGTCTCCTCTATCGATAATATCTCGAATCAGATGAAACTTCCTGAGCACATGCTTGGACTTCTGGTGCGATCTGGGTTCCTTTGATTGCGCGATCGCCCCAGTGTTGTCACAGAACAACTCCACTGGATCCGCAATGCTAGGGACCACACCAAGTTCAGAAACAAACTTTCTGATCCAAACAGCCTCCTTTGCTGCGCCATTTGCAGCAATGTACTCAGCCTCTGTTGTAGAATCAGCTACCGTCTCTTGCTTGGAACTCTTCCAGCTCACCGCTGCTCCATTCAGGCAAAACACATATCCCGACTGTGATCTAAAGTCATCTCTGTCGGTTTGGAAGCTTGCATCAGTGTAACCCCTTACACGCAACTCTTCCTCACCGCCAAACATCAAGAAGGCATCCTTAGATCTTCTTAAGTACTTTAGGATGTTCTTGACTGCAATCCAGTGACTCTCACCCGGATTGGATTGGTATCTGCTTGTCATACTCAAGGCATATGACACATCTGGTCTAGTACATAACATGGCATACATGATGGATCCTATGGCCGAGGCATAGGGAATCCTACTCATGCGTTCCTTCTCAATCTCATTGGAAGGACATCCACTCTTCGAAAGAGTGATTCCATGTGACATGGGCAAGAATCCCTTCTTGGAATCTTGCATGTTGAACCGTTTCAACACCTTGTCAATATATGTACTTTGACTTAGGCCTAGCAACCTCTTAGATCTATCTCTATAGATCTTTATACCGAGTATATAGGCTGCTTCCCCTAAGTCCTTCATTGAGAAACACTTTCCTAGCCAATCTTTCACAGATTGTAGCATAGGAATGTCGTTTCCAATGAGTAGTATGTCATCCACATACAAGACCAGAAAAGCTACAGAGCTCCCACTAACCTTCTTGTAGACACAAGACTCATCTTCGTTTCTGATGAAGCCAAACTCTTTGACCACTTCATCAAAACGTCGATTCCAACTCCTAGAAGCTTGCTTCAATCCATAAATGGATCGCTGCAGCTTACAGACTTTGTTGGCTTGCTTTGGATCCTCAAAACCCTCCGGCTGTATCATATACACGTCCTCGAGGAGATTCCCATAAAGGAATGCTGTTTTGACATCCATCTGCCAAATCTCATAGTCGTAGTATGCTGCAATCGCAAGTAGGATTCGGATGGATTTGGTCATTGCGACTGGTGAAAAGGTTTCATCATAGTCAATACCATGAATCTGTCTGAATCCTTTAGCCACCAATCGGCCCTTATAGGTAATCACATTACCATCCATGTCGATCTTCTTCTTGAAGACCCACTTGCACCCTATGGGCCGCGCCCCATCAGGTGGTTCCACCAAAGTCCATACTTTGTTGGTATACATGGATTCCATCTCGGATCTCATGGCCTCAAGCCACTTCTGTGAGTCTGGGCCATTCATGGCCTCCTCATAGGTAGTAGGCTCATCATCTATGAGCATCGTGTCACCGGAATCAGTTATGAGAAGTCCGTACCTCTCAGGTTCCTGGCGCACTCTACTAGATCTACGAAGCTCTTGTGTTACCTGAACAGGTGGCTCCACAACTGCTTGTGATTCCTGTTCATGTTCCATAATCGGTTCTGTGATTTGTGGTTCTTGAACTTCTTCAAGTTCTACATTCCTCCCACTTGCTTCTTTAGAGACAAACTCTCTTTCTAGAAACACGCCGGTCCGAGCAACAAACACTTTGTTCTCGGTTGGATTGTAGAAGTAGTATCCCTTCGTTTCCTTAGGGTACCCCACAAATTTACACTTATCCGATTTAGGCCCTAGCTTGTCTGATTGTAAACGTTTTACATAGACATCGCAGCCCCAAATCCTCATGAGCGACAGTGTGGGACGCCTCCCACTCCACATCTCATATGGTGTCTTCATGACTGATTTAGATGGAACACGGTTAATGGTGAAAGCTGCACTTAATAGAGCGTAGCCCCAAAATGATAATGGAAGATCGGTTTGACACATCATAGACCGAACCATATCCAATAGGGTTCGATTCCTCCTCTCGGACACGCCATTCCATTGTGGCGTTCCGGGTGGAGTGAGTTGGGACACGATCCCACACTCTCTAAGATAGTCGTCATACTCTTGGCTTAAGTATTCTCCTCCACGATCCGATCGTAGAGCTTTGATACTTTTGCCAAGTTGCTTCTCTACTTCATTCTTGAATTCCTTGAACACTTCAAAGGATTCGGATTTTGCCCTCATAAGGTACACAAATCCATATCTACTGTAATCATCAGTAAACGTAATGAAGTAGACATAACCACCCCTGGCTGGCGTGGCAAATGGCCCACATACATCAGTATGTATGAGCGCCAATTGCTCACTAGTCCTCTCACCTTTCTTATTGAAAGGGGACTTTGTCATTTTTCCCAATAAACAAGCCTCACATGTCTCATATGATTCAAAATCAAATGAGTCTAGTAATCCATCCTTATGGAGTCTAGATACACGTTTCTCATTTATGTGGCCTAAACGACAATGCCATAAATAAGCAGGATTTAAATCATTTATTTTAATCCGCTTGGTATTAATGTTGTAGACAGGATTACTTAGATCAAGGACATAGAGTCCATTAAATAATTGCGCACTAAAATAGTGAATATTATTCAAATAAAAGGAACAACAATTGTTCTTTATTGAAATAATAAAACCTTCCTTGTCCAAACAAGAAATAGAAATAATGTTTCTGCTCATAGCAGGCACAAAATAGCAATTATTTAATTCTAAAACTAATCCTGAAGGCAGAGATAGCTCGCACACGCCTATGGCCAACGCAGCAACCTTTGCTCCATTCCCAACGCGCAGATCTACCTCCCCTTTAGCCAATCTTTTACTTCTCTTTAGATCCTGCATATTTCGACAAATATGAGATCCACATCCAGTATATAATACCCATGATGTAGAGACAGTTAAATTGACATCTACAACAAAAAATACCTGGTGGTGGTGGAATCACTATTCCAAGCCTCTTGTCCTCCAGATATTTTGGGCAGTTCCTCCTCCAGTGTCCAGGTTGACTACAGTAGTGACATTCACCCTTAGTCACGACCTTGGCAATGGCACCAACAGGCTTAAGGGCTTGTTCCTTGGACTTAGCAACTGACTTGCCTTTTCCCTTGGAGGAAGAGGCAAACCTTTTACCCTTTCCTTTATGCACCATCATAATGGCTTTGCTCTTACCCTTATTGATGCTCTGTTCAGCCGTCCTCAACATGTTGAGCAAATCTGGCAGTGGTTTAACGATCTCGTTCATGTTATAGTTCATAATGAACTGTCCATAACTCTCGGGCAACGATTGCAACACGAGATCGGTTGCCAACTCTTGGCCGACCGGGAAACCAAGCCGGGCGAGATTCTCCAAGTACCCGATCATTCGGAGTACGTGGGGTCCCACCGGGTTCCCTTCTGCCAGATGACATTTGAACAGTGCCTTTGAGACCTCATACCTCTCTACCCTCGCCTGCTCTTGGAAGAGCTGCTTTAGATGTTCGATCATATCGACAGCATTCATGTTCTCATGTTGCTTCTGAAGCTCAGAGGTCATGGTGCAAAGCATTAGGCAGGCCGCATCATTAGCGTCATCAACACGCTTTTGATACGCCTTTAAGGCAGCAGGTGTCTGATTCTCTGGACCTTCTGGAACATGCTCCTCTATTGCGTACAGCTTCTTCTCTTGCTTGAGAACAATTCTCAAGTTTCTGTACCAATCAAGAAAGTTGGTTCCAGAGAGCTTGTCCTTCTCAAGGACAGATCGTAGGGAATGTTGTGAACTCGATGAGTTGTTTTCCATTTGGAATTCTACAAAAGGAAAATACGCAAGTTTTAGTATTTGTGAATTTTTGACTATATTTAATAATGGCTAGTTTATTAAATATAGCTCCCACTATTTTTTTACGGATTAATAACCCTCAAGATATTAATGCGGAAAATATCCTTATATTTTCTAGTGGGCCAAGATCCATCTTTTTCATCTCCTTATGAGCTTGCTTTGGCAAGTCACCCATAATTCGATTACTTCTAGGTAGGAACAATTCCAATTGCATCCCATATGCAACTCTTGGTTCAACCGGGCAAATAACTACTTATTTATCCATCTTTATGGATAATCCCAATTGATTGTCTCTAGGTTTCTTAATCAAATTAATAGCCTAGTTGTGTTCAACCTCTTATCTAAACAATTGCACATTGTTACGTGCCATCGCATTCCATCATTATGAACCAAGTCGCCATGCTTTGGCACGCACGAACTTGATAAATAATGATGATAATGAGTGTTTAAATAACGAGAAGGCAAGAACACAATATTTTAAAATTTTGAGGGATTTTTCAATTTTAATTATTTTGTTGATCAATATCAACTAATCTATCTATTTGAGTTTGGGCACAACTCCAAATAATAGATCCGGGTTGTCTAATTATCTTATTATCCTAATTGCATGCATCATCCATACACCAACCACACAAATAATAAGACAATAAATAAACAACCACAAAACAGAAATTAAACGTGATGTGGATATGGCCTTTTCTAGACTAAGATAATTCCAAGCCAATGGAATTATCTATGAACCCTAAACAAACACATCTCCATGCGTCTTGATCTTTTGGTCCATCCTTCATAGTCATGTGGTGTGCTCCATGCTCCATGCTCCATCTTTTGTGGCTCCTTTGGCTTTGGGCTTCTTTTCTCCAATCTTGGCTAACAATCTACTTTATCTAGCACTAGCTAATATCTATACTAAATAAAATAAATCTCACAAGTTGAGAAAAAAAATGGCACGCAGGCCATAAAACCCTAATTAATTATTACAATTAATTGATCAGCTCGCAGGCCGTAAAAACAAACCACAAAATTAAACATCCACATCAAACCACATCCTAAGGCCATATCCAATCACCATGCGATTTGCACATAAACAGTTAAAATCCAATTTTAACGCGCTTGGTCAATTTTAATTGATTTTAGGATTTCTAGGGTTAAAACGGTCCATGGGCCCAACAATCCAATTGCCCGGGCCCATACAAAGTGAACCATAAAGGCCCTAGGGCCGGCCCGGCCCAAAACCCGCAAGCTAGGCCCGCGGGTTAGGGCCGCCCGGCCCCTTAGGGCGCCAAGCTTGGGCGGCACGCAAGGGGGCGGTCCCCTAGGGGGCCGAACCTCCTTGTGGAGGTTGTTTCCAAAACAACCTCCTTGCTTGGAGCCCAAGTTTGGTTGTTTCCTTGTTGTGGGAGAACTCCTTCTTCCCCAAGGATGCCCAAACCCTAGATCTAAGATCCTAAAATTTCTCAAACTCACCAATTCATGCATCCAATGCAATAATTGGGTCTTGTTATGATCTATTCTTTGACAAATTGCATCCAATGCTTGATTTGTCTTGTTTTACGCGATAAACAACAAATTAAGGTGTAAAACAACAAGAATGTAACACATAAACTACGTTTATGCTCTATGACCTGTGGCTCTGATACCACTGTAGGGTTTTGATTCATGGATCGCGCAAACGGAAGCATAATCAAACAAACAACCATGCAAAACCCTCCAAGGATCACAAGTCTAGATGCATAACGATAGTGAAGGTTAGAAATCATAAACACACCTTTGGGTTCTCCTTGATGACTTCAAACGAGAATAGTGTCACGTTCTCTATGGTTGATCCACGCCTAGAGTTGTTCCTAGATCTCCAATCTCCTTGGTGCTAGCCCGTAATGAAAGGAGGGTGAAGGAATCACGCAAAACGAGGCACAAAAGGGGGTTCGGCCCCTTTGTGGCGTCGGGGACGAGGGGGCGGCGGCAAGGGGGCGGCGTCCCTCTTGTTGCTTGCTCTCTCTCTCCTTTGTTCTCTCCCACTCTTGTTATGTTCTCTCTAGAGCATAAATTGTATATGGAAGGAAGGAAGGAGGGTCCTTTATATAGTCCAACAACTCCTTGTTAACTACCTAAAGGACTTATTCTAGTCCTACTAGAATTCAATTTAGTCCCTTCCTTGCAAATTAGTCCCTACTAAGTTTGCAAGGGTTTGCAAAGTGATCCTTCTAATTAATTAATCCAATTAATTAATTCCAAATCTAGTACAACTCTATATAGCGTGTGACCCCATAGGTTCTATCTAGTTGGTAGCAACTATTTGCTAATATGGAGCGGTTTCTAGCAAAACATCCATTCTAGCCAACTAATAGAATAGTCATCTAGACAACCTTGTACAAGTATCTGTCTCATCCCTTTGCCTCCATATCTGGATTGGACACGAGACATACAAGTCACACTCGTATATCCAATCCCTAGTTTCTCGATCCATGGAATAGCCTTATTCGTGCAAATAACATCAATATCCCATATATTGATTTATTTGAGTCTGGCCAGACATTCTATAAGCACTATCCTCGAGTGGCCTTGGATATTTGCTCCCGTTATGTGGGAGGGGCAAATCCTCTCTACGTCCACTACGATCTCTAAGCTTGCTTCTCATTGTATCCAGTACACGCCTTTATAACTACCCAGTTACGGTGTAGCGTTTAACGCTACCAAGATCACAATGATCCACAACTAGAATATCTAGTGACTTCAAGTCTAAGGATGACAATACCATTGTACCCGAGAAGCACTTGTGACTCAACATAACGTGTATGTAGCCTTCTCGGTAATGGGTCAATCCAGTGCAACATTCCGTAATGCACACCTATGTGTTGGATCGTGATATCTCCATATCAATCCAACCCCATACTAGTCTATAGATGATTGTCCTATTTAATCATTATACTCGACTAGGGATATTTAAGATAAACAACACGATTGTAAATCTAAGGACTTCATTATATTAAATATCCAATAAATAATAAATGAATTTCTAGCCAATCACAAATTCATACTAAACTAGATTGCCTCTAGGGCATCTATTCCAACAGCATCACGTAAGCAAGGTAAGTTGTATGTGCTTTCAAAGTCTTGAACTGATTTTCAAAGCCTTGAAAATCATTTCAAAGCCTTGATCTTTATCTGTTGCAGTGCTACAGTTTTTCAAGACTTTGGAAACCTTTTCAAAGCCTTGAAAATAAGTCTGCTACACTAATAGTCATTAATCTTGGATCATTCTATGTTGGGTGATATCTCTTTAGATATTTGCCTAATACATCCCCTACCCTTTTCAAAAAATTATTTTAGCCAAAAATAGTATTAGAATATTTTATTTTCCAACGGCATAAAAAATTTGAAATCTCTTTGATTATTGCAAATCTTTTGAGATCAGAGAGATACTAGTTTCCTTTTGAAACTCAAACTCTTTCATACTTTTTATCTTCTTCTCTTCTACTTCATTTCGTATCATTCCACCTATCTCTATTCTTCTCCCAAACCCTAATCATCACAACGAGAGCCTCAGAAAGAATCAAGATGGCTGGAGGATCGAAACATGTTTCAGAAAATAAAAGAAAAGCAACAGTGGATGAAGTTCAAGAAGTCAGTGGCGAGCTCCAGAACTCCTAGTGCAGAGGCAGTTCCAGGTCATCCTCCACCCAAGAAGAAGGTCAAGAAGGTTACAACTTCCTCTTCAGAAAAGAAAAAGAAGCAAAAAGCTGTTACAGAGAAGCAACCATAAACAGATCCTACTAGTTCAAAGATACTGAAGAAGAAAGCAACTCAGGCAGAAAAAGAGAAAGGAAAGGTGACAGAAGCACAACCAAAAGATCAATTGGAGAAGGTACTGCAGATCCATTCAAAGGCCTCAACAAACAACTCAGCTCCAGATGAGACTTGGTTTGTCTCAAACATCTCTAAAGGTCAGTGGTTAGATGGCTTTGCTTCAAGATCTATTGGTTTCTGTAGTATGACAAATAAGCATGTGGTGGAACACATGAAACTTAAGTGCATATTTATGTTGAAGACGAGTTCTCTGTGGTGTATGCTGAATCCAAGAGAATTGGCCTACCCTAGACTCACCAAACTCTTCTACCTGAATTTGACACATGTTAAGAGATCTGCACATTTGGTGATCAAATCTAAAGTTGCTAGGATAGTAATTGAATTGGATCACTCTGAGTTTGCGAGTTTGCTAGGTTGTCCAAAGAGATATGACACTAGCAACCATCCACCAAAGTCAGAAACCATGAAGCTAGCCAAAGATGAGTTCTTTCTTCCAAACATCTCCACCTCAGCCAAACAATTAACACATTCTGTGTTGAATGTTGAAGCCAAAGTCCTTCATACCATCCTAGTTAGGTGTATTTTTCTAAGAGAGCAGTCTAGAGAATTGGTGACTGAAAGAATGTTGCACATCATGTATCTGGTTATGCATGGCTATGAGATTGACCTTCCAAAACTAGTGATTGAACATATGCTCTTTAGCCTTACCAGTAAAAGGATACCCCCTCTTCCCTATGCAAACTTGCTCACTTTGTTCTTTGAACACTTTGAGATTCCAACTACTGGAGAGGAATCAGTGACTTCTGGATTTGGAGTACTTAATGAGAAAGCCTTTGAGAAAATTGGAGTGGTAAAAACCAAGGAAAAAGTATGGAAGATTTACTCAAACTTGACTTAAGAAGAACTAGGTGCAAATAAGTTTCCTAAGCCCAAGACCTTGACTCCCATTTAAGTAGACTTCTCAGCCAACAGACAATCAGAGACTTGATGGCTTGGAGTCGGACATGGAGGATATCAAAGCAACTGTTTATGGACTTAAAAGTGAAATTGGGAAAGTCAAGTACATGGTGGAAAGCATCTTCAGAAGCATGACTTTGCTTGATGTTCCTGAGGATGATGAAAGTACAAAGAAAGGAGACTCTGACAAGGATTTGCCTAGTGAACATTCAGACCAGGAAGAGGCTTCTCCAGATTCAGATAAGGGAAAGCAGGTAGCATAACTGGCCTCACACGAAGTAGAGGAAGTCAATAGCCCTGACTCAGATGATATGTTGATTACCTTGAAGAATAAGAAGAAATCTCAAAAGACTGCTACAAAGGATAAGACTGAAGAAGTGACTACTACTGGTAGGATTGAAGAGGAACAGGAAGCACAAAAAAAGACTGATGATGAAGAAAGTGGTGAAGAAGAAGGAGATCAAGCTGAGGATCAAGCCCCATAACCTTAATCTTGCCTGCTCTTTCTTCCCCATTCTCTCTTCTTAAATTTTTTTCATTAAGTTTTCAAAATTATCCAGACATTTGATCTAACATCTTATATCTTTTTGGTGAAAAGGGGGAGAAAATTCTAGGATTTAGTTTTTATTTCTAAATTTTATTTGCTATCTGTTGAACAGTTTAATTTCTTTAGGTAATTTAAATAAGTTTGATCTTTTTGGAATTTATGTGAAATTATAAATTGTGAACTAATCAGTTTATTTTGCAGAGACTAAGGATCAAACATAATTTGGTTTTGTCTTTCATCAAGGGAGAGATTGTAAGATCAGGTTGTGCAAGGCTTGGAATAGTTCAGTTATTTCAAGGCCTTTAATCAGCTTTCAAAGCCTTGAATCAGTTCTCAGAGGCTTGAAAATAGTTTAGCTTTTTTGAAGGCCTTGAAATTGGATTCAAAGCCTTGAAACTGTTTAACCTGTGTGAACATTCTCAGAAGGAGTTTTCTGCAAACTCTCTGAGTTGATTCCCTTTCTATCTTTCATATGTTTGATTCACTGTTATTAGATGATGAAAGACAAATTAATCTAACACTTTTGAACATCAAATATCATCTGTTTGACTTTGATATTGCATGAAAGTTTATTTCCAAGATTTGCAGGATTGTTTCCTAAACTGAACTTTTACAGATTTGGAAATAGTTGGACACTTTGATCCTGTGATCAATCAGAGACTTATGAAAGCTTATCATATTTTTAAAAAAAAGATCACAACAATATCTATGAAGAGTGTGATCAACTATCCATTGGAGAAAGCTGTTAAAGAGAGTCAAAATTGTTGCCTACAAAATAGGAAGTTGTTGCTGAAAATCTGGGAAGATTTGCAGAGCTTCAAACAGTATAAATGGAGCTCACTTTGAAGCAACAATAGACGAGACTCAACGGTAAAAAGTGAGTGACAAGTTTCTGGATTGACAAAGCACCAAAGAAGAACATCAACTCTCAATCCATTCCACAAAAGTTCACTGCATTCTTCACTGCAGTTTTCTATTCTAAGTGTAATTATATATTGAGCTGTATTGGTAGATCATTTCTTTATTATCTATACATCTATTCTCAACGATTGCTAAAGCAAAAAGTAGGCATACTCTATTCAACCCCTCCCCCTTCTAGATTATCTTAGCTGCTTTAACACCTGCACACTCACACTTTCAGATATGATCATTCACTTAAAGCAACTCTTCCAAGAGCAGGCTAGGGTTGATAGGTATGAAGTTTCCATGGCATTGTTCAAATGTCATATGTCAGAGGAAAACCCAGTGGGACCTCATGTACTTCGAATGATCGTGTACTTGGATAATCTCGAACGACTGGAGTTTCCGGTGGGTCAGGAGTTGGCCACAAATATCATTTTGCAATCGTTGCCTGATAGTTTTGGACATTCATCATGAAATATAACATGAACGAGATCGTGAAGTGATGCCGGAGCAGATGTACCAGACAAGGCCGAGCTATCAGACGCACTAATTTGGCGCTTCACTAACACGAAATGGAAGACAAGCGTAAGAGAGGGGCAAAATGGTCACTTATGGTCACGCCACACTATTTTGGGCGTAACTTGAGCTACATAGATCACAATGCCTATTATAACTGTTTTTGGAAAGCTCTCGGCGAGACGGACGCTATTGAAGGGCACTGCCCATCATGCAAGATTTCAGCCCCAAAAAGGGACGTTTGACCAGTCAACAGAAGCTTTGAAGACAATTTTTGCTATTTTTTGCCAATTTTTCTTTTTCGCATTTTGACCTCTTCATTTAGCCCGATTTGGGTCAAACTGTCACCTGCGTATTATTTTCAATAAGGCCATTAGTTTTGGGCCAGTTTTATAATTTTGCTATTTTTGAGAAATAATTAGACTTTTGAGCTATTTGTACCCGGCTTGTGGGTGAATTTTCGTTAGACTTTGATATTGCATAATTCAGAATTCTAGAGAGCTTCGTGCCCTAGTTTCTTTGCCTTTTCATTGTTGATTCCGCTGTGATCCCTCGCTTGGGTGATAACCCGGCGTCAGATTGGTATCATAGCTAGTTCGACGTGGGAGGAAGATCATCATCAGCGATGGCTCGTGGACGTAATCGTGGGCGTGGGCAGCAGGTTGCTGATAACGCCCCCCAAAGAGAACGTAGCCTTGAGGACGTGATGGTGATCGAAGATCTGCGATGGTAGAACCAGGTTCAGCAGCAGCGGATCAAAGAGCTGACATGGCGCGTAGCCGCGCAAGATCTGGATGATCAGGAAGATTCAAACGACAACTAAGTGACATCGTCGAGAACCCGTACCATCGTGAACCACGAGTTCAGTAGTACCGTCGTCGTGGCGATCACCGCGACGCTCTAGGCTTCAAGTTCGAGATCCCCAATTATTTCGGTACCCTTCAAGCCGATGGATTCATCGATTGGCTGGATGAGGTAGATTGGATCTTTGAGTACAAGGAGGTTTCTAAACGCGAGAAGGTGAATTTGGTTGCGATCAAGCTCAAGGGTCGAGCTTCAGCATGGTGGGAGCAGTTGCGCCGTTCTTGTGAGAAGCATGGAAAACCGAAGACTGTTGAATGGGAAAAGATGAAGAAGAAGAAGATTAAGGCTCACTTTCTTCCTTTTGGCTATAATCAAACCCTATATCAGTGTCTCCACATGTTGAGGCAGGGTACCAAATCAGTGGAAGATTACACTGAGGAGTTCTACTAGTTCATTTCCCGGAATGACTTATCCGAAACAGAAGAGCAACTAGTAGCACGGTACTTGACAGGCTTGTAACAATCTCTGCAAGATGTTATATGCCTTCAAACTTTTTTGTCGGTCTGAAAAGCTTACCAGAGTTCGCTTACTATGGAGAAAAAACCGAGCAGAAAACCTGCATCGAGTGTCGATCAAACCAATCGACCGACTTGATCTCAGGAGTCCCGACCAGCCGCCCAGGCAGTAACTGGTGCATCGATTAGCGGCTTGAAGTGCTATAGGTGCGGCGAACCAGAGCACGGGGCGACAGAGTGCAAGAAGCCTGTTGTGCAAAATCCAAAGAATTTATTCATCGAAGAAGGTGCAACTGGCGAGATCGAATAGGTTGGGTACCAAGGAGACCCCGTGTATGATGACTAAGAAGATGAACATGTGCTTTATGGCGATTGTCACGAGAATTTGGTCGTGCGTAAAAGTTTGCTAACTCCCAAGGGCGACTCGGAGGATGATTGGTTGAGAACCAATATCTTTCACACCACCTGCACGATTGGGATGAAGGTTTGCAAGATGATCGTAGACGGTGGTAGTTGCGACAACATAGTCTCTGAAGAAGCTATCAAGAAATTGCAGTTGAAGATGGAGCAACATCCTGCGCCATACAATTTTTCATGGTTAATCAAAGGTTCTGAGATAACAGTTGATAAAAGATGCCTTGTTTCTTTTTCAATTGGTAATAAGTATCATGATAGTCATTGGTCTGATGTGGTAAATATGGATACATGCCATGTTTTGTTGGGTCGTCCATGGCAGTATGGTCACCGTGTATGCCATGATGGGTACAAGAACGCCCACTCTTTTGTTATGAAGGGGAGGAAAATCATACTAGCACTGCGTCGGGAGGGTCCCACTCCAACCCCAACCGCACCGGCTAACCTGCTTTCTGTAGGGTTTTGATTCATGGATCGCGCAAACGGAAGCATAATCAAACAAACAACCATGCAAAACCCTCCAAGGATCACAAGTCTAGATGCATAACGATAGTGAAGGTAAGAAATCATAAACACACCTTTGGGTTCTCCTTGATGACTTCAAACGAGAATAGTGTCACGTTCTCTATGGTTGATCCACGCCTAGAGTTGTTCCTAGATCTCCAATCTCCTTGGTGCTAGCCCGGAATGAAAGGAGGGTGAAGGAATCACGCAAAACGAGGCACAAAAGGGGGCTCGGCCCTCTTGTGGCGTCGGGGACGAGTGGGCGGCGGCAAGGGGGCGACGTCCCTCTTGTTGCTTGCTCTCTCTCTCCTTTGTTCTCTCCTACTCTTGTTATGTTCTCTCTAGAGCATAAATTGTGTTGGGAAGGAAGGAGGAGGGTCCTTTATATAGTCCAACAACTCCTTGTTAACTACCTAAAGGACTTATTCTAGTCCTACTAGAATTCAATTTAGTCCCTTCCTTGCAAATTAGTCCCTACTAAGTTTGCAAGGGTTTGCAAAGTGATCCTTCTAATTAATTAATCCAATTAATTAATTCCAAATCTATTACAACTCTATATAGCGTGTGACCCCATAGGTTCTATCTAGTTGGTAGCAACTATTTGCTAATATGGAGCGGTTTCTAGCAAAACATCCATTCTAGCCAACTAATAGAATAGTCATCTAGACAACCTTGTACAAGTAATTGTCTCATCCCTTTGCCTCCATATCCGGATTGGACACGAGACATACAAGTCACACTCGTATATCCAATCCCTAGTTTCTCGATCCATGGAATAGCCTTATTCGTGCAAATAACATCAATATCCCATATATTGATTTATTTGAGTCTGGCCAGACATTCTATAAGCACTATCCTTCGAGTGGCCTTGTATATTTGTTCCCGTTATGTGGGAGGGGCAAATCCTCTCTACGTCCACTACGATCTCTAAGCTTGCTTCTCATTGTATCCAGTACACGCCTTTATAACTACCCAGTTACGGTGTAGCGTTTAACGCTACCAAGATCACAATGATCCACAACTAGAATATCTAGTGATTTCAAGTCTAAGGATGACAATACCATTGTACCCGAGAAGCACTTGTGACTCAACATAACGTGTATGTATCCTTCTCGGTAATGGGTCAATCCAGTGCAACATTCCGTAATGCACACCTATGTGTTGGATCGTGATATCTCCATATCAATCCAACCCCATACTAGTCTATAGATGATTGTCCTATTTAATCATTATACTCGACTAGGGATATTTAAGATAAACAACACAATTGTAAATCTAAGGACTTCATTATATTAAATATCCAATAAATAATAAATGAATTTCTAGCCAATCACAAATTCATACTAAACTAGATTGCCTCTAGGGCATCTATTCCAACAGTCTCCCACTTGCACTAGAGCCAATCTGGCGCATCTCATATGCCCATACTCCTAGTGTGCCCTTCATGCTTCCACTGCGTGAGAGGCTTCGTAAGCGGGTCTGACAGATTATCATCTGTAGGAATCTTGCATATCCGAACGTCTCCTCTATCGATAATATCTCGAATCAGATGAAACTTCCTGAGCACATGCTTGGACTTCTGGTGCGATCTGGGTTCCTTTGATTGCGCGATCGCCCCAGTGTTGTCACAGAACAACTCCACTGGATCCGCAATGCTAGGGACCACACCAAGTTCAGAAACAAACTTTCTGATCCAAACAGCCTCCTTTGCTGCGCCATTTGCAGCAATGTACTCAGCCTCTGTTGTAGAATCAGCTACCGTCTCTTTCTTGGAACTCTTCCAGCTCACCGCTGCTCCATTCAGGCAAAACACATATCCCGACTGTGATCTAAAGTCATCTCTGTCGGTTTGGAAGCTTGCATCAGTGTAACCCCTTACACGCAACTCTTCCTCACCGCCAAACATCAAGAAGGCATCCTTAGTTCTTCTCAAGTACTTTAGGATGTTCTTGACAGCAATCCAGTGACTCTCACCCGGATTGGATTGGTATCTGCTTGTCATACTCAAGGCATATGACACATCTGGTCTAGTACATAACATGGCGTACATGATAGATCCTATGGCCGAGGCATAGGGAATCCTACTCATGCGTTCCTTCTCAATCTCATTGGAAGGACATCCACTCTTCGAAAGAGTGATTCCATGTGACATGGGCAAGAATCCCTTCTTGGAATCTTGCATGTTGAACCGTTTCAACACCTTGTCAATATATGTACTTTGACTTAGGCCTAGCAACCTCTTAGATCTATCTCTATAGATCTTTATACCGAGTATATAGGCTGCTTCCCCTTAAGTCCTTCATTGAGAAACACTTTCCTAGCCAATCTTTCACAGATTGCAGCATGGGAATGTCGTTTCCAATGAGTAGTATGTCATCCACATACAAGACCAGAAAAGCTACAGAGCTCCCACTAACCTTCTTGTAGACACAAGACTCATCTCCGTTTCTGAGGAAGCCAAACTCTTTGACCACTTCATCAAAACGTCGATTCCAACTCCTAGAAGCTTGCTTCAATCCATAAATGGATCGTTGCAGCTTACAGACTTTGTTGGCTTGCTTTGGATCCTCAAAACCCTCCGGCTGTATCATATACACGTCCTCGAGGAGATTCCCATAAAGGAATGCTGTTTTGACATCCATCTGCCAAATCTCATAGTCGTAGTATGCTGCAATCGCAAGTAGGATTCGGATGGATTTGGTCATTGCGACAGGTGAAAAGGTTTCATCATAGTCAATACCATGAATCTGTCTGAATCCTTTAGCCACCAATCGGCCCTTATAGGTAATCACATTACCATCCATGTCGATCTTCTTCTTGAAGACCCACTTGCACCCTATGGGTCGCGCCCCATCAGGTGGTTCCACCAAAGTCCATACTTTGTTGGTATACATGGATTCCATCTCGGATCTCATGGCCTGAAGCCACTTCTGCGAGTCTGGGCCATTCATGGCCTCCTCATAGGTAGTAGGCTCATCATTTATGAGCATCGTGTCACCGGAATCGGTTACGAGAAGTCCGTACCTCTCGGGTTCCTGGCGCACTCTACTAGATCTACGAAGCTCTTGTGTTACCTGAACAGGTGGATCCACAACTGCTTGTGATTCCTGTTCATGTTCCATAATCGGTTCTGTGTTTTGTGGTTCTTGAACTTCTTCAAGTTCTACATTCCTCCCACTTGCTTCTTTAGAGACAAACTCTCTTTCTAGAAACACGCCGGTCCGAGCAACAAACACTTTGTTCTCGGTTGGATTGTAGAAGTAGTATCCCTTAGTTTCCTTAGGGTACCCCACAAATTTACACTTATCCGATTCAGGCCCTAGCTTGTCTGATTGTAAACGTTTTACATAGACATCGCAGCCCCAAATCCTCATGAACGACAATGTGGGACGCCTCCCACTCCACATCTCATATGGTGTCTTCATGACTGATTTAGATGGAACACGGTTAATGGTGAAAGCTGCACTTAATAGAGCGTAGCCCCAAAATGATAATGGAAGATCGGTTTGACACATCATAGACCGAACCATATCCAATAGGGTTCGATTCCTCCTCTCGGACACGCCATTCCATTGCGGTGTTCCGGGTGGAGTGAGTTGGGACACGATCCCACACTCTCTAAGATAGTCGTCAAACTCTTGGCTCCACGATCCGATCGTAGAGCCTTGATACTTTTGCCAAGTTGCTTCTCTACTTCATTCTTGAATTCTTTGAACACTTCAAAGGATTCGGATTTTGCCCTCATAAGGTACACAAATTCATATCTACTGTAATCATCAGTAAATGTAATGAAGTAGACATAACCACCCCTGGCAGGCGTGGCAAATGGCCCACACACATCAGTATGTATGAGCGCCAATTGCTCACTAGTCCTCTCACCTTTCTTATTGAAAGGGGACTTTGTCATTTTTCCCAATAAACAAGCCTCACATGTCTCATATGATTCAAAATCAAATGAGTCTAGTAATCCATCCTTATGGAGTCTAGATACACGTTTCTCATTTATGTGGCCTAAACGACAATGCCATAAATAAGCAGGATTTAAATCATTTATTTTAATCCGCTTGGTATTAATGTTGTAGACAGGATTACTTAGATCAAGGACATAAAGTCCATTAAATAATTGCGCACTAAAATAGTGAATATTATTCAAATAAAAGGAACAACAATTGTTCTTTATTGAAATAATAAAACCTTCCTTGTCCAAACAAGAAATAGAAATAATGTTTCTGCTCATAGCAGGCACAAAATAGCAATTATTTAATTCTAAAACTGATCCTGAAGGCAGAGATAGCTCGCACACGCCTTTGGCCAACGCAGCAACCTTTGCTCCATTCCCAACGCGCAGATCTACCTCCCCTTTAGCCAATCTTTTACTTCTCTTTAGATCCTGCATATTTCGACAAATATGAGATCCACATCCAGTATCTAATACCCATGATGTAGAGACAGTTAAATTGACATCTACAACAAAAATACCTGGTGGTGGTGGAATCACTATTCCAAGCCTCTTGTCCTCCAGATATTTTGGGCAGTTCCTCCTCCAGTGTCCAGGTTGACTACAGTAGTGACATTCACCCTTAGTCACGACCTTGGCAATGGCACCAACAGGCTTAAGGGCTTGTTCCTTGGACTTAGCAACTGACTTGCCTTTGCCCTTGGAGGAAGAGGCAAACTTTTTACCCTTTCCTTTATGCACCATCATAATGGCTTTGCCCTTACCCTTATTGATGCTCTGTTCAGCCGTCCTCAACATGTTGAGCAAATCTGGCAGTGGTTTAACGATCTCGTTCATGTTATAGTTCATAATGAACTGTCCATAACTCTCGGGCAACGATTGCAACACGAGATCGGTTGCCAACTCTTGGCCGACCGGGAAACCAAGCCGGGCGAGATTCTCCAAGTACCCGATCATTCGGAGTACGTGGGGTCCCACCGGGTTCCCTTCTGCCAGATGACATTTGAACAGTGCCTTTGAGACCTCATACCTCTCTACCCTCGCCTGCTCTTGGAAGAGCTGCTTTAGATGTTCGATCATATCGACAGCATTCATGTTCTCATGTTGCTTCTGAAGCTCAGAGGTCATGGTGCAAAGCATTAGGCAGGCCGCATCATTAGCGTCATCAACACGCTTTTGATACGCCTTTAAGGCAGCAGGTGTCTGATTCTCTGGACCTTCTGGAACATGCTCCTCTATTGCGTACAGCTTCTTCTCTTGCTTGAGAACAATTCTCAAGTTTCTGTACCAATCGAGAAAGTTGGTTCCAGAGAGCTTGTCCTTCTCAAGGACAGATCGTAGGGAATATTGTGAACTCGATGAGTTGTTTGCCATTTGGAATTCTACAAAAGGAAAATACGCAAGTTTTAGTATTTGTGAATTTTTGACTATATTTAATAATGGCTAGTTTATTAAATATAGCTCCCACTATTTTTCTACGGATTAATAACCCTCAAGATATTAATGCGGAAAATATCCTTATATTTTCTAGTGGGCCAAGATCCATCTTTTTCATCTCCTTATGAGCTTGCTTTGGCAAGTCACCCATAATTCGATTACTTCTTAGGTAGGAACAATTCCAATTGCATCCCATATGCAACTCTTGGTTCAACCGGGCAAATAACTCCTTATTTATCCATCTTTATGGATAATCCCAATTGATTGCCTCTAGGTTTCTTAATCAAATTAATAGCCTAGTTGTGTTCAACCTCTTATCTAAACAATTGCACATTGTTACGTGCCATCGCATTCCATCATTATGAACCAAGTCGCCATGCTTTGGCACGCACGAACTTGATAAATAATGATGATAATGAGTGTTTAAATAACGAGAAGGCAAGAACACAATATTTTAAAATTTTGAGGGATTTTTTAATTTTAATTATTTTGTTGATCAATATCAACTAATCTATCTATTTGAGTTTGGGCACAACTCCAAATAATAGATCCGGGTTGTCTAATTATCTTATTATCCTAATTGCATGCATCATCCATACACCAACCACACAAATAATAAGACAATAAATAAACAACCACAAAACAGAAATTAAACGTGATGTGGATATGGCCTTTTCTAGACTAAGATAATTCCAAGCCAATGGAATTATCTATGAACCCTAAACAAACACATCTCCATGCGTCTTGATCTTTTGGTCCATCCTTCATAGTCATGTGGTGTGCTCCATGCTCCATGCTCCATCTTTTGTGGCTCCTTTGGCTTTGGGCTTCTTTTCTCCAATCTTGGCTAAAAATCTACTTTATCTAGCACTAGCTAATATCTATACTAAATAAAATAAATCTCACAAGTTGAGAAAAAAAATGGCACGCAGGCCATAAAACCCTAATTAATTATTACAATTAATTGATCAGCTCGCAGGCCGTAAAACCAAACCACAAAATTAAACATCCACATCAAACCACATCCTAAGGCCATATCCAATCACCATGCGATTTGCACATAAACAGTTAAAATCCAATTTTAACGCGCTTGGTCAATTTTAATTGATTTTAGGATTTCTAGGGTTAAAACGGTCCATGGGCCCAACAATCCAATTGCCCGGGCCCATACAAAGTGAACCATAAAGGCCCTAGGGCCGGCCCGGCCCAAAACCCGCAAGCTAGGCCCGCGGGTTAGGGCCGCCCGGCCCCTTAGGGCGCCAAGCTTGGGCGCCAAGCAAGGGGGGCGGTCCCCTAGGGGGCCGAACCTCCTTGTGGAGGTTGTTTCCAAAACAACCTCCTTGCTTGGAGCCCAAGTTTGGTTGTTTCCTTGTTGTGGGAGAACTCCTTCTTCCCCAAGGATGCCCAAACCCTAGATCTTAGATCCTAAAATTTCTCAAACTCACCAATTCATGCATCCAATGCAATAATTGGGTTATGTTATGATTAATTCTTTGACAAATTGCATCCAATTCTTGATTTGTCTTGTTTTACGCGATAAACAACAAATTAAGGTGTAAAACAACAAGAATGTAACACATAAACTACGTTTATGCTCTATGACCTGTGGCTCTGATACCACTGTAGGGTTTTGATTCATGGATCGCGCAAACGGAAGCATAATCAAACAAACAACCATGCAAAACCCTCCAAGGATCACAAGTCTAGATGCATAACGATAGTGAAGGTAAGAAATCATAAACACACCTTTGGGTTCTCCTTGATGACTTCAAACGAGAATAGTGTCACGTTCTCTATGGTTGATCCACGCCTAGAGTTGTTCCTAGATCTCCAATCTCCTTGGTGCTAGCCCGGAATGAAAGGAGGGTGAAGGAATCACGCAAAACGAGGCACAAAAGGGGGCTCGGCCCTCTTGTGGCGTCGGGGACGAGTGGGCGGCGGCAAGGGGGCGGCGTCCCTCTTGTTGCTTGCTCTCTCTCTCCTTTGTTCTCTCCTACTCTTGTTATGTTCTCTCTAGAGCATAAATTGTGTTGGGAAGGAAGGAGGAGGGTCCTTTATATAGTCCAACAACTCCTTGTTAACTACCTAAAGGACTTATTCTAGTCCTACTAGAATTCAATTTAGTCCCTTCCTTGCAAATTAGTCCCTACTAAGTTTGCAAGGGTTTGCAAAGTGATCCTTCTAATTAATTAATCCAATTAATTAATTCCAAATCTAGTACAACTCTATATAGCGTGTGACCCCATAGGTTCTATCTAGTTGGTAGCAACTATTTGCTAATATGGAGCGGTTTCTAGCAAAACATCCATTCTAGCCAACTAATAGAATAGTCATCTAGACAACCTTGTACAAGTAATTGTCTCATCCCTTTGCCTCCATATCCGGATTGGACACGAGACATACAAGTCACACTCGTATATCCAATCCCTAGTTTCTCGATCCATGGAATAGCCTTATTCGTGCAAATAACATCAATATCCCATATATTGATTTATTTGAGTCTGGCCAGACATTCTATAAGCACTATCCTTCGAGTGGCCTTGGATATTTGTTTCCGTTATGTGGGAGGGGCAAATCCTCTCTACGTCCACTACGATCTCTAAGCTTGCTTCTCATTGTATCCAGTACACGCCTTTATAACTACCCAGTTACGGTGTAGCGTTTAACGCTACCAAGATCACAATGATCCACAACTAGAATATCTAGTGACTTCAAGTCTAAGGATGACAATACCATTGTACCCGAGAAGCACTTGTGACTCAACATAACGTGTATGTAGCCTTCTCGGTAATGGGTCAATCCAGTGCAACATTCCGTAATGCACACCTATGTGTTGGATCGTGATATCTCCATATCAATCCAACCCCATACTAGTCTATAGATGATTGTCCTATTTAATCATTATACTCGACTAGGGATATTTAAGATAAACAACACAATTGTAAATCTAAGGACTTCATTATATTAAATATCCAATAAATAATAAATGAATTTCTAGCCAATCACAAATTCATACTAAACTAGATTGCCTCTAGGGCATCTATTCCAACACTTTCTCGATCCCAATTCTTGGGAGAGGTTCAGCGGGGATAGTTTGTTTATGCCTTCATTCCTTCTGATAGTAGTGCCAGTAATGAAGATTCTGATTTACCCCCTGAGGTACAACAACTTTTGAATGAGTTCTCATACTTCATGCCAGAGGACCTCCCTCCTGGTTTACAAACATTGAGAGATATCTAGCATCACATAGACCTAGTTCCAGGCTCTAGTCTGTCAAACAAACCTGCATATCATCTCAATCCCAAGGAAGCAGAAGAGTTGTAGAGACATGTTGTCGAATTACTTGAGAGGGTTTACATCAGGGAGAGTATGACTCTTGGGCAGTACCTACCCTGTTACTTCCAAAGAAGGATGGTTCTTGGTGCATGTGTGTTGACAATAGGGCATCAATTAGATCATTGTGAAGTACAGATTTCCCATTCCGCGGCTTGATGATATGCTAGATCAACTGTCCAGCTCTAAGGTTTTCTCAAAAGTTGACCTCAAGAGTGGATACCATCAGATTCGGATCAAGTAGGGAGGCGAGTGGAAGATCGCGTTTAAGACACAACACGGGCTATACAAGTGGATGGTAATTCCTTTCGGTCTCTCCAACGCAACCAGCACTTTCATGCGGTTAATGATAAGGTTCTGAGTCCTTTATGGAAAATTTTGTTGTGGTTTATTTCGATGTCATTCTTATTTACAGTCCTACATGAGTTGTCTATTTTGATCATCTGGGGGCTGTCTTTGAAGCGTTGAAGGAAGAGAATATGTTCATTAACAGGAAGAAGTGTTTCTTTTCAATACTTCTGCACAATATTTGGGATTCATAATGTCTACTGATGGTGTACATGCAGATCCTTCGAAGATTGAGGCGATTGTTGACTACCCTATGCCTAAGACACTGCAAGATGTGCGCAGTTTCCATGGGTTAGCGTCATTATATCGCAGATTCATTAGGAATTTTCAGCACTTTGATTGCACCCATCACTGAGTGTCTAAAAGGGCGTGATTTCAAGTGGACAGATGAAGCAGAGTCCAGTTTCAATCAGGTAGAAGAAGATGACAGAGGAACCAGTTCTGGCACTCCCTGATTTTGACAAGATGTTCGAGGTTAACTGTGATGCTTCAGGTTAGGGCATTGGAGAGGTCCTAAGTCTGTCAGGGCGTCCGATTGCATTTTTAAGTGAGAAACTGTCTAGGTCCAAGAAGAATTACTCGACTTATGATTTGGAGTTCTACGCCATTATTCAGACATTGAAGAATTGGCGTCATTCCTTAGTTCAGAAGGATTTCGTCTTGTTTACCGATCATGAGGCTTTGAAGTACATCAATGGGCAGAATAAGTTGAGTAGGCGACATGCCAAGTGGGTGGCTTACTTGCAGGAATTCACCTTTGCATTGAACACCAGGCAGGAAGTTTGAACCGGGTAGCCGATCCTTTGAGTCGTCGTAACATGCTTCTTACCTCCATGAGCAACCAAGTTCATGGGTTTGAGGCATTTGCACAGATGTATGAGGCTAACCCTTCCATCAGGAAGACCTTTTCTGAGATAAATCCTGGACAGCGCCATGGTTATTTTGGCATAATAATTATCTGTTTCGGGGACGGCGTTTGTGCGTTCCAGATTGTTCTTTGCGGCAGCAGATTATCAGGGATCTCCACAAGGAAGGTGATAACTCCCCACTAGGAGTTATCGGTGATACTTACTTGATGGATATTTGTGTCGTAAATGAGCTTTTTATCCGAATTTCAGCCCGGGTTAGCCTCGAATTCACGACTTACTGTATTGATCTTCTTTATGCATAACTCCTTTACTTCACTCATTTAGAGATATGATCACGGTTTTCAGTTCTTGTTGTCTATGCAAGAACATGATGTGTGTAGGAGCCGGGAATGAAGCAGGATTGCAGGAGCGAGAGCCGAGAGAGCTGAAAATGCTAAAACCGAGAATGACCAGGATGCGCTCGGCTGACAATATCTTGAGCTCTACTAGGATTTTTGAATTGAAACCAGCGGCAGAAGAAAGAAGACGTCAAGGGCTTTCCGAAAACAGGTTATAATGCTAAAACGGAGTCCGGTCGAAAAATCGACTTCCGTCAAGTGTGGGTCCCAGATAGGCCACGCCCAAGTAAGAGTCTCGGTTTCCGCTGTCCAAAGTCGTGAGCAACTATTTCATGTTTGTGACGATTACCGGGAAAGTTCTGGCTTAGGGGTATTTTGGTCATTTTCGCACCGGGCCTGGGTTTTCGGAAGTCGAGTTTTAATTTTAGAGCCTAGATTTAGTCAGCTGCCATTCTAGGACCAAAGTAAGGATTGGGCAGAATTTGAACGGTTTTGACCCAGGGGTATTTTGCTAATTTCGACAAGTTTCGAGTCAAAACGCAGTCCGAGCAGAGAGGGTACAGAAACCGGCCAGAATAAGGACAGTAAGAGATGTTGTCTGCGTATCTAACTGCCAGGTACGCATGCAGATACGCAGCCCGAGGTAAGAGAAGTGCATAAACGAGCCAAAAAACCCCTGTCTGTGTATCTTACTGTTAGCTAACTTGCTGGCTGCGTAGCTAACTTGCTGGCTGCATAGCTAACTTGATGGATATGTAGCCAGCAAGCCAGCTACGCAGCCAGCAAGTTAGCTACGCAGCCAGCAGGATAGCTACGCAGCTGGGAGGTCCAGCTACGCAGCCAGCAGTGCCAGCCACGCAGGCAGGAGGGTTAGAGAGAGATTTTGGTGCTGGCAGAGTCCCTGTCTGAGTGGCTAACTCTTAGCCACGCAGCAGCCACGCAGCAGGGACTCAGACAGCACGTTTTCCGAGGCGGTTTCGGCCGGTGGTAGTTTTGTAATTTCAGGAAGTTTTTCGAAAGCTTCTCAAGAACTATATAAAGGAACGTCTAGCGCTCGTTTTTATAACAGCACACCCAAGGAGAATTCGCAGCATCCACGGTGAGCACGGAAGCGCGAATCCAGAATCCCCGACACTCGTTTGATCTCACTATCTCTTTATTTCAGAACATTGTTATTTAATTATGTCACTTAGTAGCTAAACTTTTTACCTAGGTTCTCGGTGAAGCTAGGGTTTCGTATTTAGTATCTAGTTCTATTCTCGACTATGGATCCATGATCTCAGGATCTCAATATCAGCAGTTTTATTCCTTTTTCTATCTTTGATTTTAATGTCATGCATGCTCGGCTTGATCACCATGAATTGCTACAAACCCGACCCGGTAGGTGAATACGTCTGGTTAGGGTTAGGAAGAGAAGACATAATTTAGCACCTTGCCCCGATGGACCGACCAGAGAAGGGGAGATAGGACTAGCCTAAAAACGTTAGATCAACTGTTACGATTTTGACCGAGACCTTTAGGACAGGTTAGAAACCCTAGCGGACTTAGAACGAGACTGCAGACTTAGGCAGCTTAACAGGAATCCGACAGTCTGCAGGATTATGATAAAGGTGCAGGAAAAGAAAAGATACTGCACAATTGGTATGTGGTAGAGATAAGTGACTGATGTGTGTTTTCATATCGAAAAGAACGAAAAAATGAAGAGACCTTAGGGGATCCCGGGACCTAGTACCTTAAACCCTAGTTTCACAACTTTAAGACTATTCAGAAAATTCTCACAAAAAGATCTACTTTTCAGTTATTTACATTCAGTACGTAGTTAGCAATCACAAAAACTATTCCTTCTTTTTACACTCTCATAGTTAAACCCGACTGCTAGAAAAGACCTGAAATCGTCCTCGTGGGAACGATATCCCGAATTGAAATACACCCGGTATTACCTGATTCGTACACTTGCGACAACACGCTAATTTGCGCATCAAGTTTTTGGCGCCTTTGTCTGGGACTTTTTAGGGTTTATTTAGTAGTCAGCATTAATTTTCAGAGTTTTTCCTTTTAATTTTATTTTTATATTTATTTTTCGTTATCTCACTACTCTTCAGACCTCGTTTTTCAGGAACTTTTAGTGAATGCCCAGATTGCCCTGCGAATTGGTGCAGCTACACGAAAATCCATAAAAACTCAACATGGAGCTAAACCGCAGAAACCGAGAAACCAGAATGGCCCACAATGAAGGAGACCGTCCTGGAAATCTAACAACCGGCGAAGAGGCACCAGAGACGCGTACCCCAGCCCAGATGGCTCGGCACATCAATGATCTCATGACAGCGGGTTTTGCAGCCCGAAACAACCAGAGGACGTACAACAGGTCTGGAAAGGCGTTGGTGGAAAATTTTGAGGTCCCGACGGAAGGACATGAGCCAGTTATTGTGGTGTTCGAGATCACCGCATAGCACTTTGACCTTAAATCCTCCACTTTTCAGACTGTTCAGACTCTCTGCCCATTCAATGGAAAAGCTGACGAAGACCCAAACGACTTCATCGGGAAATTCGAGGACTACTGCAACAAAGTCCGGTATAAGGGAGTCGATGCAGACGCACTCATGCTAAATACTCTTTCCATACTGCCTATACGGAGTGACCAAATATTGGCTCGAATCCCGACCACCCAAGTCCATCACTTCATGGGAAGGATGCGTCACAGATTTTTTGGCCAAATTTTAGCCCGCTTCCCGGGTCATTGAACTACAGAGCGAGATTTTTTCATTCAAGCAGAAGATGGGGGTGACGGTGGTAGACGCATGGGAAAGATTGATGAGATTGGTAAAGAGATGCCCGAACCACGGTTTTGGAGACGCGAAGATCCTGCAGGTTTTCTACCGTGTCCTAGACAGGGAGAGTGCTGACAGGATTGACAGAGAAGCCGGAGGAAACTTCCTGTACCATGTAGACAATGACGGTGCATATGAGCTGATGAAGAAGTTAGCCAAGCAGGACACGCGACTGTTTGATGATCGCAGGCTTACGGCCCGAGCCGAGCCAGTGGAGGATCGTATATGACTTGGTTAAGAAAGTCTATTCGGAAAAGAAGACCGTTGCAACAGGAACTAGATTAAGACACGGTCATTGAGGAGCTCAAGACCGAGGATACCAATTACGTACATTCGCAGTGGGACCCGAGCCGGTACAGACTGGGTACGAAAGACCATCCTAGATTCCAGTACGGAAACCCGAATTCTGCAATTTATGCACCGGGATTCCAGCACAGGCCACAGGCACAGCAGGCCGCACTGGCACCGCCAGTTCAGCCAGGCCCATTTTCACAGCAGTACGATGCTCATATGAAGAAAATAGAGTCCATGTTTCAGACCATGGAGTCCCAGTTTGCACATATGGACGCCCTGACAGCCGACGTGCAGACGACCGAAACGTCACCGCGCGCTTTGGAGGTATAAGTAGGACAGTTAGCTCAGCAGCTAACGGAAAGACGGCCAGGCAACTTGCTCTCGAATACAGTAAACAATCCACGTGCTCATGTCAATGTCATCACCACTCGGAGTGGATTAGCACTGCAAGATCCGCCGTATCCTAGCCATGAAGATGCCGAAAAATCGAAGGAAATCGAACGCGAAGTATTTGGCCAAGATACCAGCTCAGCAGACCGCCTCCATCTGAAGGGCTCGGTTGAACAGGATGCAGTGTAGAACGAGAAAGAAACTGAAAAAGTGCCTATCAATGAGGTACCATATCCTTTGAAGACACGGAAGAGGGATGATAGCAAGGACTATGCCATATTTCTCGAGATGTTCAAACAGCTGCAGATCAACATACCGTTTGCTGAGGCGTTAGCAAATATGCTCACTTATGCCAAATTCCTTAAAGACATTATGTATGGAAGGAGGCGTATGAGCGTTTCGAGAAAATAAATCTGACGGCAGAGGTGAGCAATTGTGTGAAGAATGGGCTACCGAGGAAAAGGAAGGACCCTGGCAGTTTCGTCATCCCGGTGACCCTAGATAATGCTTACACAGGAAAGGCTCTGTGTGACCTAGGGGCCAGTATCAATCTGATGTCGTAATCGATTTTCAAAACTTTGAAAATTGGTGAACTCAGGCCCACCAGAATCAAGCTGCAGATGGCGGACAGATCTGTGAAGCAGGCTTACGGAGTTATTGAAGACATTCTGGTGAAAGTCGGAGAATTGATTTTTCCCGCAGATTTCGTAATTCTGGACATGGAGGCGAGAGATATACCGCTCATTCTGGGTAGATCGTTTCTGGCCACAGGTGAAGCCATGATAAACTGTAAAAGCCGAGAACTGACCATGCAGATTAATGAAGACAAGGTGAAGTTCAACGTTTTTAAAAATTTGCAACTGCCGAATTATTACGATCATTAAGACATCTTCGATGTGGAGGTAGTCGAAGAAGGCTGGGAAAACGAGGATATGGACGAGCTATGGGCATAGATTGACAGAGTGGAGTGAGAGAACGGGGAGATATTCCAAGAGGAGCAGGCCATGCAAGCTGAAAACCGGACCACTTTACAACTGGACGAAAAAAGTGGGCAGAATTTGGCCCTGGTCCCGTCACTCAAAGAACCACCAACCCGGGAGCTGAAACAGCTCCCGAGCCATCAAAGTACAGCACAGCCAAACCACTTTCAAGTAGGGCAGAAAATACTTCTCTGCGATTCCCGGAAGCAGTTTTTCCCGGGAAAATTGAGATCGCGGTGGTCAGGACCGTTTATCATCAAAGAGGTACTTTCATGGAATGCGGTTGAATTAGAGAATCCGCATGACAATACAACTTGCAGGGTGAGCAGAAACCGGGTCAAGACATATTGGTCCCCGTAGCATTCGTCAAGGTAGATCCTGGCGACTTTGATGTCCCTTGAGCAGGTATGAGGTAACTAGGTCGAGTCTTCGACCTTAAATTTTAAGCGCTGGTTGGAAGGCAACCCAACTTAGGAGTAGTGTAATTTAATTTAGTTATTTATGTTGAAATTTAGAGAGGTGAGATGAATATGATCTGATGTCTAAGCAAGAAGTGCAGAAACACAGCCCGGGAGGAACGCAGTGCGGGAGTGCAGAAACGCGGCCAGAGAGTGCAGATTCGCAAACTGGGAGTGCAAAAACGCAGCCCAGGGGTTCAGAAACGCAGCCAGGTAGTTAGCCATGCAGCCACGGAGTTAGCCACACAGGCATACCCTCTGCCACGCAGGTTGAACTCTAGCCACGCAGGCCGAGAGGTTAGCCACGCAGAAATCAAGAGATTTTTGCCAAATTACTACGGTGTGCGCGGCTATATGTGTAACAACGCAGACAGGATAAGGTTTTTGGACGTGGAAAAAATGGAACAGAAAAGTTGCTGTCAATGTAGCTACGCAGCGCCTACGCAGGGTGCAACACGTACAGTGCGCAGAACTTGCAGATTTCCAGAATCTTGAAGAATCGACCCCTGTGTGCTCGAGCACACTTGACCATCACAGGGACTCATACGAGTTGGGGATTCTTCAGAAATAGTTTTCAAGCAGACAGGAGCAATCAACCCCGGTGTACGACAATACACTCGACCGTACGAAAGCACGTTGTCATACGCAATGGTGCTTGGGGATTTCACATTTAAAGAGCATGTACACAACCCTGAAAGTTCAAAAATTCGCAACGAGCAAGTGTAGGGGTGAGGAGTTACACCTTGACCGGTTCTGAATTTTCCCGACAACTTTTTCGGTAATATTTTCCGGCAACCGTCGGGGTCCATCATGCCGGAAACAGCAAACTGTACCTGTAAGACTTGCTTTGAGTGCTCAGGTTCACTGTCCCTTCCTTCGCCTTATTTGCATTTTAGGCACGAGCCCGTACCCGGGTCGATATTTTTCTGCATTTTTCTCGGTTTCCGTGCTGACTGTGGTAGAACCCCTGGTAGTTTTAGGAGGTTAGTTGCTGACATGCACGCATCCCGGGCACGTAATTTCTACACATTTTTCTGCTTTACTTTTCTGCCTCATGGTGACCAGACCAGTACCACCAACAGTCTGTATGGTCCTTCCAAGACTAGATCAGACCCGACTTTTTTGTCAGATCAGTTTGTGCCATAAGGGCATGCCACCTCTTAGTTTGGGGTGGGAGTCGTGTCTGCATTAACCAAGTCTGCACGTTTTTTCAGCTTTATTTGCAGTTTTATATTTATTTTTTGAGTCTGCACGTTTTTTTATTTTGAGTCAACCCACCACATATTTCTGACCTTGTATTGTAGAAAATCAAAAAAATATCATAAAAAATGAAAAATCAAAAAATTTGGAGAAAGGGAAATTTAATTAACAAAAAGCTGGGGAGAAACAAAGGATAGTCTTCGAACGGGAAGGAAAAACCGCACCGAGGTGTAGTAGATTGAGTGAGGGCTTGTGTACCTAGGAATCCGCGAGTAGTTATCGCTTAGGTTAAAAACCCGACTAGTTGCCACACCGCCGTCACTTAGGTAGTCGACAACCCGCCTACGGGCGCCATCACGGCCATCTTATCTTTCGGTAGAGTGATTGGCTCATAACGGGCCCACTGCCCTGTTTCTTAACCCTAGGTTCCACTTAGTAAACCCCGTTGAAGCCATTAACCCCTTTTATTCATAGCCCCTGTAGCCTAGGAAGCCTTCTTTGTGACTTTCATCACTCGTTAGTTGGCTGTTTCTACGCGCTATGACAGAGGGAGTGAATTAGGGAGGGTTTTTGACGGGAGAGCTTCATGACATATCAATATTGGACAGTTTGACTTTGGCACGTTTATCGAGGGTTGGACAGGGTGAGTTAGAGGCGACTGCATTGATTTGCGGAGGTGATTCACTGCACTACATAGTGATCACGGGTGGAGGAGTCGCGTGCGAGGCATCTTTTCGCACAAAACTAGGTACCCGGGGTTGTTGGGTTAATTGGTGGCCTCGCGGTTTTTCTACATCTTTGGTGATGAGGAGGTTCGGTAGGGCTCGCACACTTCATCTTTCGATTACAGGATCGACGATTCATGACTAGTGCAGGGGTACCGCAAAACGAGGACATTTTTCGTACCCCGCAACATTGGATTATTTCTGCACCACTCAGCTTATATATGTTTGTTTACTTACGTTATTGAAAAAAAAAAAAAAAACACACACACACAAAAAAGTACAAAAAAAGAAAAAAGAAAAAAAAATTGCCACGCAGTCTCTGGGTTAAAAAAAATTTGTTAACTGTTTCGGTTATTTAATTAGATAGTTTCAAAGCTGAGTTGGTGGCACGGTTTTCTGGATTTTGCACCACTTCAAATTCCATACCTTGATATACACTTATACATCATGCCTGTTTGACTTAAGATCCCGGATTCGAGAACAGCTCGGATGGTAGGTATACTAGGGATTTGTCAAAGTTGATCACGGAAGTAATAGTATTATGTGCCAGTGCTAGATATCCACTCGTATAATCTGTAAGACTCGCTGATCCTGTGTGGATATGTACTTCCTGATGAGAAGGTGAGTTTTGGTTGATGTACCATTTGCCGTTAAGGAGATTGCCCGATCTCACCCGGAAAAATAATTGTTTTGTGAATAATTGAGTATGTGTTTGTTGAGTCAGTACAATCTTTTCTGAGTCGGTTTTCTATTGACTCGTCTGGTTTTAAGTTCGGGTAAGAAAAGTATGCAATCGGGACAATATGCAACAGGTCCCGAGCAAAGGATAGTGTGGGGTAATTTGATAACTCACCACTAGGAGTTATCGGTGAGACCTACTTGATGGATATTTGTGTCATAAATGCGCGTTTTAGCCGGATTTCAGCCCGGGCTAGCCTCGGAATTCACGACTTACTGTAGTGAGCTTCTTTATGCATAACTGCTTTATTTCACGCATTTCGAGATATGATCACGTTTCTATTCGTTTTGTCTATGCAAGAACATGATTTGTGTAGGAGCCGGGAATGAAGCAGGATTGCAGGGGCGAGAGCCGAGAGAGCTCAAAACGCCTAAACAGAGAATGACCAGGATGCGCTCGGTTGACAATATCTTGAGCTCTACTTGGAAATTTGAAGTGAAACCTGCGGCAGAAGAAAGAAGACGTCAAGGGCTTTCCGAAAACAGGTTATAAAGCTAAAACGGAGTAGGAAAATCGACTCCCGTCAAGTGTGGGTCTCAGACAGGCCACGCCCAAGTAAGAGTCTCCGTTTCCGGTGTCTGGAGTCGTGAGCAACTATTTCATGTTTGTGATGATTTTCGAGAAAGTTTTGGCCTCGGGGTATTTTGGTCATTTTGGCACCGGGCCCGGGTTTTCGGAAGTCGAGTTTGGAGTTTGGCGCCCAGATTCAGTCAACAGTCTTTCTAGGACCAAAGTCAGGATTGGGCTGGATTTGGAGCGGTTTTGACCCAGGGGTATTTTGGTAATTTCGACAAGTTTCAGGTGAAAACGCAATCCGAGCACAGAGGGTTCAGAAACCGGCCAGAATGAGGACAGTAAGAGTTGTTGTCTGCGTATCTAACTGCCAGGTACATAGGCAGACACGCAGCCCGAGGCAAGAGAAGTGCAGAAACGAGCCTAAAATCCTGTCTGCGTGTCTAACTGTTGGCTAACTTGTTGGCTGTGTAGCTAACTTTCTGGCTGTGTAGCTAACTTGCTGGATACACAGCCAGCAAGCCAGCTACACAGCCAACAAGTTAGCTACGCAGCCAGCAAGTTAGCTACGCAGCCAGCAGGATAGCTACGCAGCTGGGATGTCCAGCTACGCAATCAGCAGTGCCAGCCACGCAGGCAGGACAGTTAGAGAGAGATTTTGGTGCTGGCAAAGTCCCTGTCTGCGTGGCTAACTGTTAGCAACGCAGCAACCACGCAGCACGGACGCAGACAGCACGTTTTCGAAGGCCGTTTCGGCCGGTGGCAGTTTCGTAATTTCAGGAAGTTTTTCGGAAGCTTCTTAAGAACTATATAAAGGAACGTCCAGAGCTCGTTTTTATAAAAACACACCCAAGGAGAATTCAGAGCATCCCCGGTGAGCACGGAAGCGCGAATCCAGAATCCACGACACTCGTTTGATTTCACTATCTATTTATTTCATAACATTGTTATTTAATTATGTCACTTAGTAGCTAAACTTTTTACCTAGGTTCTCTGTGAACCTAGGGTTTCGTATTCAGTATCTAGTTCTATTCTCGACTATGGATTCATGATCTCATGATCTCAATATCAGCAGTTTTATTCGTTATTGTCTTTGATTTTACTGCCATGCATGCTCGGCTTGATCACCCAGAATCGCTACAGACCCGACCAGAGAGGTGAAAACGTCTTGTTAGGGTTAGGAAGAGAAGACATAATTTAGCACCTTACCCCGATGGACCGACCAGAGAAGGGGAAATAGAACTAGCCTAAAAACGTTAGACCAACTGTTACGGTTTTTGACCGACACCTTTAGGACAGGTTAGAAACCCTAGCAGACTAAGAACGAGACTGCCGAATTAGGCAGCTTAACAGGAATCCAACATTCTGCAGGATTGTGATAAACGTGCAGGAAAATATATTGCACAATTGGTACGTGGCACGGAAAAGTGACTAATGTGTGTTTTCATATCGAAAAGAACGAAAAACTGAAGAGACCTTAGGGGATCCCGGGACCTAGTACCTTAAACCCTAGTTTCACAACTTTAAGATTATTCAGAAAATTCTCACAAAAATATCTATTTTTTAGTTATTTACATTCAGTACGTAGTTAGCAATCATAAACTCTCAAATTATTCCTCCTTTTTACACTCTGATAGTTAAACCCAACTGCTAGAAAATACCTGAAATCGTCCTCGTGGGAACGATAACCCGAGTTAAAATACAACCGGTATTACCTGATTCGTACACTTGAGACAACACGCTAATTTGCTCATATCACAAAATGTTCCAGCCACTGCATCCAGCTCTCAAAGGATTGAAAAGATTGTTGGAGAACCAGAACCCTGGACACCAAGGAAGAAATTCAAATATTTGTCAGCTCATCCAGTTGACCAACATTATCTCTGATCCAACTACTGGTACTCAGACCAGAGGAAAGTTGAAGAAGTTGTGTGCCTTTTATGCCTTTCTATCACTTGTAGAACCTAAAAATGCAAAGGAGGCATTACAAGAAGCAGATTGGATCATTGCAATGCAGAGTGAGCTGAATGAATTTGAAAGGAACAAAGTATGGAACTTGCTTCCTAGGCCAAAGAATCAACCAGTGATTGGAACCATGTGTGTGTTCAGAAACAAGCTTGATGAGAATGGTATGATTGTTAGAAACAAAGCCAGAATTGTGGCACAGGGGGGTAATCAAGAAGAATGTATTGATTAGGAGGAGACATTTGCTCCTGTTTCCAGGTTAGAAGCTATTAGAATAATTCTTGCATTTTCATCTCACAAATACGTAAATATTTATCAAATGGATGTCAAATGTGCTTTCTTAAATGGATATTTACAAGAAGAAGTGTTTGTTGCTCAACTTCCTAGTTTTGAATATGATAATTTCATAGATTATGTTTACAAATTTGACAAAGCTCTCTATGACCTCAAACAAGCTCCAAGGGCTTGGAATGATGGACTTTCAAAATATTTACTTGAAAATAATTTTAAGAGAGGCCTGGAAGAGAGAACTCTTTTAATATAGACTCATGAAAAAGACATCCTAGTAGTACAGATTTATGTTTGTGATATTATTCAGTAATACTAATGATGCTCTGTCAAAAGAGTTTTCTAGTCTAATATGCAGGGAATTTGAAATAAGCTTAATGGGAGAATTAAATTTCTTTCTGTGACTTCATGTACATCAAATGAAAAAAGGAATTTTTGTGCATCAAGGAAAATATACCAAGGACTTGCTGAAAAAGTATAATATGTCTCAATCAAAGGTAGCTAAGACTCCCATGAGTTCTTCATTATGCTTAGACAATGATACAAATGGTAAGAGTGAATCAAAAGGAATATAGAGGTATGATTGGTTCACTATTTTATTTAACTGCTAGTAGACCAGATATCATTTTAGTGTCAGTATGTGTGCAAGGTTTCAAGCAGATCCTAAGGAATGTCACTTAGTTGTTGTTAAAAGAATTTTTATATATCTGAATGGTACCAAAGACTTGGTCTTTGGTATTCAAGAAGGTCTAATTTCTCTTAAAGTGGTTATTTAGATGCAGACTTTGCAGGATACAAAGTAGACAGGATGAGCACATCAGGATGTTTCCAATTCCTTGGTTCATCACTAATTAGCTGGCATTCAAAGAAGCAAAACTCAGCACCCTTGTCA
Organism: Linanthus parryae; assembly: GCA_023055425.1. Classification (NCBI taxonomy): domain Eukaryota; kingdom Viridiplantae; phylum Streptophyta; class Magnoliopsida; order Ericales; family Polemoniaceae; genus Linanthus; species Linanthus parryae. The sequence continues at coordinate 112,693,532 of JALGPY010000002.1, read as the reverse complement.
GCTGCAGTGGATGAATATATAGCAGTTGGAGCTTGTTGCACACAAGTGTTGTGGATTGCTCAGCATATGAGAGATCTTGGATATTAATTCAGAGAAGTTACTATCACATGTGACAACACAAGTGTCATTTCAATTACAAAGAACCCTGTGCAGCACTCCATAACTAAACACATTGATGTGAGACATCATTCCATAACAGATCATGTTGAGAAAGGTGATGTGTCTCTATCTTTTGTAGCTGCTGCTATGCAGATTGCTGATATATTCACTAAACCATTTCCATATGAAAGGTTTGCAGCTCTAAGACTGATTTGGGCATGTTAAAAAAGGATTCATTGGTTTAGGGGGAGTATCAGATTATATGTGTTATATGTGTGAAATTCTCAAAGCCTTGAGATAATTCTTTCTTAAGTCTTGGAAGTATTCTTCAAATATTTGGAGTTTCTATTAGTTTTACAGTTTCTCAAAAGCCTTGGACATGTACTTCAAAGCTTTGGAGAGTATTCTAATAAATTTTGTTCAGTAATTGGATCACTTAATATTTTGCATTATCTTAATAGGTGATTGCAGAGTATCTCTCAATATATCCCAAAATATCTTTTCTGGTACAAGTTTGAATTAATTTCAAAAGATTTATTTTTTAGTTCAAAATATAAAAACACATTTAAGGTAAACTCTCCAGTCTTATTCTCTGTCTCTTCTAATATTTATCTCTGTCTCTCTCTCTATAACTCTTTCTCTCTCTCTTTCACTCTCCAATATCTTCTAAAGCCCTAAACCCTAATGGAGAAAAAAATTCAAAGGATTCAGCAACAGAACAAGGAAGACTGAGATCATAATCTCTTATTCAGATTCTGAGAAGACAGCAAGCATGCAAGAGACTTGTCCTCCATCAAATAAGGTCAGAAACTAGAAGGATGAACAGGAGAAATGATATGGGTCTGGTAAAGAACAGGGGGATACAAAGAAAAGGCAATGGAGATAGAAAGACAGAAGAAGAAGAAGAAGAAGAAGAAGAAGAAGAAGAAGAAGAAGAAGAAGAAGAAGAAGAAGAAGAAGAAGAAGAAGAAGAAGAAGAAGAAGAAGAAGAAGAAGAAGAAGAAGAAGAAGAAGAAGAAGAAGAAGAAGAAGAAGAAGAAGAAGAAGAAGAAGAAGAAGAAGAAGAAGAAGAAGAAGAAGAAGAAGAAGAAGAAGAAGAAGAAGAAGAAGAAGAAGAAGAAGAAGAAGAAGAAGAAGAAGAAGAAGAAGAAGAAGAAGAAGAAGAAGAAGAAGAAGAAGAAGAAGAAGAAGAAGAAGAAGAAGAAGAAGAAGAAGAAGAAGAAGAAGAAGAAGAAGGAGAAGAAGAAGAAGGAGAAGAAGAAGAAGCAGAAGAAGAAGAAGCAAGAAGAAGAAGAAGCAGAAGAAGAAGAAGCAGAAGAAGGAGAAGAAGAAGAAGAAGGAGAAGAAGGAGAAGAAGAAGAAGAAGAAGAAGAAGAAGAAGAAGAAGAAGAAAGAAGAAGAAGAAGAAGAAGAAGAAGAAGAAGAAGAAGAAGAAGAAGAAGAAGAAGAAGAAGAAGAAGAAGAAGAAGAAGAAGAAGAAGAAGAAGGAGAAGAAGAAGAAGAAGAAGAAGAAAGAATTTAAGAAGAAATATGATCAGAAGCATAAGAAATCATAAAAGAAGAAGGATTATCAGACTCCTGTATATAAATCCATAGTAAAGCACAATGCCTTGAAGACTAAGAAATCAGGTTTTGGGAAGAACTTACTCCTTGAGTCTTGGTTCATTAAATATGAAGTTAAAGGTGTATGGATGTATGGGTATTCATCTTCTCAGATAGCTTATTGTAGTATGATCTCTGATGAGTTGTTGCATATAGTGGACATAGATTGCATGAGAAAACTAAGGAATTCATCTATTCGGAAGATCTTAAACCCTAGTTCTGAGGCTTACCCTAGGTTAACTAGGTTGTTTTATCTGAATCTTCGGCAAGAGGAGAGTGATGTCTTAACCTCTAGAGTAGCTGGTGTTGATATAAGACGTAATCACAAAGTCTTTGCCTAAGTTTTGGGCATTCCTAAGAAGTTTAAGGTCCATGAACATCCAGACAAAAAGGAGTGTTTAGAGAAAGCTAAATATGAGTTCTTTTTGGAGGATACACCATCTGGACCAAAAAAATTGACACACTCTGTGTTGAATAGTGAAGCCAAAATCTTATTTTCTATCATCATGAGGTGTGTAGTTACCATAGAGCATTCAAAGAAATTGGTTACTGAAAAGGTTTTGATTCTGATGTTCCTGATATGTCAAGGCTTTGACATTGATTTACCCAGTGTTGTAATGGAGCATATGGTTTATTGTGGTACTAGAACTGGAAACCATTCCCTACACTATGCAAACCTGTTACCTCTTTTCTTTAAGCATTTTGAGGTGCCTGTGACGGATGAGGAGAAGATCACCAGTGGTTTTAGGTTAGTTGATGAAGCTTATCTCCAAAGGATTGGAGTAGTGCAGACTGGTAAAGGGAGTTGGAAGTTGTACTTTGAGTTATCTTCTGCTAAGCTTAAAGAGAATACCTTTATGAAACCAAAAGAAGAAACCACTTTAACCAATCTAGACTTTTCTCAGATCATAGAAAAACTGGACTTTATGGAAGATGGACTTGTGGATTTGAGACAAGGTTAGTTTGACTTGTTCAAGGAAGTTGAGAAGTTCAAGTCTTCAGTAGAAGCAAAGCTAGACTTGATCATCAAAGAATTGAATATGGAGAAGGTACCATCTGCTGAGAGTCAAGATACTGATAGCATAGATTCAGACATGATCATTAGACAAGTGGTCAAGAAGAAGAAGAAAGTACCAATTGTGCTCACTTAAAAAGACTTGTTTAATAAATGTGATGATGAAGCTGGGAATGTTGAAGTTGGTGGAGATACTGGAGATAAAGTTAATGTGGAAGAACTATTGTTGATGAAGTTGCTGGTAACAAAGAGGTAGATAGTGATGAAGAATGATCAGGTGATGAGGAAGCAGAGGAAGCTGAGGAAGTTGATGAAGCAGAGAATGCATGAAGAAGAACAAGAAGAAGGATCAACTGATGATGAACAAGAGGAAGCTAAAAAGCAGGACGCTAAAAAAGAGTAAGTTGAAACTGACAAGAGAAAGGACAAGGAAATGAGCAAGGCCAAAAGTAGGAAGAAGAAAGCCAAGAAGGATGCTAAAGCAGATGTTGGTGTTTAAAAGCCTTGAACCCCTCCTTCCTTCTATCTATTTCTTTCTTCTATCTCAAAGCCTTGGAGACTTTTATTGCTTAAGTTTTTTATTTTATTTAAAAAAACGCTGAACAAGATCCTACATTCCTACAAATCTTTTGATGAAAGTCAAAAATGGGGAGAGGATATGTTTTATGTCTGCTATGTGCTTTAGTACTGGATTAGCACTCGTTTGTAATAATTTCTGGATGTTGTATGATTTATTTTAGATAGTTCAGCATTTGGTTTTACTTGTGTTATTTTCTAGGTGTTAATTGTTATTACTTATATATCTATCTGCTAGATTTTAATTGCTATCAAGTTGCATGTTAGTACATAAAGGAAGAATATTTGTTTTGCCTTTCAACAACGGGGAGATTGATAATTCAATCCCTTCTGAATTATGTGGTGTAAACTCAGGGGGAGTTATACTGTTAAGATGATGAAAGACAGGATTGTTTGAGAAACTTGTTCAAAGCTCCAAAGCTTTGAAGCTCTATAATGGCCTATAAAATTGTTTTATACTTGCTGACAGTTTTTGTGTTGCAGGCTACTGGGCATTGGATTGAATGTTGTTTATAAGCATTTAAACTATCTCTCATAAATATTCTTGACCTTCTATATTGTGCTAGTTTTTCTAGATAATTATGCAACTTGATATGTCTTAAGGATCACTTGTTGTTGGCCAATGCTTTGAAGGTGGTTAAAGCTCCAAAGCTTTGGAGGTTTCCTTTGACTCGTGTGTGTGATATTCTGGCTAACAGATTCTTATTCCAGGATGATATATCAAGTTGTGTGCTTGATCATTTAACTATTCTATATTATATTATTTATATTAATTATTCTTTTGGTATAGTTATCTATAGATTACACTCAGAATATATCTATGCATAATGGTTTAAATGGCCTACCAAACACATTACATCGATGCTATTATGTCTGGATTTTGTTTGATCTTGTGTTCAATTTTTGCAGGACTAGTTGTTGTTCAAACATGCCTAACAAAATCAAATCAGCTGTTCAAATATAGTTGTTGAAAGAAGTTGTTAAAGGTTGAGGATTTGTAGGAAATTTGTTCCTAAAATCTACCAGGTTGTTACTTCAAGTTGTTATATACTGGATTTGAATTTCAAGCAAGTAGTAGGACTGATCAAACTAAGAAATATAAGAGAGAATATTTGCGGGAGATCATCAATCAACTCTTCATCCATTCAACCACATTGGAGATTCAACATTGCAGAAGATCAATCATTCCAGAACTCTAAAGAACACTTATGAGCATTACTTCTTATTCTACTTCATGTGTTCTTTTGTATTGTGCTTTATATATTTATTTCATTTGAATTCTATACCTCATCAAATTTATTAAGTTAGTTTTTCAAGTGAACAACAAGAGGTTCTTATTATTTCACCAAATTGTAGCTGAGACTAGATAGGTTGGGAACCACAAGCTATATAGGTGTAAGGGAATTAACATAGGGTTGAGATCTAGGTCTAATTCTGTGATTAATAAGAATTTATTCAAACATTGGAGGGATAGTATCCCTCAGGAGGGGAGTAGGCCCATTGGTGGCTGAACTTCATAAAAAATCACTGTGTTCATTTCCTTACAAGTTTTGCATTTTATTCTTCATAACACAGAGAAGCTCCAAAGCTTTGGAGGATTTCATGCTTCAAAATTTTGAAGCTCCAGACTGTTTCAATTGTTCAAACCGTTCCAATACTTGTCCAAAGCTTTGAGATTTCATCATTACTTTGTGTGAAAGCTTCAAAAGTTCAATTTTAGCAAAATTTTGCATACTCTATTGAACCCCCTCACCCTTCTAGAGTATATTGATCATTTTTTTATACATGCATTACACACTTTCACGCGAGAGACAGATGATGCTGACTTGTTCTTCGACCTAGAAGAATCTGGTGTAGAACATCCTGACAGAGTAAGGCATATCTCTGTGCTTGAGATCTAGGGCTTAGGTTTTGATTAATAAGAACTGTGTTGAAAATCCTGCAGGGAGAAGATCCCTGAGGTAGAGACATAGGCCAAGTGGACTGAACTCTATAAATCCTATGTCTCTTGCATTTACAGTTTCATTTGCATACTTAGTATTTGCAGCATTCAAACTAGTATGTTTTCAAGCGTTTGAAACTCTTTTCAAGGCCTTGAAAAAGACTTGTCTGTTTTCTTTTAAACTGTATTTCACTCCAAAGGCTTGAAACAGTTTTCAAGGCCTTGAATTTCATTGCTCTTCACAAGAAATTCTTCTCTTCCACAAGTTTTGCAAAAAGTTGGCATACTCTATTCAACCCCCCCCCCCTTCTAGAGTATCTGCACTGCATTTCTACCTGCATACTCCCCTTTCGTAGAAGATTGGCTAAAGGGGAGATAGGTTTGCGCATCGGGAATGGAGCAAGAGTTGTTGCATTAGCTATAGGCGTGTATGAACTATCTTTGCCTTATGGACTTATTTTAGAATTAGACAATCGCTATTACGTGCCTGCTATGAGCGGAAACATTATTTCCGTTTCTTGTTTGGACGAGAAGGGTTTTTCTATTTCAATAAAGGACAAGTGTTGCTCCATTTATTTTGATAGTATGCACTATTGTAGTGCATATTTGTCTAATGGATTTTATATCCTTGATCTAAGTAATTCCATCTATAACATAAATACTAAAAGGATTAAAACTAATGATTTAAATCCTACATATCTATCGCACTATCGTTGAGGCCATATAAATGAGAAACGCATATCTATATCCATAAGGATGGATTTCTAGACTCATTTTATTTGGAATCATATGAGACATGCGAGTCTTGTTTGTTGGGAAAAATGACAAAGTCCCCTTTCAATAAGAAATGTGAGAAGACTAGTGAGTTACTCACACTCATACATACTGATGTATGTGGGCCGTTTCCCACGCTTGCCAGAGGTGATTACACCTACTTCATTACGTTTACTGATGACTTCAGTAGATATGGATTAGTATACCTTATGACGGTCAAATCTGAATCCTTTGAATTGTTAAAAGAATTCAAGAATGAAGTAGAGTGCAACTTGGTAAGAGTATTAAGGCTTTTCGATCGGATCGTGGAGGAGAATACTTGATCCAATAGTTTGACGAATATCTTAGAGAGTGTGGGATAGTATCCCAACTCTCTCCACCCGGAACGCCACAGTTGAATGGCGTGTCCGATTGGAGGAATCGTACACTATTGGATATGGTGCGATCTATGATGTGTCAAACAGATCTTCCATTATCATTTTGAGGAAATGCTCTATTGACTGCAGCTTTCACCATTAACCGTGTTCCATCCAAATCATTCATGAAGACACCATATGAGATATGGACTGGGAAGCGTCCCGTAGTGTCATTTATGAATATTTGGGGTTGTGAAGTCTATGAAAAGCGTTTACAAACAGACAAGCTCGGACCCAAAGCGGGTAAGTGTAAGTTTGTGGGATATCCTAAGGAAACGAAATGATATTATTTATACAATCCAACTGAGAACAACGTGTTTGTAGCTCGGACCGGCGTGTTTCTAGAAAGAGAGTTTCTCTCTAAAGAAGCAAGTGGGAGGACTGTAGAACTTGAAGAAATTCAACAACCAAAAACCACTGAACCGATGATGGAGCATGAACATGAACCGCAAGTTGTTGTGGAAGAACCTGTTCAGGCAACACAGGAACTCCGTAGGTCAAGAAGGGTACGTCATGAGCCAGAGAGATACAAAATTCTCGTGACTGAGCCCGATGACATACCACTCATTGATGATGAGCCTGCTACCTATGAAGAGGCCATGAAAAGACCAAACTCCAAGAAGTGGCTAGAAGCCATGAGATCCTAAATGGAATCCTTGTATACCAACAAAGTATGGACTTTGGTGGAACCACTTGAAGGGGATCAGCCCATAGGGTGCAAGTGGGTCTTCAAGAAGAATACTGACATGGATGGCAAGGTAGTTGCCTACAAGGGGCGATTGGTGGATAAAGGTTATAGACAGATTCATGGTATTGACTATAATAAGACCTTTTCACCAGTCGCCATGACTAAATTCATTCGAATCCTACTTGCTATTGCAGCTTACTATGACTATGAGATTTGGCAGATGGATGTTAAAAAAGTGTTATTTTATGGGAATCTCCTCGAGGATGTGTACATGACACAACCGGAGGGTTTTGAGGATCCAGAGAATATAAATAAAGTCTGTAAGATGCAACGGTCCATTTATGGATTAAAGCAAGCTTCTAGGAGTTGGAATCGACGTTTTGATTACGCGGTCAAAGAGTTTGACTTCATCAAAAACTAAGATGAGCCATGTGTTTACAAGAAGATTAGTGGGAACTCTTTTGTGTTTCTAGTCTTGTATGTGGATGACATACTACTCATTGGAAATGACATTCCTACTTTGCAATTTGTTAAAGATTGGCTTGGAAAGTGTTTCGCAATGAAGGACTTAAGGGATGCAGCTTATATACTTGGTATCAAGATCTATAGGGATAGATCTAGGAAGCTGCTCGGCCAAAGCCAAAGTACACATATAGACAAGGTGTTTAAGCGGTTCAACATGCAAGATTCCAAGAAGGGATTCTTGCCCATGTCGCATGGAGTCACTCTCTCTAAGACTGACTGTCCTTCCAATGAGATTGAGAGGGACCGCATGATTAGGATGCCCTATGCTTCGTCCATAGGATCCATCTTGTATGCCATGTTGTGTACTAGACCAGACGTATCATACGCATTGAGTATAATAAGCAGATATCAGTCTAATCCAGGTGAGAGTCACTAGATTACTGTCAAAAACATCCTCAAGTACTTAAGAATAACTAATGACGTGTTCTTGATATTTGGAGGTGAGGAAGATCTCAATGTAATTGGTTACACTGATGCAAGCTTCCAAGCTGACAAAGATGACTACAAATCGCAGTCGGGGTATGTGTTATGCTTGAATGGAGGATCTGTGAGCTAGAAGAGTTCCAAGCAAGAGACAGTTGCTGATTCTACAACTGAAGCTGAGTACATTGTTGCTGCGGAAGCAGCAAAAGAGGCAATTTGGATAAAGAAGTTTATCATTGAGCTCGGTGTGGTCCCTAGCATCGTGGATCCTATGACGTTGTACTGTGACAACTCTGGAGCGATCGCACAAGCCAAGGAACCAAGATCAAACTAGATATCGAAGCATGTACTTAGGAGATTCCATGTTACTCGTGATATGATCGATAGAGGAGATGTGAAGATGAGCAAGATTCCAACGGATGACAATCTTTCAGATCCGCTCACAAAGTCGCTTGCGCAGCGAAAGCATGAAGGACACACTAGATCTATAGGCATACGAGATGCGCCAGATTGGCTCTAGTGCAAGTGGGAGACTGTTGGAATAGGTTCCCTAGAGGCAATTTGTATTTAGTATGAACAATGATTGGTTAGAACATTCATTTATTATTTATTGTGATATTTAATATAATTAAGTCCTTAGATACAATGTGTTGTTTATCTTAAATATCCCTAGTCCATTATATTACTTAATGAGACGATCAAATGTAGACTAGTATGTGGGTAGATTGACATGGAGATATCAATTCTAACACATGGGTATGCATTAGGATTAATGACATACTGGATTGACCCACAACGAGAAGAATACATTAGATTACGTCAAAGTCACGATCGCTTCTCGAAGTTCTAATGATATTGTAATCCTTAGACTTGAAGTCACTAGATAATCTAGTTGTGGAATATCATGTTTTGATTTTATCAAACGTTGCACCTTAATCGGGTAACTATAAAGATAGTTATCGGGCAAGATAGCAAGCAAGCTTAGAGATCGTAGTAACGTAGAGAGGATTTTTCCCTCCCACATAATGGGAGAAAATATCCATGGGCCACTCGAGGGATGGTGCCTATAGAATGTATGGCCAGACTCAGGTAAATCAATATGGAGATATTGATGTTATCTGCTCACATAAGCATATTCCCAGGATCGAGGAACTATGGATTGGATATACGAGTGTGACTAATATGTCCCGTGTCCAATATGGATATGGAGACAAAGGGATAACACAAAACATGAACATTTGGCACAAGGTTTGTCGGGATCACTGACTATTTCTATTACTAGGGTGGCATGGATGTATTGCTAGACACCGCTCCATGTTAGTAAAGAGTTACTACCAACTAAGTAGAAACCTATGGGGTCACACACCGGATGAATTAAATTGGATAGGTATTAATTAGTTTGACTAATTAATAAATGGATCATAACGCAACCACAAGCAAACTTAGTAGGACTAATTTGCAAGTGGACTAACCCATGTAAGGACATGATTAGTATTGGGGCTTTTATGTAGTTAATAAAGAGTTATTACTATATAAAGGAACTCTAGCTTGTTATTTCTCTACACAAGTCATTACTGAAAGAAAAAAATAAATCAAGAGAGAGAGAGAGAGAGCAACAATAGGAGGTGGAGCCCCCCATTGCCGCCCCCTCACCCGTCGGCCACCGAAGGAGGACAGCCCCCTCCTTTGCCTCATTTTGCGTGATATGTTCCTCCTTCTTCCGTTGCTAGCACTACATGGTGGGAAGGAATCCAATCAAGAATCCAAGGTGTGGATATTCATAGAGACGAAGACACTATTCTTCGTGTGATCTCCCAAACTAAGGTACACACATTTTGTGCCCTTATCATGTTATGATGGCTTGCCTGTGATCCTTGGAAGGATTTGAGCAGGATTCTTTTTTATTCCTCTGCGTAACCTGCATCAAAACCCAACACAACGATCAAAGATTCTGTCGGACTTATCTCAGCCCAGATTTAGGAAACTGGTCAAACCAAGGTATGGAATATGAGGCTCAGTCATATGAGTGAACGTGGAATGCAGGAACTTCACAAGAAAGGCTATCTCACTGGGCACACGCACGCCTAAGGTTTTGAGAGCACTACATGTATGGGATGCTATAGCGTAGCAAGTTCCCTAAGATGGTTCAAAAAACGAAAGGTACTCTTGATTATATCCATTCTGATTGTTGGGGCCCATCTCTATTTGAGGCAATTGGCGCGTACATGTATTTTCTGTGCATCATATATGACTACTTAAGGATGAATTGGATATTCTTGATGAAGCACGAGAGTGAATCCTTTGCAAAATTCAAGGAGTGGAAGACCTTAGTACGGAATCAAGTGGGAAAAAACGTGAAGAGGTTGCGCATAGAGAACGGCTTGGAGTTTTGTTCATGGAAGTTTGATGAATTCTGCAAGGATCAGGGAGTTGCTCGTGTTCACAATGTTCGGCACACACGACAACAGAATGGTGTAGCCGATAGAATGAATCAGACACTTTTTAGCGAAAGCAAAGTGTATGCTTTCGAAAGCATGTCTTTCTAGGGGTTTCTGGGGAGAGGCAGTTGTACACACAAAATTATGCTAATGGAAACAAGAGCGAGAAATTCGGTGTCAAATAAATATTTTATTGATGAAAATATAGTGGATTACAATCTCTGTTATGTAATTTTCTAAATAGAAAATATTATCCCCTGATTCTCCTCCTTGAACGTCGAACGAGGGCTTTGCAGCTTGATCTCGGATCGAACGGGTAGGAGTTCTTCAATTTTGGAGAAGAAAACGTTGAACGTCTTGAAGAATGCGAAGAACTTTCTTGAAGATCTTCGAACGTCTTGAAGGACACGGGTAGGATCTTTGAAGGTCTCGAAGATCGTTGATGAAGATCTACGAAAGTTCGCGAAGAATGTGGGTAGGATCTTGGAAGGTCTCGAAGATATTTGATGAAGATCCTCGAATTTCGCGAAGAACGTGGGTAGGATCTTCGAAGGTCTCGAAGATCGTTGATGAAGATCTACGAGCTCGCGAAGAACGTGGGTAGGATCTTCGAAGGTCTCGAAGATCGTTGATGATCTTGTGAATGGACGAACTCTTCAGGGCTTTAGCAGCTTGATCTTCAGAGCTCTCTCCTTTCAAGATGTAATTGTGTGTCCCATATGCCTGAGGTGATCCCTTTATATAGGCATGGGCTGGCTTGTTGGCCAAGGTAGAAAATAAATAATATTTATTATTTATTTAATTTATGCATCAATTTGACAAGTGGCGCAATGTGATTGGCCGAACTCGATATCCTTGATAGCTGCATCATTTTGACAAGTGGCACTATTTGATTGGCCTTACTTGCTCACTTGTAGCCATGTCATGCACTGACGTGGCATCGCCATAAGCAGTCCTTGCTTGTAAATAAGGTTTTGTCTCATTTACAATTTAGTCCTCTATTAATTATTTCTTAAGGGTAGTAATTTAGCAGCGAGTGCTATTTGATCCCACCTATTAATCTGGCGATTATTGACATGTGGCACTTTTTAAATGGCCACAAAATTTGCGTGTCTACAAATGCCCCCTTGAGACTTGTTCGCACCGTCTCTTGACTTTGTTGGCAGGCGAGTCTCGATAAACACATGTCTGGCTATCCTTAACTTTGTTGTCGACCATGGAAACTTGGATTAACCAATTTCTCGTTTGTGGAACTTAAACTTCGCGCGTTCAAAGAGTTAAATGTTCAGGCAATCGTAGCAACGCAACCAGAACATAATAGTAACCCCCTTAGAGAACCACTGCCCACATGGTCAGTATTGGCGTGGATTTTTAGTCCTTTTTCCCCCCTGTACTTTCTTTTGTACAACCTTGTACATTTTCCTTTTGTGAAGTCCACAACCAACTATGTGGCGTAACAGGTGCAGTCCAATTCAGCTTCTTACACCACTCTGGCCGTGGCATTAGAGAATAGGTTTTTCTTTTTTCTTATTCTTATTCTTCTTTTTTTTTTTTTGAAACATTATTGGCCGACTTCCTTTAGCCTTTCTCCTGCACAAGTTTCAGTCAATGAATTTTTAGAGCAAGGAATCTTTCCAAGAAGCACCAACAAGGAATCTTCTTTTCTTGCCCAAGGTACTAAATATTCCTTGTGCCAATTCTGTAACAGTGGTAGAGATTTTCTGAACTAGGAAACATTCCCATTAGGATTTAACAAAGAAATTTTCTTGCCTTTTTTGAATTTATCCTTCTTTTCTGTCCTGACACCCTATAAAAGAGCGGCAGGTATTCTGTCCTGACACCCTATAAACGAATTTGCGCACAAGGTGACAGGTATTCTGCTCGCTTTTTTCCTTCTTCTTCCCAATTCTTCTGTGTTTCACCATTCATATGGCCTTTAACTCTTTTTTCACGAGAAATTTAAGTGCTCAGGTTTGAAAACACAGAAACATTGTTTCAATGTAACTTTGTTTGCCTTTGCTCTCTGTTTACATACCACGTTATGCATACAGATTTATTTGCGTATGTAGCTTGTACAGTACGCTTCTTTTGTCATGTTTTTCGTGCCTTGGTAACTTGGTTGCATGTTGTTGTTGTTGTTTTCCTCGCAAAGGCTGCTCATTCCCATCTCGTCTCTTCTTTTTTCAGGTTCTCATAGTACAACCTTGCCCCTCCGCTGCTTTATAATTTTCTTCAGGTGTTGTTTCAGCCGGTGTTTGATACTATTCGCACTGTTTAATTTGCGGCGGAGCTAGCTGGAGATCCTGAATAAAACTGGCTGGCATCGCGACTTACATGCCGCTGTTCTCTCATGTCTGCTAACTTGTTGCTGTCTATACTTGCGTTGTCGTAGTGCCTTTTATTGCGTCTGTTACTACGGTCTTTGTAGCTGTTGTTGCTTCTCCCGTGCTTCCTGCGCTCGAGGTCTCTATTGCGATCTCAAGTTGAATTGCCATGATTTTGCAGTTGTTGCCTCGTTTTCCCACTTATAAATATGGGCCAGTGACATGATGACGTCGCAATTCTCGGATATTTCAGCTTCTTCTCTGGCTCTACACAAAGAATATCTTCCGAGAAGTCAAGTAACAATTTATTGCTTTCTTGTTTCTACATGCTGCTCCTAAATTGTAGTATACACATGCTCATTTTTTTGCATATATATATTTCTGGGAAAGAAGTAGAAACATTGGATTTTATCTTATGAATAACGACGAAGAGGCAAATTATGGCTAGAGTTTGATTGTGCTGCATCCGTCTTCCTCTCGGTCTTTCATGTCACTGCTTTGGCTGCTATGTTGGCGTGAAAAAAACTACTACGGCCATTGTTATTGCTATCTTCGCCTGAATTTTGATCCTCGCTGGATTAGAGTCACAATAGAGCCTCCAGCCATGCTATGGGATATTAAAGCTCAATCTTTGTCCTTGTTGGGGCGTTGCTATTTTCACGCTTTTGCTATATCATCGGACGGACCGTTGTTGCTGGGTTTCAGCTCTTTGATTAACGTCGCTTTATTTGCAGCGGAGTTCACTAGGGTCATGACAGAACTTTTCTGGGTTTCAGCTCTTGTAAGTGTCGCTTACGTCGGGATTCTGGTTCTCGACTGCCTTGTTGCAATCGCCTCTGGACTGCTTCGAGTTATCAGGAGGTAACTTTTCTTCTCTCTTTAGCACCGTCCTTCTCCCTCTATTTCGTCACTCCGTTGAAATAATTGGAAATTTCTTAACATCATGTGAAGTGAGAGTGCTGATGGTCAAAGAATTATCAAGAAAATTATGCACATACAACACACATTGATTTGTTCGCAAGTACTGTATCAAATCTTCACAAGGACAAAACTCCTCCAGTAAAAACGTGGATTGTTTTCTGCTTCTAATTTCGTTACATTTTGTTTCAAGTATACCCACAAAACTTTGGTTTATTTATTAACCATTTGCATAATGAATATTATTTTCAATCTATGTGATCTTTTATCCCAATTTTTTTCGTCAGGTTTTATCTTGAAAGCTTAGACATTGTCCAGCAACTTGGCTCGTGCTTCTGTAGAGGGTTTTGCACAGTGTTCAACGGATCGGTCCAGCACCTGTATCTTCGCAAGGGTGTTCGTAGTGTTCAACGGCTCGGTCCGGCACATGCATCTTCGTGAGGGTGTTCATAGTGTTCAACGAATCGGTCCGGCACCTGTATCTTCACAAGGGTTTTCGCAGTGTTCGACGGGTCGGTCCGACACTTTTTCTCCACGAGAGCTGTGTTAACACCGGAAGCAACCGACTCCACACTAGCGTTAAACTTGTGTTAGAACCGTGTTAATACCGGAACAAACTGAGTTCACACTTCATCAACTCGCGCTAGAGCCGTGTTAACACCGGAATAAACCAACTCCACACTCGTTCAACTTGCGCTAGAGCCGTGTTAATACCGGAATACACCGACTCCACACTGTGTCGTCACCTTGGTGGTTTTTCAAGGAATCTTTGCTTCACGGCCTTAACGTCTATTTAAGAAACTGAGCAACAATAAAGTATGTCCAAGAAAAGAACCTGTCATGAAGCCTATCCAAGTAAAGAAGCCTCGATGAAGACAATTCAAGCAATGGAACCGCCATGAAGACCATTCAAGCAAAAGAGCCACCATGACGCACTCAAGCGACAAAGAGCCGCCAAGATGAAGGAGCTACCATGACGCTCGTCCAAATGAAGAAGATGCCACGATGCCCATCCAAGAAAAGGGAAATACATGAAGCCCGTTCAAGCGAAGGAACCGCCATGAAGCTCATTCAAGCAAAGGAACCGCCATGAAGCCCGTCCAAGCGAAGGAACCGCCATGAAGCCCGCTCAAGTGAAGGAACCTCCATGAAGACCGACCAAGCGAAGGAACCGCCATGAAGTCCGTTCAAGCGAAGGAACCTCCATAAAATCCATCCAAGAAATGGAACCGCTATGAAGCGCGTTCAAGCAAAGGAACCTCCATGAAGCCCGTCCAAGCGAAGGAACCGCCATGAAGCCCGCTCAAGCAAGGAAACGCTGTCACATCCAACGCTTCTGCTTCATTGGAGAATGGTTTGTTTTTGGTGGTAACGACTGAACTCAAGGCGATGCCTCAAGTTTCCTACGTACCCTTTTGAGGATCAAGTCGAACGTAGTTCATTTGGGCGCGTGCACAGTTTATACTCTTGTGTACAAGGAGTAGGGAAGCGGTTTATGCTCATGCCTTAGGAGCTGTAAAGCCGTTTATGCTCATACTAAAGGAGCAGTGGTGCAACTTATGCTCGTACCAGAGCTTTGAAGAAGTTTATGCTCGTACTAAAGGAGCGTTGAAGATGTTTATGCTCATGCCTTGAGAGCGGTAGACAATCTTCTCATGCGAAGATCGAGAAAGTTTAGCCTCCTATCCTGGAGCTGTAGACAATCTTCAAATTCGAAGATTGAGAAATTTTAGGCTCTTATCCAGGAGCTGTGACCAATCTTCATGTGAGAAGATGGAGAAATTTTAGGCTCTTTTCCAGGAGCTTAGACCAATCTTCATATGAGAAGACGGAGAAAGTTTAGGCTCTTTTCCAGGAGCGTTCTAGTATCAACTTGTTGATTTTGGAGAAGTGAAATCCATTCCCTTGACATCACCTCGTCCCATCTTCGATTTCCCATGAATCTTTCGTGGCCATTGAACTAAAGAAAGAATTAGTGTCTTCACAATTGAGTTCTTTCTTTTCTGTGATTGGGTCACATTAACTTCACTTGGAGAAGTCATCTTTAGATTCATGCCTTGGAGGACTCCTTCATCTTGAGTTTTCTCATGATTTGACTTGTCTACAGAGAGCTTCGCTGGCTGGGGGTTCTTCCTTTTCCATACCTTCTCCACCTCACGCATATTTGAGTCATTACAAGAACATGTATGACGATCATTATACAGTGTTGGCTTACTTTGACATTGGACCCACCTCTTCTTTTGAGTAACTGGCATTCTTCCTTCGTCTTTGCATTTGTTTACCTTCGTCTTTATGCAACGAGCCCCCATTTTGAGAAGAGGTTCTTTGCGCATGACTTTGCTTCTTTCCTTCCATCTTGGCGCCGATAGGTGATTCCCCTATCATCATTTTGCAAGAATTCTTTTCTACTCACCATTCGATGGGTTCAACCGAGATGGAGGTGACATTTTTTGTAGCAGATCCAATTTCCTCTTCCAACAAGACCTTCCCTTCCTTGACAAGTTCCATGATTTTATGCTTGAGTACGAAGCACTTTGTCGTAGGATGACCAACGAGGCGATGGTACTTGCAATATGTAGGATCGTTGAATTTGTTGGCTTCCTCAGGTCGCTTTGACTCCAAAGTTTCAAGGATCTTTTGTTCCACCAGTTGTTCGAGCATTGAAGGAACTTCATCATCGGCAAACGGATACACCTTTGATTGCAATTCCTTGAGTGTAGGTCGTGATCGTGTCTTTTTTTTCTACATTAGAATTGACCATATAATTATTCTTTCCCGTATCCGATAGCTTTATTGGCGTGGTGGTGACAACCATGGACTCTTGATTGGCGGCCTTAAGCGTGAACTTCCCGCCTTTATGATAATCTTGTTTTCCTCCATCTTTCCATGCTTCAAAATGCGGTGGTCACGGGCTTCCTTGACGCAATACTAAGTTCCATGTCATGAGCGCGAGTGGCAAGTTCCTCGGAGGATGTTGGCCTTATTCCTTGAAGTATGTATCGGAGACCCCAATTCATTCCTTGGATGCACATCTCAATAGCCGAGCCTTCCGAGAGTCTATCCTTGCAGTTAAGGCGGAGGTTCCCCCAACAATTTATGAAGTTAATTACTTTCTCGCCTTTATTTTGGCGAGTGTTAGTCAACTCGACCATGCTAATGGTTCACCTTGTGCGGTAGAAACGGTTGAGAAACTCCTGCTCCATCTTCCCCCAGCTATCAATGGACCTCGGCTGAAGCTGACCGTACCACTCAAAGGCGTCGTCTTTAAGGTTCCTCACAAACTGCTTCATGAGAAGATCTCCATCGGTTACAGTGTTGTTACATGTCTCAACAAAGTGGGAAACATGCTTCCTAAGGTTTCCTTTGCCTGAGAATTGCTGGAACTTAGGAGGATTATAACCATCTGGCATGCTCAACTTCTCGATTCTCTGTGTAAGTCTTGATGTAGGACTTAGACGAAGTCAACGGTACTCCAGGCCTCCCATTCATGGTGTTCATGATGATCTCTTGTAGTTGATCGAGTGGAATGGTGCCATTGGCTGACAATTGCACACTTGGTCGCGCTTCTTGCCCACTACTTGTCATTTATGGTGCGACTTTGGGAGTGTGTTCAAGCACTTGACTAGAATCTTCGCGGGTTTCGAGTTTTTCTATAAGCTTTGCGAACTGAGCATCACGAATTTCCACAATTTTTTGTAAGTCTTCAAGGCCCTTGGTGAGGTTCGCTACTTGCTCTTCGAGAGGGATCGCGCTAGTATTCATGACGTGCATGCTGATGTAATCATCCTGATCACACGCTGGTTTATGCTGACTTCCCTTAGTGGCGGATTTAGAGTTGCTTTCGCAATCTTCCTCCCAAGACATGTTGGCAACATAAGACTCCTGAGGAATGGGCGCATGTGACTGTGACTTCTCTGAGGCAGCGCCATCTTCCTTTCCCCTAGCAGTTAACATGGCCTTAGACATACTATGAGTTACTGGACGAGTGACTTGGATTCTAGAGTTTTTTTCAGAAGCTGAAAACTTGGCATCTCAAGCCTTGAATGATGGAAGTTCATTATGTTTTTTAGAAGACATCACGAACACTTGTACTTGAGGAGAAGAGAGGAGGGGCAGAGAGGTCCCACTGGGCGTGCCAAAATTTGTACACACAAATTTATGCTAATGGAAACAAGAGCGAGCAATTCGGTGTCAAATAAATATTTTATTGATGAAAATATAGTGGATTACAATCTATGTTATGTAATTTTCTAAATAGAAACAATTATCCCCTGATTCTTCTCCTTGAACGTCGAACGAGGGCTTTGCAGCTTGATCTCGGATTGAACGGGCAGGCTTTTTTCAATTTTGGAGAAGAAAGCGTTGAATGTCTTGAAGAATGCGAAGAAGTTGCTTGAAGATCTTCGAATGTCTTGAAGAACGCGGGTAGGATCTTCGAAGGTCTCGAAGATCGTTGACGAAGATCTTCGAAGTTCGCGAAGAATGTGGGTAGGATCTTCGAAGGTCTCGAAGATCTTTGATGAAGATCCTCGAAGTTCGCGAAGAACGTGGGTAGGATCTTCGAAGGTCTCGAAGATCGTTGATGAAGATCGTTGATGAATATCTTCGAAGCTCGCAAAGAACGTGGGTAGGATCTTCGAAGGTCTCGAAGATTTTTGATGATCTTGTGGATGGACGAACTCTTCAGGGCTTTAGCAGCTTGATCTTCAGAGCTCTCTCCTTGCAAGATGTAATTGTGTGTCCCATATGCCTTAGGTGATCCCTTTATATAGGCATGGGCTGGCTTGTTGGCCAAGGTAGAAAATAAATAATATTTATTATTTATTTAATTTATGCATCAATTTGACAAGTGGCGCAATGTGATTGGCCGAACTCAATAGTCTTGATAGCTGCATCATTTTGACAAGTGGCACTATTTGATTGGCCTTACTTGCTCACTTGTAGCCATGTCATGCACTGACGTGGCATCGCCATAAGTAGTCCTTGCTTGTAAATAAGGTTTTGTCCCATTTACAATTTAGTCCTCTATTAATTATTTCTTAAGGGTGGTAATTTAGCGGCGAGTTCTCTTTGATCCCACCTTTTAATCTGGCGATAATTGACACGTGGCACTTTTAAATGGCCACAAAATTTGCGTGTCTACAGCAGTTTCCATGGCATGTTATTTCGTAAATTGGATCCCACACACAGGTATAGGATGCAAGATACTTATTGAAGTTTGGTCCGGAAAATCAGCAAAGTACTCGGATCTGAGGGTCTTTGGTTGCGTTGCCTATTATCATGTGGATGATGGCAAGCTAGAACCAAAGGTTAAGAAGGGAGTTTTCATGGGCTTTGGGACAGGTGTGAAGGGATACAATAATTGGACAGACAACAAGAATATACTTATCAAAAGTGTAGTCTTTGATGAGAACTGAATGCTGAAGAATTCCGTGGTGATAGATGTTGGATATGAAGAGAAGAAGGTGGAGGAAAATTGGATCCTGCTGATCCTAAGGAGTCCAAAATTCCTGCACCACCATCGGAAACCGAAGAGAGAGGGAAGCAGAAGAGTCTTATGGGGATGTGTCGCTACCATATGAACCAGTTCGTCATAGTATTACTGAAGGAAAAACAAGGAGAGTCATAAGCCTCTGGCAACATACATGGATGATGGTTTGGTGGGATATGCATTGCACATAGCCAAGTAGGTGGAGGATGAGTCGTCCACCTATAGGGTTGCGCTTTCAAGTTCTGAGTCAGCACAATGAATTGTCGCGATGGGAGAAGAGATGGAGTCTCTTACAAAGAACTCGACTTCGGAGCTTGCTAAATTGCCAGCGGGAAGGAAGCTAGTCAGTTGCAAGTGGGTTTTCAGAAGAAAGGAAGGAACTACCACTGGAGAGGGCGTCAAGTAGAAAGCAAGGTTAGTTGCATG
Organism: Linanthus parryae; assembly: GCA_023055425.1. Lineage (NCBI taxonomy): Eukaryota > Viridiplantae > Streptophyta > Magnoliopsida > Ericales > Polemoniaceae > Linanthus > Linanthus parryae. Next base: position 112,673,875 of record JALGPY010000002.1, on the reverse strand, counting down.
AGGGTTCACTCAGAAAGAAGGGGTTGACTACAACGAGATCTTCTCACCGGTGGTCAGACATTCTTCGATCAGGGTGCTACTAGCGCTTGTGGCGCACCACGACTTAGATCTTCAGCAGCTAGACGTGAAAACAGCTTTCCTACATGGGGAGTTGGAAGAGGAGATATACATGATCCAACCGGAGGGGGTTCCATGTTCATATAAGAGAATACCAAGTGTCCAAGATGAAAAGATCTCTCTATGGACTTAAGCAGTCACCGAGGCAATGGTATGAGAGGTTTGACAACTTCATGTTGAAGATTGATTACAATAAGTGCGAGTGTGATTGGTGCGTGTATCACAAGGTGTTGCGAGGTGTGACGCGAATATATCCTAGTTATGTATGTGGATGATATTTTGATCGCAGCCCAGGATATGAAAGACATACAAAAATTTAAGAGGTTTCTTAGCATGGAATTCAGCATGAAGGATCTGGAGGATGCTCGGAAGATTCTAGGAGTTGAGATCTATAGAGATAGGAAGAAGAAGAAGTTTTCCCTATCACAGCAGGGATACATTAAGAAGGTCTTGGGGAGGTTGGAGATGTTATCAGCAAAAGTCATATATACTCCTATGGCAACTAACAGTAAGCTAGGAATGTACACCGTTCAGACTGAGGAGGAGAAGGAGTACATGTCCAAGGTTCCATATGCTAGTGCAGTTGGAAGCCTCATATTTGCTATGGTCTGTACTCGACCGGACATAGCATTCGCTGCTAGTGTGGCAAGTCGTTTTATGGCTCAACCATGCATGGACCACTGGCAGGCGGTGAAGTGCATATTTAGGTACCTTAAGGTACGTCAGACATTGGCCTATGCTATGGGGCTAATGAAAACATCTTGGTAGTCGGGTTCTCGGATTCAGATTATGCAGGTGATATTGATAGTAGGAGATCAATGAATGGCTATGTATTTTCTCTGAAAGCATATGTTGGAAGTTGGAAGGTTGCGCTACAACCGATGGTGACGTTTTCCACCACGGAGGCGGAGTATATGGCTCTAATAGAAGGAGCAAAGGAGGCAATTTGGCTTAAAGGTACGGTCAATGATCTAGGCCTACTTCAAGATCAAGCGATAGTCTACTGTGATAGCTTTTGTGCGATTTTCTTGACTAAGGACCAGGTTCATCATGAAAGGACCAATCACATCGACATTAGGTATCATTTTCTGAGAAGTGAGAGTACGATCAAGGTGATGAAGGTCGGTGAAGCTGAGAACCTTGCAGATATGTTCATGAAGCCAATTCTGGAGACCAAGTTCCAGCATTCTCTTGAATTCCTCAACATCATGACCCAGTGAGCCCTTCGGGGCATGCCGGACCCGATGGGGGTCCAGTGAGTCTCCGTGACAGGAGACATTGGGAGGTAAGAAGACGAGTTTTTTTCGCAAGAAAGATGAAGGCTTTGTTGCAGACGAGGCATTTCAAGTCAAGAAGGAGATTTGTTGGAATGTGCCTTGAAGATCGAAGACACTCAAATAAGCAACGTAGAAGTGAAATCCCAGAACTTGTTCGCACGAAGAGGAGTGTCCTCGCACGAACAGTCTTCGCACAAAGACAAGGAATAAGAAGAAGTTTACAGTCTTCTTCGAACAGCTTGCAGTATACAAACAAGAATAGTCTTCGCACGAAGACAAACTGTCTTCGTACGAAGAGTCTTTGTATGGAGACCCGTAGTGTTAGTAGCAACAGATCCTGGAGAATGATGGAAACATTTTCTTAGAGCCTAGGGCGTTTTTTTTTTCTTTTTTTTTTTTTTTTTTTTTTGGGGGGGGGGGGGGGTATAAAAGGATCCTTTGAGGTCCTATAATCATATGCAACAATTGTAGAACGTTCTCTTGAGTTGAATAAATTGTCTTCTTGCCCGTGGACGTAGTTAGCATATTTTGTGCTAGCGAACCACATAAACTTTTGTGTTTCATCATTTTCTTTCATTGTTCGTGAGGCGTGACTGACGTAACAAACATAACAATCGTAATATCTTCTTGCATTTCTTGTGTTTGATCCTGATCAGATGTGCTTGTTTAATGAGTCCCTATGAAAATGTTTGGACCACGCTTTATATCTATAGTTGAGTTGCTGAAGACCTTCTATATCACTGACAACGATAAATACAACTTCTATATCATTGTCAATGGCACAGCAATTACTAAGGATAGAAGAGCTTAGCAAATAGAAGCTCATTCCACGTATCCTGTAGCCCGGGTAAGCACCAATGAACACAGTCAGCATAGCTAATAGGATTGGCAATCTGCTCTTGTGTTAACGGGTTCCAATGCTCCTTATAAATTGATGTGTGAGCGTCTTTCCGGTAGCTAGAGAGGTGTGTGATGTTGAGAAATGAAATGGGCACCCTTGATTTTCTGAACACATCTCCGATCACCAGCATTACAGTTCTTCGCGTGTCTGTACCCCAGTAGGTAGGGTCTTGAATCATGCTTGTATGATTGTAGCAGTTTCCGTTTGGTTCACCACCCCAATCTCTGCTCCTGTGAATTAAGAAGATGTTATCATCAAAAGAATCCTAGCTACTTGGTGGTGCAGGTTGGTTTTTCTACTCTGTCAAGTATTCTTTAAGGAATTATTTGAACCAGACCTGTTATTCTAAAACAACCAAACAGGCTCTTTAAGTATTGCTTAAGGAGTTTTCTTACTTATTATGAGAAGGAGACATGCTGGTAAAGAAAACCCTTGTTTTCATTGGATCCATATTCTTCTTAATCCATCTCAACATACTCTTCATAGCCATCCGGTAAGCGTCCTCTGTTGATAACTCGACAATGTCCTTTACTTTGTCATCAAAAGACCCTTTTCTGTACCACAAATAATTTTATTTTATTTTTGGTAGAGGATGCGATATTAGGTAACCAGAATTTGAACAAATAAAAAGTGAAAATGAAGTTGAATCATCTGTCAAGAACTTACAAGATGGTTTTGAAAGTTTGGCCAGTCATCCACCAGATATAGGTATTGAATACAACAATATCAGCTCCTTTCCATTGCTTTCCATGGTAGTGAATTGAACCTCTACGAACGATTCTATCAGAAAGCCTATGAACCACTGCGTCGTCTGAGTTTGATTCTAGAAGAAACGGTGCCCAGTAGAATTCAATCGTTGCATTGTACTCCTACAAACACAAAAATACACCACTTAAGCCTGCAGTTTAATTATCATGAAACATGGGGATGGAGACTAAGTCTTAACATTACCTTGGCCCTAAAAACTGTTAGTGGACCGTTTGTTTCCATGGATTTCGCGTGTTCCGGGATTAATCTCTGTAGAAGACAGACTAAGGAGAGATGCTGACCACGGTTTAGAGAATCGCCTACAAACATCATCCTCTTATCTCGGAGTGTCTCCAGCATCAATGTTGCATTGAAACTGCACAATGGTAAAAATATTGGTTTAAAATGAGAATTACTTGTAAGCAACTGGGTGATCAGTAGGAGTTCGATTCGACAACTTGCTTACCAACCTAATTACATCACATTATTAGATTTAGTTCTTACCAAGCCGGTGGTGTTAATAACTAAGGCAACGTTGAGAGCTTGGTAAGGAAAAAAGTCTGATATCTTTCTTAATCAAACTAGATTAACAGTGCTATTTAATTATTACTTGTGGGAAATACGAGACTAGTAGTATTAAATGAAAAGACGGATCGTAGGGTTCAAACACTTCCATGATATCAAGGTTAATAGTCAACTTCTATGAGTAATTAATTTTCGCTTGTCAGAGTAGTTAATTAAACTTGATAAATACACTTGGACTGTGAATGCAGATTCACTTGGACTACATTTCGTTGTGAACAAACGACCCCAATTACAGTGCCTGCCTACAAGGCTACTACACTAATTTTGGAGCAGTTCCAAAAAAATGTAGTGCTAATAATTTTGTTTAGTTAATTAGTACTTCATTCATTGATCACGCGATGTGAGGTGTAAAGTTCTGTGAATATCAACATAATTTATGAAATCATTAGATTGCGTTCATGAGCAGAACTCAAGGCCCATGAGATTAGATGCCACATAGAAAACAGGGAAGACCTAATTTCTATAGATCAAAAGCTCCTTAGTGGCCGTATTTATATCATGAACTCGTCCTAAATAATAATGTCATACCTCCTAACTAATAATGCCGTAACTTAACCTTAACCACATCATACTGACCAATCTGTCTAGTGGAAACTAATAGTGCTGTAATAAACCTAGTTATGAGGACTTATCGTGTAAATGTAATTGTGAATAATTACCTGACTAGCACATGCTATTTCTCAGTTTATATACGTAGGACTTATCGCAAATGTTTTGTATATATGAACTGAGAAAAGAATGTGCTAGCCAGGTAATTATTCACAATTACAGAAATTATCTGGTGGTGGGTCATGTTGTTGATGTGGACAGATCGCGACATTGAGATAAGTTGTGCAAGTGCTTCTACATTTGAAAGTTCCGTGGGCAGCCGTACATCAGCCATTACAACTGCTCAGCGGAAGTAGGGCAGGCCAGAACACAATCTTGGACTATGGTGGACTGGTTGCCAAAATTCACTTGAATTGTACACCTCGCATGTCGGGCAGTATAATAGATAGAAACCGATGAGGCGGGAAGGCATATGAAAGAATTTAGTTATTCTCTCTGCATGTCACTTACTCGTAAGGCGAAACTATGGTAGCGCTAGCTAGCTCGGGGATGGTCCATGAAAAAACACCTAAAAAGGAAATTGCTGTCGTGAATTCGGTACGACTTATTTGGACTCTAAGTTGACTTATAAATTTATTTCAACCAAATGCTATATGTGACAAAGAAAGGAATTTAAAAAAAAAAAAAAAAAGACGTGTTTTTCCATGAAAAACCACCTAAAAAGGAAACTGTTATCGCGGCATGTCGTGCCTATGTCAACGGGGTTCAACTCGTTTCAATTCTTTTAGAAAAATTTAAACTCATGGAAACGTTTTCACTGCAGCCAAATTTTAACCAGTGATTGATTCACTTTAGTTCCCAAATAATTCTGAAATAATTCTCTCCAAAATTAGTTCTAAGCATTTTTTTTATAACCAATTTCGTCCTGCAACTTTTCAAAAACAAATTTCGTCCTGCACATTCATCAATCTAATTTACTCCTTTCTTCACCACTTTCACTGCTCTTGAGTCAAGCTATGGTGAAGTTCATGCTTCGGTTTCGGTGAGTGCACCCTAACTGAAGCAAGTCGTTGTATCCTGGAGGACGGACGCCTCAACATCTGAACCAAAGGAGAGAGTCCTAGTGGGGGTGAAATCGTTCTTAAGAACAGCGGATTTGGTTCCGTGCCTCGACAAATTCGATAAATATTTCTGAATTGTATTTACGTTTCATATATCAAACTGATTTTCTTTATTATTTCTAACATTTGGTACGACTTATTTGGACTTTAAGTTTTTTTTTTTTTCAAACTATTTGGACTTTAGGTTGACTTATAAATTTATGTCAAACAAGTGCTATGATTGACAAAGAAAGGAAAAATAAAAGTCTGTTTTTTGTGCAAAAGTTTGTGTAGTTAAAAAAAGTTCAACGATAGCTTAAAAATCCCCCATTTTTCCTACAATTCATTATTTACACTATTTTTTTTAATCTAAATCCAAATTACATAGAACACAATGCATAAGCTAACTCGACTTCTAATTCAAAACTAACTCATAACCAATTTATAAGATATACCAAAGCAGGCATGAATTTTTGAAACCTGGGAAGAGAACAACGGCGAGGCTGCCATCTCCAGAGCTGGTACTCCTTCTCAGGCCGGCCATGTTCCTGACAAGTCAACTGTGGCTCTATGTACGGACACTCCCATTCCTCGTACAGTGGCCTGTTCGCCTCGTCCCGGACCCAACTACCATCAAACACATCGCAGCCTTTCTTCGTCCGGCCGATTGAGAACGGCAATTTAGAGGGCGTCTTATAATAGAATCTCTTACTAGGAGGCGAATGTCGACTTTTGTTTTTCGGCTGCGGGTACGTCTGGTTCAGTAAGGCATTTGTGTCGACTGTGTGGTGGTGTTTTGATGGGCCGGGTTGGGTTTGGCTGAGGTCGTCGCCGTAGAGAAGGATGAGGAAGACAACGGAAGTCAATGAGGTGAATAGGTAAACAGGAGAGAGGCGGAGTTTTCTTCTGCTGATGAGGGACAACGATAGAGAAAGTGATGTTGATGAGGGATGTGAGTAGTAGTACTTTTCTGTCTTCATATCATCTGCTACTACTGGGAATGGAGGAGAAAGTAAAATGATGGATACTGAAAACTGTGAAACTAACCTACTCTGTACTTCACAACTGCATTGGTAGGTAACACGGCATTTATTGTTATCAGCTCTTTTTCTGGAACCCGAGAATAAATCAGCCCGCATTTGGAGGATACTCATAATATAATGCATGGCAGCTTGTGTAGCGGGAGTTTAGCTATCAGTGCACCGACACAACTCATTCACATCTATATTATGGTTTGATTATGGTTGGTAGGAGCTGATATTTACACTAAGTAAAAAAAGCTTGTTTGGTTGTGGTTGGTGGGAGCTGGAAGAAAAAAAACACACACACACGTTTTATAGAGTCTGATACTCAAGTTGTAGTGGAAGCCTTCAGGTCAAGCAAAGCTTCGAAATGGGAATGGCGTCAAGCGTTTGATACTTGTAAAAGAATGGCTGCGGATAAAACTTTAGAGATGAATTTTGTCCCTAGGAGTGCAAATGTACCAGCTCACACATTAGCAAAGTGGGCTCAAACTGTCAGAGCACCTTCCACATTTGATATTAAATTTTACATCAAATTCTATATTTTTTTTTTTTTTTTTTTTTTGCAAACAGGCCATTTTATTTAATATTGGGCCAGATCAGAAGCCCATAAGTCATACAAGCCTGCTGGGCATACAGTAGCCCAAAAGTAGTCAACATTACATGATAAGCCCAAATTCGCTAAACAGTGGGCAAGGGCATTTTGGTCCTTTGCGCACCACCCAACCCTAGCATTTATAAGTCCTGAGTAGTCTTCTCGAGCTTTCTGTAGGACTCTTTCTTCTTCTGAGGTTCCGAACGGCGCCTCCCTCTTCTCCAGTCTTCTTACTAGGGTTTGTGAATCAGATTCCACAAATAGAGAAACAAATCCTCTTTTCCTTGCTTTCTGAATAGCTGTCGACATGGCTATTGCTTCTGCCGTAGTTGAGTTTGGGTGATATGGGATTGAAAACGCCATTCCCATAACGAAGTGTCCATCGCTGTTTCGAATTACTGCGCCTCCACCGGATCTTCTGTTAGTCTTGTCTATGGAGGCGTCGACGTTCATTTTCAGCACACCATTCGGAGGCGGAGACCATCTCCTTGGAGAGTTCGCCGATGGGGTTCCTGCATGTACCAATCCCAAATCAAGATAAGTAGAATCTTTGAAATTTTCATATAATGAAATTGCATGATTCATAACAGAAGCTTTAGTTTGAAATTCATTTCTGAAAAGTCTTCTATTTCGTTCTAGCCAGATTGACCAGCATAAATAACAGAAAAGAGCTGTTTTTTCAGGGGAAAGATTCATGAGTATATGACGGATCTGGGTGGAAAAAGGCAGATTCGTGATAGGAATTTGCATATCAAGATTTTTTGAATGGTAAAGATCATTAGTCCAAGGACAGTCCAGAAATAAATGTTTGGAATCTTCGTTTGCAGAAAGGCACAAACAGCAGATCTGAGGTAAAATAACACCACGTTTTGATAAATTAATTTTTGTGGCAATGCAGTTGTTGATTAATTTCCAAACAAAAATTTTTATTTTTTCCTGAATTTTTAAATTCCAAATCATTTTCCAGAAGCAGTCATTCTGATTTTCTGAAGAAGAAGTCTGGTTAGTAAAATTTTCTGGACAAACATTATAAAGGGCTACGTAATAAGCAGATCTGACAGTGTAATTTCCATCTTTGGTTTGGGACCAGACAAAATTGTCTTGGTTTTGAGGATGACTCAGAGGGATTTGGGTAATGGCATTAGCTTCCTCTTCAGAAAAATGGTGATAAATCAGGTCTTTGTTCCAAGTGAAATCACGATTGATAAGAATAGAAACAAAAGATTGTCTTGGAAGAGTAGGATAGCTATAGGGTTTACGGCCAAGACCAATAGGAATCCATCTGTGATTGTAAATTTGGGTAAGTTGGCCATTACCAATTCCTTGACGAACACCCTTAAAAGTAATATCTCTAGCATGAACAAGCCCTTTCCAAATGTTTGAAGAATTAGAATCAGACTCAGTTGTAATAATGTCAGAATGGTTAAAATACTTCCCTTTTAGAACTCTAGAAAGTAGGAGGTTAGGATTTTGAAGGATACGCCACACCTGTTTTCCTAAAAGAGCAAGATTAAAAGCATACAAGTGACGAAAACCCATACTGCCTACATGTTTAGAGTTGCACAAACTGTCCCAAGTCTTCCAATGAATAGTATTTTTTTCAAAATCATTTCCCCACCAAAATCTAGTGATAAGTTGCTGGATTTCTTTTAAAAAAGTGATTGGGAGAAGATAAACAGACATAATATAAGTAGGGATAGATTGGATCACAGATTTTAAAAGAATTTCTTTTCCGGCTGGGGACAGCAGCTTTTCTTTATAGCCAGACAATTTATTCCAGATTTTATTTTTTATAGAATTGAAAGCAATTTTTCTTTTCCGTCCAACAATAATAGGAAGACCCAAATATTTGTTATGACCAGTAGAAGCAGGTATTTCCAAAATCTGAATAATAGCAGTTTGGATTTCAGGCGGGACACGAGGTCCAAATACAATTTCAGATTTGTTTTTGTTTATTAATTGGCCTGAAGCAGCACAGTATTGGAAAAGAATTGAACGGATAGAAATAGCATTTTTGGTAGAGGCTTTTGAAAAAAAGATGCTGTCATCTGCAAAAAGAAGATGTGTAACACTAGGGGAACCTCTTCCCGCTTTAACACCTTGAAGATAGTTGTTATTGACAGCATGATTAATCAAACAAGATAAACCTTCGGAGCAAATAACAAAAAGATAAGGACTGAGAGGGTCTCCTTGGCGAATACCTCTAGTGGGATGGAAAGAATCAGTTTGATGACCATTGATTAAAATAGAGAAGGAAACTGACGTAACACAAGACATAATTCTAGAGGTTAAAGTCATAGGAAAACCCAGTTTTAGTAAAATTTGCTCTAAAAAGGACCACTCGATTCTGTCATAGGCCTTTGCCATGTCAAGCTTTAAAGAAAAGGAACCAACCTTACCCTTTTGGTTATTTATGGTGTGGAGGGTTTCTAAAGCAATAATTGAATTATCAGAAATGAGTCTGTTCTTAATGAAAGCAGATTGAGCACTATCAATGATATTGGGCAGAAACATTTTAATTCGATTTGCAATAGTTTTTGAAATTATTTTGTAAGAGACATTGCAAAGGCTTATTGGTCTGAAATCGGAAACTAAACGTGGATTTTTAATTTTTGGGATAAGCGCAATGCAAGTTTCGTTAATTTTTGAAATGTTGCCCCCATTGTTGAGAAAATCAAGACACATAGAAACAATGTCATTACCAACAGTTGGCCAGTAGGTCTTATAAAACAGTGCAGGTAAACCATCCGGACCCGGTGCTTTGGTAGCCCCAATGGAGTTAATAGCATCTAAAATTTCAGATTCGGTAAAGGGTTCATCTAACCTAGAGGCCATGTCAGGGGTAATTTTTGGCGAAATACACTCCAAGGTTTGATAAAAGGAGGTTTGCTGAGAGGTGAACAAATTTTTAAAATACTGTTTGAAACAATTTTTGATTTCAGAAATATCATTGAAAGTGTTCCCATTCAAATCAGTTATGTGAGTGATGGTATTTTTTCTTTTCCTCTCAGCCGTAGCTTTGTGAAAAAATTTTGTATTTTGATCACCTTCTCTAAGCCACTTAATCCTAGACCGCTGTTTCCAGTGAATTTCCTCATCAGTAAAAATCTTTTGTAATTTAATGGAGATATCTTTCTTTTGACAGATTACATGGTGGGTTTGACGACGAGAAGCTAAGTAAGACAGACGGCGGAGCAACCAATTTTTTTCTTTATTTTTGTTGATATGATTTAATTTGGCCCAACTACGCAAATGGTCAGTTGTAAAATTAATTTTTTGTGCAAAATCATGTATTAAAGTAGATGTAGGAGTAGTATTAGGCCATACCTCATCGATTAATTCTGCACACTCCGGATTTGTCGTCCATTCCGCCGCAAAGTGGAAGCGCCTTGGAGTTGGTTGGGCTGCACCAGTGGGTCTCCCCGTGATAACAATTGGTAAGTGATCCGATCCTATCATTTGTGTTACTTCGACCATGTTGTTGGGGAAAAGGCGTTCCCAAGCCAAGTTTGCAACAGCCCTGTCCAATCGCTCGCGTATCGAGTGAGGATGTGATCTTCCATTCCACCAGGTAAAAAATTCTCCCTTATAGCCCAAATCATACAATCGGCAAACATTAAGAGCATCGGAAAACTGCTGGATTTGACTAAGTGATCTAAAATTCCATCCTTCTTTTTCAGAGTTTGATAAGATCTCATTAAAATCACCAGCCACCATCCAAGGAACATTGCTTCCCGGCTGCAAACGTTTCAGTAATTCCCAAGATAAAAATCTACTACTCGTAACCGGGTTACCATAAAAACCAGTGAAGTAAAATCCATCCAAATTGGATTCTGGTGGTCTTACAAAGCAATGAATGTGAAATCTGTTTTTGGATAAGATATGCACATCCACATTGTGAGACCAAAGCAAAGATAAACCTCCCCCTAAGCCAATTCGGGGTATATGACAAGCTTTATGAAAACCCAATTTAATCCGTAAAGAATCCGCTGCTGGGGTAAGCAACTTTGTTTCAGATAAAAACACTAAGTCAGGCTGCTTATCCCTTATTAGGGAGTGAAGATTATGGAACGTCGAGTCACTCCCAAGACCTCTAACGTTCCAACAAATGGTCCTCATGGTTTATGGCAGGGCTGGTGCAGGCCAGCCTCTGCCGAAGGGGGGGAGAGAGAACAGTCTCGATCTCCCTTGTGGTTGGCAATTAACCTTGAAAACACAATTTCACCATTTTTTATGAAAAAATAACACTTTTGGTCTCCAACAGTTTTCACTAAATTTTACATCAGATAGTTATTTCACCATTTCATCAAATTTAGAGAATGGCAGTATTAGCCTCCACAACAAATCATCAAATATACGATTTGGTGATTAGGCAAGAGAAATTCGCTATGAAAAAAAGGGAGTTTGACTTAAAGCAAAATGCACAAGAATTACAACAAAATGAATAAGATATCATGACTATGACAAAAGATTTGAGTAATCTTAAACCAATAAGCCTAAAATTCTGGACTCGCATGAAACCAGCACCTTCTGAGGGCGACAACATGCCTAGAGTAGCACAGAACTTAAACTTTGGTGCATGGGCGAGTGGAGGAAGTAATGATGAATCGTATGTCCCAGAACCTCCAACCAATATTGATCAGACGTATGCTCGACTAGATGCAAGTTATCCCAATTTCAGCTACCGAAATGAGGATTTCATCTAGATTGTCACGCAGACATGGTGCATTCCATTATTATGTTACTTTGTTCTTCTTCATTCTTTCTTTATTTTCTTAGTTTGACTATGTATTTTATTTTCATGCTAATAATGTGATCTATTTTCATTTTTCTGAGTTTATTATTAATGCATTTTTCTTGTCGTCGTTTTTGTTTATATTTTATTTTCTATCACTAAGATTATAATCATCAAAAATAGTTTTTAACACTAATCATTTGTAAAATATGACATTATATATGTCTCCAGTTATATAAAAGTAATGTAAAAACATGCCCTAAATAATAATTAAAATTTTGGTGTAGATTACACCAAATCCTATTTTTACCATCAACTCCTATTTTCGCCATCTAACTTGATGGTAAAAATAGAATTTGGTGATGTAGGATAGGATTTGGGGGTACCGTGGGAGATACACTTCACCATTTCACAAAAGCTACACTAACTCTATGATTTGGTGATTTGGGGTTTTTTTGGTCAACAAATATGGGTGGCCTACAAAAAATTACATTTTTTGTGGTTTGATGATTTGGTGATTTGTTGTGGGAGGCCGAAAACACCAAATTTTACCATCAAATATAGGATTTGGTGCACTGTGGAAGATGCTCTTATAATATAGCAGTTTCGAGCAAGAACGATAACAAAATAATCAAGAACGGTACGCAAATTAACGTAGTTCGCTAACGGATGCCCTAACGAATCCGCTAGCTACCTCCCTGGCCAAAACGTGATTATTTAGAGAGAATGTTTATTTATACACCACACTATGGCTAAACAGCCATAGCGGGCACCCACAACTCAACAGCCAATACTTATTATCTATGTATAGACCTAGGGTACAATGCTTGAGCCCCAAGCAACCAAAAGTTACCAAAAACGAAGAGGAAAACAACCAGAAAAACACCTGCCCGAAGCCAGCTCGATCGTGCGAGCTCTGGTCTCTGCTTGTACGAGCTCTGACCAACTCGTGCGAGCTTTCTGGATCACCCCGTCCTGAAACCTCTTTTTCCCTTGCCTTGCTCTTACTCGTTTACCACTTTGCTAACCTGATTCGAGGCATAAATCCCAACAAATCTCCACCTTGCCTCGAATCCTACAAGAAACCTAAATCCAAAACTTTTCTCCAATCCAAAAACGGATGCGTCTCCCAGAATAAAAAACGAGAACGCTTCCCCAAATGGATATTGTCAGTTGTTATGCGGAACCCAAAATCGCTAAATCCTTGCTCCAACAACCATGTTGTCCTTACAACAAATGCGCCAGATTCGGATGCAGTTCCGGAAACAGAAACAAGTGTTGCACTTAGAACCAGACTCGAATACATTCACTGATATGGGACCGAGTGTGGTCCATATGCGCAAACTTACGCCACACAGAAGCACCACGACAAGTGCCAAATGTGATTACTTACCAGACCCGATGCACCTAATCACAAGTGCCCGAACAAAGTTATCGTGCCAGATTGAGCCCAACTTCCACGGCTGTGCCATATTCTCGCCAGAAATCGTGATCGCACCAGATGCGAGCAACTGCGTGTCATGGTACACACCACATTCAAAATGCGCGCAAGATCATGTGTCGTATGCTCTATGATGCTTGCTCAAACTCCAATAATTTTCTGCAACGCATGAGCGAGAATCAGATTCAGTATGAACGCCAGAATCAACTAATGTGCGTCAAACACCCAAATTCGCGTTGGAACCGAATGTGTGCCAGCTGCGCCAGATGCCATCATGACCCGCATGCCAGATTGCACGTCAGAACCAGATGTGCGCCAGATTGGTCCATAACTAGAGCCCGGATAGCCCCCTCAATAAGGCTTCAGATGATGGGTGTACCTGCGTCCCCTGATTCAGAGGCCACCGGACCGAGCTTGCTTCTCCTCGCGAAGAGATTGATCTTTATTGTTGAACCATCACTTAGCTCATGTCCAACCATTGCCGAATCACAATAATTTTTTTACTGATTACATGAACTTGAATATTATTTTCCCTTCCTGCCTGAACTTGGTGAGAGAATCGATAGGCCAACCATCCGAGTACTCGATTTGCTGGCGTAAGTAGTCTTGAGTTTGTTCCACGTCTCCTAAGAAAGTCTTGCAACATAACACAATCGGACTTACATGCCTGACGAGAATTGTTGGGAATTCAGCAAGTAGCAATCGATCTTGACGGGTCCAAAGCCTACGCTCTTGATCATTTTCTGGTGGGCATGGACGTATTCCATCAACAAAACATATCCCTCAAGAAGATTCGTCATTAGCGAGCTCCATATCGATAATTTGCTGCCTTAGAAAATTTTTGAGGAATGATGGTGTTTGTATTTATAGAGATGACTTGAGAAGTAGAGTATGAAGGATTTTAAGATTCCGACATAGCCGATTTATCACTGGCTCAAGCATGGCTTCAAATTGAAGAAATGAGCTCAGGAAGAGGTGGACGAAGAGGGATATGTCCACGCCTCAAGGGCTTTGATACCATAAGGAACAAGAATAGAGAACGAGAATTGTTCTTTGTGTTGATTCTTGAGTACAAGTCTATATATCCAAGTACATTACCAAATGTAAATAGTGGAAATCAAGCCTAGGTTTTTTGAGTAGTATATTCAGACTTGGACAGGGCATAACTGTTGGATTGAATACTAAAAGTCATGCTTTTTGAATTGGATTATATGAATTTGATATTTATGAGAATGGTTTTGGGCAATGTTTTTGCATTATATTATTATTGTGCATAGTTGTCTATTGTTCTGCATAGTAGAAGATCTGGTGTGTAGAGTATAGCTTACACACAGAAGATCGTATCTTCGGTTCTTGTGGAATGAAAGTTGTGAGTTCACAATCTAGATGGAATTAGACAAACCATCGGAACGATTGTAGCACATTGTTTTAGTAGGTCTGTCTTGGCTACAGGAAACAGTATGGTTCATACTATAGTTTCAACTCAATGTGCTAGTATACTTTGTGTATATTGAACAGGACCAAGTTGAGATCATTGTCTTTGTACTGACACCATAAGACAAGCTATGTCTCATGGTTATTATGATTACTTATGCTCTTAATCCTTAGATAGTCAATGTGCACATGTATTTAGTAGTTATTGCTTTGACAAGTCAAGTGAGTGAGATTCCTATGGAATCAATAACCTCGATGAGTTGGGTGATACTATTGAGTCCATGGTGTAAATTGATATATCGAAGGAATCCATGTCCCTGTTATGGGATTGATGATATCCCCTTGATGAAGCTTTGATAACTCCCTTTTAGGAGTTATTTTAATACTTCCATATTACTTGTAACAGGCTTATTTCACATGATTTATATGTGATATGTGCACAAATATGTGAATTTGACTATTTCTAAGCCTAAGAGTGAAAAGTTGTGTTTCTAGCTTATTTGTGCATGTTTTCTCTCATATTTGCTATGATAATTGCACGGGTTGTTTAGTGTTGTGTATCTCAGGTAAAATAAGTGCAATGGAGCTTATGAGATGCTTGGACATGCTTGGAATGGAGCTAGATGAAGAGGAGAAAAGAAGACGCACAAACGAAGAAAAGTTGGAAAAGTCACACAGGACCAGCCTGCACTCTTTTCGATGCCCAGGAAAATCTACAAAGAATTTTGAAGCAAGGCTTGCGGAATTGGAAAGTAGACATCCGTAGCTTTCCAACGGTATATGGTAGGCCCAAAGACGAGTCCGTATGAGGGAGATACAGCCCGTGCAAAATCAGCAAATAATTCTGTCCGGGAATTACAAAGTAGAGGGGCTGAAGTGCAATTTCGGTTAGTTTTCATTAAAAAGTGTGCCCAGCTGGTAAAAAACGGGAAGGACGACCTAAGAGAGGACATTGACGCATCTTTGAAGTCTTGGGGAGCTAGGGAAGATAGGAGACAATGCTTGGAGCTTGGAAGATCATCAACATTGAAGATTCAAGCGTTTGATCATCTTTTCTTCTTCTATTCTTCATGAACTCTATGATTTTGATCATGTTGAACAATATTATGTATAGCTAAACTTCTTTAAGCTAGGTGATTGATGGAAAACTAGGGTTTGTTGGATGATTTTCCGGATTTTGGACTTGAAGCATGCTTTTGCTTAATTCTATGAACGTTCTTGTTAGTTTATCTATTCTTGTACTCAATTCTTAGTGTTCTTGGCTTGATCACCCGTAGAATGCTACTTGTTGATAGAATTGCACGAAAATGAATTCTTTGAGACGTGTTAAAGAATAGGTAGATAATCTCGTAGTTTCTTGAGACTGAGAGGAGATAGAAACTTGATTAATCGTGTGAGGGTAGTTTCGATTAATTGTGTTAGAACTTAGTGAATTCGGTGGACCGATAGGACCCGGTGAACGAAGCCTAACAAATCAATTAGATTGTAGTAGTAGACGGAGGTGGACCGAGAGGACCCGAAATCTATTATTCACACAAATTCACGTGAGATCGAGAGAAGATCGTGATGAGCATTACCCGATATAACTAGAACGTGAGTAGAGTGTTTCATGCATAACCCGGAAATCGTTAACAACCCTAGGGACATCAATTGCCTAGTTCTTCCTCATTAATCGTATTCAATCACAAGTTATCTTCGTTTAAAAGTGAAAATTTCACAAAAATATTTAGCTTAGTTGTTATTTAGTTTAAGTCACTTGTTTGTGGGTGACGAACCTTCAAATCAAACACTTTTTACCGGTTACTTAGGTATCATAAATTTAATTCTTAATTAGCTAATAATCGTCTATTTCCCTTGGGTTCGATACTCGGAGTCGTAAAATACTCCACTTACTACTTGACCGTGCACTTGCGTATACACGTAAGAAATCGTGTCAAGTTTTTGGCGCCGTTGCCGGGGAATTAAACGGTTTATTAGTTTAGTTAAAAATTAATTTAGGATACTTCTTTTATTCTCTTTTTGTTATTATCTGTTTACCTCACGGGTGTGCTAGTGTTGTTTTCTCAGGTAGCTATGGCGGAAGGACAAGGGCAGATTAGCCTCACCACAGAGCAGCTACAAGCGTTGGTGGCTGAAGCTGTAGAGAAAGCACTGGCAGCAACATCAAGACCGCACCCGACCTCAATGCCATATAATCGTTCAGGGAAAGCAATAATCCACACATTTGAGGCGGATCTTAAAGGAAGGGAGCCAGCAATTGTGGTGCCACCAATTCAGGCAGAAACCTTCTGTCTCAAGCTGGGCACAATTCACTTCACTCAGGAACAGTGCACATTTGCCGGTACATATGAGGAAGACCCACATGATTTCATTGGGAGATTTCAGAGCCATTGTGGGCTAATCCGATTTAGTGGGGTCACATCTGAAGCGCTCAAACTGATGCTCTTCCCCCATTGCCTCAAGGGAGCTGCTATGGATTGGCTGGATTCATTGCCATCCAACTCAATCAAGACATGGGAAGACTGTGCCTCCCAGTTCATGAGTAAATTCTTTCCCATCTCACGCATGATTCAGCTGCAGAACGAGATTTGGTCTTTCAGGCAAAAGCAACATGAATCCATGGTCAAAGCATGGGAGCGTCTCAACTTCTTGCTACGCAAATGCCCCAACCATGGCATTGCAAAAAGCCAGATCATACAGCTCTTCTATGATGCACTTGGAATGCTCGACAAAGACAAGATTGATAGAGAAGCTGGGGGCAGTTTCTTGTTCAAATGTGATGTTGACGGTGCATATGAGTTGATGAGACGTGTGGTTGAGCAAGAGGAGAGCTGGGAGTATGAGCACCAACAAAAAGAACCGATGAAGCATACCTCAGTGGCATATAGCACGGTTCAGGTGAATGCGGTAGAGGTAGTGCATGAAGAAAAGGTGTTAGAGATGCATCAGCAGCAGCCAGTACCACCATTAGATTTGACCCAGATGACAGGGATGATAAAGACGATGGCTCAGCACATGACAGACATGTCGACACAGGTCAGCTCTGTAGCAATTGCACTTCAAGTTGCTCAAGCAGAAATAAAAGATCTAAAGGAACAACTTGAACAAAGGGCACTGGGTAGCATGGTTGACACATCTGAGGGACAGGCTCTAGCCATCACTACTCGTAGCGGTACTGCACTTAAGGACCCTCCCTATCCCAGTCATGCCAGAGCAGAAGTCTCAAAGCCAAAGGAACATGAAGTCTTTGATTCTGAGAAGACACCTGTCGTGGTCCCCCAATCAAAGGGCATGAATCCACCAGACGACGAGGAGCATACTCAGGTACCACTTGCATCTTCTCCTTCTTCTTCAGAACTTCCATACCCATTACGCACTAGGCAGAAGAAGGATGATTCAGAAGAATACAGACGCTTTTTGAATGTCTTCTCTAAACTGCATATCAATATTCCATTGATTGAGGCACTTCAAAAGATGCCTAAGTATGCTCGATTTATTAAAGATGCAGTTCTTGGAAAGAAAGGGGTGGATGAGTTTCAGAGAGTAAACTTAAATGAACAGGTTAGTTCATGTGTTTTGCATGGGTTACCTAAGAAAAAGAAGGATCCAGGTAGCTTTGTCATTGAGGCTACATTGGGTGATTCCTACACTGGAAGAGCTCTCTGTGATCTGGGAGCGAGCGTGAATTTGATGCCGTTGTCGGTATTCAAAAAGTTAGGTGTGGGGGAGCCCCCAAAAACCTGGATAACTCTCCAATTTGCAGATAAATCGACCAAGAGAGCATGTGGGATGATAAAAGATGTGCTTGTGAGAGTTGGGAGCCTGATAATTCCTGCTGACTTTGTAATACTAGACATGCCAGTGGGTGATGTGCCTATCATTTTGGGCAGGCCATTCTTGGCGACTGGTCGTACTCTCATCGACGTAGAGAATGGAGAACTGATTATGAGGGTACATGATGATATGGAGACTTTTCGGGTCTTTAAACCGTCACCCCAGTGTTCATGGGAGTATCAGCCAGGGGTGCCATTTGCTGTACAAGTGAAGCGCCAAATCCCAGAGTTATCGCAAGGGGATCCACCTGACTACTGGGAAAGAAATAAGCCATCATCGGTGCACGCACAGGAAGCAGTGCTTCAAATCCAACACAGGAAAGCTAAGCTAGAAGCGGCACAATTTGCCAGACCACCCTCGTGAGGTGGCAGAGGTAACTGGGTCGGGCCGTCGACCGTAAATTACAAGCGCTTGTTGGGAGGCAACCCAACGTATTTTATGCATTAGTTTAGATAGTGTGTTTTAAATACTGTTGTATGCGTTTTTAATTCCGTTTTGTTATCTGAGGGGTGAGAGAGCGAGAATTTGACATTTGAGTTGAGTCTTCGCAGGTTTACAGGTTATTACGCGATTCGGACTCCCCTTCTTGATGTGTGTAGACTCGCATGGAAATGCGCGCATCGGAGTTCGGACATAAAAGAAAGGCGGAATTTGAATGAGAAAGATGTGATCACGAGAAGATTCCCGAGGATGTTGGGAAGCGTGTCACGGGAAAAAAAGATGAGCTCAAGAGCACATAGGGGCACATGAAATTCAAGCTAAGGAACCGTGAAGATTAAGCAAACAAAGCGGATCAGAAAAAAAAAAAAAAAAAAAAAAAAAAAAAAAAAAAAAAAAAAAAAATGAAGTTGAAGAAAATTTGCCAGGAGATCGTAGGATCAACATGGAGATCGTGGGATCAGCATGAGTACTTAGAAGAATTTTTTACGGAAAAAGTTGAGCAAACTCACTGGAGAATAATATCACAGAGGAGATCCTACGATCAAAGCAGATCGTACGATCACAAATTGTGATCGCACGATCACAAAGGAGTTTGCCGCAACAAAAAGTAGCCCAACTCACTGGAATTGCCGATCACATACTTGATCGCGCGACCATCTCAGATCGTACGATCACGATCATAAACGAAACACACGGCTCATTAACGGGGGGCATTGTCGTCGTTTGGCAACAATTAAAAGGAATAAAACACATCATTCACGGATTGAACAGCAGAAACACGCCATCAACATCTTTCCCGTCGCTCTCTTTCTTGTGAGCTCTCTCAGTGCTCAAGAACACGGTTGGAGGAAGTTCATCAAATTCTGAATCGAGACTGGGGTTTTGCTCGCCTCAAGCTCCTCTATAACTATTGTGAAGCCAATTTAGCTAGTTTACAGGAGACAAGTGTGGGGGAGAAGAAGGAGGTCCGAACCCTAGAACGAAGAATCGTCGATTCGTTCTTCATCGTTTGAAATTTCAACAAACCGTTTTCGGGGTTTTGACGGGGACACCAAGGGGAAGCTAAAGAGCTAAAAATCTCACATCGTGAAAAATTCAGAAAAATCAGTCAATTTGATTGATTTTGTCAGGTATTCCTAAACTTCAGCGTATTATTTGATTCTTGCACTTGTACTTGCTGCATTTGTTTGACAATTGATATGTGTGTGAGATGAGGCCTAATAGAGGCAAGATGGTGATGGGTTCGTCGGTCGATAAAGGGAAACGTAAGGTGAATGAGAATGAATTATTTGACCGTTACCAAAACGAGGATGAACCAGAGCCCGGAGGATAAGTAGATTCACCTCCCCTCACATTAGAAATGTTGAGTCCTCGGTTTTACTTCTAAATTCGTTGAGGACAACGACGCAGTCTAGTGTGGGGGGATTTTTAGTCTTGACTAGCCAGTCCGTGTTTGCATTAACCTGTCAGCATGTAGATTGTTAGTTCGTATTGTGTCGTATTCGTGGTCCATGTCGTGTTTAGTTATAGTGTTGTATGGTGATGTATTAGTGGTGTATATATGTGTTTGTTGTTTTATCTTGCACGTTTACTTAATTGAGTCTACCTACCTGAAATGAGTCAGTTTCGAGTCTTCTTTCGCGTCTAGCCCTGCATATAGAGTAGGAATTAAAAAAAAAAAAAAAAAAAAAAAGAGAAAAAAATCCATAAAAATAAGAAAAATTGATTTTTTTTTTTAAGAGAAAGGGCAATCAAAATGAGTTGAACTTGGCGAGGGCTTAATGATAGAATTCTCTAGGAGTATGAAGATCCGAAGTGAGGCAGAGACGCGAGAATCTGGAGTAGGAAGACTTATAGAGCTAATGCACACTAGAAATGCAAATAACTGTCTCTCAGACTTAGATATCCTACTAGTACTACACCGCCGTCATTTAGGTAGTCGTCAACCCTCCTCGTAGTGGCAACGGAACAGTCGTGCGAGTGACTTTTATGGGGACCTCACGTCCCGTCTCACAGCCTAGGTCCACTAGTTACCCTCTTCGATCCATTTACCCCTTTTATTCACAGCCTCTAGCCTAGGAAGCCTTTCATTGTGACTTTCATCACTTGTTAGAATGGCCCTTTCCTATGCGTCATGATAGAGGGAGTCGAGTTAGGGAGGTTCGATGAGGGTGTGCTGATTTGATACATTCATTGTGGATACTCTTACAGGTTTCGTCTTACGAGGGGATGTGAGGGTGAGTTAGAGACGGCAGCACACTTCGGTGTGGCGGTGAATCGTGTCCTTACACCACGATCACAGGTGGAGTGCCGTAGTGCGTGACATTCTTTCCGCACAATATGGGGTGGGGTTGATTGATATTATAGGAGGACGTGCTAGTTTTTCATGTTATTCTCTATATCTTAGGTGATGAGGAGGATCGGTTGGAAAGCACGTATCACTTTGACTATCGAATTTTGTGAGTTGGTTTACATCGAGTGTGGGGGTGTAGACGATTATTATTATATCTCTTTGATTTGACACATTCCACCCCCACCCCCAACGTCATCTACATGATATTTTTATCTCGTCGGGTTCATTCAGTATTACTTGTGCTCCATGTGTTGATTATTTGTGGGAAGTAAGAAAAAAAAAGAAAAAAAAAATAGAGAGAATGAAAGGAATGAGAAGGTAATAAAGGAGCGTGTTTTGGCAATTGCAAGGGAACCGAAGAGATTAGCTATGATTCTTTCTGACACTCTTTCACATTTGTGGCCGCGAGAACGGCATTGCACCGGGATTGAGGGAATGAGGGCCGGAGTATGTGAGATTCGGTTGGGTTCCTTGGATTTCGGTGAGGGAGTGTGAGAAACGGGTTATGTGAGAATATCATGACGTTTAGGACTACGCTTCTAAATAACCTATCCCACCCGTCCTAAGCCGTCAACAGTTTTAACCCGTGGATAAATAGCTCGGATGGTAAGTACTAGGGATATGTCTGATGAGTGTGTGAGTGCAAAATATTAAGTGCTCGTGCTTGTTCTGTCTAACGAAACTGGCCGCAAATTCTGCCGATCATGGAGGTTGTAGAGTTTCCAAAGGGGATATGAGAGCCTGATGACTTACCAGTTTGCTAATTGAGATTGCCCAAGCTCAACAAAAAAAAAAAGAAATACTTTTGTGTGCGTGTGTAAATATGTGTTGTGTTGGATCGAGTCGTACCTTGCATTTGCATCATATCGTTGCATTGTTGAGTCGTATTTTGTTATTTAGTCGGCTAGTTAAGATTTGTATGCAACGGTGTTTCAAATAGTATGCAATTGTCTTGGCTCGTATCTTGTTGGTGGTGGGATGAAGTGAGAAGGTGGTTAAATTTTGATTTGTTGCTCGGGACGCGCAAAAGGTAAGTGTGGGGGTATTTGATAACTCCCTTTTAGGAGTTATTTTAATACTTCCATATTACTTGTAATAGGCTTATTTCACATGATTTATATGTGATATGTGCACAAATATGTGAATTTGACTATTTCTAAGCCTAAGAGTGAAAAGTTGTGTTTCTAGCTTATTTGTGCATGTTTTCTCTCATATTTGCTATGATAATTGCACGGGTTGTTTAGTGTTGTGTATCTCAGGTAAAATAGGTGCAATGGAGCTTATGAGATGCTTGGACATGCTTGGAATGGAGCTAGATGAAGAGGAGAAAAGAAGACGCACAAACGAAGAAAAGTTGGAAAAGTCACACAGGACCAGCCTGCACTCTTTTCGATGCCCAGTAAACTCTACAAAGAATTTTGAAGCAAGGCTTGCGGCATTGGAAAGTAGACATCCGTAGCTTTCCAACGGTATATGGTAGGCCCGAAGACGAGTACGTATGAGGGAGATAGAGCCCGCGCAAAATCAGCAAATAATTCTGTCCGGGAATTACAAAGTAGAGGGGCTGAAGTGCAATTTCGGTTAGTTTTCATTAAAAAGTGTGCCCAGCTGGTAAAAAACTGGAAGGACGACCTAAGAGAGGACATTGACGCATCTTTGAAGTCTTGGGGAGCTAGGGAAGATAGGAGACAAAGCTTGGAGCTTGGAAGATCATCAACATTGAAGATTCAAGCGTTTGATCATCTTTTCTTCTTCTATTCTTCATGAACTCTATGATTTTGATCATGTTGAACAATATTATGTATAGCTAAACTTCTTTAAGCTAGGTGATTGATGGAAAACTAGGGTTTGTTGGATGATTTTCCGGATTTTGGACTTGAAGCATGCTTTTGCTTAATTCTATGAACGTTCTTGTTATTTTATCTATTCTTGTACTCAATTCTTAGTGTTCTTGGCTTGATCACCCGTAGAATGCTACTTGTTGATAGAATTGCACGAAAATGAATTCTTTGAGACGTGTTAAATAATAGGTAGATAATCTTGTAGTTTCTTGAGACTGAGAGGAGATAGAAACTTGATTAATCGTGTGAGGGTAGTTTCGATTAATTGTGTTAGAACTTAGTGAATTCGGTGGACCGATAGGACCCGGTGAACGAAGCCTAACAAATCAATTAGATTGTAGTAGTAGACGGAGGTGGACCGAGAGGACCCGAAATCTATTATTCACACAAATTCACGTGAGATCGAGAGAAGATCGTGATGAGCATTACCCGATATAACTAGAACGTGAGTAGAGTGTTTCATGCATAACCCGGAAATCCTTAACAACCCTAGGGACATCAATTGCCTAGTTCTTCCTCATTAATCGTATTCAATCACAAGTTATCTTCGTTTAAAAGTGAAAATTTCACAAAAATATTTAGCTTAGTTGTTATTTAGTTTAAGTCACTTGTTTGTGGGTGACGAACCTTCAAATCAAACACTTTTTACCGGTTACTTAGGTATCATAAATTTAATTCTTAATTAGCTAATAATCGTCTATTTCCCTTGGGTTCGATACTCGGAGTCGTAAAATACTCCACTTACTACTTGACCGTGCACTTGCGTATACACGTAAGAAATCGTGTCAAGCTTATAAGATTTGATTATGTCAAACCCTGCAGGTAGATTAATTGGTAATCTGGACATATCAAATAAGTTAAGTGGTAAGGATCAAGGAATTGGGAAGAGGTCGATTAAATGAATTAGTCAGTAATTAATTTAATCGACGGATATCTGTAATCTTAACATGGGGAGATAATAAGTATTTAATAACAGGAGCTCGAAATATTAGTTTTGAGAATATGGACAGGAGTGCAATAACAGTTATTTAGTGGTACTAACTGTTATTAACTTTATTCGGACTAGGTTCGGGTGGAACCAGAAGTCCTAATAAAGTTAGGAGCCTGATTCGTATTTTCTCCTCCAGGTCCCTCCCGTAGCCTATATAAGTGTCCTTAGTCTTCAGAATTCGGAGGCTTTTAGATACACACCGAAATCTAGGGTTTCGAGAGTGAGAGCAATCCGTCTGGAGGCCAAGAAGGATTCTGGAAGCAGCAAGCCCACACTTGCATCCAGGAGGAACTTCAGGAATACGGGAGAAGATCCGGAGTGTTCAGACCTACAACAGATAGCTTGGACGCAGGTATGAACCCTAATTCCGCCTAGTCGGGTTTCTAGCGTTCATGTTGAAACAAGTTTTAATCGGTATAGCAGACATGCAATCGAACTGGTCCAGGGATTCGCCTCCCTTCAATTGGTATCAGAGCCCCGTTCGACTCTGCATATCTGCTATACATCCATGTTGTCCAATAATCGAACCGGCTTTGCATGTTAGAGTAGGAAGATTGCGATGTCTAACTCTGTTTTGCAGGTTGAATCGTGTCCTGCTATTATGGTCATACTGTTTGATGTATGTGGTTTGGTTTGGTTTTGATTCCCACGCTGTTTTTCGTGGATGAAATATGTAATCTGTAATAGTAAACCCTAGGTTCTCTTATTCCAGTTTTAGAAGAACATGTGAACTCCTTGGAGGCATTGAAAGTCTATAGCAGTCTCCGGTACTCTGTTATAGACTGATTTGCGGAATCCATGGAGGCTAGGGTTACTGTAATTATAGTGAAGACAGAAGGGCAAAGATGGCATGGCGTCTTTCAGAAAAAGGGCACACCGGGTTAAAAACGATGTACAGAAATTGCACCTCAGAAACACCAGCCCAGAAAAAAAATTCGGGGGGAAACCCCCGAACCCTATCAGGGGCGCGCTGCCCCCTGAAAACCCCCAGCCAACTCAGCGCCGAGTTGGATCGGCGGGAAACTCATCAGAAAAGCTGGGGCTGAAGCATGATAGCGCGGATAATGAAGCTTGGACCATAATAGCAGGGCTTTGTGTGGTTGAATGCTTATTATGTGTTTGATTGTATCTATGTGTATGATTATTGTAGATGCTTGCATGTTAATCATGGACAACATGGATAAATAATTTAATTTGTATTAAATTCTTCAAACAACTAAGTGGGAGAGGGAGTCTAATGGTTATAGATCCCACGGTCTCCATCATTGATTTATAAGTGATGTAGTTGGTTGTGTGTGTTAGCCTTGGAGTTAATCTTCTTATCGAACATGACCACTACAGGATCACTAGTATAAATTTCTATTAGGATACTTCTAATAATTACTGTTTATGTGTCATCTCTCCATCTGAGAGGCATGTAATAGGGTAATGGTTTTAGAAGTAAAATGATGGTATACACTTAGATATAAGTTATAGTATCCTCCCCATCGGAGTCCCTGCTATGGCTTGCAGGACCAAAGGTACCATGTCTAGCTATAGAATGAGTGGTAGACGTCCACCCATCGTGGCATACTATTTTTTTTGTGTTAGACTACTGGTGGTTTACATTGCCCTTATATGTTTTATTTACATGATTCTCAGGTTCAAAATGTCGAACTCATTCAACCCACTATCTATTCTCTTGAATCAAAACAAACTCACTGGATCGAACTATATTGATTGGAAGAGGAATTTGAATATTGTGCTAACTGCAGAGGATTACAAATTTGTGCTTATTGAGGAATGTCCTGCAGAACCTCTAGAAGAGGCTTCTGAAGAAGAAGCCAAGTCTTATAAGAGGTGGCAGAAAGCTGATCAGATGGATAAATGCTACATATTAGGCTCCATGTCTAATGTGTTGCAGCATCAGCATGAGAACATGGGCTCTGCCCTTGAGATCATGGAGAACCTCAAAGAAATGTTTGGGGATCAGGATCGTGCTGCCAGGCAGGTTGCTATGAAAAATCTCATGAACACAAAAATGGTTGAAGGATCCTCTGTAAGGGATCATGTTCTGAAGATGATAAGTCTTCTAGGTGAACTAGAGATCCTTGGAGCGGTAATCGATGAGGAAACTCAGGTCGATATCGTGCTCATGACGCTGTCTGATTCATTTAACAGTTTTCGGCTAAATTATAATATGAACAAAAAGACTTATTCTTTAGCCGAATTGTTAAAGGAGCTTCAAGCAGCTGAGGGACTCCTTCAGAAACCGGTTAATGTAATGGTGGCTGAAAAGTCTTCTGCTTCTAACCCTAGGGCTAAGAAGAAGAAGAAAGTTGCACAAGCAGTAGTTCTGAAGGTTGCTCCGGCACCTCAAGGAATAGCTCGTGGGCCACAGCCAGCACTTGCTCCTCAGGGGACATTGGGAAAGCCGAAAGGCAAGAGTTTCCTCTGTAACCAGATAGGGCATTGGAAGAAGCAATGTCCAAAGTTCCTGACTCGTCCAATCCAGAACAACTCAGGTATATCTCTTTCACTAATAGTTGAATCATGTTTAGCGGTTTGATCTAATAGAACCTGGTGTGTAGATTCGGGAGCCACTGACCATGTCAGCAATTCATTGCAGGGGTTCTAGGAAACCAGACATCTTAGTGATGGCGAGATTTATCTACACTTGGGCAACACGAATAAAGTAGCTGCAGTTGCAATAGGAATTTGTTTCTTACATTTTGGGAATGATAGGATTTTAGTTTTGAAAGATTGCCTTTGTACCTTCCATTAGAAGGAATTTGATTTCAGTTTCTAAGTTGGTTAAGAATGAATATTCAGTTTATTTTAATGACTCTGTGGTTATTAAGAAAAATAAACGTTTCATTTGTTCTGGTACATTGGTGGATGGTCTTTACATTATAAATCCTGAGAATCCCATAGCGCAGCTATATGAACTGAATAACTCGGATAGCTTACCTAAAAAGAGAAAGGAACCTTGCGAGATAAACCAAACATATCTTTGGCATTTACGACTTGGTCATATCAATATAAACAGTATACAAAGGCTGGTTCAGAATGGACCATTAGGTTCATTAAAAGTGGAGGAACTACCAGCATGTGAGTCATGTTTAGAAGGTAAGATGACCAAGAGGCCATTTTTGGCAAAGGGTAATAGGGCCAAAGAACTTTTGGAGCTTATCCATTCAGATGTTTGTGGACCAATGAATGTCCAAGCGAGGGGAGGTTTTGAGTATTTCATTACTTTTATTGATGATTACTCAAGATATGGATATATTAATTTGATGCGGCATAAGTCTGAGGCCTTTGACAAATTTAAAATTTTTAAGGCAGAATCAGAGAAGCGTCTAGGAAAATATATCAAGTCATTTCGATCTGATCGAGGTGTCGAGTACCTCTTGGGACAATTCAGGGATTACTTGGAGGAACAAGGGATTCAATCCCAGTTGTCTGCTCCAGGTACGCCACAACAGAATGGTGTGGCAGAGCGAAGGAATAGGACTCTTTTAGAAATGGTGAGATCCATGATGAGTTATTCATATTTACCAATTTCTTTTTGGGGGCATGCTTTAGAGACAGCTGCATATATTCTGAACTTGGTTCCGTCTAAGTCAGTACCAACTACACCCACAGAACTTTGGACTGGGCGCAAGCCTAGTCTACGGCATGTTTGGATTTGGGGTAGTCCAGCACATGAGCTGAAGGGGAACGCAAGTAAGTTGGAATCAAGGACAGAAGTATGTGTCTTTGTAGGATACCCGAAAGGAACAAAGGGTGGTTTATTTTATAGTCCGAAAGATCAGAAAGTCATTGTTAGCACCAATGCGAGATTCTTAGAGGAAGACTATATTATGGATCACAAGCCTAAAAGTAAAATTGTTCTGGAAGAAATGCGAGGAAATCAAGTAGTCCAAGGTCTTGATATACCAACTGTACAAGAAGAAATACCACAAGAAAATGATATCGACATTCAACTACCTTTGGGTGGTTGGAGAAATGTAGATACTCGTGATACACAACAAAATAGTGTTGACATCCCACCGCAAGAGGGCAGTGGGGGAAATGGCAATACTAGTGATCCACAAGATAGTAGTGACATTCCGCCGCAACCGAGCAGTGGGGAAAATGTTACTACTAGTGAACCACAAGTACAGCCTCGTCGTAGGGGGAGGGTTTCTCGTAAACCAGACAGATACATGTACTTGGGAGAGTCTTTTGACAAGGTCCCTGATGAACATGATACTGATCCGAGTAACTATAATGAAGCTGTTGGAAGTACGGATGCGGAAAAGTGGAAAAAGGCTATGATTTCTGAGATGGAGTCTATGTACTCCAATCAGGTCTGGGATCTTGTAGATCCAACAGATGGGGTAAAACCCATCGGTTGTAAGTGGATTTACAAGAAAAAGAGAGGGGTAGACGGGAAGGTTGAAACCTTCAAAGCAAGGCTTGTTGCGAAAGGTTTTACTCAGAAAGAAGGGATCGACTATGAGGAAACTTTTTCGCCAGTAGCCATGATTAAGTCTATCAGGATTCTCTTGTCCATTGCGGCTCATTTCGATTACGAAATTTGGCAAATGGATGTCAAGACAGCTTTCCTTAATGGAAGTCTTGATGAGTGCATTTATATGATGCAACCAGAAGGATTCGTAGCTAAGGGCCAGGAGCACAAGTTGTGCAAGATTAAGAGGTCTGTTTATGGACTTAAGCAGGCATCTAGATCATGGAACGTCCGTTTTGATCAGGCACTTAAATATTTTGGTTTTGATCAATGTCCGGATGAGCCGTGTGTGTACAAGAAGTGTAAAGAAAACGTTGTGGTATTCTTGATACTTTACGTTGATGATATATTGCTCACTGGAAACAATGTGGGTGTATTATCTAGTGTGCGGGTATGGTTATCAAGTCAATTTGATATGAAAGACTTGGGAGAAGCAGCATACATTCTAGGGATCAAGCTTATGCGAGATCGGAAAAATAGGATGTTGGGCTTGTCACAAGCCAATTATATTGATACTGTTCTTGCAAGGTTTAGCATGCAGGATTCCAAGAAAGGGTTGATCCCTTTCAGACATGGAATCAGTCTATCTAAGGATCAGTGTCCTAAGACACCTGATGAGATAGAAAGTATGAAAGCAGTTCCTTATGCTTCTGCAGTAGGAAGCCTCATGTATGCGATGTTATATACTAGACCAGATATTTGCTTTGCTGTTGGCATGGTTAGTAGATATCAGTCTAACCCTGGCAGAGAACATTGGACTGCGGTAAAACATATATTGAAGTACCTGAAAAGGACTCGAGACTATATGTTGGTTTACCATGAAAATAGTCTTGTACCCATCGGGTACACAGACTCAGATTTTCAGTCAGATAGGGATTCCAGGAAGTCTACCTCTGGATATGTTTTCACATTAGGAGGTGGAGCCATTAGTTGGAGGAGCATCAAGCAATCTTGTATTGCTGATTCCACCATGGAAGCTGAATATGTGGCTGCTTCTAAAGCTGCTAAGGAAGCTGTTTGGCTCAGAAACTTTCTAATGGATCTTGGAGTGGTAACGAGTGCACAACCGGCTACGACGCTTTATTGCGATAATAGCGGCGCGGTTGCAAACTCAAGGGAACCAAGAGCTCACAAGAAAGGAAAACACGTAGAGCGTAAGTATCATTTGATTAGAGAAATCGTGCATAGAGGTGATGAAGACTGCATCAGCGGGTAACCTGGCAGACCCATTTACGAAGTGTTTGACAGCTAAGGCTTTTGATGGTCACGTAGAGGGAATGGGTTTGAGGTGTGTTGCTGCATGGCTTTGAGTCTTAGTGGGAGATTGTTGGATTGAATACTAAAAGCCATGATTTTTGTATTGGATTATATGAATTTGATATTTATGAGAATGGTTTTGGGCAATGTTTTTGCATTATATTATTATTGTGCATAGTTGTCTATTGTTCTGCATAGTAGAAGATCTGGTGTGTAGAGTATAGATTACACACAGAAGATTGTATCTTCGGTTCTTGTGGAATGAAAGTTGTGAGTTCACAATCTAGATGGAATTAGACAAACCATCGGAACGATTGTAGCACATTGTTTTAGTAGGTCTGTCTTGGCTACAGGAAACAGTATGGTTCATACTATAGTTTCAACTCAATGTGCTAGTATACTTTGTGTATATTGAACAGGACCAAGTTGAGATCATTGTCTTTGTACTGACACCATAAGACAAGCTATGTCTCATGGTTATTATGATTACTTATGCTCTTAATCCTTAGATAGTCAATGTGCACATGTATTTAGTAGTTATTGCTTTGACAAGTCAAGTGAGTGAGATTCCTATGGAATCAATAACCTCGATGATTTGGGTGATACTATTGAGTCCATGGTGTAAATTGATATATCGAAGGAATCCATGTCCAGGTTATGGGATTGATGATATCCCCTTGATGAAGCTTATAAGTTCTGATTATGTCAAACCCTGCAGGTAGATTACTTGGTAATCTGGACATATCAAATAAGTTAAGTGGTAAGGATCAAGGAATTGGGAAGAGGTCGATTAAATGAATTAGTCAGTAATTAATTTAATCGACGGATATCTGTAATCTTAACATGGGGAGATAATAAGTATTTAATAACAGGAGCTCGAAATATTAGTTTTGAGAATATGGACAGGAGTGCAATAACAGTTATTTAGTGGTACTAACTGTTATTGACTTTATTCGGACTAGGTTCGGGTGGAACCAGAA
Organism: Linanthus parryae; assembly: GCA_023055425.1. Classification (NCBI taxonomy): domain Eukaryota; kingdom Viridiplantae; phylum Streptophyta; class Magnoliopsida; order Ericales; family Polemoniaceae; genus Linanthus; species Linanthus parryae. The sequence continues at coordinate 112,643,183 of JALGPY010000002.1, read as the reverse complement.
GTCCTAATAAAATTAGGAGCCTGATTCGTATTTTCTCCTCCAGGTCCCTCCCGTAGCCTATATAAGTGTCCTTAGTCTTCAGAATTCGGAGGCTTTTAGATACACACCGAAATCTAGGGTTTCGAGAGTGAGAGCAATTCGTCTGGAGGCCAAGAAGGATTCTGGAAGCAGCAAGCCCACACTTGCATCCAGGAGGAACTTCAGGAATACGGGAGAAGATCCGGAGTGTTCAGACCTACATCAGATAGCTTGGACGCAGGTATGAACCCTAATTCCACCTAGTCGGGTTTCTAGCGTTCATGTTGAAACAAGTTTTAATCGGTATAGCAGACATGCAATCGAACTGGTCCAGGGATTCGCCTCCCTTCAATAACATGGTATAATTACACTGTAAACGGAGAATCATTCTCAAATGATTGAATGCAATAATCACTGAGATGATTGAGGCTTGATAACAGCGCTCTTGACTATTCTTCACTTATCACCGTACACAGGCAATTTGTCGAAGCATGTTAAATTTGTGTGTTTTTTTATTTTCTTGTTTTCCTATCTCACGTGTTTGTTTGTTGATCGTGTTTGATTTTCGATTTGGTGTGATTTCGACGTTAAAAATCCCAACATAATAATACATGGACTTTGACTAGCTACTCTAATCCTGGCACTACACATATATTGAAAAAGCAAAATCAAAAAAGTGGTTGGAGTCAATCTCCATTCATGCTGAATGACTAGTAATTACGGTTTCTCTTCTCACCAAAACAATTTGGCAAAATTGTACCGGAGGTATTCATATTTTGTCAAAACCGAAAAGTGGGTACCCAAATTTTCAAATCGTGCACCACGGTTATCCAAATTTTCAAAATCGTGCACCGGAGGTACCCGACGCTAAGTGCCGTTAACTTTTCATTAACTTTCCATCCAAATTGGACGTAAAAGTATAAAAAAACTATTGTACCCATTATTGTCACCTCCAACTTTTTTTAAAATACAATTGCTACTAACGAATCTAAAAAAATATAAAAATAATAAAATTTTAATTTAATAATCTGATATTTGTAAGATAATGCAATATTTCATCAAAATTACGTATTTTTACATCCTTTCAAGATATGAAATATGTTTTTATTAACAAATATCCGTCAATCTTAAAATCTCTAACTTTTTTTTAAAAAAAATATCAAAATTTTCTTAATCTCAAAATGGAATATTAACGGAAGGGTACATGTGAAATTATCAAAGATACTTGTATGTTATTCTTTTATTAATAAATCATGTCAAATTATGAAATTTTGAGTTCTTTTTAAAAAATAAAAGAATTTAAGATTGACAGATATATGTTAAGAAAAACAATCTCAAGATTTCATAATTTCACACACACACACACACACACACACACACACACACACACACACACACACACACACATATATATATATATATATATATATATATAATAAAACAATAACATATAATTATCTTTGATAATTTCACATGTACTGTAATATCCCGTCCCACATCGAGATATTGTGGATTACATGTATATATGGTTGGGAGATTGTGGGTTTATGTCCCACATTAGAGATTTGTGAGTTTGACATCTGGTATATGGTATACCTTGTGGATTACAACTAGCACCTTCAAGGCTTAAGCATTTTTATCCGGTGGTACGGATAAAGAAGTTGTTGGGACAGTAATCCGCTCGGTTGTTACAAATGGTATCAGAGCCAACTCTGGTCCCGCAAGGACTCCGTGGCGGTTCGCCGCCAGCCAAGGGGATACGTGACTGGGCACACTCGACGAGGATGTCGAGTATATAAGGTGGGGGGATTGTAATATCCCATCCCACATCGAGATATTGTGGATTACATGTATATATGGTTGGGAGATTGTGGGTTTATGTCCCACATTTGAGATTTGTGAGTTCTGGTATATGGTATACCTTGTGAATTACACTAGCACCTTCAAGGCTTAAGCATTTTTATCCGGTGGTACGGATAAAGAAGTTGTTTGGACAATAATCCGCTCGGTTATTACAAATGGTATCAGAGCCAACTCTGGTCCCGCAAGGACTCTGTGGCGGTTCGCCGCCAGCCAAGGGGATACGTGACTGGGCACACTCGACGAGGATGTCGAGTATATAAGGTGGGGGGATTGTAATATCCCGTCCCACATTAGATATTGTGGATTACATGTATATATGGTTGGGAGATTGTGGGTTTATGTCCCACATTTGAGATTTGTGAGTTTGACATCTGGTATATGGTATACCTTGTGGATTACTACTAGCACCTTCAAGGCTTAAGCATTTTTATCCGGTGGTACAGATAAAGAAGTTGTTAAGACAGTAATCCGCTCGGTTGTTACATGTACCCTCCCGTTAATTTTCCATTTTGAGATTATGAAATTTTGATATTTTTGTTAAAAAAAAGTATAAGACTTTAAGATTAACGGGTATATATTAATAAAAATGTATTTCATAGCTTAAAACGGTGTACAAATATATATTTTGATGAAATATATTGCATTATCTTACATATATCAAATTATTAAAAATTAAAAATTTATTATTCTTATTTTATTTTTTTTAGATTCGTTAGTAGCAATTTTATTGTAAAAAAATTTGGAGGTAAAAGTAATGGGTATAATAGTCTTTTTATACTTTTCCGTCCAATTTGAATGGAAATTTAACGGCAGTTAGGGTTGGGTACGTCCGGTGAACGATTTTGAAAATGTGGGACCCGTGATGCACGATTTGAAAATTTGGATACCCACTTGCCGGTTTTGGCAAAATATGGGTACCTCCGGTGCAATTTTGCCAAACAATTTCTAACATTATTCCTCTATGAACACACAACGAATTTGAGTCATCAATGCTTTTAAACTGTCTATAACCACTTTCCTTAAATATGCTTGAACAGTCGAAATAAATATTTTGAATGTTATAATACTTTGCTTTTTTCGAACAGAATTGGAGATTGAATCACTTGATCATCCGCTAGTTGTTCATATAGCTCAAGCTGCCAAGTTGTCTCAACGTGTTAATCAACCTTGAATCGTGCAGCTGGCAGTTTTATCTTTTAATGTTCAAGACCAAGATTTCATTCAGAAAAGAACATTAAGATGAAGAAAAATGTTCATCAATTAATAACTACTTACATGAAACTTAATTTTTGAAAAAAAAAATGTGAACTCATACATTACTCTTCCCAAATTCCTTTGTATAAGTCAAAATCATTATTCACATCTTCTTGTGGTCGATCTCTGTCTTCTGTACCTGTGAACATACTTGGACCGCCGACTAAAATCAGCTTAACAACTTGAGTTGCCAAAAACCAATAGACCGTCCATGTCTCAACAGTGACTAAGGATAGAAGAGCTTTGCAAAGAGAAGTTCGTTCCATGTATCTTGAAGCCCGGGTAAGCACCAATGAACGCAGTCAGCATAGCTAGTAGGGTTTGCGATCTGTTCAGGGGTTAGCGGGCTCCACTGTTTCTTGTAAATTGAAGTGTGGGCGTCTTTCCGGTAATTAGAGAGTTGTGTGATGTTCAAAAACGCAATGGGCACATTTGATCTGCTGAACACATCCCCTAGCACCTGCATTATGGTTCTTCGCGCGTCTGAACCCCAGTAGTTAGGGTCTTGAATCATGCTTGTTTGATTGTAACAATTACCATTTGGTTCACCACCCCAATCTATACTCCTATCGACATAAAAGGAATGTCAGAAAAAACGTGTAGTCTTCAGAGGGAAAAACTTCACTTGTTTTATGTGATGTGCCAAAACGTGAGTGGGTTTCTAATCTCTGAGATAAATGAAAATAATTGACTAGACATTAATTCATTTGATAGCACATTGCAAGGATACGATTTCAGTCATATAGCGGGTATTGTAGAGTAAGCTTACTTCTGATGAGAAGGCGACATACTGGTGAAGAAAACCCTGGTTTTCTTGGGATCCATATTCTTCTTGATCCATCGCAGCATGCTCTTCATCGCCATCCGGTAAGCGTCCTCTGTAGATAGCTCGACAATGTCTTTTACTTCATCGTCAAAAGACCCTTGCCTGTAGCAGAAAAGAGATTTATGAGACGATATTATCTAAAATTCCACAGCATCATTCACAGAGAAGAAAAGAGGGTTTAGTAGAGAAAGGTCGAGAACTAACAAGATGTTGAAGGTTTGGCCAGTCATCCACCAAAGATAGGTATTGAATACGACAATGTCAGCTCCTTTCCAGTGTTTCCCATGCTTATTAATGGAGCCTTTTCGAACAAGTCTCTGAGAAACCCTATGAACCACAGCATCATCCGAGTTTGATTCCAGAAGAAACGGTGCCCAGTAGAATTCGATAGTTGCATTGTACTCCTACAGACACAAAAATAAGATGTAATTCATCAGAAAATGCTCTCTTCAGGAAATTGTCTTTGGAGTTTCTAATTGTGTTTGCTGGTAAGCTATGAAAGCCCTGAGTCAGAGGTATGTTAATAGAAATTGTATTGTTACCTTGGCTGTGAAAATGGTTAGTGAACCATTGGTTTCCATGGACTTGGCGCCTTCTGGGATTAATCTATGTAGAAGACAGACCATGGAAACGTACTGGCCACGGTTTAGAGAATCGCCTACAAACATCATTCTCTTGTCTCGGAGTGTTTCCAGCATCAATGTTGCATTGAAGCTGAAGATAATGTCAAATAAAAACAACGATTAGATGACCCCAAAAAACATGAGCTATAATCATCTAGGAGCACAGTTCCCAACCATAAAAACCCACCTCGAAACATGAAATGAGGAAAAAAGAACATATCAGCCACAATTCCATGATATTTACTTGTATCTCCATTAATAAAATGAGTTCAGTAGTTAACTGCAGCCAAAGAAGGGGTGATATCCATCACCCAACCCAGGGGAGCCAAATATCGGAGTTCAAACTAATTTCAAATGAGCCAATTTGAAGGCGAAAAGTAAAACTGAGCAAGTCAAATACAATCCTAGCTAGTGCTACTATGTGAGTTCAATTAACTAGTATTTCATTCACTGATTTGCCAAATAAACAAAGTGGGACGGAATAAGTTTCAAGGATCAACTAAAGTTGTGAAATCGAAGTGAGATCGGTCAATCCGCTCACTACTACAATGCCAAACACAAAAGTTACTGTATTATAGTTGGACTGTGGGGCTCCTGTCCGTCGTGTAGAAGGGAGATAACCTTCTAGACTTTCCGGGGCTGGAAGCGAGTATTATAGTTGGAAGCCTGATTTTGTGTCTTTAGAAAAAACTTTTGTATGATGCATTGATATTATAATAGTTGCCTTGTTATATTTTGTTTAAAATAAATGCTAAAAATATCAATGTTCATGACACATTTTCATGTTTTGTTTTTCATAACTGTAGTCGACAAAAAATCCTTCTTCTTGCAGCGGAAAGTAGATGTACACCACCACTAAATATACAAATACGAGTCATGCTGACCAGGGAGCCAGAAGGGGCCGTTATATGCCCACTCCTTAAGTTGGCCTTGTATTTGAAGGCAGGCACGTATCCAGAAATTCATTCTAGTGCGGGGTGAAGTGGAAAAATCAAATAGGAACAAAATAAATTTTGTGATGTTGAGGGGGAGCTTAAGTGCAATAATCTAGGGAGTTATAGACTATGTTGCACAAGTTCTTCTAAAAGGTCACGCACCCGCACCGGGTGCTTCGTGGGTGCTTGGGTGCTTCATGGGTGCTTTGCAGGTGCTTCGTAGATAATGTAAGGTCATTTTGAAAGTTTAAGTTGAGACTTGAGAGGTCCTCTAAAATACAACTACCATTTAACCACGAAACGTGCATCTACGTGAACACTTTCAATTTCTAACCATTACATTATTCGTCTATCCAAAGCTAAGAACAACGACAACAACAATAAGAGATTATATTGTTGATAGTAACTCTGTGTGATTGAATCTGTGTAAGAATTTCTGCGTGATTATAGTTTGGATTACTAATGTTTTTTTATGATAGTATAAGGTATCGCAAATTATATAAATTATATAAAAGTTGCCGCCGCACCCGCACCATTGAATTTTGGAAATTTTCCGCACCCGCACCCGCACCCGTAACGCACCCGCACTAGTGCAACATAGGTTATACATCCCACTAGTTCCGAAATTGATTCGCTCTTGCTTGTAGGTCTACTCGTGGTGTCAGAGGGCCCCGGCCCCGGCCCCTTTCCCCTAACCCCGTCATAACCGACCCTTCCCAAACCCAGCCCCCAGCCCCCTCCACTAGGACTGGAACCGGCCCAGATAGCTTCTCCCCTTGAATTAACCGGCCCGGCCCCCTCCACCCTAGACCACACCTAAATACCCACCAACCCACACCAGTTCAGCCTGTCCCGCCCTAAGCTGGTCCGACCCTCCCTAAACCAATTTAATTTTTGCCAAAATTAATATTTTGCCATCTGTTTTTGTAAAACGGTTCATTTGAAGGGTATTTTGGTCCACTTGGAATCATGTATATATATGTGTGTGTGTGTGTGTGTGTGTGTGTGTGTGTGTGTGTTATAAAATAGCATGGTTTAACTTATGATTTTTCAACCGTTAGATTAAATCAACCCCATCCCCACCGTTAGATCTCACCTACTTATTACATCTCTAACTACCCACTCTCCTTGGACATCCCTAACTACCCAGTACCCAGTTTCTTTGGACATTCCTAACTAATATGAGAGAAGTATTTCTCAACTACATCCCTAACTAATATGAGATAGGTTGTGAGTGATTTCCACGCCCATTTATAATGCTCATCCCATAGTTGGAAGTTGTTCTTTTTTTTCACCACATTTGTAAATATAAATTTTGGATAACACCTCTAAATTCATTTATAAAAAACACATCTAAATTCAAAAACTATCCAATTTAGGGATAGTGCCTTCGGGCACGGGCAATACTCTAGTGTGTGTGTGTGTATAAAATAACAACATAATAATAAATTGACCAGGTTAGCCCGGCCCTCCCTATGAATAAAGGCTTTGAGTCTGGACCGGCATTCCTCGAGAAAAACCCATGCAACCCCCTCCCCTATCAGTCCGCCAACCCGCCCCCTCCCCTCCCTGACCCGCCTAAACCGGCCCGGCCCGACCCAGACTTTTGACACCGCGAAGGTCCATGCTAACACACATGTTTTGCCAGCATACTTGTATTTTTTTCATTTATTCGTGTTTGAATCCGGGACATTCCAGTTGGTCTGGATTCTGGAACAGTACCTAAAAGTATGACTGTCCTGATCCACCAAATATTTTCTCCAAAACAACATGCTACGGTAGTTTCGACAGGCAAGCACGATCTTCTGTTACAGCAGTATAATAATTTTAAAATAAAACTAATAATTTTAGGCTCAGCTGGATCTGATAGCAGTCCAAGCGTAGTCGGAGGCTAGTGGTTCTTCCCACGTTGACCCATTCTATGGGGCCCACATATATGGAGTCAAATCAACCGTCCACGTGGATGCATCTCAACGCATGCATACCAAGCAGTTCGCAGGTGAGGAGGTGTAGTGTAGTTGTTCAACTACCCCGACGACGTAACGGCTAAAGTATTTCACGCTGTATGCGTTACGAACCGACTAAAGAAACCATCAATATGGGGTTAACTAAATAAGACCAATTATTGAACAACGTGACTAAAAATAGGCATCTTCTTCTTCTATCTATTCCATAAAAGAGCATGTTTTTGACTATTTTCGGCTTTATTAAATCAATCATAACCTTTTGATCACACCTACCACCACTTAACTACCCACTATTTAACTACTAGAATATTGTCCGTGCCTGAGGGCACTGTCCCTAAATTAAATAGTTTTTAAATTTAGATGTGTTTTTTTAAATGAATTTAGAGGTTTTTTTTTTTAAATGACTTTAGAGGTGTTATCCAAAAATTATATTTACAAATTTTGAGAAAAAAACAACTTCCAAATATGAGATGTGGTTGAGAAAAATCGCTCTACTATTAGTTAGGAATGTCCAAAGAGAGTGGGAAGTTAGGGATGTCCAAGGAGAGTGAGTAGTTAGGGCATCTCCAACCCCATGGGGGGAGGGGGAGGGGGAAGGGGAAAATCGTATAAAAATACGGTTCATGTCCAACCCCATGGGGGGAGGGGGAGGGGGAGGGGGTGCTATGGGAATAAATTTTGCCTTGGGTGAGGGATGGTTAGGGGGGATTTCCCCATGGACATCCCCTCCCCCTCCCCCTACATGGAATGATTAATTAATTGATAATGTGATAATTTTAATTACACATACTAATATTTTGTGATTATATTATGTATTTTATTATTATGATTAGTAAATTTTATTGTGTATTATTTTTTAAAATTAATAATGTATTCATGATTATTGGAAAGTATATTTACGAAAAGTCATCGCTATCTTATTTTTTTGAAATTTAATAAAACTTATTTTTTATACTGTTAACAATTAAAATTTCAATAATTAAAAAACACGGTTAAAACGTCAAATTTATTCAATGATAACGATACAAAATATATCATTGTTATTATTATTAACATCTTTTTTGTGTGTATGTGTGTGTGTGTGTGTGTGTATATATTGGTAAACAATTTTGCATTTACTTTTTTTGGTATTAATAATTTATTTTTAAATCATTAAATATATATTAAAAATTAATTTTTTAGGTGGGGGGAAAGAAATGGGTTGGAGACGATTAGTAGTTTGGCGGAAGGGGAGGGGGAGGGGGAGGGGGGAAATGGTGGGCCCGTGAGGGGAGGGGGAGGGGGAGGGGGAGGTGAGGGGAGGGGGAAAAAGCAATGGGTTGGAGATGCTCTTAGAGATGCAATAAGTAGGTGAAATATAATGGTGAGGATATAGTTGATTTAATCTAACGGCTGAAAATTCAAAAGTTAGTTAAACCATGCAATTTTATAATATAGATTTAACTATTCACTACTTGGAAATTCTCTTTCCGATTAATTTATATAACTTATCAAAAGTGTAAGAATACGACTTGATGGATATTATATAAAATTACTGAGGACGTCATTTTTATCTTCTTTTCCAATAAAATCGATTATAAAACGTATTTTTTTGGGTAGTGGCGAATTCTTTTCACCAAAATCGCGGTGTTCATACATAGCACCAAGTACCAATTACTCCTTCTCTATTTGTCCGTGTGTCAATGAATTGATTCAAAAGCGGAATCAACCCAGAACTGACCAGTAAATAAAACTTCACCGTTACGTCTAATGTTAAATATTTTAAACTTCGCCGCTAATGGATGTCTCTCATTACCAATTGTGAAATTGTTGTCTATCACGGCCTACATTGTTAGAGAAAAACCGAAATAGATGATGTACAGTCAACAAATATAGGAGTCACCCTCTAAGTATGAAATTTATATGGGACTACCTCACTTTCTTCTGAATTAGTTTAGAGAAAAATGTTAAACATCTTAGGAAACTTGTGCCATTTACTACACTGCTTCTAAAAACAGTACGAAATAGTTTGAAAGAGAGAAAAAAGTCCAATAAGAGAAGTAAAGAGATTTAAAGAAACAAAAAAAAATAGCTACTGAGCTAGTCGGGTGATTGTGCTGTAGACTGTAGAGCATACAAGAAAACATTTTGGTACAGGTTTGAAACCCCCATCGTCTTGATTAATTTCAAAAATTACTATTTTCACCCCAAAAGAAGAAAATCCCCAATAGTAGAAAGTAAACGAACCTGGGAAGAGAACACCGACGAGGCTGCCATCGCCAGAACTGATACTCCTTCTCCGGCCGGCCATGTTCCTGACAAGTCAACTGCGGCTGAATATACGGGCACTCGTATTCCTCATACAGCGGCCGGTTGGCCTCGTCACGGACCCAACTGCCATCGAATATATCACACCCGTCCTCTGTTTTCCCGACGGAGAAGGGCAATTTCGAAGGCTTCTTGTAACTGTTCTTCTCAATCGACGAAGAATGATGGTTGTGATCTTGTTTCGATTGGCCGCCGCCGGCGTCGATTTGGCTGAAGACGCAGGCGAGGTCTTCGCTGTAGAGGACGATTAGGAAGAGGATGGAGGTGAGTAAAGTGAATACGTAGAGAGGCGAGAGACGGAGCTTCCGGAAAATGAGAGAGAAAGAAACGGGGGAGGATGAAGGAGATGAATATGGTGGTGTCTTCATCTGCTGCTGCATCCAGCAGATGGAAACAGAGGAGTTGGAGAAGGATGAATATGATGAAAGTTGTTCTTTTGTTTTTGGGCAGCCTTGGTAGAATAAATACGCCGGGCAATAAGTTTTCTGTGAGAACCACTTTGATGTGTCCGTACTACCATATCAGTCTGCTTACTACTACTTTCCTTTCGCCGTAATATTCTCAATTGATTTCAGGGTCACCTTAACTACCGACTAACTTAACTACCAATTGATACGAAAATGACTAAATAAGCAATTTTTTCATAATACTGAGCTTTCTTAACACTACGATACTATGTAAACATTAGCATATTTGTGTATCGTTAACTAATTAGTCACTCAAAGTTATCCTTAAAATCAACTGAAAAGATTTTGACGAAAGAGACCAAGTATGTAGTAAGTAATGGTAAAAGACACATTCACCCATGTATTAAGCATACTTGCACCACTTCTAGCTGACTATCATTCTGTCCCAGCTCTGTATCACTCTGTTCCCATCTCTTTCTCCTCTACCCACAGAGAAACGGCACGAGAATTAAGGAGTACCAAGAATCCACAAGTTTTCACTTGAAAACATAATAATAAGCTACTCCAAATCCCATCCAATTAGCATGCTATATGAAGCCTAGGTATGCCCTCACGTTTTATTCTTTTCACAACTATCATGAATTTTCGCGACATCTTTTCGTGAAACCGCTGCACAGAATGTTAGGGAAAAACAAATGCATACTACGGAACTTCCTACTCGCACGGACTCAATCATCAAGCTGTCGTTTCAAGTTTAATTTCCCTCTCAAATTTTCATTTTTTAAATTTTTATGGATTTTCAATTTTTTTCATTCTTTGTATTTTTCATAAGATCCTAACTCTATATGCAAAGGTTTGACACGAAAATATTGACGCTAAACACAATTTATATTTTATGGTGGGTAGACTCAATTAGGTAAAAGTGCAAACAATATATAAATCTACTTTACACAATACTACAATACATTTAAATACTTCACATAAATCACTGACTCTACACACAATACGAACTAACAAGTCCTACATCTAACTGGCTATGCAAGACACATTGGCTAGCAAACAGCTAACCCCCCACCAACCACCACCACCACGTGAATGCTTCTTTATCCTCAACGAATATAGAGAGCATACAAGAAGACTCAGCATTCAAATGCGCGGGGCAAAGAAGACTCAGTATTCATTGTGCATGTGTGGCATGGAGCTGACAGACATAATAACTTAAACACGGAATTCAGCAAAAGGAAAAGGAAAAGAAAACTCACAACCTCCACGAGGGCGGGGACAAACTATGTGCTAAGAAATCCTTGCGCCATATTGATGGCGTCAATATACTCCCATGAGGTCAGTGTGTTCTCGCATACCGGGGTTGGCTGCTCACCTCCTGCTAAAAAGGTCATGTGTGCTATGGCACACAAGGATAGACTCTTCCATAATATGCTCATGTATATCAGTGGATAAAAATGTTAGTCCCTCTCTCACACATCTCTCCAAATAACAGAAGTAAAAGGACACAACACAATTGTATTAAAAACGCACTCCCTACGCTAAAACCATAAATATGTGGGGTTGCCTCCCAACAAGCTTCGTGTAATTTAAGGCCGACGACCCGACTCAAACACCTCAGATAGTTAAAGAGGTCTAGCACGACGTGTCTCCTCCTTCAGTTTCTTGCCTCATGAACGATGAAAGAAACGAGAAAACACCGATTTAATGTGGTTCGCTAGCCGAAATCGAGCTAACTACATCAAAAACGAAAAGAGCCTTTATTTGTCAAGAGGAACAATTACAATGTAGTGCATACATGTCCTAGGCACTAGGAATATTTATAGTTCTTAGAATCGACCTAGAGTCTTCCTATATGGATTAGGAAACAATTCCAAATTGCAAGTCCCACGACCAGGTTGTGCGATCTGACCTCCAGGTCGTGTGATCTCGAGCTTCCCAGGTCGTGCGACCTCTGCTCAGGTTGTGCGCCTCTAAAAATATCCTAGATGTTTCAGCTTCTTTCCTCCAGGTTGTGCGACCCTCCCCCCCCCCCCCCATGTCGTACGACCTCTTAAACTTCCTCATTGCTTCTTTTTCTCCATTTTGACCACAAAACTCAAACTTTATTCATTATAAAGCAATGATTCAACATTACAATCGTTCTGCAAAATCTTTTGGAACTCTACAGGAGGGTATAAAACAGCTTCACCCTAACCCATTTCTAACTCCTTTAGTCACAACCGAATTTGCTACACTATTTGATTTCCTACTAACCCATGAGAGTTGAGTCTTCCGTCAAGCAGATAGTTTCTGATATCACAAATAACCTGCACAATCTCAACAGCCACCTCTTGAGATCCATTCACCATATGGACCACCTCCAAGTTATCAGACTCAATCTGCAAGCAAGTATTCATTTGAGTAGCCCCTACACAAGCAGCCCTGACAGCAAGAGCTTCATCTTGTAAGCATGACAAAGTTCTGAAAACATCTGGCCTTCAACCACATTTCCACAATGGTCTCTCATAATCCAACAAATATTTGCATTCTTTGTTTGGATATTGAAACATGCATCACAGTTCACCTTCCACCAACCCTTTGTGGGTCTTATCCAGTGAAAACTAGAATGGATGGAGACCTTCTTTGGGGGACCTAACTTACAGATGGTGTTGTGTTTGTTTTGGGCTTCCCAGAACCATCCATGTTCTTTGATGCAAAGTTGAATAATAGTTTTTGGATTTATCTCCTTCTGTTGGAACACTTTAGCATTTCTTGCTTTCCAGACATGCCAACATCCCCACACAATTCTCTGAACATCTTTAATGGTTATCACCTTGTACTCATCTTTTCCTCAGTATGAGACCACCACTGAGAAGATGAAGTCATATTCTTCCAACTTGTAATATTATTAACACCCATGTAACCAAACCAGAAGGTTGTTGTCCATGAGCATCCAATAGGAGATGGCAACTGGTTTTAGCCTCATTCAAGTAAAGAGGACACGTGAAGGAGACAACACACTTTCTTTTCCATAGATTTTCAGTTGTAGCCAAGGAATTTATGCACAGCCTCCAAATGAAGCTCTGAAGTTTTGACGGGGTTTTCAATTTCCAACACAACTTCCAATGAGTCTCATTAAGTTCATAAGAAGTACCAGTAGCCACCTCATTCTCGCTCCTTAACCCTTCAATCACTTTACCATAACCTAATTTTACAGAGTATTTGCCATTTCTGTTCCAAGGCCAAATGAAGATATCTTCTTGTCGAAAATGAGGAAGCCTCATTCTTAGGATATTGATGTTATATTCATGGATAAGACTATTCTCATGATCGAGAAAATATGGATGGATATACGAGTGTGAGGACTTGTATGACTAGTGTCCAATCCGGATATAGAGACAAAGGGATGATACAATGCTTGCACAAAGTTTGTCTAAGTAATGACTATTTCTATTAGTTGGGTGGCATGAATGTATTGCTAGGCATCGCTCCGTGTTAATAAATGTTATTACCAACTAAGTAGAAACATATGGGGTCACACGCCATAAGGGTAAAACTAGACTTGGGAACTAATTAATATGATTAATTAATAGAATGATTTGCGCAACTACTTGCAAACTTAGTAGTACTAATTTGCAAGTTGGACTAATCCGTGTATGGACAGGATTAGGATAGGGGCATTTATGTAGTTAACAAGGAGTTGTTGGAGTATATAAAGGAAACTCCTAGATTTTTTTTCCAACTAATACTCATAACATAATTTGAGTAGGAGAAAAAAATGCAAGGAGAGAGAGCAAGACAAGGGCCGCCCGACCACGTCCGCCCCCTTTACCCGTCGGCCAAAGAAGAAGAGGTTGAGCCTCTTATTTTGGTCTCCGTTGTGTGATCCTTCCTCTTCCTTAATCTACCGGTTTCTAGAACAAAGGTGTGGAGGAATCTAGTTCTTCATCCTAGGCGTGGACTAGCTATAGAGACGCAAACACAATTTTGCGTTTGAAGTCATCACAGGAGACAAACAAGGTAAATCGTTACTTGAACATTTACTATCATTATGATGCCTCTTCCTATGATCCTTGGTGGGTCTTGTGCGGATCTTATTTGTTTATTTCCGCTGCGCAATCCGTTACAAAAACCGACAAAAAATCTATCCAAGTTATCTCTCACATTTCCACAAGTTCTCTTGTTAGTCCAAGTATAACTCGGGCCTTTAGCTTCAATCTCCATTAGGCCCCAATCAGACACAATTTTGGCGAATTGAGTGATTTCCCACTTTTGGGAGTTCGACCCCCATGTTTATCTTCATTCTTCAACATAGCATCAAAGTCTCCACACATAATCCAAGGCAGCCTCCAGTACTTAACTATCTGATTTATTTCCAAACCAAAGCTTCTTTCTGTCCTTGTATCTAGGACATCTGTATACAAATAGCCAGTATCTATCATCCTCCTTAGGAACTAAAGTAGCTATCATGTTTGTAGTAGCAAACAGCACATCCAAATACACCTCATCAACCCACCACAGAGCTAGTCGTCCAGCTAGCCCCTTAGGCTCCACCAAGTAGCTTTGAGGAAATCTTAATCTCATCCTTATTTTTTCCATTATATTTTTTTGTTTTTTGTTTCAGAAATAAATACCAGACTGGGTCTATGGACATTGCATAGCCCTCTCCATTGCTGGACTGTCAGAGGTCGACCCATCCCCTGACGTTCCAAGCAATGACTAACATCTCTCTTGTGGCTGTTCAAGGTCAGCCACCACCACCTTTGAATACGTACGATCCCTTATATATCATAGATACTATCATCCTCACAATTGAAATAATTAAAACTCACATTTTCTTCTTGTTTTTTTATAACAGTCACTTGAATCGTGTGAGAAACGATACAGCTCCTGATTTTGAATCGTTGATTTGCCACCACTAGCCGCGAATAGTCCTCCTCTTCCTTTGTCAGTTCCCCTTCTACTCTGATTTGATTTTAAACCGCTTAGGGTTTTAGTTTTTTGCACACTGTGTTATCCTCTTTGTCTTCTCCCCTTATTTTAATAATAACAAACCGTGAAACACTTGTGTGAGACGGATATCCGTAATCGGGTTACCCGCTTAAGTCGGATTCACCAATACACTAGAGTTTTGGTCTTGGCGATTCCTATGGATCTTGACCTTCCTTGTGGGTATTTTTATTAATGGGCCATGAGGAGGCCCAAAACTCTGAGCGGCCTGCTTATTTATGACCGGGGTTTCAAATGAATGAGAAGGACTTTCTTGCCCTTGCTTTTCTTTCAAATCTATCATTTGAGCGAGGAGGCAGGGCTGTGTCTCCGGGACCGTTTATTCTCCTTCCTCTTCCTCACCATGGTACACCCAATAGACAGTTGGTTAAATTGGAGAAGCTTCCTTCCTTTTCTCAACATTGTCCTTTATCAGATTCTCATCATCTTTCCCTGGTTCTATAATTTTCGTATTTCTTTCAGCCAACGCATCTAAATGTTTCCGTTGGTTATTGAGTACCACGTCTGTGATAGCCATGTGTTCCTCCTCAGTTGTACCCAGATTTCCGCTAGAATATTCCGTATCCTGATCCTTATCTGTCACCCTGTCATCCTCACCTGCGTAAACGCGCTCCCCTGTCGTCCTACCACCACAGATCCAACGCGCCACCTCTTTCCAAGATTCCACCTCCTCTCCAGCCGGAGACGGTGTTGTCAAGTCTCTTTCCAATCATCTTCATTCCCGATGTTCTGCTTTGGATGTTTCCCGAAGATCTATACCATGTCCCATCCTTTCATTGCTCTTCACCGTCCGTTCGAATCTACAAATTCTCATGTCATGGCCTAGTCTTCCACAATTGTAATAGTAATCCTTCAATATTTCATTGCTGAAGTGATTCCACACCAGTTCTGGCCCATACCCCTTCAAATTAAAACCTCGCACCAGTGGTTTCAAGGTATTCACCATTACTGTCACCTTCATGTATGGTGTAAAGATAAGCTCCTCGGCTTCCTCTTTTTCTAGTGTCAACACTTCTCCAATTAGCCTCCCTGCTTTCTTTGCATTATCCTCCAACATTTGTTGAAGCGGTAGTCCATGGATCTGGACCCAGAAAGGACACATCGTAAAATCTTTGTTCTTCAATCTCACACCCTGGTTCCATTCTTTGCAGACCATAATTTAAGTATGAAAGGTCCATGGCCCTTTCTCCAAAATACGTTTGCAATCTTTCTGAAACTTAAAGTAGAAGATGAAAAGATTTTCTCCAAACATACCTACCTTCAAATCTGTTGGATTAAGACTCCAGATCCCTATCGCCATATTTTGGATTAGTTGTTGGTTATACGGTTTCCCGGCAATAAATTTACCCACCATCGTTGCTCCCCTCAATTTTTCAACCAGTTTGTTGGCGTCTTCAAGTTGTAGCGATGGTTCCTCTGCAATTTTTGGGTTTTTTGACTCTGTCTATTTTCTGAAATTTTTGGTATGATGAACAAGACCAGGTTTACACAGATGTAGAAGGAAAAAAGAGGAAATCGACAGAAAAGGGTGGAATAGAATCACTCGTAACAAGACACACACACAGATAAACAGTGAGGCGCCGGAAGGGGTTAACAAAACCCTAAATTACCTCATCTCCAAAATCGCAGAACAATTTTTAGAGAGAGAAATATCTAAGTTCCCTTTTCCACCCGAATGATCATCACCCGGTTTTTAAGAACCTCTATATTTAGACTCTCTTTGGTCCTCGTTGACTCTCTTAATGATTTCTTCAACTATTCAAGGCAAAAATCCAACAAATCTCCACCTTGACTTGAATTCTCTCATTCACCAACAACATGTCCTCTTCTCGCAATAAAGCTTGCTTCCTCCGCACCCAATGTCTCCCAACACAGAGACTCACTGGACCCTTACCGAGTTCGGCATGCCCCGTAGGGCCTCACCAGCTCAAGATGTTAAGCAATTCCAAACAATGTTGGAACTTACTCCGAATTCGAGAACCCATCTATCAAGATGTCTTCACTAGCCCCATAACATAGGCCAATGTCTGACGTACCCTGAAGGTACCTGAAAATGCTCTTCACAGCATGCCATTGATTCTTACTCGGTTGAGCCATAAAACGACTGACCACACTAAAAGTGAATGATATGTCAGTCGAGTAAATTCCATAGCATATATGAGACTTCTAACTGCGCTTGTATATTGAACATTGGACATGTATTTCTTTGTTGGTGTATGCCCTAGGGGCAATCTATTTTAGTGTGAACATTGTTTTGGCTAGACTAATCATTTTATTAGATATGGAGATATTAATATAATTAAGTCCTTAGATTGCAATTGTTTTTCTCTTAAACTATCCTTGGTCAAGTATAATGTTTAGTAGGATGATCATTATGCATAGAGACTAGTATGTGGGTAGATTGATATGGATATATCAATTCTAACGCATGGGTATGCATTAGTAGTAATGGCATACTGAATTTACCCGCCATGAGAAGGCTACATGAAAGTTATGTGAATGTCACAAGTGCTTCTTGTAGTGACAATCGTGTTGTGGTTCTTTGACTTAGTCATTGGATACTCTAGTTGTGAATTATCATGTTTTAATATCGTTAAACTTTTCACCGTAATTTGCTAACTATAAAGGCGATAATCGGACATGATAGGAAACAAGTTGAGAGTTGGTAGTGATGTAGAGAGGATTTGTCCCTCCCACATAACAGGAGTATGTATCCATTGCGACTTGATGAGTAGGACATAACAAATGCCTGGTCAGGCTTAGGTAGATCAATATTTGAAATTGACGTTATATGTTCAGATAAGTCTAATCCCAGGATCGACAAACTATGGATTGGATATAAGAGTGTGACATATGTATCTCTTTTCTAATCCGGATATTGAGACAAACGGACTACACATCACGGTAACATTGGTAACAGAGGTTTGTCACGTCACCGACTATTCCTATTACTTGGGTAGCATTGATGTGTTGCTAGACACCGCTCAATGTTTGTAACTATTACTGTCAACGTAATAGGAACCTGCATGTTCACACACATGAGGATTAGACTGGATGTAGATCTTAATTAGTTGGAATAATTAACAATAAAGAAGCAATGATCAAAGTGCAACAACGTGCATATTTAGCTGGACTAAAAAGCATATTGGACTGAAATGAAAGTCGATCCAAACTGTTGAATCTAATTAGTAGTGGGGAACTTTTATAATTAATAAAGAGTTATTAATTATAAAATAAAAATGCAGCCCTAACTTTTCATTAGTCAGTCAGACAAAAGAGAGAGAGACGCCGGCACATCCCCTACCCGACGGCAAGAAGAGGCTGAACCCCTTCTTCTCCTCCATTGTTTCTGCAGCTTGATTTGATCAAGCTTCCTGATTGTTCCTTCCCTACATTGCTAGCACAAATAGTAGAGGAGGTTCTAATTGTTGATCCTACGCTGTGGATACCAACAAAGGCGTGGACATTACTTCTACGCAGTGATCAGTCAGATTAACAAGGGAGCCCTTCTCCTTCATCCTCTTATGATGCTTCACATGTGATCCGTGGAGAGTTTTTGGCAGAATTTTTTTGTATTTCCGCTGCGTAACCCTCACCAAAACCCCACATCCTTCTCCTCCTCAGTCTGAACGATGTACATTCCTAGCTTGTTCTTAGTAGCCATAGGAGTATCTATAGCTTCATCTGATGACATCAAGAATCTCCCCAAGACCTTATTGATGTATCCCTGTTGTGATAGGAAAAGGTTCACCTTCTTCCTATCTCTACAAATCTCAACTCCTAGAATCTTCCGAGCAGCCTCTAGATCCTTCATCTCGAATTCCGAGCTAATATACCTCTTCAATTTGTGTATGTTTTCCAGATCGTGGGTTGAAATCAAGATATCATCTACATACAGAACTAGGTAGATACATGTCCCACTTCGCAAAAGGTTATGATACACTCAACAATCATACTCACACTTCTTGTAACCAATATTCAACATAAAGCTGTCAAACCTCTTGTACCATTGGCTCGGGGACTGTTTAAGTCGTAGAGAGATCTTTTCAGCTTGCACATGTGTTCTTATTTTCCAAAAACTTAAAACCCCTCCGGTTGGCTCATGTATATCTCATCCTCCAACTCCCCATGTAGGAAAGTTGTTTTCACGTCTAGCTTCTCAAGCTCTAAGTCATTGTGCCCTGCACCCTGATCGAAGTATGTCTGAACATCGGTGAGAAGATCTCGTTGTAGTCAACTCCTTCTTTCTGACTAAACCCTATTGCAACCAACCTTGCTTTATACCTGATGCCCTTTCAAGCTGCAGTTCCTTCCTTTCTTTTGAAAATCCAATTCTTCCTGCTGGAAATGTAACAAGCTCTCAAGTCGAGTTCTTTCTAAGAGACTACATCTCTTTTCCCATCGCGACAATCTATTGTGCTGACTCAGAACTAGAAATTACAGCTGTAAATAGTGCTTTCTGAGCTGACAGATCTTGGCCACGTGGCAACCATCCAGCACACCATATTGTGCTCCACACACACTGGATCACCAGCCGAGGTGATCCATGTGGGGGCTGCGAGACAGAGCCCTCGCATACCACCGCACGGGACCTGTAGGGACTTAGTGGTTTGGAGGCTAGAGTAAGCCCTGTCGCGTGCGAGCCAAGCCCGCGCGCGACCTTTAGTAACTGTTCTGAGAGATTTATGGCACGAGCTCCATAAACCCGGTCAAACCCGGTCAACCTCGTAACGGTTCCGGTATTCGCGCACAACGTGCTGTAACGGTCCCTATATACTCGGACGAACGTGCCGTTATGGTTAAGATAATTAAGCCGCCATCAATGGGCGCATTAACCACACTACAACGGTCATGTTCTCTGCTATATATAGGACGTTACCCTTTCCATACAAAGGAGAACACTTGCCATTCGCGGAAGCTCTGCCAAACCTCTGTCTCTCTCTCAGACATTACTACTGCCTTACTCTCTCCCTACACACAACCCCACTCTTCCTGTGCGATCCTCGATCCACTACATACGGTGTACACGGAGGTCTCCCCGTCGGAATCTCTTGTGCACATTTTGGTGAACCCGACGTGAACTTACCAGCAAAAGCAACCATGTCTCAGGAGGATGATGTCAGCAACAGATCGCCCTCCACCGAAGCTCCCTCGGGAGATGAGACCCGCCGTACTCCTACGACTCCCGGCGAGACACCGACGCTAGAGTCTCTGGACGCCACTGTTCAGAGTCAGGCGAAAGCTCTCAAAGCCCAGTCCGCGCAATTGGAACGGATTCTGGCCGTTCTGGGCACCCTTGCGCCAAATCCTTCATCAGCCACCGCTGTCCCTCAAGGAGGAGGAGCCCCTACCGCTCCAGGATTGGGAGTGTCAACCACACCTCCCAACCCCAGCTGCAGACTCCACCGGCGACTACGCAGCTGCCTTCGGTTCAGGGGTCAACGGCTCAGATGTTGCCTCTTGCTGCTCACACTCCTCAGCCCTCGGCTTTGGCTTCTAACCCAACTCTGCAGTACCCTTTGCCTCCTCCAACGGCAATCTGGGGGAATGCGAGTAGTCAGTATGTTCCCAATCCCCCGACAACATATGTGTCACCTCCGCCTGCGGCAACCCCTCCTTCAGCCACCGAAGGAAGCATTCCAGAGTGCATGACGTCTCTGCAGAAACGCGTGGACACTATTCTGGCTCATCAGTCATTCGCGGATACCATTATCCCGAAGTTAGACAACGATCCACCTATTCCACGAGAGATTTATCTCATGCCTAACCCGGCGGGGTACAAGGCTCCTAAATGGGATAAGTTCGAGGATGTCAATGGAAACGCTCATGAGCATGTCATGCGTTTCATCGATGTCATGGGTCCATATGGGGCTGATCCCAAATTGCTGATGCGAGAGTTCCCGAAATCTCTAGGGAACGTAGCGTACAAATGGTACCGAACATTGGAAGCCGGATCTGTGAAGACTTGGGACGACATGGTCCAGAAGTTCTATACCAAGTTCTTCCAGATGGAAGAAAAAGTGACGATGATCCATCTCTCGCAGATGTATCAGAAGCGCGAGGAGGACGGGATCACTTTCATCAAGAAATTCAGGGCGAAATCCTTGGAATGCAAAGATCCAATGCTCGAAAGCCGGCTCGTAGAGATATGCCTGCAGTGCATGCGAGATGAATACAAAGGTATGCTCATTATTTGCAAACACCTACGTTTTCAAAGCTAATTGAATGCACGAAGAACATCGAGCCTATAGTCGAGAGGCAGAAAAAGAAGAACGCTCCGGAGCGACCTCCGAGCGCCACCACATATAAGATCGGGAGGTTCGGTTACAAGAGAGGACGCGAAGCTGAGGTCAATGCAGTTTCACCCCAGAAGCAAGCGAAGGTTGTGAACTTCGACGTACCACCCCTACCATGCTCAGTAGAGGAGGCAAGCGACCTCTGCAGGCAGTGGCGTAAGGACGGTGTCCTACCGCCGCTCGAGAAGATACCTTCCAAGGAGATGGTGAGAGACCCCAAGTGGTACGAGTACCACGGCAAGGTCATGCACCCCACGGCCGAATGCAAGAAGCTTAGGTTCGCGTTCGACCAGAAGATGAAGAACGGCGAGCTTATCGTCAGCGATTCCCGGAAGGATGTGCGCAACAACCCGCTTCCTGCTCATGCGGAGCAGGGCTCGAAGGGCAAAGAGGTCGCTATGATCTCAATCGTCGACTTGGAAGAAGTCGCAGAGGATGGTCTACCCATCGTTGCTGAGGTCCATGAAGACGAAGACTACAGCATGGACACGGAGGATGAGCGTGCTGACCGGAAAAAGGGTCGCACGGCTTCAGCAGATTCTTCGACGAGATGAATTTCTCGGAGAAATGCCGGACAGATATGACGAAAGCAATCTTGAGAATAGCAGAAGACTACGAGGAGGATCTTGTAGTATCCGACGGGAAAGTCATCAGGGCGTCTCGCTCTACAGAAAAGACTATGACCTTTTCTGCCAGCGACAAGAAGACAGATGCGAGCCACCAGAGGCCTCTGTACGTGACAGCCATCATCAACGGCGTCGAGTTCAAACGAGGTGTTCAATAGATGCAGACGCTTTCAACTAAAGATGAACCCCATGAAATGCGCATTTGGGGTAACATCAGGGAAGTTCTTGGGATGCGTAGTTCATCGCCAAGGAATCGAGCCCGACCCTGCGAAAGTATCAGCCATAACTGGCATGACGCCGCCCCATAACCAGAGTGCATTGAAGACATTTTTAGGAAAGCTATCCTATCTGCGAAGATTCATCCCGGCGATTGCCGAAATCACATGCTGTTTTAGCACTCTTCTCAAGAAGGACGCCGTGTACAACTGGGCCCCGGAGCACGAAGCCGCATTCGAAAAACTGAAGGATTTGCTGACATCCTCGAAAATAATGATCGCACCTCAAATGGGATCACCGCTTCTGCTATATCTGACATCAACAAGGAGATCTATAGGAGCGCTCTTGGCTCAGGAGTATGAAGGCCAAGAGAGACCTATCTACTACATCTCTCGCATCGTGCAGCCTGCTGAATCAAGGTACACAGACATCGAACGTCATTGCCTTGCCTTATTCTTTGTGATAGAGAAGTTGAAACACTATTTTGCATCACACAAAGTAGTAGTGGTCACCAAGAGCGACCCTATACGATATTTGCTAACTCACACTACTCCGGGCGGGAGATTGGCGAAATGGTACATGACCATCTCTCAATACGATATCACATGCGTGCGACCGCGAGCGATCAAGTCGCAGGCGGTAGCGGATCTGTTGGCACAGTTCCCCGATAACAGCCACGAGCCCGTGATCGAGGAAGAGCTCGAAGGCCCTGAGATCTATGCAATCGACGTGCCCTATTGGACGCTCCACTTTGACGGCTCGTCCACAAGGAAAGGTGGAGGCATTGGGATAGTCTTGACCAAACCAGATGGGGAGGTCCTGCAGATGTCCGCAAAGCTCAACTTCGCAGTCACAAACAATGAAGCGGAATACGAAGCTCTCATCGCAGGGCTCCGCGCGGCGAAAGCCTTGGAAGTAAGCAATCTAACGGTCATGGGAGACTCCAAGTTGATCGTCAAGCAAGCCTCGGACGAGTATGGTTTGAAGGAGATCAACCTTCTGTCTTACCGCACCTTAGTGCAAAAGCTGGTACAACAGTTTTGTGATGTGAGGTACGAGCACAAGCCCCGAGCAGACAACAGACATGCAGATGCTCTGGCAACCTTGGGATCTAAGGTCAGTACAGACAAATGTCCCGCGAAGATCTCCATTGAAGTACGAACATCGTCGGCATTGGCAGAAGATGCGTGCGACGACGAACACATGGACGACACAGACTGGAGAAAAGCAATCCTACAAGCTATTGCGGAAGGCACAAGCAGTGAAAGCTGGGCACTCACAAAAGGGTACTGCATACATGATAACACCCTCTACTACAAGGGTCCTGGCGGAATACTCATGCGATGCGTCTCCGAGCGAGAGGGACAACTTTTGTTAGAAAATATTCACCAACACGCTTGCAGAGAAAGCGAGGTGTCAATCTACAGGAAGGCTCAGAGATATGGCATTCATTGGCCAGACATGTCAACAGCCGCAGCCCTGATACAAGGAAAGTGCGAGAGTTGCGCACTAATCAAAGATTCTCTACTCATCGCCCTAACCGATGACGACACGGACTGGAGGAAGCCACTATTCGATTTCCTCACCCAGGGCACCGTGCCCGAATCAAGAAAAGAAGCCGAGAAATTGAAAAGGAAAGCGTCTCGATATGTGGTACAGGAAAACCTACTTTGGCGAAGAGGTCACGAGGGCAACTTGCTGCGATGTCTTGACGGCAGAGAAGCACAAGAAGTCATGGACCTTTCTCATCAGGTGGAACACCAAGGAGGTGCAAAATTATGCAGGCAGCTCCTCTCAATTGGATATTTCTGGCCCACGATGGAGGCCGATTGCCGCGCCAAAGTACGACGCTGCCAGGAATGCCAGTTCAAGGGAAACCTGGTGCACGCTCCCGCCGTGGATCTACATGCATTAGGCACACCATGGCCATTTCAGACATGGGCTTTGGACTTCATCGGTCCCATCCGACCGACGTCGCACGGGAACCATTTCATTCTCACCGCGACTGAGCTATTCACCAAGTGGGTGGAAGCAATACCACTGAAGACGGCAAATGCGCTGGCTGTGGTCAACTTCATCCAGGAAAGCATCATATGCAGGTTCGGAATCCCAAACACCATTCTTTCAGATAACGGTACTCCTTTTGTTAATCTCCAGGTAGCTGCGAAATTAGCGGAGTACAATATCAGGCAGATATGTTCTACCCCTTATTACCCAAAGGTAAATGGACAAGCTGAAGCGACCAACAAAACGCTGTTGAGAATTTTGAGCAAGATGGTCGCAGATGACCACAAGAAGTGGGCCGACTCTCTAAGCATAGCTCTGTGGGCCTACCGAACTTCTCCAAGGACACCCACGGGGGCCTTGCCATTTCTACTATGTTATGGGGCCGAAGCTGTGGTACCTGCGGAGGTGAGAGTCAATTCGGCGAGGCTAGCCTTCCACGCACTCTACGAAAATCAACGCGATCATGATTTAGTCTTGCTGGAGGAAAAGCGAGAACAAGCCAAAAGGACCAACAAACGATATCAAGAAAGGATTGCTCGCGCTTACAATAAGACAGTCCAGCGAAGAGATTTCGCAGTTGGAGACTTGGTCCTGCGCGCATCTGACCACTGCATGCGAGAGGCAACTCACCCAAAGTTCGCAGCCAATTGGGAAGGACCCTTCGAAGTCACAGAAGTCTTCGACAGTGGCTATTGCAGCATACGAAGGTTGCACGGCACAACCTCAACCCCGAGTTCAGTCAACATGCGCTGGATTAAGAAGTACTATACCTGACTTCTCTCATTTCATACGTTTTATTATAACGTCACATAATCTCTTGTATGGTTACGATTTACACAATCTCCTCTCCCATATGAGAGGATTGTAATCTCATCTCTCCCATATGAGAGCATTATAATAAGAAAATTCTCCCAAATGAGAAACTTCATATTTCTGGATGTCGATTTTACTTTATTAGTTTGCTATAACTGTTAACAATAAGTATCCACTACAATAACCTATGCAAATGCGATCTTAATTGATCATCTAAGCCTATCTGTTACGATAGCAGCCTATGCAAATGTGGTCTTAATTGATCCTCTAAGCCTATCTGTTACGATAGCAGCCGATGCAAATGCGATCTTAATTGATCATCTAAGCCTATCTGTTACGATAGCAGCCTATGCAAATGCGATCTTAATTGATCATCTAAGCCTATCTGTTACGATAGCAGCCTATGCAAATGTGGTCTTAATTGATCCTCTAAGCCTATCTGATACGATAGCAGCCGATGCAAATGCGATCTTGATTGATCGTCCAAGCCTATCTGTTACGATAGCAGCCTACGCAAATACGATCTTAATTGATCATCTAAGCCTATCTGTTACGATAGCAGCCTATGCAAATGCGATCTGAATCGATCATTCAAGCCTATCTATTACGATAGCAGCCAATGCAAATGCGATCTAAATTGATCATCCAAGCCTATCTATTACGATAGCAGCCAATGCAAATGCGATCTCAATTGATCTTCTAAAAGCCTATCTGTTACGATAGCAGCCAATGCAAATGCGATCTAAATTGATCATCCAAGCCTATCTATCACGATAGCAGCCAATACAAATGCGATCTCAATTGATCTTCTAAAAGCCTATCTGTTACGATAGCAACTCATGCGAAGATGATCTCAATTGATCTTCTAGTAAAGCCTATCTGCCACGATAGCAACTCGCACCACTTAACGATCTTAATTGATCTACTAAAGACTATCTGCTACGATAGCAATATTGTGAAGATGATCTTAAGTGATCCACAAAGGCCAATCACAAGCCCATCTGCCAGGATGGCACAGCTGCGAAAATATGATCTCGAACGATCTAATGAAACATCTGTCAATTCATATGGCAGATAGCAAATGCGAAAGCATTACGTAACGTTATGCAAGGCGGAATATGCTGAAACGCATGCGAAATTGTATTTTGTTGAAAAGAGACAGCAGATAATACAAAAGCTATTTATCATTATGAGTCGAAAAGACTTACAATTTATCTGTCTAGATAGCAGCTTACAAGCGAAAAAGCTCAAATCTAACTACGCAGCCAACATGGCTTACAATACATTCGAAAAGTAGCAGAAAAGCTAGCAAAGACACACTACGGGAACCCTGGCTGAAAGGGATGAACCCACCGGTTCTAACACCGGCTATACGATACGCAGATCTGCGGGTGAACATCTGTCGCAGGTGGGATCTTGCTCCAAAGAGCCACATGAAGCCATACGTTCAAGATCCCAGTATTTGACAAGTCCCTTGTCAGATCTGCACCCCATAACATTTGCCCAAGGAACCACCGGTTCCAGCGATCAACAGGCAAGCAGAAGCTCCAAAGGGCAAGGGCTCCTTGTAGACGGGGATGAACGCAGCGTTCCGCCGCTCTGAGCTCACGAACGTGGGGGCAACAAGTTCTTCTCCAGGGAGGCTGGAGAAGAATTCCGCCGTCCATTACGAGACGGTAGCACGGTCACTTCGGCGCTCCACCTCGTCGGGAGGCGGCCGGAAACATGACCTGCAAACATAATACACGAAGAAATTTCTTCGAACACACATGAGATATCATCTCCATCTACTTTATGATGGTTATAAAGAGCAATAAGACTCATAAAGTGGATCTTGGAAACTATTTCTACAGCACAAAGCGCAAACTCAGGATTCACAACTTGAAGTTGCCATGAATCAACGAAAAATAAGCGTTGAAGCCAGCAGTCGTAAGGACTCACGGCAAAGCACATTTTTTGGGATGAAGAACCCAAATAGCAAAGACAGGGTTTATATAGACCCTGTGGAGACTCTTCAGTTGCCAAGGATGAGTCAGCAGAATTAAAAAAGAGGGTAAGTTCAATCACTTACGCCTTGAAAAGCGGTAACAATCAATTACCCTACTAAAGGCTACGACGATTCAGTTGTGTATCCTAATAAATTACGGATGGTCATGATTCGGATGGACTTCCCAACGAAAGCGTGCTTATCTGCCGAGAAATTAGCGCGAAAATCAAGCAGAGTATCAATTGCTGATGTCATAATTGGATATGCACAGAGATATCCTATCCAATCCCGGAAAGGGCAAAACGGGCAAATTCATTCTTGTTGTTAAAAGAAGGGGGAGAAACCCTAGCAACATTACATTAATGTTTCTAACATTACATTAATGTTTCAGCTATTTTCTTGCTATTTTTCAAAATTCGAAAAGTCAAAGCAAATTCTTGATCAAGGAGTCTTGGGGCTCGAACTGATGGCTCAGCTTCTCTACCTGTTCCACTTCTTGCTTCAGTAGCTCGCACCTGGCATTCATCTCATGATAGAGCTTCAGAGCTTCATCAACCTTTTGCTTTTGCTGCTCCACCTTCTGCTTCTCAGCTGCGAGATTCTGGTGGCCGAGTTTCAAAGTTACGGCTGCGCGAATCAGCGTGACTCTGTTCATAAGAAATTTGAAACCCAGTCTGCCCTGGACTTTGGTCAGGAGATTTTGGCACATGCCACATAGCAATTCAGCGCTCTGGACAGAAATGGCCGCAGGCGTAGCCGCAGACAGCTGCTCCAAAATCCAAATGGCTTCAGTAAGAAACAGCCTCCTGTCGAAGGGCCCTATCTCCAGAGATCTCACAAACGATTGGGGGTAGGTGAGGCGCATTCGAACCACCCAGTCTACATCGGTTTGCTTCAAACCTGAAACGATGTCAAAACTAAGTTATGATGTCAAACTCGCAAGTAAATAATGCGAGGTGCGAACAGTAAAGCTCTGCTTACCAGTTCCTTCCAGAATCTCATGAAGAGAAGGAATGCGCGCTGCCGGGGTGGTCGAAGACTGTCCTCGCTCCATAGCTCTCTTATCAGCCGCGAGCTCCAGCCTCTCGTAGTCAGGAGGAAGAGTGTAGGCCGCACCAGCTGCGACTGCATTCCCAACCTGCGAGCCCCAAAAGCTCCACGCAGGAATAGGTGCCACTGGCTCAGTCATCGCTGGAGGCGAAGGGACAGCCGAAGTCGCTTGGCGAAGGACGCTCTCAGATGCGAAAGCATTAGCAGCACTTGTCCTTGCTTCCTCAGCACCAGTATGGACATCTTCATCCATCAGCACAGCATCTGCTTCAGCATCATCGGAAAGTTCGATGATGTCCTCGAGAGGCTCACTTGCATGTTCAGCAGCTGCGACAGGCTTCTCGGTATGGGAGCTCGGAATCGGAACATAGGACGCAGAAGGCTGACTTCTCTGCTCCAGCACAGGTTCCTCAGCATGGCCTGCGATATTAAATGCGATAATATGAGGTAACTTGTGCTATAAGTTATTTCGCTATCTTTACTAAAGCTAAGAGTAAGCCCCTCCACGCGAAGGTGGGATTGAGGTATCTCCATCATACACTAAGGATGTGGAACCATGTCCTATTAGTGTCTCCTCGCTAAGCAAGTCTTTAAAAGGAGCGTGACCTGGGATGCGAAGAAACCAGTCATGATCCTGTTTCAAGTTGCTCAGGTCTAGCACATGCATATCGCTTAAACATTTACCTGAAGGTTCTCCGCACTTGTCTACTAGCCAACGGCGGATGTCAGTATTTGACACACCATGCTTTAACGCACCCACAATAACATATCTATAAGTTACTGCGAGATTGAATATCTCAACTTTATCGCCGCCTGCGATTTCCTCAAAGTCCGCTTGGACTTGCTCCAGCGCTGCTGCATCCTCTTCCGGAACCGCATCTTCCTCCTCCGCCTGGGGAACCATTTCATCGGGGAGCTCATCTTCCTCGCCATCTGGACGCACTAAGTCGTCAACATGTTGCTCTTCGAGGCTCCGCTGTCTCACACGCTCGAGCTCCTCCTCTTCCCGCCGTCTCCTTCTTTCAGCAGCTTCCGCGGCTGTCTTCCTGGACTCAGCAAGAATGTCCTCGCTTATGGGATCGTCTGGAATGCCAGAATGGGTATCTCTCTTTTGTCTCTTGGCCAAAAGGCCACCAATGGTCTCATCATCATCATCATCTGCGAAGATATGATTGGTTTAAGAAAAGAAGTGCAAAGAAGTTACGATAATGGGAA
The DNA here is from genome assembly GCA_023055425.1 of Linanthus parryae. Classification (NCBI taxonomy): domain Eukaryota; kingdom Viridiplantae; phylum Streptophyta; class Magnoliopsida; order Ericales; family Polemoniaceae; genus Linanthus; species Linanthus parryae. Next base: position 112,613,778 of record JALGPY010000002.1, on the reverse strand, counting down.
GAGGCTTTGTAGTGGTCCACCGGGTGGAGATTTTCTTTACCTCTGCTAGGCATTCCTCCATCTGTGTGTATAAAGAAATCTCCGCAGATGTCCTCAAAGGACTCAAAGGGTCCACTTCACCCATGGGGGAAAGCTCGTACAGCATTTGCACGTCCTCGAGTGTGGGGGCAGCCTCGAACTCAGCAAAATGGAACGTGTGAGTCGCAGGCGAGTAACGGGACAGAAGGTCTAGAAGCATGGACTGATCCAGCTTCACGGCAGCACCCTTCATAGCACGGATAGCAAAGTATACGCCGGCTTCATCAAGAGTCGCGGCGTGATGGTCCAACACGTGGTCAATCCACTCATCCATATAGTCCAATTTCTGGACGAACGCCTGGGTAGAAATCGCAGTATATGGGAAGTGCCCGTTCTCGATTCCCAATCGAACCACATCCTCGGAACCAATCAACTCGAGCAAGGCTGAGTTAACTGGGCGAGTCAGTGTCAGCAATCGCTCAACCGGGACAGGATCAGGCATCCTCTTCGCCTTAACCCTCGCATGGTAGAAATCTTTGCCGCCTAAATAGGGGGCTTTTCGCCACAAGGCCCGCGGAAGGTCGGGTATCTCTTCATCTTCCTTGACAGGTCTGATTCCTTTTGTCTTGGCCATTCCTGCGGAAAAGCAAGAAAAAAGGGGGGAGAAATACCACACTTCAGTTTGAATTTTGAAATTCAAGATTTATGCAAAGAAAGACGAACAGTTTCTGGTATCAATTTCAGAAATCAAGGAGTCGCAAGATCTCACATCGGAAGTTCTTATTGTTGAAGGATTAAAGCAACAGTGGGTTCAAAGATCAAAGCCTCTTCACAAATTTCACGGGTTTACAGATTCAACGCAGTTCAAGGCAAACACTGGTATCTTAAATCAAAATTAAACGAGGTCAACCTTGTTTTCTTGAAGCCTGCTTGGATATGCACAATTGAAGAACACGATTTGCAGTTCTGAACTGGTGATTGATTATCTGAATCTGCTCTCGAAGATCTCCGGGTACCATTCACTTTAAGAGAAAGAAGTGATGCTTCGCAATAATGGGGTGATACAAAGTATTTATCCAAAACAATGAAGGGTTGCGTCCTTTCAGTAGTCGAATCGCAACCGTCACCGTCGAATCGCGCAATCACAGGACAAGCTGACGTCACGCCTAAAACCCTAAAGGCCAGACGGCACGACTCTAGGGGTTTTAGGTCATAATGGCACGCACGGGGGCTGAACTTACCCGTATTTGAATTGGTGCGTGGCAACGACGCGTATGTTGGTTTCCGCGCATGGAAGTCTATGCAGCTATGAGTCTTCACGCGCAGAAAGGGGGCTAATGTAGATAGTGCTTTCTGAGCTGACAGATCTTGGCCACGTGGCAACCATCCAGCACACCATATTGTGCTCCACACACACTGGATCACCAGCCGAGCTGATCCATGTGGGGGCTGCGAGACAGAGCCCTCGCATACCACCGCACGGGACCTGTAGGGACTTAGTGGTTTGGAGGCTAGAGTAAGCCCTGTCGCGTGCGAGCCAAGCCCGCGCGCGACCTTTAGTAACTGTTCTGAGAGATTTATGGCACGAGCTCCATAAACCCGGTCAAACCCGGTCAACCTCGTAACGGTTCCGGTATTTGCGCACAACGTGCTGTAACGGTCCCTATATACTCGGACGAACGTGCCGTTATGGTTAAGATAATTAAGCCTCCATCAATGGGCGCATTAACCACACTACAACGGTCATGTTCTCTGCTATATATAGGACGTTACCCTTTCCATACAAAGGAGAACACTTGTCATACGCGGAAGCTCTGCCAAACCTCTGTCTCTCTCTCAGACATTACTACTGCCTTACTCTCTCCCTACACACAACCCCACTCTTCCTGTGCGATCCTCGATCCACTACATACGGTGTACACGGAGGTCTCCCCGTCGGAATCTCTTGTGTACAACAGCCTAATAAGTGGACGATTCATCCTCAACTTCCTGAGCTACCTGCAAATGCATATCCCACCATACCATCATCTCGGTACCTTGCTGGAGGCTTTATGACTCTCCTTGGTCTTCCTTTAGAAATACTCTTGTGAATCGGTTCCTCCGCTAGCGACGCATCCCCATCAGACTCTTCTACTTATTCCTCTTCGATTTTCTGCACCGGCGTAGGAAATTCAGACTCCTTAGGATCTGTAGGATCCGAATTTGCCTTTTCTGCATCTCCAAACTCTATCTCCAAGGAACTTGACTTGATCATTGAATTCTTATCGAAAACTACACTCCTGCTGAGCATAGTTTTGTTGATTGTTCAAATCTTGATTCCCTATGTCCCAAAGCCCATGAATAGCCCCTTCTGTGCCCTTTGATCTAGCTTGCCATCATCCACATGATAATAGGCAACGCAACAGAAGACCCTCAGATTCGAGTAATCTGTTGCTTTTCCTGACCATACTTCAGTAGGAATACTGCATCTTATACCTGCGTGTGGGCTCCGATTTACGAGATAGCATGCCATGGAGACTTCCTCTCTCCCAAAACCTCTATTAAGACCTGTATTCAAAAGCATACACCTTGCGTTCGCTAAAAGCGTCTGATTCATTCTTTTAGCTACACCATTCTGTTGTGGTGTGCGCCGAACGGTGTGATGGCTAGCAATTCCTGATCCTTGCAGATTTCATCAAACCCTGATGAACAAAATACCAAGCCGTTGTCTGTGCGCAACCTCTTCATATTATTTCCCACCTGATTCTCTACCAAGGTCTGCCACTCCTTGAGTTTTGTGAAGGCTTCACTCTTGTGCCTCATCACGAATATTTAAGTCATCCTTGAGTAGTCATCTATGATGCTCAGAAAATACATGTACCAGTCAATCGCCTCAACTCGATATGGAATCCGAATGGATGTAATCAGGGTGCCTTTCGTTCTATGAACTGCCTTAGGTAACTTGCTACGATGTAGCTTTCCATACACGCAGTGCTCAAAAAACCCTACGCTTTTGAGCATGTGCCCGGTGAGATAGCCTTTCTTGTGAAGTTCCTGCATTCCACGTTCACTCATATGACCGAGCCTCATATGCCATAACTTGGTTTGATCAGCATCCTTAATCTTGGTCGAGATAACTCCAACAGACCATGTGATCGCGGAACCCTGTAGCACGTATAAAGTCCCATCCTTAACTCCCATGAGTAGCACATCAGGACCCTTGTAGAGGCATAATCCTCCACCTTCACCTTTGAAGCTAAATCCCTTACCGTCGACTAGACTCGAAGAATTCAGTTCTTTGTGACAAGCGGTACGTATCTAACCTCCTTCATTGTGCATGTCTTTCTGTCACAAGTCTTGAATCTAACCGAACCTTTTCACATGACCTTGAAAACAGCTCCATTTGCCATATGAACGGATTCTCCATTTGCGCGGCTGTAGTTTGAAAATAGTTCCCTTTTAGAACAGATGTGATAGGAAGCCCCTAAGTTAAGAAATCACGTACGGGATTGGTGCGCGACATCATCCGCCAGTAGAACGAAATCTTCCTCAGAAAAATTCCCCTTTTCTTCCACGACTGCAGATTCGTTTTGTCCAGGTTGACCTCGTTTTGGGAAATCTCTCATCAATTTCCCTTTTTCTTGCACCGAGCACAGACATCCTTGGGAAACTTAGGACCATAAAACTATTTTTTCTTGTTCTTCTTACTCTTCTTGCTTCCCCATGCCATCAATCGGGAAGCATGGTCCTCTATACATGTGTCTTCGCCTTTGTGGCGCAATTCCCTAGCATGGAGCACCGATCTAACCTCCTCTAGGGTTATGCTGTCCTAATTCACAATGAAGGGCTGCAAGAAATTCTCATATGATGGGGGTCACGAGACCAACAACAAGAGTGCGGCATCCTCATCATTCACCTTCTCGTCAATGTTACGCAAATCAAGAAGAATTGTGTTAAATTGATCAAGGTGATCCTTGAGAGTTGTACCTTCTAGCATCTACAGGGTGAACAACCGTTGCTTGAGCATCAACTTGCTGGTGAGTGACTTTGTCTTGTAGAGACTCTTCAAATTGATCCATAGAGCAGACGAATTTGTCTGATCCGCGACCTCGGTGATCATGTCTCCAATAAACACAACAAGATCGTCGTGTGTGCCTTCTCCTCCAACAACATATAATTAATCGATGCAACGTCAATGCCTCCCTTGTCCATACAGGATTCCATATGCCTTGCGACTTCAATAAGGCACACATCTTGATCCTCCACAGACTGAAGTTGTTCCCTCCCGTAAACCTATCAATCTTCAGCGTCGATCCGGCCATCGTTCTTGGTGGAGTTGATCACGACCAGGCTCTCATATCAGTTTGTTATGACACCCACACCTCACGAATGATGATAAAACGAGAAAACACCAAGTTTACGTGGTTCGCTAGCCAAAATCGAGCTAAGTACGTCCACGACGAAGAGAGACTTTTATTTATCAAGAGGAACGATTACAATGTAGTGCATACACGTCCTAGACACTAGGGGGACTATTTATAGTGTTTAGAACCTACCTAGAGCCTTCCTAGATGGATTATGAAACAATTCCAAATTGCAAGTCTCGCGACCAGGTCGTGCGACCAAGCCTGCAGGTCGTGCGACCTCGAGCTTCCCTGGTCATGTGACTTCTCGTGCGACCTCTAAAAATCCTCGATGTTTCAGCTTCTTTCTCCAGATCGTGCAACCTTCTCCCCAGGTCGTACGACCTCTGAAACTTCCTCATTGCTTCGTTGTTCTCCATTTAGACTCCCGTTGTTGCTCTATATGATTTTTTTAACTATTCAAAACACAAATTCAGCATGATGTTCAATGTAATTGGCAAAAAGAAAATCGGAACACAACATGGTTCGGGTGCACCCAGTGATCTTAATTTATTAAATATGTTTCTCCTTGCTGGTGGAGCCTTCATGTACAAAGTCAATGAAATACATGGCTGTTGGTATTGTTTGTTTTCTGTTGCACATGAGAAAGTACAGAAAAAAATTGTTTCCTACACGACTTCAGTTAAGAATTATAAACCTTAAAGAATGTGTGTTTTTCTATACGAGTGAGTGGGTCATTATAGGAGAAGAACATATATTTAATAGAGCATGATATTACATGATAGAGGAGTTTGGTGGTGCGGAGTGGTCACAGGTTCTCATTTTATCACTTATGACATGCTACGGCGAATGCTTAGCAACTCATACATTGTTTCTTCCATTGGAAACTAATCCATATTATTTTGTTAATATTTAACAGATGGGTAGCCTGAAATAAAAATGTGTCTACTTCAAATGTGTATTCAGATAATCAAGTTCTGACTTCTACTAGTATTTGTGTTCATTGTAGACAGCGTGCATCCTGTTAGGTTTTTTGCTTTGAAATTTGAAGAACATTCGGATTTCGTTCTTAAATTCCATAAGCGAAGGAACTACTCATATTGTATATGTAGCTTTCCAAAAATGAAATGAGATATTGGATCTACTTAATAACAACATCAAAAGATGTGATGTCCTCCTTAATTATCATCGGTTACCATCCCTCGAGTTTCTCTACCCTTAAGTGCAATGATGTTGTACCAGAATTAAGAGTGTAATTGTCTCAAAGCGATCGTGTTACATGTTGACCATGGGTTATCCAGTATCCACTACTTGAGCGGCCTCACTTCTTAGATACTTGAAGATAAGAGCCGTTAATTGTCTTTCTTTTAGGAGTATTATTTTCCAGTGTTTGAACCAGAACATATCTTCACTATTATCCCAGGTTGGATATTTATGAGGAAGTTCTAGACCAAAAACAAGACAATGAAGGCAGCCGTACATAGGGTTCAATTCGGAGTGAAGTAGGTGAATCACACTAAGAGGATGATTGTGAATGAAGCTATTATGATTTCGCTTGGTTTCTAAGGGAAGGCTTGGCGTGAAGGAAAAAAAAAATTGCTAATCATTTCAAACACTTTTGAGTAAAACAATTCTAACACTGTTTCTACCAACTCCAACATATCTTGATTGGTTAAATAAAGCAAGTGTTAGTATGTCATTGTAGTCCTTAGCATTACTAAGTCCAGCTAAGAATATATAGGTAGAGAAATCTTAGTATATGGTGTGGATGCTATAACTGTTGAATTTGTGGTGATATCTCAACTTCATATTGGTTGGCACTCATGTGCTTCCTACCTCCAAAAATTCCAGAAGCAATATCCATTGATTAATTAACCAAAATTTCAAACAATTGATTTATCAACTAAGTAGGTTGGACTCGTCCCCTAAGATCGAATACCTGTAACCCCTTCAACAGCAGTTCTCATCAGAGGGAGAGAACTGAAACGGCTATTTTGCCCTATTTCACATGAATTGGATGGTGGAGAGCCTTCTTTATTGACACAGTTATACACCCCTATTTGGAATTCCAGAACTTTTGCTCTTTAGAGCGGAGGATGATGTCAAAATATTATGTGGTGTCACCTTATTGGTGCTATTAATTCAGTTCGATTAAGAAATATTATCAGGCAAGTTTTTTACTCATTATTTTCAGCTGACTATTTAGAATTTCAACCGGTACCAAACAGACTCTTGGACCACAGGTCTCTCACATGTACCATGAAGGAGGTGCAAAGTGCAAACTTTTAGAACCGAGGATCTCCTGAGCAAAAAAAAAAAACAAAAAAAACAAAAAAAAAACAAAAAAAAAAAAAAAAAAAAAAAAAAAAAAGCTTGAGTTGCCCTGATCACTTGGCTAAAAATCCTACATTTCATCCAAGTTCAATTCAATTTCTAGAGACCCTTTATTGCCCCCAATCTATCGCTGCATTTCACTAGTACATTTATATAGTGTCTTATTATCATCGAGTGGCTTTTCTAACCTTCCTTTTTGTACTAGACCAATGTTGTAGCAAGAAGTTTCAAGAATATCAATATTCAGCCACTAGTATTTCTTAACTACTCCATATAATTAACATAGATTTCAAACAAACCCAATGCTTTTTCATCTAACTAGGAAAAGTGACTCTTTAACAAACTCAACTAACCTCTCACTGGATTGGCAATATTATAAAAAAGTTTTGACAAGATTTTTGTATCATTTGTTAGTCAAATAATCTCTTCAAGATGTTTGGAAATAGAAAAGGCAAGACTTATAAATCCAGACAGAGGGAGTACGTACACAAGAGAGTCTGGACTAAAAAAATCAGGTAAGGGTGGGGAAGCCGCCACTCCATATAAACGATTACAAGTATTTTTGTTTTTCAATATTTTGCCATGAGAGAGACTAGGATAACCCTAAAACTTGCAACACTAAAATCAGCCACTCACTCACTGTGCCTTGTTTTCAAAAGAAGATATAGATATAGAGCTTGACCTGTTTGTCATGTTTATCAGAGAATGGCATGTTCCATGAGTGCCTGTTTTCAGTAACTGAAGAATACTTTTTCACATGAAGTTCAGACAAACAACCAGCACCAATTGACCAAGACTATTACACTAAAAACTGAACGCGGGAAAATGAGGAAAAAGATAACTAGGGTCAAGAACTTGGTTAGAATGTTACATTAATTTCGCAACTTGAATCATGCAATAATAGAAACAAAACTTATGTCATTGAACAATGTTTTCGTGTGACTTCTAAAGCTTGTTTGAATCCCTAAAACAACTAATAATGTCATGACTAAAAATGACACTTACCACTGACTAGCACTGAAAGAATAATGGTTATGATGATTCAGCCCAAAAAAAAAATTGTCAATCAATATGGTTGCAGACAGACAACAACGTTAGTGCCAGCTCTGGTTTAGTACAGAATACAACACTGACCAAAAGCTGACATCCAAAAAAAAATCAGATCGGACTGCGCCTTTGTTGTGAAAATGAGGACTATCTCAAAAGCATAAGCTGTGCTGAAGATGATAATCAGAAGTCAACAGGAGAATATGAGCTTCGGTGACCTTCAGAGGGTCCTCTAAACCTTCGAACTATTGACGTAAACATATTCTGCAAAGAGGAGAAAAGAAACAAACATTGATCCATACATAGTTCTCTAGCATCCCGTAACTTTTTTCATTGCATTAACCACTTCTTCAACTGTAATTTCACAATTTGTCATCTTATAAAAGCATGGAATATGATTCTTTTGGTCAACTGGAAATAATGTTAAGAGTTCCAACATGGGTAATGGCTATGGAGAAAATGTGTTTGCGTAAAACGGCTGTATGTCTAAGATAGTTTTGCTGAGCCAAGTGTCAATGTTTCCCCTAGTTTGCATCTGAAGTTCATATCTCACCACAATCTATGATTATTTGGGAACTATCAACTTTATCTTACGTGATATAATGTACAGAAAGGATTATACAATGAAGAAATAACTACCTGAGCTCTGTGAGGTATGCTAGCCCAAAACTCCAAATTAGGAATAGCCTACAAAAATAATCAAACATATGTAACGCACAAAAGCTAAACAAACACCCGGGGAACCAGGAAAAGCTAAAGATTAAGGGCTTTGATTTGATTGTATATGAAGGGATGGGACGATAATCCTTTACTAGTCTGGCACGTGTATATTCTAGCAAGACTGAATGTTTAAGGGCAGACAGGAGACATACATCTATACTGTGGATTCGAAGGTAGAAAAATCGATAAGCAGCACCAGCAAGCAGATATCCTCCAACGAGACACAATATTCTGCGACCAGAACAATAAGGTAATCTCATTAACTGCATTCAAAATCGGATAGCAAAGCAAGTATAGTGCATTTGTGACCCTGGGAAAAATGAAATTCGAAGTTACTTACACGATCATAAAACTACCAAACCAGCCCAGACCGTTCCCATGAACAGATATTATGTTTGCACAACCAGAAGGATGTATTAGTTGGGTAGTCTGTCAAAGGAAACAAAAAATTATATATCACGAAGCACTAGAAACATGTGTGTGAAAATGCAGACTAGCTTATCAAAAATGCTGAGAAATTAAGAAGAAAAAAAATACACGCACAATGCAACTGACAGTCATAGATCAAGAAAGAGCTACACAAAAGAATGAAGTCTTATCAATTAGGGGAATGAAAAAGTTATTTACTCATAACCAAGTTTGATTATTGATTTCAAACCAACAAATATATTCCAGCACTTGCCTTAAAAAATGTATCACAAAATATTTAGCAGCACTCACATGATATGTAACACAAGGTAATCTTGATACATTTCAATTTCACTATTGAGAATCTCCCCAAGTTCAGTTCAATCTACAGGTTTGCTTGCTTAGCAGGCCAATTCACCCGGGTATATAGAGTCACTTAATCCAAGAAGGTACTCATACTAATTATTCTATCGGATACACTGCAATATTAGACATCAACAAGACCACAATTATATAATCCAATAAACCAAGCTACGCTGACAAAGCATAAAAAGGTAAAGTAAAAAACCAATAACTTCTGAACCAACACTCCACTGGTAATAGCACAGTAGAAATTACAGAGATCGTAAATCAGAACATAGAAAATCAGAATTTCTCTGTCCCAATTATTTAGCCAGTACTCCCATCATGGGATATCGTTAACAAACTCCAGCATTCCGTGTATTGTTATTCCAAAATACTCTACTATTATCTTGCTAGAATGCTAATCATGAACTAGAGAAAACTGCTACAATTCAAAGCACTCACGTAGTCACATGTCCCACTTCTCTCCAGTGCTTGAGGACCCTGGAATTTACAGGTATAAGGGATCAAACGCCAGAAAATCAATGTCAGCCTATTTTTATTAATAGAATAACAAACTTTAAAATAAGATTCAGGCTCACTTGAAAACTATTTGAGTCACAAATAACAGAGACGGCAAGTGAACAGTTGTGCTTTGGGCCAATATTTGACATCTTGACGACCACACCCATGTGGGGTTTATTCTTATCTACCAAGAAACCAAAAACATAAATGTAGCACCGTCATGAGCTCCCGCAACACAGATCATATTGCATATATCATCGCGAAGAAAAAACGACTCTAGGATGCAATCATAAAAACGACTCTAGGATGCAATCATAGCCTAAAATTGGTCATGTAATGCAATTACTAAGCTACATCAATGATAACTGACCATCTTATTTCCTAGTCAGCTAGTAAGAAATGATGACGTGTCCGTATGAAAATAAGTAGTCCAGGGAGAGATGAGACCTTACCAATGAGATTAATTACCGTGCTTGATGTTCGCCCAATAGTAATACAAACAGGATAACCTGCAAATAATCAGACACCAGCATTAGGACAATATTCTCTGACTCTACCAAGTACCAACACAGGCTTGCAGTATGCAGTTTGGGAGTATATTATTAGGTTGCCAATTTTTAAGAACATAAAGGCACTTAATAATCAATAGACTCTTCAAAGGCCAGTTTGTGTGGGCTAGAAGGGGAGCTGTTTTCTCCGAAACCAGACCTCTTTTTCTAAGCTGGTTTTTATTACACCAAATTTCGTATTTCTTTTCAGTTGCCAACTATATCAGGGTAATCATTTGGGAGTTTTACAAGCTTTTTCTTCTACAACAGGGACTAAAGATTACCAAAGACTAAAAGACTCTACCCAATAAGCATTTTGCAGCTTCATAGCTTCATCTACGCCGGCTCAATCTTCTAAAGTTTCTTCCGAAAGCCCTGTATTGGTCAGAATTTGCCTTTCCTCCACCCTCAATCCTTTATTTAACAATCTAGAACTATACCAAATGCAAATAATGTGCACGGTTAAATAATACCTCAACTTTTCCCCGGAAATTTACTCATTAGAAATGCACATCATTTGGAACTATATCATATGCAAATATACTTTGTCAATTTTTGCCTTCTCTTCGCCCTCGATCCTTTATTCAAGCATCTAGAACTATATCATATTCAAATAATGAACACGGTGAAATAATACCTCAAATATTTCAGGCAAGTGTATTCATTACGAATGTAAATAAGTAATGACCTTAGTCTTCCAATTCTCTTCTCTACGCTATCCAACATGCTCTTATCCTAGGTGCAACAGCTTTTAGTAGTTCTCCATCATTATGTAACCCAGATACCAGATATGTGACAACGAGTTCTTGGAATACTTTTTGTCAAACATTAGACATTCTTTTTTTCCCTGACTCTCTGCTTCAGGAATCTTCCATGAGCCTTTTCAAGATCCAGCGAATACTGTATGTTCTTAAGGTTTAGTCTCAATTATCCTCTCTTCAATCCTAGCTCCATACATGTGTTGGGCCTGATCCTTGCGTATAAGGGTAAAGGATATGTTTAATACTCCAAGGTTCTAAATCATGGTCAGATAGCAAATTGGTGCTTCAGTTTCTTCTTCTCCTTGCCATAATCTCCTTCAAATCAATCAATTCAACAGATTCCCCCGCGAGGTCCTACCAATTGAAGTGAAAGAAGCATATCTTCACCTAACTCGAAATTGTCGCCAGAGTTGTTATCATCTAAATCTTGATGACCGTCTTGTAACCTATCGGATATGTTCCTCTTTCTAATTGATTGACGAGCCCCAAACACTAAAGTCCTTTCTTGGGTCAAAGTCATCAGGCAAATTTTAGGTTGAGTTTATGAACATATACATAAACTATTATGTTCATGTCGAGTGGGTGTCCGAGAATCGAATTTGTTCCTTAGCGGAAATGTAAGAATTTGTTCCGAGAATAGTAGAAACACAAATTTTGTAGAGGCGAAATCTGTTGCTATCTCGCCATGGCCATGGGAAACTACACCATACAAAGAGTTAATTAAAACGGGTGCATGGAGAGCTGGCTACAGACCACATTTATAAGGATGTTTGGGTTTCAGAAATTCCAATGCTTTCTGGGTAACATGTTAGGGATTGATGACAATGTTTTCACAGTAAAGTTCAGCGGCCTATCCAGGTTGTTGTAGGGCTGTAAAAATGGAAGTCTCATAAGTTATCAACTATTTCCCCCGTTTAATCACCAGTCATATTCCTTTCTGTTTAGCTCCCTAGGGAAGAAAATTGGGTTATTCATATGGCCATCTTGCTCTGTGGTCTCTATTATCTTCTGCTACCTTCATATTTTGGGGCTGCTAGCATGTTGCTTTGGATTGTCCATGACTATTTGCTTACTGAATTTCTATATATTCATCAAAAAGGGATTCAAAGATCAAACCAATTAATTTCTCTTTATTGGCTTTGTATGCTTTTCTTATCTACCAGTTAACCTGCTACAAGTTACGAACTACACGGGGAATCTCACATAACTCTTTCTCATGCATGAAGCTAATTCAGGTGGGACAGGAGAGAAGCACAGAAAAGTTAGTCTGAAGTATCTCCTTATTGTACAAACTTAATGAGCAACCAGGAGTGTTTTACGTCAACCTTTTTTCTTTTCTTGATACATGAAGATTGTATAATAAACAGAAAAGCATAAGCACAACATTGATCAACTGATCTGTTGAAACGTATCACGTAAGTCTATGAGGGCAGAAGTCATATTTGAGAAACTCTCTTCACACCAAAACCGGAAAAAATACAGAAACATAGATCAACTGGAGCGTGCGCATATACTGCTCCTCAAAAGTATGATGATCTCCTAAAAAAATACAATGATTGTGCTCCTGCAGTCCCACCAGATAATACACAACGGTGCTACTTGCCAGATCTTTCTTCGAGTTGAGCCTTCAGAACCAGTCAACCAACATCGTCACGGCATCTTCATATCTATTAGTTGTAACCACTGAACCCCAACACGCACCAAATAATTTCCCATAGACTTCTAGCAGCTGGGAAATGTTGGAAAAGGCGTGACACTGTTTCCTAGTCACATTTACACATCACACACCTACTTGCAAACTGGAATCCTATCTTCTACAGATTCTCAATGGTGAGAATAGAGTTTCTAGAGACGGTCCAAAAAACCACTTTCAAGGGAGCACCAGACTTCCACCATGCGATGAGGAAAGTTATTTTGAAAACCATTAAATACGGTGTAAAACCTTGTCACAGTTAACCTTGTCACATGGAGAGAATAAGAACCTGCAAAAACTTGATGCAAAATGCCGACTTCCTAACGATGCACATTCTGTATAAATGATTTCACGACTTATGATTGGAATCCCCAGAATAAAAAAATCTTCGTGTGACTTCGGATTTGATAACCTACTGTCCTTTTCTTTTGTTTTCTTTATTACCTACTGGCTGCTATGAAGTTGTTGTCATCCACATTAAAGTAAAATGATGACGATGATAACCGGTTCCGATTTGGAGATCTCTGCGATCGATTCGGGGATTTCCATTATGGGATTGTCTTTAGAGGATGGTGGTGGTGTGAGAAGAGACAATCTGGAGCATTTCTGGTCAAACTCAAAAATCCTTGTGAGCACTAACAGGAGGAAGGTTTAGAGGATGACGGAGTGAGTTGTTTAATTTGGTGAGCCATTGCCATTGGATACAGAGAAAAGGTTAGATTTATCATTCTGTCCAGAAATTAGTAAGTGGCTATGTAAGAACCCATATTAGCTGTGTAAGAATTAGCTCTCTATTAATTTATGTAACAATACTTATTTACAAACCCCTAAACTGAACAAGAAACCGCCACGACATGCCTGATGAAAATTGAGCAAAATGATCACAAGGTTGGATTTATAGTCTATGGAAAGAGTAGAACGATGGCATGCCTGCGTACAATTCAACGAGCGTAATCAAGGCACAACAATTAGCTAATCTTGGGATGAACTTCCGCTATCATCAATTCCTTGTCCTTGCTAGACACCACGAAGGGCTACAACAAGCTTTATGAACAAAATCAGGTAAAGAAGCTCCTTCAAGCTGTAAACCCCCAAAATATTTTCCTCACCTAAGTGTCTGATTCTGGGAACTTGTTCGTGAATGTGTCATGTCTAAAAAGAAGACAACAGTGTTCTCTGGGAAGTCAAAATATCAAGGTACACATTCAAAGGGGAAGGTTATGCAATGAAACTTTTCAAGGATATTTTCTTCAACCGAATAAAGGAAAACACTTAAACTTCTCCACTTGTTTGGCTTCCATATCTCAATACAGATCATCCATAATTTTACAAAGCACTACAGAAACTCAATTGGTCAGTCAGGGAACAATTTGAAAGCTTTCCAGAAAAAGTACTCAACCCTCCCATCAGGGGCGGATCCAAATTGGGCAGAAGTGGGAGCTATAGCACCCACTCAACTATTCAAATTTTTTATTTTACCCTTATTTTGTTTTGTTTTTCCAGTTTAGCCCCACAAAAATTGTAGTATAGCCACCACTAAACTTTTCAGAGTTTGAATTTTATTCTTATTTTGTTTATTTCCTAATTTCCCCCCACTGTAACGAATTCCTATATCCGTCCCTGCCTCCCATTACATAAACTTCATAAAAGCTTTAGAACCATCCTTACTTAGATAAGAGCTTTATGACTTATGAGTACACTAGCCAGAAATGTGATTGGTACTCTACAAAACTTCAAGGATTTTAGCATGAAAATGACAATTCCAATCATCATTGATAACTTTAAACTTCCAGAAATACATTGACATCACATTTTACACCCCTTGAGAATTCAGAGATGATATCTCAGGAAAACACCCAATGTAAGAATTTGTAACATATTACTAGTGTTATTCTTGATGAATATGTACTCCCCAGCCTTCTTCAATGCAGTAGCAAACATAAATTAAGAAAAGACAATTATTATTATTATTAATATCATGCAAGTAATACTAAGAAAATGAGTAAGAGTGAGTACGAAGCTATAATAAAAACCTGGAAAAGCAACCAACAGTTCAGGAATCTGTACAGAAAATCAAATCCAACATATCTCATAAACACTAGTATCACCCCCTCAATACATGAGTGAGCAGTTTCATTTATTTTGAACATTATAACTGTATGTTTAAAGCACTGCTAACATGATTTATATCAAAGTGATTACCATCTATCTTCTCAGCCACGAGAGCGCTGCAGCTGATTCCACAACGTGTAGGTCCCCCACAATCCTGAAATATCAGAAAATACAAAGGATCAGCTGGCAATCAAATAAATTATTGGAAATCAAATTAAATCTGAAGCATCTCCAAAACTCAATATCTTCCTTCTACTCTGCCTTCTATGCTCTTTGTTTTTCCTTCTCTCCTACCAATTCCATAAATTCCGTTTTGAAAACTAATTAGGCTGATCTATAATTACTCTAAATAAGTTCTAATGTTTCCCTACCCCCTTTTTACAGCACCAACCCCGCCCCTCTTACATGTATAAGACTGATCTTTCACTGTGGAAAGGAACGCATTGTTGCAGTGGTACAAGAAAGAAGAAACACAAAGATGTTGGACAATCAATATTAATTGATGGTTATAGACTTCAACTCATGGCCCCAGCAAGAGAAGTAGGTCTCAAGTGGTGATTATTTTTCACTTCTTGTGATGAAACCACGAAAACAATCATGTAAATAACAGGAAGCATTAAACTAGCGCAAACTTGTGGGCTGCAGAAGTATACCAAACAAATATCTCTGAAACCCAAGTAATGAAGATCAAAGTAACATAGAGCCATGAGCAGTTTGCCAACTACTCGAAAAAAATACTAGAAGAAGAGTGCTCCAACAGAGACTAGATGCTGGCAGCCTGGCAAACTCAAGTCAGAAAGCCTCATTCTACAAGTTATCAATTGTTCGCTATTAAAGTCACACAACCCTGCAAAGCAAGTTCATGCACCATGCAAACTTTATTTTACCGACCACGTTGGCAAACACATCAGCAGGATTCTAAGGTGTCACCTTCTCGAAGAAAAAGTTTCAACTATGCCAACAACAGCTCTAATAAAATGACTTCTGGCATCAATGTGCTTCATCCAGGCATTATAAACTTGGCTGCAATATAAATCATACTCTGCCTATCATATTGTACCTTCACTTCTTTGGTTCTTTTCGACTCATACCAACCTATCTTAGAATCTAAATAGTCACATAAAGCCTTCGAACAGTCAAGTACTTGACCTCTATCATAGTTCATATGCAAGGCAACTTCTAATTGCAAAGTAGACCTCTGACATTTATATCCACCAACCATAGTAAACAAGTTCCAGGATGTAGAAAAACCCTTTGGATAGTATGAACCCGCGTGTCAAACAAGCACTTTCTCCTGGCTTTAGAGTGTATCAAACCACCATAGCGTGTGTATGGCTCCATAAAGAAGCCTATAATCCACTTTGCAGGCTTGCAGCTTCCTAATTCTTCTGTTTGGGTCATGCATATACCTCATAAAGAGCTCCAAGTGCTCGAGCCATATCGACTCGAACCACATCATTGTATGTGTAAAAACTCACAAATGTAGCTAATTATATGGTACTCAAAGCATGTACTATTTATCATTATTTGTCTTTGAAGACAACTAAGAACTTAGCTTAATGTGGGATGTGATAGGAAAATTCAGTCTTGGTATGGGTACTTGTACCAAATTCTCAAACTACCAACCTCAAATATTGATGCAATAAGCTTCTTCTCTTCTCCCGACCTATAGTGATCTCCCTGCCTGGAATCTTCTTGACTTCATCAAGATCCTACATCATATGCCCGGAAACCAGAACTGTAGCTTACTTATCTCTCCTTCCATTGTTAAATGCAATAAGTGTATGATCCATGTAAAAGAGTAAATAGATGAATAACCACTCAGATTCTTGCACTACACACAACTATTTTGAAAAATTCTTCAGATACTACACAAAATTATTTAATGTCTCCCAGAACATCATGGTCCTTCATAAACAAATAAACTCTGACTGCTTTAAATTATACGAAGGATCTCTTCAAATCGTGAACCAACTTTTTCTCACCCTTAAGTTAACTTTATTTCATCGAGTCATATCAATGCATACATCCAAACCCTCAATAAAGAAAGCTCTCAACAACCAATAGAGTCAAAGCTCCAATGAAACTATGTGATCAAGCCAAATGTATTGATGTATATTCACCACTGATGACAAAAATATAATTGTAGTCCATTCCTTTCTCTTTGAGGAACCATTGTAAGTTGCAACTTTTTTTTCCTTCAATCCCATGTTGTTTCGAGCTACCAAAATCATTCTCCTTGGCTTAGCTCCAATTGCTTTTCTCTGATTCGGCAACTTCACCAATATCCATGTCTCATTTTATAAATTCATTGTACCTATTCATCCATGGTTCACTCGCTTTGGTTTTTCACAGTAACAAATTTCATTGCTGTTAGCTCCCCTTGAACATGCTTATAGAATTTGAGGTGCTCACATTGTGCAACCTTGAGAAGCCCCTTGAACACTAACCTTTGCATTGCCTTCTCGGGAAAGAGAGGGGGGTACGTATAAGTTTGAACTATGGCACTAAGCAGGAGGGGGAAGTGCCAGAATTGTTAGCCTTCTTTAATTTAAGCTCATCTATATTTCCGGGGTTGTTTTATCAAGGGAGGACAATTTCGTGTGGAAAAGGAATAGAGAAACCTTCAGAGTTACGGATTTTCATTGAGAGTTTCTGATGCAAGAGGATTCTCTTTTTCCACATAAAGCAATTCTGGAAATCCGGTGCACCCAATAAAGTTTGTTTTTTGCATCAACAGTAGCTTTGGAATGAGTGTTGACAAGCGATAATCTGCAAAGAAGAGGACTTCATTCGGCTAGCAAGTGTGTTTTGTGTGGAACTGCAGAGGACCACAAATCACCTAGTTCTTTGCTGTAGGGTAACAAGACCTTTTCGAGTTTTTGTCTGCGTAACCTTAGTGGTTGTTTGGGTAATGCCACGCAATTCCATTGATTTATTCCAAAGTTGGGATTTTATCTGCAAAGGGAAAGGACGGATGAAAATTGGGCGCTTGGCTCCTCTATGCATTTGGTTTCTAATGGAAGGAAAAATCAGCGTACATATCAAAATGAGGTGTTACCATATCACCGATTGGAAAGCAGTTTTGCTTATACTTTTCAGTTCTGGTATAGAGGGAACCACAGGAATTCAATTTTTGCTCTTTTGGATTTCCTAGATGAAATCAACGGCTGAGTTGAGCTAACTTAGGAACGACAATGTATACTTTCCCTATTTTGGCAATATACAAGTACTTATCAAATAAAAATGTAAGGATATGATACTCGTATATTTAAACTATTTGGGAACTTTGAAAATGTACAACCATCAAAAATCATTTTTAGGTAAATGTACTTCCATCAAAATTGTATGCAGTGTTCACAGTAATTAACAGGAATCAAATCAATACAAGCACAGGGATCCTGGCTTCCCTGCATTATTAAGAGTGTGCATATCTAGAATAAGATTGAATTAAGAAAAAATGTTGATTACAAGTTTGAACATTCTAGAGCAAAACTGTAGATTGAAGTACAATTTACTGTCTGAGAATGTATCCAACAATACAGGCGAATAGTACCCAACCTTCATAATGCAGTCAAGCACATTTGAGAGAGAGAGAGAGAGAGAGAGAGATGACCCCGGGGTAGCTAGTCAAAATGACTCTAAACTGTAGATTGATGAAAAGCTGGATAGTAATCTCCCACCCAATCAACCTCTTTTACGGTAAGGTTACAGATGATCCATCCCAAACTGCAATTAAGTATGCTTCTCTTCCCTTTACCTCATTTCTAGTAAGGCTAGGGGTAACCATTTTCTCGTTGAATAAGACAGCAGTAGTTACATGGTTTTGGCATGCCACGTAGGCCCCGCAACAACCACGTAGCATACCACGGTCAGGGGACCACACCCCATGTGGTGCTTGCACTGGAGCCACTTGACACTTGGTGAGTTCATGAGCTCAATATAAGCCACCACGAGAGGCGAACATAAGGTCTCGCGCGCCTGCCTTGGACCATGAGACAGAATCAAGGGCGATTTGCTTGGCCGCTGTGCCATATCACCACGGTGCTCTACCTAAGCGGAACTGGAGGAGCCTAGTTGTGTTTTTGCTGGAGTAAGGTTCGTCAAGACAACCGCGGTTCTGGGACGTGGGGCCAGGTCAGGCCATGGGCTGTAACAGCTGTCATGTCTGTAACAACCCGAACGGATTATTGACCCAACAACTTATTTATCCGTAAAAATGTCAAGTCTCGAAGGTGCCAACAGTAACCCGAAAGGTTTACTATATCACAAACATCTTATCCACAATATCTCGATGTGGACGGGATATTACAATCCCCCCACATTATGTACTCGATGTCCTCGTCGAGTGTGCCCAGTCACGTATCCACTTGGCTGGCGGCACACAGCCACTGAGCCTTTGTGGGACCACGGTCGGCTCTAATACCATTTGTAACAACCCGAGGGGATTACTATCCCAGCAACTTCTTTATATGTACTACCAGATAAAAATGCTTATGTCTCAAAGGTGCCAGTAGTAACACGCAAGGTTACTATATAAAAAACATCTAATCCACAATATCTCAATGTGGGACAGGATATTACAATGTTCCTCGTGAATGATGAGCATAGCTGCCCCCATGATTCCCGGGAATTCATTCACCAATTGAGTTGTCCCCATTTCTCCCTCTTCTTGATAAAAAATGCTTCCATCACCCATCTTTGAAGTCACTCCAGTCCGTTTTGCTTGAGTTCTATTCTCTACACTATCACCCTTCACCAATCCTAACCAGATTCCTCCTCGCACAACGGTAAAATTACTATATGGTATACAACTTCTCCAACCAAAAGGGCACTACTTTATAGCTAGCAAGGCAAAAAAAAATTTAGACTGTATAAACGCGTACTGGGCGCATGCTATGGCCAGTCTCATATAGCATCAAAGTCATCGACTCAACAATTGTGTCTCTGGACACATAAAACTTCTTATTTCGGAGACCCGTAACAACAATAACGGCAACCTTCCCGACTTTGAGATTCCTACTTCCATAGTGATTTTCAATTATCAGATTCCAACATACCCAAAGAATTCAAATTGGTATGATTTTGTAAGAAATCAACCCACCCGCCCAAGCAGACCAAACCAGTCCAACCCATGATTATAACCAATTTAATATAGACGGGTTCAGATAAATGCTAAATTTAAGGTAAATAAGATTATCAGCTAAGGAGACCCGAATCCGTCGAAGTAATAAAGTACATTATAAATACATAATTATTAAAAGAAGGCTTTGACTCCCAAGTTTATACACAGACTCTTCCGGGTGCACCCACTGAGCCACACACACTCGATCACTCTTACAAAAATACGAGAGAAAAAAATAAATAATATCATGCTCACATTCTTATTATTAGTCAATACCGAATACATAATTGGCATATCCTTTCGCTTATCACTATCATTAACAGAAACAACATGAGGAAGAATAAATGAAACTCCTCGTCCAGACCTCAACCATCTTCTCCATCAATCCACCACCTCTGAGCTGCCCTTTACCATCTTATCCAGCACATCTAAGTATCTCTCTCTTTAACTCTGCTTAAAACTTCTGTACTTTCAGTTCTCCTGATTTCTTTGAACTCCATACTCTTCAATTTATTTATTTTTATGTCTTTTTTGAGTTCCTATTGCAGCATCTATCAGAATCCTATACACTCCTAATCAGAGCTGAAGAAAAAGTCGATCATTTACGAGGTTTTTTCATCATTATCAGTCTTTCAGCTTCCATCTCACACCTTAAGTTAAATCTTCATCTTACCAGACTGAATCTCACTCAATACAGGGCGTTGTTTTTGGAGACCCGTAGTTGGAGTTGGCCAACTAAAGCCACCAAAAGAGGCACCAAACCGCCCTACAAACAGACTCCTACCCTTTCTGTCAATTGTCGAATGGTTCAATCACTTTAGCTACATTGTATCTGCCCTAAAGGCCTAAACTAGTAACAAGCTTGGTCATTGCTCATAAATACAGAAGGATCATAACCACTCTAGCGTACTGACACTAGATTCTTCTAGGTGCATATGATGGGAATAATAAGAGCTTGAAATCAAAGGGATTGCAGAATAATATGATGATCAATCAAGGACAAAGTCACCAACAGCTTCTTTTCTAATAACATGCATGAAATTTGCGCTCTCATTATCCTTCTCATCTACATTTTCTAACAGAAAGCAAATTTGTCTTATTAATAGGCTTTTCTACCCCTCACCAGCAATACCTCAGACATATCATCATGAATAATTGAATAGGCAAATGCTTTCAAAGAACTTTATGGCTAATGCATCAAACAGAACTTCTATAGATAAGTGAATCTTCATTTGCATTAGGGTGTCAAAAAAATATAGTATTGGAGCCTAAAAAAGTACAACCCGTCCATGTCCTGAAGTTCATTTAAACTAATGTCAGTAAATCACTTATTGAGTTCATTGAGGGCAACAACATAGTTACCCTTTTCATACGTGAACTGAGGAGATTCTTTAAATGCATAAACAATTCTGAATGTATCGTCATATATCCATCCTCACATCCGCATATAATGCACAGGCTAACCAATTGGAATCACAACATACGAACTGTGTCACGTGGGCCCCTTTTGTCAGATTTTAGCAAGAACTGTTCGCTTTGAAGTCCGCGAACTCCTAAATCGTGCAGCTTCTTTAAAGATTAAAAAAAAAAAAAAAAAAAAAAAAAACAGTGAAAAGAAAAGTCGAACAAGGTATAAGATAGAAACAGAACCGAAACGACGAGACCGACTAACTAATCCAGCTGATTACAATTTGTCTCATAATCCACTGTAGATTCCAATCACTTTAAGTCTTCATCCAGTTTCAATTGAGAAGCCTTCACGCACCTGAGTGACTTTTATCGGAGCTTCTCTCATCCTGAATAGACTGAAAAAGCCTTTTAGCTTGCTGCTCCTGACCATTATAGAATATCCCCAAATATTTCCCAAACTCCACCATATCATCAGCATTAGGAGGAAAAAAAAAATCCGGGAGACTTGACCTAAGAACATCCAACACCATATGACTCCACAATACCAGCAGACCGGACAACTCTTGCGCCTGCTCTTGCTCCACCATCGCCCACCATTGTTGATAATCAATGACCCCATCCTCCTTAACTACATCCCTAATCGTTCAAGTTGGTTGATTTATTGGGCCATTACCCCCTAACCAACTCCCATAGTTACTAAATAAGTATTTTTATTTATCTTCTAATATTTATTTGTTTGGGAGACTGAAATGAGAAACAACCGTTCTACCATGCCACAATCATCAGATCATTTTGGGTTATCTTCTCACTTCCATCAATGAGAATGTACGTTTGACTTTCTGAATGGAAGAAATAACAGAAGTTATACAAAGAAATTGGTTAAGAAGGCAAAGTATGATTTGCAACCGATTCAAATCACAATCTGGTAGTTTAGTTTGGTTCAGTTACTACGTGTGTGAGAGAATTTTTCTTGCCACACTGTAGATCATGGTTCTGTCCGTGCTTAACCCAAAACCATACAAACTAAGTGCACCTTAGTTTCCTTTAAAGTTCCTCTTGGTATCACTACTTGACATTTGAGCTACCAAATTCCGGCCCAAGGTGCACAATGAACGAATCAAAACACCCCCTTGCACCACGTTTGCATCAACACACTCGTCTAGGGTGATAAGGATACCACATTGGATTATGATACTTATCAGCTTCACTTAACCATGGGCCAGAGTTTCTGCAACTATCACACTTCTTAATTCAAAATTTATGTCACAACCCCTAGTGTAGCGCATGGGCGCCAAATATCTAGCGCCCTTTGATGCTCTCTCAATATTTCTCTGAACCTGATCTTGAGAAATCAGTAATCACCAAAGTTCTCAATGATTAAAGTAACAAGCTCTAATAGCAATAGATGTGCCCCGAATCACGAATAAGAAAGGTCTTCGGAACCCAGTTAATGGAGAATGGAGATCTGTATAACCACAAAGCCAAGTGGGTACATAAACTCAAATAATACGAGAACAGGAACAATGAAAAACAAAATAAAGGACCTGAAATATACACGGAAAGAAGAATAAACGGAAGGAGTTACACCACCGTGAAAGAGACACAATGTCGTTACACTCAAAATAAAAGTCTTACAAGTTCAATTATCTCTTCTCCCTCATTATGTACTCATCAAAAGTCAATTATCTCTTCTCCCTCATTATGTACTCATCAAAAGTCAAAACAAAAGAATGAGAATAACACACTCAAGGAGAGAGAGTAAACCTCTCTTTTTATGACTAGGGAATCCTATTACCTTTCCAAATACTAGTCTTACTGAAAATGCAATAACTAGAAATAAATTTGAGTATCCATGGAAGAATCTCTTGAAAACGTTCAAATGTGAAGATAACACCATTCAGTGAGATACGAATCATTCGAAATTAGGAACTAGGCAGTGGCAGAGGACAGGGAGAGACTAAGCTGGGTGTAACAGAGAGGCAGAGAGATTCATTTACCACATCAGAACTTAATGGAAAGCATATATAGTACTCCTATTGATTGTAATTTTAAGCACTAGTTTGTGGTTTATTCTCATGTTTAAGTGAATGGCTCAACCAATCCTCCACCCGTGTTCATCCTATTGAGGAAGAAGGTAAAGCTTAAGGTATTGGGGGTGTTTGGTAAAGTGGTTTGTTTGGGTATATTACTAACTTATATCTAGACACTTAATTGTGTTTAACTTAGTATCTCATATCTACAGTATGGATTATGAAAAGATTCCAGATATAAGTTAGTAATAAACCAAATCATTGAACCTATTCTCTTTCAAGTTTCAACGAAAATAAACATAGAGATCTAAAATTGTACTTACCTTGCAGTCAAAGCACGCAGGTGGGTCGTGGTTGAAAATCATTGTGTCGCATAGCTGATTCAAACAAACAATAAAAACCATAAGTCAATATCAAGTGACAAAGCATCAAGTATAGAAGTAAAAATTAAGCATTTAACTATTTAGAAACCTTATGTACCTACTTGCAGCAGTACTTTCTACGTGTAAACAAAATTATGGGTGAAAATCAATGAAATAAAGTGTGACCTGATAGAGCCAACCTGAAACCAAAGCACAGTCTCATTCACAGCTACCTTGTAGAATCTGAATTATAATACCCAAGAAAGAACAACAATTGGTTACTTTCCACATAAGAATATATCTCGAGTATGAAATATTATATTGTGAAACAAAGGGCACAAACGTCTTCAAAATCTTTCAAGAAGGCGTTGGGGAAATGACTCCACCAGTCAATCAGGTCCTGACCTAAAGAATTCAACTAAGCTAAACCAACAAAATGTGGAAAACTAATTGATGTAACTTCTCCATTCACCAGATTTAATGCTGTTGAAACAAGCTATAATTGCTCTATAATTAGGTGAGCACCAGGCTCCTTATACCCCAATAACGAATTGCAATTACATTATAACCAAAAAATAAAGCCAAATCAGTGAGTATTACTGTATGAAGTCAAACAAGATATGCGAGTTTGCAGAGAGAGAAAGTACCCATCTTCGCTGAGGACGCCATGAGGGAATCTGGAGGAAGGTGAGGCTAGGCTGTAGTTGTAGAGCTTGTTGCGGTCAACAATGCCGAGTTCGCATGTCGCAGAGACCGAGTTGAAACTGACTCGGTGGAGAATCGTCATTGTTAATGTGAGAAGAACCCATTTCAGGGAATCGCCGGCGGAGCTCATTCTCCTGTTAGCAATCTCATAATCAAATGAACGATTTCATCAGGTTTGGAGTTAACGTCGGTCCGGAGTCAGATGGGCTGTAGGGAAGAAAGTGTCGTGCTTTGCATTTAGTTAAAGTCATTTGCACCCCCAGCTTTATTATTTGAAGCTTTTTTTTTTTTTTTTTTTTGAGAATCGCTTTTTTATATGAAGCTATGCAGCCCTTTCTACTTGAGATATTTACATAACTTTCATCCAACTAGCACTACTTATGAACTCAAAAGAGTAACTAACCAAATTTAATTTAATTGGGTCTCCACAGCAGGATCCGTCGGATCTCAACCACACAAGTTTGCTTTAGAGTTGGGGAGCTCGACTTAGCAATACTGTCTAAGTGTCAAATCCTAGCCCTGAAATTTTATAAGAAAACTTGTTGAGTTCGCCATTGTCAGTTCTTTGCACGTAGTTATAACTGTAGCGAGTCAGCTCGCACAACAATCAAGTAAATATTATGATTTTAAGAATTAGAACTACAAAAGGTATCATTCGTGGTGGAGTGAATGTCGTGTTATGATAAATATGTTGGTGTTGGTGTTCTAAAGGCAATCTTATTTTATTATGAACGTTGTTTTGGCTAGATTATTCATTCTATTATTTATGGAGATATTTAATATAATGAAATTCTTATATTAACAATTGTTGTTTATCTTAAATATCTCTAGTCAAGTATATTGATTAATAAGACGATCAATATGCATGGAGACTAGTATATGGGTAGATTGATATGGAGATATCAAGTATAACACATGGGTATGCATTACGAGTAATGGCATACTGGATCAACCCACCACGAGAAGGCTACATATGAATTATGTGAATGTCACAAGTGCTTATCGTTGTGACAATGGTGTTGTAGTCCTTAGACTTGAAGTCACTAGATACTCTAGTTGTGAAATATCGTGTTTTGATATCATCAAACATCACACCGTAACTGGATAACTAGAAAAATATGATAATCGGACATGACAGGAAGCAAGTTGAGAGATGGTAGTGACGTAGAGAGGATTTGTCCCTCCCACATAATGGGAGCAAATATCCACGGGCCACTCGAGGGGTAGTGCTTATGTAATGTCTGGATAGACTCAGATAAAACAAAATGTGATACTGTTGTTATCTGTATAGATAAGTCTATTCTCAGGATCGCGAAACTATGTATTGGATATACGAGTAAGACATTTATGTCTCGTGCGCAATCCGGATATGGTGACAAAGGGACATATACAACACGGTAACATTGGGCACGAGGTTTGTTAGATCACTTACTATTTTTATTAGTTTGGTGGCATTGATGTGTTGCTAGACACCTCCCAATGTTTGTAATTGTTACTACCAACTTAATAGAAACCTGCAGGGTCACACACCAAAAGGATTAAACTAGATATATATGTTAATTAGTAGGACTAATTAACAATTATATGGATCAAGGATCAAAACGCAACCACATGCAAAGTTAGTTGGACTAAGTTGTATAGTGGACTAATTTGTGTCTTGACAAGATTAGTATTGGAGCAAGCTTGTAGTCAATAAGGTGTTATTGACTATAAAAGGGGAGTCATGGCTCTATTATTTCATAAGATTTGTCACTGAGTGAAATAACAGAACGAGGAGAGAGAGAGGGAGAGCCAAGAGTTGGCCGAACCCCCTACCCGATGGCAAAGAGCTCGGTCGAACTCCTTCGGCCTCTTGCTCTGTTTTGCGTGATCGCTTGATTCCTTCTTTGATGTTGCTAGCACAATGCGTGGAGAAGAATTCATATCTCAATCCCAAGGTGTGGATACCGGTAGAGACGAGGACACTATTCTTCGTTGTGATCACACAAACCTACAAGGTACACGTTACTTCCTTTATCACGTTATGAGAACTTAACCTGCGATCATGGAGGGATTTGATCAAGAAATTTTAATTGTATTTCCGCTGTGTATCATGCATCAAAATCTACAGTGGTATCAGAGTCACAGGTCATAGCGCGTAATGTGATTTATGCGTTACCTGCTTTATCAGTTTTACACTGTACTGTTAATTTTTGCGTAAAACTAAAATTCATATAATGATATGATTTGAATATGATTCAATAGGAAATTAGCTAATTTTACATATGATTAGTGAATTTCGTGTTCATATGAAGTGCGAATTAATTGGTGATGTAAAACTAGGGTTATAGAAAAATTGGGGAAGAAAAAAATTTTATGTCCCCACGGCCCGGTCGGTATTGATCGGTGTCGCCATGGTCCGACCGGTACTGACCGGTGCCACCACGGTCCGACGTTTTTAATCGGTTTAACCGTTTGACCCAGTTATCACAATTCAATTTAAAATTGACCCATCACAATAAAATTGGATTCTAACTGTTTGATGTGATTTATCGCATGGTGGTTGGATGTGGCCTTAGATTGTGTGTTGTTTATTTTATGTGGTTTGGTTTTGGTTTTGATATAATTAATGTAATTAATTTTACGGTCTGCAGGTCGTCTTCTCCCTCGCCTGTGAGGTTCCTCTATTTAGTTTGTAGATGCTAGTTAGAATTAGATAGATAAAATATCGTCAAGGCATGGAGAAGAAGATCAAAGACTAAAGAAACCACAAGACAATGAAGACTCACAAGCTATGAAGCATGGACTAAAGACGGAGGCACATGGAGATGAGTTTGATACTCTAGGGCTTATACATATTCTCATTGGGTTGGGAGTATCTTAGTTTTAGGCCACAACCATACCACGTTTTATTTGTTATTCATTATCTTGTTATTTATTTTTGATGTATGGTGAATGCATTCAAAACGTAACAAGATACTAATTAAACAGTTGGATATTTTATTTATGATTGACCAATTCAAATAAGTAGCTCACTTGATATGATCAACAAATTAAAATTGACAAGAAAATCTCTCAACGAAAAATATTTACGTTTTGCCTTCTCTTGCTTAACACTCTTCATGATCAAGATCAATTAACGTACGTGCTTGCCAAAGCAAGGCGACTTGATTCATCATGATGTGACGCGACTGCACAAGATAGTACTGTGAAATTTTTGAAGTACGAGGTTGAACGCAACTAAGCTGCTTCATAAGGATTGAAGGCTTAGAGGCAGGGCAATTGGGATTATCCATGAGATAGATAAAGAATAAGGGGTTATTTGTCCAATTGAACCAAGAGTTGCATAGGATTTAATTGGAAAGTGTTCCTACCTAAAATAACTAACTTTTGGGTGACTTGCCAAAGCAAGCTCAAGAGGAGGTGGCATATGGATCTTGGTCCACTAAAAAATATATGATATTTTCCGCATTAATGGTTAGGACTATTAATCCGAAAAAATAGTCGGATCTATATTTAATAGTCTAGCCATTGTTAAATGTAGTTAATTGTTCGAAAATACTAAAAATTGTATATTACTCATTAGTTGGGTGACTTGCCAAAGCAAGCTCAAGAGGAGGTGAAATATAGATCTTGGTCCACTAAAAAATATATGATATTTTCCGCATTAATGGTGAGGATTATTAATCCCAAAAAAATAGTGGGATCTATATTTAATAATCTAGTCATTGTTAAATGTAGTTAATTGTTCAAAAATACTAAAAATTGTATATTTCTCATTAGTTGTAAAATTTCAACGACAAACAATTAACAAACATCGACAGTTGCGTTTGGTCCTTGAAGAAGGAAAAATAGTCTGGAATGAATTTTCTAAGACTGATAAAGGAACTTGATAATCGTCCGCAAGCTAGAAAAGGTGTATATAGTAGAGCATAAAGTTCCTTCTTCATCAACTGTCAATACGAAGTAAAGCCTAAAGAAAGGAACATCAAAGAATGGTTCTTTGGATGTGACTTGCCTCATGTTAGCTCCCATGAACTCTGAGCTTTGGAAGCAAGATGATGACATGGAGGCATATGATATGATCCTACATTTAAATAAGCTCTTTCAAAGAGCGAGCTAGACATGGAAGATTTGAAGTGCCAAGAGCTTTGTTCAATAGCAATATACTCAATATGATTGAGAACCGCTGAACAACGCACTAGAGAGGGCAAAGACAAAACATATTGATGGTTAAAAGGGGAAGAAGCAAATTGTTTGCGTGAAACCCCAAAGGTAAAAGCAAGTTTGTTGCTAATACCAAGGAGTTTGCCTTAAAACTCAAAAGGTGGTAAACTGGAAGAGGAACTACCCAAAATATCGATAAAAGGTTTGGATTAGTGATTCCAGTGCCACCATGTATTTTTTATAGATGTCAATGTGTCTATTTCATCATCATGGGTATTAGATACTGGATGAGGATACTCATATTTATAGAAATGTACAGGATCTACCTTCAGGAATTATGCATGAATTAGACAAATGCTATTATGTCCCTGCTGTGAGTAGGAAGATTGCCGCAGTTTCTTGTTTGGACAAGAAAGGTTTTTCTATCACAATAAAGGACAAGTGTTGCTCCATTTATTTTTATAGTATGCATTATTATAATGCTCTTTTGTCTAATGAATCATATATCCTTGATCTAGAAAATTCAGTCTATAACATAAATACAAAGAGTATTAAAACTAACAATTTAAATCATACTTATTTATGGCATTGTCGTTTAGGCCATATAAACGAGAATCACATCTATAGGCTCCATAAGGATGGATTCCTAGACTCATTTGACTATGAATCATATGAGACATGTGAAGCTTGTTTATTGGGAAAAATGACTAAGTCCCATTTCAAGAAGAAAGGTGAGAGGACTAGTGAGCTATCGGCACTCATACATACTGATGTGTGTGGACCATTTGACACGTCTGCCAGAGGTGGTTTTCTTTATTTCAGTACATTTACTGATGGCTTCAGTAGATATGGATTTGTGTATCTTATGATGAACAAATCCAAATCCTTTGAAAAGTTCAAAGAATTCAAGAATGAAGTAGAGAAGTAACTTGGCAAGAGTATTAAGGCTCTATGATAGGATCGCGGAGGAGAATACTTAAGTCAAGAATTTAATGACAATCTTAGAGAGTGTGGGATCTTGTGTAGGGTTTTGATCATGGATACGCAGCGGAAAAAAATAAATAAATTATCCATTCAATACCCTCCAAGGATCACAGGAAGATAATCATAACGATGGTAAAGGAAGAATCATGTTACACACCTTAAGGTTTTTCGTGTGATGACTTGTAACGTGAATTGTGTCACGTCTCTACGGTTGATCCACACCTAGAGTTGAGATCTAGGTCTTCCTTCTCCTTTGTGCTAGCTTGGACCGTAGGAAGAGGAAGAATAAATCACACAACGAGATCACAAAGGAAGCTTTCGGATTCCTCTTGTGGCCGACGGGTAGGGGGTGGACCAAGGGGCGGTCGGCTTCTTGTGTCTTGCTCTCGCTCTCCTTGTTTCCTTCCCACTCAACTTATGTTATGAGCATTAGTTTGGGAAGGAATCTAGGAGCATCCGTTATATATTCCAACAACTCCATGTCAACTACCTAAAGGCCCTTCCTAATCCAACATGAATTCGGATTAGTCCCTTCCTAGCATATTAGTCCTACTAAGTTTGCAAGGTGTTTCAAAGTGATCCTTCTAATTAATTAATCATATTAATTAATTACCAAATCTAGTTCAACTCTATCTAGAGTGTGACCCCATAGGTTCTATCTAGTTGGTAGCAACAATTTACTAATATGCAGCGGTCTCTAGCAAGACATCCATTCTAGCCAACTAATAGAATAGTCATTCGACAAACCTTGTGCAAGTAATTGTCACGTCCCTTTGTCTCTATATCCGGATTGGACACGAGACATACAAGTCACACTCGTATATACAATCCATAGTTTCTCGATCCTGGGAATAACCTTATTCGTGCAAATAACATCAATATCCTATATTGATTTATTTGAGTATGGCTAGACATTCCATAACCACTATCCCTTGAGTGGCCTCGGATATTTACTCCTGTTATGTAGGAGGGACAAATTCTATCTACGTCTACTACGGTTTCTAAGCTTGCTTCTTATTGTATACAGTACACGCCTTTATAGCTACCTAGTTACGGTGTAGCGTTTGACGCTACCAAAATCACAATAATCCACAACTAGACAATCAAGTGACTTCATGTCTAAGGATGACAATACTGTTGCCACCACGAGAAGCGCTTGTGACTTTACATAACATGTATGTAGCCTTCTCGGAGATGGGTCAATCCAGTGCGCCATTACCCTTAATGCACACCCATGTGTTGGATCATGATACCTCCATATCGATCCAACCCCATACTAGTCTATAAATGATTTTCCTATTAATCATTACAATGGACTAGGGATATTTAAGATAAACAACACAATTGTAAATCTAAGTAATTCATTATATTAAATATCCAATAAGTAATACAATGAATGTTCTAGCCAAAAACAAGTTCATACCAAAACTAGATTGCCTCTAGGGCATATGTTCCAACAGTCTCCCACTTGCACTAGAGGCAATATGATGCATCCTGTATGCCAATGCTCCTAGTGTGCCCTTCATGCTTCCACTGAACAAGCGGCTTTGTAAGTGAATCTGACATATTCTCATCTGTAGGAATCTTGCATATCCGAACGTCTCCTCTATCGATAATATCTCGAATAAGATGAAACTTCCAGAGCACGTGTTTGGATTTCTGGTGTGACCGGGACTCCTTTGATTGCGCGATTGCCCCAGTGTTGTCACAGTACAACTATACTGGATCCGCAATGCTAGGAACCACACCAAGTTCAGAAAAAAAATTCCTGATCCAAACATCTTCTTTTGCTGCGCCATTTGCAGCAATGTACTCGGCCTCTGTTGTAGAATCAGCCACCGTCTCTTGCTTGGAACTCTTCCAGCTCACCGCTGCTCCATTCAGGCAAAACACATATCCCGATTGTGATTTGAAGTCATCTCTATCGGTTTGGAAGCTTGCATCCGTGTAACCCCTTACACGCAACTCTTCGTCTCCGCAAAATATCAAGAAAGCATCCTTAGTTCTTATCAAGTACTTTAGGATGTTCTTGACAGCAATCCAGTGACTCTCACCCGGATTGGATTAGTGTCTGCTTGTCATACTCAAGGCATATGACACATCTGGTCTAGTACATAACATGGCATACATGATATATCCTATGGCTAAGGCATAGGGAATCCTACTCATGCGTTCCTTCTCTACTCATTGGAAGGAAAATTACTCTTCGAAAGAGTAATTCCATGTGACATGGGCAAGAATCCCTTCTTGGAATCTTGCATGTTGAACCGTTTCAACACCTTGTCAATATATGTACTTTGACTTAGGCCTAGCAATCTTCTAGATCTATCTCTACAGATCTTTATACCAAGTATATAGGCTGCTTCCCCTAAGTCTTTCATTGAGAAACACTTTCCTAGCCAATCTTTAACAGATTGCATCATGGGAATGTCGTTTCCAATGAGTAGTATGTCATCCACATACAAGACCATAAAAGCTACAGAGCTCCCCCTAACCTTCTTGTAGACACATGACTCATCTGCGTTTCGCATGAAGCCAAACTCTTTGACTACTTCATCAAAACGTCGATTCCAACTCCTAGAAGCTTGCTTCAATCCATAAATGGATCGTTGACACGCTTTTCTTACGTGTTACCGCAAGTGCACGGTTCAAGTAATATAGGATAGTATTTCAACCCCGAGTTATCGATCCCACGAGGACAAGCTTGAGACTATTTAATTAGTTATTAACTTAGAGTACTGTAACCGGAGGAAGAATTGTGATTGACTAAGGCGTCACCCACAAACAAGTGACTGAAATTAAATAACAACTAAACTAATCTTTTTGTATTTTTTTTATTTTATTAAACAAATATGGAGAAACTAGGCAATCTCTAGATCACCTAGGGTTGTAGACGATTTCCGGATTAGCAAAGTAACACGTTAATCCTATTCTAGTTAAGTCGGGTAATAGTAGTGACAATCTCCTCTCGGTCTCATGTCGTTCTACGTTACGGTTTACTTGGTGTCCTGTCGGTCCACCTACATCTACCGGTCCGTTCTAGTAGGCTAACGACAATGCACGGAATGATGTCCTCTCAGACCACCACCACACGAACACCTCACTATCTCCTACCGAATCTACCCACTAAGGCCAATCCTACACACTTCTCTTCTCAGTCTCCGTGATTAAGGATTGTTTTTCATATCTCATCACAACTAGGTCTAAGTCGCTCTCGCGCACTCGCTAGCTAATTTACAAGTCTGGTTTATCACTCCGTTCTTGTCGGGGATTAAGCATAGCATATGAACAATTAGCTAGAATGGTATTAACATTAAGCAAGAAATTAATTCATGAATAAACCCTAAGTCTCATGATTATCAAATCATAATCTAGCCGTGTCAATAGACTAGATTCAATAACAAGATCACGAAACTAAATATTGATTCAATGAATCTAAATCCAAAAGCATGAAACAAAGTCTCAAATCCAGAAAACATATTGTTTACATAACCCTAGGCTTTCTAGAGAAGCCTAGCAAAACGTCTAGTTACTAATAATATTAGCAACACAACAAATTTTCTCCATACAAGTGGTTAAAAGAGGGAAGAAGAGATCAAACGCTAGAAATCGGGAAGATTGGCGCGATCCGGGCTCTTCTCCTTGCTTGAGGTTGTTCCCAATGAAGTCTCCTTGCTCTCCTCCTTGATCATGGATCTCAATAGGCGTGACTGATTATTTTCGTCCCTAGGTCGTCCTTGAATCATAACCCGCAGAAGTCTTCAGTAATTTCACAAAAGCCCCCTGAAATCTGCTCCTGACTTCAAAACGCGATATCTTCTTCGTCCGAACTCGGATTTAGCTCCGTGACCTATCGATGGAAAGCTCTCTGAGTATACTTTCATATGGAACTGGTATCACCTAAAAATGAATTGTATAACTCCGGATATGAACAAAATAGTGCAGACTGGTCATCCAAGCTCCTCCAATTCGACTTCTCTTCACTCCACTTGAGCTCCCATTGTTTCCGAAGTTCGTTCCATGCTTCCTATCAATCGATTAGCATCCGTACCTGCCAAAAAAACATTAAAAACATACCAAGCGATTATATTTGACAAATAACAATGAAATATGCATAGAAAATGCCCGGACTAACAATATAGCACATGGTGAACATCAAGTGATAAAACGACCTTTATTCTCTAACATTAGGCTCAATTCATTCTCAAATACCTATTAAAATGTGGTAAATGCTAAAGAATTATAGCCCCTAAAATTTTCTATCAATCTTTGCAGCTTACAAACTATATTGGCCTGCTTTGGATCTTCAAAACCCTCCGGTTGTATCATATACACGTCCTCGAGGAGATTCCCATAGAGGAATGCTATTTTGACATCCATCTTCCAAATCTCATAGTCGTAGTATGCTGCAATGGCAAGTGGGATTCGGATGGATTTGGTCATAGCGACTGGTGAAAAGATTTCATCATAGTTAATACCATGAATTTGTCTGAATCCTTTAGCCACCAATCGGCCCTTATAGGTAATCACATTACCATCCACGTCGATCTTCTTCTTGAAGACCCACTTGCACCCTATGGTCCCGCGCCCCTTCGGGTGGCTCCACCAAAGTCCATACTTTGTTGGTATACATAAATTCCATCTCGAATCTCATGTCTTCAAGCCACTTCTGACAGTCTGGCCCTTTCATGGCCTTTTCATAGGTAGTAGGCTCATCATATATGAGCATCGTGTCACCCGAATCAGTCATGAGAAGTCCATACCTCTCTGGCTCCTGGCGCACTCTACTAGATCTACGAAGCTCTTGTGCTACTTGAACAGGCTGTTCCACAATTTCTTGTGGTTCCTGTTCATGTTCCATAGTTGGTTCAGTGTTTTGTGGTTCTTGAATTTCTTCAAGTTCTACATTCCTCCCACTTGCTTCTTTAGAGACAAACTCTCTTTCTAGAAACATGTCGGACCAAGCAACAAACATTTTGTTCTCAGTTGGATTGTAGAAGTAGTAACCCTTATTTTTCTTAGGGTACCCCACAAACTTACACTTACCCAACTTTGGCCCTAGCTTGTCTGATTGTAAACGTTTTTCATAGACATCGCAGCCCCAAATCTTCATGAACGACAGTGTGGGATGCCTCCCACTCCACATCTCATGTGGTTTCTTCATGACTAATTTAGATGGAACACGGTTAATGGTGAAAGTTGCACTTAATAGATAGCCCCAAAATAACAATGGAAGATCGGTTTGACAAAACATAGATCGAACCATATTTTATAGTGTTCGATTCCTCCTCTCGGAAACGCCATTCCATTGTGGCGTTCCGGGTGGAGTGAGTTGGGACACGATCTCACACTCTCTAAGATAGTCGTCAAACTGTTGGCTCAAGTACTCTCCTCCACGATCTGATCGCAGAGCCTTGATACTTTTGCCAATTTGCTTCTCTACTTCACTCTTTAATTCTTTGAACCTTCAAAGGATTCGGACTTGGCCTTCGTAAGGGATACAAATCCATATCTACTGAAATCATCAGTAAATGTAATGAAGTAGACGTAACCACCCTTGGCAGACGTGGCAAATGGCCCACATACATCAGTATGTACGAGTGCTAATTGCTCACTAGTCCTCTCACATTTTTTATTGAAACGGACTTTGTCATTTTTCCCAATAAACAAGCCTCACATGTCTCATATGATTCAAAATCAAATGAGTCTAGAAATCCATCCTTATGGAGTCTAGATACACGTTTCTCGTTTATGTGGCCTAAACAACAGTGCCATAAGTAAGCAGGATTTAAATCATTTATTTTAATCATCTTAGTATTAATGTTGTAGAAAGAATTGCTTAGATCAAGGACATATAGTCCATTAAATTATTGCGCACTACAATAGTGAATATTATTAAAATAAATGGAACAACAATTGTTCTTTATTGAAATAATAAAACATTCCTTGTCCAAACAAGAAATAGAAATAATGTTTCCGCTCATAGCAGGCACAAAATAGAAATTATTTAATTCTAAAACTAATCCCGAAGGCAGAGACAGCTCGTATACGCCTACGGCCAATGCAACAACTTTTGCTCCATTCCCAACGCGCATGTCTATCTCCCCTTTATCCAATCTTCTACTTCTCTTTAGATCCTGCACATTTCAACAAACGTGAGATCCACATCCAGTATCCAATACCCACGATGTTGAGATAGTTAAATTGACATCTACAACAAAAATACCTGGTGGTGGTGGAATCACTATTCCAAGCCTCTTGTCCTCCAGATATTTTGGGCAGTTCCTCCTCTATTGTCCAGGTTGACTGAATTAGTGACACTCACCTTTAGTTATAACACCTTTGGCAATGCCACCAACAGGCTTAAGGACATGTTCCTTGGACTTGGCAACTGACTTGCCTTTGCCCTTGGAGGATGAGGCAAACCTTTTTCCTTTTCCTTTCTGTACCATCATAATGGCCTTGACCTTACCCTTGTTGATGCTTTGTTCAGCTGTCCTCAACATATTGAGTAAATCTGGCAGTGGTTTCACGATCTCGTTCATGTTATAGTTCATGATGAATTGTCCATAACTCTCAGGCAACAGTTGCAGCACGAGATCGGTGGCCAACTCTTGGCCGACCGGGAACCCTAGTCGTGGGAGATTATCCAAGTACCCGATCATACGGAGTACGTGAGGTCCCACAGGGTTTCCTTCAGCCAGATGACATTTGAAAAATGCCTTAGAAACTTCATACCTCTCAACCTTTTTCTTCTCTTGGAAGAGCTGCTTCAAGTGTTCAATCATATCGACTGCATTCATGTTCTCGTGTTGCTTCTGAAGCTCAGAGGTCATGGTTCATAGCATGAGGCAGGCCGCATCATTAGCGTCATCAACACGCTTCTGATGCGCCTTTAGGAGTGCAGGAGTATTGTTCTCTGGACCTGCTGGAACTTGCTCCTCTATTGCGTACAGTTTATTCTCTTGCTTGAGAACGATTCTAAAGTTTCTGTACCAATCAAGGAAGTTGGTTCCAGAGAGCTTGTCCTTCTCAAGGAAAGATCATAGGGAATGTTGTGAACTCGATGAGTTGTTTGCCATTTGGAATTCTACAAAAGGAAAATACGCAAGTTTTAGTATTTGTGAACTTTTAACTATATTACATAATGGCTAGTTTATTAAATATAGCTCCCACTATTTTTCTACGGATTAATAACCCTCAAGATATTAATGCGGAAAATATCCTTATATTTTCTAGTGGGCCAAGATCCATGTTTCATCTCTTTTTGAGCTTGCTTTGGCAAGTCACCCAAAATTTGACTACTTTAAACAACTGCACATTACTTGCTTGTGCCATCGCATTGCATCATTATGAACCAAGTCGCCTTGCTTTGGCATGCACGAGCTTGATAAATCATGATGACAATGAGTGTTTAAATAACGAGAAGGCAAAACACAATATTTGAATTTTGAGAAATTTTAAAATTCAATTTTAATTGTTTTGTTGATCCATATCAACTGATCTATCTATTTTTGAGTTTGGGAACAACTCCAAATAATAGGTCCGGGTTGTTAATTATCTTATTATCCTAATTGCATGCATCATCCATACACCAACCACAAAATAATAAGACAAGAAAATAAACAACCACAAAATAAAATAAAACGTGATATGGATATGGCCTTTTCTAGACTAAGATATTACCAAGCCAATGGGTATTTCTATGAACCCTAAAAGCAAACACATCTCCATGCGTCTTCATCTTTTGGTCCATCCTTCATATTCATGTGGAACGCCTATTCTATCCAGTACTAGCTAAAAACTATACTAAATAAAATAAATCTCACAAGTTGAGAAAAAATCAGCTCGCAAGCCGTAAACCCTAATTAATTATTACATTAAATTGATCAGCTCGCAGGCCTTAAACCAAACCACAAATTTAAACAATCACACTAAATCACATCCTAAGGCCATATCCAACCACCATGCGATTGCACATAAACTGTTAAAATCCAATTTTAACGCGCTTGGTCAATTTTAATTGATTTTCGGATTTCTAGAGTTAAAACGATCCAAGGGGCCCACCTCACAATGGACGAACCACCTTGGAATCGCTCCGGGCCGAGCCTAGGCCGGCCGGCCCAACCCGTGGGGTTGGCAGACCGCCTAGGCCATCGGCCTAGGTCTCTTGGGTGGCAAGGAAAGAGAGGGGGGGGGGGGGGTCCCTAAGGCCGATCCTCCTAGTTGTTTCCAAAACAACTCCTTCCTTGTTCCCCAAGTTCAAAAAGTTTCCAAATTTGAAACTAGTTTCTAAATTGGTGCCCAAACCCTAGATCTAAGATCCTAAAATTTTTCAAACTCACTAATTCATGCTTCCAATGCAAAAACTAGGTCTTGTTTTGTTTGATTATTGACAAATTGCATCATATGCTTGATTTGTCCGTTTTACGCGATAAACAACAAATTTAAAGTGTAAAACTATCAAACGTAACACATAAACCACATATATGTTCTACGATCTGTGACTCTAATACCACTGTAGGTTTTTGATCAGGGATACACAGCGGAAAAAATAAATAAATTATCCATTCAATACCCTCCTAGATTTGAGATTTATATCTTCCTTCTCCTTTGTGCTAGCTTGGACCGGAGGAAGAGGAAGAAGAAATCATGCAACGAGATCACAAAGGAAGCTTTCGGCTTCCTCTTATGGCCGACGGGTAGGGGGCGGACCAAGTGGCGGTCGGCCTCTTGTGTCTTGCTCTCGCTCTCCTTGTTTCCTTCCCACTCAACTTATGTTATGAGCATTAGTGTGGGAAGGAAGCTTGGAGCATCCTTTATATAGTCCAACAACTCCTTGTCAACTACCTAAAGGCCCTTCCTAATCCAACATGAATTCAGAATAGTCCCTTCCTTGCATATTAGTCCTACTAAGTTTGCAAGGTGTTGGAAAGTGATCCTTCTAATTAATTAATCATATTAATTAATTCTCAAATCTAGTTCAACTCTATCTAGAGTGTGACCCCATAGGTTCTATCTAGTTGGTAGCAACAATTTACTAATATGGAGCGGTCTCTAGCAAGACATCCATTCTAGCCAACTAATAGAATAGTCATCCGACAAACCTTATGCAAGTAAATGTCACATCCCTTTGTCTCTATATCCGGATTGGACACGAGACATACAAGTCACACTCGTATATTAAATCCATAGTTTCTCGATCCTGAGAATAGCCTTATTCGTGCAAATAACATCAATATCCTATATTGATTTATTTGAGTATGGCAAGACATTCCATACGCACTATCCCTCGAGTGGCCTCGGATATTTACTCCTGTTATGTAAAGGGACAAATTTTATCTACGTCTACTACGATTTCTAAGCTTGCTTCTTATTGTATCTGGTACATACCTTTATAGCTACCCAGTTACGGTGTAGCGTTTGACGCTACCAAAATCACAATAATCCACAACTAGACAATATAGTGACTTCAAGTCTAAGGATGACAATACTGTTGCCACCACGAGAAGCGCTTGTGACTTTACATAACATGCATGTAGCCTTCTCGGAGATGGGTCAATCCAGTGCGCCATTACCCTTAATGCACACCCATGTGTTGGATCATGATATCTCCATATCAATCCAACCCCATACTAGTCTATAGATGGTTGTCCTATTAATCGTTATAATGGACTAGGGATATTTAAGATAAACAGCAAAGTTGTAAATTTAAGGACTTCATTATATTTAATATCCAATAAATAATACAATGAATGTTCTAGCAAAAAACAAGTTCATACTACACTAGATTGCCTCTAGGGCATGCATTCCAACATCTTATCCCAACTCATTCCACATGGAAACACCACAATAGAATGGTGTGTTTAAGAGGAGGAATCGAACATTGTTGGACATGGTTTGATCTATGATGTGTCAGACTGATCTTCCAATATCATTTTGGGGCCATGCTTTTTTAACTGCAGTTTTTACCCTTAATCGCGTTCCATCCTAATCAGTCATGAAAACACCATATGAGATATGCACTGGGAGGCGTCCATAGTGTCGTTTATGAGGATTTGGGGTTGCAAGGTCTATGTAAAGCGTTTGCAATCAGACAAGCTCAGACCCAAGTTGGATAAGTATAAGATTGTGGGATATCCTAAGGAAACGAAAGGATATTATTTCTATAATCCGACCAAGAACAAAGTGTTTGTTGCTCGGAACGGTGTGTTTCTAGAAAGAGAGTTTGTCTCTACAGAAGCCAGTGGGAGGACTTTAGAACTTGAAGAGGTTAAAGAACCACAAAGAACTGATCTTACAATGGAACATGAGAAGGAACCACAAGATGTTGTGGAGCAACGTGCTCAAGTAACACAAGAGCTTCGTAGGTCGAGTAGGATACGTCAGGAGACAGAGAGGTATGGACTTCTCATGACTGAGCCCAGTGACGTATTGTTCATGGATTATGAGCCTACAACTTATGGAGAGGCCGTAAAGGGGTCGGACTCTCAGAAATGGCTTGAGGCCATGAGATCCGAAATGAAATCCATGTATACCAATAAAGTATGGACTTTACTGGAACCACCTGATGGGGCTCGGCCCATGGGGTGCAAGTGCGTTTTCAAGAAGTAAATCGACATGGATGGTAATGCGATTGCCTATAAGGGCCGATTGGTGGCAAAATGATTCAGGCACATTCATGGTATTGACTATGATGAAACATTTTCCCCACTTGCGATGACCGAATCCATTCGTAACTTACTTGCTATTGCAGCTTATCACTACTATGAGATTTGGCAGATGAGTGTCAAAATAGTGTTCCCGTATGGGAACCTCCTTGGGATGTGTACATGAAACAACCAGAGGGTTTTGAGGATCCGGAGCATGCCGACAAAGTGTGTAAGTTGGAGCGATCCATTTATGGATTGAAGCAACCTTCTAGGAGTTGGAATCTAGGTTTTGATGACGCATTCAAAATTTTTGGCTTTATGAAGAACAAAGATGAACCTTGTGTCTAAAAGAAGGTTAGTGGAAGCTCTGATGCATATATGGTGTAACACCCCTTGATTCCCTGGCCTTCCGTTCAGGACCGGAGAGCCCAAGTGGGTGCGACTCAATATGAAATGGTGGAAATCGAGAAAAAACATTGCCATTATATATTACATATGATAAAAGTTTCACACATCATCTTAAAACATTATTACACAAGTGAGAAGACTAAGAGTTCGATTTTACTAGGTGCGCTGATAAAACTAGATGAATCCGTGTGTTTCCCCGTCCTAAGCCAAGCCTTGTCCATCTAAACCTGCGGTGAGAATTAAAGCAAGAACCGCAGTTTCGAAAGTCAGCAATGAAATACTGAGTGAATAACACCCAATCATGTAAATCGGATACGGGATATTTTAACTCAAGTAGAAAATACTAAATGGATGAAGAGTAAATAATTCACATGTATTTAACTTCAAATAAAGATACAGCGGAAGTAAAAGACAGTGGAATAGCAAGGCATTCTCAAGTTCTTGTAAATTTTCCAGAAAATCTCCAATAATCATAATTAAATCCATATCCAATATCCAAACCATTTAATCTTAATATTTCCATTTCCATTAATATCATCCAATATCAAACTATTTAATCCATTAGTTGATACGGGGAAGAATAATCCATCACAAGCATCCAAGACCTTAAGTGCCGACACCCCCTTAAGACTTCTTGCGGCCAGAGAGGTGAGTACATGGAGCGACCCGGCAGGTTGTACCGGGTTAAAATACACAGGCCGAGTGGACGAAGCCAACATCGACAATAATAATCACAGGCCGAGTGGACGAAGCCAACACGACAATAATAATCACAGTCCGATTGGACGAAGCCAACACGACAATAATAATCACAGTCCGATTGGACGAAGCCTACACGACAATAAAAATAAGTTTTCCCCGCACAACTCTTTCCACTTTACGTTATTACACGTTATTATCTTCACGTGTCAATTTCAAAGAAAATATCTCAAACATAACCAAATCTCAAGTAAGGCATGTATGTCATAAAACACATTTTGAGACAAATTATAAAATCATATTTTGACACGAAAGAAACTTGGCACGCTAGACTTGGCATGTTTACTCACCTTTATACCACAACAAATATCACATCAGCTTTCACAGGTAGCCGTAACCCTCGTCTATGCACTCGTCACCTACAGTTTATAATTTCTAAATCAATCACAAGTCCAAGTATCATGTGTGGAATGCTATAATCCTAACAAGTCTCATTTGCCCTACTATCCCATTAATTACTAGCATACAATAATTATACAATAAACCGGTGACGTAAATAACTATATTATTTTTTTTCTCATAGAAATATTACAACTTATATAATTGCTAATTTGTAAAATTATTGAGTAATAAATCACATGTTAAATTTATACACACTCATATTTAGGAAATAACAAATTATTATACATCTTATTTTATTTTAGGCGACCACAAAGTTTGATTTATTCTACATTAATTTTTGCTAATCATTTATTAATAATAAATATACATACTATGTTTAGATAACTAAATTTATAAATATAGATTCAAATAAAAACAAGTGTTGAGTCATACATATTTATACATTTATGTTGGATAAATGATTTCTAGTATCTAGGAAAATAACCAACTTTATTTAAACAAGAGAAATGTGGATTGTTAATTGAGGAGTCTAATTATTAGTTATTATTTACCTAATTTAAATTTATAACTTATTTTATTTCATTAATATTATCCAAATAACTATTTTACTTAAAGCACTTGAAAATATTTATTTAACAACATGTATTTTTATTTTACTTATTTTTAAGAGAAACAAAAATATTTCATATTAAATAAATCCTACATAATTTAATAGCCAAATTTTCTTTTACATAATTAAAACAATATTTAGAAATGTTAGGAAATAATTTTAATCCAAAATAGCATTTTTAATTTTATAGTTTATATGCAGTTTATGTAAATAACAACTGGATCCCAAGTTTTAATAAAAGACACACAATCACCCCCACTAACAAATAGCAGTATGGTTTTATGGCAGATTCTACCCTGGTAGTTTCTGAAAGTACATTTTAACCCCCCAGCTCAAGATCACATAACACTTTCTTCACCCAATCGATCCAAGTCCAGATTTAGCCATTAAAATTGCATTTTGATTATCAAAAACAAATCAAGGGAGGATTTCGAAGTTACCCACACCAAAAATCGCGAAAACGGTTGAGAATTGGGTCCGGTTGAGTTTGTCGTCGTGGTTTCCGGCGGTGATGGTCGAATCCGACGACTCTGGCGTTGTTGGCTCCGATTGTTGGCATTTATGGACTCCTCTGACCTCCAGAAGGTGGATGGTAGGGAGGCAAGTTCAAACCGGAAAAACCGCAATACGAGCCGAACAGGGCGGTTTGGTTCGGTTCGGTAAGGTTTGCAAGCTATTAAGGTTCGGTCCAGGTTTGCAAAAATCCCAAACTGTATAATACGGTTCGGTTTAGGTTTGAGATACCACAAAACCGTAAAAACCGAACCAAACCGTTTATGTAGCATATTAGGCTACACAACTACCAAACTTGATAACTTCTACACATATATCATATCCAGTATGTACCTCAAAATCGAACTGAACACATTAAATGGTCCTGGAAATGATGTAATGTTTTTTACTTCATTTTTTAATTGCTTGACATAGAAATTTTAGCAATTATTTGATTGTTGAATGAACTATTAAGAAATTTTAAATCAAATAATATATTTCCAAAAACCTGGTTTGAAACCAAACCAAACCGGTTATTCTCGGTTCGGTTTTTCAGTTTGGAGTGATGAACGGTCCGGATTAGGTTTGGGTTTTGCCCAAACTGTTACATGCGGTTCGGTTTGGTTGGGTGCCAAAATCGGACCGAACCGAACCGTTTTCATCCCTAGTGGATGGCACCAATTTTAGGAAGTGGGTGCGTCGGATTTAGAGAGGCCGAGCTTTCGCTGGCGTAAATGGCGTCGCCGGCGACGGTGTATCTTGACGTGGCTTCTCTGGGGCTTCTTGGCTTCAGTTGACGCCTCCTAAGGCTTGTTCGGACCACTGGGAGTCGAATGGTACTGATAACAGAGGGTGGGTGCTTCTTATTCACCGGCGGTGTACTTCGCCAGCGTCAATGGCGTCGACGGCGATGGCGGGTCCGGGTGATTCCGCAGCAATTTGGTGTCGTTGTTTCTTCTCCTCTGATCGAAACAGGGAGGAGAGGGGAAGTTCGGGTCCAATCGAGGGAAAGAGAGGAAGATGACAGTGGGGGGGGGTGGTGGTTTTGTTCGTCGGAGGCGGCAGCGGCTTCACTGCCGCTGCTACTTCTGCTGCTCTTCGCCGGAGGAAACATGGGAGGAGAGAGAGAGAGGCAGAGGGGTGGAGGAGGAAGTGGTGGTGTTGCCAGTTATGGAGGTGGCGATGGTGTTGGTGGTTGTGACGGGTGAGAGGAGGGAGAAGAAGAAGAGAATAAGAAGAAGATGAAAAGGGGGTGAGGACAAATCTCCTTGATTTTTGGGAGAACCTAATTTTTCTTAAACAAGCTGAGGATGCTGTGAGAATGGGAGAAATGTTTCTCCATTTTTTATTTTTTTGTATTATTTAATTCACTCACATTAATATATCCTCTAGGTATTTGACTTTCTTCAAACTACAACTACCACCCCCCTAAATTAACTAGTATATATATTCAGGAACTACAATCGCATCCCCAATTAACATATATCTAAAAAAATTACTTCATAAAAGTCAGCAATTATCCTCTAAATAAAACGGGGTATTACATATGGTCTTGTATGTGGATGACATACTACTCATAGGAAGCGATGTCCCTACCTTGCAATCTGTTAAAGATTGGATGGGGAAGTGTTCTCAATGAAGGACTTCGGGGATCCAACTTATATACTTGGTATCAATATCTATAGGGATAGATCAAGGA
This sequence comes from Linanthus parryae, assembly GCA_023055425.1. Lineage (NCBI taxonomy): Eukaryota > Viridiplantae > Streptophyta > Magnoliopsida > Ericales > Polemoniaceae > Linanthus > Linanthus parryae. The sequence goes on along the minus strand of JALGPY010000002.1, from coordinate 112,569,203 downwards.
AGATGCTTGGCCTAAGTCAAAGTACATATATAGACAAGGTGTTAAAACGGTTCAACATGCAAGAATCAAAGAAAGGTTTCCTGCCCATGTCGCATGGAATCACCCTTACGAAGGCTGACTGTCCTTCCAATCAGATTGAGAAGGGCCGTATGAGTAAGATACCATGTGCGTCGGCTATTGGATCTATCATGTACGCCATGTTGTGTACTAGACTAGATATGTCATACACCTTGAGTATGACAAGCAGATACCAGTCCAATCCGGATGACAGTCACTGATTGTTGTCAACAATATCCTTAAGTACTTAAGAAGAACTAAGCATGCATTCTTGATATATGGTGGGGAGGAAGAGCTCAGTGTAAAGGATTACACTGACACGCACTTCCAAACCGACAAGGATGATTTCAGATCGCAGTCAAGATTTGTGTTTTGCTTAATGGAGGAACTGTGAGCTATAACGGGCTCCAGGAAAGATTCAGTTGCCGATTCTACAATACAGAACTGAGGATATTATTGCATCAGATGCACATACTTTAGAGATTCCGTCTCATTCAAAAGATTATCGAAAAGTAGATGTGAAGATATGAAAAGTACTGAAAGATGACGTCCTTGCGGACTTTCTCGCCAAGACCCTTGCTCAATGAAAGCATGAGGGTTGCGCTAGATAAATAGGCATACGAGATGCAACAGATTGGCTCTAGTGCAAGTGGGGGTCTGTTGGTTTTGATGACCTAGAGGCAATCTTATTTTAGTATGAACACTGTTTTGGCTAGAATATTCATTTTATTATTTATGGAGATATTTAATATAATGAAGTCCTTAGATTACATATGTTGTTTATCTTAAATATCCCTAGTCAAGTATATTGATTAATAGGACAATCACTATGCATGGAGACTAGTATGTAGGTAGATTGATATGGAGATATCAAGTCTAACACATGGGTATGCATTAGGAGTAATGACATATTAGATTGACCCACCACGATAAGACTACATATGAATTATGTGAATGTCAAGTGCTTCTCGTAGTGACAATAGTGTCGTAGTTGTAATACCCTGTTTTTATCGTAGGGGTAATTGGTGACTTTTCGTATAGTCTAGATGTTAATTATATGTTAATTGAGGAGGTATTTGTAGTTTCAGAAAAAGATAAAGTAGTTAATTATGGGGTCGTTGAAAGATCTGCAGCTCATGATATTGATATATGGATAAATATGAATAAGGAGCTTAGATTCCTTGATGATGAAAGCCAGAAACACAGGCTGCACTTATTGGAAATATTTCTAATTTTCAAAGCTTCAAATCTTTGAGGCACTGTAGCTATGCTTATATATATATATACTTGTGACTATATGTTTTGTGCAGGACTTTGATTTTGATATGAACTGAGTTATACAACTTTAAATTTAACACTATCCAGGCATTAGTAATCCTTGTTTTGGTTGGATTAACATTATATGAAGGTTTGAGTTGGATTTAAAAATCAAAGTTCATTCTGATGAACTAGAAGACAAAGCTTCAAAGCTTTGAGATTCACTGAGTACACTTCACTGCTAAGTTCAGCTGATCAAATCTGTGTATGTAGGTTATTTATTTGGGATTCATAACTTGTTATGAATCTATTATTGTCTATTAATACTTATTCCATAATGTGTTGATGAAATATTCATCAGATTGGATGTATTAGCTGAGTTTATTTTCAGACAAAACCTAGCCCAGTTTTTCTCATGAACTGTTGGCATATTGCTAATCAATTCTTGATGCTAGTTTGGCAGGATGTTGTTTGATCTTGTTTGTTGAGTGTATGCAGGGTTGTTGGGCGTTCCAACGTCCATAAACCAATCAAATAGCTATCCAATCATAGTTGTTGAAAGAAGCATATCAGGGAAGAGGATTTTTAGGCATTCAGTTCCTAAAATCACTCTGGTTGTTGCAGGCTATTATTTAAAGAGATCAGTGCTTTGAATTTGAAGAGAGACACATAGATTGCGACCGATTATCGTGAGATTTGAAGAGTGCTACAAACAGGAGAGATCAGAACATTCAAATCTCCAGAATCATCAGGCCACTGACACTGTAGAAGCAAGATCACTCATCACAGATTGAAGAACACTTCCAAGCTTTATTGCTTATCTTTATTCTGTGTACTTCACACTTGTACTAAACTTGTATTATCATTCTGTATTCTTAAACCTCACAAACTTAGAAGTTTAGTTTTTCAAGTGAACAAAAAATAGCTTCTTATTGTTTCAACAGGTTGTAGCTGTAACTAGATAGGTTGGGAACCACAAGCTGTATAGGTGAAAAGGTAGCTCACTTAGGCTTGAGATCTATGGCTAAATCTGGGTGATTCATAAGAAGTTGTGTTTGAATCCTGGAGGGATAAGATCTCTTAGGAAGAGACTAGGTCCAATTGTCACTGAACTCTGTAAAATCCTTGTGTTCTTGTTGCTTACTTTTTATTCTTTCATTGCAGTCTAATTAGGAAGTTTCAAAGCTTTGGAGTTTTCCAAATCTCAAAGCTTTGAAGCCTCTCTATTATGTAGTTATATTTTTAGGAACTTTTGACATATAACCCCCTTGCAGTATTGGTTAGCTAACACTTTGCTACATGCAGTATGAGTTTTGTCACTTATCTACTCTCCAGTATTCAATTTACTGACATTACACCCCCAATTAACTAACACTGTTAATGCAATCCGTTAAGTATTGATCAAGTGAAGGGCATATTAGTCTTTTTGTTTTTTGTTTTTCTTTTTTCCCTATTCTTTCTCTTTTGTCTTCTTCTCTTCATCTTCTTCCGTTGCCTCTTCTTCTCCCCTTCTCTGTTTCTTCATCATCTTTTTCTTCTTCGTCTACTTCCTCTCCCTGAAGTATTTTCCTTCTTTTGGTTCTTCGAAAATGAAAACAAAAGCTAACAAACTGGTGGACACTAGTTTTGCAATTCAACTCGTGGGTTCAAAGCACTGCTTATTGATTTGATTGGGTGCAGAATTGGGAAACTGACATTGTTTTATTCGAAGGTTAGCAATCGGGAGCAGAGAGAGTGATTGTTTCGTGAGGCAGAGCAATTGGGTAATCAATCGAGGAGAAACCTATGGATTCGCGGTCTCGTTAACCGGTGATGAGAGAGGGAGAGGGTCTGGGTTTTCTCATCAGATCGGGGTGGACTGGTGGTTCGTTTTGAGTTCATGGGTCTGAATTGGAGGGTATTGTGGACAGCGACGGTGGTTACCATCGGGGCTGGGGCTGTGATTTGGTCAAATTCAGAGGGGGAAGGGACTCTCTGGTGGTCGGAGATAAGAGTGAAGGCGGTGATGGTGGGTTGTTGCTAGGGTTCGCAGAGATAGACAATCAAGAACGGGGAAGGAGAACGGTGGAATTGGCAGAGGTGGAAGCAGAGAAGAAATAGAGTGGGAAGAAGAGGCGACGGATGAAGAAGATGGATGTGGCAAAGGAAGAAGACTTTGTTTTGACCAAACAAAGGAAGAAGATTAAGAACAGAAAAAAATAAGGGAAAAATAGAAAAAGAAAAGTAAAAGACTTACATGCCCTTCACTTGATCATTATTTAACAGATTTTATTAACCGTGTGATTCAATTGGGGTGAAATGTCAGTAAATTGAATACTGCGGAGTAGATAAATGACAAAACTCATACTGCATGTACGAGAGTGTCTGCAAACCAATACTGCAAAGGAGTTATATGTCAAAAGTTCTATCTTTAGTTTCTCTAAACTGTTTCAAAGCTTTGAGATATCAATTGCATACTCTACTAAAGTTTTTTAAAATGCTGTGTTTTAGCAAAAGTTAGCATACTCTATTCAACCCCCCTTCTAGAGTATTTAGATCATGCTTTTTACTTACATTACAAACTTTCAATTGGTACCAGAGCCTGGGTCACTTTTAAGGATCTAACAATCTTGTGACACTGAGTAATGTAGGTGATGGAGGATTCTCACAGGGAAGAGCAGCTAATAGACCTCCACTGTTCTGTGGTGATAACTATGTGCATTGGAAGACATTGATGGAGATGTTCATCATAGACCAAGACATGGAGCTATGGTTTATTGTTGTGAATGGCCCAAATTTATTCTATACTACTACCAATGGAGTCAAGACTGTCAAACCTGATGAAGATCTCTCAGTCACTGAGCTGGAAAAGGTATCAAAGAATTACAAAGCTTTGAACTTACTGTATTGTGTTGTTAGTGCAGATGAGTTTAACATGATATCCAACTACAAAAGTGCACATGAGATATGGGACAAGCTAACTATCACTTATGAAGGAACTAGCCAAGTCAAGCAGACAAAGATCAATATCCTTTTGAGACAGTATGAACTGTTCAAGATGAATTTTGAGGAATATATTAAGGATATGTTCAAAAGGTTTACTGATATTGTGAACAACTTGGAATCTTTGGGAAAAGCTTTCTCATATGAGGAAAAGGTTAGGAAGATACTCAGAAGTTTGCCAAAGGAAAAATGGGAGCCTAAGACAACAGCAATTGAGGAGGCTCAGGACCTAAGCATTCTGGAACTTGATGACCTACAAGGAAAATTGCTCACTCATGAGATCTCCATGAAGGAGGTAGACGGTGACCTGAGTGATAACATCAAGAATCTGGCACTCAAGGCAAAGGAAAATGAAAAATCTCAAATCCTTGAACAGGAGGATGATGATGATGAAATAAGCCTTGTCCTTGATTTCCAAAGCCTTGGCCGTAATTCTGAAAAAGAAGAGAAACTTTGGAAACAAGAACTAAAGCAAAGAAAAATTCAGATCCTCTACCAGCAAGGATCAAAAAGGTAAATCTAATTCCCATTCATATAAACCTAAAGTTATGAATTAATATGAATGTGGAGATGCTGATCATCTGGTGAGAGATTGCCCTCAAAGAATAAAAGCGGGAAATTTCCTAAGAATGAAAATGACATCAGAAGAAAGAAGGCAATGGTAGCCTTATAGAGTGATTCAGACTCTTCAGACTCAGATTCTGATGAAGAACAAGCCAATCTCTGTTTAATGGTTGGAAATCAAGAAGATCACTCTTCTGAGAAGCCAATTGAAGATATGGTAAAGAATCTGTTATCTGGTCCTTCTGATGTTTTACCTGAAATCCTCAAGAGCATGTTTTTGAATGAGGAAAGTTACAGGAATGAGATTGAATCTTCGAAATTAAAAGTTCATGAGCAAGCGAAGAAAACTTAGATTTGGTTTTTCAAAACAAATGTCTTGAAGCTAGTAAGTTAAAGATTGATAGTGACTTCAAAGCCTTGGACAGTAGATTCAAAGCTTTGAAATCACAATTCAAAGAAATTGTTGATCAAAACTCTCTTGTAACTGATAAATATGTTGATCTAAAGAGTCATTCAGATGATTTAGAACAAGAGATCACTTCATTAACTAGTGAGCTTCAAGAATCCAAGAAAATTCTTTCAACCTTTGCTGGCTCAGAACATAAGTTAAATCTTATGCTTGGAGGAAGCATGCATACTGTATACAAAAGTGGAATTGGTTATAACCCAAATTTTCCAAAATGAAACCAAATCACATTTGTACAATAATGAAACCAAACCACATTTTACCACAATTTTTCAAATTGTGGTAAAATTGGACATGTGAAATTAACTTGCCCCTTTAGAAGGACAGAACCTCATATAATGAGGAACACCTATCCTTATCAGCTTAAGGGACACGTGAAACATATTTGGGTTCCAAAAGGAATTATACCACTTAACATGGTTGATTCTGAGTATGAATCCAAATTCTACACTTGGTCTAATAGCCTGTTAAGCATTGATTGAATTTTGTAGGATGTCACCAAAGCTTTGAAAGATCATAAATGGATTTTGGATAGTGGATGTTCCAGGCACATGAGTGGAAAGAAATCTTTATTCAGTGAGCTTAAAGAGCAATCAGAGGAACAATAACACTTGGTAACAAAGCAAGGTGCAACATAATTGGTATAGGAAGTATTGGTAATAATTACGCATTGTCAATTTCAAATGTTTATCTAGTTGATGGTCTTATGTATAATTTATTGAGTATTTCTCAGCTTTGTGACAAAGGACATAAGGTAGTTTTTGACAAGGAGAAATGTGTGGTGCAAGATGAAAAATCATAAAATTTCATACTCACTGCTCCCAGATCACATAATGTTTATGCTCTAAGTACTGACAAAGTTGCAGGAGAAAATCTGAAATGTCTCAAAGCTTTGAAGGATGACTCCAAGCTTTGGAATAGAAAGCTTGGTCATATAAGCATGCACACTATGAACAAACTCATCTCAAAAGATCTGGTAAGGGGATTACCTATCCTGAAATTCAAATATGATGAGATTTGCAAGGCGTGTACTCAAGGTAAACAAACAAAGAGTTCATTCAAACCAAAGAACTTTGTAAGTACTTCCAGACCTTTAGAATTGATGCAATTGGACTTGTGTGGTCCTATGAGGGTTCAAACACCCAAATGTAAGATATATATGCTTCTTATGGTTGATGATTATTCCAGATTTGCTTGGGTTATGTTTATTATAGATAAGTGTGAAGCATTATCTGAATTTTCAAATATTTGTAAAGAGCTTCAAACTTTGAAAAATTTACCTGTTACATCTATTAGAAGTGATCATGGTAGGGAATTTGATCAGCTTGATTTTTATTAATTTTATGCAAAGCATGGCATCCCACACAACTTTTCTGCACCTAGAACTCCTCGGCAGAATGGAGTAGTTGAGAGGATAAATAGAACTCTTGAAGACATGTCGAGAACCATGCTACTTGAAAGTAATTTGCCTAAGTATGTGGGCAGAAGCTGTTAATACTGCCAATTATATGCTCAATAGATGTTTGAATAGACCTATTTTTAAGAAAACTCCTTCTGAATTATTCAAAGGCAGAAAGCCTAGTGTTGCTTATTTTAAGACTTTTGGGTGTACTTGTTTTGTTCATAACAATGGTACAGATAATCTTAGTAAGTTTGATGCTAGAAGTGATGACGGTGTTTCTCTTGGTTACTCTCAAACTAGCAAAGGTTACAGGGTTTACAATAAGAGAACTAAGATTGTAGAGGAGAGTATTCATGTGATTTTTGATGGAAGCACTGATGATTCTCTGAGTAAAAGTTTTGCAGATCTCAATTTGAACAAGTTGGAGGCTAATGATGACTATGAGAAAGTCAATAGAAGCAAAACTAAGCAGCATAAACATTCAGAAGAATCTCAAGGCCTTGAACCCCCTGCTGAGCCAAAATCTCAAAGCCTTGAGACTGAGACTGACAGGAAATATGATGCTCCTTCTACTCTGTCAAGAACTCAAAGCCTTGAAGGACCATACACTTGGACAGCCAGAAAGAAGTTCAAATACTTTTCAGATCATCCTGCAGAGAATATCATATCATATCCAACCACAGGAACTCAGACAAGAGGCCAACTGAGGAATCTGTGTGCTTTCAGTGCTTTTGTATCACTTATTGAGCCAAAGAATGCAAAATAAGAATAGATTGGATCATCGCAATGCAGAATGAGCTGAATGAGTTTGAAAGGAACAAAGTTTGGAATCTGGTTCCTAGACCAAAGAATCAATCTGTGATTGGAACAAGATGGGTGTTCCGAAACAAACTTGATAAAAATGGTAAGGTTGTGAGAAATAAAGCAAGACTGGTTGCACATGGATATCATCAAGAAGAAGGCATTGACTATGAGGGAACATTTTCCCTTGTTGCAAGGTTAGAGGCTATCAGAATACTTCTTGCATTTGCATCACATAATCATATAAAACTTTTTCAAATGGATGTCAAATCTGCTTTTCTATATGGATATTTACAAGAAGAAGTTTATGTTTCTCAACCTCCAGGTTTTGAAAATGACACTTCTCCATATCATGTTTACAAATCAGAAAAAGCCTTGTATGGAATTAAGAAAGCTCCAAGAGCTTGGTATGACAAACTCTCTAATTTTTTACTGGAAAATGGTTTCAAGAGAGGACTTGTTGACAAAACTCTTTTTATCAAGAATTATGAAAAGGATTTGTTAGTAGTCAGATATATGTTGATGATATTCTATTTGGTGCTAGTAATGATGCTCTTTCAAAAGAGTTTTAAAGTCTAATGTGCAGGGAATTTTAGATGATCTTGATGGGAGAACTGGATTTCTTTCTTGGACTTCATGTACATCAATTGAATAAAGGAATTTTTGTGCATCAAGGTAAATACACCACGACTTGTTAAATAAATATAACATGTCACAGTCCAAGGTAGTTAAGACTCATATGAGTTCATCATTATCTTTAGACAAAGATACAAGTGGTAAGAGTGCGAATCAAAATGAATATAGAGGTATGATTGGTTCACTTCTGTATTTAACTGCTAGTAGACCAGATATTATGTTTGATGTTTGTATGTGTGCTAGATTTCAAGCAGATCCTAAAGAAAGTCATTTGATTGCTGTAAAGAGGATTTTCAGATATTTGAATGGAGCCTAAGACTTGGGGCTTTGGTATCCAAGAAGATCTAATTTTATGTTGAGTGGTTATTCAGATGCAAACTTTGCAGGATACGAAGTAGACAGAAAGAGCATTTCAGGATGTTGCCAGTTTCTTGGTTCATCACTGATAAGTTGGCATTCAAAGAAACAAAATTCAGTAGCTCTATCAACTGCAGAGGCTGAAAACATTGCAGCTGGAGCTTGTTGCTCTCTAGTTTTATGGATTACTCAACATCTATGACATCTTGGATATGAATTCATAAATGTGCCTATCAACTTTGACAATACAAGGGCCATTTCTATATCAAAGAATCCAGTTCAGCATTCAAGGACGAAGCACATAGATGTGAGACATCATTTTCTTAGAGATCATGTTGAAAAAGGTGACCTTCTTCTATCTTTTATTTCTACTTCTAAGAAAATAGCTGATATTTTCACTAAACCATTGCCAGATGAGAGGTTTGCATCCCTAAGGCTTGAATTGGGTATGTTAAACAAGGATGCATTGGTTTAGGGGGAGTATTATTTTCTATGTGTATAGTATGTGTGGATCTCAAAGCCTTGAGATCATACTTTATTAAGCCTTGAAAGTATGGCTCAAAGCTTTGAAGTTTCTGTGTTGGTCTGAAACTTCTCAAAGCTTTGAACCACTGTTACACTGCTTTGATTAAGTGGATATGTATTCATTTAAAAAAATTGGATCGTGGATTATTTTGTAATATCTTTATAGATAATTACAGAATATTTCAAAAACTTCAGAGATTTTGACAAAATATCTGAAAAAATCTCAGGAAATCTTTTGCAATCTCTTTTGCATGCAAATCCCTTTTCAAATCAAACTCTTCTACCTACTTAAGCTAAACTTCAGGGTTTATTTCTCTCATTAACAAACTTCTATCTCTTCGTCTCTCTTTATCTCTCTCTCTCTTCTCTTAAACCCTAATCAAAATGGAGAGAAAGTCTAAAAGGATCAAGCATCAAGGTCAGACTTCCAACAAGAGGATAAAGAGGAAGGCTAACAGGAAGATCACCATTCATGGATCAGACTCAGAAGACACAGCTAGTGTCCATGAGACTTCACCTCCCTCAAATAAGGTCAAGAAGGGAAAGGAAGTGCAAGAAGAACCAGTGGCTGAGTCAGAATCTGAGTCTGCTACAGAAGAAGTGGTGAAGAACAAAGAACAAGGGAGTAAGGATGAGGGAGAAGAATCAAGCAAGAAGAAGAAGGAAGTGGCTGTTGAGAAAGGTGAAAAGAAGAGTGTGTCATCTTCAAAGGATAAGAAAGCTGATGAGAAGAAGGGTGGAGCAAATCCAGAGAAGGAAAGAGTGAAACACAGTTCAGTAAAGACCAGGAAGACTACAAATTTTGGTAAGAACTTGTTACCTGATTCCGAGTTTGTCAATTCAGAAGTTAAGACTGTATGGATGGATGGGTATGCAACATCCAAAGTATCTTTCTGTAGTCTAATCAGTACGGAATTGTTGGATTTATTAGACTTAGATTACATTAAGGATTTGAGGAAATCATCTGTTGGGAGTTTGTTAAATCCAACATCTGAGGCTTACCCTAGGCTGACCAGACTTTTCTATCTGAATTTAGTTCAAGAATTGGATGATAGTGATAAGTACATTCTTACTTCAAAAGTGGATGGTGTTGATATTAAGTTGGATCACAGGGTGTTTTCCAAAGTTTTGGGAGTACCTAGAAAGTATAAGGTTAGTGATCACCCTGATAGGAAGGAGATTTTGGAGAAGGACAAAGCCTTGTTTTTCTTGGAGGGAACCCCTACTGAACCAAAATAGTTAACACATTTTGTGTTTACCTGTGAAGCTAAAATCTTATTTTCTATCATCATGAGATGTGTAGATCCCATGGAGTATTCCAAAAAGCTGGGTGACAGATAAGGTGTTGATTCTGATGTATCTAATATGTCAAGGGTTTGAAGTTGATCTACCTACTGTTGTGATGAAGCATATGGTTTACTGGGGCACTAGGACTAGGAACCATTCCCTGCCTTATGCCAATGTCTTACCTTTGTTTTTCAAACACTTTAAAGTCTCTTTGGAGGATGAAGATAAGATAACTGCTGGTTTTTGGTTGGTGGATGAGGCATCTCTTCAAAGGATTGGGATAGTTAACACTGTCAAAGGAAAGTGGAAATTTTATTCTGAATTGAATGCTATTGAGCTGAAAGAGAAGGAGTTTATCAAACCTAGAACTGCTACAACCCCAAAGTGTCTGGTAACTTGTATTTCTCTCAAATACTGGATAGGATTGAAGTTTTGGCAGATGGAGTGGAGGATTTGAGACAAGGGTTGTTTAACCTGTCTAATGATTTCACTGAGTTCAAAGGTTTGGTGAACAATAAGCTAGACATAATTATCAAAGGATTGGACCTAGAGAAGATACCCTCCTCAGAAAGCAGAGAAACTAGCATTGACTCAGATGAAGTACTTGGAGAAGCCCTCAAGAAGCAGAAGCTGAAGAAGAAACCAGTTCCTATTGTTCTTACATCAGAGGATCTTTTTGATCAATCTGAGAATGAGACTGGTGATCAGGAAACAGCTGCAGAGACTGCTGAAAAGGAAGCTGCTGATTTGGATAACTTGTTGATGAAGTAGTTGAAAAAAAGTAAGCTGAGACTGAGGAAGCATAGGGTGAAGAAGGTGCTGAACAAGGTCAGAAAAGAGAAGAACCAGCTGAAGCTGAAGGAGATTCATAGGCTGAAACAGTTGAAGAGGTTGAGGAAGAAGCTCAGGACAAGGGAAAGTGAAAAGCTAAGTCTGGAAAGAAGTCTGCAAAGAAGGATCCTGAAGCTGAATCTTCAAAGACTTGAAGTCCAACCTTCTTTTTCTTTCTGCCCTTCTTACTCTTTCAAGTCGTGGAGTTTTTTTTAAGTTTGCTATTTCTCTTCAAAACACTCTAAACTAGATCCTACATTTCTTCTACTCTTTTGTTGAAAGACAAAAGGGGGAGAAGATTATATGTTTCTGTGTTAAGTTTTGAGTAGAATGCTGAATAATTTTGTAGGATGCTGGTTGGTTATTGCTATGCAGTTTTATTTTGTTAAAATGTTATATGATGCTATATTTTTTACTGGCATGGGTGAATCATTTGTATTTTTGAGTTGCAGGAAATTTGTTCATAATCTGGATTTCAGTAATGTGTTTTGTCCTTCATCAAGGGGGAGATTGATAGATCTGCAGCTCTTTGATATTGATATATGGATAAATATGAAAAAGGAGCTTAGATTCCTTGATGATGAAAGCCAGAAGCACAGGCTGCACATATTCAAAATATTTCTAAGTGTCAAAGCTTCAAAGCTCTGAGGCACTGTAGCTATGCTTTTATATATATATATATATATATATATATATATATATATATATATAACTTGTGACTAACTGTTTTGTGCAGGACTTTGATTTTGATATGAACTGAGTTATACAACTTTACATTTAACACTATGAAGGAATTAGTAATCCTTGTTTTTGGTTGGATTAACATTATATGCAGGTTTGAGTTGGATTGAAAAATCAAAGTTCATTATCACGAACTAGCTGACAAAGCTTCAAAGCTTTGATATTCACCGAGTACACATCACTGCTAAGTTCATCTTATCAAATATGTGTATGCAGGTTATTTCTTTGGGATTCATAACTCGTTATGAATCTATTATTGTCTATTAAAACTTATTTCATAATGTGTTGATGATATATTCATCGGATTGGATGTATTAGCTGAGTTATTTTCAGACAAAACCTAGCCCAGTTTTTCTCACGAACTATTGGCTTATTGCTGATCAAATATTGATGCTAGTTTGTCTGGATGTTATTTTATATTGTTTGTTGAGTGTATGCAGGGTTGTTGGGCGTTTTAACGTCCATAAACCAATCAAATAGCTATCCAAGCATAGCTGTTGAAAGAAGCATATCAGGGAAGAGGATTTTTAGGCATTCAGTTCCTAAATCACTCTGGTTGTTGCAGGCTGTTATTTAAAGAGATCAGTGCTTTGAATTTGAGGAGAGACACAGAGATTGAGACTGATTATCTTGAGATTTGAAGAGTGCTAAAAACAGGAGAGATCTGAACATTCAAATCTCCAGAATCATCAGGCCATTGACACTGTAGAAGCAAGATCACTCATCACAGATTGAAGAACACTTCCAAGCTTTATTCCTTATCTTTATTCTGTGTTCTTTAGACTTGTACTAAACTTGTATTATCATTCTATTTTCTTAAACCTCACAAACTTAGAAGTTTAGTTGTTCAAGTGAACAACAAAGAGGTTCTTGTTGTTTCAACATGTTGGAGCTGTAACTAGATAGGTTGGGAACTACAAGCTGTATAGGTGAAAGGTAGCTCACTTATTCTTGAGATCTAGGGCCAAATCTGGGTGATTAATAAGAAGTTGTGCTTGAATCTTGGAGGGATAAGATCTATTAGGCAGAGACTAGGTCCAATTGTGACTTGTGACTGAACTCTGTAAAATCCTTGTGTTCTTGTTGCTTACTTTTTATTCATTCATTCCAGTCTAAAAAGGAAGTTTCAAAGCTTTGGAGCTTTCAAAATCTCAAAGATTTGAAGCCTCTATTTTTTGCAGTTATATCTTTAGTTTCTCTAAACTGTTTCAAAGCTTTGAGATATCAGATGCATACTCTACTCAATTTTTGTAAAAGACTGTGTTTTAGCAAAAGATAGCATACTCTATTCAACCCCCCTTCCATAGTATATAGATCCTGCTTTATACTTACATTACAAACTTTCAGTTGTGATTGTAGTTTGAAGAAGCCATAAAACCTAGTTAGGTAAATTAACAAAAGGTTATAAAAAAGAGAGGAGCGGACTCCCGTAATTCACCATATGGTGAGTTTCCCAAGAATTCTCTTCCTCCCTCTTCTTATATTACGTCTTCTTCTTCTTATCCTTCACAACATCGATCACCGCCACCATCACAACAACCACCACCATCAAAGCTACCACCTTATCTCTCTTCCTGAGTCGCCCTCTCTCCCTGCCTTCTCTCCTCTGTTCGACAACAGAAGCAGCGACAGCTGCTCCTCTGGAGTCGCCGCCGGAGAAAGATTGACGGGCCACCATCCTACCACCATTGCTCCGTGTTTCTCTCACTCAGTGTCGAACCTTCTCCCTCTATCTCTCTTCCTCTCACAGACGACCAGAAAGCAGGAAGAACGAGAGGAGGCAGGACCACCACCATCGTCGGCGAACTCCATAAATTCCAACGAGAAGCTCGGGCAGCCATAATCGGAGCTACCCATCCTCCAAGCTCTCTCCCACTAGTCTAGTGAAGGTCCAAGGAGACTCCTTGATTTCCCAGCCGGAGCCAAGAGCGCCGACAACATCACTGACGAACACAACCGCCGACCCACTCGACGACAAACTCAAACTGCCTCGTTTCTCGACCGTTTTATGCGATTTTTGGCTTGGGTAAACTCTAAATCACCCAATTTTACATTTTAGTCAATCAAAATCGCAGCTTGAATCTTGATTCTATGTTTAGATCGATAGTTCATGTAAGGGGGTGAAAGTGTGTTTTACATAAATTAGGTGTGAGTGGAAAATTGTTGTTTCAGAAACTTTAGGGGATTAAAGTGTCTTTTAATAAACTTGTCTTGTGAGTGTAGGGGAGGTGCTAGATGACTTTTAGTTTAATTTGGAGGGTACTATTTGTATTTTACTTAAACATTACACTTTACGTAAAAATAAAAATAAAGATTTTGGAATAAAACTATTTTCTAGAAATACTAGTTTGTGTCCTCGTCGAACAAAAGTGATCCAGGTGTTGAAGTAGTATACGAGTCATACGTTAAAAATTAAACAAGAAACGTTTATTAATAACTAAATAGATATTGTTACATCGTGTTGAATATTTAAAAGTAGTTTTCTTAGAAGTCCAATATGTTCATTAATAAATATCCTACTTTGTCAAATTACTTAATCTCAAAGTATAGTAAGTTGATATTTTAAATAAATCAGTTATCTAAATATTATTTTTCGAATATACTTTGAGAAATACTTAGAAATAGTTTCTTTAATAAATGCTTATCTCAACTCCGATTACAATAGTTATTTTTCATTTTTATGATTATATGTTAGACAACAGTTATTTTTCCTAATAGATGTCTTTATGATGTCATCGCCTAGACAATTTAGTATCTAGTTCTTTTATTAAACTATTACAAAAATATTTCCAATGATTAATTTCGCTAATTAATCAATTTATTTCTATGGAGAGTTTACTTCAGAAAAATTTAAATATAATTGTTCGAATATTAAGATTACATGTGTTGCTCTATAATGAAGTCAATGCTAGTGTTCCAATTGGAAGAGTTTATATTTAAGGAAACTTGAGTGTTACTTGTCAAATTGGGTAGTAACATTGTAATTTGAAGATATAATTACTATAAAGTAGCAACAGAGAAGGATTTGACTTTATATTAAATTAAATGAGACTTTCTCACGCCGTCACTTACGTATCACGTGTTAGTCGAACTTGCGATTAATTAAAAATTATAAATATGTAGGTGATGAGTTCGTAGACGAGGGCTAATTCTATTTGTAAGAGCTTACGTGCTATTCGCTGCGTTTTTGAGGTGAGTAAACATGCCAAGTCTAGCGTGCCAATCTTCTTTCGTGTCAAAATATGATTTTATAATTTGTCTCAAAATGCGTTTTGTGGCTCACATGCTTTACTTGAGATTTAGGGGACGTTTGAAATAATATCTTTGAAACTGACACATAAAAATAATGATGCGTAATAACATAAAGTGGAAAGAGTTGTGCGGGGGAAACTTATTATTATTGTCGTGTTGGCTTCGGCCACTCGGCCTGTGATTATTATTGTCGATGTTGACTTCGGTCACTCGGCCTTGATTATTATTGTCGATGTTGACTACGGTCACTCGGCCTGTGTATTTTAACCCGGTTGCGACCTTCTGGGTCGCTCCATGTACTCACATCTCTTGCCGCAAGAAGTCTTTGGGGGTGCCGACACTTAAGGTCTTTGATGCTTGGTGATGGATAGTTCTTCCCCGTATAAACTAATGAATAACATGGTATTTCTGGATTGAATGTTTATTAATGGGACACTGGAAGACTGTGAGTTAATTGAAAGTTCCTATTTTGGATATTGGAAATGGTCTGGAATGTCCCCCCGGATAATATATTGGAAAATCATACAAGAACTCGGAAATTTTATTCTTCAATTGTCTTTTACTTCCATTGTGCCAAAGTTATTATTTCTTGTCTTTTTACTTAAAATATCTCTCATCTGTATTTGACATGCTTATGTGTTACTCACTCCGTATATATTGCTGACTTTCGAAACTGCGCTTCATGTTTTATTCCCACCGCATGTCTAAAAGAAGATTTTTTTTGTCTTAGGAGGGGAAACGCAGACTCATCTAGCATCTATCCGCACTTTTAGTAAAGTTGAACTCTAGACAATTTGGATCTTTTGTAATAATGTTTATGACAACATGTAAAACTGTTGGCATATGTAATATGTAACTATGGAATCGTTTGTTCTTGATTTCCGCCATTTCATTATGCGTAGCACCCTCCTAGGCTCTCCGGTCTGAAACAGAAAGCTTGAGAATCAAGGGGTGTTACAGTAGTCATACTTGAAATCACTAGATACTCTAGTTGTTAAATATCATGTTTTAGTATCATCAAACATTACACCGTAACTACGTAATTATAAAGATGATAATCGGGCATGATAGGAAGCAAGCTGAGAGATGGTAGTGACGTAGAGAGGATTTGTCCCTCCCACATAATGGGAGAAAATATCCACGGGCCACTCGAGGGGCAGTGCTTATGGAATGTCTTGACAGACTCAGATAAAACAATATGTGATTTTGTTGTTATCTGTATAGATAAGCCTATTCCCAGAATCAAGAAAATATGGATTGGATATACGAGTGTGACATTTATGTGTCGTGTCCAATTAGGATATGGTGACAAAGGGACATATACAGCACGGTAGCATTGGGCACAAGGTTTATCAGGTCACAAACTATTTGTATTAGTTGGGTCGCATTGAAGTGTTGCTAGACACCGCTCAATGTTTATAATTGTTACTACAAACTTAATAGAAACCTGCAGGGTCACACACCAAAATGATTAATCTGGATATAGATGTTAATTAGTAGGACTAATGAATGATTATATGGATCAAGGATCAAAATGCAGCCACATAAGTTTCAAAGTGGACTAATCTGTGTGTGGACGGGATTAGTATCGGGGCAAGCTTGTAGTCAATAAGGAGTTATTGACTATAAAATGGGAGTCTTAGCTCTATCATTTCATAAGATTTGTCATTGAGTGAACTAACAGAGCAAGGAGAGAGAGAGAGAGCCAATAGTTGGCCGAACCCCCTACCCGACGACAAAGAGCTCGACCGAACCCCTTCGGCCTCTTGCTCCGTTTTGCGTGTTCGCTTAATTCCTTCTTTGATATTGCTAGCACAAGGCGTGGAGAAGAACCCAATTATCAATCTCAATGTGTGGATACCAGTATAGACGAGGACACTATTCTTCGTTTTGATCACACAAACCTAAAAGGTACACCTTACTTCCTTTATCACGTTATGAGAGCTTAACCTGCGATTCATGGAGGGATTTTATCAAAGATTTTTAATTGTACTTCTGCTACGTATCCTGCATCAAAACCTAAAAAATCACCTCAAGAAAAATATACGAATAAAAAAAGAATGCGGGATTTTACGTGTTTCGCTAGCAAAAAATGTTTGCTAACTGCGTCCACGCGAAAACCACCTTTTATACACCAAGAGGAACAATTAAAATGATTTGCATGCCTAATAGTGTGAATACTATGTTCTTTATATAGTGCTTGGAAAACCACAAAAATTTCCAAACTTGATTTATGAAGAAACTTGTTTTTCTAATTAATCCACCATCGCCTTCAACTTCCAAGTCAACTCAAGACTTATTTGTTTCTAGCCGCCTTTGACTTTCAAGGTATGTTCAACAAATATCCACCTTTCCTTGAATTATCTCGTCAAGAGCAGTTGCATCTCTTCTCATAAACAAAGCTACGTCTTCTTCGCACCCAATGTCTCTTGTTAGGGTCAATGAACCCCCACAGGGTCCGACATGCTCCAAAGGGTCTCACTGGCTATGTTGAGCAATTCCACACAATGCCGGAACTTGCTCTCCAGAATTAGCTTCGTGAACATATCCACGGGGTTGTTAGTTGTCCCCACATTATTCACCTTGACCCTGCTTTGATTTCTCAAGAAATGATACCTGACATCGATATGCTTGGTCCCTTCATGATTAACCTGGTCCTTAGTCTAGCAAATCGCACCCAAGCTATCACAGTTGAATATCGCCTCGTCTTGACCATACCTTTAAGCCATATTTCCACATTTACCGCTTCCGTTAGAGCCATGTACTCCGCCTCCGTGGTTGACAAAGTCATCGTCGGCTGTAGCGTAGCCTTCATACTCATAAAAGAACCTCCCGTAGTAAACACATAGCCAGTCAATTATCTCCTGCTATCACTATCCCTCGCATAGTCCGAATCCGAGAACCTAACTACCAAGGTGTCTTCATTAGCCCTATAACATAGGACAATGTCAGACGTACATTTAGGTACCTGAATATGTGTTTCACTAACTCCAGTGATCCTTACTCCGTTGAGACATAAAATGACTTACCACACTAACATCAAATGCTAAGTCCGGTCTAGTACAGAACATAGCATACATGAGACTTCCAACTGCGCTATCATATGGACCTTGCACATGTTCTCCTTCCTCAATTTGAACAGTGTACATTCCTAGCTTGTTGTTAGTCGCCATAGGAGTAGCTATAGCTTTAGCTGATGACATCCCAAATTTTGCTAAGACCTTCTTGATGTATCTCATATGTGATAGAAAAATCTTCTTCTTCTTCTTCCTAGATCTATAAATCTCAACTCCTAGAATTTTCTAAGCAACCCACATATCCTTCATCTTGAATTTTGCGCTAAGATACCTCTTCGGTTCATGTATGTCCTTCATATCCACGGTTACAACCAAGATATCATCCACATACAGAACTAGATAGATTGGTGTCTCACCTAGAAACACCTTGTGATACACGTATCAATCATGCTCGCACTTCTGGTAACCAATATCAACATGAATCTGTCAAACATCTTGTACCATTGCCTTGACAACTTCTTAATTCTGTAGCGAGATCTTTTCAGCTTGCACACATGGTATTCTCTTCCAGTAACTTGGAACCCCTCCGATTGGCTCATGTATATTTCCTCCTACAACTCCCCATGTAAGAAAGTTGTTTTTACGTCTAGCTTCTCAATCTCTAAGTCGTGGTGCGCCACCACCGCTAGTAGCACCCTAATCTAAGTATGTTTGACCACCAGTGAGAAGATATCGTTGTATTCAACTCCTTCTTTCTGACAGAACGCTCTTGCAACCAACATTGCTTTACACTTGATGCCCTCTCCATCTATAGTTCCTTCCTTTTTGAAAACCCACTTGCAAGTGACTATCTTCCTTCATGTTGGCAATTGAACAAGCTCCTAATTCGATTTCTTGCTAAGAGACTCCATCTCTTCTCCCATCGCGGCAACCCATTGTGTTGACTCAGAACTAGATAGTGCAACCTTGTTGGGGGACGTCTCATCCTCCACCTCCTCGGCTACCTGTAATGCATTTCCCACCATACCATCATCTTTGTACCTTGCTGTAGGATTTATGAATCTCCTTGGTCTTCCTTCAACAATACTCTGATAAATAGGTTTCTCTAGTAGTGACACATCCCAATCAGACTCTTCTACTTTTTGCTCTTCGGTTTCCAGCGGCGGTGTAGGCAATTCGGATTAGGATAAGCCGGATCCGAACTTTCCTCCACCTTCTTCTCTCCATCCCCAATCTCTATCTCCTACACTTCTGCCAAGTGTAATCTTGTTGTCTATCCAAATTCCCTTCACACTTGTCCCAAAGCCCATAAATACCCCCTTCTTCGTCATTTGTTCTAGCTTGCCATTATCCACGTGATAATAGACAACACAACCAAAGACCCTCATATCCGCGTAATCTGCTGCTTTTCCGGACCAAACTTCAATAGGAATATTGCATCCTATACATGTGTGCGGGCTCCGATTTACGAGATAACACACCATGGAGACTGAATCTCCCAATAAACCCTAGAAATACCTACATTTGAAAGCATACACCTTTCTTTTGCTAAAAGCGTTTGATTCATTCTGTCCACTACACCATTCAGCTCTGGTGTGTGCCGAACGGTGTGTGACACGTTCCAACCACACAAGTGTATGGCTTTCGCAGTAATAATAAGAAAAGCCCGGATTGTCGAACCCAAAGGACTTACTGTGAATCGCTTAGCACTATTATCTTTGTGTGGGCTAAAGAAAATTGAGATTAATATGAGGGACGAGTATCATAATTGAGATTAATATGAGGGACGAGTATCTGAATTTCTATAGGATCACTATGTAATACCCCGTATTTTAATTAGGGGTTATTTGTTTATTTTGGAAAAATATTTGACGATTTAAAGAAATTAATATTTCAAACTTATTCTTGACTTAATTTTAGTTTCTAAAGTATAAGGGTATTATGTGGCATTTATGATTATCTAGTATTCCGTTTTGGGGCTATTTTGTAATTTATAAAAGTTTGGATATCTTTTAGTACTTGCTATTTTTACTATCAAAAGTGAAAATAAGATAATTGTGTTTATATTCATTAGTTAGTATCGCATTCCGAAAATACCCCTCTTGTACGTGTAATCTTGTACTTACCATCAATTTTCAATATTCGCATCTCAACCCTCATTTTATTTATACTTCAATTTCTACCCCAATAATTTGTTGGAAGAATTTTATTCTCTCATAGGCCCCTCCCCACCAAAAGTCAACACTAATAACAAAATACTCCTACCTCTTCCTATGGAGCTATACCCACACATATAGTCACATATGCATATAAGATGCAACCCCCCACACACACTACCACTACCTCATCATTTCATCACTCCTTCCACCCTCAAGTATCTCTCTCTCACTCATAAATTTCGTCCAAAACAATGAGGGCATCATAAACATCACCCTCTTCCTCAAAAACCCACTTCTCTCATCTCTCTCTTGCTTCCATTGAAGGAGCTACAAGTCTAGGGAGAAATCAAGCACTCCAAGACTCTCTAAAACTCCAAAATCTCTCTAAGGGCTGGTACTAATTGTTCTTTCCGTTCTATTCTCCTTCATAGGTTGTGAAAATAGTGTTAGAAGCATGTCTTGTTGGAAATTTCTTGAATTGATGATGCATGTGTGCCTAGAGCATGAAATTGAGACATTGGACTTGTGTTTTATCTAATTTTACACTTGATTCCTCAAATTTCCTTTTTGATATCTTTTTATATGTTTAAATGGATGTGTTTGAGCATAGGAACATTTTTCTCAAGTTGCATGTATCATAGAAATGATTTGATCAAGATTTGAAGGTTTTAGGGAAACATGCATGTTGATACAATCTGTGTAGTGTGTGAAAAATGTGATCTTTCTTATACTTTGGTCTCTTTAAAAATTTTAAAACTTACATTTTATGAAACTAGACTCATGGGGGGTCACTTTAAGAAAAAATTATCTTCATAGCATTCTTGAATAATGAGTAATGGTCATTTGAACTTGCATGTTTTCTGGAACTCTGTTTCTGAACCAATCTTGCCATTTCACTAAATATCCCATTTTCAGTAACTTTTGGCACCCCTTCTTTTTTTTTATTTTAAATAGACACATATATGATTAGTTCTGGAGAAGATGAGCATCATTGCCATTCTCCAAGTGGTAGAAATCACCTTTTAAAGTTGAGATTTACTTTCAGACTTGTCTCTGCACAACACTCTTTGTTTATTTCATATCTTTATTTCTATAATAGATATTAATACGATTCTTGATGTTTCAGAAACTAGACACATTTTTCTACCTTATTATAGAGTTTCATAATTTCTAAATTATTTTGGTATGGTAAATATGGCTCCAAAGTCACAGCTACAATTCTGTCCAGAATTGTAGTTTCACATTTTTTTGAAAACTTTACTTTTTGAATTTCTAAGGGGTTTGTTGGACTTATTTTGATATGTGAGCATAATTTTATATTCATAAGTTACATTTAGAAACATGTGCATATACAACACGTATTCTACACGTGAGTACACCACTTGAAAACGGGCTTTATTAGGATACTTAAGGATGGACCAAGTCTTATGACCTAGAAAACACCCATATAGGATTAGGGCATTATTTATTTAGAAGTAACATCTTTGTGACTAGGTATTTTTAAATTGTAGGGGAAGGATTCGTGGATGAAGGCTTCGTCGACGCCCCTCCGTACTAACTGCTGAGGCGACTTCAGGTGAGTTTACGTGCTTAGCCTTGTGTTCCTAGCTTCTTTCGTGTCGAAAGTTGATTTTATAAGTGGTCTCAAAATGTGTTTGTGATTCACATGTTTTACTTGAGTTTGTTTACGTTTTGGACTGGTTGTTTTGAAACTATCACACGATAAATAATAAATCGTTAATAACGTGAAGTGGAAGAATTCGCATGTACCAGAACCAGTTATGTTACTTATCACGGGTTTTGATCCCTTGGGTTTTATACCCTAAAATGCGGGACTCCGTGTGCCCCCCGACTCCTTTAGCCGTAGGCTGGAGTACTGCTTTCTAGATACCACTCCTTTGATTGACGCTCTTAGGAGGGTGTTGCAACACTTAAGGTCTAGAATGTCTTATGTGGTCATGATGGCTAGCGGGACGCGGAATGCGATCCACAACGCTTGGTAGAGAGGTTTGGGTTCTTGAACCCCCATACACCAGTACCATCTTTTACTTTGTTCTGGTCTACCTGGGTTACAGCGCGACACATTGAACTTATTTGCCCCAATGTTGGAAAAGTAAGACGGGTTGGAATTTAAATAAGTGCTTTAACTCTTGCGACATTCATAATTGGTTATCGCCGTTGCAAACTCTTATATTGTTTTAATTATACTCTGTTACTGTTATTTTATATAACTCGTGATTCAGCAACATATCTCGTACTTCCTGTTTTTACATGCTAAGATGTATTTCACTCAGTATTTTTGCTGATTTTCGAAACTGCGGTTCTTGTTTTCCTTCCCACCGCAGGTCTAGGAGCTGAGTATTTTGGAATAGAAAGACGCGAGACTCACTTAGACTATGAACGCCACCAGTAGTTCATATAGAAATTTTAGTTAACTTTTGTGTAATAGTAATCAGCTAGTGTGTAAGACTTAAACTTTCATGTAGTTGTTTAATAATATAAGTATGTGTTGTGGATTATATTGTTTTTGATCTCCGCCAATTCTATTAAGCATCATCCTCCAGGTCTCGTCCCGAGCCGGATAAAGGGGGTTGTTGCACACTAGGTATCCACCGCTAACGAATTATGTTTTGAAACACATATGATGATTTATTTGCCAAAGGATCAATTGTCTCTACTGCTTCCACTAGCAAAATCTATGTCTATGAATGTGAATTGCAACTCACGAATCGGCGACAAGCATTCAATGTTTCCACTCAATTGGGTAAATTCATCTAGCCAGACGACTAAGTGTTTAATTCAACTATCTAGGTAATTAGTTTCTTCCATTCAGATATCACCTAAAATCATCCTAATGCAACATCTCACAATAGCATGATAGATAAAGATCATGAATTAAACATAACAAACATTCAATCGAATCCATAATTTGCCAAAACAGCTTCAAACCCTATATACCATTGAGAAATCCCTCTCAAAAGAGT
This sequence comes from Linanthus parryae, assembly GCA_023055425.1. Classification (NCBI taxonomy): domain Eukaryota; kingdom Viridiplantae; phylum Streptophyta; class Magnoliopsida; order Ericales; family Polemoniaceae; genus Linanthus; species Linanthus parryae. The sequence continues at coordinate 112,545,885 of JALGPY010000002.1, read as the reverse complement.
TTAGATACTACGATTCATAATCACAACAACAAGTTTTATCAACTATCAAGATCATGAAGAAAACAAAGAAAAATAAGAGAAGAAGAGATCAAGCGAATGATTCCGAGTTCCAAGCGTACTCCAATGGGTTGGGAGCCTTCCTCCCTCTTTCTACAGCAACCCCCATCTTCCTTCTAGGTCTAAAAGTTGTTATATATAGGCCTGGATATGATTTTGTAAGTATTTTGGCCGAATTTGCAATTAAACCCCCTCCCCAGTTTGCGATTCTCGGAGATAATTCATAAGCTGATGTTGCGCAGGTCTTTTCTCCCTTATCCGGACTCCGGGTAGGGCCTATATTATATTTTTTGAAATACCTGGATGTCTACATTCTAATGGCGTAGGCCTTGCTTCATAATAATTTATGTAGCTCCAGATATTTCCCAAAGAGTGAAGTATGGTACAGAGCAACTTCACCATTTCTTCTTTGTTTTTGCGTCTTCTTTGACGGACCATATCTTACTCGCCCGGACTTTGATTAAGTTCAGTGACCTACCTTTAGAAATCTCTTTGAGTCTACTTTCATGTTTCACTGGCCTCACTAAAGCGGTCATTGTAGAACATAAGTTATCATCAATATAGTGAAGGTTGGTCAGTTTTGCTCCTCTAACTTTGCTATTCTCGAGCTTTTCTCATCTTCTAAATTTCTTTCTCACTCCCGACCACTTCTCCGAGACTACGATACCTGAGTTATACAACACTATCATATCGGGATCATATTTGATATATAAAATGCTAAAACTAAAAACGAAAATTCCCGAATTCTACAACAATGCACATAAAGCTTCTATTAACGGATATTTCACTTATCCGGCCAAATACTTATCAAAACGCATCGGTAATCTCTCAATATAGTTAATAATCAATGTAGAATATGAATACATGTTCCGAGCTATCAAATACCCCCACACTTACCATTTGTGTGTCCCGAGCTAAGTCTCATCTATAGCATTTACTTGTTTACTAGCCGACAAGACTCAAACGACCCAACACGACAATGCAACAAGATGACGCAATGCAGTGTATAGCTGTCAAAGCAGTAATAATCAGAAAAGTCTGGATTCTCAAACCCAAATGACTTACTAATTAGTAGTCCCGAGCTACAAGTGAATCGCTTAGCACTATTAGATTTGTGTGGGCAACCAATTGAGATGGTTTAACTAAATTGAGAAATTAAAAGACAAACTAATTATTAAAATTAAGATTAATATGAGGGACGAGTATCATAATTTCTATAGGATCACTAGGTATCCACTGCTCACGAATTATGTTTTGAAACACGGATGATGATTTATTTTCCAAATGAGCAATTGTCTCTACTGCTTCCACTAGCAAAATCTATGTCTATGAATTTGAATTGCTTTCACTAACTCACCAATCGATGAAAAGCATTACGATCTTCTATTCTACTCAATGTTCCCAAACAATTAGGTTGATTCCTCTAGCATGGCGACTAAGTGTTTAAATTAACTATCTGGGTAATTTGTTGCTTCCACAAACACATCACCTTACATCATCCTAATTCAATGTCTCACACTAGCATGATACATTAATAACATGAATTAAACATAAGAAAACATTCATTATCTATTAAGTTCAAGTATACGTTAATCAAATCCATAATTCGCCAAAATAGCTTTAAACCCTAGCTACCATTGATAAATTCCAATCAAAAGTGTTTAACTACTACGGATCCTGATCATGAAAACAAGTTTTAACAAGATCATGAAGAAAACAAATAAAAACAAGAGAAGAAGAGATCAAACGAATGATTCCCAGCTCCAAGCGTTCTCCAATGGCTTATGAGCCTTCCTCCCTCTTTATCCAGCAGCATCCTCTGCCTTCGAGGTCCAAAAGTCGTGATATATAGGCCTGGCCACGATTTTGTAAGTATTTTGGCCTAATTTTCAATTCAACCCCTCGAGTTTGCGATTCTCGGACAGAATTCATAAGCTGATGTTGCGCGGGCCTTTTCTCCCTTATCCGGAATCCGATTTGGGACTTTCTTATATCATTAGAAAGGCCTGGATGTTTAATTTCTAATAAAATAGGCCTTTCTCTGTAATGAATTTTGTAGCTATAGATATTTTGCAAAGAGTGAAGTCTGGTACATAGCAACTTCACCATCCCTTCTTTGTTTTTGCGTGTTCTTTGACGGACCACATCTTCCTCACCCAACCTTTGATTGAGCTATGTGACCCACCTTTGGAAATATCTTTGAGTATAATTTCATTTTCAACTGGTATCACTAAAGAATTCTTTGTATAACTTAACATATCATCAAAATAGTGAAGGTTGGTCAGTTTTGCTCTTCTAACTTTGCTATTTTCGAGCTTTTCTCAGCCACTAAATTTCATTCTCAATCCCGATCACTTATCCGAGCCTCCGATACCTAATATGCACAACAATAACATACCGGGATCATATTTGACATATAAAATGCTCAAACTAATCACGAAAACACTCGTATTCTACAACAATGCGCATAAAGCTTCAATCAACGAATATTTCACTTAACTGGCCAAATACTTATAAAAACGCGTTGGGAATAACGCAAAATTGTAAATAATAAATATATAATATAACTTCATGTGCGCAGTTATCAATGTGATGGCCAGAATTCCATGATCCTTGCAGAATTCATCAAATTCTGGTGAACAAAACTCCAAGTTGTTGTTTGTGCGCAGCCGCTTCACCTTCTTCCCACCTGATGCTCTACTAAGGTTTTCCACTCCTTGAATTTTATGAAGGATTCACTCTTGTGATTCTCACGAATATTCAAGCAATCCAAGTAATCGTCTATGATGCTCAAAAAATACATGTACTCGCCAGTCGCCTCAACTCGAGATGGACCCCAGCAATCCGAATAAATATAATCAAGAGTATCTTTTGTTCTATGAACCGCTTTATGGAACTTGCTACGATGTAGCTTCCCATACACGCATTGCTCACAAAACCCTAGGCTCTTGGGAGTGTACTCAGTGAGATAGCCTTTTCTGTGAAGTTCTTCCACATTCACTCATTTGACCGAGACTCGTATGCCATAGCTCGCTTTGATCAGCTTCTTTGATCTCGGGCCTTGGCTGAGACAACTTTGGGAGAACCTGTGATCGTCGAACCTTGAAACATGTACAAAGTCCACTCTTGACTCCCTTGATAATCACCTTAGAACCCTTGCAGTATTTTAGATCTCCACCTTTACCTTTGAAACTGTAACCCTTGATGTGAGTAGACTCAAGGAGATTAGATTCTTCTTGATAGGTGGTACATGTCTGACTTGCTCTAATGTGCATATCTTCCCTTCATTCGTCTTCAATCTAACTGAGCCTCTTTCGAACACCTTGCAGACGGATCCGTTTTCCATATAGACAGACCTTCCATCCGTTTGGTTATACGTCGAGAACAGCTCCATGTTAGAGCAAATATGATAGAATATCCAGATTCCAGGACCCACGCATCTTGAGAGTGAGTGAAAACATACGCCATTAGAACGTAATCGTCCCCGGACGAATAATTTTGTTCTGCTACGACTGCAGATTCCTTCTTCCCTTGTTGACATCGTTTCAGGCAATCTCTCTTTCAGTGCCCCTTTTCTTTGAATCAAGCACATACATCCTTGGGCAACTTAGAATCAGAGTACTGATTTTTCTTGTTCTTCTTACCCTTCTTGCTTCCTCCTATCGCCATCAATCCGGAAGCATGGTCCAATGTACCTGTGCCTGCGCCCTTGTGGCACAATTCCCTTGCATGGAGCACCGATCTCACCTCCGATAGCGTTATGCTATCCTTATTCACAATAAAGGATTGCACGAAGTTCTCGTGTGGTGGAGGTAACGAGACCAACAAGAAGAGTGCAACATCCTCATCATCCACCTTCTTGTCAATATTACACAAATCAAGAATAATTGTATTCAAGGTGATCCTTGAGAGCCGTACTTTCGTGTTGGAATAAATGCCCTAGAGGCAATCTTTTTAGTATGAGCATTGTTTTTTGCTAGAATAATTATTGCATTATTTATGGAGATATTTAATATAATGAAGTCCTTAGATTGCAGTATGTTTTTTATCTTAAATATCCCTAATCCATTATATTGATTAACAAGACGATCAACTATAGACTAGTATGTGGATAGATTGATATGGAGATATCAAGTCTAGCACATGGGTACGCATTAGGGGTAATGGCATACTGAATTCAACCACAACAAGAAGGCTACATACAAGTTATGTAAAGTCACAAGTTCTTCTTGTAGTGACAATGGTATTGTGGTCCTTATACTTGAATTCACTAGATACTCTAGTTGTGAAATATCATGCTTTGATATTATCAAACGTTGCGCCTTAACCGGGAACTATAAAGGTAGTCATCGGGCATGATAGGAAGCAAGCTTAGAGATGGTAGTGATGTAGAGAGGATTTGTCCCTCCCACATAACAGGAGCAAGTATCCGCGACCACTCGAGGGGTAGTGCTTAAAGAATGTCTGGCCAGACTCAGATAAATCGATATAGGATATCGATGTTATCTGCATGGATAAGACTATTCCTAGGATCGAGAAACTATGGATTGGATATGTGAGTGTGACTTTTATGTCTCGTGTTCAATCCGGATTTAGAGACAAAGGGAGTATACAATACGGTAATGTTGATCACAAGGTTTGTCAAAGTAATTACTATTTCTATTAGTTGGGCTGCATAGATGTCTTTCTAGAGTCCGCTCTATGTTAGTAGTTGTTACTACCAACTAAGTAGAAACCTATGGGATCACACGCCTTATGGATTAAACTAGTCTTGGGAATTAATTAATATGATTAATTAAGTAGAAGATCAATACGGAACTACTTTCAAACTTAGTAGGACTAATTTACAAGTTGGACTAATCCATGTAATGACATGATTAGTAGAGGGGCTATTATGTAGTTAAAAAGGAGTTGTTAGACTATATAAAGAACACTCCTAGCTTAATTTTCTTATATGTGTCATAATTTTTATCACACAAGAGAGAGAGAACAAAGCAAGGAGAGACCCAACAAGGGAGGCCGAACCCCCCCCCCCCCCCCCCCCCCCGCGTCCTTGCCGTCGGCCCCTGGAGGCGCGACCTTGGGTGTTTTTTCGTCTGCGTGATTCTTATTCTTCCTCCTTCAATCAATTGCTAGAACAAAGATATTGGAAGGATTCTAGCTCTGATCCTAGGCATGGACTATCCATAGAGACGTGAATATTATTTCACGAGTGAAGTCATCAAAGGAGACAAACATGGTATTAGATACTATCCCTTACCATCGTTATGATGTCTTGTCCGGTGATCCTTGGAGGGTCTTGAATGGATATTTATTTTGTTTATTCCGCTGCATAATTTGTATGAAAACTCTACAGTGGTATCAGAGCCACAGATCGTAGAGCAATGTGGTTTATGTGTTACGTTTATGTCAAATTTACACTGTTTTGTGCTATTATCGCAAAAAAATAAAGTTGGCATAGCGATTCAATTTGAATATGATTCAATAAGGAATGAGCTAATCTAAATCGTCGTATTAAGATTAGCGAATTCCGGGTAGATATTATGTGTCAATTTGGGTTTTGAAAAACTAGTGTTTGGGCACAAATTGGGGAAAAGGGGTTTTCTTCAATTTGGAAACAAGGCAAACTTGGGAAGGCAGGAAGGAGGGAAGGAACAAGCTAGGGCCGAAACCCTAGTCCGTCCTCCCCCCTCCTTGGGCGCCAAGGAAGCCACGACTAAGGGTCGATCCCCCCTAGCGCGCGGCCTAGCTGCGTGGGCTAGGGGTCGGCCGACCCAAGGCTCTTGTGGTGGTCCTTTGGGGTTCAGCCAAGCAGGTTGGTGGGCACCTTAGACCGTTTTGACCTTAGTTACCCAAATAAATCAACTAAAATTGATCATGTGCGTTAAAATTGGATTTTAACAGTAATATGTGCTTTTGCATGGTGACTTGATATGGCCTTAGATGTGGATGTTGTGAATGTTTAATTTTTTTTGTTTGGTTTTATTGTAATAATTAATTAATTAGGTTTCACGGCCTGCGAGCCGGTCTTCTTCTCAACTTGTGAGGTCTCTCTATTCAGTTTAGATGCTAGCTAGTATTAGATAGAATAGATGATAGTCAAGAGATGGAGAAGAAGCTTAAAGAATTGAAGGAACCACAAAATTGCGACATTCCACAAGCTAAAAGGAGCATGGACTAAAAGATGGAGGCACATGGAGATGAGCTTGCTATTTTAGGGCTTATAGATATTCTCATTGGCTTGGGAATATCTTAGTTTAGGAGGCTATATCCAAATCACGTTTAATTATTGTTTGTGGTTGTTTAATTATTGTCTTGTTATTTATTGTTGGTGTATGGATGATGCATGCAAATTGGTAACAAGATTAAATCAACCCGGAACTTTTATTTTGGGATTGTCCAACCCAAATAAGTAGATCAGTTGATATAGATCAGCAAAACAAATAAATTAAAAGGAAAATCCCTCAAATTTAAATATTGCATTTTTGCCTTCTCGTTACTCGAACACTCGTCATGATCATGATTTCTCAAACTCGGGCTTGCCAAAGTAAGGCGACTTGATTCATCATGATATGGCGCGATGGAACAAGCTCGTAATGTGCAATTGTTAAAGTAAGAGGTTGTACGCAACTATGCTACTTCAATATGATTGAAAGCTTAGAGGCAAACAATTGGGATTATGTATTGGATAGATAAATATGGAGTTATTTCCCAATTGAACCAAGAGTTGCATAGGATGAAATTGAAAATTCTTCCTACCTAAATAACTGATTTTGGGTGAGTTGCCAAAGAAAACTCAAAAGGAAGTGAAATATGAATCTTGGCTCAACAAAATATAATGATATTTTCCGCATTAATATTGAGGGTTATTAATCCGAGCAAAATAGTGGGAGCTATGTTTAATAATTTAGACATTAATAAATATAGTTATTTGTTCACAAAATACTAAAACTTGTATATTTATCATTTTGTAGAATTCCAATGGCAAACGATTCATCGAATTCATCACAATCCCTACGATCGGTCCTTGAGAAGGACAAGCATTCTGGAAAAAACTTTCTAGACTGGTATAGGAACTTTAGAATCGTTCTCAAGAAAGCGAAAAAAATGTACATTCTAGAAGAGCAAGTTCCTGAGGGTCCAGAAAATAAAACTGATGCAGCCTTACAGGGATATTAGAAGATCGTTGACGATGTTACTGATGTGGCCTCCCTCATGCTTTGCACCATGAGCTCTGAGCTCGAAAAGCAACATGAGAACATGACCGCGTTTGATATGATCATACACTTGAAGCAAATCTTTCAAGAGCAGGCAAGGGTTGAGCGATATGAAGTTTCCAAGCATTGTACAAATGTCATCTGTCAGAGCGAAACCATGTGGGACCTCATGTACTATGCATGATTGGGTACTTGGAGAATTTCACACACCTAGGGTTTCCAATAGGCCAAGAGTTGGCCAATGATCTCATATTTCGATCGTTTCCTGATAGTTATGGACAGTTCATTATGAACTAAAACATCATGCCTCTGCAAGATTTACTCAATATGTTGAGTACAGCTGAACAAATCATCAACAAGGGAAATGGCAAGGCCATAATGATGGTGAACAAATAAAAGGGCAAGCGAGTTGCGTCTACCTCCAAAGGGAAAGGCAAGTTAGTTGCAAAACAAAATGAAGTTTCCCTTAAACCTGCTGGTGGCGTTGCCAAGGGCGTGAGTAAGGGTGAGTATCACTACTGTAGTCAGCATGGACACTGGAAGAGGAACTTGGAATAGTGATTCCAAAACTACCAGGTATTTTTTGTTATAGATGTCAACTTAACTTACTCTTCATATTGGGTATTGGATACTAGATGTTGATCTCACATTTGTCGAAATGTGAAGTATCTAAAGAGAAGTAGAAGATTGGCTAAAGGGGAGATAGGGCATGGGGAATGGAGCAAATATTGTTGCATTGGTCGCGTGCTCGAGCTATATTTGCGTTCAGGATTAGGTTTAGAATTAGATAATTGCTATTTTGTGCCTACTATGAGCAGAAACATTATATCTATTTCTTGTTTGGACGAGAAAGGTTTTACTATTTCAATAAAGGACAAATGTTTTTCCATTTATTTTGATAGTATGCACTATTGTAGTGCGCAATTATCTAATGCATTGTATATCCTTAATAAAAATATCATGTGCATAACATAAATACTAAGAGGATTAAAACTAATGATTGAAATCCTACTTACTTATGGCATTGTCGTTTGGGCCATATAAACGAGAAACGCATCTCTAGACTCCATAACGATGGATTCCTAGTCTCATTTGATTATGAATCATATAAGACATGTGAATCTTGTTTATTGGAAAAAATGACAAAGTCCTCTTTCAATAAGAAAGGAGAGGGGACTAGTGAGCAATTGGCTCTCGTACATACTGATGTATGTGGGCCATTTTCCACACCTGCCAGGGGTGGTTATCTTTATTTCATTACATTTACAAATGATTTCAATAGATATGGATTTGTATACCTTATGAAGGCCAAATCCGAATCCTTTGAAAAGTTAAAAGAATTCAAGAACTAAGTAGAGAACCAACTTGGAAAGAGTATTAAGGCTCTACGATCGGATCGTGGAGGAGAATACTCAAGCCAAGAGTTTGACGACTATCTTAGAGAGTGAAGGATCTTGTCCCAACTCACTCCACCCGGAATGCCACAATGGAATGGCGTGTCCGAGAGGAGGAATCGAACTATGTTGGACATGGTTCGATATATGATGTGTAAAACAGATCTCCTGTTATCTTTTTGGGGGCACGCTCTATTATGTGAAGCTTTCACCCTTAACCGTGTTCCATCTAAATCTATCATGAAGACTCCATATGATATGTGGAGTGGGAGGCGTCCCACACTGTCCCTCGTGAAGATTTGGGATTGCGATAAGCTCGGGCCCAAGTTGGTTAAGTTTAAGTTTGCGAGATACCCTAAGGAAACGAAAGGGTATTATTTCTACAATCCATTCGAGAACAAACAGTTTGTTGCTCGGACCGGCGTGTTTCTAGAAAGAGAATTTGTCTCTAAAGGAGAAAGTGAGAGGACAGTAGAACTTGAAGAAATTCAGGAACCAAAAACCACTGATCCCACTATGGAACATGAACTGGAACCACAAGATGTTGTTGAAGAACCTGTTCAGGTAACACAAGAACTTCGTAGGTCGAGTAGAGTGCTCCAGGAGCCGGAGAGGTATGGACTACTCGTGACTGAGCCCGGTCACACGGTGCTCATAGATGATGAGCCTACTACCTATGGAGAAGCCATGAAAGGGCCGGACTCTCAAAAGTTGCATGAATCCATGAGATCCAAGATGAAATCCATGTATATCAACAAAGTATGGACTTTGGTGGAACCAGCCCAAGGGGCTCGGCCCATAGGGTGCAAGTGGATCATCAAGAAGAAGACCGACATGGATGGCAGTGTGAATGCCTATAAGGGCCGATTGGTGGACAAAAGATTCAGACAGATACTGGGTATTGACAATGATGAAAACTTGTCCTCAGTCGCAATGACAAAATCCATTCGAATCTTACTTGCTATTTCACCTTTACACGATTATGAGATTTGGCAGATGGATGTCAAAACAACGTTTCTTTATGGAAACCTCATTGAGGATGTGTACATGACACATCCATAGGGTTTTGAGGATCCAGAGCATGCCCATAAAGTGTGTGAGTTTCAGCAATCCATTTATGGGTTGAAGCAAGCTTCTAGGAGTTGAATCTACGTTTTGATGACGCGGTCAAAGAGTTTGGCTTCATCAAGAAAGAATATGAACCTTGTGTCTACAAGAAGGTTGGTGGGAGCTTTATTGTGTTTCTGGTCTTGTATGTAGATGACATACTACTCATTGGGAACGACATTCCTACCTTGCAGTATGTTTAAGATTTGCTAGGAAAGTGTTTCTCAATGAAATACTTAGGGTAAGCAGCTTATATACTTGGTATCAAGATCTATAGGGATATATCGAGGAAGCTGCTAGGCCTAAGCCAAAGTACATATGTAGACAAGGTGTTGAAACGGTTCAACATGCAAGATTTCAAGAAGGGATTCTTGCCCATGTCGCATGAGATTGAGAAGGAACGCATGTGTGATGACCCGATCACACTTTTTATAAAAAACATATCAATTGAACGTTAAAATCACTGTTTACTGTCAACCATACGAATTTTATAAACTACTACGCGATCCAGTCGCTCTCCAGCTTAACCTGTAAAACATAGGGGTGAGCCAAACAGCCCAGCAGGTACTGCCTAACCACTGGCGTAGAAATATAATGTCTACTTAACACAACAACCAGTTATTACACATAAGCATGCAGCACCAAATACACAAACATCGCGATTTATCAATCACCAGGCAGTCAACATATAGCTAAAAAGCTGTAAATTCACACCAGCAGTATAAACACGTATAGTCTGTAACTGCGGAAACTTAGAAGTTAGATTTCCCCTACCTGTAACAAATGGCAAACTGATAATCGAACTCAAAAATGGAATAATCTACGAACCAAAATCACCTTGTTCTGTGTTATGTTAAGACCAACATTCACAGTAGCTTGTGTCTTCCTTCTAGTAATCCAAAACAATTTCAATACCAAAACTCACTCATTGACTAGTCAATAAAAATGAACAAGCTTAGTTCTTCTCATTTCCATCTCTCAAAATAGAAACAGTTACTATGAGGAACTATTTTGTTTGCACGAAGTCTACTAGTCCTGTTATTAAGTACAAATAGTTTTCTCTCCAAATTAAAACTACAATAAATCGTGTTAATCTTTCCATATGGGTGCATGAAATCAAATGAAACCACACTACAGTGCCACATGTCCATTAACTGTACAATTTGATGACTATCCACAAGTAGATAGAAATGATCAACTTTGCTTTCATACACAATGCTATCAACAATTTTATAATGTATTTTCACGTCAATAGAACATTTTTTTCTACTATTTTATTTTCCTTTCTTGCATTTTAGAATTTACTGAGCAACAACTTTTTTATCAGCATAATACATTATATATGGAGACCACATACAAAAAACCACCAGATAATGATTTACGTAAAAATGTAAATTTAATTCATATATATATTTTAATAAATTCGGGTTGCCACAATCTACCCCACTTACAAAATTTTTTTCACGAAATTTAATCTTTACACCTCTTGCAATACTTCCCAACATAAATAAGAACACGATTTTTTCAGAAATAATATTTATACCAAAAATAAATATAACATATTTTGCTTGCAACCATATGTTCACAGATATAAACATGCATGCACATCATGCAACATGAGAAACAATGACTCAAAAGTGAACACTTACTCTAAAATTCAAAGAAACATTGCATACCCAAACAAGCAAATGAATTTGTCCATGAACAATTCACTTCACTACAATTCTCTTTGTTTCTCTTCACTAAAACTTTCGAGGCAGAGAACTAACAATTCTCTAGAAATCCAATTCTTTGGAAGAAAACGGCTGGTTCTCTACGTGGTTCAAGGATTCATTTTGTTTTCATTTTTTGTGGATTTAGTGATTACAGAATAAAGAAACAATTGCAGGAGTTAATTAGAGATCACTACTGTTCACCTTAGATCACCAAGCCCACAATGAATTACTTTGCTATAGCATTCCGAAAATGTTTTAAAGAAAACAAATACAGTTTCAAAATTTCACGTACCACCACAGTTCATCGCCTCCACCACCCAAGCAGTACTAAACTGTGTACCCTAGCTCGACAGTGTGGTGGCTCTCAAGTGTGGTGACTCACAAGTGTGTACCACTTGTACGACACCCGCCAAAACACCCGCCTTGTCCCGGATACAATATCCGTACCTCTGGTTGGGTCAGACTCTAATACCACCGTGACGACCCGGTCACACTTTTTATAAAAAAACTATTGATTTAACGATAAAATAAGTGTTTACTGCCAAACATACTAATTTTAGCAACTACTCTGCGATCCAGTCGCTCTCCAGCTTAACTTGTAAAACAGAGGGGTGAGTCAAACAGCCCAGCAGGTACTGCCTAACCACTGGCATAGAAATCTAATGTATACTTAACACAACAGCCAATTATTTCACATCAGCATGCATCACCAAATACACAAGCATCGTGATTTATCAATCACCAGACAGTCAACAAATAGCTAAAAAGTTGTAAATTCACACCAGCAGTATAAACAGGTATAGACTGTAACTGCAGAAACTTAGAAGTTAGATTTCCCCTACATGTAACAAATGCCAAACTGATAATCGAACTCAAAAATGGAATAATTCACGAACCAAAATCGCCTTGTCTTGTCTTATGTTAAGACCAACATTCACAGTAGCTTGTGTCTTCCTTCTAGTAATCCAAAACAATTTCAATACCAAAACTCACTCACTGACTAGTCAATAAAAATGAACAAGCTTAGTTCTTCTCATTTCCATCTCTCAAAATAGAAACAGTTACTATGAGGAACTATTTTGTTTGCACGAAGTCTACTAGTCCTGTTATTAAGTACAAATAGTTTTCTCTCCAAATTAAAACTACAATAAATTGTGTTAATCTTTCCATATGGGTGCATGAAATCAAATGAAACCACACTACAGTGCCACATGTCCATTAACTGTACAATTTGATGACTATCCACAAGTAGATAGAAATGATCAACTTTGCTTTCATACACAATGCTATCAACAATTTTATAATGTATTTTCACGTCAACAGAACATTTTTTTCTACTATTTTATTTTCCTTTCTTGCATTTTAGAATTTACTGAGCAACAACTTTTTTATCAGCATAATACATTATATATGGAGACCACATACAAAAAACCACCAGATAATGATTTACGTAAAAATGTAAATTTAATTCATATATATATTTTAATAAATTCGGGTTGTCACAATCTACCCCACTTACAAAATTTTTTTCACGAAATTTAATCTTTACACATCTTGCAATACTTCCCAACATAAATAAGAACACGATTTTTTCAGAAATAATATTTATACCAAAAATAAATATAACATATTTTGCTTGCAACCATATGTTCACAGATATAAACATGCATGCACATCATGCAACATGAGAAACAATGACTCAAAAGTGAACACTTACTCTAAAATTCAAAGAAACATTGCATACCCAAACAAGCAAATGAATTTGTCCATGAACAATTCACTTCACTACAATTCTCTTTGTTTCTCTTCACTAAAACTTTCGAGGCAGAGAACTAACAATTCTCTAGAAATCCAATTCTTTGGAAGAAAACGGCTGGTTCTCTACGTGGTTCAAGGATTCATTTTGTTCTCATTTTTTGTGGATTTAGTGAATACAGAATAAAAAAACAGTTGCAGGAGTTAATTAGAGATCACTACTGTTCACCTTAGATCACCAAGCCCACAATGAATTACTTTGCTATAGCATTCTGAAAATGTTTTAAAGAAAACAAATAGTTTTCTCTCCAAAGTAAAACTACAATAAATTGTGTTTATCTTTCCAGATAGGTGCATGAAATCAAATGATACCACACTATAGTGCCACATGTCCATTAACTATACAATTTGATGACTAACCACAAGTAGGTAGAAATGATCAACTTTGCTTTTATACACAATGCTATCAACAATTTATAATGTATTTTCATGTCAAACGAACACTTTTTTCTACTAATTTATTTTCCTTTCTTGCATTTTAGAATTTACGAAGCAACAACTTTTTTATAAGCATATTACATTAAATATAGAGACCACATACAAACAACCACCAGATAATGATTTACGTAAAAATGTAATTTAATTCTTATATATATTTTAATAAATTCGGGTTGTCACAGCATGGGTATGATTCAATATGCCTCGTTCATAGGATCCATCATGTACTCCATGTTATGTACCAGACCAGATGTGTCATACGCGTTGAGTATGACAAGCAGATATCTGTCTAACCTGGGTGAGAGTCACTAGATAGCAGTCAAGAACATCCTCAAGTACTTGAGAAGAACTAAGTACGCGTTCTTGATCTATGGAGGGGAGGAAGATTTGCGTGTAAGGGGTTACACGGATGCAAGCTTCCAAACCTGACAGAGATGATTTCAGATCGCAGTCGGGGTTCGTGTATTGCCTGAATGGAGGAGCTGTGAGCTGGAGAAGTTCCAAGCAAGATATGGTTGCTGATTCTACAATTGAGGCTGAGTACGTTGCTGCGAGTGGCGCAGCAGAGGAGGTTTTTTGGATTAGGAAGTTAATTATTGAGCTTGGTGTGTTTCCTAGGATCGTGGATCCAATAGAGTTGTATTGTGACAACACTGGAGGACTTGCACAATCCAAGGAACCCAGGTCACACCAGAAATCCAAAAACGTACACCGGAAGTTCCAACTTATTCGAGATATCATCGATAGAGGAGATGTGAAGATATGTAAGATTCCTACATATGAGAATCTGTCAGATCCACTTACAATGCCGCATGTTCAGCGCAAGCATGAAAGACACACTAGATTTATAGGTATACGAGATGCACCAGATTGGCTCTAGTGCAAGTGGGTGACTGTTGGAATAGATGACCTAGAGGTAATGTTTTTTGTAAGAACATTTTTTTTGGCTATAATAATCATTTTATTATTTATGGAGAGATTTAATATAATAAAGTCATTACATTGCAATGTGTTGTTTATATTAAATATCCCTAGTCCATTATATTTATTAACAGGACGATCAACTATAGACTAGTATGCGATGTAGAGAGGATTTGTCCCTCCCACATAACATAAGCAAGTATTCGCGGCCACTCGAGGGGTAGTGCTTATAGAATGTCTGCCCAGACTTAGATAATTCGTTATAGAATATTGATGTTATCTGCATAGATAAGACTATTCCCAGGATCGAGAAACTATGGATTGGATATATGAGTGTGACTTGTATGTCTCGTGTCCAATCCGAATATAGAGACAAAAGGATAATACAATACGGTAACATTAATCATAAGGTTTGTCAAAGTAATGAGTATTTCTATTAGTTGGGTTGCATATATGTCTTGCTAGAGGTCGCTCTATGTTAGTAATTGTTACTACCAACTAAGTAGAAACCTATGGGGTCACACGCCCTATGGATTAAACTAGACTTGATAATTAATTAATATGATTATTTAAGTAGAAATATCAATACACAACAACTTGAAAACTTTGTAGGACTAATTTTTAAGTTGGAATAATCCGTGTAAGGACATGATTAGTAGATGGACTATTATCTAGTTAACAATGATTTGTTAGACTATATAAAGAACACTCCTAGCTTATTTTATCATAAGTGTCATAATTGTTATTACACAAGAGAGAGAGAGAGAGAACAAAGCAAAGAGAGAGCCAACAAGGGAGGCCAAACCCGAAACCCCACCCAGTCCGTCTCTCTCTTGTCGTCGACCCCTAGAGGCGCGGTCTTGGGTGTTCTTTCGTCTGCGTGATTCTTCTTCTTCCTCCTTCAATCAATTTCTAGAACAAAGAGATTTAAGGATTCTAGCCTAGGCGCGGACTATTCATAGAGTTGTGAATATTATTTCACGAGTGAAGCTATGAAAGGAGAAAAATAAGGTATTAGATACTACCCCTTACCATCGTTATGATGTCTAGCCCTGTGATCCTTGGAGGGTCTTGAACGAATATTTTTTTTATTCCGCTGCGTAATCCGTATCAAAACCCTACACTTCGAGCATCCGCAGTGAATAGCCGTTGCTTTAGCATCAACTTGCTGGTGAGTGAAGTCGTCATGTAGAGACTCTCCAACTTGGGCCAAAGAGATGCTACCTTTTTCTGATATGAGACCTCGGTAATCATGTCATCCGATAAGCACAACATAATGTTTGACTGTGCTTTCTCCACCATCAAACGATACTTCGGTGATGCAACATCCATGCCTCCTTAGTCTGCAGTTATAGGTGCCCATATGCCTTGCGATTTGAGCAAAGCCTCCATCTTTATCTTCCATAGACTGAATTTGTTCCCTCCTATGAACTTGTTGATCTTCAACATCGATTCGGACATCATTCTTAGTGGGTTTTGAACCCTAGTCGCGTGCTCCACCTAGATTGCGAAGCCCTAGATTTGATTTCACCAAGTTGAGAAACCCTAGCTTTGCTCCTTCTTGATCTTGAAACACTTCCAACCTGGATCTGATACCAGTTTGTTATGAAAAACCACCTCACGAACGATATACGAATAAGATAAGAACACAAGATTTTACGTGGTTCGCTAGCGAAAAATTCGCAAACTATGTCCACGGCGAAAAGCACCCTTTATTCACTAAGGAACAATTAAAATGATTTTCATTCCTAATAATGTGACTACTAGGTTCATTATATAGTTCTAGGTAAACCCCCAAAGTTTCCAAATCTAATTTTGAAACAAACTTGTTTTCCTAATTAATCCCTACTGCCTTTGACCTCCAAGTCAACTAAATACTTATTTGTTTCTAGCCGCCTTTGACTTTCAAGGAATATTTAACATGTCAGAACTTGATATTATCTATATATGTTCTTTCATTTCTGAAACTAGCGGATTACTCAGGGATGAAGTCACTCCGCCAAATTAATTTTTTCTATAAAAATTGAGTTCCGAACCATTGATTCCACTTAGTTTTAAATCTATTTAAAAGAAGCAAATAATATTTAGAGAAACAGAATAATGCTATAATGTGTCAACTAAATTTAAATAATTACACTTAGAAATATGAAACAACCTCATGCTACTATCTTAAAAATATGATCTCCGGTTTCGAATAAAAAGACATGATTCCTCTTACATTTATTAAATGATTAATATTTTAAAAAAGTTGATGGAAAAAATAAAAAATAAAGTTGATATGTCCTGATAGGTTGTTGGGCCATCAATCATTAGTGAAAGCATCTTAAATGCAAATTTGGACCATTGAAATTAACATAATCTAATGGTGCAAATTAAGACAACATTACAGTGTGAATAATAAAATAGGGAGCCTTGTTAGTTTATGAGATGTTGTACTTCCTCCGTTTCGTTTGCTTCTTCATGCTTTCCTTTCGAGGTCGTTGTTTATGTTGTTTCTTCATGTTTTCCTCTTTTGCTAAGTTTCCTATGTAATTTTTTTTCCCTTAAACTACTTTTATATTTTAACCCTACCCTAACCCTCCTAACTACCCAATACCCACCCCCTAGATCTCTCTCTTCCATTTCCCTCTCCACATCCAGTTCTTCTTCCCCGTCATCACCGCGAATCCTTCTTCCCCACTACCACATCCTTCAATCTCTTCCACCCAATCTCTCTCTCTCTATCTCTCTCTCCCTCTCTCTCCAAACTGATCCCACTCTCCTCCATCTCCATATCCACAGATGTTGAAATCGGTGAACGAACGACATGGGGCAACCCGAGCAACGATGACAACGGCGTTTTCTCTCTCTCTCTTGCTCTAAACTTTAATCTCGCGGTGGCATCGACGATCTAGGCAATGGATCTATCAACAACCAGAGTGCCTTTGAATGCTCAACCCATTCCCCATACCAAAGCACCTTTGGATCCGGAAAGATTCTTTAGTAGGTTCATCTTCCTCTTCCTCTCATGGTTTCGACCTTAGGATTCAGACAGGCGAGGGTTTATATCTATTGATTTTTTGGGTTAAGATATGTTCTTGTTGAAATTCTTGTCCAGAATTTTTGGTCCAAAAGTTTGTGTAGAACTGTTTTGATGTTGTTGTTGTTGTTTTTGTCATTGAAGAGACATATAGCTAAATTTGACCTAACTGTAGATACCATAGTCGCGTCACTATCGATAAGACACATGGTGCATCAGAAAAGATAAACGTGTACATGCTTCGTGCTCCATGAAGCACCTTAACATACCTTTTGTCTACGTGTATGCAAGGATTGTGAGACGGGATCCTTATCATATGTGCCTTATGCTAACGGGACTTGGGGATGTCGGTGGCTTGCAGGCTAGAGTAAGGATTGTCGCATGTGAGGTCCTAGTCTCGCATGCGACCCTCGTATGTTATACAGATATTTGCGATTGGACAGTCCACATCCTTGAAACTACAGACCACGACTCCTACATATACTGGTCGCGAGCCGTTCAATTAGGCAAACTTTTTTTGGTCACGAGTGGTTCAGTTACCATCGTGGATGCTCTCCCACGTTTTTCCTATATGGCCTATATATATAGACGGGTTTGTCCTATTCATGCTAAAACTCATAAACAAGGTTCATCAACAAGGCAAGCTCAAGAAATCACTGTATCCCCTTCGGTTAGCATATGTTTCCTTGATCTTACACCAAAAACTAATCTCACTCCCAGGCCCCAAACAAATTAAGTCGTTTGTTTTTCTTTTCCTACTTGCAGGAACATATGCGAGATGCTCCAGATCCTCCATTACATACATTGGTGCAACCGACGTGAACAACTTAAACGACTCACTCATTTACCTATTACCAAAGCTCTCAAGATGGTTCCACCTGGAGTTCACGATGAGAGGAACCGATCCTCACCTGAACCGGAGTCGTCGACCACCAGACCAATCAGAGCCAACTCCCTCAAGCTGAAGGCACCAGTCAATCTGCTTTGACCAACTTGATCGAGAGGATCAACACGACCATCTAGAACCAAGAGGATGTGATACCGATCCAGACGGTTCAGATGCCATAGATGCAAGACGCATTGGGGAACCAAATGGCGGAGATGGCGCAGATGGAATCAGGCGCACAAGGAGATCCTACCGGCCCAGTGTTGCATCCTCCGCATGTCAGCCCATTCCCATATGTGCAGGCATACACGTCGCTGATGACCACTGGGATGCCAGGATACTCCTTCCCTGTTGGGACTCCCTCGAACCCTCCTCAAAATTTTAGCTTGCCACCTCCTCCTCTAATTACGCTTGGTGTACAGTCGGCCCGCGTACCACTCCACACAGGAGGTCAGAAATTCTAAGAACATGTATATGGAGGCTCGAAGGAGTATACAAGCACGAACACCGCCTACAACCAGAATGCACCTTTCTCGCAAATGCCTCTCATGGGTCCCCCTCCTGCTGCGACAACCTTTGATTCACTAGAGAAAAGATTGGAGAATTACATGGAAAGTCATGGCGCGACCAACAACACTCTACCCAACATCGAGTGTTCTCCCCCGATTCCAGAAGAAGTCAAACTAATTCCCAATCCACTTGGATATAAGCCACCGAAAAGGGGATAAGTTTGACGAAATTAAGGGAATGCGCAAGATCATGTTATGCACTTCATCGACCTCTCGGGACCATATGGAAGCGACAAGAACATACGCCTTTGTGAGTTTTCCAAGTCCCTAGGACTGGTGGCGTATAAATGGTACAACAAACTTGAGCCCCAATCCGTACGAATCAGGGAAGACATGGTCAGGAGGTCCTACGCCAAATTCTTCCTAGTCGAAGAACATGTCACCATTATCCATATTTCGTGGATGAACGATAAGTAAAATGAAAATGGAATCGCTTTCATCAAAAGTTTCCGGGAAAGGTCTCCCGAATGTTCTGAGGAAATCACGGAACACCGCCATGTGGAGATTTGTTTACAAGGAATGCAGCTCAAATATAAAGAGATGCTTATGAATCACCAGATGGCCACCTTCTCCAAATTACTCAATTATACCAAAAATGTCGAGCCAATCTGGAAGAAAAGAAGAAGAAAGACGCGTCATCAGAATTCAAGGGAGGAAAGTTTAGCTTCAAGAGAGGGCGTGACGATGAATTCCACGTTGTGTCAGGAGGTCCGTAATTTCACAAGGAGACTGAAAAAACAGTTCCTCCTCTCCCATGTTCTACCGAATAAGTCGTAAGGCTCTGCAAAGGATGGAGTAAGGGTACCATACTCCCCGCACTATGAAGACCCCCGACAAGGGATAAACTGTGAGACTCAAATGAGGAATACCACCGAGGTCATGAAGGGCAAGGAAGTCGCCATGGTATGAAATTTTCATATGGTTGTTCAATTAAAATTCCTCCCATATGAGGAATTTTATGGATCTTCAACTACAATTCCTACAATATGAGGACTTTCATGGCTTTTTTATTAACAATTCCTCCCATATGAGGAATTTGATATAGATGTTCAAAGTCAATTCCTCCCATATGAGGAATTCCACAGATTTTCAACTGTAATTCCTCCCATATGAGGAATCTTATCAATAAAGTTGTTTTGCCCTTAAAAAGGATTGATAATCCGCTCGCATACTTTGCTTAAGCCTATCTTCTTAGATAGCAGCTGCGCTATAAGCTTATCACATGCTGACACCAATTACATTTCATGCCGAAGAAACAAAGCTGAATCCCCAAAAGCCTATCCTCCGAGATAGCAACTGCATTACAAGCCTAAAACTTGTTGATAGCAATTGTATTTCTTGCTTAAAGAAACAATTCAGAATTACAAAAGGTCTATAGTTTGATAGTACATAAATTCCTTCCCCATGAGTTATGACTCTATCTCCATAGATAGTGAATGCGCAACGAGGCATGTCATCTGCAGCAACAATTACGTTCCTTGCATGAGGAACGAATTAGAACTTAACGACACCTAAAATTCCTGCGAGGAATCAAAGACTAATGTCAGAAATGACAGCTGAGTCATAAGCTTACTACATGTGCTTACGTTTATCGCACACAATATTCAGAAAAATGCGTTACAAAAGCTTAAACAAAACAATCGTTCAATGTCACAAAAGTCATAGAAAGATAAAGCATTTTTCATACATATAGCAGCTATAATGATGGAGCTCCTATCGTGGAATAAGCCCATGGTCAAGGCTGTCCTCTAGATTACGATGACATGCGTCTTGCTCCATATTTGTGAGGTTCTCCCTTAGGTTAAGCATGTGCTCCTCGGCGATGCAATAGGTTTGAATGACTTTCTACATTGCTTCATGAGCCTTATTAAGTTTCTCGAAATTTATTCAATACACTTCGTGCTTACTCTTTAGAAGGAAGGGATTGCGAATTTTCCGCATCCGTGTGCTAAGCTAATTAAGGTCCAGCACACCATGGCAATATGATTCCAAGCGAAGAAAAGCATCAAATAAGGACATCACGACAAATTAACTTGTGTCTACAGGGCTCTTCTCACCAAGACTATTGAGCAAGCGGGCAAGCTCCTCCATAATTGATCTTCTAACCTTCTGGCCTTTCGCTTATTAAGGGGGTGTTGCAACAGTTAAGGTCTAGTATGGATTGGTTAGCCCTTTGTTGGCTTGGTTGGAACTTTGTTGGCTTTGCCCTTTGTTGGCATGATTCTACGCCTAGTCGTCTAGAGATATTGATTCTGATTTTCTTGCTATTGCAGAATATAATAATAAGACTATTTTGTTCGTAAACTTGGAAATTGGATATTTACTACGTTCTGATAAACATTTTGTGAAAGATCTTTATTACAAGGACATACTATACGGAAACTTATGAATATCTCAGTAAACGAATCGGCTACTCGTAATAACTTTCAGTTTGGAAAGAACAACTTTTTAGAACTATGATAATCGTCACTTCTACTCGTACTTATATTTTTGAAAATATTTCAAGTCTTTACTCTGATGTTTATACTTATACTATGTTACTGTTTAAACTCTTTTAAATACAAAACCCCGTATCCTGTCTGAGCCACTCTGTATTACATGCTAAGATTTTTATTCACTCAGTTTTTACTGATACTCGAAAAACTGCGTCCTTGTGTTTCTTTTAATTCCCTGCAGGTTTATGATATTGCTTGGGGTAACCCGTTGGGATCACGACTCGTTCTCACTTGGAAGCAGTAACGCTTAGTAATTAACCGAGAGTTCTTTTGTTGTAAAAATGAATTTTGTTAGGCTTGGTGTCCAGTTTGGAACCATTCACCGATGTTGTAAGCTTTTTTCGAAATAAATTAGTATTTGGATGTTTCTTTTCACTTGCTTATCGTTACTACTTCTTGTACGAAAGGGTAAAATCCCCTATACGGAGGGCACCATCCCGGTCTCCAGCTCCTCTGGAAATCGGGGGTGTTAGCAGTGACACTCAGTAGGACTGTAGGGAGAAAACGCTTAAAACTAAGATTTTTGAAACTAATTAAAGCTAAGCTCGAACTTGAACTTGAAACTGATAGGGCAAGATTAATTGAAAAGTAAAATCTGGATAAGCTGTGGATTTTGGGGTTATGTCTCTTGTTTATCCTCGCATACCTAACTGATATGTGTTAATTGTCTTTACTTTCATTCCATTCCAAGCCTTGGTGCTTATTACATGTTCAAATGACCAGTGATCAACTGGGGGTATGTCCCACCGACCCTCATTTGTTTTTTTAAGATGTTATATCCAACACTTCTATCTATTTCTCGAATTGTGCGTATTGTGATAAGTGTTTAACCATCATTGCATGCTTGTTTATATGAAATTATATGCGATTTGAACCAGATGAGACTCTTAGAAACTCTCTTTCAAGCTTCGAGGACGAAGCTCAGCCCTAAGTGGGGGAGGATGTATTATCCCTAGTCCAACCTTGCATTTCATTGGTCTGCTAATTGTTCATATTCTAAATGTGACTCCAACTGAGACACGTAAGTCCTAGAAACTCTTTCAAGTTTCGAGGACGAAGCTTAGTCCAAGGAGGAAAGGATGTAATAACTCGAATTTTGACATAGGGGTATTTTAGTTATTCAGCATGGCGTGTTTATTACTTGAGACCGTGAAAACTTGTTTATTTGATATTAGCGTCAGCCGTAATAAGACGATGTGGATATTATGTGTGATTCATTCAATATTGATTAATCATTCATTTCGTTTATAATTATTTTGACAAGCAAATTACTTTTAAAGAAGTCTCTTTTATTTTCAATAACAAGTTAGTAATTAGTTTATATTTATTTATTTCTATTAATTAAAATATTTCTAAATTTCTTCTTTCATTCTGTTTATCAAAATATTCTCTCATTAGCTTATTATTTAAACTATTTAATTTAGACGTCCAACTTCTTTAGAAATATCAGTAAAATACCGTTTTATTAATCAAATATCATTTTTATCTTTCAAATGTCTTTTTAACAATCTAAATAGTATAATCAGTCAAATTTCTAATTTTTGTCTTATTTTATCAGCCAACTTATTTTTAAAGGTCAAATTGTATTTCAGTCAACGTTTTGATTTTTCTTTCAATCAAAATCGTTTTTTTTATTCGTTCTCGTATTAATCATTATCGCGTATTATTTATCGCCGTGTATTATTATTTTTACCTCGCTGCGTATTTAAAATCTTCGTGCCGTTCTAATATTCATCGCTCGCCGAATCACCGCGTTAACCCGCGCTCCCACCACATATGATCAACACACCAGAGCTTACATCACCAATTTTACCCCTTACATCATATTCTCACACCTATCACCATCACCTAATCTCTCTCTCTCTCTCCACTATCTCGTTTTCCACCTCTTCTCTTTTCTCCCTCGGCATGAACACAACAGCAACAACGCCTACACCACCACCGTCAGCCACCACTGCCATCTCCACGACCACCACCAGCTCCTCTATTCCACCTATGATCCATCTCCCTTATCTCTCACCTTCTCCTCCATCTCTGTTTGTTCCTCTGTTTCACCTGAAACAACCCACCAACACCATCACCCGTCACCACCACTCCATCACATCTACAACCATATTCACGGCCAACACCACCCACCTCCCTCTGTCACTCTCTCCTCTATCTCTCTCTGCTTCAACAGAAGAAGAGTAGCAGCAGCATGAGCAACCCAAGCAGCGGCAGCCGAGGCTAGGAAGCACCAACGCCGCTGAATCTCCATTAAAGCTCGACGAAGCTTTTCACCGAACCAAACCCGGCGGTACCCATGTCCCATTCTGTGTTTGTACGAGCTCCTAAGCATCCAAGGAGCACGTGGAGACCAAGATAGAAGCCCAGAGCAAGCCCAAGAGCCGCCGTCGGTCGCCACCGTCGAGCTCTCCGGTGGCGAGCTCGACCCACCCCATCGTTGGGTCGTTTCTTTGCGTTCTTGGTGAGGGTATGCTTTAAATCCTCTCTTAACTTGTTTTTGATTGTCAAAATTGTATCTTGATAACTAGAAATCGTGTTTGGATCAAGTGAAGTTGGATGAAAAGCATGTCAACCGTATTTGTTCATCAAGGGGGGTTGTTTGTCTTTTTCAGAAACAATAGGGGGCTGAATTGCATGTTCCAAGAAGCTTAGGGGAGCTTATTGTTATTACTATAAACTGTTTTGATTTTTACATTAGTTTCCAATTAATTATTTGTATGTTGCTATAACTCTAATTATTGCATGTTAAATTCATTGATAAACATAAAATGACTTTTGTAATTTAATATCATCATAAATTAGCATATGTGACAATTTAAATATTTATGATTTTTTTTGTGAAAAATAAGTTAATAAGAAAATA
Source organism: Linanthus parryae (assembly GCA_023055425.1). Taxonomy (NCBI): domain Eukaryota; kingdom Viridiplantae; phylum Streptophyta; class Magnoliopsida; order Ericales; family Polemoniaceae; genus Linanthus; species Linanthus parryae. The sequence goes on along the minus strand of JALGPY010000002.1, from coordinate 112,521,383 downwards.
TTGTTTATATTTGTTTAGTTACATAATCGTTGGAGAATATTGCTTTAGGTATTATCTAAATATCAATTTTGTTTATCTAAATTAAGAGTGAGTTTTTAAAATATTTATAAATACCGATATTATTCGTGTTAAACTAAATATTGTTAAACAAATACGAATTACTTTTTAAAATAGATAGTAATTGTAAAACGCTAAGAAATAGTTTCTTTAAATAAATATATATATATACAATTATAAGAATTATTCTTTTACGCTATTTAGCGAGAATTCTTATTTCTTGTAAACGATAGTGCTCATAATTAAGATCTTAAACAGTTTTATAATCTTAAAATTTATTATCTAATTTCCTAAAATCGTTTAGGGGTTTGTAACTACCTTGGGGAAATCCGATTAGAGTTGTTGCTTGCTTATCACATAGGACACGTGCATCGTCGTACGTATGCTGATCGAACTTGCTTGTAATTAGGACTATTTGTGTTTGTTTGTAGAGCCTGTCTTCGAAAAACTAGGTGTAGCGTACGAGTAAAGATTTGCTCGCGTACCTTCGGCTCTCACGGTGAGTAGACATGCTTAGCTTAATATATCTTGTCCTTTCTTCGCGTGAGTATACATGCTTAGTTTTGCGTACCTAGTTATTTCATGTGATCAATTTATTTATTTCAAAATAACTGCCGTACTTTATTTTGAAATTGATAAACATGCTGTACTTGCTTTTAAATCACCACTTTTTACTTGTCTTCACAACCGAAAAAACTTATTGTTCAAATGTCACTAAGTCAGAATTCTTTAACAATGTAAAGTGAAAGATCATATGTACCGAAATCAGTTGACTTTACTTGGTTAGCCCTTTGTTGGCTTGGATTTTCCTTTGTTGGCACGACTCTTTGCCTTGTTGGCTAGAGTCTCGTCTAGTACCCACCCTTCTGGCCTTTCGCTTTTTAAGAGGCTGTTGCAACACTTAAGGTCTAGTATGGATTGGTTAACCCTTTGTTGGCTTGGTTAGCTCTTTGGTGGCTTTTCCCTACGTTGACATGATTCTACGCCTACTCGTCTAGAGATATTGATTCTTATTTTCCTGCTATTGCAAAATATAATAATAAGGCTATTTTGTTCGTAAACTTGGAAATTGGATATTTACAACATTCTGATAAACATGTTGTGAAAGATCTTTATTAAAAGGACATACTATATTCGGAAACTTGTGAATATCTCAGTAAACGAATCGGCTACTCCTTAAAACTTTCAGTTTTTAAATAACAACTTTTTAGAACTCTGATAATCGTCACTTCTATTCGTACTTATATTTATGAAAATATTTCAAGTCTTTACTCTGATGTTTATACTTATACTATATTACTGTTTAAACTCTTTTAAATACAAAACGCGCTGGGATCACGACTCGTTCTAACTTGCAAGCAGTAACGCTTAGTAATTAATCGGACAGTTCTTTTGTTGTAAAAATGAATTTTGTTAGGCTTGGTGTCCAATTTGGAACCTGTCACCGATGTTGTAAACCTTTTTCGAAATAAGTCAGTACTTGGATGTTTCTTTTCACTTGTTTATCGGTACTACTCCTTTTACGAAAGGGTAAAATCTCATGTATGTAAGGCACCATCCCGGTCTCCAGCTCCTCTGGAAATCGGGGGTGTTACAAATTTGATTTCGGGCTCGGGCCAGTAGGGGTTTAGAATTTCTGGGCCAAGCCCGAATTGCCCATAGTATATGTATTAATGTAGGCATATAATTACTTATACTTATATAGTAAATTATTAATATGTATTATATATATTTATAGGTTGTAAATATTACATTAACGTTGACTTGACTACACACATATTCAGATCTTCTTCGGTTCTTCGAAAAATTCCATCTTTGGATCTTCTTCCCCTAATTGAAGCTCTATATATACTTTGATCTCGTGATTCTCGTCGCTAATCGCAGGCTGTAGGGTTTTGATGCTGGTAACGCAGCGGAATAACAAAATTAATCCTGATCAAATCCCTCCAAGGATCACAGGCAAGCAATCACAACATGATAAGGATAGAATAGGTGTGTACCTTAGTTTGAGAGATCACACGAAGAATAGTGTTTTTGACTCTACGAGTATCCACACCTTGGATCTTTGATCGGATTCCTTCTCACCGCGATGTGCTAGCAACAGAAGAAGGAGGAAGGTCACGCAAAATGAAGCAAAGGAGGGGCGGTCCTCCTTTGGTGGCCGACGGGTGAGGGACGGCAATAGGGGGGCTTCGGCCTCTCTATTGTTGTTCTCTCTCTCTCTCTTGCTTTGTTATGTTCTCTCAATAATGACTTGTCTTGAGAAAAGAATAAGCTAGAGTTCCTTTATATAGTAATAACTCTTTATTAACTACATAAAAGCCCCAACACTAATCATGTCCTTACATGGATTAGTCCACTTGTGTGGTTGCGTTATGATCCTTTTATTAATTAGTCCAACTAATTAATACCAATATCCAACTTAATCCATCAGGTGTGTGACCCCATAGGTTTCTACTTAGTTGGTAGTAACTCTTTACTAACATGGGGCGGGGTCTAGCAACACATCCATGCCACCCAACTAATAGAAATAGTCAGTGATCCCGACAAACCTTGTGCCTAATGTTCATGTATTGTGTTATCCATTTGTCTCCATATCCGGATTGGATACGAGACATATTTAGTCACACTCGTATATCCAATCCATGGTTCCTCAATCCTGAGAATATGCTTATCTATACAGATAACATCAATATCTCCATATTGATTTACCTGAGTCTGTCCAGACATTCTAGCGCCCAATGGTATGAAACTATCTCCTTCGTTGTTTTACATTTCCTTTCTAAATTGTGTTGTATGTATACTACTAGTCCAAAAGACTACAACCGGGAGAAATATATGATTTTTGCCTTCTTTTCTTTAAAAAATTGATCTATTTGTTCTGCAATAGTACTAGTATTTTCTGTTTTTCCTTATTTTGTTTCAGATGTTCTGCAATAGTACCAGTAGTATAAGTTTTGCCTTCTTTTTTTTGTCAAAAAATGATATCTTTGTTCTACAATAGTTCTGGGTATTTCATGGTTCACAGATGCTTAGGTGATATCAGGTGGAAGCTGTTAGTTGTAGCTTGTATTTCCATTTCAGCTAAAATGTCTGAAGTCCCTTTTACCTAGATTTGCATGTATAGAAAAAAAAACATAGAGAAATTTACTCGTCTTTGTAATTTTTGGATGGTTCATCCAAATATAACTATATGCACTGGATTGATTATTTTAGGTGTGTATTCGGAGAGGGAAGGTTAAAGTGGATCTGCATATGCACCAACATACAAATAGAAAGACAGACGGAATGCTAGTTGGAGATGTTCCATGTTGGTATGTTTCTGCTGGAGTAAATGTGCATTGTGCTGTAATCAAAAAAGGTTTTTTATACATGACCATCATCATAGATTATGACCCCCATTGTATTCATAGGATAACACTTTCGGCTACAGATCATGAACTCATATTATCAAGTTCTGCTGCTACTGATGAGCAGTTTGTTCCAGCGGCTGAAGAATTTGTTACGGTGGTAATTGTTGTTGCTAACAAGTCGAAGCGCTAAGAGAACAAGATGAAGTACAACAAAGTAAAGTAATCAAAGATAGACTTATTTTAGAGAACTTGGCATTGGCTAATTGTAATGAACTCTACCTTTGTTCTTGAATTTCAGTGGCGCATCCCTCAAGACTTAAGCTTTTGCATTAGATGTATTAAATTATATTACTTGTTGTAATTGAAGCCTCAAAACAACTTGATGAAATGATATGATGTAAATTTCATTGTTGTTTTATCTATTTTTCTTTGAAATTCAAGATGTATAATGAGCAAGAAACCATTTTAGGACTAATGTAATGATTCAATATTAATTCAAAGCCATTGTGGATTAAATTTATGGTGTTCAAGTTAGTTCAATCGTTGTTGAAGGTTACATAGTTTTAACTTAATTTGAAGTCAGACACAATTCCAGGTTTTGTCTTTAATATTGGTTTTGAGATGAACTCGGGATGCGCTGGGCAAAACCCGAATTGCTAACTATATAATTCGGTCCGGCTTAGTATGAGATGGGTATAGTTATATCTCGGGCCTGGACGGGCCTGGACAATTGAAACTGAAATCGGGCTCGGGCTTGAACATGAGTCCTAACCTGTCCAGACCGACCGAATTGTAGTCCTACTCGCATGAGCATCATTCTTAGCTTGATTTAAGCCCTATTATAAAGTATTAGAAGGGCCGCTTGCATCGGCATCTGATACTTGTGTGCCCCATACAAGCCACCTATTTGTAGGAGTGAGTATGAGAGAAATTCCCGGGGGTGCAGTGATTGGAGGTGTAGCTGATTGAGTATGTACTGGATGAGGCGCCGTCTCATCTGCGTCAGGTCGTATTACATATGGCCCAGCTTCTGCTATCCCAACAGTACTTAAATTCTCTTTCGGGAGAACAGTAGAAGCTCCAACCTGCGCTATCTGCTCGTTCACCTCAGTCGCGCCTCTTTCATCTAGCACCTCAATAGCAAGTTACTCCTATCGTGTTTCAGCCACATCACTTTGAAGACTCTATTCTTTAGCCACGTATTTATCTCCTTATGCTTTGGTCTCTTGATCATCGCTGAATTTATTGTACTTGCATCAACGCTGGTATGTTAGGGACCTTCACGTTGTTGCATGCCATCAACTTCCATAACATTTTCGGGCTAGAGAGGAGGCACATACTTGGACCTTTATTCACTTGAACCCTGAGAAAAAATAAACTTCATTTGGTAGTTGGTCGAAATATGGCTTCATCATCAATCTTTCCTTAACGAAGGGATGTTGGTGATTTTAGTGTCATCGGCCATTTGTGTAATCGGATTTACTTACGACTAAGTAGACATTGGCATTACGTTGTACACGTTAGGAGGTGTGGAGTACACGCGTGCACACAACTATGTTAATGTCTTGGAAAACGAATTCGCGGACGACTGCAGGGGTTTGGGGGCGGAGCCCCCGGCGGGGTCCAAGGGGCAACGCCCCTGGCAGCGGTCGCGCTGGCCGGTCTGCGTGGACAAATTGGATTTCGTACGTTTTATTGCTTCACAAAAAAAGTCTCGGAATTATATTCCATTAAAAAATGGCATGAAATCTGGCGGTTGTAACCGCAAGATTAACCGCCTTGTCTCCCTCCCTATTTTGTCAGTTTTGGTCGAATTCAGAAACATAGAGAAAATCATATTCATTCTTGAAGTCTCTGTTTTATCCGATTATATATTTTGTGCACACCGCCGAAATACTTTAATCTGAGAGTGATATCACGACTCAGAGATTATCCAAGTTCCATTGTTCCCGTTCTAAACAACCAAATTTCCTACAAAGATTAAGTATTATGCATCATGACGAACGACAAGACTGTTCAGGACATGACGAGCAAATTCATGAAACTGGAGAAGTTTGAGGGGCAGGATTTCCGAAGGTGGTAGAAGAAGATGCACTTCCTGTTGACGGCACTGAAGGTTGTGTATGTTCTCACCACCCCGATGCCTGAAGTCATGGAGAACGAAACCCTGAAACAGACAAGGAGGAGATCAAAGTGGGAGAATGATGACTACATCTTCCGCGGACACATTCTTAACGGTATGTCTGATTCCTTGTTTGATGTTTATCAGAATGTACAGACTTCAAAAGAACTGTGGGATTCTCTTGAATAAATATACATGGCTGAAGACGCTTCAAGCAGAAAGTTTCTGGTCAGTAATTGGAACAATTAAAGAATGGTTGATTCAAGGCCTATGATGGATAAATACCATGAATTGCTTCGAATCCTAGGGCAGTTTAATCAACACAACATGAAAATGGATGAATCAATTTATGTTTCTAGTGTGATTGATAAATTGCCTCCTTCATGGGAGGATGTTAGGCATAATTTGAAGCACAAGGAGGAAGAACTTTCCTTGGTGCAATTGGGCAGTCACTTTCAGATTGAACAGTCCTTGAGGGGTCAAGAAAGTGACAAACCCAAGGACAAACATACTGCTGATCCAGGTTCTGTGAATATGATGGAGGAAGGGGATTCTTCGAAAGGAAAGAACAACTGGGAAAAGGAAATTTAAACAGCAAGACAAGAATCCTAACAAGAATCCAAAGACTGCTTGTTAGAAGTGTGGGAAACCAGGACACTTAAAAAGGATTGTCGCGTGGGCAAAAGTATGAAATTTGAAGACACAAGTGGAAAGGGAAAGGGTCCGAAAGGCCAAGATCAGCAACAAGGTATGTTCATTGAACAACCTGACAATTCAATTCAGAATTATGTATCTCTTAATTCTGATGCGATTTATGTGCAGGATGATGACATATCATGGTGGGTTGATTCGGGTTCTACAAGACATGTATGCAAGGATCAAAGATGGTTTACAACCATGCAAACCGTTGAATATGGATCCACAATAAGAATGGGGAATGTTGCAACCGAGCCAATCCATGGAGTTGGAAGTGTTAACCTAGTTTTTACTTCTGGAAAATGTGTAAGTTTGAATGATGTTTCTACCCGGGATTCGAAAGAATCTCTTGTCTGGAGTTGTATTAGATAAGCTTGGATACAAGCAGGTTATTGAGTCGGATAAGTTTGTATTGTCAAAACATGGTTCTTTTGTTGGCTTTGGTTATATATGTAATGATATGCTTCGTTTAAATATCGTTGCTCCTTTTGGTAACAATTCTGTTTGCGTTGCTAGTACTAGTATTGCTAAATCAACACTTTGGCATGCACGTTTAGGACATGTACACTTTAAAAGGTTACAAGATATGTCCAAAATGAGTCTAATTCATTCATTTGATATTAATTCTGAAAGGTGTAAAACTTGTATGCTGACTATGATAACTAGACAACCTTTTAAGGATGTTAAAAAGGACTCTAAGGTGCTTGAATTAATTCATAGTGATCTATGTGACTTTCATGCAACACCGTCTATAAGAAACAAAAAGTATATTATTACATTTATAGACGATGCTACTCGGTTTTGCTATGTGTACTTGTCACACTCTGAAGATGAAGCTTTGGATAAATCCAATACATACAAAACTGAAGTTGAGTTGCAAAAGAACGGTTTAATAAATATTTTAGGCACGGATAGAGGAGGCGAATATTATGATCCTAATTACTTCCAAGAGGTTGGTATTATTCACCAAATCACTGCTCCTTATACACCTCAACAAAATGGTGTATCTGAGAGGAAGAATCGTACTTTAAAGGAAATGGTTAATTCCATGCTTTCCTACTCGGGTTTGAGTGATGGATATTGGGGAGAAGCTATGTTAACAACTTGCTATTTGCTTAATAGAGTTCCTAACAAAAGGAACAAAACTACCCCATATGAACTTTGGTATGGTAAACCTCCAAACTTGCATTATTTGAGAGTTTGGGTTGTAGAGCTATTGTTAGGCTCAATGAACCCAAGAGAAAGAAACTTGGCGAAAGAGGTATAGATATCATCTTTATTGGATATGCCATGCATTCCAAGGCTTATAGGTTCTATGTGATTGGACCTAGTGACTCGGTATCCATTAATACTTTAATAGAGTCAAGAGATGCTATCTTTGATGAAGAAAGATTTTCTTCTATACCTAGACCAAAGGACTTGCTCCAAATTTGAGCAATGCTCAAAATGAAGGAACAAGTGATGCCATCACTTTACCTGAAGTAAGAAGGGGTAAAAGAGCTAGAGTAGCCAAGGACTATGGTTCTGACTTTCAACTATATTTAGTTGAAGGATCTAGGGATGAGGTTCATACTCGGTATGCTTATTGTTTTAGCATAGAAGAGGATCCTAGAACCTATAGTGAGGCTATGGCATCTCGTGATGTTGCGTTTTGGAAAGAAGCAATAGATGATGAGATGGATTCGATCATGCAAAATGGGACTTGGGAATTATCTGATTTGCCTCCTGGGTTTAAAACACTTGATGCCAAGTGGATCTTCAAAAAGAAGATGAAAGTAGATGGTACCGTAGAAAAGTTTAAGGCCCGACTGGTTGTACGTGGTTTTAAACAAAAAAGAAGGTATCGACTAATTTGATACATATGCTCCTGTTGCTAGGATATCCACGATTAGATTATTAATAGCTCTTGCAGCTATACATAATCTTGTTATTCACCAAATGGATGTGAAAACCGCATTCTTGAATGGTGATTTGGATGAGGAGATATATATGAAACAACCCGAGGGATTTGTTATGCCAGGAAATGAGCATAAGGTGTGTAAGCTTGTTAAATCACTTTACGTCTTAAAGCAAAGTCCTAAACAATGGCATCAAAAATTTGATGATATTGTGTTGTCTAGTGGTTATCATTTGAACCAAGCAGACAAGTGTGTATATAGCAAATTTGATGACTCTGGTAAAGGAGTCATAATTTGTTTATATGTAGATGACATGTTGATCTTTGGTACCAGCCAAGATCAAGTGGATCAAGCGAAGGAATTTTTGTCATCTAAATTTTCAATGAAGGATTTAGGGGAGGCTGAAGTAATCCTAGGTATTAGGATTAAACGTGAGAACAAGGAAATTACTATTTCTCAATCTCATCACATTGAGAAGGTGTTACAGAAATTTAACTGTGAAAAATGTTCTCCGGCTAGTACTCCTATGGAACCAAATGGGAAATTGTTGCCTAACCAAGGCAAGGCTGTATCTCAACTGGAATACTCTAGGGCTATTGGTTGTCTAATGTATGCCATGATTAGTACACGACAAGATATAGCATTTGCTGTTGTAAAGCTATGTAGGTATACTAGCAATCCAAGCACACATCATTGGCAAGCAATGAGGAGAGTAATCAAGTATTTAAGGAAAACCATGACTTATGGTTTGACATACAGTGGAAGTCCTTCGGTTTAGAAGGATATTATGAGGAAAGTTGGATAAACAATATGGAAGATCATTCCTCAACTAGTGGATGGGTTTTTCTACTTGGAGGAGGGGCAATCTCATGGGATTCAAAGAAGCAAACTTGCATTACTAAATCGACAATGGAATCTGAATTTGTAGTATTGGCTGCAGCCGGTAATGAGGCTGAATGGCTAAGGAATTTAGTGTATGAGATTCCATTGTGGGCCAAACCGATTTCCCCAATATCTATCAGGTGTGATAGTGCTGCTACTCTGGCTAAGGCATATAGTCAGGTGTATAATGGCAAGTCTAAACACTTGGGTGTCAGACATAGCATCATTCGGGATTTAATCATGAATGGTGTGATATCGGTTGAGTTTGTTCATACACAACAAAATCTTGCGGATCATCTAACCAAAGGGTTAGCAAGGGACTTAGTGCACAAGTCGGCCGTGGGGATGGGATTAAAGTCCATCTAAAAGATCTCTTATGATAAGATACCCAATTACCTTCTAATAAAACGTTGGAAGCTGAATTCAATGTAGAACTCTTACATGAAGATATTGGAACACAAAGATCATCCCAAGGTATGTGTTCAGACTTGCAAGTTAAGGAGGTTGAAGTTTACAATTCTTAATGGTTCTTTTGAAAAATTGTATGGCAGGTACAAGAAGAAAAGAACCACCTATATGAGTATGGAGTTTAGCCGCTTCAAGAATTTGAGACTTGGCTTCTATATGCTCATTGAAGGATAGTGACACTAGGCTAGTAAAAATAAGTGTCAAGTTAGAACATGGAATATGTTGAACTTATGTGTATTTTAATTTCATGTATTCATCATGAGAAGAAAGTGTTCAATCCATAGGACACCCCTATACTCGAATATTTGAAAATGTATTTTACTAAGATGAAAATTCAATCTTCGAGATATTTTCATTTATGCATAAGTTTGCTTTGTTATTGAAAGGATAAGTGAATAAAGGATTACACTAAAATGGGGGAGGATTTTTGGTGATTTTAGTGTCATCGGCCATTTTTGTAATCAGATTTACTTACGACTAAAGTAGACATTGGCATTACGTTGTACACGCTAGGAGGTGTGGAGTACACGCGTGCACACAACTATGTTAATGTCTTGGACAACGAACTCGCGGACGACTGCAGGGGTTCGGGGTCCGGGGCAGCGCCCCGGGTGGGGTCTAAGGGGCAACGCCCCCGGCGGCGGTCGCGGTGGTCAGTCTGCGTGGAAAAATTGGATTTCAGACGTTTTATTGCTTCACAAAAAACGTCTCGGAATTATTTTTCCGTTGAAAAACGGACTGAAATCTGGCGGTTGTAAAAAGCAAGATTAACCGCTTGTCTCCCTTCCTATTTTGTCAGTTTTGGTCGAATTCAGAAACATAGAGAAAATCATATTCGTTCTTGAAGTCTCTGTTTTATCCGATTATAGATTTCGTGCACACCGCCAAAATAATTTAATCAGAGAGTGATATCACGACTCAGAGATTATCCAAGTTCCATTGTTCCCGTTCTAATTACCCAAATTTCCTACAAGGGATCCTCGAATACACTCACATAAACTTCTAGTAGTTTGCTTCCCTCTTTTTCATTGACGGGAGCCGATTAAGAGGTTGCACGAGAATTTGCAAAATTTTCTGTGCGAGAGCTACTAGAATTATGATTATTCCCCTTTTCTACGCTCGTGCCCAAATCGGCCATGTGCGAGGAACCTGTTATAGAAAATAAAGAAAAAAATATACAAGTAAAGTCTCTGCCAAAAAACATGGGAAAAAAGGAAGAATCAAATCACCTGAAGCTTCCACAGTTTCCGCAAAAATATTCGTTAACCAACGACAAATCGATTTATGGGACATGTTGCAGTCAAACGTCTTCATTATGAAATCATAGTAAGTTGAATCATAATGGAAGAACTCACCCTCTTCATCTTCGGCACCAATGAATTCATGAAATATTTCCTACCTCCGTTGGCGTTCTGCCTCTTCGGCAATACGAATCTTGGAATCTTCTTTTTCATCCAGACTGTTGTGCACCGCCCTTGCCATTTCATCCTCTTCATTAAGAGACCACTCTTCTTCTTGCCTTAGGTGTCTCTCTTCCCTATCCAGAACTTCATGTGTCTTTATAGCCTGATCCAAAAGTTGTTGTTCACGATTTGATGTTCCACCACTGGTCATCGTAAGAAGTGTTAAATCATTGCGAAATGCAACACCAGCAGAAACTAATGAAATAAGTTTAAATTAGGATGCAAACTCAATTCATCAGAGTATGGTAATGTAGAGATCAAATGTGATACCAAAAATTCGTTGCTTAATGGACGAGGGGGTCGAATCCGAAGAGGGGGAAGATCTTTCATCATAGATTAACTAATCCCCAATCATAGCTTGTTTTTTACGTTTGTGGATAACTTCTTTCAACTGCACATGCCCATTGCCCTTTGCCTTCACTACAGATGCGCTAACTGTTTCATCTGTTCCATCTGTAATATTTAGTGTATGATTCTTTCATCCGGCTCTACGGAGAAGGAGCAGTAGTGGTCGCAATAGGTGCGTTGTCGGTTGTGTCCTTTGCTGAGTCTTCAACCACTTGTGTTTTAGCCTTTTTTTTTGACACCTCATAGGGGGAGTTATAGTCGCAGTTTTTCGACTTAGTGGTGCATTTAGCAGGAGGTGCTTTGTCAGGAGTTGGGATCCAATTTACCCAAAGGAAAAGAGGACCTCTGATCTTCTCAAGTATCCGATCGTCGATGCCTTCCATGTGAGGATCCATGGAACTGACACCAGATGTATAGAAACTATGGATTGGATATACGAGTGTGACTTGTATGTCTCCTTTCCAATCCGGATGTAGAGACAAATGGATGCGACAATACTTGCACGTGGTTTGTCAAAATAATGACTATTTCTATTATTTGGGTGGCATGGATGTGTTGCTAGACACCGCTCCATGTAGTAGTAGTTACTACCAACTAAGTAGAAACCTATGGGGTCACACGCCACAAGGATTAGACTAGACTTGGTAATTAATTAATATGATTAATTAATATAAGGATCGATACGCAATTACTTGCAAACTTAGTAGGACTAGTTTGCATGTTGGACTAATCCGTGTATGGACAGGATTAGGACCGGGGCCTTTATACAGTTAACAAGGAGTTGTTGGACTATATAAAGGACACTCCTAGCTTATTTCTCACACTATTTCTCATAATAGACTTTGAGTGAGAGAGAAAAAAGCAAGGAGAGAATAAACACAAGAGGGCCGAACCCCCTTGTGCCGTCTTCCCCCTACCCGTCGGCCAAAGGAGGCCGAACCTCCCTTTGGTCTCAGTTGTGTGATTCTTCCTCTTCGTTCCTCTACCGATTACTAGCAAAAAAGTGTGGAGGAATCTAGTTCTTCATCCTAGGCGTGGACTAGCTGTAGAGACGCAAACACAATTTTGCGTTTGAAGTCATCAAAGGAGACAAACTAAGGGGGGGTTTGGTCTGACTTTTTTTCATCTTATAATCCACTTTGGACTTTTAAGCTGTTCTGAACTTTTTCCGAGGGTTTGGTATGACTTTTTTCAGACAGCTTTTGGCTTTTGGATTTTAGCTCTGAAGAGTAAAACTTGGTTGGAAAAAAATTGGGTTTCACCAACTTTTGTTGGACTTTTTTCTTGCTAAACAACAAAAAGACTACTATGTCCATACTTTTACATACTAAAAAATTAAATTACTTCAACTAAAAATCATTAGATTTTCCATATACAAAAATAAAATTTACTTCTGCTACCATCAGCTGAAAAATAAGCCTTTGACAACAATTAAACTACTTCTAATATTTATATGTCTAATTACTCTCATCTTCTATCTACTACCAATTTGTTTTAAATATTCAACTACCATTATTTACAACACCTTAAAGCTTCAACTAACAACCATCTACTGCCCTATTTCATCTCTTTAAATGGAGCATTAGAGGGCTGCACTTGCCAACAAAGTGTACCAATGCAAAAAGTGTACCAGTGCAAAGTCCCTTGTGAGGGACTTACACAACGGGGTCCAGTAGAAGATACCATTTGCGACACCGCCGTCGCCTCCAACCAAAACTCCGAAAACAACTCCGACAACATTCAAGATGAAGGGTTTGATACGATGGTGAGATTAGGTGACCGATACGTCTACGAGATACGTGAAAGTCACTTTGAAGAAGTGGGACCTAGTGAATTATCATCGAGCTTGGACAACATGAATGCAACACGTTTGGAAATCACAAGAGCTCAAAAACGTAACACCACTAGGGGATCAACGACAACGTAGGATTTGTGGTACAAGCGTTGTTTTATTTTAATCAACATATATCACTATTTGTGATTTTAATTTATTGTACTATTTATGAGTTATGGACTTCAAGTTGACTTGTGACCTTAATTTGATTAAAATAAAAGTTAGTAATCTTATACATGTTTGAAATAAAAGTTTAGTAGTGCATACAATAAGGATAAATTAGTAATCTTTACTAAACAACAAAACTGCCACATCACTAACTTTTTTACAGCACAATTTTTTTTACCAAACCCATACAACTTTTTTCATCAGCTTTTTTGTCACATAATTTTTTACAACAACCTAAAAGTCGACTTAAAAGTTCAAAAAGTCATACCAAACCCACCCTAAGTAATTGTTACTTGAACCTTCACTATCATTATGATATATCTTCCTGTAATCCTTAGTGGGTCTTCTGTGGATCTTATTTGTTTAATTATGCTCCATAATCCGTTAAAAAAGCCAACAGTGGTATCAGAGTCACAGGTCATAGAGCATAATGTAGTTTATATGCTTATTTTATTAGTTTTGCACCTTAAAATTATGATTTGATTGTGTAGAACTAGATAATTAAGCATATTGATGCAAATTTGAATATGATTCAACCAAATAAGATCTAATTTTACAAGATATGTAAGGATTAGTGAATTTGGATCACACAGGATGTAAAAATTATGGATCTAGAAAACTAGGGTTAGGGAACAAGTTGGGAAAATGTGTTTTTCCAATTTGGAAATAACTAAACTTGGGCAACAAGGAGGAAGTTAATTTGCAAATAACCTCCTAAGAGGTCCGGCCCCCCTAATGGACTGCCCCTCCTTCTCCTTGCTGCCCAAGTAAGCCACGACCAAGGGGGGCAGGCTTCGGCCGGCCCAAGGCCTTTGTGGCGGTCCTTTGGTGGTCCGGCCATGGTGATGGTGGGCCTCTTGGACCGTTATGACCCTATCATGTCCAAAATCAACTAAAATTGACCAAGCGCGTTAAAATTGGATTTTAACTGTTAGTGTGCTATTTGCATGGTGATTGGATATGGCATTAGATGTGGTTGTTGTGAATGTTTAATTTTTGTGGTTTGTTTTTACGGCCTGCGAGATGATAAAATTAATGTAATAGTTAATTAAGTTTTACGGCCTGCGATCCGGTCTTATTCCAACTTGTGAGACCTTTTAAATTAGTATAGATTCTAGCTAGTATTAGATAAAATAGATGATAGCCAAGATGAAGAAGAAGAAACCTAAAGAATTAAAGAACCACAAGATGGAGCATTCCACAAGGCTAAGGAGCATGGAGCATTCCACAAGCTATGGAGCATGGACCAAAAGATGGAGGCACATGGAGATGAGCTTGCTATTTTTTTAGGGTTCATAGATGAAAGTGTGAGTATGCAGATGTTAATGCAGCTAAGATACTCTAGAAGGGGGGGGGGGTTGAATAGAGTATGCCAACTTTTTGCAAAGCTTGCTAGAAAGATGAAAACTTGTGCAGACAATGAAGTTCAAGGCCTTGAAAACTAGTTCAAGCCCTTGGAGAAGATGCAGACAGTATAAAGCAACTATGCCTTTTTCAAGGCCTTGAAAACAAGTCCAAAACCTTGAAAAACAGACAGTTTTGTGTGCTGCAAAAAAGAAGGGTCAATTACTAATCACCCACTTCCAGTTTGGGGTAATAATTCATCTACCACCCCCAGTTTCAAAACCCTCTTATTACCACCTCCAGTTTATTATTGTTAGCAATCAACAACTGGGGCAAATTTTCTGTTAAAAAATTAACTCCGTGAGGGGTATTTTGGTCCATGAAAGAATAAAAAAAAAAGTAAAGAAGAAAAACTAAAAAAGAAACTGAAATAAAATTAGAAGTAATGAAATTAAAGATGAAAGAAGAGACTTTCACACAAAAAAGAAGAAGATGAAAGCAGAGAAAAAAAACGATTGAAAAAAGATGAAGAAGAAGATAGACAGTTGAGTCCCTCACTGTCGTTCTCTCTCTCTCTCTCTCTCTCTCTCTCTCTCTCTCTCTCAGTTCATGGTCGGAGGAGTATGTCACCGGAAACTATTGTTGACGACGGCGAGGTGGCGGTGGTAATACCAACGAATTTCACGTTGGGCTGAACCAGATCCGAAACCCCCCATTAAAGGTAAGGACTTTGCCTTGAGACGAGATTGGAATCCCTCACTCTCATCAGATTGACAGACCTATTTTTTTTGGGTGGATTTGGTTTGAATTTGCTGAAAATCGATTGATGTGTGTACTAAGTGGTGGTGGGTTGCCGGGTGCTGGGCGTGGCGGCGATGGATGTGTTGTAGCAGTGCTGGTGGTTATCTTCTTCGTCTTCTTCTTCTCCTCCTCTGCCTTTTCCCGATCGAGGTGGGTGTAATGAGATTTGTGATGGTGGTGGGTGTGTTTGGGGTGCCGGTTGTGCTGATGCCGGAGAATAGGCCGTCGGGTTCTGGGTTTGTTGGTGTTAGTGGCGGTGCTACGATTGTGCTGCTGGTAGTGGTAATGGTGGTGGGTGACGGTGGTATAATTGGTGTTCATATTTTTTTAGTGGACCACTTTGCCCCTGGACATCCGTTAACTAACGGAAAATTTTGGACGGAATCTACCCAAGTTGTTGTTTGTTTGCAATCAACAACTGGAGGGGGAAATAAGAGGGTTTTGAAACTGGGAGTGGTAAGTGGATTATTACTTTAAACTGGAAGTGGGTGATTAGTAATTGACCCAAAAAAAAATGAACTGTAAAAGCAAAAGACAAGTGATTTATAGAGTTCAGTCCACTTGGACCTACGTCTCTACCTCACGGATTAGATCCCTGTAGGATTTTAAACTCAAATCTTATTAATCAAAAGCTAAGCCCAAGAACTCAAGCCCAGAGAGTCCTTACTCTCTTACAGCTTGTGATTATCCCTAACCTGTCTAGTACCTGCTCTAGCTAACTGATTAACTAAGAATTCTATATTTTTCACTTTGAATAATCCTTGAGAATAGATGTAGAGATAATACAGAAATGATCTACCAATACAGCTCAATACAGAAGTACACTTAGAGTAGAAAACTGCAGTGAAAATGCAGTGAACTTGTGTGGAAAGGATTGAGAGTTTGATGTTCTTCTTTGGTGCTTTGTCAATCCGTAAAACTTGTCTCTTGTTTTTCCCCGTTGAGTCTCGTCTCTTGTTGCTTCAAGGTGATCTCTATTTAAGCTGTTTGAAGCTCTGCAAATCTTCCCAGATTTTCAGCAATAACTTCCTATTTTGTAGGCAACAACTTTGACTCTCTTTAACAGCTTTCTCCAACGGAAAGTTGATCACAATCTTCAGAGATATTGTTGTTATTTTGTCCATAAGCAATCTGAGAAGCTTTCATAAGTCTCTGATTGATCACAGGACCAAAATATTCATCTATTTCCAAATCTGCACAACTTCAGTTTAGGAAACAATCATGCAAATATTGGAAACAAAATTTCCTGCATTATCATGGTCAAACAGATGATATCTTATTCTCAAAACATATTAGAACAATTTGTCTTTCATCATCTAATAACAGTGAATCAAACATATGAAAGAAAGAGAGGGAATCAACTCAGAGAGTTTGCAGAAAACTCCCCCTGAGACTGTGCATACAGGTTAAGCAGTTTCAAGGCTTTGAATCCAGTTTCAAGGCGCCGCTGAGACTGATTCAAGGCCTTGAAATAGCTGAGCTATTCCAAGTCTTGAACAACCTGATCTTTCAATCTCCCCCTTGATGAAAGACAAAACCAAATTATGTTTGATCCTTAGTCTCTGCAAAATAAACTGGTTAGTTCACACAGTATTTCCAAAAAGATCCAACTTATTCAATAATGCCAACAAAAACTTGAACAGTTCAGCAAATAAACCTAGAAATAAAAACTAAAAAAACTAGCATTTCTCTCCCTTTTTGACTTTCATAAAAAAGATAGAAGATGTTGGATCAAGTGTCTGGAAAATTTTGAAAACTTTAAAGAAAAATTTTGAAGAAAAGAGATTTGGGAAGAAAGAGTAGGCAAGATTAAGGGGTTGGATCTTCATATTCATCCTGATCTCCTTCCTCTTTCTCATTGTCTTCTTCATCAGTCTTGTCCTGCTCTTCCTGTTCCTCTGCATTCTCACGAGCAACAGTCATTTCTTCAGTCTTATCCTTTGCAGCAGCCTTTGGAGATTTATTTTTCTTCTTCAAGGTAATCAGCAGTTCATCTGAGTCAGGGCTATTGGCTTCATCTTCTTCCTGTGATGTCTGTTCTCCTACCTGCTTTCCCTTTCATGAAACTGGAGTAACTTCTTCCTGGTCTGAATGCTCACTAGACAAATCCTTGTCAGAGTCTCCTTTCTTTGTACCTTTAGCATCCTCAGGAACATCAAGCAGAGTCATGCTTCTGAAGATGCTTTCCAACATGTACTTGACCTGCCCCATATCACTTTCCAGTACAAAAACAGTTGCTTTGACATCCTCCATGTCCAACTCCAAAACATCAAGTCTCTGATTGTCTGTTGGCTGAGAAGTCTGACTTCAAGTGGGAGTCAAGGCCTTGGGCTTAGGAAACTTCTTTGCACCTAGTTCTGCTTCAGTCAAGTCTGAGTAAAGTTTCCAAACTTTTTCTTTGGTCTTCACCACCCCAATGTTCTCAAAGGCTTTCTCACTAAGTACTCCAAATCCAGATGTGACTGATTCCTCTCCAGTAGTTGGAATCTCAAAGTGTTCAAAGGACAAGGTGAGTAAGTTTGCATAGGGCAGAGGGAGAGTCCTTTGACTGGTAAGGCTAAAGAGCATGTGTTCAATCACTAGTTTTGGAAGATCAATCTCATAGCCATGCATAACCAGATAACATGATGTGTAGGATTCTCTCAGTCACCAATTCTCTAGAGTGCTCTCTAGGAAATATACACCTAACCAGGATGGTATGAAGGACTTTGGCTTCAAAATCCAACACAGAATGTGTTAACTGTTTGGCTGAGGTTGAGATGTTTGGAAGAAAGAACTCATCTTTGGCTAGCTTCAGGGTTTCTGAATTTAATGGATGGTTGCTAGTATCATACCTCTTTGGACACCCTAGCACATTGGCAAACTCAGAGTGATCCAATTCAATTACAATCCCAGCAACTTTAGATTTGATCACCAAATGTGCAGATCTCTTAACTTAGGTCAGGTTCAGGTAGAAGAGTCTGGTGAGTCTAGGGTAGGCTAATTCTTTATGATTCAGCATACACCAAAAAGAACTCTTCTTCAACATAGAGATGCACTTAAGTTTCATGTGTTCCACCACATGCTTATTGACCATACTACAGAACCCAATAGATATTGAAGCAAAACCATCTAAACACTGACCTTTAGAGATATTTGAGACAAACCAAGTCTCATCTAGTGTTGAGTTCTTTATTGAAGATTGTGAATAGATCTGCAGTGCCTTTCCAATTGACGTTATGGTTGAGCTTCTGTCACCTTTCCTTTACCATTTTCTGCCTGAGTTGCTTTCTTCTTCAGCTTCTTTGAACTGGTAGGCTATGTTTCTGGTTGCTTTTCTGTAACAGCTTTTTGCTTTTTTTTGCTTTTCCGAAGAGGAGGTTGTAACCTTCTTGACCTTCTTCTTTGGTGGAGGAAGATCTTGAACTGCCTCTGCACTAGGAGTTCTGGAGCTAGAGTCCCCACTAACTTCCTGAAATTCATCCGCAGCTGCTTTTCTTTTCTTCTCTGAGACAGGTTTCGAACCTCCAGCCACCTTGATTCTGTCGGAGGCTCTCCTTGTGCTCATTAGGGTTTGGGAGAAGAATAGAGAGAGTTGGAGTGATACGGAATGAAGGAGAAGAGAAGAAGATAAATACTTAAAGGAGTTTGAGTTTCAAAAGGAAACTAGTATCTCTCTGATCTCAAAAGATTTGCAATGATCAGAGGGATTTCAAATATTTTATGCCGTTGGAAAATAAAATATACTAATACTATTTTGGGTAAAAGACAAAAACCACCCCTCGAGTATGGGGTATATACAAAAAAACCCCTCGTGTTCGGGGATATACGAAGACCACCCCTGTCACTAACGGCACACTAACAGAAAGGTAAGAAGACATATTTACCCTCATTTTGACAAAAAATGCCACAATATAACTACATGTTTTTTCTACTTTCTCCCCCACTTTTAACCTAACTGCCTCCTTACTCCTTCCTCATCTCTCCCTCTCTCTCTCTCTCTGCCTCCACCACCATCGACGCCCTCCACCCATCCCCCCCTCTCTCTCTCTCTCTGCCTCCACCATCATCGACGGATCGATTACCGCCGCCACCAAATCCGTAGTGTGGAGTTTGAATCGGACGGCGATGGCGGCGACTGCGGCGGCTAAGGTTTTTTGGTGTTCGGAAGGAGATGACGAAGGCAGAAACACGATACCTCGCCGCCGGTCGTCGGAGATGGGTCGAACCGTCTCACCGGCTATTAACGCCCACCACCACCACAACCCTTTCCCATCGTCTTCGTGATCCACAACCGACGAGTTAAGCAGCCGTGCTCACTTCTGGGTCTTCTCCGCCGACGACTCGTCGTTCCCGTTCTCCGTCATCCACTGCCGACGAATCAAGCAGCCGTGCTCACTTCTTGATCTAGGTAGGGGTTCGATCTGGATGGGTCGGGTTCGCGGAAGACGAGGCGAAAGACGGCGACGGCGATGAAGAACAGAAGGGGAAAGACTCGG
Organism: Linanthus parryae; assembly: GCA_023055425.1. Classification (NCBI taxonomy): domain Eukaryota; kingdom Viridiplantae; phylum Streptophyta; class Magnoliopsida; order Ericales; family Polemoniaceae; genus Linanthus; species Linanthus parryae. The sequence continues at coordinate 112,501,471 of JALGPY010000002.1, read as the reverse complement.
TGAAATGATCTGGGTTGGTGAATGTAAGAACAGAACAGAAGGGGAAAGACTCGGTGAAGAATCATAAGGCGACGGCGTTGGATCTGGGTTGGTGAATGTAAGAGAGGGAGCTGGAGGGGGCGGAGAAGGACAACGGAGAAGGAGTGGGTGGAGATTAAGTCTGGACTCGGTGAAATGATAGTAAAAAAATCAAGACTTGGTGAACTGATACTGAAGAAAGACTAAACCTTGGTGTTTGCACAGAGAGGATCCACCTGCCAAATCATTCATTTATTTGCGAATTGGTTGAAGAATTGTAAAAACCTGCAGATCGAGATATTGACCCATAAACAAATGAAACCTTGTAATTTATTTCCCTTATTTCACATCTTCTATGATTAATGGGAGGATCTCTGTGTATGATATGGAGTAGTAGTTCCAAAAAATTCACATAAAGGTGATTCTCAGAAATGGTTGAAGAATCTGATCGGGAAATTTGTGGTTGGTGTTGGTGTTTCTTGTGGTCTGTTGGTGGTTGATGTGGTGGTGATGAAGAACACCAACACCAACATAAACCACAACAAATACAAAAATACAACTAGGGACAAAATAGTCATAAAAAAGGTCATATTACACCCTTATACTAACTGATTGTAACAGAAGGGTGGTATTTGTCTAACGTCCGACGTTAACAGGGGTGGTTTTTGTATATCCCCGAACACGAGGGGTTTTTTTGTATATACCCCATACTCGAGGGGTGGTTTTTGTCTTTTACCCTATTATTTGGCTAAAACAAATTTTTGAAAAGGGTAGGGGCTATATTAGGCAAATATCTACAGAGATATTACCCAACACATAATGATCCAAGATTATTGACTATCAGTGTAGCAGACTAATTTTCAAGGCTTTGAAAAGGTTTTCAAGGTCTTGAAAAACGGTAACACTGCAATAAGTAAAAGCCAAAGCTTTGAACTGATTTTCAAGGCTGTGAAACTCAGTTCAAACCTTTGAAAACATATAAAGCTTACCTTTCTTACCTGAAGCTCCCCATAAACCAATGCATCTTTATTTAGCATTCCCAATTCCAATCTTAGAGCTGAGAACCTTTCATCTGCTAATGGTTTAGTGAAGATATCAGCAATTTGCATGTTAGTAGCAACAAATTCAAGAGCAATATCACCTTTCTCAGCATGATCTCTGATGAAATGGTGTCTGACATCAATATGCTTGGTTCTTGAGTGTTGTACTGAATTCTTTGTAATTGAAATTGCACTAGTGTTATAACACTTAATAGGTATGCTCCTGAAATCAAATCCAAGGTCTCTTAGCTGTTGAGCAATCCATAACACTTGTCACCAGCATGCTCCTGCAGCTATATATTCAGGGTCAGCTGTTGATAGAGCAACTGAATTTTGTTTCTTGGAAAGCCAACTGAGTAAGGATGATCCAATGAATTGGCAAGTTCCTGAAGTACTTTTCATATCAACCTTGTAACCTGCAAATTCAGCATCTGAAAAACCATGTAAGGAGAAGTTAGAATGTCTTAGATACCAAAGCCCTAAGCCTTTGGTACCATTGAGATAACTGAACATTCTCTTCACAACAGTCAAGTGTGATTCTTTTGGATCAGCTTGAAATCAAGAACACATACACACACTAAACATAATATCTATTCTGCTTGCTATCAAATAGAGTAATGATCCAATCATGCCTCTATACTCTTTTACATTGACACTCTTACCATATTCATCCTTGTCTAAGAATAGTGTAGAACTCATAGGGGTCTTGGCATCCTTACATGGAGCCATGCTGTATTTGTTTAATAAGTCTCTTGTGTACTTGCTTTGATGTAGAAAGATTCCTTTCTTCAATTGATTTATTTGAATTCCTAGAAATAAGTTCAACTCTCCCATCACACTCATTTCAAATTCCCTGCTCAACTTGAGAATTCTCAGCACAATTGATCATTAGTAGCTCCAAACAATATATCATCAACATATATCTGAACTACAAGTAAGTATTTCTCATGAGTCTTTATGAAAAGAGTCTTTTCTACTAGACCTCTTTTGAAATCATTTTCAAGTAAAAACTTTGACAGTCTTTCATACCAAGCTCTTGGAGCTTGTTTCAAACCATCAAGAGCTTTGTCAAGTTTGTAAACATGATCTGGAAACTTGTCAATTTCATAGCCAGGTGGTTGTGCAACATAAACTTCTTCTTGTAAATAGACATTCAAGAAAGCACACTTCACATCCAATTGAAACAGTTTCATGTTCTTGTAAGATGCAAATGCAAGCAAAATTCTAATTGCTTCTAACCTGGAACCTGGAGCAAAATTTTCCTCATAGTCAATACCTTCTTCTTGATTGTAACCTTGAGCAACAAACCTTGCTTTGTTTCTGATCACATTGCCACTTTCATCCAACTTATTTCTGAATACCCATCTGGTACCAATGACAGACTGGGTTGTAGGTGGAGGAACCAGGTTCCAAACCTTATTCCTTTCAAACTCATTGAGTTCACTTTGCATAGCAATGATTCAGTCTGCTTCTTGTAAAGCTTCTTTCACAGTTTTTGGTTCTACAAGATAAATAAAAGCATTAAAAGCACATAAGTTCTTAAACTGTGATCTAGTTTGTGTACCAGTGGTTGGATCTGATATGATATTATCAGCTGGATGGGATGAGAGATATTTGAATCTCTTTCTTGGAGACCATGGTTCAGGCTCTCCATAGATCTTCTCTGGTCTTGAAGTAGTGTCTTTGTCACTTGAATCCTTCTGGTCATCTTTTTCAAGGCTTTGAGGTTTACTTTCAAGGCCTTGAGCACCATTTTCAAGGTCTTGAAAATTTCTTCTATTTTCTCCCGAACCTTTCATGAATCCTAATGGATTCTCAGTCTCTTCCTTTGATTCATGCTTGTTCAAATTCAAGTCTGCAAAACTTTCACTCAAAGAACCGTCATAGCTTTCATCAAAAATAACATGAATGCTCTCTTCAACCAATTTTGTTCTTTTATTGTAAACTCTATAATATTTGCTATTCAGAGAGTAACCAAGAAATATACCTTCATCACTTCTTCCGTCAAACTTACCAATATTGTCTTTTTCATTTTTGTGGATAAAACAAGTACATCCAAAGGGTCTTAAGTATGAAATGTTTGGCTTCCTTCCTTTGAATAGTTTATAGGGGGTATTCTTCAGAATGGGTCTGATCAAGCACTTGTTCAAAATATAGTTTGCTGTATTCACAGCTTCTGCCCAATAATGTTTTGGAAGCTTGTTCTCAAGAAGCATTGTTCTTGACATATCTTCAAGAGTCTTGTTCTTTCTTTCAACAACACCATTCTGTTGAGGAGTTCTTGGAGCAGAAAAGTTGTGAGTAATACCATGCTTATTACACATCAAAACAAATTATAACTGATATAATTCTCTACCATGATCACTTCTGATTGAAGCTACATGTAGGTTTTTCAAGTTTTCAAGTTCTCCGCAAAGCTTTGAAAATTCAGAGAGTGCTTCAGATTTTTCTTTGAGAAACATAACCCAAGTATATCTAGAAAAATCAACTACAACAACTAGCATATACCTTTTACCTTTTGGAGTAGGAGTCCTCATAGGACCACAGAGATCCATATGAAGCAATTCAATAGTTCTAGTTGTACTTACAAACTTCTTTGGTTTGAAGGAACTTCTGTTCTGCTTGCCTTGTGCACAGGCTTTGCACATTCTTCTTTGAACTTGATGGATGGCAATCCTCTTACCAAGTCTTTGGAAATCAACTTGTTCAAAGTATGCAAACTGATATGACCAAGTTTCATGTGCCAAATCTTTGAATCCTTTTTCAAGGCCTTAAGATTCTTCAAACTTTCACCTGCAACTTTGTTAAGACACTTCAAACTTTCACCTGCAACTTTGTTAGTCTGAAAAGTATAAACATTGTTTGATCTGGAGGCTGTGAGAATGCAATCTCCTGATTTTTCATTTTGCACCACACACTTCTCTTTATCAAAGATAACATTTTTTCCATTATCATAAAGCTGAGATACACTAAGCAAATTAAATTTCAAACCCTCAACTAGATGCACATCAGAAATAGAGTTCTCAGAATTCATACCAACTTTTCTAATACCAAGAATATTGCATTTGCCTTTTTCACCAAATGTTATTGAACTTTCTGATTGCTCCTTCAATTTTGAGGAATAGAGATCTCTTTCCACTCATATGTCTTGAGCAACCACTTTCCATAAACCACTTATGTTCTTTGATATTGGTGACAACCTCAATGTTCTTCTCAGAACTTTCACCATGCTTGGCCATAAAGCATAGGTTGGCATGTTCTTCCTCAGATACAGATTCACTAGAGCTATCTGAATCACTCCATGAAGCTATCATGTCTTTCTTTCTTCTGCCATGATCTTTCTTTTGAAAGCTCTTGCTTTTTTTGTGTGGACAATCGCTTATCAAAGTCCTGCATCACCACATTCAAAGTAGTTCATAACTTTTGATGTATTTTGTGAAGAGGAATTACCTTTGTAGTCCTTGCTGCTGGATGATCTATGCATTTCTCTGTTGAAATCTATCTTTCTAAAGTTTTTCTTCATTTGGAGAATCCTTGTCAAGGCTTTGGAAATTAAGGCAATTATATCTTCATCATCACCATCCTCAGTTTCAAGACTTTGTGTTCTCTCATTCTCTTTGGCTTTTAGAGCTAAGTTCTTGACACCATCTGGGATTTCTCCATCAACTTCATTCATAGATATCTCATGTGTAAGGAGCTTCCCTTGTAGGTCATCAAGTTGTAAAGTTGAGAGATTATGAGCTTCTTCAATAGATGTGGTCTTTGGTTCCCATTTTGCCTTTGGAAGACTTCTGAGAATCTTCCTCACCTTTTCTTCATTGGAAAAATGTTTTCCCAGTGAATCAAGGTTGTTAACAATATCAATGAACCTCTTGAACATGTCTCTGATGGACGCATCTGCATTCATCTTAAACAACTCATATTGCCTGAGTTATATGTTGATCTTGGTTTTCTTGACTTGACTGGTTCCCTCAAAGGTAACCACAAGCTTATCCCAGATTTCTTTTGCAGTTGTGCATCCAGAGATCCTGTTGAATTCGTCTGTACTCAAAAGCACAATACAAAATGTTAATAGCTTTGTAAGTTTTAGAAAATTTCTCTAATTCAGAAGAGGAGAGTAAGTCTTCTATTTTGGGAGTTCTGATCCCATCTTTATCTGTGTAGAAAGTATGAGGTCCATTTTGGATAATGGTCCAAAGCTCTAGATCTTGATCAATAATGAACATTTTCATGAGAGTTTTCCAGTGAGCAAAATTTTTTCCACAAAATAGAGGAGGTCTGTTAGCAGCTCTTCCCTGTGAGAAACCACCATCACCTGCAGTACTCATGATCACCAGATGGTTAAATCTTATACAGTGATACAATCTCTGATACCAATTGAAAGTGTGAGTATGCAGATGTTAATGCAGATAAGATACTCTAGAGGGCGGGGTTGAATAGAGTATGCCAACTTTTTGCAAAACTTGCTACGAAGATGAAAACTTGTACAAACAATGAAGTTCAAGGCCTTGAAATCTAGTTCAAGCCCTTGGAGAAGATGCAGACAGTATAAAGCAAGTATGCCTTTTTCAAGGCCTTGAAAACAAGTACAAACCCTTGAAAAACAGACAGTTTTGTGTGCTGCAAAAACAAAAAAAAATGAACTGTAAAAGCAGAAGACAAATGATTTATAGAGTTCAGTCCACTAGGACCTAAGTCTCTACCTCACGTATTAGATCCCTGTAGGATTTTCAACTCAATTCTTATTAATCAAAAGCTAAGCCCTAGAACTCAAGTCCAGATAGTTCCCTTACTCTGTTACAGCTTGAGGTTTTCCCTAACCTGTCTAGTACCTGCTCTAGCTAACCGATTAACTAAGAATTCTCTATTGTTCACTTTGAATAATCCTTGAGAATAGATGTAGAGATAATACAGAAATGATCTACCAATACAGCTCAATACAGAAGTACACTTAGAGTAAAAAACTACAGTGAAAATGCAGTGAACTTCTGTGGAAAGGATTGAGAGTTTGATGTTCTTCTTTGGTGCTTTGTCAATCCAGAAACTTTTCTCTTGTTTTTTCCTATTGAGTCTCATCTCTTGTTGCTTCAAGGTGAGCTCTATTTAAACTGTTTGAAGCTCTGAAAATCTTCCCAGATTTTTAGCAACAACTTCCTATTTTGTATGCAACAGCTTTGACTCTCTTTAACAGCTTTCTCCAACGGATAGTTGATCACAATCTTCAGAGATACTGTTGTGATTTTGTCCATAAGCAATCTGAGAAGCTGTCATAAGTCTCTGATTGATCACAGGACCAAAATATTCATCTATTTCCAAATCTGCACAACTTCAGTTTAGGAAACAATCCTGCAAATATTAGAAACAAAATTTCCTGCATTATCATGGTCAAACAGATGATATCTGATGCTCAAAACATGTTAGAACAATTTGTGTTTCATCATCTAATAACAGTGAATCAAACATATGAAAGAAAGAGAGGGAATCAACTCAGAGAGTGTGCAGAAAACTCCCCCTGAGAGTGTGCATACAGGTTAAGTAGTTTCAAGGCTTTGAATCCAGTATCAAGGCCTTGAAAATAGCTTGAAGCCTCTGAGACTAATTCAAGGCTTTGATAGCTGATTCAAGGACTTGAAATAGCTGAGCTATTCCAATTCTTGCACAACCTGATCTTACAATAGATATTCTCATTGATGTGGGAATATCTTAGTTTAAAGGCCATATCCATATCACGTTTAATTGTTGTTTGTGGTTGTTTATATATTGTCTTATTATTTTATTGTTAATGTATGGTTGATGCATGCAAAATTGCTAATAAGATAATTAACAACCCGGATCTTTTATTTGTGAGTTTGCCCAACTCAAAATAAGTAGATCAGTTGAAATGGATCAACAAAACAATTAAAATTGGAAAAACAAAATCCCTCGATTTAAATATTGCGTTTTGCCTTCTCGTTACTTAAACACTCATCATGATCATGATTACCAAGCTCCTGCGTGCCAAAGAAAGGCGACTTGGTTTGTCATGATGTGATGAGATGGCACTACCAAGTAATGTGCAATTGTTTAAGTAAGAGGTTGGACGCAACTGGGTGATTTTAATAAGATTAAAAGCCTAGAGGCAACCGAATGGGATTATCTATGGGATAGATAAATAAGAAGTTATCTGCCCAATTGAACCAAGAGCCGCATAAGGATGCAATTGGAATTGTCCCAACCTAAATAACTGATTTTTGGTTGACTTGCCAAAGCAAGCTCAAAATGAAGTGAAATATGGATCTTGGACCCACTAGAAAATATAATTAATGCAACACGCCCAATTCATACGGCCTGTCGAACTGTACGTTTGGAAAGATGCCTCCGCCGGGGTGATGAACCCCATTGAGAACGGATAAGGATCTTTGGTTCACCGTTAGTACAACCATTGATAACTCAAAATATAATTTATTAAATAATTCCAAGATAAACAGTAGCATTTGAAAAGCTAAGAGTACATTTGAAATGACAATACTAGGTGATATTCTAAGCAGCAAGTCTTCCTATCCAGCAGTGTCGTGAACGTCCCCACCTCATAGGTAACCTACGGGTTTTGAAATAGCAAAAGCCGACCACAGAAAAACACTTCAAGTCAGTAAAAACTGAGTAAGAATCATACTACAACATGTAAAATGAGTTTTGGCTCAAAAATTATACAATCAACGTATCTGGAGTAAACCCACATCAACTGTAAACAATAACTGATTTCACATCTTTAGTCATTAGTTCGGCAGAGGCGTATTATAGCTGTAATACCCCGGTATTTTAGTATGGGTATATTTAATAATTTTGTAAAGTTACGTGGGCCAATTTATAAATATAAAAGTTGTTTTGTTTATTTTCACTTATTTAGCTACATAGTTAAGTTATTTTATATATATTATAAAATTATATTTGTCTTAATTTAATATTTTTAGTTTAGATATGTATAATTAAAAATGTTATTTTCTTTAATCGTATAGTTTATAGTACATATATAGTAGGTTACTAATATGTATCGTATAGCGTTTAAATACATACCAAATGTTATTATTTTACCTAGCGAACCACCGCGTTACCACGTACTCCAGCCACATCCAAATATTTTCTCTAATCATCTTTAACCTCCTTCTAAAACCCACGGACTGTGAGTCCGTTTCCGCCTCCAACACCGCCCTCCAAGCAACCGCCTCAAAACACCACCACCACTGCTGAAATTTTTCCAAATTCAGAGGTAGCCCGAAGTCACCTCCAAGTACAACCAGAAAATTCTCCGATCGGACTCCTCTTTCCGGTTGAATTCCTCACCCAAAGTGTATAAATACCCCTGCGACACGCAGTAAAAGTTCACACCAAACTCTCTTCCCTCTCTCTCCCTCCCTCAAGATCTTGATTCTCTCACCCTCTCTCTGATCGGTTTGCCGAACCCAGCCGGGAAAGCTCGCCTCCGACGAGCTGAAGCCCAGCTCCGGCTTCCTCTGCCCCGTAATTTCGCCACCTCCTCCGGCGTCTCGCTGCCTCCAACGAGCTTCTGGAAGCCACCCAGAACCCCGTCGTCGCCATCGTCCTGTTTTCCGATCGATAAATCCACCCTCAAGTCTTCTTTGTTTTCGTTCTCTGCATATTCATACACATATGTATACAAGTAAGAGTGGGTGTGCGTGTGTTTGTGTGTGGGTCTGTGTGTGTTAGTAGGAATGATAAGAAAAATAAGTGAACAAGAAGAAGTTAGCTAGGTTGGTTTGTGGTCTTATAGTGTGAATGGAGTAGTAATTGTAGTAGTAGTAGTATTACTACAAAGTCATAGTACTAGTTCTTATTTGGAGTAGTAATCTATATTTTGTATTTTGTAATAAAAAATATGATTATTGGTTTCTATTTATTTATCTTCCTTATTTAATTTTTTTATTTAATAAGTTAAGAATTTTGTACTAAATCATATTTCAAAATTACATATTTCCGAAAGAAAATGACATTTGGTATAATTAACAACTTTTCGGGTCAACCCAATTTAGAGAAGAATATACAAGCATTTATAATTATAATATCTATACTTTCCAACATGTATAGTTATTTTAATATTTATTTATATACATAACAAAATTAAGTAATTTGGTAGAATATTAAATAAATATATCTTTATTACAGTTTTATGTTTATAAACTACTATTCTCTTATCAAAATAAATTTCTAAAATTCTATTTGTAGCAAATTTTGGGGGTTGCGCTTGCATTGCATATATGACTGTTTGCACTATTGCAGTGTTAGCAATACATTGATTAGGAATAATTATTGTTGTAGACGCCGAGTTCGTAGACGGCGAATTTGTGGAGCATCCGTATTACTAGGACTTCGTTTGCTTTCGTGTGACGAGCTCTCTTCAAATGCAGGTAAGTTTATATGCACAACACCTTCAACTATCAAAATGTTCTTGGCGTGTGTTACTTGTGTATCGTGCAAGTGTTTTAAGCTTTGCATTTTGAAAATCTCTTGCAAATATCTCTTTCGAAAGTATGCGGTTACTTGTGGTCATGTGATATATTAATGAACGATAGATGATATGGGGCAATGTACATAGGATGTGTGTGAAGGCTACGGTCGGAGGCGCATGTGAGACGAACCTCGTAGGGTTTCATACCCTACCCTATATGGGTTTTTATATTGTGGAAGCTATAGATTACTACCTATGAATGTGTGGGTCACAACTGTATAGGGGTGTCGACACTTAAGGTCTCATAGTTAGTTAAGGGCGAATTGGGATGGACTGTGATATCCCAAGAGGTGCCCAATTTATTATTTATTACATCATGACCTCTCTGTGGGCATTCGTTACCCGCTGGGCTCTAATACGCCTCAGTTCAACTAATGATTAAATGTGAAGTTACTTCAGTTATATTGTGATCCAGTCTTTAAGCCAAAACTCTGTTTACATGTTGTGATATATGCTCACTCAGGTTTTACTGATAAAAGTTTTATGCGGTCGGTTGTTGCTATTTGAAAACCCGCAGGTTATAAATAAAGTGGGGGAACGCGCACACGTGAATTGAAGATTAGGACCAGGCAGCTAGGAAGTATTTCATTTATATAGGAAGCATTTTATTCAAGATTTAGATATGAACAACTATCATTTATTTTTTTCGAAACTATTATTGGAGGGTTTCTCCGGTTTTCATTAATAAATACGCTTTTGGATTATCGTTTGGTTGTACTAGCAAGGAATCGTAGGTTCCGGGGTTGTTTCAATAGCCCAGTGGGTAACGATGTCCACAGAGAGGTCACGATGCAATAAATCACAACAAGGGTGCCTCTTGGGATATCACGATCCCAATTCACCCGAGCGTTGTGGGAGCCCCTACGTCAATCCCCGCTCATAACACAACTATGAGACCTTAAGTGTTGAAACCCCTATACCGTAGTGATCCATACAGGTATAAGTAGTACTCCATAGTTTTCACAATCACATATGGGGTTCGCCTACGTGCTCCCCGGATGTAGCCATAACAATTCAAGGGGGTTTGCCTATGTGCTACCCCGACCGTAGCTATTTAAAAATCATGGGGGTTCGCCTACGTACTCCCCCGTCCGTATCTATAATAGTTCAAGGGGATTCTCCTACGTGCTTCCCCGGCGGTAGCCATATCACAATTCATGGGGGTTCGCCTACATGCTCCCCCGGCCGTAGCCATAATAGTTCAAGGGGTTTCGCCTACGTGCTCCCCAGGCCGTAGCCATAATACACATCCTCTGTACATTGCCCCAATTATATTATAGTGCATTATTCAACCGTCATTTTAGAACCGTAACATTTGATTCAAATATCATATCATAACCGCATATTTTCCAAACGGGATATTCAAAAAGGAATTCTCAAAATCATGATTCTCAAACATGTGACCAATCCATCACATATTCGAAGTATCGAGAGTTATAGTAAGATTATAGTTTGGAAGCAACGCACGCCAAATTCACATTTTGACAGTTAAAGTGTTGCACATATGAACTTACCGATAACAAGTAGAGTAGTGCACGCGCGACAAGCGAAGTCCTAGTACTCGTACTCAACAAACTCGTCGCCTACGAATTGGGTGTATACAAATACACAAATTAATCCTAATTAATACAATATTTTAGATCATGCTTTATATGAAATGCATGCCCCCGATTAGTTTTCCCAACCCCATTTTATCCATAATATACTTTACGATAACTCAATTATTAGATGGAAGCATGCCACATGGAAGCTTAGTATCATGATTGGAAAGTTGCCCAATCTGTGTCTCATGGCTCTTCACAGTAGCTTCAATAGCTACAAGCTTCTCATTCATCTTTTCCAGAAGGTTGTATAAGTCTGGATCCTTTTGTTGTTGCTGAGTGGCTTGATTATGAGCTTGGTTATGAACATTGGACTGCTGAGCATACCAGTTAGGCTGATTTCGCTGATGATTCTGATACCCCCACACTTGTTGCTGTCTAGGAGGCCCATGTAATTTACGTCTTCAATACCATATCCCTGATTCTCATCCGCGATCATCTCTCCCACAGACTTCACTCGTGCTGATGAATTCATGTTGTTAAAGGCCGCAGTCATGATTGCCATTTAATGTTCAAATTTCTGCTCCACCATTGACTCAATCTTGTTGACTAGCGCCCCATCGAATTTCGAGTACCTACGAGTCTCAGACCTCGTAGACTCACGTTTTGCCACATTGTTTAGCAAATCCTGGCATTGCTGTACTCTCAAGCCCATAAAATTGCCTCCAGCTAACATAACCAGTTCATGTGTTGTTTCCCTATCTAGAGAATTATAGAAATAATGGAGGAGTTTATACCACAGCTCTCCATGATTGGGGCATCTACGAATGAGTTGGTTGAATTTTCTCCATGTATCTCCTAAGGAATCATCCTCTTGCTGAGTAAAATTTATAATATCAGCCATGAGCTGAGCAACTTTGGATGGCGGTACATACTTTCTCAGAAACTCTTTGCAACATTCATCCCAAGTAGTAATTGATCCCGCTGGTAGTTCCATGAGCCACGTCTCAGCTTTTCTAGATAAAGAGAAAGAAACAGCATCAACTTCACTGTTTCATCTGTAACTTGCTCATTATGCAATGTTGAAGTAGTTTGCCCAAAGTTAAGCAAGTGGGCATTTGGATCATCTTCAGGATCTCCTGTAAATAGGAACTCAGTACGAACCATATCAATCATCTGCTGACGCAAGTCAAAGTGAGCAGCATTAATCTGTGGCCTCAAATTGGTAGGTTGGTATCCAGCTGATGTGGTTATGAAGTAGTCCACCAAAGGACGATCAACTTCCTGTGCCAAATTGTTCCTTTGAACCACTTGTTGGCCTCCATTAGGTGGAATCGAAGGTATCGGAGGGTTAGCAACTAATGTCTATGCAGCATCTAACTGAGCTCTGAGCAACTCAGTTTCCCTCAATGAATTGGACACTCTGGCCTCGGCAGCGACTCTAGCGGTCTCTGCATCTTCGACAAGCTTGCAGAGTCTTTCCAACTCGGTTCCCTGTTGGTCACCCATTGGAACTGATTTCCTCAGGTCTCTACGAATAGTGCTTCTGGATTATCAAGCTGTGGGTGCAATGCCTCGTGTAGGGAACGGGTCATGCACTAAGAGAATCACCTGAAAACACAAACAACACTAGAACGCCGGTGAGTAATAAATATAACAGAAAATTAAAATCCCTAAAGCTAACAGTTCTAATTAATTCAACCGAAGTCCCCAGCAACGGCGCCAAAAACTTGACACGATTTCCGCAAGTGTACGGTTATCGTTATAGTAATAATGTGATAAAGAGGGTTGTCGAATCCCAGAGGACTTGTCGTGAATCAATTATGATGACTAGATTTAATGTGGGAAAGCAAGAGAATTTGTTTAACTAATCTAAGGAAGTAAATAACAAGCTAATGATTAAAACGGAGATTAATACGAGAGACGATTATCAGTACTTTCTCTAGGTTCACTAGGTATCCACCATTAACGAATTACGTTATGAAACACAGATGATGATCTGATTTTCCTAACGAGCAGTAAGGCTAACCGAGTTATCAAGCTAGCTTTCTATGCCTAGGTATTACAACCGAGTTACCAAGTTCTAATTATCCCTAAAACATATAATGACGATCATCTAATTCTACTCAACGTTCACAGTCTGTGGTTGATTTCTCTAACCTGTGACTACGTGCTTAATTCAATTATCCGGGCAATTCGTTGCTTTCACTAACGTGTTACCTATAATCTTCATATTGATGGCCAAACAACACAAAGATGGATTAATAACGAGAATTAAACATAGCAAAAACATTCATCATCTATTAAGTTTAATTAAACATGAATCAAACTCATAATCTGCCAAACACGGCTTCAAACCCTAGTTACCGTAGAGAAATCCCGATATACTACTTAGCTACTACGATTCATGATTACAAATACAATTTTCTTCATAATCGTAGACAAAAATAAAGAGAACGAGAGAAGAAAGATCCAAACGACGAATCTCCGCGCTCCAAACAGTGCTCCAAGCTCCAAGAGTGCTTCCCGTCGTGAATCATATCCGTTCTAAACTGATCTCTCATGTTTTTAGGGATTTTTATACCATTTCTAATTATTTAAAACAATTTTAAATATTACACAAAGGCCCCAAATAATTTCTGAAGACAAATCAGCGTCTGGAGACTCTGTTCGCACGAAGAAGACGCGCCCCTTTTCACAAAGGTGTTCGCAGATAGATAGTGAGACCGATTTCACGAAGAGTTTCTTCTTTTTCTCTGATTTTGGATAAGGATTGCGTTGGCACGAAGAGAACTTTCTTCGCACGAACACCCCTGGGATCGCACTTCTTCTTCGCTTCTAATTTCTTCTCTATTATGATCTGTTGCGTGGTTCTTGGCTTCTCTTGCTTCGGTGTTCTAGACTTCTTCTGGATGCTACTTCCCTCTTTCTCTGCGATGCTGTGATGGTTATTTCCAGGTCGTTGGTGGCTTTGGTTTCAGGTCATTGGGTTCAAGTGATTTGTGGGTTTTTGCGGCTGTAGCTATGGTTGGTGAAAGTCAGGTTCTAATGGTGGTTTGCCAGTGGGTGTAAATGGTTTAGAGGGCAATGGTGTTGATGTTAGTGAATTAGCATAATGTAGTTTGTAGGTGATTAATTTCAGGTGGATGTTAATCGGAGAGAGTTGGTTAATTTGAATGGTGATGGATTAAAGGAGATTGAGGCTAGGAGAAGTTGGTGTAAATTGGTTTTGGTTTTAGGAATTAGGTGGCTTGAGGGTGATGGGTTTTGAACTGGGTTTTGAGCTTCTGAATGCAGCAATGGTATTAAACTGTTGGGGTTGGCATTGGTTTAATGACAGATAGGTGTAAGGGTGATTAAATGGAAGGGTCGTGGTGGGTTATTGATTATGAAGGAGATGGTGTTGTGGCCATTGTTGAAGGTGTGGCTGGTAATTGGGTTAGGAACAGGTTGTAGGTTAAGGCAGAGGTAGGTTGGTGGTTGATAAGGTCAAGTGATTATGGTTTCAATGTGCTGAAGTAGTTTATGGGGTTTGTATTATAATCCAGGTGGTTAATATTGCAGGTTTGAAGGGGAAGGGAATGGAGGTGGATGGGTTATTGTGGTTTGTTTTGGAGGGAATTTGGAGGCACGTTGTTACTTGGTTAGGCAATGGTGTATTTAGGTGTGTTTAAGTATCTGTTTGCTGGGTATTCAATAGGAAAGGATGGCTGAGAGTTGTAGGTGGTTTATAGGTGAATCAGGGGCTGTAATGTTGTTGTTGGTTCAGGGGTTATAAAGGAGATAGTGGTGGTGATAATGGTTGGTTTGAATGGTGGATTAAGAGGCTGGCAGTGGTTATAACAGTGGCTGTTAGGTGAAGTTTCAGGTGGGTGTAATGGAGCTCAGGTAAATTGTGAGTGATTAAAAGGTGTTTGCAGGTTTGTTTTGGTGAAGGATATAATGGTGGCCTTTGATTATTGGAGTACTGGGTCGTTTTAACTACAGCTTGAAGGTTGTTGTTGGGGATTGAGGTGATGGAGTATAAGGCAATAGGTTTAAGGCTGTTATGGAGGTGTTGTGAATGGCTGTGGTTGTTGGAATAGTTTGGGAGCTCAAAAAGATGCTCGGGAGATGATTCCGGATGTTCCCAGCTAAAATCAGGATTTTCAGGATATTTTGAGATCGCGGAAAAGCACTTGAGGACCCAAATTTTGATCCCGAACTCCGATGAACGTGATTTTTGCACATTTGGGTTCCTTTTGTGACGTAGACTTCATCCATGTAGAGAAATTCTCGTTTCCAGACATTTCCCCGTTTTTCTCAATTATAGCCCAAATTTGGCAAAAACATCCAAAACGAGCCAAATTCATCTTTTTCTTCTATTCCGAAGCTCGTTTCTTCTCTCCACTTGATTCCCGCATGCGTAATTCCTGTCAAACAACAACACGAACACTACCGCGATGATCAAATGTGATAAATCATCAAAATCATACCGAAAACCATTAAGAAACGCCTGGATTGTACATTTAAGCTCTAAAACATCCAAAAGTGCATTTTCTTCATATTTAAGCTCAAATCTCATCACTTTGCACCAAAACGCACACAAATGACAATATATAGTGTACGTAAGATAACTTTTATTAAGGAGTTATCATCTACAAATACGCAAATTAATCCTAATTAATACAACGTTTTAGATCATGCTTTATATGAAATGCATGCCCCCGATTATTTTTCCCAACCCTATTTTATCCATAATATACTTTACGATAACTCGATCAATAATTCTAAACCGTAGTCGTTAAGAGAAATAATTTATTAAGATTAATAACACGAGCTTTAACTTTTTAATAATATAATAGAGTTTATTTGAGAAATATTTATTTAGAAAAGAGGAAATTGTAACATATTAGTAATTCTCAAAGAAAATTATCATTTAAGTCTAATTATGAAAAGAGTGAAATTTTAGATTATGACAACTACAATACTAGTTAATTTGTTTTGTTTCCTTCTTCTTTAGGAAGCATATTATTATTTATTATAACATATTTATACGAACAAAACTTTTTAATCCAATTACTTTTAGAGTAAAGATGTTATGTTTGGAATTTAAACTAACTAATATATCTATTTTTAAAAGAAATCAAGATTCATAATTTTCATATAGTCTACTAAATAAACATACTAAAGTTATTTATCAAGTATTTACTTTAGTAAAACAACTTTAATAACGAGTTTATTAATTTGTGAGGATTTATTATTGTATGAACAATATTTTTAGAAAATAATTTGATAATTTCATTTTATCAAGTAAACTAGTTATATGAAAACAAAAGGTCTAAACTACAACTAGTACCCCTATAGTAAAATTATTATTTTATGATTTGTATAGAAACTACCCCTCTGAGTTCCCATAACAACAGTCTTACCCCCTCCCCTAACATGTCATATTTTTAAAAGAACAAAGCATCCCCACAAGTTTCACGAGGTACAAGCATAACCCCGTATAAGTTTCAGATTGTTCAAAATGACCCCCAAAAACAAACAATTTCTTCACCCATGCCATCGTCTCCAACCAAACTATGAATTCAAGCTTTCAAAACTCGATTTTGATTATCAAAAATGAAATAAGAGGGGATTTAGAGTGTACCCACGCCAAGAGCAGAGAGAATCGGTCAAGAAATAGGGCGGGCCGAGCTTGCCGCCGGCGGACTTGGCGGTGGTTCTCGACGTGGCTTCTTCGGCTACTTCTGGTTGCATTTAAACGCCTCGCCGTGTCCTTGGAGGCTCAGGAGCTCGGAGATATCGAGAAATAGGGTTGGGCTGCCTCGGGTTCAAATCCCCGAAGCTTGTCGCCGACGTTAATGGCCGACCGGTGACGGTGGGGCTTTCTTGGCTGCTCCTGCTCCTGCTGTTGCCTCATTCTGTTTTGTCTAGGTCTGGGAAGAGTGATGGGGCGACTGAGATAGTCAGAGAGAGAAGGGACATAAGAGGTGGTGGTGGTGGTTCGTCGGTGGGTCTCCCGTCGGGAAGGCAGCGGCCTTAGTTGCCGGTACTGCTTCTTTCTGCTGGGTTCGAACATATCAGAAATGAGGGGATTGGGGGTGAGAGAAGAGAGGCAGAGAGATGGTGGTGGAGGTGATGCCGGTGGTGGTGGTTCGTCGGAGAAGGCAGCGGCCTTGTGTCGCTGCTGTTGTTGTTGTGCTTCTCGCCGGAGGAAGAGGGGGAAACAGGGGAGAGAGATGGAGAGAGAGGGTGGTGAAGTTGGTTGTGGTGGAGGTGATGGCTGGTGTTTCTCTCGGGGGTGGTTGTCGAAGGAGAAGAAGAAGGTGAAGATAAATAGAAGAAGGGGAGGAGAGAGAGAGAGAGAGAGAGAGAGAGACGTTGGGGATTGGGAGAGAGTTGGGGATGAGAAAATTGTCAGATGTTGAAAACGGAGAAAATTTATTTTTGATTTATTTTATTTTCTAAATACTATTTACTTATTAGAATTTGAAATTTTAATCAAATACAACTACCACCCCAATTATTAACTAACTAATATCTTCTAAAAATACAATTATCTCCCCACTAGCCAAATATTTTCGAAAATAAATATGTAAACTATACGTAAAAAGACGTCAATCATACTTAGAAAAAGTCGGGGTGTTGCATCCTCCCCCCCCCCCCCTTAAAGAGAGCTTCGGCCTCGAAGCTAGAGCTGATAGGTCTCATAAAGGTTCTAAAGTCCACGCGCATTACTTAACGTGTCGACAGACAAAACTAAATACGCATGTAGCAAGCATCACATACAATCACGAAAAATAGCTATTCAGCTAACAGGACTCACAGCAGCACGCCTAGCAGATAAAGACTTAAGCTATCCCGCAATCCCCGACTTGTTCAATTTTATTATCGGTTTTAGCTGTCCTACAACCATTTTAATTTTGGAAAATCTTATTTTAGCGAAAATCGAAAGGTCGTACTAACTTAGAACTGTCGGCTCTGATACCAACTGCAACACCCCAAAATCACACGGCCGGCCGAACCGTACGTTTGGAAAGATGCCTCCGCCCGGGGTGATGAACCCCATTGGGAACGGATAAGGACTGTCGGTTCACAGTTAGTATAACCATCGATAACTCAAAACATAATTTATTACATAATTTCAAGATAAACAGTGATAGCATTTGAAAATCTAAGAGTACATTTGAAATGACAATACTAGGTGATATTCTAAGCAGCAAGTCTTCCTATCCAGCAGTGTCGTGAACGTCCCCACCTCATAGGTAACCTGCGGGTTTTGAAATAGCAAAAGCCGACCGCAGAAAAAACATTTTAAGTTAGTAAAAACTGAGTAAGAATCATACTACAACATGTAATACGAGTTTTGGCCCACAATTATACAATCAACGTATCTGGAGTAAACCCACATCAACTGTAAACAATAATTGATTTCACATCTTTAGTCATTAGATCGGCTGAGGCGTATTATAGCCAAGCGGGTAACGATGTCCACAGAGAGGTCACGATGCAATAACTCACAATAAGGGTGCCTCTTGGGATATCACGATCCCAATTCACCCGAGCGTTTTGGGAGCCCCTACATCAATCCCCACTCATAACACAACTATGAGACCTTAAGTGTTGAAACCCCTATACCGTAGTGACCCATACAGGTATAAGTAGTACTCCATAGTTTTCACAATCAAATATGGGGTTCCCCTACGTGCTCCCCGGCCGTAGCCGTAACAATTCAAGGGGGTTCGCCTACGTGCTACCCCGACCGTAGCTATTTAAAAATCATGGGGGTTCGCCTACGTACTCCCCCGTCCGTATCTATAATAGTGAAGGGGATTCGCCTACATGCTTCCCCGGCGGTAGCCATATCACAATTCATGGGGGTTCGCCTACGTGCTCCCCCGGCCGTAGCCATAACACACATCCTCTGTACATCGTCCCAATTATATTATAGTGCATTATTCAACCGTCATTTTAGAACCGTGACATCTTATTCAAAGATCATATCATAACCGCATATTTTCCAAACGGGATATTCAAAAAGGCATGATTCTCAAACATGTGACCAATCCATAACATATTCCAAGTATCGAGAGTTATAGTAAGATTATATTCTGGAAGAAACGCATGTCAAATTCACATTTTGACAGTTAAAGTGTTGCACATATGAACTTACCTATAACAAGTGGAGTAGTGCACGCGCGACAAGCGAAGTCCTAGTACTCGTACTCAACAAACTCGTCGCCTACGAATTGGGTGTCTACAAATACGCAACTAATCCTAATTAATACAACGTTTTAGATCATACTTTATATGCAATGCATGTCCTCGATTAGTTTTCCCAACCCTATTTTATCCAAAATATACTTTACGATAACTCGATTATTAATTCTAAGCCATAGTCGTTTAGAGAAATAATCTACTAAGATTAATAACACAAGCTTTAACTTTTTAATAATATAATAGAGTTTATTTGAGAAATATTTATTTAGAAAAGAGGAAATTGTAACCTATTAGTAATTCTCAAAGAAAATTATCATTTAAGTTTGATTATGAAAAGAGTGAAATTTTGGATTATGACAAATACAATACTAGTTAATTTGTTTTGTTTCCTTCTTCTATAGGAAGCATATTATTGTTTATTATAACATATTTATATGTACAAAACTTTTTAATTCAATTACTTTTGAAGTAAAGATGTTCTTTTTAGAGTTTAAACTAACTAATATATCTATTTATAAAAGAAATTAAGATTCATAATTTTCATATAGTCTACTAAATAAACATACTAAGGTTATTTATCAAGTATTTACTTTAGTAAAACAACTTTAATAACGAGTTTATTAATTTGTGAGGATTTATTATTTTATGAACAATATTTTTAGAAAATAACTTAGTAAATTTGTTTTATCAAGTAAACTAGTTATATGAAAATAAAAGGTCTAAACTACAACTAGTACCCCTATAGTAAAATTATTATTTTATGATTCGTATAGAAACTACCCCTCTGAGTTCCCATAACAACAATCTTACCCCCTCCCCTAACATGTCATATTTTTAAAAGAACAAAGCATCCCCACAAGTTTCACGAGGTACAAGCATAACCCCGTATAAGTTTCAGATTGTTCAAAATGACCCCCAAAAACAAACAACTTCTTCACCCATGCCATCGTCTCCAACCCAACTATGAATTCAAGCTTTCGAAACTCGATTTTGATTATTAAAAATGAAATAAGAGGGGATTTAGAGTGTACCCACTGTTGGAATAGATGCCCTAGAGGCAATCTAGTTTAGTATGAATTTGTATATGGCTAGAAAATTCATTTATTATTTATTGGATATTTAATATAATGAAGTCCTTAGATTTACAATTGTGTTGTTTATCTTAAATATCCCTAGTCAAGTATAATGATTAATGGGACAATCATCTATAGACTAGTATGGGGTTGGATTGATATGGAGATATCACGATCCAACACATAGGTGTGCATTACGGAATGTTGCACTGGATTGACCCATCTCCGAGAAGGCTACATACATGTTATGTTGAGTCACAAGTGCTTATCGCGGTGCAATGGTATTGTCATCCTTAGACTTGAAGTCACTAGATATTATAGTTGTGGATCATTGTGATCTTGGTAGCGTTAAACGCTACACCGTGACTGGGTAGTTATAAAGGCGTGTACTGGATACAATGAGAAGCAAGCTTAGAGATCGTAGTGGACGTAGAGAGGATTTGCCCCTCCCACATAACGGGAGCAAATATCCTAGGCCACTCGAGGGATAGTGCTTATAGAATGTCTGGCCAGACTCAAATAAATCAATATATGGGATATTGATGTTATTTGCACGAATAAGGCTATTCCCATAGATCGAGAAACTATGGATTGGATAAACGAGTGTGACTTGTATGTCTCGTGTCCAATCCGGATATGGAGGCAAAGGGATGAGACAATTACTTGTACAAGGTTGTCTAGATGACTATTCTATTAGTTGGCTAGAATGGATGTTTTGCTAGAAACCGCTCCATATTAGCAAATAGTTGCTACCAACTAGATAGAACCTATGGGGTCACACGCTATATAGAGTTGAACTAGATTTGGGAATTAATTAAATGGATTAATTAATTAGAAGGATCACTTTGCAAACCCTTGCAAACTTAGTAGGGACTAATTTGCAAGGAAGGGACTAAATTGAATTCTAGTTGGACTAGAATAAGTCCTTTAGGTAGTTAACAAGGAGTTGTTGGACTATATAAAGGACCCTCCTTCCTTCCTTCCTCATAACTTATGCTCATTAAGTGAACATAACAAGAGTGGGAGAGAACAAAGGAGAGAGAGCAAGCAACAAGGAGGCCGACCCGCCCCCTTGCCGCCGCCCTCACCCCGTCGGCCAAAAGAGGGCCGAAGCCCCTCTTTTGTCTCGTTTTGCGTGATTCCTTCACCCTCCTCTTATTCCGGGCTAGCACCAAGGAGTTTGGGAGATCTAGGATCAACTCTAGGCGTGGATCAACTATAGAGAACGTGACACTATTCGCGTTTGAAGTCATCAAGGAGAACCCAAAGGTGTGTTTATGATTTCTTACCTTCACTATCGTTATGCATCTAGACTTGTGATCCTTGGAGGGTTTTGCATGGTTATTTGTTTGATTATGCTTCCGTTGCGCAATCCATGAATCAAAACCCTACAGTGGTATCAGAGCCTGGTTATAGAGCATAAACGTAGTTTATGTGTTACATTCTTATTGTTTTACACCTTAATTTGATTGTTTATCGCGTAAAACAAGACAAATCAAGCATGGGATGCAATTTGTCAATAATTACTCATAACAAGATTCAATTTTTGCATTGGATGCATGAATTGGTGAGTTTGAAAAATTTTAGGATCTTAGATCTAGGGTTTGGGCATCCTTGGGGAAGAAGGAGTTCTCCCAAAACAAGGAAACAACCAAACTTGGGCTCCAAGCAAGGGAGTTGTTTTGGAAACAACCCCCAAGAGGAGGTTCGCCCCCCTCCCTAGGGACCGCCCCCTTGCTTGCCGCCCAAGCTTGGCCGCCCTAAGGGGACGGACGGCCCTAACCCGCGGGCCTAGCTTGCGGGTTTTGGGCCGGGCCGGCCCTAGGGCCTTGTGGTTCACTTCAATGGGCCCGGGCAATTGGATTGTTGGGCCCATGGACCGTTTTAACCCTAGAAATCCTAAAATCAATTAAAATTGACCAAGCGCGTTAAAATTGGATTTTAACTGTTTATGTGCAAATCGCATGGTGATTGGATATGGCCTTAGGATGTGGTTTGATGTGGATGTTTAATTTTGTGGTTTGGTTTTACGGCCTACGAGCTGATCAATTAATTGTAATAATTAATTAGGGTTTTATGGCCTGCGTGCCATTTTTTTCTCAACTTGTGAGATTTATTTTATTTAGTATAGATATTAGCTAGTGCTAGATAAAGTAGATTGTTAGACAAGATTGGAGAAAAGAAGCCCAAAGCCAAAGAAGCCACAAAAGATGGAGCATGGAGCATGGAGCATTCCACATGACTATGAAAGATGGAACAAAAGATCAAGACGCATGGAGATGTGTTTGCTTAGGGTTCATAGATAATTCCATTGGCTTGGAATTATCTTAGTCTAGAAAAAGGCCATATCCACATCACGTTTAATTTCTGTTTTGTGGTTGTTTATTTATTGTCTTATTATTTGTGTGGTTGGTGTATGGATGATGCATGCAATTAGGATAATAAGATAATTAGACAACCCGGATCTATTATTTGGAGTTGTGCCCAAACTCAAATAGATAGATTAGTTGATATTGATCAAAAAAATAATTAAAAATTGAATTTAAAATCCCTCAAATTTTAAATATTGTGTTCTTGCCTTCTCGTTATTTAAACACTCATTATCATCATTATTTATCAAGATCGTGCGTGCCAAAGCATGGCGACTTGGTTCATAATGATGGAATGCGATAGCACGTAACAATGTGCAATTGTTTAGATAAGAGGTTGAACACAACTAGGCTATTAATTTGATTAAGAAACCTAGAGGCAATCAATTGGGATTATCCATATGGATGGATAAATAAGGAGTTATTTGCCCGATTGAACCAAAGAGTTGCATATGGGATGCAATTGGAATTGTTCCTACCTAAAAGTAGTCAAATTATGGGTGACTTGCCAAAGCAAGCTCATAAGGAGATGAAAAGATGGATCTTGGCCCACTAGAAAATATAAGGATATTTTCCGCATTAATATCTTGAGGGTTATTAATCCGTAGAAAAATAGTGGGAGCTATATTTAATAAACTAGCCATTATTAAATATAGTCAAAAATTCACAAATACTAAAAACTTGCGTATTTTCCTTTTTGTAGAATACCAAATGGCAAACAACTCATCGAGTTCACAACATTCCCTACGATCTGTCCTTGAGAAGGACAAGCTCTCTGGAACCAACTTTCTTGATTGGTACAGAAACTTGAGAATTGTTCTCAAGCAAGAGAAGAAACTGTACGCAATAGAGGAGCATGTTCCAGAAGGTCCAGAGAACCAGACACCTGCTGCCTTAAAGGCGTATCAAAAGCGTGTTGATGACGCTAATGATGCGGCCTGCCTAATGCTTTGCACCATGACCTCTGAGCTTCAGAAGCAACACGAGAACATGAATGTTGTCGATATGATCGAACATCTAAAGCAGCTCTTCCAAGAGCAGGCGAGGGTAGAGAGGTATGAGGTCTCAAAGGCACTGTTCAAATGTCATCTGGCAGAAGGGAACCCAGTGGGACCCCATGTACTCCGAATGATCGGGTACTTGGAGAATCTCGCCCGGCTTGGGTTCCCGGTCGGCCAAGAGTTGGCAACCGATCTCGTGTTTCAATCGTTGCCCGAAAGTTATGGACAGTTCATTATGAACTATAACATGAACGAGATCGTTAAACCACTGCCAGATTTGCTCAACATGTTGAGGACGGCTGAACAGAGCATCAACAAGGGTAAGAACAAGGCCATAATGATGGTGCAGAAAGGAAATGGCAAAAGGTTTGCCTCTTCCTCCAAGGGCAAAGGCAAGTCAATTGCCAAGTCCAAGGAACAAGCCCTTAAGCCTGTTGGTGGCGTTGCCAAGGTCGTGACTAAGGGTGAGTGTCACTACTGCAGTCAGCCTGGACACTGGAGGAGGAACTGCCCAAAATATCTGGAGGACAAGAGGCTTGGAATAGTGATTCCACCACCACCAGGTATTTTTGTTGTAGATGTCAATTTAACTATCTCTACATCATGGGTATTAGATACTGGATGTGGATCTCATATTTGTCGAAATATGCAGGATCTAAAGAGAAATAAAAGATTGGCTAAAGGGGAGGTAGATCTGCGCGTTGGGAATGGAGCAAAGGTTGCTGCGTTGGCCATAGGCGTGTGCGAGCTATCTCTGCCTTCAGGATTAGTTTTAGAATTAAATAATTGCTATTTTGTGCCTGCTATGAGCAGAAACATTATTTCTATTTCTTGTTTGGACAAGGAAGGTTTTATTATTTCAATAAAGAACAATTGTTGTTCCTTTTATTTGAATAATATTCACTATTTTAGTGCGCAATTATTTAATGGACTTTGTCCTTGATCTAAGCAATCCTGTCTACAACATTAATACCAAGCGGATTAAAATAAATGATTTAAATCCTGCTTATTTATGGCATTGTCGTTTAGGCCACATAAATGAGAAACGTGTATCTAGACTCCATAAGGATGGATTAATAGACTCATTTGATTTTGAATCATATGAGACTTGTGAGGCTTGTTTATTGGGAAAATTGACAAAGTCCCCTTTCAATAAGAAAGGTGAGAGGACTAGTGAGCAATTGGCGCTCATACATACCGATGTGTGTGGGCCATTTGCCACGCCTGCCAGGGGTGGTTATGTCTACTTCATTACATTTACTGATGATTACAGTAGATATGGATTTGTATACCTTATGAGGGCAAAATCCGAATCCTTTGAAGTGTTCAAAGAATTCAAGAATGAAGTAGAGAAGCAACTTGGCAAAAGTATCAAGGGTCTACGATCGGATCGTGGAGGAGAATACTTGAGCCAAGAGTTTGACGACTATCTTAGAGAGTGTGGGATTGTGTCCCAACTCACTCCACCCGGAACGCCACAGTGGAATGGCGTGTCCGAGAGGAGGAATCGAACCCTATTGGATATGGTTCGATCTATGATGTGTCAAACCGATCTTCCATTATCATTTTGGGGCTACGCTCTATTAAGTGCAGCTTTCACCATTAACCGTGTTCCATCTAAATCAGTCATGAAGACACCATATGAGATGTGGAGTGGGAGGCGTCCCACACTGTCGTTCATGAGGATTTGGGGCTGCGATGTCTATGTAAAACGTTTACAATCAGACAAGCTAGGGCCTAAATCGGATAAGTGTAAATTTGTGGGGTACCCTAAGGAAACTAAGGGATACTACTTCTACAATCCAACCGAAAACAAAGTGTTTGTTGCTCGGACCGGCGTGTTTCTAGAAAGAGAGTTTGTCTCTAAAGAAGCAAGTGGGAGGAATGTAGAACTTGAAGAAGTTCAAGAACCACAAATCACTGAACCGATTATGGAACAAGAACAGGAATCACAAGCAGTTGTGGAGCCACCTGTTCAGGTAACACAAGAGCTTCGTAGATCTAGTAGAGTGCGCCAGGAACCCGAGAGGTATGGACTTCTCGTAACTGATTCCGGTGACACGATGCTCATAGATGATGAGCCTACTACCTATGAGGAGGCCATGAGAGGCCCAGACTCACAGAAGTGGCTGGAAGCCATGAGATCCGAGATGGAATCCATGTATACCAACAAAGTATGGACTTTGGTGGAACCACCCGGTGGGGCGCGGCCCATAGGGTGCAAGTGGGTCTTCAAGAAGAAGATCGACATGGATGGTAATGTGATTACCTATAAGGGCCGATTGGTGGCTAAAGGATTCAGACAGATTCATGGTATTGACTATGATGAAACCTTTTCACCAGTCGCTATGACCAAATCCATCCGAATCCTACTTGCGATTGCAGCATACTACGACTATGAGATTTGGCAGATGGATGTCAAAACAGCATTCCTTTATGGGAATCTCCTCGAGGACGTGTATATGATACAGCCGGAGGGTTTTGAGGATCCAAAGCAAGCCAACAAAGTCTGTAAACTGCAACGATCCATTTATGGATTGAAGCAAGCTTCTAGGAGTTGGAATCGACGTTTTGATGAAGTGGTCAAAGATTTTGGCTTCATCAGAAACGAAGATGAGTCTTGTGTCTACAATAAGGTTAGTGGGAGCTCTGTAGCTTTTCTGGTCTTGTATGTGGATGACATAATTCTCATTGGAAACGACATTCCTATGCTACAATCTGTGAAAGATTGGATAGGAAAGTGTTTCTCAATGAAGGACTTAGGGGAAGCAGCCTATATACTCGGTATAAAGATCTATAGAGATTGATCTAAGAGGTTTCTAGGCCTAAGTCAAAGTACATATATTGACAAGGTGTTGAAACGGTTCAACATGCAAGATTCCAAGAAGGGATTCTTGCCCATGTCACATGGAATTACTCTTTCGAAGAGTGGTTGTCCTTCCAATGGGATTGAGAAGGAACGCATGAGTAGGATTCCCTATGCCTCGGCCATAGGATCTATCATGTACGCCATGTTATGTACTAGACCAGATGTGTCATATGCCTTGAGTATGACAAGCAGATACCAATCCAATCCGGGTGAGAGTCACTGGATTGCTGTCAAGAACATCCTAAAGTACTTGAGAAGAACTAAGGATGCTTTCTTGATGTTTGGCGGTGAGGAAGAGTTGCGTGTAAGGGGTTACACTGATGCAAGCTTCCAAACCGACAGAGATGACTTTAGATCACAGTCGGGATATGTGTTTTGCCTGAATGGAGCAGCGGTGAGCTGGAAGAGTTCCAAGCAAGAGACGGTAGCTGATTCTACAACAGAGGCTGAGTACATTGCTGCTAATGGCGCAGCAAAGGAGGCTGTTTGGATCAGAAAGTTTGTTTCTGAACTTGGTGTGGTCCCTAGCATTGCGGATCCAGTGGAGTTGTTCTGTGACAACACTGGGGCGATCGCGCAATCAAAGGAACCAAGATCGCACCAGAATTCCAAGCACGTGCTCAGGAAGTTTCATCTGATTCGAGATATTATCGATAGAGGAGACGTTCGGATATGCAAGATTCCTACAGATGATAATCTGTCAGACCCGCTTACGAAGCCTCTCACGCAGTGGAAGCATGAAGGGCACAGTAGGAGTATGGGCATACGAGATGCGCCAGATTGGCTCTAGTGCAAGTGGGAGACTGTTGGAATAGATGCCCTAGAGGCAATCTAGTTTAGTATGAATTTGTATATGGCTAGAAAATTCATTTATTATTTATTGGATATTTAATATAATGAAGTCCTTAGATTTACAATTGTGTTGTTTATCTTAAATATCCCTAGTCAAGTATAATGATTAATGGGACAATCATCTATAGACTAGTATGGGGTTGGATTGATATGGAGATATCACGATCCAACACATAGGTGTGCATTACGAAATGTTGCACTGGATTGACCCATCTCCGAGAAGGCTACATACATGTTATGTTGAGTCACAAGTGCTTCTCGCGGTGCAATGGTATTGTCATCCTTAGACTTGAAGTCACTAGATATTCTAGTTGTGGATCATTGTGATCTTGGTAGCGTTAAACGCTACACCGTGACTGGGTAGTTATAAAGGCGTGTACTGGATACAATGAGAAGCAAGCTTAGAGATCGTAGTGGACGTAGAGAGGATTTGCCCCTCCCACATAACGGGAGCAAATATCCTAGGCCACTCGAGGGATAGTGCTTATAGAATGTCTGGCCAGACTCAAATAAATCAATATATGGGATATTGATGTTATTTGCACGAATAGGGCTATTCCCATAGATCGAGAAACTATGGATTGGATATACGAGTGTGACTTGTATGTCTCGTGTCCAATCCGGATATGGAGGCAAAGGGATGAGACAATTACTTGTACAAGATTGTCTAGATGACTATTCTATTAGTTGGCTAGAATGGATGTTTTGCTAGAAACCGCTCCATATTAGCAAATAGTTGCTACCAACTAGATAGAACCTATGGGGTCACACGCTATATAGAGTTGAACTAGATTTGGGAATTAATTAATTTGATTAATTAATTAGAAGGATCACTTTGCAAACCCTTGCAAACTTAGTAGGGACTAATTTGCAAGGAAGGGACTAAATTGAATTCTAGTTGGACTAGAATAAGTCCTTTAGGTAGTTAACAAGGAGTTGTTGGACTATATAAAGGACCCTCCTTCCTTCCTTCCTCATAACTTATGCTCATTAAGTGAACATAACCAGAGTGGGAGAGAACAAAGGAGAGAGAGCAAGCAACAAGGAGGCCGACCCGCCCCCTTGCCGCCGCCCTCACCCCGTCGGCCAAAAGAGGGCCGAAGCCCCTCTTTTGTCTCGTTTTGCGTGATTCCTTCACCCTCCTCTTATTCCGGGCTAGCACCAAGGATTTTGGGAGATCTAGGATCAACTCTAGGCGTGGATCAACTATAGAGAACGTGACACTATTCGCGTTTGAAGTCATCAAGGAGAACCCAAAGGTGTGTTTATGATTTCTTACCTTCACTATCGTTATGCATCTAGACTTGTGATCCTTGGAGGGTTTTGCATGGTTATTTGTTTGATTATGCTTCCGTTGCACAATCCATGAATCAAAACCCTACACCCACGCCAAGAGAAAATAGAATCGGTCAAGAAATAGGGCGGGCCGAGCTTTCTGCCGGCGGACTTGGCAGTGGTTCTCGACGTGGCTTCTCCAGCTATTTCTGGTCGCGTTTAAACTCCTTGCGTGGTCCTTGGAGGCTCAGGAGCTCGGAGATATCGAGAAAGAGGGCTGGGCTGCCACGGGTTCAAATCCCCAAAGCTTGTTAGGCTCTGCAATTTTTATCAATTACAACTACCACCCCTAATTATTAACTAGCTAATATCTTCTAAAAATACAATTGTCTCCCCACTAGCCAAATATTTTCGAAAATAAATATGTAAACTATACGTAAAAGACGTCAATTATACTTAGAAAAATTCGGGGTGTTACAATGAAATTTTCTTCAGTAATATTGAGGGTTAGTAATCCGAAAAAAATAGTGGGAGTTGTATTTAATAATCTAGCCATTTTTTAAAATGATTATTTGTTCACAAAATACTAAAACGTGTATATTTCCCATTTTGTAGAAGTCCAATGGCAAACAACTCATTGAGTTCATCACACTCCCTACATCTTGTCCTTGAGAATGACATGCTTTCCGGAACAACTTTTCTAGACTGGTACAGGAACTTGAGAATCGTTCTCAAGCAGGAAAAGAAACTGTACACTCTAGAGGAAGAAGTTACTGAGGGTCCTGAAAATAATTCCCTTGCAGCCCTAAAGGCGCATCTGAACTTCGTTGACGATGCTAATGATGCTGCCTGCCTAATGCTTTGCACCATGTCCTATGAGCTCCAGAATCAACATGAGAACTTGGGTGCGTACGCTATGATCGCACACTTGAAGCAGCTCTTACAAGAGCAGAGTAGGGTTGAGAGGTATGAAGTTTCCAAGGCATTGTTAAATCACTAGTTTTGGAAGATCAATATCATAGTCATGCATAACCAGATAACATGATGTGTAGGATTCTCTCAGTCACCAATTATCTAGAGTGCTCTCTAGGAAAGATACACCTAACCAGGATGGTATGAAGGACTTTGGCTTCAAAATTCAACACAGAATGTGTTAACTGTTTGGCTGAGGTTGAGATGTTTGGAAGAAAGAACTCATCTTTGGCTAGCTTCAGGGTTTCTGAATTTAGTGGATGGTTGCTAGTATCATACCTCTTTGGACACCCTAGCAAATTAGCAAACTCAGAGTGATCCAATTCAATTACAATCCCAGCAACTTTAGATTTGATCACCAAATGTGCAGATCTCTTAACTTGGGTCAGGTTCAGGTAGAAGAGTCTGGCGAGTCTAGGGTAGGCTAATTCTTTAGGATTCAGCATACACCAAAAAGAACTCTTCTTCAACATAGAGATGCACTTAAGTTTCATGTGTTCCACCACATGCTTATTGACCATACTACATAACCCAATAGATATTGAAGCAAAACCATCTAACCACTGACCTTTAGAGATGTTTGAGAAAAACCAAGTCTCATCTAGTGCCGAGTTCTTTGTTGAAGCTTGTGAATAGATCTGCAGTGCCTTTCCAATTGACGTTCTGGTTGAGCTTCTGTCACCTTTCCTTTACCATTTTCTGCCTGAGATGCTTTCTTCTTCAGCTTCTTTGAACTGGTAGGCTATGTTTCTGGTTGCTTTTCTGTAACAGCTTTCTGCTTTTTTTGCTTTTCCGAAGAGGAGGTTGTAACCTTCTTGACCTTCTTCTTTGGTGGAGGAAGATCTTGAACTGCCTCTGCACTAGGAGTTCTGGAGCTAGAGTCCCCACTAACTTCCTGAAATTCATCCACACCTGCTTTTCTTTTCTTCTCTGAGACAGGTTTCGAACCTCCAGCCACCTTGATTCTGTCGGAGGCTCTCCTTGTGATCATTAGGGTTTGGGAGAAGAATAGAGAGAGGTGGAGTGATACGGAATGAAGGAGAAGAGAAGAAGATAAATACTTGAAGGAGTTTGAGTTTCAAAAGGAAACTAGTATCTCTCTGATCTCAAAAGATTTGCAATGATCATAGGGATTTCAAATCTTTTATGCCGTTGGAAAATAAAATATACTAATACTATTTTTTGGCTAAAATAAATTTTTGAAAAGGGTAGGGGCTATATTAGGCAAATATCTACAGAGATATTACCCAACACAGAATTATCCAAGATTATTGACTATCAGTGAAGCAGACTAATTTTCAAGGCTTTGAAAAGGTTTTCAAGGTCTTGAAAAACTGTAACACTGCAATAAGTAAAAGCCAAACCTCTGAACTGGTTTTCAATGCTTTGAAACTCAGTTCAAACCTTTGAAAACATATAAAGCTTACCTTTCTTACCTGAAGCTCCCCCTAAACCAATGCATCTTTATTTAGCATTCCCAATTCCAATCTTAGAGCTGAGAACCTTTCATCTGCTAATGGTTTAGTGAAGATATCAGCAATTTGCATGTTAGTAGCAACAAATTCAAGAGCAATATCACCTTTCTCAGCATGATCTCTGATGAAATGGTGTCTGACATCAATATGCTTGGTTCTTGAGTGTTGTACTGAATTCTTTGTAATTGAAATTGCACTAGTGTTATCACACTTAATAGGTATGCTCCTGAAATCAAATCCAAGGTCTCTTAGCTGTTGAGCAATCCATAACACTTGTGACCAGTATGCTCCTGCAGCTATATATTCAGGGCCAGCTGTTGATAGAGAAACTGAATTTTGTTTCTTGGAAAGCCAACTGAGTAAGGATGATCCAATGAATTGGCAAGTTCCTGAAGTACTTTTCCTATCAACCTTGTAACCTGCAAAGTCAGCATCTGAAACACCATGTAAAGAGATGTTAGAATGTCTTAGATACCAAAGCCCTAAGCCTTTGTTACCATTGAGATAACTGAACATTCTCTTCACAGCAGTCAAGTGTGATTCTTTTGGATCATCTTGAAAACAAGAACACATACACACACTAAACATAATATCTAGTCTGCTTGCTATCAAATAGAGTAATGATCCAATCATGCCTCTATACTCTTTTACATTGACACTCTTACCAGATTCATCCTTGTCTAAGAATAGTGTAGAACTCATAGGGGTCTTGGCATCCTTACATGGAGCCATGCTGGATTTGTTTAATAAGTCTCTTGTGTACTTGCTTTGATGTAGAAAGATTCCTTTCTTAAATTGATGTATTTGAAGTCCTAGAAAGAAGTTCAACTCTCCCCTCATGCTCATTTCAAATTCCCTGCTCAACTTGATAATTCTCATCACAATTGATCATTAGTAGCTCCAAACAATATATCATCAACATATATCTGAACTACAAGTAAGTATTTCTCATGAGTCTTTATGAAAAGAGTCTTGTCTACTAGACCTCTTTTGAAATCATTTTCAAGTAAAAACTTTGACAGTCTTTCATACCAAGCTCTTGGAGCTTGTTTCAAACCATAAAGAGCTTTGTCAAGTTTGTAAACATGATCTGGAAACTTGTCATTTTCAAAGCCAGGTGGTTGTGCAACATAAAATTCTTCTTGTAAATAGCCATTCAAGAAATCACACTTCACATCCAATTGAAACAGTTTCATGTTCTTGTAAGATGCAAATGCAAGCAAAATTCTAATTGCTTCTAACCTGGAACCTGGAGCAAAAGTTTCCTCATAGTCAATACCTTCTTCTTGATTGTAACCTTGAGCAACAAACCTTGCTTTGTTTCTGATCACATTGCCACTTTCATCCAACTTATTTCTGAATACCCATCTGGTACCAATGACAGACTGGTTTTTTTAGGTGGAGGAACCAGGTTCCAAACCTTATTCCTTTCAAACTCATTAAGTTCACTTTGCATAGCAATGATTCAGTCTGCTTCTTGTAAAGCTTCTTTCACAGTTTTTGGTTCTACAAGATAAATAAAAGCATTAAAAGCACATAAGTTCTTAAACTGTGATCTAGTTTGTGTACCAGTGGTTGGATCTGATATGATATTATCAGCTGGATGGGATGAGAGATATTTGAATCTCTTTCTTGGAGACCATGGTTCAGGCTTTCCATAGATCTTCTCTGGTCTTGAAGTAGTGGCTTTGTCACTTGAATCCTTCTGGTCATCTTTTGCAAGGCTTTGAGGTTTACTTTCAAGGCCTTGAGCACCATTTTCAAGGTCTTGAAAATTTCTTCTATTTTCTTCTGAACCTTTCTTGAATCCTAATGGATTCTCAGTCTCTTCCTTTGATTCATGCTTGTTCAAATTCAAGTCTGCAAAACTTTCACTCAAAGAACCATCATAGCTTTCATCAAAAATAACATGAATGCTCTCTTCAACCAATTTGGTTCTTTTATTGTAAACTCTATAAGATTTGCTATTCAGAGAGTAACCAAGAAATATACCTTCATCACTTCTTCCATCAAACTTACCAAGATTGTCTTTTTCATTTTTGTGGATAAAACAAGTACATCCAAAGGGTCTTAAGTATGAAATGTTTGGCTTCCTTCCTTTGAATAGTTCATAGGGGGTCTTCTTCAGAATGGGTCTGATCAAGCACTTGTTCAAAATATAGTTTGCTGTATTCACAGCTTCTGCCCAATAATGTTTTGGCAGCTTGTTCTCAAGAAGCATTGTTCTTGACATATCTTCAAGAGTCCTGTTCTTTCTTTCAACAACACCATTCTGTTGAGGAGTTCTTGGAGCAGAAAAGTTGTGAGTAATACCATGCTTATTACAGATCAAATCAAATTATAACTGATCAAATTCTCTACCATGATCACTTCTGATTGAAGCTACATGTAGGTTTTTCAAGTTTTGAAGTTCTCCGCAAAGCTTTGAAAATTCAGAGAGTGCTTCAGATTTTTCTTTGAGAAACATAACCCAAGTATATCTAGAAAAATCAACTACAACAACTAGCATATACCTTTTACCTTTTGGAGTATGAGTCCTCATATGACCACAGAGATCCATATGAAGCAATTCAATAGTTCTAATTGTACTTACAAACTTCTTGGGTTTGAAGGAACTTCTTGTCTGCTTGCCTTGTGCACAGGCTTTGCACATTTCATCTTCTTTGAACTTGATGGATGGCAATCCTCTTACCAAGTCTTTGGATCAACTTGTTCAAAGTATGCAAACTGATATGACCAAGTTTCATGTGCCAAAGCTTTGAATCCTTTTTCAAGGCCTTAAGATACGTCAAACTTTCACCTGCAACTTTGTTAAGACACTTCAAACTTTCACCTGCAACTTTGTTAGTCTGAAAAGTATAAACATTGTTTGATCTAGAGGCTGTGAGAATGCAATATCCTGATTTCTCATTTTTCACCACACACTTCTCTTTATCAAAGATAACATTTTTGCCATAATCATAAAGCTGAGATACACTAAGAAAATTAAATTTCAAACCTTCAACTAGATGCACATCAGAAATAGAGTTCTCAGAATTTGTACCAACTTTTCTAATACCAAGAATATTGCATTTGCCTTTGTCACCAAGTGTTATTGAACCTTCTGATTTCTCCTTCAATTTTGAGGAATAGAGATCTCTTTCCACTCATATGTCTTGAGAAACCAATTTCCATAAACCACTTATGTTCTTTGATATTGGTGACAACCTCAATTTTCTTCTTAGAACTTTCATCATGCTTGGCCATAAAGCATAGGTTGACATGTTCTTCCTCAGATACAGATTCACTAGAGCTATCTGAATCACTCCATGAAGCTATCATTTCTTTCTTTCTTCTGTCATGATCTTTCTTTTGAAAGCTCTTGCTTTTCTTGTGTGTACAATCTCTTATCAAAGTCCTGAATCACCACATTCAAAGTAGTTCATAACTTTTGATGTACTTTGTGAAGAGGAATTACCTTTGTAGTCCTTGCGGCTGGATGATCTATGCCTTTCTCTGTTGAAATCTATCTTTCCAAAGTTTTTCTTCATTTGGAGAATCCTTGTCAAGGCTTTGGAATTTAAGGCAATTGTATCTTCATCATCACCATCCTCAGTTTCAAGACTTTGTGTTCTCTCATTCTCTTTGGCTTTTAGAGCTATGTTCTTGACACCATCTGGGATTTCTCCATCAACTTCATTCATAGATATCTCATGTGTAAGGAGCTTCCCTTGTAGGTCATCAAGTTGTAAAGTTGAGAGATTATGAGCTTATTCAATAGATGTGGTCTTTGGTTCTCATTTTGCCTTTGGAAGACTTCTGAGAATCTTCCTCACCTTTTCTTCATTGGAAAAATGTTTTCCCAGTGAATCAAGGTTGTTAACAATATCAATGAACCTCTTGAACATGTCTCTGATGGACTCATCTGCATTCATCTTAAACAACTCATATTTCCTGAGTTAAATGTAGATCTTGGTTTTCTTGACTTGACTGGTTCCCTCAAAGGTAACCACAAGCTTATCCCAGATTTCTTTTGCAGTTGTGCATCCAGAGATCCTGTTGAATTCGTCGGTACTCAAAAGCAGAATACAAAATGTTAATAGCTTTGTAATTTTTAGAAAATTGCTCTAATTCAGAAGAGGAGAGTGAGTCTTCTATTTTGGGAGTTCTGATCCCATCTTTATCTGTGTAGAAAGTACGAGGTCCATTTTGGATAATGGTCCAAAGCTCTAGATCTTGATCAATAATGACCATTTTCATGAGAGCTTTCCAGTGAGCAAAATTTTTTCCACAAAATAGAGGAGGTCTGTTAGCAGCTCTTCCCTGTGAGAAACCACCATCACCTACAGTACTCATGATCACCAGATGGTTAAATCTTATACAGTGATACAAGCTCTGATACCAATTGAAAGTGTGAGTATGCAGATGTTAATGCAGATAAGATACTCTAGAGGGGGGGTTGAATAGATTATGCCAACTTTTTTCAAGGAAGATGAAAACTTGTACAAACAATGAAGTTCAAGGCCTTGAAATCTAGTTCAAGCCCTTGGAGAATATGCAGACAGTATAAAGCAAGTATGCCTTTTTCAAGGCCTTGAAAACAAGTACAAACCCTTGAAAAACAGACAGTTTTGTGTGCTGCAAAAACAAAAAAAAATGAACTGTAAAAGCAGAAGACAAATGATTTATAGAGTTCAGTCCACTTGGACCTAAGTCTCTACCTCACGGATTAGATCCCTGTAGGATTTTCAACTCAATTCTTATTAATCAAAAGCTAAGCCCTAGAACTCAAGCCCACATAGTTCCCTTACTCTGTTACAGCTTGAGGTTTTCCCTAACCTGTCTAGTACCTGCTCTAGCTAACCAATTAACTAAGAATTCGCTATTGTTCACTTTGAATAATCCTTGAGAATAGATGTAGAGATAATACAAAAATGATCTACCAATACAGCTCAATTTAGAAGTACACTTAGAGTAGAAAACTACAGTGAAAATGCAGTGAACTTATGTGGAAAGGATCGAGAGTTTGATGTTCTTCTTTGGTGCTTTGTCAATCCAGAAACCTGTCTTTTGTTTTTTTCTACTGAGTCTCATCTCTTGTTGCTTGAAGGTGAGCTCTATTTAAACTGTTTGAAGCTCTGCAAATCTTCCCAGATTTTTAGCAACAACTTCCTATTTTGTAGGCAACAACTTTGACTCTCTTTAACAGCTTTCTCCAACGGATAGTTGATCACAATCTTCAGAGATACTGTTGTGATTTTTTCCATAAGCAATCTGAGAAGCTGTCATAAGTCTCTGATTGATCGCAAGACCAAAATATTCATCTATTTCCAAATCTTCACAACTTCAGTTTAGGAAACAATCCTGCAAATATTAGAAACAAAACTTCCTGCATTATCATGGTTAAACACATGATATCTGATGCTCAAAACATGTTAGAACAATTTGTCTTTCATCATCTAATAACATTGAATCAAACATATGAAAGAAAGAGAGGGAATCAACTCAGAGAGTGTGCAGGAAACTCCCCCTGAGAGTGTGCATACAGGTTAAGTAGTTTCAAGGCTTTGAATCCAGTATCAAGGCCTTGAAAATAGCTTGAAGCCTCAGAGACTGATTCAAGGCTTTGAAAGCTGATTCAAGGACTTGAAATAGCTGAGCTATTCCAAGTCTTGCACAACCTGATCTTTCAATAGATATTCTCATTGCTGTGGGAATATCTTAGTTTAAAGGTCATATCCATATCACGTTTAATTGTTGTATGTGGTTGTTTATATATTGTCTTATTATTTTATTGTTAATGTATGGTTGATGCATGCAAAATTGATAATAAGATAATTAACAACCCGGATCTTTTATTTGTGAGTTTTCCCAACTCAAAATAAGTAGATCAGTTGATATGGATCAACAAAACAATTAAAATGGAAAAGCGAAATCCCTCGATTTAAATATTGCGTTTTGCCTTCTCGTTACTTAAACACTCATCATGATCATGATTACCAAGCTCCTGCGTGCCAAAGCAAGGCCACTTGGTTTGTCATGATGTGATGAGATGGCACTACCAAGTAATGTGCAATTGTTTAAGTAAGAGCTGGGTGATTTTAATAAGATTAAAAGCCTAGAGGCAACCAAATGGGATTACCTATGGGATAGATAAATAAGAAGTTATCTGCCCAATTGAACCAAGGCCGCATAAGGATGCAATTGGAATTGTCCCAACCTAAATAACTGATTTTTGGTTGACTTGCCAAAGCAAGCTCAAAAGGAAGTGAAATATGGATCTTAAACCCACTGGAAAATATAATGAATGCAACACGCCCAATTCATACGGCCTGCCGAACTGTACGTTTGTAAAGATGCCTCCGCCCGGGGTGATGAACCCCATTGAGAACGGATAAGGATCGTCGGTTCACCGTTAGTACAACCATTGATAACTCAAAATATAATTTATTACATAATTCCAAGATAAACAGTGATAGCATTTGAAAATCTAAGTGTACATTTGAAATGACAATCCTAGGTGATATTCTAAGCAGCAAGTCTTCCTATCCAGCAGTGTCGTGAACGTCCCCACCTCAGAGGTAACCTACGGGTTTTGAAATAGCAAAAGCCGACCACAGAAAAACACTTTAAGTCAGTAAAAACTGAGTAAGAATCATACTACAACATGTAAAATCAGTTTTGGCTCAAAAATTATACAATCAACGTATCTGGAGTAAACCCACATCAACTGTAAACAATAACTGATTTCACATCTTTAGTCATTAGTTCGGCTGAGGCGTATTATAGCTGTAATACCCCGGTATTTTAGTATGGGTATATTTAATAATTTTGTAAATTTACGTGGGCCAATTTATAAATATAAAGTTTTTTGTTTATTTTCACTTATTTAGCTACATAGTTAAGTTATTTTATATATATTATAAAATTATATTTGTCTTAATTTAATATTTTTAGTTTAGATATGTATAATTGAAAATGTTATTTTTTTTAATCGTATAGTTTATAGTACATATATAGTAGGTTACTAATATGTATCGTATAGCGTTTAAATACATACCAAATGTTATTATTTTACCTAGCGGACCACCGCGTTACCTCGTACTCCAGCCACATCCAAATATTTTCTCTAATCATCTTCAACCTCCTTCTAAAACCCACGGACTGTGAGTCCGTTTCCGCCTCCAACACCGCCCTCCAAGCTACCGCCTCAAAACACCACCACCACTGCTGAAATTTGTCCAAATTCAGAGGTGAGGTTCGAACCACTCTCAAACACTGTATGTAGCCCGAAGTCACCTCCAAGTACAACCACAAAATTCTCCAATCAGACTCCTCTTTCCGGTTGAATTCCTCACCCGAAGTGTATAAATACCCCTGCGACACGCAGTGAAAGTTCACACCAAACTCTCTTCCCTCTCTCTCCCTCCCTCAAGCTCTTGATTCTCTCACCCTCTCTCTGATCGGTTTGCCGAACCCAGCCGGGAAAGCTCGCCTCTGACGAGCCGAAGCCCAGCTCCGGCTTCCTCTGCCCCGTAATTTCGCCACCTCCTCCGGCGTCTCGCTGCCTCCAACGAGCTTCTGGAAGCCACCCAGAACCCCGTCGTCGCCATCGTCCTGTTTTCCGATCGGTAAATCCACCCTCAAGTCTTCTTTGTGTTCGTTCTCTGCATATTCATACACATATGTATACAAGTAAGAGTGGGTGTGTGTGTGTTTGTGTGTGGGTCTGTGTGTGTTAGTAGGAATGAAAAGAAAAATAAGTGAACAAGAAGAAGTTAGCTAGGTTGGTTTGTGGTCTTATAGTGTGA
Source organism: Linanthus parryae (assembly GCA_023055425.1). Lineage (NCBI taxonomy): Eukaryota > Viridiplantae > Streptophyta > Magnoliopsida > Ericales > Polemoniaceae > Linanthus > Linanthus parryae. Next base: position 112,462,488 of record JALGPY010000002.1, on the reverse strand, counting down.
ATGGAGTAGTAATTGTAGTAGTAGTAGTATTACTACAAAGTCATAGTACTAGTTCTTATTTGGAGTAGTAATCTATATTTTGTATTTTGTAATAAAAAATATGATTATTGGTTTCTATTTATTTATCTTCCTTATTTAATTTTTTTAATAAGTTAAGAATTTTGTACTAAATCATATTTCAAAATTACATATTTCCGAAAGAAAATGACATTTGGTATAATTAACAACTTTTCGGGTCAACCCAATTTAGAGAAGAATATACAAGCATTTATAATTCTAATATCTATACTTTCCAACATGTATAGTTATTTTAATATTTATTTATATACGTAAAAAAATTAAGTAATTTGGTAGAATATTAAATAAATATATCTTTATAACAGTTTTATGTTTATAAACTACTATTCTCTTATCAAAATTAATTTCTAAAATTCTATTTGTAGCAAATTTTGGGGGTTGCGCTTGCATTGCATATATGACTATTTGCACTATTGTAGTGTTAGCAATACATTGATTAGGAATAATTATTGTTGTAGACGCCGAGTTCGTAGACGGCGAATTTGTGGAGCATCCGTATTACTAGGACTTCGTTTGCTTTCGTGTGACGAGCTCTCTTCAAATGCAGGTAAGTTTATATGCACAACACCTTCAACTATCAAAATGTGTTTGGCGTGTGTTACTTGTGTATCGTTCAACTGTTTTAAGCTTTGCATTTTGAAAATCTCTTGAAAATATCTATTTCGAAAGTATGCGGTTACTTGTGGTCATGTGATATATTAATGAACGATAGATGATATGGGGCGATGTACAGAGGATGTGTGTGAAGGCTACGGTCGGAGGCGCATGTGAGACGAACCTCGTAGGGTTTCATACCCTACCCGATATGGGTTTTTATATTGTGGAAGTCATAGATTACTACCTATGCATGTGTGGGTCACAACTGTATAGGGGTGTCGACACTTAAGGTCTCATAGTTAGTTAAGGGCGAATTGGGATGGACTGTGATATCCCAAGAGGTACCCAATTTATTATTTATTACATCATGACCTCTCTGTGGACATTCGTTACCCGCTGGGCTCTAATACGCCTCAGTTCAACTAATGATTAAATGTGAAGTTACTTCAGTTATATTGTGATCCAGTCTTTAAGCCAAAACTCTGTTTTACATGTTGTGATATATGCTCACTCAGTTTTTACTGATAAAATTTTTCTGCGGTAGGTTGTTGCTATTTGAAAACCCGCAGGTTATAAATAAAGTGGGGGAACGCGCACACGTGAATTGAAGATTAGGACCAGGCAGCTAGGAAGTATTTCATTTATATAGGAAGCATTTTATTCAAGATTTAGATATGAACAACTATCATTTATTTCTTTCGAAACTATTATTGGAGGGTTTCTCCGGTTTTCATTAATAAATGCTCTTTTGGATTATCGTTTGGTTGTACTAGCAAGGAATCGTAGGTTCCGGGGTTATTTCAATAGCCCAGTGGGTAACGATTTCCACAGAGAGGTCACGATGAAATAAATCACAATAAGGGTGCCTCTTGGGATACCACGATCCCAATTCACCCGAGCGTTGTGGGAGCCCCTACGTCAATCCCCGCTCATAACACAACTATGAGACCTTATGTGTTGAAACCCCTATACCGTAGTGATCCATACAGGTATAAGTAGTACTCCATAGTTTTCACAATCACATATGGGGTTGGGATACCACGATCCCAATTCACCCGAGCGTTGTGGGAGCCCCTACGTCAATCCCCGCTCATAACACAACTATGAGACCTTATGTGTTGAAACCCCTATACCGTAGTGATCCATACAGGTATAAGTAGTACTCCATAGTTTTCACAATCACATATGGGGTTCGCCTACGTGCTCCGCGGCTGTAGCCATAACAATTCAAGGGGGTTTTCCTACGTGCTACCCCGACCGTAGCTACTTAAAAATCATGGGGGTTCGCCTACGTACTCCCCCGTCCGTATCTATAATAGTTCAAGGGGATTCGCCTACGTGCTTCCCCGGCGGTAGCCATATCACAATTCATGGGGGTTCGCCTACATGCTCTCCCGGCCGTAGCCATAATACACATCCTCTGTACATTGCCCCAATTATATTATAGTGCATTATTCAACCGTCATTTTAGAACCATAACATTTGATTCAAATATCATATCATAACCGCATATTTTCCAAATGGGATATTCAAAAAGGAATTCTCAAAATCATGATTCTCAAACATGTGACCAATCCATAAAATATTCCAAGTATCGAGAGTTATAGTAAGATTATAGTTTGGAAGCAACGCACGCCAAATTCACATTTTGACAGTTAAAGTGTTGCACATATGAACTTACCGATAACAAGTAGATTAGTGCACGCGCGACAAGCGAAGTCCTAGTACTCGTACTCAACAAACTCGTCGCCTACGAATTGGGTGTATACAAATACGCAAATTATTCCTAATTAATACAATATTTTAGATCATTCTTTATATGAAATGCATGCCCTCGATTAGTTTTCCCAACCCCATTTTATCCATAATATACTTTACGATAACTCAATTATTAGATGGAAGCATGCCACATGGAAGCTTAGTATCATGATTGGCAAGTTGCCCAATCTGTGTCTCATGGCTCTTCACAGTAGCTTCAATAGCTACAAGCTTCTCATTCATCTTTTCCAGAAGGCTGTATAAGTCTGGATCCTTTTGTTGTTGCTGAGTGGCTTGATTATGAGCTTGGTTAGGAACATTGGACTGCTGAGCATACCAGTTAGGCTGATTTCGCTGATGATTCTGATACCCCCACACTTGTTGCTGTCTAGGAGGCCCCATGTAATTTACGTCTTCAATCCCATATCCCTGATTCTCATCCGCGATCATCTCTCCCACAGACTTCACTCGTGCTGATGAATTCATGTTGTTAAAGGCCGCAGTCATGATTGCCATTTGCTGTTCTAATTTCTGCCCCACCATTGACTCAATCTTTTTGACTAGCGCCCCATCGGATTTCGAGTACCTACAAGTCTCAGACCTCGTAGACTCACGCTTTGCCACACTGTTTAGCAAATCCTGGCATTGCTGTACTCTCAAGCCCATAAAATTGCCTCCAGCTAACATAACCAGTTCATGTGTTGTTTCCCTATCTAGGGAATTATAGAAATAATGGAGGAGTTTATACCACGGCTCTCCATGATTGGGGCATCTACGAAGGAGTTGTTTGAATTTTCTCCATGTATCTCCTAAGGAATCATCCTCTTGCTGAGTAAAATTTATAATATCAGCCATGAGCTTAGCAACTTTGGATGGCGGTAGATACTTTCTCAGAAACTCTTTGCAACATTCATCCCAAGTAGTAATTGATCCCGCTGGTAGCTCCATGAGCCACGTCTTAGCTTTTCCATATAAAGAGAAAGGAAACAGCATCAACTTCACTGTTTCATCTGGAACTTGCTCATTATGCAATGTTGAAGTAGTTTGCCCAAAGTTAAGCAAGTGGGCTCAGGATCTCCTGTAAATAGGCACTCAGTACGCACCGTATCAATCATCTGCTGACGCAAGTCAAAGTGAGCAGCATTAATCTGTGGCCTCACAATGGTAGGTTGGTATCCAGCTGATGTGGTTATGAAGTAGTCCACCAAAGGACGATCAACTTCCTGTGCCAAATTGTTCCTTTGAACCACTTGTTGGCCTCCATTAGGTGGAATCGAAGGTATCGGAGGGTTAGCAACTAATGTCTATGCAGCAGCTAACTGAGCTCTGAGCAAATCAGTTTCCCTCAATGAATTGGACACTCTGGCCTCGGCAGCGACTCTAGCGGTCTCTGCATCTTCGACAAGCTTGCAGAGTCTTTCCAACTCGGTTCCCTGTTGGTCACCCATTGGAACTGATTTCCTCGAGTCTCTAGGAATAGTGCTTCTGGATTATCAAGCTGTGGGTGCAATGCCTCGTGTAGGGAACGGGTCATGCACTAAGAGAATCACCTGAAAACACAAACAACACTAGAACGCAGGTGAGTAATAAATATAACAGAAAATTAAAATCCCTAAAGCTAACAGTTCTAATTAATTCAACCGAAGTCCCCAGCAACGGCGCCAAAAACTTGACACGATTTCCGCAAGTGTACGGTTATCGTTATAGTAATAATGTGATAAAGAGGGTTGTCGAATCCCAGAGGACTTGTCGTGAATCAATTATGATGACTAGATTTAATTTGGGAAAGAAAGAGAATTTGTTTAACTAATCTAAGGAAGTAAATAACAAGCTAATGATTAAAACGGAGATTAATACGAGAGACGATTATCAGTACTTTCTCTAGGTTCACTAGGTATCCACCATTAACGAATTACGTTATGAAACACAGATGATGATCTGATTTTCCAAACGAGCAGTAAGGCTAACCGAGTTATCAAGCTAGCTTTCTATGCCTAGGTATTACAACCGAGTTACCAAGTTCTAATTATCCCTAAAACATATAATGACGATCATCTAATTCTACTCAACGTTCACAGTCTGTGGTTGATTTCTCTAACCTGTGACTACGTGCTTAATTCAATTATCCGGGCAATTCGTTGCTTTCACTAACGTGTTACCTATAATCTTCATATTGATGGCCAAACAACACAAAGATGGATTAATAACGAGAATTAAACATAGCAAAAACATTCATCATCTATTAAGTTTAATTAAACATGAATCAAACTCATAATCCGCCAAACACGGCTTCAAACCCTAGTTACCGTAGAGAAATCCCGATATACTACTTAGCTACTACGATTCATGATTACAAATAGAATTTTCTTCATAATCGTAGACAAAAATAAAGAGAACGAGAGAAGAAAGATCCAAACGACGAATCTCCGCGCTCCAAGAGTGCTTCCCGTCGTGAATCATATCCGTTCTAAACTGATCTCTCATGTTTTTAGGGATTTTTATACCATTTCTAATTATTTAAAACAAGTTTAAATATTACACAAAGGCCCCAAATAATTTCTCAAGACAAATCAGCGTCTGGAGACTCTGTTCGCACGAAGAAGACGCGCCCCTTTTCACAAAGGTGTTCGCAGATAGATACTGAGACCGATTTCACGAAGAGTTTCATCTTTTTCTATGATTTCGGCTAAGGATTGCGTTGGCACGAAGAGAACTTTCTTCGCACAAACACCCCTGGGATCGCACTTCTTCTTCGCTTCTAATTTCTTCTCTATTATGATCTGTTGCGTGGTTCTTGGCTTCTCTTGCTTCGGTGTTATGGACTTCTTCTGGATGCTCCTTCCCTCTTTCTCTGCGATGCTGTGATGGTTATTTCCAGGTCGTTGGTGGCTTTGGTTTCAGGTCATTGGGTTCAGGTGATTTGTGGGTTTTTTCGGCTGTAGCTATGGTTGGTGAAAGTCAGGTTCTAATGGTTGTTTGCCAGTGGGTGTAAATGGTTTAGAGGGAAATGGTGTTGATGTTAGTGAAGTAGCAGAATGTAGTTTGTAGGTGTTTAATTGCAGGTGGATGTTAATCGGAGGGAGTTGGTTAATTTGAATGGTGATGGATTAAAGGAGATTGAGGCTAGGAGAAGTTGGTGTAAACTGGTTTTGGTTTTAGGAATTAGGTGGCTTGAGGGTGATGGGTTTTGAACTGGGTTTTGAGCTTCTGAATGCAGCAGTGGTATTAAACTGTTGGGGTTGGCATTGGGTTAATGACAGATAGGTGTAAGGGTGATTAAATGGAAGGGTCGTGGTGGTTTATTGATTATGAAGTAGATGGTGTTGTGTCCATTGTTGAAGGTGTGGCTGGTAATTGGGTTAGGAAAAGGTTGTAGGTTAAGGAAGAGGTAGGTTGGTGGTTGATAAGGTCAAGTGATTATGGTGTCAATGGGCTGAAGTAGTTTATGGGGTTTGTATTATAATCCAGGTGGTTAATATTGCAGGTTTGAAGGGGAAGGGAATGGAGGTGGATGGGTTATTGTGGTTTGTTTTGGAGGGAATTTGGAGGCACGTTGTTACTTGGTTAGGCAATGGTGTATTTAGGTGTGTTTAAGTCTCTGGTTGCTGGGTATTCAATAGGGAAGGATGGCTGAGAGTTGTAGGTGGTTTATAGGTGAATCAGGGGCTGTAATGTTGGTGTTGGTTCAGGGGTTATAAAGGAGATAGTGGTGGTGATAATGGTTGGTTTGAATGGTGGATTAAGAGGCTGGCAGTGGTTATAACAGTGGTTGTTAGGTGAAGTTTCAGGTGGGTGTAATGGAGCTCAGGTAAATTGAGAGTGATTAAAAGGTGTTTGCAGGTTTGTTTTGGTGAAGGATATAATGGTGGCCTTTGATTATTGGAGTACTGGGTCGTTTTAACTACAGCTTGAAGGTTGTTGTTGGGGATTGAGGTGATGGAGTATAAGGCAATAGGTTTAAGGCTGTTATGGAGGTGTTGTGAATGGTTGTGGTTGTTGGAATAGTTTGGGAGCTCAAAAAGATGCTCGGGAGATGATTCCGGATGTTCCCAGCTAAAATCAGGATTTTCAGGATATTTTGAGATCGCGGAAAAGCACTTGAGGACCCAAATTTTGATCCCGAACTCCGATGAACGTGATTTTTGCACCTTTGGATTCCTTTTGCGACGTAGACTTCATCCATGTAGAGAAATTCCCGTTTCCGGACCATTTTCCCGTTTTTCTCAATTATTGCCAAAATTTGGCAAAAACATCCAAAACGCGCCAAATTCATCTTTTTCTTCTATTCCGAAGCTCGTTTCTTCTCTCCACTTGATTCCCGCATGCGTAATTCCTGTCAAACAACAACACGAACACTACCGCGATGATCAAATGTGATAAAGCATCAAAATCATACCGAAAACCATTAAGAAACGCCTGGATTGTACATTTAAGCTATAAAACATCCAAAAGTGCATTTTCTTCGTATTTAAGCTCAAATCTCATCACTTTGTACCAAAACGCACACAAATGACAATATATAGTGTAAGATAACTTTTATGAAGGAGTTATCATCTACAAATACGCAAATTAATCCTAATTAATACAACGTTTTAGATCATGCTTTATATGAAATGCATGCCCCCGATTAGTTTCCCAACCCTATTTTATCCATAATATACTTTACGATAACTCGATCATTAATTCTAAACCGTAGTCGTTTAGAGAAATAATCTACTAAGATTAATAACACAAGCTTTAAATTTTTAATAATATAATAGAGTTTATTTGAGAAATATTTATTTAGAAAAGAGGAAATTGTAACCTATTAGTAATTCTCAAAGAAAATTATCATTTAAGTCTAATTATGAAAAGAGTGAAATTTTGGATTATGACAACTACAATACTAGTTAATTTGTTTTGTTTCCTTCTTCTTTAGGAAGCATATTATTATTTATTATAACATATTTATACAAACAAAACTTTTTAATCCAATTACTTTTAGAGTAAAGATGTTATGTTTGGAATTTAAACTAACTAATATATCTATTTATAAAAGAAATCAAGATTCATAATTTTCATATAGTCTACTAAATAAACATACTAAAGTTATTTATCAAGTATTTACTTTAGTAAAACAACTTTAATAACGAGTTTATTAATTTGTGAGGATTTATTATTTTATGAACAATATTTTTAGAAAATAACTTGATAATTTTATTTTATCAAGTAAACTAGTTATATGAAAATAAAAGGTCTAAAGTACAACTAGTACCCCTATAGTAAAATTATTATTTTATGATTTGTATAGAAACTACCCCTCTGAGTTCCCATAACAACAATCTTACCCTCACCACTAACATGTCATATTTTTAAAAGAACAAAGCATCCCCACAAGTTTCACGAGGTACAAGCATAACCCCGTATAAGTTTCATATTGTTCAAAATGACCCCCAAAAACAAACAACTTCTTCACCCATGCCATCGTCTCCAACCCAACTATGAATTCAAGCTTTCAAAACTCGATTTTGATTATCAAAAATGAAATAAGAGGGGATTTAGAGTGTACCCACGCCAAGAGCAGAGAGAATCAGTCAAGAAATAGGGCGGGCCGAGCTTGCCGCCGGTGGACTAGGCGGTGGTTCTCGACGTGGCTTCTCCGGCTACTTCTGGTCGCGTTTAAACTCCTCGCCGTGGTCCTTGGAGGCTCAGGAGCTCGGAGATATCGAGAAAGAGGGTTGGGCTGCCACGGGTTCAAATCCCCAAAGCTTGTTAGGCTCTGCAATTTTTATCAAATACAACTACCACCCCCAATTATTAACTAGCTAATATCTTCTAAAAATACAATTGTCTTCCCACTAGCCAAATATTTTCGAAAATAAATATGTAAATTATACGTAAAAGATGTCAATTATACTTAGAAAAAGTCGGGGTGTTACAATGAAATTTTCTGCAGTAATATTGAGGGTTATTAATCCGGAAAAAAAATAGTGGGAGTTGTATTTAATAATCTAGCCATTTTTTAAAATGATTATTTGTTCACAAAATACTAAAACTTGTATATTTCCCATTTTGTAGAATTCCAATGGCAAACAACTCATTGAGTTCATCACACTCCCTACATCTTGTCCTTGAGAATGACATGCTTTCCGGAATAACTTTTCTAGACTGGTACAGGAACTTGGGAATCGTTCTCAAGCAGGAAAAGAAACTGTACACTCTAGAGGAAGAAGTTCCTGAGGGTCCTGAAAATAATTCCCTTGCAGCCCTAAAGGCGCATCGGAACTTCGTTGACGATGCTAATGATGCTGCCTGCCTAATGCTTTGCACCATGTCCTATGAGCTCCAGAAGCAACATCAGAACTTGGGTGCGTACGCTATGATCGCACACTTGAAGCAGCTCTTACAAGAGCAGAGTAGGGTTGAGAGGTATGAAGTTTCCAAGGCATTGTTCAAGTGTCATCTGTCAGAGGAAACCCAGTGTGACCTCATGTACTCCGAATGATCGGGTACTTGGAGAATCTCGAACGATTGGGGTTTCCGGTGGGTCAAGAGTTGTCCACGGATCTCGTTTTGCAATCGTTGCCTGAGAGTTATGGACAGTTCATTATGAACTATAACATGAACAAGATCGTAAAGCCTCTACCAGATCTACTCAATATGTTTAGGACAGCTGAACAAAGCATTAACAAGGGAAAGGGAATGGCCATAATGATGGTGTACAAATGGAAAGGCAAAAGGTTTGCTTCTGTAATACTTCATATTTTCCGTAAGGGTATTCCGGTAATTTATTTTTGTTTATAATATATTTAAATTTAATCTTCTCTAATCGTAGTACGTACGTATTCGTTTATAATTGTTTTAACAAATTCATTATTGTAAATTTATTTTTAAGTAATGTGATTTATTTAAATAATAAGTTAATTATTAATTATAAATTATATGTTTAGTAAATTATTATTGAAATAAAAATATTTATGAGTTTCCGCAACTCAAAACGAATTTTCTAAGTCAAATTTCTTTTTATTAGTTGAACTTAATTGTATTAGTAAAACTTATTTTTATATTAGTTAAACTATATTTAACAGTCAAATCTATTTTGTCAGTAAATGTGTTTGTCTGTATCAGTCAAATTTTAGTTTTTCGGTCAAAATCGTTTTATGTATTTGTTATCGTATTAATTGTTTATTGCATGTAGAATCTTCGTCGCGTTTTTAAAACATTCGTCGCGTGTTAATCTTCTGTCGCACACTACACTTCACGTATCAAACCACCGCGTAACCCGTGACTCTGCCACACCCAATAACTTTCTCTGACCCATCAACTCCACCTACTGCTTTCCCCTGCTTCACCCTCGCCTCCGTACCCTTCCCCTGCGACTACCACGCCGAGCGTGCCTCTGCACCAGCTAGCTACCACCTGCTCATCTCAAATCACCATTAACCCCTTTCTCATTCTTAACCTCCTCCTCTTCTTCTTCTTCTTCACTGCCAACTCTCCCTCTCTGTTTTGTTGCCGAGAAAACCCAACACCCCCACCACACTCTGTTTTGCTGAAAACAAACAGAGCCAAACCCACTGAAATCAGCCTCCATTCAATCACTATCACCACCTCCAATCTCCTCCAACACCACCACCGGTCCAAGTCACAACCTCCTCCCTCTTCCCCGGTAACATACTCAGCCCCAAAAACCCCTGTTTATACCTCGGAAAATAGCCCCTTTCATCCCCTGTTTTGTTTTTGACAAAAATAACCAACACCACCGCGGCCAATCACCACCTCCAATCACACCACCATCATCACCCACCTCCAATCGCCACCACATCCAATCTCTTCCCTCCTCTCTCTCTCTCTGCCTCGACAGCAACCCAGAAGCAACAGCAGCCGACGCCGGAGAACAGAGCCCCGACGCCGCCACCGCCGCTGCGACCGGCTGCTTCTTCCTCGCCTCTGTTCGTCTCGTCCTCCACCTCTCTCCGCCTCTCTGTTGCGCTCCGACGAGGCCCAGCCACCGGAGTAAACTGGCGACCAAGACCCAGAACCCCGACGCCTCCATTGTCGTCCAAGCTCCGGAGAATTTCGACCCGGAGCTCCGCTTGTCCGATTCGACTTGTTTCTTGTTTGGGTACGCTCTCAACTCCATCGTAATCCATTTGGCTTAGTCAAAATCATGTCTTTGTTGATCAATTTGTGTGTGGGTGTCTGAAATTTGTCGTTAGAACAAGGGGAGAGACGTATGCCTCTGTTAAATATTCACAAGGGGGGTTTCTTGAGCAAAATGAGACTTTGGGGCATGTTCTGTCACATGTTAGAAGTTAATAATTTGTAGTGGGGGTGCTTGCTGTCTTTATTCCTAACTGCATTATATGTATATGTACATGTATTTACTTGTGTATTTAGTTAGTATAAATCTTTTTTTTTTTAATTCTGCTATTATATACTAGAATAAATAAATACAAATAAATATTTTTGTAATCTATATTATAAAAAACAATGGTTGACTTTAAAATGTCTTTAGGCCGTTGGGTTGAATTAACCCCGACCCTTAGATGACTACAAGTTTACTCTGACTTTATCTACCCTCTCTCTCACACGATGTAATAGTCTTCACTTTCTCTACTCTCTCTCTCACAATTTGATTTTCATCGATATGGACTGGTACACATCGACCATCTCTCTTCACAAACGCGTGAAGCTCACGTCACCTCCAGGAGGGGAAGTAGGGGAATTGCATCGCCCTCTGAACCACCTACAAGCGCATCGCTTCTCTTCAAGTGCTGATTCCGTGTGAATCGGACAAACATGTATGATTTTCCTCCTTTGTTTCCTCCGCTTTCTTCAGTTCTACTCTTAGGGCTCAACTCATATGGGCGTTTGAAACCCTTAGTTTTTCTGAATCACTTCTCTTAGGGTTGTTCTATTTCGGGAGGTAAACTGTATGGGATGATATGGGTTGTTCTATTCTAGTATAAGAACACTGACCTATGTATTCACATGGGTTGTTTTCCGGCTCGGCTAATGTCAGTAGGATAAAACGTTACTTACTTTGCTACTCAGATTATTTGCTAACGGGGTGAATTCAAACTGTTTAGTGTTTCACTATTGTTACTCTTGTATAAAATAAAAAGGAACATTTTTATGAATTACAAATTGTTTACAACTAGATATTTATAATTAGTTCTTCAAAATAAGTTAATAAATATATATTTTTATATGTTTAAATATATATATATAATATATATTCAATAAAGATTATGTTGTTTAAAAGATGTTGAAATCTAAATTTCTTTTTAATTAATTTACTTTTGAGATTTCAATAAAATAAACAACTTGATATTATTTTTATCAATAAATACGTTCAAATTAAATACTTTTCACTCCTTAAAATTATTAGTTAGTTTTCTAAAATAAATTAGGAGTTTATAAATACGTCAGGGGTATATGATTAAGCTGATGCTTATACTCCATATAGAACATTCATTATCCACTTGCGTTACGGACTTGTTTGTGATTAGGAATTTATGTGTATGATTGTAGAGCATGTCTTCTACGTGCCATTAGACAAGGACGTTATTCCCGAGTAGTTGACTAGCTAGCACTCTACGGCTCTCACAGTGAGTATTCATGCTTAGCGTTGCGTACTTATCTTCTTTCGTGTCAAATGTGATTTTGTTTCATGTCTCAAAATATACATGTGATACATGCTTAGTTTTGTGTGCCAATTCATCTCGTGTGATACTCAATTATCTGAAAATAATTGTCGTGCTTTATTCCAAAATTTCTAAACTTTTCGTACTTGCTTTTAAGTCGTCACTTTACTACACCTCTTCAAATCAAAAACTCATTGTTCGAATGTCACTAAGTCAGAATTCATTAATAACGTAAAGTGAAATAATCGCGTATACATGAACCAGTTGGGTTTACGACAGTGCTATACGCCTACGTCGTGTTACTTTACTTTACGTTACTATCGGGTGATGATTCCTTGGGGCATGTCCCTAAAGAGATACCGGGATAATCCCCTGGGCTCCAGTCCCTAAACTTATTTTCGGGTGATGATTCCCTAAGCCAGGCCCCTAAAGACATGGGACTCCGTACGCCCCGATTCCTTTCGCCGTAGGCTGGAATCCAGCATTCTAGTACTACCCTTCTGACTTACAATCTTAAGGGGGTGTCGACACTTAAGGTCTAGTAGTTGGCCTGTATGATGACTAGCGGGATCAGAAACCCCGATCCACAACGCGTGGTAGAGAGGCCGGGTCCCTATGAACCAATATCATTTGTTACTATTCACCCCGGTCTCTCCTGGTTACTGTGAATTAATAATACAACTTCTTTGTCTCTAAATCTGGAAACTGTTAAGTATAAGTCGTGTTCTGATTAGACATGCCACTTGAGAAAGATCCTTTAAATGGAAATACTGAACGTTTGATAATCTTATGAAACATTGAAAACTCTTATATTTATACTTATACTCTGTTATTGTTTAAACTATGTCAAAAGTAAACCCGGTAACCTGTCTTAGCCACTCCGTTTTACATGCTAAGGTGTTTATTCACTCAGTTTTTACTGATACTCGAAAAACTGCGTCCTTGTGTTTCTTTTAAATTCCCCGCAGGTATATAATTGGTTGCTTGGGATAACGCGCTGGGATCACAAATTCGTCCTCTCATGCAAACAGTAGAGCCTAGCAATTAACCGGAGAGCTATTTTGTTGTAAAATCTCTTTTGCTAGGCTTGTTGTCTCGTTTGGACTCAGCCATGAACAATGTTATCGTGTAATTTAAATCAATAGTTGGATGCTTCTTTTCACTTGTTCAGTTCTACCACTCCTTGTACGAAAGGGCAAAATCCCCTGTACGGAGGGCACCAACTGGTTTCCGGCCCCTCTAGGAAATCGGGGGTGTTACAGGTGGTATCAGAGCAGTGAGATCCAGTAGGAATGTAGGGAGAAAATATTTAAAACGAAGATTTTTGAAAATAATTAAAGTTAATTTATAATTGAAGTTGAAATCAGTAGGGCAAGACAAACTGAAAAGTAAAATCTGGATAAGCCGGGGATTTTGGGTTATGTCTCTTATTTATCCTTGCATGCCTAACTGATATGTGTTACATGTCTTTACTTTCATCCCATTTCAAGCCTTAGTGCTTAAACATGTTCGAATGACTAGTGACTGACTGGGGGCCTATCCCCACCCACCCTCATCCTTAGTTTTCAGATGCTATATCCTACACTTATGTGTGTTCTTTCTCACACGAATTAAGGGTGTTTTACCTCGCTTTGTGCTGATTTTTTATTGTTCAATCGCACTTCGCTATATGCTTCGTTACTTGAGAGAATTATATTCTCAAATTTTGTTAATTTGGATGAGTCTCTTTTATGATTAAATGCTATTGCGTATATGTTTATATAATGTCCTCTTGCACGGTTAGAGCCGTTCTTGTGCGCATCGATTCATATCCTACCAGCTTGCATACCCCTGCCCTTCAAATCGATAGGCTTTAGTATAAGACGCTCGTCTGATAGGCAATCCTGGTACGGCGCCAAAAGCAATGTGCCAACCGATATGGAAGGAAGCAACTCAGTACAACGACCAGAGGCCAGGCGGATAGATCTTGCGATGAATCAGATAGAGGTGGAACCAGCATGCAACATGGAGTCGAATACGCTGCCTATCCACGATCACCCAACATTTCACTTCGTATTAGAACCCGTAGAGTCTAATATAGACCCTTCGAGCTTCGAGGACGAAGCTCAGTCCTAAGTGGGGGAGGATGTAACGACCATGTTTTTGTCACTGCATTTCATTTGCTTGCTAATCGTCTCCTTGTCTAGTTGTAACTTCCAGTAGAGACCACTAAGCCCTAGTACGACGTTCAACCTTCGAGGACGAAGCTTAGTCCAAGGAGGGAAGGATGTAATACTTCATATTTTCTGTAAGGGTATTCTGGTAATTTGTTTTTGTTTATAATATATTTAAATTTAATCTTCTCCAATCGTAGTACGTACGTATTCGTTTATAATTGTTTTAACAAATTAATTATTATAAATTTATTTTTAAATAATGTGATTTCTTTTAATAATAAGTTAATCATTAATTATAAATTATATGTTTAGTAAATTATTATTGAAATAAAAATATTTATGAGTTTCCGATCCTCAAAACGATTTTTCTAAGTCAAATTTCTTTTTATTAGTCGAGCTTAATTGTATTAGTAAAACTTATTTTTATATTAGTTAAATTATATTTAACAATCAATCTGTTTTGTCAGTAAATTTTTTGTCTGTATCAGTCAAATTTTAGTTTTTCGGTCAAAATCGCTTTATGTATTTGTTATCGCATTAGTTATTTATTGCCTGCAGAATATTCGTCGCGTTTTTAAAACATTCGTCACGTGTTAATCTTCCGTCGCACACTACACTTCACGTATCGAACCACCATGTAACCCGTTACTCCGCCACACCCAATAACTTTCTCTGACCCATCAACTCCACCTACTGCTTTCCCCTGCTTCACCCTCGCCTCTATACCCTTCCCATGCGACTACCACGCCGAGCGTGCCTCTGCACCAGCTAGCTACCACCTAGCTCATCACAAATCACCATCAACCCCTTTCTCCTTCTTAACCTCCTGTTCTTCTTCTTCTTCTTCACTGCCAACTCTCCCTGTCTGTTGTGTTGCCGAGAAAACCCAACACCCCCACCACACTCTGTTTTGCTGAAAACAAACAGAGCCAAAGCCACTAAAATCAGCCTCCATTCAATCACTATCACCACCTCCAATATCCTCCAACACCACCACCGGTCCACCTCACAACCTCCTCCCTCTTCTCCGGTAACATACTCAGCCCCAAAACCCCCTATTTTTTCACCACGGAAAATATCCCCTTTCATCCCCTGTTTTGTTTTTGACAAGAAAAACCAACACCACCGTGGACAATCACCACCTCCAATCACACCACCATCATCACCCAGCTCCAAACGCCACCACCTCCAATCTCTTCCTTCCTCTCTCTCTCTCTTCCTCGACAGCAACTCAGAAGCAACAGCAGCTGACGCCGGAGAACAGAGCCCCGACACCGCCACCGCCGCTGCGACCAACTGCTTCTTCCCCACCTTTGTTCGTCTCCTCCTCCACCTCTCTCCGCCTCTCTGTTGCGCTCCGACGAAGCCCTGCCACCGGAGTAAACTGGCGACCAAGACCCAGAACCCCGACGCCTCCATTGTCGTCCAAGCTCCGACGAATTTTGACCCAGAGCTCCGCTTGTCCGATTCGACTTGTTTCTTCTTTGGGTACGCTCTCAACTCCATTGTAATCCATTTGGCTTAGTCAAAATCATGTATTTGCTGATCAATTTGTGTGTGGGTGTTTGAAATTTGTCGTAAGAACAAGGGGAAAGACGTATGTCTCTGGGGGGTTTCTTGAGCTAAATGAGACTTTGGGGGCATGTTCTGTCACGTTAAAAGTTAATAATTTGTAGTGGGGGTGCTTGCTGTCTTTATCCCTAAACTGCACAATATGTATATGTACATGTATTTACTTGTGTATTCAGTTAGTATAAATATTTTTTTATTCTTTTAATTAGAATAAATAAATACAAATAAATATTTTGTAATATAAAATAAAAAGGAACATTTTTATGAATTACAAATTGTTTACAACTAAATATTTATAATTAGTTCTTCAAAATAAGTTAATAAAATATATTTTTTATATGTTTATATATATATATATTCAATAAAGATTATGTTGTTTAAAAGATAATTGAAATCTAAATTTCTTTTTAATTAATTTACTTTTGAGATTTCAATAAAATAAACAACTTGATATTATTTTTATCAATAAATACTTTCATTTAAATTAAATAGTTTTCACTCCTTAAAATTATTGGTTAGTTTTCTAAAATAAATTAGGAGTTTATAAATACGTTTGGGGTATCCGATTAGGCTGATGCTTATATTCCATATAGGACATGCATTATCCACTTGCGTTACGGACATGTTTGTGATTAGGAATATATGTGTATGATTGTAGAGCCTGTCTTCTACGTGCCTGTAGACAAGGACGTTATTCTCGAGTAGTTGACTAGCTAGCACTATACGGCTCTCACGGTGAGTATTCATGCTTAGCGTTGCGTACTTATCTTCTTTCGTGTCAAATGTGATTTTGTTTCATGTCTCAAAATATACATGTGATACATGCTTAGTTTTGTGTGCCAATTCATTTTGTGTGATACTCGTTTATCTGAAAATAATTGTCGTGCTTTATTCCGAAATTTCTAAACTTGTCGTACTTGCTTTTAAATCGTCACTTTACTACACCTCTTCAAATCGAAAACTCATTGTTCAAATGTCACTAAGTCAGAATTCATTAATAACGTAAAGTGAAATAATCGCGTATACAGGAACAAGTTGGGTCTACGACAGTGCTATATGCCTACGTCGTGTTACTTTACTTTACGTTACTATCAGGTGATGATTCCCTGGGCCAGGTCCCTAAAGAGATACCGGGATAATCCTCTGGGCTCCAGTCCCTAAACTTATTTCGGGTGATGATTCCCTGGGCCAGGCCCCTAAAGACATGGGACTCCGTACGCCCCGATTCCTTTCGCCGTAGGCTGGAATCCAGCATTCTAGTACTACCCTTCTGACTTACAATCTTAAGGGGGTGTTGACACTTAAGGTCTAATAGTTGGATTGTATGATGACTAGCGGGATCGCAAACCCCGATCCACAACACTTGGAGAGGCCGGGTTATCAGAACCCCCTATAGGCCAGTATCATCTGTTACTATTCACCCTGGTCTCTCCTGGTTACTGAGAATTAATAATACAACTTCTTTGTCTCTAAATCTGGAAACTGTTATGTCTAAGTCGTGTTCTGATTAGACATGTCACTTGAGAAGATCCTTGAAATGGAAATACTGAACGTTTGATAATCTTACGAAACATTGCAAACTCTTATGTTTATACTTATACTCTGTTACTGTTTAAACTATGTCAAACGTAAACATGGTAACCTGTCTTAGCCACTCTATTTTACATGCTAAGGTGTTTATTCACTCAGTTTTTACTGATACTCGAAATACTGTGTCCTTGTGTTTCTTTTAAATTCCTCGCATGTATATGATTGGTTGCTTGGGGTAACGCGCTGGGATCACGAATCCGTTCTCTCATGCAAACAGTAGAGCCTAGTAATTAACCGGAGAGCTATTATGTTGTAAAATCTCTTTTGCTAGGTTTGTTTTCTCATTTGGACTCAGCCATGAACAATGTTATCATGTAATTTAAATCAGTAGTTGGATGCTTCTTTTCACTTGTTCAGTTCTACCACTCCTTGTACGAAAGGGTAAAATCCCACGTACGGAGGGCACCAACCGGTTTCTGGCTCCTCTGGAAATCGGGGGTGTTACAGCTTCTACCTCCAAAGGAAAAGGCAAGGCAGTTGCCAAATCAAAGGAAGTTGCTCTTAATCATGTTGGTGGTGTTGCCAAGGGCATGACTAAGGGTGATTGTCACTACTGTAGTCAACCTGGACACTGGAATAGGAACTGCCCAAAGTATCTGGAGGATAGAAGGCTTAGAATAGTTATTCCACAACCACCATGTATTTTTTTTATAGATGTCAATATAACTTTCTCTTCATCTTGGGTATTGGATACTGGATGCGAATCTCAGATTTGTCGAAATGTGCAGGATCTAAAGAGAAGTAGAAGATTGGCTAAAGGGGAGATAGACCTACGCGTTGGGAATGGAGCAAAGGTTGCTGCATTGGCCGCAGGCGTGTACGAGTTGTCTCTGCCTTCAGGATGAGTTTAAGAATTAAATAATTGCTATTTTGTGCCTGCTATGAGCAGAACCATTATTTCTATTTCTTGTTTGGACAAGGAAGGTTTTACTATTTCAATAAAGGATAATTGTTGCTCCATTTATTTTGATAGTTTTCACTATTGCAATGCGCAATTATTTGATGGATTGGATATCCTCGATCTAAGTAATCATGTCTATAACATAGATACCAAGAGGATTAAAATGAATGATTTAAACTTGCTTATCTATGGCACTGTCGTTTAGGCCACATAAACGAGAAATTTGTATCTAGACTCCATAAGGATGGATTTCTAGACTCATTTGATTTTAAATCATATGAGACATGTGAGGCTTTTTTAGTAAGAAAAATGACAAAGTCCCCTTTTAATAACAAGGTGAAAGGACTAGTGAGCAATTGGCGATCGTGCATACTGATGTATGTGTGTCATTTACCACGCCTGTCAGGGGTGGTTATGTCTACTTCATTACATTTACTGATGATTTCAGTAGATATGGATTTGTATACCTTATGAAGGCCAAATCCGAATCCTTTGAGAGGTTCAAAGAATTCAAGAATGAAGTAGAGAAGCAACTTTGCAAAAGTATCAGGGCTCTATGATCGGATCGTGGAGGAGAATACTTGAGCCAAGAGTTTGACGACTATTTAGAGAGTGTGGGATAATATCCCAACTCACTCCACCCGGAACGCCACAATGGAATGGCGTGTCTGAGAGAAGGAATCGAACATTGTTAGACATTGTGTCATCTATGATGTGTCAAACTGATCTTCCATTATCATTTTGGGATTACGCTCTAATGTGTGCAGCATTCACCATTAATCGTGTTCCATCCAAATCGGTCATGAAGACTCCATATGAGTTGTGGAGTGGGAGGCGTCCTACAGTGTCCTTCATGAAGATTTGGGGCTGCGATGTCTATGTAAAACGTTTACAATCAGACAGCTCGGGCCTGATTCGGATAAGTGTAAGTTTGTGGGATACCCTAAGGAAACTAAGGGATATTACTTCTACAATCCAAGTGAGAACAAAGTGTTTGTTGCTCATTCCGGCGTGTTTCTATAAAGAGAATTTGTCTCTAAAGACGCAAGTGGGAGGACTGCAGAACTTGAAGAAATTCAAGAATCACAAACCACTGATCCTACTACGAAACATGAACAGGAACCGCAAAATGTTGTGGAGGAACCTATTCAAGTAACAAAAGAGCTTCGTAGGTCAAGTAGAGTGTGCCAGGATCCGGAGAGGTATGGACTTCTCGTGACTGAGTCTGGTGACACATTGCTCATAGATGATGAGCCTACTACATATGGAGATGTCATGAAAGGGCCAAACTCTCAGAATTGGCTTAAAGCTATGGAATCCGAGATGGAATCCATGTGTACCAACAAAGTGTGGACTTTGGTCGAACCACCCCAAGGGACACGAACCATAGGGTGCAAATGGGTATTCAAGAAGAAGACCCACATGGATGGTAATGTGATTACTTATAAGGGTCGAGTGGTGGAAAAAGGATTCAGGCATATTCATGGTATAGACTATGATGAAACATTTTCACCAGTCGCAATGACCGAATCCATCCTAATCCTACTTGCTATTGCAGCTTATTACGACTATGATGTCAAAACAGCGTTCTCGTAAGAAAAACCTCCTCGAGGATGTGTACATGACACAACCTGAGGGTTTTGTATATCCAAAGCATGCAAATAAAGTCTGTAAGCTGCAACGATCCATTTATGGATTGAAGCAAGCTTCTACGAGTTGGGATCGACGTTTTGATGAAACAGTCAAAGAGTTTGACTTCATCAAGCAAAAAGATGAATCTTGTGTCTACAAGAAGGTAAGTTGGAGCACTATAGCTTTTCTATTCTTGTATGTGGATGACATACTACTCATTGGAAACGACATTCCTATGCTGCAATCTTTGAAAGATTGGCTAGGAAAGTGTTTCTGAATGAAGGACTTAGGGGAAGCAGCTTATATACTTGGTATAAAGATCTATATAGATAGATCGAGGAAGCATCTAGGCCTAAGTCAAAGTACACATATAGACAAAGTGTTGAATCAGTTCAACATGCAAGATTTCAAGAAGGGATTCTTGCCCATGTCGCATGGAATCACTCTTTCGAAGGATGGTTGTCCTTCCAATTAGATTGATAAGGAACGCATGAGTAGGGTACCCTATGCCTCGACCGTAGGATCCATCATGTACGCCATGTTATGTACTAGACCAGATGTGTCATACGCGTTGAGTATGACAAGCAGATATCAGTCTAGTCCGGGTGCAGATGTGTCATAGCGGTCAAGAACATCCCAAAGTACTTGAGAAGAACTAATGATACGTTCTTGATCGATGGATGGGAAGAAGAGTTGCGTGTAAGGGGTTACACGGGTGCAAGCTTCCAAACCGACAGCGATGATTTCAGATCGCAGTCAGGGTTCGTGTATTGCCTAAATGAATGAGCTGTGAGTTAGAAGAGTTCCAAGCAAGAGACAGTTGCTGATTCTACAACTGAGGCTGAGTACATTGCTGCGAGTGGTGCAGCAAAGGAAGCAGTTTGGATTAAGAAGTTCATTACTGAGCTTGGTGTGGTTCCTAGCATTGTTGATCCAATAGATTTGTATTCTGACAACACTGGGGCGATCGCGCAATCAAAGGAACCCAGGTCACACCAGAAATCCGAACACGTACTCAGGAAGTTCCATCTTATTTGAGATATCATTGATAGAGGAGATGTGAAGATATGCAAGATTCCTACAGATGAGAAACTGTCAGATCCGCTTACGAAGCCGCTTTCAGCGCAAGCATGAAGAGAACACTAGGTCTATTGGCATACGAGATGCACCAGATTGGCTCTAGTTCAAGTGGGACTGTTGGAATAGATTCCCTAGAGTTAATCTTTTTAGTATGAACAATGTTTTTGGCTAGAAACATTAATTGTATTATTTATGGAGATATTTAATATAATGAAGTCCTTAGATTACAAATGTGTTTGTTTATCTTAAATATCCCTAGTCAATTATATTGATTAATTGGACGATCAACTATAGACTAGTATGGGGTTGGATTGATATGGAAATCTCACGATCCAACGCATGGGTATGCATTAGGAGTAATAGCATACTGGATTGACCCACAACGAGAAGGCTACATACAAGTTATGTAAAGTCACAAGTGCTTCTCGTAGTGACAACGGTATTGTCATCCTTAGACTTGAAGTCACCAGATCCTCTAGCTGCGGAATATTGTGTTTTGAACATCGACTAACACTACACCATAACTGGGTAGTAATAAAGGCGTTAGTCGGACACCATAAGGAAGCAAACTTAGAGATGGCATTGATGTAGATAGAATTTGTCCCTCCACATAACGGGAGAAAATATCAACGGCCACTCGAGGGATGGTGCTTATAGAATGTCTGGCCAGACTCATATAAATTTATATAGGATATTGATGTTATCTGCATGGATAAGACTATTCCCAGGATCGAGAAACTATGGATTGGATATACGAGTGTGACTTGTATGTCTCGTTTCCAATCCGGATGTAGAGACAAAGGGATGAGACAATACTTGCTGAGGTATGTCAAAATAATGACTATTTCTATTAGTTGGGTGACATGAATGTGTTGCCAGACACCGCTCCATGTTAGTAATAGTTACTACCAACTAAGTAGAAACCATGGGGTCACACGCCATAAGGATAATACTAGACTTGGGAATTAAATAATATGATTAATTAATAGAAGGATCAATACGCAACTTGCAAACTTAGTAGGAATAATTTGCAAGTTGGACTAATCGTGTATGGACAAGATTAGGATAGGGGCCTCTATGCAGTTAACAATGAGTTGTTGGACTATATAAAGGACACTCCTAGATTATTTCTCACACTAATGATCATAAAAGACTTTGAGTGAGAGAGAACAAATCAAGGAGAGAACAAACACAAGAGGGTCGAACCCCCTTGTGTCGTCCGCCCCCTACCCGTCGGCCAAAGGAGGCCGAGCCTCCCTTTGGTCTCTGTTGTGTGATTCTTCCTCTTCCTTCCTCTACCGATTGCTTGTACAAAGGTATGAAGGAATCTAGTTCTTCATCCTAGGCGTGGACTAGCTGTAGAGACGCAAACACAATTTTGGGTTTGAAGTCATCAAAGGAGACAAACAAGGTAATCGTTATTTGAAACTTCACTATCATTATGAAATCTCTTCATGTGATCCTCGGTGGGTCTTGTGCGGATCTTATTTGTTTAATTTCGCTGTGTAATCTGTTACAAAAACCAAACAAAAAGTACTTTACCTGGTGAAAATCTTTAGAGTACTCTAACATCTCTACTCCCTGTGTAGGATTGCGGCCTTCTTCTCTTCCTCGATGAAGTCAGGACATAAATGATTTACCCTATCATGAATGGAATAGTGGCCATACTCAGAATGTGACATAGTATTTCCTTTGTGATAAAAAGGAAAGATATTATGTTGCAAAGCCGGGGAATTACTTCGAGGGGCTACAGCTAGTTTCTTCATTCTGTTCACATGCGATCTCCAGTTGTCATCCAAACTCGCTCACACTCTCCCAACTCGCGAGCGTAAAGGTTGAGTCAAGGGAAGAAGGGAGACCACCTCGAATTTCGTTGTGCCACTTTCCAATCGGCAACAGTTGTCGATCTTTACCATGAGGGCCAAAGAGTAGGTGCTCTGATATCAGAACCCAAATACCTGCAAGATAGCATCTGATTATAACTAACATTTATTAGGTCATAGGCTTTAACTGGATCTGCGTAGTCGGAGATCGCTAGACGAGCACCTCGCGCACACCAACAAGCAAATTCTTTAGATCTGATTTTTCTAAAGTCGTGGCTACGAATTTGTATTTCAGCAAAAGGATACAAACTCCCAGAAAGCGAAAACCCATCTAATGGGGTTAAGTACGGTCTAAAATTAAGAAGTGACTCAAAGTCGTGGACGATGCTAAAAACGCATCTTGGTGCGCTTGTCTTAAACACCTCCAGGGGCGTGGGCAGGTATGTTCATGCGCATCTAGGGTTGACACATTCCAGGGCTTGGCCTTATTTGGCCCTGGAGCATAGGAGGGCCACCACTCGTAGGCACACATTGACAGAAGGAAGATGTTCAATTACAATAAGATGGCATAGTGTTCCCGAGATTGATCGCAAATGATCACATCTTGGTCCAGATGATATAATGAGCCCAAGACCAGGGACCCTAGAGCTACATTTTGCCCAAAAGAAATACGAACGACCAGCGCTAGTACGTGAAAATTCACCCCATCTTGTGGATGCCCCTCGATCATATATCGAGATATCCAAACGAGTAAAAATACGATGAGTTGGTAGTGGAACCTTCCCCTGTTCTCCAAATGAGAGCGTTAGGATTGGCTTTCCTAGCAGCTTATGCGAGATCTTTTGGAGCATGAACTGGAAAAAAGTAGAGTATCCACCTATGCCATGTGTTTTACCATGCGCAGTCATAGACTAAAATTCTGTCTCAAGAACTGCGGTAATCCATCTAGTACTTGCCTTTTTCATCCGCGCAATATAACCCTCCATATATTTGAACAATTTGAGCTCCTCGAGCATACTCAGTTTAACCAAAAGGGTTTGTATCACCCGCTGAAGGAAGATTTAGTAGCATTCAACCCCATCCAAGAGTGCTAGAGAATTACACTTGTATCCCCCAGATTCTCCAGAGATGCCCTCCACCAAGAACAAAAGTGGTCAACAAGGAGTCCAAACCTAACGGTTCTGTTACGAGACAGATTTAAAGAACCGGAAACTTAAATAAAACTTACAACTGTAGCTCCTAGACTCTGACATGTTATCCTCTAAGTGTTTGTCTACTTCCCATCATCCCGCATGCTCAACTACCAAAAATGGCAGGCAGTGGCGTTAGACGTCAGGTTGCAATGAATAAAATAGAATTTAAGACAAGATAGTTATTAACAACTTCGAAAGTGTTTAACCAGTACTTGTAATGCGTTCATCATATAACATGACCCACATCCAAGATCAAAGAAAACTAAACCAGTATGTTAAATATCAATTAATACTCAGTAATGACATGTCACCCGGATTGGATTGGTATATGTTTTTCATAGTCAAGGCATATGATACATCTGGTCTAGTACATAACATGGCGTACATGATAAATCCTAGGGGTGCAAGTTCAAACCAGAAAAACCGCAAATCGAATCGAACCGAGCTAAACCGGACCGAAATAAACCGAACCGAGCACAAACCGTTCAAAAGACAACCGAACCGGACCGAACCAGTTAAACCGCAATAAACCGTTTAAACTGTATTGCATAGAATTCATGTATCCAAAACATAGTATTATTATTTTCTCGTGTAAAATATTGAAGCTTCGTTCATATTCATGTGGTTCTTGCTTGAGTTTTTTGTAAAACGTTCTTGAAATATAAAGAAAACGGTTGTAGGTTCGATTGAGTAAACTTTACTTCCTAATATTTGAAAAATTTACATTTTTTTTTTACATTTTTCAGTTCAAATATCTAGTTTTAAGTTTCATAGTGTACTAATATGAAAACCGCCGGTTTTAACCGAACCGAACCGCCTAAAATCGAGACCGAGGCAAAACCGAACCGAGACTAAACCGAACCGTCGAGGTTTGGATTTTTTCTCCCCAAAACGGACCGAACCGAACCGTTTGCATCCCTAATAGATCCTATGGCCGAGGCATAGGGAATTCTACTCATGCGTTCCTTCTCAATCTCATTGGAAGGGCAACCACTCTTCGAAAGAGTGATTCCATGTGACATGGGCAAGAATACCTTCTTGGAATCTTGCATGTTGAACCGTTTCAACACCTTGTCAATATATGTACTTTGACTTAGGCCTAGCAGTCTCTTAGATCTATCTCTATAGATCTTTATACCGAGTATATAGGCTGCGTCCCCTAATTCCTTCATTAGAAACACTTCCCTAGCCAATCTTTAACAGATTGCAGCATGGGAACGTCGTTTCCAATGAGTAGTATGTCATCCACATACAAGACCAGAAAAGCTACAGAGCTCCCACTAACCTTCTTGTAGACACAAGACTCATCTTCGTTTCTGATGAAGCCAAACTCTTTGACTACTTCATCAAAACGTCGATTCCAACTTCTAGAAGCTTGCTTCAATCCATAAATGGATCGTTGCAGCTTACAGACTTTGTTGGCTTGCTTTGGATCTTCAAAACCCTTCGGTTGTATCATATACACGTCCTCGAGGAGATTCCCATAAAGGAATGTTGTTTTGACATCCATCACCAAATCTCATAGTCATGGTATGCTGCAATCGCAAGTAGGATTCGGATGGATTTGGTCATAGCGACTGGTGAAAAGGTTTCATCATAGTCAATACCATGAATCTGTCTGAATCCTTTAGCCACCAATCGGCCCTTATAGGTAATCACATTACCATCCATGTCGATCTTCTTCTTGAAGACCCACTTGCACCCTATGGGTTGCGCCCCTTCGGGTGGTTCCACCAAAGTCCATACTTTGTTGGTGTACATGGATTCCATCTCGGATCTCATGGATTCTAGCCACTTCTGAGAGTCTGGGCCTTTCATGGCCTCTTCATAGGTAAGGCTCATCGTCTATGAGCATCGTGTCATCGAAATCAATTAATGTGACACCATCTTCGAAGGCTGCTAGAATATTCACCTCGTAAAAACACCTACTGGCCAGATAACGGCATGTGACACCATCTTCGGAGCCATAGACGTGAAAATTCTAGGATGTACCTTGCCAGCAGATTTGATAAAATTTGATCTTGGGGGCATAGATGTACTCATAGATTTGTCCATTTGTCCCTGATTAAGAATTCAAGGATTATGTAAACAAAAGAACAATAAGTTATTAGCCTCATGGTTATGCAGCAAAAATCCATAAATTGATGAAAAAACTTACATGTCTGAACTCGTTATGAGAAGGTTCTGTTGAATTTTTGAATCACAACCGTAGAAAATTTTAATTTATGAACATCTGCTACTTTAGAATTTCCTCGAGAAAACAAAAGAGAGGAAACTTACAAGTTGCAATGAGACATATAAGTGCGAAGCAAGGATGACCCTTAAGTGGTATATCAATCAATGGTGCCACTCCCGTTATTCAATGAGTCGCAACGTTTCGGAAGACAACGTTTCTTTAACCGACGAAATGAGACAAATATGAGCCAACCACGTCACTCAAGGCTTTTCAGATACCATAGAGATCATGCATAGACTTGCAGCTAATGATGGCCTGTGAAAGCTAGGGCTCATCTCAAGACTTCATATTGAATGATTATCAGAAACGAAGATCCCGCCTCATATCTCGCAAATTTATCCTTGGGGGCTAGGGTATTCACCCTTGGAAATTGACATGCTCTAACCACAAGTGTATGGTTGTCGTGCGTAGTAATAAACCGGAAATCCGGGCTATCGAACCCAAGGGACTTTGTTCAAACTAATTATTATTTCAAACCTTATGTGGGAACGTCGCAAAGTTGTGTTTTGCTAATTCTACTAAATTAAAAACGCAAAATTCTCAATTAACCGAGTGAAGTACGTCACGATTAATAAAGAATGAGTTTAGGGTTTTTCTAATATGAGGATAAATACCGGGAATTCTCTAGGTTCACTAGGTTGATCTAAACTTATGTTTTGATTCGTAAAACAACCGCGTGTCTTTTACTATTAATCGAGCAATATTAAACTTACCGAGTTACCAAGCAAGTCAACTATACTTAAAACCAAAACATATCGAGTTACCAAGTCTATTTTAGCTTTAAGCATGCATTAAAATCATGATTCTACTCTAACGATCCTAGTTAACAATATCGAGTTACCACACATTGATTCGACCAGGTGGATTATTCAATTTACCGACTAACTATCACGGATTTACCACGTGAAAGTTAATTAAGATTATCTTTACGTTAGCAACTCGCAAAGATAATGTGCTCACAATCATAAAATAATCCATAATAATGAAAGAACGCGCGAGATTAAGTTAAAACATGAATCACAATCTCAAAACATGACGTTTATATCAAACCCTAGCTACACCAAACGAGAATTCCCTGAAAAAAGAGTTTAGCTACTACGGTTCATACTCAAAACAACGAGTTTCATGAGTTTTAACATCAAAAACTAAGAAAAGAGAAGAGTTAAGAATCCAAACGAGTGATCCAAAGCTACTAAGCTCTTCCAATAGCTTCTTGCTCTCCAAAAAGCGTTTCTCACGTGAGGAACTACTGAAAAATTCGACCTAAAACACTTAAATACGTTTCCATTACAATATTACAAAGTTTGGATAAACTACGAAAAAGCCCCGCTCAAAACTCTGTCTTCCAGCGATGTCTTCGTACGAAGACATTTCTCTTCGTACTAAGAGTCTTCGTACGAAGACAAATGCTCTTCGCACGAAGGTCTTCTTATGTAGATACTGCAAGTGTGTTTAGGAAGACATCTGCAGACTTCAAATTTTTTGCTAAGTACTTTCTCTTCGTACGAAGACAATTGTCTTCGTACGAAGACCCTCTTTTTCTGCATTTTTCTTTTGACTTCTTCCTTGCTTTCTTTGACTTCTTACTTGCTTCCTTTGACTTCTTCTTCGAGTTCCTTGCTTCTGAAGTTTGTTTCCATCTCCCGCATGATCCTCCAAGCCCTGTTTCCCTGCGAATCACAACACGAAAACACAACCCGCGATCATATCACAATAAAAGATCAAAATATCTAAAGAAACGCCCGGATTTAACAAGTAAAGCACATGAACTCACAATATCACATTTTAGCTCAATTTACTCAAAAGACGACGAATTCTCCATGTTGAGCACGCAAAATGTAGAAATAAAAGGAATAAAATAACTGCGAAAACGGAGTTATCAACTACCCCCACACTACCTTTTGCTCGTCCCGAGCAAATTTCCCAAGTCAATTCCATTTCTCAAGCCAAAACTTCTCTCATTCTCTCGCAATCAATCCACCTTTGCATACCAACCTATTTATTCATTGCATAACTTCCCTACGCCGTTTGCATACGTCCACCTCTCATTGCATAAAAAACCGTCATCAATTGCATACTAGTCCGAGTTAGATCAAACCCCAAACCACCCTTTTTACTAGTCGACACGACTCGATTATACACAATGCACCTATATGCAAATGCAATATTCACAATGCAAGTATTGAAATAACAAATTTTCTTTTTCTTTTGCGAGATTGGGCAATCTCCATTAGCTTAAACCGGTTCACACGAAGCGATGAGAAACCTAGATACAAGGCATGAGTTGAAATCAAATTCGACAACGCGAATCTCCCCTAGCTAGTATAGAGAACCTAGCTTTACTATGTACAAGAATGCAATACCTTTTCATGTGTGCCACAAAATAAGAGGATACACTAGGCTAAGCCACGTTCAAGGTCCGAGCTCCTAATCCGCTAACGGGTTTAGAGTGATGAGGCTTTAGGGAAAATAGGATAATAATCAAGCACGAGTCCTAAAGCGTCACATTCTCACAAATACCACATCTCACACACCCTCACAACAATGATAGAAACTAAGCCCGAAACTCACCATCTCCAGCCCTCGATCCCCTCACACCCCGGTACAATTACGATCTCCGCGGCCATTTTCATGAATGATGCATAAAATAAAACTTTCCCGTTGGTGAACTAGTCGCTTCTCCACACGATCTTCCAAAAAGCTTCCAATTCTTTCTTTATTCAACTCTCCTTTTTTCTCTATTTTCTTTTCTTTTCTTCTTTTTTTTCTGATTTTATTTTTATTTATTTTTTTAATTTTTTTTTTAAATCTCTCAAATTTCTGCACAACTTCTACAATGTATATCTCGAGTGGTTTCCAAGTGTCAAGCCAAAATAAGATGATAAGGGGAGAGAATAACCAAGTCAATGCATATATATCACAAATAAATTCCTCTCCCCCTAAATCAATGAAATCCACGGTGTAACAAACTAAGCCGCTAACACAATAAAACACGTGTGGGGATGGAGTCGTCGCAAGCTCAATCTCGATGTCTGAAGTCAAAAGTCGACACCCCCACACTCGAATGTAATCGTGTCCCCTCTCATGTAGCCAATCGGATATATGTCTCGTGCCTAATCCAACCAAACCTCCTAAACCATGATGAGTAAGATCCGGTACCTAGCACGATCCACCTATTAAATTCCCCCAACCCAAGTTTTGTGTGTTTTAGATGTTACACACTCACGGCTCTCCACAACTGTGTGCATGTTGTAACGCCATGGAACACCGCCACACCGAAGTGCGCAAGCCTACTCTCACTCACCCTCACATTCCCCTCGAAAATAAAAAATGAAGCACATGCGATATGTAAGACTCACACAAGTATATCATGAAGTACTCCCTCATCGAACCCCCTCAACTACAACACCCTTGTGACGCACTAAAGCGGTGATTCTAACCAATCAGTGATGAAGGCCAAGAATCGTCACCCTAAGTCCAGAGGTTATCAAAGAATCCAAGATTCAAAATAGGGTTTACTAGTGGTCCTACAAGGTGAGTTCTATAAGCAGTGAGTGCTCTAATACACACCTCGCACAGCTGTTCTGTGTGCCACTACGAGGCGGGTTGGCGACTACCTAAGACGTACACAAGAACGTTCGGCTTGTTTAGCTCACACCTAGCTCAACTCTTGTAAGAAAACTAGGCACACACTTTAGATTTGAAAAATTAAGTCCGTGTATAAAATAGGAACGCATTCCCGTAAAGAAAGCTTCTCTATACTTACTAAGGGAAACTCACATCGTCACTCTCGTTCGCAATTCATACCCTATGCCTAAAAATCTCACACTTCTCGATTTTTCCGAATTTTTAGCTTCTTTTGATTGCCCTTTCTCAAATTTTTAATTTTTTTGGTTTTTCAAATTTTTAATTTTTTTTTATATACCTATACTACATGCACGGCCAACTCGACTACTGACTCGATAGTTTGGTGGGAGGACTCAATAATAATAAAACGTGCACGCAAAAATATGAGTAATAAAGAAGAAAATAGGGACATAACCAAAATTCCTAACTAAATGCGACACAGGCTATGCAAAGACTCAATACTGACTAGTAAAAAGATCTCACCCACCCCCACACTAGGATGTATCGTTGTCCTCAACGATGACACGAGGACTCAACAATCCTAGCATAAGGGCACACTCCACTACTCGTCTTCCTCATCCTCCTCCTCTTCATCATCCTCATCATCTTCCTCTTCGTCATCCTCACTCGGCGGAACCGGATACTCAAATTCATCTTCCTGGAACCACGAATCCGCCGTCGGGACTGGTGGAACAAACTCCCCCGCCGCCTGACCACTCGACTGAATCACCCACTGGCCCACCATCTGGATTAAGCCACCCAGCTTTGCCTGATTAACCCTAGTGTGGTCAAACTGGCGCCTTCTCTCAAGTCTATCTCGGGCCATCTCTTCCCTCAAGTGGTCATAAGATACTTGGTTGTCAAACCGAGAGGTGTTCATTCTCCTACCCTTGCCCTTCTTTCTGGCCGTCTCATCCAACCTATGCCATTTCCTAGCAGTGAACGGTTTCAAGTCCATGTCTCTCCCAATTACTACTTCGGAGGTTTTGGCTAGATCAGTCAACAAATAAGTATGACCGGGATCCAACTTGTTAGTCCTCGACACCCTCTCTAAGCAATTCTCCCAAATCAACCTAGGGATATCTACCCTAACCCCGGTATAGAGACAGAGAGCCAAGACAGATAGGCGGAAAGAGTAATGAGGGTTCTGTGTGATTCCCAAAACCGAATTCTCTAGCAACTCGCAACACCACCTCGCCTCAGGCCTATAGTACCTCTTTCCAGCCTTCCACTGAGGCAACTCCCCTTTCCTGTCCCACGGATCTACCCCCTTTGCAAAACAAAATGCATTTACACGAGACCAAAGACCCTCACTACGAAGAGTAGTCTCATAACCACAACCCTCTTTCAAACGGGGGAATCCCATGGCCAAGCCGATTGTCTCTGGCGTGAAGACTATCCACTCGTTCCGACAATAGACAAGACGGGGGTCTCGGCTCTCACCATCTTTCGCATACCTCAAGTTGAGGAAAAACTCACGCGCTATATGAGAACTAGACGGCCCGACAAGCTTAAACCAATTGGTTAGCTTCTCGCGCTAAAAAATTTCCTTTATTGCTTGAGGCATGTCCTCGTGCAATGGAAACTCTTTCTCGGGCTGCCCATTCTTAGTCAAATACGTGTCCTTGCGTGAGTCGAGATGGGCCTCGTATGTGACAAAGCGATAGCTATCGTAGCACGCAGGCCCAATACTCCGCTCTTTCAAATTTGCTTTTGCCGTTCGTCGGCCTACGATTCCCGGTTTAGTCGGGGGAGGGGCATTCAAAGTAGCATATTGGGGTATGGACGGTATTTCTAATTGAGGCTCGCCCGACCCGGATGCTTCTTGTGAAGTACCCTCTCCCGTCTTCCGTTTCTTTCCACCCGCCATTTAAAACTCAAATTCAATTATAAACGAGAAATTCAACTTGTGCACGTGACAAGAAGTGTTTACAGAAATTAAAGCACGTAAGCAAGTAAGCACGTAATCCTATGACTCTAAGTAATCGCCCCCAAGCACGCTACTAAGCACAACAAAAATAAAAAGGGCTTTTACTCAATTTGTGCCTAAGACTCGAGTATTGAAATTGCTAGTTTAGAGAGTACCTACGTGCCCGGAGCAAGTTTTACGGGCACAAAAAATTTCAGAAATTCCGGCAAGAAGGACCGTTGTGGAGGTCGCCGAAAAATTATGTGAAAAACTTGAATGAATTGGTGCACCGTACTCCTTGTGATGTCCCCGTTAACTTTGTCTTCTTGACCGCAAGCTCAATAAAGCTCCAAATCGTCCAATTTTTCAATCTAGCTTCAAAAACCCTAACTCTTCTTGTAACACCCCCAAATGGCCCAAGTCGGAGACCCGGGGATGTCACTCCGTACCCGAGAGGAGCCCGAATACAAGGAGATTTTATAACATGGTTCGCAAGCACAAAACATCCACAAACAATAATTAAATCCAATTGAAACAATGCATTATTATAATCCACGTCCTAGCCACAAATCGGCATAAACAAACTAGAGTGTTTAAACTAATAAAGAATTCAATTTTCAAATGAAATATTACTACTACTATTCCATGTGATGCGCGTCCCCTTCTATGCCAGATAACCTTCTTCTGAACCTGTGGTGCAGAATCAAAAAGAAACACCACAGTACAAAATCATCATTGAAATACTGGTAAGCAAACATCCAAACATGTAAAACGAGGATGGATAGTTATAAACAATGACTCATTTGTAAGTAAGAGTTTTTCGCAAACACAGCGGTAATAAAGTCGACTCTTGTATTAAAACATAAGAGTTTCCAATTCCATAATATACTTCCAAACCAATTTACATAATCATTAGGAAAAATCCAAAATCCAATGTTAACTTCTTTCCGTTAACAAAACTAAAAATCTATTATTAATTCGTTGTGACGGGGGAAAACCAAATAAACCACAGCTTCCATGACCTTAAGTGTTGACACCCCCCTAAGACTACGCCGGCCAGAGGAGTGAGTACATGCCGCTATCCGGGGACTTGCAACCGGATCAAAAAGAGACGGGACCGAAGCCAACACCGCCCAAAGAGAATAATAATGTCCCCGCACAACATCTTCCGCTTTACGTTATAGTTCATTCATTATCATGGTGATGTTTTCATCAAAAACATTTAACAAGTAAAAATCACGTATTCCAAGTCATGTATCACGTAAACACATTTTGAGACGTAACAAATCAAATATTCGTTTGACACGAAAGAGATAAGCACACTAGGTTTGGCACATTTACTTACCTCAAAGCAAATTCCAACTATAGCAACTCAATCAACGTACTCTACGTACTCGTCGTCGCTAATCAAACCAATATTCTAGCAATATACTTGCTATACTAATTACATGCATATGATAGTCAATGGTTTAGGGTTCTAACACTTCCCCAACATCTCATTCAATTCATGCTCCAAAATAAGACCCAAAGCTTTGCTTCAAAATCCCCTAACCTAAAGCATACATAATCTACAATAACTCCACCAAATCTATTACTCCAATTTCCCAAACAGATCATGGTCTAAAGCAGTTCTATTGGATTCAAAACGTTCGAAATAATAAGTTTAGCCTCAAACGGATCTTAATTTCGATTCCTGAATCAAAAGTTACACTAGTTTCAAATTTCCAACTTCATTCAAAATATCAATACGGGAATTGTCAATCTTCATGAAACTTTTCCCCCAAGCATCTAATTCATCCTATAATCATACTAAACCTAATATAACATGATTCCCACATTCAAATCAGATTGTTATCCACCTATTATGATCATTCAAACTCCCAAATCATTCAATCAAACTTCCCCTTCCAAACTAGGGTTTCTTTCCAACACCCAAGAACATGATAAACCCTAAAACTTGATTATCAATCCAACAAATCCATGAACAATGATCCTAACAATAACAAACTGAAAATTAAAGATTGCATACAACATACATGAATCATGAACAAGTGATCACAAGATCAAGAGATCAGCAAGAGAAAAGAGAAGAAGAAACAAAACAACTCAAACCTGACGCCCATGGAGGCGGACAGAGAGAGAGACGGACGGAGAGATAGAAAAAAGAAAGAGAGAAAGGAAAAGAGAAAGAAAGAAAAGAGAAAAAGAGAGAGAAGAAATTACCTCAACGGAAAAGGGAGAGAGCGGCGGCGCGGTGTGGGTGGCTGCCGTCAGTCACAAGAGAGACGAGAGAGAGTGAGGGACGGGTAGAGAGTGAGGGACGTGAGAGAGAGTTAGAGAAAAATAGGGAGAGTGAGGGTTTTATGAGAGTTGGAAATAAAATCAACTTCATAAGTAGGAAACCCTCTTGGATTAAGAAACTTTTATGTAGGAAGAAAATTTAGGTCAAAAGACACTTAATTCCTCTTAATTTTGCCAAAAGACAAACACCTCCCCCAAACTCAAGTAAAAGACACTAAAACCTTTGATTAAAGTCACAAAGTTCCCCCCAAACTCTCAAAGCATTATAATTAACTCTCTATAATTAAATTAACTTCCCAACACTTATAATAATATCACAAAATATCCGTAGTCACAAAACGGGGTATTTCATCCTTCCCTCCTTAAAGAGAACTTCGTCCTCGAAGTTTAAACTAAAACCTCCCTCCTAAAAGAAACTCATCCTTGAAGTTTAAACTAAACCTTAACCACAATAAGGTATACACCTCCCCTCAATGGTACAACTACTAAATGCAAACCTAAGGTCATGAATGATATGCAATATACTATAAGTAGTACTTTTAATAAAAACCGAAGGATTACATCCTCTCCCCCTTAGAGGAGTGACGTCCAAGGTACCTCTTCAAACAGGTGAGGGTACTTCTTCCTCATATCATCCTCCGCTTCCCAAGTTGCCTCTTCAGTGAGGTGGTTTTTCCATAAGACTTTTACAATCTTGACACTCTTGTTACGGGTGTTCCTTGTCTTGGTATCTAGAATCTTAACAGGATGTTCCTCATAACTCAAAGACGGGTCCAGTTCAACTGGTTCGGGATCTAATAAATGAGATGCATCAGGCACATACTTCTTCAGTTGCGATACGTGAAATACGTTGTGAACACGACCCAAATTCGATGGTAAATCCAATCGATAAGACACTTCTCCAATCTTTTCTATGACATCATATGGTCCAATGAATTTCGGGCTCAACTTCCCTTTCTGATTGAACCTCATGACTCCTTTAGTCAGCGATACTTTAAGAAATGCTTTTTCTCCAACTTGAAATTCCAACGGTCTTCTTTCCTGATCAGCGTAAGACTTCTGTCTATCCTGCGCTGCCTTCATTCGCTGCTGTATAAGTCTCACTTGATCTGTCATTTCTTCGATAAGTTGTGGACCAATTACTATCGTCTCACTTATGTCGTTCCAACACAATGGTATTCTACACTTCCTTCCATACAACACCTCATGTGGTGGCATCCCAATACTGGCATGATAACTGTTGTTGTAGGAGAATTCTATCAAAGGTAATCAACCCATGAACCTTGAAAATCCATAACACACGATCTTGGCATATCTTCCAACGTTTGAATTGTTCTTTCGGTCTGTCCATCTGTAGCCGGGTGAAATGCCGTGCTAAACTTCAACTGAGTTCCCAGTGCCTCCTGAAGTGCTTTCCAAAAGTGAGAAAGAAAATTGGGATCTCTGTCGGAAACTATAGAGCTTGGTACTCCATGATATCTCACAATGTTCTTTATATACGCATCAGCTCTTTGTTCCATATTCCAAGTGTCTTTCATCGGAATAAACCTTGCTGTCTTGGTCAATCTGTCGACTACGACCCAAATCTGATTCAGTCCATTCTTTGATGTCGGTAACGCAGTTACGAAATCCATCGAAATAAAATCCCACTTCCAAACTGGGACGTCTAATGGTTGTACTAAGCCTCCCATTCTTTTATTTCAAACTTCACCTTTTGACAAGTCAGACACTTTGCCACAAATTCTGCCACTTCTTTCTTCATGTTAGGCCACCAAAACATCTTCTTCATGTCCTTATAAAGTTTGTCACCTCCTGGATGTACTGAGTAGGGTGTGTTGTGCGCTTCTCGCATCAACTTTTCCTTAGTCTCCATACACTTATGTGGTACACACCACCTTCCCTTGTAACGAATACTTCCATCTTGATGGATCTTGAAATCTTTTGCTTGGCCTTCTGCAATCTTCTTCTTTATCCTTTCCAGCTTCACATCTCCTGGCTGGTTACTCCTTATTTCTTCTAAAACATCTGGCACAACTGTCATATTCTCAAGGATATTCTTTACTCCGCCTTGTTCCACAACTTCAATTCCAAGTTTTCGAAACTCTCGGCATAGCCGATCTGGTAAAACTAGCATAGTATCCAAAGTATGGCTCGACTTTCGGCTTAACGCATTAGCTACTACGTTTGCCTTCCCTTCGTGGTATTGGATACGCAAATCATAATCCTTTATGACTTCTAGCCAACGCCTTTGCCTGTTATTTAGCTCTTTCTGCATGAAGATGTACTTGAGACTGCTATGATCCGTATACAATCTACACACAGATCCATACAAGTGATGTCTCCATATCTTCAATGCAAAAACTATAGCTGCAAGCTCTAAGTCATGCGTAGCATAGTTCTCTTCATGAGTTTTCAGTTGTCTTGAAGCATAGGCAATAACTCTTCTTTCTTGCATAAGCACGCATCCTAAACCCTTCTTCAATGCATCACTGCAAACATCAAACTCGTCAGAATCATTGGGTAAAGCCAACACAGGTGCTGTAGTCAGCTTTTCCTTCAATGTCTGGAATGCTTTTTCACAATCTTCGCTCCACTTATACCTTACCGTCTTCTTGTTTAGCGTAGTAAGCGGTCTAGCGATTTTCGAGAAATCTTTCACGAAACGCCTGTAATATCCTGCTAATCCAAGAAAACTTCTTATTTCAGACACATTCTTCGGAGTAGGCCAATCTTTAACTGCTGAAATCTTTCCTGGATCCACGGATATTCCCTCCTTGGAGATTATGTGACCCAGAAATGGAACATGTTTTAGCCAAAACTCACACTTCGAGAGTTTAGCATATAACTTCTCATGTCTCAAAGTTTCTAACACATCTTTGAGATGTTCTTCGTGTTCTTCCTCGCTCTTTGAATAAACAAGGATGTCATCAATAAATACGACCACGAAACGATCTAGGAACGTCCTCATAACACGATTCATCAGATCCATAAATACTGCTGGTGCATTGGTTAGACCAAAAGGCATAACGGTAAACTCGTAGTGTCCATACCTCGTTCTAAAGGCTGTCTTCGGTATGTCCTTCTCGGCTACTCGAAGCTGGTGATACCCTGATCTCAAGTCTATCTTTGAGAAAACGCTCGCCCCTTGTAACTGATCGAACAAGTCGTCAATTCGGGGTAAAGGGTATTTGTTCTTGATTGTTGCGCTATTCAAATCCCTATAGTCAATGCAGAATCTCAAGCTTCCGTCTTTCTTCTTCACAAATAATACCGGTGCACCCCAAGGGGAAACACTCGGCCTTATATAACCCTTTTGAAGCAACTCTTGCAGCTGATCCTTTAGTTCTTTCAACTCTATTGGCGCCATTATGTACGGTGTCTTTGAAATTGGAGCTGTTCCAGGTGCTAAGTCCATAGTGAATTCGATCTCCCTTCTAGGTGGCATTCCTGGAATTTCGTCCGGGAACACATCGGGAAAATCTCTAACTATTGGTATCTCTTCTAGCACATTCTCCTTCTTAGACATGTCTTGAACATAACACAAATAAGCACTATTCCCCTTCTTCACTTGGTTGACTATGGTCAAAGCTGACACTAGTCGGATACATGGTCCCTTGGTGATACCACGGTAAGAAAATTTTTCTCCTTTTGGACCTTTAAGCCTGATCTTCTGATCGTGACAGTCTATGACTGCTCGATATTTTCCCAGCCAATACATTCCCAAAATAACATCTATTCCTCCAAGATCAAACTGTATCAGGTTTGCTGGTAGGGTACTAGCCGAAATCTTAACTTCTACTCCTTCAAAAATGGCGTCACATAGTGTTACATGACCGGTTGGGGTAGCGACGGGGATGGATATTCTAGACGGCTTATTGAGACTCAATTTTTTCCACAAATGATGATGAAATAAACGAATACGAAGCTCCGGAATCAAATAGAGTAAATGCTGGTTGATCATCAACAAGAAATGTACCAGTGACTACTCCATTTGCTGCTTCTGCTTCCGTCCTGCTCATGACAGCGATCCTTGCGACATTCCCATTCTGTGTGGTAGTTCCTGCCGTACCAGTCCCATTGTTGTTGGCGTTA
Organism: Linanthus parryae; assembly: GCA_023055425.1. Taxonomy (NCBI): domain Eukaryota; kingdom Viridiplantae; phylum Streptophyta; class Magnoliopsida; order Ericales; family Polemoniaceae; genus Linanthus; species Linanthus parryae. The sequence continues at coordinate 112,424,314 of JALGPY010000002.1, read as the reverse complement.
GCTGGAGCGTTGTTGTTCCTAGTCCCGTTCTGAGCTCCATTGTTCCTTCCATTGCCTTGGTTGTTCACTTGCTGCCAACCATAATTGTTGCCTCCATTATTGTTGTTGTAGTTTCCATAGTTCCGGTTTCCGCCCTGATTGTTGTTGTTGAACTGTCGGTTTCTTTGGTAATTGCCTCCTTGGTTCCCTAGTTGGTTCCCATTTGGTTTCGATCGACACTCAAACGAACGATGACCCTTCTTGCCACAGTGGTAGCAAGTGACAAGGTTTCCTTGACAGTCATTTCCTGGGTGATTCTGTTGACACTTCTTGCAGATATAACGGCGAGATTGCTCGTCTCCATTGTTCTGCTTATTACCACGATACTGTCCTTGGTTACTCCCTCCGTGGTTAGGCTTAAATCTCTTGTCCTGACTACCATGGTTAGTTCTACCCTGATTGTTTCTGTAGCCCACAACGTTCTCGACCTTGCGTTTCCCACGCTTCTCATCTTGTGCCTCTTGAATACGCCAAACGGCTGCAGCTCTATCATAAGCTTCCTGGAGAGTATCGTACGTCCTGCGCATTAAGTCTTTCTGCAGATGAATTTCGAGACCAGACATGAACTTCCTGACTTTAGTCGCTTCATCAGGCATCAGTTGTCCTGCGAATCGGGATAACTCCATGAATTTATTGAAGTACTCGGTCACAGAACCGTTCCCTTGTGTCAGACTCACGAAGTCTAAGTACTTTTGATCCTGGACATGGTCCGGATAAAAGCGAGTGCGAAGTGCAGTTTGAAGAGCTTCCCAATTGAAATTGGGTTGCACTAAAAAGTTCTGACGCATACTCCTCCACCATTTATTAGCTTCGTTCTTCAAGTAGAATGCCGCGCAAACAACCTTGCGGTCTTCGGGGCACTCAACTAGTTCAAGGACCTTATCCATCTCATCGATCCAATTTTCGAGCTCAACAGGATTCTCATTGCCTGTAAAGTTCCCTGGCTTCATGTCTGCCACTTTCTTAGCCCAATTTGCGTTATTCTACTCTCCCTAGTTTGTGTTCTGCGCCATCTGAGCAAATTGCGCGAAGAACTGCTCCATGTTGTTGTTGTTGTCGTTGTTTGGTGCGGCCATTGGTACTTGGCGATTTCTCCTGGTGTAGTATTGATGTGGTCTATTAGTCATAATCCCTACACTATAGCCTATTGTATTACTTATAAAGTACCAAAAATTACAAACAATCACGCATATATGGCATGTAGCGCACAATTAAACAAGTAATGTCACACATTGATCATCATTTAACTCAATTATTCATGTATTTCCACATAGACTGATCGCGTCTCAACTTTTTGTCTACTTCCAAAATTGGAAAAAGGATCAATCGATCAAGAAAAAATTGCGAATTTTGGTGTGCAACATCCTATCTGAGTCTAATTTCATAATCAAGAAGAATCAACTCAAAATAAATTGCAGAACTCAAGATACACAGGAAATACAACAGCTGCTGTCACAGTCCACCAGAACAGAAACGTTGAATTTGAAAAGACTTAAACTGACTTTAAAATTCTCAAAATGATCTAGGCTTTCTCCCAGAGTTAGAAAAACATGTATAATAGTTGTCACAAAAATTTGAGATCAAAAAAAGATCTGGAAGATAGGTAAAAGTCAGAAATACTACAGCTAGTCACTTTGCAATTCTGCTACTGAACCGTCAACTTTGGAAATTCGTAGCTGATTCTCCAGAACTCATATAGGGATGAAATTTTTATGGGAGATACCTGGGTATGTCTACTTTCTGGTAAAAATTCAAGGAAAAATAAATCAAAAATTAAGTACGTCTGCTACAACAAAAACTCACTGCTGCACAGATTCAACAACACCAAAGATCAAAGCTTTCGCGTTCTAACTCCATGAACACTTTCCACGTACTTAATCAATGATAACAAAGCATAACACAACCTTAATCCATCAAATCATACTCCAAAATTCAGAAAGCTTAATTTATAAAACTCCCTAAATCGGGTCTTCAAAGCATCAACATTATTCTTCCCAAGGCAAAACGCTAAAAATTTAACTCTAGCCCAAAAGTGACTATTCAAAAATCGTTCTAAAACTTCAAAGTGTTGCTTGGCTCCATAGCCTTATTCAAGCCAATAAATAAAACTTAAAAGCATCTAGTTTAGGAAATCTAAATAATTCTAACAAGCTTAATCCTTGTCCTCATCACTTTCATCTATCTCTTCCTCGTCATTGGAATCATACTCGTGCTCTTCATCTTCACTCGGGTCTTCTTCACTTTCTTCATACTCCATGGGATCTTCTTCAATCTCGGGGTATTCATCGACATCTTCCATTGGATCTTCTTCGACTTCCTCATCGTCACTAGAGTCTATAATAATCACCTCTTTTTCATCACTAGAGCTTATGTAGATCACGTCTTCTTCATTCCTGGACTCTATCTCAATAACTGTATAACTTTGTCACTTAAGATAAGTCTCCATCAACAACTTGCATATAAAATCTGCACTTACCGTCCATTCACCTTGACAACGATAATCCCTATCATTCAGACGATTCATCCTGCCCATGATGTTGCTATACTTCGTAATAATTTCCCCAAACATGGGTTTCATAGGTAGTGCCTTCACCATACAGTAAGCCTGAAAAGCTGGATTCCTATACCGAGGAAAATCTAAGGCTTGGAATCTATCTTCACGATATTGAACCACGCGGTCACGAAAATCTGGAAAGTCTTCACCTTCGACCCAACGTGTCACAACAGGGTGCTTCTCAACTGGCAACACACGCTTCCTTGTTGTATGCTTAGTTCTAGCCATCTACAAGAGGAAACAACTTAATAAATCTCTAATTTAAAAGGCATAGACCGTAATACGAATAACTACTCTTCGCAAACCAATTACCATTCGATTGGGTGGATGGGAGCACTTGCTTTCTATCCTATTTTCTAAACATTTACACGTAATAGTCCTATCCATACTACCCAACTTCCCACGGCTTGTAAAATATTAAGTTATTTCTCCTATATTCATTTTAGTTACCCTAACAAGTTTTGTTTTCCTTTTTAGAATGCCGGCTCTGATACCACCTGTAACACCACCAAATTGCCAAGTCGGGGACCCGGGGATGTCACTCCGTACCCGAGAGGAGCCCGGATACAAGGAGATTTTATAACATGGTTCGCAAGAACAAAACATCCACAAACAATAATTAAATCCAATTGAAACAATGCATTATTATAATCCACGTCCTAGCCACAAATCGGCATAAACAAACTAGAGTGTTTAATAAAGAATTCAATTTCCAAATGAAATATTACTATTACTATTCCATGTGATGTGCGTCCCCTTCTATGCCAGATAACCTTCTTCTAAACCTGTGGTGCGGAATCAAAAAGAATCACCACAGTACAAAATCAGCATTGAAATACTAATAAGCAAACATCCAAACATGTAAAACGATGATGAATAGTTATAAACAATGACTCATTTGTAAGTAAGAGTTTTTCGCAAACACAGCGGTAATAAAGTCGACTCTTGTATTAAAACATAAGAGTTTCCAATTCCATAATATACTTCCAAACCAATTTCCATAATCATTAGGAAAAATCCAAAATCCAATGTTAACTTCTTTCTGTTAACAAAACCAAAAATCCATTATTAATTCGTTGTGACGGGGGAAAACCAAATAAACCACAGCTTCCATGACCTTAAGTGTCGACACCCCCCTAAGACTACGCCGACCAGAGGAGTGAGTACATGCCGCTATCCGGGGACTTGCAACCAGATCAAAAAGAGACGGGACCGAAGCCAACACCGCCCAAAGAGAATAATAATGTCCCCGCACAACATCTTCCACTTTACGTTATAGTTCATTCATTATCATGATGATGTTTTCATCAAAAACATTTAACAAGTAGAAATCACGTATTCCAAGTCATGTATCACGTAAACACATTTTGAGACGTAACAAATCAAATATTCGTTTGACACGAAAGAGATAAGAACACTAGGCTTGGCACATTTACTTACCTCAAAGCAAATTCCAACTATAGCAACTCAATCAACGTACTCTACGTACTCGTCGTCGACGAACTCGTTACCTACACGTAACAATATACTAATCAAACCAATATTCTAGCAATATACTTGCTATACTAATTACATGCATATGATATTCAATGGTTTAGGGTTCTAACACTTCCCCAACATCTCATTCAATTCATGCTCCAAAATAAGACCCAAAGCTTTGCTTCAAAATCCCCTAACCTAAAGCATACATAATGTACCATAACTCCACCAAATCTATTACTCCAGTTTCCCAAACAGATCATGGTCTAAAAACAGTTCCACTAGATTCAAAATGTTCGAAATAATAAGTTTAGCCTCAAACGGATCTTAATTTCGATTCCTGAATCAAAAGTTACACTAGTTTCAAGTTTCCAACTTCATTCAAAATATCAATACGGGAATTGTCAATCTTCATGAATTTTTTCCCCCAAGCATCTAGTTCATCATATAATCATACTAAACTTAATATAACATGATTCCCACATTCAAATTAGATTGTTATCCACCTATTATGATCATTCAAACTCCCAAATCATTCAATCAAACTTCCCCTTCCAAACTAGGGTTTCTTTCCAACACCCAAGAACATGATAAACCTTAAAACTTGATTATCAATCCAACAAATCCATGAACAATGATCCTAACAATAACAAACTGAAAATTAAAGATTGCATGCAACATACATGAATCATGAACAAGTGATCACAAGATCAAGAGATCAACAAGAGAAAAGAGAAGAAGAAACAAAACAACTCAAACCAGCCGCCCATGGAGGCGGACGGAGAGAGAGAAAAAGAAAGAGAGAAAGGAAAAGAGAAAGAAAGAAAAGACAAAAAGAGAGAGAGAGAGAGAGAAGAAATTACCTCAACGGAAAAGAGAGAGAGCGGCGGCGGCGGTGTGGGTGGCTGCCGTCGGTCACAAGAGAGACGAGAGAGAGTGAGGGACGGGTAGAGAGTGAGGGACGTGAGAGGGAGTTAGAGAAAAATACGGGAGAGTGAGGGTTTTATGAGAGCTGCAAATAAAATCAACTTCATAAGTAGGAAACCCTCTTGGATTAGGAAACTTTTATGTAGGAAGAAAATTTAGGTCAAAAGACACTTATTTCCCCTTAGTTTTGCCAAAAGACAAACACCTCCCCCAAACTCAAGTAAAAGACACTAAAACCTTTGATTAAAGTCACAAAGTTCCCCCCAAACTCTCAAAGCATTATAATTAACTCTCTATAATTAAATTAACTTCCCAACACTTATAATAATATCACAAAAACTCCTTACCAAACCTTAATCTCCTCTGGAATGTGAGCAAAACCCTTGGTTGTTTGTTGAATTTGGTGAAGAATCGATTGGTGAGAGAGAAAGGAGTGATGCGGCTATGGAGAAGACGAAGATGAAGTTGTTGAATAATGAAGGAGAAGGACGACCTGCTTCAGATGTGGCTTCAAAATTTCGTGCAAAAAGTCTAAAATGCCCCCATTAACTAGCCCCATATCTTCTCTCCGTGCGTGGAAAAATCTGTAAAATTGACCGATGTCTTCGTACGAAGACAACTCTCTTCGTACGAAGACTCTTCGTGCGAAGAGAAATTGTCTTCGTACGAAGGTCTTCCTAGATAGATACTGCAAGGTGTTCTGGGAAGACAATTTTTCAGAGAATTTTTTTTTCTAAGTATGGAGTCTTCGTACGAAGACAATTGTCTTCGTACGAAGACAATCCTGGAGCTTGCCAAAAACATCATTTTTGACATTTTTTCGCGTATCCGATCATGCCTTTGCTTTCCGAAGGATCTCCTCGACCTCGAGACTCCCTTTTAACCTTAAAACACTCCCAAAATCCGGGGAGTATTTCATTTGTCAATTTCACGCGTTCTAAGGCACGTTTTGCATTTCCGGATGCTTTTGGCCTCGTTTTACTCGCTTGAGCATCCTTTTTGGCGTAACTTCCTCATCCGGACTCCGATATGCGCGATCCACCTGTCTACAGAAAGCTCTCAACCACCCCCACACGTTGGCACTGTTCAATCCTGTTTTCAGTCTGTTCTTCAAAATATCACCTCGTAATCCGTGCCACCGTGCTAGTTTTCTCCGTTCATCAATCAAATCCTCGCGTATATCCAGACGGGGAGTCCGGGAACATGATCTTCCCCAGGTGCGTGTGTTGAATAAGTGCAGGAATGGCTTCAATCTTCAATTCCTTCACTTCGGATCCCGATACGCGTATTGGGCTGCAATTCTTCAATTTTCACTCTGTTTCGCACGCGCGCATCAAGACAGGGGATCCGAAATAGGCCTTTCACCTCGGAATCCTGCACATACTCATTGGAAACATGAAATTCACTCTCTCGCACCTCTCAAATAAATCAAATAGAATAAAAATTACAAAACAGTATTAAGACCTACACTACAGCATTAAATAGGTTGGGTTGCCTCCCAACAAGCGCTTTGTAATTTAAGGTCGACGGCCCGACCCAGTTACCTCAGAGATTAATCAAATAGTGGGAGTTGCATGAAGCCATTCAATGACTCCAATGAAATTCCCATCCACATACGGTTTTTCTCTCTGGCCATTTACCTTAAACCTGTTCCCACTTGCATCTTCCACCTCAAGAGATCCCCACGGATAAACTGCAGTAATTGTGTAGGGACCACTCCATCTAGATTTCAATTTCCCTGGAAACAGCTTTAGTCTGGCATTGAAGATCAGCACTCTCTGTACGACCTTGAAGTCTCTCGGGATGATGTGCCTGTCGTGCCACTGCTTTGTCCTTTCCTTATAAATTCTCGCACTTTCATATGCCATCAATCAAAATTCCTCAAGTTCAAGTAGTGCTTGCTTCCGTAGCTCACCTGAGAGCTTAGCGTCCAAATTGATCTTCTTCAAGGCCCAGAATGCCTTGTGCTCAAGTTCCACCGGAAGATGACACGACTTCCCAAATACTAGCTGATAGGGAGACATGCCTAAAGGGGTCTTGTATGCAGTCCTATATGCCCATAAGCTATCATCTAAATGCAGGGACCAATCTTTGCGTCCCGGGCTGACTATCTTCTCTAGAATCCCTTTTATCTCTCGGTTAGAAACTTATGCTTGCCCATTCGACTGCGGATGATAAGCCAGTGATATCTTATGCGTCTTTACCCCATATTTGCTCAAAACATTGGCAAAGACTTTGTTCACAAAATGCGATCCTTCATCACTGATAATGGCTCTGGGAGTTCCATATCGTGTGAATATGTTCTTACGCACGAATCTCTCTACAGTAGCTCCATCATTCTTGGGGCAAGCCATTGCCTCTACCCACTTGGTCACATAATCCACAGCTAACAGTATATACAGATTTCCAAGTGAAGAAGGGAATGGTCCCATGAAATCAATGCCCCACACATCAAAGGGCTCTACTTCCAACACGAAATTTTGAGGCATCTCGTTTCGGTTGGAGATATTGCCGGTTCTCTGACATCGGTCACACTGCTGTACAAATAAATGAGCATCTTTATGTAAAGAATGCCAATAAAATCCACTTTGTAGTACCTTTGCCACAGTGCGCGTTTTGCCAAAATGCCCTCCGTAATTCAGTTCATGGCAATTCCTAAGAATATCCAACGTGTCTGGCTCATCTACGCATCTTCTCAACACACTGTCAGCTCCTAACTTGAAAAATAGGGGTCATCCCAAAAATAGCGTCGTGCATCTGCGAAGAACTTCTTTTTCAGATGGAAGGTCATGTCTTTTGGGACAATGTTGAGCGCCTTGAAATTTGACAAATCCGCAAACCAAGGCACAGCTGCCACCACTACCATAAGTTGTTCATCTGGAAAATCTTCTCTAATTGGCACATCTACTTGTTTTTCATTCTCCAGTCGTGACAAATGGTCTGCAACAACGTTCTCTACTCCCTTCTTGTCCTTGATCACTATGTCAAACTCTTGCATTAGAAAAACCCATCGGATCAATCTTGGCTTTGCATCCTTATTAGTAAGAAGATATTTGAGGGCTGCATGGTCCGTGAAAATGGTCACCTGAGAACGCAGTATGGACGAAACTTGTCCAATGCGAAGATAATAGCAAACATCTCTTTCTCCGTGGTGGCATAATTAACCTGTGCAGTATTAAGAGTACGACTGGCATAGTAAATGACATGAGCTACCTTGTCTTTCCGCTGTCCCAGTACTGCTCCCACCGCATAATCGCTCGCATCACACATAAGCTCAAACGACAAGGTCCAGTCTAGGGTAGCTATAATGGGAGAACTGATCAGCTTTTTCTTGAGCAAATCAAAAGTTGTCTTGCACTCTTCATTGAAATCAAAGACGACATCTTTCTCAAGCAATCCAGATAAAGGTTTTGTGATCTTCGAAAAGTCTTTAATGAAACGCCGGTAGAAACCTGCATGTCCTAAGAAACTCCGTACCCCTTTGACAGATGTAGGATAAGGAAGCTTCTCAATCACCTCAATTTTCGCCCGGTCTACCTCTAAGCCTTTGCTGTAAATCTTGTGCCCCAACACTATCCCCTCGGTCACCATGAAATGGCACTTCTCCCAGTTAAGCACTAGGTTGGTTTCAATACATTTGTCCAGTACCCGAGCTAGCTGCTGTAGACAGTCTTCGAACCCATCACCATAAAGTGAAAAATTATCCATGAAGACTTCGAAATTCATGTCAGAGAAGATAGACATCATACACCTCTGAAACGTAGCAGGTGCATTGCATAGCCCAAAGGGCATGCGTCTGAATGCAAAGGTCCCATAAGGACAAGTAAATGTTGTCTTCTCCTGGTCAGCTGGCTCAATCGCTATCTGATTATACCTAGAGTATCCATCCAAAAAGCAGTAATGCGAATGACGTGCCAGCCTATCAAGCATCTGGTCCACAAATGGGATGGGAAATGATCCTGCAACGTGGCATCATTGAGTTTGCGGTAATCGATACAAACTCTCCACCCAGTAACAGTATGAGTGGCAATCTGATCACCTTTTTCCCCTTCCACCACAGTTATACCTCCCTTCTTAGGGACACTCTGTACCGGGCTAGTCCATGTGCTGTCGGAAATCAGGTAGATGATACCTACTTCCAACCATTTAAGCACCTCTTTCTTCACCACCTCCTACTTGTGAGGGTTGAGGCGGCACTGAAACTGAACGACTGACTTCTTGTCTTCCATGAGCCGAATCTTGTGCTGGCAAACTGTGGGGCTGATCCCCTTGATATCCGCTATGGTCCATCCCATAGCTGCTTTTATTTCCTGCAATACCTTGAGAAGCTGCTCCTCCTGTTTCCTGTCCAAACACGCAGAAACAATTACAGGTAAAGTCTCATTAGATCCCAAGTACAAGTATTTTAAATGAGCAGGTAAAGGTTTCAATTCTAAATAAGGAGCAGTAATAAGAGAAGGAGTAAGAATCTTCCTGCTTCCCTCATTAAAGAGGGGTAGGGGTGAACGCCAGCTGGCTTCCATAGCTTGTTCTTTTTCACTCGAATCAAGTAAAGCAAGTTCCTCATACAGCTGCTTCAATAAGATATCGTCCTCCTCATCCGGTGTGAATGCCTCCACACCAAAACACTGCTCACTCACTGCATATGCAGGGAATTTCATAGCTTCAAAGACATTGAATGCCACCTTCTCATCGTTAATACGCATAGTCAACTCTCCATTGGCAACATCAATAATCGTCTTTCCCGTAGCAAGGAATGGTCGTCCCAATATGAGTGGAACATCATCATCAGCGTCCATGTATAAGTTTACAAAATCTATGGAAAGATGAGTCCCTCGACTCTCACAAGCACATCCTCCAAAACACCTCGTGGTCGTTTGATAGTACGGTCAGCCATCTGTAAACACATACGAGTAGGTTTTGGATCCCCTACACCAAGTTGCTCAAATACTGATGTGGGCATCAAATTGATGCTCGCGCCAAGATCACATAATGCTCTACCATGGAACGCATCTCCCAATGTCACAGGAATAATGAAACCACATGGATCTTTCATCTTCTTGGGTAACACTTTTTGCACCACGGCGCTACACTCCTCATTCAGAGTCACGGTCTCAAAATCATCCATGCATCTCCTATTAGAGAGTAGGTCCTTGAGAAATTTTGCGTATTTAGGCATTTGTGAAATGGCTTCAGCAAAGGGAATATTGATGTGTAACTTCTTGAAGATATCCACAAATTTTTTGAAGTGCTTGGCATCCTCTTGACTCTTCAATCTCTGCGGGTAGGGTACACGAACACTATACTCTTCTTTTGGCTTACGCTTTTCCTTCGACTTCCTACTCGTGTCCTTTGATTGGGGACTCACGGTAGGCACGGGAATTTCTTCATCTAATGCTTTTTCTGTGGCCTTTGTTGCCTCGGCTCGCGCGTGGGTAGGATATGGAGGATCCTTAGTGGTGGTCCCACTGCGAGTAGTGATAGCCTTCAATTGCTCAGGTGGAGCGATTGTGTTAGAAGGTAGTATACCTGGTGGAAGTCGAGTATTCTGATTAGCTATTTTGCCAATCTGTGTCTCATGACTCTTTATCGAGGCTTCTATCGCGACAATCTTGCTCTCAATCTTATCATTGCTAGCTAACAGTTTCCTCAACAACGCGTTTGTATCCTATTCTTCTGAAGGTGGAGGTGGAGCCTGTTGCTGTGGAACCTGTCTCTGAGCTTGGTATGGAATATTAGGCCTTTGACCTGGCGCGTATAATCCACTATTTGGATTGGCATAGCTGAAGTTGGGGTGATTTCGATTGTTGGGATGATAGGTGTTTGGCCATTGCTGCTGTCTTGGTTGACCCATGTAGTTCACGTCTTCAATACCATCCCCATATCACTGATTTGCGTCTGCTACCATCTCTCCCACTGACTTTACCTGTGCCGATGGATTCAGATTACTGAAAGCCGAAGTCATCACTTCCATCTGATGTTCAAATTTCTGTTCCACCATGGACTCAATCTTACTAACCAATGCCCATCTGATTTCGTGTTTCTACGAGTCTCAGACCTCGTGGATTCACGTTTAGCAACATTATCCAGCAGATCATGGCATCTCTGTAATCCCAGTCCCATAAAATTTCCTTGAGCCATCATGTCCAGTTCACTAGCAGTCTCTCTGTCTAATGCATTATAAAAATAGTGCAGAAGTTTGTACCATGGCTCTCCGTGAGTAGGGCACCTACGAAGGAGCTGGTTGAAATTTCTCCATGTGTCTCCCAGAGAATCATCTTCATGTTGTGCAAATTTCGTTATATCAGCCATCCGTTGAGCAACCTTGGATAGCGGGAGATACTTCCTGAGAAATTCTCTGCTACAATCTGCCCATGTAACTATGCTGCCTGCTGGAAGTTCCATAAGCCATGTCTTTGCCTTTACCGATAAAGAGAAGGGGAAAAGCACGAGCTTTATCGTCTCGAGTGGGACTCTCTGATCATACATGGTGGAGGTAATCTGCTCGAAATTGAGCAAGTGTTGATGTGGATCATCACTCGGGGCTCCAGTGAATAAGCATTCATCCCTAACCACGTTAATCAATGGTTGGCGAATCTCGAAATGTGCGGCATTAATCTGAGGCCTGACAATAGTGGGTTGATACCCCTCCGGTGTAGTTCTGAAGTAGTCCACCAAAGGACGCTCATCCTCCTCAGCATTGTTGACTTGTTCTGCCGCATTCCGACCGTTATTGTTCCGATTGTTGCCCCCATTATTCCCATTACCATCGTTATTTCTGCCAACTACTTCCGCACCAGGGAGTTGTTGTGGATTAGGAGGGTTCATGCGATCAATCATCGCCTGCATCTCAGCCATTTGAGCCCTAAGCTGCTCAGTTTCCGCGGCTCTATTCGCTGCCTCTTCTACAGCAGCTGCTCTAGCTGCTTCCGCATCTTGCAACCCCTTGCGGAACCTCTCAAACTCAAATCTAGTTTGCTCGTCCATTTGAATTGAATTTGCTTTCCTCTTGTCTCTACATTCTGCACGCAATAACGATTCCGGATCCTCAAGTACTGGATGCAAAGGCTCGTCTCTAGAACGGGACATGCACCAAGTAAATCAAACCTGAAAACACAAATCACACACAGAAAATAGGTGAGTAACGGGTATAAACTGAAAAAGTAAATCCCTATAGAGAAAAATAATAACTAATTTATTTGAAGTCCCCGGAAACGGCACCAAAAACTTGACACGCTCTAACCACAAGTGTATGGTTGTCGTGCGTAGTAATAAACCGGAAATCCTGGCTATCGAACCCAAGGGACTTTGTTCAAACTAGTTATTATTTCAAACCTTATGTGGGTACGTCGCAAAGTTGTGTTTTGATAATTCTACTACATTAAAAACGCAAAATTCTCAATTAACCGAGTGAAGTAGGTTACGATTAATAAAGAACGAGTTTAGGGTTTTTCTAATATGAGGATAAATACCGGGAATTCTCTAGGTTCACTAGGTTGATCTAAACTTATGTTTTGATTCGTAAAACAACCGCGTGTCTTTCACTATTAATCGAGCAATATTAAACTTACCGACTTACCAAGCAAGTCAACTATACTTAAAACCAAAACATACCGAGTTACCAAGTCTATTTTAGCTTTAAGCATGCATTAAATCATGATTCTACTCTAACGATCCTAGTTAACAATATCGAGTTACCAAACATTGATTCGACCAGGTGGATTATTCAATTTACCGAATAACTATCACGGAGTTACCACATGAAAGTTAATTAAGATTATCTTTACATTAGCTACTCGCAAAAATAATGTGCTCACAATCATAAATAATCCATAATAATGAAAGAACACGCGAGATTAAGTTAAAAAAATGAATCACAATCACAAAACATGACGTTTATATCAAACCCTAGCTACACCAAACGAGAATTCCCAGCAAAAAGAGTTTAGCTACTACGATTCATACTCAAAACAACGAGTTTCATGAGTTTTAACATCAAAAACTAAGAAAAGAGAAGAGTTAAGAATCCAAACGAGTGATCCGAAGCTCCTAAGCTCTTCCAATAGCTTCTTGCTCTCCAAAAAGTGTTTCTAACGTGAGGAACTACTGAAAAAGTCGACCTAAAACACTTAAATACGTTTCCATAACAATATTACAAAGTTTGGATAAACTACGAAAAAGCCCCGCTCAAAACTGTCTTCCAGCGATGTCTTCGTACGAAGACATTTCTCTTTGTACGAAGAGTCTTCGTACGAAGACAAATGCTCTTCGTATCAAGGTCTTCTTATGTAGATACTGCAAGTGTGTTTAGGAAGACATCTGCAGACTTCAAATTTTTGGCTAAGTACTTTCTCTTCGTACGAAGACAATTGTCTTCGTACGAAGACCCTCTTTTTCTGCATTTTTCTTTTGACTTCTTCCTTGCTTCCTTTGACTTCTTCTTCGAGTTCCTTGCTTCCGAAGTTCGTTTCCATCTCCCGCATGATCCTCCAAGCCCTGTTTCCCTGCGAATCACAACACGAAAACACAACCCGCGATCATATCACAATAAAAGATCAAAATATCTAAAGAAACACCCGGATTTAACAAGTAAAGCACATGAACTCACAATATCACATTTTAGCTCAATTTACTCAAAAGACGACGAATTCTCCATGTTGAGCACGCAAAACGTATAAATAAAAGGCAAAAAATAACTCCGAAAACGGATTTATCTCTAACCACAAGTGTATGGTTGTCGTGCGTAGTAATAAACCAGAAATCCTGGCTATCGAACCCAAGGGACTTTTTCAAACTACTTATTATTTCAAACCTTATGTGGGTACGTCGCAAAGTTGTGTTTTGCTAATTCTACTAAATTAAAAACTCAAAATTCTCAATTAACCGAGTGAAGTAGGTCACGATTAATAAAGAATGAGTTTAGGGTTTTTCTAATATGAGGATAAATACCGAGAATTCTCTAGGTTCACTAGGTTGATCTAAACTTATGTTTTGATTCGTAAAACAACCGCGTGTCTTTCACTATTAATCGAGCAATATTAAACTTACCGAGTTACCAAGCAAGTCAACTATACTTAAAACCAAAACATACCGAGTTACCAAGTCTATTTTAGCTTTAAGCATGCATTAAAATCATGATTCTACTCTAACGATCCTAGTTAACAATATCGAGTTACCAAACATTGATTCGACCAGGTGGATTATTCAATTTACCGACTAACTATCACGGAGTTACCACGTGAAAGTTAATTAAGATTATCTTTACGTTAGCTACTCGCAAAATTAATGTGCTCACAATCATAAATAATCCATAATAATGAAAGAACGTGCGAGATTAAGTTAAAACATGAATCACAATCTCAAAACATGACGTTTATATCAAACCCTAGCTACACCAAACGAGAATTCCCAGCAAAAAGAGTTTAGATACTACGATTCATACTCAAAACAACGAGTTTCATGAGTTTTAACATCAAAAAATAAGAAAAGAGAAGAGTTAAGAATCCAAACGAGTGATCCAAAGCTCCAAAGCTCTTTCAATAGCTTCTTGCTCTCCAAAAAGTGTTTCTAACGTGAGGAATTACTGAAAAAGTCGACCTAAAACACTTAAATACGTTTCCATAACAATATTACAAAGTTTGGATAAACTACGAAAAAGCCCCGCTCAAAACTTTGTCTTCCAGCGATGTCTTCGTATGAAGACATTTCTCTTCGTACGAAGAGTCTTCGTACGAAGACAAATGCTCTTCGCACGAAGGTCTTCTTATGTAGATACTGCAAGTGTGTTTAGGAAGACATCTGCAGACTTCAAATTTTTGGCTAAGTACTTTCTCTTCGTACGAAGACAAGACCCTCTTTTTCTGCATTTTTCTTTTGACTTCTTTCTTGCTTCCTTTGACTTCTTCCTTGCTTCCTTTGACTTCTTCTTCGAGTTCCTTGCTTCCAAAGTTCGTTTCCATCTCCCGCATGATCCTCCAAGCCCTGTTTCCCTGCGAATCACAACACGAAAACACAACCCGCGATCATATCACAATAAAAGATCAAAATATCTAAAGAAACGCCCGGATTTAACAAGTAAAGAAAATCAACTCACAATATCACATTTTAGCTCAATTTACTCAAAAGACGACGAATTCTCCATGTTGAGCACGCAAAACGTAGAAATAAAAGGCATAAAATAACTTCGAAAACGGAGTTATCAGAAATCACGCCTCGATCTCCAAGTGCAAAAAGAAGGCTATTGTAGATACATTTTATTCACATCACCATCGATAAAAAGCCAAGTGGTGCATCAAAAAAGATACACGTGTACATGCTTCATGATCTATGAAGCACCTTAACATACCTTCTGTCTACGCGTATGCGAATGACAGTGAGACAGGATCCTTCGCTTATGCGCCTTATTGTAACGGGACTAGGGTCTATGAGTGGATTGGAGGCTAGATCAAGGATTGTCGCATGCAACCCTCGTATTATATCCACATATCTATGATTGGGTAGTCCACATCCCTGAAACTGCGGACCACAACTCCTACATATACGGGCCGCGAGTCGTTCAATTAGGAAGACGTTGTGGTCACGAGTGGTTCCATTACCATCGTGGATACTCACCCACATCCATCCTATCTAGCCCGACTATATAAAGGGGTCTGTCCCATTCATTATAAGGCTCAGAACCAAGATTCATCAGCAAGCTAAGCTCAAGCAATCACTGTCTCTCCTTAGGACAACACACGTTGCCTTGTTCTTACCCCAAACCTACTCTCACTCTCAAGCCCGGAACTGATTAACTGGTGTCTTTGGTTTTATTCTCCTACTTGCAGGAACACATGCGAGTTGCTCCAGATCCAGCATTGTATACAATAACATTATTGGAGTTTACATAAAAAATTATGCATAGTTAAAATAAAAAGAGTTTTGCTAGCTATTTTAACTATATTTTACTATCTGATACTATTTAATTATATATTATCTTAGTTTTATGTATTAAATAAATTATTATAAATAGTTTTGGGTCCTAAATGGCTTGGAAAAAGGTCAGGACATACATTACATGGCATGTAGGAACATTGCATGGATTGGATACTTCGGATGAACGTTAATTAGAATTAATCGTTTGTGTATATTCAGAATTCATAGGCGGAGACTTCGTGGAGGACCCATGCTACTAGTCCCTCTTGCTTGTGAACGTCACACTTTCCATTTTGGTAAGTTTATATGCACAATACATTCAACGGTCGAAATATGATTTGGCAATTATGTCAAATCAGAATTCAGCAGTCACTGCTGAACCTGGTATAGCCAAATCAAAATAGTTTAAAATATTGTAGTTTGACCCCCAAATTTTTTAAGATATCAAACTCTGAGCTACAAGAAAATTGCAGGGTGTTACATTCTACCCCTTTAAACAATCACCGTCCCTGAAGATCAAACCTCATCACGTCCTTTCTACCATTACGTATCACACCCAAATTCCCTGTCTCCTTTCTTTCGTTTAAAAAATCTTAGGGTATGCCTATGCTCCCTAATTTATATTTCCACAACATGTACTTTCTCTTTCCTGACACGCTTACCCCGTTTTCGTACCTCCACTCAATCCTTCTAACTTCCTTGGGGATCTAGTACGTGTCCCCAAAACCTTCCTTATTCATGACATGGCCAAAAGAGGCCGTGTTAGTTCCTTTGGCGTACGAGTCCGTTAGGAGTTTATCAACCACCTATGTTAATAGGGACCAAATTTGCTAACTCCAACCATAACTTAAGGCTACCGAAAAATTACAGGTCCAAGACTTCTAATATATTAAATTTGTTATCAAGGTTAATAGTTCCTACTAGGGTTATTACCAGAAACGGAGCACTTGTTGTCCCTATGGAGGCTTACTTATATATGTTGATGTCCTTCCCCTTGAAACGTTTGCGTAGGGACTCTGGCTCCGGGCCCCAGCACTCATGGAATCCTCAGCTAATTGGGTTCGTGACCCTCGCCTCTAGCATGTGATGGCCTTTCGAACGAGTAAATCCTCAAAAAATTGCCTTCTTAAAATCTTGGGTAAAAGACATTTTCCACCCTCCACTTATCGATTAAATACATTTTGACCCCTAATTTATTGATAAATACTTTTTGTACCCCTGTCAGTGGATGGAGGGTGGACAAAATACCACCCTTCTGTTACAATCCGTTAATGTAGGGGGTGCAAACTGACTTTTTTTGCGACCATTTTACCCTTTACAAATTGTGGACAAATAACACCCTTTTTTGTTTATTGAATTCATCATGTTCTTGATATTCTTGGTATTCTTGAGCACCACCTTCCACTACCACTTCCACCACCACCACCGCCACCACTTCCACCACCACCACCGCCAGCAACAAGAAAGTTCCATTCTTGGAAAATTACAACAAAAAATTACTAGAATTCGGCTTCATCTTGCTCAGCCATAGCCATAATCAACTCTGATTCAAGTAAATTTAGAGCAAATCAGACCCATCAAACCTAAAATCAAATAAAAGCAAACTAAGAGAACTCCCAAACTCAAATATGACCCATCGATCAAATTGGGAGAGACACAATCCGCCGACTTCTCCATCAGACCCATACCGTTAAAAATTGGGATTCAGAAGAAGGGGAGTAACAATCGATGAAAAAGATGAGAAAACAAAACGTATACAACATCCCATCCATCGATACTCCTCTGGCTTCGATTTCAGAAGCTGATTCTCATAGAAGGAACCAACTCCGACCACCTCTAATATCTCCATTCTGAACCCATTCCGCAAATTTTGCACTGAGTTGGATAACTAAATTTATAGAGACAAAGTTGAGAAAAACACCCAAAGTAGAACACCGCCTTGTCTCCCCCCTCGTCCGCCGTTGCAGTTACTGAAACTCCATGGAGCTCAAGCTTCACATATTGAATAGATCAAGCTTCAGAGCTTTCCTCAACCCATCAACAACATCTTTCACAAATCCATTGGTAGCATCTCAATGTTCTTCTTTCTTCTTCTCCATGTTTCTATTCCTGACTTTTGAGATTCGAAATCTGCGCAAACAGCGTTGAATCCCCCAACGCTGCCCCTTCCGCCTCCGAAACGTCCGGCAACCACTACCGAGTCACGCACCTCACGATCTTACCGGCGACGTACACCTTGAAGACGACGCTGTCATGGCTGACAAACTCCTGAAGAACGGTCGACAGTTTCAGGCCTCCCAACCCCTTCGCGTTGAACACCAGCGACATGTGCGACTTCACAGTGCCGTTCGCGAGCACAAGCTTGGCCACCACCGGAAACATTAGACCTGGATCTGGATCTGAGAGCGATTCGAGGTCGTTACCACGATATGTTTCGGAACGCCGACATTCTCTACGCTCGGAGAGGATCTCAAGGCGACGACAACTTTGATCATCGTCACGCGGTTAAGGAGCCTCTCGATTGCTTCTGGCCGATCGATTACCGGGACACTAGGTTTTTGGAGGAGAGACAGAAGGATGGAGGTGAGACAGAGGGATGGAGCCGAGGAGGAGAAAGAGGGGAGTTGAAGAACTGGAGAAGAAGAGAGGCGGAAGAGAGAGATGAAGAGAGAGAGAGGTTGTTGAGGTTAGGAAATGAGGAGGAAAGACAATTATAGCGGGGTAATTTCTCAATATTTCAGGGGTATTTTTGTCTTCTCACCCATCTGTTAGTCCACCGTTAGTTTTCAACTATGGCAGGGGTATAAAAGTATTTATCGATAAATCAAGAGGCAAAATGTATTTAATCGATAAATGGAGGGTAGTAAATGTCTTTTACCCTAAAATCTTTGTATTTTTTGAAAGACTACAAACTTGTAAGCTCAACAGTTCAATGTGCAACACCTAGTAAATAAAAAAACCGAAGACCAAGTGAGTTGTGCAGTCTGCGTCAGAACAGACCACTGGCGTGAGAGGAGCTATCATTGTTGCGCTGATTCGGGGTCCATAGGAACCCTAGCCCTTGCTTGGCGTGATCCCTCGATGATCTCTGAAACCGCAGTAGAAATTCCAGTCCCTTGCTTGGCGTTATCACGTGGAGTTTGTCTTCCTTTCTTCGAGAGGTATGGGGGTATATTCATACATTTCTGTCTTGATACTTTTTCTGTATGTGGGATTCAAAGGTCTCTATTTTGGGTTGGAAAGAATTTAGCAAATGACCCATTTTTTTGGGGGCTTTTATCAAGCATGTTATGGCACTAAAACCGTGTTGTGGAAATACTTGTTACTCATAAGCATACTTTTAAGGAAGTTTTAATCTTTGGAGGAGAGAAATAGAGGGTAAACTGCTGCTACTAGATTTTAGCAAATAAATTGAGGAATAAGTACAAGAACAAGACCTTAGATGCTAGAAAGTTCTAAAATCATAGTTATTAGCCTATCACGTTGGACAGAATTCATCTCACTATTCTTTTATACTACTACTATGTATGATTTGGTAGAATGACCTCAGGCCCTGACAAATCACCCCATTGAGACAAACTGAATTCCAAGTTCCCAAATTTTACTCTCATTCGCTGGAAAATAATTCCTTATTAGACTAAATGATCAGGCTTCTTCATATATCCTATAAAAAAGAAAGTAGCTAGCTGGCGCGCAACTGATGAAGGCTTGCTAGCCAGCAACTTTTTAGGAGTAGGTTTCGGCTTGCCCCTTTCTTATTATTTATAAGATAGGTTTGGAACCCTATACGAGGCTTGCTGCAACTCGGTCATCCTTTCCCTTATAGTAAGTCTCTAAATTTGTCTTCTTTCTGAAAGACGATTTGGTACTCCCCAAAGTTTTCACCCCAAGCTACTAGAGGTATAGAAAAGGGAGCAAAAGGGGCAATGCAGGAATATGACATGTTTACTTTTTGTGAGGCAGCGTAATTATTGCTTTTCCTGGTGTAAAGTTAGAATGTCAAGTTGAACAAAATAATGGGAGAGAACTAACCATCATCCTTGCACCATGATGGCAAAAAGCTTCTATCTTCTTAAAGAATCAAAAAAATATAGATCGGAAACACAAGAGTGTATCATATTCAAAGATTATTGTCACCTCAGTAAATAAAGTGGCTGTCTTTTGAATAGCCTCTGTCTCCGACTTTTCCGGATTGATGAAAATCTTCAGTTGCAAGTTCCAAGGAACAGTAAAGAAGGAGAATAAAATTCAGTAATTATCAAACCAATGAAAAATACTAATCATCTCAAGTTCAACTTTAGTTTTCTGAATTGATGATGCACTTTAACTAATGGGAGAGAAGCATGCTCCCTCTAAGTCTTTCGGAACAGGGGTTATCCCTTTCATGAATCAACGTTCTTTGTTACTTAGGACCTCTATGCGAGGACCTCCTCATAGAAGGAAACTTAAATAACCATTCTAAAAATAACATCAAACATCTAAATGAAAAAGACCCATATGGAAGTTTCATGAATCGTTGGTTTGCTGCAGGCATGAAATCTTCTGGTGCAGAATAACTTGACTTACGGCTTTCCTCACTCAAATTTTCAGAAAAGGGGAGCTCTACGAGGTATCCCTTTCCTTGATCGCTTGCGTGGCCTTGGTTGTGATGGATCCTCAAGAGCAAGAAATGGAGGTTCTGAGCTGTTTTTCTTCCTTGAAAATGCTTCGACCTGAATGTTTGGAAGGGAAATGATAAACTATACAGTTCTGCGAAGAATAAATGGTAAATTATTCGTCGAACCCTCATTTCTCTTCATTCATACCTTGCACCTAACACAGCAATAACTTTTTTTGTTTGAGTCCATTAACTTTCTGTTGCACGTGTCGCATGCGGCCTCCCCACTGGTCTGTGAGCCACAGTGGGGAAGAGGGTGGAGAGATACGACTTGCTGCTTGTTACACCTATATATCTAGAACAGAAAAAGAGCATGGATTAATAAAACCACAAATGTTATCTGGCTGGGATGAATGAACAATATACCTGAGTATCGATAACAACAATGAACTAAGTTTTCTTTTGATTAAAGCAATCTTCACTGTCAAAATTTCATCAGCTGTTTTATGTGTTCCTGCTCAAAGACCTTTGTAGTCGATACGTACAATGTTATTATTAATTGTATCAGAAATGACTCCCCTCACCACGTTACTAAGGTAAAAAAATATGATTTAAGAAAGGAGAATGTGGTCGCATTTATTCATCCACATCTTGTGTTGGATGACCTGAGTCCTTAAACAATATCCCTTTAAGATGAAACAGAGACCCCTCTCTGTTTCCCCCAAATAAGCCACATTTATCACCAGAGGAACAATACTTGACTTCTTTTAATGGTCCTTACTAAACTTTAAGTCCCATCAGACTTTTAGAACAGTACAAGCAGGGAAGGAGTTAAGCATGTAAGTTAGATGAACTAAGTCTTTAAATAATATTCCCTTACTATGAAATAGAAACTTCTCTCCATTCTCTGGAATAAGCCACGTCCATTAACCATATGTGATTCAACCATGATCAGATTTTCAATGTTACCGGGACATCTTGTGCAGGCCGTCTCATAATTTTTTTTGATAGGTGGGGGTGGTCTACAAATGTGATCCTTGAAGCACGTGCCTATTGTTTAGTGAGGATAACAAGGTAGCATCAAGTAGTCTTTCTCAAGATTGGTTTGAGAATAACAACCTACTGGCATGCAATTCACGGTACATAATCTAAGGATACTATCAGCTTGATATTTACATATGATAAATCGAGACAACGAGATTAGTAACGAATTATAAGCTAGATTGCCTTTTTGATATCATTCACATAGAATAATAAGTATCTTTTGAGATATGCATATATGTTCGTGTATTGTCCAGATCAGACTAAGGGATGAGATTGAGTTCACAATAGGAAACTAAAGCAGCCGTCATTATGACCACCTCTACCCTGATGATGAAGGTTGTTTTTTCAGGACTGATAATTTTGCCTTCAGTTCTACCTTAGGAGGTTAAAGCTGATGATCAGAATTTCCTAAAGTGGAGGTTCAATGAGCTTTAAAGCTTTGCTATGTGTAAAGCATATCGGTCCAGTCTGCGGGAACATGGATGGGAGGTGGAACACGACACCATATGGAATTCAATATGATCATAAAGAAACATATTGTTATAATGTGGGACCAACAGAATACTCTTTCTCTGTATTGGCATGTCAAATTCTGCACTGATAAGATATCTCGTTTTCATCATAATCAGTGATTTCCTTCTTTGCTCAATTACTTCCTCTTAACACCTCTTTAACTTCAGTGTAGAATGAAACTTTAGAACTTTCATATAGTTAATAATTCGGTGAGTTGAAGAATGAAAAAGGTAAAGTTGCGAACAAATTTCTCATAATTTCTAGATTAGAAGACTATTCATTTGACCTCTGTCTTTTCAGTTCTTGATATGTTCTTATGGGGACTAGATACTCATGAGTCATGAATGTGATTAACTATAAATAGGGTTGCTGATGTGACGGGGATGATTAGGGCGGGTCAGGGCCTGCCCCAGACAGTGGCGGAGCCAGGATTTCATCGAGGGGGGGGGGGGGGGGGGCGCACAATTCGGCTAGTAGCCGAGCCTGTATATTACAGTCTGGCTTAGTTGGTAAAGCACTCAGTTATTGACTTTGGCCATGCGGGTTCGAGTCTCCGTGGCACGTTTTAATTTTTTGTTTTTTTTAATATTTTGTGGAAAAAAAATTTAAAAACGTGCATTGGGAGGGTCGAACCTTTGACAGTATGTTTTTGAGTAGAGCATTTTACCAGCTGTGCTGTACATATTTGTTGGATGAAGGGGAGCACTTTTATATTTGTAAAGGGGAGCATTTAGTTTTTGATATCTGGTTTTTTCGGAAAAAAATTGGGTGCCGTGAATTGAAGAGAACTCATCTTTCTAGGCCACGTAAAAAAATGATAAAAACATCTACAAGACTCGAAACAGAGTCAGATTTGGGATATAGTTAATACTTACCGCTGAACTAAGATTAACCCCTTGAAAGTTTTACATTACCACACATATTTAAGTTCTATTACTTAAAAGTATGGGCCCCTACCGGCCCAGGGGCATAGAGTGGCTGCTTCTATAACAACCCGAGCGGATACTGTCCCAACAACTTCTTTACCTGTACCACCGGATAAAAATGCTTAACCCTTGAAGTTGCTAGTAGTAATCCACAAGGTATCATATGTACCACACATCTACTCCACAATATCTCGATGTGGGATGAGATATTGCAATCCCCCCACATTATATACTCGACGTCCTCGTCGAGACTGCCCAATCACGTATCCCTTAGTTGGCGCACCGCACCGCCACGGAGCCCTTGCGGGACCAGGGTTGACTCTGATACCATTTATAACAACCCGACCGGATACCGTCCCAACAACTTCTTTACCCGTACCACCAGATAAAAATGCTTAAGCCTTGAAGGTGCTAGTAGTAATGCACAAGGTATCATATATACCACACATTTACTCCGCAATGTCCCCGATGTGGGACGGGATATTACAGCTTCGCCTGCTTACCCCTTGGGCCGCCCTTGGGGAGGGTGTCGAAGTGATGTATCTTTTCTTGGACAAGGCTTGCGAAGCTGGTATTTGCATATTGGTTACATCAGGTCGATTATGTAATGTCCATTTATTTCTTAAGCTATAATAACCAGAGGCTTCCTAAAAGTCAAGTTCTATAACTTCTTGTGTTAATGTTTTCTTCCTAAAATGTTCTTCCAAGTATCAATACATAACTCCATTCTATTAAAGCAGGAGAATGAGTTAGCTAGTCATGTGCTACAATGAGTTCAACCTGACCTACCACCTCTAGGTAAGCAGCATTATGTCTGTTTCCCTTTTTCAGTTTATGGTGCAACGATTCAATTAAAAATTACCAAAGGTTTGGGGGGGGGGGATGACGTAAAACAAAACCCACTACAAAAAGGAAGCTTAATAGCTAGAGACTATGGCGGTCTGAAAAAACACCTATCACGAATCAAAATTAACTATTACAAAGTCACCCGATGAGAATATTTCAAGGATTACTAGCAGAAAATTGGTGACTAAAGGCATTACTAATAAAAGCGAAAAAAATTTCGTCAATATTTTGTACACAAGCTATGAATACTTTAAAGAATAAAAAGAATAGTCACATAGCTAATATGAATATATAATAAATATGGGTTTAATGAAATAATGTGAGGTGATGAAGATACAACTTAGTCTGACGAGTAGTGATATGGTATAAAGATTGAGGGCACATTAAGCAAAAGTCGGATCCCCCAATTCGGAAAACGTGTGATTGAAAAATGGAGGCGATCCAATGGTCAGAAATTATTAAATCTAGAAATCAAAAGACAAATAGTGGAGGCAATGCATATTCATAATATAGGTGATGTATAGTGTATATATTTCATCACAATCATACTCTACTTCATCAATTAAGAAATTACAACAAGGTTTGATAATATTGATGAAGTACCTGAATTCTTGAGCAATCAATTTGTTTCTCCATTTCTTCAAACAGCACCACATTTGTATACACATGCCTATAGAGCTTTAATACTCTGTGGCTTGTGTGGCAACCCGCATCCAAGCATTGGTGACACAGAGGCAAGTCACACTCAATGCAATACTTCTTCAGTTCATTATTTAGACCACTGTGATTGAGACAAGAAACAAAGAAGGTTCGGTGCAGAAGAGAATTTAACCACCCCGGTGGTCCTCTATAGGGGAGTCCACGTTCATCCTATGAAAAGATTCGCCAGTTAATGAATATAATAGAACAAGAAGACACAAAATGATAGAGATGTTAGATCAAAGAAATTATAACGTCCTTATTTGGCCTCACTAACTCTGTTTCTCAATTGGGTGCTTAACCGCGAATGCCGTACCATCCGACCGAACCAAACTGTATTGACATGGTCTAGAAGATTTCTCAATTGGTTTGGTACCTTTCTGGTTTTAATTTTCGAAAAACACCCGTACCGGCTTGGTTTATGGTTACTGGATCATTTAAATTGTGATTAAGTGAATTGACTGAGGAGTATATATCATATATAAATTATATTATACACATTTGTAATAAAAGAAAATATTTTAATGAAAAACATGGCCATTTATTGCCTCACACCCCGGTTAGGCTTGTTGTCAGATCTGTAACCGTCTCTACAGTGGGAAGTGTGCGTCTCTGGTGAATCGTATAAATTTCCTAAGTTGATAGAATATAGATAATGATCAAGACCACTGAACGCATAATATGGTTCAATGGTGGATGTATAATGAATTCCATGCATCCCTTTTTTAGGCTTAGAATTTTTAAAATCTCGATTCATAAAAAAGAAAGTTTCTATTCTAGTTCCAACTTGCTCAAAGGATTTCTAATTCTGCGAAAGAAAAGAAAGAGTTATCTATTCATTGATAAGGAAAAGAAAAAAAAAAGTGGGATAACAGGATATATGTTATTATTGTAACAAGTTGGCCATACGACTCAAGTCCTTCTATTTCTCCAGATCATTCAGGTTTTTCTGAAAGAAGAGTCTTAAATCTAATTGCAAATACATACTGAATATTGTAAAGTTTCTCGGAAGATCCAAAGTTCGGGATTTGGATAACTTTGTAATTCATTAATGGGTAAATGACACAAACCGCCTCTGAGGTATGGGACATTACCAAATTAGTACCTTTGGTTTGGATATTACCCAAAACCACCCCTGTGGCTAACGGAGACTAACCGAAGAAGGGGAAAGTCTGTTTTACCCATGTACTTGACAAAATATACAGCACATTTTTTTATAAAAACAAATTTCTCTCTCTCTCTCTCTCTCTCTCTCTCTCTCTCTCTCTCTCCCTCTCTCTGTTTCTCAATCTCTGGAAGACTGCAACCATCACATTCACCCCCAGCTTCCCCAATCGAAACCCAATAAGCCATCCTCCATTACCACCACTGCCTCTACCTTCTTCGCATCCATAGCCATCACTCCAGCGCCCTCAACCTTGATACCACGACCGAAATTGATGCAGAACCTGCCTATAACCTCCATGAAATTCGGCGACCTCCTACCCTGCAATCCATCTTCACCAACTAAACACCCGACTAACGCAAAAATCGGTCTCTGCTCTTCACCACTAAAAACCGAGCAGTATTTCGGTTCTGATTCACAGGTCTCGTCGAGGTCTTGGTCTGCGGATTCTAGAATTCAACCTTAGAACTCCAAGTGTACAATTGGTAGTTGTGGTTGGTCTGGTGTGGGCGGCAGCTTGGTTGCCGTGGATTGACAAGACGAGTGGTGGCAAGTGATGTTGGCGAGAATTGATGATGGCTGCTAGGTTTGGAGTGTGAGGAAAACTTCACCGCTCTTGAAAAGTAGAGCTTCAATTTGATTGTTGAATTCTTCATCTCTATTGACTGCTTCTCTCTCTGTTTTGATTTTTGCTGGGCTTTCGCAGTTCGTTTCAGTTTCTTGGCAGATCGAGGCAGCGAGAGGCTCTCTTTCCATGCAGGGACTCTGCGGTGGAATTAGGGTTGGATACGGCCAAGATGTTGTCTTGATTTGGAGATGGGTTATAGGTTATGTTGAACATTTGTTAGTTTGATCCAATTGGAGGCTAGAAATGGGTTGGTTTTCAATGTTTGGGGTGGATGGATTAATGCAAAGATAGAGGACACTCACTATCTAATATTATGAACAGCAGGACAAAACTCTCTTCAGAGTTCAACAAATTGTAACATTTTCTATTGACATGACAAGGGGAAATCAAATGGAAATAATAATCTAAGGTGGCGTTTGGTAACCACGATTTGAATTTGGATTTGAAATCCAAAATTTTAAATTCCAAATATTTAAAATACCGGGCGATTAGAACTTTTCCGTTTGGATTCTATTATTTGTCTAGTAGTGAATTTGGATTTGATTGTTTGTTGAATATCTAATGTCAAAAGAAAATGCATATATTGTCTTGGCCCACGCGTGCTGGAGGCCGAGGTTAATGGTTCGAGCCCCCCTAAATTTTAAATTCCAAATATTTAAAATACCGGGCGATTAGAACTTTTCCGTTTGGATTCTATTATTTGTCTAGTAGTGAATTTGGATTTGATTGTTTGTTGAATATCTAATGTCAAAAGAAAATGCATATATTGTCTTGGCCCACGCGTGCTGGAGGCCGAGGTTAATGGTTCGAGCCCCCCTAAAAGCATTTTTTACACAACTTGCAATTAGAAGTTCGATTTTAGAAATGACACCCTATCTGTTGGAATTTCAAATTGTTCACAATTTGGGGGGTTGGATTTGTTCCAAATCAAATCCAAGCCCCTATAATGCATCCAAACATTCGGTTTCATTCGAATCACCCCAAATCGCACCATCAAATCCTATGTTATTTAAACAGACCGTAAAAGAGTTATTTCCTTGCATTTGTAGGCAGCCATACAGAGAGATAGATAGATAGAGAGCAGTAGGTCTTTCACATGAGTCTAATTGTAGTCTTTTTTGCTGCTGCCGATGTTGTGGCATTGGGTTGGTGGAGGTAGCAGTGATGGTGGTAGTGTTTGTGGTGGCTTTGCTGCTGTTGGTGAATTATAAAAGGAAGTGAAGGAGGACTGAGGGGAGACAAAGGGGATACTTTGGTTAATTTTAAAAGGTTGATGGGTAAATATGTCATCTCTTTCATTTGTAGGGCAAAATGGTCTCAAAAATGTGTCAGGTGTGGCCCCCATGTGTTCAACAAACGGAGTTGGATGGAGGGGTGGTAAGTGTCATTTGTTTGGGTTAACAGACAAGTGGTTTTGGGTTTATATCCAAACGACATGGTACTAGTTTGGTAATGTCCCATGCCACGGGTGGTTTGTGTCATTTACCCTTTCATTAATCACCATTATATTTTTCTCAATATCATTAGGAAAACACAATTGATTTTCGTTTCTTCTCAATACTCACAACACATCCTTTCAATCAAGAGAAGAGGACAAAAATAAAGAAAGTTAAAGTGGATGCTCTGATCCCTGCATATTGGCTCTAACTGAGCTAGCATAGTCTATTTATTCACTATTCTATTAGCCATTTTTTGGATTGCGGAAAACAATGAGCTGAGAGATTGCCAGTAGTTCCGTCAACCATCAAGGGTCAAGTAGGAATGTACTTCCATTTTATAATGGTTGCTGTTGTTGTTTTGTACCCTCGAATCTGGGAACCATTCTTGCACGTCAAAATCATGGTGATAAGTAGATCTTTATGGGATTCGGCAAGAATGATGCTATTACCAATATGGCAATTTAAAAATTTGTTTTGCAATCCACCCTACCCAGTCAATAGTGAATTCAAGATTGGTGCGAATCTTAAAACTCCTAAAGTACTATGATCTCCTCATAAAATATCTATCTTCAATAAGTCGTAATAATATTAATTATCGTACTTCGTATGTATGGGGTGGAAACACAAAAGCTTAAGAGAAGTTACACGTATGAGGAATAACAGAAAAATTTACGTACCCGAATAGACAAGGAGGAGCTCATTATCCTTTAGTTAACTTAGAGCAGCTTTTCTTCACCTCTTGATTTGAGGGGCAAGATGGAAGAATGAGGAGCCTTGGTAGGACTGCACAGAGTTTTGTAATCATACGTTCCTCGTTCAAAATGGAGGCCAAAATGAATCTATATGGAACATAGAGAAGTGATATTGATTGGAAAGTCTTTTCATTCCGCATGGTGCCTCAGAACGTTTATTATGTTTTAATCATTAATTCTCCAAAAATGTATCGCCAGATAACTTATTACCAAAACAGAGTAATATTCCTAAAAAAGATAGAGTAACTATTGATATCCACTTGTCATGAGTTTAAGAATTTGTTTAGATTATTCGCATGCCTTTTGGCTCTTATTACTGATTAATTACTTTCCATTAGTTCTTATTTAGTGAAACGAATAGGAAAGGAATTATAACTTGGTAACAAAGTTGATGAGGAGAACAATCAGCGACCAACACAGGAGTATAGGAGAAATAGTACAGTGCACTTGGTACAGGTGTAACACTTAGTAAGTCCTGTCAAAAAATTAATACCCATTTACTTGTTAGGGACACAGCATATTGTAGTTATGAACTTGAGGCTATTTTTCTGACAGGTGTCATGAGTCATTAAGTTTTTGCATTTCAATTCTTTCATTTTTTTTTTTTTTTGCAATTCCAAGTTTACATGAATAGAACGGGAATCCTAAATCTGATAAATATAAACAATTAATAATGATAAGTTTTTCTTTTGAGAAGTAAAGGTGGCACTATAAACACAAACAGTTCAAGTACAAGATTGATCAACTCAATTGTTGATCAAATCACAAAAGTCTATGAGCGCAAAAGTAGAATTTGAGAAATTCCCTTCACACCAGAAACGGAAGGTAAACATAGACCTAAAATGGTTAATGGGCATATGCTTATCATAAAAATACGACGATTGTGCTCCCTCCATATTTGCCAAATGATACGCAGCAGTGCTACTCGCCAAACCTTTCTCCAAGTTGTGCCTTTGAAAGCTGTCAACCAACTCTATAACTACATCTTCATATCTACTGGTTGTACCCTCTAGATCAGAATGAAGCTCCATATAATTTCCCACAAACCCCTAGAACTGAGAAATGCAAAAACGAGGTGTAACACTGTTTCCTCTTCACATTGACACATCACACACCTATTTGCCAGCTAGATTCCTCTCGTTTTTTAGATTATTAGTGGTGCAGATAAAATTTCGAACAACAATCCAAGCAAAAAACCTCACTTTTAAGGGCGCTTTAGAATTCGAGACAGTGTAATTAGACACATTTATCCTCATTAATACTTGTGAGGATATGTATTAATGACTAATATGGGTACTTCTTTGTGTAATTTGACGCAAGACTGTTAGAGAAAATTTAATGATTGATATTCCAACTAGTTCTCCCAATTAGCATTAGTGAGTAAGTTTCATACTCCTATAAAATTTAATTTAATACATATTTTAATTGTTATAATGTGTTGGAATATCTGGCACGTTAAAGTTATGCGGTTTGAATTCACTTATAAGTAAATAATGATTTAAAAAGGACAGACTTCGAGATAATTTGGACATAAATTCCTTCTTTAATAGTTTTTATTTGTTCCCTCAGGGTTCATCATTTCCATAGTAGGTTTTAGTTTTATCACATGAGGAATTTATGTCCACAATGATGTCTCAAATCAGATCCATCTAGCATCACTGCATAGCAAATTAACAAGGTTGTCTATAGTAGTTTTTTTCATGTCCTTTCAAATCAGTCGACTCTGGTCTAAATAATTTTACCTTGTCTTGCTAATTTACACGTTCCAGTCTTAAGCTTGGATTTGTTTACCAAGTTCTGAATATGGAAACATAGTCTGGGTGCTTGTCTTGCTTGAGATGTTTGGATTTGTTTAGTTGGATTGTGGATAGTCTGTTTGATTGGCATTTTTTCTCTTAGATACTCAAGATGGAAATTGGCTTAAGAATAAAAATGTTGTTATCAGTAAGCTTTTGCAGAAATAATTCGTAAAATGCTCCCTTGTTGTACGAAAGCCAATACTCTGTGGTCTAATCGTCTAAGAAATGGGTGTCCAAAATTTATGGTTGAGTATTAAATTCCTTCTACAAAAGACGCATTAATTCAAAGGACCTCCTCAGAACATTTATTATGTTTAATGCCTTCCTTTTCAAGGAACTGTAACATCTTCAAAGACCAGTAAACTTCTTATCTTATGCCTCTAGAATGAGATGAGTATTTTTATGGTTTCTACTAAAGTGAAGTCCCTGTGGAGTGAGCAATCCAACAATGTCTTGTGGATCACTGAAAACTTTGTATTTGCAACATTGTTAATATTTAAGTTATGATCGAGAAGGAGAATGTATACTTGAGTTCCTCATAGGGTTATAATTGAGCTAGATATTGGGATTTCCTTCTTGTGCCGTTTCGTTTATGCAATTTGCTGGTGAAATTAAAATAATTGTTCAGATAGAAATATATAATGCTTCGGAAGCTTCTGCTTGCTTTTAACAAGAAATGCAGTCTGAACTTAGTATGGCTATGTTTAGATGTATAATCTCACATACTTCAAATTAGTCTACTGACTATCATTTTCAAGACCAATTGTACTACAGGACGTACCCCTATTTCACTTCAAGGCCAAGTTTAAGGGAAAAAGGTTTCAGGCTAATAAAATGAAGCGTTGTTGGCATCGTGTCAGGAAGAACCAAAAGCCAAATACTGTAGGATTTCTTTAAACAAGCCCCCGTGCATTTTATAAGCTCTGTCAGCGAACAAATAGGAGATGTTAGTAATAGATGTTAATACTACAAATCAATATGACAGACATTGTTGGTTAACTAAATGTCAAAGGTTAAAGTCAATATGTACATTTTATTTCTCTCTCAACCATTTACTAGTTTTTAATACATTAGCAGAAATTTACACATACCTATAGAGTTTAAATGCCCATACGTATAGAGTTTAAGAATGGAGATGGATGTCCATTGGCCTTGATGGCAAGAGATGGAGGTTCAGAGTCATCTCTTTTTGTTGAAAAATGCCCTTACCTATAGAGTTTAAATGAATCTGTTAGTAAAATGAGAGTGCTTCAATAATACGAACAGTAGGTAATTGATTGATTAAACCTAAATAATTGATTGATTAATCAAACCTTGGCTTTTGGGTAGTTTAATGAACTTGTATTAGTGAAACCCATGGTGTTGACGAAGTTTCGCAGAATGAGATTTGATCTGCACTAAATGTAAACAGACATTATTTTTTCCTATGGAGAAGAAGGGTAAATGTAAAAAGACTTACATGTTGTGAATTGTAAGTTTTAAATTAACCTCTGCCCCCTGGCAAGGAGCCAAGGATACAATTTTTGTTCCTTGTTAATGTTGGCTTGCCAAAGTTATTGTATTTGACTTTTGGTATCTGGTTTCTTTGTTTATTACATAGCAGCCATTCTAGTATTGTGCAGCTTTTAGAAGTATAGAGGTTGACAAGTTAATGTTCAGGGATCAAAACCTTAATTATGTTTGTAAATGTAAATAGTAAAGGATGAAGTCACATGTACAGATGTAAACATGAATGGCCAGTGAATGTCTGTTTATAGAAAAGTAAATATGGTATTAGAGAGGCAACTGATACTTGTCCTCATTTCTTTTGCAAGAACAACACTTTTGGAAGCATGCCTATGCAATTTTATCTCTCTGTGGTCAACGTGAGATCCCCAATCCATGCATTGTGGACAGTGGCAACTCACAGTTAATACAGTACCTTTTAAGTTCATTCTTCTGGACTTTGTGTATCCTGCAAGAATTGAAAAAATTGGTATCCATAAAGTGATCCAGCCAACACGGCTTCCCACTACGTGACCTAGCATCATCTTACGCAAATCTCCATGTTAATATCAATTGATAAGAGACTTTGTAGACATAAAATGCGCTGTATGTAGTATGAGGTGGGCGCACAAAATTAAGAGAAGTTATTGTAATTCTTATGTATGAGGTGGGCCCACCAAATCTTTAGAGACGCTATTTGTCAGATGACTAATTGGAAGACTTTACATACCCGATTGGACACAGAGGAGCACGTTATCCGTTAGTGAAGTTAGAAAAGGATTTCGTCTCCTCTCGATTTTAGAAGAGTGATGGAGGAACAACTAGCTATGTTAGGATTGAATAGAGGCTTCTAACAGTGTGTTCCTTGTTCAAAATAAAGGCGATATTTGGAATATAAAGAAGTGATATTGTTTGGACAGTCTTCTCAATCCGTCAGGTGCCTCTTTAAAAAAATTATCATGTTTTAATGCCTCCCCTGCAATGTTTAAATCATAAAATATACCGAAAATGAATTTCTATTGCAGTATATGAAGAGATGTGTCAGCAAATTATTAAATTTAATTAGCAGTGTTTGTTTTGTGTAATTCTCTTGTCTCTTGACGCCAAGTAGCAGAAAGCAACGAACAACAGAAAGGGAAAAACACTAGGAGATATCCTCTCTAGGCTTCATTGAAAACTCCATGTTTTCTGGAATAAAAACTCAATAATCAATAATCTGTTGAGCTTAGTCCACAAACCGAACTTAAATAGTTGAAAAAAACTTAATTTTGCCAAAATTGATAGAAATCCCCAATCATTCTAAATAATAATTCTAAATCAAAATTGTATGTAGAGAAAAAGATTCATCCCAATCGGGTTTAAAACAAGATCCTAATTGACAACAGCCTGTCAACGGACAAATTTTTGCCAAATCAGGGCGTTTTTTTCACGCGTTCTTCTTGAAACGTCTTTGCTAGTCAGAATAAGGTACGGCTTGATCCCGTTCTTCAAGCCTTCAACTCTGCCCTTGATTCTTGCATCTGGACCGAAACAGGCTTTCTGAAGCTGACGAGAAATTCCATGAAATTTGTCGTGCATTAGTCACCCTCGTCACCCCCTCTTCAAAAGAACTCGTCCTCGAGTTCAATTTAGGAAGTTGAATGATTGACTCCATCATAAGCGGATCACAATAAAGAGATGGCCACTTGATTGGAAAAATCGAGGACTTCTCGAATTTAATTCTCATGTCTTCAACTTCATCTCCAATCATATTTTTTGATGGACAAAGAAGTGGAGTAAAATCTGAAATTACCTCAAAGGGAATGGCTGTATCGGAAGAGTGCTTGCAATCCTCGACAATCAATGCTTCATCTTTGTCTCCATAATCGCCATAAACAGTTGGATTTTCCCAATCCACATCACAATAACTGGAGAATGAAATACGCTCATAAAAAATTGCATCACGAAAAATATGTTCAATTCGTAACATACCCGTGGCCGCGAGGACATTCACACACCATTGTTGATGATGATCTTTTTCCCATGGAGCTCCGAGCCCTGATACCAACGGACGCCAAACTGAATCAGACATTTATCGAGCAACACAAAGCAACGAACGGAAAGGGAAAAACACTCGGGAAAATCCTCTCTAGGGTTCATAGAAAACAAAACTCAATAATTAATAATTTCTTGAAATCAGTCCACAAGCCGGACCTAAATAGCTGAAAAAAACGTAATTTTGTCAAAATTGACAAAAATCCCAAAATCATTCAAAATAATAATTCTAAATCAAAATTATAATTAAAGAAAAAGATTCATTCCAATCGGGTTTAAAACGATATCCTAATTGATAACGGAAATAATACTTAAGAATAGAAAACTAATGATTTCAGCCTTTAAACGGACTAATTTGGCCAAATCATGGCGGATTTTTCACGAGTTCTTCTTGGAACGTCTTTTCTAGTCAGAGTAAGGTATGGCTTGACCCCGTTCTTCGAGCCTTTAACTCTGCCCCAAATTCTGCGTCTGGACCGAAATAGTCTTTCCAAAGCAGACGAGATATTCTATGAAATTTGTCCTGCATCATCTCTAAAACTACTGAGAAAAGGAAATACACACCAATTATTCATCTATGTAATTATTCTGCATGAGAGTACGATATGTCGCTCTCTTGACAAATGATACTGTGCTAGAACGAGTAATAGTTTGTGTCTTGAAGTGATGGATGGAGCAAATGAATCGAACAATCCTAACCTAGCTAAGTTGGTTTGTAAAATTTAATGGAATTTACTCGTTCTTGTAAAAGAAATTGATTGAAACTCAATCGTAATTTATAGCATGGTGTCTCTGCGCAGAGGTCGATTTCCTTATCTGAGTTGAAGGAGTTGATGGATTCATTGGTAAGGGCTGTATAAATAAATACAAATAATACTTATTTGAAACTTTTTAATATCGTAGTAGAAGAAGGATTTTTCCTCAAATGTCGATATAATCAAGCAACAGGAATAATCCTCTTATATTTATGAAGTAACAAGAATCTAGGCGAGTGAGGCTGTGCAAAATTCCTGAAAATAGAATTATAGGCCTGTAATCCTGATATGCTAATACATCTTATATTCTAATATCTTATAACTAAACATAGGTATTAGTGGAAATATGATAATATAGAGTAGACATAAACTGGTTAACACAAATGCATGAAGGTTTGCTCTTATGTTCTTTTCCCTTATAGCTATTTAAATGTTGTACTAAATTGATGCTTTCTCTGTATATGCTAATACAATCATGCGGGCAAGGTGATTAGCTAATATGGAGAAGATAGAAGTCTGGATAACACGTAAGCAGGGGGATTAGTCCTTGTATGAAATATAACTAGCCGGTGGTGCAATTAATCCTTAATGTAAAAACAAATTAAATAAAGATCTACAACCTGTTCATATCATTTCTGTTATATTCTTAATTAAATAATATTTAAATTTAAATTTTGTGCTAAATGATACTTTATTCGGTATATGATGATACAGTAGAATAGAAGGGTTGTACCTCATACGCTAATATGAGGAAGCAGTGGATTATTCATAGTACGCTAATTATGAAACAAATAGAAATTTGGATAACAAATAAAGCCTCTTTTGGTCTTAATCTTATTGCCTATATTGTTTGGCTGAACCCAGTCAATTCTGAGGGGTCCAATGTTACATTTAAAGGACTGAGATTTGCGCATTGAACACTCAGGTAACGCTTTGGAGCTGAATTAGAATAAGAATGATGCTGCAGCAACTTTCATGTTCTGATAAGTTGAAACAAATAAATTTCACAACTGACAATCTTATAAATAATAAATTTACCGTACATTTTGTCTATAGAGTGTACCTGTCCTGTAGGCTGAAGCTCAATGAAATGCCATGAACATGGATTGATCGATCGATCTTGCCTCTGCTCTAAAGTTCGTGAAGAATTGAAATTCTAGCAAAGAGCTGAAAAACAGAAGGAGCAAAACGAAAATTGATATCAATGAATGGGAAATATGAGATATTTGGAATAGATGTTAGTATTTGTTTCAAACAATAAACAGACATCATCGGAGTAAATGTCAAAGTTGAAAGTCAATATGTAAATTTACTAGGATATGACCTGTGCCCGAGGGCACTACACAACTGAGTTGACCTCTCATTTCATATGGTTCCTTCTTTCCGCATGTTTCCGCGTTCTAGAATTAGGTGCATCCGCGGAGAGTCTATAGCTGGTACATGAAAGATTTTTTTTTTTGGTTCTCTTTTTTTGCTATATATGTCTTGAACTTTGAAAGCCAACATAGATTTTCAAGAAGAATATATGTCTTTGATCTATAATGTATAAAATATGTGATTTATAATACTGTTTTTAAGGTTTAAGTTGAAGCCCAAGTCTTTACCCAGAATCATTAAGCATCCTTAATCTCCATAATGTTGGCTTGTTCATCAGATGGGGACTTCTTGCCCACCTGCCCTAATCGAAGAAAGGGAAAGACATTAGTCTTTGGCAGATGGCAAGAGTGATCGGCTGGAGGTGGCATTGGTTGCTGGAAGTGAAAAGGCAAGAATGGTGGGTCCGAGTTCCTGTCCAATCTGATTTGTTGGAGGTGGGGGAGAGTGAAGGCAAGAGCGAGCGATCGGGGTTCGGTGAATAAGTTTGGTTGTTGGTTTCTTGGTGGTGATGGTTGGATTCGGTGGTGGTGGTTTGGTGCTGAGAGTGGGTTCCCGTGCACCGGTGATAGTAGCAGCCTGGCGGTGATGATATTACACCAAAGTCTCTGGTGGCTGATTTTGAGCTCCCAAAACTTTACAATTCTGGTCCCAAGTTCCTAAAACTCCTCCCAGTCTCAGAAATGTGGACCCTAACAAAAATGATCGGAATACAATTTTCTTTTGTGCTTTAGAGACGTCTAAGGGTTGAAAATTACAATTCATGGTCAAACCAAGCTATTTTGTAATATAGCAGAGATTTACACACTCATGCGTTACCCTTTGAATGTGCCCTTTGGTAGATCCGTTCCTGGCTGCATCCCTGCAGCAGTGTGTTCCTTCCTTACAAAGCCAACGCTTCTAGTCGGAGGATCGGAGTAATCTGTTTTGTTTTGTTGTAAATGCCCGTGCATACAGAGTTTGAATGAAATTGTTAGTAAATTGATAGTGTCTCCGTAATATGGACAAAAGGGTGATTAATTAAACCTAATAACTTTTGTCATATCTTGCACAAAATGAAGCAGTATGAATTGATGATGGGTCTCTGAGCTACGGTCGGGAAGTGATCATACATCTATCACCAGCTTCTTGTTGTATTTGTACCGCTGGAAATTTAATGAACTCGTAAAGTTTCTTAAAAGGAAAGTTCTTCCCAATTGTTAAATATTGGCTTTCCAATATTGATGTCTTTATCTTTCAATGTCTGGTTTCTGTGTCCATTGCATAATAGCCGTTCTAGTTTTGTGCTGTAACTCAACCCAATTAGAAATTTGAACCATTTATTGTCAATAACAGGGTAGATTTCAGAAGTACAAAGGTCTCTGTGAGCATTTCTTGTCCAGAAGTCCAAACTCAGGTTTGATTTATTATGAAATCTCAATAGTCCAATTTATCTCTTTCTTGACATAATTAATTCACTCTTAATTTTACAAAACTTAGATTAGGCTTGTAAGTATAGATCATGAAGAATGATGTAACATATGTCAATGAGTGGCACATGAAAATCATTGTTTTAGAAAAGTAAATAACGTATTATAAGTACCTGAATTTTGGTGCAATCAAGTTGTTTCCTCATATAATTCGCACGGACAACCCCCTTGGAGGCATGCCCACGGATTTTACAACTTTTTGGCTTTCATGAGATCCCCAATCCATGTATTCTGGACAGATGGCAACTCATAGTTAATAAAGTACTTTTTTAGTTCATTCTTTGGGGTTTTGTGTACCCCACAAGAATTGAAGAATTGGGTAGCCATAAAGCAATCCAGCCAACACGAGTGTCCTCTCAGTGTATGGAGGATTGGAGGCCTTTAAAAAAAAATAAAAAATAAAAATAAATTAGCAGTGTCGGTTTTGTGTAATTCCCTTCTCTCTATAACTACTGAGAAAATGAGATACAGGTTAACGTAAAATATCAACTGTAAAAATGTTTTAGTTCATCAATGTAATTATTTGACATGAGAGTGCATTTAGTCGCTCTCTTGACAAAGGATACTACTAAAAGACCGAGTAATAGTTTGTGTCTTGAAGTAATGGATGGAACGAGTGAGTCGTGCACTTCTAACCTAGCTACTCTTGATCTGTAAAATTCATATGGAGTTTACTCATTCTCTAATAGAAATTTATGAAATTCAAATGTATAGAGTGGTTTCTTTGCGCAGAAGTATTTTCTTCTCTGAGTTGAAGTATGGCGGATGACAAGGGGAAGGGTTGGAGAGGTTATGAACTATGTTGCACAAGTGCGGGTGCGGCAAATTTCCAAAATTCAAGGGTGCGGGTGCGGCGGCGACTTTCTTTTAACACTTCTATTTTGTAATATTTGTGATACCTTATACAAACATAAAAAATAATAATGGTTAATCCAAATTATAATCAGACAGAAATTCATAAATTGGTTCAAGGAAACAAGATTACTATATCAACAATATAATCTCTTCTTTCCGTTATCGTCGTTCTTAACTTTGGATAGACGAGTCATTTAATGGTTAGAAGTGTTCACATACATGCATGTTTTTTGGTTAAATAGTAGTTGAACTTCCGAAGTGACCCTTCATTATCCACGAAGCACCCGCAAAGCACCCATGAAGCACCCAAGCACCCACGAAGCACCCAGAAGCATCCAGTGCGGGTGCGTGACCTTTTAGAAGAACTTGTGCAACATAGGTTATGAACACTCAGCTATGATGGATTCAATGGCAAGGGCTGTATTTGTACATATAATTCTCAAACCTTATTTGATACTTTTTAAATAGAATTTTTGACAGAAAACCCCCCTGCAGTATCGTCTCGCTGACACTTAGCTACCAGCAGTATTGATTTTGTCAGAAAACCACCCTGCAGTTTCTCTTTTACCTACATCGCGCACAATTTTTCAAACAGAAACCCCCTTGCAGTTTCACCTTTACCGACACTTAGCTACCAGCATCTTTAGTAAAATGGTGCGCGATGTCAGTAAAAGTGAAACTGCAGGGGGGTTTTCTGACAAAATCGATACTGTTGGTAGCCAAGTGTCAGCGAGACGATATTGCAGGAGGGTTTTCTGTCAAAAGTTCTTTTAAATATTATACTAGATGGAGGATTTCATAAGAGTACGAATTGTTGTATTCCCCAAAGTTTTTCTCCCAAGCTACTAGAGGTATTGACAAAGGAGCAAAAGGGGAAACAATGGAATATGATATATATATATATATATATATATATATATATATATATATATATATATATATACTAGGTATTGCCCATGCCTAAAGGCACGACCGAGAAAGAAAAAGAAAGTGACATATCTTCTCAGTCGTGTCTTCAGGCACGTGCAAGACCTAGTATCATATATGTTAAGACTTATACGCAGATCCCACCTTACTTGCACGCGAAACTTGTGAATTTATTTAGCTTATGAAGTGAGCGTCTATATTTTAAAGGTCGTTATAAAAATTACCATAATGGGACACCGTAAAGATATTAAAAAGATAAAAATAAAAAGTACTTGCAAGAAGAGAAGACATATTTAGTTGAGGTAAATAGATTATCAAGATACCAATTAAATAATTCGGTAGATGGAATTACTGACCACGAATCTTAGCCTAGCGTAAATCTTTCTGAAGTAGAGAAAGGGGTCTAGTTACCTAAAAGAATAACATGTTAACTTACCCAAAAGGAAGCCACTTGAAAGCATTTTGATCCACACTGATAAAAATCAAGAACAAAAAGGGAAATAGAAACCAATCATGATACAAAAGGAAATGAAATATTAGAACATCAAGATATCAGTGAAGAATTTCTAGATGGAATTACTAAACATAATTACTCCATTATCATGAAGATTTCTAGATGGAATTACTGAACATAATAAGAATTTTCATATAGAGAAATACCTTGTCATTACATTTATAAGGTGACGAAAACCATCTAGAATGTCATTGTAAGAGGGAGTAATATACACCTAAATGAATAAAGGAAAAACAATGTATATTCTAATGCTCCAAGAACCCGTGTTGAGAAACTGAGGCATTCAATTCATTTCATAATCGCAAGTGAACATACACTTAAAAAAAATCACACAATCAGCACGTTTAGGATGCAACACTTTTGTTGATTGGTTAATCATCTTGCCCAATTTGACAAACAGACATTTCGTACCAATAAGAACTCCCTGCACGTCTTTATGAAAAGTCACCAAGCATCCTAGAAAATCCTTGGTTCAAAACTAATTCCCTGCAGGTATAATTTGAAGGAGACTAATATGAGAACAAAAGAAACTCAACAAACCTTTCGCTTGAGAGGGTGCTCTTGTCCACATTGGCAATGAAAGAAACGGCCATATCAAGGTTACAAAGGAAGCCTAAACTAAAAGTTCTTGGAACAAATCAAAAGTTGTTGTAACAAAGCAATTACTATGATCAGGCTACCGATAGAATAAAAGATGAGGACATTCAGATGACACTCAACTCGGTTGGTGCCATGGAAGCTGCCTACAACAATAACATAAACTCAAAATCATACCTAAGCATTGGCGAGAAGAATGAGGGCATCATCTTCCGACAATACGCTTGACTGTCTCTGCCGGAACAGCAATGCTATCCTCATCCCACCGCAACCCAGGAATGGAAAAACACCACTGTCAGAATCAACGCCCAGAACCAACTCTGCTTATCAGCTTAAAGCCTTAAGCCACGACCATATCAGCACCTAGATTGAGCATAAGATAAAAACTCTTATTCGAGTTGGAAATTAATCCAATTCAGTAGAAGAACATTGAAATTCAGCACCTAAACAAAAACCCAATATACAAACAGTACCCAAAATCATCAATATTCAATTTTAGGTTTACCTAACAGAGAAAACACACTCAAACCAACACCAAATTTGCAAAACAGTACCAAAAATCAACAATACCCAATCTAAACTTGGGTAAATCGCACAAAATCAGCACCCATACACAACAAATACCCTAAGAAAAGAAGAACCAGATACCCATTGTTCATCCATGTCAATCGATGAAGATGGGTAGGGATCGAAAGGGAGTCTTCCCTGGTACAAAGAACCTGCACAACTGGATGGCATCAAAATAGGGCACAAATTAGAAGACGAAGAAGGCGAGAGAATCGAAGTGCATACAGAGAGGGAGACTTAACTGGATGGAGAAAACAGTGATTCCGAGCGGGATTGATGAGATGGCGAAAACAATAAACCCCTATTCCAACCTGTATCGAATGGTGAAAACAATAAACCCCTATTCGAACCTGTATCTAGTCTCTATTGTACCTGTATCGAGCCTGTATTGAAGAAGATGAAGAAGAGAAATCAGGAGAGGAAGAAGACGTACCTGTATTCCAAGGGAGAGCTGCGTGGAGAGGGGTCAGGAGGGCTGCGTGGAGAGGTGAGGCTGTGGGAGGTAATCCCTAATTCGTAGGAGGATGACACTGTGCGAGGTAAACGTGCGCAGTTGTGTGTTGGTTTAATCCGATGGTGAAAAATGTATAGTGTAATTGTAATCATACGGCTTAAAATGTCTCCTTGAAAATGTCTTTCAAAAATATGTATGGGACCCACACCGTGCTGTTTTTTAGTGAGGCGGTGTAATTATTGCTTTTTTACCCGGTATGAAGTTAGAATGCCAAGTTGAACAAAATAATGAGAGAAGTATCAAGGAGTATTTACCTTCATCCTTGCGCCATGATAGTTGTGGAGAAATATGATTAATGCAGATTTTTTGAGATAGTCTAACAGCTACTATGCTTTTGATTAGGCTAATCAGGATATTTGATAGCCCTTCTAGTTTTCTGGTCTGTTGCTAGGATTAATATAAATCATAGTATGTACATGATTACCAATGAAAATACAGAAGAAAAGTTGTTTTCCCAATGATTATTTTCTCAATTTACGTCATGAAATCAAGCTCTAAGCTCAGTCCTGGGTTCTTTTCTTCCAGCCTTCATTACTGGGCTGAGTCTCCCTTTTCTCTAGCTTTCGTTGCCGGTCTTTCTGTTCCCTTTTGGTCTTGTCCCAAAAGACAACTAAGCATAGTTTTATAAAGCGGACCGCTTGAACCGGTGCACGGCCGGTTTGGGAGTCGGACCGTCCATGCAGCATAGTTTTATCAAACATTATTCCAACCTGCTAGGAACAAAATTTAAACCCATGTCTTCCCCTCCAGCTGGAAGAATGCTGCTGGAAGTGTTTTGTAACACCAATCACAGAATTTTATTTGTGTACTAATTTGTCATCAAAATATCATTTTTTTACCCAAGATTAAAAAAATATGTACATATACTTATCATTAAATACTTTCATGCATTTCTGTAATAATTTGTGTTTCTTTTATTATTACAAATAAAAGAAACTAATGCTTCACGTAATTATATTAAAACTAAATATTGACTTTTGCAACAAAAATACATATTTTTATTTCATACAATTGTTCAAAAAATAATTTCTAGAAATTATAATTATTATTAAGAAAATATAATTTCATACATGTGTGC
Source organism: Linanthus parryae (assembly GCA_023055425.1). Classification (NCBI taxonomy): domain Eukaryota; kingdom Viridiplantae; phylum Streptophyta; class Magnoliopsida; order Ericales; family Polemoniaceae; genus Linanthus; species Linanthus parryae. The sequence goes on along the minus strand of JALGPY010000002.1, from coordinate 112,381,827 downwards.
CGTTATTAGATTAGCCATTGATATAATTGTGTTTTCCTTACCAAATTTAAATTTTAAAAACATTATGATAATATGTTTTCATAACTTATGTGATGTTTGCTGTGTAATTTGATCAATATCTTGTCATATGTAGGTTTTAGTGTTACATATTAACAAAGTTTATTATATTATATTAATATTTTTAATTATAAAATGTACGGTTCCACCAGTTGAACCGTGGGTCCGACCGCTTGAATCTCAAATCAGTGCCTCTCCAGTTCGGTGACTGTTCCAGTTTTTAAAAGTATTCCAATTTTTCACTAGTTATGATTTGTGAAAGATGACAAAAATTGAAGAAGAATCTATCAGACAACAACCAGAGTGGCCTATTCAATCTGAGAATTCAAAGAGCGCTAATCGTGGAGCGGAACTTAATGGAAAATCTCCAACAAAGTGAAATGCCACTAACAGAAACGAGCATACTCAAGTTCAACCAGGAAGAGGTTGAGATCTGGAATTGAAAACAATAGCAAACCCTCAGGTAATTGTTCATCTGTGTGCTCATAAAGCTCTATTCTCTATTGGACTAAACGTCTTCGATAAAACCTTTACCCCTCATTGGATCATGAATTGAGGAGCTGCCAACCATATGAACTACTCCTCAAATGTCTTCTTTACATACTGTTCATTCATAGTGGTATTATAGTTCATACAGACGAACAAGTATCTTCTGAGATATGTAATATGTTCAAGTATTGACCAGATCAGATTAAGGGATGATCTTGAGTTCAGAACTGGAAACTAAAGCAACCATCATTATTTTTATGAGCACCTCTACCCTGATCAGGAAGGATGTTTTTTCAGGACTGATAATTTGTCCTTTGGTCCTGCCTTAGGAGGTTAAAAAGCTAATGATAAGAACTCCCCTAGAGTAAAATGGAGGTTCTGTGGGTTTTAAAGCTTTCTTATGTGGAAAACAGATCTGTTCACTCTGCGCCTCTGCGGGAACATGAATGAGAGGTGGAACACGGTACCATATGGAATTCAATATGATCATAAAGAAACACACATTTGTGTTGTGTTAGACCAACATAAGACTCCTTCTATGTATCAGCATGTCAAATACTAAACTGATGAGATATCGCTTTCATCACACACTCCATGAGTTAGCTAGTCTTGTGCAACCATGAGTTCAAGCGGACCTACCACCTCTAGGTAAGAATCATTCCAGATTTGAAAAAAATGTTGTTGAAAGTGGAGGTGATCTAGCGGTTAGAAATCATGAAATCTAAAAGACAGTGGCGGCAGCGCACTTTGGTAGTATAGGTGATGTTTAGTATACATATTTCATAGTCTACTCCTCAACTAAGAAGTTATAATGGTAAGATTGAGGAAGAAGTGCCTGAATTCTTTAGTAATCAATGTGTTCCTCCATTTCATCCAATGGCACAACATCAGTGTAGAGTTGTAGACGTGTCCAAAGAGATTTAATACTCGGTGGCTTGTGTGAGAACCTAGATCCATGCATTGGGGAAAAAGAGATAAGTCGCAGTCAATGCAGTACTTTTTCATTTCATTTTTTGGAACATTGTGATTAGAGCAAGAAATAAAGAAGGTTCCGCCCATAAGAGAATGTAACTACCCTGGCGTTTCTCTATAGCGAAATCCACGTTCATCCTGCGGAAAGATGCGCCAGTTAATGATTCATAATAGAACAAGGAGATAAAAGATGACCGAGATGTTAGATAAAATAAAATTAGAATGCCCTGTTTGGCGTCACTTACTCTGTGTTTCTCAATAGGGCTGTAAGATAAACCGAGAAAACCGAATCAACCAACCAAATAAAATCGAATTGACATGGTCAGATGATTTCATGACTTGTGTGGTAGATTTTTATTTTCATGTTTTGAAACATGCCCTTACCGGCGTGGTTTATGGTTTCGTGTATTATATGATATAGAAATTTTGACATATAACTCCCAATCTGTGTATGTTCGCTGACAGTGCGATGCATGCACTATGAGTTGACATATAACCCCGACGTAGTATCGATTATACTGACATCGGGCCCCCAAAAGCAGACATCCGGCATCATATAACTGTCAGCGAACATATACTGCATAGGGGTTATATGTCAAATGCTATACACACATATATATATATATTATATATACATATATATATATATATATATGTATATATCACACACACACGATAACCATATACTCCTTGGTCAATTCAGTTAACCATAGTTTGAAAGTTCCAGAAACCATCAACCAAGCCGGTATGGGCGTTTTTTGAAACTTAAAACAAAAAATGTATCAAACCAATTGATAAATCATCTAGACCATCTCAATACAGTTTGGTTCGGTCGGCTGGATCGGCTTTCTCGGTTAAGCACCCTATTGAGAAACAGAGTTAGTGATGCCAAACAAGGACATTATAGTTTTGCTTGATCTAACATCTCTACCATTTTGTATCTTCTTGTTCTATTATGATTCATTAACTGGTGTATCTTTTCGTAGGACGAACGTGGACACCCTTATAGAGGACCGCCGGGGTGGTTACATTCTCTTCTGCGCCGAACCTTCTTTGTTTCTTGTCTCAATCACAATGCTCTAAATAATGAACTGAAAAAGTATTGCATTGACTGTGACTTGTCTGTGTCACCAATGCTTGGATGTAGGTTGACACACAAGCCACCGAGTATTAAAGCTCTATTGGCATGTGTATACAAATGTGGTGCCGTTTGATGAAATGGAGAAACACATTGATTGCTCAAGTATTCAGGTAATTCATCAATATTATCAAACCTTATTGTAATTTCTTAGTTGATGAAGTAGACTATGATTGTGATGAAATATATACACTATACATCACCTATATTATGAAAATGCATTGCCTCCACTATGTCTTTTAGATTTCTAGATTTAAAGATTTCTAACCATTGGATCGCCTCCATTTTTCAATCACACGTTTTCCGAATTGGGGGATCCGACTTTTCTTACTGTGCCATCAATCTTTATACCATATCACTACTCTTCAGACTAAATTTGGGGAGGACTCCACTTTTAATTACTTACTCTCTCCTATATCTTTATACCATATCACTATTCATTACCCTATAGTATATATCTTTATCACCTCACATCTTTTTTATTAAAACCATGTATGTAATCTTTGATATTAGCTATGTTACTATTCTTTAAAGCATCAATAGTTTGTGTGAATATTCTGACATTGTAATATTTTATCTCCTTTCAAGGTAGACTCTGATATGACAGAAATGCTTAATTGATGCACTGTCAATCTTACAATATCTTTTAAGTTTATTCATAACTGAAACCAAACTATCATTCCAGCATAAAATGAAAAAGAAAACAGAGGTGGTAGTTCCGCTCGAAGTCACTGTAGCATAAGACTAGATAACTCATTCTCCTGCTATATGAAAACAATTGCATAACCCACAAATGTTATGAAACTTATGGCATGACCCAAAAACATTTTAGATAGTGCATTTATGCATGGTGAATATCTAGTAAACTAATATAGAGCAAGGCTAGTGTGGAAAACATGCTTTGAGTGTCCAGTATCCACATATTCTGCCAAATGTATTAATTTACTTTTTTCCTTTATTTATAATATATTCAAAACTATGAAATGATTTTTTGAAAGATCTTTTCCATCTTTTACCCTATCTTCCATCAGAAGTCTCAAACACAGAGAAGAAAAGTTGATCAATTTCACTTACAGCATATTCGATTTTTCAGTATTAGTCGGGATTGGACTAATTATGGTCCAGGGATTGGTTAAAACTAAATAATTTTTACAACAGACTTAGTAAAATAAGGATTATATAGAGAAAAACAATTTCTTAATCCCTATTTTAGTCCCTGGATTGGATGATTCATAGCGTGATACTGGGGTTAATACTCCACAGTAACAAGTATTAGTTATAGTCCAGTCTAGTCCAACCCGGGCTGTCCGAAAAAACTTTTACTCGCTATAAAAGTTACTGATCTCCGCCATGTCGATCTGGCTATGTAAAATTTGCCATTCGATTATCTGACGAGTAACTTCTCTCAAGCTTTTGCAAATCCACCTTTTGTTCATTAATTTATAAGTTCATATCATTATGAATTAGTCAAGAACTCTGACAGCAATTAAATGGGTTCTATCTACTGGTAGAGCATTGGGATAATGTTTGTTCTTCTATAGATGGTTTTCTTATCTAATCAGTGACATTATAACAAAAATATTTTCTTTAAAACTGTCTTCTAACATTGTTTTTTCCTGACAGAGAAAATTCAATTCCTGCAAATAGGAGCACTGCTTTTAGTACATCTCCCGGTTAGTCATAACTCCTCTACTTTCTGTTTATCATGTTCCTCGTCTACGAACTTGAAGCAATTTCTGTTTGGACACATCCTAGGATTATAGTTATCCTTTGATCACACCTTGGGCAGGATTGCAGATAAGGAAAACGAATAACGGTTAAGAGATTGTCTATTTTTCATATTTTTTTTGCATTTAGAGTTACAAAAACCAATAAAGCTCAACAAACTCATTTGGTGACATGTTGAATCCGGATCCCTGGTTCATTTGGTTTGCTCGAGATGAGCGTGCCTGCTCCAAGGTTTAATGGTTAAGAGATTGTCTATTTTTCATTTTTTTTTTTTGCATTTAGAGTTACAAAAACCAATAAAGCTCAACAAACTCATTTGGTGACATGTTGAATCCGGATCCCTGGTTCATTAGGTTTGCTCGAGATGAGCGTGCCTGCTCCAAGGTTTAAGGGCCAGCTAGCCAGTTCTAGTGAGTGAGTTTTCTTTAGTGCTTTTTTAAACAAATAGCATATTGTCATGTGTCCAAATAGAAATAAATTAGATATATTTTGTCAATGATAAGTACCGAGCCCCTGGTATATCATCCGGACAACCGGATTTCACTATTATTTGAAAAAAAATAAAGTTAAATTAGTTTGAAAATACCGGTCCCTGGATCCGAAACCAACGATCCTGTTAATACATAAAACCCTAAGAACAAAAATAAAAACCAACTCTATCCAAATGCTTAGGTTCTTATTTAGAAATAACTAAAAACCTGCTCATCCAAACAGGCTTAATATTTCATTCTAGACTATGTTTATTATTTCTTCAGATACGAGATAAATTAGTGATGGAAATGGGGATGGGTTCAGGTGATGGCATATCCCATACCCGTCTCCGCTTCATATAATTAGAGATGACGTAGTAGCAGGTAACTGGGACTTTTTTATCTTGTTCCCAACCCATCCCGTCTTATACTCTATTTATTGAGTCACAATATAGGTACCTGTGTATTCAGTTAATATAGGTAAATATGAAATATCATGAACACGGGTAAGTCTTGCCCCTACTCCAAAGTCCAAATACTTGGAGAAGATTTGAAACTTCTCGTAAGGATCTGTAGTACAAAACCAGCAAACAAAAAAATTGGTCTGAACGAAAAAGAAAACGCCTACACATTAAAAATGGAACGATTGAGTTTAGTAACAATTGTTATCAACAAATTATAAATTATAATTGAGCAAAAGGATACACATATCACTCCCATATTTGATATTATTTCTTTCAGTAGCACTCTGAATCCACCTTGGATTTTAAGGAAACATGTCATTTTAAACATTCACAATTTTACAAGAAAAATGAAAATCCAATTATCTAATATGCAATGAAAGTGTGGAGAAATTGTAGAACTCAATCTACACTAATTTCAAGAAATAAAACAAAATTGTACTTTCAGATATGGAGATCCAGAGTCAATGCTTTCAAAATAAATCTTTTGCAACAAACGCATATACCAAATGTATATGGGAAATAATCAAATTTAATGGGTATCAGGAATCCAATTCAGGTTAAATAAATTTGTTCTGTCTCTCTCTGAAAGCAGATACCCTGATTGTACTGGAATCATGTGTTTTGACTTATATATTTCCTCTCTCTTACTTTGTCCTTGTAAATTCCTTTCACATTTTGGTCCTGGAGTTTCAAACAGGCAACAATACACCTTAAGTATTTCCTGCCAAAAGAATCTTAAAATTTAAAACTAGTTGTTGGAGGATTACATTTGTATAAAGCACTTTTTGCATACATCTATTACTTGTTGGGAACAGGATTCACACTTATTGTCCTTACAGAAGATACAAACTTACAGGATTTAAAATTGCGCTCTTTATGATAATCTCTCTTTATGATGAGAACATGTTGCCTTTTCGGAATCCAAGGAAACCAGTGCATTCCAATTCTCTTTAGTAATATGGTCATTCCACAGTTTCAATTTCCCGTCTTAAGCATAGGTGAGCTTGCCCCGTTGCTCCTATCTAGTTTGGTCTAGTTGAGCATGTTCACTTCCTTTTCTTCAAAATTGAGAATGTTATATACATAATAATATCGCAATATTTAGTTTCTACCATTTGATATCAGTGCGTTTCCTCGTTAGGTTTACTTGAACCAATTGCATGGTGGTGAAAATAGGTATTAACGTGTACCTCTGAACGTGTAGTTCTGGAGAATTTGGAGAATAAGTCAGCAGTGTTGCTAGTTGTTCTTATACGGAAAGGGAAGAGGATTCAACTACGAGACAGAAGCCATGCTATGAATGGATCAGTGACAGTGATGATGATGATGCTTTCTGAGTTCCAGCTGAAGGTGTATTCTATAAATGGCTGATCTCATTTTCAAAACGTGATATGCTTTCTTGATAGATTGTCTCATCAGTTGTTAGTTTTTCTCTTAAGAATGACAATCTGAGCTTCAAAAACTTAATAAACGGATGAAATTGCAGTTTAGATAACTATGCATTTCGGCTTTAAACTTTTGCTCATCTTTTCTGGATATTTGCAAACTAAGATATGTTAGAGGACTTGGAAAAGTATATATGTACTAGTAGTTATTTAGCAGCTCAAGTTTGTCATTGCAAGATGTGTATACGTTATTTAGGACAAACTTGAATTGCTAAATAACTGGCAGTACATACTTTTCCAACTCCTCTAACATATCAGTTTGCAAATATCTACAAAAGATGAGCAAAAGTGTAAAGCCAAAATGCATAGTAATCTAAACTGCAATTTCATCTGTTTATTCAGTTTTTGAAGATCAGATTGTCATTCTTAAGAGAAAAACTAACTGATGAGACGATCTATCAAGAAAGCAGATCACCTTGATGAAAAATGAGATCAGCCATATATAGAATAGACCTTCAGCCGGCACTCAGAAATCTTCATCATCACGGTCATTGATCCATCCATAGCATGGGTTCCGTCTCTTAGTTGAATCCTCTTCCCTTGTCGTATAAGAACAACTGACGACACCGCTGACTGATTCTCCAAATTCACCAGAGAAAGCATTGTCCTGAACCACACGTTCAGATGTACACATTAGTACTTATTTTCACCACCATGCAATTGGTTCAAGTAAACCTAACAGGAAAAGGAAACGCACTGATATCAAAGAATTATCGTAAAAACTAAATATTGTAATATCATTATTCTCATTTTTTAAGAAAAAGAAGATTTGAACATGCTCTACTAGACCAAACTACAAGCTCATGTAGATTTAGTCCAAGCAGGAACTCATATGCTTAGGGCACTAATTCTTGATATCCATTACTCCCTGATAAATTGAGAAAAATTGTTTTGAACTTTTACGTCCTCTTATCGTACACCTTGATGTAGTGTCTCACAGCTCCACCGGCTTTTCAAAGCCCTACACGTGCCTCTAATTTGTTGGTGACGCTGCATAGGGACTCGTGTTCATGAATCATATGTTCCTAGAGTATCCAAATCTCAACCACGTCCAGCTCTCTTCTAATGTCTGCTAAAGTCAGCACTGAGAAGCTGGCTTGGACCACCGTCAGCCGTCGCCTTCACCGCTGCATCAACCAGGACACCGCTGTCATATGTAGGAAGCTAAATGTACAGCCAGAAATCATGTTGTGGCGAACCTTTCATTGGAAGCTAGATGGGATATACAATAACTGTCTGTCCATATGAGTCTTTCACCGTCATCATTGGAAATTGTTCCTCCTCATCCTCGACAAAACGTTCTCACCCTAAGATCTAGGGTAAGAGGATAAGGATCAACAAGGCCGAGATGTTTCTCTTCATTGACTAAGGTGATGCTCACAGTGTGGACCCCATCTTAATCCCCTGTTTACTAGAAATTCATGGGTGATTCGCAACCGTTGCTTTTACTCTACATTACCTGGACTCGTCGGTTTCGCCGGAGTACCCGGTTCGTACCCGATCCGGGTGCGGGTATGAAATCCGTGTCGATCCGGTAGGTTTCCTCGTGGACGGCTCTCTGTCAATCCTCATCTCAAACGACGAACGACCACTCTCGTCTTTCACTCGCCCATCGTTTGCCACCATCTGTCTGCGCGTCGTCGTTCTCGTCGTTCAGTTGCAGGAACCCTAATTTCTTATTTTGGGTTACTATTATATGTTAACTGGGTTGGGCTTCATCTAGTTTACTAATTACATTTGTTGGGCTTCTTATTTTTCTTACTTATAAATAGGCCCAACTGTAATAATATATTACCAATTTACCAGTGCCCTTTCTATTCATACTTTCTAGGCCCAAGAAACATTATTATTGATGAAGGATTCCTCAATAATTATTTTATTTCAGAATGGTCCTTGATTTGGTAGAACATATTGTTGAACTCCTTAAATATAGTAAAATGGATGCCGAACTTGCACATTGACATACACATAAAATAGAAGAATATATGTATCCCCGCACCCATGTCCAAATTCTGGGTACTTTTCAGCCGAGTCCCCGAATCCTAAATTTAAACAGAAAGGCAAATCCGTTCCTCGGATACACACCCGACGTGACACCCGCACCCGAGTCCAGTTAACGTAGCTTTTACTGTTAACTAGGTTTGTGTCATGATCAGGAGATCTAACTTAAAATATGGGTTTGACTTTCTGCTCCGTGATTACCGAGTGTGGTTAGGATATGAACCAGGTGTTGGGACTGTTGGGTTCGGAACTTATTGGGTGTTTGTCGGATCCAGGATTGCTGAAAGCTTATTGTTCGGATGCAGGGCTGGGTTGTCCAAACCCGTCCATTGTCATCCTAATTACTAACTACGAGGGTAGACATTGTATTAATGTGAAACGTCATTATTTTTAAAATTACACTATCCATTTCACAATTGGCACTGAAAATTAATAATTTCAAGTTAAGTGTTAAAGTGAAAAGCATACCAGCATCTTTGCAGAATGGGGGAAATTAAATGAGACGAGCTTTGATGGATCAGTCTTGCCTCTACTTCAGAAGTTCATAGATTAAAAGTTGAAACTTCTTGTAAAGAACTGCAAAACAAAAGCAACAACTGAAGTTTGGTAATTGAATTGAACAGCTTTTGACATAAAGAACTGAACAAACAAATTTAATAGCACTTGATCCAAATATGTAAAAAAGTAATTTATGCACAAAATAAATTAAAATATAATCCACCTTGAATCTTAGAGATATCTGCACTTTTAACAAGAAACATGATTATACAACTTCTTTCGTATGTGGATCATAGCTGTCAAAGTTTGATATGTATCGTGTATCGGTAATAGGATTTTACATATCGTTTACCATATCATGTATCCTAACCACAGACACCATTCTTAAATACTTCAGAAAGTTATGCCGGCTCTTATACTCTCGCATTTTGGCAAACATGTTATGTATTTAATTATATACTCCTCATTTTATTGAAGTAGATAAAGGTTTTACTCGGATATGGAATGTACCTAACATTTATTCTAATAGTCTCATATGTTGGTTTGGTAGCTAACAAGTAATAACATGTTATGTATAAGAAATATTACTACAATTATAAATTTGGAATACTAAAATTAATTAGTGATCGATAATCAGTCCCCATTCCCCACGGCTAACACGACGGTATTCCAACCACTACTACATGATGGTACTCCACTTATGTATGGTAAATAGAACAATTAGTCATTCATCTGGTATCTTCTTCAGTCTTTTTCCTCTCATGGACTGATGAACTACAAATAATTCAAAATAGTGAGGTAGAGGCAAACCTGGAGAAGTACGACAATCTAACAAAAATCTTCATATAGTCCACATAATATGAAGTTTGATATGGATCGACCCTGTTCCAGTCCCGAACGTATCGGGTGATTCACGATGGGATATGCATCACTCGATACAGCTCGATACACATTCATTAGCGATATGACCACTGATATATAACGGTGATGGGCTGTATCGATATGTATCGAGTATCGGACGATAATGACAACAGAGATACAGATTCCCTTACAAATGAAAAAAACTTCTGAGAATACAATCTGAGAATTTATGTGCATATGTAACAAGAAACATGATTAGCCATGGTGATTATTTGATATATCATATAAATAGCCTAAGAAAGTATAGAACTTCATCTACATCGATAGAAAAATGGTAAAACAATAACACTTACAAATCATGTGACTTGAGATCGAGCGTGAATGATCCTGAAAGAAATCTGTTCCAACAAGTGCTCTGTTAGAATCGAGAGAATAAGCAGACGGGAGATGACGGCCGCATGTTATTGTAAATAGAACCCTAAGTACACCAAGTTAAGAACTAAAGCTATTGCCCAAGGTGGTTGGGCCTCGTGGTACACAACTTGGCTGCATCAGAGCTTGTAAGGAGGGTTCCTCTGTGCATGGCCCGGCCCAGAAAAATGCGTGAGCAATATCTCCCAAAGAAGTGAAAACTATCTCATCTTGGCGGTGGGCCCCTGGCAGCTTAAATTGTGGCTGAAGGGGTTTAAATGTATTTTAAAATCATATATTTACGCCGGATTTTTTTTTCAATTACATCCTTGTCTTTTTATTTTGAACATGCAGTTACAAATTACATCCTCACATCTTTCCTTCCGAGAAATTTTCTTATTGCAAACTCAATGTTGGAGAATTACATTTGAGATTTTTACGTTCAAAGCACTACTTCCTTTTCCTAATATAAACTCAATTGAACCGATATTCTAACCTCCCTCTCCTTAATAATTCTCATAGCCGCCTGGAGAAACTTCCAAGAACAGGGTATTATTTTATGGTAAGTCTTGATACTTGAAAGATTATATTGAAACAACTTTCCTAGTTGATGACTTGACGGTAGTCTGCTTTTAGCTTCTGGTATGGCTGATGAAGTTGTAATTTTGCTGATCTATTTTGATATTATCAGTCCTTGCGGCCTTTGGACTTGTGTACTTCCAAGTTAATCGATGATGACGACACTCCTTTTGCAAATGAGTTTGGTTTAGGAGCTCCCAATTTGTTCAAATTTCTTGTTGGTCGCTTAAAATACAATTGGCCTTTAAACTAAATAACCAAATCTTCTTTGGGCTTTTGTACAAATAGCTGATTAGATTGACAACTATCATGACCAGCATGATAGAATTACTTGTTTACCCAAGTACCAGTTTACGTAATGGTAAGGTAGAGCTGTAAAACAGCTGGAACCCCAGGCCCGGCTGGCCCTACCGGGGACTGGACAGAACCCCCTAGAACCAGATCGGTTCAGGGTGGGCTGAGCCAGCCTGTTGTCACTCATATATATATATATATATATATATATATATATATATATATATATATATATATATATATATGTAGATATAGATATAGATATAGATATGCTTGTAAGAATAGGATCACACCATGTGAAGAAATCATGTATTATTCAAAATCATACACTTCTAATCGATTAAAAAGTGTATAAAATAATAAAATGTTAGGAAAAACTGAATCACTATAGTTTTAGGTTGGCACCCAAACTTACAAACTGTGGGGCTTGCAAGATAGGAGAAGGATGAGAGTGGAGAAGTTTGAGCTTGAGGAATGAGGATGAATACTTCAATAGAGGGAACTTCACTTTGAAGATTTAAACTTAGGAGTAGAGAGTAGTATGAGTGAGTTGTTTGGAGTGAGGATGAATGAGGGAGGGTAGCATTTATAGAGAAATGTTGGACGGGTATGCTGGACATTCTATTAAGTTTTAGGGGGTTCTTGGACTGAAATACCCCCAAGTTAGCTGTTAAATGGCTTTTTTGGGTGGGGGGTGAAAAGGTCATTGAAATTGAAAAGTAGCCGTTGTGGAGGGAGATAGTTGTTGGAACCGGTGGTCTTGGCGGGCCGGGTTTCAGTCAGTTGGTGGGCTGTTCCTGGTTGGATCACCATGCGGCTTGGTCCGGTTCTGGGTTCCTGGCGATCCGGGCCGGTTTGGCAGTTCCCGATTCCTAGAACCAGCCCAGACCATGGGTTGTGGCGTTCTAGGAAGCACGGCTGCTGCTTCTAGAGGCTTTGTGGATACAGCAGGGTCATTTTGAAATTTTTAATATAGAGATCTAAATACAAACTACAATTTAATTAAAAGAATGTGCTTCTATTACGACTTCTGAACATATGATGTGTATTATCGACTTTGTAGATGTGTTTGGGTTATGCATAATTTGGGCCACTATTGTATTCATTTTTATTTTTTTTGGTCCACCTTATTTTCCTCTTTTCGTGTAAATGAATATCTCACTATATATATATTATATATATATATATATTATATATATATATATATATATATATATATATATATATATATATATATATATATATATTGTCACACCTTGGAGGCGCTCCCACATTCGTGCTTCTTGGGTGCGGGCTATGGACGGTTCAGGACCACTGCAGGTACGTGCTGGTCCGGTTCAGCGTTGGAACGGACCGGTTTGGCTGTCATCCGGCCCACATGACAGCTCTATGCTAAGGTTTAAAGGCTAGGAAAGAAATCAAGACAATTCGTGCGTGCTATCAGGTTTGACCTTTATATCAAATGGATTCCGTCATGGTATGAAATAGTGCGGTTACTGTGAAAACAATATGTTTAATGGTTCTTTAGAATGTACCTGGTAAATCTTTTGTTGTAGAGTTTCAGAATGTGTTTCATTTTGACATTTCATCTTTGTGCTTGCAGCTCATATGGAACTCATGGAAAGAACTTGGACACACTGGTGAAGAATGTTCCAGACATGGAACAGCTCCCAAACGTCGCGATGCACTGGTGAAGAATGTGTGCGCTCCACAAATGAATTTGTTTTTTGCTTGCATGCCTTCTCTGTTAAAAAGCAAACTTACTAAACATTCATGTTCTCCTACAACCTCATACAGCATACAGCTAAAACAAGAGAGGTACATGGAAAATGGCACCATACCCAACCGTCCAACTATGCAATTTGTATAAGCGCGGTGGTATCTGACAATTATGTACCACTCCGTCTTTGCTCTTTGTTCCCAATTTTTTTTTGGACGTCTCTCCTCTTTCTTCTCATTTTCTATTTGGGTAACCTTAAGCAGATGAAATGACCACATTATCCTCACAAATTATACCCCACATATTTTTTCCCCTTTCCCAACCCCACTCACTCATCACTACCAAGCCTTATCCTCTAACCACACACAGTAGAGAGGCAGAGGCGGAGAGAAACAAGCCCTACAGAAGCTCCTCCCTCTCTCCGTCGCTCGAACGGCAGTGGTGTTTTGTCGAACGTCAACGGCTGTGGAAACCCAGGCGATCTGGTCCTTTCTTTCCCTCTCACTCAGATCGGCGCGGATGATCGGCTGTAGGGTTTATGCCTCTTCTTCTTCTGCTCTCGTCTCCCTCTCTATCTCTTTTTCTCTCTCTTTTGTTCATACGGGGAGGTTGGAAACCCAGGTTGTATGTGTAGATCTGTAAACTTGATCTTTTTTCTGTGGCTATTGATTGAAGATCTGCTTCTTTTTTTATTGAAGATACGCTCCTCTCCTGTTTTCTCATCCTTTCTCCTCTATCTCATCCTTTCTTCTTCTTCTTCTTCTTCTTCTTCTTCTTCATGTCCTCTTTTTTCTCCTTTCTCATTTGATTAAGATTTGTAAATTATTTAATCTGTTGTGAAAAAAATTGGTTTTAGATCTGTATACATGTGTTTTGGATGTGTTAATTGGTTTTAGAGCTGTCAGGTGGTGGTGATGTGTGGTGGTGGTCTTACTGTTGGGGGTAAGTGAGGGCCATATTTGATGGTGGCTGGTGGTCTGGTTGATGTTGGTGGTGGTGTGGTTGGTGGTGGTGTCTCTGTGAGATAGAATAAGGAGATAGAATTTGAATTGCAAAATAGTCCAGGGGCATTTTAGACTTTCTGTCTCTCCCATTGTTCCAAGAGCCCAGCCGCCATGGGAACATAGAGGAGAGACAAAGTGGTACTACATATACCGGTAGTAGTACCCTAGATTTTTCCTAGAGGTATTTTAGTAATTTATTTTAATTTATGATTTATCTATTTTTTTTTGAAATACATATACCGGTAGTAGTACCCTAGATTTTTCCCAGAGGTATTTTAGTAATTTATGATTTATTCTAATTTATGATTTATCTATTTTAGTTCTTCCCTAGGCGCAGAAATTAATTATTTGTTGAAGTTATTCATGTATTTCAATTCGCTCTTTTCTAAAATTTATATTCAACTTTCTATTTAGTTTACCTATAATTTGTTGTCCCAAATTTTATCTTCAAAACCGTCAAATTATTTTCCAGACAAATTTCGTTTTTTTAAGAATGGAGGATATGATATGATAGCATCTCCATATCGTATCTCGTGTTTGTATTTGAGTAGCGGATATGGGGAGCATATCATATTCCTCCTTATCTATTCTTTTATTTTTTGCCTTCGAAAAATTGAAATTTTATACCATCTCCCCCAAGTATACACAGGAGAAGATAAGAGTATTATTTTTTTGATTAATTTGTCCTCATCAAGTACGTAAAATTACACATTATAAACATAAAATTTGATCTCATAAATTATGCTGGTGCCCTTTTATTCAAATACTACTCTCACACTCCAAAAACCGTAGACACTTCCCGGGGCAGAGTGAGACCTAGGTGGGCCCTCGTTTCCGCTTTCTTCTCCATCTTCATCTTTGAGTTTTCATCTGATAGCTTCTCGACTATTGTGAAAGTGATTTCCGACCCAGTGATTCCCGAGGTGGAATTTAGCTGGATCAATTTTCCCGAATCTCCATAATCATCTCCCTAGGCATCAGCAATTCCATCATAATATATATTATTGTGTTTCAAAAATCATTATTTTTTTTTTGTTGAAAGAGTCATTTTCATAAAAGCAAAGACAAAGTACAACACCACTGAGCAACAAGAGACAAACAAAGGATACAACAATAAAGCAGGAAAAAGAAAGTACCCAACCAAGTCGAAGCTACAACAACACAACTGAGAGATGACACTACTAACTACCAAGACAAACAACTACACAACGACACTACTACAAACAACTACCATTACAAAGGGTGATTATCAAGAAGAGAACATTTAGCAGCTTTGTGAGCGATTGCAACCATACTCCGTTGGACTTTAGTGATACTGCAGAACTTCAAAAGCTTGGAAGCATTCCAAATCCTCCCAATGATCGGCTCATCCTGAACGGGGGGACTGGAGGTGCCCTGAATGAGAGATAAAACAACAGTACAATCAGTATTAATATTGATGAACATGATGTTATGATGGATGGCAAAATTAATGGCATTTTCAACAGCAAGAAGTTCCGTTTGTTGAGCACTCGATGCAACACATTTTTTTCCAATAATCCAAGGGGATCCATCTGCTCCAATTGTGTGGAGGCCAAAGCTTGAGGTGAAGAGATTCGCTTTCCAAGCTCCATCCACGAAGATATCCTTGAGAGGGCGCGTTAAGTTGCCCTCGGTCTTATCAGCGACTACAATGGAGCTTTGAACATTAGGACGAGTAGTAGGAGGGGCGGTATTTGAAAGGAGAAACCTTTCGTGGTTCATAGTTGCTCGTATAGTATCGATTGAGAAGTTCATATTGTTGAAGACCACGCCACATCTTTCTCTCCAAATGCTCCAAAGAGTATGGATAGCCGGGATATCTTTTGAAAGGATGAAACCCCAGAGAGTGTCTTCAAAGGAGGACCCATTCCTGTTAGGTGGAGGCCCAGAATCCCAAAGGGGGTCACTGAAGGGCAATTGAAGAAGAGGTGGTCCAAAGATTCTTCATGGCTGTTGCATAAATGGCAAGTATTCAAATAAATACAAAGTCTACGGCTGATGAGATGTCTTGTAGGAAGTTTTTGATGTGCACACTTCCAAAGGAATGATTTCCACTTTTCTGGCACATTTAATCCCCAGATTTTTCCCCAGTTTCCATTTGACATCAGAGGCCATTGGTCAAGAATGATGTGGACAGCAGGAAACAGAGAAGGGACATTATCCTCATTGAGAAAGTTATATCCTGACTTCGTGGTATAACCGCCTGATTTGGTGAAGGGCCAAATTATCTTATCGCTATCAGGGTTGAGGGGAAGCTGGATTGCCAATATTCTGAAAGCAATGAAGTCAGGAACAAAAGACCTGATTGCATGAACTTTCCAATATTGCTTGTTGTCACGAATCTCGATCCAATCATTGACTTTGACCTCGGGGTTGAGGGTAGAGGGGCCTATAAGCGTGAAGAGAGGTTCTTTCATACCAGGAATCCATCTTTCATTCATGATGCTGACACTCCGGCCATTTCCAATCTGCCACCTGTATCCTTTTTTGATAAGGTCACGACCGTATATGACACTTTTCCAGGCCCATGAAGCATTGCTAGGGCTATTAACCTCCAAAAAAGATTTCTTCCTGCAATATCTGTGGAGAAGGATCTTGGAAACAAGCAGGTTAGGAAATTTAAGAATTCTCCAAGCTTTGTTAGCCAACAGAGCCTGATTCATCCAATTAATATTTCTGAGGCCAAGACCTCCTCTAGATTTTGAAAGTCTGATGGTTTCGTTCGGAATGAGCCTGAGAGGGGCTTTTTTGTCCGGATTCCACCAGAATCTCAAAATTTGGTTTGATATTTCATCATTAAGAGTGGAGGGAAGCCTGAAGGAGGAACAAACGTAAGTTGGGAGAGCTGACAAGACTGCCTTAGCAAGAGTGAGCCTTCCCGCATCATTGAGGCACTTACCCTTCCAGCCTTCCAGCCTAGAGGAAATCGCTTCTCTCGTGAAGCAAAAGATGTCCTTCCTTTTTTCCTTTGTGACAATTGGAAGGCCCAGATAGGAAGAGCTGGAGCTCTCGATAATCACTTGGAGAAATCTACTGAAGATTTCACCAAGCTCAATGGGAATGTTAGGACTAAGGATAAGAGAGGATTTTGCATTGTTGACGTCTTGCCCTGAGACCCTACAAAAGTTTTCCAGAGCTGTTCTTAGATTTGCACAGTTGGAGAGGAAGGGTTGGAAGAAGATGAGGCAATCATCCTCAAAGAACAGATGAGAAAGCTTAGGGCCTCCTCTGCTAAGACTAATGCCTGGACAGGCACCAGAGCAATTGAGATGGGTAAGATAGATCGAGAGAGCTTCAAGGAAAATGATGAAGAGGTACGGGGAAAGAGGATCTCCTTGTCTCAACCCTGCCTTGGGGTGGATCCTTTTCCAGGTCCCGTTAACAAGAGCAGAGAATGAAACCGTGGTAACACATTGTAGAAAGAGATTCACCCACGTGTTTGGGAAACCCATTTTCCTTAAAACCTTCTCTAAGAAATACCAGTTGACCATATCGAAAGCCTTACTCATATCGAGTTTGAGGGCTCCAAGATGGGTATTGCCGCTATTGGTATTCCTGATCTTTGCAAAAAACTCATTAGCAAGCAAAGTGCTATCCGAAATGAGGCGACCAGGAACAAAAGCATTCTGTTGTTCCGAGATAGTGGTCGGAAGCACTTCCTTAAGCCTATTAGCAAGAATCTTTGATATTATTTTATACATGGACGAGCATAGGCTGATTGGACGGAGTTCGCTTGGCTTTTCAGGGTTAGGGGTTTTGGGAATAAGCGCAAGAAATGAGTAGTTGAACTCCTTAAGGAGGAAACCCCTGTGAAAGAAGGAGCGCACAACTTCCGCAACAGATGGACCAACAACATCCCAGTTTTTTTGAAAGAAGACACCGGGTAAACCATCCGGGCCAGGGGATTTGTATGGGCCAATGGAGAAAACAGCCTCCTTGATTTCTTCCGAAGAAACAGGCCTATTAAGAATATTGATGCATTGATCATCAAGAACCGGGAACTGAAGATTCCATCCATCCCAGTTATCAATGTCAACGTTGTCAATCCTAGAGGCACCGAGGTAAATAGATTCGAAGTGATTAGAGATAAGATCCAAAAGGTTATCCGGATCCTTGATCCAGTTACCCGACAAATCCTGGAGGCCATCAATCCTGTTTCTAGCGACTCTTTTCTTACATGTTTTATGGAAGAAACGAGTATTTCTATCCCCCTACTTGAGCCACTTAATCTTGGCCCTTTGAGCCCACAGAATCTCCTCTTGGGCGAGGAGATCATCGAGCTCTTTCCTGAGGTTCCTTTCGACTGAGATAGAACTAGTGTTACCAAGAATAGATTGTATTTGCTCAAGATTGTTTTGAGCCAAGACAATCCTTTGGTTGAGGGAACCAACACGTTTTCTCCGCCAAACGTTAAGATTATTTTTAAGAGCTTTGCATTTTGCAGCAAAACGGAACGCCGAGGAGCCAAAGAAAGTTCCCTGCCAGGTTGACCTAATGATGTTGGAGCACTCAGGGTAGCGCAGCCAGAACGCCTCAAAATGAAAGCGTCTAAATCTAGGCCTAGAAGAATTAAGGACATGAAAGACGCATGGACCATGATCAAAACCCATGATGGGGAGATTGTGGAGGAAGGACCCTTGGAATTTAAGAGCCCAATCCGGGTTGTGGAACCCTCTATCCAACCTTTCAAATGTAGTGAAAGGGGAAGGCCTGTTATTGGTCCAAGTGAAGCGAGGTCCTCTATATTGGATTTCCGAGAGGTTGAGGTTTCCAAGGAAAGATCGAAAATCCTTGATTCCCGGAATCCAACGATCCTTCCTACACCATTTTTCACTTGGATGCAGCACCTGGTTGAAGTCCCCTATACACAGGAGGGGACCGTCAACATTTGCAAGGTGGGATTCAATGGCATTCCAAGTTTCCTTTCTGGAATCGCAGTAGGGGGAACCGTAAATACAGGCGAGAAAGAAAGACCCTAAGTCACAGGAAATGGAGCAGAGGATAAGGTTGTTAGACGCAATCAGGGGAGAAACACTAACAAAGTTTTTCCAGCCTAGGCAGAGGCCACCAGCCAGTCCAACAGAGTTCACACCACACGTGGAGTTGAAGCCCCAAGACTTAAAAAGAACACTACATTCCAAAGTAGAGCCCTTAGTTTCAGACAGGAAGAAAAGAGACAATTTATGATCAATGGTCAATTTATGAGCTGAATGAACTACCAGAGGATGACCCAAACATCTGCAGTTCCAGCTACCAATGATCATGGCGACTGCAGTGGTTGTTCTATGGAGAAGAAAAATCATTGCTATTGGGACCGCTTTGTTCCGCAATTCCATGCAAACAGAGAAAAAAGACAGAGAACTTGAGAAGCCCTCGTAACTGGAGGGGTATTCAATATAAACACCATAACAGTTCGACATATACACACCATACCTTCCTTCTTTATTAACAAATGGTTAAACAAAATAATTAAACTAAATAAATGGCATACATGTCATCTTCGGAATTATTTTACTTTCATTTCCTTTTTAATAAATACATCTCCATTTTCTGCCTTAATTATGTAATCAAAAATTATAAATTATTATATTGAAGTATTTTAATTAGTTTGGTAACTACGAAGTGATAAACCAGATAATGGAACTTTCAACAGCATTGTAGGAAAAGTTCGTCATTTTCACATATATCCTTAACCACATACCCTATAGTACCCAAGATACAGTAAGTCAGCATATCATATTTGGCCACATAATACATATCCCACAGCATAAGCCATTCGCCAACGTATCATATCCGCTAACGAAACGAGGCCTATAACTCCACACATGATGCCTCCATCACTGCCAAAAGTGACCTCACACAGTCCAGTTTTTTCCTGCAACCTCCATCAGTTTCTCCTTATTTCTTCCCCTTTTTATACTTGTTTTCCTCTCGAAAACAACCTCAAAACTAACATCAACCACCACCAACGAAGCAACCCACCACCATCATCACCATAACCATCAACACCACTGCCATCAACCACCACCTCTAATATCCTCCACATCACTCCTTGTCTCACTCTAGGCCACCCTCTCTCCATATCTTCATCTGTTTTTGCCCGAACCATTCACCACCAACAACCTCCCTCACTCCTCTCCTCTGTAGCTTCCCCTGTCCACTATTTTTTGTGGAACCTGTAGATCACCGGCACACACCACTGGCTCTACCATCACATCCATGTCCATCTCTCTCAGTCTCTGCCGCTCTTTCAGTCAGACCAGGACAAGCAGCAGCAGCTAATGGGAGCAGCTAGCAGCCAAAAAAATTGGAAACAAAAAGAGAGAACGGGGTGGTACATGTGAAATCTCTGGTCGTGAAATAATGTTTATGATCTATACCATATCATTATTACAATTAAATTTAGGGTAAAAGTAACTTCCCCCATATCTTTTGATGAAATTCCACTTTGCTTCCTTGACATTTGAACAATTCCACTTTGCACCCCTGCTAACTGACAGACCTAACGGAACTGTAAAAATGCAATTTTATCCCTACCTTTAAAGCCACCCTCTCTCTGCACTCTCATGCTTGACAACCGGCCTTCCTCCTTCAACCCACCAAGAACACCTCCTCCCAATCAAGACCCGTCATCCTGTTGGAATAGGTGCCCTAGATGCAATCTTTTTAGAATGAGAAGTGTTTTTGGATAGAAACATTCATTGTATTATTTATGCAGATATTTAATATAATGAAGTCCTTAGATTGACAATATGTTGTATATCATAAATATCCATAGTCAATTATATTGATTAACATGACGATCAACTATAGACTAGTATGGGGTTGGATTGATATGGAGATATCACGATCCAACACATGGGTATGTATTAGGATTAATAGCATACTGGATTGACCCATAACGAGAAGGCTACATACGGGTTATGTGAAGTCACAAGTTCTTATCGTAGTGACAACGGTATTGTCATCCTTAGACTTGAAGTCACTAGATCCTCTAGTTGTGGATTGTTGTATTTTGACATCGTCAGACGCTACACCGTGACTGGGAAGTAATAAAGGCGTTTTTCGGATACAATAAAGAAGCAAGCTTAGAGATGGTAGTGACGTAGATATGATTTTTCCCTCCCACATAACGGGAGTAGATATCCACGACCACTCGAGGGATGGTGCTCACAGAATGTCTGGCCAGACTTAGATAAATCAATATGGGATATTGATGCTATCTGCATGGATGAGACTATTCCCAAGATCGTGAAACTATGGATTGAATATACGATTGTGACTTGTATGTATCGTGTCCAATCCGGATATAGAGACAAAGGGATGAGACAATACTTGCACAAGGTATGTCGGATGACTACTTCTATTAGTTGGGTAGCACGGATGTCTGGCTGGAGGCCGCTCCATGTTAGTAAATTGTTACTACCAACTAAATAGAAACCTATGGGGTCACACTCCATATGGATTAGACCGGACCAGGGAAGTAATTAATATGATTAATTAATTAGAAGGATCAATACGCAATAGCTTGCAAACTTAGTAGGACTAATTTGCAAGTTGGACTAATCCGTGTATGGACAGGAATAGGATAGGGGCTTTTATACAGTCAACAAAGAGTTGTTAGACTATATTAAGGCACTCCTAGCTTCCTTCCCACTAACTAATGCTCATAAAAAATTGAATGGGAGAGAAAATTCAGGAGAGAGAGAGAGAGAGAGAGAGAGAGAGAGAGAGAGAGAGAGAGAGAGAAATCAAAGGAGGTCGTCCGCCCCTTGGTCCGCCCCCTACCCGTCGGCCACAAAGAGGGCCGGAGCCCCTCTTTGGTGATTCATTGCGTGATCTTCTTCTTCTTCCTTCAATCCTTGCTAGCACAGAGGCTTGAAGGATCCGGGTTCAATCATAGGAATGGACTAGCCATAAAGACGTGAATACAATTTCACGTGTGAAGTCATCAAAGGAGATCCAAAAGGTACTTTGACACTAACACCTTACTATCGTTATGCTGTCTCTTCCTGTGATTATTGGAGGGTCTTGAACGGATTAATTTATGTTAATTCCGCATCGTATCCGTTATCAAAACCCTACAGTGGTATCAGAGCCACAGGTCGTAGAGCATAACATAGTTTATGTGTTACGATTTATGTCGTTTTACACTTTAAATTGTTGTTTATCGCGTAAAACGGACAAATCAAGCATATAGATACAATTCTTCAATAATTCAATCAAATAAGATCTAATATTACATGGGATGTATGGATTAGTGAATTTGAATCACATAGGATGTGAATTTTTGGATCTTGGTAGCTACGGTTTGGGAACATGCTTGGAAAAAGGGTTTTTCAAACATGGAAACAACTAAACTTGGGCAACAAGGATTAGGAGTTGTTTTGGAAATAACTCCCACAAGGAGGATTGACCCCCATTGGGACCGTCCCTCTTCCTTTCCGCCCAATACGCCATACGGCCTAGGGCCGAACTGGCCTAGGCGCGTGCGGGTCGACCGTACGGCCTAGGGCCGGCTGGCCCCTAGGGCTTGTGGTGGTCCTTTAGGGTTTTGGCCAAGCTTGGGGAGCCCTATTGGACTGTTTTGACCCTACCACATCCAAAAACAATTAAAATTGATCAAAAGCGTTAAAATTGGATTTTAAATGTTTGTGTGCTTATTGCATGGTGATTGGATATGCCCTTAGGTTGTGGTTTGTTGTGGTTTGTTTCACGGCATGCGAGAAGATCAATTTAATGTAATAATTAATTAAGCTTTACGGTTTGCGAACCGATCTTTTTCTCAACTTGTGGGATCTTTTTATTTAGTCTAGATGCTAGCTAAAAATAGATAAAATAGTTAATAATCAAGACATGGAGAAAAGAAGCCTAAAGAAATGGAGAAACCACAAGAAGACGACAATCCAAAAGAGCTATGGAGCATGGACCAAAAGATAGAGGCACATGGAGACGAGCTTTCTATTTTAGGGTTCACAGATATTCTCATTGGCTTGAGAATATCTTAGATTAGAGGCCATATCCATATCACGTTAATTTTTATTTTGTGGTTGTCTATTGTATTGTCTTATTATTCATTGTTGATGTATGGATGATGCATGCAAAATTGATAATTAGATAATAAACAATCCGGATCTTTTATTTGTGAGTTAGCCCAACTTAAAATAAATATATCAGTTGATATGGATCAACAAAACAATTTAAAATTGAAAAGAAAATCCCTCAATTTAAATATTGCGATTTGCATTCTCGTTACTTAAACACTCTTCATGATCATGATTATGCCCTTAGGTTGGACGCAACTGGGTGATTTTAATAAGATTAAAAGCCTAGAGGCAACCAATTGAGATTATCCATGGGATGGATAAATAAGGTTTATTTGCCCAATTGAACCAAGATTTGCATAAGGATGCAATTGGAAATTGTTCCTACCTAAATAACTAATTTTGGGTGCTTGCCAAAGCAAGCTCAAAAGAAGTGAAATATGGATCTTGGCACCCACTAGAAAATATAATGATATTTTCCGCATTAATATTTGAGAGTTATTAATCCGAGAAAAACAGTGGGAGCTATGTTTAATAATCTAGCAATTATTAAATATAGTTATTAAATCACTAAATACTAAAATTTATATATTTCTCATTTTGCAGAATTCCAATGGCAAACAACTCATCAAGTTCATCACACTCCCTACACGCTGTCCTTGAGAAGGACCAAGATTTCTAGAACCAACTTCCTAGACTGGTAGAGGAACTTGAGAATCGTTCTCAAGCAGGAAAAGAAACTGTACACTCTAGAGGAAGAAGTTCCTCAGGCTCCAGAGAACAATACCGCTGCAGCCCTATAGGCGCATCAAAAGTTTGTTGATGATGCTAATGATGCGGCCTGCCTGATGCTTTGTACCATGTCCTCTGAGCTCGAGAAGCAACATGAGAACATGGCTGTGTTCGATATGATCGCACATTTGAACCAGCTCTTCCAAGAGCAGGCTTTGGTTGAGAGGTATGAAGTCTCCAAGGCATTGTTCAAATGTCATATGTCATAGGGAAACCCGATGGGACCTCATGTACACCGAATGATCGGGTACTTGGAGAATCTCGCACATCTTGGATTTCCGGTGGGTCAAGAGTTGGCCACAGATCTTGTTTTGCAATCGTTGCCTGAGAGTTATGTACAGTTCATCATGAACTATAACATGAACGAGATTGTGAAACCTCTTCCAGATCTACTCAATATGTTTGGGACAGCTGAACAAAGCATCAAAAAGGGAAAGGGCAAGGCCATAATGATGGTGCATAAAGGGAAGGGCAAAAGGTTTGCCTCTACCTCCAAAGGAAAAGACAAGGCAGTTTCTAAATCCTAGGAAGTTGCTCTTAATCCTGTTGGTGGCGTTGCCAAGGGCGTGAAGAAGGGTGATTGTCACTACTAAAGTCAGCCTGGACGGAAGAGGAACTGCCTAAAGTATCTGGAGGATAAAAGGCTTGGAATAGTTATTCCACCACCACCAGGTATTTTTGTTATAGATGTCAATATTACTTACTCTTCATCTTGGGTATTGGATACTGGATTTGGATCTCACATTTTTTGAAATGTGCCGGATCTAAAGAGAAGTAGAATATTGGCTAAAAGAGAGATAGATCTGCGCGTTGGGAATGGAGCAAAGGTTGCTGCAATGGCTGTAGGCGTGTACGAGCTGTCTCTGCCTTCAGGATTAGTTTTAGAATTAAATAATTGCTATCTTGTGCCTGCTATGAGCACAAAAATTATTTCTATTTATTGTTTGGAAAAGGAAGGTTTTACTATTTCAATAAAGGAGAATTGTTGCTCCATTTATTTTGAGAATATTCAATATTGTAGTGCGCAATTATTTAATGGATTGTATATCCTTGATCTAAGCAATCCTGTCTATAACATAAATATCAGGAGGATTAAAATGAATGATTTAAATCCTGCTTATCTATGGCACTGTCGTTTAGGCCATATAAACGAGAAACGTGTATCTAGACTCCATAAGGATGAATTTCTAGACTCATTTAATTTTGAATCATATGAGACATGTGAGGCTTGTTTATTGAGAAAAATGACAAAGTCCCCTTTCAATAAGAAAGGTGAGAGGACTAGTGAGCAATTGGCGCTCGTGCATACAAATGTATGTGGGCCATTTTCCGTGCCTGCCAGGAGTGGTTATGTCTACCTCATTACGTTTACTGATGATTTCAGTAGATATGGATTTGTATACCTTATGAAGGTCAAATCCGAATCCTTTGAAAAGTTCAAATAATTCAAGAATGAAGTATAGAAGAAACTTGGAAAAAGTATCAAGGCTCTACGATCGGATCGTGGAGGAGAATACTTGAGCCAAGAGTTTGACGACTATCTTAGAGAGTGTGGGATAATATCCCAACTCACTCCACCCGGAACGTCAAAATGGAATGGCGTGTCCGAGAGGAGATCAAACATTGTTGGACATGGTTTGATCTACGATGTGTCAAACAGATCTTCCATTATCCTTTTGGGGCTACGCTCTATTGGGTTCAGCTTTCACCATTAACCATGTTCCATCTAAATCGGTCATGAAGACACCACATGAGATGTGGAGTGGGAGGCGTCCCACAGTGGCGTTCATGAAGATTTGGGGCTGCGACGTCTGTGTAAAACGTTTCAGACAAACTCGGGCCTAAGTCGGATAAGTGTAAGTTTGTGGGATATCCTAAGGAAACTAAGGGATATTACTTTTACAATCCAACTGAGAACAAATTGTTTGTTTCTCGGACAGACGTGTTTCTAGAAAGAGAATTTGTCTCTAAAGAAGCAAGTGGGAGGACTGCAGAACTTGAAGAAGTTCAAGAACCACAAACTATTGATCCTGGAACATGAACAGGAACCACAAAGTGTTATGGAAGAACCTGTTCAAGAACACAAGAACTTCGTAGGTCGAGTAGAGTGTGCCAGGAGCCAGAGAGGTATGGACTTCTCGTGATTGAATCTGGCGATACGTTGCTCATAGATGATGAGCCTACTACCTATGGAGAGACCATGAAAGGGTCTGAATCTCAGAAGTGGTGCAAGGCCATGGAATCAGAGATGGAATCCATGTATATCAACAAAGTATGTCGGTGGAACCACCCCAAGGGGCACGCCCCATAGGGTGCAAGTGGGTCTTCAAGAAGAAGACCGACATGGATGGTAATGTGATTCCCTATAAGGGCCGATTGGTGGCAAAAGAATTCAGACAGATTCATGGTATAAACTATGATGAAACCTTTTCACCAGCCGTAATAACCAAATCCATTCGAATCCTACTTGTTGTTGCAACTTACTACGACTACGAGATTTGGCGGATGGATGTCAAAATAGTGTTTCTGTATGGAAACCTCCTCGAGGAAGTGTACATGAAACAACCTGAGGGTTTCGTGGATCCATAGCATGAAAATAAAGTCTGTGAGCTACAACGATCCATTTATGGATTAAAGCAAGCTTCTAGTAGTTGGAATCGACGTTTTGATGAAGCAGTCAAAGAGTTTGACTTCATCAAGAACGAAGATTAATCTTGTGTCTACAAGAAGGTTAGTGGGAGCTCTGTTGCTTGCGACACCCTGTATTCCGTCGTCGGAGAAATACGGGAATGCCGCTCCGCGCCCGAGAATGCTCTCGGGGGCAAGGAACAATGGTAATCAAAATCAAACACCAACATAGTTATATATTACAAACTATAATTGTCTCAAAGTAAACATTACATACTATTAAAAAAGGTGAACATTGTCTAGGTGTTCTATTTATTTAGTACTAACACAACTAGGTGAGTCCGCAATTTCCCTTAATGTAACACCCCTCGATTCCCGAGCTTTCCGTTCCGGACCAGAGAGCCCATGAGGGTGCTACTTTATATGAAGCGGTGGAAATCGTGAACAAAACATTCCATAATTATATATATTACATCTCATAATTGTTTCAACATGATATACTATTACACATGATGTTATTATACTAAGAGTTCGACTAAATAAAAGTACTACCACTACTAGATAAGTTCGCGATTCCCTTATTCCAAGCACCCAGCTCCTAGACCTGCGGGGGAATGAAACAAAGACCGCAGTTTTCCAAAGTCAGCAAGAAATGCTGAGTGAGTTACACCTTAGCATGTAAAGCAGGAAAGCTAAGAAAGGCAATGGGGTTACGTGTTTAAAAAAAAACATTTTCAGGAGTAACAGCGAATGAGTATAACATCGTAAACTCAAGAACAAGTAACAGTGTCATAAAATAATGTCAATTTCTCGAGTAACAATTTTTTGTTTACCACGACACGTCATAAGTATTAAAACCTCTTCATAAATGATATGTCAACTAAACACACGACTTATGTATAACTGTTCCCAAACAGAGTAATCGAATTATCAATTAAGGCACAGTACCCGGGTAGACCAGTGACCACAATCAGACATTCTAGACCTTAAGTGTTGCAACACCCTCCTAAGAGCGTCAATCAAAGGAGTGGTATCTAGAAGCAGTACTCCAGCCTAAGGCGAAAGGAGTCGGGTTGCACGTAGTGCCATATCTTTAGGGAGCAAAGCCCAGGGAATCATCACCCATATAAAAGTAACATAACTGGTTCCGGTACTTGCGAATCATTTTACTTACACCGGGGATCGAACCCGATTATCTCTTTAGGGACTAAGCCCAGGGAATCATCACCCGTTATTACTGATTTATGATAAAGTACAACGTTTCTCAAGTCCTTATAATATTTCGAGGATTTTAAAGACAAGCAAACACATTTATTAAGTAGGGATGCAAAGCGACAACTGTTTTCCAATTAAGCAAGTAGTTGACACGGAATAAGCTGGCACGCAAGGCTAAGCATGTAAAACTCACCTGATGTCGACTCAGCAGTTAGTACGTAGGATGGTCGACAAAGCCTATGTCCACAAATCCGTCACCTACAAATTATAATTCCTAATCAATCATAACTTCCACTATCACATATAATCCAAATAATGCAACAAATGTCCTAAATATTGGTTAACTTCTTATTTTAAGTTTTCTAGCCAACCCAAACTCCCTATTTATTTATTTAGAATAAGTATTCTTTTTATCTAGCATTTAACAAACCAAGTGGCGAAATTATAGTTAGCTAAAGATTTATTAACTAAAATCATATTTAATTTAAACACGTATTTATGCATAAACCCCCCAAAATGTAGCTTTTGAAATCTACTAAATAGTATTATATCACCAAACAATAAGGTTAACTTTTTGATATATCTAATAGCATGTTTATTCCAAGAGGATGTTAATTCTAGCATTATTCCATATTTATGAAGTAATTAAAATATCCTTTGTCTCTTCATAGATTTTCTCATCAAGTAATTTTATAGCTATTTAACTGTTGTAATTTTCAAGTTAAAATAAAAAATCATATTTCAACTAATAATTAGAGTAGTCATATTTTTATTCAAACCAACTATATATAAATATATATATTACTTAATAGCTAGAAACCTCTTTCACAACATAATTATAAATATTTAGATCATAAACTTATAAAAGATTATACTTATATATATTGATAACATAGCCAAATTTACACAAATATTCTTTTGCTAAATTATTATAAGATAATATGTATCTATATACGTGTGTATGTATATATATATATATATATATATTTATAAACCCTATAAGAATGACAAAATACTATTTTTAATTGATTTAACAAATATTAAGTTCACCCATAAAAATCAGATTCTGCAAATTCCAACAAGACCCCTCAAGAGTTTCTGAAAATAACATTTTAGTCACCCCTACCAATTTAATTAGTTTCTGGATTGACACCTAGCACCCCTAACAACTTTTAAAAGACAAAATCACATCTTCTTCTTCATCTTTCAATCCCAAACATGTATCTTTCAATACATAGCCACCCATCAAGTTTTGATTGTATAAAACTCTAATTCAAGCCGAAACAAAAAGGTTGATGTCAAGAATCGTTAAAAACGGTTACCGAATGATAGAGAAATCGCTTGCCGAAGTCGGGTCGGAAAACTTGCCGGAAATAATGGCTTTCCGGCGGGTTGGAGCTGCTGTGGCCAGCCTATAGGCTTGGTCGAACCTCGGGGAGGTGGACGAGGGTGTCCTAGGGTAGTGGTTCGTGCAAAACAGAGAGGGGGGAGGTGGCTGGGGGTCACCCGTCGGGTCGGGCTCTCGGTTCTGCTCGACGGTGGCCTTTGGCCGCCGTTGTTGCTGTTCTTGCGGCTGGTTCAGGTGTGAGAGAGAGGGTCAGGAGGGTAAGGCGAGATCCAAGGGAGGGAGAGAGAGGCTGGAACTGGGGCTGGAGTATTTGGGTTCGCCGGTGGCGACGTGCGGCAGTGGTGGTGGCGGTATTGATGGTGGTGACGATTGGGGTGTTGGTGTTGGGCTTTCTGCTGGGTTTTGTAGAGGAGAGGGAGAGAGGTTGAGGGGGAGACAGAGGTGGGAGGTGATGGTGTCGGGGGTGGAGATGGAGGTGGTGTTGCGGTGGTGATGGGTGGTGGTTGTTGGTGTTGGGCAGTGGGGGCTGATGATGTTATTGTAGCTGCTGCTGCCAGTGGCGGAGCCAGGATTTCTTCGAAGGGGGGCACAATTCGGCTGCAATAATTTGTACTCTTATTTAATATAAATAGACATTATGTATCTAGGTCGACATTAAAAGTTTTCTTGCTCAGTTGGTATAGTACTCACTTATGCATTTCGTTCACCAGGGTTCGAGCCCCTGGGAGTGTTTTAATTTCCTTGTTTTTTCGATATTTTTGGAAAAAAATTAAAAAACTCGCATTGTGAGAGTCGAACCCACGACCGCACGAAACTAAGATAAGTGATTTACCAACTGTGCTGGGGCACAATTTCGGTAACAGGGGGGCGCTTTATATTTTTATACAAACACAGTTAAATTATTTTTTACAAATTAAGGGTTACCGAGTGTTTTCGGAAAATTTTTAGGGGGGGGGGCACGTGCCCCCCCCGTGCCCCTACATGGCTCCGCCCCTGGCTGCTGCTATTTTGTTGTGGCAGAGGGAGAAAACAGAGGTGGGGAGAGAGAGATGGAGGCAGGGAGGAGGTGGGAGGAGATGATGGTGGGGATGGGTGATGATGGTGACGATGGTGGTGGTGGTGGCAGTGGGGGGTGTAGGTGGTTGTTGGTGTCCTTGTGGGAGGTGGTGTGATGATGAAGGGGATGGTGTTGGGTGTTTTGCCGAAGGGAATGGTTGTGGAGGTGGTGGGTGATGTTGCCGAGAGGGAGAGGGATGGAGAGTGAGAGGAGGGGGAGGTGGGTGTGGTACCGAGAGGGAGAAGGAGAGGTGGAGGTGGTGTGGTTGGGTTGAGGGCAAAGGGGGTATTTACAGGAGAAATTGAGGAGTAGGGAGGTGGTTTTGGGGTGAAGGAGGAGTTGGGAGGTGGTTTTGGGGTGAAGGAGGAGTTGGGAGGTGGTTTTGGGGTGAAGGAGGAGTAGGGAGGCAGGGGGCTATGTGGAGAAGTAGGGAGGTAGGGTGATGGAGAGTTGTGGAAGGGGAGGAGGGGGTTGTCCAGGTGAAGGAAAAGAGAGAGAGAGAGAGAGAGAGAGAGAGAGAGAGAGAGAGAGACGGAATGGGAGAAAGAGAGAGTGAAGAGAAAAAAAAAGAAGGGAGGGAAGAAAAGGAGAAAAATAGTAAAGAAATAAAATGATAAACAATTAAAATAATAAACAAATAAAATAATAAATAAAATACGGGTTTCGGGTCGGGTTATAACTGAAAATACGGGTACATATAATTATACGGTGTATTTTACCGGGTTATACCATTTTACGGGTCGGGTTGGATGAAATACGGGTACTGACAAGTATTCAATACGTATTATATACAAGTGTACATTATTTGCATACTTTAACTTTCATAAAAGACAAATATAACCCCTTAGAATTTAGAAATTCAAGAATTTACCCCCAACCAATAACTAGTTAACTAGTTTATCTTTTATGAAACTACAATTACCTCCCCAATTTTGAACCAAATTAGTTTTAGCTTTTCTAAACTACAATTATCTCCCTACTCTTCAAATTAACAACTTTATATATTTGAAAATTACAATTATAACCCCTCAAATTTTATAGCTTTCTCAAATCTATAATTTCGACACATTCTTTAATTTAGTTAATTTATAAAATTGGGGTGTTAAACTTAAGCCGCGCCTCCTTCACTTAGACCTGCGGGGGATAAAACAAGACCGCAGTTTTTCCAAAATCAGCACAAAATGCTGAGCAAATAAACATGCAAACGTGTAAACAGGAAAGAGACATATTTTCACTTTAAATAAAGATGAATAATATGGAAGTGAACCAACTTGTTATGGAGAAGGCATAGATATGAATATTCCAACTCTTTACTTAGCATCATCAAACCATTCCACAAATTCAAAGCAACAGTTGCTTTCATTTCTCATATGAAAAATCCACATTTATTATTTTAGTTGTAGTGGGGAACGAACCAATCCAATAATATAGAAACAACCATCTCGCACGTATCCAAGACCTTATGTGCCGGCACCCCCTAAGACTCTTGCGGCCAGAGAGGTGAGTACAGGGAGCAACCCGGGGTAAATTGCAACCGAGCAAAATATCATAACCACTGTGTATATAAGAAGCTAAATAAGGTTGCGCCGCACAACTGTCTCAACTTTACGTTATTACCAATTATTACTTCATATGACAGTTTGAAAGAATCATTTGTACACGTAATTGAAAAGTCAAGTTAAGCATGTATTTCACAAATCACATTTGAGACATAAAATCATAAAAATATTTAGACACGAAAGAATGACGGGCACACTAGGTAAGGCATGTTTACTCACCTCAAGTAGCAAGAAAATTAGCACGACAAAGCTTCTACGGATATATGTAACCCTCGTCTACAAACTCGTCACCTACAATTTATAATTCCTAAATCAATAACAAGTTCGACCGTGCAAGTAGGCTATGAAAAATGCTATGATTCTTAACGATTCTTATTTGAAATTACCCCCATTACCCCCATTAATTAGTAGCGTGCCATATTTATATAATAAACGAGGACGTAAATATTTTTTCTCATAAAAATCACTACTTATATAAATACTAAATAAAAATGATTAAGTAAGAAATCGCATACTAATTTTATACACTCTCATATTTAGGAAATAATAATTTATTATACAACATATTTATTTGTAAGTGACTATAAAAATTTAATTTATAGCTAATCATTTATAAGAAAATGTATATACTATAAAAGAATTTAATTCATAAATGAAGTTCACAAAATGTTTATTCAAAGAAAACAAGTGTTTAGTCAAACATAATTATAACTCTAAATCAGCTTCCTAACTTATTTTATTTTATCAGTATTAAGCAAATAACACATTTTACTCAAAATACTAGTTTATAAGTACTTGAAATTATTTATTTAATCACACTAAAATGGTTAAACCAACCGTGTATTTTATCTTGTTTATTTTTCAAGAGAAATAACACTATTACATATTAATTATATCCCACATAATTTTAAATAGACAATTTAATTTTACATAATTGAGTAATATCTAGAAATGTTAGGAAATAATTTTAATTCAAAAAATTGCATTTTAAATTTCATATTTTATATGCAGTTTGTATAAACAACAATTGGATCCCCCAAGTTCTCATAAAGGAAAAGTAAACACCCTCCCACTAACAAATGCAGTTTCTGATAATACACAAGTCACCTTCAACTTTTCAGAAAGTGCATAAACAACCCCCTAAGAAGAACACACTTGTAAATTTCTCAACCCAACAACCCGATTCGATTTAGAGCTAACAAGATCAGATTTTGATGATCAATAATGAACTAGAGGATGATTTAGGAGTTACCCACACCAAAAATTGCAAAAAACGGTCGAGATTTGGGTCTGATTGAGTCTGTCGTCGTGGTCGGCGGTGATGGTCGAATTCGGCGTCTCTAGCGTTCTTTGCTTCGATTGGCGCGGGTTATGACTTCCTTGGGCCTCTAGGAGTCGATTGGGATCGATTTGAGGGAGTGGGTCGTGCCGGATGGTTCGGACCGAGCTTCTCGCCGGCGTTAATGGCGTCGTCGCCGGCGTGGTGGCTCTGGGTCGTCTCTGCACCGATTTGCTGCTGCTGCTTCTCCTTGACTCGAAACAGAGAGGGGAGGGGAGTGATTAGGTCGAAACAGAGAGAGAGGGAGATAGAGAGATGCAATGGTGGAGGAAGAAGAAGAAGAAGAAGAAGAAGAAGAAGAAGAAGAAGAAGAAGAAGAAGAAGAAGAAGAAGAAGAAGAAGAAGGAGAAGAAGAAGAATTATAAGAGAGAGAGAGAGAGAGAGAGAGATGTGTTGGGGGTTGGGAGAATTACCGAAAAATTGGAGAAAACAGCTTTTATTCTTATTTTTTTTGTAGTATTAATGTTAGGGTGTGTTGGGAGCCTAGTTAGTAAATACTCCGAATTTTTCCGTTTAATACCCGTCCGTACGTATAATTGAAAAATACTTTCGTATTTCGTACTATTGCTGGACCTAATGAAAAATACTCGAATTTTTGAACAAGAAAGTTTAATACTCGTATTTAACGTTTTAACGTACAATACTTCCGAATAAAACTTTTTGCATACAATATTGCAATGAGCAAATTATCATCCAAAATATTGTAACTTATAATAATTAGTTATTATTAAATATTTCCTTACTATTTCTCTATTTTAAATATTTATATTGATATAACGATTTACAAGTATATTATAAAAAATTAAAATATTAAGTTTAAATAACTATATTTATGTATGTATGTACTTGCAACTCGAGTCTTATGTGTTATATTATTAATTTCTAAAATAATCATTATTAAATTTTGTTTAATAATCATTACAAAGATTAGGGAATGCGCAGTAAGTTTTTTTACAGAAGTTTGCAACATATACATTGCAACATATACAGTTGGATATCATTTTACATAAGTAATTAGTTATGAGTAAATAGTGTAATTATAAGAAATCATAAACAAATAAGTACATTCTTTTTAAAAAAATATTTGATAAAAATATGGAAATACGGCAATGTGGGACAAAAATAAATCATTATATATATGCTAAAATATTAAGAAATGCACCCGTATTTTTAATTCCGAATAAATAACTAGTTTACGAATTATACACGTACGTATAGAAAACTCGAATTAATCAAAATGCGTACTTTTATGCTGCATTTTTACTAACGTATTTTTAACATAAAATCGTATAATACACGTACGTACCGTACCACGTTTTATTTCCGTCCGGTATTTTACTTACTATGGTTGGGAGCACAACTAGCTAGAGAAATCTAGTGTGTTGGGCACACCACTAGACTAGGCAATTTAATTTATCACTTAGCATTAAATGAATAAAATGCTAAGAACAAATACTCTACAACGATATTTTTTTCTGGAATTGATACACAACCTTGCAGTCTATATTTTGAACCCGAAAATTACCCAATCCGTTACTCGTAGTAAAATCGAGTTTCTCGCGTAAAATAGTTTCTATACGATGCAAAGGTATGTCTAGATGATGATGCACAAAATATATTATGAAACTAACCAAAGATAACAGGAAATGTTATGATTTATTTTAGGAACGTAAGGGTATTAAAGCGAAAGGTTACATCCTCTCCCCCTTAGGAGAGTTACGTCCCCAGAACTCAATTTACCACATTAAATAGGTGACGATTGTAGTAACTCTGATATTTATGTTACATGTTTATCTTTTAAGTGATGTTAGTATTACTTAATTGAGTGTGTTAAGGTAAATATTGTGTTAAGCATGCTAGACATTTGTTAAGAAAAGTTATAGAAGTTATAGTAGAAGTCAAGTTGACGTTTTTTCATTTAAACTATAATGTCTTTTAGATAAATTTTAAGGTCTTTGTGCAATATTTGTATGGAAAATAAAATATAGTATTAGATTTTAGTTGAACGTTTTGGTACACCAAGTATATGCATCCATGTGAAATTGATTGGGTGCATTACATGATTTAAAACTTACTTGTTCTCACTTATTTTGGTGTGACCACCACACTCAATTATTGTGGGTGTATATAAGGCACAAGATGCATCTTTTCATCATTTTTCTCCTCATTTTTCTCTCTCTATGAAGTTCACAAGCTCTCATTTCTCTCCCCTTAGCTTCATTCCCGGTTATGTTTGTGACCCTTAAATGTTGGAAAACCATCTCGAGTGTTAGTATATCAATTGGAGAGCAAGTTTTGAGCATTTTCTTCAAGATTGAAGTCTCTAGGAGCTATTATTCATCACTTCTTCAAACCCACATCAAGAACATCATGAAAATGAGGAGTAAGTTTTTCATCTTTGCATTTACATCATGTTTTTGTCCATTCACTCCTCATTCTTGTGATTCTATGGAAAATCTTTAATTGCATGTTAGTGGATCATCACATTTAAGACAAAATTGTAGCATTGACCATCTTATTTTGTATGATGGCATGGTGGTTTATGGTTGCATGTTCTTGATTCATCATCACCTCATGATCTTCATACATGCATGTGCAAAAATGAGTATGTTGGGTTAAAACCCTTAGATTCATGAAATTAAATGTTGCGGGTAGTGATATGCATATGAATTAAACCTTGTATTAGTCTAATTTCAGATTTTTGTAGAGTATTTCTTGCATGCACATGTTTTTGAAGTATATAAAACCATAAAGTTCATGTTTTGAGTTTTTTTCACAAAACTAGGAAAAATATTTAATTTTTTTAGATAATTCTGAAAAATTAACAGATTTTGTATTCGTATGTTTTATTTACAGTAAAAAATTTCAGATCAATTGGGGTTGTATTGAATTTTTAATCAGACAAGAACCTGGGCTGTTTTAGCACTCTTCCCAACCCACACCAGAGAAGTATTTCATCAATTTCATATACCTATTGTTGTCCAATACTTACCAAATTCGGATATGTTGTTCTCATGAGTGTTATCTACTTGCAGTTAAAATTTCATAATTTTAGGAGTTTTATGAATATTTTATGAATTTACTCTCAAGACCGCTTTCAGCCTCTGTTTTTGTATCCAAACAGACCATTAACTTTTAAAAATAATTAAATTTTTTCATAATTTTTCATACTTTACATGTTATGGGTAAACTCTTTATTTATGTTATGTCAAAATTTTGGGTCCTAAATAATTAGTTTGAGCCACCTATGAATTTCTAAACTAGCGATAGTTACACTTGGCTTATGACCATAATCTAGAAGTTTATCAAGTTTATTAGAGATAGTTTATGTAAGTTTCTTTTTTGTTCATAATATGTCATATTATATTTATGTGTTGCATTAGACATGTCATATGCATCTAATAATAAGTATAAGGTTCTAGATATGAGTATGTGAGAAGTTAGTTCATCTTGCATTGATAAGACTAGATTCGTTTAGCTAAGTGATTTGAACATGTGGTATGTTTGGAATGATTTTTTTCCAAGTGATTATATGCTATGGTTGAATTGATTTCGTACTAAGTGCTTATATGTATGATTTGTAGTCTTTTTTGCTATTTACGTGACGTTGGAGTTGATGCTCATGTGCTTAAACTTGATTGAATTTGGACTAAGGAATCTTAAGTAAATGGCTTAAGCTCGCATGGTGAGTTACCCTACCTCCCGAAGTTTGTACCGAACCTCAAGTTTCTTACAAGCTTATGTATGTTCTTGTCGTCCATAGTATTATGTATGTATGCTTTATTTACTCAAATAAAATGTTTATGCCCCATGGATGCTAACAGTTAAAATGAACATTTCATAAGATAAAACACATTTTTAGAAAGGCCATAGTTACCGGGGTGAAGCCCCTGTCGGGTATAGGCAGGCTACAATCCTTTTTCCGGGGCAATATAAGCAGGAAACGCGTCGCCTCACGAGCCGTCGCGATGGACATGTCCCTGCGTTATGGTATGTTAAGTCACGAAGGTTACACGAGCCATAAGATAAGAAGCTAAGAAAACATGTTCAAGTATGATAAGGTCTCTACGCGAGACAAAGCAAGGTTCCTTCTTGGAATAATATGATTTCACAAGTCTCAAGTTATGCTTTACCTTACGATTTCTTTATGATCCATGTTATGTTTTATCAATTTTATGATCTTTCAAGTTCCACAAGTATATGTATGTATAACTATAAATTATGTTCATGATGCTCCATGGGAAAGTTGGCCCCTTAGAATTTTTCAAACCCACGGAGGGACTTATATGTAACTCACTGAGCTAGTTGAGCTCACCCTTTCACGTTACCTTTTTTTCAGGTTTAAGAACACGTAAGAAGCAAGAAGTAGCAATGCATTAAGTTGATATGTGAAAACATGCTTGATGATACTTATGTGCTTAGATGTCGAGTATATGTTAGATGACTTGAAGGATTGTAACCATGTTGGTGATTTGTCTTAAAAATGTAAAAGTTAAGTATTTATCTATATAAGACTTTTTATGAGCCATTTTATGATACCTGGAACCATTCGCGAGATACGCCCTGTTTACGTTATGAGTCGAGAGGACTAAATGATATTGATTTTTTTTTTCAAGTTTCAACTTCCTTTTCTGTACAATTCAATTTATTTATGTTCATGACGACCCCAAGTATTTTGTCGCTACACTTCCGCAAAAATTTCAAAATGATATTTCAATCATGGCTTTGATAAATTACTTTCTTAGCCTCTCGACAAGTCAAGACCTCACAGGCATGTCGCACCCTCCTCCCGTTAACGCAAGTTTTATTAATCGCTAATCGGGGTCGGCGGGAGGGGTTGTGACAAGGATATTTTTTTCTCATGTCATCTTCTGCTTCCCAAGAAGCCACTTTTGTCTGGTGGTTTGTCCATAAAACTTTCACTAGCTTAACGCTCTTAGTACGCGTGTCCATTGTCTTGGTATCTAGGATCTTGACCGGTGCTTTTCGTAAGTTAAAGATGGGTCTAAATCAATTGGTTCCTGATCCAACACGTGGGATGAGTCAGGTTTTGCGATACGTGAAAGACGTTTTGTACTCGATAATCATAATCAAACACCAACATAGTTATATATTACAAACCATAATTGTCTAAAAGTAAGCATTACATACTATTAAACAAGGTGAACAATGTCTATGTGTTCTATTTATTTATTAATAACACAACTAGGTGAGTCCGCGATTTTCCTTAAGCCGAGCCTCCTTCACCTAGACCTGCGGGAGAAAGAAACAAGACCGCAGTTTTTCCAAAGTTAGCACAAAATGCTTAGCAAATAAACACCCAAACGTGTAAACATGAAAGAGGCATATTTTCACTTTAAATAAAGAGAAATAATATGAAAGTGAACCAACTTGTTATGGCGAAAGCCTAGATATGAATATTCCAAGTCTTTACTTAGCATCCTCAAATTATTCCACAATTTCAAAGCATCAGTTGCTTTCATTTCTCATATGAAAAACCCACATCTATTATTTTAGTTGTAACTGGGAACGAACCAATCCAATAATATAGAACCAACATCTATCATGCATCCAAGACCTTCAGTGTCGGCACCCCCTAAGACTCTTGTTGACAGAGAGGTGAGTACATGGAGCAACCCGGGGCAAATTGCAACCGAGCAAAATATCATAACCATAGTGTATATAAGAAGCTGAATAAGGTTTCGCCGCACAACTGTTTCCACTTTACGTTATTACCAATTATTACTTCATATGACAGTTTGAAAGAATCATTTGTACACGTAATTGAAATCTCAAGTTAAGCATTTATTTCACAAATCACATTTGAGATATAAAATCATAAAAATATTTAGACACGAAAAAAGAACGGGCACACTAGGTAAGGCGTGTTTACTCACCTCAATTAGCAAGACAATTAGCACGACAAAGCCTGTACGGATATACGTAGCTCTTGTCTACGAAATCATCACCTACAATTTATAATTCCTAAATCAATTACAAGTTCAACCGTGCAAGTAGGCTATGAAAAATTCTGTGATTCCTAACGAGTCTCATTTGAAATTACCCCCCATTACACCATTAATTCATAGCGTTTCATATTTATATAATAAACCGATGACTTTAAACAATTGTATTTTTTTTCATAAAACCACTACTTATATAAATACTAACTCTTAAAAATTATTAAGTAAGAAATCGCATATTAAATTTATACACTCCCATATTTAGGAAATAATAATTTATTATGCAACATATTTATTTGTAAGTGACTAAAAAAATTTAATTTAAACTAATTTAATTATAGCTAATCATTTATTAGAAAATGTATATACAATAAAAGAATTTAATTCATAAATAAAATTCACAAAATTTTTATTCAAAGAAACAAGTGTTTAGCCACGCATAATTATAACTCTGTTTTGGGAAAATAATTTCTAATATTTATAAATAATAATCAAGTTTTATCTATTTATTAATCAAGGAGTTTACTATTACATATTTTCTAAATCAGCTTCCTAACTTATTTTATTGTATCAATATTAAGAAAATAACATATTTTACTCAAAATACTAGTTTATAAGTACTTGGAATTATTTATTTAATCACACTAAAATGAATAAACCAACCGTATATTTTATCTTGCTAATTTTTCAAGAGAATTAACACTATTACATATAAATTATCTCCTATATAATTTTAAATAGTCAATTTACTTTTACATAACTAAAATAATATCTTAAAGTGTTAGGAAATAATTTTAATCCAAAAATTTCATTTTTAATTTCATATTTTATATGCAGTCTGTATGAACAACAAGTGGATCCCCCCAAGTTCTCATAAAGGACAAGTAAACACCCTCCCACTAACAAATGCAATTTCTGATAATACACAAGTCACCCCCAACTTTTCAGAATGTACATAAACTACCCCCTAACAAGAACACACTTATAAATTTCTCAACCCAACAACCCGATTCGATTTAGAGCTAACAAGATCAGATTTTGATGATCAATAATGAACTAGAGGATGATTTAGGAGTTGCCCACACCAAAAATCGCAAAAAACGGTCGAGATTTGGGTCCGGTTGACTTAGTCGTCGTGGTAGTCGGCGGTGATGGTCGAATCCGGCGTCTCCGGCGTTCTTTGCTTCGATTGGCGCCGGTAATGACATCCTTGGGACTCTAGGAGTCGATTGGGATCGATTTGAGGGAGTGGGTCGCGCCGATGGTTCGGGCCGAGCTTCTCGCTGGCTTTAGTGGCGTCGTCGCCGGCGTCGTCGCTCTGGGTCTTTTCTGCGGCGATTTGTTCCTGTTGTTGCTTCTCCTGGGCTCGAAAAGATAAGGGAGGGTAGTGATTAGGTCGAAACATAGGGAGAGAGAGATGCAGGTGGTGGTGGCGGCGTTGCTCGCCTGGGACGGCAATGGCCTAGTGTCGATACTGTGGCTGCTCTGTTTTAGTCTGCCAAAACAGAGAGAGCAGAGGGAGACAGAGAGAGAGGCTAAGAGGTGGAGGAGGAGGAGGTGGTGGCTGTGGGGGTGTTGCCGGTGATGGAGGTGGCGATGGTGTGGGTGGTGATGCTGTGAAGAAGAAGAAGAAGAAGAAGAAGAAGAAGAAGAAGAAGAAGAAGAAGAAGAAGAAGAAGAAGAAGAAGAAGAAGAAGAAGAAGAAGAAGAAGAAGAAGAAGAAGAAGAAGAAGAAGAAGAAGAAGAAGAAGAAGAAGAAGAAGAAGAAGAAGAAGAAGAAGAGGAAGAAGAGGAAGAAGAAGAGGAAGAAGAAGAAGAAGAAGAAGAAGAAGAAGAAGAATTATAAGAGGGAGGAGAAAAAAAGGGAAGAGAGAGAGAGATGTGTTGGGGGTTGGGAAAATTACGGAAAAATGGGAGAAAACATTTTTTATTATTTTTTTTGTATTATTAATGTTAGGGTGTATTGGGAGCACAACTAGATAGAGAAATATAGTGTGTTGGGAACACCACTAGACTAGTCAATTTATCACTTAGCATAAATGAATAAAATGCTAATAACAAATACTCTACAACAATATTGTTTTCTAGCAGTAATACACGAGCTTCCAGTCTGAATTACTTGAATATTACCCAATCCGTTACTCGTAGTAAAATTGAATTTCTCGCATAAATTACCAATTTACCTTTCGTATTTAAACGGGGTATTACATTGCTTTTCTGGTCTTGTATGTGGATGACATACTACTCATTGAAAACGACATTCATATGCTGCAATCTGTGAAACATTGGATATGAAAGTGTTTCTCAATGAAAGACTTAGGGTAAGCAGCTTATAATATACTTGGTATCAAGATCTATAGAGATATATCGAGGATGCTGC
This sequence comes from Linanthus parryae, assembly GCA_023055425.1. Lineage (NCBI taxonomy): Eukaryota > Viridiplantae > Streptophyta > Magnoliopsida > Ericales > Polemoniaceae > Linanthus > Linanthus parryae. Next base: position 112,340,350 of record JALGPY010000002.1, on the reverse strand, counting down.
TACGCCTAAGTCAAAGTACATATATAGACAAGGTGTTGAATCGGTTCAACATGCAAGATTCCAAGAAGGGATTCTTGCCCATGTCGCATAGAATCACTCTTTCAAAGAGTGATTGTCCTTCCAATGAGACTGAGAAGGAACGCATGAGTAGTATACCCTATGCCTCGGCCATAGGATCCATCATGTACGCCATGTTATGTACTAGACCAGATGTGTCATACGCGTTGAATATGAAAAGCATATATCAGTCTAACCCGGGTGAGAGTCACTGGACAGCGGTTAAGAACATCCTAAAGTACTTGAGAAGAACTAAGGATGCGTACTTGATCTATGGAGGGGAGGAAGAGTTGCGTGTAAGGGGTTACACAGATGCAAGCTTCCAAATCGATAGATGATTTTAGATCGCAGTCGGGATTCGTGTATTGCCCGAATGGAGGAGTTGTGAGCTGGAAGAGCTCCAAGAAAGAGACGGTTGCTGATTCTACAGCTGAGGCTGAGTACAATGCTGCAAGTGGCGCAGCAAAAGAATTTGTTTGAATTAGGAATTTCATCAATGAGCTTGGTGTGGTTCCTAGCATTGTGGATGCAGTAGAGTTGTATTGTGACAACACTGGGGTGATCACACAATCAAATGAACCCATGTCACACCAGAAATCCAAACACGTACTCATAAACTTCCATCTTATTCGAGATATCATCGATAGAGGAGATGTGAAGATATGCAATATTCCTACAGATGAGAATCTGTCAGATTCGCTTACAAAGCCGCTTGTTCAGCGCAAGCATGAAGGGCACACTAGATCTATGGGCATACGGGATGCGCCAGATTGGCTCTAGTGCAAGTGGGAGACTGTTGGAATAGGTTCCCTGGAGGCAAGTTTTTAGTATAAATAGTGTTTTTGGCTAGAAACATTCATTGTATTATTTATGCGAATATTTAATATAATGAAGTCCTTAGATTGCAAATATGTTATTTAGCTTAAATATCCATAGTCAATTATATTGATTAGCAGGACGATTAACTATAGACTAGTATGGGGTTGGATTGATATGGAGATATCACGATCCAACACATGGGTATGCATTAGGAGTAATAGCATACTGGATTGACCCATAACGAGAAGGCTACATACGGGTTATGTGAAGTCACAAGTGCTTCTCGTAGTGACAACGGTATATCCTCCTTAGACATGAAGTCACTAGATCCTCTAGTTGTGGATTGTTGTATTTTGACATCGTCGGACACTACACCGTGACTGGGTAGTAATAAAGGCGTTCTTCAGATACAATAAAGAAGCAAGCTTAGAGATGGTAGTGACGTAGATAGGATTTTTCCCTCCCACATAACGGGAGTAAATATCCACGGCCACTCGAGGGATGGTGCTCATAGAATGTCTGGCCAGACTTAGATAAATCAATATGGGAAATTGATGTTATCTGCATGGATGAGACTATTCCCAGGATCGAGAAACTATGGATTGGATATACGAGTGTTACTTGTATGTCTCGTGTCCAATCCGAATATAGAGACAAAGGGATGAGACAATACTTGCACAAGGTATGTCGGATGACTATTTCTATTAGTTGGGTAGCATGGATGTCTTGCTGGAGGCCGCTCCATGTTAGTAAATTGTTACTACCAACTAAATAGAAACCTATGGGGTCACACTCCCTATAGATTAGACCGGACTAGGGATGTAATTAATATGATTAATTAATTAGAATGATCAATACACAATAGCTTGCAAACTTAGTAGGACTAATTTGCAAGTTGGACTAATCCGTGTATGGACAGGAATAGGATAGGGGTTTTTATGTAGTCAACAAAGAGTTGTTGGACTATATAAAGGCACTCCTAGCTTCCTTCCCACTAACTAATGCTCATAACACATTGAATGGGAGAGAAAAGCATGGAGAGAGAGCAAAACCAAAGGAGGTCGTCCGCCCCTTGGTCCGCCCCCTACCCGTCGTCCACAAAGAGGGCTCGAGCCCCTCTTTGGTGATTTCTTGAGTGATCTTCTTCTTATTCCTTCAGTCCTAGCTAGCACAAATGCTTGAAGGATCCGGGTTCAATCTTAGGAGTGGACTAGCTATAGAGACGTGAACACAATTTCACGTGTGAAGTCATCAAAGGAGATCCAAAAGGTACTTTGACACTAATCTCTTACTATCGTTATGTTGTCTCTTCCTGTGATCCTTGGGGGGTCTTGAACGGATTAATTTATGTTTATTTCGATGCTTATCCTTTATCAAAGCTCTACACATCCCTCCTTCGCCTCCGACCTCAACATTTATTCAGGTGAATTGCTTTTTCCCTTAGTCCAAAACACGACCACTAACCACCGGAAAAAAAAAACAAAAACAAATAGGCACTGCCCCAGCCGCTGCCCTCTATGCTCGACCGCGACCAACAAAGATTGGTTTCTTCTTCCCTTGCCGGTAGAACCAAGAAACTTCGACGCCACCTCTCTTCCTCTCCATTATCGATTTCACACTATCGATCCCCAATACAAACAGAACCACCGTGACCCAACCATTAAATCACCCCCGCGGCCAACAAAATCAGCGAGAACGCGAATCCTCACTCCCTACTTGATGGAGAACCCAGTTACTCTGCCTCACGATAGAACCACCTCCCGAAACCCTTCGCCGCCAATTCCAACTACGGAAGCCTCTAATTCCCAACATAACACAATTTCCTTCTTCCCCCTTTCTGGGTTTTTTATTTGGTTTTCCTATTTACATTCTGATGGGAATTTACTGTAGGGTTTTGGATTGTTTTGGTAATCATAAGAGAATTTTGTGTTTTTGTTTCCATCGGTTCTAAGTTTATGGGTTTCTCTCTCTCTCCATCTCTATTATATTTTCACTTGGCTTGATTGGTTTTGCATTTCTACTGATGTGTTCTGGTATCATGGTTGGAGCTACTGGGGTCTTAGTTGGGGGAGCGATATGTTTCTTCGAAGACTCTAGTGTGTGGTTAATTATGGCTTTCGGAACCTGTGGCGGTGATGCCATGGCAGTGCTAGGGCTCCGATGGCTGTGGGTGGTTTAATTTGTTGGTGACAGTGATGATAGAAGATTCGAATCATCGAGAGAGACATCTTGTCTTCTCTGCAGGGATTGGCACAATGGTGTATGTCCAGTGTTTTCTTGGTGATTTGTGTTTGTTTTTGATGGATGCTTAGTTTTGAAAATCACGTGTAGTTGATTTTTTGGGTAGAATTTTCATTTTATGGAAACAATCTTAAGCATCATGTACTTAAGCAATTTCAGCACTTGAATTTTCATCTTGATGAAAATTGTGAAAATTGTGTTGTGCAGAGAGAGAGAGAGAGAATCAGATAGATGAGAGGTGGACTTGGGAGTCATTCTGGGTCAACATTTGTTTACTGGCATCTTAAAATTGTGTTCTCAAAGAAGATTTGATGATAATTTGGGTTTTGGTGTTGCTCAGTACCTAGTTACATGGTAGGCGATCTGGGGATGAAGTTGAAGGGTATGAAAATAATTAAATAATATGGAGATTTCGTTCAAGCGGTGGAGGAAGAACAGAAATTAGGGGGAGGTGGTTGTGGGAAGGTGTGTAGATTGTTAGGAGGAAGAAGAACATTAATCACATAGGCGAAGGTGGTTTGAGTGATAGAGGTGGAGCTGGAAGTAGATTTAGAAGATTCGTTGAGTTGTGCAGGAACTTTGTAGGTAAAAATGAAAGCGCTCTTGACTGAAAAATGGAAGTTGTTCTTCACTTGGTCTTGGTCTTCACAGATTGAAAGAGCGAGCAAATTTTACTATTGGTGATTGGCGTAGTTGTTGGTGGGGATTTCGAGGTGGTGGTGATGTTGCTTGTGGAGATTTGGTGGTGGTAGAGTTGGTGGTCAAGAATAGAGTTGCTTATTCGGTTGAACCGAACCGAAACAAAACCGGTAGAGCCAAAACCGGTCGGTTCACGGTTCGGTTGGACGGTTCGCAGGGGTTTTCGGTTCGGTTGAACCGGAACCAAAAAATATGGATATTAGGAACCTGCCTGGAACCGTGTACCGAAGCCGGTTGGATTATCCGGTTCGGTTCCGGTTCCTAACCGGTTCTGGGACAGTTTTTTTTTTCCTTGTTTGTTTTAGGGTTGTTTGTGCGATAATAAATGTAAAAACATAAACTTAGACAAATAATAAAAAAATAAAACAAGCTTGTATTATTAATTAAAATATCAAATGTTAGAAAAAATTGCATCACTATAGTTTAAGTACATCCCAACTAGGTTGACACCCACTCAACTATCAATCATTTGCATTTTTTTCAACTTACATTGTTTATTACGAATTTATTAAAATTAACAAAAATAAGATTATTCATTATTCAACTCGTAGCCTAGCCGTCTTGATCTAGAGGAGTTTCCTCGCCTATTCCTAATTCTTGGTAAAATTCGGTTACGGCCACGTCCAAAGGGCGTAGGTGTTGTGTGTGTTTGGAGGTATCGCTCAAATCCTTTGACCATATGAGAACCTCAAACATCTCCGAAGTTAGACACGACCTTTTCTCCGACAACACTCGTTTATCTGCACCAACAGTTGATTCCGAAGGGACTGTAGAAGCGGGAGGGGTTAGTAAATCACGTGCCGTAATAGAAACAATCGGATAGTTGGTTTCACGTTGTCTCCACCAATCGAGTATATCTACTATTTCTATTTCTTCCGAGGACTGTTGTAAGAAATAATTAGTTTTAATGTACAACAATAATTCCGAGACGCAATTCACCCCGGTGGGGGTGGTTTGTCTACTCTTAAATAAATCACCAATTTTTGTCTTACCATTACCCTTCGGATCACTCGATGATGCTTGAGAACCTCGATCACCAATACCATGTTGGGTTTTGATGTAGGTTACGCAGCGGAATAACAAAAATTTATCCTACTCAAATCCCACCAAGGATCACAGGTGAAGCATCATAACATGATGAAGGAAGAAATGTTACCTCAGCCATACCAGGCTGGTGACTATCACATACAAAGAATAGTATATTTGTCTCTACGGTATCCACACGAATAGACCTCAACCGGGCTTCTTCTCCAATGGTGCTAGCAATCTGAGAAGAAGGATGAACTTGGACATGCACGGGTTGGATCACATCCATCTACGCGGCAAAGAGAGGACACGGCATCTCCATGCCGTGGGCACAAGAGGGGCGGCAGCAACAAGAGGTCGACGGCTCCATGGTGGGGCGGCTAGGGTTTTGACCGAACCCCATATAGAGAAAAATCTCTATTTTGCTCTTTTCTCTCTAGCTCTCTAATAAACTGTGGTGTGTAGGAATAATTAGACTTCAATTTTCTTAGCCTATAAATCCTATTTATAGCTAGAGAAGATCCTCTTTTCCCAGAAGTCCAACAATGTGGGACTTATTAAGCATGAATTATCATAGCCTACAAATCCTATTTGTATCTAGGAACCATTATTTGATGTTCCACCCCTTAGGTTTTAGTGTGTTTTGGTAGTTGGTGGAAGGAAATTTTATGCTCTAGGATATACAACAATTTTCTTTCATTTGAGAACAATTCTCAATTTTATACAAGTTTATAAAACAGATTCCAGACAATCGATAAAGTCGAGTTTGTTTTCTTAATGCCATAGGTATTCAACACAAAAAGGATTAAGCAAAATATTTGTGACGTTTTAACTATATTTAACAAGGACTTAATTCATTAAATATAGCTCCCGCTAATTTTCTCGGATTAATAGCCCTCACCATTAATGCGGAAAATATCATATACTTTCTAGTGGGCCAAGACCCATATTTCAACTCTTCCTGAGCCTGCTTTGGCACGTCACCCAAGAATTGGTTATTTAGGTAGGAACACATTTCAATTGCATTCTTATGCAACTCTTGGTGCAACCGGGCAAATAACTCCTTATTTATCTATCTCATAGATAATCCCAATTGCTATGCCTCTAAGTAATCAATCCAATTGAAACTACTTAGTTACGTTTAACCTCTTATTTCAACAATCACACAATACTTGCTTGTGTCGTCCGCAACACACCATGGTAAATTAAAATCGCCTTGCTTTGGCAAGCCCGAAATTAATAAACCCTGATCATGAAGGGTTTTAAAATAAGAGAAGGCCAAAACGTAATATTTCCTTTGAGGGATTTTAGTAGTCATTATACGTTTGGTTGATCCCATCAACATGATCTACTTATTTGGACTGGGCAATCCACAATAAAAGATCAAACTTGTTTATTATTATCTTGTTACGTTTTGCATGCATCATCCATACATCAAAATTAAAACAAGACATATATAATAAACATCCACAAAAATAAAATTAACGTGGCATGGATATGGCCCCTAAGACTAAGATATTACCAAGCCAATGATAATATCTATATGAAATAACCGATTTTTTGCTAGTGGAGGGATTGTGCATTTCTTTAAAATGTTTATTACGAATATGGGGGATAAACCATGCATTATGGAAACTAAGGGGGGAGTAGTTGTCTTTTACATAAACAAATATAAATAATAGTGTATTTATACTGTATAATAATAATACTGTATTCTATACCCGTATAATACATGACATATATACGTATAAATGCTATACTAAAATAATAATAATAATAATAATAATAATAATAATAATAATAATAATAATAATAATAATAATAATAATAATAATAATAATAATAATAATAATATATTAATACTCTCCTAACAAATCTTTACTACCTTGCAAAAAAAAAAGAGATCGACAAATCTTCACTCTCTCCTACAGATTTGTTTCAATCCAAACAAAAAGAAGACTCTCCTCTCTCTCCTTCTCTCTCTCGGCTACACACCCACACAACCCCTTCATTTCTCACAAAACCACCTTCCCCTTCTCTTTCTCTCTCCCCGTCATAAACCACCTCTCTCTCTCTCTCTCTCTCTCTTTGCTCCCTTTTTTTTCTCTCTCTCGGCTGACACACACACACACACTCTCAATTTTTTTCATCCAACACAAAACACCTCCCCCCTCTATCTCTCTCTCTCCCCGTAACAACACACCCTCATCTCTCTCTCTCTCTCTCTCTTGTTTTCACCTCCCCCTCACGGCAAAACACAAAAACCACTCACCCTCACTCACATCTCCCTCAAATCTCTACACCCTCCTCTATAAAAAAAAAAACCCCTTTCCCCTTCCTCCTCATCACAAAAACGAAAGAACAACCCCCCACCATCACCTCCTCCTCTTCTTCTTTGCCTTCGGAAAAAAAAAAAGAAACAACCCTCACCATCACCATCTCTCCCTCAATCTCTCACCCTCCCTCTGCCAAAACAGAGCAGCTACAACAACCACCACCACCATCAAGCAACTCCACAATCACCACCACCATCAACACCACCACCTTCGGCTTCCACCATCACCATCGCCACCTCCACCTCCAAACCCATCTCTATCTATCTCTCGGCCTCCTCTTCTTCTCCCCCATCTATCTCTCCCCGACCTCCCTCTCTGGTCTCTGTTTTGACCGGCGAACAACAGCAGCGGCAGCGGCAGGGAAGCCCCTGCCTTTCCCGACGGCAACCACCCCCCACTGCAACCACCGGCTCTACCTCCTCTCTCTCTCTATCTCTCGCCACCCCCTCTCAGACCTCTCTGTTCGACGCACCCAGAAACAGAGGAAGAAGAAGAAGAAGAAGAAGAGGCGGTCGTCGGAGCCACCGCCACAGACCCGAAGGCCAGCGACGGCAGCCCCGACGGGAAGCCAACGCCGCCCCTCCTCCTTTCTCCTTCATCTCCGTCGACTCCTCCACACTCCTAGGAGTCCGACCAAACCCATAGGGGTCCTATTCCGGCCAACCAACAGCCCAAGCTCCATTAATTCCGGCGAGTTCGTCGCCAAGTTTCGACGACCGATTTAAACCTCGTTCGGTAACCGTTTTAATTGATTTTTGATTTAAATATGCATATTTGAACTTGAATTTGAGTTGTATAACATTGAAATCGAATGGGTATCAAGGAAAACTCGAATTTATGAATTGGGTTGTTGAGGATGTGAGTAAGAAGATGAAGAGGGGGGCGTTTTGCATTAAACAGCAACTCGGGGGTATTAAGTGTCATATCTGGAACTGGATTTGGTGACTAAGTGTTAAATTCCAAATGTCTTGGGGACCTTTTTGTATTTTACACAATCTGTTTTTTTTTTTTTTTAAAAATCAAATAAAAATAGTAACTATAACCTCCCATGTAACCTATATAAACATATAGTCTTGAAAAAAAAAAAAAAAAAAACAATTTGTGAAGAAAATACATATAATTTTGGGAATATTATTATTATATAGGCATACAATTTTTATTTACAAGTTATGAGCTAAAACATGTATAATACTTTGAGATTGAGATTTTAACTACTAATAAAAATAATAATAGTATAATATTTAGCTTGAGTAAATACATATGACTACTCTTACAATACAAGTTAGAGACAACTTTTAACTTGGAATGTTGCCACAAATAAGATAGCTACACATTCTTTATGAGATTAAATTATGAAATTAAAATATATGGTAAAAGCAAAATGTTGTTTTGAGAGTTCCTAAGTGTTAAATAAATACAAATAAAGTTAGAACTAAATGATATTGGAATAATTATGCTCTTTGATATATTAAGTTAACTAAATCGTTTTGTATAATATTACTTAGTTCAAAATTTATAATTAGAGGGTGTATGATTAAGTGAGTGAATTAATAAATAGGAGTTGCCTAAATGAAATTATTTTATAATCCTTAGCTACATTTTGGAAATATATACTTTATAGAATGGCAAAATAATTGACTTGAAATTATTTTAAATAAATAAAAGAGGGGTTATCTTGAAAATAAAATAAAATGAAGAGATCACTCAAATAGGACACTCATCGCATAATTGCATTTCACATGCTAGTTGGGATTTGAATTGATTAGAAATTATAAATTGTAGGCGACGGTTTCATAGACGACGAGTTCGTTGAGTACGAGAACGAGTACTAGGATTTCTCTTGTCGTGCTGCTTGTTACCGGTAAGTTCATATGTGCGATACCTGAACTATCAAAATGTGATTTTGTGTGTGTTACAAATTGCCTCAACTTGCGATACTTGGGTTTGATTAAACATTGTGATCTATATTTTGAGAAATATTCCTCTTAAATGTTACAGTTGAAAATCTTGAATTTTGCGTACAAATATTATGGTTGTGGAATGAAAACTGGAAATCCAAGTGATACACTTGAGGAATGAAAATGAAAATGAATAATGCACTGTAATATAATTGGGGCAATGCACAGAGGATGCGGAAATTACGGCTCAGGCCGGAGGCGCTAGGTCGCGATCCTCCATTTTGTTATGTTACGGCTCAGGCCGGAGGCGCTAGGTCGCGATCCTCCATTTTGCTATGTTACGGCTCAGGCCGGAGGCGCCGGGTTGCGATCCTCCTTTTATCGTGAAACTATGTAGTACTACTTATACCGGTGCAGGTTACAACGGTATAGGGGTGTCGACACTTAAGGTCTCATAGTCGTATTTATGAGCGGGGATTTGACATCCCACAACGCTCGGGTGAGTTGGGATCTTAGATAATCCCAAGAGGCACTCTATGGTAGTATATATTGCATCGTAACCTCTCTGGGGCATTTGACACCCGTTGGGCAACACTACGCCAGCTAAACTAAAGAATAAGAAAAGGAATCGATTAATATTTGACAGCTCATTTTGCTACGCGTTAAATATCAAGTGATTTATATACATGCTTTTGTGCCAAACTCGTTTTACATATTGCAGTATAATTTACTCAGTTTGTACTGATTAAATATTTTCCTGCGGTCGGCTTGTGCTATTTCAAAACCCGCAGGTTACGAGTAAGGTGGGAGACGTTCACAACGCGGATGGCTAGAGTATCAGGTTGTTTAGTACACTACCTAGTAACTTTCATTTCAAATGTAATGTACTTATGTTTTTCGGACAATGTCACTTTTATCATGAATGTATAATAACTTATATTTGGATTATCGATGGTTGTATTAACTATGAACCGGCGATCCTGCTCCGTATCCAGTGGGGTTATCTCCTCGGACGGAGGCATCTTTCCAAATATACGGTTCGGACGGCCGTATGATTTGTAGGGTTTTGATTCATGGATGCGCAACGGAAACACAAACAATCATAAACCAGTCAAAACCCTCCAAGGATCACAAGTCAAGAGACATAACGATGGTAAAGGAAGAAATCAATAACACACCTTAGGGTTCTCCTTTGATGACTTCAAATGCGAATTGTGTCACGTTCTCTATGGTTTATCCACGCCTAGAGTTGATCCTAGAATTTCCCAAGTCCTTGGTGCTAGCCCGAAAGAGGAAGAGGAAGAAGAATCACGCAAAACGAGACCCAAAAGGAGGGTCTCGTTCTCCTTTGTGGCCGACGGGACGGGCGGCGGCAAGAGGGGCGGTCGGCTCCTCTTGTTGCTTGCTCTCTCTACTTTTGTTCTCTCCCACTCTTTGTTATGTTCAATAATGAGAATAAGTTGTGGGAAGGAAGGAAGGAAGGTCATTTATATAGTCCAACAACTCCTTGCCAACTACCTAAAGGACTTATTCTAGTCCTACTAGAATTCAGTTTAGTCCCTTCCTTGCAAATTAGTCCCTACTAAGTTTGCAAGGTTTTGCAAAGTGATCCTTCTAATTAATTAATCCAATTAATTAATTCCCAAATCTAGTTCAACTCTATGTAGCGTGTGACCCCATAGGTTCTATCTAGTTGGTAGCAACTATTTTCTAATACGGAGCGGTTTCTAGCAAAACATCCATTCTAGCCAACTAATAGAATAGTCATCTTGACAACCTTTGTACAAGTAATTGTCTCATCCCTTTGTCTCTATATCCGGATTGGACACGAGACATACAAGTCACACTCGTATATCCAATCCATATTTTCTCGATCCATGGTAATAGCCTTATTCGTGCAAATAACATCAATATCCCATATTGATTTATTTGAGTCTGGCCAGACATTCTATAAGCACTATCCCTCGAGTGGCCTAGGATATTTGCTCCCGTTATGTGGGAGGGACAAATTCTATCTACGTCCACTACGATCTCTAAGCTTGCTTCTTATTGTATCCAGTACACGCCTTTATAACTACCCAGTTACGGTGTATGATGCGCAAACTAACGTGCTGTTGCAAGTGTACGAATCTTGTAATACCGGGTGCAATTTAGACTCGGGTGATCGTTCCCACGAGGACTGTTTCGGGTTTACTTTCTTTGTCAGTTTCGGTTATCCAAGTGTAGTAACAAGGAGGAGTAGGTTGTGATTGTAGTGACTAAACTAAAAACAGAAATTAAAAACGTAACCGTAAATATTTTTTGTGACGTTTTCTGAAATAAGCTGATTTGGTTGTAACGATAATAGATGAAGGCTAGGCTCCAGGATCCCCTAGGGTTTCTACAGATTTCAGTTTTACGTTCGATTATGAAAACACTCAGCAGTTTCGATATCTGTGCAACGTACCAGTTGTGCAGTGACTTTTCAGATTCCACACGTAATCCCGATCCTGCAGACTTTCGGATTCTTGTTAAGCTGCCTAAATCTGCAGTCTCGGTCTAATCCTGTTAGGGTTTCTAACCTGTCCGAATGGCCCGGGTCACTAACAGTTGGTCTCACGTTTTTCGATGCTAGCCCTATCTCCCTTTCTCTGGTCGGTCTATCAGGGTAAGGTACTAAATCCTGGTTTTTCTTCCTAACCCTAACTTGACGTTTTCACCTACAAGCTCGGGTCTATAGCAATCCTGGGTGATCAATCCTATCATGCATATACGATAATAATCAAAACCAGAATAACAGATATAACTTGCTGAATTAAGATAACAATCATGAATCCATAAACGTAGTAGTCATAAAATCTGGGTACGAAACCCTAGGTTCACCGAGAACCTAGGTGAGAAGTTTAGCTACGACTCGACATAATACAAAACGCAGTTTCTGTATATAAAGAGAGAGAACGAAATCAAACTAAGTCTTCGAATCTCGAATCGCGCTTTCGTGCTCTCCGGGAATGCTCTGACTTGTCCTTCGGTTGTGCTGAGAATTGTGTTGTGTCTCCGTGTCTCCAAAACGAGTCTGGACGAATCTTTAAATAGTGCTGTTTCCCGAAAACGCTTGTGCCCGAAATTACGGAATCTGCCATCGGTCCACCGCCTTTGACCAAAAAGTCAAAACTGGCTGCGTATATACGCAGGATTGCGTATATACGCAACCAGAGTCTTCCAACCAACCCCCCATCTCCGTCCCTCCCTGCGTATATACGCAGGCAGGGGGTGGAGATGTGGGCCCCACTAGGTCCTTTGGTGGGCCAGGTTGGGTCCCCTGGGTCCCACTCTTCTGCCTGACGCTCCCGGTTTGCCTCTTCGGTGTACTTCTATTTTTCCGTGTTTCCGTCGTGTCCCGGTCTTGTGCACGTTTCCCGATACGGTCCCGGCTTGGTCCCGGCACGCTTCCCGATGCACCTCCCGAACATGTTCCTGAAAAGGCAACACGAACGAAAACCCGCGATCATATCCAAATATAGCAATAAATAAGCAGAAATCCAAGAAGTACAAATAAACGTCTCGTTCTAGATTCCCGAGGCATCCTGAGGCATTTTCCGGCAAAAACCGCTAATTCCGACACAAATACTCGTGAAATCAGGCTAAAAGATAACCCCTAATTGGGCGTTATCAAATACCCCCGCACTAAACATTGCTCGTCCCGAGCAATCCTGCCAACTCTAGCCTGCATTTCTGTCCTCATGACTGACTCTGTACATACCCTACCGTTGCATACGCTTTCGACCCGAACCTTTCAACCGGACGACTCGATAGAAAAACTGACTCAGATAGAATATACACAGACTTAAACGACTCAAAACAGACTAGTTACAAGAATATTTTTGGCGAGATTGGGCAACCTCAAAAACATAAACAGTGTGTCCTCGTGATCTCATCCTTTTCAGAATTTACTTCCCTGCAAGCGATCGGTAAGTCTGAACAGATTTATATGGTGGAATTAAGCACTCGACCAAAGTACTATTACTTTGGTTATCAAACTGATCAAATCCCTAGCTAACTTACCATCCGAGCTGTTTCCGAAAGGATCTATGTCTAATCAGGTAGGATAAGTATATGTATCAAGGTACGGCATAATCCTACTTGTTATGACATTCTCACAATTTACCAAACTCACACCCCTCACCGAGATCCCGAAAAACTGCCCGAAACACCTAAGTTCCTGCTTTCCCAATTCTCCTGTCCCCCGGTGTGTCTTCGCCGTGCTCGCGGCCACAAATGTGAAGCGGTGCAAAACGTCTCAAAAATTGTGCCACTCACTCAGCTTTTTATTTAAATACCATAAAACAAACTAAAAACTAGATCATGATTTTTCTTTTTTTTTCCTTTTCTTTTTTTTTTCTTCTTTTTTTTCCTTCTTTTTCTTTCTTTTTTTTTTTTTTTTATAACACAACTATATATACAAACGTACACGAATACTGACAATAGTAAACTGACTAAAGCTAAGTGAGTGAAAATAAATCTCTGCCGTGGGGTACGTAAAATGTCCTCATGTGAAGTACCCCCACACTAATCTTGAAGCGCTGATCCTGTAGTCGAGATAAAACTGTGCGGTCCCACCGAACCTCCTCATCACCAAAGATGTAGAAAAACGGCACAACCACCAATTGACCCTTCAACCCCCCCCCCCCCCCAGAACCCCGTTTTGTGCGAAAAGATGCTCGCATGCGACTACTCCTCCTGTGGTCACTATGTAGTGAAGTGATCCACCTCCGCAAATTAATGCACTGTCGCCACTAACTCACCCTGTCCTTCCCTCGAAAAACGTGTCAATATCGAAACTGTCCAAAACTGATAACTCATGAAGCTCCCCCATCCAAAACCTGCCCCTACTCACTCCCTCCGTCATAACACGTAGAATAGCCAACTATCGACTGATGAGGTCTCAAAGAAGGCTACCTAGGCTAAAGTGGCTACGAAGAAAGAGGGTAAATGGCTTCAAACGGGTTGACTAATTGGACCTAGGGGTAAGAAATAGGACGTGGGGTCCCTAACTCCACCGAAAAATGCGATGACCGTGACGGCGCCCGTGGGCGGGTTGTCGACTACCTATGTGACGGTGGTGTAGCAACTAGTCGGATTTTTTAGCTCAGGTGATAATTACTTGCGGATTCCAAAGGTCACTGGCTCTCACCTATCTACTATACCTCGGTGCAACTTTTCTTCTCTTTCAAATGATTCAAACTCAATTTCTTCACTGTTTTCGTTATCTCGATTGCCCTTTCTCAAAATTTTCTGATTTTAAACTTTTTTTTTTCGAAAAATAATTTATACTTGCTGTTTGCGTATATACGCAGGTCTGCGTATATACCCAACCAGCAGCATAAAATTTTTTTAATTTTTTATATATATTTTTTTTAATGATATACAATGCATGGCCAGAATGATTATGGTGGGTTGACTCAAATAAAGAAAATATGCTGACTCAAAAATAAAAATAAAACTGCAAATAAATACGAAAAAATGTGCAGACCGGGTAAATGCAGACACGACTACCACCCCCACACTAAGAGGTGTCATGCCCTCATAGCACTCACTCGTCCGGAAAAAATGTCGGGTCTGACCCGGTCTCGGACGTACCGGATATGCTACTCGGCGAGCTGCTCCCTGAATCAGACCGAAAGACCGGCTGACGCGCCCGTGTACGGGGCCGGTAATCAGAGGACTGCGACTCGGACCCAGTCCAACTGCTAGGTGGCTGGGATCGCAAAGTCGTCCTGCCACTCGAAGGCTGCTGGGTACGGGTCCCAGTCTGACGACCTGTAGGCTGCCGGGATCGTGTCCCAGGCTGCCGTCTCTCCTGTCGGGCAGGTGGCGGTGATGGCTGAGTTGGGGGAGGTGGCTGGGTCGGAGGTGGTGGAGCAGACGTGCACTCGCTAGAGTCCCCGTCATCCGACCATCCCTCGGTAAAGCTGCTGGAGTAGGTGGGTGGAAAATACAGCGGAAGTGGCGGTTCTCGGCCTGCGTGCCGAGCCGCATCCCGCTGCTCCTCTCGAATACTAGCTAGGGCAGCCTGGGTGTCCTTCGTGACCTTTCGCTGAGTCCGGCGGTTTTGCGTCAACGCTCTCCAAAGCTTGCCCACGCTCTCATACACCTTCTCTCCTATGGACTTGCGTCCGCCCTGACGCCCCTCAAATCTCTCGTCCACTCGGGGCAGTCTACGTGGCGGGGCCGGTCTAGCTCGCGGGGTCGGGTTGGCCCGTGGGGCCGGCTCACCTCGCTGTCGGGCAGGCTGAGGCTGGGCATTCCTCTCAGTCCCCTGTCTACTCGACTCGGGGCGCTCACTCTCTCTACTAGTACGACATCGCCGAAGTCCGGCCGATGCCTGGCGACTAACTGGTCGCTCCTGAGTCGAACGCCTCCTAGGGGCAGGGGCAGGTGCAGGAGCCGGGTCCTCCTCCATAATATCGTCATCCTCATCGAGGTCAACGACCGGCTGTGGTGGGCCTGGGTGACGGGCTATGAGCTTCCTATAAGGCAGTGGCCTAGGAGGCTGTAGATCACCCTCTATATCATACATCGGAACCTCAAACTACCGTGCCAGTTTGGCAATGAGGTTGGCGTACCCCAATCCCTTGTGGCTACCGGAGCAGTTCCGCTCCTGCATGTACACCCAAATGCGACGAGGAATGTCCACCTCTCGTCGGAGAACAAGGCAATAGACTAAGAGTACGTACTCAAAGTCAAGGTAGGTAAAATGCTTAATACCCACTACCCTGTTCACTACCCACTCGGCCCACCACCGTGGCGGGCCGGTAATAAAACGAGAATGCAATTTCTTGCCTATCTCGCCTGGCCCCTCTCTCTCGAAATGGGCACCCGGGTACCCCCCAGTCACAACCCGCAAAAGCTCAGAATCGCTAGGCGGGTAATCTGCACACTCAGCATATGCGCACGAGAAATGGCGCATCGGAATCTGGTACGCCTGGCGGATGGTATCCGCCGTGATCAACAGAAACGTACGCCGCAAATACACCCAGCGGACATCCCCGTTGGCCTCACCCTCCCCCTTGTGCATGAGGTTCGCGTAAAACTCACGCACCAAGTCAGAACTAGAAACCTCTGGAAATCCCGCTAGGGACGTTCCGATGATTTCCGGTCGACTCGCATACTCTGCCATCTCTGGTGGCATGCTCGTATGGTCGACCTGAAACTGGTAGTCTACGGGAAGGCTATGACCCATTTTGGTTTCGGTCAAAAAGTAAAATTGAGCATGATGGTTGACGAACCTAAAACTGTCAAACTGCCTAGAGGTAATCTCATCCGCCTCATAGTCAGTCGGGATGTCGTCCCGCTCGGGGTCTAGGATGGGTACGTTAAACTCCATAACAGACAAAACCTCGTAAAACGTGCCGACTCGGGATAAATAAGCAAAAACGTGAAACGTGCACAAAAATAGTGTGTCTCAATAGATAGTCCACCTAAGAGCTACCAGAGGTCCACACGGCAAGTGCCGCTCCAAAAAGCAAAATTACCGAAAATAACGGGCCCGGCTACGGGCCGTGCCGAAACGGAAAATAAAGCGAGGGATGAGATTTTCGACCTTCCCTAAACAGGGGTGAAGACCGGAGATTCTGCCCCGAAAGTCGCCGGAAAAGCCGCCGGCGGTCGCCGGAAAAATCGCCGGAAAACCAAACTGCCCGGAATTGAAATCCGAGCCCACCAAATCGAAGCCCTCGATCTCCTCGTTCACGTTCCCTTGTACGGTTTTTGCTAGTTCTTGCTCTAACACCTTCGAATCTGCACTTTTCCTCAAGAACACCTCACTTTTTGATGGAAATTCCCCGCTCGATTTTCGCTTGTTTCTGGATTTTGATGGATGAAACTTGATCCTTGCGACGAGGGGATTCCAGAAATGTGCCCGGATTTTGATTCGGAGGTCCGATGCACAATTTGTGTTCTTCAAGTGAGAGGAAATGGAGGAAGAGAGAGAAAGAGAGGTGCCAATAATGGAGTTGGCCGGCCCCCTCTCTCATTATAAACCCTACTTGGTCAAAAAGACCAAAATGCCCCTGGGGTTTTGAAAAAATTCCAAATTTTTTTTTTATTTCTTTTCTGTTTGCGTATATACGCAGTACTGCGTATATACCCAACCCGAAAACAAAACGAAAAAAACAAAAAAAAACTATTTTTGCCCTCGGGTTGCGTATATACGCAGGGCTGCGTATATACGCAGCCCGAGGCAAAAAATAATTTTTTTTTTTTTCAAATCTTCTATCTTCCTCTGTTTTCCTGGTTCTTGCTGTTTTGGATGTTTTTGTATCTGCACATTCTCAAATTCAAAGTCAAAAACCCGCTCATCTCGCCTCTCTCAGAAATTCAGAACTGAACATAATGACGTAATAAAAAAAATAAATAAATGATTAATTTTGGGTTGCCTCCCAAACAGCGCCTTGTGATTTACGGTCGACGGCCCGACCTTGTTACCTCTTACGGGTCATCAAAATAGACTGGGTCTATTTTGACGACTTCGGCGGTCTCGAGATACGGCTTGATCCGGTTCCCGTTCACCCTGAAACTGGACTTGTCTTTTGGATTTTCCAGCTCGAATGCCCCCCAGGAAAAAATCTGCTTGATGATGAACGGTCCCGACCAACGAGACCTCAGCTTGCCCGGAAAGAACCGCATCCGGGTATTGTAGAGAAGCACTTTGTCGCCTTCGCTAAACTGCTTTGGCGTGATACGGTTATCATGCCACTTCTTTGTCTTCTCTTTGTAAATTTTGGCACTCTCGAAAGCCGTTCTGCGGAATTCCTCTAATTCCAGCAGCGCCATCTTTCCTTTTATCTCCTGCTAGATTCTGGTCCAAGTTGAGCAGTTTGATGGCCCAATACGCCTTGTGCTCCAATTCCACCGGTAAGTGGCACGCTTTCCCAAAAACGAGCTGGTATGGTGACATTCCCAGCGGTGTTTTGAAAGCAGTCCTGTAGGCCCAAAGCGCATCGTCCAGTCTGACAGACCAATCCTTTCGGCCGAGATTCACTGTTTTCTCGAGTATGCTCTTAATCTCTCGATTCGACACCTCGGCTTGCCCGTTCGTCTGCGGATGGTAGGGTAGCGAGACTTTATGAACTGACACGCCGTACTGTTTCAGAACTTTCGCAAAAACTCGATTGATGAAGTGCGAGCCCTCGTCGCTAATCATTGCCCTGGGAGTCCCGAAACGAGTGAAAACGTTGCGTTTCAAAAAACGCTCAACGGTGGCTGCATCGTTTTTCTGACACGCGATCGCTTCGATCCACCTTGTCACATAATCTACTGCCAGCAGAATGTAAAGATTTCCCATCGAAGACGGGAACGGACCCATGAAGTCAATCCCCCATACATCAAATGGTTCTACCTCCTGCCACACGGTCATCGGCATCTCGTCGCGGTGTGACGTGTTTCCTGTCCTCTGGCACCTATCACATCCCTGCACATAGTCGTGACAGTCTTTGAAGATTGTCGGCCAGAAAAAACCGGACTGCAGTATTTTATGAGCTGTTCGCGTTCCCCCAAAATGACCCCCACACTGTGATGAGTGGCAGTGTCGGATCACGTTCCAGGCCTCGTGGGTCGGGATACACCTTCTCAGGATGTTGTCGGCCCCCTGTTTGAACAAGTACGGGTCGTCCCAGAAATACTGTCGACTTTCGGCAATGAACTTTTTCCGCTGCGACGGGGTGAGATCCTCGGGAAGCGTGCCAGTTACCAAGTAATTGGCTATGGCATAGTACCACGGTCTCCCGATTTTTACTGCCATGATGTGCACGTCCGGGAAGTTTTCCTTGATCGGCAACGGGTCCACCTTCACGTTCTCCAGTCGGGATAGGTGATCCGCTACCACGTTCTCAACTCCCTTCTTGTCCCGGATTTCCACATCGAATTCCTGCATCAGTAGTATCCACCTCAACAGTCTCGGTTTCGCGTCCTTCTTGTCCAGCGGGTATTTCATGGCACTATGGTCAGTAAAAACGATAACTTTCGACCCGACCAAATAGGGCCTGAATTTATCCAGGGCGTACACCACGGCCAGCAGTTCCTTTTCTGTCGTGCCATAGTTGAGCTGGGCATCGTTGACTACCCGGCTCGCATAATAAATGACGTGGCATACCTTATCCTTTCGCTGTCCCAAAACTTCCCCGACTGCGTAGTCGCTGGCGTCACACATCAGCTCAAACGGGAGTGACCAATCTGGCGTGGTTATAACCGGGGCTGTGGTCAGCTTCTCTTTCAAGTGGTCAAAAGCCTGCCGACATGCTGCATCGAAATCAAATGGTACGTCTTTTCCGAGTAAAGTGCAAAGTGGCTTTGTGATCTTGGAAAAGTCTTTGATGAACCTTCGGTAAAATCCTGCATGTCCCAGAAAACTCTTGATCGCCCTTACGTTCGTCGGGTATGGAAGCTGCTTTATCACCTCGATCTTTGCCCTGTCCACCTCGAGTCCCTTGCTGGAAATTATGTGGCCCAGCACGATCCCCTCGGTGACCATAAAGTGACACTTTTCCCAATTGAGCACCAAATTTTCCTTCTTGCATCGGATCAGAACCTGGCCCAAATGGAACAGGCAGTCATCGAAACTGTCCCCGAATAGTGAAAAGTCGTCCATGAAGACCTCCAGATTTTTCTCGATCATGTCGGAAAAAATCGCCATCATACATCTCTGGAACGTGGCAGGAGCATTACACAACCCGAACGGCATGCGCCGAAACGCGAACGTACCATACGGGCAGGTGAACGTCGTC
Source organism: Linanthus parryae (assembly GCA_023055425.1). NCBI lineage: Eukaryota > Viridiplantae > Streptophyta > Magnoliopsida > Ericales > Polemoniaceae > Linanthus > Linanthus parryae. The sequence goes on along the minus strand of JALGPY010000002.1, from coordinate 112,320,511 downwards.
TTTTCCTGATCTTCCGGGGCTATGAAAATCTGGTTGTACCCGGAGTACCCGTCCAGAAAACAGTAATAGGCGTGGTGGGCGAGCCGGTCCAGCATCTGGTCCATGAATGGTAGCGGGAAGTGGTCCTTCAGTGTTGCGTCATTTAACCTCCGATAGTCCATGCAGATCCGCCAGCCTGTAACGGTACGCTGCGCAATCTGCTCCTGGTCGTTATTCTGCACCACCGTAATACCCCCCTTTTTAGGCACGCACTGGACCGGGCTGATCCACGTGCTGTCCGATATGGGGTATATGATTCCCGCTTCCAGCCACTTCATGGCCTCTTTTCGCACAACGTCCTTCATGTTCGGATTTAGTCTCCGCTGGGGCTGAATCACCGTTTTCTTGCCTTCTTCAATTCGGATCTTGTGCATGCAGTAGGAGGGGCTGATCCCCTTGATATCTGCAATCGTCCAGGCGATTGCTTCCTTATGCTTTCGCAATACATCCAGCAGTTTCTGCTCCTGTTCCTGAGATAAACGAGACGAAACAATTACGGGCAGAGTACTATTTTCACCAATATACGCATACCTGAGATGGCTCGGGAGCGGTTTCAGCTCCAGTGCGAGTGGCTCCTTGAGTGACGGGACCAGAATCATCTTTTGCCCGCCGTCTTCGTCCCGGTGCAAGGTGGTCCAGTCCTCGGCTCTCATGGCGTGCTCGCACCGAGTCTTCTCCTTTTCTTCCCCGTACATGCTGTCAATCTCTTCCCATAATTGGTCCATCTCCTCGTTTTCCCAGCCTTCGTCCACCACATCTATAGCAAAGATGTCCTCGTGGTCGTAGTAATTTGGCAGTTGCAGATTTTTGAAAACGTTGAATTTCACCTTTTCCTCGTTAATCTGCATGGTCAGCTCCCCGCTCTTGCAGTTTATCATTGCTTCGTCCGTGGCCAAAAACGGCCTGCCAAGTATGAGCGGTACCTCCCCTGCCTCCATGTCCAGGATGACGAAATCTGCCGGAAAAATCAGCTCGCCGACCTTGACCTGAATATCCTCGATAACCCCGTAGGCCTGTTTTACGGACCTGTCTGCCATCTGCAGCATGATTCTGGTGGGTCGGGGTTCACCGACTTTCAAACTTTTGAAAATCGTCAACGGCATCAGGTTGATGCTGGCCCCTAGGTCACACAGAGCCTTTCCTGTGTAAGCGTTCCCTAAGGTAACCGGTATAACAAAACTGCCAGGATCCTTTCTCTTCCTCGGTAGCCCATTCTTCACACAATTGCTCACTTCTGCCGTCAGGTTTATGGTCTCGAAATCGCTCATTCGCCTCCTCCCATACAAGATGTCCTTGAGGAATTTGGCGTAAGTGGGCATCTTAGCCAAAGCCTCAGCAAAAGGTATGTTAATCTGCAGCTGCTTGAACATCTCGAGAAACCTGGCGTAGTCCTTGCTGTCATCCCTCTTTCGTGTTCGCAAGGGGTACGGGACCTCCTTGGAGACGGGTACAGTTTCTGCACCTGTCTCGTTCTGCACTGCATCCTGCTCAAGCGAGCCCTTCGGCTGGGGGCGGTCGACTGTGCTGTTATCCTGGCCCGACAAGTTACGTTCTACTTCTTTCGAATTTTCTGCACGTGCGTGGCTGGGATACGGTGGATCCTGCAGTGCCAATCCACTCTGAGTGGAGATAGCATTGATCTGAGCCTGTGGATTGTTTACTGTATTCGAGGGTAGGTTTCCTGGCTGTCTCTCCGTTAGCTGCTGTGCTAACTGCTCCACCTGTACTTCCAAAGCGCGCAGTGACGTTTTGGTTGTCTGCATATCTGCCATCAAGGTGTCCATGTGCTTGAACCGGGACTCCATAGTCTGGAACATGGACTTGATCTCTTTCATCTGAGCGTCGTACTGCTGTGCGGATGGGACTGACTGAGCCTGCTGGGCCGGGGCAGCCTGTTGAGCTGGTGGCCTGTGCTGGAATCCCGGTGCATAAACTGCTGCGTTCGGGTTTCCGTACCGAAACCCGGGATGGTCTCTCGTACCCGGTCGGTACCGGCTCGGGTCCCACTGCTGCTGTACGTAATTGGTATCTTCGGTCCTTAGCTCCTCAATGGTTGTGTCCAGATCAGGTTCTTCGACTGCTGCAACAGTCTTCTTATCCGAGTAGACTTTCTTGACCAAGTCGTGAACGATCTTGGCCAGGTTGTCTATACGGTCATCCTCTGCAGGTTCGGCTCTAGCCGCCATCCTGCGATCGTCAAACAGTCGGTGTCCTGCTTGGCCAACTGCTTCATCAGGTCATACGCACCTTCTTTGTCTACGTGATACAGGAAGTTTCCCCCGGCCTCTCTGTCAATCCTGTCGGCGTTCTCCCTGTCTAGGGCATGGTAGAAAACCTGCAGGATTTTCGCGTCTCCAAAACCGTGGTTCGGGCACCGTTTGACCAATCTCATGAGCCTGTCCCATGCGTCCACCACCGTCTCCCCCATCTTCTGTCTGAATGACAGGATCTCGCTCTGTAACTGTATGACTCGGGAGGCGGGATAGAACTTTGCCAGAAAATCCGTGACACACTCCTCCCATGTGGTGATGGATCGGGGTGGTCGGGATTCGAGCCAGTCTTTGGCTACTCCGTAAAGACAGTATGGGAATAAGATCAACATGAGTGCCTCTGCTTCTACCCCCTTGTATCGGACCTTATTGCAGTAATCTTCGAATTTCCCGATAAAATCGTTCGGGTCTTCGTCGGCCCTGCCATGAAACGGGCAGAGAGTTTGTACCGTCTGGATGGTGGATGGTTTGATGTCAAAGTGCTCGGCGGTGATCTCGGGCACCACAATAGCTCGCTCATGCCCCCCGGTGGGGACTTCGAAATTTTCCACCAACGCCTTCCCAGATCGGTTATATGTTCTCTGGTTGCTTCGGGCAGCAAGTCCCGCTGTGACAAGCTCCTCAATGTACCGCGCCATCTGGGCTGGGGTACGTGTCTCTCGTTCCTCACCACCGGCTTCGGTGTTCTCGGGTGGATCTCTCTGGTTGGTTGCCATCCTGCTTTCTCGGTTTCTGCGGTTCTGTTCGGTATACAGTTTTTCCGGGTTGTCGAGTGGTGACACCAAATCGCGAGGCAATCTGGGCATCAACTAAACAGTCCTGAAAACGCAGATTCAAAAACGCAGTGAGATAAAAAAGAAAAATAACAAAACTGAAAATAAACAAAAACTCAGAAAACTAATCCTGACTACTAAATAGACCCTAAAAAGTCCCCGGCAACGGCGCCAAAAACTTGATGCGCAAACCAACGTGCTGTCGCAAGTGTACGAATCTTGTAATACCGGGTGCAATTTAGACTCGGGTGATCGTTCCCACAAGGACTGTTTCGGGTTTACTTCCGTTGTCAGTTTCTGTTATCCAAGTGTAGTAACAAGGAGGAGTAGGTTGTGATTGTAGTGACTAAACTAAAAACAGAAATTAACCGTAAATATTTTTTGTGACGTTTTCTGAAATAAGCTGATCTGGTTGTAACGATAATAGATGAAGGCTAGGCTCCAGGATCCCCTAGGGTTTCTACAGATTTCAGTTTTACGTTCGATTATGAAAACACTCAGCAGTTTCGATATCTGTGCAACGTACCAGTTGTGCAGTGACTTTTCAGATTCCACACGTAATCCCGATCCTGCAGACTTTCGGATTCTTGTTAAGCTGCCTAAATCTGCAGTCTCGATCTAATCCTGTTAGGATTTCTAACCTGTCCGAATGGCCCGGGTCAAATTCTCTAACAGTTGGTCTCACGTTTTCGATGCTAGCCCTATCTCCCTTTCTCTGGTCGGTCTATCAGGGTAAGGTACTAAATCCTGGTTTTTCTTCCTAACCCTAACTTGACGTTTTCACCTACAAGCTCGGGTCTATAGCAATCCTGGGTGATCAATCCTATCATGCATATACGATAATAATCAAAACCAGAATAACAGATATAACTTGCTGAATTAAGATAACAATCATGAAACCATAAACGTAGTAGTCATAAAATCTGGGTAGGAAACCCTAGGTTCACCGAGAACCTAGGTGAGAAGTTTAGCTACGACTCGACATAATACAAAACGCAGTTTCTGAATATAAAGAGAGAGAACGAAATCAAACTAAGTCTTCGAATCTCGAATCGCGCTTTCGTGCTCTCCGGGAATGCTCTGACTTGTCCTTCGGTTGTGCTGAGAATTGTGTTGTGTCTCCGTGTCTCCAAAAAGAGTCTGGACGAATCTTTAAATAGTGCTGTTTCCCGAAAACGCTTGTGCCCGAAATTACGGAATCTGCCATCGGTCCACCGCCTTTGACCAAAAAGTCAAAACTGGCTGCGTATATACGCAGGATTGCGTATATACGCAACCAGAGTCTTCCAACCAACCCCCCATCTCCCTCCCTGCCTGCGTATATACGCAAGGATGCGTATATACGCAGGCCTGCGTATATACGCAGGCAGGGGGTGGAGATGTGGGCCTCACTTGGTCCTTTGGTGGGCCAGGTTGGGTCCCCTGGGTCCCACTCTTCTGCCTCACGCTCCCGGTTTGCCTCTTCGGTGTACTTCTGCTTTTCCGTGTTTCCGTCGTGTCCCGGTCTTGTGCACGTTTCCCGAGACGGTCCCGGCTTGGTCCCGGCACGCTTCCCGATGCACCTCCCGAACCTGTTCCTGAAAAGGCAACACGAACGAAAACCCGCGATCATATCCAAATATAGCAATAAATAAGCAGAAATCCAAGAAGTACAAATAAACGTCTCGTTCTAGATTCCCGAGGCATCCTGAGGCATTTTCCGGCAAAAACCGCTAATTCCGACACAAATACTCGTGAAATCAGGCTAAAAGATAACCCTAATTGGGTGTTATCAGTGTAGCGTTTAACGCTACCAAAATCACAATAATCCACAACTAGAATATCTAGTGACTTCAAGTCTAAGGACAATACCATTGCACCGCGAGAAGCGCTTGTGACTCAACATAACGTGTATGTAGCCTTCTCGGAGATGGGTCAATCCAGTGCAACATTACCCCTAATGCACACATATGTGTTGGATCGTGATATCTGCATATCAATCCAACTCCATACTATTCTATAGATGATTGTCCCATTAATCATTATACTGGACTAGGGATATTTAAGATAAACAGCACAATTGTAAATCTAAGGACTTCATTATATTAAATATCCAATAAATAATAAATGAATTTCTAGCCACAAATAATTCATACTAAACTAGATTGCCTCTAGGGCATCTATTCCAACAGTCTCCCACTTGCACTAGAGCCAATCTGGCGCATCTCGTATGCCCATACTCCTAGTGTGCCCGTCATGCTTCCACAGCGTGAGCGGCTTTGTAAGCGGGTCTGACAGATTCTCATCTGTAGGAATCTTGCATATCCGAACGTCTCCTCTATCGATAATATCACGAATCAGATGAAACTTCCTGAGCACGTGCTTGGACTTCTGGTGCGATCTTGGTTCCTTTGATTGCGCGATCGCCCCAGTGTTGTCACAGAACAACTCGACTGGATCCGCAATGCTAGGGACCACACCAAGTTCAGAAACAAACTTTCTGATCCAAACAGCTTCCTTTGCTGCGCCATTTGCAGCAATGTACTCAGCCTCTGTTGTAGAATCAGCCACCGTCTCTTGCTTGGAACTCTTCCAGCTCACCGCTGCTCCATTCAGGCAAAACACATATCCCGAATGAGATATAAAGTCATCTCTGTCGGTTTGGAAGCTTGCATCAGTGTAACCCCTTACACGCAACTCTTCCTCACCGCCAAATATCAAGAAAGCATCCTTAGTTCTTCTCAAGTACTTTAGGATGTTCTTGACTGCAATCCAGTGATTCTCACCCGGATTGGATTGGTATCTGCTTGTCATACTCAAGGCATATTACACATCTGGTCTAGTACATAACATGGCGTACATGATAGATCCTGTGGCCGAGGCATAGGGAATTCTACTCATGCGTTCCTTCTCAATCTCATTGGAAGGACAACCACTCTTTGAAAGAGTGATTCCATGTGACATGGGCAAGGATCCCTTCTTGGAATCTTGCATGTTGAACCGTTTCAACACCTTGTCAATATATGTACTTTGACTTAGGCCTAGCAACCTCTTAGATCTATCTCTATAGATCTTTATACCGAGTATATAGGCTGCTTCCCCTAAGTCCTTCATTGAGAAACACTTCCTTAGCCAATCTTTAACAGATTGTAGCATGGGAACGTCGTTTCCAATGAGTAGTATGTCATCCACATACAAGACCAGAAAAGCTTCAGAGCTCCCACTAACCTTCTTGTAGACACAAGACTCATCTTCGTTTTTGATGAAGCCAAACTCTTTGACCACTTCATCAAAACGTCGATTCCAACTCCTAGAAGCTTGCTTCAATCCATAAATGGATCGTTGTAGCTTACAGACTTTGTTGGCTTGCTTTGGATCCTCAAAACCCTCCGGCTGTATCATATACAAGTCCTCGAGGAGATTCCCATAAAGGAATGCTGTTTTGACATCCATCTGCCAAATCTCATAGTCGTGGTATGCTGCAATTGCAAGTAGGATTCGGATGGATTTGGTCATAGCGAATGGTGAAAAGGTTTCATCATAGTCAATACCATGAATCTGTCTGAATCATTTAGCCACCAATCGGCCCTTATAGGTAATCACATTACCATCCATGTCGATCTTCTTCTTGAAGACCCACTTGCACCCTATAGGCCGTGCCCCATCGGGTGGTTCCACCAAAGTCCATACTTTGTTGGTGTACATGGATTCCATCTCGGATCTCATGGCTTCTAGCCACTTCTGAGAGTTTGGGCCATTCATGGCCTCCTCATAGGTAGTAGGCTCATCATCTATGAGCATCGGGTCACCAGAATCGGTCACGAGAAGTCCATACCTCTCGGGTTCCTGGCGCACTCTACTAGATCTACAAAGCTCTTGTGTTACCTGAACAGGTTGCTCCACAACTGCTTGTGGTTCATGTTCATGTTCTATAATCGGTTCAGTGATTTGTGGTTCTTGAACCTCTTCAAGTTCTACATTCCTCCCACTTGCTTCTTTAGAGACAAACTCTCTTTCTATAAACACGCCGGTCCGAGCAACAAACACTTTGTTCTCGGTTGGATTGTAGAAGTAGTATCCCTTAGTTTCCTTAGGGTACCCCACAAATTTACACTTATCCGATTTCGGCCCTAGCTTGTCTGATTGTAAATGTTTTACATAGACATCGCAGCCCCAAATCCTCATGAATGACAGTGTGGGACGCCTCCCACTCCACATCTCATATGGTGTCTTCATGACTGATTTAGATGGAACACGGTTAATGGTGAAAGCTGCACTTAATAGAGCGTAGCCCCAAAATGATAATGGAAGATCGGTTTGACACATCATAGATCGAACCATATCCAATAGGGTTCGATTCCTCCTCTCGGACACGCCATTCCATTGTGGCGTTCCGGGTGGAGTGAGTTGGGACACGATCCCACACTCTCTAAGATAGTCGTCAAACTCTTGGCTTAAGTATTCTCCTCCGCGATCCGATCGTAGAGCCTTGATACTTTTGCCAAGTTGCTTCTCTACTTCATTCTTGAATTCTTTGAACACTTCAAAGGATTCGGATTTTGCCCTCATAAGGTACACAAATCCATATCTACTGTAATCATCAGTAAATGTAATGAAGTAGACATAACCACCCCTGGAAGGCGTGGCAAATGGCCCATATACATCAGTATGTATGAGCGTCAATTGCTCACTAGTCCTCTCACCTTTCTTATTGAAAGGGGACTTAGTCATTTTTCCCAATAAACAAGCCTCACATGTCTCATATGATTCAAAATCAAATGAGTCTAGTAATCCATCCTTATGGAGTCTAGATACACGTTTCTCATTTATGTGGCCTAAACGACAGTGCCATAAATAAGCAGGATTTAAATCATTTATTTTAATCCGCTTGGTATTAATGTTGTAGACATGATTGCTTAGATCAAGGACATAAAGTCCATTAAATAATTGCGCACTAAAATAGTGAATATTATTTAAATAAAAGGAACAACAATTGTTCTTTATTGAAATAATAAAACCATCCTTGTCCAAACAAGAAATAGAAATAATGTTTCTGCTCATAGCAGGCACAAAATAGAAATTATTTAATTTTAAACCTAATCCTGAAGGCAGAGATAGCTCGCACACGCCTATGGCCAACGCAGCAACCTTTGCTCAATTCCCAACGCGCAGATCTACCTCTCCTTTAGCCAATCTTCTACTTCTCTTTAGATCCTGCATATTTCGACAAATATGAGATCCACATCCAGTATCTAATACCCATGATGTAGAGATAGTTAAATTGACATCTACAACAAAAATACCTGGTGGTGGTGGAATCACTATTCCAAGCCTCTTGTCCTCCAGATATTTTGGGCAGTTCCTCCTCCAGTGTCCAGGCTGACTGCAGTAGTGACACTCACCTTTAGTCACACCTTTGGTAATGCCACCAACAGGCTTAAGGGCAGGTTCCTTGGACTTGGCAATTGACTTGCCTTTGCCCTTGCAGGAAGAGGCAACCTTTTGCCCTTTCCTTTCTGTACCATCATAATGGCCTTTCCCTTACCCTTGTTGATGCTCTGTTCAGCCGTCCTCAACATATTGAGTAAATCTGGCAGTGGTTTCACGATCTCGTTCATGTTATAGTTCATGATGAACTGTCCATAACTCTCGGGAAACGATTGCAACACGAGATCGGTTGCCAACTCTTGGCCGACCGGGAACCCTAGTCGGGCGAGATTCTCCAAGTACCCGATCATACGGAGTACATGGTGTCCCACCGGGTTCCCTTCTGCCAGATGACACTTGAACAGTGCCTTAGAGACCTCATACCTCTCTACCCTTGCCTGCTCTTGGAAGAGCTGCTTCAGATGCTTGATCATATCGACAGCATTCATGTTTTCGTGTTGCTTTTGAAGCTCAGAAGTCATGGTGCATAGCATAAGGCAGGCCGCATCATTAGCGTCATCAACACGCTTTTGATACACCTTTAGGGCAGCAGGTGTTTGGTTCTCTGGACCTTCTGGAACATGCTCCTCTATTGCGTACAGTTTCTTCTCTTGCTTGAGAACAATTCTCAAGTTTCTGTACCAATCAAGAAAGTTGGTTCCAGAGAGCTTGTCCTTCTCAAGGACAGATCGTAGGGAATGTTGTGAACTCGATGAGTTGTTTGCCATTTGGAATTCTACAAAAAGGAAAATACGCAAGTTTTAGTATTTGTGAATTTTTGACTATATTCAATAATGGCTAGTTTATCAAATATAGCTCCCACTATTTTTCTACGGATTAATAACCCTCAAGATATTAATGCGGAAAATATCCTTATATTTTCTAGTGGGCCAAGATCCATCTTTCATCTCCTTATGAGCTTGCTTTGGCAAGTCACCCATAATTTGACTACTTTAGGTAGGAACAATTCCAATTGCATCCCATATGCAACTATTGGTTCAATTGGGCAAATAACTCCTTATTTATCCATCCATATGGATAATCCCAATTGATTGCCTCTAGGTTTCTTAATCAAATTAATATCCCAGTTGTGTTCAACCTTTTATCTAAACAATTGCACATTGTTACGTGCCATCGCATTCCATCATTATGAACCAAGTCGCCATGCTTTGGCACGCACGAACTTGATAAATAATGATGATAATGAGTGTTTAAATAACGAGAAGGCAAGAACACAATATTTGAATTTTGAGGGATTTTAAATTCAATTTTAATTGTTTTTGTTGATCAATATCAACTAATCTATCTATTTGAGTTTGGGCACAACTCCAAATAATAGATCCAGGTTGTCTAATTATCTTATTATCCTAATCGCATGCATCAACCATACACCAACCACACAATAATAAGACAATAAAATAAACAACCACAAAACATAAATTAAACGTGATGTGGATATGGCCTTTTCTAGACTAAGATAATTCCAAGCCAATGGAATTATCTATGAACCCTAAAACAAACACATCTCCATGCGTCTTGATCTTTTGGTCCATCCTTCATAGTCATGTGGAATGCTCCATGCTCCATCTTTTGTGGCTTCTTTGGCTTTGGGCTTCTTTTCTTCAATCTTGGCTAACAATCTACTTTATCTAGCACTAGCTAACTTCTATACTAAATAAAATAAATCTCACAAGTTGAGAAAAAAAGATGGCACGCATGCCATAAAACCCTAATTAATTATTACAATTAATTGATCAGCTCGCAGGCCGTAAAACCAAACCACAAAATTAAACATCCACATCAAACCACATCCTAAGGCCATATCCAATCACCATGCGATTTTCACATAAACAGTTAAAATCCAATTTTAACGTGCTTGGTCAATTTTAATTGATTTTAGGATTTCTAGGGTTAAAACGGTACATGGGCCCAACAATCAAATTGCCCGGACCCAAAAAGATGAACCACAAGGCCCTAGGGCCGGCCCGACCCAAAACCCACACGCCTAGGCCGCGGGTTAGGGCCGCCCGGCCCCTAGGGCGGCCAAGCTTGGGAGGCAAGCAAGAGGGGCGGTCCCCTAGGGGGGCCGAACCTCCTTGAGGGAGTTGTTTCCAAAACAACTCCCTTGCTTGGTGCCCAAGTTTGATTGTTTCCTTGTTTTGGAAGAACTCCTTCTTCCCCAAGGATGCCCAAACCCAAGATCTAAGATCCTAAAATTTCTCAAACTCACCAATTCATGCATCCAATGCAAAAATTAGATCTTGTTATGATTAATTATTGACAAATTGCATCCCATGCTTGATTTGTCTTGTTTACGCGATAAACAATCAAATTAAGGTGTAAAACAACTAGAACGTAACACATAAACCACGTTTATGCTCTACGACCTGTGACTCTGATACCACTGTAGGGTTTTGATTCATGGATGCGCAACGGAAACACAAACAATCATAAACCATGAAAAACCCTCCAAGTATCACAAGTCAAGAGACATAACGATGGTAAAAGAAGAAATCAATAACACACCTTAGGGTTCTCCTTTGATGACTTCAAACGCGTATTGTGTCACGTTCTCTATGGTTGATCCACGCCTAGAGTTGATCCTAGAATTTCCCAAGTCCTTGGTGCTAGCCCGGAAGAGGAAGAGGAAGAAGAATCACGCAAAACGAGACCCAAAAGGAGGGTCTCGTTCTCCTTTGTGGCCGACGGGACGGGCGGCGGCAAGAGGGGCGGTCGGCTCCTCTTGTTGCTTGCTCTCTCTCCTTATGTTCTCTCCCACTCTTTGTTATGTTCAATAATGAGCATAAGTTGTGGGAAGGAAGGAAGGAAGGTCCTTTATATAGTCCAACAACTCCTTGCCAACTACCTAAAGGACTTATTCTAGTCCTACTAGAATTCAATTTAGTCCCTTCCTTGCAAATTAGTCCCTACTAAGTTTGCAAGGTTTTGCAAAGTGATCCTTCTAATTAATTAATCCAATTAATTAATTCCCAAATCTAGTTCAACTCTATGTAGTGTGTGACCCCATAGGTTCTATCTAGTTGGTAGCAACTATTTGCTAATATGGAGCGGTTTCTAGCAAAACATCCATTCTAGCCAACTAATAGAATAGTCATCTTGACAACCTTTGTACAAGTAATTGTCTCATCCCTTTGTCTCTATATCCGGATTGGACACGAGACATACAAGTCACACTCGTATATCCAATCCATAGTTTCTCGATCCATGGGAATAGCCTTATTCGTGCAAATAACATCAATATCCCATATTGATTTATTTGAGTCTGGCCAGACATTCTATAAGCACTATCCCTCGAGTGGCCTAGGATATTTGCTCCCGTTATGTGGGAGGGACAAATTCTATCTACGTCCACTACGATCTCTAAGCTTGCTTCTTATTGTATCCAGTACACGCCTTTATAACTACCCAGTTACGGTGTAGCGTTTAACGCTACCAAAATCACAATAATCCACAACTAGAATATCTAGTGACTTCAAGTCTAAGGATGACAATACCATTGCACCGCGAGAAGCGCTTGTGACTCAACATAACGTGTATGTAGCCTTCTCGGAGATGGGTCAATCCAGTGCAACATTCCCTAATGCACACCTATGTGTTGGATCGTGATATCTCCATATCAATCCAACCCCATACTAGTCTATAGATGATTGTCCCATTAATCATTATACTTGACTAGGGATATTTAAGATAAACAACACAATTGTAAATCTAAGGACTTCATTATATTAAATATCCAATAAATAATAAATGAATTTCTAGCCACAAATAATTCATACTAAACTAGATTGCCTCTAGGGCATCTATTCCAACATGATTTGGGGGGTGTTTCACTATATGCCCTAAAGTGACAAGCTCATCTCCAAGTGCCTCCACCGTAGTTGCGCGTCCTAGGTGTGCAAGTCCTCCATCGTCTTTGTGGCTTCTTGGTTCTTTGGTCTTCTTCTCCATGCTCTTGGCTATTATATAATTATCTAATTCTGGCTAGCATCTAAATTAAATAAAATAAATAAAACCTCACATGTGGAGAAGATGATCCGCTCGCAGGCCGTAAAATTAACTAACTATTACATTAATTTGATCAGCTCGCAGGCCGTAAATCAAACCACAAAAAGTAAACATCCACAACCTAGGCCATATCCATCCACCATGCAACAAAGCACATAATACAGTTAAACCCAATTTTTAACGCGCTTGTTCAATTTTAATTAAAAATTGGGACACTAGGGGTAAAATTGTCAAAACGGTTGCGCTAGTCAAACTAGCCGAACCAAATTGACCGGCCAAGGGAAGGGGACGGTACTCTAGGACGAACCCCTCTAGGGGTTTAAATCATTATTTTCCTTCCTTCCTTGTGGCCAAACCCCAATGTGGGACAAAAACATCTTTTCTCCCTACATTGTGACCAAACCCTAGCTTTATGTCTCCAATTAATTTGCACATCATATGTACATGAAAAACACTAATTTTCACATCCTATGTAAAATTAGATGATTTCCTCATGAATCATATTCATGGTTTATCAAAATACACATATTAATTTTATTACAGTTTACGGTCAAATTGACAGAAACGGTCAAAACTGACAAATTTTAGTATATCATATATATACCCAAAATTCGTTATTTTCACATCATATGTAAAATAATTGAGTCTATTCATGAATCGCATTCATGGAGCATCATAATACGCATATCAGTTTTGCTACAGTTTCACGGTCAATCTGACAGAACGGTGTAAAACTAATAAAACTAATAAAATTGATAACCACATAAAATCATGTTATGCGCTATCGACTTGTGGCTCTGATACCACTGTTGGGTTTTGACGTAGGTTACGCAGCGGAATAACAAAAATTTATCCTACCCAAATCCCACCAAGGATCACAGGTGAAGCATCATAACATGATGAAAGGAAGAAAGGTTACCTCAGCCATACCAGGCTGGTGACGATCACATACAAAGAATAGTATCTTTGTCTCTACGGTATCCACACAAATAGACCTCAACCAGGCTTCTTCTCCAATGGTGCTAGCAATCTGAGAAGAAGGATGAACTTGGACATGCACGGGCTGGATCACATCCATCTACGCGGCAAAGAGAGGACACGTCATCTCCATGCCGTGGGCACAAGAGGGGCGGCGGCAACAAAAGGCCGACGGCTCCATGGTGGGGCGGCTAGGGTTTTGGCCGAACCCCATATGGAGAAAAATCTCTATTTTGCTCTTTTCTCTCTAGCTCTCTAATAGACTGTGGTGTGTAGGAATAATTAGACTTGAATTTTCTTAGCCTATAAATCCTATTTATAGCTAGAGAAAATCATCTTTTCCCATAAGTCCAACAATGTGGGACTTATTAAGCATGAATTCTCATAGCCTACAAATCCTATTTTTATCTAGAGAAATTCACCTTTACCCATAAATCCACCAATGTGGGACTAGTTACATTCTAGCCCACAATTGCTCTTTAGTCCAACTAATGATCACAGTTTACACTTTAGTCCAATTAATTCATTATTGCTATTTAGTCCAACTAATTAGCAATAATCTCAGCTTGATCTATTATTGTGTGTAACCCTGTAGGTTCCTAATTATGTGGCAGTAATAATAATTATTACAAACATTGAGCGGTATCTAGCAATACATCAATGCTCCAAAGTAATAGGAATGTCAGTGATCTGACTAACCTTTATGACCAATGTTACAGTGTTGTATAATCCCTTGGTCTCATCTATCCGGATTGGACACAAGACATGGAGCGTCACACTTGTATATCCAATCCATAGTTTATCGATCTGTGAGTAGACTTAGAAAAACAAATAACATTAATATCCCATATTGATTTATTTGAGCATGGCCATGCATTTTTCTAAGTCTCACTCATCGAGTGGCCATGGATATTTACTCCCGTCATGTGGGAGGGAAAAATCATCTCTGTAACACCCCTTGATTCCCGAGCTTTCCGTTCCGGACCGGAGAGCCCATGAGGGTGCTACTTTATATGAAGCGGTGGAAATCGTGAACAAAACATTCCATAATTATATATATTACATCTCATAATTGTTTCAACAGGATATCCTATTTCACATGATGTTATTATACTAAGAGTTCGACTAAATAAAAGTACTACCACTACTAGGTAAGTTCGCGATTCCCTTATTCCAAGCACCCAGCTCCTAGACCTGCGGGGGAATGAAACAAAGACCGCAGTTTTCCAAAGTCAGCAAGAAATGCTGAGTGAGTTACACCTTAGCATGTAAAGCAGGAAAGCTAAGAAAGGCAATGGGGTTACGTGTTTTTAAAAAAAAAAAAAAAAACAATTTTCAGGAGTAACAGCAAACGAGTATAACATCGTAAACTCAAGAACAAGAAACAGTGTCATAAAATAATGTCAATTTCTCGAGTAACAATTTTTGTTTACCACGACACGTCATAAGTATTAAAACCTCTTCATAAATGATATGTCAATTAAACACACGACTTACGTATAACTGTTCCCAAACAGAGTAATCGAATTATCAATTAAGGCACAGTACCCGGGTAGACCAGTGACCACAATCAGACATTCTAGACCTTAAGTGTTGCAACACCCTCCTAAGAGCGTCAATCAAAGGAGTGGTATCTAGAAGCAGTACTCCAGCCTAAGGCAAAAGGAGTCGGGGTGCACGTAGTGCCATATCTTTAGGGAGCAAAGCCCAGGGAATCATCACCCATATAAAAGTAACATAACTGGTTCCGGTACTGATTTATCATTTTACTTACACCGGGGATCGAACCCGATTATCTCTTTAGGGACATGAGCCCAGGGAGTCATCACCAGTTGTTACTGATTTATGATAAAGTACAACATTTTCTCAAGTCTGTACAATATTTCGAAGATTTTAAAAACAAACAAATACATTTATTTAGTAGGGATGAAATGTGACAACTATTTTCAATTAGCCAAGTAATGGACACGAAATAAGCTGGCGCGCAAGGCTAAGCATGTAAAACTCACCTGGTGTCGACTCAGCAGTTAGTACGTAGGATGATCGACAAAGCCTATGTCCACAAATCCGTCCCCTACAATTTACCGATTATTTAGTCGCACGGATAGCACTACTAAACCAATGCACTAACCCTATATGAATGCTAGGCTAGGACGAAGTCCGAATAGAACCCTTACGATCCTGAAAGTAACGGTTTTAAGAATACGTACTTATTTAGTTAAATAGTGATTTAACTTATTTATAAATAATAAGTTAATGCTTCATTTACTTAAGAAAATAAGGAGGTTACTAATAATTCAAATCAACACTTTGAATTATTATTAAAATATTATTTGACAATTACTTATTATTTTCATGAGATGAACTACTACTTATAAGAAAATTATCATTTTTTTTTGTTAGGTCACATAAAACAATAATTATTATAATTGTAAAAGAGATCATTTCCAACTAAGTTTTTATTTCATGAAAACAATATACAATTTTAACAATTCGCTTGATCGTAAAAAGATTAATAAATGTTTCCAATTATTTAAGAACTTACTATTTGATCAAATAGAATTCAAGTGACATTTAATTAATAATAAAAAAAAAAGTTATTACATATTGATTATATATGTATATGTATATACAAAAATGATCTTCTGTCGAATTATTTGTCAAGGCAAGGAATAGTAGTATTGAATTATAGAAAAGATCTAACTTATGGAAATTTAAGCTTCTATTTTTTATTACAAACTTATTTATTTTATTTATTTACATAAAATAGCTAATTAGTTAGTATTTAATAATAATGAAAACAATTTAGCCAAAATTGTTATTATATAAATAATAAGGTTTTGGTTAAGGACAGGTGGCTCCCTTAAATTTTCAGATTTATCACTTTATACCCTCAAGTTTCTGAAATGACAAATCACCCCCAAAAACACACATACGTATCTCCTTCTTCAACCCACCAAATTGATTTATGAAACTTTCAATATAATGATACCCATGAAATTTTAATCAGCTAGAACTCTAATTCAAGTAAAAATAGTGAGATTCATGCCAAGAATCGATCGAAACGGTTACCGAATGAATTAGATATTGTTCACCGAAGTTGGGTCGAAAACCCGCCGGAATTTATGGCGTTCCGGCGGCGTTGGTGGCCGGTTCTGGGGTTCTCTGGGTTCGTCGGATCTCAGGGAGGTTGCTGGAAGGGACGGAGGAGGGTGGAGGAGTGGTGTCGGGCTCTCCCGTCGGGTCGGGTCTGGCGTCGCTGGCCTTCGGGTCCGGCGGTGGTGGTGGTTTCAGTGGCTCATGTTGCTGCCTCTGTGGTCGCCGGGCTCAGGGAAGAAGAATAGAGGGGTTGATAGGGAGAGATTGCAGGAACAGAGGGAGAACAGAGGGAGAACAGGGGGTGGCGGCGATGGGGAAGCTCACGGTGATGGTGGAATTGGTGTCGGGGGTGGTGATGATGGCGGTGATGTTGCTGCTGCTGTAGGGTCTCGGAAATACAGAGAGAGAGAAGGGCAGAGGGGGATGATTGAGGTTGAGGAGATGGGGTTGGTGGTGATGATGGTGGCGGTAATGGAGGAGGTGGTGTTGGCGTTGGTATCGGCAGTGGTGATGGTTCTGGGTGTTGTTGTTGCTGGGTTTGTGAGAGATGGAGAACAGAGGTGGGAAGAGAGGGATAGGGGCAGGGATATGGTGGTGGTGCCGAAGGTGGAGATGGGGGTGGTGATGATGGATGGTGTTGGAGGAGATGGTGTGATTGAGAGGGAGGTGGGTGGTGGAGTGGTGATGATGGGGATAGTGGTCATGGAGGTGGTGACGGGGATGGTGATGGTTGTTGTGGTTGTGGGGGTGGTGATGGAGACATGAGGAGGAGGAGGTGAATCTATAGAAGAATGGGTGTTGGTGAAGAGGAGGGTGGTGGTGGTGTTTCGGGTTGTTTGCCGAAGGAAGAAAAGAGAGAGGATGATGATGTTGGTGTTGTTGTTTTTGTTGTGTGGTGTTGTGATGAGAGGCAGAGGGTTTTATAGAGGAGGGGGAGTAGGCAATTGGGGAGGTGTGTGTTAGAAGGAGGAGGAGGAGAGAGAGATGTTTGTGAGAGAAGAGGGAAAAAAATAAAAATAATGAGGGGTGTGTGTGTGTTTGGCCGTGAGGGAGGAGAGAGTGAGAGATGGGGAGGTATATTTTTTTGTGAGAGTGTTTTGTGTGAGTATTGAGGAGGAGGGGAATTAATTGTGAGAGAAGAGAGACAAATAGAGAGGGAGAGAGAGATAGTGACGGGGTGAGAGAGAGAAATAGGGAGGAAGATGAGAGAGAGGTGAGGGGGTGATGGAGGATGCATTTAATTGTTAGAGAAGTAGGGAGGAGGAGTTGGGTGTGATGGAGATGTGTGAGGGAGGAGTGGAGATGTGAGAGAGATGAGGGAGGAGGGTTGGCCGGGTGAGAGAAAGAGAGAGAGAGAGAGAGAGAGAGAGAGAAAGATGGGTGGGAGGAAAATTTAATAATCAAACAAGAAAAAAAAATGATAAATAAATGATATAATAAATAATTAAAATACGGGTTTTGGGTCGGGTTGTAGCTAGGAATACGGGTACGTATATTTATACGGTATATTTTATCGGGTTATACTATTATACGGGTCGGGTGAAATCAAATACGGGTTGTATCAAGTATTTAATACGTATTATGTACAAGTATATAGTATTTGCATACTTTAGCTTTTATAAAAGACAACTATAACCCCTTAGAATTTAGAAATTCAAGAATATACTCCCAACCAATAACTAGTTAACTAGTTTATATTTTATGAAACTACAACTACCTCCCCAATTTTGAACTAAATTAGTTTTAACTTTTCTAAACTATAATTATCTCCATACTCTTCAAATTAACAACTTTACATTTTTTGAAAACCACAATTATAACCCCTCGAATTTTATCCAACTACTTTATAATGTCTCAAAACTTACAATTTCAATTTCATTCTTTAATTAATTCATTTAGAACTCTTGTAAATCACAATTATAACCCCAAACTCTATCAAAATTATTAACTTATCCTTTTGTATAAAATCGGGGTATTACATCCTTCCCCCCTTAAAGAGAGCTTCGTCCCCGAAGCTGTAGCTATATGTTAAAGGGTCCCTCAGTCATATTCCTACACTATCACTTATCGTATTATTACGTATTCTAGCACAGTGTAACGATCTAAGATGATTAATATTATATGAAATGCACACGTAACTCTTCACATAGCACAAGTATCATTCATAGGACATTTACTAACACATAGGAAGCAAAGCATGCACATAACTCGTCCCAATTTTTATCAACTCGATTCCTTTTAAATAAACTTAATCTCAAATTATGTCTCCGTCATGAGAGCAATATTAATCCAAAGGATAATTAACAGGGAAATACTTAATAAAGTCTCCAATAAACAAACCAGTCAATTCAGATATTATTAGACCACACAATTTCTCTAGCATGGAATAGAAAGGTCAAGGGTGGTGGGATTTAGCAAGGCTCAGACTACCCCTAACCCAATCGGCTTTGTCAAATTTTGAATTTATTACCCTAAATTCATTTTAACTTACCCTACAGATTTTAAATCCCTTATGGGAACGAACTGCTCTGATACCACCTGTAACACCCCTTGATTCCCGAGCTTTCCGTTCCGGACCGGAGAGCCCAGGAGGGTGCTACTTTATATGAAGCGGTGGAAATCGTGAACAAAACATTCCATAATTATATATATTACATCTCATAATTGTTTCAACAGGATATCCTATTTCACATGATGTTATTATACTAAGAGTTCGACTAAATAAAAGTACTACCACTACTAGGTAAGTTCGCGATTCCCTTATTCCAAGCACCCAGCTCCTAGACCTGCGGGGGAATGAAACAAAGACCGCAGTTTTCCAAAGTCAGCAAGAAATGCTGAGTGAGTTACACCTTAGCATGTAAAGCAGGAAAGCTAAGAAAGGCAATGGGGTTACGTGTTTTTAAAAAAAAAAAAAAAACAATTTTCAGGAGTAACAGCGAACGAGTATAACATCGTAAACTCAAGAACAAGAAACAGTGTCATAAAATAAGGTCAATTTCTCGAGTAACAATTTTTGTTTACCACGACACGTCATAAGTATTAAAACCTCTTCATAAATGATATGTCAATTAAACACACGACTTACGTATAACTGTTCCCAAACAGAGTAATCGAATTATCAATTAAGGCACAGTACCCGGGTAGACCAGTGACCACAATCAGACATTCTAGACCTTAAGTGTTGCAACACCCTCCTAAGAGCGTCAATCAAAGGAGTGGTATCTAGAAGCAGTACTCCAGCCTAAGGCAAAAGGAGTCGGGGTGCACGTAGTGCCATATCTTTAGGGAGCAAAGCCCAGGGAATCATCACCCATATAAAAGTAACATAACTGGTTCCGGTACTGATTTATCATTTTACTTACACCGGGGATCGAACCCGATTATCTCTTTAGGGACATGAGCCCAGGGAGTCATCACCAGTTGTTACTGATTTATGATAAAGTACAACATTTTCTCAAGTCTGTATAATATTTCGAAGATTTTAAAAACAAACAAATACATTTATTTAGTAGGGATGAAATGTGACAACTATTTTCAATTAGCCAAGTAATGGACACGAAATAAGCTGGCGCGCAAGGCTAAGCATGTAAAACTCACCTGGTGTCGACTCAGCAGTTAGTACGTAGGATGATCGACAAAGCCTATGTCCACAAATCCGTCCCCTACAATTTACCGATTATTTAGTCGCACGGATAGCACTACTAAACCAATGCACTAACCCTATATGAATGCTAGGCTAGGACGAAGTCCGAATAGAACCCTTACGATCCTGAAAGTAACGGTTTTAAGAATACGTACTTATTTAGTTAAATAGTGATTTAACTTATTTATAAATAATAAGTTAATGCTTCATTTACTTAAGAAAATAAGGAGGTTACTAATAATTCAAATCAACACTTTGAA
Source organism: Linanthus parryae (assembly GCA_023055425.1). Lineage (NCBI taxonomy): Eukaryota > Viridiplantae > Streptophyta > Magnoliopsida > Ericales > Polemoniaceae > Linanthus > Linanthus parryae. The sequence continues at coordinate 112,300,014 of JALGPY010000002.1, read as the reverse complement.
TTATTATTAAAATATTATTTGACAATTACTTATTATTTTCATGAGATGAACTACTACTTATAAGAAAATTATCATTTTTTTTTGTTAGGTCACATAAAACAATAATTATTATAATTGTAAAAGAGATCATTTCCAACTAAGTTTTTATTTCATGAAAACAATATACAATTTTAACAATTCGCTTGATCGTAAAAAGATTAATAAATGTTTCCAATTGTTTAAGAACTTACTATTTGATCAAATAGAATTCAAGTGACATTTAATTAATAATAAAAAAAAAAAGTTATTACATATTGATTATATATGTATATGTATATACAAAAATGATCTTCTGTCGAATTATTTGTCAAGGCAAGGAATAGTAGTATTGAATTATAGAAAAGATCTAACTTATGGAAATTTAAGCTTCTATTTTTTATTACAAACTTATTTATTTTATTTATTTACATAAAATAGCTAATTAGTTAGTATTTAATAATAATGAAAACAATTTAGCCAAAATTGTTATTATATAAATAATAAGGTTTTGGTTAAGGACAGGTGGCTCCCTTAAATTTTCAGATTTATCACTTTATACCCTCAAGTTTCTGAAATGACAAATCACCCCCAAAAACACACATACGTATCTCCTTCTTCAACCCACCAAATTGATTTATGAAACTTTCAATATAATGATACCCATGAAATTTTAATCAGCTAGAACTCTAATTCAAGTAAAAATAGTGAGATTCATGCCAAGAATCGATCGAAACGGTTACCGAATGAATTAGATATTGTTCACCGAAGTTGGGTCGAAAACCCGCCGGAATTTATGGCGTTCCGGCGGCGTTGGTGGCCGGTTCTGGGGTTCTCTGGGTTCGTCGGATCTCAGGGAGGTTGCTGGAAGGGACGGAGGAGGGTGGAGGAGTGGTGTCGGGCTCTCCCGTCGGGTCGGGTCTGGCGTCGCTGGCCTTCGGGTCCGGCGGTGGTGGTGGTTTCAGTGGCTCATGTTGCTGCCTCTGTGGTCGCCGGGCTCAGGGAAGAAGAATAGAGGGGTTGATAGGGAGAGATTGCAGGAACAGAGGGAGAACAGAGGGAGAACAGGGGGTGGCGGCGATGGGGAAGCTCACGGTGATGGTGGAATTGGTGTCGGGGGTGGTGATGATGGTGGTGATGTTGCTGCTGCTGTAGGGTCTCGGAAATACAGAGAGAGAGAAGGGCAGAGGGGGATGATTGAGGTTGAGGAGATGGGGTTGGTGGTGATGATGGTGGCGGTAATGGAGGAGGTGGTGTTGGCGTTGGTATCGGCAGTGGTGATGGTTCTGGGTGTTGTTGTTGCTGGGTTTGTGAGAGATGGAGAACAGAGGTGGGAAGAGAGGGATAGGGGCAGGGATATGGTGGTGGTGCCGAAGGTGGAGATGGGGGTGGTGATGATGGATGGTGTTGGAGGAGATGGTGTGATTGAGAGGGAGGTGGGTGGTGGAGTGGTGATGATGGGGATAGTGGTCATGGAGGTGGTGACGGGGATGGTGATGGTTGTTGTGGTTGTGGGGGTGGTGATGGAGACATGAGGAGGAGGAGGTGAATCTATAGAAGAATGGGTGTTGGTGAAGAGGAGGGTGGTGGTGGTGTTTCGGGTTGTTTGCCGAAGGAAGAAAAGAGAGAGGATGATGATGTTGGTGTTGTTGTTTTTGTTGTGTGGTGTTGTGATGAGAGGCAGAGGGTTTTATAGAGGAGGGGGAGTAGGCAATTGGGGAGGTGTGTGTTAGAAGGAGGAGGAGGAGAGAGAGATGTTTGTGAGAGAAGAGGGAAAAAAATAAAAATAATGAGGGGTGTGTGTGTGTTTGGCCGTGAGGGAGGAGAGAGTGAGAGATGGGGAGGTATATTTTTTTGTGAGAGTGTTTTGTGTGAGTATTGAGGAGGAGGGGAATTAATTGTGAGAGAAGAGAGACAAATAGAGAGGGAGAGAGAGATAGTGACGGGGTGAGAGAGAGAAATAGGGAGGAAGATGAGAGAGAGGTGAGGGGGTGATGGAGGATGCATTTAATTGTTAGAGAAGTAGGGAGGAGGAGTTGGGTGTGATGGAGATGTGTGAGGGAGGAGTGGAGATGTGAGAGAGATGAGGGAGGAGGGTTGGCCGGGTGAGAGAAAGAGAGAGAGAGAGAGAGAGAGAGAGAGAGAAAGATGGGTGGGAGGAAAATTTAATAATCAAACAAGAAAAAAAAAATGATAAATAAATGATATAATAAATAATTAAAATACGGGTTTTGGGTCGGGTTGTAGCTAGGAATACGGGTACGTATATTTATACGGTATATTTTATCGGGTTATACTATTATACGGGTCGGGTGAAATCAAATACGGGTTGTATCAAGTATTTAATACGTATTATGTACAAGTATATAGTATTTGCATACTTTAGCTTTTATAAAAGACAACTATAACCCCTTAGAATTTAGAAATTCAAGAATATACTCCCAACCAATAACTAGTTAACTAGTTTATATTTTATGAAACTACAACTACCTCCCCAATTTTGAACTAAATTAGTTTTAACTTTTCTAAACTATAATTATCTCCATACTCTTCAAATTAACAACTTTACATTTTTTGAAAACCACAATTATAACCCCTCGAATTTTATCCAACTACTTTATAATGTCTCAAAACTTACAATTTCAATTTCATTCTTTAATTAATTCATTTAGAACTCTTGTAAATCACAATTATAACCCCAAACTCTATCAAAATTATTAACTTATCCTTTTGTATAAAATCGGGGTATTACATCCTTCCCCCCTTAAAGAGAGCTTCGTCCCCGAAGCTGTAGCTATATGTTAAAGGGTCCCTCAGTCATATTCCTACACTATCACTTATCGTATTATTACGTATTCTAGCACAGTGTAACGATCTAAGATGATTAATATTATATGAAATGCACACGTAACTCTTCACATAGCACAAGTATCATTCATAGGACATTTACTAACACATAGGAAGCAAAGCATGCACATAACTCGTCCCAATTTTTATCAACTCGATTCCTTTTAAATAAACTTAATCTCAAATTATGTCTCCGTCATGAGAGCAATATTAATCCAAAGGATAATTAACAGGGAAATACTTAATAAAGTCTCCAATAAACAAACCAGTCAATTCAGATATTATTAGACCACACAATTTCTCTAGCATGGAATAGAAAGGTCAAGGGTGGTGGGATTTAGCAAGGCTCAGACTACCCCTAACCCAATCGGCTTTGTCAAATTTTGAATTTATTACCCTAAATTCATTTTAACTTACCCTACAGATTTTAAATCCCTTATGGGAACGAACTGCTCTGATACCACCTGTAACACCCCTTGATTCCCGAGCTTTCCGTTCCGGACCGGAGAGCCCAGGAGGGTGCTACTTTATATGAAGCGGTGGAAATCGTGAACAAAACATTCCATAATTATATATATTACATCTCATAATTGTTTCAACAGGATATCCTATTTCACATGATGTTATTATACTAAGAGTTCGACTAAATAAAAGTACTACCACTACTAGGTAAGTTCGCGATTCCCTTATTCCAAGCACCCAGCTCCTAGACCTGCGGGGGAATGAAACAAAGACCGCAGTTTTCCAAAGTCAGCAAGAAATGCTGAGTGAGTTACACCTTAGCATGTAAAGCAGGAAAGCTAAGAAAGGCAATGGGGTTACGTGTTTTTAAAAAAAAAAAAAACAATTTTCAGGAGTAACAGCGAACGAGTATAACATCGTAAACTCAAGAACAAGAAACAGTGTCATAAAATAAGGTCAATTTCTCGAGTAACAATTTTTGTTTACCACGACACGTCATAAGTATTAAAACCTCTTCATAAATGATATGTCAATTAAACACACGACTTACGTATAACTGTTCCCAAACAGAGTAATCGAATTATCAATTAAGGCACAGTACCCGGGTAGACCAGTGACCACAATCAGACATTCTAGACCTTAAGTGTTGCAACACCCTCCTAAGAGCGTCAATCAAAGGAGTGGTATCTAGAAGCAGTACTCCAGCCTAAGGCAAAAGGAGTCGGGGTGCACGTAGTGCCATATCTTTAGGGAGCAAAGCCCAGGGAATCATCACCCATATAAAAGTAACATAACTGGTTCCGGTACTGATTTATCATTTTACTTACACCGGGGATCGAACCCGATTATCTCTTTAGGGACATGAGCCCAGGGAGTCATCACCAGTTGTTACTGATTTATGATAAAGTACAACATTTTCTCAAGTCTGTATAATATTTCGAAGATTTTAAAAACAAACAAATACATTTATTTAGTAGGGATGAAATGTGACAACTATTTTCAATTAGCCAAGTAATGGACACGAAATAAGCTGGCGCGCAAGGCTAAGCATGTAAAACTCACCTGGTGTCGACTCAGCAGTTAGTACGTAGGATGATCGACAAAGCCTATGTCCACAAATCCGTCCCCTACAATTTACCGATTATTTAGTCGCACGGATAGCACTACTAAACCAATGCACTAACCCTATATGAATGCTAGGCTAGGACGAAGTCCGAATAGAACCCTTACGATCCTGAAAGTAACGGTTTTAAGAATACGTACTTATTTAGTTAAATAGTGATTTAACTTATTTATAAATAATAAGTTAATGCTTCATTTACTTAAGAAAATAAGGAGGTTACTAATAATTCAAATCAACACTTTGAATTATTATTAAAATATTATTTGACAATTACTTATTATTTTCATGAGATGAACTACTACTTATAAGAAAATTATCATTTTTTTTTGTTAGGTCACATAAAACAATAATTATTATAATTGTAAAAGAGATCATTTCCAACTAAGTTTTTATTTCATGAAAACAATATACAATTTTAACAATTCGCTTGATCGTAAAAAGATTAATAAATGTTTCCAATTGTTTAAGAACTTACTATTTGATCAAATAGAATTCAAGTGACATTTAATTAATAATAAAAAAAAAAGTTATTACATATTGATTATATATGTATATGTATATACAAAAATGATCTTCTGTCGAATTATTTGTCAAGGCAAGGAATAGTAGTATTGAATTATAGAAAAGATCTAACTTATGGAAATTTAAGCTTCTATTTTTTATTACAAACTTATTTATTTTATTTATTTACATAAAATAGCTAATTAGTTAGTATTTAATAATAATGAAAACAATTTAGCCAAAATTGTTATTATATAAATAATAAGGTTTTGGTTAAGGACAGGTGGCTCCCTTAAATTTTCAGATTTATCACTTTATACCCTCAAGTTTTTGAAATGACAAATCACCCCCAAAAACACACATACGTATCTCCTTCTTCAACCCACCAAATTGATTTATGAAACTTTCAATATAATGATACCCATGAAATTTTAATCAGCTAGAACTCTAATTCAAGTAAAAATAGTGAGATTCATGCCAAGAATCGATCGAAACGGTTACCGAATGAATTAGATATTGTTCACCGAAGTTGGGTCGAAAACCCGCCGGAATTTATGGCGTTCCGGCGGCGTTGGTGGCCGGTTCTGGGGTTCTCTGGGTTCGTCGGATCTCAGGGAGGTTGCTGGAAGGGACGGAGGAGGGTGGAGGAGTGGTGTCGGGCTCTCCCGTCGGGTCGGGTCTGGCGTCGCTGGCCTTCGGGTCCGGCGGTGGTGGTGGTTTCAGTGGCTCATGTTGCTGCCTCTGTGTTCGCCGGGCTCAGGGAAGAAGAATAGAGGGGTTGAGAGGGAGAGATTGCAGGAACATAGGGAGAACAGAGGGAGAACAGGGGGTGGCGGCGATGGGGAAGCTCACGGTGATGGTGGAATTGGTGTCGGGGGTGGTGATGATGGTGGTGATGTTGCTGCTGCTGTAGGGTCTCGGAAATACAGAGAGAGAGAAGGGCAGAGGGGGATGATTGAGGTTGAGGAGATGGGGTTGGTGGTGATGATGGTGGCGGTAATGGAGGAGGTGGTGTTGGCGTTGGTATCGGCAGTGGTGATGGTTCTGGGTGTTGTTGTTGCTGGGTTTGTGAGAGATGGAGAACAGAGGTGGGAAGAGAGGGATAGGGTCAGGGAGATGGTGGTGGTGCCGAAGGTGGAGATGGGGGTGGTGATGATGGATGGTGTTGGAGGAGATGGTGTGATTGAGAGGGAGGTGGGTGGTGGAGTGGTGATGATGGGGATAGTGGTCATGGAGGTGGTGACGGGGATGGTGATGGTTGTTGTGGTTGTGGGGGTGGTGATGGAGACATGAGGAGGAGGAGGTGAATCTATAGAAGAATGGGTGTTGGTGAAGAGGAGGGTGGTGGTGGTGTTTCGGGTTGTTTGCCGAAGGAAGAAAAGAGAGAGGATGATGATGTTGGTGTTGTTGTTTTTGTTGTGTGGTGTTGTGATGAGAGGCAGAGGGTTTTATAGAGGAGGGGGAGTAGGCAATTGGGGAGGTGTGTGTTAGAAGGAGGAGGAGGAGAGAGAGATGTTTGTGAGAGAAGAGGAAAAAAAATAAAAATAATGAGGGGTGTGTGTGTGTTTGGCCGTGAGGGAGGAGAGAGTGAGAGATGGGGAGGTATATTTTTTTGTGAGAGTGTTTTGTGTGAGTATTGAGGAGGAGGGGAATTAATTGTGAGAGAAGAGAGACAAATAGAGAGGGAGAGAGAGATAGTGACGGGGTGAGAGAGAGAAATAGGGAGGAAGATGAGAGAGAGGTGAGGGGGTGATGGAGGATGCATTTAATAGTTAGAGAAGTAGGGAGGAGGAGTTGGGTGTGATGGAGATGTGTGAGGGAGGAGTGGAGATGTGAGAGAGATGAGGGAGGAGGGTTGGCCGGGTGAGAGAAAGAGAGAGAGAGAGAAAGATGGGTGGGAGGAAAATTTAATAATCAAACAAGAAAAAAAAAATGATAAATAAATGATATAATAAATAATTAAAATACGGGTTTTGGGTCGGGTTGTAGCTAGGAATACGGGTACGTATATTTATACGGTATATTTTATCGGGTTATACTATTATACGGGTCGGGTGAAATCAAATACGGGTTGTATCAAGTATTTAATACGTATTATGTACAAGTATATAGTATTTGTATACTTTAGCTTTTATAAAAGACAACTATAACCCCTTTGAATTTAGAAATTCAAGAATATACCCCCAACCAATAACTAGTTAACTAGTTTATATTTTATGAAACTACAACTACCTCCCCAATTTTGAACTAAATTAGTTTTAACTTTTCTAAACTATAATTATCTCCATACTCTTCAAATTAACAACTTTACATTTTTTGAAAACCACAATTATAACCCCTCGAATTTTATCCAACTACTTTATAATGTCTCAAAACTTACAATTTCAATTTCATTCTTTAATTAATTCATTTAGAACTCTTGTAAATCACAATTATAACCCCAAACTCTATCAAAATTATTAACTTATCCTTTTGTATAAAATCGGGGTATTACAATCTCTACGTCACTACGATCTCTAAGCTTGCTTCATATCATGTCTGATTAAAGGCTTTATAGTTACCCAGTTATGGTGTAACGTTTGACAATATCAAAACATGATAATTCCCAACTATGATATCTAGTGACTTCAAATCTAAGGATCACAACACCATTGTCACTATGAGAAGCGCTTGTGACATTCACATAACTCCCATGTAGCCTTCTCATGGTGGTTCAATCCAGTACGCCATTACTCCTAATGCGTACCCATGTGTTGGATCGTGATATCTCCATATCAATCCAACCCCATACTAGTCTATAGTTGATCGTCCTGTTAATCAATATAGTTGACTAGGGATATTCAAGAATATAACACTTATATTCTAAGGATTTCATTCATGTTAGCATATCTCCATACGGATAACATAATGAATCGTAAGTCTATTAAATGTCACAATAAATTGATTGCCTCTAGGGCACAATTCCAACATACCAAACTTAACAACATATTTTTCATACATAACATTAAGAGCTTGTCTAACTTCTTCAAAAGATGGTGATACCACTAGTTTTTTATAATCGGTACTCATGTTTTTCAAAATTTGTTCTAGCATAAAACGTAGGGTTTCATCCTTACACCTTGGGTCCAAAATACTTTCCAAACAGAAAGGCATAGGGATGTTTTCAAAATATTTGAGAAATTTTGCTTCCATAGGCGCAATTGCATCTCCTAAAATTATATTATCCCTATATTCTTTAAAAGTGTAACTTATAAACATTAGTTGTGGAATAACTTGGTTAGTAGTAGGATAATAAACACCCGAAAGAAGATTGGTTGCGGTATAAAATGGTTCAAGAAAACCTCTTAAGGCTTCCCGAACTCTCCAATCATAAGACGAAACGAAAATTGGACTATTACATTCATTTAAAAAATGTGTGATAAGGAGCTCGTAACCAACAACACTATTCAACATAAAGTACATTGAATTCCCTTTTGTCCTACAATCGGCCCCAAATCTCCTTCTTCTCTTGTTGTTTTGAGTACAAAATCCATAAATCGTTTGGTTCGACGTGGTGAAGACGCAATATAGAGAATAGCGTCACGAATAGGATTAATGTAATCAAATAGTACTTTCGAACCATCTTGTACAATTAAATTGATAATGTGACATACACTACGCACATGTGAAATTTCTTCGTGAAAGGGTGTTTGTATCAAAGTTTGCATATGGTCTATCGCACTATCACATGCCGATGCATTGTCAAAAGTCATTGATGTAATTCGTTCACTAATACCCCACTCGTTAAAAACATCGATATAGTTTCTCTGATGTTTATATCGTTGTGAGGATATGGGACTTCTCGAAATGCAATAACACGTTTTTGTAAATTCCAACTTGGGTCAACGTAGTGTGCGGTGACACAAATATATCCTTTATTATTTCTACCGGTCCACATATCCGATGTGCAAGCAAGTGTAAAATTAGAATTTAACAAAGTTTGCAAAATTTCCGCTTTCCTCTCACTATATAGAGCAATTATATCATTCCTAGTAGTATTTCTACCTATATGCTTATAACTCGGACAAAACAGGGTAGTAATCAATTTGTCAAACTCTTCGTCGTCGGCCATATTAATAGGTTTTTCTGTAGCCGTGATATAATGAGCTAATGCTTTTCGTGCCCTAGGTTCATCGTAGATAAAAGTAACTACGTTACCGTGTGCGTCATATCCTAGTTGGGTTTGGACCAACGGGTCACCTACGGCGGGTGTATCTAACAAGAGTCCGTGCATTTTGTAAATGTTTTTTCATTGATCCTAATCCACCGGTTTGATGATATACAAATATTTTTTGACAATGATTGCAAACGGCCTTAAATTTTGATTTACCTTTGTCGTCTACTCCATCGGGTATTTTTTTCATATGATCCCAAACTTTGCTTCTTTGACTACCCTTACGAGTTCTTTTATTCGCACCTTGTGTCAGCTCATTTTCATCTAATTCAAAATCAATAGCGGCACCTACGCCAATTACTTCTTCAACGTCACTAAGATTTATGTCTACGTTATGGGAGGAAGCCATTTTTTTTAGAAATATTGGATAAAAAAATTAAGTTTAGCAAATAAGTAACAAATAACAAGAGCTAACACAATATAATGCACAACTAAAAATAAAACTTACAAACTCCAAGAATAATTCTTGGAGGAGGGATGTGGAAAATGGAGGAATTAGGATGGAGGAGTGAGATGTTTTGCTTCACAATTGATGATGAACGAGAGAAATGCTTCACAATGTTGGAGGAGGAATGCTTCACAATGTTGGAGGATGAATGCTTCACAATTTGGGAACTTGGAAGTTTGAGAGAGTTTGAGATTATGAAGAGTATTGGAAGTGTTTTGAGTGAGGAAAAATGTTTGGATTGTGTGGGTATTTATAGAAGAGTAAGGGAGGGGGGTGAGTGCAATAAGTAAAAAGTAAAAAAAATCAGCAACCAAACGGTCACTGACAGCGCCAAACGGCTACTGGTCGTGATGTGACCCATCGGAACGGCTAATTTTTTGAAAAAAACGGTTGGAAGTTATCGGTTCCAGTTCGGTTCGAAACCGGTTCCGGTTCCGAATAACAAGCAACCGAACCGTACCCGGTATATATCCGGGTCCGGCTCGGTTCGGTCCCCCTTTCCACGGTTTGGTTCTCGGTTTCTAACCGGTCGGTTAAACCGGTTCGGTTTTAACCGAAACCGCCGGTTTAAGCAAACCGGTATGTAGCTCTAGTCAAGAATACCAAAAATGTCAAGAACATGAAACATGAACACAATCAACACCAAAGACAAATAGGGGTACAATAGTGGAAAAAGTAATTTTATGGACATAACATGACAGAAGGGTGCTAACTGCTAAGTATTCGTACAATATTCCGTTTCAGGGGTGCAAAAGAGAATTGCTCAAACGGCAGGGGAGCAAAGTGAAATTTCACCAAAAGATGAGGGTGTAAAGTGTCTTTCAGCCTTAAATTTAACAAATACAGAGTGCCCCTTGACAGCTAGTCAATTCTGCTTCACTTGTTCTTAAACAAATACAGAGGGTGTAAAGTAACTTTGAATAAATGTATTTGCCAATGAAACAAATGAAAATGTAATCTAACAAGACAAATTAACAGAACTTCCAAGTTCCAACTTTCACATGTCCTCTAACAAGATGATCTAGACTTCTAACTCCTAAACTACATTAACAGACTTCTTCAAGTTACTCAGTATGGCTAGACTTGTAACGTCTTCTCTTTTATCCAGCTTAGTCATCATATCTATTCTACTGTCCATGAATGTAAATACAAAAGCCCTATCCCTAGTAGTATCCAAGAACAAATACATGTGTATGGTCAACATACTCCTTAGTCCCAAGTTTGAATTGGTAGTTTGCATGACCTTGAGAAGTAGGCTCTGATGTTCTTAAAATCAATTACTTCGAGATTATCTTGAATCGTCTTCGTTACTGAAAGATCAGTAGAACCCGCCAAACCAACCAAGCTTGTCTACAACTGACCAGCTGGAACTTCCCACTGGGTCGGAATCATGATCGCCAGACGGAGTTTTCAGAGTAAATCTTCAGTTCCGGTTAATTTTGCAAATTCATTCTCGTCAATGGCTCCCTTTTTCAACTTTTTGAGCAGGCGGTATTCCATTGCCATCTCAGCATCGTCTTCCACAGACTGCACGGCACGTCTCTGCTTCGCAGTCTTCTTCCTTGTTGCATTAGCCTCGGCGAATGTGGGTGTTCTCTGCTTCTGCCGTTTAGGTTCCTCTGGCTTCTTTGCTTTCTTTGCCTGCAGATTTTTTTTCCTCTGCTTCTCCCGAGATTTATCCCTACAGTAAAGATCATCTAATGAGCAAAAAAACAGTTGGTAATAGTGACACATTGATGAATATGACATAAATGAACGGGTTTAATATATCTCCCAGAACTTCATCAAATGGACATCATGTCCACAGCATGTTGAATTTTTCCCTAATGTTCCACATGTAGGTCACAACGGAGCAATTAATAAAGACCCACAGAGAATAATATTATGCGAATAACATGCGACACCATTTTTTTGCAAAGAGATACACAATCTACTGTTAACTTGAACTTGTCAATAACTAGGGTAAAAAAAAACACACACACACACACGTATGACATATGCCCGAAAGCACCCTTCCATTTGTCAAGGTTAGTGACAATAACAGTCTTTCCATTAGCTTACCATCCCTGGACCACAACTGACGTCTAATTTTTGACCATTTTGCCCTCAGAACGCAAAATTGACTTTATTTCCCGTGAAGATTATATCATAAATTACTCAACTATCCCCGCATCTCTCCTTACTCTTTACAACCAACCACACCACACTATACTGCCACTACCACAACCAACATCAATCATACAACTCTAGTTGAATTGTTATAATTGTTCTAATCAAACCACCTACCCATCAACCATCATCTCAGCCCACCAATGGAACCTTTTGAGGTAAGAACACCTCCGGTTACCGAGGAAGCACGGGTGCTTCTGGGTTCTTTGTGGGTGTGTCAATTTAAAAGTTTTAGCTGAGTCTTCTAAAATACAGCTACAATGTAACCAAAAGAATGTGCATCTTTTATGACTTGTGAACAAGTGATGTTTATAATCTATTTTCTAGAAAGGTTAATGTGCTTGCTTTATACAAGATTTGGACCACTATTGTTTTATTTTCATTTTTTCAGGTAAATGAATACTATACATACACACATAAGTAAATTCGCCGCACCCACCCTGCCCTTGCATTCCTAATTTACGGAAATTCGCCGCCCCTACCCCCTATACACTCACTCGCGAACGCACCCGTGCTTCTTAGCTGGCGACAACCGCAGCACAGGAGAGGAATGACTGAGATACTCCTGAAGCAGCTCTTCATCAACCTTATTACCATCAGTTCGCTAGATTTGGATGAATCTCCAGTCCATATACCAACAACTCAATAACAACCCCACAAAACAGGGCTCCGAGAAGAAAACTCGCCATCTTGAGATGAACAAACCCAGACACTCGCTACTGAAGATAACGATCAGATTTCCAATCAGCTGAAGACATACTCGGTCAGAATCAAACAGAGCAAAACAATCACAAAATTAGTAAGGACTTGGTTTTCTCCGATTCCACACCAGCTCAGACCCAATCGAAATTGCAACAACCCAATACCACTCCAGCCAATGTCCCAATAACTATGCTCAACGAGGTGATTGATTCAAGTGAAATATAACTTCAACTATATCTTATGTCACTGTGCGACAGAGATGGCTAACATGCTTGATCCCCACAATGACGACTCAGGCACCCAGCTCGGCATCTTGGAAGTGTTCAGGATGTGTTGGTCAATACATAGATAATCAGAAACAGCATACTTTGGTTGTGGATAGTAAAAAAAGACCAAAAGGCTCTTTTCTCCATGAAATAAAAAATATTGATAGCATAAGGTATGTTGTAAGAAGATAGAGAAAAAAACTCTAGAGTGACTGCACAATTAATCTGCAATTACAATGACTTGCACTTAAAATATATCTTGTACAACACAGCACAAATAAGATGGCAACACTTTGAGCTCCGGCCTTTAAAATAAATCTCCAAAAGATATTGAACAATTTCTTCCGGAATGACATACACTTCTACTAAGAAATGCCTTCATAAACCCCTTCAGACCAACACATACATCTCATGGATCAATAAATTCTATCCACACAACTACATTCTATAGTAGTAGAAATGTGTTTGTCAATTCTCATACCTTATTCAACGTTGCCAAATGAATTCTATTTTTAGTCGTAGAATATACTTAGAGAAAGTTTGGTTGTTTGTGAAGCTATCTTGATTTTTATACACAGCTACCTACTGTAACACAGGGGCAAAAATGTCATTTTATCAATTGCATATAGTTTAAAAACTACCACCAAATATACATATCATCGTATTTTAATCTAGTCTAAAAAACATAACCAAACACACTGGATTAAGCACAATTTTCTACAAATTTTTTAAGTAATCCAAACACACTGAATTGAACATATTTCTGGATTCACTGTTTAATTCCAGTATTGTGTTAGGTAGGCGTCAAATATTCTCCCTGATAACGTAGGCCATACAGAGCGTTATTCACTACCAAATACTCTGGATTAATTTTGAACAATTATAGCTAATACTCTTCTGTAGGAGGGGGAACTATTTTAAAACTATCACAATTTAGTACTCGGTACTCCTATTATAAAGAGACACAATTGTCCCAATTAGGTTTTCAACGGGAAACTACTGAATTGGTTTCCCCTCCAGTAAGAAGAAAACAGGAGGATAAGTTTGTCTTTATGTGCTACAGAAACAAACTAAATAAGAACCCAAAGGTGTTCTTTTTACAAGGCAAAAGTTCAAATAAACCACCAGCAAACAAACACTAATAAGTCCAGATTGGTTTTTAAACAAAAAACCCAAAAAATACCATTCTACAAAATTGAAGCTAAATTTTATGTTGTGTTTGATGTTGTGTAAGATCATTGTCGGATTTCACTGTTTAATTCTAGTATTGTGTTAGGTAAGCGTCAAATATTCTCCCTGATAACATAGGCCATACAGAGAGAGTTATTCACTATACTCTGGTTTAGTTTGAACAAGTATATCTAATACTCTTCTGTAGGAGGGGGAGCTATTTTAAAACATTAATATAAAGAGATGTATTTCCCAATTAGTTTTTCAACAGAAAAGTACTTGATTGGTTTCCTACATGGAGGCATGCAACAAACACAAACGAAGAACATTGATGAAAGAAATCGCACTGGGTGTTCCAGGAGTCATTTGCATTTTATAACAAACTACGATCGCTGGTATCCTATCAAGACCTAAGATCTAGACCCAGATCTGAGATTCACTGGCTTACACAATGCTGAAGATGCATATTTTTTCACATTTTGAGGATGTAGAACCTTCAGAAATCCTTTATTCGGTAGATTTACTGCCTCCATTTGCTTGCTTACTAGATTAGACTCAGCTACAGATTTTGTTTATCACATGCCCCCCCCCCCCCCCCCCCCCCCCCCCCCCCCCCCCCCCCCGCTTTCGTTCTACCAAAAAATTAGCACATATTGCATGCGAGACGGGTTAGTTTCAAAGATCACCTGTGTGTTAGCTTGTTATGTTATAGCTCTCAATATTTGCGAACACGTCTTGGGACGTTTTCGTTATGTTGATGCAGACATGCAGTTATTGGTGGTCCAATTATGGTTGGAGTTGTGGGAGAGTAGGTGTCAGTTAGTGGATTTTATTTGGTTTCTAATTAATGAGGATGTAATTGGAACCACAAGAAAGATTGCACGACAGGTTTCACCACCGTCCTAAGTTACCTGGAACGTGGATCGTTCCAGTTGGTGGAACAGGAACGAGATCACGGAACGCCATACCCTACGGAATTCGGTACGCTAAGGGTAGGCTTCTTTATATACCTTAATAGGAGTTTTACCATTTTCCACAAATCATAAAAGTATATCACTGTGAATACGTACAATATTTAGAGGTCACTACTCTAAATATAGATGTAACTTAACTCAACATATCAAAATTTAATTTTCCCTTCTACATAGATACTTTAGGTGAAAATAGTGAAAAAACTTGGGATCGTCAAATTAAGCGATCTGGATCGCTGGTGTTGCAAGTTTCGGAACGCGCGATCAAATTCGCAGTTCCCAGGGGTACGAGTGAATTGTGGTAACAATGCCACCGCCTGCTCCCCCATTATATAACATACTATACAGATTAGTGGGCACGGACCACGTTCCCCCATGTCTTTCAAGGTTGGGAGCCTTAATACGTGGGCTATTTTGCCTTAAAATCATGTAGATTCTAAAAAAAAGATCTTCAGTCAACTACTTAGTATAAAAGGCATTCCATTGAAATAAAATACAGCACAAAGATTAAGTCTTCTCACTTGAACTTGATATCCTCCAGATTGATATCATTTACAGGAATAAAGCCCTCTGAAGAAAGTGAGTGATTCTTTACTTCCGACACCGAAGGAAGTTGCAATAAGCCATATCCCATCGCCAACTTCCCAATCTCAAGCTCTTTCCAGCTGCATGTAATAAAAGAAGACAGTTAAACCAACAGATAAACGGGAAAACTGGTGCAGGACAGAAAGCAAAGCTCTTTTTGCTAAAGCACAATGCAAACTCCACCAGCTAAGACGATTTACATCAAGTTCAGTCAGACAAAAACCATAGAAAGTACCTGAAAATGTAAGAGCAGTGGTGCTCTTTGTAAGCACGGATGTAAGAGACAAATGCTCGTAGGCCCTTCTCCATAACATCCCGATCTTTTGTTGCAGCAGATCGTATCTGAAACAAAAATCCCTCCACATTTAATGTATGATAAGGAAATCAACATGGAAACGGGAATAATGTACATTAAGGTGAAGGTTACAATAAGTTAAGAAAGATATTATCCATCAACCGAATACCGTGGTTCATGATTAGGAATGGGCCAATAATTCATGGGTACTTCATTTACAAATAACTAAAGAGCAGTGAGTTTGGATACGATTCAAATTCAATCCACATACAGTTAGCAAGAAAGCCCAACAAATTTGATCCGTTCCCAAAACTAAGAACACCAGATTATAAATTGGGCCTGGTCATTCAAAACGTTTATACTGGAAGTGAATTTGAGGGTCTGAAGTAGAGAGAAGCTTCTGATGCGCTTTTCTTTGCAGGGCCTACAACCTCTCAGCCACAGCACCACGTACAGATAGTGATGCAGTAGAATGTGTATTTAGGTTTTAGGGGTCTTTTGTCTTTCTTCCCTCACTTAACCAGAAGCTTGATTGGTAGAGCAGCCTTTGTTGACTTTTCCAATGGCTATCTTGTCACATATGTAAATTTCAGGGGTTATCTTGTAATATTTTGGCAGAAACTACTCTTCGAAGTTTCAGCTCTTCCACTTGCTTTTTGAAAAGGTAGAAGCTTCTCCAAGAAGATTCGAACCCTTTAATAGTCAACCAAGGTGCAGAAGAAGGAGGATATGCTTGGTTTAAGAAAATATGAGGAGCTAAAGCTCTTGTCCAGCTAGGGTTTCAAGTATTGGAGGCTCGGGTTTTGAGGATTCAACCCATGGCGCCTATCCATCTCTCTTCGCTGCAGGAGTGAGCGAGAGACTAGCAGAAAGCGAGTGTCCTATCTTGTTGTTTCTATCCGCTGCAGGAGTGCGCAAGAAACTATCATTAAACTATCTTCCTCTTCTTGTTGTCTAAGTTTCTGTTTTGGTTTTCTTCTCAAATATGAGAACAGTCTTGTACTCTTACAATTTTAGCTTAATTAAATGTTAACTCTTAGCTATTTGCATCAGATAGGCTGATAGGGACTCAGAGTCCTCAAGGCCCGTTGAGTGCCTGTGGATTTCAGTGCAATAGATATTTATAGTGATCTGGCATGTAAAATATGGAGGGATCAGAACCACAAACTTTTTAGGGGAAAAATGCCGGGCATTTGAGAGTATTGCTACACCCAAAGGGCTTCACAATCAAGAATTTGGAAATTATTTAGAGAAGAGGAAAGAAAAGGAATTCAGAGAACAGAAACAAATTTCTTCTGATCATACAATAAGGAAGCAAGTATGCAACACTAACCAAAGCTTTGTACTCACAAACAATCCTATCTTTCTATGTGATCATGCGTTTAACGGGAAAGGAATTGAGGACATTACTTCCAAAAACTCGCATACTAATATGCTTAACATTTTCTGAACAAAGTAGAGCATTTATAATTCAGACCTAATCGATTACTTATAAACCCTTCATTTCCTCTATTACTGAGGACTTCAAGCTTTTATAGACTTGGGAAAAGATTCAAGGACATTGACAGATTATCGGCTGCAAAGTTATCAAAATGCGATTGCCTACTCTGGTCTGTGTAGTCCCAATAAGACATCCGAAAAAGGGGATTCGAATCTGAAGCTGTAAAACTCCATCTCTGTAATATCCCAATAACTCAGAAGTGCACCCAGACCTTCAGCTTTCTTTACCTACGGTAAGTGCCACAGCCAGAGGATCCATCTAAGGCAACATGGTCATAGGTACATTGGTTACAGAAATTCTTTACCAGACTAGTAAAAATATTATTTGAGATGAAGGAAGGATTTGAATATAGTATCTGTACGCATAGTGGGGTATATATATATACACACACCCATATATACCGAGGATTCACCTAAAGTGCCCATGTTTCGTATTATAATAACCAAGACACCACAGTTTCAACAGTAAAATTCCGAAATACCACTTTTTGAAACCTCTTCTTGGTCTTGAGGTTTCTAGGCATTGCAACCTCGTTTTCATCTTGATGTTTCTGTTGATTTCGGGCAGACTGCAGAAAACAGAAATCTCATTATGATAATGAGGTGTCGCCATCAACAAACCGCTGCCACATTACCCAGCCGCAGCTCAAACCCACCGCCACAACCACAAATCACCATTGATCCAGCGGAACATCACCACTGTTACTAGCTACAAACCCACCAACCAATCAAAAACCATCACCATCTGGGTCTCCTCACTCGCCTCCTCCACTGAACCCTAGCCTCCGTTATCCACCACCACCTCGCCATAATCCTAGTGAATTCACCAACACACACAACGCATTTTTCTTCTTCAATCGCCTCAAAAACCCATTACAAGAATCTAACACCAAGCCCCTCTGGCACCTCAAGTTCAACACTACAGATCCACCATTAAACCTTAAACAAATCAGACCCGAACCGTCAGCTTCGCTGACCTCAAGCTCGATAACCCAACACACCAAATCAACCAACTCCATCGAAGGCCAAATCCTCCCTCTCGTTGCCTCAATTTGAAACCCACTACCAACCCGGCCCCAAGTCAAACCCAGGCCCAAAAACCACCAAACTCTCCCTCTCGTTGCCTCGATTCAAAACCCAACCACACAAACCTCCAAATCACACCCAATTGAAGGCCAAAACCTCACAGCCACCTTCAATTGAGTCCAACAAATCACACCTTGCTCTCGAACGATCACAAAGACAAGATTGGAGACTAGTCAGACTACTGTAGCAGCTAACTGAAATGGGTCTGCGGTTGAGGTGCAAGACAACAGAGAGAGAGAGAGAGAGAGAGAGAGAGAGAGAGAGAGATAAAGAACACAGGGAGACAGAGACATTGAGAGATTTCGGTGTGATGGAGGAGATGGTAGAGAAGATGGGGGTGGGTTTGATTTATCGGCGGTCGGTAGTGGTAGTTCGGTTGCGGTGGTGGTGGTGGTGGGTTTAGAGAGAGAGAGAAGGGAGGAGGTGGGTTGTGGTCGTGGCTAGTTCTGTTAAATTTTAGTAACACTGTTAGTCAATTACGGCTATTTGTACCAGTGACTAAACTGAAGGGGAAGGGGGGCTTAGTGGTAAATTCAAAGTGTCTGAGGTTTATGTAACTAAGTGTGTAGTGCATGTGGTCATCTGCCTTATTTCGAGGTTATATATATGATTTGATACTATACACACGCGACTGTGGATACAGGTCAGCATGTGCGCACTTAATTCCACAAGACCCTGGAGTTGACGACCATGTAATCTCCCACTGACCCCAGGAGAGTTGGCTTTTTTGGGCAGTTAACCGTCCTCAGGAGCATACCCCTAAGTCCAAGGTCAGTACCACTAAGCCAACCCCTTGGGTTTCAACTTGTCAAGTGTTCAAGTCTGGCATCAACAAGATCACTAGCTCTTTCGAATTTTTCTAAAACTAAGCACATAAATATTCTATTTTAATGATTAGCTAACTATATGTACCATGCCCCTATGCGCTAAAACTGCAAGGCTAGGCATACGACAGTAAAACTCAGTAAAACAACTACATTGTCAAAAGTAGCAAAGAACTCGAACAAATTCAAGCGTACAATACAATATAGCATCTAAAGGCCCACGGAATATAGCTAATAAATCACATGAACAAATATTGGAATCGCCAACTTATAGCCAACTTGGACTACAGGAACCAGGTAACTACTCATCTAATTATCTAAGAGCATAAGCTGAACCAACGCAACAAATTGCAAAACACCAAACTCGATCATACAGAAATGCAACACCGATAAAGCATACATACCACCCAGTAGAAAAAGATGTCTGCAGAACTCTGACAGGTTATATGTCAATCTGTTAATTATAATCAGCTAACCCTAAGTACTAATAAATCCATAACTTCAGATAGTTGGAGTAAAAAATGGCCGTCAAATTCAACTTCGACAGAAAGGAAAACATCAACAAACTAAAAATATATATAAAAAAAAAAAAAAAAAAAAAAAAGTCGAGTAGTAAAAGGAGGAATACTCACTTGAGGAACAACATCAGGAACATTATCAGAACATTTTCTCTCTTCAAGTGGAACCCTTCTCAAGCGTAGAAATTCAACATATGCTTCCTCCTATATATATTTAGAGAATATAATAGGGTCAGAAGTAACTCGAAAGCAACTCAAAATCAAAGTAGGCAACAGTTCTAAATTAAAATAACGTGAAGTTAAGATAACCTTTGGTGACAAAAACACGATGCTGCTTCCTTGTCGGCCTAACCGAGCAGTTCGACCCACTCTATGTACAAACACATTCGGATCTTGAGGCGGGTCATACTGTATTAGCAGAGGAAAAAGAATCACTGGTTAATTTCAGAGCTAATAAATCCTCCGTGCCATATTGGATATACCATATAGCAGCAGGAAAGCATGAACAGTTGAATCACCATAACATGTGTCAGACTTCTGCAAGTGTCAGACTTTCAATGTCTTCTTCTGTGACAATATGTTAAAGAGGGAAGAGTGGCAGGTCAGAGAAGAAGGTTATGCCACTAATAACTTAGTCATTCTAACCATTTTTAGGTTTGACTACAGATCATTCCATTTAACCAACTTCAATTCCTTACTCTTTGACTTTGGTCATCCTATATCAGCGATCTTCATAAATCTTATTCATTAGAGATGTTTTCAGCGCCCTAGTTCTTCCAAGAGTCTTTTGATCAAGAAGAATACAGCCTTCATTGTTAAGCTTTCAAGTATGTTGCAACTCACAATTGGAAAATAGCATCAGTACTATTTGATTATTTGCTGGAGACTCTAACTCTATCTGTAACCCCCACCCACAAGTCATCTTGCTGGTCTCATCTCAAGACTATCTGACACATGCCTATATAGTTGGACAGTCAGACTGCATTTGGTTATGCACAAAAAGAAGCCCCTGCTGAAGGACAGTAAGTGAATAAAATTTGGTGAATGAGTAGTCAACAGTGTTTGGTATTTTCCTAGAAACCCGTGCTATTGGACCGAGTCAGCAAGTTGATATTCCAAGCTATGTAACGCTGCAGGTTTATAATTTATAGTAATTTATTAAATATTGATTTTAATTATATTTTTCACAACTGCACACATAAGCTGCACTATAATTGATTATTGTGCCTAGTGTTCAATTTATTTGGAGGTTCAGGCCTTGTTTGGGTAGCAGCCTATGTAGCACCAAAACGGGGACGGGAACGCCGGAACGGCAATTTTCAAAAATTTAGGAGACGAAACGCCGGGGGAACGGCAATTTATATATATATATGTGTGTGTGTGTGTGTGTGTGTGTGTGTGTGTGTTTTATATTATATATATAACATAAATTTCTTATTTATTTACATTTTTTCTAATATATATGACACAGAAATAAATATATCTAATTAGAAAGCCCAACTCATTGGGCTGTTTACTTATTTAATAGAGAAACCCAATTAAACAAGACTACAGAAGCCAATTAAAGCTTTTATGAGGAATGGTATTTTTGTAAAATTGAGAAGAGGCATGGGTAATACAGTAAAAACAAGCAAGAAAAAAGTAGGTTTTCTTCTCCAACAACGCTGATGTTCCGGCGATGGCCGCAAAACTCATCATTCCCGTCGCTGGTGAAGGAACAGCCGCGTCTGCCGCCCTTTCCGAGGATCTGCTGGAGAAGGAAGTCGCCTGACGCCGTCGATCTCGTGGAGGTCGAAGTCGCCTGATGTCGTTAACGCCGCTGAGAGGTCCGTCAAACTCTTGAGAGTCGGATACGGACGTTCCCCAGGAGCTCCTGAAAGCTGGAACGCGTCCCAGCACCGTTCCCATTAAGTTCCGAACTTCAGTTTTTCCGGGGACGCCACCTGTCGCTCCGGGAACGTTTCGGGCTGTTCCGGCGTTCCGGACGGGTACGAAACGGGGACGACAGCCTATATGACGTTCCGGTGCTTCATAGGTAGCAGCATAAGGGGGCAACATAGCATAACTTATGCTCCCTCTTTTTCATCCAGTGCTTGGGTGCCGGTAGGAGCATAAGTTATACCTCCAGCATAACTTTTTCAATTTTGAGAAGAAAATTTATACCACCTCCCCCCAGGTATAAGGCCGGATAAGGGGAACAAGCATAACTCACTAAATTTGTTTGACCAAAATACCCCCGTACCTTCACCTAATTCCTATCCCTAATCCCCAAACCCTACAACATCAATCCAGATCCAATCCTCCTACCGGCTACCGCCAGTGCACCATCTTCTTCATCTCCTTCAACCTCCTACAAAACCACCAGTCACAACCACCATGAACAACCGCCCTCTCCATTAATTCCAACCAAAATCACCATTTCCCACCAACAAAAGACCACCAACCCAAAATATCAATAAACCACCATTACAGCACCCAATGGTTCAATTCACCACATAACCATCTGACCACCACTGCCAGCAACTCCTATCACCGCCAACAACCCAGCCACCAATCTCCCTAAAATCAGACCTCCAATCGACCAAAACCGCCACACCACAGTACCACCGAAACCCAAAACCCAATTCACCATCTTCTCCGGCAAAAGCCTGAAACCCACACCCAACAACAATCGATTCCTCCATGGAATCGGACCAAAACCACTGAAACCCACCGTCAATACACAGCAGGAGGTTGAAAAAAGTTCAAGAAAACCATGTCCATAGATCCATGGAAAGCAAGATGAAATTTCAATGCTAAAATCAGTAGGTTCAAAGATTCGATATTGCAGGGGAATGGCACTATCTGATTTATATTGCAAACTGGATCAAGGTAACCAGGATCGTGGAACGTTGTGTGTTGCGGATCGGGAACAAGAGCACCATTCGCAATATGTTAGGAATCCGTTCGCCGGGGGTAGGCTTCTTTAGGTTGATTAGTTGGATCAAGATTCACTAGTCTGGTTCGAAAAATGCTTTTTAGAATGTCTTGTAAAAAAAATAGTCATATTAGCATTACTTGGTAATATCGATTTATTATCAGGTAAAATTTTGTAGGAACTTCCATCAAACATTAAAAAAAAAAAAAAAAAAAAAAAAAAAAAAAGGTTAAGAGGTAAAGACGTGAATTACTTGATGAAAGTATGAGGTACGCGAGTAATAATATTAATGTATTTAGGTCTATGTGTAAAATCTTAAGGGGTCACAAGAATCAACGACCTGGATTGCGAATGACCCCTGATTGGGATCAGCGCAATCTGGATCACAGATCGCACCCTGTTAAGCGATTTCTGAACTAGATGCCATCATAACTTCAACAGTAAATTTCATTTGTAGATCTGACTTCTGTTATCTCACTATGACACGCATTGTTTAGAGTCCTTAAGTCATCATTTGGCCAAGCCATGTGTAACAGGTTCCAGACAGTAAATGCAGTTCAGATATCAAGACATATGGCCACAACTTCTGTATATGTTCTTGCAATAGGTAACTTCACACTAACCTAAAACTACTTTTTTTTTTTCATTTTCTGCCATTACTAAAAGACTATCCAAATCTACTTAAATCGTCCCTGCCTAAACATAAAATCCAGAACAATTATTTCTAACCAATTGCCCCCTCTGAATTATCACTTTTGCAAACTACTCATCAAACATTCCTTCAAGAGACCAGACAATAATTGTACTTCAGATAGCCAAGATTTATCTGGAAGTCCCTAGGTAAATAATAAGCATAGACGCACCCAACTAACAAAAGGCTGAATTCAACAGAAATAATTTACAAGTAGAAAAGAGACGCATCTTTAACTTGTATCATATACATAGTGTTAAGATAGAGATCTCAAAGAAGCTCATTTGCCAATTGACAGTTCAAAGGGGGAATGGTCCCTTAAGAGTATGCATAATACACATCCGCATTAATAGCAGTTTAAAATCTCAAGGGACTAGTTTTGAACCTTCTATTGTATGGGCTGTAAGCATGTCATATCTTTGTGCATCGATTTGATAGTGAAGCAAAGGTATATCAGCTGGCATTGACTCTTAATGATAGTGGCTTTCCCACGGCATGCTGACAGACTTGTTCTTTCATATAATTTAATATTTCATGGATTTCCAAACAAGTTATAAATTCTACTCTTAAGGTATCATCAAACTGCGGACCCAAAAAAGTGCTGATTTCAGCAAAACTAGCAATAAATTTCTTATCCAATGGTTGGATGATAATATCAATTGTTATGCAATCCATTTTCGTGGAAATTTCAAAAGAAAGTTAAGGCATAAAAAAATAAGAACCTGTATAATACAATCAACACCAGGAATGTCAAGTCCACGCGCAGCAACATCGGTGCATAGGAGGATGCCACTGGGGAGAGATGTAAATGAAGCCAACGCTTTCTCTCTTGCAGTCTGTCAGACAAGTGGAGTAAGGGAAAAGGAGAATCATCATGGAACAGTCAATAAGACAAACAGAAAAGCTCGTGAAGTTACCTGCTTCATCTTCCCATGAAGTGGTATTAGAGAGAACCCTTTCAATGCAACTAGACGCGGGAAGACAACTCCCCAATAATCGACAGAAGCACAAGTCATAAAGTAGCTGCAGAAGGTAAGGAATTAATCTAAAACTACCCCAAAAATGTTTAAACAAACTTCACTTGATGAAAATAACAATGTTGGCTCACATGATTATCTTTCCCTCTTTATTCTCAGAAAGTATATCAATGAGTTGCGATGGCTTTTTATCTGCGTCACATAGAATGTACTGCAAAAATCAAACAATGTTTGAAAGAACCATTATTACCAATGCATTTATAAAGTCACATTTGGGCACACGCAACTTAAAAGGAATTAACTGGACAGGTTTGAAAATTAATTGAATCTATAGAAATAATGAGCACCTCAAGTTGAAGGCTGGAAGGCGTTCTGGAAGCAGCTAATTGTTGGGAGGACGATGATTTATCGGAGGATTTAGTTTCTGCTCGAACTTCAACCCTCACAGGATTTCTCAATCCTGCCTTTGCGAGCTCTTCAACAGCCTGAGTTTGAGTGGCTGAAAAAAGACCAGTTCTTCTAAGCTTTGGTAAGCGGGATAAAATGGCATTGATTTGCCTCTGAAACCCCATATCTAAAAGCCTGTCTGCTTCATCTAAGATCAAGATCTGTCCAGCACCAATATATACCCATTAACCAAAAAAGCTAAAATAAGAAAGCAGATAAGAGATGCCAAAAAGGAACATGAGCACAAATAGAATTAGATCGTGAAAGATATTCGAATAGGTTAAGATTTCTGGAAGATACTGAGAATTACTAAATTACAGCACATGTGAAGACTATAGAATTATAAGACTAATGTACAAATGAACCAAATAACGCAACTCGTAACAGCTAGAAAAATAGATTTATCAATACGAGTTCCTAGCTCTAATACCATGTACTAGTTTAACATTTATCTAAAATACAATTTCTTAATATATGATCACAATAAAAGATAGTGTCGATGAAAGACGTGGTGTGACAGAAGTTGGGGGAAGTGGAGGATCAACAACACCGGGAGAAAGTGAAACATTTATCAAAACCAAGACGTGGTGACAGAAGTTGGACTAAAAGCATAAACTTCTAAGGAAGATATCCTAACACCCTTCAGACATATGGAAGACTTCAATGCAGTTAGTATTAGAGAGAGGCAATAAAATAATACCACCTCTATCCCGTAATTTTAGTCCAGTTTAACTTTTGAGAACATTTTGACTAAGTGGTTTGCGTAACAAAGTGATACAAGAATTTATTAAAAATTTTATCATGTTATGGACTCAAGATGATTCTACAAGATCATGAAAAATTTACGAGTTCATGTATCGTTTGTCTACTCAAATCACCTAGTCAAAATGACGTCAAAAGTCAAAGAGAAGTAAAATTATTTGACAGAGGGTATAAGGTAAATCAACCAAGTCAGATAGGACTACCAGACTTAGGGTAAATACCAAATCATAGCATTTGACTTCCGCAGAGATTTGGGTATTACGTGATAGTTGGTACTGTATTTGTCACCGTGTCAAAGTTGGTCTCATAATTGGTACCTGTGGCTTCATTCCTTAAACTCAAGTAATTCAATCCACTACTATCAGTCTATCACTATTACAGCTACTACAATTAATGGCATACAACCATACCCCCCTTACTTCACTTCCTTAAAGGAAGGCAGAATTTTCCTCAAAAAAAAAAGTAAGGCAGAATGATTTGTCCACACCCCAACATACTTCAGGTATCTCCAGTCTTGTTGACCATATGTGACTTCAATTATGTTATTGTAGCCATTCTCATATGACAGGTGTAAGGCACAGATTAAAGGCATGAATGTGTAATTAATAAGGAAATATTATTGATTTCACCGAATTAGTACTACCGTATACTGTATAGTCATTAATATATTCTGCTCTTTTTCAATCTGGAAAAGCATCAAAGGAGGAGGTCACAGAGCAAACAGCTTCGTCTTTATTACTCATGATTACCAGAAAAGTTGCAAGAAGATACTGATACACATAAACCTTACATATACCAAACGGAATTTGAGGTGAGTAAACATGTACTTCCAAGACGGTGTCAAAATTACACAATCTCTTGTCCCAAAAATGAGGAAGCAAAAGGTCCAAATCAAATGAGTGCACAATGCTTACAAACCTCAAGGCTTCTAAAGTCCAATGAATCCATGCGTTCCATTATGTCATGTAACCTTCCAGGAGTACCAATTAATAAATTTGATCCTTCCTCTTCTATCTTTCTCATATCGGCTTTTACCTCTGTTCCACCGACAAGAAGCATGGAGTTAACACCCGACAGTGTTGCAATGAAAGGTTGAGCAACATGGAATATTTGTGACGACAGCTCCCTTGTGGGGGATATTATAATCCCTAGTACCTGTTCAATCACAAAAGTGAGCTAACAAAAGTTGAAGGCAAAGTGTACAAGCATTATTCAGTGATATCACGATTGCTAATAAAGGCTGTTTACATCTTGTAATCCTTCCAAAATGAAATATATTCACTGCAAAATGACCCTGGAATTAACAAGCCAGGACGGCCACGCGCCTCTATCCAATAGGGAACATGTAATAAGTACACAGAAACCTGGGAAACACCCTGAAATAAACAAGAGGTGTTTGTTCTTTCTTTCTCTTGTTCTTTTCTGCTCCTGGATACGTATCTTACGAGATTAATTAGATTCCAAAATACATTTACAAAGTTCTAATGTTTGATTTTATTGGTTGAAATCTTTAAAAATGGTGCTTTTAATTGATTTGAAGCTATACGGGACCGAACGTCAAATCCTGGGCACTAAAAGTCTAGAATACATAGGCTATCTGACTTGCTAGCTATGGGCAACCTCGGAGATGAATTCAACAGGAATCTCTTGCAAACACTCATGAAGTGACATTGGAATAGTAGCTTGAAAATAAAAATGATGGTAGACTTGTTAATAATATAGCCTTAGTTGAGCTCCCCATATGTACCATGCCTTAATTCTGTGAGAAGTTGAATCCGGATCCCAGACTTGCTAGCTATAGGCAACCTAGGCTTGTTTATCTCGCCCGTTTGGTTTGCGGGCTATTGTACAGGACAGGAGTTTACCTAGCGTGCATCCAAAGGGTATTGGCTGCGGGTTTCCCTCGTCAACAGAAAAGAAGTCACAGACTTGGCAGTTTTTATTATATTATTGCGCAGTTAATTAGGAGAAGTTACTTTTCCCTTATAAATATGTTGGGAACTTACAGACCTAATTAAATGGCCCGTAGTTCAAACAAGTTCAGAGAGGATAAAACTAGGTGCTTGTTTCCTATTGGTCATGTGGTTCATTTGGAGGGAGATAAACCGTAGAGCTTTCAAAAATGGAGTGCTCATCTCAAGGAGTTCAGATATGGTACCAATGGTGCTTAGTGGAAAGAGCTTTACATTTTGATTTACTCAACTCAAGAAGTCTTTCTCCAGCGTAGATTCACTCTAATTAGCTAATTTGCATGCATCTAGGTTTGATGAGGTAGGAAATCCGTACCATTGTTGATGTTATTAATAGTACATTTTTACCTGCCATCTAAAATTAACTGTCATGTTACACAAATATCACCTTCCCCCCCCCCTATGGTACAGTAAAACCTATGAAATATAAAAGGCTTTAAGAAACTAAGTGTGTCTTCCTTCTCATATGATTCCCAATTCCCCATAAAATTTGTTTTACCCCTTGAAGATTGTTACTTGTATACATTCGCGCACACTCAAAACCGACAATCCTTGAGAAAATATGGATTACTCACTCCAGAATTGTAAATTCCGTCTATCTAGCAGTTTGTGAATCACAAACTCCAAATTTAACCCTCCATCCGCCGGAGATAGATAAAGCTGGTGAAACTAGCATATGTTAGTGGGGAAATCAATCATTAACAACAAACTGGAAATATTCAAATTTCAGAAGCGAAATGCAATTCAATAGATAAGCAGCAAATTTGGGAGAAGACTTCAGAGAATGAAGCTATTATCATCATAACGTTTCTACAACTACCTTGGACAAATACTATCCAAGTAACAATTTGCATACTATTTCATCAATGAACATTATCCCTCCTGTCTAGGCAGCCTAGAAAACAGCTAGCTAAGCTGAGCTGAGCATATAAAGCACGCGTAAGAGGAGCAGGGAGAACCTGGTGACGTTTCGGCGGAGTGGACAAGCGGCGGAGGATCTCGACGAGCGGAATGACGAAGGCTAGGGTTTTACCGGAACCAGTGGCGGCGTCGACGGCGACGTCCTTGAAGGTGCAGAGCAAGGGAATGGTGGCAGCCTGAACCGGCGTGCAGAAGTCGAAACCAGATAGGGTTAGAGCATCGAGAACAGCTTCAGAGAGTGGCGGCTGGAGGTCGGAAAAGCGAGTTTTGGTCAGGGCTCTATTGACGTCGGGAGATTCCGTCGGCAACATTTTTGCAGCCGCTTCACAGCAAACAATTTTTGGGTGAAGTGGAAGGGGCAGTACACAACCAAAGTTACATCAACCTAAAAAATTGACATCATACCCTGCAAACGGATTTGTTTTCGTACAGGATCCTCCAATTTTTATTTTTATTTTTATTTTTATTTTTTGAATAAACTCCTCCAATTTACTTAGACCTTGTTTGGTACTACCTCTGTTTCTTCTCTTTTAGGGGGTTGATAATTTTGCACGTAACTGGGTCATTTTGACTCGGTGATTTGGATAGCAAAACGATGTAGTTTTTTGCTAATTTTTTCATAGTATTGTAGAGTAAAGTTTACTCTATAAGATCATGCCAAGATTACCAAATTCGTGTATCGTTTTGCTAACCAAATCACGGGGTCAAAGTGACCCAGTGAATAGTGTCAAAAAGTGAAGTAAGCTGAAAGAGAAGAAACAGATGTAGTATCTGTCTAAAAATATTAAAAATAGTGGAAACAATGTATTGAAAAAATACGTTGAAAATATAATCAAAAAAATATTTAGTATACGTTTAAAAACAAAGTTAAAAATTAAAATTAAATTTGACAACATTACTAAATTTCAATGTTGATTTGTATGGAAAAAAATCAATGTTAATTTGTTTGGAAATCATTTTTACGTACAATATCGACATATATTTGATATTTTTGCATCTAATCATAGTTGAAATATCTTTAAACACCAATCATACTACCTATAATAAAAGAAGATATGGCCACTTTGCCAGCTAGGCGTTTTGCACACCGTGGACCAGTGATTGGCTTGCATGTGTGTTTGCCGCCAATGTCCACCAACGGTAGCTTGCCACGTCCTTCTTTGCAACTCTTTGCAATTTATTCGGAGTGAAATGTCTGTTTTGTCCTCGTGCGGAACGGTCATTTACCGAAGTTATCATGGCATCGTTATGTAATTGTGTTATCTGGTCTGGATGGAGATGTAAATTCGATGGAAAAAATAGATTTTGATAACTTCCGTTTCTGTCCCTGCTATTTGTCATTTACTGGCTCTTTTCAATAGATTTAGTGGGTGTAATTTTGGTGTAGGTGTTGGATGTAGATGTAAATTTGTTGAAAAAAATAGCTTCTGTTAACTTCCATTTCTGCCCCTGCTGTTTCTCTTTATTAGCTGTCCTGAACAGAGTTGGTGGCTGTAATTTGGTAGTGTGCTTGGGATGTACATGTAAATTCGATGAAAAAAATAGAATCTGTTAACTTCCGGTTCTGCCCCTGCTGTTTCTGCTTTATGGGATGCCCTCAATACATTTCGTGGCTGTAATTGGGTTGTGTGAGTTGGATGTAGATGTAAATTAAATGAAAAAAATAGCTTCTGTTAACTTCCGTTTATACCCTTGATGTTTCTCTTTTATTGACAGTTCTGAATAGATTTTGTGGATGTGATTTGGTTGTGTGAGTTGGATGTAGATGTAAATTTCATGGAAAAAAATAGATTTTGTGAACTTCCATTTCTGTCCCTCCTGTTCCAGCATTATTGGCTGTTGTCAATAGATTTAGTTGCTGTAATTTGGATGTGTTCTTGGATTTACATGTAAATTTCTGTTAATTTCCTTCATTGCCCTTGCTGTTCGCTCTTTAATGATTGTCCTCAATAGATTTGGTGAATGTAATTTGTTTGTTGGAGTTGGAAGTAATATTAATAGTTTAGTGAAGAAAATATTAAAAGACATGGGAAAAATAGCTTCTGTTATTTTCTGTCTTTGATATGATAAAGAATTTAGTTTAAGGGTTATTCAATAAACTTTTCATAAAACAATGTATTGCATATATTTGTGTACTTACAATTACAATAATAAACAAAGATTTTTTTTTTTTTTTGAAAGCATTAAACAAAGAGTTGAATAGTTATGAGATAATATATAACTTGTACTACTACTACTATTATCATGTAATTGTATTGTCGATTTTAACCATGCTTTTTTCACATGTTCGGGTGGGCGATTTATATTTACTGGCTGTAATATTGTTTTCTTAGTTGGATGTAGATGTAAAATGGAGAGGAAAAAATTACCCTTTGTTAGCAGTCGATTTTGCCCTTGCTTGTTCACCCTTGTTACCGCGCCGATGAGAGTGACTGGTTGAGGTAATATCATCGTCTTCTCGCTGAGGAATTTGCCCTCACTCTGCGTCGGTGCTCATTGGTGGAATCACGACCGCCTTTTGTTGCTTGGAGCCCAAGTACATGTACTGTTTCCACCACTACTCTGACGTAAGCTGCTGTGACACAGCCTACACGTGTCGCAACATTCTCGTCGGTATAATTAGACGATGTCTCTGTTCTTCCATTGTCTGGTCTCTTCGATCTCTTTCCTGGTATGTACAATGCTCTCTCCCTATTTTCGGATGAATTTATCTTTTCTTTTTTTTTTTCTTTTTAATTTTTGTCCTTCCAAGGTTCAATGTAGGAGTTGCATGTTTGCAGTTTGTTGTAGGAGGTATGTGCAATGTTTTGTCTCTGTTTCTGGATGATTTTTCTTTATTTTATTTATTTATCCATTTATATTTTTGTAAAATTTTACTCACTGTTTAATTTTTTTTCCATTCGGAGGTTGAATGGAGGAGTTGCATGTTCAAACTGTGTACAGTTTCTGGTTGTTGCATAAAATGTTTGCAGTTTGTTGTAACATTGGGTTTGGTATGGAGGTCTGGTATTATTAAATGCTGATGATCTGGTTTATTCTGTGTAGATAGGTGTTTCATTGCAGTTGCATGTCCAGATCGATTGCAGTTTGTAGGTCCCCTATTAAATGTTTATAGCTTGGTGTAATATGGACTTTGATGTGGAGGTTGGGTGTTATTAAATGCCAATGATTTGATAATTTCCTGAATGCATTGTGTTGCGCTATGCAGCAGCTTGTATATTATGTGTCATTACAAAATTGCCCTGTTTGTTGTCAACTTTTGTAGTATGTAGTACTAATTCTTTGATGTATTTCGGGCTGGGAACGAAATTTAGTTACACAGTTGTTTGTTTACTTCAGTTCGTTTGAATTTCCCATGTTTAATTTCATTAGGTTCTCTGTTTCAGCTGGTTTGTGGAGTTATACATGTGCTGTTGGTTGTGACGAGTTCATCGCACCGCATCGTTGACTATTTTCCTGGTAAGATCTTCGAATGAATGTTTTGCTGTATGGCATGATTGAAATTCAGGCATGATCTAATTTTTTTTTTCTTTTTTTGTTGTGGGTTTTTTTTTTTCCTTCTTCCCTCCTTCTCCCCATCTCCTGCTGTAACTTCCAGCGCCGTGAAAGGAGCTACTAGGCTGAGTGGTCGCTGCGTCGGCATCGTTATTTGCATATCACAGGTTCTTTACTGTAATTTCTGAAATGATGTGGGTACCGTTGTTCTCAATGCTTGTCGTAGATTTGTTTATTAATGGTGTGTGAAATGTATACGGTATTATGTGGTCCTAATTCTATTGGGTGGTACAAATGCTACGACTGCATATTGTTGTGTGTGATTCGTATAATATGGTGATTAATCTGATATAATATGGAGTGTATGTTAAAAAGATATTTGTTATTACTGGTCATGAATATGTTATGTTAGAACATGTGCGTCACCTAAGTTGTGTGAGTGAATAAGTAATTTCTGAAGTAGTTTGAATTGAATTATGAGTGCATTCACTAACGGCAGCAGACCGTTGCAGAATGAGGGAGGTGGAAGGTTAAAAGAAAAGTCCCAAGAAATGGGAAAATGTGCAGCATTCCCTGTATCAAAACATTCTTTCGATTCTACATTTCTTGCGGTGTGTCCTGAGTGATGATTTACAATTTAGGTATGTCTGCTACTAATAGAGACAAGTGTCCACCGGCCACCGAATCAGAAGCACTGCAAGATCCTGGACTGTGCGGGAATTCATTGCTTGATGGAGAGGTTGAATGCCCTGCCGTGCTGACACCACCGGCGTCAGCTCTTATCAATACTGCATGTGATGCTACTACTGATTGGTCTTATAGATTGCCTCCTGTTGATCAAGTATGCAGTGGTAGAAATGCGGGTTGTGGCGGTCGTGGCCGTGGTAGAAGAGGGCGGCCTCGGAAAAATGCAACTGGTGTAACCTCACACAGTGCATGCAGTAGCGGTGAGGGAATGGTTGAAGTAGTTAATACAGGCAAACTTGCAGGAGCTGCTTAATCAGAATCATTGCAGGATCCTGGACTGCGCAGGAATTTAGTGCCTCGTGGAGATGATGTATCACCATTGACTGTTATCCATCCTGTATATGTTGGTACTACTGATCTGTCTTCTGCACTGCCTGCTGCTGATCATGTATGTGGTGGACGAAGTGCGGACTGTAGTGGTCGTGGCCGTGGTAGAAGAGGGCGTCCTCGCAAAAATGCTAGCGGTGCAACCTCACAAAATGCCTACAGTAGCGGTGTGGGAATGCTCAACGTAGGCAACATTTCAAAAGTGTTGGAGGTTTCTGCGACTGGCCGAAATCCATTTTTCGTAGAACAAGTTGAGTGCTCTGCCGTACCAACAGTCAATGCAAACAGCCGTGCTGTTGAAGGTACATGCATTGATGTTGCCGTGTCTTCTGCGACTGAAGTACACGAAGTTGATCATATTATTAGTGAAAATTTGGCTACTGATGTTGTGGGATGCCGTGCTATGCAATTTACGCCGCCCAAATCATGTAGTGGTGCGGTGACTGGAATTGCTGCTGTGGATTGTTCTGAAATTGCAAATGCTGTTGATGCAACATCTGCTGGAGAGGTTTCACGGGGGTGTCGTCGTGGACGTGGTAGAAGAGGAAGACCCCGCAAAAATGGAGCTGCTTTGACTCACAAAAGGTCACTGACGGAGTTGAAGGAAGGTCGGAGCGAGACAATAATCCAAAAGTATTTGATAATGTTGCGGGTGCTCGCAATCAATTTTTCCGTGAACAAATAGAATCATCTGGCGTATCCAGGCCGGTGCAAAATCCCTCTGCTGGGGGTGGTTCATCCAATACCGTTATATCGTCTCCCTCAAATGAAACACACCAGTCTGCTCCCGTGCCTCATGTGATTGAATTACGGGAGGTTTCTGATGTTAGTCCTGAAAATTCATCTGCTGATGTTCTGGGATGCCGTAATAGGCAATTTACATCGTCTGAATCATGTGGTGGTGCAGTGACTGCAGTTGCTGCTACGGATGGTTCCGAGATTGAAAATGTTGAAGGTGGGATATCTGCTGAAGAACTATCATGCAGGAGTGGGCGTGGACGTGGCAGACGAGGAAGACCTCGGAAAAATGAAGCTGGTGCGATTTCAGAGAGGCTAGCCGACGGGCCTGGACATAGGCTGGAGCGAGACAATGATGCGACAATATTTGAACTTACTGCGGTTGTGCGGAATCAATTTTTTCGTGAACACGTAGAGTCCACTGCCGTAACCGCGCCGGTTCAAACAGCCTGTGATGGGGGCAGTTCCTCGACTACTGCTACAGCACCCCCCGCTTTTGAAAAACAGCAGGTCGCCGATGTTATTAGCGGAAATTCAGGTGCTGATATTGATTGTTGCGATGTTATGCAATCTATGTGTTCCGATGCATTGAATAGTGTGGTGACTGGTCTTGGTGATGTGAATCGGTTGAGAATTGAAAATCTTGCTGGAGGGACTGCTGCCGGAGAAGTTTCATGCTCGGTCAAATTTCATGGTGTCAGCCCCGCGTGTCTGGCTGTTGGGGGAATTCCTCAGGGATGCACTGGGTCGAAAGCATTGGATATTTCTGGGGCTGTCGAGAATCAGGTTTTCCGAGAACAAGTTGATTGTTCTTCTGTACCCACGACCGGTCACAGCAGCTGTCCTGGTGAAGTTGCAGGCAATGACGTTCCTCAGTCCGCTGCAGTTGAACCACTGAATGGGATTGCTTTGGGTGATTATCCAAGAATTGGAAATGTCGTAGCAGGGATATCTGCTGGACTAATTTCATGTGGGGGTTGTCGCGAACGTGGCAGAAGAGGCAGACCTCGGAAGAATGGAGTGGGTGCAGCTTCGCACAGTGACCCCAGCGGTCTTCAGGGGAGGTTGCAGGGAACCAATGATTCAACAGTATCAAACAGCTCGAAGGTTGTCCCCAATCATTTTTTCCATGAGCAAGTAGATTTATCCACCATATCGACAAAGGGCCGCTACAGCTGTGAGAGGAAAGATTCATCCACTGCTCATGGAGTTTCTCCTGTGATTGAGATAGAAGAGGTCGCCGACATCGTTCGTGGAAAATCATCGGTTGACATTGTGCATCCCTATGGTTCACAATTTACTTCTTCGGAAGCAGTAAATCATCGGTTGACATTGTTGCCTGTAGGCGGTGGTGAAGAAGTACATACTGAACAAGGACAGATTCCCAAAGCTGCTGTTCGTGATGGAGAAGAGGTAGGCTGTAGTCTTGCTAATCCAGACGAGGCAGTGAGTAGCGTGGCAAGTCCAGGAAACCGTCGGAAGAGGGGGAGACCTTCAAAAGTTGCGTCAGCTGCTTCTCCAGTCTGTGGAAACAGAAGCAGTGTGAGTCGAAGCAACAGTCGAGAATGCACAGATAAAAAAAAATTGTTGTGTCCCGGCCTATATCCGATGCGCAACGTAAGCGCAGAGGGGCCGGGAAAGTTCCATCTCAGAGATTACGTAAACGTGGTATTGCATGTCTCTCGGCCAAAGATTGTACTGCAGGCTCACCAAATGGAGTCGGTACTGCAACGCCTTCGTCCACAGTGCCTGCACAGTTAACGCCAGATTCTATGTCTTCACAGATTGTTGTGCGGCATGGCTTCTGTGTCACTGCTCTGGATGTGTACAACGGCCAGCGCAATCATGGACTGGCATTTGCTCCTTCTACGTTTATGGCTGCTCCGTTTTCTCCCCCAGTGCATGTCTCAACTGTATCCCCTCTATTTGAATACACTGCAACTCAGTTTTCAGCTGACGTTCCTGCATCATCGGAGCCTATTGGTGATGGTGGTGCATCAAGCTCATTGTCAGGTGAGCCCAGCAAGCGCTCTCCCGGTACTTCGACTGGCGCTAAACCGTCGAGTGAGTATTATACTCCTGTTGACGTCATGATATTCTGCCTGTTGTCTTTCCTGGGTATTGATGATTATTTTTAATGTGTCTGTCTTGCAGAGAAGAGGCGTAGAAAGAGATGGCAACGTGATCCCCCTCCTCTTCCCACTGAACCGAGCCGGCTACCTCAGCCAAGGATATGTCCTCATTGCCAGGCAAAACTCTTTGCGTACGAACCAGATGGATTTTGCTGCAGTTCAGGCCGAGTTGTTCTTGCTGCACATGAAATTCCTGATACACTAGCTGCATTGCTACTGTCAGATAATGCAACAAGTCAGGAATTCAGAACTTCGATACGTGCATACAACAGTTTGTTTTCTTTCACATCTATGGGTGTGAAGAATGATCGTGAAATCCTCAAAAATTGCAAAGGAATTTACACATTCAGGGTTCAGGGTCAAATATATCATTACATCAATAACCTCGACCCCGGTGAGGAGACACCTAGATACCTGCAGTTATATTTTTACGATCCTGCTTATCAGTTACATTGTCGATCTCAGACTTTCAGCAATGTTGATCCGTCCATTATCGCTTGTCTGACTGACATCCTGAAATCAAATCCCTACAATGAAAAATTCCAGTCAATGTCTGAGACCCCTGATCTCATGGATTGTGATGTACGTATTAGGTGTGATCCTGGCTTGGATCAGAGAACCCATAACATGCCTACTTCAGATCAGGTTGCCGGCATTTGGATAGATGATGAATACCGTGCAGGCAAGTACTCGCGTGATATCTTGGTGCAGCGAAAGAAGGGGGGGCCAGAACCAATCAAGTACCACCTGGGGTGCTATGATCCACTACAGTACCCGATTATGTTTCCTTATGGTCAACCTGGTTGGCATACTGGTATCGAGAAGAAACCTGCGAAGAATAATGCTGCGAAAGGGCCAAAGGGAAAGAGGCGACGTTCAGGTTTGCACATGCTCAATGTTCTTGAATCACACAATCTTCTCTACTTTGCAGACATATTTACAGATGTTCTAACTGTTAATTTGCTCGATGCAGGTAAAGAGGATGCAGAGTCAGAGATTCCAACTGTGAGCTGCCGGGAGTACTACTGCTACCGTTTGCAAATTCGAAGCATCCGGCATTCCTC
Organism: Linanthus parryae; assembly: GCA_023055425.1. Classification (NCBI taxonomy): domain Eukaryota; kingdom Viridiplantae; phylum Streptophyta; class Magnoliopsida; order Ericales; family Polemoniaceae; genus Linanthus; species Linanthus parryae. Next base: position 112,263,131 of record JALGPY010000002.1, on the reverse strand, counting down.
GATTTTATTTTTTGGTCGTCTGCTTCAACAATACATTGTTGACATGTACATCAAATTAGAAACAAGTCGACTTGATTATGTGCGCTTCAACTAGGATGAAATCCGTGCAGAACTTTATCGAGGTATACTTGATAGTCTGGCAGCAGGAGAGACGAATCCTGAGAACATTGGTCGTCATGTTGTTCTACCGCCTTCATTTGTTGGGGGACCACGAGATATGAAGCGTCGTTATCAAGATGCAATGGCACTTGTGCGTCAGTTTGGGAAGCCTGATTACTTTGTAACGATGACTTGCAATCCTAGATGGTCCGAAATCCAAGATGAGCTCCTGCCTCACGAGGAAGAGTCGAACCGACCGGATTTAGTAGCTCGAATTTTCCGTGCCAAGGTAGTCGAGCTGAAACGTGATTTGGTCGATCGAGAAATTCTTGGCCCGATTGCGGCTTATACATATGTGATTGAGTATCAGAAACGTGGTCTTCCACATGTGCATTTCCTTCTGATTCTGAAAAAGTTTGCAAAATTGATGCAACCTGATGAGTATGACAGGTATATCTCAGCTGAAATTCCTGATCCTAAAGTCAATCTTCATCTCTACAATGCTGTTGTGAGGCATATGATGCATGGTCCCTGTGGTGAACACAACAAGAAGAATGTATGCATGCGGCCTCGGACCGGGTGCAAGAACAGATATCCTCGGAATTTTTGCAACGCCACAAGAACTGGTGATAATTCATTTGCTATTTATCGCCGACAGCGCAATGGCCGCACTGTTGAGGTTCGAGGAGCTACTCTTGATAACAGATGGGTCGTGCCTTATAATCCATACTTGCTGGCGAAATATGACTGCCACATAAATGTTGAGATTTGCTCGACAATCAAGGCAGTTAAATATCTGTACAAGTATATTTACAAAGGGCATGATAAAATTGCGTTCCAACTTGTGTCAAATCAAACAAGTGGTATTGATGAAATTGCAGCCTTCCAGTCTGCCAGGTGGATTTCGCCTCCGGAGGCTGCATGGCGTCTTTTCAGGTTCCCGCTGAACGAGATGTATCCTTCTGTTACTTCACTTCCACTTCACCTTCCTGGCATGCAATCTATTTCCTTCGACAAATACACAAAGCTTCTGTACATTGCCGCGGATAAGAAGTATGCAAAGACAATATTGACGGAATATTTTGAAACCAATAAGCGTGATAAAAGTGCAAAGCGTTGGCTGTATAGCGAATTTCCACAACATTATGTGTGGAATAAGACACATTTATGCTGGGAACCTCGGAAAAAGGGCTACAGTATTGGACGTATTGTTGCTGCTAATCCTTTAGAGGGAGATAGTCAGGAATCACATATGTGAATCATACCGTGAGGCGTGTGAGAAGCTTGGTCTGTTGGAAAAAGACACAGTGCTCGAAGATTGTTTGGAAGAAGCTGCGACTTTTCAAATGCCTCAGACATTGCGGCGTTTATTTGCCACTGTCCTTGTGTACTGCCAACCAGGCAATCCACGTTCTCTGTGGGATCGGATGTATATGAATTTGTCTGAAGATTTCCGGAAAGAGGGGAGATTAAATGAAGCTCAAATTCTATTCAGAACTGTTAAAGGAGTGAATATATTTCTAGAAGCAATGGGCAGACAACTGACTGATTTCATTACTTCATTACCAGTTAGTCATACTGAGGAAATGTCTTCAGTGAATCGGGAAATTGAAGAGGAATTGGCAGTACCGATTCCGGCCGAAGACATGGCCGCCATCGACCAGCTAAACAATGAGCAATCAGCAGCTTACAAAATAATCACGAATCATATCAATGAAATGAAAAGTGGGTGTTTTTTTGTTGACGGACCGGGTAGCACGGGGAAAACTTTCCTGTACAGAGCTCTGCTGGCATATGTCCGCAGTCGTGGAGGGATTGCTCTGGCTACTGCTAGCACTGGTATTGCAGCTTCAAACTTTCCTGGTGGAAGGACTGCGCACTCTCGCTTCAAGCTCCCCCTGGATACTACGGATAAGAATACCTGCAATATCGGAAAACATACAGATCTTGCTCATCTTATTCGTGAGGCCAAAGTTATTATATGGGATGAGGTTACGATGGCGAAGAAGCAGAATATAGAGGCTTTTGAATGTATGCTGCGCGATATATGTTCTGATGAATCGCTATTTGGAGGTAAAGTCGTGGTCTTTGGAGGTGATTTCAGGCAGGTGCTGCCCGTGACGGTGCGTGCCACTAAGGAGGAATGTATCTCGAACAACATTGTCAACTCACCTCTATGGGCCAGTATGCATTTGCTTTATCTTACAGAAAATATGCGTGCTGTTGACGATCCCACCTTCTGCCAATTTCACCTCTCGATTGGAAATGGTAGTGTGCAAGATGTTGATGAAGCGACAATAGATTTGCCACGATCGATGATCGTGCCATTTATTGATGAAAGCATGTCAATAGACTTGTTTATTAAATCTGTATACTGCAATTTCCAATCTGACTGTCTGAACCCGCGGTACCTTACTGAAAGAGCAATTTTGACTCCTCGGAATGACTGCGTAGACCAAATCAATCAAATTCTGCTATGTAGATTTCCGGGGCAATCCCATACATATAATAGCTTCGACCGATCTCTGCCAGAGATTCAGTCGACTCATCCAGTGGAATTCCTGCACACACTGACTCCCAATGGACTCCCACCTCACCACTTAGAAGTGAAGCCAGGTTGTCCACTAATGTTGCTACGCAACATTGACCCTTCATCTGGATTGTCAAATGGTGTCAAACTTATTTGCAAGGAGTTGTTACCTAATGTAATATATGCTGAGATTGCAGTCGGTCCAAATAAGGGAAAATCAGTGTTCATTCCTCGGATCCCGCTCAGACCGTCCCAAACAGACCACTATCCCATAGAATTCGAGCGGAAACAATTTCCAGTTCGACTATGCTTCGCTATGACCATCAACAAGTCGCAAGGCCAAGCTCTGAAACGTGTTGGTGTTTACCTACCACAACCTGTATTCTCGCATGGTCAACTGTATGTTGCATTATCTAGAGCTAAGTTAGGATCCGCAGTTAAAGTGTTAATGGAACCAATTGACGGCATTCAATTTAATTGCACAACTCGAAATGTTGTCTACAAAGATCTATTGCGTAGAGCAACACGCGCACAAAGCACATTATAGATTCCAACCATGGTTAGTGCTTGCTGGTTTCATCATGTAGAGATGCCACTCGTGTGTTGCACAGTAATATAGACCATAATGTTACCTGACACAAGCTTGATCATTAGTTGAAAATCTTGATATGTTATATACTAACACCATTCAGCTACCTTTTGTAGGAATTGATTGAAATCATGGAAGGTAAAATTTTAAAGTTGTCTGGATTGACGGACCAATGCAAAGAATGGAAGCTCCGATTGCGTGTTGCTGAAAAATCACGGATATTGATGGCAAAAGCTTCGAACACAAAGTACCAACGTTTTGTGCTCTGTGACAGTGAGGTTGTAACTAAATTTGTGCAAAGATATTGGTCAAATATTCCGATTATTTGTTTCTTTAATTTGCCAAATATAATGTGCTGTCGCCACTGTTCTTACAATTGTTATCCTTAATCTTCCGGTTTCCATGTTCAATAAATTTTTGTTGAAGTTGCAGGGTAAACAAATCCAAGCAACATCATTTGATGCAGATATACCCAACTTCGACAAGAAATTACAGGTCTATCATTCGTACTGGTTCAGCAATGGTGTTGTGCGACCTGTCAACCCCAAGTACCGTTACATAGATCACGATTTCTCTCTTGTACTTAACAAAGAAATGGAAGTAACTGCAGTTGAAGATAAGGTTGACGAAGGCTCTGGCAGCAAATATAATTTGAAAAGTCTGGAAGAAGCTCGCACTCTTGTGAATTCCCGTGAGAAATTTGGTAAGTTATATGCACTGCTTTGCATCATTTCTACGTAGATATTCCATGTTAATATAAAGTGATAAATGTTTTCTCATAATTACTAAACCCTCTTATTTGTATTGGTTGTATTTCACAATGGTCATAGATGTTGCTGTCATCATCATTGCTGTTATGTCCACAAAGACAGTACCCCGAAAAGATTCAGCTGGTCGTGCTCGAGTGAGGGATGTCATTGTTCTGGACGACTCGTAAGTACTCTGCTTCTGAGCGCTGTGTTTTAGTAGGTAGTGTTCAATTGTTGCTGTTTGTTGTATGCAATTATTGACTGCCGTATTCAAATATGTCATTTCAGCGGTATCCCAGTTTGTTTATCCCTATGGGACGATGCAACCACAACAGAAGGAGATAAACTAAATATACTGGCCAGTGCTCATCCGGTTGTAATTGCAACGAATGTGTGTTCGACAACATATCTGGGTAATTTTCACCTAACATCAGTATTTATGAGTATGGAATTATACAGTTACAGTCCGAATGGAAATATGAACGCACTATATGAAAACATAGCTTGCATGACATTATATTCATCTAATTACTGTTTCACTATTTGTAGATTTTTCTCTGAAGACAACAATGTCCACTATGTTCCTGCACAATATCGAGGATTCAAGAGTTGACGAATTGAATGACTGGTATATGAATGAAACTACTTGTACAGTTTTCAATTGCGACAACATGGTATATTTTCCACATTTTACCTCATATCTGTTTCTCCTGCTTAGGCGTGATGCAAATTATGAGAAGATTGATAAAGTGAAGAACCCTGAATTTTTACTGGCACAGAAGAATCCTAAGACAAAGAAGACTGAATTCAAGTTGTCAAAGATTGCTGATCTCCCAGCAAAACCGGTATTTTTTACGCCATAGTTATCTCATATTGTTGGGAATTCATTGTTATGTCCGGTTGACAGCTGTGTCTATATTTCCTGCAGTCTGTAGATACTGACGTGTGGGTGAAAGTTTCGGTTCTTGCCTTACCTGAAACTCAACGACCATGGTATCATGCTTGCAATATGTGTACTCGTGCAACTAGCTATCTAACCGGAGAAAAATTCAATTGTTCTGGTTGCCACAATTCTGATTGCACCTCTGTACCGTGGTAATGTGATATAATTCTCTTCTCTCCAATTTAAGATGTATATTCAATCTGCAATGGGCAAATATAGAATAGCAAGTATGAAACAGAAGAATAAAAAATTAACAATAAAAGGAAAAAAAAAAGAAAAAATGTATTGAGTGCATTCATTTTTGCTTTGTAGGGGTCGTCTAGAAGTTCAAATTGGAGATGAAACTGGAGAGCTGAATGTCGTCGTTTTCGGACATGGTGTTGAGGCTGTCCTTAAGAAAAGTGCTGTTATATTGTCGGCAATGACAGGAGATGTATGCAGCCAACACTTACGATTTCAACCCATAATTTATTAATGTTATAGTTAATAAGTTAGTGTACTTTGTGAACACAGTGCTGACTACAACACATTGATTCATTTCAGGAACAGAAGGAGCTATTACTTAAAGCTAATGAATCAAGTGTTAAGAACATGTTCTATTTTCGACTTGCTGGATCCACAAGCATGAATCGCAGATGGATCAAAAAATGGAGTGTTCGTCAGGTGGAGACGGCATAGTTTCACACAATGCGAGCGTACGCGCCCAACTGCAGATCAAGTATGCAATCACATGTGTACATAGAAGCATTACTACAATAGAAGCTCTGCTATGATCCACCAGCACCAGAACTTTTGTCTACTTCAAAAAATGCAAGGAGATAACGTCGTGGTAATGTTCCATTGTTATCTCCCTGCCTTCCCCCCCCCCCCCCCCCCCTTATTGCAAAAACTATTGTATTTTCAAACACACTCGTCATCTGCCTATCGTCTAATGTTAAGCTATATTAAGTTCTGCATGTTCACAATTGCAGTCCATTGAACTGATTTTGCATATTACAACAACTTACAGTTGCAGGGATATAATTCTACTACGTTTGTATAATATAATAGCATGTATACACAATAAAAACAATAAATGATACTTGGAAATTTTGGTGAGGAGGAGAGGAGGAGGAAAAAATAAAAGGGAAAAAACAAAAACAAAGAGTTGCATCAGTTATTAGATTTCATAACCAACATGAAATATTGTTGCCTACATTTAATACACATGCTTCGAGATGACTTAAAATATCTGCACTTTCTAGGTCTCCTATATAATGTTACAACATTGATTGTAAGCAATTCATGAAATATTTCTCAATCTATTCACCATGTCAAGCTATAATTCTGATGAAGAGCATTCTTGCTGGAATTTAACCACCTTGCTAACAGATCTTCCCACTGCTGAAATAAGCATCCCAACTCGGAGCTATGTTCACGTCTTCTCACCCAACAATACAGTGCAACCTAACATGGGCTCACCCTATCATCCAATAACCGGAAACACAATGTATGATGCCGGTAATCACCAATTTCATGTTATTCACAGCCCAACATCACCAATTTTCCGTGCATCGCCTCCCAGTGGCAACGAATTCATGCATGCGGCCTATGGTGCATGTATAGCACTACCTCACAGTCCGCAACATTGTAACTGGAACAGTCCCCTCATGCGAACTCCAACGTCACCAGTCTTCTATGGATCGCCGCCTACCCGCCCAGATTTCTTGCATGGCTCATATAATACAGGTATTCCCCTACCAAATTCACCTCCACAGTATAATTATTACAACTCAATTGCATCTCCCCAATATCAGTACTCCCCTCTTTCGTCAAATATTCACCCACAATCACATTCATACTCAACCTCACCGCAGAATTATGGTTCACCAATTCCAATACCGGACACTGACACGATTTCTTACGTGTATACGCAAGTGCACGGTCGAAGTAATAAAGAGTGAGTATTGAAACTCAGGTTGTCGAACCCACAAGGACAGAAAGTAGGTTTATTGTTAATTGGAGATTAAATCTAAAGAGTGTAATTGAAATAACAGGAGGAAATTGGTTGATTTGAGAAGTTGTCACCCCCAATCAAGTGTCTATATTAAACTAACTAAAAAAAACAATATTTTTGGATTTTTATAATTAAACAAGGTTTGATTAAATAAGAAGAAAGACTAGGCGGTTTATGGATCACCTAGGGCAGTAGACAATTCCGGATATTGCTTTGAAACATGTAATATTGAATATGCTCTTGATCACGTCTAACTACTTACAATCTCCTCTCGGTCTCATGTAAGCCTATGCTAGGTTCTGTAATCGTCATCTGTCGATCCATAAACTACATCACCTAACAAGCACTAAGATTAATCTTACGTTTTGATCCAAACCCTAACACTTCGCCTTTCAGTCCATCATGATACGGGGTTGCTAGCAATCCTAGATTCCTAAGCTAATCAATCTTCACCTGTCAGTCCATCAATCTTTCACCAAGTAGTTACCCTAGTTCATGACGCTAAGGTAGCATAAAATTAAGAACAAGATTACTAGAAGAAGCAAATTCACTATTACTTTAAGCTAAAATAAACGTTATGGATCAAAGACATCTCTATTCATCATTCATATCCTACCTAAAACGTGTCAATAGTTCTAGGTCAACAATACATCAATAGAGAAGAAAAGTAATCAATAACGTGAATCCATACGCGTGAATCAAACAAACAAATCCGAAAACGGTGTCTAACAAAACCCTAGGCTCTCCATAGAGCCTAGCCAAGAAAACTACTCAAATATGCTGAAAATAATAGCTAACAAGTTCATTGTATTGAGAAACGATAGAAAAGATAGGAGGGATAGTCAAACTCGTGACGAAATTCGCGTTCCGGCGACTCCGGCGTCGTTCTTCATGCCCCTAGCGTCCCCTAGCCTCCCTCCATCGTTCCCCAGCAGCTTCTTCTGTGTTTTAGGTCTAAGAATTCGTTCCCCAAGGCCTGGGCACGCTTTTTAATGAAATATGGCCGAAATTGCACTTCAGCCCCTCCAGTTTGTAATTCCCGGACAGAATTAGTTGCTGATCTTGCGCGGGCTGTATCTCCCTCATACGAACTCGTCTTCGGGCCTACCATATATCGTTGGAAAGCTACGGATGTCTACTTTCCAATGCCGCCGGCCTTGCTCCAAAATTCTTTGTATATTTTCCTGAGAATCGAAAATAGTGCAGGATGGTCTTGTGTGGCTTTTCCAACTTTGTTTCGTTTTTGCGTCTTCTTTTCTCCTCTTCATCTAACTCCATTCCAAGCATCTCCAAGCATCTCATAATCTCCAATGCACCTCTTTTACCTGAGATACACAAAACTAAACAACCCGTGCAATTATCATCGCAAATATGAGAGAAAACATGCTCAAATAAGCTAGAAACACAACTTTTCACTCTTAGGCTTATAAATCGTCAAATTCACATATTTGTGCAAATATAACATATAAATCATGTGAAATAAGCCTAATACAAGTAGTAAGAATGTATAATAATAACTCCTAAAAGAGAGTTATCAAATACCCCCACACTTACCTTTTGCTCGTCCCGAGTAAAACCACTATTTACTAGCCGACTCAAGACGCATACGACACAAGACTCGACAATGCAACAATATGATGCAAATGCAAACTACGACTCGATCCTACACAAACACATATATCCACAAACACATTTTTTATCTTTTTGGTTGAGATCGGGCAATATCCATTGGCTTTAATCGATTATCATGAAGTGAGGAGAATCCTAGGAACAAAGCATGAGTTGAAACTAAACTCGACAACGAGACTCTCCCCTAGTTAGTACAGAAAACCTAACTTTACTAAGTACAAGAGTACGCTACCTCTTCGCGTGTGCCACGAAATAAGAGACTACGCTAGGCAAAGCCACATCCAAGGTCCGAGCTCCTAATCCGCTAACGTTTTCACATGATGAGGCTTAGGAACATAAAGATAATCTCATCGAAATCAAGTCCTAAGCGTCACATTCTCACATCAAATCCCACATCTCACACACCCTCACCACGATGATAGAAACCGAAACCCGAAGCTCACCACCTCCGGCCCTCGATTCCCTCAAACCCCGGTATACTAGTGATCTCCGTGGCCATCGTCGTTTTTCGTGCATGAAACTTGAACCGTCGTCGTCAAAGTATCTCCACCACTCGTTCCAATTCAATTCCAAATCAACTTTATTTCATCTCTCCTTTTTCTTTATCTCTCTTTTTTTTTTCTTTTTTTTTTCATTTTCTGTTTTTTTTTCCCACAATTCTCTCAAAACCATCAAAATCCAACAATAATATCCGAATGGTCTTCAAATAATAATCAAATATGCTAGGAGAAGGAAACACGTAAATCGATGAATGAATATCACATAAAAATATCATCTCCTCCTAACTCAATCAAAGTCCATGTCAAGTCCAAGCCGCAAAATCAATGAAGTACATGTGTGGGAGTGGATTCGTCGCAAGCTCACACTCAATGTCCGGAGTCCAAAGTCGACACCCCCACACTCGAATGTAACCATATCCCCTCTTAAGTAGTACCGAAGATGAATGTATCTCGTGCCTAATCCAACCGATCCTCCTACACCAAAGTAATCAAAACCGTTACCTAGCACGATCCACCAATTAAGTTCACCCAACCCAATTCCGTGCGTATTAGATTCACGCACTCACGGCTCTCCACAACTGTGTCCATGATGTAATGGCATGGATCACCGCCACACCGAAGTGCGCAAGCCTACTCACTCACCCTCGCAACCCCTCATAGATAATCAATGAAGTGCAAGCAAGATGTAGAACTCAACGAATTGTATAATCACTCCCTCATCGAAGCCCCTCAACTACACAACCCCCTCGTGACGCACTAAAGTGGTGATTCTAATCAATTTGTGATGAAGGCCAAGAATCGTCACCCTAGGTCCGAAGGCTAGCAAAAATCCAAGGTTCAAATTGGGGCGTCTAATGGTCCTACAAGGTGAGTTCTAAAAGCAGTGAGTGCTCTAATACACGTCCTCGCACAACTGTTTCGTGTGCCACTACGAGGCGGGTTGGCGACTACCTAAGACGTACACATGGATGTTCGGCTTGTTTAGCTCACACCTAGCTCAGCTCTTGTAAGAAAATAGGCACACACTTTGACTTTGAAAATCACGTAAGTGTTAAAAATAGGTAGGCACTCTCGTAAAGAAAGTCTCTCTATACCTACTAGGGGCGACTCATGTCGTCACTCTCGGTCGCAAATCATGCTCTACGCCTAAAATCCTCACACTTCGCGATTTATCAAATTTTAGCCTCTTTTGATTGCCCTTTTCTCAAAAAAAAAAATCGCTTTATTAATTTTTTTTTTTGGATTTTTCAATTTTTGATTTTTTTTTTGATTTTTTCATATAATTCCTACACTACATGCAAGCCGACACGAACGAAACTACACAAAACATTCGATAGGGTAGGTAGACTCAAATAAGAAAACGTGCAATATTAAACACAAACACAAACAAGTATATACACTACACGACTAACATATCACAATACGATATACTATCACAATATCCCGACACGGACCACATAAATAGACACAATACAACACGAACAACTATATGCAGACATGGCGATGCAAACACTGACTGGCTAGTCAAGACTAAAACTCCCCCCACACTTGAGCGCTTCGTTGTCCTCAACGAATTTAGAGATTAACCAAGAAGACTCAGCATTCAAATGCGAGGGGTGGTGATTCTACTCGGAGTCAAATTCACGGCACAAGAAGGTAGCTACAATAAGTTTAGAGATAATTCAAGCTACGTGCACATGAAGATGTTGTGTGTACCGAAAATAAGCAAGTACTCAAGTAATTCCCTAGAATTATAAAAATAAAATCCTAAGGCAAGTACGATGTGCCTAAACGGTAAGTAAAGAGAGATAAAAGAAACTCACAACCGACACAAGGTCGGGGACGAAATCCGAGAAGTGCTGACTGATATAGCAAGAACAATCCCCAAGCAAACATTGCCTGGAACAATGCAGGCTCCCTTGCGGTCGAGTGTGTAAGACACACCGGGGTCGACTGATCCGTTGCTGCTGACAAAAAGAGAATGAAGAATCCCCGAACTCATGACGTGAGCTCCCAGAACGGTCGAGTGCGCAGTAGCACACCGGGGTAGATTGCTTCGTCATTTTTTTCATCAGTTTCAATCTGAAAATTCACCTCAGCTACTGCATAATTATCATCTTGCTTAATCCTCTCACTGTCAATTTTCTTTTTAGCAAAACAAACTTTGTTCTTTCTTTTTCTCAATTCTGACCCCCAACACATAATCCAATCAACAACTCACTAGACGATGTTTACTCTTAACACCCAACACCCCTGTTGTTAGGATGGGTAAAAGCCTTTTCTCCTTTATTATTCTAACAACCCAGTTGCTGCATTTTTTTTTCTGAGTACTGAAATCATGTAATAGAGGGGAACTTGGTGGCGTCTTCAATAGGGGATTCGGCTGTGATGTAGCTGATCGGAGAGGAGACAGTGAGGTGGGGGCGATGCTGTGTTGGTGGATGTGGATTGGGTCAGAGTTCTATCGGGTTTGGGTCATCCTGGTCTGGCCGAGCTTCTGGCCGGCTTCAATGGCGGAGGCCGGCGTTATGGATGCCTTGCGATGGTGATTTGCAGGGCTGATTCGATGGTGGCTCGGAGGTGGGTGGGGTCCAATTTAGGTCGAGACTGAGAGGGGTTCGTTGATTGAAATCGAGTTGGGGCTATCGGGTTCAATCGAGAGAGAGAAAGGCAGTGGGTTTTCTTAGCCGGGAAAGAAGCAATCGGTGGGTCTTAAATTGGGGTTCGGCTGAAAGGATCAATGGTCAGAACTGGGTTTGGGAGGTCTGTGATGTGCGGTGGTTGAACAGCGGTGAGAGAGAGAGGAGGTGGATATTGGTTGGAGTTGTGGGTTTGTGGATGAGGTCCGATGGTTGAACGGCGCTGAGAGAGGAGGTCTTGCGGTGGACTCAGAGGCCACTGCTGGCTGTGACTGGGATTGCGTCGGAGAAGGAGGAAGATCTGGTTGGTTTCTGGTCCGAGTTCATGGTCTGGTGGTTTTCTGTTTTCGATTGTGGCTGCTGGGTTTTTGTCGAAGAAGGAGGAAGAAGATGAATAGGACGTGGTGGCGATGGGTTCTGGTTCGACGGTTTGGTTAAAAACTCGACAGTGATACTGAGAGGAGGTTCTCAGCGTTGCAACACAGAGTTGAAACACAGGGTATACTGGTGCAATTTTCTAAAGTTCAACATCTGCATTTGCCTCCCCCCAATAATCAAAACCATTAAAAGTGGGTTTTAAATGTCGATTCCAGCACTTGTAAATCAACACTTACCACCCCTGTTGCCCGGAAATAAGTTTTTCTCGCCATTTTTTCTTCTTCCACCATCTTTGTTCTTTCATCCGTCGCACGAGAGAGCTCAAATAATTTCTCGCGAGTACCCCGAACTGCACCAACGATGAACGAGTGTGGCAAAGGTGAAAATTCTCCGGAACTTTTTTCTTCTTCTTCCAATTCATGAGAACTGACATCCAAATGCATTCAATAATAAGCTCAAGTCTACCATACCGTGAGACGAGGTTGATGTCATCTTTGATCTCCTTTTCAATTTGCAATATCTCCATTGACGTTTCAAGAAACAACTCATGAACTATGCATGATTGAATTTCTTCGTCTCCTTCGCATAAAGAAATCGAATCATCTACAAAGTCAATCTTGACGTCTTGTTCATCTTCATCAAGATCACATATGAAATTTGCAATCGGAGAGTCAAGCTCATCAATATTGATTCCTTGAAGAAGACTTTCAATCTCACCAAAAATTGCATCATGCTTCTCCCTCATACGTGATTCAAGCCACGAATTAATGTTCGGACATGTTGGGTTACACAATGGCACATCGTCATCTTCTTTGAGCATTGGTATTGGAGTACATTCTTCATTAGAACGAAGATTGACACTCATATAAAATTCTTCAAGTCTTGCTCCAAATTCTGCCACGTCCAACCCCGTTCTTATTGCACTCTGTTTCAATTCTTCGATTCCCTTATGCAGTGCTCCAAACAATTGCTGAAGCAAGTATTGGCGGCTATACATCATGCTTTTGCTGGCATAATATTCCGCAATATCTCCTTCAGGGTAGAATCCATCCTCACGATCAATCAGTTCCGCTAAACAAACAAAACGTTCTTCTTTATTGTCCCCCATGCTTAGCAAAATTCCTGCACGCCAAAGATCTCAAAAAATACCGTGAGGTAATAAGAATAAATAATAACAATAAAAAAAATAAAAACTCTCTAAACTAATTTCTAATTAGCAAATAAACCGCTGTCCCCGGCAACGACGCCAAAAACTTGACACGATTTCTTACGTGTATACGCAAGTGCACGGTCGAAGTAATAAAGAGTGAGTATTGAAACTCAGGTTGTCGAACCCACAAGGACAGATAGTAGGTTTATTGTTAATTGGAGATTAAATCTAAAGAGTGTAATTGAAATAACAGGAGGAAATTGGTTGATTTGAGAAGTTGTCACCCCCAATCAAGTGTCTATATTAAACTAACTAGAAAAAACAATATTTTTGGATTTTTATAATTAAACAAGGTTTGATTAAATAAGAAGAAAGACTAGGCGGTCTATGGATCACCTAGGGCAGTAGACAATTCCGGATATTGCTTTGAAACATGTAATATTGAATATGCTCTTGATCACGTCTAACTACTTACAATCTCCTCTCGGTCTCATGTAAGCCTATGCTAGGTTCTGTAATCGTCATTTGTCGATCCATAAACTACATCACCTAACAAGCACTAAGATTAATCTTACGTTTTGATCCAAACCCTAACACTTCGCCTTTCAGTCCATCATGATACGGGGTTGCTAGCAATCCTAGATTCCTAAGCTAATCAATCTTCACCTGTCAGTCCATCAATCTTTCACCAAGTAGTTACCCTAGTTCATGACGCTAAGGTAGCATAAAATTAAGAACAAGATTACTAGAAGAAGCAAATTCACTATTACTTTAAGCTAAAATAAACGTTATGGATCAAAGACATCTCTATTCATCATTCATATCCTACCTAAAACGTGTCAATAGTTCTAGGTCAACAATACATCAATAGAGAAGAAAAGTAATCAATAACGTGAATCCATACGCGTGAATCAAACAAACAAATCCGAAAACGGTGTCTAACAAAACCCTAGGCTCTCCATAGAGCCTAGCCAAGAAAAATACTCAAATATGCTGAAAATAATAGCTAACAAGTTCATTGTATTGAGAAACGATAGAAAAGATAGGAGGGATAGTCAAACTCGTGACGAAATTCGCGTTCCGGCGACTCCGGCGTCGTTCTTCATGCCCCTAGCGTCCCCTAGCCTCCCTCCATCGTTCCCCAGCAGCTTCTTCTGTGTTTTAGGTCTAAGAATTCGTTCCCCAAGGCCTGGGCACGCTTTTTAATGAAATATGGCCGAAATTGCACTTCTGCCCCTCCAGTTTGTAATTCCCGGACAGAATTAGTTGCTGATCTTGCGCGGGCTGTATCTCCCTCATACGGACTCGTCTTCGGGCCTACCATATATCGTTGGAAAGCTACGGATGTCTACTTTCCAATGCCGCAGGCCTTGCTCCAAAATTCTTTGTAGATTTTCCTGAGAATCGAAAATAGTGCAGGATGGTCTTGTGTGGCTTTTCCAACTTTGTTTCGTTTTTGCGTCTTCTTTTCTCCTCTTCATCTAACTCCATCTCCAAGCATCTCATAATCTCCAATGCACCTCTTTTACCTGAGATACACAAAACTAAACAACCCGTGCAATTATCATCGCAAATATGAGAGAAAACATGCTCAAATAAGCTAGAAACACAACTTTTCACTCTTAGGCTTATAAATCGTCAAATTCACATATTTGTGCAAATATAACATATAAATCATGTGAAATAAGCCTAATACAAGTAGTAAGAAAGTATAATAATAACTCCTAAAAGAGAGTTATCAGACACTCAGCTATTAGTACCTTTACATTTCCCTCCCCACACATCGGATTTTCTTCCGCAAATCACTGAGCAACCCTTTGTATACCAAAGTGATCTGCAATTGCCATATGCTTCAGACAATGTTGATGATGACTGTATATTCTTCCTCGAGAAATCGCCTCCTCAGAGACAACCCAATCCATATTTGACTCGCACCCAAGGTCATCACAGTTTTATGAACCCAAACAAAGGTAATGAAACTGCGTCCTCTTCTTCAACTAGCAAGAAGATCCGTTCCCCATCTACATCATCTCTTAGAATCCACTGGTCACCTCCTGCAAAACATATCATCAAACTAAATTTCGATGGTGGATTCTACTGCGACTACAAACGTCCAACCTGGACAACTATAGTTCGTGCTGGTCTATATAGGAATTATACAGGAGATTGTGTGTATGCTTTTGCTGAAATTGAGCATGAGAAGAACTCTGAATTTGCAGAGGCATCTGCACTCTGCAAAGGTTTGAGGTATGCATTAGATCGGAACTGGCTCGATATATGGGCAGAGGGCGATGCCAAAAACATTATTGACCACATAACTGGTGTTTGTTCTCATGTATTCCCAGAAGATGTTTGTTCCGAAATCGAAGAAATTAGAAAACTACAGAAAAAATTCAAATCATGTTTGATAACATTCATCCATCGTGAAGGTAACTCTGCGGCAGATGCGCTCTGTGTAGCTTTCAAACATCACGATGGATGTTATGCATTCGAAACAATGGGTCTACCTGAACCTGTTCAGGATATTGTTGAGCAAGAAAAAAAAGGGAAGACATACTGTAGAGCGTAGTAATCAATTTTAGCATTTGTACTTGGTTCATTTTGTAACATTAATATCATCAATAATTTGTGTAATATAATGTTGTTAATTTCGGCGAATTCCGATACTTTTACTACTCCCAGTTGTCATTGGAATTTGGTTAAGTAGTGTCCTAAAAAAAAAAAAAAAACAACAAAAAAAAAACCAAAAAAAAAAATTGTTTTTCATAATACTTCGTCCAATATCTACACGGATCTAATATTTACAAAATCAGTTCATCTATGAATAGAGCTGCATATAAACTGAAGTATTATCCTAGACAAATTAGTTGTTGCTGTGTAGAATATAATCTACATTTACTTACATATATTGAGATATATGCACGAGAACGAATTTATATTGTTATTTCTATTTGTCCTTTTTAAAATTACCCCCACAAATAATCAGAAATGCAACAAATCAAATTTATAGCTACATTCCACGAAAATATAATAATACCATGAGTAACATTTCCTAAATTAATTTTTATATGTGCTAATTTATGGCTTCCAGCCAGAAAGTAGGAAACGGTTGGAAAAAATAGAAATCCCTACTGCTTCTGAAATGAATGCAGCACATTGTGAAAGAAACTTGATGGCAATGTAAGTAAGCCATTGGTAGAGGCAACAACACAGTTTGCATGCATGCCAGACATGTGGCAGCTAAAATCTGTTTCACATTCATGACTTTCTAGGAACCAATGCATCAACTCACCCAGTACAGCTATAATGTAACCTGTATTTGATAACAGTGAGAAAATTGGTTGAAGACACTTGTCAACAGAATTCTGACATTTCTTGGAGACCAAGTCAAAAGAACAGATATAAATTAGTATTCCGTAATTTCAACTATCTGCTCAGCAACAGTTGAAGGTAACCATTATATACTAGCATAAATTGAAAATAGTGTTTCCTCAAACAGAAATCTAACAAAGTTACTTTACAATGTGCAGATAACTGGGGGAAGTATAATCTGGATGCAAGATTAGTATCCACTTCTGTGTTGCCGGTTCAACGACGTGTGTTGTGTTACTAATCCATGTTAGTAAGTTAGATACTAATTTTACATGCTGGCTTGCATTACAATATGTACATTGTGTTCCTGCAAATACAAGATATTTATATATATACATATATATAAACTGCAACAAATAACCATTACAAATATATACATTATTGTGGTTCGTAACTATCGAAATTTTGGCAGATATATTTCAATGGAAAGCTGGCGACACTGCAACTGAGCCAACCGTAACCGAAGAAACACGCAGCATTCCGAGAGGGAGAGCAGAGGGGGCAGCTATCTGTCGCAAAATATTCAACAGCGGTAAAAATGTTGATGAAATGATCACAGATATTGAAAAGGAAATTCAACGAGTGGAGCGAAAATACAAATACTGGGCAAAGTAACTTTTCTGAAGCAACATCAGCTTGAGATCCAAACTCAATTTCTTTTAAAACTGCAGGAAATGAGCATTGCCAGTAGACGGTCAGTAGCATCTAGCACGTCATCCTCGGGATGCAAGCGAAACCGGTCTCCAACAACCACAGCAGAGAATTAACAGGCAATGAATTTGTGAAGATCTTCTCGGTGGTGGAATTTAAATGTTGTGTTTTTGGTACTTTTGCACTACTACGTCGAACCCGTTTGGTGGAAATTTGTGCCTCATAATATTGGCATGTCAGCAAGTTGTAACATCTCTTTCCTTTTTTTTTTCCTTTCCCCCCCTGTAATGACCTCAGCTCTTGCTCTTCTTGCAATGTAACCGTTCAATCATGTTAGTTTGCAATTCTTAGTCTATCTACAGTTAAACATGTAAGGGTTTTGCAATTTCCATTTGAACTTGTCCATGTAGAAACATCTGCATCACTTTACTGCAGCATGATGCCATTTCCAAATGCACACGTCCGAGTAAAATACGAATGAAATATTTATAAAATCTCAAATGGAGATACAGTATTTCCCTTATATTATTTCACATAAAGTTCTTCGTTTGTTGTAATTTGTTAATATGTGTTTCATACTTCACATAATGAACTTGGCGTCGCGTATATATATATTACCAAGATATAATCTTGTAATTTGTCTGCTTTGTTGAAGTCATAACTGGGCACGTATTATAAATTAATATTACAATTTACCAGATAAAATTCATTACTTCATAACATTAAAAAGTAACGTCAGTTAGCAAAAGGTTTAATTAAGATTATTACAAAAGTGAATCACTATAGTGGTTATTGACACTCAACTTGTGAAACAAAAACAAAAATAACATTATAAAAGTTTATCACTGATACCTAAAAAGCAGAGATAACTTTAAGATTTCAAGGAACAATATCCACATTCTAGATTTGCAATTACCCAACTTCGTTTTCTGGTAAGAAGACCTTCCAACTTCATCTTCCCATCTAAATCTTCCCTGATTTCTAACTTCTCTTTAACAGGTATTCGGACTTATCTTCCAACCGTAATTTCGAACAGGTACTCCGTGTTATAATGTATTTGTCATGGCGATCTACTTATTCACCGTATTGCTATTTGTGATTGTTTAGTTGACAAATTCTCTCATCTCGATTCATCAGATCTCAGCGATTCAGAGGTCCCAATATCATCACTCTACAGGTACCTGCTTCCGAATACCATATCCTTTGTCTGTATAATCTCACACAGAAAAAATCTTACATTACTCATACTCATTCCCTGCCATGAACAAATAATTGCCATTTATCGTGTGCTACTGCTTTCATATGTTATTTTAGTGACTTCTATTCCAGATCTGCTATCAGTGTCTTGATCTATAAATAGTAAACTCCACGTATGGACAAAATCTGTCTGATTGGTACTGAATGTATGTAAATCTGTTTGTTAATAAGAAGTTCATATTTTGATTCAATTTCGGACACACATTGGTATATTTGGCTGGAAGCCAAATAGTGAGAAAAAAAAAGAGGGAAAAAATGTTATAAAATTGTAAGTACAAGGTTTATGAATTTACTGTTGTTAATCTCACTAATAGATGAAATCGTAGTCATATGGAACGTGCGGTTTCACAAGACAGCCTTTGCAGATATATACAATTAAACTTGTGCGTAAAATAGCAGCCATACTTTATCCAACCGTGTTAGCAAACATATAGATAAATTAATACCAATGGATATTGTACCAATATATATAGGCCATCAACTACTCAGATAGTGAATATTTAATACAATAATATGATAGTCGAGAAATTTCAATTCTTGAAAATAGCAGCTCAGTTAACACAAAACTTATTAATCCAACACCTAAACAAAGAAAAGGGTGCAAGTTGAATGATGTTAGGTACAATTTACTTTTTCCAGATAGTTTCCAGTGCGTATTATTATTATACGTATGAAGACTTATGAAGAATTAGCATTACTGTGTGAATTCATTACGAGGTAGCTGAGGAAATATCACATGCAAATTACTTTGCACTGACATTAACCATTCATAGTTTCGGTAAAAAATCATACATGGATTTCAAACCCCATTACTCCCACTAAAGCTTATTACCCCCGCAGGACAGAGTAAACATATCACAACTTGTGTTATCGCTAATATAGCATAAAACCGGAGAACGCATTAAAATCCATATGTTTTAGCTCGTCTTCCCTATGCCACAATCAGTAATACAGATCACTATATTCTTCGTGCAGCTATCTGGAAATGAAGTTCTTCCGAGTTATCACAGATCGAGATGAAGACAACAAGAACTTGGTAGGCCTTATGTCGCATATATATATATATACCCTTTTTTAAAGAAATGAGATTGAATAACATTAATATTAATTGTAATAAGAAGTAGATTTATTAAATATATCGAGCATCTATTCACTGCAGAGATTGCCAGATGACTTCGTCCAACGTCATCGATCCAATCTTGGAATAACTGCAGAGCTTGTAATCCCAGATGGCCGAGTATGGGAGATTAAAATGAAAAGTAGATGCAACGACATATATCTTACAACAGGGTGGAAGGAATTTTCGGAACATTATTCGTTGTCATATGGGCACATGCTGACTTTCAAGTACCAGGGACATTCGAAATTCAAAGTGACAATCTATGGTCTCACTACATCAGAGCTAGATTACAGTGCTGGAGCTTCTGTTCTGAATGCGAGAAAGAGTGCAGCTACTCGCGCATTGAAGAAGGCTGCTTCTTACAAGGCTCACTGCAACAAGCCATGTTTTGCTGTTCAAATACAGAAGTCCCATTTGGAATCGTCTGGTGGACTGGTAAGCTTACAATGTTAACTTTCATTTAAAATGATATTATATTCAATTGCAACGATAGCGGTTGACAACCTCATGTTTGCATCACAGAATATACCAGCTCAGTTCAGCAGGGCATATTTGAAAGATCGGACAACACTGGTGCAGATTATAGGGACTTCCAGTAATGCAACTTGGAGCTGCCGTTCTAAATTCCCAGGTGGAGAGAACAGCGACAAGAGACGAGTCTCTTGGTATCAATTCACCAGAAGCGCTAATGTACGTACTGGAGATGCATGTGTCGTGGAATTAGTTGATCCGAGCATCCCAAAATTTCGTGTGAAAGTGTTCCCAGCATAGCTTCAACGTATCAAAGTACTATGTTATAACAATAACCAGACATCTCTTTTAATATCGTCATTCTGGCTATCTGTTCCAGTATTGTTCTATGTTATCATCTTTGCAAAAACATAACAACCTAATGTTGCGATCTAATTATTACTTTGATGACATGCATCATGTATCAACTATTTTAAAGCTTTGTCTATGGCTTGCTTAATATCTAATGCATGAACTTACATTCTGTTTCATATATATTGTCGCATATCAAAGTAACTATCTCTGTTTCTTTTGTTTCAATTAAACTTAGCATCTTCAGACACAACCTAGCTTAATAATTCCAGCTGCAATAATAATTAAGCCAAATCCTGCACACACAGAAGAACAGCATTTCAACTGCCACATTAGATTGAATACTATCCAACTATAAAACTCACATGCAGTTGTACAATTCAATGCCTCGAGATTCCACACATGCAAACTCCAGAGAATGCATTTCTTGCAATATCTACCAGGTCATGAAGAAGAACTATACCTGTCTACATACTGAATCTGCACATACAGAGTCACAGATATTGAACGGTTGGCAGAGGTCTCTGCAGAGCATCTCTTTTCAATTTCAGCTGCAATTTGTTAACAAGCCTCCAAATAACTTATTGATATATGAACCCTCTTGGAAAGCACCCGCTGATCAGATAGTGTGGAAGTAATCACGATCATGTGACTACCTCTGCAAATTGCATGGGAAATTAACTACGAATGTGAACTGTCAATTCAAGACACTATCAACACATATGAAATAACAGGATGAAAATTGAATTTGCAATGGTTACATCAAATTTAGGAAATACATTAATTATATGTTGCAGAAAATGTGAGCACAGTTATGTAGGGTTTTGATTCATGGATCGCGCAACGGAAGCATAATCAAACAAATAACCATGCAAAATCCTCCAAGGATCACAAGTCTAGATGCATAACGATAGTAAAGGTAAGAAATCATAAACACACCTTTGGGTTCTCCTTGATGACTTCAAACGCGAATAGTGTCACGTTCTCTATAGTTGATCCACGCCTAGAGTTGCTCCTAGATCTCCCAAACTCCTTGGTGCTAGCCCGGAATGAGAGGAGGGTGAAGGAATCACGCAAAACGAGACAAAAGAGGGGCTCGGCCCTCTTTTGGCCGACGGGACGAGGGGGCGGCGGCAAGGGGCGGCGTGGGCTCCTTGTTGCTTGCTCTCTCTCTCCTTTGTTCTCTCCCACTCTTGTTATGATCTCTAAAGAGCATAAGTTATAAGGAAGGAAGGAAGGAGGGTCCTTTATATAGTCCAACAACTCCTTGTTAACTACCTAAAGGACTTATTCTAGTCCTACTAGAATTCATTTTAGTCCCTTCCTTGCAAATTAGTCCCTACTAAGTTTGCAAGGGTTTGCAAAGTGATCCTTCTAATTAATTAATCCAATTAATTAATTCCAAATCTAGTACAACTCTATATAGCGTGTGACCCCATAGGTTCTATCTAGTTGGTAGCAACCATTTGCTAATATGGAGCGGTTTCTAGCAAAACATCCATTCTAGCCAACTAATAGAATAGTCATCTAGACAACCTTGTACAAGTACTTGTCTCATCCCTTTGCCTCCATATCCAGATTGGACACGAGACATACAAGTCACACTCGTATATCCAATCCATAGTTTCTCGATCCATGGAATAGCCTTATTCGTGCAAATAACATCAATATCCTATATTGATTTATTTGAGTCTGGCCAGACATTCTATAAGCACTATCCTTCGAGTGGCCTAGGATATTTGCTCCCGTTATGTGGGAGGGGCAAATCCTCTCTACGTCCACTACGATCTCTAAGCTTGCTTCTCATTGTTTCCAGTACACGCCTTTATAACTACCCAGTCACGGTGTAGCGTTTAACGCTACCAAGATCACAATGATCCACAACTAGAATATCTAGTGACTTCAAGTCTAAGGATGACAATACCATTGTACCCGAGAAGCACTTGTGACTTAACATAACATGTATGTAGCCTTCTCGGTGATGGGTCAATCCAGTGCAACATTCCGTAATGCACACCTATGTGTTGGATCGTGATATCTCCATATCAATCCAACCCCATACTAGTCTATAGATGATTGTCCCATTTAATCATTATACTCGACTAGGGATATTTAAGATAAACAACACAATTGTAAATCTAAGGACTTCATTATATTAAATATCCAATAAATAATAAATGAATTTTCTAGCCATATACAAATTCATACTAAACTAGATTGCCTCTAGGGCATCTATTCCAACAAGTTAGAGAAGGACTCACTATATAAGAACTGCTTCCCATGTTTAGAATCAGTATCAAATTGCAAGCAATACCATTCAGCTTTAGAAGTTGTATCAGTATACAACTAACAAATCCATTGTATTCTGAAGATGATGCCATCTAAGATTGCAGATATTCGTGCGTCATTGGTAAAGTTACACAACCTCCAATTATTTTTATTACATAATGTATGAAATACCAAGATATCCAACTATGTCATAATATTTTTGATCTGCGTATACTTTCAGCTTCTCAATTTCCAGTAATTATTTTTTACACACAATCTTTCAAAGCATTCTTCTTTTCGGATATATCTCCCTGTTGCTTTTCAATCTTTCCTCTTAATCATAATTTAACTTCATTCAAACATGTTTATTTTATAATGCGTCCTTCTGATTTCTGTTTCTCCGGCTGCATCCAACACCGAGAAGCCTATGTATGAGGAAGCCTGGATTAAGGTATCAACACGGATCTTTCCGACCAGTCAAACCACATGGTTCAATGCATGCAACCATTGCAATCGTGAACGTCGACGTCCATACTGTCCCGTCTGTAATGACATCCAATGCAACACGAGCCCCAGGTTGATTATTTCATACCTGATAAATGCATTAAAATTAACTGAATCCACTGACTATAATCAAACACTACAAATTCACACATTACAAATACATTCGTGTATAATATGATTACATACCATTTTCACAGATGCCGAGTTATGGTGGAACTGCGAGATGACACTGGAATAATGGATGTGATGATGTTCGGCCAGGCTGCGGAGACCCTCCTCCGAAACACAGCTGAAAATCTGGCAACAATGACACCACAGGTTTTGCCTAACTCGCCCCAAAGGACTTCAACCATGACGCACTACTTATTCATATGAAATTTACAACTACTCATACTTATGTAGTACCAAAATAACGGCATTCTATTCTCAGGAAAAAGAAGCTCTACTGGTCAGCTTGAACATGGAGAATGCAAATGAAAATGTATATGTTCGCGTGCTCAAATGCACCCAGCCAACCAACCACAGGATAACTAAGTGGGTTGTGAAGCAAGTTGAGTATGCATGGTAAAGAAATTGATATTCCATGCACAATCCAAGACGATGCCACTCAACATCTGCAGAGACAGATCACTGAATGTTTGCCTACTTCCTTGTACAACGAATTGCACTATTCACGATGATGTTTCCTCTTTGTTGTGTTATATTAGAAATTGTATCACTTCGTGCTTCTACCTCAAATAATAATAAAGCGACTAATAATGCTTCTTATATTATCAACTTATTTTATTTTATTCTTCAAACAAGAATAGAATCACAAGTATGTGACAGCATCATCAGTAAACAGAAAGAAATCATTTCTGAAGTTATAAAGTTACAACGTCGTCGGTGAATCCAATAGTTACACAATTTCTTTCTTCAGCAACTGGATATCATCTGCACATCCAATAAAGTATGCCTGTTAATGAAAAACTTCAGCAACTTCAGTGTTCCGGCTATGGCGTCATTTCGCAAATATTGGAAAGTCCTGAATTGCAATGCATATATTGAAAATAGCATTTATACAGAGAGTCGGCAACCTGCATACACATATTCATACCACTTATAACAAAAAACCTCTGACAAACATGTGAACAATGACAGAGTAGTTCATGGGACTCTTGTCATTCATACACAGATTCATACCGCAGATGAATCCAATGACAGTAAGTCAGCGCTGAATCTGTAAACAGTCAAATGAAAGGAAACAAATTACCTGACAAACTCACGGACTAACTGTCCAGTTTTATCTGGCATCATGTCCCATGCATTTGACCTCACCTCTTTTATAAGAAAGCTATAGATCGATTCTTCAACATAACAAGGTGCATAAACTATCTACTCATAGCATAAGCAGTTCCAATGTCAAGGCACAGAAGAACAGTCTCTGAGGAAGAAGTAACCAGTAATGAAACTATTGCAAGTTCCTCAGCTTCAAGTCCATCACTCTCGCAGTTTGTTACTGCAGCAACCCGAATTCAAGAAACACCTCTGCGTCCCATTTCGACTCCTCGCAGTAAGTTTCCCACCATGTGTTCATATCTACAGTACTTTGAAAATGTCAAACTGCCATAATATTCTACAATATTAGTTAGCCAATGAGATATCATATTTCCTACTACATTAACTGAAATATAAACCTCATATATATTCTAATATTTAATTACCTACCTGGAAGGAGTGATAAGGATAAGTGTGCATGGGTTTACCTCACCGATAACAAATACCGGTGGAATTGGTGGTGTCTGCCGCGATGACAATGAAAACTGGAAGCTTGGTTTCATAGGAAGAATTGATGGTGTCAGTCAATTGGAAAGTGAGCTGTGGGCAATTTATCAAGGTATTCATTCAGCTTATGAAAATGACTGGAAAGAAATCAAGATTGAGACCTCCAACTATGAAGCAAGCAAAATCTTTCATCTGCGGACTACTGCTCCACTCTCGATGAAGCGCGAGATCCATGATGGATATGCATTACTGAGACGAATGAAAATAGCCTTGATCCCTATCGAAAGACTGGACAATAGCGTTGCAGAGCGGCTTGCATCTATAGGATCACAACAAAGTGATCGTTACAAAATATTATATGATGCTCCAGATATTATTCAGGATCTAATTGTCGAGGACAAGTTAGAAAGTTGTAAGCGTTACACCTCTTCTCCCGACACAGACTGATGCAATCTCATCTGTATGGCAATTACGTCCCTCTATCCATGTTATTCTGTAATCTTCATGTTTAAATAAATGATGGCTATGTCAACAGTTTATACTTCACTTACTTAACTTATATGTATGTTAAGAGCTGTTATTTCACTTCATTTATCTATATTACAAGATTGATAGCAATCTAATCTTCCGACATATTAACATCTGTTATTTCACTTAGTTTATCAATATTACAAGATTAATAGGAATCTAATCTTTCGACATATAAGAAAGTAAATAACAACTACTTAGCAGAACTACATATCATGATTACAAAAAAGTCGTGGAATGATGACACAGTGTGTTAACTCAATCAAAAATATAATCATCAGTTGAAGATACAATAACATCAACAAATGCGGTGCAACTACATACATATGGTCTCAAAATAATGCAAGATATGCATTGAACATAGCAAAACTTGATTAGACCAAAGTTCTGGGCAATTCAATCAAAAAATAACATATGTCAACTAATATACATCGGGTGATCGAACAGCGCATTCTTAGGCCACGATGGAATTGTTGTACAAATTGACAGTGCATTGCATCCATCATCCGTCATATATCCAATGTGTAACATGTCAACTAATATACATCATAGCAGCCAGTGGTATTTTCGAGTTCTCCTACGATGAACTCATAGCGAACGACGAATACCAATGAGCTTCGTTTAACATGCTTAAATGTGTAACTTATCGATAAAGGGGATTTTAGAAAAAAAAGAAAAAGCTTCAGGAAAGGTATAAATATAATCTTGCAAATACATCACAGTGCATATGTGAGCTTGCTTGCACTGAACAAGAATATAATTTTCCCAACATAATAATTAATACAAGGCATGATGACATTTGCTGCATTAAGATTCAGAATCGGCTTACTGTATGAGCAAATCAATCGTATCAGTTTGTAATAGGGAGAAAAAATAATAATAAATTGTTTGATCCAACATACAAAATTTGCGACGTTCTTTCATTAAGAATATGCAATAAATGATTGTAACCAAATATTAGTTTAATTCAAATTAAAAATGGCATCGACGAGGTAAATATATCGCACGACTACAGTAGTTCATATCTGTCAATTGTATCAGTGCAAATCCAAATTTGCTTGCACTGCCTTCCGGACCAACAACAACAACAACAACAACGAATACTCAGTGTAATTTATGAAATTCTGTTCTTTCCATCGTTGGAAATGCTTCAAAATGCTGTGATTGCATATTGTGATGTGTGATTCATCTAATATGATGATTAATCTCATATAATAAATTGGTCGATGTAATATACAAACTTTAAAACGATGCGTGATTAAGATTAAACAACAAATCAATGTGAACAAACATTAAATTAACTCAAATTAAAAAGTGCATTAATAGAGAAAATATATTCCACGATTACATAAGTTGACATAACTACTTCAAACTTTACATAATCCAACTTCATGAAACTGCTCATAAGACCTAACATAAAACTACACTTCATTAGAACAGAATATTAAAGATGCAACACACTCTACATCCTTGGTTTCTTCTTGCACGACTCCAGAACATTATCATCTGTGTTTTTCCTCTTGCCGCCCTGATCTGGTATGCCATCCGGTGGGGAAGTTGCTTTCTTCCTCTGCGAATCTTTAGTACCTTTGCCCTTGAATTTCTTCTTCTTACCTCTACCGGAAGTGGAAGAACGGGAAACAGACTGCTTCCACTTCAGCGGATATGAGGAAGCCGTGTCGACTCGCCAGAATTCATCTTTCTCCGATGCATCTGAATATATAGTTGACTCCGACCCCTTCCCGACCACGTACCCATGTTCATGCCAACTCTCCAACGAAGACTCACTCTCTGTGAACTCCAACTCACTCTCATATCTCTGAATTTTCTTCACCTTTTTCTTCATCTTCTTCTTGGCAGTCTTCCTGAACTTACCATCACTACTTTCTTTACCAGAATCCATTGTTCCGCTCTATGTTATGACCACAGGAAATTGGTTGTGCTTATATACAATATATGGGTATGAATGTGAAAAGACCATCGCAACTGTTCACATCCATTCACAGAACTTATTACCATGCATCTTCAAACAGACACGTCTTCAATAAATGCATGCTTTGAATCAATGGGTAGATATTGCAAACCCCACTAAATCTGCCGCAGAAATCTTCAACACACACGAAACGATACATCTAAATGATGAAACGTAAATCAGAAGGACAGAGACGGTGACTGATTGGAGATGAAAATAGGCGTTGACAATAGATTAGGGTTTTAGGTTATGATTGTGATTTTTTTGTGGTAGCGGAGCAAATAAGGCCTGTGTGACAGCACCAGACCATAATTATGAGAAGCAATTAAAACCAAGTATGATTTTGTTTGGTGTCTGTTTTAAAACCAAGAAAAACAGCGCGAATTAAATGTACCAAAAACACAAAATTGTAAACATAATTTTTTTTAAAAAAAAAACGTGAAATCAAAAACACGTTCAGTAACATTACTAAATGTCAATATCAATTTGCTATTAGACTATTACTGCGACACATGAATTTCAATTGCACATACAGTGAGACAAGCGCGAACTTCCAAGCCGAACAACAACGCCCGGTGCAATGGCACGCCGCGCGCAACGCGCGCGGAGTGAACCTAGTAGTATGAAAAAAACACTAAAGAATACCACATTAGCTTTTTTTAAAGCATCCGTTTTCGCAATGTTTTAGTTTTTAAACAGGCAAAAAAACAAGCATACAAAATGACTTTAAAAAAACACCATGTGTTTTAATCAAACTTGATTAAAAATAGAAATGTCAAGAAGGCACTTATACTTTGTCAAGACCCGGATCCCCGAGACCCGAGAACGTGACCACATTCACAAACAATATGCTGAAAATGGACAGTTTCCACAATTAGGCTTAGAAATTTGATATCTCTTAAACGGGTCGCCGAAAAATTGTGAAAATTGGTAGGAGGCATCCCAAATATGTCTAATTATTGCCTCTATAACAGTTTTTGAAAAGAGTTTAGGAGTTCGGGATATACAGTCTCAAATGTGCGGCTGGTCGGCTGAAAATTCAGAACTGTAACCCGAACTTGTAAAATTTAATTATTCATAAACTATAAACCCAAAGAACATGAAATTTTGCAGAGAGGTTCATAAACATGTATAATATACCCAACTAAATTTTTTTTGTATTCAGAGTTACGGATATTGAATTATATTTTTTTTCTTGAGATGACTGCTGGAGCGAGAATTTTTCAGAACTGAATGACCTACTTAAAAAAAATGTTTCCGGGCAATCTAGCCGTTAATTATCTACCAAATTTATCTGTGAGTAACTAATATGTGTCTAGTTTACAAATCACAAAATTATATGAAAACATAATGTGAGCATATCACAAGTATACAAATCGCAATGTCCAAATTAGTTCATTTCCCTACCTAGCGTGAAACGTGTGATTTTTTACTTCACCGAGAGGATGGGGAATTTTGTACTGTTTTGAACCTCTTGATACGTAGAGCAATACTCCCTTCTACAAGATTGTGAGATAATGAGTTTTAGGTCATCAATTCTATACTTTTTATTTGGCTGATAGACCAAAAATTGACTGACAAACATGGAGAAGTACGATCTACAATGATTGGATCATGTTCAAAAGAGGGAGAATAAGACGTACGATAGTTGAAAAGGATCGTGGAAACTTCGTGTGTTAGGGTTGCATGTTCCCTCGGTTTGATACCGTAAAAGGTCGTGTGTTGAGGTTGTCTGTGTAATACACTGTTTTAATACGAAGGGTAAATTGGTAATTTAAGCGAGGAATTTGATTTTATCTACGAGTAACGGAATTTTTTGGGTTAAAAATATAGTCGGGAAGCTCGTGTATTAATTCTAGGAAACAATATCGT
Source organism: Linanthus parryae (assembly GCA_023055425.1). Taxonomy (NCBI): domain Eukaryota; kingdom Viridiplantae; phylum Streptophyta; class Magnoliopsida; order Ericales; family Polemoniaceae; genus Linanthus; species Linanthus parryae. The sequence continues at coordinate 112,233,799 of JALGPY010000002.1, read as the reverse complement.
TGTAGAGTATTTGTTTTTGGCATTTTACTCATTTTATGCTAAGTGGTAAAATTGTCTAGCCTAGTGTGTACCCGACCCGCTAGATTAGTCTACTTATTGGTGCTACCAACACACACTAACAAATCTAATACAAAAAAAGGGGAAGAGAACTCCCACGTTCCCCAACATTCTGATGCTTTTTTTTGTTTTCCAATACATCTCTCTCTCTCTCTCACGTAACACTCTCTCTCTCTCTCTCTCTCTCTCTCTCTCTCTCTCTCTCTCTCTCTCTCTCTCTCTCTCTCTCTCTCTTCTTTTCCTTCTTTAAATTCTTCTTCTTCTTCTTCCCCAAAGACACCCACAGCCACCACCACCGGCACCAGCTCTGCCACCACTCTCTCTCTCCCTCACTTCCCTCCGATCTCATTCTCTCTTTGTCTCTCTGGTTTTGCCGGCGAAGAACCCAGCAGAAACAGCAAGGGCACAAGGCCGCTGCCGTCCCCGACGGGAACCACCGCCACCCCACCAACATCTCTCTCTTCTCTCTGTTTTGGATCACCGGCTCTCTCCCCCTCTCTGTTTCGACTCAAGGAGATGAATCAGCAGCAGCAGCTAGCTGCAGAGACCAGCCCGAACCACCCCAACGCCGCCGGCCGCCATTAACGCCGGCGAAAAGCACGACCGGCAAAACATGCGTACCCACCCCCTGAGATCTGTCCCATTTGACTCCATGAGGTCCGACCAAGCCTTAGGAGGCCTCAAGAGAAGCCAATAACCCTCAGAGAAGTCCCGTCGAGCCCCACACACCGCCGAACACCATATTTTCCGGCGAGAAGCTTCACCTTGCGTTTCCGGAGCTTCCACCCTTCGATTTTGGTACCAAACAGCTCCTAGAGGTCCGAGGAGTTCATTAGCATCTACAAAAGGAGCCAAGAACGTCGGGTTGTTCGCCTTCGTTCATCACTATCGACCGCAACCTTCGGATCCGAGACCCGCTTCATCTCTTGACCGTTTCTCGCGATTTTTCGCATAAGTAAGCTCTAAATCGCCCTCTTATCCATTATTTATCATCAAAATCTGGTTTTGTTAGCTCTTGATCGAATCGGGTCGTTGGGTTGTGAGATTACATGTGTGTTCATGTTTGAGGGGTAGTTTTTGTACTTTCTAAAAAGTTGAGGGTGAGAAGTATAGCATCTAAAACTGCATGTGTAGTGGGAGGGTGATTATATGTCATTTATGAGAACTTGGGGGATCCACTTGTTGTTTTTATAAACTGAACATAAAATATGAAATTAAAAATGCAAATTTTGTATTAGAATTAATTCCTAACATTTCTAGATATTGTTTTAATTATGTAAAAGTAAATTTGACTATTTGAAATTATAAAGGAGTTAATTAGTATAAAATATTGTTGTTTCTCTTGAAAATAAGCAAGATGAAAATATATGTTGTTAAATAAATACTTTCAAGTACTTGTAAACTAATGTTTTGAGTATAATGGGTTATTTAGGTAATATTGATAAAATAAAGAAGTTAAGAAGCTATTTCAGAAAATATTTAATAGTAGACTCCTTAATTGATATTTAAATAAAACTTGATATTTTTCTATATATTATTTCTCCAACATAAGTTAATAATTATGTACGACTCATTACGTTTGTCTGAATAAACATTTTGTGGGTTTCATTTATGAGTTGGATTCTCTTATAGTATATGTACTTTTTAAAATAAACTAGGATCCACCCCGCGCGCGTTGCTCGCGATGTGCCATTTGTTTTATCTGCTGATTTGCGATGCTAAGTTAGAGTATTTAAGCTGTCATGGTTATTGTATAAATTGCTCAGTATATATTTGGGCAGTTTTAAGCTTTGCCAGCTGTAGTTAGCTGTGGCAGAAGAAGATTGTATGTAAATCTTTGATCGTAATGCTATATAGTTGTTGGTATGAATAATTAAAGCATTTGCAGTTGGAGATATAATATGGAGAATGTCTGAACTACATGTTTGACATCAATTGTGAATTTTATCAAACAAGTCTTCAATAATGGATTACTTAAAACACATTTCTATACTTTACAGGCGGACAAGTTGTTTTTTAGGAAGAGACTTTGTATTATTTTCAGATCATGATATAATATCTTGAAAACACAAGTTTGTTCCGCTCCGATGGTGTGAAGCGTCAAACATGATTTCACACAATCTGCATGTATCGGAAAAATGATTCGTGTTCATTCAAACGCTGAAGCAGGAAATAATTCATGATTGTTCAATTGTTGAAACAGAAAATGATGCATGTTTATTTTAGTCGTGATACATTCGCTTATGAATATACGGCTAGTCTGTATCACTGGGCGAGACATAACGGGTACAAGCTTCTAATTTGTCCTTCATTATTAGATCCTTTATTATTTCTGGGGCATCATACAATATCTTGCATTGTTCTGGTTGCTCTGCTCCCATGCTTGCAAGCCTCCTAGCCACACTATTTTCAATATAATCAATATGGTTTAGTGTTATATGCATATCTCTTAACGGGATATATCCTCTATTGTTTTCGTTTCTCATAGCGGGTGGATAATTTTTCACCAGATGACAGACTTGAATTGCTTCGTAGCATGAAGTTTGCAGTTCTATATTCTTCCAGTTGTTATCGAAAGCCAGGTGAATGCTATGGTATATTGCCCAAAGTTCACTTTCCAATTTGTTTGCTCCATCAATTTTTCCAATGAAACCAAGCTGCCGGTTATCTTCGTTGTCTCGGCACACTGCTCCAATACCACCACTGCTGGTTGCAGTAGATGCAAAGCCATGCGTACTTATTCTTGCCACTCCTGTAGTGGTTGCAAATCATCCAGAATAGTACATAGTTAAATAGGTCCATTACGTGAAGATAGTATAAAGAACGTATTTGTTTAAATTTTACTGGAGAATATAACGAAAATATTCATTAGGACTTACTTTGTATGCTATGAAGAGGTCTGGGCGGCATTTGACCCAATAAAGTTGTTGCACTTGCCAAATTGGGAGGTGGGGTAGATGAACCCGATGAGCTTCCAATGCTGAGGTTGCTGGTTAATTCTTCTTTGGCAGCTGATTTCTTGGGTGTTGACATTGCAAATACTGATTTTCTAGGTTGTTGCTTTGCTTCATTGTTCTTTGTGATAGTGTTAATTTCATATTTTCCCGGAAAGAGCATGTCTTAATAAACTCAATGAAGTTTGACACACATACCAATATCACTATCATGATAACTTGGCAGGTAGTTTGTTTTTTTGTATTGTTTGTGTGTAGGCACACACTTCAAGCTATTTATCTGTAACTGCAGGTGCTAATATGGTATGATCTTTTATCTTTGGAAGGTTAACCTTGTATTGTTTGAAGGTTTGTATCAGATGTGAAATAATCCATGCTAATTGAACTGAATTAAATGCAGGGACATAAATACATATTATATGTGTTTGGGTGTTGTATTAGTATATTTTGTTTGTGCGTCCATTCTTTGTTTTTTCAATTGGCTTTTATTTGTTTGGAAATTTCTGTCTGGGGGAAAGCTGTTTATCTTCTGTGATTTCTGGAGCAAGTATAACGAGGTTTCTGGAGCAAGTATAACGTGGTTAGAATACGCAATATCATTCTTCATAGCTGGAAACAGTATTATACAACTACTATGTATACTGTTGGGATTGTAAGCCTCTGTTGAATTTTGATGTATCTGAATATGTTACCAGATGAGTCCAGCAAACGGCTGAGTAAGCTAACACCCATAGCAAGAAATCAGATTAGGAGGCATGTGATAGAAATAAGAGAGTTCGCTACTCAAGTAATGAATATCAGAAATCTTTGGGAACAACATTTTCGTTCTTTTCTTTGTCAAACTCCATAAATAATTTCAATTCCATAACTTTCAAATTTCCAATCAAGTGATATAGACCCTCTTGGGGAATCACACAGAGATTACTTCGTAATATTTCCACAACTCATCACTTTAAATCTCATAAGGATAGCGTTTTCTTTTCTCAATGACAGGATATTTAGTTCAGGAATTCTTTTTACTAATTAGTTGATATGGGGAGTGACCTTATCCAATCCACAACCACTTTCCTTAATGTGCACAAGCACATCCATAACCATAACATAATCCAAATGAAGTTCGCATCAGAGCACCTCATAACCACATAATAGTAACCAATCACAACTTGTCTAAAACGTAGCATAACAGGGATATGGTACAAAACCACGCACAACAACTTCCACTTTACGTCATTACCTCTTTTACTTTGTACGATCTTACAAGGTGTAATATTTTTGAGGGAAAGCTGGTGTGGTAATTTTTCATAATATTCGATATATGATTATAAGAGATGTTTGTATTTGACCAACATATGAGGGGTACAGTACTTTTGATAATTGTGGTCCGTGAACTAGGTAATCAGGGCCTACTATGGTAGTCGTGTTTAAACAGTACTTTCTCATTTCGTAATAGAATTTAAGTTTTCTTCTAGCGGGGTCTTTCGAATTCTTTACTTTGGATTATCATTTTTCATGTGATATTTCAAAGAAGAATTTCTTTCCGAAAGCAAGTAAAGATTTAAAATAAAGCATGTTCGATAATATTTCATAAATAAAGCACGCGATTCATGAAAGAAGGAAAAGGCACGAATCGCTAGGTGCAACAACCCCCTTGTCCGGCTCGGACGAGACCGGGAGGGCGATGCTAAAGTGACGGCGGAAATCAAAAGCAAAACCTCCATTATATTACATTGATATTAAACATTACACACATCGTATCTTACATACGTTATTGAGTACTGCTATATTATACATAGACTAGCATACTAGCTGATTTATCGTGACATCTTTATTCTATGTGAGTCTCGCACTCCGCAACTTCGTAGTTCCCATCTCCTAGACCTGCGGTGGGAAGGAAAACAAGAACCGCAGTTTCTAAAGTCAACACTGAAATACTGTGTGAATAACACCCAAGCATGTCAAACACGGAGTGGAGACAGATTTATAATATCATAGTAAAATACAGCGGAAGTAAAAAGATAGTTGAAGAATAAGATATTCTCGAGTTCCAATTACCATTTCAGAAATGTTCAGAAACTAATCTTTAATCCACATCCAATCATCGGAGGAAAATTTCAATCCGATTCCAATAATCCAAATCAGAGGTTCCCATTAATTAGAAGGAACCAGTTACTCATATTTCCAAACCAGATATACCATTTTAATTTCTTGAGTTGAACGGGGAAAATCCAATCACATCACAAATCCATCCCATCACTGGCCACCACGACCTTAAGTGCCGGCACCCCTCTAAGACTTCTTGCGGCCAGAGAGGTGAGTACATGGAGCGAACCCGGGGCTAATTGCAACCGAGCTAAATAATAATGGGTCGAGTGGACGAAGCCAACAACGACCAAACCAAATGATAAAGATCCAAATGACGTTTCCCCGCAGAACTCTTTCCACTTTACGTTATTACGGATTATTATTTATCGTGTGACAGTTTCAAAACAGTCATTTCAAAATACGAACAGAACTCAAGCAAAATATGTATAATGCAAAACACATTTTGAGAGAGACATTAAAATTGTGTTATGACACGAAGGAGGCTAGCACGCAAGGCTTGGCATGTATACTTACCTTGATTTTCAGTAAATAGCACGTAACGTTCCCCTAGAAGGACACGTAGCCTTCGTCAACGAAGTGGTCACCTACACAGTACATTCCTTTATTCGATTACGAATTTATCTATACAAGTATGCCAACAAGACTTGCTATAAGTCTAAACGAGCCGTATTAGAAATCACTAAATTCCCCTAATACAACACTTATATATTTCTCATAATAATATTTTACATTTTAATTTTATTATATAAAAGCTTATAACTTATGTCCTTAAGCTTTTAACACTTATTAAATGCTATTTTATCAACATATATATTTATAAGTAACCAATAAATTATTTAAAGAGTAATATTAATAAAACGGATATTTATTTATCAAGTTTATAAAACTAAGTATGGAAACTATTTATAGTATTCTTAGTAAATGAAATAAATGTTTAAGTTAGTAGAAATTATTATTCTTATTAATACAAATAAACGTTTGCTATTAATTGAGAAAACATTAACTTTAAATCTAAAATACTACTTAATAGCCAATATATATATTCAAAATAAACATTTATTTGAACAAATTGATATATTTCCAAGAAAAAAAACATGATTTTATCTAACAACTATTTGTGCTCATATTACTTTAATATTTTCTCACTTTTATTTAATTAACATGATAGCTAGATTTTGTAAAAATTGATTTAAACATAAAAATCATGTTTTATTTCATTTATGTAATTTCAGATTCTTAAATGACAAGAGAACCCCCAAGATATGCTAAAAGAGCACAAATTCCCCTTTCCCACTTAAAAACAGTTTCATTAGCTATAAACTCTACCCTTAGTTTTCAGAAACTACATAAACTACCCAATACCAAGAACATAACAAATCATTCGAACGAAACAAGAATCGAAGACTTAAAACGTGATTCTAAATACTGAAATCATACTAGGGGAAGATTTAGAGCGTACCGGTATCAAAATCGCAAGAAACGGTCGCGAATCGGTCCGGGTCGAAGCTCACGTCGGAGGTCGCCGATGATGGAGCTCGACGCCGGCGAATGAGGCCGTTCTGGGTTCGAATGAGCCTCCTGTTAGCTTTTTCGGGTCCCTAAGAGTGGATTCGGATGGTTTCCAGGTGTTGGGTGCTCTGTTTTGGTTCGGGTGGAGCTTGGCCGGAGTTTCGCCGGATTTAATGGAGGTTCGGCGATGTTGGTGGTCGGGCTCTGTTACTGTGGTTGGGTTCTCCTTCTTCTCCTTATTTCTGGTCGCACAGTGAGGAGGATTGAGAGAGAAAAGCAGAGAGTGAAACAGAGGGCGTTGGTGTCTCTCGGGTTTCTTCCCGACGGCGGCACTGGCGGTGGTGGCTGGTGAGGTCGCTTCCGGCTGCTGCTGCTGGTGCTCTGTTCAGGACAGAGAGAAAGAGAGATAGAGAGGGAGAAGAAAAGGGGCAGTGAGTTTGGGAAGGTGTGGGTGATGGAGGTGGTGGCCGAAGGTGGAGGTGATGGTGGTGTTGGTGGTTGTTTGGCCGGAGAGGAAGAAGACGGCGGTGTTGATGGTGATGGTGACTGTGAGAAGAGAGGGAGGGTGAGTTCTATAAGAGGAGTGGGTCGGTAAAGCAAGAGGTGAGGCGGCGGCGGTGACAAAAATCAAGCCGAAGAAGAGAAGATGAAGAAGATGAATGAATCTGTGAAAGAAATTCAAGTTGGAAATGATTTTCTAGAAAATTATTAGGTGTGGTTTGGCACACCAAGTGTAGGGTGATTGGGTGTAGCTCAACTACAAAGTCTCGCGGTGGTCGTACACGCGATAACAACTAAAATAAAGAAATTCACCCGAATTACATTACAAACATCAATCTCACGTTGTCTAAAATTGTATCCGAATAATTTTTTCAACTTATTATTGTTGTTCTTCTTCTTCTTCTTCTTATTATTATTATTATTATTATTATTATTATTATTATTATTATTATCATTATTATTATTATTATTATTATTATTATTATTATTATTATTATTAATGTATAATGTGTATATATGTACATAGCAATTATAATAGTGTATTTTTACTATAAAATTGTTAAAATAATGTCTTAATAATCATAACACGACAGTGTATCTAATATTTTATCAGAATTCTATTCGTATTAGCTTCTAAATTTACTATTTTACCCCTAGTAGTTAGACGGGGTATTACACTAGGCATATTAATTTACCTTAATCCAAAAGCACGTCCGAGATGTAGTTCTCACCTACGAAACCGTCACCTACAACTTGGAGATTATAACTCATCACAAGCCAAAATACAATTCTATAAGCCCTAAAAAGAATCATACTTAATAGTTTGTGGCTAAACCAATACCTACTTGTTAGTTTCCCAACGCATCTCTCTTTAGTTACATTTTCTTAATAAAGAAACAATGCGTCTATCGTTAAACAACTATTCAATTTTATGCTTAGAAAAGTGACTAAACACACTGTTTGCTTAGTTTTTAATAAAAAAACATCTCTAGTTTAATTTCTAACAAACGACTCGTGCACTATTTCAATACTTGTATCACATTTATGCGATAGGGGAAAAAGCTAGTATTTAGAAAATATTTTTAGTCCGAAAATAATATTTTTTATTTTCTCGTAAAATGATCTGTTTAAGTAAAAAAAACAAGTTGTTACCTACAAGTTATGTTAAAAGATAGCATTGACCCCCACACTCACAAGACAAATTCCCTAAATGAGAACAACCTCCCCTAACAGATTCTGAAATACAAACATCCCCCTTACACCCAGTTTATGCAAAAAACACATTAACCCCCTAACATGAACTCTAAATTGATCGATCTAAACACGGATTCAAGCATGCAAGCCATGATTTTGGTTACTAAACACTACTCAAGAGGAGATTTAGAGCATAACCGACCCAAGAAACGCGAGAAACGGTGAAGAAACTAGGCGGGTCAAAGTCGTTGTCGGTGGTGGTCGCGGTGGTGTTTCCCCCCGCTGACTCTGTCGTCCTTGGCTCCGTTTGAGATCGTTACGAGTCTCCTCAGACCACCTGGAGACGAGGGGAAGCAATCTAATGGGCTGGGTGTCGCCAATTTCGCTACGCTTGAAGCTTCTCCAATAAAAATGGTGGACCGGCGATGGGTCTTGTGTAGCTGCTGCTACTGGTGTTTCTGCTGCTTCCTTCATGGGTCGCCAGAGAGAGGGAGAGAGGATAAGAGAGAGAGGGAGGAGAGGGAGGGATGGAGATAGAAACAGGTGGTGTTGGTGGTAGTTCCTCAGTGGGTTTTCCCGTCGGGGGTTGGCGGCCTCCACTGCCGCTGCTTCTGCTTCTCTTCGGCAGAGAGGGACGAGACAGAGGGGAATGTGGGAGGAGTGGAGAGGGCTAGTTGTGGTGGTGCAGGTGGTGGTCGTGGTGTTGGTTTCGGGGAAGTGAAGAAGAAGAAGAAGAAGAAGAAGAAGAAGAAGAAGAAGAAGAAGAAGAAGAAGAAGAAGAAGAAGAAGAAGAAGAAGAAGAAGAAGAAGAAGAAGAAGAAGAAGAAGAAATAGATGAGATGGAGAAGTTGCGTAGGAGGAGGAAAAATCAGAGAAAATGCAAAGAAAATCCAGTTGTGTTGGAGGGTTTGAGTTTATATTTTTTTTTCTTTTCTTGTATGTATTGTATAGGTATTTTTATACGATATACTATATACATATAGCTATACATACATCATGTATGGTACTGCATCGGTATATCTATATGAATACATTTATTAGTATTAATATATATACAATATAAATACAAAAGAATACATATTGGCCTTGTTTGGGAAAGCTTAATTTTTTGCTTAGTTAATTAAATTTTGATAATTAATCTGACATGTTTGGTAAGGTTGGATAGATTTTAGGATTTTGTGGAATACCCAGATTAGCGTACTTTAAGAACCGGATCCGGGCCTTTAAAAATATTTTTTATTGTCCACCCAAGCCTAACCGGATCCGGGTATGACCCGACCGGATTTGGTTCATTATCAAATTAACCAACCAAAGGCTGACACGTGAGCTAAAAAATGACCAGAATTTGTTTTTTTTTCAACCGGATTAGGGTCAGTCCGGCCCGGATCTGGTCGGACCCACAAAAATCTCTTCTTGGCACCAGATTATGGATAATTAATTAAGCAAATAATTAATCTTTTTCCAAACGAGGCCATTAGTTTATGTAAAAGACAACTACTCCCCCCAAATTTCAAGTAATGTGAGGTTCAACCCTAAATTTCATAATAAATATTTATGAAAAATGCACGATCGGTCCTCGTTAATAAAATAGGGTATTTAGACTAAAAATATTAATGAAAAAATATCAAATTTAGAAAACTAATAACTAAAATAAATCGGAACTTATATAATTTTGGGAGCCCATATATGATATTCAGAAATTATAATTGGAAAGACTGAAACGGGATAAAAGAGTTTACGAAATTAAAATTGTCAAATGCCCCCGCGTAATTTTATGTAATTTACCTATTAACCCTACGCCAAAAAAATACAGGGGTATTACACGTTCGGTAGTTCTCGAACCCCTCTTTTTTGAGTTCCACCTTTGATACTTTGCTTCCAAATATCACCAAGTTACTCTTGTTAGTTAATAGTGGGGTTGGGGAATTGAAATTTTTGATCGGAAAAAAATTCTTTCTAATGTTCTGTGTATATATAATAGGGGTACAAAATGTCTTTTATCAAACTGTATGGATACCTGATGTCTTTTACAAAATAGCGTAGGCATTAGTTGTATTTTATGAAATGTTATGTTATTTACTAAACTTATAATTTGGCCCTATGTAATTAAGGGTAATGTGTTATTTATAATAAGTTATATATATATATATATATCTTTATACAATATTTTATTAATTAAGTTGAATTAGTTTTATTATTCTAATAACAAAATTTGTATTACCTTATAAGTTCACATATATATATATATATATGTATATATATTTATAGTCATATTGTGCTTTTATAATAATAAGGGTAAAAGACACTGACCACCCCTGGGTTTAGGGAAAAATCCACAGACCACCCCTGGGTTTTGGATAAAGACACTCTGCTCCTTTTTTTGGATGGAGGCTAACAGCTGACTAACAGCACACACAAAATGACCATTTTACCCCTAGAATATTCTTAAATTACCTCCTATGTATTACCCTAATCTCTCCCTACCTCATTTCTAACCCTAATTCTGTCTCTCTCTTCCCCCACTTTCTCTATTCCCCTTTGTGAACAGAACCGCCAGCCACCTGGGTCAGATCTTGTTTCGATTGAAGTTTAGGGAGAGAGGAGAAGGCCGAGAGAGAGAGATCGCCTGGCGTCTCCCTTTTCGGGGCCATCCTCAGGCACAATTCACCGCAGCCATGAACGCTGGTGCCGGTGCCTCCGCCTCCGCCTCCTTCTCTGCCGTCCGTTCTCCTTCTTCATCTCTAATCTCTAATCTCTCTCTCTCCCTCTGTATCCCTCCCTCCCTCTCTCACTCGAGCTGAATAAGCCCAAGGAACCAACTGCCACATCTCGAATCGGCCGCCAACCACCACTACAGCAACCGACCAACGACGACCACCACTTGAATCGACCGCTCCAGATCTGATGTCGATCGAACGATCTCCCGAGGAAGCGACTGTGTCCCCATCTCCTCTCCTTCTTCAGCGACCCCGCTTCCTTCGGCGACCAGATTTGAATTATGGGTTCGATTAATTCAGGGGGTTTTCTCTGAATTGGATCGATTCTGTGGTTTCTCTGTGGAAGTATCAGATGATGATGAAGTGGGTTCGATTGATTTGCTTTCTCTCTGGGAAGAATCGAAAGAATCGAATGAAGACGAAGGATCAGAAATGCGATGGGGGTCTTTTGTTTGGGTGGTGAATTGAGTGGAGTTGTGAATGTAACGGATGGGGTTGAATGCGAGATGGCTCCATGAAAACAGCAGGAAAAGAGTTGCAGATTGACTCGACTTCCTTCTTTGGTGTTTGAATTTGGAAGATGGAGATAAGATATGATTAGGAGGAGGAAATGTCTGTTTGAATATCTATTCATTCAAACAACCAAAAAGTTATCAACCAGTTTAAGAATGTGACTGCTGTGAGGGGGAAATTAAGAACTCAAACCGAAATGGATCAAGAGAAGCAAATGAAGCAGCTGATTTTCTAGCAAATAGATTTCATTATAGCTCCCCTGATGGAGTGAAATTTTGTAAGTCCAGATTTTGATTCATATTTGTTCAAGGATGCCCTGAATTTTGATAATGAAACAGTTGTCTAAAGACCATCCATTGAGTGAGAGGTCTTGGGTTTAATCCCCCCCCTCAGTAGTTGTAGAAAGTAATTGTAGGTTTACATGATGTTATATGTACTAAGAAAAAAGGGATTATGTTGTAAAAATTGGGATAGTTTCTGCCATTTCTCTTAATCTTTTATTAAGAAACTGATTAATTCCTTGGTAGGAAGGTAAGAAGTTTGAAGAAATTGGGTGGTGATGTTCTTGGTGTTTTTGTTGATAATCAAGAGCAACAAAGTTCCAAAAAATACACAAGGCCAATATGGTCCGAAAAAAATCAATCACCCACTTTTCTAACGGAACATGACAGAAGGGTGCTAAGTGTCCACGAAATATTCCGTTAAATGGGTGCCGAGTGTCTTTATCCAAAACCCAGGGGTGGTCTGTGGATTTTTCCCTAAACCCAGGGGTGGTCTGTGTCTTTTATCCGAATAATAAACGTTAGTTCATATATATCGTTATAATGAAAGTCGTATATTACTTTAGAAAATTTCGGGGAGTTAAATAAGAGCATTATATGCATTGCATGTAGGATTTGGTATGCACTATTGTCATGATAGTTGAATGTTGATTAGGGACACTTGCTATCGTAGATTCATAGTTCTTAAGAGGCGAGTTCATTGAGGACCCGTACTATGAGTCGTGAGTTCGTGCTTGCTTTAGTGTGATGAGCTCTCTCTTTCAAGGTAAGTTTAATTATATGCACAATACTTTAACTTTCAAAAGTGACTTGGCGCGTGTTACTTAGGTTTCGAACAACTGTTTGAGTCTTGAATTTTGAAATCTCTTTTTCAAATATCGTTTCGGAAAGTGTGTGGTTACTTGTAGTTACTAAGATGATAATGTGATATAATACCGAACAATAAATGAAATGGGGCGATTTACAAAGGAAGCTTGTGAAGGCTACTGCCAGAGGCGCACGAGAGAAGATCCTCCTCGGGTTTCATACCCTAGCCTATATCGGTTTTTATATTGTGGAAGCTATAGAGTGCTACATATGCATGTGTGGGTCACAAATGTATAGGAAGTTATTTTAGCTATGTGGTTTGAGCGGGGTAATGTCGGTCTACTTACAAACGCTCTGGGTGAATTGGGGTTTGTGATATCCCAAGAGGTACCTTAGTTGTGAAGATATTATTGCATCGTGACCTTTATGTGGCATCCGTTACGTGTTGGGCTCTAGTACGTCTCAGCTCAAGTAATGATATAAGATGTGAAGGTACTTCAGTTATATTGTGATTCAGTCTTTAAGCCAAAACTCTGTTTACGCGCTGTGGTATATGCTTACTCAGTTTTTACCGACAAACTTTTCTTCATCGACTTTTGACATTTGAAAATCTGCAGGTTATGAGTAAAGTGGGGGAACGCGTACACGTAAGTTAAAGACTAGGATCAGGCTCCTAGGAAGTATTTTATATATTTAAGAATGATTCATTTAGCAAGACTTACATTTTAAATTTGAACAATGTCATTTTGTTATTTCAAATTATCATTGGAGGATTTCTCTGTTTTTTCATAATAAATGAACTTTGGATTGTGGTTTATTGTACTAGCAAGGAACCGTAGGTTCCGGGTTATTTCATTTGGTATCAGAGCTTACGGTTCCAACGCTATTACTACCATACGATTTCCATTAAAGATAAAAATGTAAATAAAACTTTTTAAAGTCTCAAATGAATATAGGATAAATAAAACCAATAGTAAAATTTAAACGAGCCATGGTTGTGGGATATCCTAGCTGCATTCTTACTTATCTTTTGAAATTCCCTTGTTCACTGGGAATGGGGATTGCTATATGTGGATTATTTCATGCTTTATTTTGTGGATTTTACTCTTATATTACTCTGCGTATGTGATAGATATGGTTTGATTATTTAGATTATTTAAGATTGGTTTTGTTCAAATTATGAGTTATGTGTTGGTTAGAACCATTCTGAGACTGTTTTCTCTTCTTTTTCAGCGACAATGAACCAAGGAGGTCAACAAGGTCGAAGCGGACAAGTTCCACCAGTCGAACTAATCGAGTTTCAAAATCTGCAATAGGCGACCGTAATGCTCACCCATATCCTTCACAATACCCACAATGGAGGAGGAAGCATAATGAGTAAAGTAGTTGAACTCCGCCCATACTTATTCTATGGGACGGATGATCCAATTATCCTGGAGAATTGGATCAGAGAATTTTGAGAAAGTCTTGAGGTCTGTGCGCTGCCCTGAGAATCAACACGTCGAGGTAGCAATCTTCTACCTCAAGCAAGAGGGTGATGATTGGTGGTCAGCTAAGGGGGAGGAACTGCGTGCTTAAGAAGGATTTGGATAGGAAATTAAAGGTGGCATTGCGCGAACGTTTCTACCCTGACCATGTCAAGGATAGGAATTTCAATGAGTTCATGTACCTAAAACAAGGGACTAACAGTCTCCAGATGTACCACAAGAAGTATTTGGAGTTGATGAGGTTCGGGATAGAACTGGTGCCCACCGAAGCGAAGAAAATCAAGAGGTTTATAGGAGGTTTAAACTTCCAACTTCAAATGGCCTTAGTGCGGTTCAATTTGACACCCTCATGGATGCGTATAGGGAAGATCAAGACGCCCTGAATATGATCGACGAGAACCCTGAGGAAAGAAAAAAGAGGAAGCCCGAAGCACTGGCAACACCTAGTACTAGGAATAATAGTAGGGAAAAAAGGTATCGGCCTGACCCAAACCCTCCCAAGCAGCATGGAAATAGCAACTATGGAGAACTTGGCGCGAATCGTGTCTATCACTGCAACTATTGTGGCATTAATGACCACGGGGAAGATTGTCAGGGAATGAAAGTAATATGTTTCAATTGTGGAAAGTTGGGACATCGGAGTTTCGAATGTAGGTTAACAACCCAAGGTAACAACAACGAAGGCTATCAAAATGGAGGAAACCAGTGTGACTAACGACAGGGTAGAGCTTACAACAACTGGAGGAACGACAAAGGCTACAACAATAGATGGATGAACCAAGGAAACAATGGGCAAGGAGAGAATGACTACTATAACTGACCCCAATGAGGCAATGTCATGTCAGCAATAACAGTAGGAGCGCCGACGGTACCAACAACTACGGCACAAGCAACTACGACTCGTGGTGCGGCTGGAACCATCAATGTCATGAATCAGGTGCAAGCGGAACATGCCAACATTGTGACTGGTACATCCCTATCCATCCATCGTTAGTTAATTTTATTCTGGAGCGTCTTTCCCCTTAATCTCGTCGCATACTACTAAGGATCTAGAATTACCAAATTCTACCGCTTGTAACTGTCTCGACTACAAATCTTAAAACCTAGGGACACCAAATTCCTTTGAATTATACTAGGATACCTTGAAATGAGACTATCATCGTATCTGGTTTAGTTCCCTAGGAAACCCATATCGAGTGTGACCCGAGAGACGGGGACGTCACTAATTTAAATGGTGCGGCTGGAACCATCAATGTCATGAATCAGGTGCAAGCGGAACATGCCAACATTATGACTGGTACATCCCTATCCACCCATCGTTAGTTTATTTCATTCTGAAGCGCCATTCTTATTAATCTCGTCACATACTACTAAGGATCTAGAATTACCAAATCCTACCTCTTGTAACTGTCTCGACTACAAATTTAAAATCTTGGGACACCAAATTCCTTTGAATTATACTACGATACCTCGAAATGAGACTATCATCATACATGGTTTAGTTCCCTAGAAAACCCATACTGAGTGTGACCCGAGAGACGGGGACGTCACTAATTTAAAGTGGAAGGTGATTTAACAACGATGTGTCTATTTACTCGTCCTGTATTGTTATTACGTGCATATTAGAACTGCCGACTTGCCTTTGGGGAATTACGTTAAGCTTGGGGGACGAAGCTTCGTTCCAAGGGATATGTGATGTAATACCTGGGTATTTTAGGGGGTATTTTTAAAAGTTTAGTGAATATTTTGGGTCATTGTTGGGAATTATAAAAGACGTTTCTCTTTACTACATAAATTTTATGTTATATATATTATATTTTTGTAAATACATATATTTATTAGAAAGAACTTCTTTTTATATTTATTATTTCATAATAGTTAAAGTTACTAGTTAGATAGGTGTAATATTGTGTGTCGTACAACGTTTATAACGTGAGCAAAACATGACGTTTTAGTTAAATTTTCACAGCCAACCACCGCACCATGTTGTGCACCCTGCTACACTCAATGTTTTTCTCTGTCATCTACTTCCTCACCATCTCCGAACAGGAGATGCTCTCCATTGAGTCTGTCTCAGCCTCAAACACGACAACCACCACCACGACCTCCTCTTCTTCCAATTGTTGTCCCGGTTCACTCTAAACTCGCCAAAGACCGAGTCTTTCTCTCCAAGGAATCAAATTTCACCTAAATCAAGGCTCAATTCGAAATAAAAACTCAACCCGGAGGAATCCCCCTCTTTGTCGGATTCTTCAATCAAAGCCAGTATAAACCCCCCTATGAAACTCTGAAAACCCACGCCGACACCCAAAGTTCTCTCCCTCTCAATCGAGCTCTCTCTCTCACTCTCGTTCAAATTGCCGATCAAACCTGGCCGGGAAAACCGGCAAGAGCCCAGCCCCGACGAGGCCGAACCCTGGTCCCTTTGCCCCACCGTTCCGCCGCCTCCTTCCTGTCGCCCTCGCTTTCGCGCACCCCGTAGCAGCACCAAGAGTCACAATCGCCGTTGTCTTCCTCTTTCCGTCCATTCGTCCTGTAATTCCTGAACCCCTTTATTTTAATCTCGAGATTTGGTAATTTGATTCCAAATTTCACGAAGTTACTCTTGTTAGTTAATAATGATATTTTGGAAGGTTTGTTAATAGTGGGGTTGGGGGATTGAAATTTTGAATTGGAAAAATTTCTTATGTTCTGTTTATATGTGACATGGGTACAAAATGTATTTTATCAAGTATGGGTACCTGATGTCATTTACAATACAGTGGAAGTATTAGTTGTATTTTATGAAAAGATATTATATTTACTAAGCTTATAATTTGGCCCTATGTAATTAATGGTATTGTGTTTATGCTTTAGTAAGTTATATATATCTTTATAAAATATTTTATTAATTAATTAGTTTCATTGTACTAGAAACAAATTTGTATTACCTTATAAGTTCATATATATAATTATAGTCATATTATGGTTTATAAAAATAAACTTTGGTTCATATCTATCGTTATAATAAAAGTCGTATTTTACCTTAGCGAATTTTAGGGAGTTAAATAAGGGTATTATATGCATTGCATATAGAATTTGGTATGCACTATTGTCGTGATAGTTGAATGTTGATTAGGGATACTGACTATTGTAGATTCAGAGTTCGTAGGAGGCGAGTTCATTGAGGACACGTACTACGAGTAGTGATTTTGTGCTTGCTTTAGTGTGACGAACTCTCTCTTTCCAAGTAAGTTTATACGCATAATAATTTAATTATAACACTGTGTTTTAAGTATTGGTTTTTGAAATCTCTTCTGCAAATGTCTTCTTGGAAAGTGTGCGGTTACTTGTGGTTACTAGGATGATCGTATGATATATTAATCAACGATAAATGAAATGGGGTGATGTACAGAGGATGCGTGTGAAGGCTACAGTCGGAGGCGCACGAGAGGCGATCCTCCTCGGGCTTCATACCCTACCATATATGGGTTTTTATATTGTGAAAGCTATAGAGTACTACCTATGCATGTGTGGGTCATTCGCTACTTACAAACGCTCTGGGTGAATTGGGGTTTGTGATATCCCAAGAGGTACCTTAATTGTGATGATATTGTTGCATCTTCTCCTCTCTACGGGCATTCGTTACCCGTTGGGCTCTAATACGCCTCATCTCAACTAATGATCTAATATGTGAAGTTACTTCAGTTATATTGTGATTTATTCTTCAAGAAAAAATTTTGTTTTACGCGTTGTGGTATATGCATACTCAGTTTTTTCTGACAAACTTTTCTGCGCCGTCTTTTGCCATTTGAAAACCCTTAGGTTATGAATAAAGTGGGGGAACGCGTAACGTACGCTGAAGACTATGATCAGGCTGCTAGGAAGTATTTTGTTTATTTAGAAATTATTCATTTAGCAAGACTTACATTTTAATATGAACAATATGATTATTATTGGAGGATTTCTTCGTTTTTCAATAATAAATGTACTTTGGATTCTCGTTTGGTTCTAGTAGCAAAGACTCGTAGATTCCGGGTTGTTTCATGGAAGCTTTGAGTTTATTCTTGCATTAGAGTCTATTTTTAGATGGTTGTTGGGGCTAGTTCATCTTGTTATGTGATATTAGTTTCTTTGTCAATAATGTGAAATGCGTAGACACGTATGTATTCTTTGCACATTTTGAAGGGTCGTTGGCCTAGTTGTGGGATCTGATGTATTATTATGTTGGTACATGTCAAAATTTTCAAATCCTTTTTATAATAAGATGATGTTGTTATCTTCCTCTTGGCACACTTATCATGTTAGTTGAATAGCGTTTGAACATAATTTTAGTTGTTTTTCCTAAACTAGACAGATTATACATGTGGGTGCTTTTGCTCTTTACAGGAGATCCATCCAACAGATCAAAGTGATTCAAAATTATTTATAAACTAGACACATATTAGTTCTTGAAGATAAATTTGGTAGATAATTAACGGCTAGATTGCCCACATTTTTTTTAAGTCGGTCATTCAATTCTGAAAAATCTCGCTCTAGCAGTCATCTCACGGAAAAAAAAATATAATTGAATATCGGTAACTCCGAATAAAAAACTTTAGTTGGATACATTAGACATGTTTAGGAACCTCTTTGCAAAATTTCACGTTCTTTGGATTTATATTTTATGAGTCATTGAATTTTGAAAGTTCGGGTTACAGTTCTGAATTTTCTGGCGACCAGCCGCACATTTGGGCTTGTACCTCCCGAACCCTAAACTCTTTTCACAAATGATTTAGATGGCATATTTAGGATGTATATAACGAATTTTCACATTTTTTCAACGAGCCGTTTAAGAGATACCAAATTTCTAAGCCGGATTGTGGAAATTGTTCATTTTCAGCGTAATGTTTTTGAAGCTATGAAGTTCTCGCATATGCGGTAAGTGAGCAATGTTTTGGTGTGGAGGCATACACACCGGATGAGGAAGATATTCTATTGGAGCAGCTATATGAGAAACTTGCTCTGCTTGATTCATGTGAAAAAGAGCAAGTCATGGAGGCTCATTGACGCAAGCCCCTACCCCTGTTCAACGAGAGAAGTAGGAAGACTCTTACTCCCTCTCTTGAACTTGCTCCTACTTTAGATTTAAAGCAGTTACCTGCATATTTAAAATATTTATATTTGGGCGCTAATGAAACTTTACTTGTAATTGTGTCTTCTTGTTTGGAAAGGGAATATGAGGAGAAATTGCTCAAGGTATTGCAGGGAAGAAAGACAGCTATGGGATGGACCATAGCGGTTATCAAGGGGATCAGCCCCACAGTTTTCCAGCACAAGATCTGGCTTATAGGGGACAGGAATCTGGTGGTCCAATGTCAGCGCCGTCTCAACCCTCATATGTAAGAAATGGTGAAGAAAGAAGTGCTTAAATGGTTGGAGGCGGGCATCATATACCCGATTTTCGACAACACGTGGACTAGCCCGGTGCAGTGTGTTCCTAAGAAAGGAGGTATTACTGTGGTGGAAGGGGACAAACGTGATCAAATTGCTACTAGAACTGTGACTGGGTGGAGAGTTTGCATGGATTATGGCAAATTGAATGATGCAACTCACAAATACCACTTTCATCTCCCATTTGTTGATCAGATGCTTGATAGGATGGCCCACCACTCGCACTACTATTTTCTTGATGGGTACTCAAGGTAGAACGAGATAGCTACTGATTCAGCGGATCAGGAGAAGATGACATTCGCTTGTCCCTATGGGACCTATGCTTTTAGACGCATGCCTTTCGGGTTATGCAATACACCATCTACTTTTTAGAGGTGCATGATGTCTATCTTCTTAGATATGATGGAGCATAAGTTCGAGGTATTTATGGATGATTTTCGTTGTATGGTGATGGATTTGAAGACTGCCTACAGCAACTATCCCGTGTGTTGGACAAATGCATTGACACCAACCTAGTGCTCAACTGGGAGAAGTGCAATTTCACGGTGACTGAGGGTATTTTCTTGGGGCACAAGATATCCACCAAAGGTTTAGTGGTGGATAGAGCCAAGATTGAGGTGATTGAGAAGCTTCCTTATCCTACTTTTTTCAAATGGGTAAGGAGTTTCTTGGGTCATGCAGGGTTCTACCAGTGCTTCATCAGGGATTTCCCGAAGATCACAAAGTCGTTGTCTAGTTTGCTTGAGAAAGATGCAGTCTTTAATTTTAATGCAGAGTGCAAGTCACCTTTTGATGTGATCAAGGAGAAGCTGATTAGCACGCCTATCATCACCACCCGGACTGGACTTTACCGTTTAAGCTTATGTGGAATGCTAATGACTATGCGGTGGGAGTTGGGAAAGCGGAAAGACACGGTATCTCATGTCATATACTATGCTAGTCGGACTCTGGATAATGCACATTTTAACTATGCTACTACTGAGAAAGAGATGTTTCATATTATCTTTTCATTGGACAAGTTTTGTCCATATCTTGTGGGTTCTCATGTGACTATCTTCACTGACCATGCGGTCCTCAAGTAACTTCTCACCAAGAAGGATGCAAATCCAAGATTGATATGGTAGGTTCTTTTGATGCATGAGTTCGATATTCAGATTAAAGACAAGAAGGGGGTGGGGAATGTTGTGTCTGACCATCTATCACATTTAGAGAATGGAAAGCATGAGGAGGTGCCAATCAGAGAGGATTTTCCAGATGAGCAGCTCATGGTAGTGGTTTCAGATGTGCCTTGGTTTGCTGTCATTGCAAACTTCAAGGCAAGAAAAATTGTTCCCAACAACTTGTCTTCTATTCAGAGAAAGAAGTTCTTTGCAGATGCACAAAAGTATTTCTGGGATGATCCTTATATGTTCAAGCTTGGAGCGGATAATGTATTGCAGAGGTGTGTATTGTCACCAGACACTTTAGTGATTCTCAGGCACTGCCACAAGTTGAGTTGTGGGGGTCATTTCAGCAAGATACGCACTGCATCCAAGGTACTTCAGAGTGGATTTGTTTGGCTTAATTTACATAAGGATGCTCATTTGTTTGTGCAGCAGTGTGAACGGTGCCAGAGAACCGGATATCTCTCCAAACGAAATGAGATGCCTCGAAAATTCGTCCTGGAGGTGGAGCCATATTATGTCTGGGGTATTGATTTCATGGGGTCATTCCCCTCTTCACTTGGTAATTTATACATTCGGTTAGTTGTGGATTATGTGACCAAGTGGTTAGAGGCATTGACATGTCCAAATAACGATGGCGCAGTGAATATTTGCAAGGTAGAAGCATATGTCTATCTTACCTTGCGTAGTGAAGGCATGAGGGCGCGCTAGATCAATAAGCATATGATGCAGGAGATTGACTCTAGTGAAAGTAGGAGACTGTTGGAAATATGCCCTAGAGGCAATCTATTTCTTGTGACATTTGTGGATTTAATATTCATCATTTTATCGATATGGAGATATGATTGACATGAATGAAGTCCTTAGAATATAAATTTTATATTCTTAAATATCCCTAGTCGATTATATTGATTTACAGGACAATCAACTATAGACTAGTATGGGGTTGGATTGATATGGAGATATCACGATCCAACACATGGGTATGCATTAAGATTAATGGCATACTGGATTGACCCACGACGAGAAGACTACATTAGGTTATGTTAAAGTCATAAGCGCTTCTCGTAGTGCTAATGGTATTGTAATCCTTAGACTTGAAGTCACTAGACACTCTAGTTGTGAAATATCATGCTTTGATATTATCAAACGTTACGCCTTAACAGGGTAACTATAAAGGTTGTTATCGGACATGATAGGAAGCAAGCTTAGAGATCGTAGTGACGTAGACAAAATTTGTCCCTCCCACATAACGGGAGTAAATATCCATGGGCCACTCGAGGGATGATGCTTATAAAATGTCTGGCTAGACTCAGATAAATCATTATGGAGATATTGATGTTATCTGCACGGATAAGCATATTCTCAGGATCGCGGAACTATGGGTTGGATATACGAGTGTGAATAATATGTCTCGTGTCCAATCCGGATATGGAGACAAAGGGATAACACAATACATGAACACTGGGCACAAGGTTTGTCGGATGACTATTTCTATTAGTTGGGTAGCGTGGATGTCTTGCTAGAGGCCGCTCCATGTTAGTATTTGTTACTACCAACTAAGTAGAAACCTATGGGGTCACACTCCCTATGGTTTAGATCGAACTTGGGAAGTAATTAATATGATTAATTAATTAGAAGGATCAATACGCGACTACTTGAAAACTTAGTAGGACTAATTTGCAAGTTGGACTAATCCGTGTATGGACAGGATTAGGATAGGGGCTTTTATGCAATCAACAAGGAGTTGTTGGACTATATAAAGGACACTCTTAGATTCCTTCCAATACTAATGTTCATAACACATTGAGTGGGAAGAAAAGCTAGGAGAGAGAGTAAGACTAAAGAGGGCAGAACCCCTCCTTGGTCCGCCCCTACCCCGTCGGCCAAAGAAAGAGGGCCGAGCCCCTTTTGTGTTCCTTGCGTGATCGTGATCTTCTTCCTATTCTGCCTTCAATCCTAGCTAGCACAAAGGCTTGAAGGATCCGGTTTTAATTCTAGGAGTGGACTAGCCATAGAGACGTGAATACTATTTCACGTATGAAGTCATCACAGGAGAACCCAAAGGTATGTAGATACTAGAATCCTTTACTATCTTTATGTGGTCTCTTCCTGTAATCCTTGGAGGGTCTTGAACAGAATTAAATTTTGTTATTCCGCTGCGTAACCTGCATCAAAACCCTACAATTATGTGAGGGTCTCTTCTTCTAAAAGGACAAGTCATTTTAACATGACCAATTCTGTTGCAGTAATGGCACTTAGGAGAAGTTCTGTTTCCAGCCTTCACAAATATGGTGTTGTTATTTTTGGGAAAGTTTGGATTATAGCCACTACCAGTTTTGTGAACAAACTTTAAACTTCCTCCAAGAATCAGGTTTATTTTGTGTTCTGAGCCAGCAAGTTTTGTAACAACTTTCTTAGATTCTTGAAGTTTCTCAGCTAGGGTAGTCCTTTGTTCCTCCAATTCATCAAACTGATGTATTAGAGCAACAAAATTGTCACTTAAAACAGAGTTCTCAGTGACTACTTCTCTGACTTGAGTTTTCAATGCTTTGAAACTGGTTTCCAAGGCCTTGAATTCTCTGTCAGACTTATTCTGAGAAATTTCAAGATTCTGGTTTTGACAGACAAGTTGCAAATTTTCTTTTGCTTGCTCATGAACCTTTTCTTTCAACGTCCCGATTTCTTTCAAAAAGTCCTCTTCATTTAAATGCACTGTTCTAAGATAATCGGAGAGGACATCTGTTGGTTTTGAAACCAAACAGTTCACCATTACCTCAATGTTCTTTTCAGAACTTTCATCATGCTTAGTCATAAGGAAGAGATTAGCTTGTTCCTCTTCAGATTAAGAATCACTTGAAGAATCTGAGTCACTCCAAGATGCTATCATAGCTCTTTTTCTCTTATCATGGTAGAGAGTCTGAATCATGCTTGTTTAAATTAAGATCTGTGAAACCATCACTCAACGAACCATCATAGCTTTCATCAAATATGACATGAATACTTTCTTCAACAAGCTTGGTTCTCTTACTATAAACTCTATAGTCTTTGCTTATCTGTGAATAACCAAGGAAAATACCTTCATCACTTCTTGCATCAAACTTACCAAGATTGTCCTTACCATTATTGTGAACATAGCAAGTACAACCAAATGGTTTGAAGTAAGAAATGTTTGGCTTTCTTCCTTTGAACAGCTCGTAAGGAGTATTCTTCAATATAGGTCTGATCAAGCACATGTTGAGAATATAATTTCCAGTATTCATAGTTTCTGCCCAATAGTATTTTGGCAGTTTGTTCTCCAAAAGCATTGTCCTTGACATGTCTTCAAGTGTCATGTTCGTTCTTTAAAAAACTTCATTCTGTTGAGGAGTTCTACGAGCAGAAAAGTTGTGAGAGATGCCATGATTAGAACAAAATAAATCAAACTCAAGTTGATCAAAATCTCTACCATGATGACTTATAAGTGAAGCAATATGTAGGTTTTTCAAGGTTTGAAGTTCTCTACAAAGCTTTGAAAATTCAGAGAGGGCTTCAGATTTTTCTTTAAGAAACATAACCCAAGTAAATATAGAGAAATCATCTACAATAACAAGCATGTACTTCTTTCCCTTTGGAGTTGGAGTTCTCCTAAGACCACATAGATCTATATGAAGTAATTCAATGGGTCTAGTATTACTTACAAAGTTCTTTGGATTGAATGAGCTTCTGGTCTGCTTACCTTGTGCACAGGCTTTGCATACTTCTTCATATTTGAACTTGATAGAGGGTAGACCTCTTACTAAGTTCTTAGAGATCATCTTGTTCAAAGTATGCAAGATAATGTGTCCTAACTTTCTGTTCCAAAGCTTTGAATCTTCTTTCAAGGCCTTAAGGCACTTCAAGTTTTCTCCTGCAATTGTGTTAGTCTGAAAAGTATAGACATTGTTTGACTTGGAGGCTGTGAGGATGCAATTGCCTGATTTATCACTTGTCAAAATAACTTTATTACCATTGTCACGAAGCTGAGATACACTAAGCAAGTTAAATTTCAAACCATCAACTAGATACACATCAGAATAGAGTTTTCAAAATCTGTACCAACTTTACCAATACATAGAATGCTGCATTTTCCTTTGTCACCCAGTGTGATTGATCCTTCAGATTCCTCTTTCAATTCTGAGAATAAGGATCTCTTTCCACTCATGTGTCTAGAAAAACCAATGTCCATAAACCATTTTTGTTCTTTGCTCTTGGTGACAACCTGTAAACACCATTCACTGCCTTACCCAGCTGCTAGACCAAGTGTGGAATTTAGATTCATACTCAGGGTCAACCATGTTAGGTGGTCTATGTTGGAATAGATGCCTTAGAGGCAATCTAGTTTAGTATGAATTTATTTGTGGCTAGAAATTCATTTATTATTTATTGGATATTTAATATAATGAAGTCCTTAGATTTACAATTGTGTTATTTATCTTAAATATCCCTAGTCCATTGTAATGATTAATGGGACAATCATCTATAGACTAGTATGGGGTTGGATTGGTATGGAGATATCATGATCCAACACATAGGTGTGCATTAAGGGTAATGTCACACTGGATTGACCCATCTCCGAGAATGCTACATACACGTTATGTTGAGTCACAAGCGCTTCTCACGGTTCAATGGTATTGTCATCCTTAGACTTGAAGTCGCTAGATATTCTAGTTGTGGATTATTGTGATTTTGGTAGCGTTAAACGCTACACCGTAACTGGGTAGTTATAGAGGCGTGTACTGGATACAATAAGAAGCAAGCTTAGAGATCGTAGTGGACGTAGATAGAATTTGTCCCTCCCACATAACGGGTGCAAATATCCTAGGCCACTCGAGGGATAGTGCTTATAGAATGTCTGGCCAGACTCAAATAAATCAATATGGGATATTGATGTTATTTGCACGAATAAGGCTATTCCCATGGATCGAGAAACTGTGGATTGGATATACGAGTGTGACTTTTATGTCTCGTGTTCAATCCGGATATAGAGACAAAGGGATGAGACAATTACTTGTACAAAGGTTGTCAAGATGACTATTCTATTAGTTGGCTAGAATGGATGTTTTGCTAAAATTCGCTCCATATTAGCAAATTGTTGCTACCAACTAGATAGAACATATGGGGTCACACGCTATATAGAGTTGAACTAGATTTGAGAATTAATTAATTGGATTAATTAATTAGAAGGATCACTTTGCAAAACCTTGCAAACTTAGTAGGGACTAAATTGCAAGGAAGGGACTAAATTGAATTCTAGTAGGACTAGAATAAGTCCTTTAGGTAGTTGGCAAGGAGTTGTTGGACTATATAAAGTGCAACGACCCCCTTATCCGACTCGGACGAATCGGGGAGGACGAGGCTAAAAGTAATGGCGGAGAATCAAAAGCACAACATCCAACATATATATTACATGCTATTAAACATTACAAAACGTCCTCGAGTCTGTCATACTTTTCTATTATACATTATGCTAACGTTATTCATACTATTTTATAGCGTGTGACTGAACCTCCTTAGTGAGTCTCGTACCCGGTCATGCCATAGTCTTCTTCATCTAGACCTACGGGGGAAGGAAAACAAAGACCGCAGTTTTCTAAAATCAGCATAAAGTACTGAGTAAGCAACACCCAAGCTCGTAAAACGGAAGACGAGGCATGTTTACTTTTCATGCAATAACAAGAAGGAATAAGTTATAAAACAGTAAACTTGAAGAGTAAAGTAGGACTCAAATGAAATATTCTCTTTCTTTTAATCTCCTTACTCAACTTGTAAACGGGGAATACGATTCCCAATCTCTTCTTCTTTTCCTTTATAACTGTCCAAATCTCAGAGAAAACTGCATTATTAACTTTGTTGACACGGGGATAATCTACTAACTCTACGCATCCAAGACCTTAAGTGCCTGCACCCCTCAAAGACTCCTCGCGGCCAGAGAGGTGAGTACATGGAGCGACCCGGCAGCTTGCGACCGGGTTAAATAAACGGGTCGAGTGACAGAAGCCAACACGACCAATCTAGTCAAAGGAAAATATAACGATCCCCGGACAACTCTTTCCACTTTACGTTAATTACGAATTATTATTATTATTCGTGTGACAAAATCAAAGCATAGCAAGCGATTTCTTTAAAATGTAAGAAGCTTCAAACAAAACATGTAATTAAATAATGAAAACATTTTGAGACTAGTATTAAAATCAAATTAAGACACGAAAGGAGCTAGGCACGCTAGGCTTGGCATGTATACTTACCTTGATTCCCAGCAGTTCGCTCGTAAAGCCTCCTAGAATGTCATGTGGCCCTCGTCTAAAACTTGTCACCTACACGTTACGTTTCTTTATTTGATCACAAGTTTATTGACAAATATGCAATCGGAAATTATTATAAGCCTAATAAGTATTATTTGAAATCTCTTAATTTTTTTTCTATCTATATATATATATATATTCATATTTTTAATAAGATTATAAATTTTAATATTATATAGAAACTCATATTTTAAGTCAATAAACTTTTAATAATTATTAAATACTAATTTTATAAACATATCTATTTTAAGTAACCAATAAATTATTTAATGAATAATATTATTAGGTTAGCTATTTATTTATAAAATTTATAAAATTATGGAAACTATTTGAAATATTTTTAATGGACAAATACAAGTTAGGATAAATTATTCTTTTTATTAATACAATTAAACGGTCGTTATAATTTGAGAAAGTCGTTAATTTAAAATTCTATAATATTTCCTATTTACCAACTAATTTTAAAATACACCAAAATTAATAATAACAAATTATACTTTTGAGGCTTGTTTATTTTCAAGAAAGAAAATAAATTACACTTAGCTATTTCCTATTTTATCTATATTATTTAATTATTTAAATTACCTTTTTATTTAGCTATTATTATTACTATTATTATTTCTATTTTTGTAAGTCTTATTCTTATACTTATTATTGTTACTATTGCTATTATTTTTATTACTATTTATTAAAATTACTACTACTACTACTACTACTACTACTACTACTACTACTACTACTACTACTACTACTACTATGATTATTATTATTATTATTATTATTATTATTATTATTATTATTATTATTATTATTACCATAACTACTATTGCTAAAACTTATTATAATTACTACTACTACTACTACTACTATTATTATTATTATTATTATTATTATTATTATTATTATTATTATTATTATTATTATTATTATTTAATTAAAATAATAGCTAGAAGGTGTAGAGATTAATGTAAAAAAATAAAATCCTAATTTTATTTTATTTTATACTTTCAGATTGCTAAATAACAAACACACCCCCATAGTTCACTGAAATAGCAGAATTACCCCCTCTTATAATTAAAATAGTTTCTGAAAAATACAACTACCTCCCCCCTAAGCATGAATTTTCGATTTGATCAATCTAAACATGAATCTAGTAATTGAGATACGTTTTTGACAATCTAAATCAACTCGGGGTGGAGATTAGAGCGTACCGGTACCAAAAATCATGCGAAACGGTTAAGAATCGGTCCGGGTCGTGTTGCCGAAAAGCGGCGCCGGAGGTGGATTCGACCGGAGCTTCTCCGGTGGCTCTCGGCCGCGTTTGAGGATTCTCCTGGCTTGGTCGGACCTCTAGGATGCTGTTGGAAGGTAGAGAGAGTCGTGGGTGGTGATGGTGAAGCTCCCCCGAAAGCTCCGCCGGCTTTAATGGTGGCCGACGGCGGCAGCGGTGATGATCTGTTTTGAGCGGCTCTTGCTGCTGTTATCTTTCTCTCTCTTCTTATGTGTTCTGGTCGCAGATGAGACGGGTGTCGAGAGAAACAGGCCGTGAGAGAAAAACAGAGGTGGCGGTCTTGGTGGTCGATCGGGTTCCTCGCCGGAAGTTGCAGCGGCGGTGGTGGTGGTTCCAGCCACTACTGCTGCTGTGTTTGAGTCTCTGTTCGAGACAGAGAGCAAGAAGGAGGGAGAAACAGGGGAATTTGAGAGAAGGAGGTGTGGTGGTGGTTGTGATGTTCTCGGTGTTGGTGATGTTCTCGCCGGAGGTGGAGAAGACGAAGGAGATGAAGGCAGAGGGGTAGTTGGTTTGGTCTGCTGAAAGAATGAGAGAGGGAGCTTTATAAGAGGTGAAAGTGATAGAAGCGGTGGTGAGGTGTTGTTGTCGGGGTTGTTGCCGAAGAAAAAGTAGGAGAAGAGGCAAATTTGAAGATGAAGAAGGAGAAGAAAACAAAAGAAGATAAAGACAAAAATGAGAATATGAAAAATCTGGTGATAAAAATCCTCTTAGAGAATTATTTGGTGTGGCACAACTACGAAGTTACGTGGTGGATCTACCCGCGGTAACGATTAAAATTAATAAATTGCTCGCGTAATTGTTAACAAATATTACTTGAATATCTCTTAAAATTTAATGGGACTAATTATAAAATAATTTAAATGACTTTATTTTATTTATCTTTTACGACTAATTTTATATTTAACTCATCAATTAACTATTTTACCCTTAGCTATTATACGGGGTATTACATTCTTCCCCCCTTAAAGAGAGCTTCGTCCTCGAAGCTAAAATCGGACAAATAACCACGATATACTACGACCACTTGGCGACCAACTCTTTAAGAAATCTTCCCTAGATAAGAAATCTTCCTCTGACGAATCTCTATTCGATGCTCACTGTGCAAAGTGTAATGTCGCAACTTATGTCAGTTACTAGAAGTTAATGATATGCCTGATTTGATGATATTGCTGTTCTAGACATGAAGTGGTTTTAGACTAAGGGTGACATCCTCTCCCCCTTATAGAGTGACGTCCCCGGAACTTCTTATGAATATATTGTCTAACATTACCCTGATCGTTCAGTCGGAGGTCGACTTACCCGAACACCAAATAAGATATGCTTATACTCATCTTTTACTCCACAGTTCTGCAAAACCTTTAATACAATTAAAATATATAATCAACCTCTAGAAATAACTGATAAGAAAGTCAGCATCCCATGGACCCAGATATATATTTAGTGATGGACTCCCATTTTCACATTTTCACTGATGAATCATACGAACTATCTGAAATAATTTCTAAATCATAATCCCATAGACGAAACCTAAATGCTTCAAATGACAAACTATCGTGGTGAAATCTCCCAAAAGTTTAAGCCACCTTTATTGTTCATTGTATACTATTAGTAACTCCAGACGTAAATCAACAAAGAAACTATACGATATTCCCGTCATATATACCACATAGTTATACCGGTTCCCCGACTCCAAAGGTAAATTCATACTAACATTTATGCTCCTCTAGTAAAAATTTAGTAACAATGCTCCAAGTAATTTTGCCCGAAACAAATATTAACCTCTTAGCCACACAAAGCGCTCTATTCATTACAACAGAGGATGGAAAACAATAGATAACAAAACCTCATGATACTATGGATTGTAACCACAAATCAAATAACTGAGTTGTCACTTCGGAAATTCCCGAGACTTTGTAATTGCGATAACCAGACTCCCAACCAATTTATTTACATTCAAATTCGAGAACCCAACACGAACTAATTTCAAGAAGGACTTGAAATAGAACTTATTTGAAAAATGGATATTGCAATAAGATGTTAACAACAAGACTCCAAATAGAACCTATGTGAACAATATGTACCACCAGGAAAGGAAACTTATATTACCGAGACATCAGATAATCCCCGAAAAGAGAACTCCCGGCAATATCAATAACTAAATCCTTAGGGTAGTTGCTCTAGTGACACTATAACTCCAAATGCGAACTCCAAACTGTGGCAACACCTTAAACCGGTCAAGTCGAAATCATCCAGAATTTAGTGGGTGAATCCTTCGACCTTCAGTCAAATTCCCAACGTCTCCTCAATTTCACCTTGTTCCCAAGTTATTTTATCTTGACTATTGATCGCCTGATACCGAAATCTCACTCATATCCGGTTGATTCCTCCTAAATCGAACTTTCCTTTCTTGGCCGACAACGAACTATCTAAAACTTTTTCCTTAGATCTCATTGTTCGAGGTATATTGCGTGGAGAGATTAAATTTTTAGCTCTTACTTCTTACTTTACGGAAGGATTATTTTCAAAGTACATTTTTGAGAAGGTGTGATCTATCAATTTCACTATTCCGAGATATATTAGTGCTTCTTCCCTCAATCTAGTATGCAGTGTAGGTAAAATGAAACTGATAAAAAATAATGTGCACATGGGCATGTAATATAATACATAGCACAATCATTGCTAAAATACAATCAGATATGAATTTTATCGTAAGATGTTCTGTTTTGCCTCTCTTATTTCTCTTGAAAACTAACTTTGGCCCAATCCGGCGATCGGATTCTTGATGCTATATCCTCAGATCAATCTTGTCAATTAAGCCTAATAGGCTATCACAATGTTATGATTTCAATACTATGTCAATGAACCATAAAGCATGCATTCCCATGGTACCATACAACACATTACACATCACATATTGTCACCATGCTATGCGAAGTCATATACTCTAACTGGTAGAAGTCTTTAATTTTATAGTTGGTCACTTGTGCAGATCCGTTACTGAATGACTACTCTTGGAGTTTTTAATTACTTCTTGTTTGTATCTGGGTCTGAATTTCTTACCGTATGTCTCCCTATGAGTCCAGTATAGACAAACTTATGGTAGTACTTCAATAAAAGTTTGTTGCACGAAGCGAGAATTAAAGTGCCTTCGTTTCATCTAAGTGACAACATTCATACGTTTCCCCTTAATATTTTAATCCGACCCCCAAACAACTATTTAAGTTCATCACTCCTCGTAGTCCAAATTTGATACCCTAGATTCAATCAAATAAATTAAAATGCACCTTTACCTCATGTTCAAACAAGTCTCCATATTTAAAGTTAGAATACACCTCCAGTTTCAAATATTTAACACAAACTCCAAATTCATCTTAACCTCTTGTCTTGTATCATTTCAATAAACCTCACCCGCAAAACGTAAGCTAGTCGACAAAACTCCCAAGTGACATACACGAACACATCTAGGAGTAATTCGTAATTGAATATATCCCAACTGTAAACAAAGACTTCGTAACAGTACTCTAAGTATCCCCCAATAGCTCAGATAGTTACCCACTATAAGAAGCTGCTAATATTTTCCACAACGGAATAGTAGCTCCCAAATCAATGTAATGAAATAAGAAACTCTAGATATAAACTTAATAGATTCCAAACAATACTTCCAAAATTTTAGGTTACCACTCCAGAAAATTTGAGATACTCGTCATGCGAATTTTAGGGTAAACCTAAATTTGTCCTTTGATACATCATCCCTCCAAAGTTAGTCTTATAACTCCAAGATTAACACATAACGGAACAAACATCCCAACCTTAAAGCAACATTAGGGTAACAAGACTCCAAGTAACGCCCTAATTACTTAAGTATTATTAAAGCGCCTAGATCATTTATAATGGAACAACCTAGATAGTCCTTCGATTACAAATCATGAAGAAACAAGCCTCAATCAATCATTATTTCACCAAAATCACGCAATAATTAAGGTTGTAGGATCGTGGTAGAACAAGTTGAAAACTCAATGAGTTGACTTCGTAGCTTCTTAGGTGAGGGTGGGTGGGACCTTCCCCGAATGCTTCTAAGATACTTCCTTTGACTGACAGAAAAGACTCCAAAATGATTTTTTTTCTTGACCGTAACTCCAAATTACTATCCTCAACCGACACCTTAAATTATGATATGTTCTCTTTACTCAAATCTTTACAATTAGGTTTGGTAATCTAGAGTGCCTATCATTTCCATTATGTCTCTTAAACCCAAAGTCAACAATGGTCAAAATTTGATACTCCCCCCCAAGAGTTATCGTAAGAGTAACATACCCTAACAACGTTACTATCGAACAGAAATTTTCCCCAAGTGGTTATTGTACTAGGCTGTCTGTTCATATCGGATTTTGCTAGTGTAGTATCATGATGGCCTGCTAATCACTTCTTATATTATCCTGGTTATGTTATCGTTGTCTCAGGGTTTGGGATATACCATCTTTTAAATACCCTATCATCAATATATACCACACAATTATCATATAAAGCATCTTAATATGCATCACATAACAATTTTGCATAAAACTCGTGTCCACAAATAAGATATTATAGCTCATGCTTGTACTTTAGATAGTACATCAAGGACAAATCAAATTTTATTCCCATCCTTCTTCCTATCATAGAAGTGAAGATAATTCACAACTAATAAACTGCATTTTAAATCAAACTAATTCACATAGGACTAACACAACACTTCTTAAGACAGGTTGCGGGTGGGCGGGAAATACCAAGACCCTAAGCTACCCATACCCCGAACGGCTTTCCAGATTAATTATCTTGGCCCTATGTTCATTTTAAGTTTCCCTACAGGTTTTAATTCCCATTTAATGGACTGCCGGCTCTGATACCACCTGCAACGACCCCCTTATCCGACTCGGACGAATCGGGGAGGACGAGGCTAAAAGTAATGGCGGAGAATCAAAAGCACAACATCCAACATATATATTACATGCTATTAAACATTACAAAACGTCCTCGAGTCTGTCATACTTTACTATTATACATTATGCTAACGTTATTCATACTATTTTACAGCGTGTGACTGAACCTCCTTAGTGAGTCTCGTACCCGGTCATGCCATAGTCTTCTTCATCTAAACCTGCGGGGGAAGGAAAACAAAGACTGCAGTTTTCTAAAATCAGCATAAATTACTGAGTAAGCAACACCCAAGCTCGTAAAACGGAAGACGAGGCATGTTTACTTTTCATGTAATAACAAGGAGGAATAAGTTATAAAACAGTAAACTTGAAGAGTAAAGTAGGACTCAAATGAAATATTCTCTTTCTTTTAATCTCCTTACTCAACTTGTAAACGGGGAATACGATTCCCAATCTCTTCTTCTTTTCCTTTATAACTGTCCAAATCTCAGAGAAAACTGCATTATTAACTTTGTTGACACGGGGATAATCTACTAACTCTACGCATCCAAGACCTTAAGTGCCGGCACCCCTCAAAGACTCCTCGCGGCCAGATAGGTGAGTACATGGAGCGACCCGGCAGGTTGCGACCGGGTTAAATAAACGGGTCGAGTGACAGAAGCCAACACGACCAATCTAGTCAAAGGAAAATATAACGATCCCCGGACAACTCTTTCCACTTTACGTTAATTACGAATTATTATTATTATTTGTGTGACAAAATCAAAGCATAGCAAGCAATTTCTTTAAAATGTAAGAAGCTTCAAACAAAACATGTAATTAAATAATGAAAAAATTTTGAGACTAGTATTAAAATCAAATTAAGACACGAAAGGAGCTAGGCACGCTAGGCTTGGCATGTATACTTACCTTGATTCCCAGCAGTTAGCTCGTAAAGCCTCCTAGAATGTCATGTGGCCCTCGTCTAAAACTTGTCACCTACACGTTACGTTTCTTTATTTGATCACAAGTTTATTGACAAATATGTAACCGGAAATTATTATAAGCCTAATAAGTATTATTTGAAATCTCTTAATTTTTTTTCTATATATATATATATATATATTCATATTTTTAATAAGATTATAAATTTTAATATTATATAGAAACTCATATTTTAAGTCAATAAACTTTTAATAATTATTAAATACTAATTTTATCAACATATCTATTTTAAGTAACCAATAAATTATTTAATGAATAATAATATTAGGTTAGCTATTTATTTATAAAATTTATAAAATTATGGAAACTATTTGTAATATTTTTAATGGACAAATACAAGTTAGGAGAAATTATTATTTTTATTAATACAATTAAACGGCCGTTATTATTTAAGAAAGTCGTTAATTTAAAATTCTAAAATATTTCCTATTTACCAACTAATTTTAAAATACACCAAAATTAATAATAACAAATTATACTTTTGAGGCTTGTTTATTTTCAAGAAAGAAAATAAATTACACTTAGCTATTTCCTATTTTATCTATATTATTTAATTATTTAAATTACCTTTTTATTTTGCTATTATTACTATTATTATTTCTATTTTTGTAAGTCTTATTCTTATACTTATTATTGTTACTATTGCTATTATTTTTATTACTATTTATTAAAATTACTACTACTACTACTACTACTACTACTACTACTACTACTACTACTACTACTACTACTACTACTACTACTACTACTACTACTACTACTATTATTATTATTATTATTATTATTATTATTATTATTATTATTATTATTATTATTATTATTATTATTATTATTATTATTATTATTATTATTATTATTATTATTATTATTATTACCATAACTACTATTGCTAAAACTTTTTATAATTACTACTACTACTATTATTATTACTATTATTATTATTATTATTATTATTATTATTATTATTATTATTATTATTATTATTATTATTATTATTGACAAATATGTAATCGGAAATTATTATAAGCCTAATAAGTATTATTTGAAATCTCTTAATTTTTTTTCTATCTATATATATATATATTCATATTTTTAATAAGATTATAAATTTTAATATTATATAGAAACTCATATTTTAAGTCAATAAACTTTTAATAATTATTAAATACTAATTTTATCAACATATCTATTTTAAGTAACCAATAAATTATTTAATGAATAATAATATTAGGTTAGCTATTTATTTATAAAATTTATAAAATTATGGAAACTATTTGTAATATTTTTAATGGACAAATACAAGTTAGGAGAAATTATTATTTTTATTAATACAATTAAACGGTCGTTATTATTTAAGAAAGTCGTTAATTTAAAATTCTAAAATATTTCCTATTTACCAACTAATTTTAAAATACACCAAAATTAATAATAACAAATTATACTTTTGAGGCTTGTTTATTTTCAAGAAAGAAAATAAATTACACTTAGCTATTTCCTATTTTATCTATATTATTTAATTATTTAAATTACCTTTTTATTTTGCTATTATTACTATTATTATTTCTATTTTTGTAAGTCTTATTCTTATACTTATTATTGTTACTATTGCTATTATTTTTATTACTATTTATTAAAATTACTACTACTACTACTACTACTACTACTACTACTACTACTACTACTACTACTACTACTACTACTACTACTACTACTACTACTACTACTACTACTACTACTACTACTACTACTATTATTATTATTATTATTATTATTATTATTATTATTATTATTATTATTATTATTACCATAACTACTATTGCTAAAACTTTTTATAATTACTACTACTACTACTACTACTACTATTATTATTATTATTATTATTATTATTATTATTATTATTATTATTATTATTATTTTTATTATTATTTAATTAAAATAATAGCTAGAAGGTGTAGAGATTAATGTAAACAAATAAAATCCTAATTTTATTTTATTTTATACTTTCAGATTGCTAAATAACAAACACACCCCCATAGTTCACTGAAATAGCAGAATTACCCCCCTCTTATAATTAAAATAGTTTCTGAAAAATACAACTACCTCCCCCCTAAGCATGAATTTTCGGTTCGATCAATCTAAACATGAATCTAGTAATTGAGATACGTTTTTGACAATTTAAATCAACTCAGGGTGGAGATTAGAGCGTACCGGTACCAAAAATCATGCGAAACGGTTAAGAATCGGTCCGGGTCGTGTTGCCGAAAAGCGGCGCCGGAGGTGGATTCGACCGGAGCTTCTCCGGTGGCTCTCGGCCGCGTTTGAGGATTCTCCTGGCTTGGTCGGACCTCTAGGATGCTGTTGGAAGGTAGAGAGAGTCGTGGGTGGTGATGGTGAAGCTCCCCCGAAAGCTCCGCCGGCTTTAATGGTGGCCGACGGCGGCAGCGGTGATGCTCTGTTTTGAGCGGCTCTTGCTGCTGTTATCTTTCTCTCTCTTCTTCTGTGTTCTGGTCGCAGATGAGACGGGTATCGAGAGAAACAGGCCGTGAGAGAAAAACAGAGGTGGCGGTCTTGGTGGTCGATCGGGTTCCTCGCCGGAAGTTGCAGCGGCGGTGGTGGTGGTTCTCGCCACTGCTGCTGCTGTGTTTGAGTCTCTGTTCGAGACAAAGAGCAAGAAGGAGGGAGAAACAGGGGGATTTGAGAGAAGGAGGTGTGGTGGTGGTTGTGATGTTCTCGGTGTTGGTGATGTTCTCGCCGGAGGTGGAGAAGACGAAGGAGATGAAGGCAGAGGGGTAGTTGGTTTGGTCTGCTGAAAGAATGAGAGAGGGAGCTTTATAAGAGGTGAAAGTGATAGAGGCGGTGGTGAGGTGTTGTTGTCGGGGTTGTTGCCGAAGAAAAAGTAGGAGAAGAGGCAAATTTGAAGATGAAAAAGGAGAAGAAAACAAAAGAAGATAAAGACAAAAATGAGAATATGAAAAATCTGGTGATAAAAATCCTCTTAGAGAATTATTTGGTGTGGCACAACTACGAAGTTACGCGGTGGATCTACCCGCGGTAACGATTAAAATTAATAAATTGCTCGCGTAATTGTTAACAAATATTACTTGAATATCTCTTAAAATTTAATGGGACTAATTATAAAATAATTTATATGTCTTTATTTTATTTATCTTTTACGACTAATTTTATATTTATCTCGTTAATTAACTATTTTACCCTTAGCTATTATACGGGGTAGTACATAAAGGACCATCCTTCCTTCCTTCCCATACTTATGATTCATTAGATCATAACTTGAGTGGGAGAGAACAAAAAGGAGAGAGCAAGCAAGCAAAGAGGAGCACGCCGCCCCTCTTGCCGCCGCCCGTCCCCGTCGGCTCCACAGGAGGCCGAACCTCCTTTGGTCCGTCTCGTTTTGCGTGATTCTTCTTCCTCTTCCTCTTTCCGGGCTAGCACCAAGGAGTGGGAGATTTAGAAATCAACTCTAGGCGTGGATCAACTATAGAGAACGTGACACAATTCGCGTTTGAAGTCATCAAAGGAGAACCCTAAGGTGTGTTAATTGATTTCTTCCTTTACCATCGTTATGTCTCTTGACTTGTGATCCTTGGAGGGTTTTGCATGGTTAATTATTGTTTCCGTTGCGCATCCATGAATCAAAACCATACAGTGGTATCAGAGCCACATGTCGTAGAGAATAAACGTGGTTTATGTGTTACGTTTTGATAGTTTTACACCTTAAATTGATTGGTTATCGCGTAAAACAAGACAAATCAAGCATGGGATGTAATTTTTCAATAATCAATCATAACAAGATCTAGTTTTTGCATTGGATGCATGAATTAGTGAGTTTGAGAAATTTTAGGATCTTAGATCTAGGGTTTGGGCATCCTTGGGGAAGAAGGAGTTCTTCCAAAACAAGGAAACAACCAAACTTGGGCACCAAGCAAGGGAGTTGTTTTGGAAACAACTCCCTAAGAGGTTTGGCCCCCCCTAGAGTGACCGCCTGCAACGACCCCCTTATCCGGATCGGACGAGACGGGGAGGCCGGTGCTACAATGTAACGGCGGAACATCAAATGCAAAACATCCCAACATATATATTACATACTATTAACCATTACAACACGTTCTCAAGTCTGTCACACGTTCTATTATACATTATTCTAATATTATTCATACTATGCTACAACTTTTGACGGAATTTCCCTTAGTGAGTCTCGTACCCGGTCATGCCATAGTCGTCTTCTTCTAAACCTGCGGGGGAAGGAAACAAAGACCGCATTTTTTCTAAAATCAGCATAAAGTACTGAGTAAGTAAACACCCTAGCTTGTAAAACGGAGGATAGAGCATTATTTTATTTCATGTCAAAATACAAGGAGGAATAAGTCAGACAAGTATAAACTCGATGAATAACATAAGAATGCAAATAACCTCTTATCTTTGAAACTTTCTTTCTTATTCTGTAGCGGGAAGTGATATCCCGATTATCTCTTCTTTCTCTTTATAAACTTCCTTGTCTCATAGAAAAACCATTTTTTTTAACTTTGTTGATACGGGGAAAGATCTACTATACTATCACTAGCTACCATGACCTTGACTACCGGCAGCCCCCAAAGACTTCTTGCGGCCAGAGGGGTGAGTACATGGAGACACCCGGCAGGTTGCGACCGAGTTAAAATAATAGGGGTCGAGTGACCGAAGTCAACGCGACAATAATAATAAGTTTCTCCCGTACAACTCTTTCCACTTTACGTTATTACGTTTTATTATTTTCGTGTGACGAATTCAAAGAAAACATTTCACATCGTAAACAAATCTCAAATAAAACATGTATATATCACAAGACACATTTTGAGACAAATATATAAAAATCATATTATGACACGAAAGGAGCTAGGCACGCTAGGCTAGGCATATTTACTTACCTTGATCCTCAACAGTTAGCTCGTAAAGCCTCCTAGGATGTCACGTGGCCCTCGTCTACAAACTTGTCACCTACACGTTACGTTTCTTTATCTGATCACAAGTTTATCGACACAAATATGCAAATCGAAAATTATTATAGGCCTAACAAATTTTATTTGAAATCTCTTAATTGTCCTTATATATTTTAATAATATTCTAAATTTTAATATTATATAGAAACTCATAATTTAAGTCCATAAACTTTTTATAATTATTAAATACTAATTTTATTAATATATCTATTTTTAAGTAACCAATAAATTGTCTAATAACTACTATTATTAATTTATTCATTTATTTATTACATTCATAAAATTAATTAGGGAAAATATTTATAATATTTTTAGTGAAAAAATACAAGTTGGAAAAATTATTCTTTTATTAATACAATTAAACGATCGTTATTATTTGAGAAAGTCGTTAATTTCAAATTCCTATTTACCAACTAATTTAAAATACACCAAAAATTAATAATTACAACTTATGCTTTTGAGCTTGTTTATTTTTAATAAAGTAAACTCTATTGAGTTAGTTCCTATTTTATCTATATTATTTAACTTAATTTTCTTTTTGCTATTATTATTATAATTGCTATTACTATCATTATTATTATTATTATTACTACTACTATTACTATTATTATTTATATTATTATTATTATTATTATTATTATTATTATTATTATTATTATTATTATTATTATTATTATTATTATTATTATGGTTGTTGTTGTGATTGTTATTATTACTATTGCTACTATTGTTATCACTAGTTATTGTAATTGCTACCACTATTATTATTATACTCTCTTATTATTATTTTTATAATTAGCATAATAGCTAGAAAGTATAAAAATAAATTTAAACTTCAAAATCTTATTTTTAGTTTATGTTTATGATTTCAGATTGTTAAATAACAACAAAAACCCCCATATTTTACTGAAATAGCATAAATACCCCCCTCTTATAGCTAAAATAGTTTCTGAAAATGACAACTACCTCCCCCCTTAGCATGAATTTTCAATTTGATCAATCTAAACGTGAATCTAAGCATCTAGACATGATTTTGATTATGTAAATCAACTCAAGGCGAAGATTAGAGCGTACCGGTACCAAAGATCGCAAGAAACGATCGAGAAACGG
The DNA here is from genome assembly GCA_023055425.1 of Linanthus parryae. Classification (NCBI taxonomy): domain Eukaryota; kingdom Viridiplantae; phylum Streptophyta; class Magnoliopsida; order Ericales; family Polemoniaceae; genus Linanthus; species Linanthus parryae. Next base: position 112,193,480 of record JALGPY010000002.1, on the reverse strand, counting down.
TCCAGGTCGAGTTTCCCGTCAATGGCCACGGTGGTGGTTCTCGAGTTCGGCGAGTAGAGCATTTTCTGGGTTCGATTGGGCCTTCTACTGGCTTAGTCGAGTCCCTAGGAGTGGATTGGTGTCAATTTAAGAGGGTGGGTGCTCTGTTTTAGTTTGGCGGAGCTCCTCGCCGGCGATAATGGTGGACCGGCGGCAGTGGTGGTCGTGCTCTGCTTTTGGGTTGCTCTCCTGTTGTTATTTCTTCTCTTACTCTGTTCAGATCGTGGTAGAGAGGGCGTGGGAGGAGCAGAGAGGGAGAGTGGGGGAAAAACAGAGGTGGCGGTGCTTGGTGATCTTTTGGTGGCTCTCGCCGGAAGTTGCAGCGGCGGTGGTGGTGGTTCCAACCGCTGCTGCTGCTGTTGGTGATGCTCTGTTCGTGACAGAGAGCACGAGATAGAGGGAGAAACAAAAGGAGAGCAGAGGAGGCAGTGGGTGGAGGTGGTTCTCTCGATGGTCTCTTTCGATGGTGGCAGCGGCGGTGTGGTGGTGGCTGTTTGCTTCTGATGATTGCTGCTGCTGCTGTGGTTCATGGTGAACAAAGAGAGAGTTGGAGGGAGCAGTGGGAGAGAGAGAGAGTGATGGAGGTGGTCACGGTGGTGGTGTTGGAGGTGGCCGGAGATGGAGAAGAAGGTGATGATGACGATGGTGGAGATGAAACCAGTGGGTGTGTGGGTGTGGTCTGCCGAAGGAGTGAGAGATGGAGACTTATAGGAGTCGTGTGGGTAAAGAGGCGGTGGTGAGGCGGTGTAGTTGTCGGGCAAATTCATTTTGCCGAAGGAGAAAAGTAGAGAAAGAAGAAGGCAAAATGAAGTTGAAGAAGAGAAAGAAACAAAAGAGGAAAATGACAGAATGAGAAGCAAAAGTCTGAGGATGTTTTTGCTTCTTCTAGAAATTATTGGGTGTGGTTATAAAACCACTTTACGCGGTGGTTATATACGCGCGACGATTAAAGTTAATAAATTGTTTGCGTAATTATTTATAAACACTATTCTAATATTTATTAAAATTTAACGACACCAATATATAAAATAATTTATACAACTTTATTTTTATTTTTATTTTATGACTAAATTTATATTATTTGCCAATTTACTATTTTACCCCTGAGTATTGTACGGGGTATTACACCGCCCCTCTTGCTTGGTTCATAATGATGGAATGCGATGGCACACGCTAGTAATGTGCAAATGTTTAAATAAGAGGTTGAACACAACTAGGCTATTAATGAGATTAAGAAACCTAGAGGCAATCAATTGGGATTATCCATATGGATGGATAAATAAGGAGTTAATTGCCCAATTGAACCAAGAGTTGCATAAGGGATGCAATTGGAATTGTTCCTACCTAAAGTAGTCAAATTATGGGTGACTTGCCAAAGCAAGCTCATAAGGAGATGAAACATGGATCTTGGCCCACTAGAAAATATAAGGATATTTTCCGCATTAATATCTTGAGGGTTATGAATCCGTAGAAAAAATAGTGGGAGCTATATTTGATAAACTAGCCATTATTGAATATAGTCAAAAATTCACAAATACTAAAACTTGCGTATTTTCCTTTTTGTAGAATTCCAAATGCCAAACAACTCATCGAGTTCACAACACTCCCTACGATATGTCCTTGAGAAGGACAAGCTCTCTGGAACCAACTTTCTTGATTGGTACAGAAACTTGAGAATTGTTCTCAAGCAAGAGAAGAAACTGTACCCAATAGAGGAGCATGTTCCAGAAGGTCCAGAGAACCAAACACCTGCTGCCCTAAAGGCGTATCAAAAGCGTGTTGATGACGCTAATGATGCGGCCTGCCTTATGCTGTGCACCATGACTTCTGAGCTTCAGAAGCAACACGAAAACATGAATGCTGTCGATATGATCGAGCATCTGAAGCAGCTCTTCCAAGAGCAGGCAAGGGTAGAGAGGTATGAGGTCTCTAAGGAACTTTTCAAGTGTCATCTGGCAGAAGGGAACCCAGTGGGACCCCATGTACTCCGTATGATCGGGTACTTGGAGAATCTCGCCCGACTAGGGTTCCCGGTCGACCAAGAGTTGGCAACCGATCTCGTGTTGCAATCGTTGCCCGAAAGTTATGGACAGTTCATCATGAACTATAACATGAACGAGATCGTGAAACCACTGCCCGATTTGCTCAATATGTTGAGGACAGCTGAACAGAGCATCAACAAGGGTAAGGTCAAGGCCATTATGATGGTGCAGAAAGGAAAGGGAAAAAGGTTTGCCTCATCCTCCAAGGCCAAAGGCAAGTCAGTTGCCAAGACCAAGGAACCTGCCCTTAAGCCTGTTGGTGGCATTGCCAAAGGTGTGACTAAAGGTGAGTGTCACTACTGCAGTCAACCTGGACACTGGAGGAGGAACTGCCTAAAATATCTGGAGGACAAGAGGCTTGGAATAGTGATTCCACCACCACCAGGTATTTTTGTTGTAGATGTCAATTTAACTGTCTCTACATCATGGGTATTAGATACTGGATGTGGATCTCATATTTGTCTAAATATGCAGGATCTAAAGAGAAGTAGAAGATTGGCTAAAGGAGAGGTAGATCTGCGCGTTGGGAATAGAGCAAAGGTTGCTGCGTTGGCCATAGGCGTGTGCGAGCTATCTCTGCCTTCAGGATTAGTTTTAGAATTAAATAATTGCTATTTTGTGCCTGCTATGAGCAGAAACATTATTTCTATTTCTTGTTTGGACAAGGATGGTTTTATTATTTCAATAAAGAACAATTGTTGTTCCTTTTATTTAAATAATATTCAATATTTTAGTGCGCAATTATTTAATGGACTATATGTCCTTGATCTAAGCAATCCTTTCTAAAACATTAATACCAAGCGGATTAAAATAAATGATTTAAATCCTGCTTATTTATGGCACTGTCGTTTAGGCCACATAAATGAGAAACGTGTATCTAGACTCCATAAGGATGGATTACTAGACTCATTTGATTTTAAATCATATGAGACATGCGAGGCTTGTTTATTGGGAAAAATGACAAAGTCCCCTTTCAATAAGAAAGGAGAGAGGACTAGTGAGCAATTGGAACTCATACATACTGATGTGTGTGGGCCATTTGCCACGCCTGCCAGGGGTGGTTACGTCTACTTCATTACATTTACTGATGACTACAGTAGATATGGATTTGTGTACCTCGTGAGGGGAAAATACGAATCCTTTGAAGTGTTCAAAGAATTCAAGAATGAAGTAGAGAAGCAACTTGGCAAAAGTATCAAGGCTCTACGATCGGATCGTGGAGGAGAATACTTGAGCCAAGAGTTTGACGACTATCTTAGAGAGTGTGGGATCGTGTCCCAACTCACTCCACCCGGAACGCCACAATGGAATGGCATGTCGGAGAGGAGGAATCGAACCCTATTGGATATGGTTCGATCTATGATGTGTCAAACCGATCTTCCATTATCATTTTGGGGCCACGCTCTATTAAGTGCAGCTTTCACCATTAACCATGTTCCATCTAAATCAGTCATGAAGACACCATATGAGATGTGGAGTGGGAGGCGTCCCACACTGTCGTTCATGAGGATTTGGGGCTGCGATGTCTATGTAAAACGTTTACAATCAGACAAGCTAGGGCCAAAATCGGATAAGTGTAAATTTGTGGGGTACCTTAAGGAAACTAAGGGTTACTACTCTACAATCCAACCGAGAACAAAGAGTTTTTTGCTCGGACCGGCGTGTTTCTAGAAAGAGAGTTTGTCTCTAAAGAAGCAAGTGGGAGGACTGTAGAACTTGAAGAGGTTCAAGTACCACAAGTCACTGAACCGATTATGGAACATGAACAGGAACCACAAACAGTTGTGGAGCAACCTGTTCAGGTAACACAAGAGCTTCGTAGATCTAGTAGAGTGCGCCAGGAACCCGAGAGGTATGGACTTCTCGTGACCGATTCCGATGACACGATGCCTATAGATGATGAGCCTACTACCTATGAAGAGGCCATGAAGGGCCCAGACTCTCAGAAGTGGCTAGAAGCCATGAGATCCGAGATGGAATCCATGTATACCAACAAAGTATGGAATTTGGTGGAACCAACCGAAGGGGCGCGCCCCATAGGGTGCAAGTGGGTCTTCAAGAAGAAGATCGACATGGATGGTAATGTGATTACCTATAAGGGCCGATTGGTGGCTAAAGGATTTAGACAGATTCATGGTATTGACTATGATGAAACCTTTTCACCAGTCGCTATGACCAAATCCATCCGAATCCTACTTGCGATTGCAGCATACCATGACTATGAGATTTGGCAGATGGATGTCAAAACAGCATTCCTTTATGGGAATCTCCTCGAGGACGTGTATATGATACAGCCGGAGGGTTTTGAAGATCCAAAGCAAGCCAACAAAGTCTGTAAGCTGCAACGATCCATTTATGGATTGAAGCAAGCTTCTAGGAGTTGGAATCGACGTTTTGATGAAGTAGTCAAAGAGTTTGGATTCATCAGAAACGAAGATGAGTCTTGTGTCTACAAGAAGGTTAGTGGGAGCTCTGTAGCTTTTCTGGTCTTGTATGTGGATGACATACTACTCATTGGAAACGACGTTCCCATGCTGCAATCTGTTAAAAATTGGCTAGGGAAGTGTTTCTCAATGAAGGACTTAGGGGAAGCAGCCTATATACTCGGTATAAAGATCTATAGAGATAGATCTAAGAGACTGCTAGGCCTAAGTCAAAGTACATATATTGACAAGGTGTTGAAACGGTTCAACATGCAAGATTCCAAGAAGGGATTATTGCCCATGTCACATGGAATCACTCTTTCGAAGAGTGGTTGTCCTTCCAATGAGATTGAGAAGGAACGCATGAGTAGAATTCCCTATGCCTCGGCCATAGGATCTATCATGTACGCCATTTTATGTACTAGACCAGATGTGTCATATGCCTTGAGTATGACAAGCAGATACCAATCCAATCCGGGTGAGAGTCACTGGATTGTAGTCAAGAACATCCTAAAGTACTTGAGAAGAACTAAGGATGCTTTCTTGATATTTGGCGGTGAGGAAGAGTTGCGTGTAAGGGTTACACTGATGCAAGCTTCCAAACCGACAGAGATGACTTTAGATCACAGTCGGGATATGTGTTTTTCCTGAATGGAGCAGCGGTGAGCAGGAAGAGTTCCAAGCAAGAGACGGTGGCTGATTCTACAACAGAGGTTGAGTACATTGCTGCGAATGGCGCAACAAAGGAAGCTGTTTGGATTAGAAAGTTTGTTTCTGAACTTGGTGTGGTTCCTAGCATTGCGGATGCAGTTGAGTTGTACTGTGACAACATTGGGGCGATCGCGCAATCGAAGGAACCCAGGTCACACCAGAAATCCAAGAACGTGCTCAGGAAGTTTCATCTGATTCGAGATATTATCGATAGAGGAGACATTAGGATATGCAAGATTCCTACAGATGAGAATCTGTCAGACCCGCTTACAAAGCTGCTCACGCAATGGAAGCATGAAGGGCACACTAGGAGTATGAGCATACGAGATACGCCAGATTGGCTCTAGTGCAAGTGGGAGACTGTTGGAATAGATGCCCTAGAGGCAATCTAGTTTAGTATGAATTTATTTGTGGCTAGAAATTCATTTATTATTTATTGGATATTTAATATAATGAATTCCTTAGATTTACAATTGCGTTGTTTATCTTAAATATCCCTTGTCCAGTATAATGATTAATGGGACGATCATCTATAGACTAGTATGGGGTTGGATTGGTATGGAGATATCATGATCCAACACATAGGTGTGCATTAAGGGTAATGTCGCACTGGATTGACCCATCTCCGAGAAGGCTACATACACGTTATGTTGAGTCACAAGGCTTCTCGCGCTGCAATGGTATTGTCATCCTTAGACTTGAAGTCGCTAGATATTCTAGTTGTGGATTATTGTGATTTTGGTAGCCTTAAACGCTACACCGTAATTGGGTAGTTATAAAGGCGTGTATTGGATACAATAAGAAGCAAGTTTAGAGATCGCAGTGGACGTAGATAGAATTTGTCCCTCCCACATAACGGGTGCAAATATCCTAGGCCACTCGAGGGATAGTGCTTATAGGATGTCTGGCCAGACTCAAATAAATCAATATGGGATATTGATGTTATTTGCACGAATAAGGCTATTCCCATGGATCGAGAAACTGTGGATTGGATATACGAGTGTGACTTGTATGTCTCGTGTTCAATCCGGATATAGAGACAAAGGGATGAGACAATTACTTGTACAAAGGTTGTCAAGATGACTATTCTATTAGTTGGCTAGAATGGATGTTTTGCCAGAATTCGCTCCATATTAGCAAATTGTTGCTACCAACTAGATAGAACATATGGGGTCACACGCTATATAGAGTTGAACTAGATTTGAGAATTAATTAATTGGATTAATTAATTAGAAGGATCACTTTGCAAAACCTTGCAAACTTAGTAGGGACTAAATTGCAAGGAAGGGACTAAATTGAATTCTAGTAGGACTAGAATAAGTCCTTTAGGTAGTTGGCAAGGAGTTGTTGGACTATATAAAGGACCTTCCTTCCTTCCTTCCCATACTTATGATTCATTAGATCATAACTTGAGTGGGAGAGAACAAGAAGGAGAGAGCAAGCAAGCAAAGAGGAGGACACCGCCCCTCTTGTCGCCGCCCGTCCCCGTCGTCCCCAAAGGAGGCCGAACCTCCTTTGGTTCGTCTCGTTTTGCGTGATTCTTCTTCCTCTTCCTCTTTCCGGGCTAGCACCAAGGAGTGGGAGATCTAGAAATCAACTCTAGGTGTGGATCAACTGTAGAGAACGTGACACAATTCGCGTTTGAAGTCATCAAAGGAGAACCCTAAGGTGTGTTAATTGATTTCTTCCTTTACCATCGTTATGTCTCTTAACTTGTGATCCTTGGAGGGTTTTGTATGGTTAATTATTGTTTCCGTTGCGCACCATGAATCAAAACCATACAGTCTAACCCCTTTAGGAACCCAAATCTGTCTAACTTATCCTTTGAGTTGAACTGGAAAAGTGTTCCTCATTATGTGAGGGTCTCTTCTTCTAAAAGGACAAGTCACCTTAATATGACCAATTTTATTGAAGTAATGGCACTTAAAAGAAGTTCTGCTTCCAGCTTTACAAATCTGGTATTGTTCTTTCTAGGGAAATTTGGGTTGTATCCAATACCAATTTTATGAACATACTTTAAGCTTCCTCCAAGAATCACATTCAAATTGTGTTCTGAGCCATCAAGTTTTGATGTAAATGGTTCAGATACTTGAAGTTTCTCGGCTAAGGTGGTCTTTTGTTTATGTAATTCATAAACTTGATGCCTTAGATTAACAATATGGTCACTCAAAAGAGATTTCTCAATGACTACTTCCTTGACTTGTGTTTTTAAGGCTTTGAAATCACTGTCAGATTTCTTTTGAGAAATTTCAAGGTTCTGATTCAAACAAACAAGATGCAAGTTCTCTTTTGCTTGCGCATGAACTTTTTCTTTCAAAACTCTGATCATTTTCAGATAGCCCTCTTCATTTAAAAGCATTGTTTTAATATAATCAGAGAGGATTTCTGTTGGTTTTGAAATTAAGCAGGTTACCATTACCTCAATGTTCTTTTCGGAACTTTCATCATGCTTGGCCATAAAACATAGGTTGGCATGTTCTTCTTCAGATTCAGAGTCACTGAGGATTTAGAATCACTTCAAGCGGCTATCATAGTTTTCTTTCTTCTGTCACAGTCTTTCTTTTGAAAGTTTTTGCTTTTCTTGTGTGGACAGTCTCTGATCAAATTTCCTGCATCACCACACTCAAATCAAATCATTACTTTAGATTTATTACCATGGGAAGAAGATCTACGTTTGTAGTCTTTTCTACTAGAGGATTTGTGAATATCACTGCTGTAGTCTTTGTTTCCAAATTTCTTTTTCATCTTTTGAATTCTGGTCAAGGCTTCGGAAATGAGAGCAAAGGGATCTTCATCATCATCTTCTTCTTTTTCAAGGCTTTGAGATTGTACAGTTTCTTTAGCCTTGAGATCCAGATTCTTGACATTTTCTGATAGTTCTCCATCAATTTGATTCATGGAGATTTCATGAGTGAGTAGTTTTCCATGCATGTCATCAAGTTGAAGTGATGACAGATCTCGAGCTTCTTCAATAGCAGTAGTCTTTGGTTCTCATTTAGCTTTGGGAAAGCCTCTCAAGATCTTCCCAACTTTCTCTTCATTGGAAAATGATTTTCCCAAAGAGTCCAGATTGTTGACAATGTCAGTTAACCTCTTGAAAATGTCATTTATTGAATCATCTCCATTCATCTTAAATAGTTCAAATTTCTAAGGAAAATGTTGATTTTTGTCTGATTGACTTGACTGGTTCCTTTAAAGGTTACCACCAATTTTTCCCATATCTCTTTAGCAGTCTTGCAGCCTGTAATTATTTTGCATTCATCTGCACTCAAAGCACAATATAAGAGATTCATAGCTCCAGAATTTTTGGAATATTGTTCTAAATCATAAGCAGAAAGTGACTCTTCTGTCTTAGGAGTTCTAATCCCATCTTTATATGTGTAGAATGTGTGAGGACCATTCTGGATGATTGTCCACAACTCCATATCTTGATCAATGATGAACATTTTAACAGGGCTTACCAGTTCACAAAGTTGTCACCACAGAATAGAGGGGGTCTTTTAGCAGCTCTTCCATGAGAGAAACCACCATCACCTAAAATACTCATAATCACCAGAAGGTTAAATCTATACAGTGATACAAGCTGTGATACAAATTGAAAGACAGTAATGTAGGAAGAAAAGAAGGACCAATAATCTAGAAGGGGGGGGGTTGAATAGAGTGGCAACTTTTTGGAATTAAAGCTAAAAGAGTAGTTTCAAAGAATTCTGTGTACAGCTGTAAGTATTTCAAGGCTTTGAAATGAATTTCAAGTCCTTGGAAAGAAAACAGGTGACAAATAAAGAGTAGAGAGTTTTTCAAGGCCTTGAAATGCCTTTCAAACCCTTGAACTGAAACCTGTTTTGTGGAGTTGAGAAGGCTAAGTATGAAACAACAAAATGAATGCATGGGACACAAAGATTTATAGAGTTCAGTCCACCTGGACCTACCTCTCTTCCTCAGGGATTTGATCCCTGTAGGATTTTCAACTCAATTATTATTAATCAAAATCTAAGCCCTATATCTCAAGCATAGAGAGATCCCTTACTCTGTTACAGCTTGTGGTTCTCACTAACCTATCTAGTACCTGCTCTAGCTAACTGATTCAACAAGAATTCTATATTGTTCACTTGAACAATTCATGAGACCAAGAATGAAATAAGTATCATCTAAAATATATACAACTAGAGTTCAAAAAGAAAAACACTGAGACAGAGTCTAGCAATGTGTATGCAGTGTCCTTCAGATGCTTGATTTGATATGAATGAATCTGATTCTTTGTTTCTTGTCAATCCCTAAATATTTTTGAGTATGTCTATGTTCATTGTCGTCTAAATCTCCTTGTACATCACCCTCTTAAGAAGCTAGTTTGAATTTAAGATCTTCAGGATTTTCTGAAAGCTAAATTCCTAAAAATCAGCAATGTATCTTGACTCTTCTAACTGTTGGAATGGTTCCCTAGAGGCAATCAATTAATTGTGACATTTATGGATTTACGATTCATTATGTTATCGATATAGAGATATGTTAACATGAATGAAGTCCTCAGAATATAATTGTTATATTCTTAAATATCCCTAGTCAATTATAATGATTAATAGGACAATCATCTATAGACTAGTGTGGGGTTGGATTGATATGGAGATATCATGATCCAACACATGGGTATACATTAGGAGTAATGGCATACTGGATTGACCCATCTCCGATAAGGCTACATACACGTTATGTTAAGTCACAAGCGCTTCTCGCGGTGCAATGGTATTGTCATCCTTAGACTTGAAGTCACTAGATTATCTAGTTGTGGATTATTGTGATCTTGGTAGCGTTAAACGCTACACCGTAACTGGGTAGTTATAAAGGCGTGTACTGGATACAATAAGAAGCAAGCTTAGAGATCGTAGTGGACGTAGATAGAATTTCTCCCTCCCACATAACGGGAGCAAATATCCTAGGCCACTCGAGGGATAGTGCTTATAAAATGTCTGGCCAGACTCAAATAAATCAATATGGGATATTGATGTTATTTGCACGAATAAGGCTATTCCCAGGATCGAGAAACTATGGATTGGATATACGAGTGTGACTTGTATGTCTCGTGTCCAATCCGGATATTGAGACAAAGGGATGAGACAATTACTTGCACAAGGTTTGTCATGATGACTATTCTATTTGTTGGCTAGAATGGATGTCTTGCTAGAGGCCGCTCCATATTAGTAAATAGTTACTACCAACTAAATAGAACCTATGGGGTCACACGCCATATAGAGGTGAACTAGACTTGGGAATTAATTAATTAATATGATTAATTAATTAAAAGGATCAAATCGAAACAACTTGCTAACTTAGTAGGACTAATGTGCAAGTTGGACTAATCCATGTATAGACATGATTAGGATATGCCAAGGTGGCCTAATTCATGTAGAGACATAATTAGGATTAATTTGCAAATAGAACTAATCCATGTATTGACATGAGAAGGACTATTTTTGCAAAAAGGGACTAATCCGAACTTGAGTAGGATTATGAGGGGTTCTTTATGTAGTAGGACAAGGAGTTGTTGGACTATATAAAGAACACTCCTAGCTTATTTTTCTCTCTACACACCACACATCTATTTGATAGAAGTAAGGAGAGAACAAAGCAAGGAGAGAGAGCAAGTCCCAAGCAAGGGCCGAAACCCCCTTGGGACCGCCGCCCCTACCCGTCGGCCTAAAGGGTGCCGCCCCACCTTTGGCACTCCATTGTTGGCGATTCCTTCTTCCTCCTCCATTCTTCCTAGCTAGCACATGGATTTGGAGGATCTAGATCTCACCTCTAGGCGTGGATCAACCGTAGAGACGTGACACTATTCGCGTTTGAAGTCATCAAAGGAGAACCCTAAGGTGTGTTATTGACTTCTTCCTTTACCATCGTTATGTCTCTTGACTTGTGATCCTTGGAGGGTTATGCATGGTTTTATGTTTGTTTATGCTTCCGTTTGCGCAATCCATGAATCAAAACCCTACAGTGGTATCAGAGCCACAGGTCGTAGAGCATAAACGTGGTTTATGTGTTACTTTTTTAGTTGTTTTACACCTTAAATTGATTGTTTATCGCGTAAAACAAGACAAATCAAGCATGGGATGCAATTTGTCAATAATATATCATAACAAGATCTAATTTTTGCATTGGATGCATGAATTAGTGAGTTTGAGAAATTTTAGGATCTTAGATCTAGGTTTTGGGCATCCTTGGGGAAGAAGGAGTTCTTTCCATACAAGGAAACAACCAAACTTGGGCACCAAGCAAGGGAGTTGTTTTGGAAACAACTCCCAAAGGAGGTTCGGCCCCCCTAGGGGACCGCCCCTCCTTGCTTGCCGCCCAAGCAAGGCCGCCCTAGGGGTCGGGGCAGCCCTAGCCCGCGGCCTAGCCGCGTGGGCTAGGGGCCGGCCGGCCCTAGGGCCTTGCGGTTCACCTTTTTGGGCCCGGGCAATTGGATTGTTGGGCCCATGGACCGTGACAGCGTAAACCTATCTGCTTTTTCGCAAGTGTACGATCAAGTAATATAGAGTATGTAATTGTGACTCTGGTTGTCGAACCCTCGAGAACAGTTTAAGTTGTTGCTAATTAGAATTAGACGCAAAGTTTGTAAAAAGGAGGAAGGTTTGGGGTTTAACTCTACTCACTAAATTGCAGTAAATAAAACAATATTTTAGGAACGCTTATTTTATTTTTCTTTTAAATATTTTGCAGAAATTACGGTAGTTGTAAAAATCGATAATTCTAAGAATCTAGGTTCCAGGATCCCCTAGGGTTACTCTCCAGCTTTCATGGTATATTCGATTTCAGAAACACACGGTGATTTTGTTTATGCCAGCATACCAATAGTACAATCTCCTCTCGGTCTCATGCACCTATCACTCTCCTGCAGATTTTCGGGTCCTCTCGGTCCACCTAAATCTGCAGGTTCGTTCTAAGTCTGCTAGTGTTACAGGTTCTCCTCTCGGTCTCCCCCTAAACGCCCAGCAGTTAGTCTAATGCTTCTGGGCTAGTCCCCTGATTCTTTTCACCTCTCGGTCCATCAAGGCAGAGTACTAAATCCTGTCTTTCCTTCCTAACTCTCACTGGTCACTCTCGCGCACCAGATCCTGTCTGTAACACTCCTGGGTGATCAAGCCATTCATGTATGTGAATAAAATCAAAGACAGAATAATAAACAATCCATCCTGTATTAAGACTTAGCTAGCCATGCATTTGAAAATCAAACAACCAAGTCTGCTGAATTCATAAACCCTAGGTTCACCGAGAACCTAGGCAAAAGGTTTAGCTAGCTTGCATTATTGAAAAACAAGGTTTCATAAAAGAGAGAAAAGATCAAACTAGTTATTTGCTGAAATACTGAAAAACTGCTCCAATCCTGCTCTGCTCCAACCCTGGCGGCTCTGAAACTGGCTGTTGTGATGATGATGATAGATGTGTGAGTGTGTATGCGTAACCCTAATTCAGTGCTGGGACACCTCCTTTTATACTGCCACAGTCTCCAAAACTGATGCACGAAATTCCTGTTTTACCCTCGAAAAGACCCGTCCTGGAAGCTTCTGGAAACCCACCATGCGTTCGAACGCAACTCTCCTGCGTTCAAACGCAGTGCGTCTGAACGCACACATCCTGCGTTTGAACGCAGGACTTAACCATTTTTCTTCCTCTGGCTTCTGACTTCTGGACACGTGCGTTTGAACGCAGCTCGCCTGCGTCTGAACGCACGCCTTAGCCTTTCCTTCTTCTGAGTGTCGAGTCCTGCGTTTGAACGCAGGATGTGCGTTTGAACGCACCCCTTAGCTTTTCAGCACTTTGGCCTCTGAACCCTGCGTTTGAACGCAGACCGCCTGCGTCTGAACGCATGACTTAGCCTACTTTCCGCCATTTTCCTGCTGCTCCCATCTTGTGCGTCTGAACGCAGGTGCCTTGCGTTTGAACGCACCACTTAGCCTTTTTCTCTTTTTTTTCTGCTCAGCTTTCCTGACACGCTGCCTCCCATCCAAGTTAATCTCATGCATTTTTCGGCACCTGTTACCTGCACATCATAACACGTACCCGCGATCATATCCAACAAACAAAAGTACGCATAAAATTACTCAAATTTTGCAGTCATGTTCTATAAATCTCTGCCTCGTATCAGGTGGAAAATAAGCTGAAAATGGCCAAACTCAACTCTCACAGGGTTAAAACCAATGGTAAAAAGATGTCCCAGACTAATCCATTTTCAAGCTGTCAGACCGTTTTAACCCTAGTATATCCTAAAATCAATTAAAATTGACCAAGCGCGTTAAAATTGGACTTTAACTGTTTATGTGCAATATGCATGGTGATTGGATATGGCCTTAGGATGTGGTTTGATGTGGATGTTTATTTTTGTGGTTTGGATTTACGGCCTGCGAGCTGATCAATTAATTGTAATAATTAATTAGGGTATTATGGCCTGCGTGCCATTTTTTTCTCAACTTGTGAGATTTATTTTATTTAGTATAGATATTAGCTAGTGCTAGATAAAGTAGATTGTTAGCCAAGATTGGAGAAAAGAAGCCCAAAGCCAAAGAAGCCACAAAAGATGGAGCATGGAGCATGGAGCATTCCACAAGACTATGGAGGATGGACCAAAAGATCAAGACGCATGGAGATGTGTTTGCTTTTAGGGTTCATAGATAATTCCATTGGCTTGGAATTATCTTAGTCTAGAAAAGGCCATATCCACATCACGTTTAATTTTTGTTTTGTGGTTGTTTACTTTATTGTCTTATTATTGTGTGGTTGGTGTATGAATGATGCATGCAATTAGGATAATAAGATAATTAGACAACCCGGGTCTATTATTTGGAGTTGTGCCCAAACTCAAATAGATAGATTAGTTGATATTGATCAACAAAACAATTAAGATTGAATTTAAAATCACTCAAAATTCAAATATTGTGTTCTTGCCTTCTCGTTATTTAAACACTCATGATCATCATTATTTATCAAGTTCGTGCGTGCCAAAGCATGGCGACTTGGTTCATAATGATGGAATGCGATGGCACGTAACAATGTGCAATTGTTTGAATAAGAGGTTGAACACAACTGGGCTATTGATATGATTAAGAAACCTAGAGGCAATCAATTGGGATTATCCATATGGATGGATAAATAAGGAGTTATTTGCCCAATTGAACCAAGAGTTGCATAAGGGATGCAATTGGAATTGTTCTTACCTAAGGTAGTCAAATTATGGGTGACTTGCCAAAGCAAGCTCATAAGGAGATGAAACATGGATCTTGGCCCACTAGAAAATATAAGGATATTTTCCGCATTAATATATTGAGGGTTATTAATCCGTAGTAAAATAGTGGGAGCTATATTTAACAAATTAAATCCTTGTTGAATATAGTTAAAACGTCACAAACTTTGCATAATCCTTTAGGTGTTAGATACCCATGGCATTAAACAAACAAAACACGACTAGATGTCCATAAGATGGACGAGTTGACTGGAATCTAGATTGGTATAAAACTGAGAATTGTTCTCAAATAAAATAAAAATCGTTGTACATAGTAGAACATAAAAGTTCTCTTCCTACCAACTACCAAAACACACTAAAACCTAATGGAAGGAACACCAAAGAATGGTTCTTTGGTTATGACTTGCCTCATGCTAGCCGCCATGAACTCTGAGCTTTGGAAGCAAGAAGAGAAACATGGAGAAGTATGATATGATCATACATTGAAAGAAGCTCTTTCAAAAGAGCGAGCTAAACATGAAAGGTTTGAAGTGATGCTCCACTTTGGGTTATGCAAATATACTAATTCAATATGATTGAAACATTAGTGAATATGCAGATTAAGAATAAACGGTTATTCACCCAAGTGGACCAAGAATTGCATTGGATGCAATTATAGTTTTGTTTTAAAGTTGATTTGCTCAATATGATTGAAAAATTCACTAAACAAAACACTCATAATGGGCATGGGCGAAGCTGTTAATGGTTAACAGCATGGGTAAGGGCAAATTGTTTGCACCGACCCCATGGGTATAAAGCAAGCCTGTTGCTAAAACCAAGTTGCCCTGGAGTCCCATAGGTGGTGCAAAGTAAGAGAGACTACCCAAAGTACCTGGAAGTAAGTAATAAAGGAATTATGAATTCCTATATAGATATTTTGTTATAGAAATCAAAGTGTCTATCTCATCATCATAAGTATATGATACTAGATGAGGATCTCACATTTATAGAAATGTGGAGGATCTCAAGAGACGAAGACAATTGGATAAGGAAGAAATAATCCTACACGTGGGGCTATGAAGCAAAGAGTTGCTAAATAAGCCGTAGGGAATTATTTCTACCTTTAAGAAATTGTTCATGAAATTAGACAAAAACGATCATGTCCTAGCTATGAGTAGGAACATTATCAAAGTTTATTGTTTGGACAAGAAAGCTCCTTATCATAATAAAGGACAAATGTTGTTCCATTTATTATGATATGCATTATTGTAATGCAATTTTCTCTAAGTGGATTCTATATCCATGATCATGATAATTTCATCTATAACATTAATACCTAGAGGTTTGCATATAATGATATGAACTTCACTTATCTTTAGCATTATTGTTTAGGCCTCTTAAATAAGAGATACATATCTAGAATTCCATATGGATGGATTTCTGGAACTCATTTGATTATTGAATCATATGAGACATGTAAGACTTATTAGGCAAAGATATGATCTTTTGGGAATCATACATATTGATGTTTGAAGGCCGCTAAACACAAATGCTAAAGATGGTTTTCAGTACTTCATCATATTTACTGATTGGATCAGAGAAATATGGATTTCTGTATCTTATGAAGAAACAAATCAGAATCCTTTGAATTGTTCAAAGAATTCAAGAATGAAGTAGAGAACCAACTTGACAAAAGTATTTAGACTCTACGATTGGATCATAGAGGAAAGTACTTGAGCCAAGGGTTTGACAAGAATCTATGGGAGTATTGGATATGATCCAAAACTCGCTCCACCTAGCACGCCACATGGTTTTGGCGTGCCTAAGAGGAGATTTCGAACCTTGTAGGACACGGTTCGGTCCATGATGAGTCAAACAGAACTTCCAGTTTACTTTTGGGGCTATGTTCTAAATTACAGCAAATTTCGCCCTTAACCTTGTTCCATCAAAAACGAAATATGAATAACGCCATATGAGATATGGACTAGGAAGTGTCCTAGTATGTCATTCATAAATATTTGGGGGTTATGAAGTTTATGTAAAAGAGTTTACAAACAAACTTGGACCCAAGTCGGATAAATGTTTTGTGGAATATTTTGAAAAGGATATTATTTCTACAACCTAATCGAGAACAAAACTGTTTGTTTCTCGAACCACAGTGTTCTCTAGGTAGAGATTGTCTCTAAGAGAAACAGTGGGAGGACAGTAGAACTTGAAGGAGTTCAAGAACCACACTAGAACATTGATCCTCTTGATGGAACATGAGTAGGATCACAAGGTGTTGTGGAGCAACCTACTCAGAAAACACAAGAACCTCGTAGGTCAGGTAGGATATGTCAAGGGACTAGAGAAATAAGGATTTCTCATAACCCCTGATATATTGTTCATCAAGATGAGCCTACAAACTATGAGATGGCCACGTGTGGCCATACTCTCAGAAATGGCTTGGAGCCATGAGATACGATATGAAATCCATGTATACCAACAAAGTATAGACTTTGATGGAACCACCTGAGGGGTAGGACCCATAGGGTGCAAGTGGGTTATGAGGAAACCAACATGGATGGTAATATGATTACCTTTAAGGGACAATTGGTCGGGTAAGGATTTCCTGTGAGTTCATAGTATAGACTATGACAAAAATCTTTCCCCAATTGTGATGTTTAAATCCATTCGCATCTTGCTTGTAGCAATCTATTTATAGATTGGATCAAGCTTCTAGGAGTTGGACTCTTCGAATTGATGATGCAATCAAAGGAGTTTGATTCTATCAAAATTGAAGATAAGACTTGTGTTTACAAGAAGGTTAGTGGGAGCACAGTTATTTTTTTTCTGGTCTTGTATGTGGAGACATACTTAATCATTAGGAATGTTGCCCCTACTTGGCAGTCTTACGTAGATTGACTAGGGAGTTGACTTTCTAATGGTAGACTTAAGCGAAGCAACTTGTGAAGATCTATTGAGGTAGATCAAGATGGTTGTATAGCTTAGGTCATAGTACATAAATTGACAAAGGTGTTGAAATGGTTCAACGAGAAAAGAATATTAATTCTTACCTATGTCACATGGAATTGGTCTTTTGAATACTAGTTGTCTTTCCAATTAGATTGGGAATGGACCGTATGAATTAGATTCACGAGATATGCCATGGAATGTACTAGACCAGATGTGTCATAAGGCATGACACAAAGATACCAGTCAAATCCGGGTGAGAGTCACGGGATAAAATATCAAGATTATCCTTTAGTACTTGAGAAGCACTAAGGTTGAATTTTTGATAAATAGAGGATACGAAGAGTTCGCTGTAAGGGGTTACAGTGATGCGAACTTCAAATCTGACAAAGAAGATTTCATATTATAAGTCGAGTTTTATGTTCTGCCCTAGTGGGAGCGACTGTGAGCTGAAAGGTTCCAGGCAAGATTCAGTCACTGATTCTAACATAGAGGACTGAGTAAATTACTGCATGAGATGCAAAATATTCAATCTCAATCAAATTGTTGATGGAGGAGATGTGAATATTTGCAAGGTGCCAGCATATGTCTCGCCCCTACGCAGTGTGAGCGTGGAGGGCCGCTCTAGATCAATAGGCATATGATGCAGGAGATTGACTCTAGTGCAAGTGGGAGACTGTTGGAATGGTGCCCTAGAGGCAATCAATTAATTGTGACATTTATGGATTTATGATTCATTATGTTATCGATATAGAGATATGTTAACATGAATGAAGTCCTTAGAATATAATTGTTATATTCTTAAATATCCCTAGTCAATTATAATGATTAATAGGACAATCATCTATAGACTAGTATGGGGTTGGATTGATATGGAGATATCATGATCCAACACATGGGTATACATTAGGAGTAATGGCATACTGGATTGACCCATCTCCGAGAAGGCTACATACACGTTATGTTAAGTCACAAGCGCTTCTCGCGGTGCAATGGTATTGTCATCCTTAGACTTGAAGTCACTAGATTATCTAGTTGTGGATTATTGTGATCTTGGTAGCGTTAAACGCTACACCGTAACTGGGTAGTTATAAAGGCGTGTACTGGATACAATAAGAAGCAAGCTTAGAGATCGTAGTGGACGTAGATAGAATTTGTCCCTCCCACATAACGGGAGCAAATATCCTAGGCCACTCGAGGGATAGTGCTTATAAAATGTCTGGCCAGACTCAAATAAATCAATATGGGATATTGATGTTATTTGCACGAATAAGGCTATTCCCAGGATCGAGAAACTATGGATTGGATATACGAGTGTGACTTGTATGTCTCGTGTCCAATCCGGATATTGAGACAAAGGGATGAGACAATTACTTGCACAAGGTTTGTCATGATGACTATTCTATTTGTTGGCTAGAATGGATGTCTTGCTAGAGGCCGCTCCATATTAGTAAATAGTTACTACCAACTAAATAGAACCTATGGGGTCACACGCCATATAGAGGTGAACTAGACTTGGGAATTAATTAATTAATATGATTAATTAATTAAAAGGATCAAATCGAAACAACTTGCTAACTTAGTAGGACTAATGTGCAAGTTGGACTAATCCATGTATAGACATGATTAGGATATGCCAAGGTGGCCTAATTCATGTAGAGACATGATTATGATTAATTTGCAAATAGAACTAATCCATGTATTGACATGAGAATGACTATTTTTGCAAAAAGGGACTAATCCGAACTTGAGTAGGATTATGAGGGGTTCTTTATGTAGTAGGACAAGGAGTTGTTGGACTATATAAAGAACACTCCTAGCTTATTTTTCTCTCTACACACCACACATCTATTTGATAGAAGTAAGGAGAGAACAAAGCAAGGAGAGAGAGCAAGTCCCAAGCAAGGGCCGAAACCCCCTTGGGACCGCCGCCCCTACCCGTCGGCCTAAAGGGTGCCGCCCCACCTTTGGCACTCCATTGTTGGCGATTCCTTCTTCCTCCTCCATTCTTCCTAGCTAGCACATGGATTTGGAGGATCTAGATCTCACCTCTAGGCGTGGATCAACCGTAGAGACGTGACACTATTCGCGTTTGAAGTCATAAAAGGAGAACCCTAAGGTGTGTTATTGACTTCTTCCTTTACCATCGTTATGTCTCTTGACTTGTGATCCTTGGAGGGTTTTGCATGGTTTTATGTTTGTTTATGATTCCGTTTGCGCAATCCATGAATCAAAACCCTACACTAACAACTCTTCCAACGGCTAGTTGCTCACTATCTTCAAAGATATTGACTCGATCTTTTAGCTGACTATGTTAGAAAGGTCAAGACAGCTTTACATAGTCACAGAATCAATCAAACAATCTAGTTTCCTTTTCTGCAAGAACACAGTTTAAGCAAGTAATCCTGCAAAATAGGCAATTGATTTTCCCTGCAAGAACTTGTTCAAACAGATGGATTAATAACTGTTAAGAGTCTCAAAATGATTTGTAGCATATAATCAAGTATAGAGAGATGGGAATCAGATTAAACAGATAGACTCCCCGTAAGTTTATGCTGTGTACAGCTCAATTTATTTCAAACATTTGAAAACAGTTTCAAGGCCTTGAACACATAGAAGCTGTTTCAAGCCTTTGAAACTAGCTGAACTTAAAAATATGGTATTATTGTTTGCCTACGATCAAAATATCATAACTTTTTATTTAGGGGAAGAACCTCAAAATTTCTCAAATTAGCAAGCTACACAAGTAATAGTCTCAACCGACCAGTCAGAAGGAGGTGGTTATTTTGGTACCAACAATAATAGCAATGGATCTGATATATATATATATATATATACAATATATATATATATATATTGTACTCACCATGCGGGGATACCACATGTCCAAATTTCACAATATTCTAAGAACTTTAAATACCCCTTTTTGTATTGTACAAAACAGCCCCACTGTTATGAACACAATATGTCCAGAATTTTTTGGTGTCAAAGATACCAACAATTAGGTGCCATAAAGAAAATAATGGATCTGAATATTTTATATGGTATACTTAACATTCAGGGGTACAACATAGCTAAATTCATAGTATTCTAAGAACCTTAACTACCCCTTTTGTATTTCGCAAAACATACCACTGTTATGAACATAATCTGCCCAGAATTACCTCATGTTAAAGATACTCACATTTAGGTGACATAAAGAAGAGCTGTGGATCTTAAATTTTTATGTGTTATACTTAATATGCATAGGTACTACATAATCAAATTTTATAGTTTTCTAAGAATATTAGCTACCTCTTTCGCATTTTACAAAATAGACTCACTGTTTTGTTGACAATCTGTCAGAATTTGTTCATGTCAAGGAGATTCATATTTCAGTGCCTTCAAGAAGGGATATGTATCTGAAATTTTATATATATTGTACTTTACATACAGGGGTACCTCGTACTCGAATTTCATAATTTTCTAAGAAGATTAGCTACCCTTTTTGTATTTTACAAAACATAGCCTCTGTAACGATTTCAAATATGTCCAAGATTTCTTCATGTGTATTTTTTAACCCGTTATCACCATCAACCACAAGGAATTGACTACCAAAACTTCTCCAACTCATAATAGATCCTTTAGGATGAATCACATAAACTTTTCTAAAAATTTACCATGAGGAATCCATCCTTCATCATATACACAATAAATGCAACCAATTAAAGGGATGAATAAATTATTGTGCAGTTCCTACATCTTTTGATAGATACATCTCCTCTTGTTCACTTGGATAAACCCTCCATGAATTCCCCTTGTGTTTTGGAGCTTTATCTCAGGTTTGAGCATCATTCTTCCATTTTTTTTCTTCATTTTCTTCTCTTCTTTTCATCTCTTCTCCATTTTTCTCTCTCCTTTCTTTTCCTCTTCTCTCCGACGCTTTCTTTCTCCCTTTCTCTCCTTAGTTGCTGAATTTTATTTTGTAGGAGCAGCCCCTCTTTTACATACACCCCCTTAACTTCACCCATGTGCCAAAGAAGACACTCTTCCTCCTTCCCCTCGTGACAACACACCCTATCCTCCTATCTAGCTCTCCAAGTGTCACATTGGCTATTTTTTTAGTAGTTCTCATGGTCTCCAAGAGTCATCTGATGAGTGTCTTCAAAGGGTGTGGGAAGGGAATTGGAAAATTGTACAATACTTCTTACTTACCATCTACTTGGTACTTACAAGTTCGTTTGCTTGTATCACTTTTTTCTTCTACTTGGTACTTAGATTATAATTTTCATAACATCTCTAAAAATTAAATTATATATTATTCTCATAATAAATTTGGGACATCACACGTCTCTTTGCTAAATACTACCAACTATATGTATTCCCTAGTAAACTTATTATTCAATATTTGAACAATTAAAATTTGGAACTCAATAGCTCATTTACAAATTAACTAGAATTTCTTTATGAACTTTAATGTACGAGTCATCACACAGATGCCATAAACTTTGCTACAATTGGGAAACAAATGTTTGTAATTCTCATAATCAGTCCCACAAAGACTGCAACAATCATCCCCAGCCAAACCTCTAATTCTTCTCATCTCACTGGTAAGAATTTTCACTGCCTCTTTCTGCTTGATAATGCACATCCTCATTATCAATAGATGACTAGGCAGCAGAAACCGTAAAGACACCAGAGTTAGAGCATTCCAAAATGGGGTGTCACTCGCCCTAGGAGAGGACATAATAAACACCTCAAATATAGAAGAAATAAAACCCTCATTAAGGCCATGAGACAAACTGCAAAGATCCTAGTAACCCTCAGAATCAATAATGCTTTCAACTTTTTGAGGTTCTTTTTTTGGTTACATCGGAAATTTAAAAGTAGACATAAATAACAACACACAAACTACATGAATATCCTATCCCCATCAGGTCACTGATGAGGAGGCCTTTCACAACATCCAGGGCTTCGGCTAACACTTTTAGCTCATCTCCTTGTTCAGCGCCTAGATTTGCCATTGCAATCGCCACCTCGTTGGCATCTCTGGTAATCAACTTAATTCTTCCATTTCCTCTTTGCATAAGATATCAACTTTTTGAGGTTCATCATTATAACCAATCATGTTACAAATTGTTGTTAAACCACACCACTAGTCTTTCCAGATATCATAGTCTTACCATCACCGACATTCCACTTCAAATTTTTGGACAGGAAGCTCTTATTCAGGCCTACCGAGGAGACATTGCCTTTCTTCTTGCTAGCTAGCACCAAGAGTGCATTTCATCAATTAATTCTCATGACATTACACTACAAAGCTTTTTGAACTCAATCTCTCAGCTGAGCTTGGCCAAGAGAGCCATATTTTGAATTATAGCTCTCTTGACACCCGACCCTCATTTCTTTGAGAAGGCAGAAGTGTTGCAATTAACCAAATGGATTTTTTTTCCTATTAGCTGATTCTATTCAAATAAAATTTATGAATAACTTGTCGATACTATTGCAAATACTCGCTGGAAAAGGATAAATATGTATGCAATAGGAAGGGAGGGCAGCCAAAACACTTTTGGTAAGGATCACTCTCATGAAAAAATAGAACATCTTGCATTTCAAACTTTATGAAAAAACGATGCAATTTTGCCTTGTTTTGAGTGCTCTGAGGGCACAGGTAATGGCCTTGTAGAGGAAATAAATCACAACACCTCTACATGCATCTCCAATAGGTTATTTATATAGCGGTTCCCTTTAAAATATAAAATAGATGAAAAATATTGTCTCCAATAGGTTATCTACTCCCCTCATTATTTTAGCGGATAGTTATCCCGCTCTCTATATTTAATGAGCAGGATCAATAATTTCATATTTTCTTTAACCTGTTCTTTGCGGTCATGTCCTGAATTCCTAAAATTCATTTACAAAAAATATTGAGAATATGCCAAGTGTTATTTAGCTAATCATTTACCTAACACTGTTGGAGTACTAACTAAAATTTCACAATACCTAAAATAAAAAAATTTAATGTTCATCAAATTATAAATCATTTTTAGCTAGTACTACTAAAGATGCTCTAAACATGCACGAACAAAAACTCGAAAGCGAACTGTCAATTATTTCATCATTATTGAAATTCATTACGTGTGTAACAAAATCAAGAAAATTAAATAAATATTTATAATCACGATTTACGCAAAACGTGCAAAGAATACATCCGAAGTCCGTCTTGGAATAATGCTGATTCCGCTTCGCTAAGTACTACAACAGATGCACTCACTAAGTACTACACACAGATCATTACCACCTTGGATTAAAAATTCGGCAAACTTTCATTGCATTTGGTCTTTTTTGATTTTGAAACATAAGTTGGTAAGAGAACATTATTATATAAAAAAACTGATTCAAATACATCTATCTTTTGAAAATATACGTTGTTAATTATCATAACGTTGTAGAGCCACGAAAATAATAATGTTGTAGAGTCTTTAAAACCCCTTGTATAAGGTTCTGAGTTCAACAAGATAGATGACAAATAGGTAAAAAAATATATTGTATGATCTTCAAAGTAAACATAAAACATTAATTGTAAATTTGTAACTAAAAAAATATTTGATAAAATTATAGCTGATTCAATTTCCACACGAAATGTAGATACTTACACACACAAACTATAAACCATAATTTGAACTGTATAATTATTTTGTTTTGAGAAACTGTTTTTGTCGTTAACCGAATTTGAACCCGAAACTTCATTTAGGAGCTTTTAACGCTCTACGACGTGAGTTACCAACCTATGCCACTGTATAATTGTTTTGAGTAGTGCTTGGATGGCCATAGTTAGTAAATACTCAGAATTCCTCTGTTCATACCTGTCCGTACGTATAAATGAAAATTACTTCCGTATTTCGTACTATTGCTGGACCTAATGAAAAATACTCGAATTTTTGAGCAAAAAAGTTTAATACTCGTATTTCACGTTTTAACGTACAATACTTCCGAATAAACTTCTTGAAAACAATATTGCAGTTAATAAATTATCATCCAAAATAGTGTAACTTTTAGTAACTAGTTATTATTAACTATTTTTTTTACTATTTATCTATTTTAAATATTTATTGTTACAAGTATTATTATAAAATTTTCAAAATATTAAGTTAAAATAACTATAATTATGTATAAGTGTGTGTACACATACATCTTGATTCTTATGTGTTATATTATTAAGTTTTAAATAATACATGTTTTATTTCAAAAAAAATAATAACACATGTTTACGATTAGGGAATGTGTAGTAATTTTTTTTTTATAAAATTAGTTTGAATAAAATGAAACATAGTTTTTTTTGAGGAAAATAAAATGAAGTATAGTTAGTAAAATACGGGACACGCTATGCCTAGTAGAGGAAATAAAGCACAACACCCTCTAAACATGCGCATGAGACAAAATCTCAAAAGTAAGCTGTCAATTATGTCATCATTATTGAAACTCATTACGTGGGTAACAAAATCAAGAAAATAGAGTAAGAGCCTGTTTGGTACCAACTTAAAATCTCAATAATCAGCTGAAAATAATCTGAAAAGAAAATCCAACTTAATTGAGAATCACAATCTGTTTGGTATGAGCTGAAATTATAGATCACTAACTTGATCAATTTAACAATATATAAAGAGCTCTAAAGTCAAGTAATTGAATACACATATTGGTAACTGAAATGTGATCATGCTAATGTAAAAAAAAAGACAAAATTAATTTTTTAGAGATTTTAAGCTGCATAATCCCCAATTTTGGAGATTCTACAATTGCACACAGATTATTTTAATCTGCAGATTATCAGATTAAAATCTGCTGGCATAACAAACGAGATTGTTGAAAATGGGTCGATTTTAATCCAATTGGATTAAAATCTGGGATACCAAACATGCACTAAATAATTATAACCACGACTCACGCAAAACGTGCAAAGAATACATCCGAAACTCCGTCTTCGGAAAATGCTGATTCCGCTTCGCGCTCATATAAACCGCCAAACCCTCCTCCGAATTCGCAACAACTACAGGTCAATCCGCGACTCTCTACTCTCTCTCTTCCCTACTATGAGTCCCACCGATGTCTCCCCCGCCGTCGACACTCCGCCGTTCGATCCATCACAGCCGGCCGTTCCGGTTTCGTACCCGATCAAAACCCTAGAGGAACTCGAGTCGAGATCGTACTTCGACTCGTTTCACTACCCCTTCAACAAGTCTTCGGTGGCTCTGGACCCCTCTCCGTTGGCGGACCGGCCGAGGATTCTGGTGTGCCATGACATGGCCGGAGGGTACACCGACGACGACAAATGGGTTCAGGGAGGGAACAACGCTGATGCTTATGGGATATGGCATTGGTACTTGATGGATGTGTTTGTCTACTTCTCGCATAGTATGGTCACTCTTCCTCCTCCCTCTTGGACCAATGCAGCCCACAAGCATGGTGTCAAGGTATGATCATCATTGGAATGAGTGGATTAGATCAAGACGTTGACTTTTCCACCCCCAAAAGATTAGGATTTCTCTTAGTAATTTGGTTGACTTTTTGAGCTCATTGGACGAGATTTATGATTTCGATTAGTAAACTCCGCTGTTAAGGAATTTAAGTTCAAATTGGATTGGGCAATCACTTGGTTGGAATGATTTCTGAACTGTGTTCGAGTATGAAAGGCCAACGAAATGATTTGAATGCCCATCTTTGTCAAGAATGGATTTTATATTTTTATGTTAAACATTGGGGTTACTCTTAGGTTAGCTTCCGTTACATTATCCTCAAGTAACCCCCTAAAACAGCAAAAGACAAATCCGCAATTTCCCTCATAATTGAGAAGTCGTCCATTTCTCTACTTTGTACAACCACCATGTATGAATGCTAGTAAATGGCTATACTGAGCGGAGAAGGGGTTAGTTCAATGGTCAATTCATATTTTGTTATGTGCCCACATCGACTGCAATAGATGACTATCTTCTCTAAATAAGGGATGAAATCATGAAACTGCGATATACATAGTTTTAGGCGTGTGACTGTTCAAATTGGTAGCCTTTCACATAAGAAATGTGGTTGCCGTTTGTGAGGGGAAGGTGGAACTGACCTGGCAATGGAAAATGATGTTTTGTAGCTACATGGTTTATGATGTCGGAGCAGAACGTGCAAATAATATGCTTTACTAGGAATCCTTGGCTGGATCAATTAGCGGTGATCCTTTGTTTAATATTACCTGAAAAGATAATTACAGACAACTCAACCAATGCTGTATGGGTTATGCTAAACAAGAATAGCTATATTTATTTGGCACTACGATGAAGGCCTTTGTTCTTCTCTTGGCTGAATAAAATTTTGTAATTACCATTAAGTATAGAACAATCAACTTGTTTAACTCATTCGTTGCGGGAATCTGAACTCTTTAGGATACCTGACCGGACTGTCACACACTATTTCTTTTTCTTTTTTTCCTGCAAGTCACATGCTCATTTAGTGAAACTCCCTGCCCTGATGCATTAATACTACAGAGAATGAAGGATACAGAAGATCTCATAACCCTTTAAAGTATTGGCAAGAATGATTACCAATGACTTCAGTATTAATCTGAATAGCTCTTTAGTCAACATATTACAGCAATATGGTATTACAGATTACCCAAATTGTGCAAAATTTTGTACAGTTTGGTACTTTTCATAGGGGATTTCTCTGTTCAGATTTAAAATTTTCCTTGGAAATAAACAGCATTGGTTGATTCTATTTCGCATGAAATCCTAATCATCTGCACCGACACACACATGTAGCTTCAAATATTTTGAACAATCTGTTTTCTGTAAATCCAAGCCCCTGAGTTGCTGTCAAGTAAGATGGATAAGTTCAATTGCCTTCCTCTTTATTTTTTTATGGTCACAGTAATCAGGTTGCAGTCAACTCTCCGTAGGGCCCATGGTTAACCGCTCTCCATATTCATTGTTAGGTGCTCGGGACTTTTATCTTGGAATGGGATGAAGGAAAACTAAATGCCGACAAACTGCTGTCCACAAAGGAGTCCACTTATATGTATGCTGAGCGCTTGGCTGAACTAGCTAAGGCTTTGGGATTCGATGGTTGGCTGGTACGTTTTCTCTTTTTTATCCACAGTGATGCAGGATGCTCACGATGCCATCTTTTGATTCCAATTTTTTCTTCTGGATTAATTTATCTCTTTCATTCATTTGTGGTGTATCTATCTCTGTTATCATCTTCCTCCAGTTTCATTTTGTTGTTTTTAACACTATGAAAGTACAAATGCTATAGTTTTCTTAAAGTTAGATTTAGTATCTGTTTCCACAGGGTTGGGGTTAGTAAACTTCATGTCTTAAGGTTGTTTTTTTCTCAAGTTTAATAAAATAAAAAAAATTTTAGTTCTTCATATTTTTTTTATGATGCTTCTGAGTAGTAACTGTTTTCAAAATATTTTTCACTTGTTGAAAAGCAATCAAGGTCTTTTTGGTACTCTGGTTTCAGTATTGATATATAAACTGCCACTTGCAGATAAACATGGAAGTCAAACTGGATAAAGGGCAAATCCCAAACTTGAAAGAGTTTGTCAGCCATTTGACCAAGACTATGCACTTCTCTCTTCCTGGATCTTTAGTCATATGGTAAGTCATAAGCTATGCTATGGGTTTTTAGCTATTCCTGTAAACTAGGCACATTCAACCATAACATTGACGTAAAATTCTGTTGTATCTTGCTGACTACGCAGGTATGATAGTGTTACCATCGATGGCGATCTTCTCTGGCAAGATCAACTGAATGACAAAAACAAACCTTTCTTTGATATATGTGATGGAATATTTGTAAATTATACGTGGAAGGTGATAAAAGAAACATAATTTAAATTTTATTTTGAAGTTTGATTTCTGACCTGGTTTCTCATATTTCTCTTTCGTTGAACATTCATGCAGGAAGATTATCCCAAACTTTCTGCTTCTGTAGCGGGTGAGAGAAAGTTTGATGTCTACATGGGCATTGATGTTTTCGGAAGAGGAACTTACGGTGGCGGACAGTGGACTGTAAGCGGTATCACTTGATCCGAATTTTTCACCAGATCACCAGAATAAGATTGTTTTGGCCAAAAAATACCCAACTGATCCCCATCAGGGTAATAATACCGAAATAGGCTCCTGTAGAAACGATAATAGAAGTATCGGTTTTTGAGGTTGAAGCCGAGAGTTGGATTATAGGTTTCCAGCTTTCTTCACACTGCTTAAAACCAATAGTCAGTCTATCCGTTACTGTGTCAAAAACTGATAGATCAATTATCGGTTTTGTACTTATGCAATGATTCTGCTACAGATGGGATGGAAAGACCGCGGAGTCAGAGAGAGAGAAGTAGATAGCCAGAAGTAGAGAGAGAAAGAGAGATTATCGGTTTCATACTCAGACAAGAATCCTTGGGTTTCTGCTAAATGGAGAGGGAGAGAGATACCTTTGACGGCGAAGCACTTGGTCAGGTTCATTGCTTGCTTAACAGAAGCGCGATGTAATCTGTAAAGTGAGGGAATGATGTAAATGGAAACCTATCCTCTCTCTCTCTCTCGCTCTCCGTCTGTCTTTCTCTGTCTCTGTATCTCTCTCTGTCTCTGTTATCTGTCGCTCTCTCTCTCTCTCTCTCTCTCTCTCTCTCTCTCTCTCTCTCTCTCTCTCTCTCTCTCTCTCTCTCTTATCCAATTTGCACAAGTATAAACTGATAATTTATCTATCGGTTTCAAAAAGAATAACCCATAGTCAGTCTATCGGTTTCTCAAGCAGCCTGCAGAGGTAGAAACCGATAATCCAAGTCTCGGCTTCAACCTAAGAAACCGAGACTTGAATTACCGGTTTCTAAACGAGCCTATTCTGGTATTATTCACCCATTGAGGATCGATGGGTGTTTTTTGGCAGAAAGAAGCCTATTAGGGTGAAGATATTCCACTTGATCCTGCTACTTGCTTAAAATTTTAAAATTAATCGGGACTAAATGCCGGGCAAAATAGAATATAACTTTAGAGTTTTTCTTTTAATGTCCATCCAGTACATCTGCGCTAAACATCATTACCTTGATGCAGTCTGCACATATCTAATTTTCGACGACAGTACTACTCATGCAGTACCATTTTTGGAGATGTTGCTTCTCTTTTTCGTGTAAATAGTGCACAAATATATGTTAGATTCGAATTTACATCAATTTGAGTACGATATAAATATTTAATATTGATTGCAGTTCATAAAGGGAAGAATGAATTTAAAACTGGAGCATAAGACTAATGGTTATGTGAAGACTTTGAATTTAGGTCCAGTTCGGTATGAGTAAAATAGCAAGGCACTCAGAAGTTTAATCTATAGACATTTTACATTAGCCAAAAAGTCAAGCTCAAATGAATGGGGTCATGCAAAAGTAATCAGCGAGAGTTCCCTATCTTTGTCAAGTGACAACTTCTTATATTTATGTTTATTTTGTTAATTTTTCATTTCGTAGTATTAATTGAAGTGTTGCATTTTACATTTTGCTAAGTTGAACATAGGTTTAAAGATTAATTGGTTCTTAAACTAGAGATCATTAAAGCAGGTGTACTGTTTCTATTTTCAACATGATAAAGCTTCTTTTAGATGCCAGTTCTATTTTTAATACGGACGACAGCAGTATTTGTTTCCTCCACTAATTGTCTTTAAGACCAACACCTTCTTCTCATCTAGTTCAACCTAAGAAGTTGATGACATTTTAGTTTTTTGATGGCTGATTGACAGATTCCTTGTTTGCCACTTTATTTTGGCGAGAGATAAATTTGTCTGTTCGAGTTTACTCTGGCATTTAGTATCGCTTCATTGTCCCAAAGTTTTAACTTCCATCAATTTAGCAACTCTGTTCGCTTACTTTTCATAATTTGAGCCCTCCGTTGAATAAAACAGTTGAGCCCAACATGCACCTAAGGAAGTTGGTAATTTTTTCATTCGATTGTTTTGTTCATTTTGTTGGCTGATTGAAATAGTTCCCCACTTATTTATGCTTCAATAAATCTTGCTGCCAAGTCAGATCTGTTCAGTTTTGAAAGATCTCTCTTTTAATGATCTTTTTCGGTGGAAGGTGATTTGTTGTCTTTAACTGGACGAGAAATTTTCTTGCTACGTGGGGAGTAGGAATGTTGTGCGTTTCGTGTAAGAAAACATGGAAAGACAAGGTTTAGACATGTGAAATTTAAACTAATGGCGTAGAACATACGTTTTTCTTAATGTAAGTGTGTAGCGTAACCTTTTTGCCTGAAATTTAATTAATATAAAGTGAAGTTTAAAAAAGAAGTGCTTGTAAAAGCTATCTAAGTTTATTAGCTTTGAAACCAATTTTTTTTCCCTTTCTAAAGCTTGTTCTTCCTAGGAATGACGATAACACTATGGGAAAATTTACGATTTTTTAGTCCACCACTTCACTCTTTGGAACAGTTTATGTCATCCAAAAAATTTGAATCAACGAATTTATCCTTTTGTTACCTTAATCCTTTTTTGGAACTTCATTTTTTATGAAATGACAGGAGCATAATTCTTGAAGTACTTTCCTTCCAAAGTATGATAATTTTAATAACAGAATAGATATATGAAGTTTATCCACTGCATTAGGGTGAGTTTGGGAATGCTTCTGCTGCCAGCTCAGCTGCTTTTCAACAGCAGAAGCAGTTTTTGTGCGTTTGGTAAAAATAAAATTTCTGCTTTTTCGGACAGTTTCTGCTGTCCCACAACAGTTTTCAGGAAGCAAGGGAGGAGATGCTTTTCCAGAAAGTGCTTTTGATTAATTTATCTACAACCGATTTTAACCTTAGAATTTTTTAAAATATCAATCGTTATTTTTACGGAAATGACACGTGTCATATACTTTTGTCATTTTACCCTCTCACAGCAAATTCACAGTTAATTTTACCAAACATAAAATTACTACATCAATATTTCACAGCAGCTTTTACGTAATATTTACCAAACAACATTTTGTCTATAATTCACAGCAGCTTTCTCACAGCGGCTTTCTCACAGAAGCTTTAAGCCAATGCACAGCAATCCCAAACTAGCCCTTAGTATGTTGTCATTCAATTTGGTTATGTCAACGTGATTGAATGTTTTTTTAGTATACATTCGAAATTTTAAATGGAGAATAGATTTTTTTGGTAGAAAAGGGCATACTCAAATGACAGAGATAAGGAGAAGACTGTGTAGAAGCAATAAGACAGTGGAGAAGAAGAGATAAACCCTAACCCTAACTAACTTGCGTACCGAGGCGCCCCTGCCAAACCCTAAGCCAAAATTCTGCCTGCGTTCTCTTTGTTTCTCTTCCCTCTTTATACCTACTGACAGCATAATAACATGTCAAGTCCGTATATTCTCATTAATTTACTTAGAGAATGTTTCACACTCCATTAATACACCTTTTTATTTCCACCCCTGTTGTGTCGTGTCTTTGTTTAAGTCCTGTACCATGTTATCATTCAATAACTTCAAGGCAATAAATGTTTACAATGTTGTTCATGAAAAATGATCTTATGTTTCACTTTCAAAGAATGTGAGATGCCACCAAAGTAAATTAGTAATACAAACCTTTGCTTGTCAGACCAACACTGCACTTGATGTCTTGAAGAAGGATGATGTATCAGCTGCAGTCTTTGCACCTGGGTGGGTCTATGAGACGAAGCAACCGCCTGATTTCGAGACTGCTCAGAACCGGTAACAAACTCATTTTCGTGCCATCTAAGGTTTAAATCATGTAACATTGCACATGTCTAATGGAGACATATTCTTTTAATGAGTCATGCACATGGATCGGATAAAAATCTTTCAGAACACATCATGTTACAATATAGGGGAGTCATGGATCATGTTACTAATGTACTCGTCATGCAGAAGCCAGGAGGAGAACCAACGTGATATGTTTACAAGACACTAATCAGTCAGTGTAGAAGTCTAAGGAGATTGAAAGATCATATAAATATGGTGTATGAGAAAGGATAACATTAGGAAAGAGTTGTGATAGTTGTAGCTGATAGTTTCAAAGAAGTGGCAGGTAGAGTTAAAAAAACACGTGATTGCATAATGCTTATGACATTGAGTTTTGATATTCAAAAGTCAAATGTAGCTTGTATGGATGCACTTCAAATAGGACTCTTCAAATCCATTTAAACTATTTTGAGGAGAATCTAAATGTATGGGTTCAATTGACCATGGGGTTGCAGTTAGTAGAGATATCCTTTAGTCCCCCCAACTTTCAGAACATTCCCATGTACCAATGTCTGGCTCACGCACAAGTCAGAATAGCATGGCCAACTATAGAAAGAGCACCTTGAGACAATATTAAAGCAGTGGCGGACCTAGGGGGTGGCGGGCGGGGGCCACGGCCCCTCCAAGGTTCAAAAATTTCACTTTAACCCCATGCAATTTGACGTATTTTTATAAAAATACTATATTTTGGCCCCTACAAAATATCAAATGTACCTTTTGTAATATTTTAAATCTCATGTCCGGACTTGAATCCTCTTATAACGTATGTATATAATGTAACTTGGCCCCTGCTTAGTCAAAATTCTGCGTCCGCCACTGTTTTAAAGTGAGCAAGTTCTCAGAGATTCAAAAAACGGCAAAAGCGGCGCGGAGCGGCCGTATTGTAACGGAAGCGGCAGAGAGCGCGACCGTTTTACCCGTTACGCGTCGTGTGAATTTTATTCACACAAAAAACGGCCGTTTCGCGTGGGTAACGGGAAAAACGGCCGCTTCGCATAGGAAAAAAGGGGAAAACGGCCATTTTGTGTCGAGAAATCGGGAAAAACGGAGAAAACGTCCGTGAATGTTTTCTAAAATTCACACATTCGATGCCCGTTCTCCGTTACAGTTCCTACGATATAGTCCGATCCCGTTACACGCGACCGCGACCGATATGTCAGCCGCTTCCGTTTTTTAAAACCTTGCAAGTTCTAAGAGCAACTTCTTTATCTCCCTCCCAGAAGAAGCATGTCACATTTCTGGTGTCACTTTAAATTACTGCTTCGTGTCAAATATTAGCCCAGCATAGTGCACAGCCCAAGACTCCTCACCGTAGACCTAGTATTTAACCTTATTTTAAGACTGTAGAGATTAATTTCACCTTTCCTGGCAGTTATAAACATGACAGAATTTCTATGTTACATAGTGCACTGGTGATGGAAGGTTTCTTAGGCCTGGTAAATTGTGTTGTGTGAAAGTGCAACAAAGTAACGTTATACTCCAATTATGTGTGTGAATTTCCGGTATTTGTATTTCAACAGATTTATGTCATAGATATCCATTTATCTTTTCTTTTGGTATGCTTAGTTCACATCTTCTTTAATATTTACCTACTCTCTTCTTCTAAAAATTTCGATATTGGGATGATGTTTCTTTCAGTTGGTGGACCCTTGTGGAGGAATCATGGGGTTTATTACAAAACTATCCTCAAAAGCTTCCATTTTACTCAAATTTTGATCAGGTTATACTCTCTTCCAATCTTTTTTGTTAAAGGCCAAGAGCCTGACATCTTCCTTTTCTTTACTTCCTGCTTTATTTGTCTTTTAAGTTTAGGAGACTGTATTTTTGCTTTTGGGAAAAATGATTTCTCAGGAGCATTTAAATATAGTTTTCGAATGCTGTAGTCTTAATTTTCTCCCATTGTTTTAATTTTTAAACTACTTATAATATTACATTTAGTTTCTATTACCATGCCGTCATGCACTTGGCGATACAAATCAGTCAGTTTAGGCTGATGTTGTAATTCTCTTGTTGATCCTTTTACGTTGATTTAGAAGAAGAAACTGATTGCTGCTTGAAAGCGCCTTGAGGAATTTAATGAAAGCTAAGCTATGAAATTTGTATTTTTAACTCTTCCATCTTTTGATCAGGGCCGTGGTTACCATTTTTCAATAGATGGAAAGGAAGTGTCAAATACCATCTGGAATAACATTTCCTGTCAAACCCTGCAGGTGCGTGTTGTTTTGCCATTTTATCCTACATTTTCCTTTGCAGTTTTCTTGGGTGTATGACATAAGTGTCCATCTGAATTTAATTGGTTAAACTTAAAACCATTAATCACTTCAATGCCATATTCCATGAATTTTGTAGAATCATTAGATAGTGCCTTTGCCTAAAGGCACTACCTAAAATTTTAGTGGGTCACAATACAAATTGTACAAATTTTGAGGGATATACCATAATTTTATAATTTATGCAAAGTTTGTGCTCACAATGTAAATTCTATAAAGATTATGGATGGAAGTGTATAGACCCACACCACTATCTTATTATACAGATTTATGAAATATGCATATTATATATTCTACAAAGTTTATGGGTCAAGCAGAGATTCAAAAAACGGCAAAAGCGGCGCGGAGCGGCCGTGTTGTAACGGAAGCGGCAGAGAGCGCGACCGTTTTACCCGTTACGCGTCGTGTGAATTTTATTCACACAAAAAACGGCCGTTTCGCGTGGGTAACGGGAAAAACGGCCGCTTCGCATAGGAAAAAACGGGGAAAACGGCCATTTTGTGTCGGGAAATCGGGAAAAACGGAGAAAACGTCCGTGAATGTTTTCTAAAATTCACACATTCGATGCCCGTTCTCCGTTACAGTTCCTACGATATAGTCCGATCCCGTTACACGCGACCGCGACCGATATGTCAGCCGCTTCCGTTTTTTAAAACCTTGGGGTCAAGGTGTATTTCCATGAAGTTTGTGGTATATCTCATAATTTCTACATTTATGTACTGCAATTTTATAAAATTTATCTCTAATAGTACTACTTCTATAAAGTTTACGGGTCATACTGTAACAAAATATAAATGGTAAATGTCTCCTTTAAATGTGTGGGACCTACTCCACTCTATCTTATAATTTTTTTTTTTTTTTAAGTTTGTGGTCATAATGTAAATTCTATAAAGATTTTGGATCGAAGTGTATAGACCCACACCACTCTATCTTATTATATAGATTTATGAAATATGAATAATATAAATTCTACAAAGTTAATGGGTCAAGGTGTATTTCCATGAAGTTTGTGGTATATCTCATAATTTCTACATGTATGTCCTGTAATATTATATAATTTGTTGGTCATAGTACTACTTTTAAAAGTTTATGGGTCATATTGTAACAACATATGAATATAAAATGCCTCGTTTAAATTTGTGGAACCCAGACCACTCTATCTTATTATATAGATATGCAAGACCTCAGAACCTCAATTCTCCTTGATTGTTTAGCAATGTGACTGATGTTATCTTAAAAGAACTTTCCGACATGTATGGACTATCAAGTTTGTTATTTTTTATGCATATACAAGTTTTAACGTGCTTTTGGTCTTCTTTCCCAACTGGATTTCTAGTTTGTCAATAGTCTCACTTGATACCCAAGTATCAAAGTAAAGCATACCAATTTTGTTGGTTACGAAAGATTGATACTCTCTTTCTTTAGCAAGACCTGTCAGTTTTAGGAATCCTATTTCATAATTCCTGCAAGGTATTTCATATGCTCTTAACTTTCCCCATAAGTTATCACCTTTTCTTAGCATTGGAATTTACCTTCAAACTCTTGGCACCTCTTAGGACTGAATAACTCAAGCAAGGACTCCTCGTCACCTCTAACTTCTTTATCTTTTATCTAGCTTATTGTTGAGATCATAGAGTACTTTAGAGATGAAGTGAACAATTTTACATAACACGTCTACTCTACATCCTACTGGTTTGCAAGTTCCGTGCACTAGTTTATCTTCCTTTCCCTTGCTTTATTACTCCCAGGGGTTGTATATAATTATATATGTGATCAGTTTTCTGCAAGTTTCATCTTCACTTTTGGCTTATTGTAGTTTCTCTTTTCGTGATTATTTCAAACTTTCGGGGTTAAATACAACAAGAGCAAAAGGAACTGCTTGCACGTTAGGTCTTTGATCTGTCTAGGGCTCTTCCAAACTAAACAAAAGAATCTATTATTTGAGGCCTTGCAGGAACAGCAGGACACAAGTCATGGCCAAATAGATTTTTAAGATGTTTTCTAAAAAGTTTGGTCCATTGTGGTCATGCTATCCTCTATAAGTACCCCAAAATCACCACTCCTTCTACCTAAATTACTATGGAGATATGCCATTATTACAATAAGGTTGTGATTTGCTCGAGCATAGCACGAGAAATCAGATTGTACAGTAAGTTACTTTAAAACGATGTGATCATGAAAAGTACTCCCTCCGTCCCAATATTATTGTCAGAGTGGACCTTTCACAAAGTTTAAGGAGAAGCTTTTGACTCTGTAGTTTTACTGTATTGTCCTTTGTCACAAATGTATATTTTCTTGACAAGTGAAAGTAAAAGAAAGAAGAAGGGTATGTAAGGAAGTAAAGTTAAATGCTATGTTACACGGACTTGGGTGCGGGTATCGGATCTGATACGGATCCGGAGATCGGATTCGCAAATTTATTTAAAAGTAGGATACGTTGACTCGGCTAAAAAGAATCCAGATTTTGGGCACGGGTGCGGGGATATGGTAGAAAAATGATTGTTTCAAAATATATTATTAAAATTACATGCATGAGAATATAGAAAATACAAAATTGCAATATGTTAAATCAATTTTTAGCGTATAAAACTGTTATATAGCTACACTACAAGGAATATATTGAAATTTAGTGCAAAAACTGATTGTTCTTTTGAAGGTCTGCTGAAAATAACTGAAATATTACTAAACCCTTGGCCCAGTCCAGTGTTTTGAGTAAGCGTCTCGTAGTCAGAGCGTCCGGAGGAATCCAGCCAAACCCGCCACACATCCCATACCCACACCCATGTCGGATCGTATCGACACGGGTACGGTCGCAATTTAGAAGAGTCCGGGTAACGTAGGTTAAAAGTACATAAGTTTATAAAAGTATGACAATAATTTGGGGATCTCCGTTTTAGGAAAGTAGGACAGTAACAATGGGACGGCGGGAGTAGTGAACTTTGATCCGGCTAACTAATTGTGGTATCACACTCAAAGATATTGATGTGAATGTTCCACAACGGTATATGTTTATCCACTAGGGAATTAATCTGTGCCTAAAAGGCACTTTTTCAATTTCTTTGTATAAGTATATTAGAGATAGTTTTTTTTGTTTTTTTTTTTTGTTTTTTTTTTGAGAAATTGTTTTGTCATCAACCGGGTTCGAACCCGGGACCTCATGCAGGGGCTTCCAACGCTCTACCACTTGAGCTACCACCCTAGCTGCTATATTAGAGATAGTTGATCAAATGAAATTGAGATAATTGATAATGATAGAAAGTGTGGGTACTCATTAGTAATTATGTTAATGGAAGTATGAGTGAATATGGGTCATACCAAGTTGGATGAATGTGAATAAAGACTAATACGGTTTAATGGTTGCCATCCAATGATGTAGAATACAAAGAGTGGCAACACTGAGGGGGCTTGTATATATAGATGGAGATTCTGTAAAGATTTATAACTCAAGTGAAATTGATAAATGTGTCTTCTTTTTGGTGCAAATTGATTAGATTTCCAATTGATTATCAATGTTTTCATATGTTTCCTTGTGTAAATGGTAGAACCAATCTTGCTTTCACTGAATTGCCATAATCTTTATGTTTTTCATATTATGGCATTCCACTGCGTACATTAACTTGAAGTTATTTCATTGCAGCCTTTCCTCAAATATTCAGAAGATCCTTCCTCAGACTCTATTCAAGTTGTTGTTGAGTAAGTCATATTTTACATATCAAATTCCTATCTCCCCCTTCTGTGTTTCTATAAGGGATTCATATCCACTGCAAGCACAAAAAATATTTTGAAGGAAGTGAAGTTACAGTTATGCAAACATTGAAACTTTTAGACTTAGGAATATTCTTCGATGGTAGACCAAATCCCACTGCTATGATATTTTACTTCGTGAAGAACATAATTCTGATTTGATGTATCGGAAAGTAAATTCTAAAGATGTGATTGCCCCTCAAAACTCTTCCAGAGATTCTCATGTTATCCGGTTCATGACAATTTTCTGAAAGAGGCTTTTTACTGCGAGACTTGTGTATTTTTGGATGTCCTCTTCAACAACAGACTTTCTCCATTTTGTGAACATTATTTCTGCTATTTTAGTAAATTTGTTACAAACTAATTTTATATCTTACTAGTCAAATATGTCTAAATGGTAGTTTCAAAGAAGCATCTTATAGCGGAGGAGGTAGCATCTCATTTAAAGGAACTCTTAAAGATGACGAATATTTTATGACAAGACTCTTTCAGGGAAAGCTTCTTCTGGGTCATCTACCAGTGCACTTCACATATTCTGTAAGTCATCTCATCCATCACTTATTCTGGCAACACCTAGACCTTACAAAAAACAATGCCAATTCTGATTTCATACTCTTGTGCTCTCTCAAGCTAATGTGAAGGTTTTTGTCTAATTATTATATTTCCCACTATTCTTGATACTGTTATTACATTTTTGGTATCCCTTGATTGCTTCTTTCCAGAACTGCACATATTGATAGCAATCCAAGATTTATACAGATTAACAATATCTGTACAACTAGAGTGGAAGTTATTAGTACATTTCTTGAAAATTGACAAAATACTGATCTTGTGCAGGTTAAATCTGAAGGGAACTCTCTGATTGGTCTATCCCTTGAACTTTCATCACCCACAGAGGAGAGCACATCGGTACTTCTTGCATCGGGGAGGACCCTTGTTACAACAAACCAGTTCTCAAGCAAATTCAGTAAGGTAATAATGCCTCAAAAGGTTACAAAGGAAGGAACAGATTCACAGTGGGTCATACAGGAGAGCAGTACTGCAATAAATGGATACACTTTAACCGAAATTAATGCAGTTTGCTATAGGCCAGTGCCTGAACATATACATTTTAAATTAAAATCAAACTCTGCCGAAGTAGCTGATCCTCCTTCAAAAGAATATTTTGCTATTCTGGGTCACATTTCCATCAAAGCTTCTGAGCAGAACTCAGTCTTCCCGCCATCTACTTCTTGGCTTTTTGAGGGTAAAAACATTTCATGGTCTTCAAGTTCTCAGGGAAAAAAGACCCTTAGTGTAAAGGTGATCTGGGAATTGAAAGCTGGCGATGCTTCAGTGTTCCCCAAGTACAATATTTTTGTTGAAAAAATGGGGAATTCTGAGAATGGAAACTCCGGAGCACAGGAATATTTGGGAGTAGCTGAAGTTGAAGCGTTTTATGTCTCGAATGTTGAAGTTTCTTCTGGGATCTCTAGTCTGAAGTTCATCATCCAAGTCTGCGGCGCAGATGGTGCTTGCCAGAAGGTAGAGGAGTCTCCATCTTTTTTGTTGCCCGTTGAAGGTTCATAATCCTGTTTTGTCCGCGCCCCAGATCCACATGAAGACTAATTGGTGCTGCATTCACCATGACATTAGTTATAGCATGATTGAAAAAAAAGTTATAGCATGACAATAAATTGGCAATTGAAGGTTTGCTCTGGAGGAGACTGGTTAAATACTCCTGACCTAACCACCATGGAATAGTGATATTTCAAGGAAATTTGGTTTCCTATGGTTTTAACCTGGAGGAACACACCCCTGAGGTCCTTACAATTAGGCAAACCCCAATAATAACTTAGCATAATTTAGCAATAAGAGTTGGGGCTTACAGAGTTTAGGTCTGATGCCTGACGTTATATTAGTAAACTTTGTTGTATGTTTTGTTTATAATTTGTTGCGATTGATGATTAATGCATTCGTCGATGTTAGATTTCAAAGGTGATTTGTTGAAACAATTTATTTTCTCCTGCTCAATGCTTTGGCACTCTTAGAGCTCGTTTAGTAATATCAATTTTTTTTATTGTAATAGCATTATTTATTATATCTGATATTGTCGTTTCGACACTAACAACAAGTCTAACACTAATTACCTAACACACAATACAAAATGTCAAAAGTGTTTTTCCACATCAGGTTATATACAGAGTTTACCAAACCCCTTTTGTGTAGATTTTAACATCAGTTTTCACACGCTGTTTCCTGCACAACAACTTTCTAAAACGCCTCAACATTCCCAAATTGACCCTTAGTGAATGTGCTTGTTGAGTCTAATAGCTATGCGTATTGACCCTGTTTGGTTTCCTTGATTTTTTTTAGAACTTGATTATTAATGTATCAAAACTCAAAAGTTTGATTTTGAAATGAGCGATTCCGAGCTATAGAGAACATCTAGCTAGTGAACTCCAAATATATATATATATATATATATATATATATATATATATATATATATATATATATATATTTGTTTTTTTGTTTTTTTTGTTTTTTGTGAATCACTCCAACCAGACCTTTAGTTAATCTAAACTGAATAAGCACATTTAGCTGAGATATGTCTAAGTTTTGGTCGCACCTCACAACTGTTACATGGTCTTATGAACAATGATATATGTATATGTTATGCAGCCAATTTGCAGGATCATGAATGGGATGGTATATAAAGAATCTCAAATACAAGCATATCCTAACAAGAGGAAGAAAAATAAAGAAAAGTTAACTATATTTCAATCTTTCACCGATGATTTTAGGTGGTGTTACATTACTTCTATAGTTGTGAAAGTTTCATTTGCTTTGTTAAAACAGTATTTGTGCGTCTTGTTTCTTAAAGAGGGATGCTCGTACTTTGAGTCGCGAAAGTATGCGATTCAAATCTGAATGTTCAACTGCTTGTGATAGTAACTCTCTTAAGAAAAGATTAAATCAGCCCAATTTGAACAGCTATTGTATAGGTTCTTTGTTGTTAGGAGTTATTGTTTCTTGTTACTGTTCTAGCTTTTTCTGAAGCGTCAAAGCGGATCAAATAATTAGGTCTATGGGATTTTTGCTAGATGAGCGTAAGACCTTGTTTCCAAGGTAGGCGACAGATTCAATCTCACCATTTTAGCTCACGGCCTGTGTCAAATTATTGATTAATAAACATTTTGAGAAGTCTGAGTGGGCGGTGACATAAAGCACTGACAAAACATTTTTCTTTATGTTGATGTAATTATCTTGTTGTCCCTTTCTCTTGCAAGTTTTAGTAGATTCAGAACCTTCCTATGGTAGTTACTAT
This sequence comes from Linanthus parryae, assembly GCA_023055425.1. Classification (NCBI taxonomy): domain Eukaryota; kingdom Viridiplantae; phylum Streptophyta; class Magnoliopsida; order Ericales; family Polemoniaceae; genus Linanthus; species Linanthus parryae. Next base: position 112,152,021 of record JALGPY010000002.1, on the reverse strand, counting down.
TCATGCTGGTTGAAGTAAAGACAATCAAGCCAAGTAAATTCCAACTTCATTTCACATCAGATTCCATATTCAAATCGATTCGTGCCCCCATCAAACATTATTCTCTATATCTGTATAAAATGACAACACGTTTCAATCTCTGAAACTGCATCAACTACTCTGGAGCCACTGGAAAACAAAATGGGTGAAAATGGCAGAGTTGAGGGCAAGGAAGAGATTATGCAGAAGAAAAATTATCAGCAGAAGAAGTACAAGAAGCTCGGGGGGTTCAAAACAATGCCCTTCATACTTGGTATTGCTTTACCTCTTCGTAAAGAATAGTAATTCTTCTAGGGAAAACTTAGTGTTGCACTACTTCTTAGGATTTGTGTATGGAAGTCTTTGCGATATTAGAGTAAGAACGGATTTAGAAAATGCTTTTAATAATGAGCACCATTGCCACCATCCACCTTCACCGCCACTTTCGTCGCCGCCCAGTGACACCACCACCAATTAATTATTTTATTGTTATATGTAGATCTTTTTAGTAATATCTAATGCACAAGGAAAATGTTTTGCAAGTGCCAACCAAACAGGAAAAAATGATTGCAGACAAAACTTTTTCATGGAAAATATTTACGCGTTCCCTTATAAAACATTTTACTGCCAACCAAACGAAGCCTAAGTTTCAGATACTCATTTGTGTAATACCTTTGCGTTCATGAAATATTAACAAGTGTAAGAAATTTGCAAAATAAGTGAAAAACAGTAGTCAACAAAGATAGTTAACAATTAAAATATATACAGAAAACTGAAAATGCAAACATGTAATGTAAGACAAATAAAAGAAACACAAATAGTAATGTAAGACAGGTATTCGATCAATTTAAAAACTAAACATGTCACAACCTCCTACAGAACATTTTTGGCATACATATGGGTAAAATTCATTTGGCATATTAGTAAGATCTACAGCTAAATAATATGTGGTGGCATCTTAGATCAAACAACTTCATTTCAACCAAATTCTGCTCCTCTGGATTTATTAGAATTCCATTTAAGCATCCGATTTGAAATTTAGATATCCCACATTGCCAGACTAATGATTACTTAGTCCTTCAGAACTCATGAATAAACATCATTTTAAAGTTAAAACGCAATTCAGAAGTGTCTTATACTATTCAGTTTCTAATTATTATTATTCATATACTATTCAGTTTCTAATTATTATTATTAGGTCTGTTCTTTGTTTCACCTTCTTGTTTAGATTTGTTAGATCGCCTAACTTCGACAAATAACTTCACTATATGCAAGAATGCAAGAAGCAGTATATTGGAGAGCAGTGGCGGACGCAGACTTGAGGTCGAGTAGGGGCCGACCTTTCATATAATAATTATATAGTGATTTTTTTGCTTTCCCCTACATAATTCATTATTAATTTAGGATAATGCAATAATAATTTCACTGAATCTTATAAATCACAAGTAGATATGTTAAGAGATTTGGGGAGAGTGAGATATATTACCATTTTATTATACGAATAATCAATTTCAATAGATTGTAATTAGATGGGTGTAGTCCAAATTTCAAATTTTGAGAGGGCCATCTCCTACTAGTTGAATGAAAAATAGGAAAAAATATGGGGGTAGGTATGATCTATGTTACACGTACTTAAGTGCGGGTATCGGATATGATATAGATCCGAAGATCGGATTCGCAAACTTGCTTAAAATTAGGATACGTGGATTCGGCTAAAAAGTATCCAACATTTGGACACGGGTGCGAGGATATGGTAAAAAAATAATTATTTCTAAATATATTTTTAAAATGTCATACATGAGAATGCAGAAGACCAAGAGATGCAGTTTGTTTAAGCACGTTTTGGTATATTTAACTGTAATATAGCTAAACTACAAGGACTATAATATGTTTATTGTATTAAACAGCGAGAAATGGCGACCGAGTCTTTGTCGGAACCACATGTCTCTTTAGTCAACGTGTCCGGTGAGATCCAGCCACATCCGCCACACATCACATACCCACACCAGTGTCGGATCGTATCGACACGGGTACGGCGGCGATTTAGAAGAGTCCGGTAATGTAAAGTATGACATTTTGCAACATTGCGGGAGCCGCGGCCCCCGCCCGCCCAGGTCCGCCACTGTTGGAGAGTGTTTAAATTCTTGAAATCCCGTATTTATCTGTCACCTGGGAAAGAACCGTAAGAATCTAAAATGTTACATCATTCATATTAGAATGGTAGAATTCAGACACATCAATTCTGAATCGAAAATCCTGAGTCAAGTACTCAAACAGATGGAGTAGTCTGTGGCATACTTGAGGTAAATATCTTTTTGTCTAACTGTCTTAATCGATGCTTTTTTTTTTCTTAGTAATTGTTGAAGATAGCTTGTAAAAGTTTGAACTAATTTGTCCCACATCTTGGAAAATGGAGTTATTGTGCACTTTATATATGGAAACCAATTAATGGTATTTAATTGAGTTACCATATAGAGTGGTTATCCTCTACAACTCGAACACGCGCGCGCGCAATGCGCAATGTGGCGTTTTAGTAGGCGCACTTAGGCGCACTTGTGTGGCGTGTGTTTAACTAATAACTATTTCCCGTTTTTATTTTGCTGGCGGTTATGGCAGTTATTTTCCGGTTGGTGAAGGGATGTGTTGTTATAAACAGTCACAACTGTTATGAACAAACACACCCTTTCATTCATGATATTTCAAGTACTATAAATAAGCCAAACACCCAGCAGATTCTATATCAGTTTTCAATCACAGTTTTACAGAGAATTCTACAGAACTTCTATAGATTGCTGGCTGTAGAACCGACGCGACTTGTTGTATCCTGGAGGGGAATCGCCAGAACCTGACAAATAGTGGGTGCGATTTATCTCTTAAAGAAAATGTTCATCGTGCCTCAAGTCCTGTTTTCTTCCATCATCCATTATACTCGGCGTAACAGTTTTAAGGGATAAATCGTACAAAAATGGAGACTGGAGGAAAGACTGCAACTTTCAAGATGATGAATTAAGACTTCGTCAAACTGGACCGGTTTGATGGAACCAATTTCACCCGTTGGCAAGACAAGTTGATGTTTCTACTCACTGCATTGAAGGTGGCATACGTTCTGGACGAAAATTTGCAGCCAATACCAGAAGCGAAGGACGACGACACCGGCGAATTAAAGGCACAGCGAAAGAAGAGGGAGGAGGACGAAGTGGTTTGTAGAGGACACATTCTCAACACACTTTCGGATCGTTTATACGATCTATTCACATCAGAGAAGTCACCAGGCAAAATTTGGAAGACGTTGGAGAACAAATACAAGGCTAAAAAGCAAGGATCAGATAAGTTTCTTATTAACAAATTATTTGATTTTATTATGGATGATAGTTCTCCCATTCTCGACCTGGTTTACGAATTCCAAATTCTCGCTAATAAACTTCGGGATCTCAAGATTGTTGTTTCTGATGAGTTGTTAGTGGGGGCTATTATTGCCAAACTTCTGAAAGTTGGCATAAATACATGAAGGAACTTCTTCACACAACAGAATACTTCAACCTTGACAACTTCAGAAAAATCTCCGAATCGAAGAAGAAACTCGAATCCGGAAAAGAAACCTAGCGGGTCCTTCTAGTTATAAAGTGAACTTCGTGGATGACCAAGGTAGAGCGCGAAATAAGAGGAAGTTCGATGAAACTGGTTCCAATCCAAACGATGCTACCAAGAAAAACAAGAAGAAAATGAAATGTTACAATTGCGACAAGAAGGGACATATCAAAAAGGAATGCAACAAGCCTAAGGTTCAGAATGGGAATTCCAAAGACAAGCCTAACGGAGATTCCAAACAGGCTAATGTCATTGAGAGTTCAGTTTCTGAATTAGTCGCCATGGTTTCCGACATGCATATTGGCATGATTATGGAGTTGAACATGGCGTCTGAAGATGCTTCTCATGATTGGTGGTATGATTCTGGTGCTACTGTCCATGTATCGAATAACATGTCGCTTTTTGTGCAATATGAAGAGACTCTCAATGATACTGAAGTTCTTATGGGAAATCACAATGCAGCCAAGGTTCTCAGAAAGGGAAATATCCAAATACAATTCACTTCCGGGAAGAAATTGACCCTTCATAATGTTCTCTATGTTCCTGAAATTAAGAAGAATATGGTGTCGGCTAATCTTCTTTGTAAGAACGATTTTAAGGCTGTGATTGAGGCTGACAATGTAATTTTATCTAAGGCGGGCATGTTTGTTGGAAAGGGCTATTCTTGTAATGGGATGTTTAAGCTATCTATTAATGAAATAAATGCTAGTTCTATCTACATGATTGACTCTATTTCTTTATGGCATTCTCGTTTGGTGCCTTTAAATTTTAGATCGTTGAAATTCATGCAAAAAGGTGGTTTGATATCTTGCACTAGTAATCGCGACTCTAAATGTGAAATTTGCATACAAACGAAAATGACTAAGAAATCTTTCCCAAGTGTGGAAAGAAAATCCCAACTTCTAGAACTTGTGCATTCTGATATTTGTGAATTAAATGACATAGTTACTAGAGGTGGTAATAGTATTTCATAACATTTATTGATGATTGTTTGAGATATACCTATGTTTATTTGATGAAAACTAAGGATGAGGCATTTGACAAATTTAAGTGTTATAAGGCTGAAGTTGAGAATCTCATGGAAAGGAAAATTAAAACTCTTCGTAGCGATAGAGGTGGCGAATATTTTTATCATGAATTTTCAGCGTTTTGTGAAGAGCATGGTATTGTACATCATACTAGTGCACCGTACACGCCACAAAAAAATGGTTTGGCTGAGAGGAAGAATATGACGCTGGTAGATATGGCCAATTATATGCTCTTGAACGGGAAATTAAAATCCTCTTTGTGGGGTGAAGCGTTACATACCGCCGGTTATTTGCATAATAGAATTCCTTACGGAAATTAAAAGTCTCACCTTACGAAGTATGGAAAGGCAGAAAACCGAAATTGAAGTACCTTAGGGTGTGGGTATGCATGGCCTTTTATCGCGATACAGACCCTTAGAGAACAAAATTAGGGCCAAGAGCTCTAAAGAGCGTGTTTGTTGGATATGCCGAAAACTCAAAGGCATATAGGTTATTGGATTTAGAATCCAATGTGATAGTGGAATCGAGGGGCGTAGAATTTATTGAAAATAAATTTATTGATGATTCAAACTCGTCAAAACCTACTCCAACATTGAATCCTGACCTATCTCTTGGAGATAAGAGAAAGGCTTCCGATGATATTAAACATCCTCGGAGAAGTCAAAGGGCACGTAAGGAAAAAGGATTGGGCCCTGATATTGTCTCACCGAATTCTCTTGTCTTTCTTATGGAAGGAGATAGAGAAACTGTCCTGAAGAAAATTCCTATTGCACTCGATACGAAAGATGATCCAAAAACATTCTCTGAAGCTATGGCTTCTAGAGATTCAAGTTTTGGGAAAGAGGCTATAGACGACAAAATGGACTCGATATTATCAAATAATTCTTGGACATTAGTCGATTTGCCTCCGGGTTCAAAATCTATTGGGTGCAAATGGGTGTTTAGGAAAAAAGTATAATTCCGATGAGTCACTACAAACCTTTAAGGCTAGATTGGTAGCAAAAGGTTTCAAGCAGAAAGGGGGTATTAATTATTTCGATACCTATGCACCCGTGGCTAGAATAACATCCATTAGAGTGTTGATGGCACTTGCCTCCATTTTTAATTTACATGTACACCAAATGGATGTTAAAATCGCCTTCCTAAATGGTGAATTAGATGAAGAAGTATATATGGAACAACCGAAAGGATTCGTGATGCCAAATAACGAAAAGAAGGTTTGCAAACCTTTTAAGGCCTTGTATGGTTTAAAGCAGGCACCGAAACAATTTCATGAAAGTTCGATGCCGTTATTTTATCCCATGGATTTAAGCGTAACCATGCGGACAAATTCATATATTCAAAATTTACGGATCGTTATGGTGTTATTATTTGTCTATATGTGGAAGATATGCTTATTTTTGGGACTAACATGGAAGGGATTTCGGAAACTAAGTAGTATTTGACCTCCCATTTTAAGATGAAGGATCTTAATGAGGTTGATACTGTCTTAGGTGTCAAGGTGAAGAAACATAGTGGGGGTTACGCTTTATGTCAATCTCATTACATAGAGAAGTTGCTTCTTAAATTCAAACATTTAGGATTTAAAGAAGCTAACTCACCTTATGATTCTTTGGTAAAATTGACTGAAAATGATGGCAGAGCGGTTGCTCAATTAAAGTATGCTAGTGTCATTGGGAGTTTGATGTATGCAATGCATTGCACACGACCTGATATTTCCTTCGCAGTTTGTAAACTCGCTAGATACACAAGTAATCCTAGTGCCATGCATTGGAAAGCTGCTGGTAGAATTCTCGGTTATCTCAAACGAACTTCCAACTCGGGATTATTTTATAATAAGTTCCTGGCGGTATTAGAGGGTTACACAAACGCTAGTTGGATAACTACCGCGGGTGACAATCAGGCAACTTCTGGCTGGATCTTTATGATTAGAGGAGGAGCAGTCTCTTGGGGTTCCAAGAAACAATCATGTATCTCTCATTCAACGATGGAGTCACAATTTATTGCCTTAGCGGCTGCAGGCAAAGAAGCAGAATGACTGAGAAATCTTCTATTGGATATAAAGTTGTGGCCACAACCGATGCCGTCTATTTCTTTGTTTTGCGATAGTCAAGCTACAATGCCTCGGGAATATAAGAAAGTTTATAATGGAAAATCTTGACATATTAGCTTCCGACATGAAATGTAAGACAGTTAATCTGTGATGGTATCATTACCATAGTTTATGTTCGGTCAAGCGACAACTTGGTTGATCCGTTTACTAAGGGTCTTTGCAGAGACTTAGTAAGGAAAACATCCAGTGGAAAGGGATTAAAACCTACGATCAGATGTAGCGGGAACCCAACTTATGCTTAATTGCTAAACAAGGTTTAATGGGTAAAAACAAGTAGTATTATGATCGGGAAAACAATGATAATTTACATACCTATTCTAGGATGATCAGTGTAAAATATACGAGGGTGAGTTAAGACTCTTAATGAAGTTCATCTCTTCTAGGTAACATAGATACCAAGAAGATAAAACTTCACCTATATAAACATGAGAAGTTAGCCGATTCTAACAAAAGTTTCAGAGGTTTACTTTTGTAAATGTTTATGAATCCAGGATCGAGCACCTGGCTTAAGGTGCTAAAGTAATGTTAATTACTCACCGGAACTGGATAGATTTATGTGTGTGATACTTCCGCTTATAATTCTAGAGTTTTGGTTTAATCTGTACCTTTCTAGAAGTTTTAAGTATTTACACTAATTGGGGTTTAAGTCAAGAGACACCTTCTTGTATGCATAAATCTATCACGATTGCACTGGAATTTACAAGCTAAGTGGGGGATTGTTGAAGATAGCTTGTAAAAGTTTGAACTAATTTGTCCCACATCTTGGAAAATGAAGATATTGTGCACTTTATATATGGAAACTCATTAATGGTATTTAATTGAGTTACCATATAGAGTGATTATCCTCTACAACTCGCACCCCCGCGCGCGCGCAAGGCTCAATGTGGCGCTTTAGTGGCGCTTTTGTAGGCGCGCTTAGGCGCACTTAAGGAATGTGTGGCGTGTATTAACTAATAACTATTTTCCATTTTTATTTTGCAGGCGGTTATGGCAGTTATTTTTCGGTTGGTGAAGGGATGTGCTGTTATAAACAGTCACAACTGTTATGAACAAACACACCCTTTCATTCATGATATTTCGTGTACTATAAATAAGCCAAACACCCAGCATATTCTATATCAGTTTTCAATCACAGTTTCACAGAGAATTCTACAGAACTTCTGCAGATTGCTGGTTGTAGAACCGACGCGACTTGTTGTATCCTGGAGGGGAATCGCCAGAACCCGACAGCATAGTGGGGGCGATTTATCCCTTAAAGAAAACGTTCATCGCGCCTCAAGTCCTGTTTTCTTCCATCATCCATTATACTCGGCGTAACAATTTTAAGGGATAAATCGTACAACAATGGAGACTGGAGGAAAGACTGCCACTTTCAAGATGATGAATCAAGAATTCGTCAAACTGGACCGGTTTGATGGCACCAATTTCACCCGTTGGCAAGAAAATTTGATGTTTCTACTCACTGCATTGAAGGTGGCATACGTTCTGGACGAAAATTTGCAGCCAATAGCAGAACCAAAAGACGACGAAACTGACGAATTAAAGGCGCTGCGAAAGAAGAGGGAGGAGGACGAACTGGTTTGTAGAGGCCACATTCTCAACACACTGTCGGATCGTTTATACGATCTATTCACATAAGAGAAGTCACCAAGAAAAATTTGGAAGACGTTGGAGAACAAATACAAGGCTAAAAAGCAAGGATCATATAAGTTTCTTATTAAGAAATTATTTGATTTTACTATGGATGATAGTTCTCCCATTCTCGACCAGGTTTAAGAATTCCAAATTCTCGCTAATAAACTTCGGGATCTCAAGATTGTTGTTTCCGATGAGTTGTTAGTGGGGGATATTATTTCCAAACTTCCTGAAAGTTGGCATAAATACATGAAGGAACTTCTTCACACAACAGAAGACTTCAACCTTGAACAACTTCAGAAACATCTCCGAATCGAAGAAGAAACTCGAATTCGGAAAAGAAACCTAGCAGGTCCTTCAACTTCTAAAGTGAACTTCGTGAATTACCAAGGTAGGGCGGGAAAGAAGAGGAAGTTCGATGAAACCGGTTCCAATCCAAACGGTGCTACCAAGAAGAAAACGAAGAATATGAAATGTTACAATTGCGGCAAGAAGGGACATATAAAAAACGAATGCAACAAGCCTAAGGTTCAGAATGGGAATTCCAAAGACAAGCCTAACGGAAATTCCAAACAGGCTAATGTCATTGAGAGTTCAATTTCTGAATTAGTCGCCATGGTTTCCGACATGCATATTGGCATGATTACGGAATTGAACATGGCGTCTGAAGATGCTTCTCAAGATTGGTGGTATGATTCTGGTGCTACTGTCCATGTTTGTAACAACATGTCATTGAAAATCCTGCAGGGATCTAATCCCTGAGGTAGAGACGTAGGTCCAAGTGGACTGAACTCTATAAATCACTTGTCTTCTGCATTTTCAGTTCATTCATTTTCATAGCTTTTGCAGCACACAAAAACTGTTTATTTTTTCAAGGGTTTGAACTTGTTTTCAAGGCCTTGAAAAAGGCATACTTTCTCTAGAATTTCTGCATTTTCTTCAGAGGCTTGAACTAGCTTTCAAGTCCTTGAAATTCATTGTTTGCACAAGTTTTCATCTTCCTAGCAAGTTTTGCAAAAAGTTGGCATACTCTATTCAACCCCCCCTTCTAGAGTATCTTATCTGCTTATACATCTGCATACTCACACTTTCAAGATGGTTTGATATCTTTCACTAGTAATCACGACTCTAAATGTGAAATTTGCATACAAACGAAAATGACTAAGAAATCTTTCCCAAGTGTGGAAAGAAAAACCCAACTTCTAGAACCTGTGCATTCAGATATTTGTGAATTAAATGACATAGTTACTAGAGATGGTAATAGATATTTCATAACATTTATTGATGATTGTTCTAGATATACCTATATTTATTTTATGAAAACTAAGGATGAGGCCTTTGACAAATTTAAGTGTTATTGTTGGAATTGTGACATAGAGACAATCAATTTATTGTGACAAATATGTGGATTTACGATTCATTATGTTATCGATATGGAGATATGTTAACATAAATAAAGTCCTTAAAATATAAGTGTTATATTCTTTAAATATCCCTAGGCGATTATAATGATTAATAGGACAATCATCGATAGACTAGTATGGGGTTTGATTGATATGGAGATATCATGATCCAACACATGGGTATGCATTAGGAGTAATGACATACTGGATTGACCCATCTCCTAGAAGGCTACATACAAGTTATGTAAAGTCACAAGTGCTTCTCGTGGTGAAACGGTATTGTCATCCTTAGACTTGAAGTCACTAGATTGTCTAGTTGTGGATTATTGTGATTTTAGTAGAGTCAAATGCTACACCGTAACTGGGTAGCTATAAAGGCGTGTACCGGATACAATAAGAAGCGAGCTTAGAAATCGAAGATAGAATTTTTCCCTCCCATATAACAGGAGTAAATATCCTAGGCCACTCGAGGGATAGTGCTTATAGAATGTCTGGCCAGACTCAAATGAATCAATATAGGATATTGATGTTATTTGCACGAATAAGGCTATTCCCAAGATCGAGAAACTATGTATTGGATATACGAGTGTGACTTGTATGTCTCGTTTCCAATCCGGATATGGGGACAAAGGGATGAGACAATTACTTGCACAAGGTTTGTCAAAGTGATGACTATTCCTATTAGTTGGGTGGCATGGATGTGTTGCTAGATACCGCTCCATGTTAGTAACTGTTACTACCAACTAAGTAGGAACCTATGGGGTCACACTCCATATGGATCAAACTAGACTTGGGAATTAATTAATATGATTAATTAATTAGAAAGATCAAAGCGCAACCACTTGCAAACTTAGTAGGACTAATTTGCATGGTGGACAAATCCATGTATAGACATGATTAGGATTTGCCAAAGTGGACTAATTCATGTAGAGACATGATTAAGACTAATTTGCAAATAGAACTAATCCATGTATTGACATGATAAGGACTATTTTGTAAAAGGGACTAATCCGAACTTGAGTAGGATTAGGAGAGGGCCTTTAGGTAGTTAACAAGGAGTTGTTGGACTATATAAAGGATGCTCCTAGCTTCCTTCCTAGAATTAATGCTCATAACATTACTTGAGTAGGAGAGAAAGTAAGGAGAGAGAGCAAGACAAACACCCAAGGCCGAAGCCCTAGGGGTCGTCCGCCCCTCACCCCATCGGCCAAAAGATAGGCGGCCGAAGCCCTCTTTTGGTCTCCTTTGAATGATTCTTCTTCATCCTTCTTCCATTGGTTGCTAGCACACGACGTGGAGGAATCTAGAGCTTGATCCTAGGAGTTTATCAACCGTAGAGACGTGAAAATATTCGCGTTAGAAGTCATCACAGGAGACCTCCAAGGTATGTAACATAATTTCCTTACCATCGTTATGATTCTCTTCCTGTGATCCTTGGAGGGTATTGAATGGATACATTATATTTTTCCGCTGCGTATCCATGATCAAAACCCAACAGTGGTATCATAGCCACAGGTCGTAGAGCATAAACGTGGTTTATGTGTTACGTTTTGATAGTTTTACACCTTAAATTTATTATTTATCGCGTAAAACAGTACAAATCAAGCATATGATGCAATTTGTCAATAATCAAACAAAACAAGACCTAGTTTTTGCATTGGATGCATGAATTAGTGAGTTTGAGAAATTTTAGGATCTTTGATCTAGGGTTTGGGCATCCTATTGAAAGGAGTTCTTTTCAAACAAGGAAACAACCAAACTTGGTCACCAAGCAAGGGAGTTGTTTTGGAAACAACTCCCATGGAAGGTTCGGCCCCCCCAAAGGAACCGCCCCTCCTTGCTTGCCGCCCAAGTAAGGGACGAACTAGGGACCGGGGCACCCCTAGCCCACGGCCTAGCCGTGTGGGCTAGGGGTCGGCCGGCCCAAGGCCTTGGAGGTCCTCTTTGGGGTTCAGGTAATTAGATTGTTGGGCCCCTTGGACCGTTTTAACCCTAGAAAATTCCTGAAATCAGTTAAAATTGACCGAGCGCGTTAAAATTGGATTTTAACTGTTTATGTGCAAATCGCATGGTGATTGGATATGGACCTAGGATGTGGTTTGGTGTGATTGTTTAATTTTTGTGGTTTGGTTTACGGCCTGCGAGCTGATCAATTTGTTGTAATAATTAATTAGGGTTTTATGGCCTGCGAGCCATTTTTTTCTCAACTTGTGAGATTTATTTTATTTGGTATAGTTGTTAGCTAGTGCTAGATAGAATATATTGTTAGCCAAGATTGAAGAAAAGAAGCCCAAAACCAAAGGAAGCCACAAAAGATGGAGCATGGAGCATGGAGCATTCCACATGACTATGAAGGATGGACCATGAAGACGCATGGAGATGTGTTTGCTTTTAGGGTTCATAGATAATTCAATTGGCTTGGAATTATCTTAGTCTAGAAAAGTCCATATCCACATCACGTTTTATTTTTGTGGTTTTTTATTTTATTGTCTTATTATTTTGTGGTTGGTGTATGGATGATGCATGCAATTAGGATAATAAGATAATCAGACAACCCGGATCTATTATTTAGAGTTGTGCCCAAACTCAAATAGATAAATTAGTTGATATGGATCAACAAAACAATTAAAATTGAATTTGAAAATCCCTCAAAATTCAAATATTGCGTTTTGTCTTCTCGTTATTTAAACACTCATCATCATCATGTTTTCCCATGATCGTGCGTGCCAAATCATGGCGACTTGGTTAATAATGATGTGGTGCGATGACACACCTCGTGGCAAATGTTTAAGTAAGAGGTTGGGCGCAACTAGGTGTTTAATATGATTAAAACCTAGAGACAATCAATTGGAATTATCCATGTAGATGGATAAATAAGGAGTTACTTTCCCAATTGAACCAAGAGTTGCATAAGCGATGCAATTGGAATTGTTCCTACCTAAAGTAGTCAAATTATGGGTAACTTGCCAAAGCAAGCTCATAAGGAGATGAAACATGGATCTTGGCCCACTAGAAAATATAAGGATATTTTCCGCATTAATATCTTGTGGGTTATTAATCCGTAGAAAAATAGTGGGAGCTATGTTTAACAATTTAAATACTTGTTAAATATAGTTAAACGTCACAAACTTTGTAGAATACTATTGTGTTGGATGCCCATGGCATTAAACAAACAAAACGCGACTTTATCTATTTTCTATACTGGTATAAAAATCTAGAATTGTTCTCAAATAGAAGAAAATTGTTGTATCGTAGAACATAAAGTTCTCTTCCAACCAACTACCAAAACACACTAAAACCTAATGGAAGGAACATCAAAGAATGGTTCCTTGGATGTGACTTTCCTCATGTTAGCTACCATGAACTCTGAGCTTTGGAAGCAAGAAGAGAACATGGAGGCGTATGATATGATCATACATTGAAAGAAGCTCTTTCAAAGAGCGAGCTAGACATGAAAGGTTTTGAGTGTTGCTCCACGTTGCGTTCTCTTGCTTAGCACTCGACATGATCGAGATTTATCAAGCTCGTGCGTGCCAAAGCAGGGCGAATTGATTCATCAAGATATGACGGGTCGACACTAGTTAGTAGCGTGTGACTGCCAAAGCAAGAGGTAAAACACAACTAAGTTATTTCAATGGGATTGAAAGCTTAGATTTTGGGTGTTATCTATGAGATAGATAAAGAATAAAAGTTATTCCCAAGTGGCCAAGAATTTCATTGAATGCAATTATAGTTTTGTTCAAAAGATATTTAATCAATATGATTGAAAATAACTAAACAAAACACTAATAATCGGCATGGGCAAAGCTGTTAATGGTTAACAGCATGGGTAAGGGCAAATGGTTTGCGCCGACCCCATGGGTATAAAGCAAGCATGTTGCTAAAACTAAGTTGCTTTTAAGTCCCATAGGTGGTGTAGAGGAAGAAAGACTACCCAAAGTACCTGGAAGTACGTATTAAAGGAATTATGAATTCCGATTTGGGTATTTTTGTTATAGAAATCAATGTGTCTATCTCATCATCATGAGTATATGATACTAGATGAGGATCTCACATTTATAGAAATGTGGAGGATCTCAAGAGATGAAGACAATTGGATAAGTAAGAAATAAACCTACACGTGGGGCAATGAAGCAAGGGGTTGCTAAATTAGCCGTAGGGAATTATTTCTACCTTTATGAAATTTTTTATGAATTAGACAAAAGTGATTATGTCCCTGCTATGAGTAGGATCATTATCATAGTTTCTTGTTTGGACAAGAAAGCTCCTTATCATAATGAATGACAAATGTTATTCCAATTATTCTGATATGCATTATTGTAATGCAATTTTGTCTAAGAGGATTGTATATCCTTGATCATGATAGTTTCATCTATAACATTAATACCTACAGGTTTGCATATAATGATATGAACTTCACTTATCTTTAGCATTATCGTTTAGGCCTAATAAATAAGAGATACATATCTAGAACTCCATGAGGATGGATTTCTGGAACTCATTTGATTATTGAATCACATGAGACATGTAAGACTTATTAGGCAAATATATGATCTTTTGGGAATCATACATATTGATGTATGAAGGCCGCTAAGCAAAAATACTAAAGATGGTTTTCAATACTTCATCATATTTACTGATGGGATCAGAGAAATATGGCTTTGTGTATCTTATGAAGAAACAAATCAGAATCCTTTGAATTGTTCAAAGAATTCAGGAATGAAGTAGTGAACCAGCTTGGCAAAAGTATTAGGGCTCTACGATTGGATCGTAGAGGAGAGTGCTTGAGCCAAGAGTTTGACAAGAATCTATGGGAGTGTTGGATATGATCCAAAACTCGTTCCACCTAGCACGCCACATGGGTTTGGCGTGTCTAAGAGGAGATTTCGGACCTTGTAGGACACGGTTCGGTCCATGATGAGTCAAACAGAACTTCCAGTTTGCTTTTTGGGGCTATGTTCTAATTACAACAAATTTTGCCCTTAATCTTGTTCCATCAAAACGGATTATGAAAAACACCATATGAGATATGGACCAGGAAGTGTCCTAGTATGTCATTCATAAAGATTTTGGGTTATGAAGTTTATGTAAAATAGTTTACAAATAATTTGGACCCAAGTCGGATAAATTTTTTGTGCGATATCTTGAAAAGGATATTATTTCTACAACCTAATCGATATCAAATTGTTTGTTGCTCAAACGGATATGTTTCTGGATAGAGATTGTCTCTAAAATAAACAGTGGGAGGACAATAGAACTTAAAGAAGTTCAAAAACAACAACAGAACATTGATCCTTTTGATGGAACATGAGCAGGATCACATGGTGTTGTGGAGCAACCTACTCAGATAATACAAGAACCTCGTAGTTCAGGTAGGATATTTCGAGGGACTAGAGAAAAAAGGATTTCTCATAAAACCGTGATATATTGCTCATCGAGATGAGCCTACAACCTATGAGATGGTCACGTGTGGGCCATACTCTCAGAAATGGCTGGGAGCCATGGGATACAAATTGGAATCCATGTATACCAACAAAGTATGGACTTTGGTGGAACCACCTAAAAGGTGCAAGTAGGTTATGAGGAAACCAACATGGATGGTAATATGATTACCTTTAAGGGACAATTGGTTGGGTAAGGATTTCCTGTGAGTTCATAGTATGGACTATGACGAAATCTTTCCCAGTTGTGATGCTTAAATCCATTCATATCTTGCTTGTAGAAATCTATCTATAAATTGAGTCAAGCTTCTTGGAGTTGGATTCTTCAAATTTATGATGCAATCAAAGGAGAATGGTTCCATCAAAATTGAATGAGACTTGTGTTTACAAGAAGGTTAGTGGGAGCATAATTATGTTTCTGGTCTTGTATGTGGGGACATACTAATCATTAGGAATGATATCCCTACTTGGCAATCTTACGTACATTGACTAGGGAATTGATTTTCAAATGATGGACTTATGCAAAACAACCAATAGAGATCTATGGAGATAGATCAAGATGGTTGTGCGGCTTAATTCATAGTACATAAATTGACAAAGGTGTTGAAATGATTCAACATGTATAGAATATGGATTCTACGTATGTCACATGGAGTTGGTCTTGTGAAGACTAGTTGTCTTTCCAATTAGATTGGAAGGGGCCATATGAATGAGATTCATGAGATACGCCATATTATGTATTAGGCCAGATGTGTCATATGGTATGACACAAAGATACTAATTAAATCTTTGTGAGCGTCACTGGATAATTATCAAGATTATCATTAAGTACTTGAGAAGAACTAAATGATTAATTCTTGATAAATGGAGGATAGGAAGAGTTTGCTGTAAGGGGTTACAGTGATGCGAACTTCAAATCTAACAAAGAAGATTCAGATTATAAGTCGAGTTTTATGTTTTGCCCTAGTGGATGCGACTGTGAACTGGAAAGGTTCCACGCAAGAATCAGTCACTGATTCTAAGATAGAGGACTGAGTAAATTACTGCATAAGATGCACTTACTCAGAATATTCAAACCCAATCAAATTGTTGATGGAGGAGATGTGAATATTTGCAAGGTACCAGCAGACGTCTCGCCCCTCCGCAGTGTAAGCGTGGAAGGCCGCGCTAGATCAATAGGCATACGATGCAGGCGATTGACTCTAGTGCAAGTGGGATACTGTTTGAAATTATTCCCTAGAGGCTATCGATTTATTGTGACAAATATGTGGATTTATGATTCATTATGTTATCGATATGGAGATATGTTAACATGAATGAAGTCCTTAGAATATAAGTGTTATATTCTTTAAATATCCCTAGTCGATTATAATGATTAATAGGACAATCTTCTATAGACTAGTATGGGGTTGGATTGATATGGAGATATTATGATCCAACACATGGGTATGCATTAGGAGTAATGACATACTGGATTGACCCATCTCCGAGAAGGCTACATACAAGTTATGTAAAGTCACAAGTGCTTCTCGTGGTGCAACGGTATTGTCATCCTTAGACTTGAAGTCACTAGATTGTCTAGTTGTGGATTATTGTGATTTTGGTAGCTTCAAACGCTACACCGTAACTGGGTAGCTATAAAGGCGTGTACCGGATACAATAAGAAGCAAGCTTAGAAATCGTAGTATACGTAGATAGAAATTGTCCCTCCCACATAACGGGAGTAAATATCCTAGGCCACTCGAGGGATAGTGCTTATAGAATGTCTGGCCAGACTCATATGAATCAATATAGGATATTGATGTTATTTACACGAATAAGGCTATTCCCAGGATCGAGAAACTATGGATTGGATATACGAGTGTGACTTGTATGCCTCGTGTCCAATCCGGATATGGGGACAAAGGGATGAGACAATTACTTGCACAAGGTTTGTCAAAGTGATGACTATTCCTATTAGTTGGGTGGCATGGATGTGTTGCTAGATACCGCTCCATGTTAGTAAACAGTTACTACCAACTAAGTAGGAACCTATGGGGTCACACTCCATATGGATCAAACTAGACTTGGGAATTAATTAATATGATTAATTAATTAGAAGGATCAAAGCGCAACCACTTGCAAACTTAGTAGGATTAATTTGAAAGGTGGACTAATCCATGAATAGACATGATTAGGATTTGCCAAAGTGGACTAATTCATGTAGAGACATGATTAGGACTAGTTTGCAAATAGAACTAATCCGTGTATTGACATGATAAGGACTATTTTGCAAAAGGGACTAATCCGAACTTGAGTAGGATTAGGAGAGGGCCTTTAGGTAGTTAACAAGGAGTTGTTGGACTATATAAAGGATGCTCCTAGCTTCCTTCCTACAATTTATGCTCATAACATTACTTGAGTAGGAGAGAAAGCAAAGAGAGAGAGCAAGACAAACACCTAAGGCCGAAGCCCTAGGTGTCGTCCGCCCCTCACCCCGTCGGCCAAAAGAGAGGCGGCCGAAGCCCTCTTTAGGTCTCCTTTGAATGATTCTTCTTATTCCTTCTTCCATTGGTTGCTAGCACACGACGTGGAGGAATCTAGAGCTTGATCCTAGGAGTGGATCAACCGTAGAGACGTGACAATATTCGTGTTAGAAGTCATCACAGGAGACCTCCAAGGTATGTAACATAATTCCCTTACCATCGTTATGATTCCCTCTCTGTGATCCTTGGAGGGTATTGAATGGATAAATTATATTTTTCCGCTGCGTATCCATGATCAAAACCCAACAGTTATAAAGCTGAAGTTGAGAATCTCATGGAAAGGAAAATTAAAACTCTTCGTAGCGATAGAGGTGGCGAATATTTTCCTCATGAGTTTTCAGCGTTTTGTGAAGAGAATGGTATTGTAGATAAAAATAGTGCACCATACACGCCAAAACAAAATGTTTTGGCTGAGAGGAAGAATAGGACGCTAGTAGATATGGCAAATTCTATGCTCTTGAACGCGAAATTAAAATCCTCTTTGTGGGGTGAGTTATGACTCTTAATGAAGTTGCATTATGATCGGAAAAACACTGATAATTTACGTACCCATTCTAGGATGATCAGTGTAAAATATACGAGGGTGAGTTAAGACTCTTAATGAATTTCATCTCTTCTAGGTAACATAGATACCAAGAAGATAAAACTTCAACTATATAAACATGAGAAGTTTAGTCGATTCTAACAAAAAGTTTTGGGGTTTACTTTTGTAAACGTTCATGAATCGAGGATCGACCACATGGCTTAAGGTGCTAAAATATTGTGAACTACTCACCGGAACTGGATAGATTTATGTGTGTGATACTTCCGCTTCTAATTCAAGATTCGAGAGACCCCTTCTTGTATGCATAGATCTATCACGATTGAACTGGAATTTACAAGCTATGTGGGGGATTGTTGAAGATAGCTTGTAAAAGTTTGAACTAATTTGTCCCACACCTTGGAAAATGAAGTTATTGTGCACTTTATACATGGAAACTCATTAATGGTATTTAACTGAGTTATCATATAGAGTGGTTATCCTCTACAACTCGCACAAGCGCGCGCGCGCAAGGCTCAATGTGGCGCTTTAGTGGCGCTTTTGTAGGCGCACTTAGGCGCACTTAGGGAACGTGTGGCGTGTGTTTAACTAATAACTATTTTCCATTTTTATTTTGCTGGCGGTTATGGCAGTTATTTTTTGGTTGGTGAAGGGATGTGTTGTTATAAATAGTCACAACTGTTACGAACAAACACACCCTTTCATTCATGATATTTCGTGTACTATAGATAAGCCAAACACCCTGCAGATTCTATATCAGTTTTCAATCACAGTTTCACAGAGAATTCTACAGAACTTCTGCAAATTGCTGGTTGTAGAACCGACGTGACTTTTTGTATCCTCGAGGGGAATCGCCACAACCCAACAGCATAGTGGGGGCGATTTATCCCTTAAAGAAAACGTTCATCGTGCCTCAAGTCATGTTTTCTTCCATCATCCATTATACTCGGCGTAAAGAATTTAAGGGATAAATCGTACAACAATGGAGACTGGAGGAAAGACTGCAACTTTCAAGATGATGAATCAAGACTTCGTCAAATTGGACCGGTTTGATGGCACCAATTTCACCCGTTGCCAAGAAAAGTTGATGTTTCTACTCACTGCATTGAAGGTGGCATACCTTCTGGACAAAAGTTTGCAGCCAATACCAGAACCAAAAGACTACGACACTGACGAATTAAAGACGCAGCGAAAGAAGAGGGAGGAGGACGAACTGGTTTGTATAGGAAACATTCTCAACACAGTGTCGGATCGTTTATACGATCTATTCACATCAGAGAAGTCACCAAGAAAAATTTGGAAGACGTTGGAGAACAAATACAAGGCAAAAAAGCAAGGATCATATAAGTTTCTTATTAATAAATTATTTGATTTTACTAAGGATTATAGTTCTCCCATTATCGACCAGGTTTACGAATTCCAAATTCTCGCTAATAAACTTCGTATTCTCAAGATTGTTGTTTTCTGATGAGTTTTTAGTGGGGTCTATTATTGCCAAACTTCCTTAAAGTTGGCATAAACACATGAATGAACTTCTTCACACAACAGAAAACCAAGGTAGAGCGGGTCCTTCTACTTCTAAAGTGAACTTCGTGGATGACCAAGGTAGAGCGGGAAAGAAGAGGAAGTTCGATGAGACTGGTTTAAACGGTGCTACCAAGAAGAACAAGAAGAATATGAAATGTTACAATTGCGGAAAGAAGGGACATATAAAAAAGGAATGCAACAAGCCTAAGGTTCAGAATGGGAATTCTAAATACAAGCCTAACGGAAATTCCAAACAGGCTAATGTCATTGACAGTTCAGTTTCTGAATTAGTCGCCATGGTTTCCGACATGCATATTGCCATGATTATGGAGTTGAACATGGCGTCTGAAGATACTTCTCATGATTGGTGGTATGATTCTGGTGCTACTGTCCATGTTTGTAACGACATGTCGCTTTTTGTGCATTATGAAGAGACTCCCAATGAACGTGAAGTTCTTATGGGAAATCACAATGCAACCAAGGTTCTCTAAAAGGGAAATATCCAAATACAATTCACTTCCGGGAAGAAATCGACCCTGCATAATGTTCTCTATGCTCCTGAAATTAAGAAGAATTTGGTGTCGGCTAATCTTCTTTGTAAGAACGACTGTAAGTCTGTGATTGAGGCTGACAATGTAATTCTATCTAAGGCGGGCATGTTTGTTGTAAAGGGCTATTCTTGTAATGGGATGTTTAATCTATCTATTAATGAAATAAATGCTAGCTCTATCTACATGATTGACTCTATTTCTTTATGGCATTCTCGTTTAGCGCATTTAAATTTTAGATCGTTGAAATTCATGCAAAAAGATGTGAAAGATCAGGTTGTGCAAGACTTGGAATAGTTCAGATATTTCAAGGCCTTGAACCAGCTTTCAAAGCCTTGAATCAGTCTGAGAGGGTTGAAAATAGTTTAGCTATTTTCAAGGCCTTGAAACTGGATTCAATTCCTTGAAACTGCTTAACCTGTATGCACACTCTCAGGGGGAGTTTTTCAGCAAACTCTCTGAGTTGATTTCCTGTTTCTCACTTTCATTTGCTTGATTCATTTTTATTAGATGATGAAAGACAAATTGTTCTAACATGTTTTGATTATAATATATCATCTGTTTGACCATGATAATGCAGGACATTTTGTTTCCAATATTTGCAGGATTGTTTCCTAAACTGAAGTTGTGTAGTTTTGGAAATAGATGACTATTTTGATCCTGTGATCAATTAGAGACTTATGACAGCTTCTCAGATTGGTTATGGATGATATCACAACAATATCTCTGGATATTGTGATCAACTATCCGTTGGATAAAGCTTTTAAAGATAGTCAAAGTTGTTGCTGAAAATATGGGAAGATTTGCAGAGCTTCAAACAGTTTAAATAGAGCTCACTTTGAAGCAACAAGATACGAGACTCAACGGGCAAAAACAAAAGAAGAGTTTCTAGATTTACAAAGCACCAAAGAAGAACATCAAACGCTCAATCCATTCCACAGAAGTTCACTGCATTTTTCACTCAGTTTTCTACTCTTAGTGTTCTTCTGTATTGAGCTGTATTGGTAGATAATTTATGTATTATCTCTACATCTATTCTCAAGTATTTTTCAAAGTGAACATAGATAATTATTAGTTAATCAGTTAGCTAGAGCAGGTACTAGACAGGTTTGGGAAAACCACAAGCTGTAACAAAGTAAGGGAACTCTCTGGGCTTGAGTTCTAGGGCTTAGCTTTTGATTAATAAGATTTGAGTTGAAAATCTTGCAGGGATCTAATCCCTGAGTAGAGACGTAGTTCCAAGTGCACTTAACTCTATAAGTCACTTGTCTTCTGCATTTTTCAGTTCGTTCATTTTCATATCTTTTGGAGCACACAAAATCTGTTTATTTTTTCAAGGGTTTGAACTTGTTTTCAAGGCCTTGAAAAATACATACTTGCTCTAGACTTTATGCATCTTCTTCAAAGGCTTGAACTAGCTTTCAAGTCCTTGAAATTCATTGTTTGCACAAGTTTTCATCTTCCTTGTAACTTCTACAAAAAGTTGGCATACTCTATTCAACCCCCTCCCCCCTTCTAGAGTATCTTAGCTGCTTATACAACAGCATACTCACACTTTCAATTGGTATTAGAGCTTGTATCACTGTATAAGATTTAACCATATGGAGATCTTGAGTACTGCAGGTGATGGTGGTTTCTCACAGGGAAGAGCTGCTAACAGACCTCCTCTATTCTGTGGAGAAAATTTTGCTCAGTGGAAAGCTCTTATGAAAATGTTCATTATTGATCAAGATTTAAAGCTTTGGACCATTATCCAAAATGGACCTCATACTTTTGACACAGAGAAAGATGGGATCAAAACTCCCAAAACAGAAGACTCACTCTCATCTTATGAATTAGAGCAATTTTCTAGGAACTACAAGGCTATTAACATTTTGTATTGTGCTTTGAGTACATATGAATTCAACAGGATCTCTGGATGCACAACTGCTAAAGAAATCTGGGATAAACTTGTGGTTACCTTTGAAGGAATCAGTCAAGTCAAGCAAACCAAGACCAACATTTATCTCAGATAATATGAGCTGTTCAAGATGAATGGAGATGATTCCATCAGAGACATGTTCTATAGGTTCACTGATATTGTCAACAACCTGACTCACTGGGAAAAAAATTTTCCAATGAAGAAAAGGTGAGGAAGATTCTCAGAAGTCTTCCAAAAGCAAAATGGGAACCAAATACTACAGCCATTGAAGAAGCTCAGAATCTCTCAACTTTACAACTTGATGAGCTACAAGGGAAAATTCCGACACATGAGATATCTATGAATGAAGTTGATGGAGAACTCCCAGATGGTCTCAAGAACATAGCTCTCAAAGCCAAATAAAATGAGAGAACAAGGAGCCTTGAAACTGAGGATGGTTATGATGAAGATCCAATTGCCTTAATTTCCAAAGCCTTGACAAGGATTCTCAAAATGCGGAAAAAATTTGGAAACAAAGATTTCAACAGAGAAAGGCATAGATCATCCAGCAGCAAGGATTATAAATGTAAGTCCTCTTCACAAAACAAATCAAAAGTTATGAATTGCTTTGAATGTGGCGATGCAGGACACTTGATAAGAGATTGTCCACATAAGAAAAGCAAGAGTTTTCAAAAGAAAGATCATGACAGAAGAAAGAAAGCCATGATAGAATCACGGATTGATTCAGATAGCTCTAGTGAATCTGAATCTGAGGAAGAACATGCCAACCTATGCTTCATGGCCAAGCATGATGAAATTTCTGAAAAGAACATCGAGGTAATGGTAAA
The DNA here is from genome assembly GCA_023055425.1 of Linanthus parryae. Taxonomy (NCBI): domain Eukaryota; kingdom Viridiplantae; phylum Streptophyta; class Magnoliopsida; order Ericales; family Polemoniaceae; genus Linanthus; species Linanthus parryae. The sequence goes on along the minus strand of JALGPY010000002.1, from coordinate 112,128,906 downwards.
TTGTCTGATTTCAAAACCAAAAGAAGCTCTTTCAGAATATCTCAGAACAATGCTTTTAAATGAGGAAGATTATCTGAAAGAGATTAGACTTTTGAAAGAAAAATTTCGTAAGCAAGCAAAAGAAAATTTACAACTTGTAACCCTAAATCATGATATTGAAATCTCTCAAAATAAATCTGATAGTGATTTCAAGGCCTTGAAAACCAGTTTCAAAGCCTTGAAAACACAAGTCAAGGAAGTAGTCACTGAAAACTCATCGGCGAGTGACAACCTTGTTAATCTAAGACATCAGGTTGATGAATTAGAGAAACAAAAGACTAATCTTACTGAGAAACTTCAAGATTCTGAATTGGTCAAAGTCAAGCTTGCTGGATCAGAACACAAGTTGAACTTGATTCTTGGAGGAAGCTCTCAGTCAGTTCACAAAGCTGGTATTGGATTCAATCCAAACTTCCCAAGAAGACACAATACTAGATTTGTGAAAGATGAAAACAAAACTTCTGCTACATGTCATTACTGCTACAAAACAGGTCATGTTAAGATGACTTGTCCTTTTAGAAGAAGAGACCCTCACATAATGAGGAACACTTTTCCTTTTCAACTCAAATGACAAGTTAAGCAGATTTGGGTTCCTAAAGGGGTTAGGCCACCTAACATGGTTGATCCTTAATATGAATCCAAATTCCACACTTGGTCTAACAGCTGGGTAAGGCAGTGATTGGTGTTTGCAGGTTGTCACCAATGTCAAAGAACGGAAGTGGTTCATGGACAGTGGGTTCTCAATACATATGAGTGGAAAGAGATCTCTATTCTCATAATTGAAGGAGCAATCAGAAGGTTCAATAACACTTGGTGACAAAGGCAAATGCGATATCCTTGGTATTGGAAAATTTGGTACAAATTCTGAAAATTTTATTTCTGATGTTTATCTAGTTGAAGGTATGAAATTTAATTTGCTTAGTGTATCTCAGCTTTGTGATAATGGAAACAAAGTTATTTTTGATAAATAGAAGTGTGTGGTGCAAAATGAGAAATCCGAAGATTGCATTCTCACAGCCTCTAGATCAAATAATGTTCATACTTTTCAGACTAAAAAAGTTGCAGGTGAAAGTTTGAAGTGTCTCAAGGCCTTGAAAGAAAATTCAAAGCTTTGGCACAGGAAACTTGGTCATATCAGTTTGCACACTTTGAACAAGTGTATTTCGAAATACTTGGTAAGAGAATTGCCATCCATCAAGTTCAAATAAGATGAAATGTGCAAAGCCTGTGCACAAGGCAAGCAGACCAGAAGTTCCTTCAAGCCAAAGAAGTTTGTAAGTACAACGAGACCTATTGAATTACTTCATATGGATCGCTGTGGTCCTATGAGGACTCCTAATCCAAAAGGTTAAAGGTATATGCTAGTTTTTTTAGATGATTTTCCTAGATATACTTGGGTTATGTTTCTCAAAGAAAAATCTGAAGCACTCTCTGAATTTTCAAAGCTTTGAAGAGAACTTCAAAACTTGAAAAACCTACCTGTAGCTTAAATTTGAAGTGATCATGGTAGAGAATTTGATCAGTTAGAATTTGATTTATTCTGTGATAAGCGTGGTATTACTCACAACTTTTCTGCTCCAAGAACTCCTCAACAAAATGGTGTTGTTAAAAGAAAGAACATGACTCTTGAAGATATGTCAAGAACAATGCTTCTTGAGAACAAGTTGCCAAAACATTATTGGACAGAAGCTGTGAATACAGCAAACTATATTTTGAATAGGTGCTTGATTAGACTCATTCTGAAGAAGACCCCCTATGAACTATTCAAAGGGAGGAAGCCAAACATTTCATACTTCAGACCCTTTGGATGTACTTGTTTTATTCACAACAATGGAAAAGACAACCTTGGTAAGTTCTATGCAAGAAGTGATGAAGGTATATTTCTTGATTACTCTCTGAATAGCAAAGCTTATAGAGTTTACAATAAAAGAACCAAACTAGTGGAAGAGAGCATTCATGTTATTTTTGATGAAAGCTATGATGGTTTCTTTGAGTGAAAGTTTTGCAGACTTGAATTTGAATAAGCATGAATCAGAGGAAGAGACTGAGAATCCATTTGGATTCAAGAAAGGTTCAGAAGAAAATAGAATACATTTTCAAGACCTTGAAAATGGTGTTCAAGGCCTTGAAAGTAAACCTCAAAGCCTTGAAAAAATATTATCAGAAGGATTCAAGTGACAAAGCCACTACTTCAAGACCAGAGAAGGTCTATGGGGAACCTAAACCATGGTCTCCAAGAAAGAGATTCAAATATCTCTCATCCCATCCAGCTGATAATATCATATCAGATCCAACCACTGGTACACAAACTAGATCACAGTTGAAGAACTTATGTGCTTTTAATGCTTTTATTTCTCTTGTAGAACCAAAGACTGTGAAAGAAGCTTTACAAGAAGCAGACTGGATCATTGTTATGCAAAGTGAACTCAATGAGTTTGAAAGGAATAAGGTTTGGAACCTGGTTCCTGCACCTTCAAACCACTCTGTCATTGGTACCAGATGGGTATTCAGAAATAAGTTGGATGAAAGTGGAAATGTGATCAGAAACAAAGCAAGGTTACAAGGTTGATACAAAAAGTACTTCAGGAACTTGCCAATTCATTGGATCATCATTAATCAGTTGGCATTCCAAGAAACAGAATTCAGTTGCTCTATCAACAGCTGAAGCTGAATATATAACTGCAGGAGCATGTTGCTCACAAGTGTTATGGATTTCTCAACAGCTAAGAGACCTTGGATTTGACTTCACGGGCATACCTATTAAGTGTGACAACACTAGTGCAATTTCAATTACAAAGAATACAGTGCAACACTCAAGAACCAAGAACATTGATGTCAGACACCACTTCATCAGAGATCATGCTGAGAAAGGTGATATTGTTCTTGAATTTGTTGCTACTAACATGCAAATTGCATATATCTTCACTAAACCATTAGCAGATGAAAGGTTCTCAGCTCTAAGATTGGAATTGGGAATGCTAAATAAAGATGCATTGGTTTAGGGGTAGCATCAGGTAAGAACGGTAAGATTTATATGTTTCCAAAGGTTTGAACTGAGTTTCAAAGCCTTGAAAATCAGTTCAAAGCCTTGAATATTACTTTTTGCAGTGTTACGGTTTTTCAAGACCTTGAAAGCCTTTTCAAAGCCTTGAAAATAAGTCTGCTACACTGATAGTCAATAATCTTGGATCATTCTGTACGGGTGATATCACTGTAGATATTTGCGTAATATAGCCCCTACCCTTTTCAAAATTTGATTTAGCCAAAAATAGTATTAGTATATTCTATTTTCTAACGGCATAAAAGTTTTGAAATTTCTCTGATCATTGCAAATCTTTTGAGATCAGAGAGATACTAGTTTCCTTTTTAAAATCCAACTCTTTCAGTACTTATCCTCTTCTCTTCTTCTTCATTCTGTATCACTCCACCTCTCTCTATTCTTCTCCCAAACCCTAATGAGCACAAGAAGAGCCTCAGAAAGAATCAAGATGGCTGGAGGTTCAAAACCTGTCTCAAAGAAGAAAAGAAAAGCAGCTGTGAATGAGGTTCAAGAAGTCAGTGGGGACTCTAGCTCCAGAACTCCTAGTGCAGAGGCAGTTCAAGATCTTCCTCCTCCAAAAAATAAGGTCATGAAGGTTACAACCTCTTCTTCATAAAAGCAAAAGAAGCAAAAAGCTGTTACAGTAAAGCAACCAGAAACAGAGCCTACTAGTTCAAAGAAGGTGAAGAAGAAAGCAACTCAGGCAGAAAAGGGGAAAGGAAAGGTGATAGAAGAACAACCAGAAGGACAATTAGAGAAGGCACTACAGATCTATTCACAAGCCTCAACAAAGAACATAGCACCAGATGAGACCTGGTTTGTCTCAAACATCTCTAATGGTCAGTGGTTAGATGGTTTTGCTTCAAGATCTATTGGTTTCTGCAGTTTGGTTAATAAGAATGTGTTGGAACACATGAAACTTAAGTGCATCTCTATGTTGAAGAAGAGTTCTTTGTGATGTATGATGAATCCTGGAGAATTAGTCTACCCTAGACTCACCAGACTCTTCTACCTGAACTTGACCCAAGTTAAGAGAACTGCACACTTGGTGATCAAATCTAAAGTTGCTGGGATAGTAATTGAATTGGATTACTCTGAGTTTGCCAATGTGTTAGGATTTCCAAAGAGGTATGATACTAGCAACCATCCACCAAAGTCAGAAACCCTGAAGCTAGCCAAAAAAGAGTTCTTTCTTCCAAACATCTCAACCTCATCCAAACAGTTAACACATTCTGTGTTGAATGTTGAGGCCAAAATCTTTCATACCATAATGGTTAGGTGTATCTTTCCCAGAAATCACTCTAGAAAATTGGTGACTGAGAGAATGCTGCACATCATGTAACTGGTTATGCATGGCTATGAGATTGATCTTCCAAAACTAGTGATTGAACACATGATCTTTAGCCTTACCAGTAAAAGGATTCACCCTCTGCCCTATGCAAACTTTCTCACTTTGTTCATTGAAAACTTTGAGATTCCAACTACTGGAGAGGAATCAGTCACATTTGGATTTGGGGTACTCAATGAGAAAGCCTTTGAGAACATTGGAGTTGTGTAGACAAAAGAGAAAGTTTGGAAACTTTACTCAGACTTGACTGAAGCAGAACTAGGTGAAAAGAAGTTTTCTAAGCCCATGACCTTGACTCCCACTTCAAGTCAGACTACTCAGCCAACAGAAAATCAGAGACTTGGTTTGGAGTTGGACATGGAAGATGTCAAAGCAACTGTTTTTGGACTGGAAAGTTATTTGGGGCAAGTCAAGTACATGGTGGAAAGCATATTCAGAAGCATGACTTTTCTTGATGTTCCTGAGGATGCTGAAGGTACAAAGAAAGAAGACTCTGACAAGGATTTGCCTAGTGTGCATTCAGACCAGGAAGAAGTTAATCCAGTATCAGATAAGGGAAAGCAGGTAGCAGAACAGGCATCACAGGGAGAAGATGAAGCCAACAGCCCTGACTCAGATGAACTGCTGATTACCTTGAAGAAGAAAAAGAAATATCCAAAGGCTGCTGAAAAGGACAAGACTGAAGAAACAACTGTTGCTGATGGGAATGCAGAGGAACAGGAAGAGTAGGACAAGACTGATGAAGAAGACAATGATAAAGAGGAAGGAGATCAGGAAGAAGATGAAGATACAACCCCTTAATCATGCCTACTCTTTCTTCCCATTCTCTATTCTTCAAAGTTTTTCTATAAAGTTTTCAAAATATTTCAGACACTTGATCCAACATCTTCTATCTTTTTGATGAAAGTCAAAAAGGGGGAGAAACTCTAGGTTTTTAGTTCTTCGGTTTATTTGGTTTATTTGCTGAAACTGTTTAAGATTTTGTTGGTATTATGAATAAGTTGGATCTTTTTGGAAATACTGTGTTATAAGTTGTGAACTAATCAGTTTATTTTGTAGAGACTAAGGATCAAACAAAATTTGGTTTTGTCTGTCATCAAGGGGGAGATTGAAAGATTAGTTTGTGCAAGACTTGGAATAGTTCAACTATTTCAAGGCCTTGAACCAGCTTTCAAAGCCTTGAATCAGTCCCAGAGGCTTGAAAATAGTTTAGCTATTTTCAAGGCCTTGAAACTGGCTTCAAAGACTTGAAACCGCTTAACCTGTATGCACACTCTCAGGGGGAGTTTTCTGCAAACTCTCTGAGTTGATTTCCTCTCTCTCTTTCATATGCTTGATTCATTGTTATTAGATGATGAAATACAAATTGTTCTAACATGTTTTGATCATAAGATATCATCTGTTTGACCATGATAATGCAGGACATTTTGTTTCCAATCTTTGCAGGATTGTTTCCTAAACTAAGGTTGTGCAGTTTTGGAAATAGATGACTATTTTGATCCTGTGATCAATCAGAGACTTATGACAGCTTATCAGATTGCTTATGGACGAGATCAAAATAATATCTCCGGAGATTGTGATCAACTATCCGTTGGAGAAAGCTGTTAAAGATAGTCAAAGTTGTTTCCTAAAAATAGGAAGTTGTATAGGAAGTTGTTGCTAAAAATTTGGGAAGCTTTGCAGAGCTTCAAACAGTCTAAATAGAGCTCACTTTGAAGCAACAAGATACGAGACTCAACGCGCAAAAACAAAAGACAAGTTTCTGGATTGACCTAGCACCAAAGAAGAACATCAAACTCTCAATCCATTCCACAGAAGTTCACTTAATTTTTCACTGCAGTTTGTTGAATAGATGCCCTAGGCAATCTAGTTTAGTATGAATTTATATTTGGCTAGAACATTCATTGTATTATTTATTGGATATTTAATATAATGAAGTCCTTATATTTACAATTGTGTTGTTTATCTTAAATATCCCTAGTCCAGTATAATTATTAATGGGACAATCATCTATAGACTAGTATGGGGTTGGATTGATATGGAGATATCATGATCCAACACATGGGTGTGCATTAAGGGTAATGACACACAGGATTGAACCATCTCCGAGAAGGCTACATACACGTTATGTTAAGTCACAAGTTCTTCTCGTGGTGCAATGGTATTGTCATCCTTAGACTTGAAGTCACTAGATATTCTAGTTGTGGATTATTGTGATTTTGGTAGCGTTAAACGCTTTACCATAACTGGGTAGTTATAAAGGCGTGTACCGGATACAATAACAAGCAAGCTTAGAAATCTTAGTGGACGTAGATAGAATTTGTACCTCCCACATAACGGGAGCAAATATCCTAGGCCACTCTATGGATAGTGCTTATAGAATGTCTGGCCAGACTAAAATAAATCAATATGGGATATTGATTTATTTGCACGAATAAGGCTATTCCCATGGATCGAGAAACTATGGATTGGATATACGAGTGTGACTTGTATGTCTCGTGTCCAATCCGGATATAGAGACAAAGGGATGAGACAATTACTTGTACAAGGTTTGTCGGATGACTATTCTTTTAGTTGGCTAGAATGGATGTTTTGCTAGAAACCGCTCCATATTAGCAAATTGTTGCTACCAACTAGATAGAACCTATGGGGTCACACGCTATATAGAGTTGAACTAGATTTGGTAATTAATTAATAGGATTAATTAATAGGATTAATTAATTAGAAGGATCACTTTGCAACACCTTGCAAACTTAGTAGGACTAATTTGCAAGGTAGGGACGAAACCGAATTCTAGTAGGACTAGAATGGGTCCTTTAGGTAGTTGGAAAGGATTTGTTGGACTATATAAAGGATGCTCCTTCCTTCCTTCCCACACTTATGACCTTTTGATCATAACTTGAGTGGGAGAGAACAAAAGGAGAGAGAGCAAGCAAGCAAGAGAGGCGCCCCCCCCCCCCCTTGTCGCCGCCCCATCCCGTCGGCCCAAACAAGGAGGCCGAAACCTCCTTGTTTCCCGCGTTGTGTGACTTCTTCCTCTTCCTCCATTCCAGGCTAGCACAAAGGAGTAGGAAGATATAGAATTCAACTCTAGGCGTGGATCAACTATAGAGAACGTGACACAATTCGCGTTTGAAGTCATCAAAGGAGAAACCCTAAGGTGTGTAATTGATTTCTTCCCTTACCATCGTTATGTCTCTTGACTTGTGATCCTTGGAGGGTATTGCATGGATTATATTTGTTTTTCTGTTGCGCATCCATGAACAAAACCCTACAATGGTATCAGAGCCACAGGTCGTAGAGCATAAATGTGGTTTATGTGTTACGTTTTGATAGTTTTACACTTTAAATTTATTGTTTATCGCGTAAAACAAGACAAATCAAACATATGATGCAATTTGTCAATAATCAATCATAACAAGACCTAGTTTTTGCATTGGATGCATGAATTAGTGAGTTTGAGAAATTTTAGGATCTTAGATCTAGGGTTTGGGCATCCTATGGAAAGAAGGAGTTCTTCCCATACAAGGAAACAACCAAACTTGGGCACCAAGCAAGGGAGTTGTTTTGGAAACAACTCCCAAAGGAGGTTCGGCCCCCTAGGCGACCGCCCCTCCTTGCTTGCCGCCCAAGCAAGGCTCGGCCTAGGGGTCGAGGCAGCCCTAGCCCGCGGCCTAGCCGCGTGGGCTAGGGGCCGGCCGGCCCAAGGCCCTTTGCGATCCTCTTTTTGGGTTCGGGCAATATGAGTGTTGGGCCCGATTGACCGTTTTAACCCTAGAAAATCCTAAAATCAATTAAAATTGACCAAGCGTTAAAATTGGATTTTAACTGTTTATGTGCAAATCCCATGGTGATTGGATAAGGCCTTAGGATGTGGTTTGATGTGAATGTTTAATTTTTGTGGTTTGGTTTACGGCCTGCGAGCTGATCAATTAATTGTAATAATTAATTTGGGTTTTATGGCCTGCGAGCCATTTTTTTTCTCAACTTGTGAGATTTATTTTATTTAGTATAGTTGTTAGCTAGTACTAGATAGAGTAGATTGTTAGCCAAGATTGAAGAAAAGAAGCCCAAAGCCAAAGGGAGCCACAAAAGATGGAGCATGGAGCATTCCACATGACTATGAAGGATGGACCAAAAAATGAAGACGCATGGAGATGTGTTTGCTCTTGGGGTTCATAGATAATTCCGTTGGCTTGGAATTATCTTAGTCAAGAAAAGGCCATATTCACATCACGTTTTATTTTGTTTTGTGGTTGTTTATTTTATTGTCTCATTTTTTTGTGGTTGGTGTATGGATGATGAATGCAATTAGGATAATAAGATAATTAGACAACCCAGATCTATTATTTGGAGTTGTGCCCAAACTCAAATAGATAGATTGGTTGATATTGATCAACAAAACAATTAAAAATTGAATTTAAAATCCCTCGAAATTCAGATATTGTGTTCTTTCCTTCTCGTTATTTAAACACTCATTATTATCATGATTTATCAAGTTCGTGCTTGCCAAAGCATGGCGACTTGGTTCATAATGATGGAATGCGATGGCACAAGCTAGTAATGTGCAACTGTTTAGATAATAGGTTGAACACAACTAGGCCATTAATATGATTATAACCTAGAGGCAATTAATTGGGATTATCCATACGGATGGATAAATAAGGAGTTATTTGCCCAATTGAACCAAGAGTTGCATAGAGATGCAATTGGAATTGTTCCTACCTAAAGTAGTCAAATTATGGGTTATTTGCCAAAGCAAGCTCATAAGGAGATGAAACATGGATCTTGGCCCACTAGAAAATATAAGGATATTTTCCGCATTAATATCTTGAGGGTTATTAATCCGTAGAAAAATAGTGGGAGCTATATTTGATAAACTAGCCATTATTGAATATAGTAAAAAATTTACAAATACTAAAACTTGCGTATTTTCCTTTTTGTATAATTCCAAATGGCAAACCACTCATCGAGTTCACAACATTCCCTACGATCTGTAATTGAGAAGGACAAGCTCTCATGAACCAACTTCCTTGATTGGTACAGAAACTTGAGAATCGTTCTCAAGCAAGAGAAGAAACTGTACGCAATAGAGGAGCATGTTCCAGAAGGTCCAGAGAACCAAACACCTGCAGCCTAAAGGCGTATCAAAAGCGTGTTGATGACGCTAATGATTCTGCCTACCTGATGCTATGCACCATGACTTCTGAGCTTCGGAAGCAACACGAAAATATGAATGCTGTCGATATGATCGAGCATCTGAAGCAGCTCTTCCAAGAGCAGGCAAGGGTTGAGCGGTATGAGGTCTCTTTTTTTTATTGAAGGGAAATAACAACAAAGTTCAGGAAACAGAAAGAAAGCAACAAAAGAAAGAGACCAAGAGAATAATTAGCTCTACTTGTGCTGCCCATGATATCAGCAATCAGGAGGCTAGCTAGCTCTGCTGGAGGGTTATCAATGATCACCACAGTTTCAGTTTGGTTCCTCCCCATTTTAGCAAGCGCATCAGCCACATGGTTAGCCGTTCGGGGAATGTGCTAAATCTCACAGTTACACAGTTGGATGAGCCTCTTGATCTCTCCAACAATCTGCCCGTACTGGAAGTTGGGGGGCAGCTGGGAAGCGCTGATGAAGTTGACTGCTTCGATGGAGTCGCATTCGATTATCACGTCTTTCTTGTTCTCCTCATAGATGATGACAAGTCCACGGTGAATCCCCCAAAATTCAGCTCCAATCACCGCACTATGACCAATCTGGCCCATGAAGCCCTTAATCCAGGTGCATTCTTCATCCCTAAGGACCCCTCCATACCCTGCAAGCCCATGCTCGCCTTCCTTATTGTCGTCAGTATTAAGTTTGAGTCTACCTGCAGAGGAGGGTACCCAATTAGAAGTATAAGAGGACTGGGCATCGGAAGAGCTACCAGAGATGGTGGAGTACCATATCTCATGGACACTCTTTTGGATGTTATTGAAAATCATGGCAGTAGTTGTTTTTTTAGCAATAAAGACCATATTGTTCCTATTAATCCAAAGGTGCCAGCAAGTGACTATGAAAATCAAAGAGCGAAAGTTTCTAGTTTTATCCTTGTTGGCAATGTTGTTTTTCAACCACTTAGCAAAACCAGTTTCCATACGGCTAGTGTTCACCCAGTTTTGGTCAAAGATTTTTTTCCACACATTGTCAGCATCCTCACAGTCACGGAGAAGGTGGAAGAGATCCTCCTCAGCATTATGGCAGAGGGGGCAAAGAGGGTCATTAGTGAGTCTACGGATAAACCGTTCTTTGTTAGTAAGGAGTTTCTTATGATTTATTTTCCAAATAAAAAGAATCAGTTTAGGGGGCACGTGGGTTTTCCAAACCCAGTCCCAATCAGAGTGGGGGTGAGGGTCATGGATGTCAGCTAGCGACCAATAGGCTGAATTAGCCGTGAAATTGCCCCCGATGGAGAAGCCCCAGTGCCTCTCATCTTTGGTAAGGGTATCAGTGGGTATGATTTTAGCTCTAATGGAATTAAGATGGTTGATAGAGATGATATTCTCACGAACAGAAAGATTCCATCTTTTGTTAATGTCAATGAGCTCACAAACTTTGAGATTGCAATCAAAGGGGGTATTAGGGTAAAGATCACAAAGGGGTTTATCTCCAAACCAAATATCATTCCAAATAGAGATATCATTACCATTACCGACCGTCCAATGAATACCCCTAGCAAGGTGTTTCTTAATTTTGATAATTCCTTTCCAAGTACGAGTGGCATTACGTTTGGTGGGCCAATTGAAGAGGGTATGGTTTTTGAGGTATTTACCTGAAACCATTTTGGTCCAAAGGAGGTCATTATTAGTAAGGATTTGCCAACCAAGTTTGACAAACAACGCTTTGTTTTGTTTTTTAGAATCACGAATGCCTAATCCCCCAACCTTTTTGTGTTTGCAAACCGTGTTCCAATCAACAAGGTGGATTTTTTTTTGAGTTGCTCATATCACCCCAAAGGAAGTTTCTATTAATTCTATCAAGATCGTCGCAAACATTTTGGGGAAACACTTGAGTCTGCATACTATAGATGGGTAAAGAGGAGGACACGAATTTAATCACAGTGAGCCTTCCTGCGGTGGAGAGAGTGGCTGACATCCAACCCGCCAACCTTTTCTGAGTTTTTTCAATGATATCCTTAAAGTTATCTTTACCAACCCTCCCTTGGGCAATATTAATACCCAAGTACTTCCCAAAATTTTGAGTGAGACAAAACCCAAAGATGGAGCTTATGTCTCTAGGATTGTGAATGTCAACATTCTTAGAGATCAAGATTTTAGATTTACTAAGATTAACAGTGAGGCCAGAAGAAGCAGTAAAAGAATCCAAAATATCCTTAACAGTATGGCAGGTGGTATGGTCGGTATTCGCAAAGAACAAAAGATCATCCGCAAAGAAAATATGAGAGAGTGCGGGGCAAGAGTTTGCAATTTTGATACCTTTCCATTTACCCTGGGTAGTAGCCAAATTGATCATAGCAGAGAGTCTTTCCAAGAAGAGAACGAAAATATAAGGCGAAAGGGGATCGCCTTGTCTAAGGCCTCTTCCCCCTTTGAAGCTAGGGAGGGGTTCCCCGTTCCAAAGAAGAACGTAGTAATGCAATTCATAATCAAATCAATCCAATCATTATTAAAATTGAAAGCAATGAGGGTTTCTTTGATAAAGTTCCAAGAAAGTTTATCGTAGGCCTTTTCAAGGTCAATTTTAATAATCATGCCTCCCTTTCTACCTTTTTTCTTTTTAATAGAGTGGAGAACTTCTTGAACGAGGATGATGTTATCACTTGTTCCTCATCCCGGAATAAAACTACTTTGGTGGGGGGAGACAAGGTTAGGCATGATATTACGAAGACAGTAAACCAGGATCTTAGTGATAATTTTGTAATCCACATTGCAAAGGCATATTGGTCTAAAGTGGGATATAAACTCCGGGTTCTAATTTTTAGGTATAAGGGTTAAGAAGGTATCATTCATTTTTTTCAGGGAGACTTTTATTCTCAAAGACTTCTTTAATCATATAACAGACATCACCCCCAATAGTTGGCCAACAATCATGATAGAAGGCCGCATTAAACCCATTCGTACCCGGGGATTTATTACGATCGATGCTCTTAACAGCTTTAAAGATGTCCTCATCAATCACAGTTTGATTGAGAATTAGATATTCATCATCCGTGATAACTCTAGTAGGCACAACAAGCAAGGAAAAAAAGCTAGAAGCAGAATTATCAGAATACAGATTGTAAAAATACTCCAAAACATGAGTTTTCAGGGAGTTAGCATCATAAATCCAAGTATTAGTGGGGTCTTTTAAGGCAAAACACTTGTTTTTCCTTCTCCTAATTAAGGTAGATAAATGAAAAAATCTAGTATTTTTTCCCCCATGGATAATCCAGTTGGTACGGGACTTTTGGTGCCAAAGGGTTTCTTCGTGTTGAAGGACTCTACTGTATTCATTTCTAAGTTCTTTTTCCAACAAGTAAAGATTATTGCTGAAACCAAGGCTTTGAGCTTTCTGAATGCCATGAATTCTAGCAAGGAGGATTTTCTTATTATTATGGATGTTTCCAAATTTTTCCTTATTCCAGTGGATAATTTTATTTTTCATGGTATCCAGAGCATCAATCACAGAAGCATCATGCGTCCAAGTGTTTTTAACAAAATCATGGAAATCAGGATGCTCAAGCCAAAAGTTCTCAAAACGGAAGGGGTGAGAAAATTTAGTAGCTTTCATACCTTGGGTCTCAACAATGAGAGGGGAGTGATCAGAGTACGTACGGGGGAGGAAGGTGACAAGACTGTGGGGATACTTCACCTTCCACGCCATGTTGCCAAAAGCTCTGTCGAGACGTTCCTGTGTATTGGCAAGGCCCTGCCTGCCATTAGTCCACGTCATTTTTGGACCTGAACAACCCAAATCGATAAGATGACAGTCATTGATGTTGTTGAGGAAGTTTTTGTTCTTATGCAATGGCTCTTTCTTCTTGTGTTTTTGCGACTCAGCTTGGCGGTTCCCATAGAGTGGTTGGTCTCTCCGGGTTCCTTTGCCCATCCCCGAATAACCCAATTGGTAACCGGCTTTGCTATTTCTTCTTGGGTTAGTATCTTGTGGGCCGTCAACCATTGGGCTTTTCCCTTTGGCCTTGTCTCTCTCATGTCCTCTGGCCTCTTCTTCATCTATGTTTTGGATTGGGTCAAATCTATTTCAGATCTGGTTGTTAGGCCTTTGTTTGTTGTTGATATTTTTCTTGTAGGTCACCAGACTCCATGGGCCAGGGCCTTTTGGGCCAGAGCTATGATCCGAACCTTTAAACTGGCTAACGACGTTAGCTTCCTCTTTCTTTCCTATCTCCGGTGGAGCAGTAGCAAAGTCTGTCGGCCGGTCACCCACCGGAGGATCGCCTTTACTCTTGCAGAGCTGCTTTGAATGACCTACCCTGCCACAATTAAAGCATAGCATATGTAAATGTTCATATTAAAGCACAGAAATTGATTTTCAATCTCAATGTCAACCACAAGGGGTTTATTGAGATCAATTTCAACACAAAGTATCACATATTGTCCTCTTCCAACATTAGCAGTTACAAGATCGAGTTTCAATGGTTTGCCCAATTTTTGCGTCAATCTTAAATAGAGCTCTTTCTTTGAAATATTCAACCGAAAGTTCTTTGATGCGAATCCAAGCAGCCGTTTTGGCTTCAGAAACCTCAGAAACTTTAAAGTTCGGTACCCATTTTTGAACCATGATGTACTGGTCAAAAGCGATCCAAGGACCGCCGGTGAGTGCAGTCATATAGTCAGATTTATGTTCGAATTCGCATAGGAAAAAGCCTTTCCCCATGTCGATATTGGTAAAGTACCCCATAGGGTTCCAGAGAGCTTTAAGCTTGGGAATGAGAAAATGTCCCCCTATGGCTCTCCCCAATGGGCGAACAATCAGGTGGTTTCTCCATGGGTCACGCAATTCCTTCAAAAAGGATTGCTTGAAGGTAATTTTCACCGAGGTTGGATTGCAGTTATCGCTGGACTCATTTTGTTTAGGATCGTCATCTTCCTCCTCTGAGGAGCTATCCTCCACATCATTGTCGAAGTATTTCTCAGGCTCAGTAAAGCCGACCAAAGCACGAGCATATGATGTGGAAGGACGCTCCTTCATGAGTGTGTTACCATCCTCGGATGGGATGGCGGAAATTGGGATCTGGGGAACGTTATCAAGACTCATCGAAGAACAACCAGATGAATCAAGGCGGCTTTTCTTAGGGAGGCCTTGTGTGTCGAGCTCAGCTTTTCCTGAGATGGGCTCCGAAAGGGGGGCAGTAGAATCAATCTCCATAGGTTACACCGGCTCAGATCTCCGGCGGAACCTATAGATTGATCGGAGAAGGAAAGAGCACCGTTGGGCACACTTTCCAATTCAGAGCCAAAAGAGAGGAGAGAGACATTATTTCTGAGACTATATCGTCTCTAAGGCATTGTTCAAGTGTCATATGGCAGAAGGGAACCCAGTGGGACCCCATGTACTCCATATGATTGGGTACTTGGAGAATCTCGCCCGACTGGGGTTCCCGGTCGGCCAAGAGTTGGCAACCGATCTCGTGTTGCAATCGTTGCCCGAGAGTTATGGACAGTTCATTATGAACTATAACATGAACGAGATCGTGAAACCACTGCCAGATTTTCTCAATATGTTGAGGACAGCTGAACAAAGCATCAACAAGGGTAAGGGCAAGGACATAATGATGGTGAAGAAAGGAAAGGGCAAAATGTTTGTCTCATCCTCCAAGGGAAAAGGCAAGTCAGTTGCCAAGTCCAAGGAACTTGCCTTAAGCATGTTGGTGGCATTTCCAAAGGTGTGAATAAAGGTGAATGTCACTACTACAGTCAGCCTGGACACTGGAGAAGGAACTGCCCAAAATATCTGGAGGACAAGAGGCTTGGAATGATGATTCCACCACCACCAGTTATTTTTGTTGTGGATGTCAATTTAACTGACTCTACATCATGGGTATTAGATACTGGATGTGGATATCACATTTGTCGAAATGTGCAGGATCTAAAGAGAAGTAGAAGATTCGCTAAAGGGGAGATAGATCTGCGCGTTGGAAATGGAGCAAAAGTTCCTGCGTTGGCCGTGGGCGTGTGCGAGCTATCTCTGCCTTCAGGACTAGTTTTAGAATTAAATAATTGCTATTTTGTGCATGCTATGAGCAGAAACATTATTTCTATTTCTTGTTTGGACAAGGAAGGTTTTATTATTTCAATAAAGAACAATTGTTGTTCCTTTTATTTGAATAATATTCACCATTTTAGTGCGCAATTATTTAATGGACTGTATGTCCTTGATCTAAGCAATCATGTCCACAACATTAATATCAAGAGGATTAAAATACATGATTTAAATCCTGCTTACTTATGGCGTTGTCGTTTAGGCCATATAAACGAGAAGCGTGTATCTAGACTCCATAAGGATGGACTGCTAGACTCATTTGATTTTGAATCATATGAGACATGTGAGGCTTGTTTATTGGGAAAATGACAAAGTCCACTTTCAATAAGAAAGGTGAGAGGACTAGTGAGCAATTGGCGCTCATACATACTGATGTGTGTGGGCCATTTGCCACGCCTGCCAGGGGTGGTTACGTCTACTTCATTACATTTACTGATGATTACAGTAGATATGGATTTGTGTACCTCATGAGGGCCAAATCCGAATCCTTTGAAATGTTCAAAGAATTCAAAAGTGAAGTAGAGAAGCAACTTGGAAAAAGTATCAAGGCTCTACGATCGGATCGTGGAGGAGAATACTTGAGCCAAGAGTTTGACGACTATCTTAGAGAGTGTGGGATCGTGTCCCAACTCACTCCACCCGGAACGCCACAATGGAATGGCGTGTCTGAGAGGAGAAATTGAACCCTATTGGATATGGTTCGATCTATGACGTGTCAAACCGATCTTCCATTATCAATTGGGGGCCACGCTCTATTAAGTGCAACTTTCACCATTAACCGTGTTCCATCTAAATCAGTCATGAAGACACCACATGATATGTGGAGTGGGAGGCGTCCCACACTGTCGTTCATGAGGATTTGGGGCTGCGATGTCTATGTAAAACGTTTACAATCAGACAAGCTAGGGCCAAAGTCGGATAAGTGTAAATTTGTGGGGTATCCTAAGGAAACTAAGGGTTACTACTTCTACAATTCAACCGAGAACAAAGTGTTTGTTTTTCGGACCGGCGTGTTTCTAGAAAGAGAGTTTGTCTCTAAAGAAGCGAGTGGGAGGACTGTAGAACTTGAAGAGATTCAAGAACCACAAATCACTGAACCAATTATGGAACATGAACAGGAACCACAAGCAGTTGTGGAGCAGCATGTTCATGTAACACAAGAGCTTCGTAGATCTAGTAGAGTGCGCCAGGATCCCGAGAGGTATGGACTTCTCGTGACCGATTCCGGTGACACGATGCTCATAGATTATGAGCCTACTACCTATGAAGAGGCCATGAAAGGGCCAGACTCACAGAAGTGGCTAGAAGCCATGAGATCCGAGATGGAATCCATTTACAACAACAAAGTATGGAATTTGGTGGAACCACCCGAAGGGGCGAGGCCCATAGGGTGCAAGTGGGTCTTCAAGAAGAAGATCGACATGGATGGTAATGTGATTACCTATAAGGGCCGATTGGTGGCTAAAGGATTCAGACAGATTCATGGTATAGACTATGATGAAACCTTTTCACCATTCGCTATGACCAAATCAATCCGAATCCTACTTGCAATTGCAGCATACTACGACTATGAGATTTGGCAGATGGATGTCAAAACACATTCCTTTATGGGAATCTCCTCGAGGACGTGTATATGATACAGCCGGAGGGTTTTGAGGATCCAAAGCAAGCCAACAAAGTCTGTAAGCTGCAACGATCCATTTATGGACTAAATCAAGCTTCTGGGAATTGGAATCGACGTTTTGATGAAGTAGTCAAAGAGTTTGGCTTCATCAGAAACGAAGATGAGTCTTTTGTCTACAAGAAGGTTAGTGGGAGCTCTGTAGCTTTTCTGGTCTTGTATGTGGATTACATACTACTCATTGGAAACGACGTTCCCATGCTGCAACCTGTTAAAGATTGGCTAGGGAAGTGTTTCTCAATGAAATAATTAGGGGAAGCAGCCTATATACTCGGTGTAAAGATCTATAGAGATAGATCTAAGAGACTGCTAGGCCTAAGTCAGAGTACATATATTGACAAGGTGTTGAAGCGGTTCAACATGAAAGATTCCAAGAAGGGATTCTTGCCCATGTCACGTTGAATCACTCTTTCGAAGAGTGGTTGTCCTTCCAATGAGATTGAGAAGGAACACATGAGTAGAATTCCCTATGCCTCGGCCATAGGATCTATCATGTACGACATGTTATGTACTAGACCAGATGTGTCATATGCCTTGAGTATGACAAGAAGAAACCAATCCAATCCGGGTGAGAGTCACTGGATTAGAGTCAAGAACATCTTAAAGTACTTGAGAAGAACTAAGGATGCCTTCTTGATATTTGGCGGTGAGGAAGAGTTGCGTGTAAGGGGTTACACTGATGCAAGCTTCCAAACCGACAGAGATGAATTTAGATCACAGTCGGGATATGTGTTTTGCCTGAATGGAGCAGCGGTGAGCTGGAAAAGTTCCAAGCAAGAGACGGTGGCTGATTCTACAACAGAGGCTGAGTACATTGCTGCAAATGGCGCAGCAAAGGAAGCTGTTTGGATCAGAAAGTTTGTTTCTGAACTTGGTGTGGTTCCTAGCATTGCGGATCCAGTTGAGTTGTACTGTGACAACACTGGGGCGATCGCGCAATCAAAGGAGCCTAGATCACACCAGAAATCCAACCACGTTCTCAGGAAGTTCCATCTGATTCGAGATATTATCGATAGAGGAGACGTTCGGATATGCAAGATTCCTACAGATGAGAATCGGTCAGATCCACTTACAAAGCCGCTTGTGCAGTGGAAGCATGACGGGCACACTAGGAGCATGGGCATACGAGATGCGTCAGATTGGCTCTAGTGCAAGTGGGAGACTGTTGAAATAGATGCCCTAGAGACAATCTAGTTTAGTATGAACTTATATTTGGCTAGAACATTCATTGTATTATTTATTGGATATTTAATATAATAAGTCTTTAGATTTACAATTGTGTTGTTTATCTTAAATATCCCTAGTCCAGTATAATGATTAATGGGACAATCACCTATAGACTAGTATGGGGTTGGATTAATATGGAGATATCATGATCCAACACATGGGGTGCATTAAGGGTAATGGCACACCGGATTGACCCATCCCCGAGAAGGCTACATACACGTTATGTTAAGTCACAAGTGCTTCTCGTGGTGCAATGGTATTGTCATCCTTCGACTTGAAGTCAGTAGATATTCTAGTTGTGGATTATTGTGATTTTGGTAGCGTTAAACGCTACAACGTAACTGGGTAGTTATAAAGGCGTGTACCGGATACAATAAGAAGCAAGCTTAGAAATCGTAGTGGACGTAGATATAATTTTTCCCTCCCACATTACGGGAGCAAATATCCTAGGCCACTCGAGGGATAGTGCTTATAGAATGTCTGGCCAGACTCAAATAAATCAATATGTGCACGAATAAGGCTATTCCCATGGATCGAGAAACTATGGATTGGATATACAAGTGTGACTTGTATGTCTCGTGTCCAATCCGGATATAGAGACAAAGGGATGAGACAATTACTTGTACAAGGTTTGTCGGATGACTATTCTATTAGTTGGCTAGAATGGATGTTTTGCTAGAAACCGCTCCATATTAGCAAATTGTTGCTACCAACTAGATAGAACCTATGGGGTCACACGCTATATAGAGTTGAACTAGATTCGGGAATTAATTAATAGGATTAATTAATTAGAAGGATCACTTTGCAACACCTTGCAAACTTAGTAGGACTAATTTGCAAGGAAGGGACTAACCGAATTCTAGTAGGACTAGAATGGGTCCTTTAGGTAGTTAGCAAGGATTTGTTGGACTGTATAAAGGATGATCCTTCCTTCCTTCCCACACTTATGACCTTGTGATCATAACTTGAGTGGGAGAGAACAAAAGGAGATCGAAACCGTTGTTTGGGACTATATAAAGGATGCCCCTTGCCGCCACCCCATCCCGTTGGCCCAAACAAGGAGGCCGAAACCTCCTTGTTTCCTCGCGTTGTGTGATTTCTTCTTCCTCTTCCTCCATTCCGGGCTAGCACAAAGGAGTAGGAAGATCTAGAATTCAACTCTAGGCGTGGATCAACTATAGAGAACGTGACACAATTCGCGTTTGAAGTCATCAAAGGAGAAAACCTAAGGTGTGTGAATTGATTTCTTCTCTTACCATCGTTATGTCTCTTTGAATTGTGATCCTTGGAGGGTATTGCATAGATTATATTTGTTTTTCCGTTGCGCATCCATGATCAAAACCCTACACAGTTTTCTACTCTTAGTGTTTTTCTGTATTGAGCTGTATTGGTAGATCATTTCAGTATTATCTCTACATATATTCTCAAGGATTGTTCAAAGTGAACAATAGAGAATTCTTAGTTAATCAGTTAGCTAGAACAGTTACTAGACAGGTTAGGGAAAACCACAAGCTGTAATAGAGTAAGGGAACTCTCTGGGCTTGAAATCTAGGGATTAGCTTTTGATTAATAAGAATTGAGTTGAAAATCCTGCAGGGATCTAATCCCTGAGGTAGAGACGTAGGTCTAAGTGGATTGAAATCTATAAATCACTTGTCTTCTGCATTTTCAGTTCATTCATTTTCATAGCTTTTGCAGCACACAAAAACTGTTTATTTTTTCAAGGGTTTGAACTTGTTTTCAAGGCCTTGAAAAAGGCATACTTGCTCTAGACTTTCTGCATCTTCTTCAAAGGCTTGAACTAGCTTTCAAGGCCTTGAACTTCATTTTTTGCACAAGTTTTCATCTTCCTAGCAAGTTTTGCAAAAAGTTGGCATACTCTATTCAACCCCCCCCCCTTCTAGATTATCTTAGCTGCTTATGCATCTGCATATTCACACTTTCAAGATGGTTTGATATCTTGCACTAGTAATCACGAATCTAAATGTGAAATTTGCATAAAAGCGAAAATGACTAAGAATTCTTTCCCAAGTGTGGAAAGAAAATCCCAACTTCAAGAACTTGTGCATTCTGATATTTTCTGAATTAAATGGCATAGTTACTAGAGGTGGTAATAGGTATTTCATAACATTTATTGATGATTGTTCTAGATATACCTCTGTTTATTTGATGAAAACTAAGGATGAGGCCTTTGACAAATTTAAGTGTTATAAGGCTGAAGTTGAGAATCTCATGGAAAGGAAGATTAAAACTCTTCGTAGCGATAGAGGTGGAGAATATTTTCCTCATGAATTTTCAGCGTTTAATGAAGAGTGTACATCAAACTAGTGCACCATACACGCACAACAAAATGGTTTGGCTGAGAGGAAGAATAGGACGCTAGTAGATATCGCCAATTCTATGCTCTTGAACGTGAAATTAAAATCCTCTTTGTGGGGTGAGTTAAGAATCTTAATGAAGTTGCATTATGATCATAAAAACACTGATAATTTACGTACCCATTCTAGGAAGATCAGTGTAAAATATACGAGGGTGAGCTAAGACTCGTAATGAATTTCATCTCTTCTAGGTAACATAGATACCAAGAAGATAAAACTTCACCTATATAACCACGAGAAGTTTAGTTGATTCTAACAAAAGTTTTAGAGGTTTACTTTTGTAATTTTTTATGAATCCAGGATCGACCACATGGCTTAAGGTGCTAAAATAATGTGAATTACTCACCGGAACTGGATAGATTTATGTGTGTGATACTTCCGCTTCTAACTAGAGTTGTGGTTTAATCTGTAGACACCAAATATATTTCTAGAAGTTTGAAGTATTTACACTAATTGGGGTTTAAGTCGAGAGACCCCTTCTTGTATGCATAGATCTATCACGATTGAACTGGAATTTACAAGCTAAGTGGGGGATTGTTGAAGATAGCTTGTAAAAGTTTGAACTAATTTGTCCCACATCTTGGAAAATGAAGTTATTGTGCACTTTATACATGGAAACTCATTAATGGTATTTAATTGAGTTACCATATGGATTGGTTATCCTCTACAACTCGCACACGCGCGCGCCCAAGTCTCAATGTGGCGCTATAGTGGCGCTTTTGTAGGCTCACTTAGGCGCACTTAGGGAACATGTGGCGTGTGTTTAACTAATAACTATTTTCCGTTTTTATTTTGATGGCGGTTATGGCAGTTATTTTTCGTTTGGTGAAGGGATGTGTTGTTATAAATAGTCACAACTGTTATGAACAAACACACCCTTTCATTCATGATATTTCGTGTACTATAAATAAGCTAAACACCCAGCAAATTCTATATCAGTTCTCAATCACAGTTTCACAGAGAATTCAACAGAATTTCTGTAGATTGCTGGCTGTAGAACTGACGCGACATGTTGTATCCTGGAGGGGAATCG
This sequence comes from Linanthus parryae, assembly GCA_023055425.1. NCBI lineage: Eukaryota > Viridiplantae > Streptophyta > Magnoliopsida > Ericales > Polemoniaceae > Linanthus > Linanthus parryae. The sequence continues at coordinate 112,106,901 of JALGPY010000002.1, read as the reverse complement.
CCAGAACCCGGCAGCATAGTGGGGGCGATTTATCCCTTAAAGAAAACGTTCATCGTGCCTCAAGTCCTGTTTTCATGAGGAGCATTGCAGGCAACGATTTGTGTGATAGATTTGCTTCAGGTGGATCCCATGGAAACTTCATATCATACGTGGTTGAGGAACTCAACATGCCACTGGTTAAGGCATCCAACATCATCACGAGCTTTGGCGGTACGAGCAGCTTCACACCTCTCATCGGCGCGCTGATTGCTGACTCTTGTGTGGGCCGGTTTTGGACAATAATTGTTGGCTCCCTTATTTACCAGGTGGTAATTATCAATTAATCTATCCCCCTTTACAACTATTGGCTTACCTGGAGAAGATTCAGGTTTTAGGCTCTTCATTGGTTAGCAGCATTTTAAGTTCCACCAGTTGTACGCATAGCTATGGGTGGATCTGGGAATTAGCTACAGGGGGCTAAATTGGAAGAATTAAGAAAAAAGATTCAACATATAAAGTTTGTAAAGTTAGCTGGGGCTATAGTACAATTTTTGTGGGACTAAACTGAAAAACCAACCAAAATAGGGGAAATTCTTTCATTTCGAAAAGTCGAGTGGGGACTTAGCCCCCACTTGTGACTATGTGTATCTTCCCATGCGCAGATCGATCAATAGCTTGTAAGGCCTTGTTTATTTTGCAGACATTAATAGTTATGGGATTGATAGTGGTGGGAGTTTGGGAAGAATAGTTCTACTACAGGATGGTGTTTGGTGAAACATGGATTTGATTGCGATCAACTTCTAAAATGGTCGATTCACCCTTATACCATCTCCAACACCAAAAATATGTTGATTCTGTAAACAAATTCCTGCTTGAACTTTGAATCACTCACTAACAGTACAATTCCAAGTGAAGCCTGATAAGAAATACATTGCCTTAAGCTAAATATAGACTGCCCTTGTGACTCCTTTTATCATATGTTCCCATCATGTTTTAGGTACATTCTCTGTTAGTTTGTTTCAATTCTAATCCACAGACATTTAGTGGTTTGATTTTTCCCTTCCACGGATGAACCTATCTGTTGGTAACTGACTTCTGTACCAGTTTCAGCACTTTGGTATCATTTTACAGTTAACAATGTTATAACTACTGTGGGGCATTGAATAGTTACACCACTAAAAACCTTGCGCGAAGAATTTTTCGATTCTTCAGTTTGATTATTTTGACCTTCAAATGTTTCTTGTGGTTTCTGTCGCAAGGAGTGAACTAGGCATTGTGTGATGGTTATTTCACCCGTGTCCAATTCGACTGGGACGAAAAATGCTATTCTAGTCCATTACCATAGAACATCCCCTAATAAGACGATTGAACATTTTCTTTTGAAATAGGTACTGGTGTTGATCACCATATCAGCAACACTATCAAACGCGCGACCTCCTCAATGTTCTTCTGACCAAGAAATTTGTAAGGAAGCCTCGTCCTTACAACTATTCTTCGTGTGTACCTATCTCATGCTCTCATCTATAGGAATTGGGGGCATCAGGCCAAATTTCATAACACTGGCCGCAGATCAGTTTGACATGTCCGAATCATCGGTGTTATCCAGAAGAACTTCTTCAATTGGTACCTTTTCAGTCTGGAAATATCAACACTTTTAGCTCTAACCGTTGTGGTATAAATTCAAGAAAATTTAGGGTGGGGTATTGGTTTTGGTATCCCAACCGCCGCCATGGCTTTGTCAATTTAGATATTTTTATCGGGTTACCCATTGTATATCAAGGTAAATACTAGTGGAAGTCCTTTGGTCAGGTTGGCGCAGGTAGTTGCCGCTGCTATCAGAAAGAGAAAAGCGGTTACACCTCAGTGTTAGAGATATTATTTCTATAGCATATTATTAGAATATTCAGTTTCTATATTAGGCGTTTATATTATTATGTTTCCTAGTTTAGATTATTTAGTTACCTAGTTCAGTGTATGTTTCTTGTTGACCAAGTATTGGTTGCCTATATGTAGGCTTTTGTAATAGCTTAGGTTATTATGAATCATATCAATACAATTACAAAGTTCTATACTCAGGACCCGTCATTGTTGTATCAGATTAAAGATATTGATGCTGCTACTTCTTCCTATGGAAGACTTCTTCACACAAATCAGTTCAAGTAAGACTATTGAAATTCTTACATATGTTCAGAATAAGCTAAATTTCATCTTTGTGGATTAGTGTCAAATTTTCAATAAAACACAAAATGAGATTAAATTGAACATTTACTTGGAGTTAGGCCCTGTTTGGTATCAGCTGAAAATCTGAAATATCGGCTGAAATAATTCTGCATGAATAATCCAGCTGACCTAAGAATCAAAATCCGTTTGGTATGAGCTGAAATTGTGGATTGTTAATTTGATCCATAAGACAAAATTTAAAGAGCTATATAATCACTTTCTTCAATACACCCACCTATAAATGAACTACGATCATGCTAATGATCATAGTTAATTTGATCCATAACACATTAAAATTATTTTTTATGAGATCTTCAGCCGCATAATCCCCAATTTTAAAGAGATTATCTTGATCTGCAGATTTTTCATATTAAAATTTTGTATAATAACAAACGGTATTAAATTAAATGACCGAATTTAATCGAATGGCTCCCAAACATGAACTTATTCACTGTTATTGTAATTAATTTTGTACAAGTGAATTTATTGCCACTAATTCTAACACAGTTAGGTTTGTTTGCTTGAAGGTGGCTTGGTAAAGCAGCTATTGTAACCGAAGATGAAGCAAATGAGCAAAAGCCATGGCGATTATCCACAGTCCACCGAGTGGAGGAATTGAAATCCATCATCAGGATGTTGCCAATATGGGCTGCAGGAATACTTGTAGTTGCTTCAGTCTCACACTCGGGAAGCTTCACTATCATCCAAACTCGGTCAATGAACCGCCACCTCTCTAACAATTCCACTTTCCAAATACCTTCAGCTAGCATGTCCATCTTCTGAACAGTCACTGTCCTCATTGGACTTCCTCTTTACGAGCGAGTCTTCGTCCCCATTGCTCGACGCTTCACAGGAAATCTAGCAGGCATCACTAGCTTGCAGAGGATGGGAATTGGGTTTCCGATCAGCATCTTAGAAACAATTGTCTCAGCACTGGTCAAAGTGAAGCACAAAAAGGTAGCTGCAGAACACAACTTTGGACCAGCCAAAGGCTACTATACCCATTAGTGTCTTTTGGTTGCTGCCTCATATCTGCCTTTATGGGATAGCTGGAATATTCAGTTCAGTTGGGCATATAGAGTTTCTGTATGATCAGTCACCAGAGATCATGAGAAGCACAGCTATATCTCTTTATTGGATAGCAACGTCAATGAGAAACTACATAGGCCTCCTGATGTTTCGTTGGTGCATCAGTATACGGGGATAATAGAGGAATTGGCTACCCGATAGGAATCTCAACCCGGGTAAATTGGAGAACTAATATTGGCTTACAGTCGGTATACAAGTGCTGAATCTTTTGTATTATGTCGTATGTGCCTGGTTTTACAATTATAAGCTTATCGAGAAGATCATGGGCAGTGAAAAAGGAGATGTTGAATCGGCTAAGGTATTTGATGATGACCTGGCGGTGGAGATTTTTAAGAAATAAGTAGAGTTAGTGATGATCTTTACGCCTCAAGATGGTTAGTCTTGCCTGTCTATTGGGAACACGACCTGGTACACACCACAAAAAAATTATTACAGCCATATCCGTTGTTGTTCACTCAACGTACTTAGTAATTATTTCTTGTTCCAAGAGAAAATTTGATGTGGTGCACCGGGCATTTAAGAACATGTAGGAGATCCACTATCTTTGTTATGAAAGTGATCCAAAAACCCTAGAATTAAAATCGACGAAGCAACGAAGCAAGACGACGAAGTATGGTTGAAGACGAAGCTGCATTGTTTCCGCTCACTCACACGAATGGGCTTAGGCTTTCACATGAAAGCCATTCGTGCGAATGGCGCGATCATTCGTATAAATGGTAATGGATTGAGGCATTTTTGTTGTTTCCTTGTCAGCTTTGGCAATGTTTCTTTGTTTTGGACTAGGGGATTGCCAGCCCCGAGGGCACTATCCAAAAAACACGTTTCATAATCAATTTTGCTGGAAGAGAAGATGAATATGACGTCCCCAGTAAATTTATATGATATCCATCAAGTCATGTTCTTAAACACTTTTGATAATTACGTAAATTAATCTGGGAGAGAGGGTAAATTTTCAAGTAGTGAGTAGTTAAGTGGGTAGTTAAATAGTGGTAGGTGAGATCTAAGGGTTGAGGCTGATTTATTTAATATAAAGGCCGAAAAGACACAAGTTAGTTAAACCATGCTATTTTATAGAATAGAAGATGCAAGTCGATATCCTAGGCCTGTACAAAGACCTATGGTCGTGGCTTTCGTAGTGTGGCTTGTAATTGATAGTCTCTCATTAATAAATTGGTTCATTTATTCGTGGATGTAGCTAGTCTAGTGAGCCAGGTTATATCGTTATGCAATCTGTTTCTTGCTTGTTCTTCATTTCATCACTCTCACGTTTCGTTTCAGTTTTAAAAGTGGTATCAGAGCCAGGTTAGGGTTTTGTGAGGGGTGATGTCGAATTTGTTCGATTGGTTTCATGGGAAGAATGGGTTGGGAAATAAATATGCCTGCTTTCTTGAAGCAGCAAGACATTTGGCTGCCATTGGCTATGTGGAAACAACCATCCCGGCGTGAAGATAGAGGATAAGGACCATGCAACGACCATGTTGTGCCTTGCGGATGATGTGATCCCTGCGGTCGCATATCAAGAGACGGCAGCTAGCTTATAGTCAAAGTTGGAGAAAATCTACATGACAAATTCGCGGGCCGACAAGTAGATGTTGTAGGAGTGGTTGTTCAATTTGTGAATGCCGGAAAGTACGCGTATTGGTGATCACTTAGACAATTTGAGCATATTTTGCTAGAATCACACAATAGTGAGGAGATTGTGAGTGATGTTGACGGTGAATTTGATATTGTTGGTGTCTCTACCTCCATATTATGAGGATTTATTACAGTCTTTCGTTGTTGGAAATGATACGATAACCCTAGAATAAGTTCGGTCAGCGCTGCACACGAGGGAATTGAGGCACAAGGCGGTATGAAAAGATTTATAATGATTCCGACGCTTTCATGGTCAAGGGAGGAAGACGTAAGGGTGGACATCAAAATTATGGTAGATTTGACTTACCATCGGACATCTGTTCTTTCGGTCATGAGAAAGATCATTGGAAGCGAAATTATCCCAAGGACAAAGGATATGCAGGTTATGCTTCGGTTCAAGGTGGAGTGACATCCGAGGAAGACTTCGTTATCTTGGCCATGTGTGGGCAGCTTGGGATCCAATCGTAGAGCATTGGCGTGTGCCTTGTGGCACGCAATGGTTGTTGGCATGCTATTGGGCGTGCATTGGGTTTTGAGCGCATTGGTGCGGTTTGTTTGTGGCGCAATCGGCATGTCATTGATTGATGAGACTTTGTCACTAAGTGTCATTGGAGTGACGTTGGGGTATGCATTATGTCATAGTGCATTGGGGGAGCGTTAATTGGGACGCATTGCGTTTTTTGTGACGCATAGACGCGCTTGTTGTGGCGCATTGGAAATGTATTCAAATACAAAAATTGGAATATATTTGTTTGGTTGGATGGATTGGTGAAAGCATCGGTTTGGTTGCTAGGGTGTTTGGATCAAGGTGGAATTTGTTATGAAAGTGATCCAAAACCCTTAGCATTGAAATCGGCGTAGCAACGAAGCAATAGACAGAGGAATGTTGAAGACGAAGCTGCATTGTTTCTGCTCATTCCCACAAATGGGCTTAGGCTTTCGCAGGAAATCCATCAATGCGAATGGCCCGATCATTCGTGCGAATGGTACTGGGTTGAGGAGGATTCGTTGTTTCCTTTTCAGTTTTGGTAACATCTGCTTGTTTCTTGGATAGCAAGTCGATCTATATAAAGATCTAGGGTCGTGGTTTAAGTAGTGTGGCCTGTTACTGATAGTCTCGCATCAATAGATTGGTTCGTTTGGTCGTGGATGTAGCTAGTCTCAAAACTAGTGAACCATATATATAGTTGTGCGATCTTGTTCTTGGTTGTTCTTCATTTCATCACTCTCTCGTTCAGTCTCACTTTTAACATTGTTTTTTGTACACGAGTCATTCTCTTTCTTAATTGTGTATTCTATGATGTATGAGGAAACTTTTTGGAAATGCCCCTTTTTTTACAGGACTTTGGAGGTGAATTTTGTTGAATCGATTCAACGTTTCACAAAAACCAAAAGTTTTTTATGGATTCCTTAGAGCTAGGTGAACATCTTACAACGTTACTTCATCCAAAATCGTTATCGGGTGAGTGAAAAATCCGACGGTGAAAGGGAGTGTTTCAAATGGGGAAATACAAGTTTTCCCACATAATTTGTAGGAGTAGATTTTGGCCTCTTAAGTACTCCAAGTTTTGACTCAATGGGTACGTCCTTGAGGCGAAGTAATTTTGTTACCGAACCGCCATGCGCCAATCCATCAGCTAGGCTCAGATCAGGCCTGGCACGGTGTGGCTGGGCTGGTAGTTAACTTCGGACTTTTAAATTTTTTCACAAGAAAACAAATTACTTAACACCCATTTTTTCACCAGAATTTTAAAGTCAAAATCCAACTGCTCTCCTGAACGCTTTCCAACCGTTCAACTGCTCCCAACGGGTGTCTCTGAATCTATAAAAGCATAGCACCCTTCCCATCTATTTTCATTATGAAATCTAATTCCACAACTTCCAAATTCTTCTGAGTGCTCTCATTACATTTGAGGGTTCGTAGGGTGTAATACAACGTGCTACCCGATTACACAGTGTGAGACAATCATACTATGAGGCCTTCGCTCCGGAAATCAAAGCCTATGTTTGAGATCGAGCCTATATTCTCAGAATAATTTCGCCTTAATAAAATCGAGTCTATGTTTGAGAAGAGACAATCAACTTCCACAACTTCCAAATTTCACCTTAAAGAAATCGAGCCTCTGTTCGAGATTGTTTCGGATTTCTCCGACTTCTTGCACCGATTTTCAAGACTGAGTAAGTTTTATTGTTTATTTCATTTTAAATTTTGGTTGCTTCTTATCCTTCTGAGATTATCCGGTCTATATATTCTAACAATCCTAAGGCGAAATCTCTTCTTCTATAGTGTGGCCTTTCTTTTTCTAGTTGTAATAAAACACTGTTGTGTTTAACGAGTTTTAAGAGCACTTATTAATCTAGAAAAAAATATGTAATATGAGAGTTTCTTAAGTACTTACAGAGTGTTGTTTAACGAGTTTTACATAGTAATTATTAAACATCGTTACACAGAAAGTTATTTTATGTATTTACGACTACGTTCATTACTCATTATTTGCGTTGTAAATTTTCAGCAATGACTGACGATAATACTACGACGGATACTATTTAGGTAGATCAACACCATTGATGTTGATTGGAACACATGGGGAATGTCCTGAAAAGTTCACTGGAAAATATTTGAAGAGGTGGCAACATAAATGTTGTTCTACTTGACTACCCTGAACTTGGTGAAATTCTTGACTGAAGACACTCCTCTACTGCCAGAATACGCAGATAGACAAACAAGCGCTGCATTGGATGCATGTAAACACTCTGACATTTTGGCCAAGAACTATATTCTTAATGAATTTAATAACCTTTTTAATGATTGTAGTGTACCCTGAGCCAAGGTTGTTGCCTAACCTCAGTTATAACTATCATAACTTGGAAATCGACTAAGTATAGATCTCAGCTTGAAACTGTCCAACTTTGTCCTGTAATATCGTCTTGGTTATTTTGAGTCTTGAAGAGCTTGAACATGTTCAGAATCCTGAATCATCCATATCCAAGGCCCTGTCTACATATTCCCCAAACTCTTTCCCAGTTGTTCATACACTGACTCTGAAACTTGATGTACTTGTCAATTCCACTCAGTCTTGTACTTCCAGTTTATCAGTCAAATGATGATCGTTTTACACTTTACATGCTTGAGCAAATTTGTTCACTTTATTATTATTAACCTGCCTGTCAAAAATTGCCTAAGTTGATCTTCTAGAGAACTATGTTCTGACCAAAACTACATTAGAGGGGAAAATAGTAATTTACATAAAATTTGTTCTTAGATGAAATCAATATCTTGGAGTTATGTCCATAGCCTACTTGGATATTTGGAGTTACAATAAGCTGTTTTGGGCAAATGTTGACCAAGTCAACTATCTGGGGGTCTATATGCAATTTTTCTAAACTTTGGGAGGCCTAAGTGCAAATAACTAAAAGTTGTAGTTTTCAACTTTAAGACTACCTGGGAGTGCTAGAATGATGACTTTATACTACAGAGCATAGTTTGACTTGTTTGAGGAGTTCAGGCTCAATCATGGACTAAAATGTAAATTAGACGAACTTGATGGAATAGTCTGTATATAGTCAGAACTTGAGATACAATCTTAAGTAGGAAGCTTGGAGACTTAGTAACTCCTGAGACAAGCCAGTCAGGCATAAATAAGGGGTTCAGGAACAACCATGGACTATACTGACAAGACTGATACTTCAGGGGAAGAAAAGTGATTATGGGCTAGGCAGTTAGGGTGATACTGTATATGCGTTGTACCTCACTGATGAGGACATGTCCTAATCAGTAAATGTACGTCTGTATGTATAGAGATTGGCGGGAAAGTTTATCAGCAGCGCTGATCGAGAGTACTAGGCAGACTACCAGGTACGCATAATGATGCTTAACTTTCTGTTTGGGGAATGCTAGAATATACATATACATATACATATACATATACATATACATATACATATACATATACATATACATATACATATACATATACATATACATATACATATACATATACATATACATATACATATACATATACATATACATATACATGTGTGTGTCTACGAATTTATGATACTTAGATCATGAAGTAAGTAACTGTTGGAGTATCCCCTAGAGGCAATCTACTTATCGTAATAATATATGGACTTACTATTCATTATGTTATCGATATGGATATATGTTAACATGAATGAAGTCCATAGAATAAATGTTATATTCTTAAATATCCCTAGTCGAGTACTACAGTTAATTAGGACGACTGTATTGCATCGAGACTAGTATGTGGGTAGATTGATATGGGGATATCAAGTCTAACACATGGGAACGCATTATGAGTAATGGCGTACTGGATTGACCCACCATGAGAAGGCTACATGGGAGTTATGTGAACGTCACAAGCGCTTCTCATAGTGACAATGGTGTTCTGGTCCTTCGACTTGAAGTCACTAGATACTCTAGTTGTGAATTATCATGTTTTGATATCGTCAAACGTTGCACCGTAACTGGGTAACTATAAAAGCGATAATCGGACATGATCTGGAGCAAGGTGAGAGATGGTAGTGATCTAGATATGATTTGTCCCTCCTACATAATGGGAGTAAATATCAACGGCGGCTCGATGAGTGAGACTTAGGAAAATGCATAGTCATGCTCAAATAAATCAATATGATGTTATTTGTTTATCTAAGTCTACTCACAGATCAAGAAACTGTAGATTGGATATACAAGTATGACATTCCATGTCTTGTGTCCAATCTGGATAGATGTGACAAAGGGATTATACAACACAATAACATTGGTCACAGAGGTTAGTCAAATCACAGACATTCCTATTACTTTGGAGCATTGATATATTTCTAGATACCGCTCAATGTTTGTAATCATTGTTATTACTGCCAACGTAATTAGGAACCTACATGGTCACACACAAGAATAGATCAAAATGAAATTAGTTGCTCATTAGTTGGACTAAAGAGCAATAATGAATTGATTGGACTAAAGTGTAAATTATGCTCATTAGTAGGACTAAAGAGCAATTGTGGACTACAATGCAAACTAATCCAAATTGTTGGATTGAAGGGCAAAGATGAATTTCTCTAAGCTATAAATAGGATTTATAGGCTATGAAAATTCAGTCTAGATTCATTCCTACTCTACACAGTACACTAGAGAGAAAAATAGGAAGAGCAGAAAAGGTTTCTGCACCCACTGGGGTTCGACAACCAAGGAGTTGGTGTCGTCCCTCTCTGAAGGGCACGGCAATGGTGATGGTCGTCCCTTCTCTTGCTGCCCACGGCATGGTGATGTTGTCCCCTTCTCTCCTTGCCACATGTTGGATGTGATCCAGTCGCCGTGCACGTCCAAGCTCAACATCTTGTATGACAAGATCCTCCTTCTCAATATTGCTAGCACCATTGGAGAATAAGTTCAATTGAGGTCTATTCGTGTGGATACCGTAGAGACGTCGTTCTTTTGATATGCGTATGTGATCGTCACCAGTCAGGATGACTGAGGTAACCTTTCTCCTTCATCCCGTTATGATGCTTCACCTGCAATCCATGGAGGGTTTTGAGCAGAAAATTTTGTATTTCCATTGCGTAACATGCATCAACAGTAACATGGGATCGTGTTTAAACACACACACATATGGAGTTGGATCATGAAACATGCTTGAATTTAAGTGGCTTGGTTAATATTGGAATCATCATTTCTTCAGATCTTATATGGTCATTACAGTCTCCGGACGCCTAGCTGCTGTGGTGGCAGACACACATGGAATCCGATCTACGGGCTTTCAGTCCGTACATTGCTAGCTCCCGACTGTAGGCAACTAGTACTATTCTATGGACTAACTATCCAGTAGGGATGTGCACACTTAAAGTCTAGTTTTTCATGGTGGATAATTGGATATTAAGGATCTGAGTTCGGACATGTCATAATTGAGTTATTATTTGATATGTAACATACTGGTTTAGTTTTCTCTTTGATATTGAAAGTGGGTTAAGTTATAAGGCATACACATTACAAGTTCAGGTTAAACGTTTTCAAATTGTTCATATTTAGTGTGTTTTAAGTTATAGTTTAATCAAGGCAACCTGCGTTGTAATACCCCTGTTTTTAATAGGGTGTTTATTTGTTAATTTTCTAAAGTTGTGGGTTAGTGTTAGCCTTTCATAAACAATAGGGGGGTATGCATTTGTAGTTTTCAAAACATAGATGTGGGGGTTAAAGTGTCTTTTCTCAAACCTTGGGTGTAAACCCACTTAAACCACCCGTACCACACACTCTCTCTCTCTCTCTCACGATCGGGAAACAACTCCCGATTCTTCCTCAACTTCTCCTCCACGCTCGCCATCTTCTCCTCCCACGTCTCCTCAATTCCACCTCCAGTCCATGTATATCAACCGACGACCCTCTCCCTCAGCCACTCCATCTCTTGCTCTCTGTTTTGGCCGAAGAAACAAAACCCACTGCCCTGTTTTTCTTCCAGAACCACCGCCAACACCACCACCTTAGCTCCCTGCAATTCCCGAAGAAAACCCACCACAACCAGCTCGCCTCCTCCCTCTCCATCAACCGGCGAACCAGCAAGAAGAACAGAGCTCCATTCTTGCTCTGTTTTTGTGTCGACCCGATTTCCGACCCGATCGGAAATCCAATTCCGACGGCAGTCCCAACCAGCGCCAACCAAACCACCTTCGCCGTCCCCCCTGTTCTTCAATTCCGGTCTCCATCTCCTCCGGCGACCCTTATTGTAGCAGTAGCAGCAGCGGCGACAACTTGGTCAATCACCACCGTCGCCGCCATCTTCGTTCTTCGCTCTGTTTTCTTCAGTCGGTAAACCCAGTAACCCCACTCTATTATTTGTTCTCAATTCATTCATGATTTCGTGAATTTCCCCCTAGTCGTGTCTGTATTTGATGTATGTGAGTGGGTGTTGTGTTGTTATCGTGGATTTGTGAAAGAGGAGGAAGATGGCTAAATTGAAATGGGTTAAGTGAATTTTTGTGGGGTACTTTTGTATTTTGTGAAACTGCTGGGGCTGTTTGTGCCATTTCGTAAACTTTGGGGGATACTTTAGATCTTAATTAAAAGCTGTTTTCTTCATTTGGATATTTAACCTATAACTAGTATTTTGTTTATACCAATTATAATTAATTAGTTTCTTTTAATATGAAAATAAATATAATGTTTTATATTATGGTTTTATAAGAATAGTTTTACTATGAAAGTAAATATTTTATTAATAAATAAAAAAGAGGTATTTCCTAAGTTATTATATAGTTTTACATTATGTGTTTATTTCAAGATTTATTTATGTAAGGAAATATATACTCTTTAATAAGTAAAGTTTGGTTTTCTTGAATATTAATATCAACTTTAAATATTATACTCTTTTCTAAATAACTATCCGTAAATAGCTTTTTAAGTATATTATTAAATAGTTAAATCTTACTTTTAATTGCTTTGGCCTTATTTATTTTATTTGTTATCATAACACTATAACTTAGTATTTATTTCTAATATTGGATTTAGGGTAAAATTTTATTGGGAACTTGTCGGGGGAATATTCGTTGCATTTTCATATAGGGCATACTTGCATTTGTTGAATGAGATTGGTCGTGTATTAATGTTAGGATTATTCGACTATTGTAGGGTTCGTAGACTATCAGTTCATTGAGAACCCGTACGACGAGTACTAGCTTTCGTGCTTGCTTGTGTGTGTGGAGTTTTCTTTAATCCAAGTAAGTTATATGCTCGACTCTTCTACCATCAAAATGAGTTTCCAAGATGTGTTATGTGCCAAATTTGTTACTGTTTTGATTATCGTATTATCGATTTGTTGAAACTCTGAAAATCATGTCTAATTTGGCACAAAGTGTGAAACTGAAATCTCTCTCTTGAAAACATGAGTTGTGTTCATCTTGGAACCGATTAGCACTTTAATCCTTGCTTCCCTTATTGGTTTTGAATACCTGGTTTGGATCGAGAATCACCTTCTTTCAAGGAATACTCATAAGACACTAAGTAACGTAAAGTGAAAGATAACTTGTACGAGCTGTTCTTTAGTTCACTTCGGTGATTATATTGTTTAGGACCATACGTTCTGGTCAAGAGATTTTGGGAGCCAAACTCTGGCGTACCCTTGGTACCCATAGTCCTACACTACCATGAGGACTTGGGGGTTCCTACTTGTACTACTCTAGCGGAGTTGCTAACCTCTGGGGGGTGTCGACACTTAAGGTCTTGTAGGTAAGTATTGAGGCGGGAAGGCCATATTTAGAGGGGCTTTCACAACTGCCGGGTTGAAGTAGGGTTGTTAGACCCGCGAAGTAACCCTGAGTTATTTATTTCCGAGGCAGGCGGGAACTCTGCATTCGCTCGTACAATGTTTAATTTCTGGGGCTCATGGGGCAGTAGAGCTAGCTGCTCCCGTGGCACGTGGCCAGGTGGCCGCCAGAAAAGTTTCGAATGAGGACTTTAATAAGAAAGATTGAGTTGGAATGTCGAATTGAAGTTTATCCCTATACGTTTCTTGTTTGCCTTTGTGATCTCAATTTAAAGCTTTAATCACCATTTCCTTTACTTTTTCCATTATTTATTCTTGAATTATGTGCCCAATCATCTGTTTACATGTTGAGGTATTTCTTACTCAGCTTAAGCTGACTTTTAGAAAAACTGCGGTCGGCTTTGTCTATTGTAAAACCCGCAGGTTAGCACCGCTGCATGCTCTGGGGGAACGAATCACTAGCTTGGATCGAGGAATCATATTAGCTCTCACGGAATAAATCACTAGTTTCTTGTTTTTGTTTCTTTTCAAACAATTTGGTTTGTTTTCAAGTTTCCATGTTAAGGACCGCGTTCGGTCAATCCCTTTATTGTAATAAAGTTGATTTTGAGTTAAAGTTGAAGTTTTGTTCTTTATGGTTTGGTACGAGGCCGAAGTTCTACTCAATTCACAATGAGGTAAAACTCCTCGTGCGGGGGACATCTTAGCGGTTTGGGCTAGGCCTGGAATCGCGGGGTGTTGCAGGTGGTATCAGAGCCCAGCTTCGTAACCTTATCTAAAGAACTAGGGTTAATTAACTAGTTAATCACAAATGGAAAATCTTTTCAAAATTTTAATAACTGGACTAGGAAAGACTAAAACTTGGAAAGTTAATAGGTAAACAAGCTGCGGGGAGTGGGTAACTTAGGTGTTTTACAAATCATGTGCTCGTCGATTAAGCTGTTAATTCATTATTGGGACATTTGTCCATATGAAATTTGTTTACCTACTTGTAAGATGTGAGTTTTCCTTGCTATAGCTTCATGTTGGTGGTTATCATGCTATGCTTGATAAAGTTTCCTTAAGCTTGCTATATTATTTTATCCACAAGAGAGTAGCGATATTTCGATTTAGATGACCCTACGCTCTTCTTTCCTTGTGGAAATCTCTTGGTGAGCCGGAATTGGAGGTGATCGGTGACGCGGGTTTGAAGTATCCACCAATGAAGATTAGCTTTACGTCCTCTATCTTTCTACGTTTTCCCACCCTCCCACTACCATTCTATCCTCGTGAGAGTCGGTTTATGTTTTGATACCATGCTTATTTGACTTATCTTATTAATACTTTTTTGGTGTGCGTATGTTATATTATTAAGTAGTAGTCATTTGGAAATAGGTTAATGAGCGGTCAGATTTACCACTATTACACCAGGAAACGAACCCGTTCTAGAAATCAACAAGCAACCATGGACAAGGAAGCACGATTCGCCCGACTGGAGCAAATGACCTTGAACTTAGCTCAGATTGCCGAGAATAATAACAATCATGGAAATGATATAGCGCGTAAGATTTCCTACATGAAGCCTGACTTCTTTAGGGGCAAGGATGATCCAACTCTGCTTGAAGACTGGATTAGAGATTTCGATAAAATCTTTGAGTCGGTTAACTGCCCAGCTAATCAGTGTGTCCCTTGCGCGGCATACTACTTTAAGGGAGAGGCAGACAATTGGTGGACCGCTAACAAGGCTGTGCTCCAAGCACAAGAGAACTTTGGATGGGAAGATTTGGTGAAAGTTTTGCGTGAGCGATTTTATCCCTTTCACGTGAAGAAGACGAAGTTTCGTGAATTCCTGGAACTCAAACAAGGTAATGACACCGTGGAGGAATACTATGAGAAGTTCTCGGAGTTATCAAGGTTTGCTGGAGCCTTAGCCCCAACCGAGGAAGAGAAGATTGATCGTTTCATTGAAGGTTTGAACTACAGTGTCTTGAAGTCTGTGGGGGCAATACAATTTGCCACTCTCCAGGATGCATATGGAAAGGCGATCAACATGGCTCGATATGCTGAACTCAACAATGCGAACAACAAGAAGCGTAAGGCAGAATCACAACCAGCAGGAGGTCTGCTCAAGAACCAATTTGGCAATGAGGATAAGCGCTTTAGGCAAAACCCTAACAACCCAACTGGGAACGGGTCAAACTTTGGTGGATTTGGAAATCGAAATGGAGCGGCTCCTCGCACTCACAAGTGCAGGTTTTGCCCAAGGAATCATCCGGGAACAGATTGCCAGGGTAACAAAGTGCAATGCCGTAATTGTGGAATCATGGGGCATAGGATGTATGAGTGCCACAAACCGAGTAACAACCAAGGTGGTGGTGGTAATGGAAAGTTCAATGGAGGCACCAACTATCGCGGAGGTAACCAAGACGGAGGATACGGATCCAACAACAACCAAGGTGGTGGATATCGATCCAAAAACAACAATGGTAACAATCAGAGAGGATACAACCGGGGGTATAACAACAACTACAGCCAGCCACAAGTGGGGAACAACCAGGGAAATCGCAACTTCCAGAATGCCCCAGCAGCAACAACGTCTAAGCCATCAGGCACTTTTGCAGCGACCACAGCTACAACTGGTCAGGCGAAGGGTATCATTACTGTGATGAATCCTACAGAAGCAGCAAATGCTAACGCGGTGACGGGTACATTCCTAATCCATAATACTTCATACTTTCATCCTATTCAATTCAGGAGTATCCTATTCTTTTGGGTCATCATCTTTTGTTAGAAAGTTAGATTTTCCTTTACCCTCCAACTGACCTTATCCTATGTGAACCGGAATTCTATTGATGTGTGACACCTACCCCGGGACCAACCTAGAAGTTTAACTTGAAGTAAGACTACCATCATACCTGGTTTAGCGATTTAAGAAACCCTGATATAAAGTGTAACTTGAGTGACGGGGACGTCACTCCCTTTTAAGGGGAATGTGATGAAACACTATAGATGTTGTTCACTTTTAGTACGACCTTTGCGCTTTCACCTGCATTAGAAATTTTATCATTTCATCGTGCATATAGGCAAAATGTTCTCTCTGGGAGTTATTGTTTACGCTTCGAGGACGAAGCGTTGTTTTAAGGGGAAGGTGATGTAATACCCTTGTTTTTAATAGGGTGTTTATTTGTTAATTTTCTAAAGTTGTGGGTTAGTGTTAGCCTTTCCTAAACAATAGGGGGGTATGCATTTGTAGTTTTCAAAACATATATGTGGGGGTTAAAGTGTCTTTTCTCAAACCTTGGGTGTAAACCCACTTAACCCACCAATACCACACACTCTCTCTCTCTCTCACGATCGGGAAACAACTCCCGATTCTTCCTCAACTTCTCCTCCACGCTCGCCATCTTCTCCTCCCACGTCTCCTCAATTCCACCTCCAGTCCATGTATATCAACCGACGACCCTCTCCCTCAGCCACTCCATCTCTTGCTCTCTGTTTTGGCCGAAGAAACAAAACCCACTGCCCTGTTTTTCTTCCAGAACCACCGCCAACACCACCACCTTAGCTCCCTGCAATTCCCGAAGAAAACCCACCACAACCAGCTCGCCTCCTCCCTCTCCATCAACCGGCGAACCAGCAACAAGAACAGAGCTCCATTCTTGCTCTGTTTTTGTGTCGACCCGATTTCCGACCCGATCGGAAATCCAATTTCGACGGCATTCCCAACCAGCGCCGACCAAACCACCTTCGCCGTCCCCCCTGTTCTTCAATTCCGGTCGCCATCTCCTCCGGCGACCCTTATTGTAGCAGTAGCAGCAGCGGCGACAACTTGGTCAATCACCACCGTCGCCGCCATCTTCGTTCTTCGCTCTGTTTTCTTCAGTCGGTAAACCCAGTAACCCCACTCTATTATTTGTTCTCAATTCATTCATGATTTCGTGAATTTCCCCCTAGTCGTGTCTGTATTTGATGTATGTGAGTGGGTGTTGTGTTGTTATCGTGGATTTGTGAAAGAGGAGGAAGATGGCTAAATTGAAATGGGTTAAGTGAATTTTTGTGGGGTACTTTTGTATTTTGTGAAACTGCTGGGGCTGTTTGTGCCATTTCGTAAACTTTGGGGGATACTTTAGATCTTAATTAAAAGCTGTTTTCTTCATTTGGATATTTAACCTATAACTAGTATTTTGTTTATACCAATTATAATTAATTAGTTTCTTTTAATATAAAAATAAATATAATGTTTTATATTATGGTTTTATAAGAATAGTTTTACTATGAAAGTAAATATTTTATTAATAAAATAAAAAAGTGGTATTTCCTAAGTTATTATATAGTTTTACATTATGTGTTTATTTCAAGATTTATTTATGTAAGGAAATATATACTCTTTAATAAGTAAAGTTTGGTTTTCTTTAATATTAATGTCAACTTTAAATATTATACTCTTTTCTAAATAACTATCCGTAAATAGCTTTTTAAGTATATTATTAAATAGTTAAATCTTACTTTTAATTGCTTTGGCCTTATTTATTTTATTTGTTATCATAACTCTATAACTTAGTATTTATTTCTAATATTGGATTTAGGGTAAAATTTTATTGGGAACTTGTCGGGGGAATATTCGTTGCATTTTCATATAGGGCATACTTGCATTTGTTGAATGAGATTGGTCGTGTATTAATGTTAGGATTATTCGACTATTGTAGGGTTCGTAGACGATCAGTTCATTGAGAACCCGTACGACGAGTACTAGTTTTCGTGCTTGCTTGTGTGTGTGGAGCTTTCTTTAATCCAAGTAAGTTATATGCTCGACTCTTCTACCATTAAAATGAGTTTCCAAGATGTGTTATGTGCCAAATTTGTTACTGTTTTGATTATCGTACTATCGATTTGTTGAAACTCTGAAAATCATGTCTACTTTGGCACAAAGTGTGAAACTGAAATCTCTCTCTTGAAAACATGAGTTATGTTCATCTTGGAACCGATTAGCACTTTAATCCTTGCTTCCCTTATTGGTTTTGAATACCTGGTTTGGATCGAGAATCACCTTCTTTCAAGGAATACTCATAAGACACTAAGTAACGTAAAGTGAAAGATAACTCGTACGAGCTGTTCTTTAGTTCACTTCGGTGATTATATTGTTTAGGACCATACGTTCTGGTCAAGAGATTTTGGGAGCCAAACTCTGGCGTACCCTTGGTACCCATAGTCCTACACTACCATGAGGACTTGGGGGTTCCTACTTGTACTACTCTAGCGGAGTTGCTAACCTCTGGGGGGTGTCGACACTTAAGGTCTTGTAGGTCAGTATTGAGGCGGGAAGGCCATATTTAGAGGGGCTTTCACAACTGCCGGGTTGAAGTAGGGTTGTTAGACCCGCGAAGTAACCCTGAGTTATTTATTTCCGAGGCAGGCGGGAACTCTGCATTCGCTCGTACAATGTTTAATTTCTGGGGCTCATGGGGCAGTAGAGCTAGCTGCTCCCGTGGCACGTGGCCAGGTGGCCGCCAGAAAAGTTTCGAATGAGGACTTTAATAAGAAATATTGAGTTGGAATGTCGAATTGAAGTTTATCCCTTTACGTTTCTTGTTTGCCTTTGTGATCTCAATTTAAAGCTTTAATCACCATTTCCTTTACTTTTCCCTTTATTTATTCTTGAATTATGTGCCCAATCATCTGTTTACATGTTGAGGTATTTCTTACTCAGCTTAAGCTGACTTTTAGAAAAACTGCGGTCGGCTTTGTCTATTGTAAAACCCGCAGGTTAGCACCGTTGCATGCTCTGGGGGAACGAATCACTAGCTTGGATCGAGGAATCATATTAGCTCTCACGGAATAAATCACTAGTTTCTTGTTTTTATTTCTTTTCAAACAATTTGGTTTGTTTTCAAGTTTCCATGTTAAGGACCGCGTTCGGTCATTCCCTTTATTGTAATAAAGTTGATTTTGAGTTAAATTTGAAGTTTTGTTCTTTATGGTTTGGTACGAGGCCGACGTTCTACTCCGTTCACAATGAGGTAAAACTCCTCGTGCGGGGGACATCTTAGCGGTTTGGGCTAGGCCTGGAATCGCGGGGTGTTGCATGCGTCGTAATGACACCACCTTCCATTTTGGCATGTGAGTACGCAGCAGGCCGGAAAGTAGACACACACTCAGGAGCTATCACGTCAGAGTATACGAACTATAATCGTAAGTTTTCGTTTCTTTAATTCCGTCTTGTAACAAAACCTCAGGCGTAGACTCCTTGCACAACACTTCTGTGCTTCAGAGAACATCTCGGGAGAGTCTGAGGGATCCAAGTGTAATTCTCCGACACTCTAGGATGAGGGGTGTTTCAACACAGACAATCCTCTAGTGTCTAATGAATTGACTTTCTGAACTAACCACCTTTCTTTAGACACAAACCATAGGCTTGACTTATTTTACTGTCAGCTCAAATGGTGCAACACCGTGTACACCAAGCATCGGGTCTCGAGTTCAACGAGCTCAAGACAATCTCACTCTACAATATCTATGCATAGTAAAAAAAATGAAGAAAAAAGTAAATAAAAATAAAACCCTCTCATGTGCAGGGGTTGACTCTCGAATCCATTAACACTTGTTTATCCTAAAACCTAAAAAACTGGCTGCTAGACTTATCGCAGAAGTGATTAGAATAATATGTCTGACGAGGTTCATCATGATCAACAGAACCAATATCTAGAAAAAAATCGGGTTCCAAAACTCAAGTAGCAGAAAGAAACCATGCCAAGCCTCATCTATAACGCTAACATTACAGTACTACACAGTCTACACTGCCAGTAGAAGAGGCAAAGTAGTTGAAATAGCTAGGAAATTTGTTGTTGTGGACAAACGAAGATTGTTCTTCAACTGTTAAGGCAACCGCTGTCTGCAGCTCTTGTTCTTGCTGCTTCTGCTTCTGCATCTGCAACATGCACAGTATCTCGGCTTGTGCCACTGCAAGCTGCATTTGTAGCTCAGAGACCTGGCTCTGGAGTTGTGAAATTGCACCAACGCATCCATACACCGGGTCTCTGAGCCGTGCATTTGCTTCATACACTAAACTTCCCACCGCGTCCTCTCTCTTATCAACCGGGAGCTCCTATATTAATCAGAAATGTAGAACATTTATAATAGATGAATAGCAAAAAGTTGTGGCTATACTCAGAGCGACTTTAGTGGTGTTGGTCAAACCTCACTCTGAGTATAGCCACTCCAGAAAAAAGTCCACACCAAACCCATCCTATATGATTCCTCAGAAGGGATTGTGGTGAGCTTTTGGCAGAATTGACAACTGACCTTTAGAATTTTGCTAATGTTGCTTGCACCGAAGATTTTGTGAACGGTGGAGAATCTTTTGGGGTCATTGGGAGGGAAGTAGGGAGCAAAAATGCAGTCTTTGGCGCATCGACGCCGCAGCAGCTTGCAGGAAGCGCAAGGTGAAGTTACACCCATCTCTCTATTATTTTGTTGAAAATGCTTGTTGCTAATCAAGAAACCGACTTGCAAGATTCCAAGGGAAAAACAAAGATGTGGTGTATTGTGACAGTGAGTGTGGACATATAAATACTAATAGCCAAGGGGAGTGTGAGCTAGTTGGTGTGGTTAGATTATCTTTAATAACAAAAAAGCCAAACATTTATATGAATGATTAAATTTTAGGAAGAAATATAAAATTGTAATTGTCTTTGAGTTCGGAAAACTGTTTGGAATCATTTGGATAAAAGTAAGCGTTTCTGGAATGAAGCAAAGGACAGATACTGCGGTAGTAGTTGGCTAACAAGTGCTAAAGTCTTTTGAAAATTTGTCAAAAGAAGCGTTGTTAAGATAGAGGATTAATTAATTCATAATAATCATTCACAGGTGAATAGAAGCATTTCTGATGTCATTTTCAAGATTTGTCAAAGATGGGGAGTTCTTACTACACAAAGCATCGAGCAGTTACATTCTCGCCCACAGAGAGCGCAATTTGTTTCAGCAAAAAAATGAGATTGGTGTGTTTTGTAGGACTACTCAGGTAATAGACCTACCTATGACAGTTATGGTATCTGTAATTGTGGTCCAGACGAGATGGTAAGGCTCGCCTCTTCACTAGAAGGCCAGAAGCAGCCCTGTTAGTCGCAATATTTCTTGGTGAGTAATCTGTTTATTCTTTAGCAAGTGCCCATAAGAGTACTAGGTCTAGCCTGACCTAAAAATTTTTGATAAAAAGAAAAAGAAAACTCTATTCTGTTTGTTTATTAGTGGACATAGATGATTTAGAGAGTACTCTATCGCTCAGTAAGTGAGAAATAAGATAGGAACAAAATTGGATGCCGGATGGCTTCAGTACTGTTTCTGTGTTCAAATTTGTCAACTAGAGTCTAAATCTCTATCTCTCAAAGATTGTTCCAAAATCCAAAAGAGTCCGCTGCTTGTGGCAAAATCAAAACTATCTACAATGACACACAAGACTCTTGCTAGCAGTGAGCCTTAGTCAACAAGCGAAATCATATATCTTAGCAGTTCGCTCCTCTTAATGAAAAAAATTACCTTCATCACAATTCACAAGTAAGCATGTTCTAAGAAGTTTCAACTTAACAGACTGTTTCCATTGCACAGTATTTGCTGCTATTACTTCAAGCAGTTCTGAAATCTGTTACTTTGGCCTGACAATTTGTTTAGATTTTTGAATCAAATTGTGGGAAGACTGTTAAATTATGTGACTTGAATTCAAGGTCGGCCAAAAAGGTCAAAGGAAGCTAACAAATTTGGTAACAGTTTTGGCGGTGGTCAGAGGTGACTAACCTCTTGCTTTGGCAGCAAGAAGGCTTAATTAGGAAACAACTAGGTTTTGCACCGCCATATGCTATCACAATTTAAGAGGCTCATGTTTTTGGTTTGTTAAAAGAACACACGGACAGATTGTTTGAGAGCTCTTAGGCCTCGTTTGGGTAGCGGATAAGATACAGCGGATATGGCTTATGCTGGGATACAAGGTAGGATATGTATGCTGTCGGATAAGGCCTGATATGATATGCTGGCTTACTGTGTTTGGGTGCAGTAGGATATGAGGCAGGATAAGAAGCAGGATATGAATTACCATGTTTGGGTGGTGCAGGATAAGAAGCATGATGTTCCAAATGACTATAATATCCTCACTGTGGTGATTTTGTATAAAACTACTTGAATTGTAAATTGATGTCTGAATTGTATGAAATGTTTGTAATTAACAGTATCTTGGCTGATAATGCTCATTTTCGCTTGAAAATAATTATGTAAATGATTGTTGTCATATAATGGAGTAACTTAATATAATTGATCTTTGAAATCCAAAATCTATTATTATTATTATTATTATTATTATTATTATTATTATTATTATTATTATTATTATTATTATTATTATTATTATTATTATTATTATTATTATTATTATTATTATTATTGAAAAGGAAGTGATTCATGAATAAAAGAAAAGACATCGAACACTCTACTGAAGACTCCACTGGCCGAGGAGTCACAAAATCTTCATGTTTCAGTATACCCCGTGTCTAAAAAAATTATTTTGCACTCATACTCGATACCCTGCTCCAAATTTACACTTTTATGTTTTTTTCCGGAAAGACTTTTATGTTTCAGTATGTTAAAATGAAACATAAAGTTTCAGTATGTTAAAATGAAACATAAAAAAAAAAGAGTCATACATGTTAAACACAAATTCAAATAAACATTCATACAATTCCAAACAAAACATCCATAAAATTCCAAATAAAACAAAATTTCAAACAAAACATCCATACAATTCCAAATTAAAAACAATTTTAAATAAACATCCATACAATAATGGTTACACGAGGGACATATTGGGTACTAAAAATAATGTTTGAGGGTATTTTGGTCACGAACAGAACTCCCTCTTATCCCATCACCCCCTTATCCGGTATATACCAACTAGGGGGTAGTATAAGAATCAAGGCAAAAATATGGGGGAAGGGGAGGGTATGATTTCCTCTCCTTATCCGCTACCCAAACAAGGGATAGATAAGGGAGGGGATATCATATCATATCCCCCTCCTTATCTGCTACCCAAACGAGGCCTTAGATCTTTGGTAGTGTGTGTGTTCGTGTGGGTGTTTCGGGTCGCCGCTGTGGCGGCCACGACGTCCATTGCAATCGGGTTCTCTTCTCAATAAAATATCAGGTTCTGGTCGTGGAGGTAGCTAGCGGGTTCGTTGCGAACTCGTTAGTGAACCACGTTATATATGTCTCGTTCTTGTTTTGCTTTACATCGTTCTTGCTCGAATATCCCCGGGTAATAACAAACTGGTAACAGAGCTCTGAAACAGGAGTTCTGTCACAACAAACTGGTATCAGAGCCAGGGTTCCAAGATCAAGGTGGAGCCAAGAGCTAGGGTTTCACGTTTTGGTGGAACTCAAAGCTAGGGAGCAGGCTATCGGGAGTAAGGTTTTGAGATTCCGCCAAGAAGGATGTCTGGTTTGGCTATCGAGATCGATCTGTTCGTGAGAGAGAAGCAGGTACACCCACCATCTGAAGCCTCGTGGAGGGGGCTATCCAGGCTCCTGTCGGAGCAATCTGGCGCGCATCTGATTAGGTGTGCAAGTGATCTTGCAAATCCAGCACGTATTCGGTACAGGCGCGAATCTGGCAGTTCACGCGCATCTGGTGTTCTGGCGATTGACGTTCAGGCTCAATCTGGCTCCTGGCGTGGGGCATTTGGCGTGTGAATTGAATCTAGTTCTGGCTCATGCGTTGGATGAACTCGTTGGAGTTGGAGCAACGTGGCACGCGCGTCTGATCGTGGCTCTGGCGCGCATTCTGCACGAGTTTATTCTGGCGTGCATATGTTCTGGTTTTGCAGCGTGTACCATGACACACATTGAGCTCGCATCTGGCGCGATCTGTTTCTGGCGAGCATCTGGCGCATCTGAGGCATACGGGGCGCATCTAGCATGACAATTTGTGGCACTTGTCATTGGTGCATCTGGTCTGAATGACATCTGGGCACTTGTCATGGTGCATCTGTCTGGCGCAATTGGGCGCATCTGGAATACATTCGGTCCTGCTTTCTCAGTGAATGTATTCGAGTCTAGTTCTGGATGGAGCACTTGTTTCTGTTTCAGGAAGTGCAACCACATTTGGCGCATTCGTTGCGGGAACGCATGGTAGTTGGAGCAACGATTTGGCGATTCGGGTTTCGCATACAGCTGCGGAACATCTGTTAGAGGCGTGCTCGTTTCAGGTTCAGGGAGACGCATCCGGTTCAGGTTTAAGAAGAAAAGCATCAGGTTCTGGTTCAGATTGCTGAGATGATTCAAGTCAAGGTGGAGATTTGTTAAATTATGTGACTTGAATTCAAGGTCGGCAAAAAAGGTCACGAGGAAGCTAACAAATTTTGTAATAGTTTTGGCGGTGGTCAGAGGTGACTAACCTCTTGCTTTGGCAGCAAGAAGGCTTAATTAGGAAACAACTAGGTTTTACACAGCCATATGCTATCACTATTTAAGAGGCTCATGTTTTTGGTTTGTTAAAAGAACACACGGGCAGATTATTTGAGAGCTCTTAGAGCTTTGGTAGTGTGTGTGTTCGGGTGGGTGTTTCGGGTCGCCGCCGTGGCCGTTGCGGCCACGGCGTGCATTGTAATTGGGTTCTCTTCTCAATAAAATATCTGGTTCTGGCCGTGAAGGTAGCTAGCGGGTTCGTTGCGAACTCGTTAGTGAACCACGTTATATCTGTCTCGTTCTTGTTTTGCTTTACATCGTTCTTCCTCGAATATCCCCGGATTATAACAAACTGGTAACAGAGATCTAAAACAGGAGTTCTGTCACAACAAAGACGAATGGAAGATAACTTCTCTGAGAGTATATCTGAAGAAGGTTTGATCCAATTAAACCCTGATCCTTACTCTTCCAGTACATGCCAATTGCCAACAGTTACATTTTCTTTCACTATTGTCACGAGAAGAAAAATATTATACTTTATCCTTCTGTAGTCATCGGAATTATATACTTTATGTTAATGAAAGGAGGAAGAAGATGACCATGGTGCCTAATGGAGGGTCCGCTGCGAACTTTCATTCCCTCGTGAAAAATACATAATTGAATTAGTTGATGAAACCTATTGGAGGATCTGAATTAGAGATCACAAAGAGTTTTCGTCGGTCAGCTCCATGCCAAATAAATGTTCAAACTAGTTGGCCTGATGTTTTCCTTTTCTAGGATATTTGTTCCTGAAGGGACATGATTCGGTTCCTTTACTTCTACTTGGTATGTTTCTTCTCTTTCTTCTAGTTTTGACTTTTTCATCCGTAGGCATGTCACTTTGACCCGGTGATTCGGATGGCAAAACGATTCAATTTTTTGGTAATTTTTCATGGTATCGTAGAGTTTACTGTACAATAGCATGAAAATTTACCAAAAAATTGTATCGTATTACTAATCAAATCATCGAGTCAAAGCGATCTGATGAATAGTGGTAAAACTCAAAAGTGGAAGAAACAAAAGAAACAGAGGAAGTCATCGGATATGCCAAAGCTCGGAGCTAGCTTGGCCAATTTACTCAACAAATGACACCAACATTTGTAGTGACATACTGACACCTATCTGCTGCAATTAGAAGAAGGTATTGGCAGTTCTTCGTTCCATTTAAAAAGGCGGACACAATTCGTATTTATCCTTTACAATGGATGCCTCGCTTTCAGTTTCACTGTTACGGTCAAGTACAAGAGCTGCAGTGTGGAACAGTGTTTAATCTCATCATTTTCTATCTCCAATCTGAATTATGGGTTGAACCCCGACCATGAGGGTCCTCCACTCCCCTGGCCTGGTAATAGTGGCAGAAGTCAATCACGAAATATGATTCAGCCAACCAAGGTGCCTGAACTACCAAACTGGTCAGCCAAAGAGGAGCCCGCGTCCAATCTCGATAATGTTCGTAAAGTTTGTTGATCAAGTGGTTTTCATTCCACTACATTGATTAAGATTGTCAAAACTCAAGAGTTGTTCCTACCCAGAGAGAACCCACCAAGAGGCACAACTAGACGGAACAAGATCAGCAAGATACCCTGTTTGGTATCAGCTGAAAATCTAAAGAATCGGCTGAAAATTCTGGGTGAAAAAATCCAGCTGATCTGAAAATCCAAATATATTTGGTATCAGCATATAAATTACTAATTTGATCCATTTAACAAAATTTTATAGAGATATGTAGTCATTTACATGAATACACCCACTTATAAATGTACAATCATGCTAATGTAAAAATCACACTAAAATTATTTTTTTCTAAGATCTTTAGCCGCATAGTTATAATTTTGGAGATTCTACAATTGCATTGAGATTGTTTTAATTGGCAGATATTCAACTGAAAATTTTGTGTCATAGCAAACAGAATTTAATTAAAATTGACAATTTTAATCAATCAAAATTAAAATCCGAGTTCCCAAACATGCACTAAATGGAACAAAATCAGTTCATGAGTTCAATCATGTGAATCCAATCAAAAGCACTAGGTGCAAGCAGGCAAACTCTTTTATTCCATGAAAATTATAGTGCAGATAGAATATTACTGGTCATCGGGCTGGTAGGTAGTAATATTACAAATCATTAAGCTAGTTCCACAAGTTGCTTCTCTATCTAATCTCACAACTAACTGATAAGTGATCTAATCATTCCCCCCAAGATGTCAAACCCAAACCGACAAAATAGCGCTAGCATAGATATACCGCCCCAATTACCACTTCAAGATGCCAATAAGACTAGTGCCTCATCATGCGGCGGCAATTTCATCAAGCAGCATCTGATCAAAGTGCCAAACCCCTGAAAGTCCATGACAAAATAACAGTCAGCAAAAGGCTTACAAAGAAACTCGTACACACCGACACATACAATAAAAAACCCCACTTCAACTTGTAAAAGTTAGTTGCAGAAAAATGGGAGTTTTGGGGTCAGTATATTTACCATGGCCTTTGCCCACTCTTCTCAGTTGAGCAACATATTCTGAAATCTTCTTGATAGCTTCAACCTAATCAATAGAAGAAGTAAACTCAAATGACTAAAATGCAAAATCTAGGTACCACATTACTTTTATAACTCAGTAAAGACAGTACAATAAACTTAAAACAAGAAAGTATCGTTCACCTGCTCATTTAGAAATTCACTCTCAATGAAATCGGTCAACTGTACATCATTGCTCCTGCTTGCTACCTGATGTCAACACGTGTACAAATATTAATTAACAAATTTTAGCTCAGTCTCAAAACTAAATTAATCCTAGTGGGCAACTATGTAAACACTATGGTCACATTGATTATATTCTTAATTTGGGTTAAATGGATTTAATAATCTATAAACAATAACCTAATTCGTGCGCATTACCGCCTAAAAGTTAGACATTACATCTCCAGCTACCTGTTAGCACGACATGCGTCAAGTCTTAGATAAAAATTTAAGCTCACGTCTCGAAAGTAAAGTAATGCTAGTCAGCAACTGTGTAAACACTACTTTGGGTTAACTATATTAAATGCTCGATTAAAATATCCCCATTTAGTGAGCATAACTGCATCGAAGAAAGGAACGGCATCTTGAACAAAGCCAGTATAATAACATGATAAATTGAAATACGACTTACAGCGTGCAAGTTCAGAAGCTTCTCATTTACCAACTTCTCCAAAGACAGCGCAAGCTCCATTGCTATATAAAAACATAGAAGACAATGTCATTAAATGAGTAGTTACAAATAAGCATTTGGACCCATGATGATTAAACTATATTCTATACATCACATAGACTATGTAAATCGTGTGACCGACTTATGTAAGCAAAAACTTGGTCACCGTCAGTAACAATCATATACAAGATCAAAGACACAAAATAAGAATCAGTGTTATACATGGAAGAGAAACAAAGAGACGTGTGTACACCATTTGATGCTCTAAGCCATTTATTCGACTAAAAGATCAAATTCGTCTTGTTGGCCGCTAGTTGATACAATATTTTGCTACTCACCTAACTTTGTTTCTTTCGAAGATATTTTGATATCCTCTTAGCATTTACCGACTTACGTCATCTGGTTCAATTGGATACACCATTACTCAGTTTATTGCGTCTATACTATTAGACTATATTAACTAGAGGGATCTCTGAGGTACGCTTTGACAACAGGAATTAGACTCCACCATATCTTTCCAGATAATTTAGTTTTTATTTTCTTCTTTCCTAAATGATCATGCCAATGAATATGTATTGATTATGTCTATCGCCCAAGGTCCGATCACCAACTGACAGCTGAAAGATGTAAACATACAGAATGATTACCTACAAGTCAGGAAAAAAGAGAAACAAAGAATTTACCATGCAATGCATCTCCTTTCTCGGGATGGTCAAACTCAGTCTGTGGCATCAAGATTGACTGCAGCTTCACTCTGCCACCTCTTTTGTTCTGTAAAATTTTGAACAGCCCGAAATGTTAAGAAACTAGACTTCATATAGAGTAAATTTGTGCGTTCAATTCATTTGACAAGCAAAAGTAAAAAAAGAGAAGTTCTAAAATGCATTTTATCAAATACCTGATACTCCATCAACTTCTCTGCGTGTTCTCTTTCCTCAACACTTGATTCCTTGAAAAACCTGCAATTATTATCAAACACAATCAGATCAAACCAATCAAATCACAGATTACATAACTGATAAAAGTTTCGGAAGATTTCATTACTTTGCAAGACCCTTGAGAGCAACGTTGTCCCGATCAAAGTAAGCATACAGAGCATGGTACACATAAGAAACATTGTACTCCACACTGCCAACAACAAACAACACAAACATAAAATCAATCAACCAAACGAATCAACAAAAAATCGTGATTTCAACAGATATAGATTAGAAACCCACTTGATCTGTTCGTTGATTGCAGCCTCAGACTCGTCAGTATACTTCTGACGGGCGAGAGAGTCCTGGGGGACAGATGGAACGAGCGAGAGCTCCTTCTTCACCTCCTCAAACGGCTCAAACACGACTCCGGTGAGTCCGGCGACTGGACGGCTGTTGGAGGATTTGGAAGAGCAGACCACGAATCCATTACCGGCCTTGGACCGTGAAACTTCGAGAACAGAGGACGAAGTGAAACTAGGCTTTTCATTCAATAGAGAGAACGCCGGAGCAGCCCTGAGAAGCATGGTGGAGAATGGGCGATCGAAACAGGGGACTCTTGAGAGAGGAATTGGAAGGAAGAAGATGAGAAGAAGGGTTTTGGGAATGTAGAGAGTGTGTGGTAGGCATGAAGAGATGGGCTCTACTTATGCTAATGGAGAAATCTGAGTGGGTTAGGTATTTGGTTTCAGCCGTTGGATTGAATCTAACGTGGACGGTTGAGATTGACTGGCGTGTGGCTGGCTCGTGGCAGATCTGGACTCTTTTGTCGTGTTGAGGGAAAGTTTGGCCCGGGTCATTAAAAAGTGACAAGGACTTCAATTATCGAGGGTAGTTCTGTCATTCAATGGTGAACTCTTATTCTTTTTATTTTTCATTTCTTTTAGGATAGAATGTGGTGAACTACACCCCGGTGGAAATTGTTTCTTTAATGGGTAGACATGCTTGTCACTAGATGGGACAAATGTGAAACGGATCTTGGGTTCATTTTCTCCACTCTCTTTCGGTTTGATTTGATGAATGAGACTGAATTACCTCTTGTTTGGAATTTTTTTTTTTTTCAATGAGAGTATTCATCAAGAACATAAGTTTCTTTAGGTCAGGGGTGAGCAAAATTCGTCCAAACCGGCCGCCCCAAATCGATCCGCCCTACATCACTTCGAATTTAGCATTCGTTAATGCTATTTAATTGAATACGATTATAGAATTGCAAGTCCGGACTAACTTTGATTGATCATGATTACGGAATTAGCAAAATCGTTTAAAATCAATCCGGTCCGATTTAAATTTCACATGAAAAAATTACATTTTTTAGTTAGATACACCATCCACAAATCAAGTTCTATAAGTCGGTTTGGTTTGTGTATAAAAAAGAATAGGGTGAGTTTGGGTTGAGACAAAATTTCCGACAAAACTTGGTCAAATCGGTCCGCGTTCTCCCCAAGCGCTGAATATGTCATGTTTATATGTTTAAGTTTGCAAACGATTTGCAACCTTCTGAATCCGTCTAAAGCCGGCCGAATTGGTCCGAGTCGAAAGGCTTCATTGGGCTTGGATTTGCCGACTACTTAATGGTGCGTTTGATAAAATGGTTTCTTTTGGTTTCTGGTGGAAAAACCAGAATATTTTGATTTTTTGTTTGTTTGTAATGGTTTTTCCACCAGATTTTAATCTGGTTTTTTTCATGAAGAAAAAAACCACAATTTGGTGGATTATTTTCAGATTATTTCTGAGTTTTTCACCTGACTTATATACCCTCACACTCTTTCAATAATACATAATTACCATTAGGTCATTATCTCTATACTCGCTGAAATTTCATGAAATTATCGAGCTTTTTGTTGAAATCAAGTATGTTTATTAGGAGGCTGCTTGTACTTTATTGTTGTTTGACAAAAAAAAAAGTACTGGGTTGTTGAATGTGTTCTTGTTTTGATTACTCACTCAACATCTAAAGTAAGGCTACTTCCTTTTTTTGGAGCATGGTCATATTTAGGCCTCATCTGACCGTTACTGAATGAGCTTTTGTTCATTAGAAAGCATCTTGGTGTTGTTGTGATAGTTGGATCTCATTTATGTTCCTCATTATAGTGTAGCTGTAGTTTTGGTTTCTAAACTGGTGCAGCTCTTCTAATTTCTAGCAACTAGGTTTTAGATGTTTGTTTTTTGGACTTTCGATCTAATTAGGATCTCATAAGAAAAAAAAATGAAATGGAGGGTAAACTTGTCATTTTGACATACATCATCTAGTTTAAAAACCACTACCAAACACTTTCGTTTAGTTTTTAAATTGGTTTAAAAATCATCACCAAACACGCTGGTTTAAACAAAACCTCTGAAAAAACCAAAAGTTTTCCACCACAATCTAAAAATCAGTTTTTCCACCAGAAACCATTCTACCAAACCCACCCCGGGTTTGGGTATCGATAGAACCAACCTGCAATCATTGACTTGGGTGGGAAACCCACCCCTTATCAGCACAATCCGGTCCGTGCTCTGCCCTAGGTTGAGGTGAGAGAGAGAGTTGGTACAAGTTTTAATAAACATGTGTCTTTTACATTTTTATTCACGGATCTTTTGAAAACCAGAGTGAACACAAATGAATTTCCACGAGGTAAACATTTTTGGAGGGTCCAATTAGTAAAAAATTGGATTCCTTCCAGATCTTTAACACCAAAATAGAAACTTGAATGTTCAATAGTGTAGCCAAAACAGGGTTCTAATCAATCCCACTTGTATAAATTAACATTACAAACACCAAATCACACACAGTGCAGTTCTTCATCAAGAATTGGTGATGAATAAGTTATACAAGAAAAGCCATAAAATTATAACAAAACAGAGTGAAGTAGCAGAATTAGAAATTGCAGCTTCATTATAGTCATCAATGTCTTTATCAGCAGCCCACATCAACAACAACAACAGCCCCATCTTTCTCATCTTCCCATCTGCCCTACAAGTCTACAACAATCAGCACAAGAAGAAATATAGTTAAAGTTATGGCAACTGTTGGAATAGATGCCCTAGAGGCAATCTAGTTTAGTATGAATTTGTTTTGGCTAGAACATTCATTGTGTTATTTATTGGATATTTAATATAATGAAGTCCTTAGATTTACAATTGTGTTGTTTATCTTAAATATCCCTAGTCCAGTATAATGATTAATATGACAATCATCTATAGACTAGTATGGGGTTGGATTGATATGGAGATATCATGATCCAACACATAGGTGTGCATTAAGGGTAATGGCGCACTGGATTGACCCATCTCCGAGAAGGCTACATACACGTTATGTTAAGTCACAAGTGCTTCTCGTGGTGCAATGGTATTGTCATCCTTAGACTTGAAGTCGCTAAATATTCTAGTTGTGGATTATTGTGATTTTGGTAGCGTCAAATGCTACATTGTAACTGGGCAGTTATAAAGGCGTGTACCGGATACAATAAGAAGCAAGCTTAGAGATCGTAGTGGACGTAGATAGAATTTGTCCCTCCCACATAACGGGAGCAAATATCCTAGGCCACTCGAGGGATAGTGCTTATAGAATGTCTGGCCAGACTCAAATAAATCAATATGAGACATTGATGTTATTTGCGCGAATAAGGCTATTCCCATGGATCGAGAAACTATGGATTGGATATACGAGTGTGACTTGTATGTCTCGTGTCCAATCCGGATATAGAGACAAAGGGATGAGACAATTACTTGTACAAGGTTTGTCGGATGACTATTCTATTAGTTGGCTAGAATGGATGTTTTGCTAGAAACCGCTCCATATTAGCAAATCGTTGCTACCAACAAGATAGAACCTATGGGGTCACACGCTATATAGAGTTGAACTAGATTTGGGAATTAATTAATATGATTAATTAATTAGAAAGATCACTTTGCAACACCTTGCAAACTTAGTAGGACTAATTTGCAAGGAAGGGACTAAACCGAATTCTAGTAGGACTAAAATGGGTCCTTTAGGTAGTTGGCAAGGATTTGTTGGACTATATAAAGGATGATCCTTCCTTCCTTCCCACACTTATGACCCTTTTGATCATAACTTGAGTGGGAGAGAACAAAAGGAGAGAGAGAAAGCAAGCAAAGGAGGCCGACCACCCCCCTTGCCGCCGCCCCTATCCCGTCGGCCAACAAAGGAGGCCGCCCCTCCTTGTTGCCTCGTGTTGCGTGATTTCTTTTTCCTTTTCCTCCATTCCTAGATATCACAAAGGAGAAGGAAGATCTATATCTCAACTCTAGGCGTGGATC
Source organism: Linanthus parryae (assembly GCA_023055425.1). Taxonomy (NCBI): domain Eukaryota; kingdom Viridiplantae; phylum Streptophyta; class Magnoliopsida; order Ericales; family Polemoniaceae; genus Linanthus; species Linanthus parryae. Next base: position 112,073,815 of record JALGPY010000002.1, on the reverse strand, counting down.
AACTATAGAGACGTGACACAATTCACATTACAAGTCATCACAGGAGAAACCCTAAGGTGTGTAACTTGATTTCTTCCCTTACCATCGTTATGTCTCTTGTCCTGTGATCCTTGGAGGGTATTGAATGGATAAATTATGTTTTTACGCTGCGTATCCGTGATCAAAACCCTACAGCAACTCCATGTAAGAATAATTTAACACCTAGTTAGAGAGAACAAATTTTGCATTTCTTATTGTTGAACATTACAACTATGGTTGTTAACTCAAGGGGCAGTTACAAAGTTGACACGATCCAACCGAAAGTGCACAACTGTCGTGTTTAGTAATATCCGGTAAATCCGGATTGTGGATCCTCAGGGACTTCTTGTAAATCAAGTATAGTTGTATAACCTTATGTGGGCTAAGCGCAAGTTGATTTGGTTTTTCTAATTCTACTAAAATAAAAGACGAGTATCTCAATTAATCGGTTGACTGATCGATTAACAAATAATGATTGTTGGATTACTAATAAGTGATAAAGTTCATGATATCTTTCGGGATCACTAGAGTGTAATTACCGTTAATAGTTTACGTTCATATAACACGGATGTCTTCTACTTAGCCAAACGAGCAATACTTTGAAGTTTCCTCGACCAAAGGCTATGTTTAGGGGCACATATCCGATTCCTCTAGCATATGTTCATCTAAACAAGCATTAAGAATTTAGGTTCTACTCTTGGTTCTTAGTTAACTAAACCGATTCCTCTACCTTAGATACAACTAGTGCAAGATTCACGTGTCGGGTAGTAAATACCGATTCCTCAAGCATTCTCTACCTATAATCAAACATATTGTGCGGCCATACAATACGAATGATAGAAATAAGAATAAAATCAAGCATCGATAAATAAATAGAACATCCAGTTAAGCTCAAACGCATGAAATATGATCCATAAACCACCAAATCAGTGTTTAACCCTAGCTACCATCTAGATATCCTGAATAAAGAGCTTAGCTACGCTTACTAAAGATCAAAATTACAAGTTTTAAGTTTAACATGAGCAAAAATCAAAGAAAAGAGGAGTTGATAAGTCAAACGAACGATCCAAAGCTCCACAATAGCTCCCAAAGCTCTCAAGAACGTCTTCCTAGATGGGAATACTGACAAAAAACATGCCCTAACCCGTTCTAATACGTTTCCTTAAAGTTTAAGACAACTTCCAAATAATTACATGAAAGTGTGAGTATGCAGATGTATATGTAGCTAAGATAATCTAGAAGGGGGGGGGGGAGGGGTTGAATAGAGTATGCCAACTTTTTACAAAACTTGCTAGGAAGATAAAAACTTGTGCAAACAATGAAGTTCAAGGCCTTGAAAACTAGTTCAAGCCCTTCGAGAAGATGCAGACAGTATCAAGCAAGTATGCCTTTTTCAAGGCCTTGAAAACAAGTTCAAACCCTTGAAAAATAGACAGTTTTGTGTGCTGCAAAAACTATGAAAAGAAATGAACTGTAAATGCAGAAGACAAGTGATTTATATAGTTCAGTCCACTTGGACCTATGTCTCTACCTCAGGGATTAGATCCCTGCAGGATTTTCAACTCAATTCTTATTAATCAAAAGCTAAGCCCTATAACTCAATCCCAGAGAGTTCCCTTACTCTGTTACAGCTTGTTGTTTTCCCTAACCTGTCTACTACCTGCTCTAGCTAACTGATTAACTAAGAATTCTCTATTGTTCACTTTGAACAATCCTTGAGAATAGATGTAGAGATAATACATAAATAATCTGCCAATACAGCTCAATACAGAAGTAGACTTAGAGTAGAAAACTGCAGTGAAAATGTAGTGATCTTCAGTGAATGGATTGAGAGTTTGATGTTCTTCTTTGGTGCTTTGTCAATCCAGAAACTTGTCTCTTGTTTTTGCCCGTTAAATCTCCTATCTTGTTGCTTTAGGGTGAGCACTATTTAAAATGTTTGGAGCTCTGCAAATCTTCCCAGATTTTCAGCAACAACTTCCTAATTTGTAGGCAACAGCTTTCTCCAACGGATAGTTGATCACAATCTCCAGAGATATTGTTCTGATCTTGTCCATAAGCGATCTGAGAAGCTGTAATAAGTCTCTGATTGATCACAAGATCAAAATAGTTAACTATTTCCAAAACTGCACAGCTTCAGTTTAGGAAACAAATCCTGCAAATATTGTAAAGAAAATGTCCTGCATTATCATGGTCAAACAGATGATATATTATGATCAAAACATGTTAGAAAAATTTTTATTTCATCATATAATAACAGTGAATCAAACATATGAAAGAAAGAGAGGGAAAGAACAGAGAGAGTTTGCAGAAAACTCCCCTTAGAGTGTGCATTCAGGTTAAGCAGTTTCAAGGCTTTGAATACAGTTTCAATGCCTTGAAAATAGCTAAGCCTTTGAGTCTGATTCAAGGCTTTTAAAGCTGATTCAAGGCTTTTAAAGCTGAAATAGCCGAGCTATTTCAAGTCTTGCACAACCGGATCTTTCAATCTCCCCCTTGATGAAAGACAAAACCAAATTATGTTTGATACTTGGCCTCTGCAAAATAAACTGATTGGTTCACAATTTATAACACAGTATTTCCAAAAAGATCCAACTTATTCATAATACCAACAAAAACTTAAACAGTTCAGCAAATAATCCTAGAAATAAAAACTAAAGAACCTAGAATTTCTCCCCGTTTTTTACTTTCATCAAAAAGATAGAAGATGTTGGATCAAGTTTCTGGAAAATTTTGAGAACTTTAAAGAAAAACTTTGAAGAAGTGAGATTTGGGAAGAAAGAGTAGGCAGGATTAAGGAACTTTCTCATCTTCGTGGCCCCTGCTTCTTCCTCACTTTCTTCACTGTTTGCTCGAACTTATTTTGAAACCGCATCTAGTTCCTCAATGAAGGAGCTGATCTTTTCAATAACACTATTGAATAGGAAGGTGAGTCCTTCCGGGGCTTTCTTCCCATGCTTCAGCTTCTTCTTTACAGCTAACCTTTTCTGTTGAGGAGAGATAGTCTTGAGATTTTTCTTTCCTGCTTTTGAAGCTTCTAAATACTGGGATGGATCTTTGTCATGTTTTCCTTTGTTGGATATGGAGTACAATCCCTAAGATCCTGAATTTGTGTCTGATTCGGAGTCTTGAATAAGGAATTCTCTTCCTTTTCCTTTAACCTCAGAAACTGTCTTCTTCTTGTCTCTCTTAGGGCTTCCAATATGGATTCCCTTCTGCTTTTCTTGTGTAGATGTCGTAGTTTGTTTCTTCTTAGCTGGAGCTTGATCTTTTCTCACCATCTTCTTGGGTGGTGAAGATTCTTCTTCTTCCTCAGTAAAACTTTTTGAAGCAGAGTCTTCACTGATTTCTTGAACCTCAACCACTGCTTCTTTTCTTTTCTTCTCTGAGACAGGTTTCGAACCTCCATCCATGTTGATTCTATATGAGGCTCTCCTTGTGCTCATTATGGTCTGGGAGAAGAATAGAGAGAGGTGGAGTGATACGGAATGAAGGAGAAGAGAAGAAGATAAATACTAAAAGAGTTTGAGTTTCAAAAGGATACTAGTATCTCTCTGATCTCAAAAGATTTGCAATGGTCAGAGAGATTTCAAATCTTTTATGCCGTTGGAAAATAAAATATACTAATGTTATTTTTGGCTAAAACAAATTTTTGAAAAAGGTATGGGCTATATTAGGCAAATATCTACAGAGATATCACCCAATACAGAATGATCCAAGATTATTTACTATCAGTGTAGCAGACTTATTTTCAAGGCTTTGAAAAGGTTTTCAAGGTCTTGAAAAACTGTAACACTGCAACAAGTAAAAGCCAAGGCTTTGAACTGATTTTCAAGGCTTTGAAACTCAGTTCAAACCTTTGAAACCATATAAAGCTTACCTTTCTTACCTGATGCTCCCCCTAAACCAATGCATCTTTATTTAGCATTCCTAACTCCAATCTTAGAGCTGAGAATCTTTCATCTGTAAATGGTTTAGTAAAAATATCTGCAATTTGCATGTTAGTAGCAACAAATTCAAGAACAACATCACCATTCTCAGCAAGATCTCTGATAAAATGGTGTCTGACATCAATGTGCTTGGTTCTTGAGTGTTGCACTGGATTCTTTGTAATTGAAATTTCACAAGTGTTGTCGCACTTAATAGGTATTCCCCTGAAAACAAATCCAAGGTCTCTTAGCTGTTGATCAATCCATAAAACTTGTGAGCAGCATGCTCCTGCAGCTATATATTCAGCTTCAGCTGTTGATAGAGCAACTGAATTCTGTTTATTAGAATGCCAACTAATCAAGGGTGATCCAATGAATTGGCAAGTTCCTGAAGTACTCTTCCTATCAACCTTGTAACCTGCAAAGTCAGCATCTGAAAATCCATGTAAAGAGAAATTAGAATGTCTTGGATACCAAATCCCTAAGTCTTTGGTTCCATTGAGATATCTGAATATTCTCTTCACAGCAGTCAAGTGTGATTCTTTTGGATTAGCTTGAAATCTAGCACACATACACACACTAAACATACTATCTGGTCTGCTTGCTGTCACATAGAGTAATGATCCAATCATGCCTCTATACTCTTTTACATTGACACTCTTACCAGATTCATCCTTGTCTAATGATAATGTAGAACTCATAGGAGTCTTGACTTCCTTACATTCAGCCATGCTATATTTGTTTAGTAAGTCTCTTGTGTACTTGCTTTGATGCAGAAATATGCCCTTCTTCAATTGATGTATTTGAAGTCCTAGGAAGAAGTTCAACTCTCCCATCATGCTCATCTCAAATTTCCTGCTCATAAGACTTGAGAATTCTCTGCACAATTGATCATTAGTAGCTCCAAACAATATATCATCAACATATATCTGAACTACAAGTAAATCTTTCTCATGAGTCTTTATGAAAAGAGTCTTGTCTACTAAACCTCTTTTAAAATCATTTTCAAGTAACAACTTTGATAATCTTTCATGCCAAGCTCTTGGATCTTGTTTTCAAACCATAAAGAGATTTGTCAAGTTTGTAAACATGATCTGGAAACTTGTCATTTTCAAAACCAGATGGCTGTGCAACATAAACTTCTTCTTGTATATAGCCATTCAAAAAGGCACACTTCACATCCATTTGAAACAGTTTCATGTTCTTTTAAGATGCAAAAGCAAGCAAAATTCTAATTGCTTATAACCTGGCAACTGGAGCAAAAGTTTCCTCATAATCAATACCTTCTTCTTAATTGTAACCTTGAGCAACTAACCTTGCTTTGTTTCTGATCACAATGCCACTTTCATCCAACTGATTTCTGAATACCCATCTGGTACCAATGATAGACTCGTTTGTAGGTGGAGGAACCAGGTTCCAAACCTTATTCCTTTCAATCTCATTGAGTTCACTTTGCATAGAAATGATCCAATCTAGTTCTTGTAAATCTTCTTTCACATTTTTTGGTTCTACAAGAGAAATAAATGCATTAAAAGCACATAAGTTCTTCAACTGTGATCTAGTTTGTGTACCAGTGGTTGGATATGATATGATATTATCAGCTGGATGGGATGAGAGATATTTGAATCTCTTTCTCAGAGACCATGGTTCAGGATCTCCATTGATCTTCTCTGGTCTTGAAGTAGTGGCTTTGTCACTTGAGTCCTTCTGATCATCTTTTTCAAGGCTTTGAGATTTACTTTCAAGGCCTTGAGCACCATTTTCAAGGTCTTGAAAATGTCTTCTATTTTTTTCTGATCCTTTCTTGAATCCTAATGTATTCTCAGTCTCTTCCTCTGATTCATGCTTGTTCAAATTCAAGTCTGCAAAACTTTCACTCAAAGAACCATCATAGATTTCATCAAAAATAACATGAATGCTCTCTTCAACCAGTTTGGTTCTTTTATTGTAAACTCTATAAGCTTTGCTATTCAGAGAGTAACCAAGAAATATACCTTCATCACTTCTTGCATCAAACTTACCAAGATTGTCTTTTCCATTGTTGTGGATAATACAAGTACATCCAAAGGGTCTGAAGTATGAAATATTTGGCTTCCTCCCTTTGAATAGTTCATAGGGGGTCTTCTTCAGAATGGGTCTGATCAAGCACCTGTTCAAAATCTAGTTTGCTGTATTCAAAGCTTCTTCCCAATAATGTTTTGGCAGCTTGTTCTCAAGAAGCATTGTTCTTGACATATCTTCAAGAGTCCCGTTCTTTCTTTCAACAACACCATTTTGTTGAGGAGTTCTTGGAGCAGAAAAGTTGTGAGTAATACCATGATTATCACAGAATAAATCAAATTCTAACTGATCAAATTCTGTACCATGATCACTTCTGATTGAAGCTACTGGTAGGTTTTCCAAGTTTTGAAGTTCTTGACATGGTTTCTTACGTGTATACGCAAGTGCACGGTCGAAGTAATAAAGAGTGAGTATTGAAACTCAGGTTGTCGAACCCACAAGGACAGATAGTAGGTTTATTTTTAATTAAAGATTAAATCTAAAGAGTGTAATTGAAATAACAGAAAGAAAGTTGGTGATTTGAGAAGTTGTCACCCCCAATCAAGTGACTGTATTAAACTAACTAGAATACTATATTTTTTTTGTATTTTCTGAATTAAACAACGTTTTATCAAATATGGAGAGTAACTAGGCGATCTATGGATCACCTAGGGCAGTAGACAATTCCGGTTATTGCTTTGAAACATGTAATATTGAATATGCTCTTGATCACGTTTAACTACTTACAATCTTCTGTCGATCTCATGTAAGTCTATACTAAGTTCAATAGTCGTCATCTATCGATCCATAAACTATATCACCTAACCAGCATTAAGATTAATCCTACGTTTTGATCCAAACCCTAACATTTCGCCTTTCAGTCCACAATGATACGGGGTTGCTAGCAATCCTAGATTCACAAGCTAATTAATCTTCACTTGTCTGTCCATCGATCTTTCACCAAGTAGTTACCCTAGTTCATGACGCTAGGTTAACATAATATTAAGAACAAGATTACTAGAAGATGCAATTTCAATGTTACTTTAAGCTAAGATAACACGATATGTATTGAAACATCTCATATGATCATTCATATCCTACCAAGCACGTATCAATAGTGCGAGTTCAACAATCCATCAAACGAGATAAAATCAATCCATCACATGAATCCATACGCACGAATCAATCGACATATCCGGAAAACTTGTATAACAAAGCCCTAGGCTATCCATAGAGCCTAGAAAATAAAACTTCTCAAATAATCTGAAAATAGAAGCTAACAATGTCATAGTATTGAGAAACGATAGAAAAGATAGGAGTGATAGTCAAACTCGTGACGAAATTCGCCAGGCGACTCCGGCGTGGTTCTTCATCTCCCTCGTCTCTCCTAGACTTCCTCTATCTTCTCCAGCAGCCTCCCCGTATGTTTTTAGGTCTGAGAATCGTCCATTATTGCCTGGGCACGAATTTCTAAGCGATTTGGCCGAAAGTTGCACTTAAGCCCCTCCACTTTGTAATTCTCAGCCAGAATTATTTGCTGATCTTGCGCGGGCCATTACTCTCTCATCCGGACTCGTATTTGGGCCTACCATATATCGTTGGAAAGATCTGGATGTCTACTTTCAAATGGCGCATGCTTTGCTCCCAAATTGTTCGTAGATTTTCTTTAGCATTGCAAATAATGCAGGCTGGTCTTGTGCGACTTTTCCAACTTTGCGTCGTTTTTTGCGTCTCTTTTCTCCTCTTATTCTAGCTTCATCCCAAGAATATACAAGCCTGCAATAATATCCATTGCACCTATTTTACCTGAGTTACACAAAACTAAACAACCCATGCAATTATCAGAGCAAATATGAGAGAAAACATGCGCAAATAAGCTAGAAACGCAACTTTTCACTCTGAGGCTTATAAATCGTCAAATTCACATATTTGTGCAAATATAACATATATATCATGTGAAATAAACCTAATAAAATCAACAATTAAGTCAAATAATAACTCTTAACAGAGAGTTATCAGTTCTGTGCAAAGCTTTGAAAATTCAGAGAGTGCTTCAGATTTTTCTTTGAGAAACATAACCCAAGTATATCTAGAAAAATCATCTACAACAACTAGCATATACCTTTTACCTTTTGGATTAGGAGTCCTCATAGGACCACAGAGATCCATATGAAGCAACTCAATAGGTCTAGTTGTACTTACAAACTTCTTTGGCTTGAAGGAACTTCTGGTCTGCTTGCCTTGAGCACAGCCTTTGCACATTTCATCTTCTTTGAACTTGATGGATGGCAATCATTTTACCAAGTTTTTGTAAATCAACTTGTTCAAAGTATGCAAACTGATATGACCAAGTTTCAAGTGCCAAAGCTTTGAATCCTCTTTCAAGGCCTTGAGACACTTCAAACTTTCACCTGCAACTTTGTTAGTCTGAAAAGTATAAACATTGTTTGATCTAGAGGCTGAGAGAATGCAATCTCCTGATTTCTCATTTTGCACCACACACTTCTATTTATCAAAGATGACTTTGTTGCCATTATCACAAAGCTGAGATACAATAAGCAAATTAAATTTCAAACCTTCAACTAGATACACATCAGAAATAGAGTTTTCAGAATTTGTACCAACTTTTCCAATACCAAGAATGTTGCATTTGCCTTTGTCACCAAGTGTTATTGAACCTCCTGATTTCTCCTTTTAATTCTGAGAATAGAGATCTCTTTCCACTCATATGTCTTGAGCAACCAGTGTCCATGAACCACTTCTGTTCTTTGATATTGGTGACACCCTGCAAACACCAATCACTGCCTTACCCAGCTGTTAGACCAAGTGAGGAATTTGGATTCATATTCAGGATCAACCATGTTAGGCGGCCTAACCCCTTTAGGAACCCAAATCTGCTTAACTTGTCCTTTGAGTTAAAAAAGAAAAGTGTTCCTCATTATGTGAGGGTCTCTTCTTCTAAAAGGACAAGTCATCTTAACATGACCAGTTTTGCATCAATAATGAAAAGTAGGAGAAGTTTTGTTTCCATCTTTCACAAATCTGGTATTGTTCCTTCTTGGAATGTTTGGATTGAATCCAATACCAGCTTTGTGAACAGACTGTGAACTTCCTCCAAGAATCAAGTTCAACTTGTGTTCTGATCCAGCAAGCTTGACTTTGACCAATTCAGATTGTTGAAGTTTCTCAGTAAGAGTAGTCTTTTGTTTCTCTAATTCATCAACCTCATGTCTTAGATTAACAAGGCTGTCACTCATTGAGGAGTTCTCAGTGACTACTTCCTTGAATTGTGTTTTCAAGGCTTTAAAACTGGTTTTCAAGGCCTTGAAATCACTGTCAGTTTTCTTCTGAGAGATTTCAAGATTCTGAATTAGGAAAACAAGTTGTAAGTTTTCTTTTGCTTGCTCATGAACTTTTTCTTTCAAAAGTCTGATCTCTTTCAGATAAGCTTCCTCATTCAAAAGCATTGTTCTAAGATATTCTGAAAGAGCTTCTTTTGGTTTTGAAATCAGACAGTTTACCATTACCTCAATGTTCTTCTCAGAACTTTCATCATGCTTGGCCATGAAGCATAGGTTGGCATGTTCTTCCTCAGATTCAGATTCACTAGAGCTATCAGAATCACTCCATGAGGCTATCATGGCTTTCTTTCTTCAGTCATGGTTTTTCTTTTGAAAGCTATTGCTTTTCTTGTGTGGACAATCTCTTATCAAGTGTCCTGCATCACCACATTCAAAGCAGTTCATAACTTTTGATTTGTTCTATGAAGAGGACTTACCTTTGTAGTCCTTGCTGCTGGATGTGTTGGAATAGATGCCCTAGAGGCAATCTAGTTTAGTATGAATTTGTAATTGGCTAGAAATTCATTTATTATTTATTGGATATTTAATATAATGAAGTCCTTAGATTTACAATCGTGTTGTTTATCTTAAATATCCCTAGTCGAGTATAATGATTAAATGGGACAATCATCTATAGACTAGTATGGGGTTGGATTGATATGGAGATATCACGATCCAACACATAGGTGTGCATTACGGAATGTTGCACTGGATTGACCCATCACCGAGAAGGCTACATACACGTTATGTTGAGTCACAAGTGCTTCTCGGGTACAATGGTATTGTCATCCTTAGACTTGAAGTCACTAGATATTCTAGTTGTGGATCATTGTGATCTTGGTAGCGTTAAACGCTACACCGTAACTGGGTAGTTATAAAGGCGTGTACTGGATACAATGAGAAGCAAGCTTAGAGATCGTAGTAGACGTAGAGAGGATTTGCCCCTCCCACATAACGGGAGCAAATATCCAAGGCCACTCGAGGATAGTGCTTATAGAATGTCTGGCCAGACTCAAATAAATCAATATATGGGATATTGATGTTATTTGCACGAATAAGGCTATTCCATGGATCGAGAAACTAGGGATTGGATATACGAGTGTGACTTGTATGTCTCGTGTCCAATCCGGATATGGAGGCAAAGGGATGAGACAATTACTTGTACAAGGTTGTCTAGATGACTATTCTATTAGTTGGCTAGAATGGATGTTTTGCTAGAAACCGCTCCATATTAGCAAAGAGTTGCTACCAACTAGATAGAGCCTATGGGGTCACACGCTATATAGAGTTGTACTAGATTGTGGAATTAATTAATTGGATTAATTAATTAGAAGGATCACTTTGCAAACCCTTGCAAACTTAGTAGGGACTAATTTGCAAGGAAGGGACTAAATTGAATTCTAGTAGGACTAGAATAAGTCCTTTAGGTAGTTAACAAAAGGTTGTTGGACTATATAAAGGACCTTCCTCCTTCCTTCCCTACAACACTTTTATGCTCTAGAGAGAACATAACAAGAGTAGGAGAGAACAAAGGAGAGAGAGAGCAAGCAAAGAGGGACGCCGCCCCCTTTGCCGCCGCCCCTTGTCCCCGACGCCACAAAGGGCCGAGCCCCTTTTCGTGCTTCGTTTTGCGTGATTCCTTCACCCTCCTTTCAATCCGGGCTAGCACCAAGGTGATTGGAGATCTAGGAACAACTCTAGGCGTGGATCAACTATAGAGAACGTGACACTATTCGCGTTTGAAGTCATCAAGGAGAACCCAAAGGTGTGTTTATGATTTCTTACCTTCACTATCGTTATGCATCTAGACTTGTGATCCTTGGAGGGTTTTGCATGGTTGTTTGTTTGATTATGCTTCCGTTTGCGCGATCCATGAATCAAAACCCAACAATGGTATCAGAGCCACAGGTCATAGAGCATAAACGTAGTTTATGTGTTACATTCTTGTTGTTTTACACCTTAATTTGTTGTTTATCGCGTAAAACAAGACAAATCAAGCATTGGATGCAATTTGTCAAAGAATTAATCATAACAAGACCCAATTATTGCATTGGATGCATGAATTGGTGAGTTTGAGAAATTTTAGGATCTTAGATCTAGGGTTTGGGCATCCTTGGGGAAGAAGGAGTTCTCCCACAACAAGGAAATAACCAAACTTGGGCTCCAAGCAAGGAGGTTGTTTTGGAAACAACCTCCACAAGGAAGGTTCGGCCCCTAGGGGACCGCCCCCCCTTGCTTGCCGCCCAAGCTTGGCGCCCTATGGGGCCGGGCGGCCCTAACCCGCGGGCCTAGCTTGCGGGTTTTGGGCCGGGCCGGCCCTAGGGCTTTATGGTTCACTTATTTGGGCCCGGGCAATTGGATTGTTGGGCCCATGGACCGTTTTAACCCTAGAAATCCTAAAATCAATTAAAATTGACCAAGCGCGTTAAAATTGGATTTTAACTGTTTATGTGCAAATCGCATGGTGATTGGATATGGCCTTAGGATGTGGTTTGATGTGGATGTTTAAATTTGTGGTTTGGTTTTACGGCCTGCGAGCTGATCAATTAATTGTAATAATTAATTAGGGTTTTATGGCCTTCGTGCCATTTTTTTTTTCTCAACTTGTGAGATTTATTTTATTTAGTATAGATATTAGCTAGTGCTAGATAAAGTAGATTGTTAGCCAAGATTGGAGAAAAGAAGCCCAAAAGCCAAAGAAGCCACAAAAGATGGAGCATGGAGCATGGAGCATTCCACATGACTATGAAGGATGGACCAAAAGATCAAGACGCATGGAGATGTGTTTGTTTAGGGTTCATAGATAATTCCATTGGCTTGGAATTATCTTAGTCTAGAAAAGGCCATATCCACATCACGTTTAATTTCTGTTTTGTGGTTGTTTATTTATTGTCTTATTATTTGTGTGGTTGGTGTATGGATGATGCATGCAATTAGGATAATAAGATAATTAGACAACCCGGATCTATTATTTGGAGTTGTGCCCAAACTCAAATAGATAGATTAGTTGATATTGATCAACAAAATAATTAAAATTGAATTGAAAATCCCTCAAATTTTGAATATTGTGTTTTTGCCTTCTCGTTATTTAAACACTCATTATCATCATTATTTATCGAGTTCGTGCGTGCCAAAGCATGGCGACTTGGTTCATAATGATGGAATGCGATGGCACGTAACAATGTGCAATTGTTTAGATAAGAGGTTGAACACAACTAGGCTATTAATTTGATTAAGAAACCTAGAGGCAATCAATTGGGATTATCCATATGGATGGATAAATAAGGAGTTATTTGCCCGGTTGAACCAAGAGTTGCATATGGGATGCAATTGGAATTGTTCCTACCTAAGAAGTAATCGAATTATGGGTGACTTGCCAAAGCAAGCTCATAAGGAGATGAAAAAGATGGATCTTGGCCCACTAGAAAATATAAGGATATTTTCCGCATTAATATCTTGAGGGTTATTAATCCGTAGTAAAATAGTGGGAGCTATATTTAATAAACTAGCCATTATTAAATATAGTCAAAAATTCACAAATACTAAAACTTGCGTATTTTCCTTTTTGTAGAATTCCAAATGGCAAACAACTCATCGAGTTCACAACATTCCCTACGATCTGTCCTTGAGAAGGACAAGCTCTCAGGAACCAACTTTCTCGATTGGTACAGAAACTTGAGAATTGTTCTCAAGCAAGAAAAGAAGCTGTACGCAATAGAGGAGCAAGTTCCAGAAGGTCCAGAGAATCAGACACCTGCTGCCTTAAAGGCGTATCAAAAGCGTGTTGATGACGCTAATGATGCGGCCTGCCTAATGCTTTGCACCATGACCTCTGAGCTTCAGAAGCAACATGAGAACATGAATGCTGTCGATATGATCGAACATCTAAAGCAGCTCTTCCAAGAGCAGGCGAGGGTAGAGAGGTATGAGGTCTCAAAGGCACTGTTCAAATGTCATCTAGCAGAAGGGAACCCGGTGGGACCCCATGTACTCCGAATGATCGGGTACTTGGAGAATCTCGCCCGGCTGGGGTTCCCGGTCGGCCAAGAGTTGGCAACCGATCTCGTGTTGCAATCGTTGCCCGAGAGTTATGGACAGTTCATTATGAACTATAACATGAACGAGATCGTTAAACCACTGCCAGATTTGCTCAACATGTTGAGGACGGCTGAACAGAGCATCAACAAGGGTAAGGGCAAGGCCATAATGATGGTGCATAAAGGAAAGGGTAAAAAGTTTGCCTCTTCCTCCAAAGGCAAAGGCAAGTCAGTTGCTAAGTCCAAGGAACAAGCCCTTAAGCCTGTTGGTGGCATTGCCAAGGTCGTGACTAAGGGTGAATGTCACTACTGTAGTCAACCTGGACACTGGAGGAGGAACTGCCCAAAATATCTGGAGGACAAGAGGCTTGGAATAGTGATTCCACCACCACCAGGTATTTTCGTTGTAGATGTCAATTTAACTGTCTCTACATCATGGGTATTAGATACTGGATGTGGATCTCATATTTGTCGAAATATGCAGGATCTAAAGAGAAGTAAAAGATTGGCTAAAGGGGAGGTAGATCTGCGCGTTGGGAATGGAGCAAAGGTTGCTGCGTTGGCCATAGGCGTTTGCGAGCTATCTCTGCCTTCAGGATTAGTTTTAGAATTAAATAATTGCTATTTTGTGCCTGCTATGAGCAGAAACATTATTTCTATTTCTTGTTTGGACAAGGAAGGTTTTATTATTTCAATAAAGAACAATTGTTGTTCCTTTTATTTGAATAATATTCACTATTTTAGTGCGCAATTATTTAATGGACTTTATGTCCTTGATCTAAGTAATCCTGTCTACAACATTAATACCAAGCGGATTAAAATAAATGATTTAAATCCTGCTTATTTATGGCATTGTCGTTTAGGCCACATAAATGAGAAACGTGTATCTAGACTCCATAAAGATGGATTACTAGACTCATTTGATTTTGAATCATATGAGACATGTGAGGCTTGTTTATTGGGAAAAATGACAAAGTCCCCTTTCAATAAGAAAGGTGAGAGGACTAGTGAGCAATTGGCACTTATACATACCGATGTGTGTGGGCCATTTGCCACGCCTGCCAGGGGTGGTTATGTCTACTTCATTACGTTTATTGATGATTACAGTAGATATGGATTTGTGTACCTTATGAGGGCAAAATCCGAATCCTTTGAAGTGTTCAAAGAATTCAAGAATGAAGTAGAGAAGCAACTTGGCAAAAGTATCAAGGCTCTACGATCGGATCGTGGAGGAGAATACTTGAGCCAAGAGTTTGACGACTATCTTAGAGAGTGTGGGATCGTATCCCAACTCACTCCACCCGGAACGCCGCAATGGAATGGCGTGTCCGAGAGGAGAAATCGAACCCTATTGGATATGGTTCGGTCTATGATGTGTCAAACCGATCTTCCATTATCATTTTGGGGCACGCTCTATTAAGTGCAGCTTTTACCATTAACCGTGTTCCATCTAAATCAGTCATGAAGACACCATATGAGATGTGGAGTGGGAGGCGTCCCACACTGTCGTTCATGAGGATTTGGGGCTGCGATGTCTATGTAAAACGTTTACAATCAGACAAGCTAGGGCCAAAATCAGATAAGTGTAAGTTTGTGGGGTACCCTAAGGAAACTAAGGGATACTATTTCTACAATCCAACCGAGAACAAAGTGTTTGTTGCTCGGACCGGCGTGTTTCTAGAAAGAGAGTTTGTCTCTAAAGAAGCAAGTGGGAGGAATGTAGAACTTGAAGAAGTTCAAGAACCACAAATTACTGAACCGATTATGGAACATGAACAGGAATCACAAGCAGTTGTGGATCCACCTGTTCAAGTAACACAAGAGCTTCGTAGATCTAGTAGAGTGCGCCAGGAACCCGAGAGGTACGGACTTCTCGTAACTGATTCCGGTGACACGATGCTCATAGATGATGAGCCTACTACCTATGAGGAGGCCATGAATGGCCCAGACTCGCAGAAGTGGCTTGAGGCCATGAGATCCGAGATGGAGTCCATGTATACCAACAAAGTATGGACTTTGGTGGAACCACCTGATGGGGCGCGGCCCATAGGGTGCAAGTGGGTCTTCAAGAAGAAGATCGACATGGATGGTAATGTGATTACCTATAAGGGCCGATTGGTGGCTAAAGGATTCAGACAGATTCATGGTATTGACTATGATGAAACCTTTTCACCAGTCGCAATGACCAAATCCATCCGAATCCTACTTGCGATTGCAGCATACTACGACTATGAGATTTGGCAGATGGATGTCAAAACAGCATTCCTTTATGGGAATCTCCTCGAGGACGTGTATATGATACAGCCGGAGGGTTTTGAGGATCCAAAGCAAGCCAACAAAGTCTGTAAGCTGCAACGATCCATTTATGGATTGAAGCAAGCTTCTAGGAGTTGGAATCGACGTTTTGATAAAGTGGTCAAAGAGTTTGGCTTCATCAGAAACGAAGATGAGTCTTGTGTCTACAAGAAGGTTAGGGGGAGCTCTGTAGCTTTTCTGGTCTTGTATGTGGATGACATACTACTCATTGGAAACGACATTCCCATGCTGCAATCTGTGAAAGATTGGCTAGGAAAGTGTTTCTCAATGAAAGACTTAGGGGAAGCAGCCTATATACTTGGTATAAAGATCTATAGAGATAGATCTAAGAGGTTGCTAGGCCTAAGTCAAAGTACATATATTGACAAGGTGTTGAAACGGTTCAACATGCAAGATTCCAAGAAGGGATTCTTGCCCATGTCACATGGAATCACTCTTTCGAAGAGTGGTTGTCCTTCCAATGAGATTGAGAAGGAACGCATGAGTAGGATACCCTATGCCTCGGCCATAGGATCCATCATGTACGCCATGTTATGTACTAGACCAGATGTGTCATATGCCTTGAGTATGACAAGCAGATACCAATCCAATCCGGGTGAGAGTCACTGGATTGCTGTCAAGAACATCCTAAAGTACTTAAGAAGAACTAAGGATGCTTTCTTGATGTTTGGCGGTGAGGAAGAGTTGCGTGTAAGGGGTTACACTGATGCAAGCTTCCAAACCGATAGAGATGACTTTAGATCACAGTCGGGATATGTGTTTTGCCTGAATGGAGCAGCGGTGAGCTGGAAGAGTTCCAAGCAAGAGACGGTAGCTGATTCTACAACAGAGGCTGAGTACATTGCTGCAAATGGCGCAGCAAAGGAGGCTGTTTGGATCAGAAAGTTTGTTTCTGAACTTGGTGTGGTCCCTAGCATTGCGGATCCAGTGGAGTTGTTCTGTGACAACACTGGGGCGATCGCGCAATCAAAGGAACCCAGGTCGCACCAGAAGTCCAAACACGTGCTCAGGAAGTTCCATCTGATTCGAGATATTATCGATAGAGGAGACGTTCGGATATGCAAGATTCCTACAGATGATAATCTGTCAGACCCGCTTACGAAGCCTCTCACGCAGTGGAAGCATGAAGGGCTCACTAGGAGTATGGGCATACGAGATGCGCCAGATTGGCTCTAGTGCAAGTGGGAGACTGTTGGAATAGATGCCCTAGAGGCAATCTAGTTTAGTATGAATTTGTAATTGGCTAGAAATTCATTTATTATTTATTGGATATTTAATATAATGAAGTCCTTAGATTTACAATCGTGTTGTTTATCTTAAATATCCCTAGTCGAGTATAATGATTAAATGGGACAATCATCTATAGACTAGTATGGGGTTGGATTGATATGGAGATATCACGATCCAACACATAGGTGTGCATTACGGAATGTTGCACTGGATTGACCCATCACCGAGAAGGCTACATACACGTTATGTTGAGTCACAAGTGCTTCTCGGGTACAATGGTATTGTCATCCTTAGACTTGAAGTCACTAGATATTCTAGTTGTGGATCATTGTGATCTTGGTAGCGTTAAACGCTACACCGTAACTGGGTAGTTATAAAGGCGTGTACTGGATACAATGAGAAGCAAGCTTAGAGATCGTAGTAGACGTAGAGAGGATTTGCCCCTCCCACATAACGGGAGCAAATATCCAAGGCCACTCGAGGATAGTGCTTATAGAATGTCTGGCCAGACTCAAATAAATCAATATATGGGATATTGATGTTATTTGCACGAATAAGGCTATTCCATGGATCGAGAAACTAGGGATTGGATATACGAGTGTGACTTGTATGTCTCGTGTCCAATCCGGATATGGAGGCAAAGGGATGAGACAATTACTTGTACAAGGTTGTCTAGATGACTATTCTATTAGTTGGCTAGAATGGATGTTTTGCTAGAAACCGCTCCATATTAGCAAAGAGTTGCTACCAACTAGATAGAGCCTATGGGGTCACACGCTATATAGAGTTGTACTAGATTGTGGAATTAATTAATTGGATTAATTAATTAGAAGGATCACTTTGCAAACCCTTGCAAACTTAGTAGGGACTAATTTGCAAGGAAGGGACTAAATTGAATTCTAGTAGGACTAGAATAAGCCCTTTAGGTAGTTAACAAAAGGTTGTTGGACTATATAAAGGACCTTCCTCCTTCCCTACAACACTTTTATGCTCTAGAGAGAACATAACAAGAGTAGGAGAGAACAAAGGAGAGAGAGAGCAAGCAAAGAGGGACGCCGCCCCCTTTGCCGCCGCCCCTTGTCCCCGACGCCACAAAGGGCCGAGCCCCTTTTCGTGCTTCGTTTTGCGTGATTCCTTCACCCTCCTTTCAATCCGGGCTAGCACCAAGGTGATTGGAGATCTAGGAACAACTCTAGGCGTGGATCAACTATAGAGAACGTGACACTATTCGCGTTTGAAGTCATCAAGGAGAACCCAAAGGTGTGTTTATGATTTCTTACCTTCACTATCGTTATGCATCTAGACTTGTGATCCTTGGAGGGTTTTGCATGGTTGTTTGTTTGATTATACTTCCGTTTGCGCGATCCATGAATCAAAACCCAACAGGATGATCTATGCCTTTCTCTGTTGAAAACTTTGTTACCAAAGTTTTTCTTCATTTTGAGAATCCTTGTCAAGGCTTTGGAAATTAAGGAAATTGGATCTTCATCATCACCATCCTCAGTTTCAAGGCTTTGTGTTCTCTCATTCTCTTTGGCTTTGAGAGCTAAGTTCTTGACACCATGTGGGATTTATCCATCAACTTCATTCATAGATATCTCATGTGTCAAGAACTTCTCTTGTAGGTCATAAAGTTGTAAAGTTGAGAGATTCTGAGCTTCTTCAATAGTTGTGGTCTTTGGTTCCCATTTTGCCTTTGGAAGAATTCTGAGAATCTTCCTTACCTTTTCTTCATTGGAAAAAAGTTTTTCACACTGAATCAAGGTAGTTGACAATATTAGTGAATATCTTGAACATGTCTCTGATGGAATCATCTGCATTCATCTTAAACAGCTCATATTACCTGAGATAAATGTTGATCTTGGTTTGCTTGACTGGACTGGTTCCCTCAAAGGTAACCACAAGCTTATCCCAGATTTCTTTTGCAGTTGTGCATCCAGAGATCCTGTTGAATTCATCTGTACTCAAGGCACAATATAAAATGTTAATTGCTTTGTAGTTCTTAGAAAATTGCTCTAATTCAGAAGAGGAGAGTGAGTCTTCTGTTTTGGGAGTTCTGATCACATCTTTCTCTGTGTAGAAAGTATGAGGTCCATTTTGGATAATGGTCCAAAGCTCTAGATCTTGATCAATAACGAACATTTTCATGAGAACTTTCCAGTGAGCAAAATTTTCTCCACGGAATAGAGGAGGTATGTTAGCAGCTCCTCCTTGTGAGAAACCACCATCACCTGCAATACTCATGATCACCAGATTGTTAAATCTTATATAGTGATACAAGCTCTGATACCAATTGAAAGTATGAGTATGCAGATGTATATGTAGCTAAGATACTCTAGAAGGGGGGGGGGTGAATAGATCATGCCAACTTTTTGCAAAACTTGCTAGGAAGATAAAAACTTGTGCAAACAATGAAGTTCAAGGCCTTGAAAACTAGTTCAAAGCCCTTGGAGAAGATGCAAACAGTATAAAGCAAGTATGCCTTTTTCAAGGCCTTAAAACAAGTTCAAACCCTTGAAAAATAGACAGTTTTGTGCTGCAAAAACTATGAAAAGAAATGAACGGTAAATGCAGAAGACAAGTGATTTATAGAGTTCAGTCCACTTGGAACTACGTATCTGCCTCAGGGATTAGATCCCTGCAGGATTTTAGCCTCAATTCTTATTAATCAAAAGCTAAGCCCTAGAACTCAAGCCCAGAGAGTTCCCTTACTCTGTTACAGCTTGTTGTTTTCCCTAACCTGTCTAGTACCTGCTCTAGCTAACTGATTAACTAAGAATTCTTTATTGTTCACTTTTAACAATCCTTGAGAATAGATGTAGAGATAATACAGAAATGATCTGCCAATACAGCTCAATACATAAGTACACTTGGAGTAGAAAACTGCAGTGAAAATGCAGTGATCTTCTGTGGAATGGATTTAGAGTTTGATGTTCTTCTTTGGTGCTTTGTCAATCCAGAAACTTGTCTCTTGTTTTTGCCTGTTGAGTCTCGTATCTTGTTGCTTTAGGGTGAGCTATATTTGAACTGTTTGAAGCTCTGCAAATCTTCCCTGGTTTTAGCAACAACTTCCTATTTTGTAGGCGACAACTTTGACTCTCTTTAACAGCTATCTCCAACGGAGACTTGATCACAATCTCCAGATATATTGTTGTGATCTTATCCATAAGAGATCTGAGAAGCTGTAATAAGTCTCTGATTGATCACAAGATCAAAATAGTCAACAATTTCCAAAACTGCACAGCTTCAGTTTAGGAAACAAATCCTGCAAATATTGAAAAGAAAATGTCATGCATTATCATGGTCAAACAGATGATATATTATGATCAAAACATGTTAGAACAATTTGTCTTTCATAATCTAATAACAGTGAATCAAACATATGAAAGTAAGAGAGGGTGCAGATTTCTTTTGGCTAAGTAGTTCTCCTCTGATTTTGGCTAAGTAGTTCTCTTCGTGCGAAGAGATTTTCTCTTCGTGCGAAGAGAATGAGGCTGCAGAAGCTTGTCTCTTCATCATCCTTGATCTCCGCGTCCTATTTCCTGCCAACCACAACACGAAACAAGTACCCGGGATCATATCACAATAAAAGTGTCCAAATATACAAGAAACGCCCGGATTTAGCAATTAACGTTCAAAAACTCAAGTTTCTCAATTTAGGCATATTATACTCAAAAGACGCCAAATTCGCCAAGTAAGCACACAAAACGTAGATAAACAAGTGATAAAATAACTCTGAAAACGGAGTTATCAAAATTAGCCGAAGCGGCGACGAAATTTGGAATTCACCCAAGGACAGTTACTGCCATCACTTGTTCTTCACCATTGCACACGTCTTTTTAGCCCGGTGCTCGAACAGTTACTATTCTCCTTGTCCAATCTCTTGCAGTTAGTCGTCAGTGGGTTCTTAAGCACATGGGTGTTAATTACGCTTTCGTGTAGGGAACTCTCAATGAAGATGTCTTCATGGATCAGTTGCATGGGTTTATTCATTACGACCATTTTAACTATGTCTGCAAGTTTAAGAAGGCAATGTATCACCTGAAGAAAGTGTCACTGGCATGGGTATTTCTTCAGCACGGCTTCTCTAATTCAGCGTCTCTCTTTCTGCTACACCACTCAGGGTCACCATTCACGTACTTGTATATGTTTTATAGGATATGGTGTTGCTGAAGTACAACTGTTTATTGATTTATTGTCTAGTTAATTCTCTTTAAAGGATCTAAGTAATCTTTCTTATTTTTTTAGAGTCGAGTTTGAGGAACACCCCTGAGGGATTAATTATTAAACAATAGAAATATATTCATGATCTATTACATCAGAATGGCATGACTATCGCTAACCCTATTTTCATGTCAGGACTCATTGCATGCACAGTGGTTGTGCGCTACCAGGCAAGAGGGAGTATCGTATGATAATTGGCAGCCTTTAGTACCTATGTCTCTCTCTCCCTCCCAGATGTTGTTTTTGATTTCAACAAGCTATCTCAGTTTATCCAGCGGCCTACACCCCCTCACTGGAACGTTGTCAAGTGTATCTTACGGTACCTGAAAGGTACTTTTGATACAGGGATGGTCATTCGACGGGGTCTGTTTTCGCTTTATGCTTTCTCGGATGCCGACATGGATAGAAATAAGGATGACTACTCCTCCACATATAAATAAATTGTCTATCTTGGTGGCTCCCCTGCCGCTGCCTCTTTTCAGCTCCATTGGATTTCCTCTAAGCTGTTTGAGCTCGGGGTTGCACCAATGTGTCTCCCCCGACTATCTATTGTGACAACATTGGTGCCACATATATGCATTCCAATCCGGTCTTTCTTTCTTGTATGATGCATTTAGCTTTGATTTTCATTTTGTTCGCTAATAAGTAAAGGTTGGTGGTACTCTCAAAGTGTCTCATGTATCTGATACGGGTCATCCGTATCGTCAAATTGATTAGTTATATAATTATCTATTTATTTAATTAGTTGATAGTAGTTAATTAGTTAATTACATTAATTATATTGTTTAGTCAAATACCGATCGGGCTTCATTGTCTACTGGCCCATAGGAGTCTAGGTTAGAGTTAAGAGTCTATTTATACTCTTTGTAGTCTTCAGTTATTATCATCGAATGAATTGAAAAGTGAATTTCTTTATTCAGTCAATAGCCAATCAATTAGTTTGCTAGAACAGCACCGTAGGCTAAAAGCTACGTGGAGTTTTGTTAATTTTCACATAATCGTCACAACCTGATACCTAATCAAGAGAGGCATATTGAAAGCAAATGAAGTTGAAACTGACTCCAGATCAGCTGTGGTCATACAGGAACCTCAAAATCCTAAGTTCCCAAAGCATATGCCAACACGCATGCATCCAAGGAGGAAGTTCGAGAGCATTCATCGCAATTCAGGAAAAGGAAAGCTTCTTATGCACATGTAATAATGTATAACGCGACAAGCTTGACCTAGTTCCCAAAATGCTAACGCCAACATGTAAGCAATCACGAAACGAGTAAGAACAATAGACAAAATCTTCTAATGTGGAAGTCAAAGAGAATTCACAGCCTCCTTCAAGGAAAAGGAAAGTTTCTTCTGCACGGGTAATTAATGAGCAATGCGACAAAACAACGCATCAAGAAAGATTTTTAACATGATTAAAAACAACATGCCAAAAGCAAGTAAATCTACTTCATTTATACCGATGATCCAATGATAACGGAATAAACGGCCGATAACAAACATTACGCTGCCAGAGATCTCATTCGTAAACTTTTAAGTTTCTAAAAATAAGAAACAAAACGAAAATAAGGAACATGCATTCATCAGCATGCAAAATTATTCACATCCTTAAATTAGCATCACCTATGATTCCAAAACGAAACATGTTTGAGACTCCGAGTCTTTAGGCAGCTTATTATATGTACAATAGCAAATACTCCATTAAAGTTCTTTTCCAATTGGCTCATCTGCAAAATAAATTAAATTGAACCACGAACAACATAATATTTTATCCTTTCATCGTTGCTGGTTCTTGTTGGTTAGGCCATCCAATTTACATATAAATGTTTAAGACCTCCCAAAGAACTCCATAGGTCACCGCCACTTCTCTTCATATATTGAATCTGAAAAAACCATTTCTTATACCCCTTAACCATCCGAATCAAACCAAAATGCAAAGCTTAGAAATGTGATTCAAATGGAAAGAACCATATACCCTTGATCACGGTTCGGACACTTTGTACTTCGCCGAAGAGAAATCTTCCAGCCGCAGACCAGGGAAGAGAGTCTGCTGATCAGAGAAGAAACAATGTCAGTAACAAGAAAATGATATACTAAAATTTTGATCAAACATATAACGATAAGAAGAGAGAGAAACTTACATCAAGCTACTTTTGAACACTTTTTGCCCTCTTTTTAAGCTTCCTGGTTGGCCTTAAACCACACATTGAGTACAAGTCCTCCTCGACTCCCTCGGTGTAAGGGTCAATGAGAAACTTGGCACCTTATCCTTAGGTGCAGGTGCAGTTGCTTGGGTCGCCGGAGCTTTGCGCTTCTGCGGCGGTGCTCTGCCTTCTGCTCCACCGCTGGATGTTCCAGCCAGAGTATGCTTTCTAGTCCGCGGCGGCTCTCACACTTTCTTGTTGTTATTCTCATCGGCCTTTTGGCCGGTAGATTTGGGAGACGCCTCTTGGGATCTCTTGCCACCATCCTCCTCCGTCTTTTGGCCTTCATTGGATGGTTTTGGTGGCTCCCGAACTTTGGTGAGTTTTGGATTATGCTTACTGGTCCGCGACAACTCTTGTACTTCCTTGTTGTTATCTTCCTCCAGCTTTTGGACGATGGGGTTGAGCGGTGGCTCTTGTGCTCTTTTTCCACCATCGACCTCCGGCTTTTGACCCTCATCGGAAGGTTTTGGTGACTTCGGAGTTTTGGTGAGTTTTGGAAGCTTAATTTTGATCTTCGGGTATTTGAATACTGCGTGAGCCACTTCCGCAGCCACCGGAGATTATTCCGAGTTCTCCGCTACGTGCTCACGTGGATGAGGAGGACGAGGAGGAGACGATAAGAGACTGGTACGCCTGAACCCCAAAGCCATCTCAGGAGTATACCCACGCACCAGAGAGTGAAACTGGGGTAGGGGATCTACATGAGCATGTTGCCTCTGCCATGCGGAATCAGCAACCGGAGACTGAAAATGGTGATTTGGATCGACCATTGGAGGTTGCCAGTGATGAGTGGAATTAGCTACCTAATCTTAAATCGGAGAGGGGACTCCATATTGGGAGGCTACCTCTTCCGTGATTAATCCTCCAACGAAGGCTGAAAACGCTGGGGGTGGGGGGGTGGGGGGAAGCCACATTGAGCGGTGAGGAATTAGCCATCGAAAGCTGAGACCGGCGAGGGGACTCCACATTGGAAGATTGGCTCTGCTGCGAGGAATCAGACACCGGAGGCTGAACACGACGGGATGAAGGGACATTGGGTCTTATCCTCATCCGCTTGGAAACACCTAGAGGTGAGGGATGAGTCGGAAGAGGAGAGGCAAGAAGGTGAGATTGCCTCATCATTCCAGAATCACCACCTGTCAAATTTTTCCTCCGCACCGCTGTTTCGGGGGGTGGGTAGCTCTGAATGGTGGAGGCCGGAGGAGGCGGCGCATCGGCGAAGCTCTAATCGCGGTAGGCATTTCGAGACGGCTGATTGGACCAGTTGGGCAAATACAAGTCATTGAGAGCTTTGGATTTACAGAATCCATTAGGGAATTTGTTTTCAGAAAAATAATCACTCACTTACTGGGTAGCTAAAATGCACTCTCCCGAAAACTGACCAGACACTGAAATTAGATGAAATGAGAGAGAGATGACCTTACAGAGAGAGAGAGTTGCAGAGAAAGATGGATTAAAAGAAGAATATGAAGAGTATGAAGTATAATTGAGGTTAATTTGACAAATCAAGTCACAAGACTACTTTGAAGTTTTTTTTTGAAATTATTGTTCGCGTTTGATAGATGTAACGGTTGCGCTGGCGCTAGCACTGATAAGAGAATAAAACCAAGAGTCAGGGCATCTCCAATAGCTCATGCAAAAGCCTCTTTTATGCAAAATATATATAAAGAAAATGAGGAAAAAATGAGCTCCAATAGACGATGCAAATCGCCGTGCATTTTGCAGAACATGCATATTCCTCTCCATTAATAGCTAGCAAGAAAGTAGGCATGCAAATTTGTGTGTCTATCTCTCTCCTCTCATGCATCCTCAAAATGTATATTTTAACTTCTCATAACTACAAAATGTAAAAAATACATTTTACTGTTGGAACAAAACTATAAATGCATGTCATGCAAAATTTAAAACATGCAAAAAATACCTACTACTATTGGAGATGCCCTTACAATGACCTCCTTAACACGTGATTTCATAAATTTTAAAATGCATTCATTAATGAAAATACACGATAAAATCGTGAAGACTCAGTGAATTCCAAACTTATCCCCTTGTGTATATCTACTGAAGGCCCGATTCATTGATTTTTTTTTCAACTAACAGTAAATGTGAGAACCATTAGTTGCAATGAGTCATTGGTGTTTAGTAAATAAAATAATTACCCAACTCTTAAAGGTTTGTGTGTACTTACTTTCATTAATAATATTAGATTAATTTAATTTTGAAATTAAATAAATTAATTTAATTGTGCAATTAAAGAAATTAAAATGTATTTATTAGAGAGCCATTGTTAATAGTGGACTTTCAACAAGTGTATAACACTAGTGAAATACCATTTCTTACAGACGTATGTACCTAAATGTGAGCTGTTATTACTTCCTTTGTTAGTACTAAGTTTCTCAACTAAAATGTATGTAAGACATCAATGGAAATAAATAAAATAGTTCTATACTTACTCAAATGTGCGAAAAATTACAGATGAGTTCACATTTTATGTTTAAGTATATTATTTTAATAAATCCAATTCATTGAGGGATAAGCATGTGCATGTATGTACATATTGGACCATTGACCATTGGATGGTGCATAAGAGTAATAAGACGTTCTATAGGGGCATGAATGTAATTGTCAAATTTTGATAAATCCATTGAAACAGTAGGACCTAAGTCACCTGGAGCGGGAGTGAGAAAACGTCTAATTTTTAAAAAAATTGCATTTGAGAGCGCCATAAAAGCGTCTATATATATTTTTTATTTAATATAATTTTATGAAGAAAACTAATATTTTCACATGATGAAGTGATTTACACATAATAATTATTTCTATTAATCGAGTTGTAAGTATTAATTTGTTAAATTGGTTGCTTCTATAAGAAATAATAGAAAAAAATAATATATACATAGTTGAATTATCAGTAATAAGTTGAGATTAATCATCAAGCAAGCCCAAATAAATAGTAAGTTGTCTTTAAAAAATAATTCGCCTACGAAAATGCGCTCTCTATTTTCATGAGCGCCTTTAGAGCGAAGTTAGGTCTCTAAAGCGTCATAGCGAGATTTGGGAGCGAGAGCGATGCCCATTCGATAGGTTTTAGGTGACTAAGAGTAGGACTCTAGCACACGTGTTAATACTTAGAAAACACATCTCTCGTGTGGGCGTCTAAGATATTTTCAACTATTTTAAATTATTTATTTTATTTTAAAAAACATTATTTTATTTTCAAAAAATAGTTTTATCATTTATGTTATTCAAAAATAAATTATTGCGAATGTAAAATTAAGTTATTTTCATTGAACTATTTTTCAACTAACAGCAATGTTACTACTAATTAGTAAATCAGTTACTTTCAACTCCCGCTTAGACTCGTGAAACTTGTTTTGAAGTACGTAAGAAGTAGATGCAAACAATATGGGAAAACGTTTTTCTCAATAGATGAAAACAAAAATCAGTAAAACTCTAATCTCTTTTCAACAGTCTTTTGATCTCGAGAGGAGTGAGTAAGATGGATACAAATGAGTTTAGGAGTCACGGTTACATTTTACAATGGCCTTTTCGGTAAAGCGAAGAATTTTTCTAATGGCCTTTCCATCAAGGAAAAGTGAGCGACAAATTCATTGCACCTTTTAATATCTGAAAAGAACAACTGATTAACTCTCATTATTTATTAACCCTTGTAACTGAAGTGAACAAAAACCTTATTGTACTCCAACTCCACAATTAAAGTCTTATTCTTTTTAGAGAAAGTAAAAAAATCTCCACCCACCCTATGTTCACTATAAAAAATCTATAATAACTATATTTCATGACTGATTGCGAGAGATTACATATGCGAAATACTACCTATGTTTCTTTCCCTTTCACTTCAGGTTGACTTTTTGACTCGTAATTGGGTCACTTTGACTTGGTAATTTGAATAACAAAACGATATAATTGTTTGGCATTTTTATCGTAGTATATTAAAGTAAAGTTTACTCTACAAGATCATGCAAAAATTATCAAATTTGTGTATTTTTTGCTAATCAAATAACCGGATAAACTGACCCAATGAATAGTTTCAAAAAGTGAAGTAAGTTGAAAGAGAAGAAACAAAGGTAATATAGCATATACCCTAACATACTACAAAACTGTAGAGACATCCCAGCACTAGTAATTCACGATGGTAAGGGGGGCCGATCCATGCTAGGAATCAGCCCGGCCAGCTCTAAAATGAGCTAGGTCCGGCCCCGGACCGGCCCCTCCAACTCTTGAACCGGCCTAGCCCTCAACCCGGAGCGATTCCCCTTTGACCCCTTCCAACCGGGGCGGTTCGGCCCCCTCAAAACGGTACATTTTTTATTACTTTATTAATAAAATTTATATTTTTAATATATTAATAATAATTTTTACCGGCCCACTCGCCCCCCTCAATCCCGGGGCCAAGGGGTTCAAGTTCTCTCCCCTCCAGCCCGCACCCTTCCCTACCAGCACCCCCCCCCCCCAAGACCGGCCCGCCCCGTGACAACTTGAACAGTAATTTTTTTTTTTGAGGGTAATAGATAATGTTCTGCCAAATTTAACAAGGTTAAATTGCATCAGAGGTACCCATATTTTGCAAAATCGAGCAAGTGGGTATTCAATTTTCAAAATCGAGCA
The DNA here is from genome assembly GCA_023055425.1 of Linanthus parryae. Lineage (NCBI taxonomy): Eukaryota > Viridiplantae > Streptophyta > Magnoliopsida > Ericales > Polemoniaceae > Linanthus > Linanthus parryae. The sequence continues at coordinate 112,045,847 of JALGPY010000002.1, read as the reverse complement.
CCATAGGTCCCAAATTTTGGATTTTCGAGCAAGTATGTACCCTTCCGTTAATATTGGACGGAAAATTATAAAAATACTTTTTACCCCTTATTTTCACCTTCAACCTTTTTTTAAAATACAGGTTTTACTAAAAAAATCTAGAAAAAGTTAAAAAAATAAAATTTTAATTTATAATTTGATATATGTAAAATAATGCATTATATTTCATCAAAATACATATTTTTACAGCATTTCAAGATATGAAATATATTTTTATTAACATATATCCGTCAATGTTAAAGTCTTTAACTTTTTTAACAGGTTTTAAAAGAAATCTCAAAACTTCATAATTTCCCATGTATTGTTTTAATAAAAGAATAACATACAAGTATCTTTGTGCATTTTAACAACTAATACAAAAGTTGACACCTGGCATTCTTCAGTAGTTTTTTTATTGTAATGATTTGTATTTTGCATGCAAATGTAAAAGAGAATATTGAATAACAAAGTACAAATATACTTGCATGTTATTGTTTCTTAAACATTACATGTGAAATTATGAAATTCGAGATTCTTTTTAAACACTATTAAAAAAAATTAAAGACTTTAAGATTGACGGATATGTGTCAATAAAAACATATTTCATATCTTGAATTGATGTAAAACGATGTAATTTTGATAAAATACAATGTATTATCTTACATATATCAAATTATTAAACTAATTTTTTAACTTTTTTTTAGATTTTTAATAAAACTTGTATTTAAAAAAAGTGGAGGTGATAATAAGGGGTAAAAAAGTTTTTTTTTATTATTATAATTGTCCATCAAATATTAACGGAAAGTTAACAGAAGGGTACTTACTTGCTTGAAAAATCCAAAATTTGGGATATATGGTGCTTGATTTTGAAATTTGGATACCCACTTGGCTCGATTTTGCAAAATATAGGTACCTCCGGTGCAATTTAGCCATTTAACAATGTACTATAACTATTTTTAGTGGAAAAAATATGTGACTTCGCTATTTTTAGAGAAAATTTTGCTATAAATTTGGAAGCATATGACATTATATATTATTTAAGTAAATAATTCAAAAAGTACTTGGTAACATTTTTTGATTTGTAGATGAGAGTTGCAATTTATAGAAGCTTTGAGCGAGATTAAGAGGTACATTCGTCTCTTGACATATCTTCTGTCAAATATTTTATTGGATGCAAATTAACATAGTGTACCAAAGTTACAATGAACTGAAAGTGTGTGTGTATATAATATATATATACACACACACATACTACCTCTGTTTCTTCTCTTTCATTTTACTTCACTTCTTGACACTATTCATTGTGTCACTTTGACCCGGCGATTTGGTTAGCAAAAAGATGCACGAATTTAGTAATTTTTGCATGACCTTGTAGAGTAAACTTTACTCTAGAACACTAAGAAAAAATTGACAAAAAATTATATCGTTTTGATATCGAAATCACCGAGTCAAAGTGACCCAACTACGGATAAAAAAGTCAATCGAGGGGAAAGAGAAGAAACAGAGGTAGTATATATATATATATATCACGAATGCTACAATTGAAATTGTTGATACCGCGGACCTACATTTTACCCCAAGTGGCCATACAACCACCCTGAGTTTTTATTCCCTATTACCGTTTTACCATTAATTTTTTTTTTTAAAAAAAAACACATATATAGGCGAAAGAATTGGCGTCCTACCCGTCTGGTGAATTGGTCTTTGAAAAATACTCGTCTCTCACTTATGTTTGGCGTGTGTAACCCACGCGGGGGTTACACAATTTAATCAACTAAAATTAACACTTAATCAGGCAAATTAATAAAACAAACCTATACACGTCATCATCCACCCCCTCGAATTCACTATCACTACAACTGCAACTCTCTCTCTCTCTCTCTCTCTCTCTCTCTCTCTCTCTCTCTCTCTCTTCTCTGCAACTCACTCACCGTCGCTCGCTGCAACTGTACCCATGGCTTCCACTGTTTCTTCTTCTTCCTCCGCTCCGGCCGCCCTCTTACCCCTTCCCAACCCAGTCGCCACTGAGACACCCACCGTCGACGAAGAGGTTTGCCTTTTCAAATACCCCCTTTCTCAATTCTGTAACTTACTTGATGATTCCATGTACATGTTTGTGATTGGTGTTTGAATCAAAGAAAAAATAAATCCATGTTTGAATATGTTGTCACCTGTAAAATTTGATCGTAATTCCACCAAATCAAGAACTCGGACGAGATCTAGAACTCCGACGATGACCTGTTCTAGATCGTGGAACTCGTACGAGTAGTTCTCGTCTCAGTATCACGAGATGAATAATGAGACGAGAACCTATAAAACTGGAACGAGGAGAAAGCAAGACCCTTTCGAGGAGCAGTTTACTCGTCTTGAGACGAGAACTTCACGCTCCTCTCTGTATAAGCCAGCTTATACTGAGACGAGCATGACTCTCGTATCGGCTAAGACCAGTTTATACTGGGACGAGCAATATTCTCGTCTCGGTAGAGACCAGCTTATACTGAGATGAGCAACATGCTCGTCTCAGTATATCAAGTTTATACTGCTCGTCTCAGCAGTTAGAAGATGAAAAAAACCCATTGATTCTAGACTTAGAACAGTCCTGCAACTTTAACACTTAAAATTATTTATCTGTGTAGAATTGAACAGTAAAGGATCTCCCATCAACACTTCACGTAAAATAAAAAATGTGACACACTTATACTGAATCTAAATTCAGTAACACTTATACCTCAAAAAAATTCAGTAACACTTATAATAATTAAAAAACTTATAAACTTTTAAGTAACAGACCATTTATAAATTATTTGAAGTATTTCATTATTAATATGACATTATTAATGAAAGTATAATTTGAATTGTAGAATCAAATAATCAAGGTTTCGGAGCTCGACGAGAAGTTGGGAGATGTACCGCTTCCATTGTGCCAGATTAAAGTCGAGAAAGGAAACATCACTACGAGGGTAGCCTTGAAAGGGTACAAGCAGAGTTTGCAATACGTCTGCCCTGAGGTTCAGGAATTGATTGAAGAAAGGCTCCCACAGCTGAAGTTTTTGTTGGACATCCATTGCGCGAGCAACGTTACCTTTCCCAGTATGGCTGTGAATCTTGTCATGCACGCAAAGATGAACACGGAGAAAAAAGATCCAGAGTTTTGGTTCTACATTAAAAACATGCCATTTCGGTTTGGATTGCAGGAGTTTTGTTTAGTTTCAGGGTTGAGCTTCAACGAAACAACTGGTTATGGTGATAAAGAGCATGCATACGGGTGGGCTGCAAAGTATTTACCTCATCACAGGCTCGATAACAACATCAATGTATCGGAGATTGAAAAGGTTTTGCATGGCCTGAAGCCCAAAATTAAAGATTTGACTGAGGAGGAGAAATTTTATTATGCGATACTGCTAATGGTATGCCTGATTGGACGAATGACATTTGTAAAAACCAATGCGGACACAATATCCATGATACCGTTTGGACTGCTTTCGGATTTTGAATGGTCAAACAAATTCGGATGGGGCAGGTACTTGTGGCCAGGTTTCGCTGAGCAAGTGGCTGAGGAGGATTGGACTAAAAATATGGATGGTCACGGTCGCTGGAAGTACAACATGTTGAACTTTCCGCACATATTTCTGGCATGGATTTGCGAGGCCATACCCCACCTTGGTGATCAGCTGGGAAAACCGAGGGTAGGTAAGGAAAGGAAGTTGTCGCGCTTGGCTAATTGGACGTGGAGAGGATGCGCATTGGGCTTGGAAGAAGCAGCGGAGTGCTGGAGTGAGATAAAGTCTGTTAATCCTACCTTCGTCCCAACGGAGGAAGAGAAGAAACAACACTACTGGATTAGCTTCATTGAGTACAGGAGGACTCACCCCGACCAACCACTTCACCCCAGGTGGACTGCTCTGTTCGAGAAGAGGACAGTGCTTGAGGATGACATGAGTTCTAATTGGAAATTCACACCCAGCTACAACTTTGAGGGAGTGCAACCGGATGAGGTAGTGGCTTCGGATACGCCGCAGAAGAGGAGGAGGAAGAAGGATGTTGCAAAGGATGATGGTGTCGGGCCCCATAAGAAGAAGCAGAAAAAAACAGTTAACGAGGACGAGCCTGGCCCACAGTCCAAGAAGAATAAGAAGAAGACGGAGAAATGCAAAGAATTGGCTCTTGTTGATGAGGAAGAAGAAGAGGAAGAGGAGGATGCTAGTCATGTCCCGAGACGGAGAAAGGGTGCAGTTGTGATTTCCTTAACCCCACCTCCATCTCCACCCAGAACCCAACCTTCGGTGTCTGCAACACCTCCACCTGCCGGTCGACCCGAACCTTCGAGAACTGTGGGAGTTGACTTTGAAGACTTGAAGCGGGAAATGCGGAAAGCTTTTGAAGAGGCATTGGTTCCTATCAAAGAAAACCAGATCCATTTGAGTGAGAAAATGACAGAAATGAGCAGTAGGATGGGTAAGATGGAGGAAGAATTGGGTGCCTTAAAAAACGATTGTAAGACCGGTTGCACTAGTGTACGTGAAAAGATCAAGTGTCACGACACGAAAGAGAAGGAACGACTGAGCAAGCCGGTGAGTGGGGACAAGCAACGCACAAGATGGTAAAAAATCTGCACACCGCTTGGGAAGAAGTGCGAGTAGACCCAACGTCCGGCATTCGGTTCCTTAGCGAGGTACGCATATTGTTCTTATTTACGGTGTTTGACTTATGTAATGTAAGGTAATTGTGACCTAATAAATCTATTCATCCTATTTTTTAGGATACAGAAAGAGAAGCTGTCATTGATTCCAACCCAGAAGGGGGGTCCGGTCCAATCGAGCCAACCACAGTTAGAGAAACAGCGCCAGAGGGGTCCGGTCCAATCGATCCAACCACAGTTACAAAAACAGTGACAGTGGGTTCTGGTCCAATCGAGCCAACCACAGTTAGAGAAACAGCGGAAGGGGGTCCAGGACAATCGAGTCAACCCCTGTCACTGAAACAGAAGGAACCAATGGCTCCAATCCAGTTTAGGCTAACCCCACAACAGAAACAGAAGCAGGGGGGTCCAGGCAACTCCAAGCACCCCCAATCGTAGAAACCGAACCAGGACAGTCCATGGCAGCAGAAGCAGGTGGGTTGGAGGAAGATGAGGATGCAGCCACCGATGACGAATTACAGGAATGGATGAAATATAATTACTTGGAACTCCGTGAAGAATCAGATCCAGAGCCTGAAGCGATTGCAATTGATCAGTTTGGACCTCAGGATTGGGATGCGTGGTATGACGCGGTTGAAAGTGAAAGATTGGAAGAAGGCTGGTCTCCCCAATCGCTTTACGATTATAAGAGAGGGAATGAGTTACATGACATATACGGCCGGGATGAGATGGCAATTATTTATGAGAATGGTCAGGAACGTTACTTTAGCCGTAATCGTGCTAGAATTGATTGGGAGACTACGCCGTATGGGGTTGCACTGTCACAAGACGGTTGTATTCCTAAGAAGTTGCTCTCCAGTGTGTATGTTCCAGATTTTTCTATGAGGAGTAAGACTAAGCCAGGCCCAGACTTTCGCAAAGCATTATATGCTTGGCTAGACGATCCATTCAAAGATTATCAGGGGTTAAACTGTGGTTGCAAGGTACTTGGACGAGAATTCTTCCGTTATTTATTTTCAGATAAATGTACTTTGGGATGGGGTCAAATGGATGAGATGAATTATGTGCTTAGACGGTTGTACTCGGAGGAATGTCGCGAAGCAAGGACCGACATTGCCATTACTGATGGTAAGTGGTATCACACATGGGTGAATAAGAACTTGACTGAGGAAGCGCGGCAGAAGGAGTTGGCTATTTATTTTGAAGGGAGTAGGCCGTACCGTGGGACAGAGATGGCCAAAGCACGTAAGTGGGTCATGCCATGGTTCTCAAAAATTCCATATAAGGGAGGGGCAGGACATTGGTTTCTCGTTTACATTGAAGTTGAAGATATGGTTGTTCAAGTATTCGATCCAGTGATAGGAATGGGAAAAAGGCAATGGACCTTGGTGCTCTTCGCAAGGAATTCCCTAAGATGCTAAAAGCGTCTGGTGTATGCAGAGCACCAAACAGGTTGTTAATTAAGAGGAATGGGTTAGAGATGACGCACTACTTCAAGCCCCATGATAAATGGAGATATGCAACAAATATGAAGAAAGATTCGGGCTTCTATGTCGTCAGAATGATCGAGCACCTTATGGAATGTTATCCCATTAGGGGTTGGACTGAACTAGACAAAAAGGCAATCAAACAGATGAAGGAAAATTATTGTATTTTAATTTGGATGGTTCCTTTCACTTTCCGGTTTGCGATGGAGAGGGTAAGAGGAAAGACAAGGTTGTGCGTAAGTAGGCGGACTTGGTGTACAAAACTTGTAATGAGATAAAACCTTTGCTGGTGTTGAATGAGGTTTTTGTTTTTCAATTTTGTTTTATTACTACAAATTTATTACATAGGAAAACAACGAACAAACAACAACTACCAACAATTACAAACACACGAACGCATACCTACGACATGATTATATAGCAACTACCGAAACCAACAACAAAACCAATCACGAGAACAAGGAACAAGTTAGCTTTTTGAGGCGCATGAGAAACTACGTCTAGAGAAGTGGATGGACCGTCGTATGAAGTTGGTGTCTGGTACAGTCGGTTTCACGCAGGCATTGCTCGTTCTCAAACCACGCATTTGCAGCCTCTTCATATGTTGTATACTTAATATAGCAAGCGTTCTTATATCCTGTCGTTTGCTCCTGACATGCTGGCCAAGAGGTATATATGCCCGTTTGACGACCCACAAATACACGTAATAATAATCTCTGCGAGGCATTCCTGACATTTAACATTATTACGTTAGATAATCTATGATTAAGGGGTTTAAAATTATTGAATAATATTTTTGATACCCATGTACTTAGTAGTTTTAGGTTTTACTTTTTACAATGTTAGGGTTTTAAAGATTCAGGTTAAATTATATGAAAAAAAAAAAATTATTTATGATAATAAGATTTTAAAGATTCTAAAAAATGTGGGATTTAAGGGTATAGGTAACATTTTAAGGTTTACTGTTTACAATATTAGGGTTACTGGTGTCACATTTATTCATTGTGTGGGGACAGTGACACCTGGTGACTTGCAAGATAAGGCAAGTAAGAACCTTTAAATAACAGGGACGAGGATGACTACAAATTATGACGAGCAGTTACTCGTCCCTGTATTGTGAACATGCACGTCCCAGTTTATGAAGTGAAAACTAAGACGTGGAAGACCTCCAATACTGAGACGAGTAACTACCTCGGCTGGATCTGAAAACTGAGACGAGCTGTCTATCGTCTCAGTCTTGGAGGTCTTACAAAGAGGATTTAGGTTGCATGATATATGGTTTAGGGGGTACATGACTTGGGGTTTATGGAATCAGGATTTAGGAATTCATGGTTTATTGATTAGAGGGGTATTACATGGTTGAATTACATTTTTAGTAATCATATTGATGGTATTTAGTTGGTTTAAGTGTTTATTGACTACAATTTTAGGGTTTAGAATAGATGATCTATGGTTTAAGGGATTACAAGACTTGGGGTTTATGAATTTAGAATTTAGGAATTCATGGTTTATTGATTAGAGGGGTATTACATGGTTGAATTACATTTTTAGTAACCATATTGATGGTATTTAGTTGGTTTAAGTGTTTATTGACTACAATTTTAGGGTTTAGAATAGATGATCTATGGTTTAAGGGATTACAAGACTTGGGGTTTATGGATTTAGGATTTTGGAATTCATAGTTAATTGATTAAAGGGGTTTTACATGGTTTGAATAACATTTGTAGTGATCATTGTAATGGTTCCTAAGTTAATTTGAAGGTAGTACTTCACAATTGTATGATATAGGGTTATGATCCAAATGTTAGGATTACATGATTAAGAGTTCAAGATTACATGATTTTTGGGTTAAAAGTTTACCTTACATGATTTTATGGTTTGGTAATTACACTAAACATTTTTGACAAGGTTTAAAAACATTTTGTAATGATTTTAGGGTTGAGGGTTTAGGGTATGCTCGTCACAGTATGTGTGTTGTGGATTGTGTGGAGACTGGAACGAGTAGATGCTCGTCCCTGTATTGTCTGAAAGGACTGGGACGATCATCTTCCCATTCCTTTCAGACAATACAGGGACGAGCATCTACTCGTTCCAGTCTCCACACAATCCACAACACACATCAAACCCAGAATGAAGAACACAGCATCAATATAATGAACATAAATTTAATCAGAAACACAACTGAAGATCAAATTTAATAAAAACACTATACTAGCACACATTTTAGAACATTCTGACGAGAATATAAGAATCATAGCAAAAGTAGAACCAGAGTTTAGGGTTTACCGTAGCTCAACAACAATGGCGAAAGATAGAGACTTCTATACACAAAGTGGGAGAACCAGAGCAAATGAGAGTGAAAAGTGAATCAGTTTTCAGGCTGTAATGCAGCTGGTTCATTAAGTTTACAGTTAGAGTTAATTCAACTGTACTTTGGTAGGTTAGGGTAGATGGAATCATTCAATGTTTTTAGAGAGAGAGAGCTACACATTTGTTAGGGTTTGTTTTTCAGTTTGAATATCACTCTCACTGACATGGGTAGCAGGGTAATTCAATGGTTTCTCACCCACTTTAGGGTACATGTCATCAGCCATGTCACACCCTGTTGCCCCACTTGTTTGTTAACAACTCTTGTAAGCATCTGTTTAAAAAGGGGGGCATTTTTCAAATAGCAATTCAGCCAAGTGCAGAATTCAAACACCAATTCAGAGACTGGCATTATTCCAATTGCCCCTATATAGGCCCCCCTCAAAGTCATAAAGAGATCCATTATTTGTTAAAATGTCTTAAATAACCATGTGTTAAGAGATTTTGTTAAATAAAGTAGCCTTAGGTCATGTTTGGTTTTTCGGACTAGCCGGACTAGACTGTACTGAACTGGGCTAGGTCGGATAGGATTGGACTGTAATAGGTGTATTATATTTAATATTGTTCAACTTTGCAGAGACCACGTCTTTTCAAAAGACACTTTCACTACATCAGGTTTGATGCAAAGACACTTCACCCTTTCTTGTTTTGGGAAATGACACTTGCACCCTCTATGTGTTCCAAGTTTCGAGATAGTTACACCCTTAACTGTAACTGTGTCATCATAATTAAAGAGAGTGAATTTGTCCACAGAATTACTATTGTGACATACAACCTCTCCTAGACTAACGATGTCACAGTTAAGGAGTATAAAAAATTGAAATTTGAAATAAGAGGTCTAGTGGTGCAAGTGTCTGCATCAAACTTGAAGGGGTGAAAGTATCTTTTACCCTTTATTTTTCCTCTATCTCTCTACTTGCGTGTTTACGGTCAAAAGTGTTTTAACCTCTCTACCCGTGTTCACGTGTTTACGGTCAAAAGTGTTTTAACCTCTCTACCCGTGTTCACTTTATAGCTCAGTCTGCATTTTTCACTCGGGAAAACCTCTTTCTTATAGAACATCTGAAGGCATACCATAATTGCAAAAACAAAAAACACCTAAAGAGATGCACTCATTTTCATCCAAATATAATTAATTTGCAGGAGTCTCAATCTCTCAAATGTTGTCACAACGCATGTTCATGTAATTTCTTTTTTCATCTCTCTTTCTTGTCCGAACCTAATATTTGATTCATGTTCATCATCGAGCAAATGGTTAATCCGGTTATAAAAGCCAAAACAGCTACATGAGTATCCAATTGTTCGCCAATACTACATTGCAAGTTCCTCAACGATGATGATAGTACTCGCCAAATTATGGATCCTAACAGCCTATTTCTAATTAATTTCATCATCGAAAGGACATGCCTTCAGTTGCAAACATCAATGGCATCCTTGAACCAAAAAAAGAAAGCTGCAAACCAAGAATCAATTTCCCGCACACAACGGAAGACCAGCAGCTTGAATGGTCGGATCTCAGCTCAGATGGATTAAGAGGTTGTGAATTTAGGATTAGATCATCTCCAGGGAGGCATTTGTAACAAGTGAAGTATTTACGAGCTTGAAACAAAACGAAAGCTTCATTGCCTAGAAGCCAATGTCCCTCTTCAGAAAACTGGGCACTACAAGAAGCATAGCCATGTAGAAAAAGAAGACTGTAAGTCTGATATATCCGGTTCTACTGGAAAAAATAACTACAACTCTTTGGGAGACGATGTACCATCATTCTTTCTTGAGAATAGCCACTGAAACATTTCACTGAACTTGCTGGTCGTAGTCGAGTCTTGTTTCGGCTTCGTATTACAGAGTGTGTTGTAGTCGTGCTTTAAATGGGGGGCAACTATCTTTTCCTGAAGAAAGACCAACAAAGGAAATACAAATTTATCAGTATCCAAGAGCAAGGCAACCAATTCCGCAAGTAAAATTCATTTGCTCAAAAGGAAATAAGAGTACCTTGAAATCTTCAAATGAGCAGAAATCAGAATTGTCGCAACCCTGTTTCAAAGAGAGCACAAACCTCAATTAACAGATTTTGATAAATAATATATGGATGGTTCCAATAGATGGGGTTGAAATCAGACTGCCCAAAAGCGACTAGAACTATCCAACTATTTGTTCCTAATGTAACACATGTTAATTTCAAAGGAGTTCAGTTTATGATTCAAGTCCGAATTTCAAACTCTAAAAGTAGATATTAACTTCTGAGTCATATTAGATAATAGTACTTCATGTTTAAGACATGTCACTCAAGTGAAAAAAGCACCACTTGGTTAATTGTAAATTTGGCAGAAAATGTTTCCAGTGCTTTCCATGGGGAGTGCGATAAAACTTACTTAACCAAAAGATCCTTGCACAGCAATCTCGAACTAACAGCCAGAAAACTACCTCAAATGAATCTGCTACATTATTTATAGACTGATATGAACATTACATGTCATTTAACAGATTTACTGCAAATAGTTAGTAAAATGACTTCAAGAAAGACTGACCTATTTATTAACTGTTCCATCTGTCTCTTCCCATTGTACATCATGGGTTCTTCATGATTGACTGAATATATTATTGAATGAATAATTGTGCAAGACTACATCTCTTTATATAGAATACCACGAAGCTACTAGAAGCTAGGTCTAAAGTAATTGCTATTTAGTCCCTACAGTTTCTATACGCCCCCGCAAGATGGAGGGTCGTGACGAGACTCCAATCTTGCCACGAAGACCAAGAAACGTAACTCTTGAAAGAGCCTTGGTAAGACAGTCCGCAAGCTGATTAGCTGAGGAGATATGAGAGACACGTAGTTGACGTGCTTGAACTTGTTCGCGCACAAAGTGGAAATCCAATGCCAGATGCTTCATGCGAGAGTGGAAAACGGGATTGGAGCAGAGGTAAGTCGCACCAATATTGTCACAGTAGATAACCGGAGAGGAGCTGAGGGTAACGCCAAGTTCAGCAAGCAGGTAAGACACCCAACATAACTCAGGAGAAGTGGCAGCCACAGCACGATACTCAGCCTCGTTAGACGATCGAGCCACAGTCTTCTGCTTCTTAGAACTCCAAGCTACGAGGGAACCACCGATGTAGACCAAGTAACCAGTCGTAGAGCAAAAATCATCCTTGTCCCCTACCCAGTCAGCATCGGAAAAGGCATAGAGGGAAGCCGGACCACGACGAATAACAATTCCCATATCGAGAGTACCCTATAGATAGCGAAGAAGACGCCGGACAGCATGTAAGTGAGTAGTGGTAGGACGATGCATGAACTGAGACAACTTGTTAACAGCATAGGCAATATCCGGCCTTGTAAGAGACAAGTACTGCAAGCTCCCAACAACAGTCCTATAAGCAGTAGCATCCGAGAGAGCCGAACCACTAGTGAGGGAGAGAGTTGCAGATGGATCCAGCGGAGTCTGAACCGGATTGGCATCGGACATGCCCTGTCGCTGGAGGAGGTCACGAACATAACCACTCTGAGAGAGCAACAAACCATCACGATGGCGAAGAACCTCAACTCCCAGAAAATAAGATAAGTCACCTAAGTCTTTGAGAGAAAACCTGTGAGACAAGGCAGAGATACACTTCTGGACAGAGGAAGCATCAGAACCAGTAACAATGATGTCATCAACGTAAACCAGAAGAAATACAGTCGTGCCTGAACCACGATACATAAAAAGAGATGTGTCGGCCTTGGAGTTAGTGAACCCTTGCTGAAGAAGAAATTGGCGCAATTCAGCATATCAAGCTCGTGGAGCCTGTTTAAGGCCATAGATCGCCTTTTGAGGCGACATACATGAGTGGGACGATCCCGGTCAATGAACCCCTGAGGCTGGGCCATGAATACATCCTCATGAAGAGTACCCTCTAGGAAGGCATTGTTGACATCCAACTGCTTCAGTGGCCAACCCTGACTGACAGCAATAGCGAGAATAACACGAATGGTAGTCGGCTTCACAACCGGACTGAAAGTATCATGATAGTCAATACCAGGGCGCTGATGAAAACCCTTGGCCACAAGCCGGGCTTTATAACTGTCAACAGAGCCATCCTGTCGTCGCTTGATGCGAAACACCCACCTGCAACCAACCAGATTTTGTCCGGAAGTGGCAGGAACTAGGTCCCAAGTGTCATTGCTCAGGAGAGCATCAAACTCGGCAGCCATAGCAGACCGCTACTGAGGGTCACGCAAAGCCTGAGTGACTGTAGACGGCTCATCATCTGAAGAACTGACTGTGGCACTGAAAGAGTACTTCTGACGAGGCGGTAGTGTTCCATCTTTAGAGCGGGTAACCATGCCATGACCAGGCGGAACTGAAGGACCCGCGGAAACTGAAGAGGGACCCGGTTCCTGAGAATCCGATGCAACAGTGGGAACCACAGGGTCCAGCGAGGCCGTGGGGGCCACTAGATCAGAAGATGCTGGTGGAGCCGACGGTTTAGACCGTCTACTGTACTGTAACCCAGAGTACCGCTGAGGGGGAGGAACAGGGGGATCAGTGGGGGGCGCCACTACAGGGGGTAAGAACTGGACAGAAAGGAACCATTCATCAGAAGGAAGTTCGGTGTTAGTGCTAGGAAGAAGTGATGGGGATAGGGGAAACTGAGACTCATCAAACTGAACATGTCTGGAGACATACAAGCGATGAGTGACGGGATCAAGACATAGATATGCACTCTGAGTAAGGGAGTAGCCAACAAAGATGCAGGGAACAGATCGAGGCTCAAGCTTATGGGAGGTGTAGGGACGCAACCAAGGATAGCACCTACAACCAAAGATGCGAAGCTTGAGATAGTTGGGAGTTTGTTTAAAAATCACTTCGAAGGGAGACACCATGTTGAGAGTACGGGTGGGAAGTCTATTGATGAGATAGACAGCTGTGGCAAAGGCATAGGGCCAGTAGGTAGTGGGCATACAGGCGTGGTGGAGAAGAGCTAGACCAGTTTCGACAATGTGCCGGTGTCGGCGCTCGGCGTAGCCATTGTGCTCAGGCGTGTGAGGTGGAGAGGTAAGATGTGAGATTCCATTGGACGACAGATAGTCACAAAGACCAATGTACTCACCACCATTGTCAGAAAATAATGTTTTGATTTGTAGGGAAAAATATTTTTCAACTAGAGCACGAAAGCGAATAAAAATGTCAGACAACTGAGACTTGCGTTTCATGGGATAAAACCAAATATATTTCGAAAAATGATCAATGAATATGACAAAGTATTTAGACCCATCAAAGGAGTAAACTGGAGAAATCCAAACATCAGAAAATATAAACTCTAGCGGCCGAGTAGACCTAATACTAGAGGCCTGAAAAGGCAATTTATGACTCTTAGCACACTGACACGCAGGACAAATGTGCGACTCAGACTTATTAGTTACTGAAAGAGAAAACCTAGAAATAAGATGCTGACAAATGAGAACAACAGGATGACCAAGGCGATGATGCCAGGAACTGAAAGTGGGTCTGGACTCCATAGTAAGTGCAAGAGGAGGTGAATGGTTGGCTGGCCAGAGATAGACTCCATTCCTAAGAGGTCCTGTGAGAAGTGGCGCCCCCGTAGTTCGGTCGTGGTCTGCTTCTGAGCTGCGGCAGCATCCTGTTTCGTCACAGTTGGTGGCGGTGGGAGGACCGTGCCATCAATAAACTCAGCAAGCCCATGCCCTCGTAGGGTGAAGAGGGTTTGTGACTGCCAAAGGGTGTAATTGCCAACATCAAGTTTTTGGATGGCATTGGTAGGTTGATCACCACCAAGGGTTTGGTGGGGTGGAAAACAGCGGGAGCGGAAGAGAAAAACGGTGTGGTTTGAGCCATGGTGGCTGTGCCGTGTTCGTCGAACGGTGGGGCTGTTTAGAGGGTGGGGCGGCTAGGGTTAGGGTTAGGGTTAGGGTTTTGAGAGAAGACGCGGATCTTCTGCTCTGATACCATGATAGACTGAATATATTATTGAATGAATAATTGTGCAAGACTACATCTCTTTATATAGAATACCAAGAAGCTACTAGAAGCTAGGTCTAAAGTAATTGCTACTTAGTCCCTACAGTTTCTATACTTCATTATATGGGTTGTACTAAAATGCTGCTTTAATGGCATTGGTTATACTAGTATTGCTGGACTTGCGGTCTTTTTGGTCCCAAAATGCTGTCAAACAGCTGAGGTCGGAAAAGTAACACGAATACAAGGCGTGCAAATAAAAAAGGGAAAAAAAGAAAAAAGAGATGATTGATATGAGGGGATTGACTTGAAAGATTCTTTCAGCAGCGAATTCAATAGTATAAGACGGAGGTAATAAGATATGAAGGTCATAACAGACTAAACTCACAAGTAGACTACAGGATTAAAGCTTCAATCTCAGTTGGCCTCGCGTATTTTAACCCATTCATTTTACAGGATGTTGTGTGTAAGAACTAAGAACCAAAACAAAATTTTACCAAACTTTAAAGCCGATCAATATACCAAACATCATATACGAGAAAAGACCAAAGCCTTCGCAACAGAAGTCAGCAGCACTTACTGGAATAGGAACGGGTTGTTCATTATGCAATACTTGCACAAAGTACTTGCTTGAGGAATTGGCTCCACAACTATAAAGTACCAACATATTATTCCCAGCAAAAGGCGCCACCATACTGCTTTTCCAGTTTCTTCTCTGCGGAGGTTTTGGAGGGAGCTCTAAAGGTTGCTCCTTCAGTATTTTTTGAAGTTCTGCAATGCTCGGAAAATCAAAATATAACTAAGAGGACAAGGTAAGCAATATTCATCATAGAGGAGAAAAAAATCAGAACCGGAAACACGTTCATGTAAGATCACTAACAGATATTTAAATAAGAGAACTGGAATGCTCACCAGATCCTTCAAGAAACAGTCCAAGCAGACATGAAAAAGGGAGAAGAGTCTCCGCATGCGCAAACTGCAACCTTGCCTTTTCAAAACTTCCAGGAGCAAGTTCTTCTACAGTGACATAATGGTACCGATTAACAAAAAGAATGCAAATGGTTTTATCCTTCAGTATTCTTTTAATTTCTAAATAAATTTTGTTTAAGAACTGTCAATTTGGCAAATTTCTTGCCCAGTTTTTTTGTTAGTTTACTACATTTGTGGTGGGGTCCAGACACTGAACAGTTTTTGTGTGCGTGTGTTTTATGATGTTCCTCTCTCCCTCCTCTGGTCGGTCCCCTATGGCCTCATTTCTCTATCACCCTCTTTCTTTCGCTCTCTCCTGCCCAAAGATGGGACCAAAGATTCAAAGCTTTGGAGCTGGGAATTTCAGACCCAAAAACTTACTTGGTTTTTTGGAATAAAACAAAATAAGATAAAAACCCAAAAAAACTCACATACCAAAAAAAAAAATAAGGTCCCTGAATTATTACGCAAAAAAAGAGTAAACTGAAATCTACCCAAGTCCAAAGGAAGACTGAAACTAAAAGGTTTGTACACTTAAGCTCAAGCAAAAGGCAATATAATGTTAAAGCCTGATGGAAATTCTGGTAGACCAAAGATTCAAAGCTTTGGAGCTGGGAATTTCAGACCCAAAAACTTACTTGGTTTATTGGAATAAAACAAAATAAGATAAAAACCCAAAAAAACTCACATACCGAAAAAAAAAAGGTCCCTGAATTATTACGCAAACAAAGAGTAAACTGAAATCTACCCAAGTCCAAAGGAAGACTGAAACTAAAAGGTTTGTACACTTAAGCTCAAGCGAAAGGCAATATAATGTTAAAGCCTGATGAAAATTCTGGTAGACAGTTAGGGGACACACAGGGAAGAAAGATAACCATGTTAGATCAAAGTGGGAATCTCCTCATGCTTTGGCATTGTTACAAGATTTGCGTATGCATTTCTTGTTAGACAATTCTCTCGTCCGGAAACGAAAATGGAACAGCGGAATTTAGGCCTCTTTAGTTGTTTACAATGAAGTGATAGTGCTAGATATGAACTAGTATAGATCCAAATGAAAATTCAGTTTTTTTTTTTACAAATACTATACTAATGAAGCAATAAAGAAGTACAAAATTGTCAAAGACTGATCTCAACTCAGGGCTTCTATTGCATCAAGTCTTGGGGAAAAGAAAGCAAGTCTTGGATGGATCCGTAAGCTAAGTAGAAAATTTTCTTTACAAATTAGAAATCTTATATCCATTAGAAAACAAATTTTCAAGTGTGTCTTAAGTTTTAATATGCATAAGCCATGCCGAAATACTAAAGGAAAAACGACAGAAGAACTAAGTTTGGTCAGATTCATACAGTAGAGCATCTCCACTGGAGATGTCAACGCCGACGGCTCAGTAAGCATTTGAACTCCAACGTAAGTGCTACAAAAATATTCATTTTCAGATCTACTTACCGACTAGGCGACTGATACCTCTCAAAACAATGCTCATTTTACTAATGGGGAGAGATTCTTACACAATTAAAATGCTTCTAACACAATGATTACGTTGCAGTGACGATTTTTTCCTGAAATAAATGCTCTTTAGTTCCTCTCCAATTCAAGTAACCCTCAAGTACAAACTCCAGTTAAGCCAATTAGCTCTCTCCTTCCTCACCCGTCCGTCCTCTCTATCTGCTATCACTACAAATGAACACACATTGCCAACGCTATCACCGCCACCAGCACCCACTGCCGACCAACCCTCTATCTCTCTTCTTCATCCGGTCCCAACCGAACAATCCACTGGCCATTTAAGCTAGTCTGACTCTCTAAAACCCACCTTCAACATCCAATATCCTATATAATCGAACAAGGACTGAACACCACGGGTCCCAAATTCCAACGCTGCCTTCACCTCATGAACCCCGCCTTGAGTTCATCACAGATGGCCGCCCATGGAAGACATACTTGGATTTCTCTTTTGGAAACGGAAACCAAATCCGATGTGAAATTCTTTAATCCAATCATGCCACCTATCCAGATTGTTGTTGTAGACCTGAAATGGGTATTCTCTATCGCAGCTCAAGCGGTAAGATTGGAGAAGGAAAGAGGAGAACGCACGGAGTTGTCCACAAAAAATTGTAGCACCAAAGAGAAGAGTTAAATGTTCGAAGTCAGATGTCAATCACAAGGTAAAATAGTCATCACCGGTACATAGTTGTGTACGAAGCTTTTTTAGTTGTGTTGAATGAGCTCCCTTTACTAATTATTCTTATTTTATCATTATGGAGTTCCATAATTAATGTCATGATTCTGCAAATATGTAAAAGTGCATCAGGAGCATACTAAATGCACTAAACAAATTAGTCAAAACGCGAAACAATATCAGATTACAATATTAATACACAGAGCCAAAGTGGTTCATCAAAAATATAGACAGTTGATGTCATGGTTTCCATCCTTAATGATTAACCGTGAATAAAGAGTACTTAATTTGACATACTCTGGAAAGTGAGGGTGGAACTTGTTTCCCCATCAATGATGATTAGGGTATTTAAACCATATGACAGGTATTTAGGGTGAGTTTGGGAATGCTTCTGCTGCCAGCACAGCTGCTTTCCGGCAGCAGAAGCAGTTTTAGTGTGTTTGTAAAAATAAAATTTCTGCTTTTCCGGACAGTTTCTGCTGTCCCACAACAGTTTTCAGGAATAAGGGGGGAGATGCTTTTCCAGAAAGTGTTTTTGATTAATTTATCTACAACCAATTTTAACCTTACAATTTTTTAAAATATCAATAGTTATCTTTTCAAAAATGACACATGTCATATATTTTTGTCATTTTACCCTCTCACAGCAACTTCACAGTTGATTTTACCAAACACAAAATTACTATAGCAATATTTCACAGCAACATTTACGTAATATTTACCAAACAACATTTTATCAAGAATTCACAGCAGCTTTTTCACAGTGTTTTCACACAGCAGCTTTCAAGTACCGCCACAGCATTCCCAAACTAGCTCTTATTCTCATCTACCAAAAAACTATTTTACCAAATAGTTGTAGAATAAAGTTCATTCAAGGAAGTCATGGTTTGAGCTGGTTAGAGACCTAGCATTCTAACGTGATAAAACATCCGACTCTGCCCCGATATCTTAGTAGCACCCATTCTCTATTGTTGTTTCATAAACCAGAAGAATGACCAATCTATGTAAGATGACTGCAACTGTAATTGCTTTCGATGAAGATTAGCACAGGACTGAATGACTTCAAACTGCAATTGTGCAATTAATACGGTTCAGATATACCTTCTTTAGCTTTAATAGCATGTTCCATGGACTGAACAACATCTTTCAGTAAAGGCACTCCCATCCGATAGTTTAAGGCATTACCATAACCCTTCAATGTGAACTGCTCTATATCATCTGTCCATTCTAACAGAGCAACCTAAGGATAATTAAAGTTTGTAAGTTGGCTATCTCCGACATTACAAATCAAAATTCCACAGGAAGCACAGATCTTGTGAACGGTTGAACGTGCACTTAAAAATACCTCTGACGGAGCAAACAACGCACAAGCTTGGCCAGTTATATTCAATAGAGACGCTTCCTGATAATTTTAAAATTAGCAGAAAACATTATAATGTTGTGGAATCAAAATATGGTAAGTATTTGCTAAAGAAAAAAAACAATCATATAAAAGATTCTGTAATGACCTGCTTGCACAAAAACCAGAGAGAAGATGTATCCTGCCTAGTGAAATTCAAACCGTATCGTATTTTCAGTTCAGAGGTAATTTCATCCAAGACAGGTTCCTTTAGTTTACTAACAGCAGGCTCCTGTCCTTTCCTGAAGGCCTGCATTCAGATATAAATTAAAAAATAAGTGTCATGTTTCAATGGACAAGTAATTCCTTCAAATATAGAGGCCTTGGGCTTATCAGGAATGACAGGATAAGATTTCAGATAGTCACCATCATGTGATATATAATTAATCAAGACCAGATGAAAACAGACAGAATTGTGTTTTGAACTTAAAAACAATGCTCTAGGATTCTTATTCCACCTATTATTAACCCTGTGCAAGGCACTACAGGCAACACATATCCCAGAGACCCAGCGAGAATGATTACTAAAAGCAGATATTCTGGCAAGTATACAACTTCTTAGATCAAATATCAAAATGCATGACCTCAGATCGTACCTTGTAGTTCTGACAACAATCATGGAATCTCAGCCATATATCACTTGCCCTTGTCTCGCTGGTTACAGCAAATGCTCTGTGACGCCCTACTCCAAGATTCCCGCTCCCACTGAACAGACCCATCCCAAATGCTACAGCACTAGCAGCTGCTCGTGGAATCTTTCATCGTTTATTAAAAAGAAAAAGAGATGTATCAGAATGGTGAATATCCTAGAAGAGTAAACACGAAGGTCTGATGGATCGGGAATACTTTTCGTGTGAACATAGACTGAAACAAGTAATGTTTTATCTCCATTTGTGAAAGTTAATGTAAGGCATCATATCAAGAACAAATCTTCTCATAAAAGAGGAGAAAGAAATCGAATAATGAGTTCAACCTGGGTTGACTTAATAGTATAGACGTCTGGATGATAATCCTCTTTAAAAAGTTGTGGAAACTTTTCCCTGACTCTGATCCCAAGATGATATAGCTCATCTTCTCCTTGTTGAATCAATTCACCGCCCTTGACTTTCCCTTTCCAAGGAGATTCCCATCCATGGAACCAGGTAGGAATTTTCTGCACAGCCAACTTCTGCTCTTTAGTATCTGCTAAAAGGGCTCGGATATGTATGGCTAGCTCATTTAACTCTTTTATCTTCTTCTTTGTAGGAGCGCGTGTGCCATGCCTTGCCTGTGATAAGCAAAGAAAGTTCAGTCCAACACATTTTCGGCAAGACCACATGTATTGGAAGGTAGTATAAGGACAATGTGGAAGAATTTCGAAAAAAGAAATAAACGGAAAAAAATCTCAAAACAAAAAATATGCTCGTCAAGTAAAACAAAAGAAATTCTTGAAGCTGCATAAATTTCAAAAGCAAATGGCATGAAATCTAGAGCATTGTGGACTCTAACGATTGTCCATACTTCAACACATTATGCAGCTATAATGATTATAAAGACACGTGGCAGCTAAGCCGGGTGCTCGTCCAGTGCAGTCTCACAATTATGAACAAAGAAGTAGATATTACAGATCTCAAGTCTTGCAATATTGAACTCCTACATTTTCTATAGCTCAAATTAAAACATATAATTCATGTTCTGCAATCGAGAGGCAGGTATGACTAATTATGCATTCCAATTTCCAAAGCCATACTATATTTGTTGATCCATAGTAAAGAACCTATATCCATTGATTCTAGCTAAGTTATCCTCCTATTAAATTTAGGTATTAACTTATTTCCTGTGACACTACAAACATGACTTTAAAATCTTTTCTTGCGGAAAAAACCGACAGAAAAGACAAGTTGAAAAACTCCAGCTTTTTTCTTTTCTCAACTAAAAGTTACCTAAAATTCAACTGTTTCAGAAAATAGTATCCTCCCGCTGTAATAATCTAGAACTCTTTCTTTTCAACCCTAGGTGAGAGAGGGCCCTTTACAGTAGTATATTTTTTCGAAAAACATATACATGATAAAGGTAACATATAAGCTAGTTCTATCCATCTCAAAGAACCTTTATTCCTATTACTTAGGGTGTTCCAACCAAACAAATTCACTGTATATCTGTTCATGAAGGTGGACAAAGGTTCACTTGTAGATGAGTCCGTTACTCTGTTAGCTTGGCCTTAGTCTTGCCGAGTTACAGTCTCTGGTTCTGTTGTGAGGATTCTAATTCCACAATTGCTCAGCTCTTTATGGATCCAAGAATATAGTGAAGTTCATAAATTTTCCTCATAAGAGATCGTGGTACAGAAATAAGGTCTGCCATTTCACCAGAAGATTTGATGAAAAACAAAATGACCAGAAGATCGTTGAGTTCCGAAACTCAAATGCTCAGCGACGTCTAGAAAATTTCAAACTGTGGCAAGTACTGTGAGAGTCAAAAGTCCTAAAGAAGGTGCTCGAAATGACTCCTAATCTTTACAGAATTCGCAACAATCTGAAATCAGCCAATTTAAGGGGAGATGTACCAAGAACAAGTCATTACTGAATAAAGCAATGACAGAAAAGGGATCTATGAAGATATGGACTTATCAACAATCCCTTCCTCCAGTGAGTGAATCAAATTCATATGGTGTTTAAAACATACAGGTGATTATCGGAAAAATATGCTAGTTATTACATTGAGAATAGAACATCAGTGGAAAACACACACAAAAGAAGATCCTTGAACAAACTCGATTAGCTAATAAAAAAGAGAAATGAATAAGCCCAACCTAATTAAAACCGAGGCTGATAACATCTTTAAACATTGTTTTGCTTCATGTACCGTTGTGAATTCGGAATGAAAATTGCATTAGCCAACCAAACATAGATATTTTTGAGCCAAATGCAAATTCTGTAAATACTGACAAAATTCAATTTTTGCTATTACTATGAATAAGAAATTAAAATAACTTCATCGGAATAGCTTCTAGGGGTCGACACTATACGACCAAACCGCCCAACCCGACCAAACCTACCCAAATCAATCCAATTGAGGTGGTTTGAAAAGCAATTAGATTGGTTATGGTTCCCTAACACATTGAAACCGCCTATATGGTTTGGTTATAGGGTTTGGGGTTATAACGGCCCAACCCGAACCAGATTATAATTAATTATTACACTAGGTAATTATTTAATTATTGCAGTAAACACCTAATAATGCCTTAGTTTTCTAAAAACCAAAGCCTGGATCGAAAAGGGTAAACCTGGAAACTGAACTGATAAGGTAAACCGTAACAATGCCGAGTAAAATTGGTAACAGATAAAACCAGTTAAATTGACCTAAACCAATTCATTAATTGCCATAAAAACGATGTACTTCTAAAAGGTCGGAAAGACTTGCACTCAAATGATGATAAGTGTTGGAGCTTTATCGATAGCCACTTCTTTCATATGGAAGCATAAGGAAGATAGTCAGCTGAATATCTCACAGAAGAGAACGGACTGAAAAGAAGGACCTTGATTGTGGTGCATAATTAACGGTAAGTCATGAGAATATGAGGGGCCTAAGCATCAGCCATAGTCCTTATTTCCTTTGGCTGCAAAGATAAGTAGTGTCAGGTCGAGGCTTTGGTTTACAGAAAACTCCAGCGGCAAATATCGGTTCTGAAAAGTAAGAGAAGATCGGAGTAGTTGAACACAGCTAAGAAGCTTTTGAGAAACGTTCTTCGTACTCTGCTCTCAGCTCCTATTATTCTCTAAATAGGATCAATACTCAGGAAGGTTTCACATTTTTCTGTTTTTCTGTGAAAATGACTGAATCAGATATAGCACGGTGAATGACAAAGTGACTAGCAGGACAAACGCAATGGTCAAATATGGTCCTTCAGTCCACCAAAACGAGGATAACAAAAAACAGAGAAATGGAAGCTGCAGGTTCAGGATGCGCTGACACTAATACCATGTAGAAGTTATCACAGAGAATAAACTCTAATGACAACCTAAGGCATAAATTGTACAAAACTCATGCATCGTCAATAACTTGTTTAAAACAAGTGTGCCAGGCGAAAAGATTATGCTTTCTGATTATGACAACTCTGTTTTAGGCCAAACCTGCATGCTTGACAGCAGGGGCCGAGCTAGCATGTGGCACGGCGGGGCACGTGCCACACCCTAATTTCGGAAAAACCACACTAATACCCCTTTTTTAACAAAAAAAATAGTAGTGCCCCCTGGTAAAATTATGAAAATGCCCCACCTTTCTTTAAAACTTAAGATTGTGCCCCAGCTTTTTCTAATTCCTTAACCGCCCCTGCTTGACAGACAACTTCATATTTTCGGTATAAAATTTTTCAAAATGTTTCTGCAACACATTCCAAGGTTCTGGTTACTTAACGGCAGAATACAATTAAGGGTTTCTCTGTGCATTATATACAGCTTACATTTGGCAATATACCAAACAATGTGAGCACAATCATAGAATAATCATTCACATGATCTCAACAGCAGAATGAAAACAAAATACAAATTTATTGCAATAGATATTGCAAAAAGGAAACAATATTACTGTACAAACTTGTTGCTGCCCAAACTCTGTTTCTGCGATGGTTTAACAACTAATTTCTATACCCAGAAATAAATAAACATGATCATATAGACATGTAAGGATTAGCATTAGAAGCTAGAACTTCAAAATGATAATTACCACAAGATTCAAATGGATTGGAGTACATCGGTCCGGAATGTTAGAAGATACAGATGAACTCTCATACTCGTCTCGTGCAACGTCATACCTGCACCCAGAAAATAAAAAAGGAAGTAAGAAAGAATATAGCAAGCTATAGCCAATCAAAAGTCACATGAACAGCAGCATTTATAGAACATCAGTAAAGAATGGAAAATATAAAAAGAAGTCCCATGAGTAGTCGCAGGTCAGAGTTTCCTAATAGCAATTAGTAA
Source organism: Linanthus parryae (assembly GCA_023055425.1). Taxonomy (NCBI): domain Eukaryota; kingdom Viridiplantae; phylum Streptophyta; class Magnoliopsida; order Ericales; family Polemoniaceae; genus Linanthus; species Linanthus parryae. Next base: position 112,021,873 of record JALGPY010000002.1, on the reverse strand, counting down.
GATATAGCATAATCAATCAACATCAATTCCAACCACGCCACGTTACAGATAACCACAATCTGTATTTCCTTAGAATACTTTCTCATTCACTTAGTATTTTCTTTTTTTAATGTTTTTAACCATAACTGTTTTAGATATTCGGTAAGACAACTACAGAAACCCCTATCATGCCCTTGTATAAGAAATGTATGTTCTCACGTAATCGTCCTACAAATAATCTTCATTTGTAATGAGCTTCATCGTTAGATAAATTAAGATTGTCTTGCTTTATTGACGTGCCAAATTTAGTCATACACGTGTCTGAATTTTGTGTTGGGATACCCTAGGTAACAAGACTCCATAGGAAACCTTAAGTTTTATATACTATTCCAGAAAACTCAATTCTGCGCTTGACCTCATTTCTGTATGCAGCATGTTTAAAACGTTCGGAAGTTCTTTTGTGCAACTTTCCATATTTTCACACTTCACATCCAGGAACATTTTAGTGCAACTTGCCATTTGGTAGTATCCCTTATACGTTTCTATTTTATCTTTCATCTTCTTTTTACTACCAGTTTTAGATCTCTTTGGCTGGATCTAGCATCCAGAGACACTTATAAGGCAGTTTATCCAAGTTGATGCACAAACGAGATCCTATAGAGCACCAGTTTTGTCAGATATTCCACAGGTCACCAGATCCATAAAAAAACAGTTTTAAGGAAAAAAAAAAAAAAACAATAGTCAAAGGCCACTAATTCTCTATGGGCACTTGCCCCACATGAAATATGCAGGATGTCTTAGCAACAGCTCATTAATACTCTCTCGGCACTTGATGCAAAATATCTCAGCGAAAGTTCTATCTCTCGGCCAAAAATAGACTCCGAGAGAATTTTAATTGCCATGCAACAACAATCAAAAGGAAATAGGAAACTTCTGACAACACCAATTGCTCGTGTCCTGATACTTATAGATTTTGGTCTTCACAGAAAACTGAGATAAATCACTAGTGTAAAGATCAGTTTAGGCATTCTGATATTTTTTCTTGGTTTTTTCCACAATATATATTTTAGAATGTTGTAGCTCTTACAGAAAATAGCTACAAAACACTGAGATTTTCGTCTTGGTTCTTTATGTAGCTAGTTTGGAATGTTATGTAGATTTTCGTCTTTTCAGAAAATTGAGACATGTCACTTGTGTACAGATCAATTCCGCATCCTGAGATTTTTGCTTAGTCTTTTCCACAATAAATATTATGGAATGTTATATAGCCATTATAATATGCTAACCAGCAGTTATGATGTGGAATTTTAACTTTTTATATACAGATCGTTTCCTCCAAGGCCTGGCTGCTTATTCAACCCGGCCGAGTGATACAATAGGATACAAGAAACATTCACAAACCACATGTATCCATTCAGACAGGATAGCTTTGAGCTCATGATGTACCAGTTGACAAATCATTTCAGCTCTCCACTTGAACCGCTTAGCTACCCCGATTGGTTAATATATGTTTCTTAGCACATGATTTATCGAGTCTGATTGGAAGAAAATCTACTGGATAGACATCTAATGCGTGTATGTCTGTGAGGTACGTTATGTCAGTCATTTCATTAGCTATGTTTTGCCTACCCACCGAGTCGGAGTATCATGACTTATGTCAGTGTATGTGATTCTTTGAGCTAATAAGCCTACTCATTTGTACACTTACAAACTAGCTCAGTAAAGCTTTAGAGAGGCTCTTCATTCTTTTAGTTGAGAGCATCTACGAGAGTGTTTAAGATTTCCAGAGCCGATGAGGGACCAGGGGATCATGCCCCCACCATAATCTCCGGACACATCCACTTGTCAAAACAAATTCTATATCAAAACAGTACTCTATAAAAATGTTCACTAATCTCTCCCACCTCGCTCCAAAAATACAAAAGTCTGCCTCAGTCAACAAAGGTTATAAGAATAATTCGTTCCATCAGCTCATTAATAAACAGCCCATATGCCATATGGTAAGCCGAGAAAAAGACTGCTGATGCGAAAGAGATGATGCTATGCTTCCAACCCACTTCGTCAGCCTTTCATTTCACCCCTGGTATCGATTCTAGTGATTTTTGTTTGGTTTCTATAGAGGATGCATTGATTGTGACAGCTAATCACTTAATATAACACAAGAGGTGAAATTAAAATGGAAAAAGCTGGGTGAAGCACATCATTTTTTTCGTTCTTTTAAATGCATTGAACAGTGATCACCCAGAGCTCGGGACAGCATTTTCCTGAATTGTCAGATTTAGAATCTTAAACTAGCTAATTGGGATCTCCACAAAGTAGTTTAATCGTTCAATTTTAAGAATTCTTCTTGATGATTCGTTGTTCAAGCTCTCTGAGAACGCAGGTTATATTTGCATAAACTTCAAACTCTATCGACAAGGCACGCGAGAAAATCACTACCAAAGTTCCAACGCGGCCAAACCCTAGGAAATGATAACACGGCGCAATAAAGAGGGCTAGAGAACACAATGAAGCGAGAAAGAGAGAGATAGTACCTGGTGACGGTAGCGAGATGTCGCCGGACATCGAAAGCTTTTTCGGCGTGTGAATTGGTGAATATAGACAAGGCCAGTACTAGGAAAGTAACCAACGCCCTCATCTCCATCTTTTTCCTTCTCTCGACCATTAAGATTGTGAGATTTGGAATTTCAAAAAGGTGATCGTAGGAGTATATATACTACTCTGTGGTGTCCGATCTGGCGGTACACGTCACCTTATGGAGTCATCGACCGATTGTGGAGCGTCGATTTCTGTCGCTGTCTCAAAATTCAAGGTCAGACCCTCGCTGTTTACCTTGAATACCACAATCATCTTTATTGATTGGGTAAATGACCAGAAACCACCCCGGTGGTTTGGCACTTTACGAGCTTTTTTTTTTTTTTTTGTCAATCAAAATTGTATTAGGAAACAGCTAACAACTATTACATCTTTCTTTTGATAACATCAAAATAAAATCCTCACTACTCAGGACCTCACTACCCTCAAAACTACTGGAACCATGGATTTTTCTAGCCAATAGATCAGCACAAGCATTGGCTGTTCTACTAATCCACTGAATGTTAAGAGACTTCTGCTCCATCAGCTGCAGAATATCATTAACAACAGCAGAAACATCCCAACTAATAGGACTTATATTTTGCAACATATCTGTGAGATTCTTGCAGTCACCTTCAAACATAATTTTCTGGCCTTGCTCCTGATTTTGATACATAGCTTCCCTCCAAGCTTTTGCTTCTGCCATCAATGCTGAAGAAGCTAAATCCTTGAGCCATCCATAATCTATCATATCTCCTTTCTCATCTCTTATAATCCAGCTAGCAGTCATCTTCAAGTCTTCTTTGTTCCAACAAGCATCTATATTACATTTCCAAAAACCTTCTAGAGGAGGACTCCAACTTTCTTTCTGTAAACTCAAAGATTTGTTTTTCACCTTAGCAGCAGTTGCTTTGGTATAAACTTCTAAGAAGTGTTTCAAATTTTGCTCAACTGCACTGATTACCTCCAAAGGGTTCACTTTCTTGTGCTCAAAAATGAAAGCATTTCTGGCCTTCCATATAAACCAGCAAGTAGTAACTAGTTTTTCAAATAAGAAATTCTCCTCTGAATTTTTGGATAATTTCTCCCACATACTAAACTGCCATTGCTGGAAAGTAAATTCTTGTAAGTTTGTACCTTCCACATTATACCCCAGACTAAACCAGACTGGTCTAGTCCAACTGCAGCCAATAAAGAGGTGTTTCTCATCTTCTTTTGCTGAAAGACATATTTGGCAGACTTCAAGAAGAGCACAGTTTCTCTTTTTCAAATTGACTTGGGTGGCAAGAGCTTTGGAGCTAAGTCTCCACCAAAACATTTTAACCTTGGGAGGAGTGTACATATGCCAACATTTAATCCAAAATTCTTTAGAGAAATTAAAAGAAGAAGAGGATTGTACTTTCTGGTAGTCATTGAAGCCTCTTTTCCCTTGTATAGCAGCTGTCTCAAAAGCTTGCCTAGCTAACTTAGTACCAGTTCTCACTGAATAAACACCATTAGCAGTGGCTTGCCAAACAAACAGATCATCTGTCTTTCTCCAAGGAAGAGGAATAGCTAGAATTGCAGCAGCCTCTGACAAAGTAAAACTGTTATAGATTAAACTTACTTCCCAGCTTCTAGACCTTTCATTGATAAGAGATTCCACTTTACCAAAGTTTGAATTGAAACTGCTTCTCTGAATCCTTTTACCTTTCAACATAGGAATCCACTTGTCTTCAAAGATATCAATTTTCTTCCCATCACCTACTTTCCACATAACCCCTTCCTTGATAATAGATATTCCTGCTACTAAACTTTTCCAAGTCCGAGAAGGAAGATTACCAGCTTTAGCATGCAGTAAACCACTTTTTGGAAAATATTTTGCTTTAAGCAATTTTGCACACAAAGATTCAGGGTCTTGGAGTAGTCTCCAACAGCTTTTTGCAACCATAGCTATATTGAAAGCTTTTAGATCTCTGAATGCTAAACCCCCTTCTGTTTTTGGGGCATTCAAATGCTGCCAACTCACCCAACACAGTTTCCTAGTAGATGTGTGTCCTCCCCACCAGAAATTCCTCAAAATAGCCACCAGTTTCTTATATAAAGATTTAGGAAAAACAATACAGCTCATCACATAGCTAGGAAGTGCCATAGCTACAGCTTTAATAATGAGCTCTCTGCCTGCATAAGAGAGAGTCTGCATCTTCCAACCTTGGAGAATGTTTTCAATTCTCTCAATAATGAAGTTCAAACTTTCAGCTTTGGACTGACCCCAGAACATGGGAATACCCAAATACTTAGAGCTTTTCTCAATAGCAGGAATAGCACATAACTCAGAAATTTCTTTTATGCAATCTGGACTTGTGTTTGGAGAAAAAAGAATCCCTGATTTGTTGACATTTATCTCCATACCTGAAGCTTGGCAGAAATCTTGTAAAATATGAAGAAAGCTTGTCAAATCTTCCACAGAAGCTCTTAAAAATATAATTGCATCATCTGCAAATAATAAGTGGTTGATAGCCAAGGCTCCCCTGCAAATAGAAATTCCTTTAATATCCCCATTTTTAGCAGCTGCACTCAATCTTCTTGATAACACCTCCATAACTAGTACAAACAAATAGGGAGATATTGGATCTCCCTGTCTAATACCCCTCTTGGGAGAGAAGTATGTACCACACTCACCATTTAGCTTGACTGACATTGAAACTGTGCTGAAGCATTGCTGAATAAGCTTAATAAACTTATGACAAAAACCAAACCTTTCCAGGATTTCCAAGAGAAACCTCCAATTGACCTTATCATAAGCTTTATGTAGATCTAACTTCAAAGCCATAACTCCACAGCCACCTTGTTTCTTGGTCTTTATATGGTGCAGCACTTCTTGAGTAATGAAGATGTTGTCTTGGATTGCTCTTCCTTGCACAAAAGCGGATTGTTCCTGAGAGATAAGTCTAGGAAGAACCAATTTCAATCTATTTGCTAACAATTTAGCTATTACTTTGTAAGTAAATGTACAAAGAGCAATTGGTCTAAAATCACTCATTTTTTGGGGACTCTTCATTTTTGGAATCAAGGCAATAATAGTTTTGTTGAAGCTGGGAGGCAGCCTTTGAGTAGTGAAAAACTCAATAATAATTTGACAGAAGTCCTTCTTTACAACCTCCCATTGAGAGTGAAAGAAAACCCCTGTAAAACCATCATACCCTGGAGCCTTATTAGGGTTGATAGAGAATACAACTTGCTCAATTTCTGCTTCAGTTGGAATTGTGCTGAAACTATCATTTTCTGCATCAGTAATCTCTTTAGTGATGATCTCCAAGCAATCCAAATTTCCTTCCTCAGAAGTAATATTAAACAATCTTTCAAAGTAGTTTCTAGCCAGCATTTTTAACTCAGCTTGGTCTTCAATCCACACACCTTGATCATCTACCAGCTTGTTGATTCTATTAAGATTCCTTCTTCTCAAAGTAGAAATGAAGAAAAATTTAGAATTTTTATCACCTTCTTTCAGAAACTGAACTCTGGATTTCTCCCTCCAATACTGTTCTTCTCTTTCCCAAAGCTCACCAATATGCTTCTTTAACTGCAATTGCATCTCTTGTCTAGCATAACTCCAATCTTCTCTCTGTAATCTGGCTAGATCAAGCTCCAGCTCCTTGATTTTTACAATATTGTTTTTGCAATTCTGTCTACTCCACAGCTTGAGCCCTTCTCTACAGTTCACCAATTTAGTAGTAAAATTGGAATAAGCTTCTGAATTTCCTTTTTCATTCCACAAATTCTCAATGGTTTGACTGCAACTTTCATATGATAGCCATGCTGTACTTAAGTTAAATTGGAAATTTTTCCTTGCAGGTCTCCATTCAGTATTTAGCACTAGAGGTGTATGATCAGATCCCAATAAGAACTCCCTACTCAACTTAGCATTATGGTGTTTCATTCCCCAATTGCTGCTGAAGAAAACTCTATCAAGAAGTTCTCTTATATTGCCCACATTCCTGTTATTAGACCAACTGTAGTCCAACCCTTGAGCATTGAGTTCAATCAATCCACAAATGTTGATAAACTTTCTAAAGAATTCACATCTCCAGGATCTTACATTTCTTCCTCCTTGTTTTTCACTAGAATCAAGATAATCATTGCAATCTCCAATAATCAGATAAGGAATTGTCAAAGAACAAACCACCCCTTCTATCTCTTTCCAAAAACTTCTCCTAAGCCTTTCAGATGCCGGTGCATATATGAAGAACCACATTTCTGCACAATCATTAGAATCCACTATTTTAACTTGGATCATGTGTGGTGAACACCAAATTAATTCTAAGTCCACTTCTTCATCCCACCATAAAGCCAATCCTCCAGCTAAACCTTGTGGGGCTACATACTCTGCATTAGCAAATTGGAGCTGCCTCCTTATTCTCTCTATGTTTGGAATTTTATTTTTTGTTTCAGCCAAAAACACAATGTTAGGTCGATGGTCTCTCACAAGACCTCGTAGTCTCTGGACTGTCAGGTTACGACCCAAGCCCTGACAGTTCCAGCTTAGACTCAGCATGGTCCTTGTGGCTGTTTCGGGTCAGCCACCACCACCCTAGATTTATTTGAGAATAAAACCATCTCCATCTCAAATTCCTCAAGGTATTGTGCATAAAATGAATCTTCTGATTCAGATAAATTTGAAATAATACTAACCTTTTGTTCCAATTTCTGTTCCACACACATTGAGAAACTAGATTGCCCTTCTTGTGATGATTGGGATCGACATACCAAGTTGACGTAACTTCGCTCTTCTTCAGTAAATTGACTCCCTTGAAGCGAATCCCCCCTTCGATCCGACACCATCTTTGATTTTTTCCGCACTTCATCGTCCTCATCAGCATCCCTCTTCTTGCGTTTCAATACTGATAGTCGATCAAAAACCCTAGACAAAGCTAACTCTGTAAATGGATTTCCTCTTTCAGAGCCTAAATTACCTTCCTGTCCTTCCAAAGATTGTTCAACAGACGAATTTGTCCCCTGTCTACTTATTCATTTAAACCTTCGGCCATGAAGGGCTTGGGCCTGGTTTGGAGGTTGGGCCTGTTTGACTATTACTCCTTGGTGGCCCAAATCTTTCTCAGTAATAGAAGTTTCTGACCCAATACTATGAAGAGAGTCCAATTCAAGCGGAGTGGGTTTTAAAGAAATTGCCTCCCGATCCCTCTCTGTGCTCAAATTTCCATTATTTGCCGTCCTCGTACTTTCGTCATTCACACTAATGACCTCTGTACTATCCTTTCCTCTGATCTTATCCATAATTTCTGTTATACCAACCACATCATCGGATCCAATGAAATTTACTCCATCATCATTGTCCTTCTCAACATCGGGATTCCCCACAATTTCCGTATCAGAGAAGGACAAAGATCTCACCATTCGTCCAAACCCCGGACCGTTAGATGAGGTGCCAGCCTGTGATGATTTCAGCGAAATTGTACGATTGTGATACACCTGGCGTGGCTGCAACGTATTCTCCATCAAGAGTTCTTTCACGCGCTCCTTGCCACTGTCAAAGTCACGCTCCGATGAGAGGTCTTCAATTTCAAACTCCGGCGACCCCCAAATTTTCAGAAACCGTTCAGATTCCGGAGTAAGCCAAGCTGGCTTTGGACCCCGATGTTTTTTTGCATCACACCGCAGAAACATCCCATACTCTTGACAGCCTCGCTTCTCTTTTGGAAGGAATCGACAATCCCGATCTCTGTGACCCAAACGGCCACAGTCATAACAGTAATCTCCTATATTTTCATAGTGAAACCCTTCTCTGATTCTTCGCCCTTTATTCATGTAAAAGAAAGCTTGAACTAGAGGTTTTTCAACATTAACCAGGACTTGTAATCTTAGATAGGGATACCTTTGATTTTCACCGATTTTTTCTTCATCAATATCAATCACTGTTCCAGCAAGGTTGCCAATCTTCAGAGCATTCGCTTTCGTTTTGAACACCGGAGGCACTCCAATTTGAATCCAGAAAGGACATAGAGTCAGGTCGATTTCCTTCAACATCTTCGTTGCTGGCCATTTCTTGAGAACCAGAAGATCATTGATTAATGTCCATGGAACCCCTCTCATCACTTTTTTACAGTCAAAATCATCATGAAATCTGAAAATAAACTTATTATGTGCCCACATCTCTACTCGGAGTTCACCTTTTAAACCCCAAATTCCTTTAGCAATTTTTGCTACTGTTGCCGCCGATAATGATTTCTGCGACAACAATCGACCACCAACACTTTCTGGGAGACTTGGTCAGCTAATTGAAGATCTTCTTGGAGCACCAAAGTTTCTTCCCCAGAAGAATTCCCCAGATCCATAACTAAAACAGAGTAGATCTAACGCAGATTGATAAGAAAATCGAGACAGCTCAAAACCCAGAGACACCGTATAAACCGAACAAGAGGATTATAATCGAAAAGGGAAAGAACGAGACAGGGAAAACGGAGAAATGGAAAACGGATTAAAGATCCTCCACAACCCAGACTAGCCAGGACGATGAGTACAAGACCCAATTTTCACATCTCAGAAATTGCAAGCAATTCTGGAGAGAGAAACTTACGGGGTGATCGGACTCACATCGTGGTTTCTTACTTGCTCCTTTACGAGCTTATTACCTACCCACTTTGATTCTTCTATTTCTCATCATTCTTATTTTTTTACTCGTATCTGGATCGCAAAACGATGCAATTTTGTTATAATTTTTTTACTGTGTTATAGAGCACCTTTACTCTAAATTACTGGGTCAAGGTGACCCAGTAATTAGAGTGGTAGGTATAGGCTTGGAGCGGAGTTTAAGAAATCGGGTCGGCTAGTGAGGCACGTATTTGAGATTCATTGGTTTGACATGCTGTTTACATTTTCAACATAAATTTCTTTTAGATGATATAATTTAGAATGATTGGCACTTAACTATTTTGCAGTTTTATCCAATTGACATTCACTTACAGACAATGTTGATTCTGATACTTTATCGGTACACGAATAGTAAAGAGAAATTGTGCGGGAGTTACTCAGTGTGTGTGGTTGACACGTTCCAACCGCAAGTGTACGGCTGTCGCGTGTAGTAATATCCGGTAAATCCGGGTTGTCGAACCCAAAGGACTTCTTTTTAAATTAGCTACTTATTCTAAACCTTATGTGGGCAAATCGTGTTGTTTGTTTTCTAATTCTACTAAAATAAAAGACAGAAATCTCAATTAATCAGGTGAAAGGCTTCACGATTAACGAAGAATGATTTTTTTTAAGAGTTACTTAACAAGTGGACAAGTTCAGGATATCTCTACGGGTTCACTAGGGAATTCACACCACTTAGGATTTACGTTCATACAACACGGATGTTTTCTACTTAGCCAAACGAGCAATTTCACTTTGAAGATTCCTCAACCAAAGTCTATATTTAAACTCTTGTACCTGATTCCTCTAGCCTACATTAAGTTTAAATATGCATTATGATCTTGATATCAACTTTTGTTCTAGTTAACTAGCAAGATTCCTCAACCCTAGATTCGACTAGTGCTAGATTCAAGTTCAAGCAATAACTATTGATTCCTCTAATAATTATCACCTAGATCAATCTTATTGTGACGTCAAACAATATGAAAGATAGAATTATGCGTATGAATCAAGCATAACTAAGCATAAACATCCAATTAAGCTAATAAACATGAAACATAATCCATAAATCACCAAAATATAGTGTTCAAAATCCTAGTTCCCTATGAGATATCCCGAATAGAGGGTTTAGCTACTAAAACACATGATCAAAGTACAAAGTTTCAATGATCATAAACAAAAACTAGAGAGGAGAAGAAAATAGAGAATCAAACGATGATCTACAAGCTCCAAAGAATGCTCCTGCTTTCCAGTGGCGTCCCAAGATGAATGAATGTCTTTTTTGACGTGCCCTAGGTCCTTCTTCTAGTCAAAGACACGTTCCTTTCTTTTAAGTTTTTTTAAAATAACACTTTTACCCCTCTTCTAATCACGTCAGATCCAATATGTGATATTGTGATCACATTTTGTGATCCTAGGATCACCTTTTGCAGTTGTAGAGTAACGTTACTCTTCTATGTGGTCTTGCACTTTGATCTTGTGATCATAGGATCACCTTTGTCTGATCACAATGATCTTCCATGTGAGTTTGCTTATTTTCACTCTTCTTATATTCTCTCATGCATTCCTTGAGTTTCTTTCTTTCCGAAGTTCGCTTCCGCTCCAAAATCCGCACTTCACGCTTCCGGTTCCTGAAATCCACAACACGAACAAATACCGGAAGATCAAATGCGACAAATAAAGCATAAAACATGCATAAAACGCCCGGATTACACCATGAAGTCCAAATACTCAAGTATGCTCAAAACTATCAAAACTCGGCCTAAAACACACATAAATGCATCGGAAAGTACGCGAAACGACAAGTTATCACAATAGAATATAACCCCAATTATGGAGTTATCAGTGGTGCAGGGGAGATGTGGGATAGAGGATAACTTATTATAAAATACAACAAATAATTAAATACGTTGGGTTGCCTCCCAACAAGCGCTTGTAATTTAAGGTCGACGGCCCGACCCAGTTACCTCAAAAGATTTTAAGGAGGTCTAGCACGACGTGCCTCCTCCTTCAATATTTTGCTCTTGATTTTCTGCACCACATCATGTGCACTCACCACATTTGGCTTCTTCTCTGTTTCGGGTGGATCGGGATGCAAAACTGTAGGCAACCCAAGAGAAGGATCCACACGATCTTCTCAAAACTTGATCATGGCCAATTTATTCTTCCCCTTGCTCGGAACAAATGCCTTGAACACGAGTGATGAGTCTAGAGCCTTGATAGTCAACTCCTCAGTCTCTAGATCTACATTAGCGCGCATTGTCTTCAAAAGCGGTCTTCCAAAGATTAGTGGAACATCGCGATCCTCCTTGATATCCACGATCACGAAGTCAGCCGGAAAGACAAATGCGCCCACTTTGACCAGCAAGTTCTCAATCACCCCATTTGCTGTAACTATAGAATTGTCTGCCGATTGCAGACCCATCTTCACAGGGGTCGGCGCACCAATTCCCAATCTCTGAAATAGAGACAATGGCATTAGATTAATACTCGCCCAAATCACAGAGACCATGTGTATGATATCCACCCCCAAGAGTGCAGCCTAAAATGACACTGCGTGGATCTCTCATCTTGGGAATGTCTCTTTGTATGACAGTTCTACACGTCTCTGCTAACTTTACTGTGGCATAGGGTTCTATGCACTTCTTACCCCATAGGATTTCCTTCAAGAACTTCTTATACATGGGCATCTGAGCTAGTGCTTCTACAAGAGGAATGTTGATATGCAATTGGTTGAATATGTTCAGAAATTTCCCAAAGTGTTCCTCATCATCCCTCTTTATTGTCGCTGGATATGGTATACGTGGCTCATAAGTAGTCGATTCTGGAGTGCTCTTGGACTCTTCTTTCTTCTCAACCGTGTCCTTTGATTGGGGACTCACGGCCTTGGGCAACCCTTCACCCAATTCCTTCTTTGTAGCTTTTGTAGCTTCAGCTCTCGCATGGCTAGGATATGGAGGATCCTGAGTAGTCACACCACTGCGAGTAGTAACAGCTTTGAGCTGCTCAGTAGGAAGAATGGTATTGGAAGGAAGCATACCTGGCGGAAATTTGGCATTCTGATTGGCAATCTGCCCAATCTTAGTCTCGTGGCTCTTTATTGTTGCTTGCATTGAGACAATCGTGCTCTCCATCCTGTCTTGATTAGCTAGTAACTTTCTCAATAAAGCATTTGTCTCTTGCTCTTCTGGTTGCTGAGCCTGTTGTTGTTGAAATTCCCTTGAGCTTGATACTTAGAATTCGGCTGCTGTCCGGGCGCATATAACCCATTGTTTGGGTTGGCATAGCTAAAGTTCGGGTGATTGCGATTGTTGGGATGATAAGTGTTAGTCCACTACTGCTGTCGTGGTGGACCCATGTAATTTACATCTTCAATGGAGCCATATCCCTGATTCTCATCCGCGAGTAACTCACCCATGGGCTTCAATTGTGATGGAGGTTGCATGCCGTGAAATGCTAAGGTCATGGATTCCAGCTTTTGCTCCATAGACTCAATCTTGTTGACTAAGGCTGCATCCCCCGGTTTGGAGTACCTACGAGTTTCAGCTCGTGTAGTCTCCCTCTTCGACACGTTATTCAGCAGATCTTGAGCTCGCTGTGCCCCAAGTCCCATAAAATTACCTCCAGCTAGCATATCTAACTGGTCAGCTGTCTCCTTGTCTAATGCAGTGTAGAAATAATGGAGAAGCTTGTGCCATGGGTCCCCATGATTCGGACATCTACGGATAATTTGGCTGAACTTCCTCCAAGCATCTCCCAATGAGCTGTCTTCTTCCTGAGTGAAGCCATCTGCTGAGCGAATCTGGATGGTGGCAAATACTTCCTTAGAAACTCATGACAACAATCTGCCCATGTCACTATGCTCCCAGCTGGCAGCTCCATAAGCCACTTCTTGGCTTTTCCAGATAAGGAGAAGGGAAACAGTAATAGCTTAACTATTTCATCTGGAACTCGTTGGTCGTGCAGGGTTAATGTGATTTGCTCAAATACCAGCAGATGGTGATTGGGATCATCTCTTGGAGATCCGTTGAATGCGCACTCATCACGAACCATATTGATCATATGTTGGCGCAACTCAAAGTGTTGGGCATTGATATGTGGCCTGACAATGATAGGCTGATAACACGCTGGAATAGTCCTGAAATAATCCACCATAGGGCGTTCTTCAATCTCGGCATTGTTAACCGGTGCCTCGGCGTTCTGCCTGTTGTTTCCCCCATTATTCCCATTATTGTTCCCACCGATGTTCGTCACTTGCGCCCCCACACCAGGGCGTGGTTGTGGATTTGGGGGTCCCAAGTGATTCATCATTGCCTGCATCTCAGCCATTTGATCCCTCAGCTGCTCAGTTTCTCGTGCTCTATTGACTGCATCCTCTACAGCTGCTGCTCTAGTTGCCTCCGCATCCTGCATACCTTTGCGGATCCTCTCAAACTCAGCCTAGTTTGTTCATCCATAGCAACTGAGCTTATCTTCCTCTTGTCTCTACGTTGTGCGCGTAACAAAGTTTCCGGGTCCTCAAGTGTTGAGTGCAAAGGCTCGTCTCGAGAACGGGACATGAACCGCGAAATTCAACCTGAAAACACAGATTACACACAGAAAGTAGGTGAGTAATAGATATAAACAATACCATAAAATCCCTAAGGCTAGGAATTATAACTAATTTAGCAGAAGTCCACGGCAACGGCGCCAAAAACTTGACACGTTCCAACCGCAAGAGTACAGCTGTCGCGTGTAGTAATATCCAGTAAATCCGGGTTGTCGAACCCAAAGGACTTATTTTTAAATTAGTTACTTATTCTAAACCTTATGTGGGCAAATCGCGTTGTTTGTTTTCTAATTCTACTAAAATAAAAGACAGAAATCTCAATTAATCAGGTGAAAGGCTTCACGATTAACGAAGAATGATTTTTTTAAGAGTTACTTAACAAGTGGACAAGTTCAGGATATCTCTACGGGTTCACTAGGGAATTCACACCACTTAGGATATACGTTCATACAACACGGATGTTTTCTACTTAGCCAAACGAGCAATTTCACTTTGAAGATTCCTCAACCAAAGTCTATATTTAAACTCTTGTACCTGATTCCTCTAGCCTACATTAAGTTTAAATATGCATTATGATCTTGATATCAACTCTTTGTTCTAGTTAACTAGCAAGATTCCTCAACCCTAGATTCGACTAGTGCAAGATTCAAGTTCAAGCAATAACTATTGATTCCTCTAATAATTATCACCTAGATCAATCTTATTGTGACGTCAAACAATATGAAAGATAGAATTACGCGTATGAATCAAGCATAACTAAGCATAAACATCCAATTAAGCTAATAAACATGAAGCATAATCCATAAATCACCAAAATATGGTGTTCAAAACCCTAGTTCCCTATGAGATATCCCGAATAGAGGGTTTAGCTACTAAAACACATGATCAAAGTACAAAGTTTCAATGATCATAAACAAAAACTAGAGAGGAGAAGAAAATAGAGAATCAAACGATGATCTCCAAGCTCCAAAGAATGCTCCTCCTCTCGAGTGTCGTCCCAAGATGAATGAATGTCTTTTTTGACGTGCCCTAGGTCCTTCTTATAGTCAAAGACACGTTCCTTTCTTTTAATTTTTTTTGAAAATAACACTTTTACCCCTCTTCTAATCACGTCAGATCCAATATGTGATCTTGTGATCACATTTTGTGATCCTAGGATCACCTTTTGTAGTTGTAGAGTCACGTTACTCTTCTATGTGGTCTTGCACTTTGATCTTGTGATCATAGGATCACCTTTGTAGGATCACAATGATCTTCCATGTGAGTTTGCTTATTTTCACTCTTCTTCTATTCTCTCATGCATTCCTTGAGTTTCTTTCTTTCCGAAGTTCGCTTCCGCTCCAAAATCCGCACTTCACGCTTCCGGTTCCTGAAATCCACAACACGAACAAATACCGGAAGATCAAATGCGACAAATAAAGCATAAAACATGCATAAAATGCCCGGATTACACCATGAAATCCAAATACTCAAGTATGCTCAAAACTATCAAAACTCAGCCTAAAACACACATAAATGCATCGGAAAGTACGCGAAACGACAAGTTATCACAATAGAATATAACCCCAATTATGGAGTTATCAGTGGTGCACGGGAGATGTGGGATAGAGGATAACTTATTATAAAATACTACAAATAATTAAATTCTTGTTTTTAAAGGAAATAATTTATTTCCTGTTAAACAAAGGGAGTTAAATAATATTTTGAACTTGATAAATAAATGCCCACAATTTTACAAAATTCACATAATAAATTAAATATTTCGTGTATTTCAAATATTATTTTTTAAGTAGAAATATGATTGTAAATATCCCAATCCAGTTGTACTAACATTTATCCACATGGCGCTCACAGGTATGACGTATCACTGCTCCATGTACATAGTATAAGTACACTTATATATACTCGCACGTCTGTATGGGGTTGTGAGACAGGGCCCTCTCGCATATGTCTTAAATACTCGAGAATTAAGGGTCTATGTGGTCTGGAAACTAGAGTAAGGTCCCTCGCGTTCTCGCGTGCGAGCTATGCATATACTCGCACGCGACCCTTGTATGTTACTCAAGCGACTTGCGATACACTCGCCTATATATGCGGTCGACGGTTACTGATAACTTCTTAATAAGAGTTATCCTACGTATGTTTCACATTGTTATTTGTGTGATTTTTGGTGCAAAGTGATGGATTTTGGGCTAATTTGAGAAGAAAATGCACTTTTGGATGTTTTTGAGCTTTAATGCACAATCTGGGCGTTTCTTAATGTTTTGAGTATGATTTTGATAATTTATCACATTTGATCTTCGCGGTAGTGTTCGTGTTGTTGTTTGACGGGAATTACGCATGCGGGAATCAAGTGGAGAGAAGAAACGAGCTTCGGAATAGAAGAAAAGACGAATTTGGCGCATTTTGGATGTTTTCGCCAAATAGTTGGCAATAATTGATAAAAACGAGAAAATCATCCGGATAACAGGAATTTCTCTACATGGATGAAGTCTACATCGCAAAAGGAATCCAAAGGTGCAAAAATCACATTTATCGGAGTCCGGACGAAAAATTTATGTCAAATAGGATGCTCAAGGAGATAAAACGCGGCCAAAAGCATCCGGAAATGTCAAACACGCCTTTCGAGGAGCTAAATTGATGAATGAAGGGTTTCCCGGAATTTGGGAATATTTTATAGCATAAAAGGAGTCTCGAGGTCGATGAGATACTTAAGGAAGCAAAGGCGCGGGCAAGGAATCGGAAATTAGTCGAAAAAGGATGTTTTTGGGTGACTCAAACTTCTCTTCGTACGAAGAGATTTGTCTTCGTACGAAGAGATTATACTTAGCAAAATTTTGAGTTGCTGAAAATGTCTTCCTAAAATAGCTTGCAGTATCTATCTGGGAAAGTCTTCCTACGAAGAGAAAAAAGTCTTCCTACGAAGGTCTTCCTACGAAGAGAAAAAGTCTTCGTACGAAGACTCTTCCTACGAAGGTCTTCGTACGAAGAGAATTGTCTTCGTACGAAGAGATCGCCAGAAACAGCAGATTCGTTGGGGCTTTTGTGTAAACACTATGGAAACATATTAGAACGGGTTAGGGCATAGTTTTTCAGTATCTTTGAGTTGGAGACAAGTGCTTGGAGCTACAGGGAGCTTGGGAGACGCTTTGTTTGATCTTTTCTCTTCCCTCTCTCTAGTTTTGGTTTATGATCATGAAACTTTGTATCTTGATCATGTATTGTCGTAGCTAAACCCTTTTTTGCTGAGAATTCTCGTTTGGTAGCTAGGGTTTGATATGAACTTGATGTTTTGAGATTGTGATTCACGTTTTGAACTTAATTAAGCATGTTCTTCTATTATTACGAAAAGTTTATGTTAAATCTCTATCTTTCTTGCGCGTAGCTAACGTATGATTGATCTTAATTAGGATTGACGCGGTAACTTTCTGAGTATTAGTCGGTAAATTAAACTTTTCACCTAGTTGTATCACTACTTGGTAACTCGGTAGTGTTGATCAGGATCATAAAGTAGAATAATGAACGTAATGCATGCTTAAAATTGAATTAGGCTTGGTAACTCGGTTTAAATTGATTTTAGACATAGACAACTTGTTTGGTAACTCGGTGAGTTGTGTAGTGCTTGATTAATAATAGAAGACATGGTAGTGTTTCATGGATCAAAAAATAACTCATATCATCCTTAGTGATCCTAGAGAGAATTTCTGGTATTTTTCCTCTTATTACTAACGATATAAATCATTCTTCGTTTATCGTGACCCATTCCACTCGGTTAATTGAGGATATTGTTCTTCTCATTTTAGTAGCATTAGACAAACAAACAACGCGTTGTGCCCACAAAAGGTTAAGAAATTCTAATTAATTTACAAGAAGTCCCTTGGGTTCGACAACCCGGTTTTCCAGAATTTATTACTACACCGACAGCTGTACACTTGCAGTTGGAGCGTGTCAACATGAAGAGGCATGTGTTCTTGTCCGCAGATCTTCACAAAAATGAAGAAGAAGCGTTAATAGTATTACTAAAATAATACAAAGACATTTTCACGTGGGAATATGCCGATATGCAAAAGTTACAATGCATAGGTTAAATGTGATTCCATATGCGAGGCCAATCAAACAAAGAACGCGAAATTTCAGGCCAGAAATATAGATCAAGATCAAAGAGGAGACTGAAAGCTGCTGAAAGCGAAGTTCATCAAGCCGTTACATCATCCAACATGGCTCGCAAATGTTGTTCCAGTTATGAAGGAGCATGGACAACATGGATACACCCTACAGGTCGCGACCGGGTTAAAATAATACTTGGTCGAGTGACCGAAGTCAACACGACAATCTATTAATAAAATAACGATCCCCACACAACTCTTTCCACTTTGCATTATTTATGGACTATTATTCTTGTGAGACATTCTCAAAACATCTATTTCAAAATGTAATCAATTCTCAAATAAAACAATCATATCATAAAACAATTTTTGAGACGAATAATAAAATCGTGTTTGGACACGAAAGAAGCTAGGCACGCTAGACTTGGCATGTTTACTCACCTCAAAACGCAGCAAATAGCACGTAAGACAGACGTACCCTTCGTCTAGGAAATCGTCACCTACAAATTTATAATTTCTAATCAACTTCAATTTCAATTCCAACTAGCTCGTATAATGCAAGTGGGCGATGAGACATGCTATGAGCTCTAACGTCGTCGTAAGAGAGTCTAATCAAATTCAATACAAACTCTAAATCTCTCTTTGTTGCTAGTTTATAATAATTATATCCTCGAATTATAATTTTCTAACACTACAACTCAATTTCATAATTAATACTCGTGTACTTTAAGTGGTGAGAAAATAAGTTTAGATTTAGAACTTCTTAATTATAGCCTCTTCCAATAGAAAATACTAGTTCAGACTTTATTATGAAGCAACCCATTTTATTCTTGATATTCTACACAATTATATTGAACTTTCTAGGATGAATTATCCGTAGCGAATGAACTGTTTAATTGACAAAATTAATTATTGGATACATACTTTTAAGTAATAGAAGAACTAGATACTAGATTATTTAAGTGATAAAAGTATCTAGTAGAAAAACAAGTGTTATTTATTATCTACTTGAAATTAGAAAAAGATAAAAACATTAATTAAGCAACTCTTCATAAATATTTCTCAAGTTACTTTCTAACTTATTTTATTTCAAAAACCACACAACTAAGTTATTTAAAATATCAACTTACCCTCCTTTGAGATTAACAAAACCGATATTGATTATTGAACATATTATATTTCTAAGAAAAACTACTTTTAAATACTCAACTCGATGTAACGAGGTTTATAAACTAGCAAATATCAATTTTACAAGTATTTAAACAAACCGGATTGAGGATTAATTGATCAAACACAATATTCGTTTAGTTTTAAGAAAAAAATTCTAGTAATTTTTAAATAGACATTCCATACACTATTTCAATACCCGAGTTACATTTCTAGAACGAGGATGAAAACTAGTATTTTTAGAAAATATTTGAATCCAACATCTTCATTTTTATTTTTACGTAAAAAGTATTATTTATGTAAACAACAAACAGCTCCCCCTAAGTTTTATTAAAAGACAGTTAGTACCCCCCTACTCACAAGACATGTTAATTAAAAGACACTTTAACCCCCCAAAAATTTCTGAAACAACACTTTTACCCTTACACATAGTTTGTGGAAAATACACTTTCACCCTCTTACGCGAACTATAAAATTTGTTCGATGTAAAAATGGATTCGAGCCTCAAGTTATGATTTTGATTAACGAAAATGTAAAATTAGGTGATCTTACCCACGCCAAATTTTAGGAGAAACGGTCAAGAATCAATGTGGGTCGAAGCGCCGAAATAGTCGCCGGAAGTGTAACTCGACGTAAGCTTCTCCGACTGTTCTTGGCCTCGGTTGAGGCCTCCTCAAGCTTGGTCGGAGATCCAGGAGTTGATGGTACCGGTTTCAGAGGATGGGTGGCTTTGGTTGAGCTCCGGCGAACTTCTCGCCGGAATCCATGGTGGTGGCGGCGGCTTGGCTTTTTTGGTGCGCTGCTCCTACTGTTTTCTTCTTCTTCTTCCTCTTCTTCTGGTCGCGCAGAGAAAGGGAGAGAGAGATAGCAGTGGAGAGGGGAGAATAGGTGGCGGCTCGGTGGTGGGTCTTCTCCGACGGTGGCAACGACCATTGATGCCGCTGCTGGGTTTCTTAGCCGCACAGAACAGAGAGAAGAGAGAGAGAGGGATAGAGAGAGAAGGAGGTGGTGATGGCGTTGGGGGTGGTGTTGGTCTCGGGGGTGCTGGCCGTGGTGTGTTTCTGAAGAAGAAAAGGAGAAGGAGAAGAAATAGAGGAAGAGGAGAGAGAGAGAGAGAGAGAGAGAGAGAGAGAGAGAGCGAATAAAAAAAGAAATTTTTTGTTGGGGAACCCAAAATGCTCATCCCGTTGGAGAAGGGGAAGAAAAACAAATTATTTTTGTTTTACTTTATTATTTTCATTATTACTATTTACCTACTAGGCTATCTAGCTTTTGTCAAATATAACTACCACCCTAATTATTAACTAGCTAATATCTTCTAAAAATACAATTGTCTCCCCACTAGCCAAATATTTCAAAGATAAATATGTAATCTATACGCAAAAGACGTCAATTATACTTAGAAAAACAAAGGGTGTTACACTCGGTCTTCGCTAAAGTGATCTAAACGAGTAATGCTGATACGTGACTGGGGTAGCGTGTGGTACCCACGTCACCTAGCACCTGCGCCGGGACTCGGTCTTGGCTAACGTGATTCAAGCAAGATATGCCAGATTCGTAAGGGGAAAAGCGCGGGCACACCGTCTGGTTAAGCAAAAGCGAAGTACTGTGAGTTGCAAGTGTTCGATAAAAAATATTTGACAAAATTTTCAAGGTGGGTAGAGCAACCCTATTGATATTTTGATGCTATATTTCTAAAAAGTATATATATTTTCAAATGAGTTTCTAATTCCTATACTCATTATTATTTTTAACAAAAAGAAAATATTTTTTGTCTATTTAAAATGTTAGTGAAACGAGTTTCTTGAGAAATGTATGGGTAGAAATATTTTGGCATATTTGAGTGAAACTATTTTGCTAGACGGATCTTTGTTGAGCTTAATCTAAGTATCACCGTGTGTGGTTTAGTCTTGGAGTCAGCTAATTATTTATGGGGATTAGTTTAGGTATATTCGAGGATTATTTAATTCAAAGTGCGCAGCGGAAAGTTCAGATATTGTAGTTCATATTTTGAGTGTCTTGGGAGCTAAAAGACGTAATTTCGAGGACGAAATTCTTAAGTTGGGTAGATTGTAATATTCTGATTTTTCGGTAATATATTTTTAGAATTCAGAGATTAGCTATTATATTTTTGTGGTTAACACTATAATGGTCTTTGTATGATTATTGGATGGGACATATTTGGAGGATCATGTTTGATAATAATTATGTGTTGTCTAATCTATATTTATTTGAAGCATTTTAAGGAGCATGTAAGTAACCTAGCTTAATGTGTTATCTAGTCTAAAGTGAGTTGTCTTATCAAGATTGTATGGTCTTATCAAAATGTGATGTGTTGTCAAAATGTGTAGCCATGTCACAATGTGTTGTCTTGTAAAGATATGTGCTGGGTGGTGTCTTGTCATGATATGTGTGTTGTCAAAATGTGTAGCCATGTCACAATGTGTTGTCTTGTAAAGATATGTGCTGGGTGGTGTCTTGTCATGATATGTGGGATTTATTGTAAGTATCTTGGAGCCAAATAACATCTTTAAATCATTATCTTAATTTTTTATCAATATTGATGTGACAACTTTCTTGAAGGCTACTCAATTTAAGTAGTATAAATTGAGACTTTGTTTCCTTCATTTCCCATCATCCTTTGCACAACAACAAAGATAGAGAAAGAGAGTTATAGAGAGAAAGACGAAATTCTTAAGTTGGGTAGATTGTAATATTCTGATTTTTCGGTAATATATTTTTAGAATTCAGAGATTAGCTATTATATTTTTGTGGTTAACACTATAATGGTCTTTGTATGATTATTGGATGGGACATATTTGGAGGATCATGTTTGATAATAATTATGTGTTGTCTAATCTATATTTATTTGAAGCATTTTAAGGAGCATGTAAGTAACCTAGCTTAATGTGTTAGCTAGTCTAAAGTGAGTTGTCTTATCAAGATTGTATGGTCTTATCAAAATGTGATGTGTTGTCAAAATGTGTAGCTATGTCACAATGTGTTGTCTTGTAAAATATGTGCTGGGTGGTGTCTTGTCATGATATGTGGGATTTATTGTAAGTATCTTGGAGCCAAATAACATCTTTAAATCATTATCCTAATTTTTTATCAATATTGATGTGACAACTTTCTTGAAGGCTATTCAACTTAAGTAGTATAAATTGAGACTTTGTTTCCTTCATTTTCCATCATCCTTTTCACAACAACAAAGATAGAGAAAGAGAGTTATAGAGAGAAAGAAAAGAGAGAAGGAGAATGAGGATGTATGGGTGAGAGGAAGAGAATAGGCAGAAGATGAGCTTCAGAGTTGTTTGGGAGCATGGAAGCAATATAGAAATTTTGAAAGCACATAACCAAGAGTAATCATAAAGCTTTGTTTGGCAATATTTGAGGTAGGGGATTGCTATTGCAAGTACTCGTTCTACTATTGCGTGTATTTTTATGTGGAATACTACGTGCTATTATGTTAAATGATTTTTGTAAAATGCTATTTGTTATCATATGTTTGTACTTGCTCCTCTATGTGCTCCATGTGACTATATACGTGATTTTAGTACGGTATGTGTTGATAACGGTCACCTGTTGTAGCGGTGATCGTACTACTGAGCTATGAGCTCACACCCTAACATATTTTGCAGGTCAAAAATGCGTCCAGGAGCGATCAAACGTATTAAAGTAAAGACAAAATGAGATTTGACGAGTTTGTTATATGTTCAGTATTTATTTGTAAATGACAATACATTACTTTGTAAATAAACACGCTTCCACAATATTTTGTAATCGATTATGAGATAATTTTATATTTGGACGATGCGCGAGGTGTACCCTAGATCACCTAAAACTTTTAGAAAGGCTGTCGTTCCTGCTCCGAAAACGCGCTCTGGCACTTTAGGGACGGAAACGCACATAATCCGCCCTCCAAGAAGGAGCAAAGCGCGAATCATAAACTTCCAGAACGCTCTTTTAAAGATATTGTTAAATCAGGGGCTCTACTGCAATAAGCAAACCTTACCCACTAACTTAATGCATGCATGCCCGCTTTTTTCCAGTAGGCCCAAGCCGTATAGAACAAAATGTTGGAGCCCAAGCCATTTTATAAGCAAGGTTCATGGATATGCTTACTAAAAAGGAAGATGTGGGACACAAATCTTCTCTAGCATGAGTACACTGACACTATTTCACACCACACCAACAATGTGGGACTCTTCCACTCTACACCAATGATGTGGGACTCTCCCATCATGTTTGCAACTGCATTCTCCAGTCATGTTTGCAACTGTATCATTCAACAATTGTATAATTTTTACGTTTTTGAATGATAGTAAAATTTCAAAAAATGCAGTACTTCAACAGGTTGAATTGTCTGAAGATTTTGCATAGTTTCACTTACTATTCCAAAATCTGAAACTTAAAATTGAACAAACATATACTGAAATATCAAAAAAATTAATATACTGAATATATAAATCTTTGGTTCTTTATGTAGATGTTCAAATTGACCCAGTTAACATTGAACGTGGACTTCAGTTAAACATTGTAATTATATCAAGCAGTGATAATGTTCCATTCCCACAACGACGATGCGTGACTCTCTCCTATTCATGTTTGCAACTACACTTACACAACAAATGTCAACAGATTCAAATTTTCACTTGAATTTAAACAAAAAAATAAATTAATTATTGATAAGTTCATATATAAATTTTTAAATTTATATTAAATATATTTTTATATAGGCGCTCTCATCGCGCTCCCAAAATCAATCTTTTTCAAATTTTCCGCTCTTGCGTTCCCGCTCCCGTTCCAGGTGACTGAGGGTGTACCGCAATGTTCTGATGAGTTCTGGCCAGAGAGACAATTCTTGCCTAAGAAGGCAATTATGTTGTGATCAATACTCTCTCATTTCAGAAAAATATAAATGTATTTGATTTTAATTTTTGGGTTGCGACAAAATATTCTCTCTCTACCTCTCTTAGGCATGTCATTTTTCTTGCTCAAATGGACTCATACATATTTTGGCAAAGATACACTGGTTAACTCCTTCAACATAAACTTTTACTTCGAAGAAAAGTGAGAATTGTGTGCAAGTTAAATCAATTTCAAGTGGCATCTGTTGGTATAACATTTGTATAAGTTCTCACAAACAGAGCTATACTAAACATCGAAGTAAAAATTTGACAAATTGGCAGAATCATATCGAGTGGGCAGAAAATGCTTCAGAAGATACCACAGTAACATAATTTAAGAACCAAATCGGAATGAAAATTTGTGTCCCCTTTCTTCTCCGATTGCCTTTGTCTCTCTGTAGTCTCTTTCATTGTTCATTTGTGTCCCCTTTCTTCTCTGTAGGAAAGAAATCCAACATCGCATGTTCAGTTTTGATGATGGCTAAGTTATGGGCTGTGTTATGAAGGAGACAGTGAGACATAGGGAGGTGGTGTAGTTGGATGCACAACCGCCACCATTGGTGATAGTAGTGGTGGTGGTAGGTCATGTGCAAGAGAGTGGGGCTGAGAGAAGACAAGACTCACCTGATTAAATGAGGGCAGAAAAGTAATTATAAATTATGATGGATACTGTTAGAAAGAAGCGAAGTGCAATATTGTACTGCTAAAAAGTACAATATAGTAGCAGTACATGGGGCTACCAATATTGCGTGTGCAAGAGAGTACTTTTTAGCAGTACTCCGGGAGGGGCTCCGCTCCCGCTCCCAATCCTCGCTCCGGCGCTTTCAGCTTGAATTCGCCTATAATCCTCGCTCCCAATATTCTAGAGCGCGTTTTTACCAACGCTCTGTACTTTCTCAGCAATGGGTCTCACTACTCAGTTATCAAGCCCATTTGAAAGTAAGTCAAACTAGAATTTCAACTAAAATGACATAGTCAACCCCCTATTAAGGCAGCCTCCTGCCTCACCGTATGTCAAATTCTCACGACTAACACTCACTCAAGCTTAACATTCATTACATTTGTCAGTATATGAGTTATAATTCTATATATGAGATTTTTATCTATTGCCACCAAATCTAGATTATACAGAAGTTCAATATGTAATATGTTTATATCTAAAATTATATTAAATATATAATTTATATACGCGTTCTCAAGTCGTTCTTAAATACAAATTTTTTAGAATTTCTCGCTTTCGCGTTCCCGCTCCCGCTTTCGCTCCCGCTCTCGCTCCCGCTCCAGGTGACTTAGGTTCTGATTGCCTATTTACTATAATTCGGGGGTAGAAAGTGTAAATTACCTGAGGGTGGTCCATGGTAATCTAACTATGCTTGTAAGAGCTACTGTTAGACCAAACTAGAACTTTTTTTTTTTTTTTTGAGAGGAAACTAGAACTTTTTTAAGAGCTACTGTTAGACCAAACTAGAACTGCTGCTGAAACGTCGAACTCTTTTTGGTTCTTACTAAGTACTGGAGTTCCTCTTCAGTGTCATAAACCCTAGAACTCGAATTTTCCAAGCCATGGCGTCGAACACGCCAAATCTAGAATGCCGCATGTACGAGGCCAGGTACCCAGAAGTGGATATGGCGGTAATGATACAGGTGAAGACCATTGCGGACATGGGTGCGTACGTTTCTCTCCTGGAATACAACAACATTGAGGGTATGATTCTCTTCTCCGAGCTTTCCCGACGCCGTATTCGGTCCGTCAGCAGCCTCATCAAGGTTGGTCGCATCGAGCCCGTCATGGTCCTCCGTGTCGACAAGGAAAAGGGTTACATCGATCTCAGCAAGAGGAGGGTTGCTGAGGAGGATATTCAGGGATGTGAGGAGAGGTACAATAAGAGCAAGCTTGTTCATTCCATCATGAGGCATGTGGCCGAGACAATGAATCTCGATCTCGAGGTACTTAGCACAATTTTTCAATTGTCTAGTAAAATGGTAATCTTTGATATTGACCTGGGTTTTTATTTGCTTAATGGACGAAAAGTTTCAAAATTTGGGATTGTAATAGGCATTCCCGTTACCGCCATTATTGCCCATTTCTCATTCGAACTTGCATTGCATATTAGGCTATATAGTGATGTAATTGATAGGCGGTGTTTATTCACAGGTATGACAATAAAAGAGAAGAAAATGTGTGGAACAGAGATGTTAGGGAACAGATTAAATTAATATGAAAGAGTTCTCTTTTAAAACTTTATTTTTAATCTTCATCAACTGTAGATAGTTTGAGAACACAAGATCCTAACACAAAGGTTCTTTGCTTTATACCTTCAGTTGTATAGTTATAGATACATTAACTACAAGTAATTTAATTTATGTTATTTCTATAAAGGCTGGCTGTAAAGGTTGATCAATTGGTTCTACTTTATGAGCTGTTTAATAGTTGATGTAAGCACCTAGGATTTTTCGACATGGTTATATGAGAAGCTGGGGTTAGTGGTGTGTTGTTGAGGCGAACTGACATCAGATTATATTACAGCATTCAGACCTAGGAATGGCAAAAATAACGATATTCAAATGGTGAAGCGCTAGCATCACTTTTTACAATTCTATAGGCATTTCAAGTGTAGTCTGCAAGCATTACACAGGGTTAGAAATTGCATAACTGAATCTAAGTGTGGAATTATAAAAATCTTGCAGTTTTAACTTGCTGCTGGGGATAGAATTAAATAGTGTTGAGTTAGGCAAAACTCACACGTGGTGTTGACTTCACTTATCCCACTGGTGGTTTGAAAAGTTTCACTTACCCTACCTGTGACACTTCACCATTTCCGTCCATTAAAGCTCTCTGTTGGGTTTTTTTTTCATGTATCTAACCACCGCTCCACCTTCAGCAACTTCTCAATCCTCTCGGTCTGTGCTTCACAAAAGCACTAATTTTGTCTCGTTCTCATCTTTCATCATCAAAGATAGAAATTTGATACCCAGAGATTGTAGAGCGCAGGTTATGCTATAATTTGGGTTCAATCCTCTCTCCACGGTGGAGTGCAGGTACTCTGATTTTGCTTAAATTCTTCACATTATTGCTAAACTCTGATTTGGGTATACCAATTGGGCATCTCAAATGAAGAACATTGAGACCTGAATGAGATGGGAGTGATGTGGAAAAAAATTATACAGAATGGCAACTTCCAGACAATGGGAAGTAAAAATACTCATACTCCAATCTCCTCGTCTAAAATCATTTACTAGCTTCTGACCAGAACCTCTATCCATTCTCCCAAGCCATATAGGTCTTTTCTTCGCCGTTGTGTATTACCACCACCAAAAAGCTATCACACAATGCCCAAATCATTCTAATATGAAATACCCATCGAAACACTGATCTCTTTTGACAAAGTTGATGAAAAAAATGAAAAGTTTCTAAAACACCCAAAACAAAAATAGAGATGTCGGCCAATGTCGGACAACAATTTCATTTATCTATTTTCTTCAATATGTATCTTTTACAATTAAACTACAATAAGGTCGATGTGCCTTGGTCTTGGCAGTGTGCTCCTCCTCTCAGATCCAATGTTCAAATGTCATAGGAAGCCCGACTACTTAAACCAGTGGGGCATCATGTGCTGTTGTTACCTTACTAAGACACCTGTGGATCAACTGTGGTTTCCATTAGCTGGCTCGGACATCCATGTATTTGTTTCTACGATAAGATTACGTTATTCCAATATTAATTCATGCAGTACCAGTACTAATATCAGGAACCTTGTGATCCTAATCATTAAACTGAAGGTTGCTACTATTGGCTAACCTGAAACCATGCTCTCATGCGTTTTGTGTTTCCGGTATGCTTGTTACTTAACTGCATTGCATATGTTTATACTGATTTGCTAACTCCTTTTTCTTTCACTTGAATTCATCAAAAATGATGTCTGTTTTTACTGTGTTTTTATCAAATAAAAAAGCCGGAAATTGGTAGCTGTACTTCTGTATTTTAAGGTACAATTCTACACTGTATTAGTTGTTTGGTTGAAGCTATGAAGCAAAGTACATTCGATTCTCTTATGTTCCAGTTTTTCTAGGAGTTCTGTGACTCACCAAAGGCCATCACCCTCTTTTCATTTCCCCCATAATCCTAGGAGATACAAGCAGGTGGTTAAAACTTCACAAAATCCTTTCCAGAAAAGGAAATAAGCATGGTTGGTCGATTTTTTATTAAAAATGAAATCCGTCCTTAAAAATTGCAATTAGACCTCACAAAATGATTGATTACTTTTTATTTTGTTTATTGTTGATGGATCTCCCAAAATTAGCTTGTGTCACGACTGATCGATAAATGTAACATGTTGTAGAAAAGCGATATGTAATTATATAATTTTCCGTCTCCTTACCGTACCCGTATTCCTATTGATCCAAAACAGTGAGTTGTTGGATCCACATTGCACCCTCTAAACTAAAGTAACCATTACCTGGTTATTTGGTCACTAATCCATTATTATTTCCGATAGTATCCTATCGACATGTTATTGGAAAAATAAGATGACTCAAAACATATTATGGCTCCCTCTAACACGGAACTTCTTTGGCAGGATCTATATATTCATGTCGGTTGGCCTTTGTATCGGAAATACGGCCATGCGTTTGAGGTAAGTTTCTGCCAGGGATGTTTGCTGTAAGCTAGTATTCTTTATTTGTAGGGTACACATACTCAATCTGCTTGTGGTGCAGGCATTCAAGTTAGTTGTTAATGATCCTGATTCCATTCTCGATTCTCTCACCCGTGAAGTTAAAGAAATCAATCCTGAGGGACAAGAGGTAGTCTTTGTTTTTTAGTCTCTACTACTCCTCTCCTGTTTTGTTATGTCTACTTAACTTCCATGGTTGTCTAGGTTACTAAGGTGGTTCCTGCTTTGTCCGAAGAAGTTAAAGATGCATTAATTAAAAATATTAGGAGAAGAATGACTCCACAACCACTGAAAATCCGGGCTGACATTGAAATGAAGTGCTTCCAGTTTGACGGCGTTCTACATATCAAGGTCTTCCTTTGCTCTATTGTCTCTTCCCTGATTTGCTTGCTGCAATTGGATTCTGGGATATGATTTATTACAACTTGCAAATTGGGTTTGGACTTACCATCATTCTCAATTCACAGGAAGCAATGCGGAAAGCTGAAGCGGCTGGCAATAAAGATTGCCCGGTGAAGATAAAACTAGTTGCTCCTCCAGCATATGTTCTGAATACTCAGACGCTTGACAAGGTAAGGAAATATTCTCATATGGCTCTTCACCTAGGAAGCATGACTCGTAAACTCGTACGATTTCTCAAAAATACATGTCAGACACTTCGGCTGGCGTGTCCGAGTATTTTAGAGAATTTTATTAGATTGGACACTGGGAGGACACTTGGGGACACTTAATGAGAGACGACAATTGCCTCTTAGTGTTTATTAGACTTTCACATGGGTTTTTTATGAGATATTCGAATTTAAATGGGTTAAAATATAATTAAGCTATAGTAGATACGATATACTTTGTTTAATTGATGGCTCAATATATGAAAAGCTTACCCTTTGAGCGAAAAGTTCAAGTGAGGTTTTATGGTCTCACATGCGACAACTTCAAGAGTATTCCCAGACACAACTCGTCAAACTGGAACCCACCTAAGCTACTCTTTTTTCCCTTCTCATTCTTATACTTAATATATGCTTTCCGTGATATTTAAGCTATAAATATAAAGAAGTTGAAACCAATGTTTGATCATATCTCGTAGTACAAATCAAATACATATATAAAATGATAATAATAATGTTAACGTATCCGTGCGTTGTTGTATCCTCATTTTTTTAGAAAATGACGTATTTCGTGTCTGTTTCCGTATCGTATCCAGTACCCGTGCTTCTTAGCTCTTCACTAAGTCTCTGCAGACGTCTATGTTCACCGGCAGTGCCATGGATGTTGGGTGTGTGTCTGGTGATAGTCTAATCATCCTCTTTGTTGTGTTAGTTTAGTGTTTGTCCTCTGGATGATTCCTGGTTATACGAGCAGCTTGTGGGGTGGACTGCCCATCTCAAATATGGAATACGCCTGTTCAGGAATCCTGAATTTGGCATTTTAGAGGGACATTAGGTGTAAACAGAGTTCTGCAAATATACAACATTCATATAAACATATCTCCCTATGTATAGAAGCTATGTTTAGGAGAATATTGAATTTCGATGAGAGATACTCTCTTTTGGGGAAAAGCTTTGCAGAAATGATGTGTACTTATACTACAACCAAAGTTCTGTGGCCTCGTGTTTTGTCTTCTCCGGCCTAGGGTTGGGTCGTTGTTTCTTGACCTAAGCTTTCCAGGAGAAGCACCATAAGAATGACTTCCCTTTCTAGACGCATGGCCTAAAGAGGATACACGTGTTGCAGGAGAGATCCCTACTCGTGTAACACTAAAGTATTAATATAATTAGATAGGGCGCTCATGCATTTCTAGAGTTGTTGACTCGTGGAACTTGTATTGAGCTTGTGCTGTTGCCAAATGCTGTGTTTTATTATGTGTTGTGTCCTAGTTGATGAACTTGTGCCTCGGGGCACTATTTTAGAAACTTTTATGAAGATAGTTAGACATTTTTTCTTGAGCAAACAAATCAGTGTTAAAAAATAAAATTTAGCAAAGTTTGATAATATCAAAGAGAACGAGTGTAGGATGGGCTCCACAAATTTGAGGGGTTAAAGTAGATGATCCAAGGGTTGAAAATCAATGAGATCTAATGGGCAAACAGAATGACCAACAAAAGGTTCTTATTTCTTTCAAGGGTAAGAAGGGTAACTTATCTATAGAATAGGTTTTACTGTCTTGCAATTGAGTCCCTATGTCCTTTCCCTGAAACTAAACCATTCACTTTCCTGTTAAAATGGTCTTCCAGTAGGAAGGAAATAGTATACATGTATTTGTAAAGAACTACTTTTGAATTTTGATATACGTATACACATTTCGTATATGGTATATGTCATTGTGAAATAGTCATCATGTTTCCTAAGATACTAGGATCGATTCTTTAAAATTGTAAATTCACATATTCACTGAATTAATAGGCTAACTTTATGGTGCAATATTCTGGGCTACTGAGTAGTCATACGTTGTTTGGCTCTGTAATAGAATTTTCTACCCAAATAGGCTTGTTTGGCTCTGTAAATACGAGAATGAACCTCATTGGAATGAAAACACGTAACTTAGTCCATTTTGAAGCCGAGGGATAACGTCTTGTTTGAAAGGTTAAAAACCAATATTTGGTCCATCAGTTTCTAAATTTACCGCTCCCTAAATGAAACCGAGAGTCTAATCTATCCATTAGTTAGTTTTTCCTTCGATCTCTCGGTTTTATAGCTTGTAAACAATATTTCTTTTCTCGGGTTTCTTTATAATCATGAATTCGTAAAGCACATTCATGGTTAATTTCTCTCCATCGTCAAACACACACACACACACATACACTCTCTCTCTCTCTGTTACCGTCCGGTAACGATTGGTCACACACACGCGGGTTTTTAACCCCACACACACACGATAAATAAAAGAGATAAAAGAGACTGATTTGTTTATTGCTTGATTGAATAAGCTGGGGGATTACATCTCTTAAATAGATAAAATACTGGACCCTAAACCTAACCCTAGACTCCTACGGGTCAAGCCCGTATTATTAATTCAATAAATAACTCGATAAATAAATATTAAATAACATAGATACGTTACCCGTATCTCTCTCTCTCTCTCTCGGTTTCTTTGGTAATCTGATCCCTCAAATTATCTCTTCTCCTAAATGAAGTCCTTAATTTTGTAAATCTCTCTCATCATTTCTCTCTCCTAGATCAACTATCTAACTCTCACAAATGGCTTATATAATTAGAGAAATGATACACACACATAGTCACCGATTTATTTCACCACCCATGTAACTATCCCTCTCCTTCATCATCTCCATAAATTTCTTTCATCTCACGTATAGTTATTGTCTGTCTCCCAAGTCAACTCTCTCTACCTCGAGAAAGTATTCATTAGGGCTAGACCCACCACAGTGGCATGCCTGCGTGGTGGGGCGCGCCTTTCAGCTTTTGACAAACAAGCAAAATTTGGTGGGTTCCATATGACTATTGCATATTTGTCAAAAGCTGAATGGCGCGCCCCACCACACAGGCATGCCACAGTGGTGGGGCTAGCCCCAATGAATACTTTCTCCTCTACCTCTGTTTCCGTATTAATCTGAAATTCTCTAACTTTCTCTCCTTCATTTTTATCCATAAAATTCGTAAATTTCTCTCAAGAATGCATTAATTTCTCTCCTTAATCAACTATTTCTCTCTTATCTCTGTTTCCTAGAAAGTTGAATATTTCTGATTATCGCTCCTTAATTATCTCCATTAGTTTATTAAATATCTCACTGCTCATTTCTTTTTTTCCTTAATTAACTCCCTCTCAACAAACAATCTGTATCAATCTGTTATCTCTTTCGTAACCTTCTCTATTTTCCTTCCACCACTTGATTTTTTCATTAACTCTCTCTTTTGTGACTAATAGAGAAATGCCATGTCTCACTGAAATCTAAAACCGAGAGATGGACTTCTTTCTAGCCATCAGTTAGCAAAAGGAAACTCGGACTTAGTCTTCATGTCGTTTTTTCACTAAGCAATAATACGGAGATATACTCACGGTTTCCTTATGCTCATGAAAATCATAAAACCGACAGATAATAACTCGTTTTCATCCTGAGAAATGAAGTCTTGATCTATCTGTTTCTTAATAGACCTACTTTTGTGTTATTTCCTATAGAGGCTCATCCTTGTAATCAGAAAGCCAAACAAGCCTATTTGGGTGGAAAATTTGCCAGAAATATACTAGATCACTAGACGAGTTGAGTTGAGTTGAGGAATTACTTCAGTCCATTAGATCCTTAGTTGTTCCGATTTTGGCATTCTGTTCTGATTTTGCTTTTCACTCAGTTCTGTTTGGAACAATACTTGTAAGGAATTGATTCTTACACCAGTTTTTTTTTTTTTTTTTTTTTTTTTATGAATACAATGGATTTTATACATGGCGACTAGCTGCTGGATTTATTTTTAAGCTGAGCATTTGCTCGTAATGTTGCTGATAGGTACCAGTATATTGAGAAATCAAAATGTTTCCTACTAAATTTATCTATTATATTTTTGTTGACAGGAGCAAGGCATAGCTATTCTAAGTAAAGCAATTACTGCGTGCTCAGAAGAAATAGAACGTCACAAAGGAAAACTTCTAGTGAAGGAGGCACCGAGAGCGGTGAGCTTGAGTTTCATTTTATCTAACTCTGGACCCATCTTCTTTCTTTTGAGGACCTTTAGCTTGATTAACTGTTACGAGTTTATTTAGAAAACAAAGTTGCTGTAGCTACAGAATTATTCTATCCCTTTGGGTCGGGTATTTGAATATCCTCTTTACACGTTGCTGGTGCATTGTTTCAGGTGAGTGAACGGGAAGACAAGCTACTAGCTGAGCATATGGCCAAGCTAGGACAGCAAAATGAGGAGATCAGTGGTGACGAGGAGAGTGAAGAGGAGGAAGATACTGGGATGGGAGATATTGATTTGGAAAACTCTGGCACTGGGATAACAGAATGACAAACACAGGCTCTAGTAGTGGCCAGATAGTTTTTCCTTGTATTTTATGTTAAACTGACCTTTTGATCATTCAACAATATTGGCGGCATTTAGGCTCTGTTGGGGGCAGTTTTTCATCTGTGCCAACAGGATTTCGATTATTTGTACAATTGCTATAAGAACAGAACATGGGAATATTATGCAAAATTAATTGCTCCTCTTAACTTTTACCACTGTTGTTGATATATTTGGAATGATTTATTATCGGTTGGGATAATTGATGCTTGAATTTTGCCACAGCAAAGCATCTCTGGGATGCCAGATTAGGATGTAGTTTTGTAATCCTCCATGAATTTATCTCTCTTAACCAGAAAGCTGATTTGCCGGTCATCTCTCTGTTACAGGTCCTTCAAGGCAGACCACCTGTGTTGGAAGGAGACTTGGGCTCCGTTTGGTTGGTGGTAACACATTTTCCAGTAAAATGTTTTCCGTTGTTTTGGTGTTTGTTTTGCAATTTGTCACCTAAAACCTTTGACAGAGTAAAATGTTTTCTTTTAAATGATGTAAAATGACTTGCTCTTATAAAATCAGTAACCCAATGCTAAAACCTCTGCCACCAAGAACCACCACTGTCGCCACCCACCTCCACCCCAATGCAACCATCACAACCGCCACCTCCAGTGCCGCCACTGCTCCACCACCACCTCTGGTGCCAGCAACTACAAAAAATATAATGCAGAAGCAAAATATTTTTCAAGTGTCAACTAAACACAAGAAAATGATTGTATATTTTTCATTGTAACATATTTTACTCGCCCAAGCGGAGCCTTAGTGAAAGTCATCACAGGTGGATTGTATTCTGGTAAAAGATATATCTCGCGATCCAACATACTTCAGAAAAATGCAAAGAAAAACACCCTAAACCTCACACAGGCAGTTACAAGCAGGGGTTATACAATTACACTTGGACATAATTCAAGGCTGTGAATTGCAGGTTCTGTTTGCTCAAGTGGATGGAATAGAGAAGTTCTTCAGCATGGAATAGAGAAGTCTTCTTGCAGCAACACTACCTGTTTAAACCTGTGACCAAACAATTACACAACCAAAACCCAGGAAACTACTTAATTCTGCACAGGTAACAAGAATTGCGAAATACATCATCTCCTACATCTCAGAGTCACCACCAGTTATAATAAAGACGATGAGAATGAAGAAGAAGTGGAGGTAGAAGGAAGTGAAGAAACTTCTGCTCCTCTCTCGACAAGAAGCTGCATTACATCATCATAACCCATGGCTCGAGCCAAATAGAGAGGGGTCACGCCCTTGTTACTCTGGGCATTGACATCGGCTCCTCTGTTAATCAACACTTCAACGGTCTCTACATGTCCGCCTTGTACGGCCATGTGAAGCGGCGTGTGCCCATCACAGTCCCGGCGTTCCAGTTCCGACCCAAACTCGATCAGCAACATGACCGAGTCCTTGTGACCCTTGATTGCAGCCACGTGGAGTGCTGTCAAGCCGTACTGATCTTGGAACTCGACACTCGCGTCTTGGTCTAGTAACCACTCCAGGTGCTCCGTCTCGCCACGCCTAGCCGCGTTCAGCACTTGTTCTCCACGTTCTAGAATCTCAACCACTTGTTCCTGCAAGTATTATTACCCTACTAGCCAACTTCATTGGTGACGTAAACTGGGTATTTCATGTAGTCTAAAAATCACACTACTCCATGTGTTTGTTAATTTCCTTGAACTGTTCTACAGTAATATACAAGAGCCTCAGTGGCGGACGCCAGATTTAGGTCGAGCAGAGGCTGACCTTTAATATAACAATTACATAGAGATTTTTTTTTCATTTATTATTTTTGTAGGATAATTCTCTAATAATTTGACTGAATGTTATAAATCACAAGTAAATATGTCGAGATATTTTGGAGAGTGAGATATTTTATGTTCTTATTGCAAGTATAATCAAGTTAGATAGATTGTAATTAGATGGGCATAGTTGATATTTCCAATTTTGAGGGGCCCATTTCCTACTACTTGGATGAAAAATATGCAAAAGTATAGGGGCAACTATAAAGTTTGCAACCTTCAGGGGGCCGTGGCCCCCGCCCACCCCGCCTAGGTCCGCCCCTAAGAGCCACCATAAGTCTCGGTCAACAATGAAACCAACAACAACAATAGTACAGTCAATCAACTCATTAGCCCACAAACTACCCGACCAACGATTCCTACCCTCAATCACGTCATTATCACAGGATAGGATAGTCATGTTGAATGCTGGAGGTTAGGAACGAGGGCCTCGCTAACTGGTGTTTTAATACAATGCCTTGTGAATACATCTTTGTGATGTTACTAAAATAGAAAATTGATTAGCTAAAATATTTCAGCAGGGTCATCTAAAATACACAGATGACTTGTATCTCTTCCCATAGCCAAAGTATCGATTGCATGATAGCATTCAGAAAAAAAAGGAAAATGCAAAGAGGCTGTTTGTGCCTATTTTGTGAATAAAAAAGAGGGCGAGTTGAGGTTGTCGATGTCAGTGAGACAGTGTCATACGCCGATTCAGTTTTGACTTGTTCCTGGAATAGATCCCAAGACTTGGTCTCTAATCAGATCCTGATTCATCCTTTGGCTATTTAAAATGGTTTTGGTATAGACTGAATTTGAATTATACCCTAAAACTACCCTTGAACCTCCTAAGGTACCCTCACTCTAACCCTACACAGACTATGGTGATAATATTGTGCTCTCTTGTCGTGCTGGAAAACTACAGTGTTCCCATGCTCATAACCAGGATTCTACGTCTACACTCCATTCAACTATTAGATTTCTTTGACATAATTGTTTTATCCTTTTCGAAAGTATACTTAAGACTGCCGTCAACATAAACCTGGTACTTCTTTGTTATTTATTGTTCCTATCAGAACCAACTCCGTGGACACAACGTGTAGCAAACAACACATAACGTAGCTTTCATATGATCCCACTACATCCAAGTAGCACAATGGGCTATGTATTACTTGTTATTTATTGTTTATTCCACTCTGAACATTACCTAGTATTATTATTGAAGTGGTATTAGTGTATATCCGCCTCTCATGTCAAAACTGCATTTTTCTCGAGTTATTCAATTATATCAAAATTTCTGAAGTATCACAAAATCCCTACTCCTGAGAAGTTCCCTTCCTGTAAGTTCTGAATTACTTTATACATACCTGCCGCTGTAGTTTCAACATTTTCTCAGTTTCAGGTCAATTTGTTAATCTCGCTAAATTTTATTAGTCGTCCTCTGGAAACAAGTTGCTGTTTTTCCCAATGAAATTCATAGATACGAAGAAGAGACATGACCCAATCAAACCTTAACTAGCTCGGTCAGATGGAGAAAGGTTTGTTGAGTTGGAGTCAATATACTGTAAAATGCTCAGTCTCAACACTGACTGAAATTTGTGAGGAGAAATGTTATATATCTCCAGGTATCTTTTGACTTTCGCCCATGTGGAGTTCTCTACTTGTGACTATGACTAACTTCGTAATTTTTATTTAATAAATTCATTATAACCACTTATAGTTTGAAAATGAAGCGCTGAGTGAAAAGTCTGATAATACATTATTATAAACTATTAATCACTGAGTGAACAGCGATATGCACCCCTCTCAAAAAAATAGAACACGGACATAATCAATGAGGGACAAAATTGACGTAGCATCCCCTCTGTCCCTTCTTACACGTCTTCTTTTCTTAAAACGGGCGTTCCAATTAGGGGCGTTCGAACTTCGAAACCCACCCACCCCTTCAAACTACCACCACAAACCACCCTCATTTCACAAGAAATATGGGTCTTCAGTGTCACCTTTTTTTTTTTTTTTTTTTTTTTTTTTTTTTGAATGTCTACAATGTCAATCCAAAGAGATGTAACCCTTTTATCGTGGATAGCAAATAATAATTTGTGTAATCGATATTATCTCCCATATTCAACAATTTATGGGGGGCAGAATCAGATATAAGTTTCATTGTTGGTTAACATTCTCAATTGTCGCCTTGTTTGGGAGGGTGGGTTTGGTAAACCCCAAACCAACTCTCCCACCACCGGTGCCCTGCTTCTAAGGCACCGGCGCCTTTTTTTCCCCCTCACAAAAAACACCAATACAAAAAATAAAACCGGTGCCGTGCTTGCTTTCACATTCAGTGCTCTGCTCCAAAAAGAATTTGTTAAATAATGGAAAACTAAAACCTCAAAATCTTCATAAATTTTCATATCCAATCACAATACAAGTTTGATTTTCTAAACCACACAACCTCCCTTTCTTTCCAAACAAGCAGCGTGTGTTACCCTTTATTTAGACAATATTGGGTGTGTTTGCATGAGCTTAAATGAGAGGAAAGTTTATGAGATTATTGGAACGAGTCATTTAAGCTCACCCAGACACACCCATTGTGTCTTTAGTTTAGCTGTCATAGTAGTTTCTCTTTCAAATCTAATATATACATACTTTTTCAAAAAGTTAAGTACTAGTCTGTATTTATATTATGGCTAACAATATTAAAGATACATTAGATCAATTCACCACCCTGAGATGAGCTAGCCCCCAAAAAAAAGTTAGGTTTAATTTGGCTTTTACTAACAATGGACCATGCATGAGTAGAGGATTCTCCAATCTGAGGCCATTGGATATGTGGATAAGAGGAAAATTGTCGCGAATAAAACCCTATGGCTCCGTTTGGTTGGTGGTAAAACACTTTCCTGTAATATGTTTTCCCTTGTTTTGGTGTTTTGGTGCTGTTTGGTTAGAAGTAAAATGATTTCCTGTAAAATGTTTTCCCTCAAATGATGTAAAATGATTTACACATTTCAAATCCGTAAGCAATTTTCCGGAGAGTGAAGGAGCCCAACAACTCATACTAACACCTCCACCACCACTACCACCTACCTCCACCACGACCCATCACCGCCACCCATCACTGCCATTTCCATCACGGCCCATTGTTTTGGCAAGAGTCAACCAAACACGAGAAAATAATTGCAGAGAAAACTTTTTCACACAAACATTTTACGAGTAAAATATTTTCCCTTAAAACATTTTACTGCGAACCACAGAGCCTAAAGGTGGTCTACAAACATCCTTAAATCTACGACCCACAACCGAAAAAATACATATTACTTAATAACTTTATATTCAAAATTTAATTATGAAAAAATTATAAAATGACATGGAAACTGCAAAGCTTCAAGCTAAAGAGAGACAGTAGTAAAATGTCAAATGTAACACGAATAAAACACGGAGTACATCTACTTACGTATCCTTTGTCACGAGCAACATCGATAGCTAAACGGCCACGATCCGTTGAACTCACAGTGGGGTCCGCTCCTAATTCCATCAGCAACTCCACCATCCGACGGCCCCCATTAGCTGCAGCCCTATACAAAGCAGTACGACCGTCCTTACTCCTCGCGTTCACATCCCCACCTGCGCCCACCAACACCTTAACACACCTCTCATGTCCCTTGCTAGCCGCCAAATGCAACGGTGTCCTTCCCTCCTTATCCCTACAATCCAACGGCTCGCTTCCTCCTTTCACCAAACTCAAAACGTCCTCCGTCCGATCAAACGCCGCCGCCACGTGTAACCCCGTCCACCCCTTCGATTCCCATCTCGTCTCCGTCGCGTCGCACACCAACCCGCCCTCAATCAGCAAATCCACCATGGGTTCCGAGTTGTTCCCCAATTCGGACGCGACTCGGAGAATCGACTCGGCATCATGGGTTGACAACTCGGAGAGAATATTCCTCTGGCGCTTGATAATGTTTCTGACGGCGTCGGAGTCTCCGGCGGCGACCGCGTGGCGGAGAAGGAAGGGACCCACGAAGGCTACCTTGAGTTTGAGGTCGTGGTGAGGTGGGTTTTCGTGGGCGGTCGTCCTGGCGTTGAACCATGAGTTGATGAAGTCGGGGTGAGTCGACTCGGGCGAGTGGGGGGAGAGTTGTGGAGCGAGTGCGGTTTTGACGAGGAAGCGGTCGGAGGGGGAGCGAGGGAAGGTGTGGGGGAGCTGAGATTGGGGCTTGAGGATGACTTGAAAGGTGGCGGAGGATAAGGGTGGGATGAGTCCACTCGGTGGGTTAACAAGGAATTTGTGTGGAGAAGAAGTTTGGACCTTGAAGGCGATTGGTGTGGTGGCAGAGAGTGATCTAATGCGAACATTGGCTCGGCATTTGGTGCCCAAGACGAAGTCTATGCGTACCTCCTGCTCGGATACTTCTACCAATCTCTCCATGGAGGAAGGGGAAGTGTATACAAATGAGATTCTACTAGCACATTCAAATATTCTCTCTTTTTAGTATTACGCCATTTAGTCAGGTTCGAACCGGCACCTCAAGCAAGGATTTTCAAACACTTTATCACTGAACTAGCACTAATTTGACATTCTAATATTCTCTTGCTCGCGAAGGGTCGTATGCAAAAGGTCTGGCAAAATAAGGACTTTTAAAAATGATATTTTTTATGACATGAGAATTCGCATCAGCTGTCATTTGGCTGTGTTGTGGATAAGTCCCACCACACTAGAGATGTAAATCACTCTGAGATAGACGTGTTCACAGTTGAGAAGATCAATAGACAGCCCTCGAGTTATTCCAATATTCGAATTAAAACCTCTAAGCATACAAAGATAATTTGTCACATGTCACTACAGGAAATTTTGCCTTAAAAGGCGGGTAAAAAGCGCCGTTAAAGCCCAAAACGCCCTATGCAGCATTAACGGCGGTTTTTATGGCGGTTTACCAAGCACCATTAAACTAAGTCTCGTTTACTGGCTAAGGGCGCTTTTAACCGCCGTTTATTTAACGACAATTTTCTAAAAACGGCCCTTTTCACTAACGGCTATAAACTTAAAACAGCCCTAAACTAGAGTTAAAATATATTTTTTTTATTCAAATAATGTAATTCATTTTTATTAATTATTTTATTTGATTATTATTCTTATACCTTCTGTAGATAGTGCTTTCTGAGCTGACAGATCTTGGCCACGTGGCAACCATCCAGCACACCATATTGTGCTCCACACACACTGGATCACCAGCCGAGCTGATCCATGTGGGGGCTGCGAGACAGAGCCCTCGCATACCACTGCACGGGACTTGTAGGGACTTAGTGGTTTGGAGGCTAGAGTAAGCCCTGTCGCGTGCGAGCCAAGCCCGCGCGCGACCTTTAGTAACTGCTTTGAGAGATTTATGGCACGAGCTCCATAAACCCGGTCAATCCGGTCAAACCCGGTCAACCTCGTAACGGTTCCGGTATTCGCGCACAACGTGCTGTAACGGTCCCTATATACTCGGACGAACGTGCCGTTATGGTTAAGCTAATTAAGCCGCCATTAATGGGCGCATTAACCACACTACAACGGTCACGTTCTCTGCTATATATACACACTAGCCATACGCGGAAGCTCTGCCAAACCTCTGTCTCTCTCTCAGACATTACTACTGCCTTACTCTCTCCCTACACACAACCCAACTCTTCCTGTCCGATCTATGATCCTCTACATACGGTGTACACGGAGGTCTCCCTGCCGGAATCTCTTGTGCACATTTTGGTGAACCCGAGGTGAACTTACCGACGCTAGAATCCTTGGACGCTACCGTCCAAAGTCAGGCGAAAGCTCTCAAAGCTCAGTCTGCGCAGCTAGAACGGATCTTGGCCGTTCTGGGCACCCTTGCGCCAAATCCTTCATCAGCCACCGCCGTCTCTCAAGGAGGAGGAGCCCCTACCGCTCCAGGATTGGGAGTGTCCACCACACCTCCCAACCCTAATCTGCAGACTCCACCGGCGACTACGCAACTGCCTTCAATTCAGGGGTCAACAGCTCAGATGTTGCCTCTCACTGCTCATACTCTTCAGCCTCCGGCTTTGGCTTCTAATTCGGCTTCGCAGTATCCCTTGCCTCCGTCAACGGCGATCTGGGGCAATGCGAGCAGCCAATATGTCCCCAACCCTCCGGCGGCGTATGTGTCGCCTCCGCCTGCGGCAACCCCTCCTCCTGCTACTGAGGGAAGCATTCCAGAATGCATGACGTCTCTGCAGAAGCGCATGGACACTATTCTGGCTCACCAATCATTCGCGGATACCATCATCCCAAAGCTAGACAACGATCCACCCATCCCGCGGGAGATCTATCTCATGCCTAACCCAGTGGGGTATAAGGCTCCTAAATGGGACAAGTTCGAGGATGTCAACGGGAACGCTCATGAGCATGTCATGCGTTTCATTGATGTCATGGGGCCATACGGAGCTGATCCCAAACTGCTGATGCGAGAGTTCCCAAAATCTTTGGGGAACGTAGTGTACAAGTGGTACCGAACGTTGGAAGCCGGATCCGTGAAGACTTGGGACGACATGGTCCAGAAGTTCTACACCAAGTTCTTCCAGATGGAAGAAAATGTGACAATGATCCATCTCTCGCGGATGTATCAGAAGCGCGAGGAGGACGGGATCACTTTCATCAAGAAATTCAGGGCGAAGTCCTTGGAGTGCAAAGATCCAATGCTCGAAAGCCGGCTCGTAGAGATATGCCTGCAGTGCATGCGAGACGAATACAAAGGTATGCTCATCAATTTGCAAACACCTACGTTTTCAAAGCTAATTGAATGCACGAAGAACATCGAGCCTATAGTCGAGAGGCAGAAAAAGAAGAACGCTCCAGAGCGATCTTCGAGCGGCACCACCTACAAGATCGGGAGATTCAGTTACAAGAGGGGACGTGAAGCCGAGGTCAATACAGTTTCACCCCAGAAGCAAGCGAAGGTTGTGAACTTCGACGTACCACCTCTGCCATGCTCGGTGGAAGAGGCAAGCGACCTCTGCAGGCAGTGGCGCAAGGACGGTGTCCTACCGCCGCTCGAGAAGATACCCTCCAAGGAGATGGTGAGGGACCCTAAGTGGTGCGAGTACCACGGCAAGGTCATGCACCCCACAACGGAATGTAAGAAGCTCAGGTTTACATTCGATCAGAAGATGAAGAACGGCGAGCTGATCGTCAGTGATCACAGGAAGGATGTGCGCAACAACCCACTTCCTGCCCATGCGGAGCAAGACCCAAAAGGCAAAGAGGTCGCCATGATCTCGATTGTGGACTTGGAAGAAGTCGCAGAGGATGGTCTGCCTATCATTGCCGAAGTCCATGATGACGAGGACTACAGTATGGACACAGAAGATGAACGTGCCGATCGGATGAAGGGGTCGCACGGCTTTAGCAGATTCTTCGACGAGATGAACTTCTCCGAGAAGTACCGGACAGATATGACGAAAGCAATCCTGAGGATAGCGGAGGACTACGAGGAGGATCTTGTAGTTTCCAACGGGAAAGTCATCAGGGCGTCTCGCTCTACAGAAAAGATTATGACCTTTTCTGCCAGCGACAAGAAGACAGATGCGAGCCACCAGAGGCCTCTGTACGTGACGGCCATCATCAATGGCGTCGAGTTCAAACGAGCATTCGTCGATGGGGGAGTAGCGGTCAACGTCGTTTCGCTCCACACACTGAAGCTAGCAGGGATCCCCGAGCA
The DNA here is from genome assembly GCA_023055425.1 of Linanthus parryae. Taxonomy (NCBI): domain Eukaryota; kingdom Viridiplantae; phylum Streptophyta; class Magnoliopsida; order Ericales; family Polemoniaceae; genus Linanthus; species Linanthus parryae. The sequence continues at coordinate 111,978,791 of JALGPY010000002.1, read as the reverse complement.
CAAGATTGTCAGGCGTCCGTCTCCACTGATGGGATTTGGAAGTGACTCTAGAATGACGATCGTATGGATCCGCCTGGGCGTTCAGATTGGCAAAATCAAGTGCTCAGCGAAGTTCTATGTCATAGATGAGAACACTACATACCACATGATCATAGGTCGAGCCTGGATTCACCGCTTCGACGCGGTTCCTTCAACAGCTCACCAAGTCATGAAAGCTGTCTGGAACGACAGAGTAGTCGAGATACCGGCTTCAACGAATCCATTCAACCTGGATGAAGCACATCTTAGCGAGGCAGTGTGGTTCACCGAGATGGCGGACGAGCAAACACCGGGACCATTCAACCCTACTCCTTTACCTCTATGGGAGGACATCAAGGACCAGTCACCTGCGGGAGTAATGGTGACAAGGGAAGATGCCAAAGAAAAGCCGCCTACATGCGAAGAGGCGCCGCGAATAGCATACCATCGAAAGAACGTGTACACTCTGAAGAGAATTGCAAAGCATGACCCCGAAGGCAAAGAGATAGAGAGCTTCTACGCCAATGGGAAGAAGTGCTATCGCATATGAAGGTGCGCGGGGATGTCCTCACACGGGCGTGGGGATATCCCTGGGAAAATCAACCAAATCGAGCAGATTGCGGTAACGGAAAAACCAATGCAGGGCACTCCGGATGAGAAGCTCAAAGAAGCACCTGAATGCATGGAAGATAGGCCCATACCACAAAAGCAAGAGTTGAAAGAAGTGCTCCTCAGCCCGAACGAGGAAAAGAAGAGGCCAGTCTTTCTAAGTGCGGACCTCACAAGCGAGGAAGAGCAAGGACTGCTACAGCTCCTAACTGAATACAAGGATGTGTTCGCATGGGAGTATGATGAGATGCCAGGTCTGGATACAATCATCACTATGCATCGTTTAGACATCATCCCGGGTTCTAAACCGATAAAGCAGAGCACAAGAAGCTTCAGGCCGGAGCTTAATGTGAAGATCAAACAGGAGATCGTCAAACTCCTGGATGCCAAGTTCATAGAACCGAATCATCATCCCACATGGCTGGCCAATATTGTGCCAGTGGTAAAGAAGAACGGACAGCTTCGCATCTGCGTGGATTTCCGGGATCTCAATCGTTTCTGCCCAAAGGACGATTTTCCACTGCCCAACATCGATTTGCTTATCGATTCAACAGCGGGCCATCGCATGTTCAGTTTCATGGACGAATTCAGCGGGTACAACCAGATCAAGATGGACCCTGAAGACGCGCGGAAATCTGCATTCATCACCCCGGTGGGAGTGTTCAACTACACAGTGATGCCATTCGGTCTCAAAAACGCGGGTGCAACCTACCAGCGGGCCATGATGGCCCTGTTCCACGACATGATGCACAAGGAAGTGGAATTTTATGTGGACGACCTTGTAGTCAAATCCAAACAGGAAGCAGATCACTTAGCAGATTTGCGGAAAGTGTTCAATAGATGCAGACGCTTCCAGCTGAAGATGAACCCTATGAAATGCGCATTCGGGGTAACATCAGGGAAGTTCTTGGGATGCGTGGTTCATCGCCAAGGAATCGAGCCCGACCCTGCGAAAGTGTCAGCCATCACTAGCATGACGCCGCCCCATAACCAAAGTGCCTTGAAGACATTTTTGGGAAAGCTATCATATCTGCGGAGATTCATCCCAGCAATCGCCGAAATCACCTGCTGTTTTAGTTCCCTTCTCAAAAAAGATGCCGTATACAGCTGGACTCCCGAGCACGAAGCTGCGTTCGAAAAGCTGAAAGATCTGTTGACGTCTTCGAAAATAATGATAGCACCTCAACTGGGATCACCGCTTCTGTTATATCTGACGTCAACCAGGAGGTCCATAGGAGCACTCTTGGCTCAGGAGTACGAGGGTCAAGAGAGGCCTATCTACTACATCTCTCGCATTGTGCAGCCTGCTGAATCAAGGTACACAGACATCGAACGTCATTGCCTTGCCTTGTTCTTCGCGATAGAGAAGCTGAAACACTACTTTGCGTCGCATAAAGTAGTAGTGGTCACCAAAAGCGATCCCATACGATATCTGTTAACTCACACTACTCCTGGAGGAAGATTGGCGAAATGGTACATGACCATTTCTCAATACGATATCACATGCGCGAGACCGCGAGCGATCAAGTCGCAGGCGGTAGCGGATTTGTTAGCACAATTCCCCGACAACAGTCATGAGCCCGTGATTGAAGAAGAACTCGAGGGACCTGAAATCTATGCGATCGATGTACCCTATTGGACGCTCCATTTCGACGGGTCGTCAACAAGGAAATGCGGAGGCATTGGGATAGTCTTGACCAAGCCAGATGGGGAGGTCATACAGATGTCCGCAAAGCTTGACTTCGCAGTCACCAACAACGAGGCAGAATATGAAGCCCTCATAGCGGGGATGCGTGCAGCAAAAGCTTTGGAAGTAAGCAATTTGACGGTCATGGGAGACTCCAAGTTGATCGTCAAGCAAGCATCGGGCGAGTACGGTTTGAAGGAGATTAACCTTCTGTCCTACCGCACTCTGGTACAAAAGCTAGTGCAGCAATTCTGCGATGTGAGGTACGAGCACAAACCCCGAGCAGACAACAGACATGCAGATGCTTTGGCCACCTTGGGATCCAAGGTTAGTACGGACAAATGTCCCGCAAGGATCTCCATCGAAGTGCGAACATCGTCGGCGTTGGCAGAAGACGCGTGCGACGATGAACACATGGATGACACGGACTGGAGAAAAACAATTTTACAAGCTATTGCAGAAGGCACAAGCAGCGAAAGATGGGCACTCACGAGAGGGTATTGCATACATGACAACACCCTTTACTACAAAGGCCCTGGCGGAATACTCATGCGATGTGTTTCCGAGCAAGAGGGACAATTGCTGCTGGAGAAGATTCACCAACATGCTTGCGAAGAAAGCGAGGTGTCAATCTATCGAAAGGCTCAGAGATATGGCATTCATTGGCCGGATATGTCAACAGCTGCTGCCCTGATATAAGGGAAGTGCGAAAGTTGTGCACTGATTAAAGATTCCTTACTCATCGCTCTAACCGACGATGATGCGGACTGGAGGAAACCACTCTTCGATTTTCTCACCCAGGGCACCGTACCCGAGTCAAGAAAAGAAGCGGATAAGTTGAAAAGGAAAGCATCTCGATATGTGGTGCAAGAGAACTTGCTTTGGCGAAGAGGCCATGAGGGCAACTTGCTGCGATGCCTAGACGGCAGGGAAGCACAAGAAGTCATGGACCTTTCTCATCAGGTAGAACACCAAGGAGGTGCGAAATTATGCAGGCAGCTCCTCTCAATTGGATATTTCTGGCCTACGATGGAGGCTGATTGCCGCACCAAAGTACGACGCTGCCAGGAGTGCCAATTCAAAGGAAACCTAGTGCACGCTCCCGCTGTGGATCTACATGCATTGGGAACGCCATGGCCATTTCACACATGGGCGCTGGACTTCATTGGTCCCATTCGACCAACTTCGCACGGGAATCATTTTATTCTCACCGCAACTGAGCTATTTACCAAATGGGTGGAGGCAATACCACTGAAGACGGCAAATGCGCTAGCTGTGGTCAACTTCATCCAAGAAAACATCATATGCAGGTTCGGAATTCCAAACACCATTCTTTCAGATAATGGTACTCCTTTTGTTAATCGCCAGGTAGATGCAAAGTTAGCAGAGTACAACATCAGGCAAATATGTTCCACCCCTTACTACCCGAAGGGGAACGGGCAAGCCGAAGCGACCAACAAAACGCTGTTGAGGATTTTGAGCAAGATGGTCGCAGATGACCACAATAAGTGGGCTGATTCTCTAAGCATAGCTCTGTGGGCCTACCGAACTTCTCCAAGGACACCCACGGGGGCCTCACCGTTCCTACTATGCTATGGGGCCGAGGCCGTGGTACCTGCGGAGGTGAGAGTTAATTCGGCAAGATTGGCCTTCCACGCACTCTATGAAAATCAACGTGATCATGACTTAGTCTTGCTGGAGGAAAAGCGAGAACAAGCTAAAAGGACCAACAAGCGGTATCAAGAAAGGATCGCTCGTGCTTACAATAAGTCAGTCAAGCGAAGAGATTTCGCAGTTGGAGATTTGGTCCTGCGCGCGTCTGACCACTGCATGCGAGAAGCGGCTCACCCAAAGTGCGCAGCCAATTGGGAAGGACCCTTCGAAGTTACAGAAGTCTTTGACAGTGGCTACTGCAGCATACGAAGGTTGCACGGAACAACCTCAACCCCGAGTTCAGTCAACATGCGCTGGATTAAGAAGTACTATCCTTGACTTCTCTCATTTCATGCGTTTTATTATAACGTTGCTTCATGTCTTGTATGGCTATGATTTACACAATCTCTTCTCCCATATGAGAAAATTATAATCTTATCTCTCCCACATGAGAGCATTATAATAAAAGGGTTCTCCCAAATGGGAACTTCATATTTCTAGCTGTTAATGTTGCTTTATTTAGTTTGTTATTACTGCTAACAATGGGCTATCCGCCACAATAGCAATCCATGCGAAATGCGATCTTAATTGATCATCTAAGCCTATTTGTCACGATAGCAATCTATGCGAAATGCGATCTTAATTGATCATCTAAGCCTATCTGTTACGATAGCAATCTATGCAACTGCGATCTTAACCGATCTTCTAAGCCTATCTATCACGATAGCAGCCCATGCGAAATGCGATCTTAATTGATCATCTGAGCCTATCTGTCACGATAGCAGCCCATGCGAAATGCGATCTTTATTGATCATCTAAGCCTATCTGTCACGATAGCAGCCCATGCGAAATGCGATCTTAATTGATCATCTAAGCCTATCTGTCATGATAGCAGCCTGTGCAAATGCGATCTTAATTGATCCTCTAAGCCTATCTGTCACGATAGCAGCCTATGCAAATGCGATCTTAATTGATCCTCTAAGCCTATCTGTCATGATAGCAGCCTATGCAAATGCGATCTTAATTGATCCTCTAAGCCTATCTGTCACGATAGCAGCCTATGCAAAATGATCTTAATTGATCTTCTAAAGCCTATCTGCCACGATAGCAGCCTACGCGAAAAATGATCTTAATTGATCTTCTAAAGCCTATCTGCCACGATAGCAGCATATGCGAACATGATCTTGAAACAATCTTTCAAGCCTATTTGCTGTGATAACAGCGACATACGAATGCGATCTAGAAATCGTCCTTAAGCCTATCTATTGTGATAGCAACATCATATGAAATGATATCAAGTGATCTAAAAAGGTCTATCTGATATGATAGCACTTACATTTGAATCTGAAGGCAAATCACAAGCCCATTTGCCAAGATGGCACAGCTGCGAAACAACGATCTCGAACGATCTAATAAGATATCTGCGAACTAATGAGGCAGATAGCAAACGCGAAGTATGTATATAGCGTTACACAAGGAGAAATATGCCGATACGCATGCGAAACTGTATTTTGTTGTAATAAGACAACAGATGATACAAAAGCCATTTATCATTATGAGTAAAAAAGACTTACAATTTATCTGTCTAGATAGCAGCTTACAAGCGAAAAAGCTCAAATCTAACTACGCAGCCAACATGGCTTACAATGCATTCGAAAAGTAACTGACAAGCCAGCAGTGACACACCACGGGAATCCTGACTGAAGAAGGATGAACCCAGCGGTCCTAACACCAGCTATGCGATACGCAGATCTGCGGCCAGAGATCTGTAGCAAGTGGGATGCTTCTGCGAAGAGATCAACTCGTCATTCTCTACGTCCCTAGCAGAAAGATCTGGGTGACGGTATGTCCAAGATCTCAGGATCTGACAAGACCCATGTCTGATCAAGATAGGTACCAGAGGAACCACCTGTTCCGGCGTATGCCGTCGTGCAAAACAGGGGAAGCAGTCATTCGTCTGGTGATGGGTTCCTTGTCATGATTGACAAGGGCATTGACAAGCCCCCTGAGTTCAAGAACGAAGAGGCAAGAAATCCTCCTCCAGGGATGCTGGAGGAGAATTCCGCCGTTCATTACGAGACGGTAGCACGGTCACTACGGCGCTGCACCTCACCGGGAGGCGGCCGGAAACATGACCTGCAAACATAATACACGAAGAAAATTCTTCGAACACACATGAGATATCATCTCCATCTTCTTTATGATGGTTATAAAGAGCAATAAGCCTCATAAAGCGGATCTTGGAAACTATTTCTATAGCACAAAGCGCAAACTCAGGATTCACAACTTGGAGTTGCCATGAATCAACGAAAAACAAGCGTTGAAGCCAACAGTCGTAAGGACTCACGGCGAAGCACATTTTTGGGATGAAGAACCCAAATGGCAAAGACAGGGTTTATATAGACCTTGTGGAGACTCTTCAGTTGCTAAGATGAGTCAGCAGAATTCGAAAAGAGGGTAAGGTCAATCACTTACGCCTTGAAAAGCGGTAACGATCAATTACCCTACTAAAGGCTACGATGATTCAGTGGCGTATCCTAATTAATGACGGATAGTCATGATTCGGATGGACTTCCCAAGGAAAGCGTGCTTATCTTCCGAGAAATTAGCGCGAAAATCAAGCAGAGTATCAATTGCTGATGTCATAATTGGATATGCACAGAGATATCCTATCAAATCCCGGAAAGGGCAAAACGGGCATGTCGATTCTTTTGTTAAAAAAAAGGGGGGGAGAAACCCTAGCAACATTACATTAATGTTTCAGCATTACATTAATGTTCCAGCTATTCACTTGCTATTTTTCAAATTCAAAAAGTCAAAGCAAATTCTTGATCAAGGAGTCATGAGGGGCGAACTGATGGCTCAGCTTCTCTACCTGCTCCACTTCTTGCTTCAATTGCTCGCACTTGGCATTCATCTCATGATAGAGCTTCATAGCCTCTTCAGCCTTTTGCTTCTGCTGCTCCACCTTCTGCTTCTCAGCTGCGAGGTTTTGGTGGCCGAGTTTCAAAGTTGTGGCTGCGCGAATCAAGGTAACTCTTTTCATAAGAAAATTGAAACCCAGCCTGCCTTGAACTTTGGCCAGGAGATTTAGGCACATGCCAAAAAGCAATTCAGCACTCTGGACAGAAATGGTCGCAGGCGTGGCCGCAGAAAGCTGCTCCAAAATCCAAATGGCTTCGGTAAGAAACAGCCTCCTGTCGAAGGGCCCTATCTCCAGAGATCTCGCAAATGATCGGGGGTAGGTGAGGCGCATCCGAACTAGCCAGTCCACATCAGTTTGCTTCAAACCTAAAGCAATGTCGAAGCTAAGTTATGCTATCAAACTCGCAAATGAATAATGCGAGATGCAAACAGCAAATCTCTACTTACCAGTTCCTTCAAGAATCTCACGAAGAGAAGGAATGCGCATTGCTGGAGTAGTCGAAGACTGTCCTCGCTCCATAGCTCTCCTGTCAGCTGCGAGCTCTAACCCCTCATAGTTAGGAGGAAGAATATAAGCCGCACCAGCTGCGGCTGCATTCCCGACCTGCGAGCCCCAAAAGCTCCACGCAGGAAGAGGTGCCACTGACTCAGTCATCTCCGGAGGCGAAGTGATAGCCGAAGTTGCTTGGCGAGGGACACTCTCAGATGCGGAAGCGTCAACAGTACTTGTTCTTACTTCCTCAGCGCCAGTACGGGCATCTTCTTCCATTAACACAGCGTCAGCTTCAGCATCATCAGAAAGTTCGATGATGTCCTCAAGAGGCTCTCCTGCATGTTCAGCAGCTGCGACGGGCTTCTCGGTATGAGAACTCGGAATCGGAACATAAGATGCAGAAGGCTGACTTCTTTGCTCCAGCACAGGTTCCTCAACATTGCCTGCGATATAAAATGCGATAGCATGAGGTAACTCGTATTATACGTTATTTTACTATCTTTGCTAAAGCTAAGAGCAAGCACCTCCACGCGAAGGTGGGATTGAAGTATCTCCGTCATACACTAAAGACGTGGAACCATGCCCTATTAGTGTGTCCTCATTAAGCAGGTCCTTAAAATGAGCGTGACCTGGGACGCGAAGAAACTAGTCATGATTCTGTTTCAAGTTGCTAAGGTCTAGTCCATGCATATCGCTCAAATGATTACCTGAAGGTTCTCCGCACTTGCCTACTAGCCAATGGAGAATGTCAGCCTTTGAGACACCATGCTTTAATGCACCCACTACAACATCTCTATAAGTTACTGCGAGATTGAAGATCTCACCTTTATCGCCGCCTACGATTTCTTCAAAATCTGCTTGGGCTTGCTCCAGAGCTGCTGCATCCTCTTCTGGAGCCGCATCCTCCTCCTCTGCCTGAGGAGCCACCTCTTCGGGAAGCATATCTTCCTCGTCAGCTGGACGCACTAAGTCGTCAACATGTTGCTCTTCGAGGCTCCGCTGTCTCACACGCTCGGGCTCCTCCTCTTCGCGCTGCCTTCTTCTCTCAGCAGCTTCCGCGGCTGTCTTCCTGGACTCGGCAAGGATGTCCTCGCTTATGGGTTCGTCTGGAGTACCAGAATGAGAATTCCTCTTTTGTCTCTTGGCCAAAAGGCCACCGATGGTCTCATCATCATCATCATCTGCGAAGAAACGATTGTCTTAAGAAAGAATTGCAAAAGAATTACGATAATGAGAAGGGAAACGCGATGGAGGTCTCAACTGCGAGCTCCTTCCGCGCTCTACTGGGCATGCGACCTTTGCCTTTATCCTTGACAGAAAGGGACCTCGCCGGAGGAGAAGTTGGAGCACTTCTAGGGGAAGAAATTGTAATTCCCTTCTGCCTGGGTCTCTTCGCTCTCGGTGCCGCAGTCACTGGAGGAGATGGATTATCTCTGGGCGGAGACAAGGCCGGAGCATTATCTCTCAGCGAGTCAGCAAAATCATTCATGACTGCGCGAATCCTGGTTTCGACCTCGGGGTCCATCCTCGATGCTAGCTGGAACTACTGTCCTTGTCTTTTGGTGGCAACAATGGTGTTAACCAACGACTTGGAACGATCACCAGATGCGAATCTCCGCACATGACACTACAGCAAACAATATAGAATAAAGGCATCAACATGTGGAAATCAAGAAGCTTAACGCACGCGGAAAAAGTTGCTTACCTTAGCAAATGTCTCGCTATATCTGATGACATGCGAGTCACCTTTCTTAACTGCGATGATCTTTTCCTTCAGAATGACGTCAGGGCACAAATGTTTCTCATGATCCAACAATGAGTAGCAACCATACTCAGACTCGCTCAGACTGCAACTGGGGCAAAACGGAAAAGAGTTTCTTTTGATCAAGGGAGCTCTACTCGGCTGGGCGGCCGACTGTGTCTCGATCCTCGTTTGCTGGGCGACCCAGTATGCGAGCCAGTTCTGGGAACAACCGCCCTCGCGGTTACCCGCAGGCTGCTCAAAGGGAAGATTGTTCATGAAGACTGTCTTGCACTCCTTTGTTAGCAAGCGCTTATAGCAACCTCTGATAATGGACTGGGGCCAGATTGATGGTGCCACTGCATCAAAGCCGAACTGGGGAGAAACTCGAGTGGGGTCAACATCCACGGTAATCCTCTTATACCTTGGCGCGAGCTCACGAATATGCTCTGCGAGAGCAGGAAGGGAACCTCGCAGACACCAGCAAAAGAACTCGCGATAGCGCTCATGGAAGTTCGATCCCTCTTCGAAGAAGAGCTCTTCTGAAAAGACAACACCCTTAGAAGGGTATAGCTTTGGAAACCATCGCACGTTCTCAATGCGCGTGGCATAGGGCCTGGCAGTGAACTCTTGCCGCTTGTCGCAGATCAGGCTCCAAACGCACTTGGTATTGTTCGCTCCAAACCACCTCGCAGCTCTGCCGCTGTTACGCTCCTCCGTCTCGTCTGGGGGACACCACTTGTTGGGCTTAAGAGCAGTTGGGGCATAGGACGGCCATCGTTCGAAGACCCACATCGTCAAGAAAGCAATGTTGACGAAAGTCAGTATATCGAGACGGCCACGCGACTCTTTCATGGCCACAACCAGCTGATCCAATCTGTAATACAATGTGCCCAAGACCAAGGGTCCGAGTGCGACTTTCTGGCCAAGGGCGAGCTTCACAGCAAGCGGCAGAACGTGATAAGAAGACCCCATCATGCGGGTGACCATCGATTAAGTACCTCGACAGCCATGCACAGAGGAAAGCACAAAGGGTCAAGTGATAGCCTTTACCCTCCACATAATTCTTGGCCTCCGGGTCCTCACTCAGAAGCTTTTTGGTGATACTGCTGTTCGCGTAGTCACGAAAGAAGTACTGCAACCATTTGTTCCAGGTATTCTTCGCAGACGTATCAACCAACTGCCAGTTCGGAAGGGCTTTGGTAGTAGTCCACCGGGTGGAGATCTTCTTCACCTCTGATAGGCATTCTTCCATCTGCGTGTACAAAGCAATCTCCGCAGCCGTCCTCAAAGGACTCAAAGGGTCCACTTCACCCATGGGAGACAAATCGTACAACATGTGCACGTCCTCGAGTGTGGGGGCAGCCTCGAACTCAGCAAAGTGGAATGTGTGAGTCGCAGGCGAATAGCGGGAAAGAAGGTTCAGAAGCATGGACTGGTCCAGCTTCACGGCGGCACCCTTCATAGCACGAACAGCGAAGTATACGCCGGCCTCATTAAGAGTCGCAGCATGATCGGTCAACACGTGGTCGATCCACTCGTCCATGTAGTCCAATTTCTGGACAAAAGCTTGGGTGGAAATCGCAGCATAGGGGAAGTACCCATTTTCGATTCCCAATCGAACCACGTCCTCGGAACCAATCAACTCGAGAAAGGCCGAGTTAACTGGGGGAGTAAGTGTTAGCAATCCCTCATTGGGGACAGAAGCAGGCAATTTCTTCGCCTTAACCCTCGCGTGGTAGAAATATTTGCCACCCAGATAGGGGGCTTTTCGCCACAAAGCTTGCGGAAGATCAGGTATCTCTTCGTCCTCCTTGGTGGTATTGGTTCCTTTTGTCTTGGCCATTCCTGCGGAAGAGCAAAAAAAAAAAAAAAGAAAAAAAAGGGGGAGAAATATGCCACACTCAGTTTGAATTTCGAGATCTTGACAGTTTCTGGTATCAATTTCAGAAATTAGAGGGTTGCATTATCAGGGATTTCAAAACCCTATCCAAAGTCCTTATTATTGAAGGATTAAGCCACAATTGGGTCCAAAGCTTGAAGCTTCTTCACAAGTTTCAACAGATTATATGTTATGGGTTTACAGATTCAACGCAGTTCAAAGCATACACTGGTATTTTAAATTGAAATTGGACAAGGCCAACCTTGTTTTTGCGAAGCCTGCTTGGATATACACAGTTGAAGAAGGCGATTTGCAGTTCTGAACTGGTGATTGATTATATGAATCTGCTCTCGAAGACTTCCGGGTACCATTCACTTTAAGAGAAAGAAGTGATGCTTTGCAACAATGGGGGATACAAAGTATTTATCCAAAAAAAATGAAGGGTTGCGTCCTTTCAGTAGTCGAATCGCAACCGTCACCGTCGAATCGCGCAATCACAGGACAAGCTGACGTCACGCCTAAAACCCTAAAAGCCAGACGGCACGACTCTAGGGGTTTTAGGTCATAATGGCACGCACGGGGGCTGAACTTCCCCGTATTTGAATTGGTGCGTGGCGGCGACGCGTATGTTGGTTTCCGCGCATGGAAGTCTAGACAGCTATGAGCCTTCACGCGTAGAAAGGGGGCTAATGTAGATAGTGCTTTCTGAGCTGACAGATCTTGGCCACGTGGCAACCATCCAGCACACCATATTGTGCTCCACACACACTGGATCACCAGCCGAGCTGATCCATGTGGGGGCTGCGAGACAGAGCCCTCGCATACCACTGCACGGGACTTGTAGGGACTTAGTGGTTTGGAGGCTAGAGTAAGCCCTGTCGCGTGCGAGCCAAGCCCGCGCGCGACCTTTAGTAACTGCTTTGAGAGATTTATGGCACGAGCTCCATAAACTCGGTCAATCCGGTCAAACCCGGTCAACCTCGTAACGGTTCCGGTATTCGCGCACAACGTGCTGTAACGGTCCCTATATACTCGGACGAACGTGCCGTTATGGTTAAGCTAATTAAGCCGCCATTAATGGGCGCATTAACCACACTACAACGGTCACGTTCTCTGCTATATATAGGACGTTAAGCTTTCCATACAAAGGAGAACACACTAGCCATACGCGGAAGCTCTGCCAAACCTCTGTCTCTCTCTCAGACATTACTACTGCCTTACTCTCTCCCTACACACAACCCAACTCTTCCTGTGCGATCTCTGATCCTCTACATACGGTGTACACGGAGGTCTCCCTGCCGGAATCTCTTGTGCACACCTTCATAAAAGGAAGAAAAATATTTTCTTAACAAAACTGACACGTTTTCTTCGTTTTCTATAACATACAATTTATTTTTCTTTTTTTAGTGTTCATCTTTATCTCGAGTCAAAAAAAAAGTGTTCGACTTCATCTATTTTACATCTTCAATCCAGAATGCATCAATCAATCAAGCCAAAAAATTTGCTCCCGAAAATCAAAATTAAGTCAGAGAGATTTTAGATCCGTGGAAAGAGATTTCAAAGCAAATGGAGAAAGAGGGGTCACTGAGATTGGGGATCGAGCAAAAGGATTGGATCGTTTGAGAAAACCCAAATTCAATCTTGACCAGATAGATCAGATCCAGGAAAAGGGAGGGAGAGATGATGGTAGACGAACATGACAGGCAGATCAAAGAAGTAGGAAAGAGGGAGAGGGAGAGGGAGGGGACGGGGAGGAATAGGAAGAACGAACGAGAGAGATGTGAAATACCAGAGAGTACTATTATGCCAAAGACGCCATAGGAAGAAGACGACGCTGGGGGATGGATGAAGAAGAATCCGTTGGAGGAGGAAGAAGATGAGGAGGCGGAGGGAGAGAGGGAGGCGCTTACCAGTACCGGTGAATGAGAGGGAGGTGGGTAGGTTTATAACACTAGGGTTACTCCTCTAGTGGTACAATGTTCTTTCTTTAAATCCCAGATTAGATGTATAGGGTTTTATAACGGATTATGTAGCGGAAATAAACCAATAATCATCCCTACAAGACCCTCCAAGGATCACAAGTCTAGATATCATAACAATAGTAATGGTTTGAGTATCAAAATACCTTTTGGTTCTCCTTTGATGACTTCACTCGTAAAAAAATTATTCATGTCTCTATGGCTAGTCCACTCCTAGGATTGAATCCGGATCCTTCAAGTCTTTGTGATAGCTAGGGATGAAGGAAGAAGAAGAAGAAGATCATGATCACGCAAACCAAGAGAAGGTCGAGCCTCTCTTGGGTGGCTGACGGGGTAGGGACGACACAAGGAGCTTCGGCCTCTTGTTGCTCTCTCTCTCTACTTGCTTTATTCTCTCCTACTCAAAATATGTTTATGAGCATTAGTTATGAGAATAAGCTAGGAGTGTGCTTTATATAGTCTAACAACTCCTTGTTTAACTACATAAAGACCCCCTCCTAGTCCTACTCATGTACGAATTAGTACAACTTGCAAACTAGTCCTACTAAGTTTGCAAGTAGTTCGCATTGATCCTTCTATTTAATTAATCATACTAATTAATTCGCAAGTCCGGTCTGATCCATAGGGAGTGTGACCCTATAGGTTTCTACTTAGTTGGTAGTAAAAATTACTAACATGGAGCGGCCTCTAGCAAGACATCCACGTTACCCAACTAATAGAAATACTCATCCGACAAACCTTGTGCAAGTATTGTCTCATCCCTTTGTCTCTATATCCGGATTGGACACGAGAAATAAAATTCACACTCGTATATCCAATCCATAGTTTCTCGATCCTGAGAGTAGTCTTATCCAAGTAGAGAACATCAATACCCTATATTGATTTATCTGAGTCTGGCCAGAAATTCTATAAGCACCATCCCTCGAGTGGTCGTATATATTTTCTCCCGTAATGTGGGAGAGACAAATTCTATCTACATCACTACCATCTCTAAGCTTGCTTCCTACTGTGTCCGACGGACGCCTTTATTGCTACCCAGTCACGGTGTAGCGTTTGACGATGTCAAAACACGATATTCCACAACTAGAGGATCTAGTGACTTCAAGTCTAAGGATGACAATACCGTTGTCACTATGAGAAGCGCTTGTGACTTTACATAACCTGTATGTAGCCTTCTCGTTGTGGGTCAATCCAGTTCTATTACTCCTAATGCATACCCATGTGTTGGATCGTGATATCTCCATATCAATCCAACCCCATACTAGTCTATAACTGCTCGTCCAATTAATCATTATAATTGACTAGGGATATTTAAGATAAACAACACATTTGAAATCTAAGGACTTCATTATATTAAATATCTCCATAAGTAATACAATGAATGTTTCTAGCCAAAAACATTGTTCATACTGAAAAAGATTGCCTCTAGGGCACCTATTCTAACAGTCTCCCACTGCACTAGAGCCAATCTGGTGCATCTCGTATGCCCATAGATCTAGTGTGCCCTTCATGCTTGCGCTGAACAAGCGACTTTGTAAGTGGATCTGACAAAATTTTCATCTGTAGGAATCTTGCATATCTTCACATCTCCTCTATCAATGATATCTCGAATAATATGGAACTTCATGAGTACGTGTTTGGATTTCTGGTGTGACCTGGGTTCCTTTGATTGTGCGATCGCCCCAGTGTTGTCACAGTACAACTCTATTGGATCCACAATGCTAGGAACCACACCAAGCTCAGTAATGAACTTCCTAATCCAAAAAACTTCCTTTTCTACGCCACTCGCAGCAATGTACTCAACCTAAGGTGTAGAATCAGCAACCGTTTCTTGCTTGGAACTCTTCCAGCTCACAGCTCCTCCATTCAGGCAATACACGAATCCTGTCTGTGATCTGAAATCATCTCTGTTGGTTTGGAAGCTTGCATCTGTGTAACCCCGTAAATGCAACTCTTCCTCCCCTCCATAGAACGCATCCGTAGTTCTTCTCAAGTACTTTAGGATGTTCTTGACCACTATCCAGTGAATCTCACTCGGATTAGACTGATATCTGCTTGTCATAGTCAACGCGTATGACACATCAGGTATAGTACATAACATGGCGTACATGCTGGATCCTATGGCCGAGGCATAGGGTAACCTACTCATGCGTTCCTTCTCAATCTCATTGGAAGGACAATCATTCTTCGAAAGGGTGATTCCATGCGACATGGGCAAGAATCCCTTCTTGGAATCTTGAATTTTGAACCGATTCAACATCTTGTCTATATATGTACTTTGACTTAGGCCTAGCAGCTTCCTTGATCTATCTTTATAGATCTTGATACCAAGTATATAAGCCGCTTTCCCTAATTCCTTCATTGAGAAACACTTTCCTAGCCAATCTTTCACAGATTGCAACATGGGAATGTTGTTTCCAATGAGTAGTATGTCATCCATATAAAGACCAAAAAAGCAATATAGATCCCACTAACCTTCTTGTAGACACAAGATTCATCTTCGTTCTTGATGAAGTCAAACTCTTTGACTGCTTCATCAAAACGTCGATTCCAACTCCTGGAATCTTGCTTTAATCCATAAATGGATCGTTGTAGCTTACAGACTTTATTTTCATGCGCTCGATCCACAAAACCCTTAGGTTGTGTCATGTACACATCCTCGAGGAGGTTTCCATATAGAAACGTTGTTTTGACATCCATCTGTCTAATCTCATAGTCATAGTAAGCTGCAACAACAAGTAGGATTTGGATGGATTTGGTCATTGCGACTGGTGAAAAGGTTTCATCATAGTCTATACCATGAATCTGTCTGAATACTTTTGCCACCAATCGGCTACTATACAAAATCACATTACTATCCATGTCGGTCTTCTTCTTGAAGACCCACTTGCACCCTATGGGGCCGCGCCCCTTGGGGTGGTCCCAGCAAAGTCCATACTTGGTTGGTATACATGAATTCCATCTCGGATTTCATGGCTTTTGCGCCACTTCTGAGAGTCAAGCCCTATCATGGCCTCTCCATAGGTAGTAGGCTCATCATCTATGAGCAACGTGTCACCAGACTCAGTCACGAGAAGTCCATACCTCTTTGGCTCATGTCGCAATCTAGTCGACCTACAAAGCTCTTGTGTTACTTGAACAGGTTCTTCCACAATATTTTTTGGTTCCTTTTCATGTCCCATAGTAGGATCAGTAGTTTGTGGTTCTTGAATTTCTACAATTTCTACAGTCCTCCCACTTGCTTTTTTAAAGACAAATTCTCTTTCAAGAAAAAATCCGGAAACACTTTGTTCTCAGTTGGATTGTAGAAGTAATATCCCTTAGTTTCCTTAGGTTACCCGACAAACTTACACTTATCCGACTTGGGCCCGAGTTTGTCTGATTGTAAACGTTTACTTAAACATCGCAACCCCAAATCTTCATGAACGACACTGTGGGACGCCTCCCACTCTACATCTCATATCGAGTCTTCATGACCGATTTAGATGGAACACAGTTAATGGTGAAAGCTGCACACAATAGAGCGTAGCCCCGAATGATATTGGAAGATCATTTTGACACATCATAGACCGAACCATGTCTAAATGTTCGATTCCTGCTCTCAGATACGCCATTCCATTGGGGCGTTCCGGGTGGAGTGAGTTGGGACAAGATCCCACACTCTCTAAGATAGTTATCAAACTCTTGGCTAGAGTATTCTCCTCCACGATCCGATCGTAAAGCCTTGATAATTTTGCCAAGTTGCTTATCTACTTCATTCTTGAATTCTTTGAACCTCTCAAAGGATTCAGATTTGTCCTTTGTAAGGTATACAAATCCATATCTACTGAAATCATCAGTAAACGTAATGAAGTAGACATAACCACCCCTGGCAGTCGTGGCAAATGGCCCAAACAAATCAGTATGCACGAGTGCCAATTTCTCACTAGTCCTCTCACCTTTCTTATTGAAAGGGGAGTTTGTCATTTTTCCAATAAACAAGCCTCACATGTCTCATATGATTTAAAATCAAATGAGTCTAGAAATCCATCCTTATGGATTCTCGATACATGTTTCTCGTTCATGTGGCCTAAACGACAGTGCCATAGATGAGCAGGGTTTAAATCATTCATTTTAATCCTCTTGATATTTATGTTATAGACATGATTATTTAGATCAAGGATATATAATCCATTAAATAATTGCGCACTACAATAGTGAATACTATCAAAATAAATGGAGCAACAATTGTCCTGTATTGAAATGGTAAAACCTTCCTTGTCCAAAAAAGAAATAGAAATGATGTTTCTGCTCATAGAAGGAAAAAATAGCAATTATTTAATTCTAAAACTAATCAAGAAGGCAGAGACAGCTCGTACACGCCTACAGCCAATGCAACAACCTTTGCTCCATTCACAACGCGTGATTCTATCTCCTGTTTAATCAATATTTTACTTCTATTTAGATCCTGCACATTTCGACAAATGTGACATCCACATCCAATATCCAATACCCAAGATGAAGAGCAAGTTATATTGACATCTATAACAAAAATACCTGGTGGTGGTGGAATCACTATTCCAAGCCTTTTATCCTCCAGAACTTTGGGCAGTTCCTTTTCCAGTATCCAGGCTGACTGTAGTAGTGACAATCACCCTTATTCACGCCCTTGGCAATGCCACCAACATGCTTAAGAGTAAATTCCTTGGATTTAGCAAGTGCCTTTCTTTTTTTCCTTTGGAGGTAGAGGCAAACCTTTTTCCTTTCGATTCATGTATCATCATTATGGCATTGCCCTTTCCGTTGATGATTCTTTGTTCAGCTGTCCTCAACATATTGAGTAGATCTGGTAGAGGTTTCAGGATCTCGTTCATGTTATAGTTCATAATGAACTGTCCATAACTCTCCGGAAATGATTGCAAAACGAGATCTGTTGCCAACTCTTGGCCCACTGGAAACCCTAGTAGCTCGAGATTCTCCAAGTACCCGATCATTTGAAGTACATGAGGTCCCACCGGGGTTCCCTCTGACAGAGGAAATATGAAAAATGCCTTGGAAACTTCATACCTCTCAACCCTAGCCTGCTCTTGGAAGAGATTCTTTAAGTGAATGATTATATTAAACGCAACCATGTTATCATGTTGCTTCTGGAGCTCAGAGGACATGGTGCAAAGCATTAGGCAGAACGCATCATTAGATTCGTCAAAGAAATTTTGATGCGCCTTTAGGGCAGGGGCAAAATTATTTTCTGGACCCTCATGAACCTCTTCCTCTAGAGTGTACAGTTTCATTTTCCTGCTTGAGAACGATTCTCAAGTTCCTGTACCAGTCTAGAAAATTGGTTCCAGAAAGCTTTTTCTTCTCAAGGACAGAACGTAGGGAGTGTGATGAACTCGATGAGTTGTTTGCCATTGGAATTCTACAAAATGAGAAATATACAAGTTTTAGTATTTTTTGAACAAATAACTACATTTAATAATGGCTAGATTATTAAACATAGCTCCCACTATTTTTCTCGGGTTAATAACCCTCAATATTAATGCGGAAGATATCATTATATTTTCTAGTGGGTGCCAAGATCCATATTTCACTTCTTTTGATCTTGCTTTGGCAAGTCACCCAATATTAGTTATTTAGGCAGGAACAATTAATTGCATCCTCATGCAATTCTTGGTTCAGTTGGGCAAATAACTCCTTATTTATCCATCACATGGATAATACCAATTGATTGCCTCTAGGCTTTTAATCTTATAATCACCTAGTTGCGTCCAACCTCTTACTTAAACAATTACACACTACTTGCTTGTGCCATAGCAACACAACCATGACAAACCAAGTCGCCTTGCTTTGGCACGCACGAGCTTGATAATCATGATCATGATGAGTTTTTAAGTAATGAGAAGGCAAAACACATTATTCAATTTCAGGAATTTTTCTTTTCAATTTTATTTGTTTTGTTGATCCATATCAAATGATAAACTTATTTTGAGTTGCGCAAAATCACAAATAAAAGATCCGGGTTGTTAAGTATCTTATTATCAATTTTCCACGTACCATCCATACACCAACAATAATTAATAAGACAATAAAATAAACAACCACAAACAAAAACATGATATGGATATGGCCTCTGAACTAAGATAATCTCAAGCAAATGAGAATATCTATGAACCCTAAAAAATAGCAAGCTCATCTCCATGTGCCTCCATATTTTTGTCCAGGCTCCATAGCTTTTGTGGATTGA
Organism: Linanthus parryae; assembly: GCA_023055425.1. NCBI lineage: Eukaryota > Viridiplantae > Streptophyta > Magnoliopsida > Ericales > Polemoniaceae > Linanthus > Linanthus parryae. The sequence continues at coordinate 111,959,581 of JALGPY010000002.1, read as the reverse complement.
TGTCATCTTGTGGTTTCTCCATGCTCCTTCTTCAAATTTGGGCTATCATCTACTCTATCTAATTTTGTCTAGCATCTAAAATAAATAGAGAGATCTCACAAGTTGATAAGAAGATCGGCTCGCAGGCCGTAAAATCTAATTAACTATTACATTAGTTTGATCGGCTCGCAGGCCGTAAAACAAACCACAAAATAAACATCTACAACAAACCACAACCTAAGATCATATCCAATCACCATGCAAATAGCATATAAACATGTAAAATCCAATTTTAACTCGCTTGGTCAATTTTAATTTATTTTGGATGTGCTAGGGTCAAAACTGTCCAATAGGGCTCACCTGACTTGGCTGAAACCCTAAAGGACCGCCACAAGCCCTAGGGGCCGGCTGACCCTAGGCCGCACGGTCAACCCGCGCGCTCCTAGGCTGGTTTAGCCCTAGGCTGTGGCATGTCTTGGGTGGAAAGGAAGGGGGGCGGTCCCAAGGGGTCCGTACCTCCTTGTGGGAGTTGTTTCCAAAACAACTCCTACTTCTTGTTGCACAAGTTTAGTTGTTTCCATACTTGAAAAACCCCTTTTCCAAAATTCACATATTATGTGATTCAAACTCACCAACAATTCACATCATATGTAAAAATATATCTTGTTTGGTTGAATCATATTCAATTGCATCAAATCTGCTTAATTTGTTCGTTTTACGCGATAAACAACAGATTAAGTGTAAAACAACAAAAATCGTAACACATAAACTACGTTATGCTCTACAACATGTGGCTCTGATACCAGTGTAGGGTTTTTTAACAGATTACGCAGCAGAAATAAACAAATAATCATCCGTACAAGACCCTCCAAGGATCACAAGTCTAGATATCATAATGATAGTAAGGGTTTGAGTATCAAAATACATTTTGGTTCTCCTTTGATGACTTCACTCGTGAAAAAGTATTCACGTCTCTATGGTTAGTCCACTCCTAAGATTGAATCCGTATCCTTCAATACTTTTGGCTAGATATGGATGAAGGAAGAAGAAGAAGATCACGACCACGCAAACGAAGAGAAGGCCGAGCCTCTCTTGGGTGGCCGACGGGGTAGGGACGGCACACGGGGCTTCGGCCTCTTGTTGCTCTCTCTCTCCTTGATTTGTTCTCTCATACTCAAGTATTTTATGAGCATTAGTTATGAGAATAATCTAGGAGTGTTCTTTTTATAGTCCAACAACTCCTTGTTTAACTACATATAGACCCATCCTACTCATGTACGGATTAGTCCAACTTGCAAATTAGGCCTACTAAGTTTGCAAGTAGTTGCGTATTGATCCTTCTATTTAATTAATCATATTTATTAATTCCCAAGTCCGGTATAATCCATAGGGAGTTTGACCCCATAGGTTTCTACTTAGTTGGTGGTAACAATTACTAACATGGAGCGACCGCTAGCAAGACATCCATGCTACCCAACTAATAGAAATAGTCATCCGACAAACCTTGTCCAAGTATTTTCTCATCCATTTGTCTCTATATCCGGATTGGACATGATACATACAAGCCACACTCGTATATTCAATCCATTGTTTCTTGATCATGAGAATAGTCTTATCCAAGCATATAACATCAATATCCTATATTGATTTATCTGAGTCTGGCTAGATATTCTATAAGCACCATCCCTCGAGTGGCCGTGGAGATTTGCTCTCGTTATGTGGGAGGGACAAATTCTATCTACATCACTACCATCTCTAAGCTTGCTTCCTATTGTGTCCGACAGACGCCTTTATTTCTACCCAGTTACGGTGTAGCGTTTGACGATGTGAAAATACGATATTCCACAACTAGAGGATCTAGTGACTTCAAGTCTAAGGATGACAATACAGTTGTCACTATGAGAAGCGCTTGTGACTTTACATAACCTGTATGTAGCCTTCTCGTTGTGGGTCAATCCAGTATGCTATCACTCCTAATGCATACCCATGTGTTGGATTGTGATATCTCCATATCAATCCAACCCCATACTAGTCTGTAATTGATCGTCCAATTAATCATTATAATTGAGTAGGGATATTTAAGATAAACAACACATTTGCAATCTAAGGACTTCATTATATTAAATATCTCCATAAATAATACAATAAATATTTCTAGACAAAAACAGTGTTCATACTAAAAAGAGATTGCCTCTAGGAACCTATTCCCACAAGATGATGGATAAATAGTAAAATAAATCAAACAAAACGAAATATGTTCACTTAAAGGGTGTCTGACCAAAGAAGCGCCCCATCCAATCTATTATATAAAACATCACAGTTTGACTTTAAAATGACTTTTCAAGCTTTAGACAAAATCAACCCCAGCCCTTAGATCTCACCTACCACCCACTTATAGTTAGAATTTCCAAAATTTTAGGGATGGTTTTAAAACCCACATTTTTATCACTTTTAGAACCCCACTATCGTAGAAACAACTACTCAATACTTGGAAACTTACTCTCTCTAAAAAAACAGTCGAATTAAAGGCTTATAACCATACATATTTTTCATGTAATAAATATACAAAATTTTCAAATAATTAATTAAAGACTAGTAACCGTCGAAGAATGGAATCAACTTTCATTTGTACTTTTGTTCGTAAACAGATTAATTTTTCCATCTTTCTACGGGTGCTCTATAATTGGTGAACCATCGTATTATTTTTCTTTTTTGGGGGGGGGGGGGGGTATTGCCCTAGGATACGGGCTATCTGTTAACGACATAAAATTGCATGTTTTAGTATGTTAATGAACTCTTCATAACTTGCTAATATGTGTAATTTAGCTATTTTATCTCTCTTTCTAGACTTATGCTTGTCTTTGTAGTTTTGCTTGTTTTTATCTTAATATGTAGGCAAAGACGTGATTTAGAACGCAAGAGGCTAGTTGGGAGAGCTTAAAAGATGAATTTACAAGAGTTGGAAGGCGAAGATGACATGAAGGAGGGGCTTGGAGGACTTATTTTGAAGAATATTTGAAGTTTTTATGGCTAAAGTGCAAGCAAAATGAAGTTGCAAGGGCTTAAATGGAAAGACAAGGGAGGATAGAGGCCAAAACGTGAAGTTCAAGAAGTCAAGAGACTAATTTGCAAGGCCAAATTTGCATCCAAGGGTTTGTTTGAAAACCATTTAACGGATTTGGGGAGCTTAGTGCAGTTTTCTAAACGTTTTAATGGCTTATTTGAAGGATCCTTAACGGTTTAGGGGTGTTTGTGCAAATTTCCGAAACCTTTTAAGAGAGCTGGGGGCCAAACTAGAGGGGGCCAAATTGAAATTCGGGCAAAACTTTTAGACACCAGCTGGACACCATCTCTCTCCCCGACGCGAACGAACGCAGAAGCACCAGGAGCAGCCATGGTTGCTCGTCAAAGCTCCAAACAAAGGCTCAAACTCGATCAAACCTTCACGGAATCAGCTCAAATTGGTCCCAATCAACTCCCTAGCCCATCCTCTATCCCATACTCCAATCAATTCGGCCTAAGAACGAATGGACGAAAAATCCCCAAATTCTAGGGTTTGTTTCAATCAACGATGGAGGGCTTCTGAGTTCAATTCAAGGGTGGAGATTTGTGCTTGGAGTCTACGCAATCATATCCCTACCCTCTATATAATCTGAAGTCGAAGAAGAAGAAAGGGGTCCGGCTCACACACACCCGTCGGTTCTACAAGGACGCCTCTGTTTGTTCGTCCTCTCTCTCTCTCTGATTTTGCCCTTTTTGGGGTTGTTCTTGAGCTCTCTAAGAGTCAAGAACACAGAAATAGGAAGAGAGAGAGAGGAGGACAGATTCAGGTCGTTTCTGGGTCTGTAATGCACTGTGTTGCAGTGCTCTGTTCCTGAAGCTGCTCTTGCTCTGTATTGGTGCTGCTGCTGTGTTCTTCACTATAGCATAGTAGCACCAGCTTGATTTGGGTAGTTGCTTCACCATTAGAAGCTTAGTTTGGTAGTTTCTTCATTAGTTGATAGTTTAGCTTGTGTTTTGGCTCTTTTGCTTGTAGTTTTTATCAAGTGTTGAGGTTGAATTGGCAAAAACAAGTGTATGACATCAATTGTGATTCAAGTTTTGATTATTGAAAGTAAATTTCTCTCAATCTCACTTGAATTTCTTATAATGTTTAGCTAATTCACTTGCTTGGGTGATTTGGGACTATCTAGTGTCTAAATCTCTCTATTGATTCAAGTTGAACTTCAAGGATGAATGGGTTGAATTGGGTTCACTTGAGTGCTTAGTGAAATGTTTGGATTTCTCTTGTTGAAGTATTTGATGCATTGAATAGGTAGATGCGCGAATACTTTTGACGTGTTTGATTTGAAGTTGCATTTGAGTGAGAGGAACTCGTCAATCCTAACTTTGAGAAATCGAGTTCTAGTTAGGTGATTTGAGTGAGAATTTACAAATCTCATTTGTTGCTTGATCTTTCATGTGGAAACATCTATGTGTGTTTACATATGGTTGATGCTTGAAACACTTGAAATTTGGAGAATCTCATTTGAATAGCCTCTTTAGTGCTTGATTAGCGTGTTAGGACTACACACTTCATTTGTGGCGAGTTGGAGTGCAATAAGCAATCTCTTCTTGACATACTTTTCTTGTGGATTGCTACATGTAATTTGAGAACCGGGCTTGAATGTAGTAGGAGGATTGGTCACTAGAGAAACCGATGATCCCTAGCCCCTCTTTACTTGTCGTTTCACTTAGTTTCTTGAATCGTAGCTCTAGTAGTTGTTTACTTTGTTCTTAAACTCAAACCTCAAACTTGCTCCATCAATTGATTTTGGTGGATTTGATAGCTTGGCAAGCTTTAAAGCCATTGAGAGTTTGTGTTTCTTGCTTTAGTTTGTCGTTTTCTAGTTTTGCAAGTCATTGTCTAAACCTCCTCTCCTTGTGGATTCGACTCCGGACTTACCGGATTATTACTTGAGACGATATCCTATACTTGGGATTTTGTCGAACACTATCCCATCCCATAGTTTTTGAAAATGCGCTTTCCTAATAATTGCAGTAAAACTGAACGACGGTTAAGAAATGTCTGCCTTGTCTTTTTCCACAGTCGGCGCTGAAAGACAGTAAAGTAGGTAGAAATACATGATCAATACTCTAGAGGGGGGGGGGGTTGAATAGAGTATGTCATATTTTTCTAAAAGAGTGATTTCATTGAAGTTTGTGGCTAGCAGAGAGTATTTCTAGGCCTTGAAATGAATTTCAAGTCCTTGGAATCAAAACAGATAATATAAAGAATGCAGATAGTTTTCAAGGCCTTGAAATGTCTTTCAAGTCTTTGAACATAAAACCTTTTGTGCAGTAAGTAAGCTAAGTACAGAACAATAAGAACAATGCAAGAGACACATAGATTTATAGAGTTCGGTCCACTTGGACCTACGTCTCTACCTCATGGACTTGATCCCTGCAGGATTTTCAACTCAATTCTTACTAATCAAAAGCTAAGCCCAAGATCTCAAGCACATAGAGTTCCCTTACTCTGTTACAGCTTGTGGTTCTCACTAACCTATCTAGTACCTGCTCTAGCTAACTGATTCAACAAGAATTCTCTATTGTTCACTTACAAATCACGAGAATAAAGTATTATCTAAATGATATACAAATTGAGATAAAAAAGAAGGGAACTTAGAACTGATGAAGTATTTGAGTGTGCAGTGATCTTCTTGAAGAGTGTATTGAGTGAAAATGAATCTCCTTATGCGTTTCTTGTCAATACGGAAAATGTGTGAGTGTCTGTGTTCATTCTCTCTTGTTTAATTTCTTCAGTCATTCCCTCTTATGCAGCTGGTTTGAATTGCAGATCTTCGGGATCTTCTTTAAACAAACTTTCCTAAAAATCAGCAGCATATCTTGACTTCTTTAACAGCTCTTCCCAACGGCTAGTTGCTCAGTATCTTCAAAGACACTGACTTGATCTTGCAGTTAAGTATGTTATGAACGTCCATATGTGTTTGCACAATAACAGAATCAATTTGTCAATCCAATTTCCCTTCCTGCAAAACATGTAGATAAGGAAACAATTCCTGCAAAATAGGTAACTATTTATCCCTGCAAAAACTTAGTAAAAAAAATAGATCACCCACAGTTTAGAATATCAAAGTGGTTTGTCTTTCATCATCAATAAAGATATAAACAAGCATAGGGGATCAGAATCAAAAGCTCCCCCTAAGTTCATGCTATAAATTGAGTGTATTTTTCAAACATTTGAAAACTATTTCCAGGCCTTGAAACAGATAAGCTGTTTCAATCCTTTGAAACAAGCCGAACTTACATGCGCTTTTATGTAAAGTTACTTATATTTAACGGCACGGATATAAAAAGCGCTGTATATGTTTTCACAAATGGTGATTGCACAGAAACAACCGTTTGTGGATTTTAAAAGGGCGGATGCATTGTACAACCGCCGTAAATGACAGTTTTTCTATTAGTGTGTATAAATGCTACAAACATTGCTAGCAACCCTGATGAAATTAACCAAACCTGTAATATATTTTGTCTTGCCTTGTTAGCTTGTTCATGAGCCACCCATTTGTGCTTAATTTGCAAAATTTCACCTTCCACTTTCTATCATCTAAATTTTTTTTAGAGCAGCAGTTTTGGTCTTCCACTTCCACACTTTACTATGTCTAAGTCAGCGCAAGCATTCACTACCACCAAATAGTCATTTTAAAGTGTCACCCATTCTAAAATTAACTTTACACACCAATTCACACCTTCCTCAACTTCAGAGAGTTCAACTTGATCTTTGACCGAGCCAAAACTAGAACTCACTGCCATTTTTAGCATTTATCCTTCATGATCTCCGATAATGACACATGTCCTGATTTTTTTTTCCTTTAGACTGGCATCACAATTAGCTTCCAATCTCCCTCCATATGAGGATTCCAACATACAAAAGTTTGACAAGAAGTTTGAAACACTATCTGATTGATCAATGAGGCTTTGTGAATAATTTCATTAAGTATTTAGCACACGTTTCAAGTCAGGGTTCATTCTCTTCCTTGTAGTATGATCTTAAGGTTTAACCTGTCTGCTGTTTCTCTCTCTCCAAAGAACATTAACTACATCAACAACCATATTATAGACCAGAAACAAATTTCTAAGCTCTTTGCCTATCTCCTTCAAAAAATAGAGAAGCCAACATTGAATGTTTATGAAATTCAAATTGTTGAGTTTTTTTGGGTGATTCAAGCCCCTAGTCAACTCTTGGACGAAGCGACGAAGCAATGGCGAAGCAAGGAAGAAGAACGAAGAACGAAATCCGAGTTTGTGTTTCTGTTTGTGTGAACACCAAAAGTGTTCGTACGAACAGTGTTCGCGCGAACACTTCAGACACACTGGGATTGGGGCGGTTTCGTTGTTTCCTTGTTCAATTTTGAATTTTTTCTCTGTTTCTTTGGCCAGAAGTCGATACTCTAGCCTATATATAGGGTTATGGTCGTGGCTTACAGTATTGTGGTTATTGTATTACTCTCTCATCAATTAAATCGAGTTGTTTTGGCCGTGGACGTAGCTAGCCTAAAAACTAGTGAACCACGTTCATCTTTTTTTTTTCATCTTGTTCTTCGTCTCATCACTCTTCTTGTGCTTCTGCATTCGTTTTCTAATAAGTGGTATCAGGGTCAGGTTGTTGTGTTTTGAATTTGTGAGGAGTGATGTCGAACATGATAAATATAGATCATTTTGATGGGAAGAATGGGTTTAGCTTGCGGCGATTCAAGATGTGTGCTTTTTTGAAGCAACAAGATCTGTGGTTACAACTAGCTAACAAATCGGGCATTGATAAAACTACATCAGAGTTTGTGAAGATGGAAGAAAAGGCGCATTCGATGTTCATGTTGTGCCTCTCAGACGATGTAATTACTGGAGTTGCAGATCAGACCTCGACAGCTAGCTTATGGAAGAAGTTGAAGGATCTCTACGCAAAGAAATCTGTGGCCAACAAATTGATGTTGAAGCAGTGGCCATTCGGTCTTCGGATGGTTGAACGTACACATATTGGTGATCACTTACACAATCTCAACACTATATTGCTTGAATTGCGCAATAGTGACGAGGTTGAGAGTGATGTTGATGCGTCTTTGATATTGTTGATGTCTCTACCTCCTTCTTTTGAGGGTGTCGTCCGAACGTTTGTTGTTGGGAAGGAGACGATAACCCTAGAGGAAGTTCATTCGACATTGCACACGAGAGACTTGAAGCACAAGGCGTCAAAGATTGAAGATCATGATGGTGGCACATTCATGGTAAAGAGTGGAAAGGGTAAGGGTGGACATCGGAACTATGGTAGATCCGACTTACCATCGGATGTTTGTGCGTTTTGTCGTGAGAAGGGCCATTGGAAGCGCAATTGTCCCAAGAAAAAAGGATCTGCACATGCTGCAGCTCAAGGTGAGAAAAAATTCCGAGGACGACTACGTTCTCTAGTTCTCGTGTGCAAGCTTAGGCTCCAGGCGTAGGAGCATGGGCTTGTGTTTTGTGACACACAGATTGGATTGGTTGCATTTTATTGGTCATTTATTGTTGGCATGTTATTGGGCGTATCTCGGTTTGCGTCTTGGTGCGGTTTGTTGGTGGCGCAATTGGCATGAATTGGATTGATTGGTAGACACTTTTCATCATTAAGTGTCATTGTAATGATGTTGGGGAGATGAATTATGTCATGGTGCACTGGTGGTGTGTTGATTGAGATACACAAGTCTCTGCATTTGTTGAGACGTAAAGACGCGTTTGTTGTGGCGCATATTGGATGTATTCCAATACCGCAAATTTGGGAATACATTCTATGGGTTGATTGGATTGATGAGAGCATTGGATTGGATGCTAGGGAACTTGAATCAAGGTGGAGATATTTTAGGTTTTTGGTGATTCAAGCCCCTAGTCAACTCTTGGACGAAGCGGGGAAGCAATGGCGGAGCAAGGAAGAAGAACGAAGCACAAAATCTGGCTTTCTGTTCTGTTCGTGCGAACACTAAAAGTGTTCGTACGAATAGTGTTGGTGCGAAAACTTCGAGTGTTTGTACAAACACATTGGGGTTGTGGCGGTTTTGTTGTTTCCTTGTTTGAAGTGTGTAAGTAAGTAGTTTAACTGGATTAAATATACTCTAGAAGGGGGTTGAATAGAGTATGGAAAATTTAGCTAAAATAGTGGTTTTAAAAATAAACATGAAGGTTTTGAAGATTTTCAAAGCTTTGAAGAACTGAAGCAAACAATTTTATAAGCCTGAGAATTTTCAAATATTTGAACGGCTTTCTAAAACTTTGAACTTATCCTGCGTTGAAATAGTTTTGTAAGCAAGTAAAGTACTTAAATGAAATGAACTGGACACAAGTATTTGTTTCAAAGTTTGGCCTCAAAAGGCCTACTCTCCGCCGGAGGGATCTAATCCCTCTATGATTTCAATAAATTCATATTTATCTCTAGTTAAGCCCTAGATATCAGGCTTAAGAGAATTGCCTTACTCTTATACCAGCCTGTGCTTCTTTTTGCTAACCTATCTAGTACACCTTCAACTACTTTATACAATAAGGAACTAAGTTTTTCCACTTGAACAACTCAACTAGTACAAGAAGAATAACATTGAGAAGACAGTGAAGCTATGAAAGCTTAGAAGTATTCTCCTGAATTTGGAGTCGATTGAGTAATCTGAAATGATCTCCTTCCTTGATGCTCTGTCAATCCGAATGTGTTTCTCTGAGTCCTTCTGTGTCACTCTCTCAGATTCAATTCTCTTTGAATTTAAAGGCTTGATGCAACATCACTAAGGTTCTTCCAACAAGAATCCCTAAAAATCCTCAACTGATGTTCAGCCTTTCAACAGCTCTATTCAAAGAATAGAATCTTGGTTTTCTACAGAGAATTTGATCAGTATCCGCCTGCAAGACTGAGACAAGTCCTGATCACATCTCATATAATTAGCTAGGCTTTAAAGATCTTTTTGGCATTCCTGCATTCAGGAACTTAGGCTAAGGACTCTGAATTTTTTTTAAGCTTTGAAAGGCTTTTCAAAGCATTGAACTATGGCTATTTCCTGCAAAACAAAGTTAGGAGAAAATGTATCTAACAATAAAGCATAAACAGAGTATAATAAAAAATTAGATAAACTTAGGAACTGTTTGGTCATCCTGCATTAAGACAGTTAAGCAATTTTCCTGCAAAAGAGCTTAAGCGAGTACAGAGATTAAGACATAATATTTGACAAAATTAATTTGTCTTTCATCATACCATAAAACATAATTTGAATCCAAGAGATATGACTATCAAACTCCCCCTCAGTTCATGCTTGTTCCCAAATTAATGGGATTGAATTAACAATCTCCCGCTTGATAAAAGACAAAACAAATATTCTTGTTTTGACTATATATATGCACTGAAATTTCGTAGTCATCAGTAACATAGAAGAAAGAGTCATGTGAAATCAAAATCAAGCACCAAACAGTAAACCAAAAACGAAACAGTCACATAATACTAAAAAACACAAACACAAATAGTCTAAAACACATACACTAAAATACAGAATGTCTAATTTTCTCCCCCCGAGTTGACTTCCATCAAAAGAGTGAGAAAAATGTTGGATAATAATACAAAATGTTTTAGAAAACTTAAAAGAAAATTTAGATTTTTAAAAGAGGACATAAAATTTTCATGGCTTTGAAAGTTTTGAAACAAAGGGAGGATTTCAAGGCTTTGGATTCTGATCATCCACTGTTTTCTCAAATTCTTCAGCATCCTCTTGATCACCTTTCTCATCCTCTTCTTTTTCTTGGTCTCCCATTTCATTTGCTTGCACTTCCTCTTTCTCTTTCTCAACTTTTTCTTTTTCTTCAGCCACCACCTCAGTACCTTCATAAGCCTCCTCAAACAGCTCAGTAGAAGTAAAAGTCTCTGGAATTACTTTATTTTTCTGCTTCTTTTGCTTTAGTACATCCCCAATGAGCAATCCTGAGTCAATGCTAGCTTTTTTTCCTTCTTCCTCAACCCCAGTTACTCATAAAAGAGCTCCGTAGTAGAATCTGAATTCTTTGAACCTTTTTGAACTTATGCAGTCTCTTCTTGCACATCCACCAAGTTCAAACTACTAAAAATTTTAGAAACTTTTTCATTCAAGGAAGAAACCATATATTGCATTTTTCTGACTTAGTACTTAGCTCAAATTCACCTTGCTTCAGTTCATTTAGCTCATTCTCAATAAAATGTAACTTTAATTTCAAGAAAAGAACATTGATCTGGATAGGTAGATTTTGAGGCTATAGGAGTGGTTAAGGCTTTTGGTTTAGAGAATATCTTGGTTTTAAGCTCACTAGGAGAAAGATCTGAATAGAATTTCCACTCTCCCTTAGTGGTCTGCACAATTTGTGTAGGGTTTTGATTCGTGGATGCGCAACGGAAACAATAATTAACCATGCAAAACCCTCCAAGGATCACAAGTCAAGAGACATAACGATGGTAAAGGAAGAAATCAATAACACACCTTAGGGTTCTCCTTTGATGACTTCAAACGGGAATTATGTCACGTTCTCTATAGTTGATCCACGCCTAGAGTTGATTTCTAGATCTTCCAATCCTTGGTGCTAGCCCGGAAAGAGGAAGAGGAAGAAGAATCACGCAAAACGAGACCAAACCAAGGAGGTTCGGCCTCCTTGTGGCCGACGGGAAGGGGCGGCGGCAAAGGGGGGCGGCGTGCTCCTCTTTTCTTGATTGCTCTCTCCTTTTTGTTCTCTCCCACTCAAGTTATGATCAATTGAATCATAAGTGTGGGAAGGAAGGAAGGTCCTTTATATAGTCCAACAAATCCTTCCAACTACCTAAAGGACTTATTCTAGTCCTACTAGAATTCAATTTAAGTCCCTTCCTTGCAAATTAGTCCCTACTAAGTTTGCAAGTTTTTGCAAAGTGATCCTTCTAATTAATTAATCCAATCAATTAATTCCCAAATCTAGTTGAACTCTATATAGCGTGTGACCATAGGTTCTATCTAGTTGGTAGCAACTATTTGCTAATATGGAGCGGTTTCTAGCAAAACATCCATTCTAGCCAGCTAATAGAATAGTCATCTCGACAAACTTTGTACAAGTATTTGTCTCATCCCTTTGTCTCTATATCCGGATTGGACACGAGACATACAAGTCACACTCGTATATCCAATCCACAGTTTCTCGATCCATGGGAATAGCCTTATTCGTGCAAATAACATCAATATCCCATATTGATTTATCTGAGTCTGGCCAGACATTCTATAAGCACTATCCCTCGAGTGGCCTAGGATATTTTCTCCCGTTATGTGGGAGGGAAAAATTCTATCTACGTCCACTACGATCTCTAAGCTTTCTTCTTATTGTATCCGGTACACGCCTTTATAACTACCCAGTTACGGTGTAGCGTTTAACGCTACCAAAATCACAATAATCCACAACTAGAATATCTAGTGACTTCAAGTCTATGGATAACAATACCATTGCACCGCGAGAAGCGCTTGTGACTTAACATAACGTGTATGTAGCCTTCTCGGAGATGGGTCAATCCAGTGCGTCATTACCCTTAATGCACACCTATGTGTTGGATCATGATATCTCCATATCAATCCAACCCCATACTAGTCTAAAGATGATTGTCCCATTAATCATTATACTGGACTAGGGATATTTAAGATAAACAACACAATTTTAAATCTAAGGACTTCATTATATTAAATATCCAATAAATAATAAATGAATTTCTAGCCACAAATAAATTCATACTAAACTAGATTGCCTCTAGGGCATCTATTCCAACAGTCTCCCACTTGCACTAGAGCCAATCTGGCGCATATCGTATGCCCATACTCCTAGTGTGCCCTTCATGCTTCCACTGTGTAAGCGGCTTTGTAAGTGGAACTGACAGATTCTCATCTGTAGGAATCTTGCATATCCGAGCGTCTCCTCTATCGATAATATCTCGAATCAGATGAAACTTCCTGAGCACGTGCTTGGATTTCTGGTGCGACCTGGGTTCCTTCGATTGCGCGATCGCCCCAGTGTTTTCACAGTACAACTCAACTGGATCCGCAATGCTAGGAACCACACCAAGTTCAGAAACAAATTTTCTGATCCAAACAGCTTCCTTTGCTGCACCATTTGCAGCAATGTACTCAGCCTCTGTTGTAGAATCAGCCACCGTCTCTTGCTTGGAACTCTTCCAGCTCACCGCTGCTCCATTCAAGCAAAACACATATCCCGACTGTGATCTAAAGTCATCTCTGTCGGTTGGGAATCTTGCATCACTGTAACCCCTTACACGCAACTCTTCCTCACCGCCAAATATCAAGAAAGCATCCTTAGTTCTTCTCAAGTACTTTAGGATGTTCTTGACTGCAATCCAGTGACTATCACCTGGATTGGATTGGTATCTGCTTGTCATACTGAAGACATATGACACATCTGGTCTAGTACATAACATGGCGTACATGATAGATTGTATGGCCGATGCATAGGGAATTCTACTCATGCGTTCCTTCTCAATCTCATTGGAAGGACAACCACTCTTCGAAAGAGTGATCCCATGTGACATGGGCAAGAATCCCTTATTGGAATCTTGCATGTTGAACCGTTTCAACACCTTGTCAATATATGTACTTTGACTTAGGCCTAGCAGTCTCTTAGATCTATCTCTATAGATCTTTATACCGAGTACATAGGCTGCTTCCCCTAAGTCGTTCATTGAGAAACACTTCCCTAGCCAATCTATAACAGATTGCAGCATGGGAACGTCGTTTCCAATGAGTAGTATGTCATCCACATACAAGAACAGAAAAGCTACAGAGCTCCCACTAACCTTCTTGTAGACACAAGACTCATCTTCGTTTCTGATGAAGCCAAACTCTTTGACAACTTCATCAAAACGTCGATTCCAACTCCTAGAAGCTTGCTTCAATCCATATATGGATCGTTGCAGCTTACAGACTTTGTTGGCTTGCTTTGGATCCTCAAAACCCTCTGGCTGTATCATATACACGTCCTCGAGGAGATTCCCATAAAGGAATGCTGTTTTGACATCCATCTGCCAAATCTCATAGTGATGGTATGCTGCAATTGCAAGTAGGATTCGGATGGATTTGGTCATAGCGACTGGTGAAAAGGTTTCATCATAGTCAATACCATGAATCTGTCTAAATCCTTTAGCCACCAATCGGCCCTTATAGGTAATCACATTACCATCAATGTCGATCTTCTTCTTCAAGACCCACTTGCACCCTATGGGCCGCGCCCCTTCGGGTGGTTCCACCAAAGTCCATACTTTGTTGGTATACATGGATTCCATCTCGGATCTCATGGCTTCTATCCACTTCTGAGAGTCTGGGCCCTTCATGACCTCTTCATAGGTAGTAGGCTCATCATCTATGAGCATCGTGTCACCGGAATCGGTCACGAGAAGTTCATACCTCTCGGGTTCCTGGCGCACTCTACTAGATCTACGAAGCTCTTGTGTTACCTGAACAGGCTGCTCCACAACTGTTTGTGGTTCCTGCTCATGTTCCATAATCGGTTAAGTGATTTGTGGTTCTTGAATCTCTTCAAGTTCTACAGTCCTCCCACTTGCTTCTTTAGATACAAACTCTCTTTCTAGAAACACGCCGGTCCGAGCAACAAACACTTTGTTCTCGGTTGGATTGTAGAAGTATTAACCCTTAGTTTCCTTAGGGTACCCCACAAACTTACACTTATCCGATTTTGGCCCCACCTTGTCTGACTGTAAACGCTTTACATAGACATCGCAGCCCCAAATCCTCATGAACGACAGTGTGGGACGCCTCCCACTCCACATCTCATATGGTGTCTTCATGACTGATTTAGATGGAACACGGTTAATGGTGAAAGCTGCACTTAATAGAGCGTGGCCCCAAAACGACAATGGAAGATCAGTTTGACACATCATAGATCGAACCATATCCAATAGGGTTCGATTCCTCCTTTCAGACAAGCCATTCCATTTTGGCGTTCCGGGTGGAGTGAGTTGGGACACTATCCCACACTCTCTAAGACAGTCGTCAAACTCTTGGCTCAAATATTCTCCTCCACGATCCGATCGTAGAGCCTTGATACTTTTGCCAAGCTGCTTCTCTACTTCATTCTTGAATTCTTTGAACGCTTCAAAGGATTCGGATTTTGCCCTCATGAGGTAGACAAATCCATATCTACTGTAGTCATCAGTAAATGTAATGAAGTAGACATAACCACCCCTGGCAGGCGTGGAAAATGGCCCACACACATCAGTATGTATGAGTGCCAATTGCTCACTAGTCCTCTCACCTTTCTTATTGAAAGGGGACTTTGTCATTTTTCCCAATAAACAAGCCTCACATGTCTCATATGGTTCAAAATCAAATGAGTCCAGTAGTCCATCCTTATGGAGTCTAGATACACGTTTCTCGTTTATGTGGCCTAAACAACAATTCCATAAATAAGCATGATTTAAATCATTTATTTTAATCCGCTTGGTATTAATGTTGTAGACAGGATTGCTTAGATCAAGGACATACAGTCCATTAAATAATTTCGCACTAAAATAGTGAATATTATTCAAATAAAAGGAACACCAATTGTTCTTTATTGAAATAGTAAAACCGTCCTTGTCCAAACAAGAAATAGAAATAATGTTTCTGCTCATAGCAGACACAAAATAGCAATTATTTAATTCTAAAACTAATCCTGAAGGCAGAGATAGCTCGCACACGCCTTCGGCCAACGCATAAACTTTTGCTCCATTCCCAACGCGCAGCTCTATCTCCCCTTTAGCCAATCTTCTAATTCCCTTTAGATCCTGCACATTTCGACAAATGTGAGATCCATATCCAGTATCTAATACCCATGATGTAGAGACAGTTAAATTGACATCTACAACAAAAATACCTGGTAGTGGTGGAATCACTATTCCAAGCCTCTTGTTCTCCAGATATTTTGGGCAGTTCCTCCTCCAGTGTCCAGGCTGACTACAGTAGTGACGCTCACCTTTAGTCACACCTTTGGCAATGCCACCAACAGGATTAAGGGCAGGTTCCTTAGACTTGGCAACTGACTTGCCTTTGCCCTTGGAGGATGAGGCAAACGTTTTGCTCTTTTCTTTCTGCACCATCATAATGGCCTTGCCCTTACCCTTGTTGATGCTCTGTTCAGCTGTCCTTGAGTAAATCTGGCAGTGGTTTCACGATCTCGTTCAGGTTATAGTTCATGATGAACTGTCCATAACTCTCGGGCAAAGATTGCAACACGAGATCGGTTGCCAACTCTTGGCCGACCGGGAACCCTAGTCGGGCGAGATTCTCCAGGTACCCAATCATACGGAGTAAATGGGGTCCCACCGGGTTCCCTTCTTCCAGGTGACACTTGAACAGTGCCTTAGAGACCTCATACCTCTCAACCCTTGCCTGCTCTTGGAAGAGCTGCTTCAGATGTTCGATCATATCGACAACATTCATGTTTTTGTGTTGCTTCTGAAGCTCAGAAGTCATGGTGCATAGCATAAGGTAGGCCGCATCATTAGCGTCATCAACACGCTTTTTATACGCCTTTAGGGCTGCAGGTGTTTGGTTCTCTGGACCTGCTGGAACATGCTCCTCTATTGCGTACAGTTTCTTCTCCTGCTTGAGAACGATTCTCAAGTTTCTGTACCAATCAAGGAAGTTGGTTCCAGAGAGCTTGTCCTTCTCAAGGACAGATCGTGGGGAATGTTGTGAACTCGATGAGTTGTTTGCCATTTGGAATTCTACAAAAGGAAAATACGCAAGTTTTAGTATTTGCGAATTTTTGACTATATTCAATAATGGCTAGTTTATCGAATATAGCTCCCACTATTTTTCTACAAATTAATAACCCTCAAGATATTAATGCGAAAAATATTCTTATATTTTCTAGTGGGCCAAGATCCATGTTTCATCTCCTTATGAGCTTGCTTTGGCAAGTCACCCATAATTTGACTACTTTAGGTAGGAACAATTCCAATTGCATCCCATATGCAATTCTTGGTTCAATTGGGCAAATAACTCCTTATTTATCCATCCTTATGGATAATCCAAATTGATTGCCTCTAGGTTTCTTAATCACATTAATAGCCTAGTTGTGTTCAACCTCTTATTTAAAAAAATGCACATTACTAGCTTGTGCCATCGCATTCCATCATTATGAACCAAGTCGCCATGCTTTGGCACGCACGAACTTGATAAATCATGATGATAATGAGTGTTTAAATAACGAGAAGGCAAGAACACACTATTTGAATTTTGAGGGATTTTAAATTCAATTTTTAATTGTTTTGTTGATCAATATCAACTAATCTATCTATTTGAGTTTGGGCACAACTCCAAATAATAGATCCGGGTTGTCTAATTATCTTATTATCCTAATTGCATGCATCATCCATACACCAACCACAAAATAATAAGACAATAAAGTAAACAACCACAATCATAAATAAAACGTGATGTGGATATGGCCTTTTCTAGACTAAGATAATTCCAAGCCAATGGAATTATCTATGAACCCTAAAAGCAAACACATCTCCATGCGTCTTGATCTTTTGGTCCATCCTTCATAGTCATGTGGAATGCTCCATGCTCCATGCTCCATCTTTTGTGGCTCCTCTTTGGCTTTGGGCTTCTTTTCTTCAATCTTGGCTAACAATCTACTCTATCTAGCACTAGCTAACAACTATACTAAATAAAATAAATCTCCCAAGTTGAGAAAAAAAATGGCTCGCAGGCCATAAAACCCTAATTAATTATTACAATTAATCGATCAGCTCGCAGGCCGTAAACCAAACCACAAACATTAAACATCCACATCAAACCACATCTGAAGGCCATATCCAATCACCATGCAATTTGCACATAAACAGTTAAAATCCAATTTTAACGCGCTTGGTCAATTTTAATTGATTTTAGGATATTCTAGGGTTAAAACGGTCCATGGGGCCCAACAATCCAATTGCCCGGGCCCAAAAGGTGAACCGCAAGGCCCTAGGGCCGGCCGGCCCCTAGCCCACGCGGCTAGGCCGCGGGCTAGGGCTGCCCTAGCCCCTAGGGCGGCCTTGCTTGGGCGGCAAGCAGGGAGGGGCGGTCCCCTAGGGGGGCCGAACCTCCTTTGGGAGTTGTTTCTAAAACAACTCCCTTGCTTGGTGCCCAAGTTTGGTTGTTTCCTTGTATGTAAAGAACTCCTTCTTCCCCAAGGATGCCCAAACCCTAGATCTAAGATCCTAAAATTTCTCAAACTCACTAATTCATGCATCCTATGCAAAAACTAGATCTTGTTAAGATAGATTATTGACAAATTGCACCACATGCTTGATTTGTCTTGTTTTACGCGATAAACAACAATTTTAAGGTGTAAAACTATCAAAACGTAACACATAAACCACGTTTATTCTCTACGACTTGTGGCTCTGATACCACTGTAGGGTTTTGATTCATGGATGCGCAACGGAAACAATAATTAACCATGCAAAACCCTCCAAGGAACACAAGTGAAGAGACATAACGATGGTAAAGGAAGAAATCAATAACACACCTTAGGGTTCTCCTTTGATGACTTCAAACGCGAATTGTGTCACGTTATCTATAGTTGATCCACGCCTAGAGTTGATTTCTAGATCTTCCAATCCTTGGTGCTAGCCTGGAAAGAGGAAGAGAAAGAATAATCACGCAAAACGAGACCAAACCAAGGAGGTTCGGCCTCCTTGTGGCCGACGGGAAGGGGCGGCGGCAAAGGGGGGCGGCGTGCTCCTCTTTGCTTGCTTGCTCTCTCCTTTTTGTTCTCTCCCACTCAAGTTATGATCAATTGAATCATAAGTGTGGGAAGGAAGGAAGGTCCTTTATATAGTCCAACAAATCCTTGCCAACTACCTAAAGGACTTATTCTAGTCCTACTAGAATTCAATTTAGTCCCTTCCTTGCAACTTAGTCCCTACTAAGTTTGCAAGGTTTTGGAAAGTGATCCTTCTGATTAATTAATCCAATTAATTAATTCCCAAATCTAGTTCAACTCTATATAGCGTGTGACCCCATAGGTTCTATCTAGTTGGTAGCAACTATTTGCTAATATGGAGCGGTTTCTAGCAAAACATCCATTCTAGCCAACTAATAGAATAGTCATCTCGACAACCTTGTACAAGTATTTGTCTCATCCCTTTGTCTCTATATCCGGATCGGACACGAGACATACAAGTCACACTCGTATATCCAATCCACAGTTTCTCGATCCATGGGAATAGCCTTATTCGTGCAAATAACATCAATATCCCATATTGATTTATTTGAGTCTGGCCAGACATTCTATAAGCACTATCCCTCGAGTGGCCTAGGATATTTGCTCCCGTTATGTGGGAGGGACAAACTATCTACGTCCACTACGATCTCTAAGCTTGCTTCTTATTGTATCCGGTACACGCCTTTATAACTACCCAGTTACGGTGTAGCGTTTAACGCTACCAAAATCACAATAATCCACAACTAGAATATCTAGTGACTTCAAGTCTAAGGATGACAATACCATTGCACTGCGAGAAGCGCTTGTGACTTAACACAACGTGTATGTAGCCTTCTCGGAGATGGGTCAATCCAGTGCGTCATTACCCTTAATGCACACCTATGTGTTGGATCATGTTATCTCCATATCAATCCAACCCCATACTAGTCTATAGATGATTGTCCCATTAATCATTATACTGGACTAGGGATATTTAAGATAAACAACACAATTGTAAATCTAAGGACTTCATTATATTAAATATCCAATAAATAATAAATGAATTTCTAGCCACAAATAAATTCATACTAAACTAGATTTCCTCTAGGGCATCTATTCCAACAATTTCAATCCTATGAAATGAGGATTCATTGATCATTCCAAAACCAGTAGAAACGTTCTCTTTTTATCAACATGAATGTCAAAATGTTTGAAGAAAATAGGTTGGAGGTTGGCATTGGGCGAGGCATGGTTTTTTTGGTACTGCAATATAGCATGTGCTACATCACAATGCTAGTCAAATCTATTTCAAAACGATACATAATCAGATAAATCAAGTATAGAATTTCCTTTGAATTCTCCTTAGGCACGACACACCTCATCAAAATTGTGAAAAGAATTTTGGCTTCAATAGTTAAAACTAAATGTAATAACTGCTTTGAGGTTGAGGCTGCATCAGGTAATAAGAAATCCACTTTGGCCAACCTAATTGCCTCCTTATTACTTGGATAACCATCAACAACATACTTTTAAAGGAAAACCTAAGACCTTAGCAAAGACATCATGATTCAAATACATATCTATTCCAGCATCCTTAGAAGACAATATTAAATCTTTACCAACCCCTTGTTGAAGGTTGAGATAAATCAGTCTAGTCAACCTAGGGTATGCCTTCTTAGACGATTTATGATTTTCCAAATAGAAGTCTCTTTCAACCTTCTTATGCACTCCAAATCTATATTTTCATTCATGTTCGTGCAAATAAGAGTGCAGTATGCTATAGGGGTTGATTCATAGCCATCAAACCAAAGCCGTTGTGATTTAAAGTTTATAAACCAATGCTTTGATAGAGAAGTCTTACCAGAACTAGATTTCTTCTCCGCTTTGGTCTTGCCTGAGTCTGATATCTGAACATCCTTCCCTTTACCAGCTTTCTGATCTTTCTTCACCTTACTTGGACTAGCCTTCGGATCACCCTTTCCTTTTCCAGATTTCTCTTTCTGATATGATTTTCCCTTGATGGATCTAACTTTATGCACATCCTTATTCCTCTTACTCTTATTCTTAAGAGGAGAAGATTGTTTTGGCATGCTAACTGTCTCAAAACAGGAACTAACAGCCTGAATCTCTTCTTCAGGATTAGCTTTTCTCTTCTTCCCTTGGCTCTTCTTCCGCTTGTTTTCTGCCCACTTGTTCAGACGAATTATATGTGATCTTCGTGAATCCATTGGGGGGGGGGTTAGGGTTTAGATAGAGAGAGAAATTATTTTCTTGAAGAGTTGGAGTGAAAGTAGAAACTGAAATTTCAATCCCTTGAATAGAGATTCCTTATTTGAAATTCAAAAGCTTTCTATAAAGGATCGAAAGATAACATGTTATTCTAATATTTGAAAATATCCATTTAAACAGTAAAAGAAATGCCGAGTAATTATCTACAGAGATAACACTCAACACTAAATGATCCATCATTATTTTTATATAGATTCATATTCAACATTTTGAAAAGGTTTTCAAGAGTTTGAAAAATTGTTATACTTCAGACTAATTTTCAAGGCTTTGAAATACTATTCAAGGCCTTGAAAACAACCAATATACATGAAACTCCCGCTACATGAATGCATCCTTGTTCAACATACCAAGTTCCAATCTTAAAGCTGCGAATCTATCTTCAGGAAATGGTTTATTGAAAACATCATCAATTTGTAGGTTAGTAGGCACAAAGGATAAAGAACATCACCTTTTTCCACATGATCTCTAATAAAATAGTTTCAAGCATCAATGTGTTTTGTCCTTGAATGTTGTAATGGAACTTTAGTAATTGAGATTGCACTAGTGTTGTCACACTTGATTCGAATGTCTCTGAAGTCAAATCCATGATCCCTCATTTGCTTAGATATCCATAGAACTTGTGAGCAACATGCTCCTGCTGCAATATATCCAGGTCCTGCTATTGATAGTGCTACTGAGTTGTTCTTTTTTGAATGCCACCTTATCAAGGATTAGCTTAAGAATTGACAGCATCCTGAAGTGATTTTTCTATCCACATTGTATCCTGGAAAATCAGCATCTAAATAGCCACAAAGAAATAAATTAGACCTCTTAGGATACCAAAGACCGAAGTCTTTAGTACCATTGAGATATCAGAAAATTCTTTTGACAGCCACTAAGTGAGACTCCTTTGGATTAGCTTGAAATCTAGCACACATTCGTACACTAAACATGATGTTTGACCTACTAGTAGTGAGATAAAGTAGTGAACCAATAATACATCTGAATTATTTTTGGTTCACACTCTTACCACTATGATCTTTGTCTAAAGATAGAGTAGAACTCATAGGAGTTTTAGCAACCTTGGATTGAGACATGTTGTACTTGTTCAATAGATACTTGGTATACTTGTTTTGATGTAAGAAGATTACTTTCTTCATTTGATGAACATGAAGTCCAAGAAAGAAATTCAACTCTCCCATTAAGCTCATTCCAAACTCCCTGCACATAAGAATTGAAAACTCCTTGGATAGAGTATCATTAGTAGCACCAAATAGTATATCATCAACATAAACTTGCACAGCTAAGATATCTTTCTCATGTGTTTTGATAAAAGGTGTGATGTCAACCAAACCTCTTTTGAAACCATTTTTAAGGAGATATGTAGACAGTCTTTCATACCAAGCCCTTGGAGCTTATTTAAGGCCAAAAAGAGCTTTACCAAGTTTGTAAACATGATTAGGAAAATCATCACTTTCGAAACCGGGAGGTTGAGCAACTATGAACACAGGAATACCGCGGAGAGATCCAAGTGTGCACCTCAAGTAGAATAGAAAAACAGAGAGATGTAGAGTGTGTGTAGGGAGAGGATAAGCACTGGTAACTGCTCGAGAGAGAGACAATAGGCTAAGAGAGAGTAGATTTCTTAGCGCTCCAAGAGCTGAGATGTATCGGTCGGTGCTCAGTCCTCTGTATAATGGAAAGCTAACGATCCTATATATAGTGGGGAAGTGACCGTTGAGAGGTTAATGCACCATACGTGGCGGCTTAATGATAGACCCCCAATGGCACGTTTGACCGTGTATATAGGAACCGTTACGTATCTGCCTGCAAGTATCGGAGACCGTTATGAGATCAGCCGCATTTATGGGACACGTAAGTATAGAACCTCTCAGTAATTTACAAGAGGTCGCGCACGGGCTTGGTTGTCACACGTGCGCGACGGGTCTTACCCTAGCCTCCGAACCACTAAGTCCCTACAAGTCCCGTGTTGGTACGCGAGGACCCTGTCTCGCTGCCCCCACGTGGACAAGCCTAGGTAGTTGTCCGGTGTGTATGGAGCACAGCTAGGTGTGCTGGATTGTTGCCACGTGGTCGTGATCTGCTTGTCTGGAAAGCAGTATCTACATTAGCCCCCTTTTTGTGCGAAAGTCACTCGCGCGTCCGTTGTGCAATTCGCGCAAAATTAGCCGTGCGTGAGACCCACGCAGATCCTTTGTATTTGAACTAGAATCCCCATAGCCCCCAGTCATAGCCATGATTTCCTAGGGTTTGGGGAGCGTCGTTTAGTCTCTGATGAAGCGTGGCCACTGCCGAGTTAATCAAACTTCACTCCAATTTTGCCTACTTTCGAGGCGAGGATAGTTGATAGGTCGTCATTTTTCGCCGGATTCGAAGCGTTGATGACTCATCAAGAATCAACAGTCGTGAATCCTCAAGGTTTTAATAAAACCCTACGGCTTCTTCAATTACAAATTTTCCATTGTTGTACTTCTGAGTTCGTATGCATCGGATAAAGAACCCACAGCAAGAAGCAGAAACCTTCGATCAAGTTTTTGATCAATCTCTTGACCTCTTTTCTAAGGAAATTCATGCGCTTAATCAGGAACAAGGTAACTTGATTTGAACTTGCAATTTTAAAATTATGTTCAAACTATGCAGATACTCTTCTCCCCCTCTTTTTCCTTCTGCATGTGAATCGATAATTGAGATCTGATGTTTCTTTTCCTTGTGGAGCAATGGCCCCAAGAAGGCAGCTAGGGAGGTTACTGAAATGCCGGAACTCCCAAATGATTTCTGGTATAAAGCCCCCTACCTTGGAGGCGATGATTTTTACGTGGCCACTATCAAGGCCTCCACGCTCCAGGCCTCCCTCTTGAATGACACTCTACAACTCGTACCTGAACTGGCGAGGTCTGACTAGGACCTGGTGAACACTGAAGACGTGCATCGTCTTGGTCTTGAGGCTGGTTTTTACGGCTTCACCGACATTCTTCCACATACTTTCATGGAGGAACCTGACTGGATGGAGGAGTGGACAGTATATCCTTAGTAATTACGAAAATGAAATTAATCATGCTAATATCTTCCATGCTGTCCGTGCCACCAAAGATCTCCATATTTCGACTGATGGTGCCATGCTGCAGACGTTTTCTCGATATTCCAAAAAGACACATACTTTCCATTTTTCTGACTTTGAAGCCGCGCCTACTTTGGAAGACGTGGAAGTTTTGCTGTATCTCCCGGGCATGGGGAATGTCGATCCGTTATCCCCTTTGACTGATCCTGACGAGCTCCAGATTTTTAAAGACATGAAGGTCCTTATTGTTGACATGAGGATAGATGCTTCTAAATGGAAAACAGGCGCGACAAAGCCTTGTTAAACATTCGTTCGCGCATCCTCCAGTTCAGAGAACAGCTGGTCGAAGTAGATAATGTATTTCTTAAATGATTATGTCGACCCACAGGTGGCTCGCAAGTGGCGACACTAGAACCCCGAAGCCGTCGTCAGTGTTAAAGGAAAAGGCTTCCATTTACCTTTTGTGGCTATCTTCGTGTGTGCTTTTCGCGCTATCTGCTAGATGGTTTCCCTCGTGATTGCGTTTTTATGCATGTTCTCGCACTTGCTGTGAGGTTGTCACTTGGACAGAAAATAGCTCTAGGCCCCTTGTCTTGGGTTCTTTGTATCATCGCCTTGACCTGGCCGTGACTCATGCTGAGCAATCACAGGGTAGAGTTGACGTTAGCACTTTTGTCAATACTGCGTTTTTTTTCTATGTGGGCTTTTGAGAGATGGCCCAGGTATGCCCCTATTCCTGTCGATGTAGAGCCATGGAATACTCCTAATGCCACAAGGATTTTCCTCTGTCCCCGGGCATGGCACTGGTACAACACAAGGGCTCCACAGCGTTCCTTTGCCTTGATATGCGATGACATCCTTTGCTTCAATCCCAGACCTTATGTTTCCCAGTTGGAGGACGAAAAGATAGATTTGTGGGATGATTTCTATTCTGAGGAAGATCTCGAACTTACTCCCGAGCACATAACAAAAAAGATTGGGTCTTCAGCCGGTTTGTTAACTTGGTCCGAAGAGGAAATTTACCCGCTTTACCAGAGTATGTTCCTTACTCCGAAACCTTTAATGATTACAAGCGTATTACCGTCCCTTTTGATCCCGTTCGCGTAAGTCCTCAATTCGGATATGATGCTGTCGCACCTCCGTTGTGGCTTGACTCCATCTCCGGGGATTGTTATGATGGACTCATATAAAACAGAAGTACCAGCCTTCTGCTTGCTGAGCTTCCTTTGATCCAACCCGCGCGTGGTAGGAAAGGCCAGAATACTCCTGGTTGGGTAAGTTTCTGGAATTTCCAGACCCACCGTCTTATCAATTTCGGAAATGATCCCGCTTATCAATTCTGGTGCTCTCATCCGACGAATATCCCTTCAAGATGTCCCGAAGTCGTGACAACTTCCGCTATGGCTACTATTTCTTATTAGACAAGGATCGACATATGTGTGCTCAACTGATCCTTGATGAAAAGATTGCCGTTGTTAGTCGTCAATCTTTCATGGTCAGGGCCAAGTATGCGGACTCCTTTATTCAGGTATAACTGTGCCTCCTTTGTCTTATCTATATATATAATGCTTGTTCTCACTTTTACCTTGGTTTTAGTGTTGTCTGAGGCGCTTTGCTTCTGGGGATCGTAGCGTAAGCTTCATCGATCGTATGCGCGAGGAGAAGGCAGTCTTGAGGAAGTCTTCCTCACTTAACAGCCATATTGAACTGGCGATGCCCCTGACTCCCCAGGTCCAGCAGCTAATTTCCAACGCATTAGAGGCCTTTCTGGCCTCGAATAGTGGAAGTTCCCCAAGGAAAAGATCAGATGATGATCCTGAGACCAATGACGCGATCACTCAAAACGTTCTCGAACTGAGGTTTCTAAATGGGCAGACTCAAGGCCATGGTCCAATCAGAAGATAGGTACTTGCTTCTTCTTCTTGACTCTATTTCCTTACTCTTTTCCCCTTCTCTCTCTTTTTTTTATAATCTTTTGAGACCATGCTCCTTTTTGTAGGGCGTAACTCTTGTGATCGTCTTGAGTTTACTAAAGAGCAGGATAAAGGAGACCAGCAAAGACATGAGGATGGCTCCACTCCCATTTTCCGGGCAATCCTCATTTCTTAAAATGAAGAAGACACAGGGCAAGGCACAAATGATGGGCTAATTGCGCCTCCTGTTGATGATTTTCCCATTGAGATAAATTTTGGGGCGGTTACTCCTTCTAAGCATGATGTGGTCCTAGACGGGCGCGTTGTTCTCGTCAAGGAGACTACTGCAACTGTTGTTTCTGAGAACGTCCCCTCTTCTGCTCAACTGGTGAAGGAGACCTTATCTGTTGATCCCAATGTCTTTTCTGAACCCGTTGTTCCAAGGAGTGCCATCCCTTGGGGGTGTTCTGATTCCGATTTAGATGCTCTTTTTTTGAAAACCTTTTTGAGGTGTGGGGTTCGCAGGCTACGGGCACGTGACAACTGAGAAGAATTTCGTGATTCCTGAAGCGTACTTTCCGCGCTAGACTCGAGCAGATCAGAGATTATCTGAAGAAGCAGGCTCTAGTTCGCAGTTAGTACCGCACATCGCTCCACTTCAGCGAATTGTCGAGGGAACTGGTAAGAACATCCCCCCATTTTTTTAAACATTTTGCTCTTCTAGACCTGCATCTTGTTGAGCATCGTCGCGTTTTCATGAGTAGGTGTTGATCAAGCTTGCCTCGAATGGCTACTGAAAGTGCGTGTATCCTTCCCGACTATATTTTATAGAGTACTTGAACTGTCAGCAATAGAAAGAGGGAAGCTTTTAAGGGAAATGGCCGCCCTCTTGGGAAAGATTCATGAGGCCACCCCCGCAAGCACCACAGTTTCCAGTGTTCAGGACTTTCTTGCAATTACGCAAAGGCTTCAACAAACCGCTGTTGGGCGATTGGATTTGAACTTTCTCAAGCAGAGGTTGACCAGAATCAGGATCTATGCCAGTCTCCGATCTGATCTTGGTGCTTATAAAGAGGAGACAACTTCTCTCAATGCACGTAGGGAAGCGCTGGAACAAATGGCTAAATAATATGAGGTTGTTGTGAAGCATCCTGAGAAGAATAAGGATCGCATCGACTGCTAATTCCCTCAAGTTGTCGGCGAGAGATTCCCTCCTGAAGGATTTCTTCGAAGATTAAAATATGAGTAGTGCTATTATTTTTTTGTTTTGATGTATCCTTTTTGCAACTTGTGGCTGTGATCCTGGGATCATCTGGTTATGTTTTCTCGCGTACTGGCTCCGCGTGCCCTTGTGCTTTTGATTGGTCCTTTTGCTTTTCTTTTGTGCCCATGAAGCCTCGTGTTCGCTCTTTTGAATGATATCGCCGTCAGGCCCGGGATTTGTAAGGACCGCCACGTGGCCGCACGTGGTTGCCCTATGGTTGTGTCTAGTTGCTGTCAGTCTTATGAAAGCGTCTTTGCTGCCCCTTTGGCGGGCAGACTCTCACTTGAACTTTTATCAGTTTTGCTATTTCGCCAGTAGAGAGGCCTTGTTTGCATTTGGCCATTATTAAAATAAATTATTGCTACCGTATGGGGCAGGCTTACATTTATGTTTGTTGCTATCACATGAGGTAGGCCTTGAGCTTACATTTGGCTGCTATCTAGGCAGATAGGCTTCAAAGTTTGAAATCCTGCTATTATATGAGATAGGCTTTCATTTACGTTTGCAATCCTGCTATCATATGAGATAGGCTTACGTTTACGTTTGGCTGCTATCTAGGCAGATAGGCTTTTTTAAGTTAGCAATCCTGCTATCATTTGAGATAGGCTTACGTTTACGTTTGGCTGCTATCTCGGCAGATAGGCTTTTTTAAGTTTGCAATCCTGCTATCATATGAGATAGGCTTACGTTTACATTTTGGCTGCTATGTAGGCAGATAGGCTTTTATGCTGCTATCATATGAGATAGGCTCACGCTTTCGGAAGGACAAGATAAAATTCGTAGCTGATAAAAGAGCTCTCATGTGGGAGAGTTGTTATCATTGAATGAGTCCCCATATGGGAGGAATTTTAAAAGAAATTTTCCATAAGAACGATAAGCAATGTAAAGAGATAGCTATGGGTAGCACCTTTTTAGCCACCGCATGTTGATTGGCGTTGGAGTGGTGGCAGTCCCGTGACATCGTAAAATGTTGCAGTATCCGCTTTCAAAGACCTCCTTTACCTAGAAAGTTCCTTCCCAGTTGGCTGTGAATTTGGGATGGCTTGCTTCGCGCATGCAGTGTTCGGAAGCTCGTAGGACTAGATCCCCTACTGCAATGTCTCTGTGCTGGACCATCTTGTTGTAAGCACGCGAGATTCTCTCTTTGTACTTGGTGTTTGTTCGGCTATCCTTTTCGCGCTTTTCTTCCAGCAGGATGAGGTCATGGTCTCGCTCATTGCTATACAAAGCGCTGAATGCCAATCTTGCCGAAGTCACTTTTACTTCGGAAGGGACAACTGCTTCAACCCGATAGCATAGTAAGAACGGGGATGTTATCGTAGGGGTTCTAGGTGATGTGCGATACACCCATAGTTCCATTCCCAACGAGTCTGCCCACTTTTGTGTTCATCCGGGACCATTTTACTCAATATTCGTAGCAATGTCTTGTTGGTGGCCTCCGCTTGTCCATTCCCTTTCGGATAGTAGGGAGTTGAGCATATCTTCCTTATGTTGTACTCCATCAACTTTTCGGCCACCTGCCAATTGACAAAAGGAGTTCCATTGTCGGACAGAATGGTGTTACGAATGCCAAAGCGATGGATGATATTTTTTGTATGAATTTGACCACCACTGCTGCATTCGCCATTTTTAGCGGGATTGCTTCCACCCACTTTGTGAACTGCTCCGTTCCTGTAAGGATGTACTCGTTTCCTCTTGAAGGAGGCCGTATTGGTCCGATGAAGTCCAAAGACCAAGTGTGGAACGGCCAAGGAGTCCCTAACGCGTGCAAATCAACAGCAGGAGCATGTACGAGATTGCCATGGAATTGGCATTGCTGGCATCTTCTAACTTTCGCGCGGCAGTCAGCTTCCATCGTTGGCCAGAAGTACCCAACCGTCAAGAGTTACCTGCATAGTTTTGCGCCCCCTTGATGCTCAACTTGGTGTGTCATGTCCATGACTTCCTGAGTCTGTTCTCCGTGTAGATACTTGAGCAGGTTCCCGTTATGTCCTCTTCGCCATAGCGAATTTTCCTGGAAGATATATCAATCGCCTTTTTTTCTGAGCTTGTCTGCATCTTTTCTGCTGGTGGGCAAGGTCCCATCCCGTAAGTAGTCAATTATTGGCGTTTTCCAATCTCCCTCTCCAATTGCGGCGACTTCTAGTGAGTTTTTGATCAATGCACATTCTTAGCAACTTTTCTGTATGATGGTCGCGAAGTATGACATCTGCAGCCAGTGGATTCCATACCGTTGAGATTTCCTATAGATCGAAATCTCATCGTTTCCGCATGAGTGTTGGTGGATTTTCTCCAATATTGACCGTCCTTCTTTTTCCGTTACACATCGCATGAGGATGCCCCCAGGGCCTTTTTGGTATAGCAAGCCAACATGT
Organism: Linanthus parryae; assembly: GCA_023055425.1. Classification (NCBI taxonomy): domain Eukaryota; kingdom Viridiplantae; phylum Streptophyta; class Magnoliopsida; order Ericales; family Polemoniaceae; genus Linanthus; species Linanthus parryae. The sequence continues at coordinate 111,929,953 of JALGPY010000002.1, read as the reverse complement.
ATATGAAATCCTTTGACAGAAACCCAAGTTTCTTTACTTGTTCCGTCAGCCATCGCACGTAGAATGGGCTTTCTCCAATCTATCTCGTCAGAAAGTTCCTCCTCACATAGCTCCTCTACCAAGGACGGTGCTGCTTGAACTTGAATCGATATCTGGGCTGGGCATTTGTCAGGGCTAATTTTTGACCCCAAGGTAGCTAGTGCGTCGGCGTGACGATTATCGGACCTGGGAGTGTGCTCATATTTGACAGATTCGAATTACTGGACCAACTTCTGCACTATTGACCGATATTTGAGCAAATTAATTTCTTTTAGAGCGTACTCTTCCGCGGCTTGCTTGAGAATTAGCTTCGAGTCTCCCATGATGATAAGATTCTGGACCTCTAATGCTTTGGCTGCGAGAAGCTCTGCAATCAAGGCCTCATACTCGACCTCATTGTTGGTCACCGTGAAGTCTAGTTTTGTTGAAATTTTGATGACCTCCTTGTTAGGCTTGATTAATACTATTCCAATTCCCCCTCCTGATCTCGTCGAAGACCCATCAAAGTGCAACTTCCAATACTGATCACTGATTGCATATATCTCTGGTACTTCGGATTCCTCTGACACAGGCTCGTGGTTTTCGTCTGGGAACTAAGCTAGAAGATCAGCCAATGCCTGGGACTTAATCGCCTTTGGTCGCATACATGTTATGTCATACTGGAAGATACTCATGTACCATTTTGCAAGTCTCATGGAGGGAGGTGAATGTCCCAGCAAATAACGTATTGGATCGTGCTTAGTTACCGAAACTACTTTATGAGAAGCAAAATAATGCTTTAGCTTCTCAATAGCGAAGAAAAATGCCAAGCATTGTCGTTCTATGTTGGTGTATCGGGACTCCGCAGATTGGATCATGCGCGAGATGTAGTACACTAGCCTTTCTTGTCCTTCAAACTCTTGTGCCAGTAACGCTCCAATGGACTTCTTGGTTGAAGTCAAGTACAACAGTAGAGGTGACCCTAGCTGAGGTGCGATCATGACCCTCGAGGATGTCAGTAGGTTTTTCAAATTTTCAAATGCGTCTTGGTGCTCCTCCATCCATAGGAATGTCACGTTCTTCTTGAGCAAGCTGCTGAAGTAAAAGGTTAATTCCGCAATAGCCGGTATGAACCTTCGCAGATACGACAACTTGCCTAAGAATGCTTTTAATTCAGTTTGAGACCGTGGTTTAGGCAAGCTTGTGATTGCTGAAATCTTGGCTGGATCAGGCTTGATCCCATGTCTGTGGATTACACATCCTAGGAATTTGCCAGATGTTATTCCGAAGGCACACTTCATCGGATTCATTTTTAGCTGGAAGGCGCGACATCTGTCGAAGACCTTCCTTAAGTCCCTTAGGTGATCTTGCTTTTGCTTCGATTTAACCACCAGGTCGTCCACATAAAATTAAGCTTTGGCGTGCATCATATCGTGAAATAATGCCATCATCGCGAGTTGATGCGTTGCCCCTGCGTTCTTTAGCCCAAACGGCTTAACCGTGTAGTTGAAGACCCCCACAGGTGTGATGAACGCCGTTTTCTTCGCGTCTTCCAAATACATCTTGATCTGGTTGTAGCCACTAAATCCATCCATGAAGCTGAACATCTCATGTCCGACAGTGGAGTGGATCAACATGTCTATGTTCGGCAAAGGGAAATCTTTTTCGGGCAGAACTTGTTCAAGTCCCTGAAATCGACGCATACACGAAGGCTTCCATGTTTTTTCACAACAAGGACTATATTTGTGAGCCAAGTCGGATGGTGATTAGGCTCGATGAATTTGGCGTTCAACAACTTGACGATCTCTTCCTTGATTTTGATATTTATCTCGGGCCGAAAGTTTCTCGCACTTTGCTTGATTGGCTTTGACTCTGGGACAATGTCCAACCTATACATAGTGATGCCTTGATCTAATCTCGGCATCTCGTCATAATCCCATGCGAACACATCCCTGTATTCCTTCAATAGTTGGATCAGCTCGTTTTCTTCCTTCTCACTGAGATATGCACTCAAGTATACTGGTCACCTCTTTTCCTCGGTGGGACTAAGAAATACTTCCTTTAATTCTTGCTTTTGAGTCCTTGGGCGGTCTTCCATGCATTTCGGGCTTCCCTGATTTCTTCTGATGATAAATTCTTGTCTTTGCCCGAAGCTTCCATCAGCTCATAGGCTTGTTCAGGGGCACTTTCAACGGGGCAGACCGAGGGTGACCCTGCGTGTCTTTGGATGCGGTAGTGCTTCCTTTCGTTGCGTTCCTCTTCACCATCATGTTGTACGGTTCTCTTCAGGGTAAAAACGTTTTTGTTGATGTTAGTTACTTCGGGAGCTTCTTCGTGCCTGGGCCGCTTCTCCACTGGCTCCTTTCGTATCGTCATCACCCCGTCCGTTGATCGGCCTCGTACGTTTCCCTTCTTGGGTAATGGGGTGGTTCTGCCTGCAAACCACGCCTCTTCGGGAAGGTGTGCTTCATCAGGATCGAAGGGATTCACCGAGTCCGGTACGATGACCACCTCGCCCCTCCAGAAATCTTTCATTACTTGGTGCGCCGTAGAAGGCACGGCATCGAAGCGATGGATCCATGCTCGCCCAAGGATCATATGGTAAGTCGTGTCGGCGTCGATGACATGAAACTTGGCGGGACAGCTAATTTGCCCGATCTGGATTCTTAATCGAATCCAGCCAGCCATCATTCTGGAGTCATCTCCAAAGCCTTCCAACAATGATGGCCTCCTTATGATTCTGTTTTGAGGGACTCCTGCTAGTTGAAAGGTTTTGAGTGAAACTACATTCACCGCGGCTCCACCATCGACAAAGGCCCGCTTGAATTTGACATTGTTGATGGTGGCCGTTACGTACAGCGGTCTCTGATGTTCGCCTTCGATATTCTTGTCCGAGTCATCGAATGTCATGACCTGTTCTCCTAATTTTGCGGCCCTAATGACTTCCCACTCGGAGGCGACTAATTCTTCACCATGGTCCTTAGCAACTTTGAGGATTGTTTTTGTCATCTCGGCACTGCAATTGTCTGAGAGATTCATTCCGTGAAAGAGTTCGGCGAACTTGATAGAATCTCTTATCCGTTTGATGCGCGAATCCTCCGCGTTCATGCCATGGTCTTCGCCCTCGTGAATTTCCACAGTGTCCAGGATTTCTCTATCCACGACCTCTTCATGGTATAAGATAGAAATCATGGCTACTTCCTTCCCTTTGAACCCCTTCTGCGCATGAGATGGCAAGGGATCGCTACGTACCTCTTTTGATGGCTCCTTGGTGATTAGTTGCCCCTCCTTGATTTGCCTACTCAGCAGCCATCTGAGATTTTTGCATTCTTTGGTAGGGTGCATGACCTGTCCGTGGCATTCGCACCACCTGGGGTCTCGCAGTTGCTACCCTGTTGGCCTATGTTCTAGCATCAGTAAAATCCTGTCCTTTCGCCATCTCTTGCAGAGATTGATTGCCTCTTCAACCGAACAGGGCAAAGGTGGTACTTCCAGGGGCGGGTCGCTGTTGTTTATTGGGGGATGATTCTGCACGGACATTGTCATCTTGCGTCCACTTGTAGCTGAGCTTTCCCACCTTGAAGATGGGATTCGCCTGTGTACGTTCGCTAACGTACCTCTTTTTCATACTTTCTACCAGGGGCTCCACGTTCCTGGTACTTTCCACCAATCTGGAAAAGGTAGGCATATTCAAGTTAATGAGCATACCTTTGTATTCGTCGCGCATGCCTAGAAGGCATATCTCCACCAGCCGACTTTCTAGGACGTCGTCGACGCACTCCAAAGACTTGGCCCTGAATCTTATGATGAAAGCGACCCCTTCTTCGTCACTCCTCTGGTACATGCGTGAGAGATGAGTAGTAGTGACTTTTTCTTTGACTTGGAAGAATTTGGTGTAGAACTTCTTCACCATATCTTCCCACGTCTTGACGGATCCTGCCTCCAAGGTCCTATACCATTTGTACGCGACAGGCCCCAGAGACTTGGGGAACTCGCGCATCAACAACCTGGTGTCTACCCCATGTTGGCCCATCATGTCAATGAATCGCATCACATGCTCGTGTGTGTTACCGCCTACGTCATTAAACTTTTCCCACTTGGGTGCCTTGTATCCAGCGGGGTTGGGCATCAAGTAGATGTCCCGTGGAATGGGAGGCGCACTGTCAACCTTTGGGATGACAGCCTGTGCGAAACTCTGGTGCGCCATCATGCTGTATATGCGCTGTTCCAAGGCCGTGAAACCCGGAATGTAAGGCATCGTCGTATCATAGGGAGGTGGCGGTGGGAGTGGATGGCTGCCTAGGTTCCTACCTGTGTGATAAGGCATCGCCGAGTATGATGTAGGGTTCCTCATGGTCATCAGGGAGGAGCTCGTCGGGACGCTCGGAGCTTGTGGCCCAAAGCCACCGAAAAAAGAAGATTGTGCAATAGACGTATGCACTATGGATGTGGTTGCCGCCTCTGATAGAGGCAACGAGACTGTCATTGATGGGGCTGAAGCCCCTGTGATAGTGTTCTGAGCAATCCTTCCCAAGATTGCCATGATTTGAGCAATCTGGGTGGACTGGGCCTGCATCATCTGAGCTTGACTCTGAATCGTGGCTTGGAGTGCCTCTAAAGAAGGACCTCCTCCAGCAGCTACTTGCGTGCGGACGCTGGGATCGGCAGTGGTATTGAGAAGTCCCTCTTCCCTTGAGGTCTCTTCATGGGAGGGGGACCGATCACCATCACGGACGTGTGCATCGGAAGACATTATGTACCGGTTGGGAAAGATCGAAGGTGGATGTTTCACGTCGGGTTCACCAAATTGTGAACACAGGAATCCTTCAGAGAGATCCAAGTGTGCACCTCAAGTAGAGAATAGAAACACAGAGAGATGTAGAGTGTGTGTAGGGAGAGGATAAGCACCGGTAACTTCTCGAGAGAGAGACAGTAGGCTAAGAGAGAATAGGTTGCTTAGTGTTACAAGAGCTGAGATGTATCGGTCGGTGCTCAGTCCTCTGTGTAATGGAAAGCTAACGATCCTATATATAGTGGGGAAGTGACCGTTGAGGGGTTAATGCACCATAAGTGGCGGCTTAATGATAGACCCCCAACGGCACGTTCGACCGTGTATATAGTAACCGTTACGTATGTGCCCGCAAGTATCGGAGACCGTTATGAGATCAGCCGCATTTATGGGACACGTAAGCCTAGAACCTCTCAGTCAGTTATCAGAGGTGCGCGCAGGCTTGTTTGTCGCACGCATGCGACGAGCCTTACCCTAGCCTCCGAACCACTAAGTCCCTACAAGTCCCGTGTTGGTACGCAAGGGCCCTGTCTCGCAGCCCCCACGTGGACAAGCATAGATAGTTGTCCGGTGTGTATGGAGCACAGCTAGGTGTGCTGGATTGTTGCCACGTGGTCGTGATCTTCTTGTCAGGAAAGCTGTATCTACAGCAACATAAACTTCTTCTTGCAAGTATCCATTTGGAAAAGCACATTTCACATCCATTTGAAAAAGTTTAATGTTCTTGTATGAAGCAAAGGCGAGTAACATTCTAATAGCTTCTAACCTGGCTACAAGAGAAAATGTATCCTCAAATTCAATACATTCTTCTTGATTGTAGCCTTGATCCACAAGTCTGGATTTTCTGATTACCTTGCCATTTTCATCCAAATTTTTTCTGAATATCCACCTGGTTCCAATCACTGACTGGTTCTCGGGAGCAGGAACCAAATTTCACACTTTGTTCCTCTCAAACTCATTTAACTCACTTTGCATAGAAATGATCCAATGTGCTTCTTGTAAAGCCTCCTTAACATTTTTAGGTTCTTTAAGAGAAACAAAGGCATTAAAAGGACACAAATTCTTCAACTGAGATCTAGTCTGTGTACCAGTAGATGGATCAGACATAATGTTCTCCACTGAATGAGATGATGAATATATACAATTTTTCCTTTGAGTCCATGGTTCTGGTTCTCCAGGAAGTTTATCATGGCCTTGAGAAGTTGATGCAGTGGCTGATCCATTATATGTTCTTTGACATTCTATTTCAAGTCTTTGAGAACAATTTTCAAGGATTTGAAAATCCTTGTTGTGTTCTTGCAAGTTAGTCTTACTACCATTCTCTGTATCAGCTTCATCACCTGACTCATACTTGTTCAAATTTAAACCTGCAAAACCTGCACACAAGGAACCATAATTTCTTTCATAAAAATAACATGACACTTTCCTAAACAACTTTGGTTCTTTTATTAATAACTATATAGGCTTGCTTGTCAAAGAGTAACCTAGAAAAAAGACTTCATCACTTCTAGCATCAAATTTGCCAGGATTGTCTTTTCCATTTTAATGAACGAAGCAAGTGCAGCCAAAAGGTTTAAAATAATAAATATTTTACTTTCTGCCTTTAAACAGTTCATAGGGGTTTTCTTTGAAATAGTTTTGATCAAGAACCTGTTTAAAATATGGTTGGCAGTATTAACTACTTCTGCCCAGAAAGACTTGGGCAAATGGTTTTCCGAAAGGATTGTCCTAGACATGTCCTCAAGATTTATGTTTTTTCATTTCCACTACCCCACTCTGTTGAGGAGTTCTAGGGCTGAAAATTTGTGAGAAATTCCATGATTTGCACATAACAAGTCAAAATCTAATTGATCAAACTCTCTACCATGATTACTCTTAATGGGAGAAATAGGTAGATTTTTTAGGTTCGTAACTCTTTACAAAGTTTTGAAAATTCAGACAGGGCTTCAAACTATTCTCTTAAAAACATAACCCAAGTAAATATAGAAAATTCATCAACAACAACTAGCATGTATTGCTTACACTGTGGATTTTTGACTCTCATAGGACCACACATATCCATATGAAGCATTTTCAATAGGTCTAGAAGTACATACACACTTCGTTGGCTTAAAAGAGCTCATTGTCTGCTTACCTTGAGCACAAGCTTTGCATACCTCTTCATTCTTGAATTTTATGGACGACAATCCTCTGAATAAGTCTTTAGACACAAGTTCGTTCAGAGTGTGCTTGCTTATATGCACAAGCTTCATGTGTCGAAGCTTTAAATCCTCTTTCAAAGATTTGAGGCATTTCAAATATTTACCTGTAATATTGTTACTATTCAAAGGATAGACATTATTTGACCTAGGAGCTGTGAGGATGCAATCACCAAATTTCTCAGCTTACACAACAAATTTCTCCTTTTCAAATATTACCTTGTTGCCTCTGAGAAACACTAAGCAAATTAAACTTGAAACCTTCAACTAAATAAACATCAGAAATAGAATATGCAGATTCATTGCCAACTTACCAATGCCAATAATATTGCACTTCCCTTTGTCACCAAGTGTGATTGTTCCTCCAGTTTTTTCTTCCAGTTTAGAAAAAAAATGACTCTTACCCCTCATGTGTCTGGAACAACCACTATCCAAAATCCACCTTTTATATTTGTTCTCCGTGACAACCTGCATATACCAATCAATGCCTTACCGAGATTTTAGACAAGGTGTTATATTTGCAATCATACTCAGGATCAACCATATTAGGAAGTCTAATCCCTTTTGAAACCCAAATATCTCTTACCTATTCCTTAAGATGAAATGGGAATGTATTCCTCATAATGTGAGGTTCTATTCTTCTAAAGGGACATGTAACTTTAACATGACCAATTTTACCACAATAAAAGCATTTAGGAGAATGTTTACTACTGGATTTCACAAAAATTGTATTGTTCTTTCTAGGAAAATTTGGATTGTATCCAATATCATGTTTGTGAACTGAGTGTAAACTTCCTCCAAAAATCAAGTTAAGGTTGTGTTCTGAGCTAGAAAAAATTGTCATAACTTTCTTTGATTCTTCAAGTTTCTCAGTCAGTAAAATCTTTTGTTCCTATAGTTCGTCATGTTGATGTTTTAGAGCAACACAGTTGTCATTTAAAAAAGAGTTTTTCGCTACGACTTCTTGGACCTGAGTTTTCAAGGCCTTGAAATTGATTTCCAAGGATTTGAAATCTTTTTCAGATTTTCCTTGAGAAACTTCAAGAGTTTTGTTTTGAAAAACTAAATCCATTTTTTTTGCTTGCTCATGTAATTTAACCTTTAAAGAATTTATCTCATTTATGTAACAATCTTCATTCATAAGCATGCTTTTCAAAATCTTAGACAATACATCCGTAGAACTAGACATTAAATTTTTTACCATTACCTCAATGTATTTGTCCGAGCTTTCCTTCTCATCATGCTCAGCCATAAGACACAAGTTAGCTTGATCCTCTTCCGAATCTGAGTCACTTGTGGAATCAGAATCACTCCATGATGCAACCATGGCTTTCTTTCTTTTATCCTTGTCCTTCTTTGTATAATGTTTGTTCTTATTATGAGGACAATACCTGACTAAATGATCTGCATCACTACATTCAGAACATTTTAGTCCTTTAGGTTTATTTGAATAGGAGGAAGACTTACCTTTGTAGTCCTTGCCGCTTGATGATCTAGATCTTTCTCTTCTATAGTCCTTGTTTTTAAAGTTTTTCTTCAATCTGGTCAAGGCTTTGTAAATCAATGCAGAAGGATCTTCATCATGTTCCTCCTTTTCACGGCTTTGAATCTGCTCACTCTCTTTATATTTTAATGCCAGATTCTTGACACTTTTATAAATTTCTCCATTTACATCAATCATGGAAATTTCACGAGTGAGGAGCTTTCCTTGCAAATCATACAGTTGAAGAGTACATAAATCTCGAGCCTCTCAATTGCTGTTGTGTTTGGGTGCCATTTGGCTTTAGGAAGACTTCTCAGTATCATCCTGACTATCTCTTAATTTGAGAATGACTTTCCCAAAGACTCCAGGTTGTTGATTATGTCCGTGAACCTCTTAAACATATCATTGATTGACTCATCTGCATTCATCTTGAATAGCTCATATTGCCTTAGGAAAATGCTTATCTTTGTCTGCTTGATTTGGCTGGTTCCTTCAAATGTTACCACCAATTTGTCTCAGATTTCCCTTGCACTCTTTCAAGTAGAGATCCTATTAAACTCATCTGCATTCAAGCACAATATAGTAAATTCATTGCTCTATAATCCTTAGAAACATTTTGTAATTCACTAGCAGATAGAGAATCTTCAGTTTAGGAACTTTAATCCCCTTTCTTTCTATGTAGAAAGTATGAGGTCCATTCTGAATGATAGACCACAGATCCATGCCTTGATCTATGATGAACACCTTCATCAGAGATCTCCATGGCACAAAGTTATCTCCACAAAATAGAGGAGGTCTGTTTGCTGCTCTTCCGTGTGGGAAACCACATTCGCCTACATTACTCATGATCACAAGATTGTTAGATCTATAGTGATACAAGCTCTTATACCAATTGAAGTGTTTAAGTAGGTGGTTAAACTGGATCAAATATACTCTAGAAATGGGAGGGGTTGAATAGAGTATGTAAACTTATGCTAAAATAGTGTTTTTAAAATTAAACAGGAAGGTTTAAAAGATTTTCAAAGCTTTGAAACCAACTTTGAACTAAAACAAACTGTTTTATAAGCCTCTGAGAATTTTCAAAGCTTTGAAAGGATTTTCAAATCTTTTGAAGGGCTTGTGAAAGGATTTTCAAATCTTTGAACTTATCTTGTGTTGAAACATTTTTGCAAGAAAGTAAAATACTGAAATGAAATAAACTGGACACAAGTATTTGTTTCAAATTTCGGCCTCCAAAGGCCTACTCTCAGCCCGAGGGATCTAATCTCTCCAGGATTTCAATAACTTCTTATTTATCTCTAGTTAATCCCTAGATATAAGGCCTAAAATAATTCCCTTACTCTTATACCAGCCTGTGGTTCTCTGCTAACCTATCTAGTACAACTTCAACTACTTGATGCAATAAGACACCGAGTTTTTCCATTTGAACAACTCAACTAGAACAAAATATAGAAGATTTAGAAAGATTTCTAATAAATAAATAGTTTGAGCACAAGACGAAGAACACTGAGAAGCAAGTGAAGCTATGAAAGCTTAGAAGTATTCTCCTGAATTTGGAGTAGATTGAGTAATATGACTTGATCGCCTTCCTTGATGCTCTGTCAATTAGAATGCATTTCTATGATTCCTTCTGTGTCACTCTCTCAGATCCAGTTCTCTTTGAATTTAAAGGCTTGCTGCAACAGTCACTAAGGTTGTTGCAACAAGAATCCATATAATCTCAACTGATGATCAGCCTTTCAACAACTCTATTCAACAGATAGGATCTTGATTTTCTACACACAATTTGATCCCAATCCGCACCTGCAAGCTTGAGACAAGTCCTGATCAAATCCCATATATTTAGATAGGCTTTAGTGAAATGTGTTGGCATTCATGCATTCAGTAACTTAGGCTAAGGACTCAGAAAATTTCCAGAGCATTGAAAGGCTTTTCAAATCTTTAAACTATTGCTATTTCCTGTAAAACAAAGTTAGGACAAAATCTATCTAGCAATAAAGCATATACAGAGTATAAGCACAAATTAGATAAACTTAGGAAATTTTTGGTAATAATGCATTATGACAGTTTAGCAATCTTCTTGCAAAAAGAGCTTAAACAAGTATAGAGATTAAAATATAATTCTTGACAAAATGAATTTCTCTTTCATCACACAATAAAGCATAATTTAAATCCAGGAGATATAATTATCAAACTCCCCCTCAGTTCATGCTTGTCCTCAAATCAAATGGATTGAATTAACATTGTTCAATTTGGAATGTTTCTCCATTTCTTTGGCTACAAGTCTGTCTTCTAGCCTGTATATAGGGTTAGGGCCATTTCTTACTGTAGTGTGGTTAATTCTATTGGTCCCTCATCAATAAAATCGAGTTTCTTTGGTCGTGTACGTAGCTAGCCTAAAAAACTAGTGAACCGCGTTAAATTGTTGTGTTGTTCTTCATATTGTTCTTCGTCTCATCACTCTTCTTGTGCTTCCGCATTCGCTTTCTAACACCAAATGATATATTTTATCAAACAAGAATGAAATCATATAGCTCTAGCTAGGGGGCACACGAAGAATCATCTTCATTCTCACAACATATATTGCAATCCTTCTCAAAATCCTTCATTTTAGTGCTCAAATTCCTCTATGTGGTTAAGACATTAGCAACCAACCTCCATAAAATTAGTCTAGGGTTATTATGCAGCTTGAGAGACCAAATATTTTTCCAAATAGTAGTATTATGACTTTCCTCACGCATGTTCGGAGAAACTAGAGCATGATAAGCATCTTTGACAATTAGTTGACTGTTCATACTTCTCTGCCTTACCCATTGATCAACAGTCGTCAAGAAAGGCAACTTTAGGTTCTTGAGGAAATGAACCATTCATTAGGCAAATCTTCTTTCTAACACCTTCTATTAAATACATTAACTCATCAACCTTCTTGGGGCTCTCATAAGCTCATATGGGGTTTATGTTTGGCAGCCTCAGAAGTTCTGTCAAATGTCAACAATACCCAAACCTATAATTTTATTTGTAAATATGTCAATGAGAGGCATGAACTTTAAAATACATTTCCAAAACGTAGAATCGGAGCTCTTCGGTTCAACTTTAGCAAACTCAAGGTTTTTGCAGTATTTATTGTTCAACAACTGGACCAACATTGAGTCTCCATTTTTTCACATAGCCTAGGCTAGCTTATAAACCAGAGATTCTTCTCTGCATTCTTGGAACCTAGTTCATCAGTTTTTATCTAATTTAATAACTCTTCAAAAACAAATCTCCCACTAGAAATTTAATGAACTTAGTGATTTACATAAAACAAAAATTTCTCTTGAAAATCAAATAACTGAAATTCAACAACAAATTGCTCTTCACCCTTCCCCTATTTTAATTAATACTGGACATCAACTTATTATTAAGTATTGTGATCTTTAAAATAACGACTTCGAGTGTCGGAAACTCCAAACTCGTTGTCAGTGGCTTCAGGATGGCGACCGTAATACTTCCTTTTACCATAAGTCGGTTCTTCGTCGTCTTAGGGAAATAGAATCATAATGCTTAATACGACATAGGGACTTGGACCCAAGATGTTAATGAATAAAAAATGTGATCTCTAACCACTTCAACTTTTATTTTTGTAGCCAAAATTACAGTGACACTAATCTTCAGTTTCCTACAAATTATTCTCATGACATTACTAGTGATTCCTTTGCTAGCATGGTGATCATGGAGGAAATTCATTCTGCTATTTTTGCCATGCACCACCACAAAAGTCCTGGGCATGATGGCTTCCACTCGTTTTCTTTCAAAAATATTGGGATGTAATTAAAAATTGTCTTTTTGTTAACATCAACGGAATCTTTAATTCAAGATCCATTCCAACTGAAACTAATAAAACTTTAGTTATTTTAATTTTAAAAGTTCAACCTCCTCAATAGGCTAATAAGTTTCTCCCCATTGGACTATGCACAACTTTTTATAAAATAATACCTAAAATTATAGTTAACTACCTCCGACCTTTCTTTAATAACTGGATTACTCCGACTCAGAACGGTTTTATGACGGGCAGTCGCGCTTCCGATCACATAATTCTTGTAGGTGCCTGAAGGCAATCTGTTTTAGTGTCTGTTTTAGTGTGAACGTTGTTTTGTCTAGGCTATTCATTTTATTATACATGGAGATATTAAATAATGAAGTACTTAGATTGCAATTGTTGTTATATTAAATTCTCCCTAGTCAAGTATAATGGTTAGTAGGACGATCACTATACATAGAGACTAGTTTTTGGGTAAATTGATATGGAGATATCAAATCTAACACATGGGTATGCATTAAGAGCAGTGGCATACTGGATTGACACGCCACGAGAAGGCTACATGGGAGTTACGTGAACATCACAAGTGCTTCTCGTAGTGGCAATGGTGTTGTGGTCCTTTAAATTGAAGTTAGTAGATACTCTAGTTATGATTTATCATGTTTTGATATCGTCAAACGTTACACCGTAACTGGGTAACTATAAAGGTGATAATCGAACATGATAGGAAGAAAAATGAGAGATGGTAGTGATGTAGAAAGGATTTGTACCTCCCACATAACGGGAGTATATATCCATGGCCATTGGATGAGTAGTACTCATAAATGCCTGGCCATGCTCAGGTAAATTGATATATGATTTCGATGTTATCTGTTCAGATAAGTCTATTCACAAGATTGAGAAACTATGGCTTGGAGATATGAGTGTGACATATGTGTCTCGTGTCCAAATTCGGATATTGTGACAAAGGGACACATACAATACGATAACATCAGTTATAGTGGTTTGTCAGATCAGTGACTTTTCCTATTAGTTGGGTAGCATCGATGTGTTGCAAGACACCGCTCAGTGTTTGTAATTGTTTCTGCCAATGTAATAAGAACCTGCAGGGTCACACACTAAAGGATTAGACAAGATAGATTTTAATTAGTTTGACTAATTAACAATTAAAAGAATCAGGCAAAAACGCACATATTTAGTTGGACTAAATTAACAAAGTGGAGTAAGCTACTAATTAATCCAAGTATGGATCGGATTAGTAGTGGGGCAGTTATGTAATTAATAATAAGTTATTAATTTTAAAAGGCTACTCCAGCCCTAATTTTCATTATATGAAATAATTAGAGAAAGAGAATGAAAAGATAGATAGGGCCAGACACCCCCTACCCGACGGTGAGGAGGCTCAGCCGAACACCCCCATTCTCCTCCTCCATCGTTGCGTGCGCCGCTTGATAGGATCAAGGTCCCGATTACTTCCTTCCCTACACTGCTAGCAAAACCAAAAGAGGAAGATCCAATTTCTCAACCTACGATGTGGATATCTGCAGAGGCGTGGACATTTATTCTATGCAGTGATCAGTCAGATTAACAAGGTAACCTTATCTCCTTTATCACGTTATGAGTGCTTCACATGCGATTCATGCTTCACCTTTTTGAGCAGAATGTTTTTGTATTTCTGCTGCGTAATCTGCACCAAAACCCTACAGTGGTATCAGATCCAGGTTCTTAGCACAAAATGTGATTTATGTTGTTATTTTTTTTATCTGTTTATACCGTATGATTAAATTTCGCGTAAAACTTATATGCGTATTATGATACGCCATGACTGTGATTCATAAAGAAGTTCACAAATTTTACATATGATGTGAAAATTAATGAATTTTTGTATATATTTGATATACAAATTAATTGGTGATGAACTAGGGTTAGGGCAAAATTGGGGAAGAAAAGGTGATTCTGTCTCACATAGGTTCGACGAACAAGGAAAAGAAGGATTTTTTTTACCCCAGAGGGGTTCGGCCATGCTTTCTGAAACCCCCCCCCTCCCTGATGCGCTGACCTGGTCCGACCGATTCTGATTGGTTCGATGTGGTCTGATCGGTCGGACAGTTCGACCAGTTTGACTGGTCCGACCATTTTGACCGGTTTGACCGTTTGACCCAGTTATTACAATTCATTTAAAATTGACCCAGCGCGATAAAATTTAATTTTAAATGTTTTATGTGTTTTTTGTATGGTGGTTGGATGTAGCATTAGTTGTGTGGTTGTTTTAATTTTGTGGTTTGGTTTTGTTGTAAATAATGTAATCAGTTTTACGGCCTGCGTGTCGTCTTCTCGGTCGCCTGTGAGGTTCCTATATTTAGTTATAGTTAGTATCTAGAATTAGATAGATATAAAATAGCCAAGGCATGGAGAGAAGATCAAAGACCAAAGAGACAAGAAGACGATGAAGACCCACAAGTTAGGATGCAAGGACTAAACATAGGGTTTTGGTGCAGGTTACGCAAAGGATATACAAAATTTTCTGCACAAAACTTTCCGCGGATCACAGGTGAAGCATTCAAAACATGATAAAGGAGAAATGTTACCTTTTTAATCTGACTGATCACTGTGCAGAAGTAGTGACCACGCCTCAGCTGGTACACACACCGTATGATCAATAACTTGATCTCCTTCTACTGTTTATGCTAGCAGTGTAGGATGAGGAGCAGTCATGAGCTTGATAAAGTCAAGCACTGCACGCAAAAATGAAGGAGGGAGGGGTGGCCTCTTCTTGTCGTCTGGTAGGAAGGGGTTCGGCCTCTTCCTTCTCTTCTCAATCATGCTCTATTTTCATATAATCAATAATTAGGGCTGGACTAATCTATTTTAATTAATAACTCTTTATTAATTACAAAATTACCCACTACTAATCCGATCCATACTTGGATTAATTACTAGTTTAGTCCAATTTGCTATTTACTCCAACTAAATATGCACGTTGTTGCAATTTTATCCTTGATTCTTTTCTTGTTAATTAGTGAAACTAATTAACATCTAAATCCAGTCTAATCCTTTGGTGTGTGACCCTGCATGTTCATATTATGTTCATAGTAACAATTACAAACATTGAGCGGTGTCTAGCAACACATCAATGCTACCCAACTAATAGGAACAGTCAGCGATATGAAAAAGCTCTGTGAGCAATGTTATCGTGCTGATCGTCCATTTGTCACAATATCCGGATTGGACACGAGACACATATGTCACACTCCTATATCCAGTCCATATTTCTCGATCTTGGAAATAGACTTATCAGAACATATAATATTAATATCGTATAATGATTTATCTGAACCTGGCCAGGCTGTAACACCCCTTAATTCCCAAACTTTCCGTTCTGAACTAGAGAGCCCTCGTGGGTGTTACTCAATATGAAATAGCGGACATCGAGAACAAACATTGTCACAGTTATATATTACATATGCCAAAAGTCTCACACATTGTCTTAAAACATTATTACACGAAGTGAAAAAGTCTAAGAGTTCGATTTTACTAAGAGTACTGATAAAACTAGATGATTCTGCGTTTACTCCCTCCTAAGCCAAGCCTCCTCCATCTAGACCTGCGGAGGGAATGAAACAAGAACAACAATTTTGAAAGTCAACAATGAAATACTTAGTTAGTAACACCCAAACACGTAAATCGGATACGAGATACTTTAATTAAAGTAATAGATAATAAATGAATGAATAATAAGTATGTCACAAGTATTTAACTGCAAGTAAGAATCCAGCGGAAGTAAAAGACAGTGGAGTAGTGATACATTCCCGAGTTCTTGTAAAATTTTTAGAAATCTCCAATGATCATTATTAAATCCATATCCAATATCCAAATCATTTTATCCCAATACGTATATTCCATTACTAACAACCAGTCTAGGGAATTCTTTTTTAATCCATTAGCTGATATGGGGAAGAACTAATAAGAACCAACCATCTCGCATACTCCAAGACCTTAAGTATCGGCACCCCCCTAAGACTTCCTGCGACCAGAGATGTGAGTACATGGAGCAACACATGCCGAGTGACTGTAGCCAACATCGACAATAATAACCACGGGCCAAGTGACGAAAGTCAACGTCGAAAATAATAATAATAACCATGGGCCGAATGATCGAAGTTAACATCAATAATAATAATACTAATAACCACAGGCCGAGTGACCGAATTCAACATCGAAAATAATAATGTTCCCCCGCATAACTCTTTACACTTTACGTTATTATGTACTTTTACTTTCGTGTGATAGTTTCAAATAAAACATTTCAAAATGTAACCCAATCTCAAGTAAAGCCTGTATGTCACAAAATACATTTTGAGACAAATTATAAAACCAAATGATGACACGAAAGGATCTAGACACGCAAGACTTGGCATGAATACTCACCTCAAGTACCAACGACAATTAACGCGATACAACTCCTACAAGTAGACGCTGTCTTCGTCTATGAACCCGTTGGCTACAAAATTTATAATTTCTTAATTAATCGCAAGTTCGACTAGCACGTGATATGTAAAGGACGATGTGAGAGAGTCCAACTTAATTTAATACAAAGTCCAAATCTCTCCTTCAAATTATAATTTTCTAATATTACTACTCAATTTCACAAATAATGCCCATGTATTTTTAAATTGTGAGAGAATACGTTTCAAACCTCTTAATTATAGACACTAGATCATACTTCATTATAAAGCAACACATTCTGCTTAATATACCAACAATTATATTTAACTTTGTTAGAGTAAATTCTTCATAGCTAGTAATTTTTTTAAATTAACGAAATTAATTATTGGAGAAATATTCTAATAGTGGAATAAAATAACTAGATACTAAATTGTTTAAGTGATGATATAAAAATATATATTAGGAAAATAAGTATTATTTAGTAGCTACTTATAAGTATGAGAAATAATTGTTGTAATTTTGAGAAAGATAAAACATTAATTAAAGAAAATATTTATAAATATTTCTCAAATTAATTTCTAACTTATTTTTTTCTAAAAATGATATTTGGACAACCAATTTATTTAGAATGTCAAGTTACAATCCTTTGATATTATCTACTTAAGCGAAACCGTCACCGATCATTGAATAAATAGGCACAACAGATTATAACTTGTCGCCGAGCTCAGTAGGATGAGCCTGTAACCAAGCGGGGCATTAAATTGATTGGATCGGTGGATGGTAATTTCAACACACCTTGGGGTTTCCAAACATATTCTAACACGTTAGTTAAATTTTTAATAGAAATTTCGAATAACATTTCAATACCCGGATTACTATTCCGTAACGAGAACGAAATCTAGTATTTTTTTAATCTAAAATTTTCATTTTTATTTTCGCGTACAATGAAATTTTTAAGAAAAAGACAAGCGTATCCCCCTAGGTTAAATTAGACGTCTGTCAGAACCCCCGTACACTCACAACAAGAATTCATTAAAAGTCACTAACCTCAACAGTTTTGAAAACGACAACAGTCCCCCTTACATCTAGTTTATGTAAAAGACCCTTTAACCCCCTTACACAAATTATCAAATTGATCGATCCAAACATGTCTTCAAGACTCAAGTTATGATTTTATTATCTAAAATGAAAAATAGATAATTTAGAGTTTACCAGTGCCAATAATGACGAAAAACAGTCGAGACATGGGTCAATTTGAGCTTCGCGGCAATGGGGAGGACGGTGGTGTTCGTCAGCAATGTTCATGGAGTCTTCGGCTCTGGATGGGACCTATGGGAGTCTCCTTGGACCTTCAGGAGACTAGTGGGAGAGAGCTTGGAGGATGGGTAGCGCCGGATTCGTCGGGTCCGAGCTCCTCGCCGTCTTCAATGGTGATGGCGTCAGCGGCGGTGGGGATCTCTGTCTTCTCTGGTTTTTCTTCCTTTCTGGTCGTCCGTGAGAGAGGACGAGAGGTAGAGGGAGATCGATATTGAGCGAGAGAGAGGTGGAGCATTGTTGGTGGGGGTGTTGTTCCCGTAGGGGCTTCACGGTGGCGGCGGTGGCGTGGCTTACGACCACTGATGTCGTTCCTTCTGTTTGACCGAGAGGGAGGGGAGGCAGGCAGGGAGCGAAAGAGGGGGAGAGATATTGTGGTGAGAGTGGTGGTAGGTGTGATGGGGGCGGTAATGGAGATTGTGAAGGAGAAGAAGAAGAAGAAGAAGACGTATAAGAAGAAGAGGAGGAGGATATGAAGACACATTTTCTTGTTTTTTTGGGAGAAAACCATGTACTGGTTACATATGAGCTGGAGAAAGAGTTCTTATGTTTTTTTGTGTTATTAATAATTATCTTTTATTAATTTACCCACTAGGTTTTAGAGTTTCTTAAAACTACAACCACAACCCCCTAACTAACTTGTTTTTTTTTTTTTTTTTTTGAAAGTACAAATACCTCCCTAAATGACATATATTTAACATCTATACTTCACAAAGTCGACAATTACCCTTATAATGATAACGAGGTACTACATCCTTCCCCTTAAACAGAGTTCATCCTTGAAGCTAAAATAATCATGATGATAAATCATTCATCAAGCAACTAATTCTTAAAAACACACAGCATGTAAGTAATTCCACACAATAGCTAATAGCTTATGACCACTATTTGATGCACGCAATGCAACACACGTGGTATAAAGTATTTTCGTAGACACGTCTATTTACTTAAGTGGTCATAGTCTCATTTAGTTACTAAATTTCAGGGTTAAGCACGTCGTAAGAGTACTACGCACGGGACAATACTAAACGAAGGGTTGCATCATCTTCCACTTAGAGTGTGATTTCCTCGGAACTCAAACCAATCTTCGAGAAAACACTAGCCCCAAGTATCTGATCGAATAGCTTGTCAGTCCGAGGTAGAGGGTATTTGTTCAAATAGTACGATAGTTGTTTGTTCATAGGAATGTTCCTTTGACAACTCTATGACCAGGTTCTGCCTCAGTCTTTGTCAGCACAACATTTCACCCTAGGTTGGCATTCTGAATTCTTGCTCCTCCCGCACCTGCTCCATTGTTGTGGTTCATCTCGTATCCGGAATTATTGTTTCCAATCCTGGGTTGTTGGGCTCCATTCTGTCTTGTATTGTCTGGGTTTTAGTTGTGGCCTTCCATAGCCGCTGTCTCCATCGTTCTGGTAGTTGCAATTCCCGTTCTGCTGATTACCAAACTGATTTTTGCGACCAAAATTGTTTCCATTCTTCTGGAGGTTACCTTGGTAGTTGTTCCATTGTGGCCTTCCAAAGTTTCCTCCAAGGTTCATTTACTAGTTCCCGACTGGTTGTGATCGGAACATGTAAGCTCAATGTCCCCTCTTACAACAGTAGTGGCTAGTGACTTGGTTTCCCATGCAGTCAACTCTAGGGTGGTTCTGCTGATACTTGTTGCAGATATAGTGGCGTGTTTGCTAACCTCCAGGAATTCTGCTGATTGCCTCGGTATTGCTCCTTATTACCTTCTCCATTGTTAGGCTTGAACCTCTGATTCCCGTTTGCAAATTTTTTTTACCCCTCCTATCTCTTCTAGCTTGTGTTTCTTTCTTTTCCCATCTTGGGTGACACAGGACCGCGATATATTAGCAGCTCTGTCATAGGCTTCGTGGAGAGTAGGATAAGTTCTATTTTGTAGGGTTTTGTAACAGATTACGCAGAGGAATAAAACAAAATAAAGATCCGCACAAGACCCTCCAAGGATCAACATGACTAGACATCATAATGATAGTAAATGATTTAGTATCAAATACCTTGTTTGTCTCCTTGAATGATTTCACACGTGAAATAGTGTTCACGTCTCTACGGATAGTCCACGACTAGGATCAAGTCTAGATTCCTTCCTCGTCTTGTGCTAGCAATTGAAGGAAGGAGGAAAAAGAAGATCAGGAAAAACAAACCAAAGAGAGGCTGCGCCTCTCTTCGTGGCCGACGAGTAGGAACGGACAAGGGGGGTTCGGCCCTCTTGTCTTGCTCTCTCTCCTTGCTTTTTTCTTTCCTTGTGTTATAACAATTATAACAAACTTAATGAGAATAAGCTAGGACTGTTCATATATATAGTCTAATCATGTCCTTACATGGATGAGTTCACATTGCAAATTATTCCTACTAGGTTTGCATGTGATTGCGCATTGATCCTTCAATTTAATTAATCATATTAATTAATTTCCAAGTCTAGTTTAATTTATATGGCATGTGACCCATTATGTTCCTACTTAGTTGGTAGTAACGATTACTAACATGGAGCGGTGTCTAGCAACACATCCTTTCCACCCTACTAATAGAAATAGTCAGTAATCCGACAAACCTTGTGACTATATTGTCTCATCCCTTTGTCTCCATATCCGGATTGGACACGAGAAATACAAGTCACACTCCTATATCCAATCCATAGTTTCTCGATCATTGGAATAGTCTTATCCATGCAGATATCATCAATATCCCATATTGATTTATCTGAGTCTGGCCAGACATTCTATAAGCACTACCCCTAGAGTGGCCACAAATATTTTCTCCCGTTATGTGGGAGGGACAAATTCTATCTACTGTTGGAATAGGTTCCCTAGAGGAAATATAATTTAGTATGAACGATGTTTTGGCTGGAACATTCATTTATTATTTATTGTGATATTTAAAATAATGAAGTTCTTAGATACAATGTGTTGCTTATCTTGAATATCCCTAATCCATTATATTTATTAATAGGACGATCAAATATAGACTAGTATGTGTGTAGATTGGTATGGAGATATCAAGTCTAACACATGGATATGCATTAGGAGCAGTGTCATACTGGATTGACCCACAACGAGAAGGATGCATTACATTATGTCAAAGTCACAATCGCTTCTCGTAGTGCTAATGATATTGTAATACTTAGACTTGAAGTCACTAGATACTCTAGTTGTGGAATATCATGCTTTGATATTATCCAACGTTGTGCCTTAACTGCGTGACTATAAATATAGTTATCGGGCATGATAGGAAGCAAGTTTAGAGATCGTAGTGACGTAGAGAGGATTTGTCCCTCCCACATAATGGGAGTAAATATCCATACGCCACTCGAGGGATGGTGCTTATAAGAATGTCTGGCCAGACTCAGATAAATCAATATGGAGATATTGATGTTATCTGCTCGCATAAGAATATTCCCAGGATCGAGAAACTATGGGTTGGATATACGAGTGTGACTAATATGTCTCGTGTCCAATCCGGATATGGAGACAAAGGGATAGCACAATATATGACATTGGGCACCAGGTTTGTCGTGATCACTGACTTTTTTCTATTAGTTGGGTAGCATGTATGTGTTTCTAGACACCGCTCAATATTAGTAATTAATTACTACCAACTAAGTAGAAACCTATGGGGTCACACACCAGATGGATTAAATTGGATATAGGGTTTAATTAGTTGGACTAATTAATAAAAGGATCATAGAGCAACCACAGGCAAACATAGTAGGACTAATTTGCAAGTCGACTAATCCATGTAAGGACATGATTAGTATTGGGACCTTTATGTAGTTAATAAGGAGTTATTACTATATAAAGGGACTCTAGCTTGTTAATTCTCTACACAAGTCATTATTTGAGAGAACATAACAAAGCAAGAGAGAGAGAGAGACAAGGAAGGCCGAAGCCAACCCGTCCGTCCCCCTCTTTGGAGCCGTCGGCCCCTCTTTTGGCCGCGCCTCCTCCTCGGTTTGAGTGATCCCCTTCCTCCTTCTTCCGTTGCTAGCACTACACAGCGAGAAGGAATCCAATCAAGAATCCAAGGTGTGGATATTCATAGAGACGAAAACACTATTCTTCGTGTGATCTCCCAAACTAAGGTACTCATATTCTATGCCCTTATCATGTTATGATGGCTTGTCCTCTGATCCTTCATGGGGTTTGAGAAGGATTAATTTTGTTATTCGGCTGCGTACCCTGCATCAAAACCCAACAGTGGTATCAGAGCCACCGGTCGTAGCGCATAACATGATCTTGTGTGTTACATTTTCAGTTTATACACCGTTTTATTCATATTACGTAAAACTGAAATTAATTGGCATATTAGATGCAACTTAAATTTGATTCAAAACAAACAAGACCTAATTTAACATCGGATGTGAAAATTGGTGAGTTTTATCACATAGGATGTGAAGAATTGGGTTCTTGAAAAATTAGGGTTCTTGGGCACATAGTTGGAAAATGGGTTTTTCAATTATGGAAATAATTATATGGAAACAACCAAACTTGCGAAACAAGAAATGAAGGGGAATGAAGCTAGGGCCGAAACCCTAGACAAAACCCCTCCTCTAACTTGCGCGCCAAGCAAGCTCGTGGCCACCTAGGGGCAGCCGGCCTAGGGCCAGGGTGGCGTGCGGCGGTCCATGGGTTCGGCCTAGGTCTAGGTTGGACCTCTTGGACCGTTGTGACCCTATTTACCTAATTTCCACTAAAATTGAACAAGTGCGTTAAAAATTGGTTTTAACTGTATTATGTGATTTGTTGCATGGTGGATGAATATGGCCTAGGTTGTGGACGTTTATTTTTTTGGTTTGGTTTACGGTCTACGAGCTGATTAAATTAATGTAATAGTTAGTTATTTTTACGGACTGCGAGCTGATCATCTTCTCAACATGTGAGGTTTTATTTATTTATTTATTCTAGATGTTAGACTAGAATTCAAATATTTAGATGATAGCCAAGATAATGGCGAAGAAGACGGAGGACCAAGAAGCCACAAAGACGATGGAGACTCCCATCCTAGGCGCGCGACTATGGTGGAGCACATGGAGATGAGCTTGTCACTTTAGGGCATATAGATATTACCCGCTTGGTAATATCTTAGTCTAAGGCCATATTCATGCCACGTTAATTTTCTTTTCTGGATGTTTATTATTTATGTATTGTTATTTATTTTTGTGTGTATGTGATACAAGCAAAACGTTAACAAGAAAATAATAACCAGGTTTGATCTTTTATTGTGGATTGCCCAATCCAAATAAGTAGATCATGCTGATCAGATCAACCAAACAATTAGATAATGACGAATTAAATCCCTCAATGGAAATATTGCATTTTGCCTTCTCTTGCCTAACCACCCTTCATGATCAAGGTCTATTAAATTCGGGCTTGCCAAAGCAAGGCGTTTTAATTCACCTTGGTGTGTTGCGGATGACACAAGCAAGTAATGTGTGATTGTTGAAGCAAGAGGTTGGACGCAACTGGGTAAAGTCAATCGGATTGATGAGCCTAGAGGCATGACAATTAGGTGTTATCTGAAGGATACATAATAAAAAATTATTCACCTAATTGGACCAAGAGTTGAATTGGATGCAATTGGAAAGGGTTCCTACCTAAATAGCCAATTATTGGGTTACTTGCCAAAGCAAGCTGAAGAAGAAGTGAAGATATGGATCTCGGACTCACTAGAAAATATATATGATATTTTCCGCATTAATGGTGAGGGCTATTAATCCGAGCTATATTCAATGATCTAGCCATTGTTGAATATATTTAAACTGTTCAAAATACTAAAATTGCACATTTCTCATTTTGTAGAATTCCAATGGCAAACAATCACGCATCGACTCCATCCCCTCGATCTATCCTTGACAAGGACAAACTGTCTGAACAAATTTCCTGGACTGGTACAGAAACTTAAGGATCCTCCTTAAGTGGGAAAAGAAACTATACGTCTTAGACAATCCTATACCAGCACCACCCGAGGATGAGTCTGTTCTAGCTGCCGTGAGAACACATCAGAAACATGTGGATGATTCTAATGATGTGACTTGTCTCATGCTTTCCACCACGACCTCTGAGCTTTAGAAGCAACACGATAACATGAAATCCTACGATATGATCGAACACTTGAAACATTTGTTTCGAGAACAGGAAAGGCATGAGCAGTATGAAGTGTCCAAGGCACTGTTCAAGAGCAATCTCGCAGAAGGGTACCCAGTTGGGCTTCAATCACTCTGAATGATCGGATACATAGAGAACCTCACGAGGCTAGGGTTCCACTCGGCCAAGAGTTGGCAACTATTCTTGTTTTGAAATCGTTGCCTGATAGTTATAACCAGTTCATCATGAACTATAACATGAATGAGATCAGTAAAACTCTGCTGGACTTGCTGAACATGCTAATGACAGTTGAACAAAGCATCAATAAAGGCAAGGGAAAGGCCATAATGATGGTGAACAAGAGGAAGGGCAAAGGAGTTGCCTCTACTTCTAAAGGAAAGTGCAAGAATGTTTCAAAGTCCAAGGAAGCCCTAAAGCCTAGTGGGGGCGTGGCTAAAGGTGATTTTCACTACTGTAGCCAGTCGGGTCGCTGGTGTAACACCCCCGACACCGAACACCACCACTGCCACCTCCCTCCATTCACCACCACCACCTGCTCCCTCCATCTCTCATCTCCATCTCCGTCTCTGCCTTTCTCTCTGTTTTTGCCGAGAAGAAACCCAGCAAAACAGAGCAACTCCAATCACCACCACCGTGAGCCACCACCTCCAATCACGCCACCATCATTACCCAGCTCCAATCACCACCACCTCTAACCTCTCCTCTCTCTCTCTCTCTCTCTCTCTCTCTACCCCGACAGAAACCCAGAAGCAGCAGCAGCCGACGCCGGAGAACAGAGCCCCGACGCCACCACCGCCGCTGCAATCGGCGGCCTCCTCCCCACCTCTGTTCGCCTCTCTCTCCGCCTCCCTGTCGAGCTCCGACGAAGCCCAGCCACCGGATTAAACCGGTGACCAAGACCCAGAGCCATCACTGCCTCCACTACCGTCCGAGCTCCGACGAACCTCGACCCGGAGATCCTATTCACCGAATCGATTGATTCTTCGTTTGGGTACTCTCTCCACTCAATCTCAATTCTATTTGCTTCATCAAATTCTTTTCCTTGCATTTCAATTCGCGTTTGGGTGTTGGGGTTGCCGTACGAATCGAGAGGAAGAAGAAGATGGCTCTGCTGTGTGATTGGGGGGGGGTACTTTTGCTCATTCTGAGAACTTAAGGGCATGTTTTGTCACATATTATAAGTTGCTATTAAGTTAGGGGGGTGCTTGCTGTCATTACCTATAAACTGTATATATACATGTATTTCTTTTCTTTTTGTGTTTATTAAGTTTAAAATATTTATTTAAATTCTGATAATATTTATGTATTAGAATAAATAAATAAAAATAAATATTTTTATAATATAAATCAAAATAAACGTTTATATGGATTAGAATTTTTTTACAACTAGATGTATATAATTAGTTCTTGAAAAATAAGTTAATAAAATATATTTTTGTATATGTTTAAATACTCAATAATTATTGTTTTTTTTTTAAAATAAATGAAATATAACTCTCGTTTTCATTACTTTAATATTGAGATTCCAATAAAGTGAATTTGATACTATTTTATCAAAACATAATTTTTTTAATTAGAATATTAAATATTTTTATATTCTTAAAATTTATTATTTACTTTTCTAAAATTGTTTTGGAGATTCATGACTTTGTAGTCGATATAGAATTTTCTTTCGTAATATAATTAGGTGTCTATAATTACTTAGAGCTTTCGCTTGCATTCAAATATGACACGTGCATCGTTATACGTTGTAAACCAAACTTGTTTGTGATTAGGACTATTTGTGTTTGCTTGTAGAGCCTGACTTCGTAGAACCAGGCGTTGTCTACCTGTAGTACAACTTGCGTATCTTCGGCTCTCACAGTGAGTATCCATGCTTAGCCTTGCGTGCTTATCTCCCTTCGTGTCAAAATGCGATTTTATTTCATTCTCAAAATATACATGTGAGTATTCATTCTTAGTCTCGTGTGCTTATCTTCTTTCGTGTCAAAATGTGATTTATGTCTTGTCTCAAAATATATGCTTAGTTTTGCGTGCCAATTCCTTTCATGTGATATACTTGTTTTATTTGAAGATAATTGTCGCACCTTATTTCGAAATTTCTAAACATGTCGTACTTGCTTTTAAAACGTCACTTTACCACTTGTCTTGAAATCGGAAAGACTAATTATCCAAATTTCACTAAGTCAGAAATCATTAATAACGTAAAGTGAAAGGATCGCAAGTACCGGAACTAGTTGGGTCTGTGACAGTGCTTTACGCCTACGTCGCTTGTTACTATGTTGGCTACGCCCGTAATTATTTATTCGGTAGAATGCCTCGACTACTTGTTGGAGTCTTGGACCTGCCTTAAGTTGGGGACTCTGTGCCTCGGCTCTTCACCTTGTTGGTGAGAGTCCAGCATTCTAGTACTACTCTTCTGATTTACAATCTTAAGGGGGTGTCGACACTTAATGTCTAGTAGCTGCTTGTATGATGACTAGCGGGACGGTTGGAATCGTCCTTAACGCTTGGTAAAAAGGTTGGGTTATCATAACCCCCTACTGCCAGTATCATCTTTTTCTCTATTTACCCTGGTCTCCCCTGGTTACTGCGGCTTAATGACTTGGTTCATTTCACGTTTGGAAACGTGTGAATATCTCGATAAACAAATTTGTTATTCATAATAACTATCAGTTTAGAAACAACACCTTTTGGAGAACTCTGATAATCGTGACTTCTACTAGTACTTTATTTCTGAAAATAGGTCAAGTCTTTACTCTGATGTTTATACTTATACTCTGATGTTTATACTTATACTCTGTTACTGTTTAAACTATGTCAAATTTAAACCCGGTAACCTTTCTTAGCCACTCTGTTTTACATGCTAAGGTGTTTATTCACTCAGTTTTTACTGATACTCGAAAAACTGCGTCCTTGTTTCTTTTAAATTCCCAGCAGGATTATGATTGGTTGCTTGGGGTAACGCGGTGGGATCACGAACACGTTCTCTCATGCAAACAGTAGAGTTTACTAATTAACCGGAGAGCTCACTTTTGATGTTAAATATTTCGTTTTCTTGTTTGGACGAAAAGGGTTTTTCTATTTCAATAAAGGACAAGTGTTGCTCCATTTATTTTGATAGTATGCACTATTGTAGTGCGCATTTGTCTAATGGTTGTATATCCCTGATTTAAATAATTCCATCTATAACATAAATATTAAAAGGATTAAAACTAATGATTTAAATCCTACACATCTATGGCACTGCCGTTTAGGCCATATAAACGAGAAACGCATATCTAGACTCCATAAGGATGGATTTCTAGACTCATTTGATTTGGAATCATATGATACATGCGAGTCTTGTTTATTAGGAAAAATGAAAAAGTCCCCTTTCAATAAGAAAGGTAAGAGGACTAGTGGGTTACTTGCACTCGTACATACTGATGTATGTGAGCCGTTTCCCACGCCTGTCAGAGGTGGTTACACCTACTTCATTACATTCACTGATGATTTTAGTAGATATGGATTTCTATACCTTATGAAGGCCAAATCCGAGTCCTTTGAATTGTTCAAGGAATTCAATAATGAAGTAGATAAGCAACTTGGTAAAAGTATTAAGGCTTTGCGATCGGATTGTGGAGGAGAATACTTGAGCCAAGAGTTTGACGAATATCTTAGAGAGTGTGGGATAGTATCCCAACTCACTCCA